>JAUMJM010000027.1:40402500-43250000 GCA_033558235.1 Neomorphus geoffroyi
GAGAGCCAGGTGCCCCAGAGCCATAGGTTGCTTGTAATAGCAGAGAAGATCTCATTACCCACGCTGTCTTGTGTGCACATTCTCTCTCTCCCCAGATATAGATGTACTGTAACACACACTCTTGTCTGTCTCGTTCAATTAGGAGGTGGTCATAATGGCTTGCTTACTATACTTAGAATATTTAAGTCAGTAGATGTAAATATATGGCAGAGCAGAAAGGCAATGATTTCAGAAGGGCATCGTTTATAAATTAACTCAACCCAGGAAGTGCCTATATTTTGGAAAATGCATTATTGATACCCAATATTTTTCTGGATGTAGTAATAATAACAGCTCAGATGCATCCACCAGTACGATGCTTCACTTACGTATTTCCTTTTATAATACAATCTATCCACAATGTATTAAGAAATATATTTGAAACTAAATGGACTTAAAAGTCAATTTGAAGCACGATTTTTCTTTGGCTTGTCCTTTGTACATAATATTTCCAATTATGCGCTTCCCATTTTTACTTATGAGAGGTGAAGTTCTCTTGTGTCCAGCATATGGAGTCGATTGTGGGTCCAAATCTCAGTACCTCTGTGACAATTTTGCAACTTTTTCAAGAGTTGGTCACAAAACATGCTGAAAACACTTGAAAACGTGCCTCAAGTTTGGCATGAAAACTTTGAAGAATTGTTGAGGCTTTGGAGAGAATAAAAGGAGTGATGAGTCTTTTTTTTTGACACACTAATTTTAGGTCTTGCTGAGAACATTTGCGAACGTGCCATAACGAAGAACTGCAGCCTTTATTGATGGGCACTTAAATATCAAGCCAATAACTCTTCTTTCCCAACTGAAGTTATAGTGGACCATTATAGAAATTGATAGCACCACCTATTGATGCGAATAGAAAACTGCAGCTCGTCATCGTATTTTTGCATAATTTTAAAAGGCAAGTGAAAAATTAAATATATAATCTCTGCTGTTTTACTACGGAAGCAGCCGGTTGTGCAAGTGATCTGATTCAGTAAATGTCATTTAGAGATGGTATTTAATAAACTTCAAAGAATGTTTTTGGCAGATTCGTTGAGAGAAGCAGCGTGCTGTTGTGTTTGTGCAAGACCCGTTTGTTGTGCGATGCATAAATAGATGGTCCAGCAGAAACTGTGGTGAGGCAACAGGAAATGCGTTATGAAAATACAGGAAATCTGAATGGCTTCATGGGAATGCTTTCTTGCAAAAATTACTCTGGAAAAGCAAGTTCCCTCTTGCGCAGTGTGTGTGTGTAAGTTGTTCGAAACAATGCCGTGGTGTCGTTGCCGCAGCGCAAGCGCCAGCTCCTCCAGGGCCGTGCGTGACAAGTGCTTTGGTGGGTGAGGGACCTGCTGAAATCAATCGGTCTCTTTGCAGGTGCAGATCGGATTGCAAGACCAGGGCACTGGATGTCAGATTTATAGGCCTATTACTTTCAACCTTGTTTTTGTATCCTTTCTCTGCTAGCCTTTAGCAAAACCATTCTAGTTGTTTCCCAAACCCTCTTTTCTTTCACAATACGAAAAGACCTGGTAAAAAATAACTCTTGGAAGTTCAACAATTTTTAACCTTAATCTCACACAAGACACGTGTTTAACTCTTTGCTCTCTGCACCTGCATTCAGGGTGCCACAGCCCAAATCTGCGAGTGAGAAGAGAGAAATGTAGGTGCACAGTGCGTAGGGTGCTCCTACAGCCCTAGCAGTAATCAAAATACTTTGGGAAAGAGTGGATCTGTGGCCAGAATGGATTTCACAAGGCCAAATCTGGATCTAATTTAGCTGTTCCTTATTTCACAAGACGTACCCCTTCCGCTGCCTCTAACAGGCTCAGCGGAGGGTGGTGGGTGAAAGCGAAGTTGGTGCAGGGACTGCCCGTGCCCAAGATCTAGAGGAAATCTTTGTCTCCTCTGCTCTGTCCTAACTGCGGTCTCGTGTTTTGTGTTTGGGTTAAGATTTAATTCGTTGCTCTGTGCATATTGTTTTAATTTTTAGGGATGGGAATGCTTTTGGGTAGTTTTCTCTCTTTTTGTGTGTGGTGTTTATGCAACATGAGGGCTAACCAGAATACTGATTTGCACCAAGTAATGCCTCAAGTTAATAAAAAGTTAGTGAGATAACCTTGTTGGTAATCAATACTAATGCTGCATTTTGCTTGACAATACAGACATATCTGTGCCGTCTGAGAGAACCTCGAAAGAATCCACGTTTGTCATTCAGTTGAGGTTTTCTTCTGTACTAAGCCCAAAATCTAACCAGTGTTGCTATGGGTTAATATTTTAATTGCTCTCATGACCCGTTCTATTATATCAAGTCATAAAAGATCTGAATTAGTAGATGCTGCTTTTCTTCAGTGAACTGTGAACGGTGTAGTTCCCTAGAACACAGCAGCGTTTCAGTAAAGATGGTCACAGTAAATGACCATCAGCTTGAAACGTAGTTAAAGTCATTTATTAAGTACCCTGAAGGTCTGAGACACCACCAAGTCATGCTGACAATGACATCTGGCTTCTGAAGTTGTTTTTGTCTTCTCCTCACAGCTGTGCAGCCGCCAGGTATTTCAAAAGAAAAGCCAAGTGAAAGATCAGGAAAACAAGACCATACAAAAAGCTGGATACTTGAACTGGAGAAGTGGAATACTGGGTTTGTATCTTTTTCTGGTCTTCCTGTGTTTCCTTTTCCAGGAGTCAGGCCTAATAGGAGATGATTTTTGAATTTTGTTGTAATGTTACCCCAGCAATATGTTTCAGCCCATCTGGCTTTGCCTAAAAGAGAGAAAGGATGCCCGCCACTGTCTTCTTCCCTGTATTTTTTGGTGTAGGTTTTTTTACTGTTATCACTAGATGTTGTTGTGCAAGTCTGTCGTGTGGAAGGCTGGATCATGAACGCATCCTGCCATCCGCTGTCCGGCCGCTCACTCAAATTCCTGAAGAAAAAGAAATATTTTATTTTCTCATCTAGTTCTGGAAACGTTCATGAATACAAATAACAAATGCAAATGGCACGGGGACAGTGGTATTAGGATTTGAAATGCCCATTGTGTATTTGGTACAAATATATTCATTATGCTAGAAATGGATGATGACTGAGAGATGGTCCCTGTTGGTCAATGGTGGCTGCAGTTGACGGATGCAGATTATTAAATTTTATTTTAATAACAGGTAGTGACAAAGTGGCTCAGTGCCTAACAATACGTACAAGAATCTGCTAGATAAACACATGAAAATAAATTTTTGCAACAGTTAATAAAGTTCTATTGCTTCTCGTAGGTTCCAAGAAGCAGCTGATGTATGAATCCATATGCACCTAAAAGTATATAAAATTAGGAGAACTGAGAACATTTTTGGCAATCCTTTCAAAATACGTTTCCTCAAAATTTTAAGGCAGCCAGCACACTGGCTGGGAAGGCAGTTTTCGTTGGACCAAACTCCACTGCCTCAGGGGGACATTCCCGTGGTTGTCTGTACTGACTTCTGATGCCACTTGCCGTCAGTGCTGCTGTGACTGAGGATGCGCTGCTGAGGCTGTTTCTGGGCTCAAATCCTGCCAGCAAGACCCAGTCTCTGCCCTGGTGCCTCGAGACCGTGCAGCTCCTCAGCACATCTGGCCAGAGGCGGGCTGCTTACCAGCCTGGCCAAGAGAAAGGGCTTGTGCTAGAGATGCTTGCTAACAGTAGCCCACGTTCTCAAGGCGTAGGTTGCTTGCACCGAATGGCAAACCTGTCACTGATTTTAGGTGATGGGAAACAGAACACAGCCCTTGAGAAGGGCACGAGGGCAAGGAGTGCGACTCCCACGCAGACATCCTGGGCTGTGTTACTGAGTCAGCACGTGGGGCTGGAGGCCCGCTGCTCACCAGCTCGGCCAAGGGGACTGGGGAGGGGTGGGGGGAGGTTCTTGCTGTCTCTAAACCCTTCTGAAGCCTCACTTTTCAAACCCAACAGAATAGAAGAGCTTGCGGGGGGAGGATTTGCAGGGTATGGAGACACCATGCTGATGATTTGACAATAAGTGTTCTGCAATCACAGCTTCTCCCACTCCTCTGACCTTTTGGCCCTGCAGTGCTCGTTATGAACAAAGTCTGAGCTGCCCTGAGTTTGAAGGAGGGAGTTTGACTGAGTCTTTGTGCTTCGGCAAACCCCCACTGCCTTCAGGACAAGTTTGATTTAATATAAGGACTAAAATCCTTGGGGCCTGGCCTTAGGAGAGTAGTAAATGCAATCAGCTTCTTCGGTCTGACAGAATGAATAAACAGAGGCTCCGGGGCACTCGGCATCAGCAGAGATAGCAGAGATTCCGAGGGAAAGTCTGGATCACGTTACTGATTCTGATTTCACCATAACCACTTGTGAAGGAGACGTGGGCATCACTCTGGAGAGCCCAGGGAAGGGATCCCCTCCGTGCCTTGCAGTGATTAAAAACCAAATGAAAGGTGTTAGTCAGGAGATTGAAATAACAAGAATATTAGAATGATGTTCTTACAAAAACCTTTCTTTGTGTTCGGTTTTCATTACTCTGACTCAAAAAGGAAGCAGCAAGGAGAACAGAGCTTATACAGGGATCATGGACATTTGCGGAGATGTGGAAAGACTCCTGAATGAAGAGAGAGTGAAAAGATTGCTACTGTTTAATTTAGATGAAGATAAACAAGAAGGGACATGACAGAGGTGCAGCGGGTAACAGATGCTATTGAGAAGGTAAATCCAGAACCACTTTGCCTCTTCTCGTGACACCTGAATAAAAGGACAATCAATTAAACAGAGTAAATGCACATTTCTGCCTAAAAAGGAGATGCTTGAACTCAGCTTAAAAGGCTTATTGCAATGAGGGGCAGTCCAAACCAAGCAGCTAGTGAATTTTTAAAAAGAGTTAGATGTTTACATAGTCTTTTCTGAGTTGCCTTAGATTAAACTGTACGTGGCTTCCAGGGAACAAAGCTCTCAGGCTTCAGGGTCTAAGTGAAAGAATCATCAAGAGGCTCTAGGAAGCGATTTCTCCTTTGAGCATTTATTCTGTTTGATTGCCATGGGTTTCCTGCATTTCCTCTCACAAACCTGAAGCTTCAGCAGGGACCCCTCCACTGTATTAGACAAACCATGATTTTGAACTGGTGCGGCAACTGTCTTTTAGAAATGTGGTTTGTGAAGTAAATGGATTTACTTTTCCATGTTGCAACCCAAACCAACTCTACGTGCAGTACGAAGGTTTGGCCCTAAGCGTTACTAACAGGGTGTTGCGTTATTCCTGGCTAGCTGAGATCAGCTGTCCTGTCCCGCCCTCTACACCAGCCCTGACCATGCCTCACTGCAGGTTGCTTTTCTTCCCTAGTGTTTTTCAGGACAATAGCTGATCTCTGAAATTTGTAACTGCCTTGGGATTTGCACAAACAAATGCAAATGACGGACAGGCTGGAGGAAGGGACATTCACCAAACCCTTTTTGGTTTTAGTGCCTCGTGTCTCCAGAATTTATGTGGCCTGGCACTGTCCCTTGGGTGAATTGAAATGAATGGTTTAAGCTCACACCCTCAAGTTTATAATTACTACAGGTTAAGAACAGGTAGAAGTAACGCTGCTCAGTTAATGCATGGAAATCCACTCTCTCTGACTGTCTCTGTGTACCTGTACTCTATCTTACTGTTGTGTGTGAGGAAAACTTAAACAAACTAAATTAAGTAAAGACATCAAGGGAAATTTTTCTTCATAGTGCCTTCCGCTAAGTTGGTGCTGATATCCACTGCCTCTCCTTTCGTTCGGAATGAAGTAAGGCAAGTCCACAGAGGTGAGTTTGGTCACTTGGGCATCACCGAAGCGAACAGCAAGTGGAACTGGGGCGACTTTAGTTCAGATGATCAGGCTCTGAGGCATCTTTGGGAAAGAACCAAAATATTAAGGAGCAGGTATGTAGCTCTGAAAGCTCCACAAAGGCCGTGTCTGGGTGCTCACTTTCTTCTTTTCCTTTTGCAGGGAGGACTCAGGATTATCTGCTATCTGGTTTTAAATGCAGCTACTGTGATCTGGGCTAATTTAAGGGTAAGAAACTTAAATGCTCTTTTTTTTTTTTTTTTAATTTTTCTCTAAACTGTTACTGAATGTTGTGTTTTTCTATGAAGTTGCTGTCTTATGGCTCACACAAATATCTGGTGTGACCAGAGCGTTAGCACTTTACTGCCTGAACTGTGGTAAGCACTAAAGTTTATGTTTTTGCTTCCCTTTAGCTGAATTATGTGAGCACTGTCTCCCTGGAGACACACTGCATATTGTGTGGTTACAGGGTAAACATGTCATTTTTTAAGCTGCATTTGGACAAAGGAGAGGCAGAGAATTAAACCCTGAAAGAAGTTACCAATATTATGAGATGGTTGTCAGAACTTACTGAAAATAGGATTTGTAGTGTCACAGTGCATAAAATGGGGTAGTTTTGTTCAAGTCATGTGGATGGGGACACAAGTCTTTGTCTCTATGATAAGGAACAGCCTTGGCAGTCTCCCTGTGCTTGTAGGTGCTGTGGGTGAGGTGGCAGCGGTCTGGCAGAGCTCTGTGGAGCAGGAGGGCTTTTGGCATCCCTGTGATTCAGAGGCTTTGCTTGCCTTTCCCCGGACCCTTTGTTTAACAGATGACAGGTTTGCCCTTTATATACTCCAGCTCCAGCCTCCCGAGTGAAAAACAAGATCCACAACAATCCCTGAAGTTTTTGAAGAGGACCTTCCCTTGTTTATGCACAGTGTTCCCTATGTGAAAACGTTGCTGCTCTGTGTGCTGGGGCTGAAGGGTCTTTGGGGCTGTACCAGGACTGTCCGATTGATTTTGACAGCGTTGATGCTCCAGACAATTTCCTGAAAAAACTCAAACCCAATTTATTTGTTTTCCTTAAGCATTTATTGCTTTCATTTGGGGCCACGCAGGCTTGCAGACAAAGACCAGATCTGGAAACAGCTTGCTGTTGGCTTTTTTGGAGGCTAATGTCACATTTGAGGCAGGGGCCATCTGAAAACTGGGTCCTACAACCCGCAGTATTTATGGCTGATGCTCTATGTCTTTTATGAATTGGGATTGTGAGGGCAGAAACGAAGGCGATCGACACAGTCAGGGCTTTTATATATAAAGAAATTCCATTAGAGTGGCAATAGCCTTGGTGGGTGTCAGTCTGAAGCCACACCTGCAATATTGCATGAAATCCTGGAAAACGCATCGTTATGAAAATATTGACAAACCGTTGAGAAGGTGAGAGGAACAACAAAGCAATCAGGGCAGGAGGGACCAAATGATGAGGAAAGATTAGAAAAAAAAGCCAAGTGCCATATCCATGACTTTACTGGAAGGTGATTGATGGGAAACACAGATGAATTTGAAGGCAGCCTGCACGCAAAAAAAAAGAGGGAGAGAGAGAATAGTTAGGAGGGTACAGAAAGGTATAACTAAGAGTGATGGGGTGAAATTAAGCAAGAGAAAATTTAAGCTGAATCTTAGAAAAAAATCATTACTGAAATATATTAGGCTGCTGAGTGATTCTGTGGGGAGCAGTGCAAACTGCTGCCTGTGGACTGCTTAGTCTGGGCAAAATGTTTTCAGGCACGGGGCTGAGGAAGCTCCAGAAAGAGAAGGCTGAAGTGTACACCTTTATCAGTGCTTTTACTGTTTCATAGGTATCATTTACAGGTGTAATTTTGTTAAACCTAGAGCATTAAACGGACTTTGACCACTCGTCCCTGTTGGAATTGGTGGGAGTAAGAGCGTCACCATCCAACGGAGGTTTTGGTCTGAAGGGCTTAATGCCCATTAGGAGTGAGGACCAGAAGAGCAACGTGTTTTATATCTACATTTTAGTGCACGACGAGCCCTGAACAGGCTGTAAGAGCCCTGTGCAGGGTGTGGGGCGTGCTGTGCCGTTCCGTGCCGTTCCGTGGCAGTGGTACCCATCAAGGCATCTCCACGGTTCAGCTGAGCAGTCAGCCTGTGCTGGTGGGACCCACTTGCTCCCCAGCCTCTCCAGGCTGCGGGTGCAGTGCCCTGGGGCTGTGCATCTTTTGCTTTGGACACAGAAAATCTTTCCAGAAAGCAGCCACTGGTCTTCTTGAGCCAGGCAGAAGGAAAGCCTTCCTCCCCAGGTGTACCTGAGCCAGGTGATGGTGTCCCTTTTGTGAAAGCTCAGCTTCTGTGGTGCTCATGCAGCACATGGGAACCTGTATCTCAGGAAAGCCTCCCTGGAGGAGGGGTTCAGGCTGGCATCTTGTTCTCCAGGAGAGCTCCTAATTGAAGAAGGGGTTTGAATGTGGGAACTTGGCACTCCCAGTTAGAAACTCAAGTTTGTAGAGAAGACCTTAAATTTACTGGGCTGGATGGTGGCAGGAATAGGTCATGGTGCCATGGGACAGGTACCTGCTGGGAGCAGTGAAACCTGAGTTTCATTCCCTGATTTTGTCTCTTCCTTGACAATTAATGCTGCCGCCTCCTCCCTTTGCATTTCATTCATGACTTGTGTCTTCTGGGTCAGCTGCAAGCTCGTGGTGGTGTAAACGGAAAAAATCTTGTTTGTGGATCCCAATAATCAATAGGAACAGACAAGTTGTAGGCTTCCCAGCTCGTCAAGATTGTTGGGACCTGCCTGGAAACAGGACATCTCCAAAATCTTTGTTGAAAAATGGAAGGCATGTATGGGTTTTGGGTGCTTTTGGCAGCTTGATGGAGGTCTGAGGATTTCAATCTTCAATAAAGGTGAGATAAGCAAGTATTATACCTGACCAGGGACACAAAGTCTGGAGGGCCAGAAGTCCTGCTGCTGCTGAGTTGGTGTATTTCTTTGACACGAGGCTTCTGCAACACTCACCTTGTATTTGTCAGAGAGGAAAATACAAAAACAAGCCTTGAAGGACTCAAACTTGACCATTTACCTCTCTTTCCTTTGTTAGCAATTTTATTCCATAATGTTTCTCGCTTTTTAGAGTTCTGGTTCTGTTTTATAACCATTCAAAATAGTTCTGAGGTGTATTTTTCCTCTACTGCTGCCCTTTGCCTTTTATTCTATATATTCACTACTCCCTATCTAAAGAAATTCTGCCTAAATTCCTTGAGGCTCTGACCCTTCCCTTAGCTTTAGTTTATGCTCCTTTGTTCTTGTGTTTGACATAAGCTCAAACAGCCTTGTAAAAATCTCATTTCTGGTCCCTTCAGGATTGTGTATTCCTCTATGAAATATTTTCCCCACCCTCCTCTACCCTGCCTCTTCCTAGGAAAGTGCTTCTATTTTAGTAACTGTGTTGCACAATTAATTGTTAGAGTTCTGAATTCTTTTGTCACTTTCTACATTACTGTCTACATCACACGCTATTGTTTTACACTGAGTTTTAGTTATAAAATAAGTCATTTTTTGGATAGTCAGCACTCCATTTTATGTCCTTTACATTCTCCCAGTTTTCTCTTCAGCTGTTCAGTTGCAGGGCTCAACAAACTGTTGGCTGTTTGTACCACGTTCTCCTTTCAGAAAGGGGTATCCTGATCTAGGTTTGCTCACAATGGAAGATGTAGTCTCTCTTCTCAAAAAGCTTTAAGTTGTGTGCTTAATTCATCAAAATGATCTTATACACAATCCTGAGTTAGAAATACCCCAAGTAGAGACGGGAAATTTACTTTTGCAAAGTCTGCTTGAATTTATGTTCCTTTTTGGCCAGCATTATAATTTTGAGCCTGTACGCTAGACTAGAAGTGCAAACTGCTCTACTGTCTACACGATAATACAGATTATTTTTAGAAGAGGTATTTATTGATAGCAGTGCTACGTAGACGCGCTACGGAATCGAGACAAACACATCGCTGCAGTTAGCTTTAAATGAAGAGGAATTCGGCAAGAAGAAAGTTGATTGAGGAAAGGAATGAAAATCCGCAGCGAAACGTATTTGCTAGTCTTACAGGGGAGGTGGAGGTTTTTGTAACGCATCTCGCAAACTCATACTCTCTCATACTACTTTTTAGAACACGATATTCCAGTTTCTTTTCCCTGGAGTGTGCCATTAGCTTCAGTCTTCCGTTAACTTTCTTGGTAACTTCTTAAAAGAACTCTCTAGAGATGAACACGTCTCTGGAGACCAAATACCAGCTTGATGAAATTGAACAAATGAGTGATTTTACTTGGAGGCAATTTTGCTGTTTGTCTTTTTTATTTTGACTTCAATCAGGCAATAGAAAATCTGTTATCTTCTGCTTTATGAAATATGGAATAGGTGTTCATTTGAATCCCTCATGATTAGTTTACATGCTGCGTAGGCCAGGAATTGAAAGAAACAAAATGTAAGCTTTATCGGCTTTAACATTTGTAATCGGTAATATTTGTAAAATGGGATCCTTTATTCTGCAATTCTGACTGTGAATTTTACATGATTTTTAGGGTTTGAGCTGTCTGCAAAATTTGTCAAAATGAAATGCAAAATTCAACACAGTTTTTTTTTTTCCAGACCTGGGTATTTTCAGGATTAAGCTTTACAAACAGTGTAGTCCACATCTGAAATGATTCCTTCTTTTATCCAAAGGAAATACAACTGGAGACAGAGCAAAACCGCTTCATCTTTTCAAGTGACATTATCCCAGAGTATTAGACAACATTTTCTAGCAAACAATTTACAGATTCCTACAATATTTAGTAATGAGTAGAAAACCCAAGTTTTTGTTATCAGCTAAAATGTATCACAGATTTTTGTATCTTGAGTGATATTATGGGTTCCAGGGTTCCTGTTGGCACCACTCAAACATAGTTTTCTGAAAGGATAATGATGCTTTTGAGTGATTTGGCTTCAGTAAAGCTTTGCCTGAGCCAACCTCGTATTAGTTCCCTTAGTGCATTTCAGGCCTCTCCTAGCAAAGACGCACGCTTGGTTTTAAGAGTGAAAAAGCCGTAGAATCCTAGAATTATCTGGTTGGAAGAGACCTCTGAGATCATTGAGTCCAACCGTACCTGTCCCCTTACTAAACCCTGTCCCTAAGGAACTCATCCACCCGTCTTTTAAGCCCCTCCAGGGATGGTGACTCCACCCCCTCCCTGGGCAGCTGTGCCAATCCCTGACCACCCTTTCAGTGAAGAAATTCTTCCCAATGTCCAGTCTAAACCTCTCCTGAGAAGAGGAGGCTGAGGGGACACCTCATCACTGTCACACCTGCCTGAAAGGAGGCTGTGACGGGGTGGGTGCTGGGCTCTGCTCACAAGTGACAGCGATGGGACGAGAGGAAATGCCCATAAGTTGCGCCAGGGGAGGTTCAGAAACAGAGGTCTCTTCCAACCTTACGCTTCCGTGGCTGTGTGATACACATAAATGCACGCCTATCTACATCCATGTATTTTTAATTTCCTCTGTAAGACAGGCACACTACTGCCAGCAGAAGGGACCTGGCCCATCCAGGAGCCTTCAGGACCTGTAGGTGCAGAGCTGGGACTGCCATTCAGCTGGGGAAGCTTCCCAGGAGTGGCCCCAGGTCTGGGCGAGATCCCAGGAGATCCCAGCCAAGGCCCCTCCCTCTCTCCAGATCCCAAGTTAAAACAAATGATGCCAGATGGCCAAATATTGTTAAAGCTGTTTTGCTTGCAGACTTTTGCTTTTATGGTATGCTGTCATGATGCGAGGATATGTGGGGGTGTCAGACAGCACAGGACCTGCCAAAAAAGCAGTAGAGGCCTGTTCTGGGTATGGGGAACAAAGCCTGGCACAGATTGTGTTTATACCCTCTATCAGTGAAGTTTTCTCGGGATTGTTTTACATGGCAACTCAAGAAAAAGTGATGATCAGTTGATTTCCAAATTGTTGAGCTGGGAATGGTGGTGGTCCATGAGGAACGCCGGCTTTTATTCTGGAGGGATGCATCTCATTAGGTCCTGTAGACTAATATATGTTCAGGTTCCTCAGGTGGTCATGAATTTGATCTTCCCCTACATTGGGAGGGGCTATAACACCGTGGTCCCCACCTTGTTGTTCATTGACCCTGGGGGGGGAGGAGAGCAATTGCCAGTGAAAACTGAGACAAAAAAGTTGTTGAATACCTCAGCCTTCTCCTTGTCTATTGATACGAGGTCACCATTTTCGTTCACCATTGAGGGTACGCTTTTGTTAACCTTCCTTTTCCGGTTGACATACCCGTAGAGGCCCTTCTTATTCTTTGCATCCCTTGCCAAGTTCAGTCCCGGTTGCACCTTGGCCTTCCTGACCTCATCCCTGCACACCCGGGCAGCCTCCCTACACTCTTCCAAGGTTCCCTGTCCCTACTTGCACTGCCTGTGCAGTTCCCTCTTGCTTTTCAGTTTGACCAGCAGGTCTCGACTCAGCCATGCTGGTCTCTTCCCTTCTCTGCTTGATTTCCTACACCTGGGGGCTGAGTGCGCTTGCAATTTATGGAAAGCATCCTTTAAAGAAGCTCTCAAAGAAGCCCTCGTCTCCAAATAAAGTAGTCTATGTGTAAGCCATCCTTGGCAGACAAGGAGATTTCTCTTTACCAAGATCAGGGAAATCATTGCTGTCACAGTGTCGTTTCTCAGGAAACGGTGTATTTGTTCTCTTTCTCTTCGCAGTCCAAATCAGAAACGTACTATCTAGGTTCAAACTCTGGAAAATTTCCTGTAAAGATAGTTGCAGCGATGAACAGAACTGAGTTAATGGGCTTTGGATTTGCTGTTTGAAAGCCATCCAGTACATTGAGATGTCCAACAAAGCCGATTAGCAGCCGTTCTGAGTGTGCATTACCAGCTCCGTGCTGGATAACTGCAGGAAATATCCCTCTCTTGATGGGATGGCAGATATCTCCTTGCTGCAAAGTACAAAACTTGCCCTTGGTTTTACTGTTTGATGGAGGCAAAACTTAGCCTTGGGGTAAGGAGTCAAAACAACAATAGAGACTGGCCACCAGCCTGCTGTCAAAGCAGCACGGAAAAGATAGACTTAGCACGGTTTCCAACATCCTGCAGCCTGTTTTAGCACTTTAAAGAAAATGGATGCAAACATGATGGCTTCATATCGGGCTTTGCTTTTGTATTGCAGCTGGAACCTCTGTTTTTATAATGCACGCGCAACACTAGAGTCCTCTGTGTTCCACAGTAATAATTTTGGTCTTTATCACTGTGCGGCTATCACAGGCTACGAGCTTAACGGAGCTCTTGCAATAGCTTAACTTGTTTATTGTCAATCAGAAAACAAATCTCGGTGTTGTGGCAGGAGCAGTTTAGTCTCGCAGTTTATCGAGCAATATTCAAGTTGTTTGTACAGCTCCATAGATATTCTGGATATACAAATATAAATCCAGTCTCTGCCCCAAGGAATTTACTCTGAGTATGCAAGGTGGCACAGGAGTAGAAGGGAAAGCAGAAGATAGCTGGGAGGAGGACTGGGAGTAAATCATCAACTTGTAGAGCGACGTTAGTGTCAGCCTTGTGAATATTGAAGTCATGAAAAAGGTGCTCCTTTTGTAGACCGTGTTCTTCTTCTCTCATTAAACATTCCGTTTTACAGTGATGTTAATGTGCAACCACTATGAGGCCACGCAGGCAGCGGTTGCTGGAGGTCCAAAGGCACAGGTCAGCGTGCTAATCACGGCGTGCCGCGCCGGCCAAACAGCCATGGAGTCCCAACACACGGCAGCAGCGTTACCCCGAGCACACCGCTCCCACATTGCTCCTACGCAGGAACGCTCCTTTCGGGAGGTGATGCCGAATCTTCCAGTCCACACACTGTGCAAAATAGTTTTCTCTTTGTCACTGTGCAGTAGGACCGTGATCTTGTTTATTGTTTGCAGGCACTACACGCCTCTCTAAAACCCTCAGAGATCATCACCCCCTTGTTATCATAGCAGGTAAGCACCTCGTAATCCTGCCGTACTAATTGTTGAGAAAATGTGCTTGGTAGTCCTTCACCGACAGAATCCCAATTGCCAAGGTAATTAATAGTGTTACAGACTTCAAGGCCATAATGCTCATCAGTTATTAATTAGCAATTCATTTTGCTGAATAAATAATACTTATGATTGATGATGGAACTTGTAATTGGGCACTAGTAGTGTTTCTCAAGGGAACAGCTTCTCTGCAAGTATTTAACTATGACAGTAACAGCTCAGAAACCCAAGATGATTTAAGAAAATCTACTCTAAACAACTGTGACACAACCAAGGCATTTACATTCAGCGTTGGAAAAGTAGAGCTTAAACATTGGAGACTTGCCTGTGGCAACAAAATGCTATTTTTGTCTATTTTGCTTACATTTTGCTTCACTTTAAGCATTGCCTCCTTATAAGGAAATGCCCTATATAATTTTATGGCGTGCATTACATTGTCTTTATGAGCTTTCGTATACATTTGTCACAAATTCAGAGGATAGTATAATAAAGGAAATACTTTCCCAAGCACAATAACCAATTTAAAAGGAATTTGATCAGATTAAACCTATTTGAGATTAATAGATTGTGGAAAATCAATTTTATTTTATATAAATTGGCACTGTCTTCTGGCATAAATAAAATTGAGCTTAGCCCTCTGCCCCCGGAACGGAAAGAGAAGCTGGTAAATAAAGCAAATAAGCTGTTGGTTTTAACTGGGTAGTCAACAAAGACAAGTATGGGAGGTCAGCTGCTGACCAGATGCTGCCTTCAATTAATATTCCAACCCTAAAAGACATTTATCGTTCATTTCAGAAGGGAGAGCAGCTGAGTCATAAAAGCAGTCCACAAAAGATATTTTAAAGCATTTATAATGGCTAAATTGCTTGAAATAAATTAGCCCTGAAAATAAACATATTTTGTACAATCCGTGTAAACCGAATTTCTTCTCCCTGTAAATTGCTTGGACTAAGTGGGAGTTTGTGTTTGACAAGAGCATACATTTGCTTCATTACTACACGCGGGTTATTTTTTTTTTTTTTCCCTTTGAAAAGGGTTAATAAACGGTAAGATATCATTGCCAACCAAATGAGTCCTGCACCTTTTTAAGGGAGGAAAGACGCTGCAGCAGAGCAAGTTAAAAAGCAACGCGGAGGCTGTGTTGTAATGCTAACAGGCAATTAACAAACTCATGGGTGTTAATTATCTTCATACTGTATCATGTTCAATTAGCTCAGCCCCTGCAACAAAGGCAACCGTGAGCAATCGCTTTGATAGGCGTACAGTACTTCATTTGTAGTTAATCGGTTTAAGCCTCGCAGTTGCTAGGCTACCCCAGTCTCCAGAGGTAAAAAGCGGCACAGATGCACTATGTTTAAATGACTACAGAGAACTGTTTAAACTCAAACCATGTATAACTCCTTATTGATTTTTCACAGAAGATCTCGGCTCTGATGATAAGGTTTTGATATATTTTCCTGCTACAGCCAGTTCCTTGGAGTATTGCGGAAAAAAAATCTGTCAATATGCTTCTATTATGATCTCTTGATCTGTGGCTATAAAAACCTTTAGCCGCAGCCCTTATTATAAAATAATGGAAGAAGCAATATTTGGCTTTTTCCTTTTTTTTTTCCCTCCCTCCTACTCTGTAATAAGTGGAGTTGGTTTTTTTTTTTTTTTCCCAGCGCCTCTAGAACTAAATCACAGTCCGTTCCTTCTCTATTTCTGCGTTAGAATAATACAGAAGAATTTCTAGCACTAATTAATTTGATTGACTCTCAGCAGGAAAGGATCAGCTGGAGCATCATGAACTTTAACAATAACTACCAACTGATGGGCAGTTCACATCAATAAGACCATCACTAGCCTCCCTCACCTGTCACCAGGCAGGGAATGAGCAATAACCACCCCCTGCAGATGCACTGCTTAGCACTTTCTGCCCGATTAGCAATTTATAATGGTGATCAAGAAACAGTCAGCGGCAAATCAAGACAACTGTCTGGCTGCCTGTTTAATTGGCCTTGTTTGCTTTTTGATAAATGGCTCGTGACTGCTACAGGCCTCCGTATTTTGACTTTTAATAGGCCACTGTGATTAGACTACCAACAGATACTAGGTCAAAACCGAGGGAAGGTGCAAAAAATGTTAATTAATATCAATAATAGGCAATTATTAGTTAGACAGAAGGACCTACTAGCTGCGTGCTCTAATGACTCAGAGCTAACTTGAAGGGAAACAGTGCCAAATTAGCATAACAGTGTATGCAGGCTGCGTGGTGGATCCTAGCAAACATCTGTTATGTGAGTAATTCAAACAAGATTCTTCTTTTTTGCATGATACTCGCAAAATCATCAATTCTTTTCGGTCATTTCAAGACACTAATGATACCCTAGTGGTTACTGATCTCGCAGCTGGGCTTTGTGTCAGTCCTTCATATCAAGAGCTAAACTCTAAAAGTTAATTTGGGTGTGGTTTTCAAGATTTTTAAGGTAGTAACTTGTGTATAAAGGTCCCTAATATCGTACTTGGAGGAATATATGCTGAGAAATCGTGTTACTCCGAGCGTTGCTCCCAATACAAATAAATTTGTCTTCCTTTAGGCTCTTTTAGGAAAAACCCAAGCAAACAGTGATGAACACTGAAAAATTTGTGTGCCTGCTATTGCTAACCCTTTGAACATAAACATGACGCAGGGTCAAAATTACCTTATGAGGATGAGACAAAGAAGTAAAAGAGCTTCTCTGATGGACTAACGGGTCAGCTTTTCTGTGCAGGTTTTCAGGATTTTAGGAATGGCAAATTGCAAATGTCAAGTGAGCAAAGCACACGCAAGCGGACTGGAAGTGCTTCTCTTACAGGAAGTATTCTAAATAAACTTTATGTGAAAGGGTAATGCCTCTAGATTTTAGAGGACAGGTTATTCTTGCAAGCTGAAAACTCTAAGCAAGTTGAGCTCTGGTATAGCTTAACGCTGGGTATTTTTTAAGGCGATTGTGGTACCGTCTAATATTGATGTGGCATTGATGGGAATTCTATCATGACTGGAGAAGACACATTGATGCGAACAGAGTCGAGGTCTCATTATCAAGCCCAGAAGAAACATCTGCGACTGTTGGCTCAGGGAAGTGCTGCAAGTCTCTGTAGAGGCTCATCCTGACGAAGGTGGAAAAGCAACCGTTCGTTAAGGAGCACATCAGTATATATCTATATATCGTTCCTTTATCATTCCGTATCTATATCTATCTATAGCTCCTTTCCAGCCAGAAAAATCAGCAGGGGTCACCGATCCCTGATTTGTCCAGTCAGTAAAATATGCAGCACCAAGATGAGGTTGATGGACGGTCTAATTTGGACACAGTCTGGCTGAATTCTGCTGATGTGATACCCGATACGATCTCATCTATGTTACAACTGTTTGGACCACGAAATATTCATGCAGATCTTTCTTTCGGTATTTGAAAATTATTCTATGACCTATATTCTAAAGTTAGGGGAAAAGGCAGGCTCTCAGTAGCTGAGAGCTCACTTTTGGTGACGAGAGGTATGGTGTTTCAGATGTCTTAAAACCAGTATTTGGGAAAGAGAACGTGCTCTTTTGTAGCATTCAGGTATCTGACTGCTGAGAACTTGCAGTGCTGATTGACAGGGGAGGGGAAGAAGCGTTTTGTGCTTAGGAAAGCTTTAGTTGTCAAGAGAAATCTTGCTGGAAGCTGAACCCCTGTACTGAGAGACAGGAAAATAGAGGAAGCCTGCGAGATTTGGGAGAAGACAGGTCACTGCTTGCAGGGTTTGACCAACAGCTACACATTACCCTGCGTGCCTTGGATAAGGGCAGACGGTACATGGAAAAATAGCAGAATCAAAGGTCTGGCAAGGAAGGGAAAGCTGGGTGGTGGATGGTGTCTGGTGCCACTTTCTCTTCTTCCTCTGCTTACCTGTTCCTCTCCAGCCAACTCGAGTGTGCCTTGTGGGAACCACTCTCGGCTTCCAACAGTTACAAGTGGCAGGGAGCATAAATGCTCATTTTGCTCATTTTTCTCTTCTGACTGGCCTCTGTCACTCAGCGGTTCGTTTTCCAGGGTGCCACAGAACCTTCTGGTCTTGCACTTTGGCTGGTGGTGCCGTGTGGAGGTGTCTTCACTTCTGCTTGGCAGCCTGATGCTTGGGAGCCACCAGCCTGCGAGGGCTCGTACAGGCTCACAGTAGGCACAAGCACAAATTACCTTCACTTTTTATGACTGATTTTGAATATTGCATAATATATTATTATTAAATATTCATATTATTATTCAATAATATTGTATTATTATTCAATATTGAATAATATATAGGGGGCCCAGCAGAGACTGTGGTACAATGCTGTGGTGAAAATACCTATCCCTAACGGTTTATCTAAACAAGCAAGGTGGGAAGAGATGTTTCCATTTCCTGGCTGGAAGCAGAAGCAAGGAGACGCAGCGACTGAACTGACAGCTGCAGAACTCTCCTCCTAAATACATCAAACCCTTCCCATAGTATTTAAAATATATATATATACTTAAGCCATGCTTAATGGGCACACATATCACCTATAATCATATTGTTTTCCTGCTATAACTAACATGCACAGACTTTTAAAAATATTTATAGCAAATTAAGAATGAATGCTGCGACTTTAGAGAAATATCTTCCCACTTAGAATCATCTTCTGTTTCTCATTGGGGAGTGGGAACAGTAGGAACCATAAATATCAGCTGGGTGTTCCAGGCAGTGACAGCAACCTTTTAATTATTTTATAATTAAAATTTTTAATTATGAATTTTAAGATTTATAAGGAAGATATTTTACTGCTTATCTCTGCACTCCAGCTTCCCTCGTGCAAAGAGAGAAGTGCCTTGTACATCCTGCTTTTGTAGCCAAAGTGTATTAGGAGGGGCTTATCAGCTTAAAGAGTCACATACGTTACTCCTTCAATTTTGAAATTCTGGTTCATGGAGGTACTTTGAAAAAATAATCATTTTCAGGCTTTAGAAGAGTTTGGTTTCCAAGCAGAAGTTCCATAAACAAAAGGTACCTATGCGAAGAGGCAAAGCCTCTTACAGAGCATTTACCTGCTTCATATAATTTGTGATTTCTTTCAGCTGTGACTCTCATATTATTCCAAATATTGCTGTTTAAACAGAAAATCAGCTGAATTTGCTAGAGTTTGACTGTTTTAGTCTAGGATCCATCTTAGTTGTCATTTCTTAATATTCTCCTTAAAAGGAAAAAAATCCATTATCTAAATCTGAATTTTAACTCCTTTGTTTTTCTTTACTTGGAATATTTGAAGCCACCTGATGACACAGTAAAAGATTTTTTTAACCTTAAAGTTCCATATATTTAGACAGGATTTGTTTTGAAAGCAATTTGTTTAAAATACAGGAATTCTGAAATCTTAAGGGCATCTAACTTCAGCTCAGGTGTTGTCTGTTATTTATTTCTCTTAAGCATTCTCAATATCCAGAGATTTAAACAATAGTCTGGAGGAAGAAAACAAAACCAAACCAACAACCCCCTCCCGTAGCTTATGTACCCTGATTGACCTTTCTTTTTTCTCATTTATTTTACATAATTTACTTTACTAACCTCACCAGAGAAAGAATTGTGGAAATATAAGGTTTATACAGCATGGAAACACTACACTGAAAATGAAGCATTTTGGTACCTAAGAACTATTGTTTGAAGAGCCGTGAGAGGTTTTCATTTCAGTAGAATAATTTGACGCAGCTGTTAGGTGTACTTTTTTTTTTATTTGCAAGTTCCTTTGAATTAGGTAAATTGTTTTCATCAATAGAATTGAGTTACAAGTTTTTTATCTGTCTCCAGGTCTGCTGAAAGCGGAAGCGTCAGAGCTTTGTGCTGGAAGATCACACCTCCGTCCTGAGGTCTCCTTGTTCTTCCAGGTCAATTCTGGCTAAACCTGTTCTGAGACGCTCTGGAAGGACACGTTCTCTTCATCACACACAGCCCCAAGAAGTTGCTTTTAGGTAATGAGAAGTTTCAAATATATATATAATGTTCAAGGTTTTTTTAAAGATTTTTGTCCTCACACAATATTCTTTTTTTTTTTTTTATTATGCCGTATCATGTAAATCCTCTGGTAACGAGGTTGTTGAAAAGCCTAAGAAATGATTGTCTCCTTTCAAAAAGGGATTTGAGGAAGTTTTCTGTAGCGTGAAACAGGAAAAATTCTGATATTTGGAAAAGCCTAGAAGTCTGAGAAAAGTATTTACAGTCAGCTCTACTCATATTGCCAGAAATGGATGAATATATGATCGACCCCAGATTCCCATCTTCCCATGAACCCCAAATTATTTGCCATTATGATAGCGGTGAAGTGAATTTCTACGCTGGTTGGATTGGTTTGCAATTATTTAAGTCCAGACTAGAAATTTTACCCTAACTGACTGAATGTAGCAGACAGGCGAGATGGAAAAAGCTCTGAAAGGACAGAAAAGCTCTTGCCTGAAGGTAACAAATGCAGGAATGAGGGTGCTTTCCCACCTCAACCTTTCCCACGTTAAATACTGTATAAAGTAAAAAAATGAAAGCACAGCGTGGTCTCTCTCTTTCCAGTTTTATTTTCTTGCACCATGGAGAACAAACGGTTACGAAGTCCATCCAGCCTTCAGAGTAGCATGGAAACTGCGTGTGACACTGGAAATAATGACCTTTTGTGGCTCATGAATTCCCCATATTAAAAGTTAGTTTGAAAGTTTTTAAGTTCTTTGCTTTAGTTGTCATGAAATCCACAATCTCATAATGAAATGCGGCCCTGATATATCTTTTTAGGGACACGCACACACATCAGGCACTTAAAATCCACCAGGTTTAACTCAGAAAGCCTTATCATTAAATTATGCTTCATGCATGATTTTCAGACGTGAAAGTCAGTCTCTTCTGAAAAGTTGACTGTGTATATATGAGATTTACAAAAAGGAAAGCAAAGTTGGTTTGCCTGGTTTTATTTGTTTGAAAAACAACCAGAAAAGCCTTTTATCTTTCCAAAATAGCCTTCCATGTATTTTTCATGGTCTCTTATAAAGTCACAAAGTGCATTTATACGTGTATATATTTAACATTATTATTAAAATACATGTAAAAATAGTCGTTCTTAGATTTCATTTTTAAAGGACTTTATATGATTTCAATTTTATGAGCCTTTTATTTTAAATCAATAGATAATACTTTATCGCAAGCTGTCGTTTTAGAGCACTGAGCTGAGATTTTGGCAAAAGCTGTCTCTGTCTCCCCAGTTTTGCGGTCTGTTCCCTGACAGCCTGTTACGCTTTCTCCCTGATATCATAACGATATGGGTCTAGGGGATTAATTTTTTGCAAAAATTGTTTATGGCAAGACAATCGGGTAAAAAAATCCCGCAGAGATGAGCGCTATCATCCTTTGTATCTCAAAACCCAGGTTGTAGATTCTTAGAACAATGGAATCCAAGAAAAACAATTCTGATTTCCTAGACTCATAATAACCATTTCTCCTTGTACTTCGTCTTGTGTTTAGCAGGTTTAGTGCGGCAAACTTTTCAGAGCAGAGATTCTGCTACTGTTTTTGTGCCGTGCTGCTTGAAAATGAAGCTCTCCTTCTATGCTTGCCTGATTCTTAAACATTATTGTCCTGTCTAATACTAATAAGTATTAGAAATTAGTAAATGAATTTAGTACTACGTGGGTATAGACTCTGGTACTTCAGGAGTGCAGTATTGAAATTGAAACATGAACTCAGATACAGTGCCAGAAGCTAAAAATAAGGCACTACTTGCTTGTTAGGATGAGAGGTTGAATTAAAGCCCTCTAAATTCAGAACAAACAAATTTAGATCTCTGCCTTTCTCAACTTTTTTTTTTTTTTCATATTGAGAGCATCTGGAGTCTTATCTTGAAATTCAGTTAAAATATCTCTTAAGGCATAATGGGTTTTGACAAAATTATCTTAATCTGAAATAGCGCTGGATTTACAGATTTACAATTTGAAGTGCATTGCTCCTTCTCACGTGTTTTAGGTAGTCTGTACATTTTGTTACAGGTAAACTATCAAATAGAAAAGTATCAGAAGAACTTTTTGTTAAGCAATGGTCTTGGGACTTTGTACAGGAATATATGGTTACATGCTGTGAAGAAACTACGGGCTTTTAGGTGTTATTAACATGAACACACCCCCCCCCCCCATTCCATCAAAGATTTTTAAAAAAAGAACCAAGTGGAAAGAAGAAAATGAATGACGTAGGAACTATTTGGAGCCAAGTAGCCCACCATAGTTTTTTTCTCCCCAAACAACGCGGTAACTTTATATGATGATTATATCATCCTTATATGTCTTTATCATTAATAGTGAAAACAAAACTATAGGAAAAAAATTAGTATTCCTGATAATTGGAAATTTATTTTTGACTACATTAACACAGACACAAAAGGCTTTAGGAAGAGGAGGACTGATGGGATTGCACGGTCGCCCTCAGAGCGAGCTGGTGCTGTGGACTCAGATGCACGGGATGCGTTTGGGAAGAAAGTAAAAATTCTTCTCTCATCTAAGCCCAAATCCTGTAAGACTCGTTCAAACCGAAATCCTTCAAGTGTATCCATTTAATCTGTGAGACCAGATACAAGATTAATTTGAATGTACTGCTAATCTATAGATCTCCAGATACCAGAGTTTCCCATAGGGGCTGCCTGAGATGCTGCCTGACATGGTGATGCTCACACAGCTCGTTGTCTGAAAAGCCTTCAGCATCCATGCTCTGCATTTCTGCCTTGCCCAGAGGCTCAAAACTGCTTTAAATTTGTTTTAGACTCAGAGCGCACGGCGTGAGTGCCTGGATATATGTTCACTTTTTATCTTTGGCCTGCCTGTGAGCAGATAGAGGAGGAAAGTCACCCTAGAGTCCTGGCGTAGCTACGCTCTTCTGTTAGGTAGAAATCAAAATCATTGCTGTTGGGAAGAAAGATTTGTTTTTCAACTTCCTGAAAATTTTCATCTTATCAACAAAACCCCCACCTTGCTTAACGAAATCTATAGTTAGGAAGTGAAGTTTCAAGAGAAGCTGAAAAACCTCTCCCTGAATGTGCAGTTTGAATGTGCAAGCTTAGAAGAGTATATGTGTGTTTGGATTGCCTGACACCACCTGTATTCACGTAAAAACCCCAAACCACTAAGAAAATTCAATCGTGTTTTCTGGGGGAAAAACATTCTGCTTCTGGGCAGCGCAAAACAGGCTTCTCCCCCTATCATTTTCATATCTTATGTTTGTGTTTTTACATTCTTGTAAGAATTCAACTACATTTTTGGAACAGAATGCTCACTCCACGTTTTTAACAAAGTGTTTTTTCTGGATGAAGTTTGGGTGAAAGATGTAAGCAAATACAGCGGCTTCACCCTGGACCTGGGTAAAGACTGCGGGTCTCCGAGTGGAAATGAAATAAAATTATTTGTCGCAATTCCATTGCGTTGGGGAAAAAGCCAACGGCATTTTGCTTTCATCTTACCCTTTAGGGTTTTACTTATAAAATCTGCAATCAAAATAAAACAAGTCATTTTGGCCTGAATAGAGAGAACCCCAGGCTTAGTGCAAAAGGGCAGCAAGGGTGCCCCATAGCCCAGCCATGGTGCAACTGATCTCCAGGCCCTGCGTTTCATGAGAACGGATATAATTGACTTTGTTCATAGGCAAGTCGTGTCTTGAGATTGCCTTGAGTGAAAGGTTTGTCACGAAGGACAAGTACGTCCCGAATGTTATATGGATCTGGTGGTCTATTTATATATTTATCTATATATTCTTTCCCTGGCACTTGGTTAGGCATCTTTAGCTTCCTAAACTTTCAGATTGGAATGAGACCGTAACTTAGGGTTTACCACCATTTGTAACTTATCACCCTTTTCCACTATAAGTCATCTCTGTACTAAATAAAAATAAACTGTATGTTAAGTATGTCATAAAACCTGCTGGTACTACCATAATTTGTGCATCCAGCCACAGACGGTGTTGTAAATAATTGTCCTGTACTAGAATCTATTTTCAGCAGTCAGCCTGTAGCTGTATCTTTCCTCAGGAATTGTTCACCACATTAAAAATTACCACATGGTTAACTAATGTTCTGTTTAGCATTTTCACAAAGAATAATTGACATAGATGCACAATCAATGTTGTCTATACTAACTTAAATTTAGCTGCTTCAGCTCTCATTAATGCAAAAAAAATTGCATGAAATGCTATATTCTGATGGTGAAAAGTTAGGTAAATGAAGCACAGTTCTGCTTTTCTGTCTTTTATGTTATGCAAAATAAATGAGGAATTGTTCTTTAGGGTAGTGAAGTGTTTTTTGAGGGAAATGTACTGGTAAAGAAAGCTTTGGATGTGCTAAATACACGATGAAATTTTCAATGAACCTCCCAGGATCTTTTTTTTAATTATTTATTTTTTAATTTAATACCGCTTAGTTGTGAAATTTGAATTCTCTTCCTTGATTTTAAGGGTTAGTCTATTTTAGAACTACAGAAGCTTAATTGTGACATATGAAAGTTCTTATTTAGGGTAGATATTTGATTTGGTTGCTGTCTGCCCTGCTGTGTAAATAGTCTCTTGAGTACGGATTTTTAAGAGCGTGTTCTCCTTTACGTTTCACTGTGTAACAATTCCTCTTCACCCATCCTCTCCACCCTCGGAGCAAGCCAAGAGCAGACAATAGATACATGCTAATGGAGCTGTGTACTTGCCATCTGTAAGAGCAGCTGCTCTCCTACATCTGTACAATATGTTGGAACTGAGAGCTCCACTAATCTGCATAACAAGGAGAAGGCTTATCCCACTCTAGCTAATCATTGCAAGCAATCGATGCACTTCATTCCCTCACTGTAGAACACAACAAAGTTTCAATATGTTTACATATTCTCCAGATATACAGAGGTCAAGCAAAAGAATGGACTGCTCTTTCTGCCTCAAGCAAAAAAAAAATACATTCCATTCTCCATCGTTTGTGAAACTGTTGGCCACAAACCCCTGTTGTTGTATTGTTAGTTCGCAATTCAATTAGAAAAATTAGAAACCTTAAGAACTGAATTAAAATATCAGTACGTGCAATCAAGCATAGCTTTTAAACTCTCTGTAGTATTGAACAGTTTGGTTTTGTATTATGACCCTTCGATCTAACCCTGACCCCTATGAAATCATTAAATTACCTATCATGTGATTTCCCCACCCTGTGTCTTGCTGAATGTAGCCCAGATAGAGGAATGATACCAATTAATTTGGCCCCATTTCTTTACAGGAAATCACTTGTGAAAGTTCAAATGTCCTTTTCCTAACTGTCGATTTTGAAATCCACAGCCGTCTTGGAATGGAAATCTGGCCCATGACTCCCATACAGGCAGAGGTGGCTGAAAAGTTGTATTACATTGAGAAGCAACAGAATGAAAACAGGCCGAGAGCAAGTGATAAGCAGTGTTTATTCTCATTTTGTTTACGACACCAAGATGAGATGTCTCATCTCTACCAGCATCCTGCAGGCAGCAAGGCTGAGAGCAGAAAAATGATGAGCAAAATTCCACGAAGAAAATAGAAAAGCGAAATTCAAAGGTAAAGGAATATCTGCATTCCTATTACAAAACTATCAGAAGTAAAAGCTCCTCTTGCATTGCTTGCGAACTGGTAGCAATTGAATGTTTTGTGTTATTGACAATCTAGCCTAGATGAAATGCAAGAGACAATTCTGCAAGAGAACTGAGTGAGATAGCATTTGCGGGGTTGAGGTGCCGCGCAGTCTCTCTTTTCCTGGCTCGTTTTCCCGGTGGCAGCAGGAGCTGTAGGCTGTAGCGGTACCTGTGAAAGGTGGGCAAACGGGTCTTCCTTCCCACCCTCCCTGAAGATAATCCCAGGGCCTCCCTGAAACCATCCTGATTATTCTAACGTATTTAAGGAGCCCCGTTACAACTGGCTCAAGAACAGTGCCTACAATAATCTATGAACTTGTTATTGCTAGCAAAGCTTGTAGACCACAAGCTAATTCTCAAGTCCTTTTGGTTTACTATTGCAGAGCAAGCCCCAAAGCAAACAAAACTTCCTGGATAACGTGTTTTGGTACAGTGGGGGCTATGGAAACCATTCCCACTCTCTGTCTGGTGTGACCTTGAGTGAGGTCTGCTACAATAAACACTGAGCTACAACGATACCGACGATCCAATTGAAGTCCAGGTACAGTAAGTATGTTTTTTTGGTTTAAATTCTTCAAAAAAACAGATCCTTGAATAGATCGGTTTGACCATTCATTCATCCTTTGACATGAGTGGGGTAAAGAAACATTTCTTTTTCTTATAGATCGCATGAACTATGAATGATAGAAAAAAACCCCCAAATTTAATGACCGAATCTCTAAGCAGGATGCTGTCTGGCTCACCGCTTGGAAAACGTGAACAATTTGCACACGCGTGCTATACAAACCTGCTTACACCCGAGCAACTTCTCAGCTTCAACGTAGTTGAATTTTGATGATCAGGCAAAGCTTTAGAAGCTGCGATCAGTTTGCTCTAGCCCTAATAAACCATGGTTTTGGTGAGAGAAGGCCACGTACTCTCAGAACCAAAGGGGCTGAGCACCAGAGAGCACTGCTCCTTTGACAGGAGTCATCACAGCTTGCATCAAACTCCTTTGCTTCATGCCTGCACTTCCCTCTCCCAGCACAGGGACATCCTCGCAACATCATCTGCCGTCTCTCTTGAGCAGAATACATAAAACTGGGTGTCTTTGAACAGAAAATAGTGGGAGTGAGCAGTGATTGTTTCACCTTTTGTGATAACAGCCTGTTTTGTCTTGCACCAGAGTAGCTGGTATCAGGTAACTAGGTCTGAATTTTAGTTTTCAGACTAAGAGTTTTATGTGAGAAACATAAATCAGATATGCTTAAAATAAACGAGACAGTTTTATATTACAATAAATCTATTATTATTTTTACTTGACCAAAAGTCAAGGTTTAAACATGAATATTTGGTAATACAGTGCTCATGATTCTGGAGACCGTACTTGTGAGAAACTGTACGTTTATGACTGTTTAGATAGGGGGTAGACAAGAAGAAAAAGACGTAAGGCTGAAACACTTGTGACAAAAAGGGGCTTTTTCTGAAGAGTATTAATGAATGAATATCCTGGCTCTGGTTCTGGAGCCCAGGCAGGCAGCATTCCCCATCTGCATCTGTGCATGTGCAATAGCTGCCAAAACAGAACTTAGGGGAACACATTAAATTATGTGATTTTTTTTTTTTTCTCAATATCTGGGATGTTGCAATGTCCTGGGCACATGGGGGGCACTTGAGTTTGTCTATCGTATTACCATTTAATATTCCCTGCCATCCCATAGGCATTAGTTCTGGAAAGCACTAGGACTCATCTTCTACATTTCATGCTGGTTTGATACTCTGAGCTCTACAAGGTGGAAGGAAGGTTGGGAGAAATCGCAGAGCCGGAAGGATTTGGAGGTAGGTTCACATAGTTCCACATTTCCCCTTTCGCACTGCAGTCAGCTGGGCTTCTTTGCTCGCATCGTGATTAAAAAGGAAACAGGAGCTGTAATGGGGGAAAATCAACAAAACCCAGTGACATCCCCAGATGTCTGCCCTCCGTTCAGTGACTGACAAATACGCAGCAGATGGTGCGAGTGCTCCCGGATGTATTTACAGATCAATGGAAAAGTACGTAAATAAATAACCGGCAGCAAACGCAAGCCACCTACTTTACTGCTGGTGCCCTGGTGGCGCTAATGAAACCGACCCGACTGGAACCATGGAGGAAGAAAATATTTGCTTCAAGTTACCTGCACAGAAGGGAAATGGCAAATTCCCTGTTGTGCTGCTCATGTCTTACACGCTCAAGCCCCATTTATTCCTAAGGAGAAATTCAGACAGAGTTAAGCACGTTAGTTAGCACTCTTGTAGCCTCCTTCTCTTTAGGTGCAGTGATCCTACCTCAGTCTAAGGTAGGATCTGCCTTTTTCCACTCTCCGTATGTATGGAAATGTTGAGTGATGTGCAGCCTCTTCAGATCCTGTGGGGAGGGACCTGGGGTTGTTCCATCTGGAGAAGAGGAGGTTGAGGGGAGACCTCTTGGCTCTGCAGCTCATGGAAAGGAGCTTGAAGCCAGTTAGGGGCCAGTCTCTTCTCCCAAGTAACAAGCGATAGGGTGACACGGAATGGTCTCAAGTTGTGCCAGGGGAGGTTTAAACCGGATATAAGGAAATATTTCTTCATTGAAAGGGTTCTCAGGCACTGGCAGAGGCTTCCCAGGGAGATGATGGAGTCACCAACCCTGGAGATGTTCAAAAACCCAATCAATGAGGTGCTCAGGGATCTGGTTTAGTAGTGGACAGGTACAGTTGGACTTGATGATCTCATAGGTCTTTTCCAACCAATTGTTTCTACGATTCTGTTGATGCGTGGAAATCACTGCTTCATCTGCAACAAGTTCTGCTTGCTCTTCTAAAGCTGCTGGGGAAGATACGTTTGGCTTTCCTCTTTCCCCATATAGCAGCAGCAGCTGTTGCACTGAAGCGCTGGCGGTAGGGACCCTGCGGAAGTCTGACTGGCTGCATACAGGACCTAGATCCCTCTCATCGCATCTCCCAGGGCTCTGCACTGGCCGGTAGGGCTTTGCTAAAGCAATGAAGGAGCACTGATTTATCAAAGCAAAGAGTTTTACAGGTTTCATGGTTTAGAGGTTTGTTATCCTCTAAAGCTAATCAAGCAGGAAAAAACACCCTGAAACAACAGCAAGACACTTTCCAGGGGTATTATTTTAACAGCTGTAATTATGACGTGCTCTGTAAACAAACGTGGGCACTGGGTGTCTGCCACCGAAAGACCTTATAGTAAATTAAAAGTGTTCTCCTTGAAGCTTGTAGGTGGGTAGAAATAACCCTGGTATTCCCCAGCTTGCCTTAAAAGCAGAGCAGCCTCACTTGCGTGGGTTTTGGTGACGAAGTTATTCATGTCTCCTTCAAAAACAATTACACATAAACTCATACCGGTGAATAATCAACTTATAATTTGTGAGATGGCTCATGTCTGTTCAACAGTTCGGTAAAGGCTGTTAGAAACTTTATTCTCTGGAAATCTGGGGTTAAAACTTTTGCCCAATGAGGTCAATGACAGCAAACCGCTCAGACAAAAATGTATGTCTAGATGTGGGAATGCTTTGAAGTCCCACAGCTACCAGCTAACGACCCGGAGCATTTTAGAGAGTCTTCCCCAAAGAGCATTTTTGAATTCAGCATTTTTTTTTCCATTGAGAAATATTTCTGTAGACAGGTAAAGCCAGAAACTTCTAACTTTCCCAGCTTCTCTGAATTTGTGATTTGAACTGTGATTCGCAAGTGCCAGGGCAGGAAAAATTACTGAATTATCTAACTTTATCATCTATATTGATAAATTTAACCTACTATTGCAGCATTGAGCTGATTATTTGTTTGACCTCAGAAGCTTCTAGAGCTGCTTTCAAACTTCACCAAGGAAGTTTCCAGAGCTGGAGAAACCACTACTGCGTGTAGGGCTTTGATTCATTATCCTCACTGTAAAAAATTAGCACCATTTGTCTGTTTTAAAATTGTTTGCCTTTGAGTTCCAACTCTTGTCTAGTTCTTAATAACACCAACACAATAAATTCTATATAGTTACAAAAATATTGATTTTCAACATGTTTTGAAGTAATGGATGCTCTTAAGAACACAGCCTCACAGAAATGAACAGTTCTTGAGGCAAATAGACGCAGTGGAGTTTTTGCACTCAACTTCAGTGGGTCCAGGATTATCCTCTTCTGCTCACAGTCATTAGGAAATGAAGCTTTTCTTGGATAGTTATGATTCTTCCTCTGATGAATATATCGGTTGGAAAACTCACTTTTTGAGTCTACTTGCACATTTTATATTTTGCATTGCGTGGAATGAAGACTTAGACTCTGACTCTGGACCTGAGCTCTGAACAGAATCTGAGAGACAGGTAGTGCTAAATCTGGGAGCCTGAAATGGGGGCAGCGATATTCAACGTAAAAAAGAGAGGGCAGGGATCAAACACTAAATCCGACTGCAGGATTGGTGACTGGAAGGCTCAAACATGTTCTTCTTTCCTTGTATGGACTTTTTTTTCCCCATAAGCTCTATCTGAAACAACTTGCATCGACAACTGGACGATGTTTACTAAATGAGATCTTCTCTTCTTGCCGTTCTTTGCTTTCAAAGTTTATAGCACAACGTGCCCTTTACAAGAGATTATTTCTGTTTGCCCTCCTGCTGACTCCAGTCTGTCTTGCACCCTTGCCTGCCTGCACAGGGTATTTTGTGTGTGTGTGTTGGCAGCCGCTACTCTTGTGTGTTTGAGCTGTGAAAGCTGAAATGTATACGTCCAGTAAAATACACACTGGTTTTTTGTGAACCTGTCATTCGCATGAGACATTGGAGAAATAACACTGCTTTTGGAAGAAGGGAATCCTAATTTTTAATCTTGACTTTGCCGCTAATTCTCTGTGGCCAGATGCACTGAAAGGCAGAATTCAAGAAAAGACACCCAAAATTCTTAGCTAAGGCAGCAAAGTTTACCCGAGGGCCTGGATGGAATTTGCAGCTTCTATGGCACAGCACCCTGTTCCTGGGAGCAGCCCTGGCTCGTGCAAGCAGCAGCCATCTATTAAACCACGTTATAGCTGTACTCCACGTCATCGTGTGCAACCAAATTTGCTCTGTTTCAATTTCTCCATTTGCCAAATGAGAATATCGACGCTTTCACTATAGAGGTAGAATGGAGTTAAAGATTCAATGCTCTGAATTTAAAGTGCCAAACCATTCCAAATATTGTTATTAGCAGAAATCTGTATTTATAAAAACCCCACCAATTCTTACAAAGACAAAATTAATTTCCTGTAAGTGATGCACTTTGTATAAGGCCACAAAAGGGTTCCTGTGAAAGTGTGGATAGCGTTAAAATCCCTCTACTTGTTCACTATGAATTATTTAAAAAAAAAGAAATGTATATGAGCCATATGATAAATCTCTATGTCCAGCAATCTGGATTTAATTTTCATTCTGTAATTCCTGTTTTATCTTTCGTTTGCCTTCCAATAAAAATCAGAATCTATCGCAATTTCTCTTATCAACAGTATTCATGTCATACGTCCTAGAGAGTACACGTCAGAGGTAAAGAAGTTTCTCTGTGTGCACACATGATGACGTCCCTGAATGAACACCCAGATCAAATACAGAACAGTGAACGGTACTGAATGGGCAACAAAGGCTGAGTTTGAGGGGATGGAGCAATGTGCCTGCAGGACACAGCAGCCAGGGTGAGTTATTTTGTCTTGGGTTCCCGGCAATCCGATCTAGACTGCAACAGGTAGTTCAGAGTCAGTTCAATGACCTTTACATGGTCGTGGATTAAATTTGCCACCCGTTACTGGTCCTGCGCCAAAAAAAATAACTCCAGACGTACTCCAGATGTCCTGCCATCTTTTGTACAAAAACCTACTTCCTTGGGCTGGGTATGAGAAAATAGGATTAGCTTTTCAGTACTGGTTTTAAAATGTAAGGAAGCAAAAAAATACAGCTGCCTAGCTAATAAATCTGCTGTTGCTAATATTAAATACCTGGTGGAAAGGAAACTCCTGTTTTTCGGTGTAGTTTGAAAGTAGTAGCGTTGAAAGACAGTTGTTTCTGTGCAGCTTTGAAGTTACTTAGCTTTTCCTTAGCTGTGTGCTATAATGATTTGTTTGAAAAACATGCTGCAAGAGAGTATATTTTCAGTTCTATGATAAGTGGCGTGTTCTTACCCACAGGAATACGGGCAAACCCTTGCACTGGTGCTCGAGAAGGTTTACACTCAGAAGACCAGTGAAAATTCTTGGTTTAAGAAATGTGCTACTAACGGCAATGAAAATCAGACCTTCGTGCTCTTAACTTGGAACAAGTTAAAAATACAGAAGGTGAGAGCGACTTGAAGGTATTGAATGATTGGTAAAGTCAAATTCGATTTTAAACTCATTGGGTCTTCGGTCTATAAATGCAATGCACCATTTTTATTTTTTTCTCTCATTTGCATCGTTACCGTGTCAGCTGAAATAAATGATGTTCCCCTGTTTAATCTGTGACATTGTAGTGATGCCATTTCGCACACCTAAGCGGGAGCACATTTTGCTTGAATAAGCCTATTAAATATGTCCTTGTTTTTGTTGTACCGATGCGTGCTGCGGGTGACAGCACAGCAGGTGCCTGTATCGAGGTGAACTCTAATTAATTCAAATCAAAAAGTGAGACCCCCAGATAACAAGCCCTACAATTAGCAAATTACATGAGGTGTATGCAAGGATCTATCAGCGAGTGGCTGCCTGGCCACCGGTGTCCTAGTGGTGAATCCAGCCAATGTGTTATTCATGACCGCAGTGAGCGCGTCGACAAATGGAAGGGGTGATTTCCCATCGCTTCCAGCACCGCCTGGGCAGATCCATGAGCCTTGCTGTCATAGAGGGTCCAGGTGCCAACCAGGGCGAAGTGCCTAGGCTCCGATCTGGGCTGCACCGACCGGTGGCCCGTGGACTTGTGACAATTTATTTTATTAGGAACTAAAATAATGAATAATAATAGGAAATCCAGTGGGTGGTCTTCGTACTTCCTTGTTCTTAGAGGGCCTTGAGTTGTACAACGTATTTATGAACAGAGTGGCCTTACACCTACTTTTAAAAGCTGTGCTGCGAGTATTTCACTGTGCTTTTCAAAGTAGCTATAAAACATAGGAAGGGCTTGGGGGGAAAAGATTCTGCTCCCACCGTAAATCAAAAGTGGGCAGACAAAGGTCAAAATACCGAAAGCCACAAGAACATTAACACTTAGGATATAAAGATTTCCTAAGAAACTAATGCTTGCTCTTTCCCCAGATAAAGCAGACACCTTATCTTTGGGAGTTTACAAAATGGAGCCAAGCTGTACAAGTAACCACTTAACGAAACCAACGCCTGGATCTTTTAGCAGTCTGCAGTCATTAAAGCGCTCGGCAAGTCTCCCAGGAGCCAATATGCTTGCTTAAGTAGATGCTGTAAAAGGTCCCTGAGATTTACAAGGAACCGCTCCATGCTAAGCTAGGCACCATCTGATAAACAAGCAATTTTAGCTTCAGGCTAAATGATGCTCTTTGAGGCTTTGATTTACAACGCTGCAGATGATATATTTGTAGTTCTAGGATAGGTTCTGCTGTGGACCTGCTGTGATTACTCATCCATGAACCAAGTTAGGGCTCAGATCTTCAACTAGGAGGTCAGAAAATTGTCAGTGGAGCAAGAAATGTTTGATAAGGTTTATTTAGATGCTAACCACATTAAAAAATATTAAATTAAGCAAACAAGGGCGAACAATTCTTAAGCTTTCTAGGGACCAAGCCTGTTTTTGTTTTTTGGTAGCTTAATCGTAAGTGTATTTTGAAAGAAAAAGGTATGAAAGTAAGTCTCAAATTGACTTTCTGCACTAATTTTACTTTCATTAGACTGTCTTTTGAAAAGAGGAGTGCACTTAGTTTAACATCTTAAAATAGAAAATACTAACTTAGAGCTTATGGAATTTCTTATACTTGTTCTACTTCTCCACGTCATCTAAAAAACCAGGTTGGAAATAAACAACAGAAGAGAAATCATATAAACTTCAGAAATTTAGATAAAAAACCCAGATGGCCTTAGGGGAAAGAAAGCAAGCAAGAAAGAAAGCAGAACCTAACATTTCAAGAGAGTGTTGCTTTCATAATTTTTTCACTGATTCAAGACCTGTTGGCCAAATCCTGCACACCACTGAGTGTCTCCTGAAAAGCAGTGAGTAGGCTCCACTGCTACTAAAAGCAAGGATTTTTTTATATGTTCCTCTAACTTTGCTCTCAGGAGTACACAAATCTTAAAAAGATGTGATTTTACCCTTGCAGCTGCAAATATTCAGATTCCTTTTTCTCTAGAAAAGAACGAGTTGCACAGATCAAGCATTGTTAAAAGTAAATTAAAGACAAAAGGTTTGTTTCAGGAAATATAACACTATTTTATTTCTTTGAAATAGAATTTGTGTTCTAACAATTGATTTTTCCTAATTAATCTGTTATCGGAAAAGCCTGGAAAATATTTTTGTTATCACAAAATTTGTAGGCAAATTTTAAATGTCTATCTAAATTTTTGCTTATTTTTCTAGGTGGTTTTCAAACTTAAAGCTTAGGCTGCTGAAAACTATGGATCTGAAGATTTTAAAAAGTTCTTTTATTTCAAAGTCTAGTTTGAAAAACACTTTAAAATACACAATTTTGTTTCACATTTAAACCTATCCACCCTTGGATCCTTTAAATAATTAGTTCAGGAAGTCCTCCTGTTTGGCAGTGGATGCCCTGAATTCCCACCACTTGGATTCTTACAAAGTTTAATGGAATTTATGTTGAAGGTTATTAAATCGTGATGATTTCATAAGGCAAAGAAGGCATTTATCAAGCAAACATATGACTGAAAACAAACAAAACCTGCTGTTTCAGAAAGCCTCTGGGACTTGACAACCGCAGAAAGGGATGTTGCCCACTCTACTGTTGCTTTCCTATTGGGGGGGAAATATATATATAACAAGATGTTTTCGATTTTAGCAAATACTGTGCAAAGTGTGCGTGTGGCAGTCGAGGAACTAAGGTCATATAATGCTGTGTTGTACGATATGACATCAATTAAATTCAGAGATGCGGCACTTTATTTAAATATCAGTGAAGGATTACGTGCAGTGCCTGCAAATTGTTAAGAATTGCAATTGCAGTCCCATCAGTAGCAACAGCTGGAGTTAAGGCTCCAAAACTATATTATAAATGTCTGTCTTATTTTCTACAACTCATTTTTTTCAGATTCAAATTCGAAGTATAAGGTTTTTGTGGGAATCTCTTAGTATGGTTAAATCCAGCCTGTGAACTGAAGGACCACGGTGTTTTTTTGCATGCCAGCTAGTGAATGGCACCCCGTAAGAAAGAAAGCAACGCCTTGACTTCTATCCCTTTCACAATCTAGACACAAGTACTTAAATCCTGCATTTTCTGCAGATATTGCGTGTGATATAAAATAAATTATATCAGGAGCCTGATAATGCAGATATCTCATGTGAGGATTCGGCTTCACAAAACTCCCCATTAAAGTCACAGTATCACAAGGTTGGAAAAGACCTTTGAGATCATCGAGTCCAACCTATGACCCAACACCTACACCTACTCCTACTCGTCAACTACATCATGGCACTAAGAGCCTCATCCAATCTCTCCTTTAACACCTCCAGGGACGGTGACTCCACCACCTCCCCGGGCAGCGCGTTCCCATGGCCAATCACCCTCTCAGTAAAGAACTTCTTAATATCAAGCCTAAACCTCCCCTGGTGAAGCTTGAGACCGAGTCCTCTTGTTCTGTCGCCGGTCACCTGAGAGAAGAGACCAACCCCTGTCTGACTACACCCTCCTTTCAGGCAGTTGTAGAGAGCAATAAGGTCTCCCCTGAGCCTCCTCTTCTCCAGGCTGAACAACCCCAGTTCCCTCAGTCGCTCTTCAAAACCACCCACCTTCCAGAGGTGTCCTTGTGTCCTTCCTAGTGACATGAATGGACTTGTAGATTTGCAAACGTACGGCCTAGAGATGTGCATGTATATGTTAGCTACACAGTGTGTGTGAAATACGACGTGGGGGTTCAATTAGTAATGTAAACGGTCATTCAAAAGGCGCTTAACTTCTGAAGTGGTGCAGGAGAGCAGTACTGGTGTTCTTTTCTTTTGGCTTCAAGGTTTTACGTAAAATTAAATATGATTTCTCTAATGACAAAACTAGTAGTAGAAAAACAACTTATAAAACACAGCCTTTACTATCGTTGTGTTTTACCGATTCTTTGATTGGGAGAGACTCCGCGGGAAGAGGTTTTCTAAGAGTGTGCTAAGTTAGACGTGAGTTTCTGTGTTTAAAAGGCAAACCCATTAGAGGCTTGCAGAGACCTACAGTGATGCAGGGCAAGCTGCGTGCAAGCGGGTTGGCAGAGGTGGACGTAGGCTTTATTAGCATTTTTCAGCAGCTTTAAAGCCGGCTTTGTCCCAGTCCTTCAAGTTAGGCAAGCAGTGATGCCAGCAGGGAGGAGGCAAACCAGGCAGACGGCACCCCTGCTGTTGTGGGTGCAGAAATGACGAGACATGGCCATTAGCATCCTATAAGTGTCCTCTATCTCATCAGCCAAGTCAAGGTGAGAGCAGGTCTCACAGGTGAAGACCCAAATTGTCCTCTGCTCATCAGAGGAGTTCATAATAGCTCATGCAAGCAATGGAGAGCTGGAAGCCCTCTGCTTGTTGGCTGCTACCCTCCTACCATGAGATCACTGCCCTGCGGGTGGGTGGACAGCAGTTTGGGCTCTGTTGTCCAGTGACCAATTGCAGGGTTGACTTGCTGCTGTCTCCTCAGACTCCTGCCCCCTCCACAAGCTGCACAAACAGAAGACCAGCAGAAATCTTTTACTCCCTCTTTCATTCTGGACCCATTAGGGCTGTTATTGCTACTGCCAGGTTATTTATATTGTTTTTTCACCCCTAAGAGCCTCTCCATCCAACGTCAGAGTATTGGACTGGAAAACCAAGAGTGTGTATTTTCCCCCCTGCTCTGTTCCTGTGATTTTCTGACCCATGGATCTCGGTCTTTCAGATCCTTTGGCCTCATTTCAGCTGTCAAGGTCAGATGAATGTGGAATCTGAATCCTCATGAATATCATTATGCCCCAGAATTCTCCCAAATTCTACATGCTGGGACCTTTTCAGATCCTTTGCAAGGCTACTCATCTTGAAAAATAAAATAAATTGGTATATCTCCATTCCAATTGCAGAAGATAGAATCTAGGCAGCTCACAAAAATGTGAAAATATGCAAAGTAAACAGATTGTTTCTGACAGTAACAACCCCGCGATTGCATAAAGCATCATCAAATTGCAACATACACGTATTAAGCTTTGAGAACAACTGAATTCACAGCGACACATTCTCAGCTCTTGAATTCATTATCACACCTGCTCAGCTTGGAGATTTGCAGTATCGTACCTTGTTCTCAAAGGTGGCTTCCGAAGGAGCACTGTATTATCAAGGTAATCTCATTTAGGTTCAATTTTCTGAATTTCTTTGTGAGCTGTATGGAGAATCGTAGCAAGGGCAGGGCAAAAGGGTGCCAAATAGAGGTAAATATATGCAAACTCTTCTTTGGGTGTCGCCATCTGGAAAGATGCCTCTAGCAGGTCTATAAGTGCTGCTGAAAGGAGATTGGGAAGGGGCGATGTGCCGCAGTGCAGTTGGATCACGCTATGACTCTGGCTGTAGGCAGCCCAGCTGAGCTGATCCGCGTGCCCATTTTCCTCTGTGATTTATGGTACTACGTAGATTATGTAGAAATTCCTAGGAAAAAACCAAACCAAACATAAAACTCTAATTCATTGGGCAAACAGTAATAACTAATCACCAGAAAAGAAGCTTTTCAAAACAAAAGATAGAAATACTTCTGGGCAGGGTAGCTGGGCTGCCAGGCCCCTCATAAACACCTTTTCATCCAAGTATGAAGGAATATGTACTTCACGACAGTGCTACGATCTTGACCCGGGACAGTAGGCTGGGGATTTAAATCCACATGTTAACGGATACTTTACAGACATTTTTATTAGTCTAATATATTAATGTGTTGTATAATTTTAAGGCATTTTTAATTGCTCTGACTTCTGTTAGTTCTACCAGGCAGGCTATTCAAGTATCTTCCCACTTATTCTAACAAAAATATATACGTGCAGACTTGTATTTGGTGCTCGTCAGTTGATGTCGTTAGTATGTATACAATTTTTTTATGGTTGTCTTTTCCAGAAGTAGTTATTGTTACAGTTAGAATGTGAGTTCTCTTGTAATAGTATTTATTTAAGGTCAGAATTCAGTTTCTATTGTGATGCAATACATTCTGTTCAAAAGAAATGTGTACTGAAGCTGCGCACAATTTATTGTGTACTTACGGCCATTTCCTTGATTTTGTGTAATTGATATTTGAAGACAAGACAGTTGATAGATTTATGAAAAATGCTTTAAGCTGTTAAAGGGGTTTCATTTTTGTTTGTTTGGGTTCATCCTAATGTGTTTATTTACCCATTTTATTTCTTGCAGACGTACTAACGTACAGTTTTCTGATAAGAGAACTATCTCATTTCATGGAAGGCTCCGTGCTATTCTAGTAAAAGGCTGCAGTGCAGCCAAAGCCAATGATGGCTGGGAACTAACAGACAGATTTCTCCAGAGGAAGATCTTTCAAAGTCTTCCAGAATCAGCTGGGCAGAGAGAAGTGACCCCAGCCACCTCTCAGAGGGGACTCTGGAGTGCAGCGTGCTCTGGCACCGCAGTAACGTCTGCAAGCAGCGCAGGGGCTGAAAGCAGGGATCTACTGTTGTTAAATCAAACAGCTGATGGTAGAACACTCTCTGCTCCTTCTCCCACTGTATCCCAAGGCTGGAAAAGACCTTTGAGATCATCGAGTCCAGCCTATGACCCAACACCTACACCTACTCATCATCTAAACCCTGGCACTAAGAGCCTCATCCAGTCTCCTCTTAAACACCTCCGGGGACGGTGACTCCACCACCTCCCCGGGCAGCGCATTCCCATGACCCATCACCCTTTCAGGGAAGAATTTTTTCCTAATATCAAGCCTAAACCTCCCCTGGTGAAGCTTGAGACCGAGTCCTCTTGTTCTGTCGCTGCTCACCTGAGAGAAGAGACCAACCCCTGCCTGACTACACCCTCCTTTCAGGCAGTTGTAGAGAGCAATAAGGTCTCCCTGAGCCTCCTCTTCTCCAGGCTGAACAACCCCAGCTCCCTCAGTCGCTCCTCAGAGGGCTTGTGCTCCAGCCCCTTCCCCATCCTCGTCGCTCTCCTCTGGACGCACTCCAGCATCTCCACATCTTTCTTAAACTGAGGGCCCAGAACTGGACCCAGCACTCGAGGTGCTCACTCCTTCACACATTTACTTCACAGCACTGTACGTATTAAAAATCATGATGAATTAAGAAAAGAAAAAGGATTTCTCATCCTTATTGCAGAGAAGAGCATTGCAGTGCTGCTGAGTTTCACGTTTTCAGTGCAAGAGTCTTGCTCAAAAATGCGTCCCTGCCTGCAAGAGGGATTAAAAACTGTCATATAGCAAAGGTACCTTTTCATAAAAGGATGTCTGGGGTAGGGCTGTCCTAACTTTCTCTTTTTACGCAGAACAGAATGGTTGAAGAATCTTAGAGATGAGGATTTGGGGTCAGAAAACTTTGTGGGAGCACGACGTAACGAGATTCCTATCGTGGTCACAGAAAGGTGTGTCACGGGAATAAAACATCCCCTTCACTCTCTGGTTTGTGGCAGCTTAGTAATCAGGGAACAATCGCTACGAATTCAGTGTTGTAACCCAGAGACAGTTCAGCAATGAGATAAGGCTGCTTTTTTATTGTATTTAAAGGGAGAATCTCGCTGTTGAAATGGAGAACTTCAGGAGAACAGCAAATTCTTCCTCTTAGCTAAAGAAAAGTACTTTACAGAGAAACTGCCAAATGAATGATTGTCGCTAATAACACAAAGGTCTGTCCTGGTAGGTTTTCCTGCTTTTTCCTTTTCTTTGTCAAAGCAGATCAAACCATTATCACTTTTTCACACCTGTTTTGTGTTCAAAATGCTGGTCCTGGCTTATTTTCCTTTTTTTTTTCCTTCCTGTTTATAAACCGGATAAATCTGTGTTTTCAGTCATAAAAGGGGAGAAAAAGTAGACATACAGGAACTTTTCTGTTTAATTCTGTACCGTCAGAAGCCATGTCTGCTCCTACACCAGCTTGCATCAGTTTCAACATGTAAAATACATGTTGTTAAGTAGGTCTGTATTTTGTATTTCATAGGGATAACACTATATTAGACAGGGAAGAGCACTACTCTCTCTTCTTTCCTCTTCCCGTGCTTCCTCTCCAGCCTTTCAGTCCAGTTTGATAGCTGGAACACTTCAGCCAGGCTGGTCTTTCTGCCTCAGGATTGTGGGCAAGTCTAGGAGTGCACCGTGTCCTCATGAAACTTCCAGCTACAGAGGCAGCTTTGGAGAAGCAGAAGCTCTCCTCTGCTTCCGTGCTCCTCACCGCAACACAAAGGGTCTCAACAGCTCCTGGGAGAAAAACATTCTCATGCACAGGTCCTGCCTAGTCGCAGGTCGTTATCACACGCTGGTGTCGATCACCTCTTCTTACCATTACAACAGGCAAATAAAAGGACCCAGATAATTTCAGGAAGTGCCAAGGAGAGTAATCAAATAGTCTGTTCTCTTTGCCACCAATTATATATTACACATCACTAAATCCGTCTGTCAATAAAGATATTTCACCACAAATGCACCTTATATTTGTGTATTGAGATACATTTCTGGATAAACATGTAAAAAGACCCTTTGGAAACCTACAGGAAAAAGGGACTTACATTTATTAAAGGATTTCTACTCCTATTAGAATTCAAGAGGCTTTTTTTTCATCGTATTCAGCAGTCCTACAGAGTCCGCAGTGAACTGGTTTAGTCCTTGATTTAAATGATTATCAGCAATAATTACATTTCAAAAGCAATAGCACTTCAGTAAAAAGACAAACACTCAAAGAGGATTCCGACCATATTTCAAGACTATTCTCACACAAATTCTTCTTCAGGCTTTGGGCAAGAACCGATTTCATGTTACTATAGGCAAGCTGTAGTGTAACAAAGTGCCACTTAGCCCCATTTAGCATCACTTTAGAAGCAAACACACACCTGTACACCTTCACGCAAGCTTTGTTATACCGGATGAGCTGCTAGAAGAGAAGCCCTCAGCAGGCTCAGGAAGGCTGCACCAGCCCCAGCTGTGGGCAGGAAGGCTCCGCAGCCCTAAGTGAGAGCAGCTGGGTGCGCGGCGTGGCGGTTGGAGCGGGTGCACTGAGTTACCCTAATCAGGAGCCCTATAAGGGCTAGGGAGGAGGCACCCAGGGTGGGGTGCTCTGGTTCTGCTTGGTGGTGTTTTGAAGGCGATGGGATTGTGCTTCTGCGCTGGTTTTCGGGTATGTGTGCACTTTAAGTCTTTGAATTTGATCCTTTATTCACAGCTTTGCTGTGATAGTGGCCGTGAAGGGTGCTTTGCCCAAGACTTTTGTTTTAGTACGGGACAATTTCTCGCTTTGTTCTCTGTTTGGAGCACCTTGTAATTGTCGCTTTGTAGCGTGGCTTCCCGTGTGGGTTGGATGTTGTTGAGCAGGTAGCAAGGGCAGCGCTGCTGGGTGATGAGCACAACCCAGCTATCCCCTGCCCAGGCAGCAAAACCCTCTCAGAATCACAGCAATGTTTCTGTTTTCCTTAGCGTAAACCTGTCGTAACTCTCTTCATGTTGTAGAGTTGAGGCTGGCTCTTGGAGCGCTGCTCAAATACCAAAGAGATTAGAATAACGATAGGCTCACCGACAAACCTCGGGGAAGAAATCCAGCACGACTACGTGAAACGAGACTATCTCTGAGCAAATAAACACGGCTGCTGGGCACTGAAAAAGATGCTTCCTCTGTTTTCTTGCTAGTTTAAGTTCACCGGCTTCTTTAGGTCCAGTTCTAATTTACACAGGACTGAAACGCTCTCTTTGTAGCTATACAAGGGAAGCAGCAGTTTGGGTTGAAGAAGCTCCAGGTGGTTTTTAGCAGGGGGTGAAGTCTGCTGGTGGCCGTGGATGCTTCCTCTGTCTTTGCTTCGAGTTTACCCTGAGCTGTCTGTGCTGCTAACTGAGACTGCCCTGAGCAGATGAGGTCTAACTCTTGTCTCCTGCTTCAAAGAGGGCAGCTCCTCTTACCTGAGTAGCCCGGGGCCTGTGTATCCATTTTTCTTACTGTTGCAGGCTGCTAATACTTTGAATATTTATTTAATACTCGGCAGATAGAGTCATGAAGAAGGAAAATATTGGGTGACATAAAACCAGTGTCTGCTTACAAGGACAAACGAAAGCAATGAGTAACATATTCTGAATACTTTAGCCTTGTATTTACTTAGAATTTCTGTAGTAAAGTATACAAACCTAAGTCAAAAATATGTCAGCCATGAATGCGTAATTAAAAATATACAGTTTCAAGAAAATTCTTCTGATCTTTATTACACCGTGACTATAAATGTTTATGTTCGTGCTCTTTTAAAAAACAAAAGCAAAGTTGAAACTGCAGTCCTGCAAAGGCGTTTGATTTCGTGAGTAAAAGGAAATTAATCTTTCAAGTTAAAAAAAACTTGAGGAAAATGGAGAAGGTAGCAGAGGGGAAAATATCCAAGAAATAGAGCTAGGTAGGAAAAGAAAATGAACTGAGTGGCAAAGGAGAAATAAGTGAATGGAAACAGCCATGAAATGGATGTTTATAAGTAATGGCTGGAAATCAAATCTTTAAAGAACAGAGCAGAAAGTAAGAAATAAGAAAGAGCTGTGGCTGTTTTTCTCCTCCTCCTGTCTGGGTGTGGGAACTCTGCAGGCAGACAGCAGGGTGGCTTGACTGTCCCATAGTCTGGTCCTGTGCTCCAGGGTGGCCTCGTCCTTCCCATGCTGCCCTCCCCTCCTACCCCTGGTGCTTCCTTCAGGCCTGTGTGAACGCCTGCAGGATGAGCAGTCGGGAGCAGCAGCCACTGGCAAAGCAGACTTTTACCCTTCCCCTTGCTCCTTCCTTCCTATGTGGCTCAGAATTCCCAAAGACTGAATAAAAATCAAAAAGCAAATGAAAGCCAGAGGTGTCTGAGCTGCTACTGTAAATAATGCTGAGTTACAATGTGCTTGGCAGGCGTCTGGATTTTTCCCATGGCAAACTCAGATGGTAGAAGTGAAAAGCTGGAGCTGGGTTCCCCTCTTGTTGAGGGAGAAGGAAGTTGGGTTTCAGAAAGGCTTTCTGAATCCTTTCTGCAGTGCCCGGCTGGCAGGAATGGGTTCTGCTCTGAGTTTTGCGTTTCATTTTTATGCTGAGGTTGGAGAGAGTTGGGCAATGGGCATCCTGAGCAAAACTGTTCTGGGTGATGTACAGCTCTTACATGGGAGGGGTCTCAATTCCCTGGTCTTTGTTTCTCTTGAAAAGATTTATCAACAAGAGAGATCTCAGCTTCTGGGCTCCTTATTAATTCTGCACCTGGCAAAGTCAGGGTAAGCTTTGATATCGGCTGCAAAAAAGCCCCAAACCTGTAGGTCCTTATTCCCACTTTCTAGTGGGTTTAAGGCTGATGTTGCTTGAAGTCCTTGAGATGTTAATGCAAATATATTTTTTGCATCAAGAGCTGAGGAGCAGGGTAGAGCAGCTATAGAAGAAACATAGGGAATTGAAGACACCTGGTGGGGGCAGGTGTGAGTGGGGTGGCTGGAGCTCTGCATGAGGGGCCCTAAGCTGGACACCTGGGACCCTTGAGTCTCACAGCTGGGTGCTGGGTTGTACAGTCAGGGTGTAATAGGTGTTAGGTCCTCAGCTGGGTCCTGCTGGGACTTGTGGATCCTGTTAACGTTCATGTGTTTGACATTAATGATAGTAATTGCTAAAATGGACATAAGGCTGCATTTTCAAATACTTGGGGTTGCAGGTATGCCCTTTAGGGTGGGTTTTAATCAAATAAAGTTGGAACTCCTTTTCAGGTATTTGTGAAACTGTATTAATTTAAATGAGCCAGTAGAATTTCAGGTTTTGCCAAATACTGAAGCACTAGTCAACATTAATTTCTACTTTGTAGTTGAACATCCGGTGGAATACTGGGAATGTGTAGTGGAAATCTGTGTGTTTAGCTGTTAGGTGATGGATGAAACTTCTTAATCAGAAAACAGAAGAGTCTTAAAGATTAATAACGTGTGACTTGGGTAAAGATTTAAATAGACAGTTTTCTTTGCAGTGTTGTGTAGAAGTATTTTTCAGTTTTGGATAGATGTGTTTTAAGCAGCTGCAGGCCAGCCAAGTGCTATGATTCAACCTATTTTAGCAAGTTGTAATGTAGTATATAATCAGTCATATTTCAGATTAATGGCTTGATTAAATTAGGCAAAATATGTATATATTGCACTTGAAACTCCTTTGGAATAGCGGTGTGCTGTAACGAAGCAAGGTAGTTTCTTATTACCTGCCTTATTAGAGCAATAATACGCAGTATCTTGTTTGTAACCATACTGCAAACCACTTTTTGACATGTAAATTCACTTATGCTCTGCATACTTCTATTGATTTTTATAAAAAAAAAAAAGGATTGGTTTATTTGACCTACCTTATTTCTTTTCCCCAAGAAAATCAATATAATAAAGTAATTCTTTCCTTCTATCCTCTTCGCGAAGCTCTTCTGAGAACAGTCAGAAAATGTCTTCCCTTCAATTATTTCAGGCTTGTTTGCATTAAATCCTTTCAGAAGGACCCATGTAAATGTGCTACTTTAATAAGTATGTCTCCCTGTGATATAAGCTAAATAAAATTTTACATTTAAGGTGAGTAAGAACCAGTTATGGAGAAAATTGTTCAATATATGTTCCATCCTAATTTCTTTTTCCATGCAAAACCTGCTCCAGTTCTAAACTAAGACAGGAGTTTGACAATGCAGTATGCATAATTCATGCTTTTGGCCTTCTGTCTGCCCTTCTTTTTGTGGAATCCTACGTATTTAGATTAGGTAAAATTATTCTCGCCTCCTATTGATACAGTTTGTTTTCAAGGAGTATAATGCAGCATAGACGACTTAGGGCAAAGTGTTAGCCTTGGTTCTACGTGACAGATCCTGGCTCCAGCATTATCTCAGAGTTCTGTGCATTTAGGAAGATTGGAATAACAGGGCTTTGTGAACAGAATTTCTCTCTGATATAGTAATTAATCTCATCAAGAGATTTAGATGAGTTTTGATAGAGCTATTCTAGACGTTTTGCTAATGGATAGTTTTGATTAAAGTTGAATTTAGCTGTTGCTTGTTCCTGGTAAAACAATAATCTGCTGGCTCTATGGCTCAGATACCATTTACATGGTCAAAAGCCATTTTCTGCTGCCAAGTAGGAGCCTTGCTTGTGCTAATACACGTGTGTTTCACCTGGACAGTAAGACTGAGGTTACTGTGCTGTAATGTGGTCAAAGGAAGGAGGCAGTGTCCCATATCTGACAAGCATTTGACTACTCTTAACAGCCTCTACAGCTGGGGCCTCCTGCAGAACAGGACATTTGGGATGTTCACCTCTGTATCAATCCAGGTGTGCTTCACTGATGGCTTTCCAGAAAGACTGGAATAATCAGTGCCGCCCTGACAATGCTAAGCACTATTTCTGTTTAATTCAGAGGCAGCGAGTAAAGCAATGATTATCAAACATGATTTTGATAGTCGTTGCTGGTGATCTGATCCAGAGTTCACCATATGTGGTTTGAGTCCTACCTAATCTCTGTGGTGTTACGTGGTCCTATGCTGTAAAATCTTCATAAGGGTATTTTGGGGGGTTTCTCCACAAAGTATCATTTTAAAATCTCATAATCCTCCAAGGTGCTTCTTTAGTACAATAATTCTGCTGAGTTATTGGAAGCTGAGCAGGTCTGAAATGATCTATCAAATAAAAAGTGTTAAAATTCAGCATTACCAAATGTTTGCGGTGCAGCATGCTCATTTTTTCATACTCTTTCAGTGATCTGGAGTCATAGTAAGAAAAACTATGTGGGTTTTGAATGTCAGGTATTACTATCCAACCAAATGTGGTCGTGTGAGATGCTACCATGCTAAACAAAAGTAGTTCAACTTGAATTTGAAAATAAATGTTTAGGATCATCTGGTTGGAAAAGACTTCTGAGATCAAGTCCAACCATACCTGTCCCCTTACTAAACCCTGTCCCTAAAACTCATCTGCCCGTCTTTTAAGCCCCTTCAGGGATGGCGACTCCACCCCCTCCCTGGGCAGCTGTGCCAATCCCTGACCACCCTTTCAGGGAAGAAATTCTTCCCAATGTCCAGTCTGAACCTCCCCTGGTGCAACTTGTGGCCATTTCCTCTCATATTTTGAATTCTCAATCAGCCAACTCTGCAGTCCTGGCCCTTCCACAAGTCTATACTCGTACACACGCAGCTATTCCTGTAATAGTCGTGCTCTAGTGATAATTTCAACACCGCGTGTTCAGGATGAGGAAAAGAAAAGGAAATGAAGTTTTGGGGGAAAGCGTATAAAAAGCAATCAGTGAAGCAATATCAAAACGTTAAGAGCATCCTACAAATTTTATTTTAATATTCTGAGTACTGAGTCTGTTTTAGAAGGGGTATTTGGGCTTAGTGACTCATGCAGCAGTTGGACCAAAATGGGAAATACGCAGGTGTTTGGAGCCCAACTCTTCCCTCTTACAGAGTGGTTTCAAACACGATCAATACCAAAAATGAAAACGTGTCAGAATCCAAATGGATGTGTCTTCTAAACCCCTCCAGGGATGGCAACTCAACTCCCTCCTCTATATCCTTCCAGTTGCCTGCCTCGGGCTGGGTGGGAGGCATCGCTGGGCAGTGGCAGCAGCAGGGTGTTTTTAAAGCATGCATTTTATCGCAAGGTGGGGGTTGGCCATCAGAGCAGCTTTCTGTGTCTCGGTTAAAGATCTTGCACTGAGTCCATCTCGTTCTTACTGTGATGTGGGACTAAGGGCAGGGTCCTAGCTTGGGTAAACGGAGAAACATCCCATCTGGCCACTGGAGTTGGTGTAGACGGAGTCGGCAGAAACCTGGCCACTTCTGAAATTACTCTGAGACATAAACTGGTTTTGACTCATGGATTTGATCTTGGAGATGCATGGATGACTGTGCATTGACTCTGTGCAGCTTGCAAGAATTTTTATTTCTCTTCCAAGTATTCTGCCCTTCTTGAATTCAGCAGGCTGTCTCTTTGCACAGAAATCACTGTCGTAATTTACGACATGTTCTTGCTGAATTTAGTACTTCGTAAAGGCAATAATCCTAAGTATGAATAAAAATTCAACACTCCAGGCAGTAACAGAAGCAATTCTTATATTCCTAATATACTGTAGCATTTGTAAAGGTTAAAATTTTGTTTTTGGTTTGCCTTTAAACGCCTTCTGAATGACAGTCTGCGGCTGATTGCTGCTTTGATGTACAAATAACATCCTTCTGTTACACCTTCATAATTTAAGATATGAAATATGGTGCAAAGGAAAGAATGGAAATTGGGTCTGGAGCTAAATATATTGCTTTTATGACAAAATTAGCAACGAATAATGCATACATTCCCAGTCTTTATATTTACTTAGTACATACAGAGGCTAGGGATGAATATATTATACCATGATGTATGTGCTCTCCCACATAAAATGGGAACCACAAATATTTGTCAGTGATTTTGTACGAAGAGTGCCTATTTTAAGTCAGCAAGAATGTTCTATGAAAAAAAAAATATTCATTTTAAACCTGAAGACTGAGACCATCTTGGACTTAACTGGAAGTGGTAGAGGGAGCCCCTGATGAATTTTGAGAAAAGGTTCCTCAGTTAGACCTGTCATCTTTACTTATGTAAAATTCCATTTGTGAACTCCATGTTACAAGTTTTTGCTGGCTTAGTGATATTGGCTGGTGATATATTTTAAATACAGCGCGTTTACACTAGAACTTCTGTACGGATGGAATTAGAGTACATAGATTTTTGTTTATAATCTCCTTCACAGAACAAATGCTCTCACAAACTGTATTGGAAATAAAAAAAGTGCTGTGGAACAATACAAGCTTTTGCAAAAATGGGAGGGCTTTGCAAATACGTGGTATTATCCTGTGTTACCACGGATTAAAAACCAGTGTGTAATCAAATTCTTGGATACTGTGTGAAATCCGGTTTTACTTATCAAAACAAGAAAGGTGAAAAATGATTAGGAGTAATTAACAAGTTAATAATAACAGCTTTAAAGGCAATGTGTCTAATCATTACTAGAAGAGAATAAGTGTAGTAATTAAGCAAGATACATCACCAGTTGCCCTGTTATCATCATCATCCAAATCTGCAGTCCCTGGGGAGCCTTTTCTTAATGAAGATTTGGAGGTCTTGTCCCAGACAATTGGGAGACTCCATGCAGTGTGACCACTGGTAGATGGGATTCTCAAAAGATTGCTCCAGAAGATCCAGCTTTTATATCATTAAATAAACAACTTAGATCATTCTAAACCCCATGGAATTTCTGGTCTCAGCCATTCGTTGCCCCCCTCTCCTGGAGCGCGGCCAAAACTCCAGAAAGGAGGCAAGAAGACAGGTGGATTTCTCTTATCTTTAAACTTCTTGCCTTATCAGTTGCTCTCTATTCCTGCACAAAAAGGTTAAAAAAATGACTGTTTTAGCTGTCCATACTTTCTTTCTTTCCCCGTTGTTTTATTTTCAGTAGTTCAGCCACAGGTTCTGTAGAGCAATCTGAGCTCTAGGAGCGATAAAGAGAGCAAAATCTATTCTTGGAGATGTTTGCTTTTCTCTATCTACCTTGTCTTTTTTGTTCTATAGTCTTTTGTCTGTTGTTATTAATTATAGTCAAGGCAACATTTTCAATGATTAATTGACTACTGCTTAAAACAATAAGGCTGCTTAATAAGCAAAACAGTGCAAAATTCTATTTTTGGCAGATGTTTGGTAAGAAAGCTCCTATGCACCTAGCAATTTTGTGCTGTAAAATGAGGGGAGGAGGGGAAGTTTCTTGTAGCTGTGTTTAGACTAATAAACCTTTTGCTTTAAAGAGGTCTTCATTCTAGTCTTGATGAATTTCTTGTTTTAATTCTTGATTAAAACTTGAACTTACTGGCTTTCTTGAAATGGAAATTGGAAATAAGAATTAAGATTTGGATCCACTAGTGCTGGCAGAAGGAGGAGGGAATTATGTATTTTTGTGACACCTGGCTTCACAAGACCTTAAAAAGAAGTGTTCAGATGAAGAAGGATGTGATCAAGCCAATTCACTTTAATTTCACCATGGCATTGAGTTCAAGCGACTGAATTAATGCGGAGCCCTCAGTGTCTGTCTCCAAGTTGTGGTGTTTTCCTTTCACTTTTTGGATACTCTTGACTTCTGTTCCTGTGTAAAAGATTAGCTAAATTCTCACAAAAACTTACACAGGTCTTTGACTTCTCAGGTTTTTAAATGTCATCAAGATGCTGTCAAGTCTTTCAAGACACCACAGGCTTTGCAAATCCACTTAATGATGGATGGGTAAAGTTAAAGGACCTGTTGGTGGTGCAGGATTGAGCTGGAGCCTGGCCAAGTGAATGGAATCCCTGTGTTGGTGCCTCCACACCACAGCCTCCTCCCCTGCCACCTCCTTTCTGTCCTCTTGCTTTCTGCAGTTGGTGGACCAACAGCACAAATGTCTTTTGCTAGCTGAAGGGGGAATTCTGCATTGCCTGAGGGATTACGACCTCCCTTATTGTTGCCAAAAGCAAGTACCTTCAATAGCTGCTTGAATTTTTCAGCACTTTGATCTCCTTTTATCTGTTTTTCCCTGCATAATTTATTTCCTTGCATTATTATTTATCTTTCTGCTACTTCCAAATCTCTTAAGTGAGATGCAAATATAGTAATACTTAAATATAACATCATAAGTGTTTGACATGGGGCAAAACTAGTTCCATCCTCATCCAAATCATAGGATTTTGTAAGGGCTCAAGCTGAGAATGCTGGTAGCCATAAGAGAGTACAAGGTTTTTTATTGATAGAGATGTTCAAAGTGGCTCCAATGTTTTAATAGCAGGCATGAAGCCACTTATTCTGATATTTGCTTGTAAGCCTGTACGTCATCTGTAATAGCTCTTTATAATGTGGGAATGAAGACGCTAAGCATCTTGTGTATTATCTGACCTGCATCTTTCTCCACTAACAGAACTGACAGCTCTTTCCCAAGAATGTGACAGGGACATTATTTGTTTTCTTGGGTGCTTCTTGTAGCTTCTCAGGGTCTCATCTTACCGCTCTGCGAGCACAAAACAAAAGAACAGCCTGATCGTGTGCTTTAGAAGTATAATCAGAGCTTAAACTGATCAAACTTGATACTCTCGCAGAGTGCAGCCTCCCTTGGAAAGCCTGGGAGGAGAACTCCCACCATAATAAAAGCAGATCTTTACCTCTGGCTTGGTGGGAACACGTGTTTCTGTGGGTCTCAAACCACCACCCTGTTAAACACAGCAAGGAAGAAAAATCTGAAATGTATTGTTTTAAGATGACTACAGTGACTTGGATGCCATGTAAGAAAGCAAAAAACCTGCAGTCAATTGAGTTTAATGGTCCTTTAATGAACCACCCTAATTCTGCTGCTTTATGTCTTTTTCTGCTGGGAAGAGATGGATTTTCCTTGGTATCATTCACGTGTGGTTCCTGAAACAAATCAAGGTGTAGGGAACAATAAAAGGTATTCCTTTAAAGCTGTGTTTTTAGGTTTCTGTCTGTAAGCTTTCAGGTAATCTATAATATATTGTAGATGTTGCTTATCAATAAAATTGACCCAAGTGTCTTCAATCCAACCCACAATTAGACTCAAATCAGCACTGCTAATATGTTTGTAAAAGGATGGAAACCTCATTTGGTGAAACGATGATTAGTGCTAGTTTACAAATTAAACTTTTGGAGTGTTATCATAGGCCTGCTAACGTACCGCTGTTAATGCTTACAGCGAGCCCAGTTGGTAGGCAATAAAGGTCTTGGAAACAAATTGTGACAATAAATCGGAGTTTTGTAGCTATTTTTAGTTAAAGCCAGGGGATAGATCCTTACAAAGGTATGAGAGGGTATCGCTTCAAGTGCTTTGTACATCTGATTTAGAGGATGGTGTTTTTGAGCCTTCTGAGTGTAGCAAAAAAGTGACCTGTCTAGATTTTTTTTAAGAACTGTAGGTTGTGGGGGACTTAGGTTTAGTGAAAGCAGCACATGAATTATAAACTCCATAAACACTTAAATGTTTTAATGCTGTATAGCAATTACCACCTTTTATTTTTGAAAGGGGATTAAATGAATGACCTATTTAATTATAAGAAAATATACAGGGGAAGCCTTTTAAAGTGTTCAGCATAAACCTATCGGCAGTCTTGGCATTTAATATTGTTACAGTCCAAAGTGGCCGTGGTCTGACGTCAAGAGGGTCTTTGATCCAAATGTTATAGTTGGGTTGTTAGTCTGAAAGCCTTGTGGAAGACTTCACAGTTGAATTAGAACTCTTGCTCCAGCAAGGTGTCTGGGAACAGGGGCTGCTATGGGTTGGGCACTGGGCTGCTTAGTGACAGAAAAGCTGGTAAATGGTAAAAGAAGAATGGCTTTGGCAATTCCTGATTGGGAAAATGTGCTGTTGCTTTTCTCCTTTGCGCTTTTTGAAGGAACAAGATTTAGTGTTGGGTATCTGTGAATAAGCTGTTAATGAGATCTGCTTCCCTCTGCTGCTACTCCAAAGGGAAGCAATTCTGCAAAGCTTGTTTTCTGAAGAGTAATTATTAAAGCAAAAAGGCTTCACCACTGAATTTCAAAGTAAAGGAAAATCCTACACTCATGAAGATCTAGCCATATTTAAATTTATGAACTCTACAACTTTTAAAATCTTCCAATTGATATCATTTCAGGTTCTCTGACAGAAAAAATTCATGTTTCCTTTTGCAATAAAAATTGTGACCATCTCTATAGTATTTTCTTCTTAGCAATTGGATGTGAACTTAAAAAATCCATGTTATTCAGATTAACGATGTGGACATTACATTTATATTTCCAGAATGTTATTTTAATAATCTTTGAAGTGTTTGCAAGTGCTAGTATTCCACTCTAGCATATTTAGTGACACTTTTCGTACTTGCCAAGACAATTGTTAGCAAGGTGAGAAGTCCTGATAAAAATACTTGCATGTTTGGGTTTCTTGTATAGCATTGAAACTAAGACTTGTTTATTGAAAGTGACAAGTGACCCATCTCGTTAGAGGTATTGTTTGTATCACAAGGTTGGAAAAGACCTTTGAGATCGAGTCCAACCTATGACCCAACACCTACTCCTACTCGTCAACTACACCCTGGCACTAAGTGCCTCATCCAATCTCTCCTTAAACACCTCCAGGGACGGTGACTCCACCACCTCCCCGGGCAGCGCATTCCAAAGGCCAATCACCCTCTCGGGGAAGAACTTGTTCCTAATGTCGAGCCTAAACCTCCCCTGGCGAAGCCTGAGACCGTGTCCTCTTGTTCTGTCGCCGGTCACCTGAGAGAAGAGACCAACCCCTGCCTGACTACAACCTCCTTTCAGGCAGTTGTAGAGAGCAATAAGGTCTCCCCTGAGCCTCCTCTTCTCCAGGCTAAACAACCCCAGCTCCCCCAGTCGCTCCTCACAGGGTTTGTGCTTGTGGACAATGCCAGGTGTTTAAATAAAAAATTACCTTCACTTTCAGCTGATCTAATGTTGCCAGACAAGAGGAATAAACTTTCAATGCTACCCCAACATTCTGAATTGTGTTAATGACTTTCTCCAGCTGCGTGGTTACACTTACCTGTACTACAATAACTGTGGGGTTCTATATTCAGGTTGTACCTGCCAGTGAAGGATGTCAAAACCACTCCGCAGTGAATTAAAGCCAGCTTTTTGGATTTCTGCATCCCATCATAGCTAACCAGATGATATGCCTATGCAGTGAAACTCTCCTGGGAGATGAATTATGGTTTTATTGAGACAAATAGGATTTCTTTTTGCAATTTAAATTGCCCTCTGAATGCCAGCAAAAATATTCCAAAGTTTGTTGTTTGTTTGTTTTTTTTTTTTTCTTCCCTGACCCTGAAGGTAAATTACTATGGAGGAGAAAATTTTAAGAAACGCTATTCATTCCTAATAAAGAAGTTACAAAACACAAAATGAATCTAATAGGAAAGGAATGCTTAGGAAACGGAAAATCTCGTACAGAGGCTGTGAAATACTTAGTGTTATTCTGGAATCATGAGATGGAAGAAGACACAACATGTTCATTTGGAGCTGCTGAGGGACTTTAGTGCAGGCAAATAATAAGGAAAATTATGCTGAAAGATGCTTTCAGGATTTGCTCATGGTCCAACTTCATTTCCAGAGAATACTATGAAAACAGTTTCTGTTCTGTATTAGAAACTTGCTGTATTTACCTGATTTTTATTTTTACAGACAACAGGTTTCTGGCTGATCACCCAGAATCTCTCATCACAGTGTTCTGATATCAGACGGTTGCACTGGGGTGATAAAATTGTGGTTAAACTATATTGGTACAGGAACACGAGCTATTGTTATGGGTCTGACCAGTGGTCATTTCGGCCACTGGCATTTCCAACAGCGATCTTTCCCACTATATTTAAAGTGTTATTCAAAACCAGTCTAAGCAGAAATGGGTAGAGGATTGTTTGTAATGAAGCCTACGAATACTGTTTTTCTGTTCTCAGAAATTCTTGTTATGGTTTTTGCTGAAGCACTGCTGATGCACACTCGGATAGAAGAAACTGAAGTTCTTTTCAGCCTTGCTCAGAGCTGGGCCTCTGCAGACAGTAGGGAGACCATTCCACAAGGGTTTCAGTTTAGGCTTGGCATTAGGAAGAAGTTCTTACCTGAGATGGTGATTGGCCATGGGGAGTCACCGTCCCTGGAGGTGTTTAAGGAGAGATTGGATGAGGCTCTTAGTGCCGTGGTGTAGTAGAGGAGTAGGAGTAGGTGTAGATGTTGGGTCATGGGTTGGACTCGATCTCAAAGGTCTGTGAAAATATAATTCTGTTCCAAAGCCAGAAAATGCCAGTGCTTTTCATGAGTTGTATTAAGAGGACCCTGAACCTACAGCTGTGGAGGCTTCCCTTTCCTACCACACAGTCTTTGTTGCGATAGGACAAGGGGAAATGGCTTTAAGTTGGAAGGGGGGAGATTCAGCTTGGACATTAAGAAATTCTTCACAGTGAGGGTGGGGAGAGCCTGGCACAGGGTGGCCAGGGGAGCTGTGGGTGCCCCATCATCCCTGGTGGTGCTCAAGGCCAGGTTGGATGGGGCCATGAGCAGCCTGGGCTGGTGGGAGGTGTCCCTGCCTGTGGCAGGGGTGGAACTGGATGGGCTTTAAGGTCCCTTCCAGCCCAAACTGTTCAGTGACTTCGACTGCGCAGGCTGTGAAAGTGTTAATTAGTCCAATAGCTTTCATGCAGCAACTGGCTACCTAATACACTCAACTTGCTTAAAGTTTCCACAACATTAACAAAACAATAACGAAACACCAATGGAATATTGTCCTGATCTGACCCGCTGGCATATAAATGCTTTTGTAGAAGTCTGACTAAAAATTTTCCAATCATGGATAGGTGCAACATAAGCCAGGAAGGCCAAATCTTCTAACTTGATTTTTTTTTTAGTTATTTTGTGGCTTGTAAAAAAAAAAAATTTCCCTCGCTTTCTGCTTACTTGTACCTTTCAATGAATATTCTCCTAGATAAGAATATCTGGCTGGTTTGTAGATAGTCTAGCTGGTTTTAAGCTAATATTATCTCTAGGGAGAAACTACTGTTGCTTTTGTGTCTCCATGGGTTTCCCTCAAATACTTCTGTTCTGCCTTCCAAAAGCCACGTGGTGCGTATGTGCAGAAGGGCTTCAGGCAAGCTTGCGCTTCACAGCCCAGGTTTATTGATGAATTTGTCAGGAGCAGGTATTCATGGGTATCGTCTGCTTATTCTTTTGCATAGCGGGTGGCTGGTGTTGCCTTGCTTTCGAGCCACAGGAGTAAAGGAATCCTTGAGTGAAAAACTGTCACCCTGAATACAGCCACCCTTGTGTACTTCATCCGCAAAACATTCAGAGAACTGGAAACTGCGTAATAGCGACGAGCGGGATAGCTGAGCCAATTCGAGACTCTTGGCACTAGAAGGCTTCTTTAGCCATCTTCGATGTGTCCAAGTCTGTCTCTTCTGTTCCGTTCCCAAATGTATCTGCCTTATAAAAAAGGCAGAGATAAAATGACACAAATGTAGAAGTAACAGAAGAGATCACTTAGCAAAATCGGAGGGGAACAACAGTGCATAGAAAATTCTAACACAACCAAACAAGACCCTAAAAATAAATATATACAGTATTAATAGCACCGGAGTGCGATTGCCTGTTTAATTTAGAGTCTTTATGGAGTGGTGCTGGGTAGTTCAGGGTTATCTGAGGAGGAAGGTGACAAAGCATGCAGTTACGCCACGACTCGCTAAGCTGCCTCTCTGTATTTAGATAAAAGGCATTTCTTTCTGATAAAATAAATCTAAAATTGTCCCTCCAAAAATGCAAAAGCTCAAACCCAAGTGAGTTTTGAAAGGGTAGTTCAGAAGCAAGAGCTAGGCTCTACCACCAGTGTGAGAGTTTTTTTGTACTTTCTCATTTCTTTATTTGCTTTCATTTCCTTTCTCTGCCACTTCTACTCCAGCGGAAGGCAGTGGCTGGCACTGCGTGAATAACTTCTTGCCTATTTCTGTGATCATTCTGAGATCATCCTAGGATTTTTTTTTTTAAAGCAGCTTGGTGTGTTTTGTGATGATATTCCAATTGACTTCAAAGAAAAGCATTTGGCTAAGAAACACCAGCAACGCCTTTAAAAAATCCTATAATAACTGGATTTTTATTACCATGATCCTAAAGGTAAAATGACAGAAGGAAACTCGATTTCAGCCAGAGCTGCACGACAGTAACAGCAACAGCTTAGAGGGGTAATGGTACAAAGTGAAACATGGGAATTCTCCTGCGTGATCTTGATGTGGGTTTATTTTTTCCTTCCTTCTCTCAAGTGCTTAGGAAAATTCTACAGACAGGTGTTCAGCACCACACTTTAAAGTCCTGATTGGACATCACTAGATGGCTCAAACAGTGGACTATTTATGGGCTTTTATTTATCCGCTACAACAAATACTCTGCCACCAAAGGTGCCTTTAAATTGAACTTCCTAGATAGGACGTAAAAGACGAGAGCGGGGAGAAGAGTGGTGGCCCCTTGGGCCTCCCTGCCCGGAGCTGCAGAGAGGGTTGGATGTCCATGGAGTCACAAGGGGCAGCTGATGAATAACCCTCAGACTGGATGCAAAATGGGTTGGGGGGGAATTCTAGAAAAGGAGGAAATGACTTTGCTACCTGAGCATCTCCTCACAGCAGGAGGAGTGTGGCTTGGTCGGCTTGGTTACCCTTGGTGCTTTCTGGGGATGGAGATGGTTCTTTAGCACAGAACACTGAAGCTTTTCCTAAGTCAAGGCTCACACTGCCCATTTCTTTCCAACTTGTTTCTCTTCTGCAACAAACGCTGCTGTGTTTAAAGACAATAGTTTAGTCTGTCACTCGTAAGTAGTGAAATACTGGGGTTTTTTGAGCTGTGCGTATTGTATAATCCAGTTTTATGGTTCCTGGTAGTACACAGAAGGGTAAAAAAAGTCTTTTGTAGGAAACAGCCCTGGTTATGAAAAAATGTAACAGAGATGATGCTTCATTTCTTATAGTTTTATGTATTATTGCAAATATTGAGTGACACAAAAAGCTGTGCTTTAGTCGCTGGCGAAAGCCAGTTTTTGAGTGTCGGGTGGGTCAATGCGAGGGAAAGTTCTTACCCGTCCTGGCGTGGGGAACCCCTGCAGGGCTGGGGCTCGCATCGGGCAGGGCCTGCGCTCAAAGATGTGGGGAAGGCTTTTAAAGCGCTGCGGGCAAGTGAGGATGCTCAGAGCACTTCAGCGTCTCTGGCAGCGAGGGCCTCTGTTAGAGGTTTTGGGGTTCGTGAAAGACTGCAAGAAAGGAAGGATGCTGGGAACCTTGACCATGAGAATCGCTGGAGATGGGCGGGGGGGAAGGGGTCTGGCTGCCTTCCCGGGATGGGCGATGGAGAAATGCAGCAAAGTAAGCGAGAGATTCTGTTTCCTAGGGGCTGTTTTGCCTCAGTGGAGACCTGGGTAAGAGTGGAATTAGATGCCTTTGCAAACGAGAGGCTTTTGAGGACAGCTTGGAGGCAAAACCAGACCCAAAACCCCACAACTTAGTTGACAGCCGAAATCTGCAAATTTTTGTTCAGTGACTTTGTAATTTTAGTCTATTTAATTTCTGAGCATTTTAAGAGACAACAGATCAGAACCTGAATTAAAAGATAAGGAAAAGAGTGACAGCAGTTTCAACACCTTCTTCCAACTTTGATGACTGGCGTTTTAAAAATACCTGAGACTATTAAAACTGGGTCTATTGATTTTACATGATATTTCAGGTATTGTAAATCTTTTTACCATGTCTACCCTGTAAAATGTGCAATTGCTGTTTATGTGTCAAGACGAACTGGTTCTATATGAGAAATAACTTATATAGCTGGAGTGTTGGATCTGGACGGGCCTATGTCGCTCATTCAGGTTGCAAATCAGTTCTAGGTGTTTGAGAAGAGAGCATCTCAAAAGGAAAAGTAAAACTTCCAACAGTTTAAACAGGAGTTTCACATACTTAAAAAAAAAAAAAAGCTGCTCTTTCCAATTTCCCCTCTTTGCGGTGTTTTTTTTTTTTTTTTTTTGGAATAAATATTGCCAGGAAAAAAGTTGCAGATATGTATTTGGCAAAAAAAAATTATATTTTTTTCTTTTACCTCTCATGATGAAATATGAGTGAAAACAGTACTTGGAGCCAAGGCCAGTTCTGCTTTAACATTTCTACTTACTTTTCACTGTTTTCTTAAAACAGTTAAAATCTTTAAATACAAAAATGTATTGAAGTCAAGTAATAGAGCATTTTAGGATTCTGCAGACGTGATCATGACCTATAACATTTTCCTTTAGCTTTAATTTGTCGAGTGACCATCTTTCTTCAAAATGATGAGTAAATACTCCCCTATGAATGTTCCTTAGCTTTTGAACAGCCCTTGAAGCCTCTGATCCTGCTAAGGAGCACAGTCTGAAAGAGGGGAAACCCGTCTGTATTAACTGCATAACCTTTCTAAATAGAACCTGCTACAAAAAATTTGTACTGGCTGTTTTTATTTGACCAAATTGTAATGGACATCAGAATTATTTGATCTTTAGTATTGCTTTAACATAAAATTCTAAAATTAACTATGAAATTAAAAACCTTAATGTTTAGTGGTGTATAACTTCTCGAGCTTCTCTTCTGACTGAATTTTTGAGTCACTTCCAATTATTGTGTTGGCCGTTTTCTTAATTTTGGTATTGAGTAGAGAAAGCCAAAACACCTTTCATCTTCCAAAAGTCAGAGTATGGGTGTGTACGAACTGGTCACAAGCAGACCTGGCTTTGATTTGCAGAGTTTGCTCCAGGTTATGCGTACTCATTAAGTTTGGGAACATTCAGTTTCTTGAAATATGTTGTACCCGTTTAAAAGAAGGATTTATAAATTAATGTGAGATTGCACTACTCTCCGTATTCTCTGCTGGTGGATGTTGTGTTGATCCTCTTCAAATAGTTTCACCACATATGAAAATACTACTTTTTTGTGCAAGATCTCAAAGCTATTTGTTTATAATCAGTCCGTGTTGAGTATTAGGCTTGTGTCTGCTTTTATCCTGTGACTAAATCTGAGTAAAGATGCTTTTGTTAATTTTTTTCCTCTCCTGTTTTTAACAAGGATAATGCTCTTTGGTGCTCTGTATGGAGTCTCTGTGCTTTTCATGGTACTTTGAAATACAGAAGGAAAAGCTTCTGGTTCATTTGTTGCTGGTTTTAGCTCCTGTCTTATCGATCAGCGACTCATTAGGGAGAAAATAATAATTTGTTGTCAGATAGGTGAGACGGCTGCCTACACAAACAATATGATTTATCACTGACTGTCACAAAAGACAGGAAAGCAGAGAAAAACCTTCAAGTTATTTTTAATTTACTGAGTCGTGGATATCCATACTTGACCAACATGACCTGTTTTAAGTCATGCCCACTTATACACACCTATTTTTTTCTACTTCTATAACATGTACTGTGAAGAGCTTGTCTCAACACCAGGATTCTGACTTGGTGGAAACCAGCTTAATCTGTGTTGCAATATTACTGCTACTAGATGGATTATTGAACTAGGTTGACCTGACTTGATACACGTTTCTGTATCCTTACTGTTCCTCTCTATTAAAAAGAGTTAAGGCCAGGTTTACTTTAACCATTTTCTCCTCTCCTTTTCTTCCAAGACTCTAGAGGAAATAGCTGCATTTCTTTGAGTTTGCAAGGGCTTGCGTAAGGTGAGGTGCTTTGGAGAGCTTGCTGCATGAGAGTCAAATTATTAAGGATACCTTATCCTCTTACTGCCATTCTCTTACTGACTTCTTGCAGCAGTGAGTTCCACAGCTCACATCTTGGAGAAAAAGATCTTTCATACTCCAGGGGCTCCTGTTTGACTACTTCTGCAAGTTCAGTGAAAGACAGCTGTTTGAAGACTAGAGAAGTGGTGCCAAGACAGACCTTGAGATGCAAATCATTGGCTTTGTTGGTGCATCGAGCACCGGTCGTGCCTGTAGGTCTTTCAAAAATTACTGCTCAATGCAGGAGGATTCAAACTCTTTGAAATGTGCAAGCATAGTCCTCTCAAACAATGTTTTGGCAACCCTGATAATCTAGAAACACTTAAAATATCAGGGAGAGATAATGTGCCTATCTACGATGTCTCAGAACTGTCTGCAATGTTATTCCACTGGGCTTCGCTGGCAAAAGCCATTTTGGCAGCAGGGGCAGGAATTGGTCCTCAAAGCGAGGCAGAAATGAGACAAGCAGATTGTTGGTGATTGTGGGATAAGGAAGAAAACAGTAAAAAACCAGGTTTGCTGCTTGCACTGTTATTTACATAATCATACCTGAAGAAGCTGTAGCTAAGTTACGAAACACGAGTGCTGTTTCAGGTTGAGCTGCTGTCGCACGTCTTACAGGGCATTAACTGGAAGGTATTTGTCCATTTGGGGATTTATCTGTTAATTTTTCTGTTCACTCTGCTACAGGAATATTTCAGTTTACTTCCACTGATGGGTGTTGGGTGAAGGTCTGTAGCTCCTTCTCACAATTAATTTCCCCCTGTCTTTGTCTAACAAACTGAAGATGTGTTGGTGTGTGTGTCCTGGGGTAAATGTATGTGGCTGGTCAGGTAGGGAGAAGAAATACATACTGGGCCAGGCTACTGTGAGGCTGGCGTGTCTGTGTTTCCTTCCCCTAGAAACCCTGAAACTCTCTGACTCCGAAAGGGAAAGATGAGTTAAAAAGGCTGTTCTCGGCTCATTCTCCTGCCCTGGGGAGAAGGGAGAGTGGGGGAGAAAGAGAAGGGTTGGTAATGATAGAAGGGTAATGGCTGTAAACTGGAAGAGAGGAGATTTAGGTTAGACATTAGAAAGAAATTCTTCATGATGAGGGTGGGGACACACTGGAACAGGTTGTCTAGGAAGGCTGTGGGTGCCCCCTCCTTGGAGGTGCTCACAGCTGGGTTGGATGGGGCCATGGGCAGCCTGGGCTGGTGGGAGATGTCCCTGCCCAGGGGATGGACTTTAAGGTCCCTTCCAACCCAAACAGTTCTGTTATTCTATAAGAAAGAAAGGAGGGAAGAACTAAAGGTTTCTTCATGTGAATAGTATTTCAATATTTAAAATATTAGTATTGTACTTATAGGAAACTACTACTATAGAAGTAAGATAAACTAATTTTTTTTCTAGTTCTCAATATTTTGTTGTCCTAATGATGCTTTAATGAGTATTACCTTCTTATATGTTTTTTTTATTTTGTGTCTTAGAATATTATTTGAAATCTATAATCCCTATGATATTAAAATTCATTTATACCAGTACATTTTATTTTCAATGTGTTTATTCCCCTACTTTAAATCAAGAGGGGAAACCCAGCTATCTGCAGTTATATATTCATCAGTGTACATCATTCCTTCATCCCTGAGGGGGGCAAAAAAGCCCCTGGCCAAACCTGCTTTATATATATGTTCTAGAACGAAATTTTTCACTCTAATTAAAAAATGACACAAGTTTTGAACATGTTTTAATTGCAAATTCTCATTTACAAATGCTTTTTCTATACCTTCAAAATATGTAAACCCCATTTCTCTTCTTAATCCAGTCCCTATATGATTTAGAATAATTCTTGTCTGCTGATACTACTCACACATAAGAGAGTAGCTTAGTTATCTGTGATTCAATCTGCTCTTTGAAAAAGGTCCCAGCAATTACCAGGTCAGCAAGGTCATCTTTCCAGTTGCCTTCAAATGCAGTAGTTTTAAGTGCTTGTTTGAAGGCAAGAACTGTATTCCCTCACTGTGTGAACAGAATCATACTGTGAGATTTACAAGCAAGCAGCTTAATACCTTCACCAGTATCATCTTCAAGATATTTCACTTCCTTTATTTTCCTCCTTTAGTAAATAAGGCTGCAACTTTCAAATCCGAGTGCTTAAAATTAGGCTTTTAGATCTGTAGTCAGGCTTCTATATATCAGTGTCCAGATTTTCAGAAGTGGTACTGGGTTGATTTTGGAAGCCTGCAGAGGGTATTAGAAGAACAAGTTGAAGCAGTTAGCTCTGGTATTTTTTTTTTTTTTTAATCTCAATTTAGTTTTTTACTGAGAGATTTTCTTCTGATAATGGGGAGGTACACGGTGCTCATATATCAGCAGACTCTAAACTGAACTACTTACATATAAAGAATTGGAGTTGTAATGGTCTTCTGTGACCTCTGAGTACAGTTGTCAGATCATAAATAGCCCTTAGTTTATTTTACACCTTACAGATCTTCTTTGCTTCAGTGTCAAAACTGGGTAAACTGCTCTGAGTGTGTGAAATGAATTCTTTATTCTCTTTAATTCTGAAGTTTGAATGATTCAAATACAAAATAAAAACTAAAAATATTTTCACCTTGTAGAGCTGTTGTTTTGCCTCTCCCAAGACCACATGACTCAAACTCATGGTCAGTTTTTGTGCCACGCTCCTTTTGTGGTGCTTGTGCAGTTCCCAGAGATGCTCAGCAGAAAAGAGCCGTGTAGTGCTGGATCTTCACAGCAAGATTAGATTGTGCTCCTGCAGCCACGGTGCAGGGAGGTGTGCAGAGGCCGTGTGAAACATCCCATGATTAACTTCAGCCTTGTAGAGAAAGGCTCAAGTTAGACAACCGTAAGACGGCTCAAAAATAGCTGGTTTGGAGCAGATAATTGGAGCCAGCCTTGTCTGTAACCACCCACGCTAAGCTGTCCTGTATTTCTTCTCCCTGCCAGCGTTCTCTTTGAAAGTAAATTTATGGTTGTGTGTGTTCGCGCTGTGGCTTGGTCAAAATCATAACTTTCCTTCGTGAGCAAGCAGAAGGTTCTTTAAGGACGATTTCCAAAAGAACAAAATGGAGAAATTGGTGTAGCTACTGCACTTGGATGTAATTGCAAAGAGGTGACTTTAACGATGGGTCACTGCTTCATTTAGTCAGGTTGAGCCTCACTGCTGTGCCAGAGTCAGGTTGGCTCATTGCACAAGGGAGGAGACTCTTGCCAATCACTGAGCTCCAAAACCTAAGTCATAAAAGCCCTTCATGTTTATCCCATGTAAGCTACCCTAGTGGTTTTTCTATAGCCAAATCTGGATATGTGAGTAAAAATGAACCTTCAGAGATTGTTTTTTGGATGAGTCCAGTGTGCATTAGAAATTTCTCAATAACCTCTAGCGTTACTAAGATATTTAGTTGATTTGTCTTCGTGCTTAACCTGTTTCTCATGGTCAGAAGGCTTGTGCAGCCTCTGCGTCCTCCTGTCGCTTGTGCAGCTTGAGAGAAATGGTGCTGCTCAGACAAACGAACAGCTTTGGTGTCTGTTGGACAGCTTTGTCAAGTTTGTTTCTTCTGATTTTGTAGTGGGTCACCAGGTATCGGAGAGATGAGCTCTGAACCCCGTAAGGCATCGAAGTTGGTCAGAAATGAAGTGTTTGGGAACTCGGCTGGATGAATTCCACCATTCACTGAGCAGCAGCTTGTAGTTCAGGAAATGGAGAATTGCAGCAGTCAGGCTGCCTGGTCAGACTTGAACAAAGTTTCAGTTCCAAGCTGAAGGGAAAACTGCATTTTCTGCCTCTATTCTTTCCTCTTTCGTTTGGTCAGCAGTGTCCCCGATGTCTCAAATTAAGCTGCTTTGGAGGAAAAAAAAAAAAATTGAAAGTACGTTCTTTTTCTACAGATTGATATTCATGGAAGAAAAAGTTGAGAGTTCTTTATTTGAAGGGGTCAATAAGCCTAAGGGAAGGGATGATTCAGTCGATATCAACTACCTGAAAGTCCAATAGGTTTTTTTAACAATCTCCCTCACCAAAAGCCATTAAGGAAAATAAGAAACCTTAGGATAAGAGGTGGAGGTCCTTGCACAGAGAGATAATTGCTCAAAAGATAGGAGACAGATGAGGGGTGAGTGCTCTGCTACGGCAGCAGGTGAGGCTTGCTGGTGGTGTCCCATGGGTTCTGTGCTGTTTATAAATATGTTTATAAATGGGCTTGTGAAGGGGGAGAGCAGTGAGGTGACTAAGTTTGCTGTTGATACGCAATTATTCAAAGTAGTGAGGGTGAAGGCAGACGGTGTGAAGAATTGCACGAGGATCTGAAGAAACTGTGTGACTGGGCAATAAAACAGATGAAATTCAGTGTAGATAAATGTGAAGTGATGCATGTGGGGAAAAACAATCCTACTTTCACATATAAAATGATTGGCTCTGAGCTGTCTGTTGCCACTCAAGAGCGAGACCTTGGATTATGATGAATAGTTCCATGAAAACATCAGCCCATGCTCAACTTCAAGCTAAAAAGCAAATAAAAATTTAGGAATTATGAGGAAAGGACCAGAGAAAAAACCAGAACATAATTTTGCTGCCATATAAATCTGTGGATCATCTATACCTTGGATACCGCACGTAGGTCTGACTTGCTTTCCTCTGTTACGATGGGTAAGATTCAGAAGAGGGAAAGGAGGAGAGATGCAGAGGGCTGAGTAAGCTAGGACTCTCTTACCTGGGATAAGGTCAGTGGAGGGTGAGAACAACAGAGACTGACAAAACTCTGCATGGGTGGAGAGGGATGGATATTTCCTTGTCTCTTTCAGCACAAGAGTTTAAGGATCATCAAATGGAGCTTATAGAAAAATGGTTCAGAAGAGCAAGAGGCTGAGTGAATCCAGCATCTTGCCAAAGATGTGCCGAGGGTCTTGGTGAGAGCAAGCAAACAGTTGGCTGAAATGCCTGGTCAAGGGTTGCCAGCAGCAGGAACCACAAAAATCTTGAGACATCTCCCGCAAAAGCGGTGGAGACTGAAAGAGCTTTGTTAGAAATACTGTGTGTGTGTCCTCTGCTTTCCTCTCTGTCCCCTTTTGGTCTCTGAGACTGGTAGGTGGATTTGAGATCAGGGTCTACAGACTGACTATTTCCTGTCAGAAATATATAAAGTGTATGGCAAACGGTACATCAAACGAATACCAGGAGGATTTCAGTCTCCTCTTGTCCAGCACTGAGCACGAAGATTATTACAGAAAAAGGAGCCTGACTGATAACGCAGCAAGCCGGTTGTTCTGGTCTTACATACGCTGGTCACGTTAATGTGTCAAAAAATGCCTGTAGTGCAAATTCAAATGTGATTGATGCTGGAATCTCTGAGCATATGCTAGTAGTAGGAAATGTATACCTTGTGTATTTGAGTAGTATTCGAGGACATCAAATATCTTTTGAAGCTATGCAAGAAGGTATTCACAGGTGGGAATCAAAGATTTCTATTGGAGCCTCCTCCACATATAGAGTTATAAAGGTTGGAACAAAAAACCCCCCACCTTCCTCCTTCCTACATTTAAACCTTTTCTGAAGCCAGCGTTGTTTGAATTTACTGCGTGTGTTACTGTGTATAAGCATTCATTTCACCATATAGTGATTCAATTAGAGAAACGAAGTATTGCTCAATCAATTCCAATAAATGGAACACCATGTAGGAACTGTAGATCAAGTATTTGTTTTCTCACCTGTCTCCCAAGGAGGACGGTGATTTACTTGAGGAGAACTGCTTGGGATTGAAGAGAAATCAGTTATGAATGAGGAAATCAAAGCAGCGTGTGTATAGCAAATACAACAATGCAAATCCTAAGAGGTCAGAGTGAGCAAAACCACTCTTCACCATCTCGAAGTGTATAAAGTCTGTGAAAGAGTAACTGAGATGCATAGTTTTCTTGAGTTCTTTTACTAGTTTGTTTGAATCTTACACTTAAGTCTTCCATTCCCTACATCAGAATGTTTCTGTTCAGTAAAATAGATAATACTGAATTCACTGTATGTCTTGAGGAGGCTGATGTCAAAATTATGGAAGAGAACTATGCCGCCCATCTCAGGTGTGGGGAGTGGATGTTACATGTGCATAGGGAGAGGAAAAGGCTGAGCCTGAGGCAAAAATCATCCAGAAGCCTTTGGAAATAAACTGTCTGCTCCTGTAGGAGATCCTAGCTTTTCTGACAGAGTCCAAGTTGACATTTGAAGGAAAATGTACCTGACTAAAAGTCACCCAATAAAGTGAAACAGTCTTGAGAATGTAAGTTGATTTAGAAATACTGAGGCTGGCTCTGGTGGAAAGACAGGGAGAGGCTTTGGTTCTGTGGCCTCTCTGGGGCCCTCTCCCACTGCTTTGCTCTCGTGGTGAAGAGGTTGTTTTTCCCCACTGTGTTGAATTGGAGTTTTGCTTATTAAAACCTGGAACGATTGCCTGGAGAGGACAGACAGCTGTGTAGAAGATGTTATTACAATAATGAGCAGACGTTCCTACGTGGGATGGCAAACAAGTTTCTTCTGTCATTTTAGTGATGGAAAGACTTAAACTTGCAGTGGAATGCCTTGCCCAAACTTAATAATTCATGTCTGTCTTCACGTGTGGTGTGCCTGTGGCAGGCACACTTGGCAGAGTGGTTGGTGACATAATAGGTAATCTGTGCCACCCAGCAGGTCATGCTCTCCCTGGACAATACTGGCTCACAGACCAAATCTGTGAGAAATATGTGAAAGACCTGTGTTGCACTATGAGTGATGATTAATAAAATTTAAACAAAAGTCTTAATTTATAAATTACTTTCTCTTGTGCTAAGAGTGAGGAGAGGGCAATTTCCAGGGATGACCTAGATCTCTCAGTCATCTTGTAGGCTAAGCTAGTGAGAATTCTGAGTTCCTCCCAGACTTTGTTTATCCAGATCTATCCTTTGGTGTTTCTGATCTGCCTTCTAGGTTAAAAAAACCCCAACTTCTAAAAGGCCAGGAGAACATAAGTTTTTCTTCCTGTTTGAGTAAACTGATGTTTTCTACTCTTCCATACCTATTTCTTGATCAACATCTTATGTCTGTCTTCGAAGGAAACTGCAAGGTAAAGAACCCAGCAAACAGTGGGGAAAGAAGAACTAGAAACCCCTATTTTACAGGGAATTTTTCTTTAGCACAAGGCAATGTTCTTACTATTTCTTCCAGAAAGGCAGAAAAATCAAACACAAAATACCCTAAGTGTATGTATTGTAAGGAAAGCAGGTTGAAGTATTTTCAGCTCTGAGCATTTATTCATTAAGTTATAAGTCTGTGTTTTGCAGCTAGAAGTATCAGTTAAATGTTCTTCGAGAGTATAGGCTTATACATATGGTTTAATAATATCTTGAAATGCATCAAGAATGTGCGTTTGTCTTTAAAATCTGTTTTTAGTGCAGTGTAATGTTGCAATGGTGGTTATTGCATTCAAACAACAGTTTCTTCTGATAACTGACCCAACTTAGGTCTAGAAGATGCAGAAATTGGCCTGCTCCAACACCATTTTTGTGTTAGAATGCCTATGAAATCCTTGTTAGGATACACTCACACTCAGTACCTGACAACGTGTGAATACTTTGTCCTTATTTTGATTTTTGCAACCCTCCCCAATGGCAATTTGAAAACTGTGGCTGGTGCTGGCAAAGTCAGTAACCAGGGCCGTTCGTACCAGATAATGGTACTGCTCAGTGTATGCTTATGAAGGAAAAGTGTTTTGTTTCCCCTTTAAGCAAGGAAAACTTGACTCTTCTGTGCGAGTGTGGCTGCAGCAGTAGTTGGCCACATCTTGGCAACTCTTTAAGCAATTGTTGATGACTTCAAAAAGCCTGCCAAAAGCTTTCCTGTGACCTTTGCTGTCCCCTACTACTCATTTTGAACATTGGGAGGGAAAACCCAACAGCTTTTTATCTGTAGGAATCAATTTATATATTTTTCTAGTTTTAAGTCTATTTTATCAGTGCTGACTTTGTAGAAGGGCAGCGGAAACTCCTTGCTGCTACCCTGCATTTTGTTTGCTTGCATTGAATGATGTGACTGGGATAGTACACTCGTGTTAGCGCGTCAGTAAGTTCTGATGTGTGGATCAGTTGGGTTGCATGAGTCCAGGCTGCCTCCGATCTTGCCATCACTGAGCTCACTTGCATTGGTGACCATCAGGTCTGCTCTTACCCTGGGGTAAGGGTGTCTGTTACCTGGGTTAACAAGTTGCCTTCTATGCCCATTGGGAGTCCTTTTCTTTTTTGGTGATTAGGGCTATTACTCTGCAGCAATACAAGGTTTGTCTTCAGTATTCCCAGGAAAAGAAGTAACATTTTGCGCAGACTCTCTTGCATAATTGCTATGCTTGACCTTAACTTCTGCAATGCATTTTAGTTTTTCATTTTTAGGTGTACACACTGAACTAAGACAACCTGGATAAGTTCACTCTGACCCCTTGATGAAAGATTTCTGAACTGTGAAGGATGTCCTCAGTCAGCCCTTTAACTGGTTAAAGTTCTGAAATATTAAGATTATATCCTTGTAGAAAGACGCCTCCCTATGAGATGTAATTTTAGATATCACTGTACAGACCTGACACTTCTGTTCTGCAAATTTGCCATGTTTCATCTTGTTGCGGGTTATGTGACAAGAGTTGCAGTTCAAATTCAAGGTACTCTTAATCACCGTAAAAAGTCAAATTTCCTTGCGTTCTTTACATGATCCCGTTGAGCCAGGGTTTAGTAGCTACTTCTGTGCACACAAAACTCCTAACAGTTCTACTCCAGCTACTGTCTCAGGAAAGTTAAACAAGAAAATGGTTTCATTCTCCATCCCTGTGGGAATAAAATGAAGTTTGACTCTTACCCCCCGTAGTGAAGGAGTCCAAACAGTCCATTTGAAAGTGAAATATTAATGCGCCATTTCTCCTCCTTGCCTTACTCTTCTCTCCTATAGTCCCTTAAATGTGGAACCAGTAACACGAACAAAATTCTTGTACAAACCAAATACTTTGGGAGCTGGGAGGGCTGTTAGTGGCACAGCTTCAGTAATTAGCAAAATGTACCTAGAGAAACAGTGTATTCTGCCTCTAGGAATTAGAGAATACCTCTTGCTTTTCTCAGTTCTATATTTCTTCATGTGCGAGTTGGTGAGTAAGGTGAAAGAATCTTACTTAGAAAACGGGTTCATGAAAGTGTCAATATTTTATGAAGTATAAATCCAACGTTTGGTCTGGTCTGTCACTTTGGTATTGATGAGTATTGGTATAGAAGACACCTGAGAACTTACTGATGCTGACCCACTAGTGGATGTACTGTAAGGCCTGTGTGTGCGTGGAGAGAGCCTCTGATGAATAGTCCTGCTGTGAGTGCGACGTGGGTAACGTTTCCCGGACGCTACGCGCTTATGGTTAATGATATTTGCCACTTCAATAGGAGGAAAAAGATTGAGATGATGTTAAACTGCTTTTCTCGGTGTGTGTGCTGTAGAAAGGGAAATGCCACATTAATTCAGTGCTTTTTTAGGCTTTGGTAAATGTCTGTAAGCTGAGGGCTGTGGCTTTAACCCCTTAGCTGGCGTATGGGCAGATCTGCTGACTCAGCTGTGCCCCATCTGCGAGGGGGCTGTCTTGGTCACCCTGTGGGGAAAAATCCTGTGTGTATTCACGCTCCCTGTGACACCCAGCCTCAGGACAATCACGGACGGTCACAACAGCTCTTTACATCAGAAGGATCTCCCCATAGGCTTAGAAAACGCTTCCCAAGGACCTGAGAACCAGACAAACCTAGAACTCAAATTCAGGCGACGGAGCCTAAGGGCTTCTCATGCTTTTCATATCAAACTTATTACTGTCCGTTACTGCTCGTACAGCCTGAGGCCTCACAGAAGATTGTTTTGGTATCTTTAAAACCTGGAAAGATGCTGTTTTCGCAGTATTGCTAAGAAGGCGGCAGCGTTGGAGGGCTGGGGAGCAGTTCAGTGGCTTGGCTGCCACCTACCGCTCGCTGCTCCCCACGCCGGGGCTGCCGACCTCAGCCAAAAGGATAACGGTTTGGAGAGATCCGTAGGAGGAAAAAAAAAATCTATTTATGCATTTTTAAACGAGATGGAGGCTACAGAGGAACTGGCAAATATTAAACGTTGCTAGTGCGTTGCAATCTATAAATAACCAGCATCAGAGATGCAAAAAAATCTCGATGCGTTTAGCATAGGGAGCTGGTAAAAAGTTGAAGCTCCACGTTTGCATTTCAAACCCCAGGAAGTTAAACAAAGGAAAACCCGACTTAAAAGGCTCTTGGACTTTAAATGGCACATGTAGGTTTTCATCATTTTTTAGCATCTAGCAGTTTTCTGCTGGGGGCTGTCGGTTAACTCTTGTTTCAGCCAGATATTATTTCCAGGTGAAGTGGGAAATGCAGCACCCATTGACCAAACACTGTTTTCTGCTTCACGCAAGGCCCCGTCCTTCCTTCCCCAGCAATGGCCTTTGTGGGGTCCTGGCACTGCTTACCTCGTGCCGTCCTGAAATCACAGAGCACAGCTCAGACTCTTTTCATAGCAGCTTTTGGGGGGGGGGAACCCAACAACAACAAAAATCCCAAATCTGACCCAAACCCCAAACCAACCCCCCCTTCCACCATTTGAACAGCTATAATCCTCAGCCTTACGCCGCTTCTTCAGGGACTGTTCAAAGCTGTTGCTGTCATTTGGTGCCCTGTTGTCTCGTGCCCTGCCATAATTCCGGCAGATACTGCCCCAAACCACTGGGTTCAGGTGACAAACAAGAGGAACAAATGTATTGCTGTATTGGTATTTACTAATGAGATCAGAATCAAAAGGTTAAAAGATTTCTTAAATGTAAATGTTGTCACGGTAACCTCTGTCCAGAAAAAAATGATGCCCATCCTCCCTGTGTTTACAATTCTGGGGGAAAGCAAAGGGATGTTAAGCTACTGCTCACAAAGTTCAGTCAGAGCCCTGCGGGCCATTCCAGGGAAAAAGGAAAACTTGTTTAATGCTTCCCAGAGAATTAACCTTTAAGGCACTGTCCATGGAGACAAACCGTTCTTTGCAGGGCTAACGTCACCCAGTTGGGTAACAAAAAATTCCTACAATTTCGGTGACCAATCAAAGTATACAAATAACAGCCCTATCGAGTGTGATGCTTATACGTTATTCTGAGCTTAAAATTCCTTTAAGTAGATTTTTTTTCACAGATAATGTCAAATATCCAGCACTTTTCTAATATTTATGATCCATCTGTGGGCTTCTCCAAAAAAATGCAAAGAGCTTCTGTTGAGTTTAGCTCAGCGAGTAACTCGGCCAGCTACAGGTGTAACCTTGGGAAAACATGTTCTGTTTGTGTGGAACCCCTCTGAAGGTAAGTGTTATTTTAGCGATTAAGAGGAAATGCTTTTTGATCTAGTAACATCAATTTATCCATTTAAAACAAACCCCCACATATAACCTTTTCCCTCTGTTAGGGTGTGGAAGAAAACTTGGTGAGCTTTAATCTTCATTTGGATAAATAATTCTTACAGAAGATTAGCTGCCCTATGAAATTTTGAATATTAGGGGGTGAGATACCCTCGAAATGAAAATATTTTACCTGTTCAGCTGTAATTTTCAGGAGATAATCCCCAGGTATTATGAGAGCTCCATAATGTACACGGCACAAAGATACCTTTTAACCAGTTAAAGGTTCGTTGAATTTGTACTTTCTAACTCCTAAATTCAAACAATTGAAGAAAATCCAGCTGATCAAACGTTACTGACTAATTCTTGGCAATGAGCTCTTGCTTGTTTTACTGCACCCAGAGCTGTAGTGAACGTCTCACAGCCAGGATAAAGGAAGGCATCTAAGGAGCTTGTCACTTAATTTCACGTATGACAAAATGAGAAGACAAAACGTTGGGCTTGACGTGCCGAAGGATTAGAAAAGGTTGTATTAATAAGTTCATAGGATTATTCAGTAAAGTCAGTCCACGGAGTGATTGAACTGCTATTTTTGGGCAGAAATACTTTAAAAAAAATAATAAAATTATGCTGTGGCCAAGTCACTCGCTGCGTCACGGCAGAGGGATGGATTTTAAAGGGCATTTTGTGGCCTGCCAAGCCTGTTCAGAAGGGCAACACATGCTTAGAGGCAGAGCGTCTCTGAACAAGAGCTTTGCCTGCAGAAAGGCTTGAAGGATTGGGTCGCTATCCTGGTAAAAAGTCTTTGGGCTGAATTCAGGGCTGGCCGTGTTACTTGTGAGGGAATTACACATTTCGTCCCAAACCAGTGCCAATGAATCCTTTGAATCTGAATTGCTGAGAGGTAGCATAATGGCAAAACTGACACATACTTGATAGCTGTAACCTTATATTTACATTGACTCTGACAGAACTCATCGCACAATAAAGCAGTATTAATAACATATTAATTGAACTACTAAATGCCATCAGCCATGGAAACTGCTGGTTGCTGCTGCAGTCCACTAATGGAACATTTACTGAAAGCTAAAGGAAGAAAGGATTTTGCTTAAAATATTGGTAAAGAAGCCGAAAGAATAAAATTAAGTTGACCTTTTGATAGATGTCTGTTTATTGATTTAAATTCACCGTTTTGCGAACAGCGTTGAAGAGGTCTGTTAGAATAGAAGCATGTATAATAACATGAGCCAAACAATTTTTATCTCTTTGTGTGTCATTATGGAGAGATTGAATTCAAGCTTCACCTAAGTGTAGTGATGCAAAAAAAATAATAGTACTCAGTCTGGATATGGAAAAGCAGAGCAAAACAAGAGCTTCATATTAAAGTGCCTTCTAGGTAGCTGACATGACGCATCTAGTCAGATGTAAATAATGACAGACGGAAACTATCATGAGGTCTGTGAAGCATCAACATGCTGCCATCATTTTCTTTCTAACCTTGCCTTGCTAGCAGCTCTCAGGCTTACAGGCTGAGAGATCATTTAAAAAGCAAATCCTAATGATGCTGCCCACTGTAACAACAGCCAGGGAGATTGGCATCAATTTAGCTCAGTTTGGGAACTCGGGCAAGCAGCCATTGCTGGCTCCTGACACCCCAAACAGGCGCCCGCCCTCCCTCCCCGGCTTCCCACAGCTCCCCGTGCATCTTGCTGAAAATGAGCCACCTTTATGGGCAAGGGGGGAGAAGACGCTGCTCCGTCACCTGCCTCTTGGCAGATAAACCCTGAGATGATTTCCTTTATTGGATTGGTTTATTTGGGTGCGGGATGCCTGGAATAGGTTTTTGTTGTATGTATCATATTGATGATATGAGTGGATAGAAAAAGAGAGGGAGTCACATCCTGGTGTCCCTGTAGCTTCAGCTGAGCAGTGTCACGTTTCACGTAAACACGTCTGTCCGCGGCTGCCGTGATCCATGTGGAATGGCAGAGCAATCTTGCAGATGTAACTTGGGAGAAAAAGTGAAACAACACCCCTCTCCCAACGCTTTTGTGCCTTGTCCAGCTCAGTATTCATCAAAACCACCTACAAAAACGCTGGCACGTTTTGTTTAAGCTGGTGACTTCATTGCAAAGCACTGGCAAACAAAGCTGATGCGCAATAACGTAATGGCTTTATCGCTTTAGGACTCGGCGTGTGGCTGTGCTTGGGTGCTAGCAGGGCATGAGGGCTCAGAGAGAGACAGATGACAACATGAAAAAACAAGTAGACCAGACTGCTTGTTTTCGGTTGTAAACATTACTTTCATATACATCGATGAATTTCATCCTGTTTGGTAAGCCTGACCTCAGGGTGTATGACTGTATTTCCATTGTTTGTATGTAAATTAAAACATGACAAAAAAAAAAAGGAAGAAATCCTTCCCAACCCTCCCCATCAGAATCTATTTACGCTTCACGGATCTTTCCAGTACTTTAAGCACAACTAAGCAGCTACCTCAGGTAAAAAAGATGCTATTTTTCCAAGGAGGCATTTAAAAAGATTTCCCCACACACGCTTCTGAATGTTCTAAATACTAATGCAGAACTCGTGACTCTCAAAATAAATAGATGGCACTTAATTATGCTCGTGATGTCAGGTACTGTATAGGTTGATTTCCCAAGGCGTAAGTGAAAAATGTACTATTTGGTCTTAAATTTAGACTTAATAAATAGCTAATTTAGGATCTTGTTCTATATGCAAGGATATAATCACAAGGCATTCATTTTTAAAAGGTTTCATTTATTCTTGTGAGCTTAATTATTGCAAGGAAACTGCGAGCAATTTGTTTTTTTACCAGTGTCTGATTTCTGAGAATGGTTATTAAATATTAAATGGATGCATAATTCAGGCAATTAAGAAAGTAATCACACAAAGTAATGTAATGGAAGTTAATTATTACTGCATAAGCAAATAGTTCATTAATGCTAGTAGTTGCTATGGCTGCATTCTTAATACATGCAGAACTGAAGCATGAATCCTCTGTGTATTGGGAGGTACCAGAAGTATGGTACTGCAGAAAGTGCTTCTAATGAAAGGCACAGGCAAATAAGGTCATATTGACCCCTGACTTGTCTGAATGCTGTAGGATCATCATTACTTAAGAGAGTTTTATCAAAACCGTGGCTGCTTTAGATGCTTATAATCTCTTCTGTTTGTAGTACAGACTGTGGCTTAAATCAAGGAAGAACTTGGGGAATTCAGCTGGTTTAAAATAAATAAATAAATCACCAATCCGGTTCCCCCTGTTAAAATCCTACCCAGTGGTGCTCCTCTTGTTAAAAGGCTATAAAATCATATGTAACTTAAAAGGATTGTACAGTTTCTCAGTACAAAAGCCTAATGGCTGACAGCCACCCTTGTTAGATTTTCTTCTTCGACAACGAGAACAAAATCTGACATTTCTTTCCTAAGATTATTTCCCTAAAGCGTAACACTTCATCAAGTCTATTTTATGCCCAAAGACGCTCGTGCAGCTGTATTGCGCCTACCAGGCCGCGATGCAGCAATATTCATCTTAACGCTATATGGTTCAGCCAGGGATGCTCCCATCCTGGAGGGTTCGGGGAGAGGATCTGTGGGTGAGGGATAAAGGTGACAGGGTTCTCATGGCAACCTGCGAAGGTGTGAAGACAGGACAGTTGATTCCTTCGTTTTGTGGCTTTGAAGATGTACGGAATGTCACTTGTCCACTTCAGGCTGTGTGTTGTTGTTTGGGAAGGGGAAGAAAATAGTAAGATGACAGTTACCGAGGTGGGTAACTCTGCAGGTGGTTGCACGCCCCCTTCTCCGAACTGGTTCCTGCTCCTTGCTCAAATGCAGCTGCAGCAGGGGAAAGGAGGCGGGCTTTGTCCCCAGGTGTGCGCTGGGGCTGAGCAAAACGTGGGATTAGATTAGTTGACATAGAGAGTGCCGAACAGCTTGGGATGTCAGTAGCCCCCAGGGAGCGTTTGAGAGCTGGGGTTCTCAGTTCTCTGCACTCTTCGTTCCAGTGCGTCCCCCAAAAGGGCTGTGAGCCAAGGAGGAGGTAGGAGCTAGCTGGCACTTGGCACTCACTGAATTTTCTGGAGAAATCTTCAGGTGAATACTTTGATCCTGACGTGTCTAGGACTTGAGCAGGCTGGGAAACCTAAGAAACGGGAAGGGAAAGCTTCGTGGTGTCAGTTCAGTATTGCACTCTGGTCTTTCCAAGGAGGACCAACCAGCTAAAACACTAACATGATGAATCGGGGAATAAAACCCTTGTAAGCCTCCGTGACTGTCTGGGGGACAAAGAGGTTAGACCCTTGGATTGGAAATGTGCTCACACACGTGCATGCACTGTGGCATTTCTTAATTTATTTTTAGGACCATTTATTCCATGAAAATGTTCGTTATTTTGAAATTCTGTTTCAGAATGAAAACAAATGTCAAAGTATAGGAAATTCCTGTGGGACAGAAATTGTGTTTTTACCAGCTCTAATAACTACCAACACAACAGCATGAGCAGTCAATCAAATAGGAACTGAGCCAGCACAACCCCAGGAAAGTTCCTTTCATCCCTTCTTTATTTGAGAAGCAAACCCTTAGTCTTTTTGCAAGCCCTATTAAACGTACAGCTCTTGCAGAACATCTGGGAAGGCATGAGATGTGGCTGGGTGTTAGGGAACAAGTCCCAGAGTCTCCCAGGCCCCACAAACAACGCTTTGCAAATGGTCATCTGAAGATTTCTATGCTGAGAGCTTCTCTTGACAGTGTCGCGCAGGAGAGGGGTGAGCCCAGCTGTGTGCCTTCAGCGGTGCTTGTGGCTCATCTATGGGCCCTCTAAAGGGTATTGGAGCATCCCCCACACCCTTTGGTCATGTGTTCTCGATAAAATGCCTGGCCTGATGCACAAACTGCTACAGCTTTGCACCCAGGCTGCTTTCGAGGTGCGGAGGGCAATACAGCCATCCAGAAGAAAAAGGGATAGCAAAGGCGGCTTCTTGCAGGTAACTGACCAAGCTGTTGTCCAAAAGCATTCCTACTTCAGTTTAGACAGGGAAAAGGCAAACTTGAATGATAAATAGTTCCTTCAATCCTGTACCTGATGCGGTGTGATTGGATTCTCTTTCTTGAACAGGACAGAACATGAGCAGAAATGTCATGAGGTTAAAAAAAAGAGCCAATTCCACCTCATGCAGTTCTTCACAGGCCAAAGAATGGGGGGAACTGTTGTTATCTCAACCTAGAAACTACTTAAGAAACGATCAACTGTTACTGTCTGTCACCCTGCTAGAAGGTGAGAGTAAGAGTGCGTGCTTAGGACTGATATTTGCTTGTATGAATACCTGAATATCTGTTACCCAGACAACAATTCAGGAGCACAACCTGTTGAGCTAGAAATGTCCTTTGTGGGTGTGCAGCCAGACCTTGCCACCTACCTGTCCCTGCGGGCAGCCAGGGCTGGGATGGGTGACGCGGGGCTTCAGCACCCACAGCTTTGGAGGTTTTCCTTGTTTATTACGTATAGAGGAATATGCAGAAATCATTCCTAATAATGACATTTTTTTTGTTTCAATGACAGTACAAAGAAAGGAAGGACTTCTAGAACTGAGCCTCCAAATGAAAGATCTGCTTCAAACTATGATCCTCTGAAATGCCTTGAAAATAATTAGTTCTGAATATAAAATTTACCAACAATCATCTTGATGCTGTGATCTCAATATACTATATTTTTCTAATGAAATAGTTGTAATTTCTTTCAAATACAAATTTTCAGTCTCATTTGGTACCATTTGTTACAGATCCATCCCTCAAAGCTTTCATTTAATAGGAATATTACACGCAACACTTTTCTTTATTAAAACAGCTCATCTTTCTGTGAATCAAGCAAAAGTAATGTTAAATGTTGATTTATATTTCAAACCATGGTGTTGTAGTTTTAAGTTCTAGCTTAATATGCATAATTGGTGGGAGTTCAGGCCAGAACATCTACCTAGGTTTACAATCTTACCTCTCTAATTGAGGATGTGTTCTAATAAAATACCTGCAATGTCAAAGTATTTTCTTTAACTGTAGAAATCAAAAATTTGAGGGAGGAAATGTAATACTGAAATTTTGAGGTGTCTTTTGACCTTTTCAATAAGTTTATCAATCTCTGGGCTCAGAATAAGCAGGACAAATAAAAATGTTTTGGCAGTTGGTTGCTGTGTGGACAACTCCCAATTGACTTCCTACCCGTGCAGAAAATGAATGTCCCTTAGTCAGCTCCCAGCGACAGCTCTTTGAGGCAAGAAAGCCTTTGCACCCTTGCAGTGTTTGGGAGGCAGAATCTTCACAGGAACTAGTTTAGGTGTTTTTTCTTAACTAGCTCTAGCAAGTTATCTTGGGATGGCTTGTTTTGAGTGATGGCTCCTTATTTCCCCAATAGTCCTGTTGATTTAACTCAATATAGTTATACAATAAACATTTCAATAACCAGTGAAATAGAAATTCTTGTAGACCAGCTCTACATCCATCATATGGTGTAATAATGGTTGAACACCACAGTCTCATCCTATTTTTCATTTTCCTTAAACATATGCATTATACTTTTTCAAATCGTACCATGCCATCATTCTTAGTTTCTGGGAGGCTGTCATGAAATGCAACAGAAAGTGTGCATATAGTTGTGTGGACTCTAACAGATGTAACGAGGAAAAGCTGAAGTTTCAAGTAGCCTGGAGAAGAGGAGGCTCAGGGGAGACCTTATTGCTCTCTACAACTGCCTGAAAGGAGGTTGTAGTCAGGCAGGGGTTGGTCTCTTCTCTCAGGTGAGCGGTGACAGAACAAGAGGACACGGTCTCAAGCTTCGCCAGGGGAGGTTTAGGCTCGACATTAGGAAGAAGTTCTTCACTGAGAGGGTAATTGTTCATTGGAATGCGCTGCCCGGGGAGGTGGTGGAGTCACCGTCCCTGGAGGTGTTTAAGGAGAGATTGGATGAGGCTCTTAGTGCCAGGGTGTAGTAGACGAGTAGGAGTAGGTGTTGGGTCATAGGTTGGACTGGATGATCTCAAAGGTCTTTTCCAACCTTATGATACTGTGACACTGTGAAGTACTTTTTAAAGTTTGGGGTAAGAATTATTTCCTCTTCTCTTTGGTCTTTTTTTGCACACAAGCGTCGAAGTAAAATTGCCCAGTTGTAGGCTATTTGTATAAATAAGGTGATATTTTTTTATTATTGGCTCTTCTTACAATGTCTGTTCGCATCACACTTTTTCTCATTGTGAGAGGATTTCCTGTAGATATTCAGAACATCTAAAGAGCCACCTTTTTAAGCCTCTACAAAGGATGTGATAAACTTCAAATGGGCCTTGGATGAAAAGTTTGCACAAAAGTTGTAAAAAAAAGTGCATACTTGTGATGGTTCAGAATAATTTGCTTATTCTCTATGGAGGTTCTGGTTTTTTTAAAACACAGTAATTCATCATCAAAATATAGTCCTGTGTTTTTCTTACTCTCCGCTTGCTGTGTTGTTTTATTGGATGCAATGATTGGACTTGGTGATCTCGGAGGTCTCTTCCAACTTTGATTCTATGATTGTCAGAAATGTTGTTTGGTTTTTTTTTTGCTGTTTTCAGTTGCTGAGAACTAAGTTTGCCAGAACATCTTAAACAGGTCTGTCGCTTCCCTTTCTGTACCTTCTTGGTCCAGAGAAGAATTGTTTCACTTTTGAAAAATCAAAGGCATCCCTGGGAGGAAGGGGGGCATTGGTCAGGGAGCGCACAAGGCTATCGCGTGGCTGGTAGGTTATGTGGGTCCTGGTCACCAGTCACCAGTTAACTCCCAGTTTACTGAGCGTACCTTAGAGCTGAAGGGTCATCGTGCATGTGCAGAGCTTGTGTGCCAGCACTGTCAAAGGACACCACGTGAGAGGAAGGCAGAGGTGGTGTTGCACAACAGTGCTCTGGGAGAGGAAGAGGAGAGCAAGGCTGGCCATTATCCTTCACCAGAGTTGCCTCGGACAAGGCAGGCTCTGCCCCTCCTTCGCTCCCACTGCCTGCTCTTGCTACTGCACCGCAAGCTTCCTCTTGCATCAGGCGCTGCAGTAGTGCGGGCACCACGTGGCCTCGTGGATGGCATGGATTATCTTTGTCTTAATGCAATGTTTCGTCTAGTTAACGGAATTACAATTGGCAGTTTAAAGGAAAGGGAGAATGTAACTGTGCAGAAGTACAAATAAATGGTGATAAACAGAAAAATGACAGCTGAGTGCAAGTAGGATACTTGCAGGCTACTGGTGGGGTTGTGTAGTGGTGTGTTAGCGTAGTGGGAAGGAATGAAGGGTTATAGAATCTTGCACAATGTTAATTTCGCATCTGAATTGGCTTTATAAGCATTACTTTAAATTCATGCGTCAAATGGATTAATGGGATGACAGGAGTAGATCTATGCTGGATAATTTTCATCTCTTCCTGGTGTTTTTATTCCAGATATAGATTAAAATACCTTGATAATATCCTGTGGAGAAACAAAGAATGATCAAAATAATTCAGATGAAATTTTTGTTTTTATTTACTGCTTACTGCTAGAAGTGTTCTGTGTGTGCTGTGTAACCAATACAGAAAATGAAGGTAGCTTCAATGTGGCAAAGCTTAGTCTGAAAAATAGAAATGGAGACAAATAAGGTACCAGCTGAAGAGTGGAAAATACCCTATTTATTTTTTTTTTAAAAAGGTAATTTTTCATTCCCAGTTTCTCTCATGAAAGAGCCACAAGAGGAGCCAAGTGCTTTGCTATGCCTTGGCTTCTCAGGGCTCCTTGTGGGACTGGGTATCTGCAAAGTTGCCTCGATCCATAATAACAGCAACAGTTAGTTTCAGGTGGAGAAAAACAAAGGTGATGCTGACCTTCAAAAGGGAAAAAGCTCCACCCTGCAGTTACCTTACTGCACGCTGATTTTGGCATTGAGATGTGGGCCTTGGTAGAGTATGATTCACTCTGAACTTATGTAGATTCACGTTGATTCCTAACTGGTAAATTAAAACCATCCTGCCAAGAGAATACTCTAATGTTATGGCTAGAACAGTGCCATGCAAGTACTTAATCCTAGAATCCTAAGGTTGGAAGAGACCTCTGAGATCGAGTCCAGCTGTGCCTCTCTCCCCACTAAACCCTGTCCCTAAGGCACTCATCCACCCGTCTTTTAAACCCCTCCAAGGATGGCGACTCCACCACCTCCCTGGGCAGCTGTGCCAGGGCCTGACCACCCTTTCAGGGAAGAAATTCTTCCCAATGTCCAGTCTAAACCTACGTTAACGTTTAAGCAGAGCTTGCCTGGACTAATCTTAGAGGTAGAACACCTTGGAAACCACTTCAGGACTTCTACTTGCGTGTGCAAGTCTGTTCGCAGCTCCTGGAGCTGAAGTTGTGGTTTGTCTGTTGTGCAGCGATAGCGCTGTAACCACCCATAGAAATTGGTTGCTACATCCAGAACGCATTAGCGAACTCTACAGTTCATCTCGGCGTTCGCCCCTGAACTGCGATGCTGATGTGTTGCCAAGAATTGTTTAGCAAAATGCTCCCAAGGAAACTCTCAGGAGCACGAGATCTGCACACACCGACTCCCTCCCTTTATCTCAGTAAAAATATGAAAGCTATTTCGAGGCATCTAATGTTGGAATCTGTTACAAAAATAAATTAAAGCCGTACAGTATTGTTTTTCCACTCTGCAGCTCCAGCCCTCCTTTCTGCAATCATTTCCTTTCCCAGAACAGTTCAGCTTTATAGCTATGGCAACTAGCAGCCATGAAATTACCCTAGGATTATTTCATATGAAGGAAAAACTTAGCTGAGCATTAGTATGTTTATTAATATAAATAAGTAGCTGCTGTAAACCCAAATTATTTGTCATTCCTTCTAAATAACAAACTGAAGTTGTTACAGCTTCCTGTTTTAAGTGGGAAACTAAATGTTTGGCAACTACTTGAAAAAAATCTTTAACATAACCTTGAAAAATGTAAATTTTTTTGTGTGTCTGTGTGTAGAGACAGGAATTCCTCATTTTAGGTTCTGTGCCATCACTATGTCTAAGTTTGGAGCCTGCTGAAATACGTTAATAACATATATTGCCAGTTAAGGCAACCTTTAAAACTTGGAGATTTGGATAAGATTTGGTGAAGTATTTATGGCTTAAAATTCTAAAACTTTTTCCTATATGTCGGGCTATTTTCTAATTATAACTAATAGATAGTAAAAATATATTTGTAGTCTTTATTTAGAAGCTCTGTTTATGGTTTATGTATTATTTGTAATCAACTTGGTATTCCTGCAACTCAGGCAATATCATGGAATATTTCCTTCCTCAGTGAAATAACAGAACTTTGTTACTTGGATTAGGAAGGCAAATGAGGGAGAGACAGAAGTTCTTCAGTTTTCACTATACATATTTTAAGCTACAGTGGTGGAAATGATGTTTCCAAGTAATTATTAAGATAAACTGGTGAATGGAATGTGTTTCTCTGATTATTAAGGCTCAAAGACTGAGCTGATGTGGTCATCCAGAAATCACACGCTGTGATTTCTCCAGCACAAGGAGTCAAAGGAGAAACAGTAAAGTCATTGAGCCAAGAAAGTGGGCAAAATACATATTTTGCCTTGTCCAACTGACTAACAATTCAGTTTCACGGAGTCAAACTTGCATGGACGGGAGCTAAATTTTCTTCCTGTCTTGAGCTTGCGGAAATCAGATCATAAATGAGATCATTCGCCTGGCGTACCAACGTGTGGAGGTTCCAGTGGACCTGAAGTATGACGTGAAAATGATTGCTATACAGCTCTGTGGTTATTTAATGATTTATGTCCAGTCCTAGGCCTTCAAAAAATTGCTGTTACTTTCTTCTCATAAAATCATTCTGCCTGGTTCAATAATTGTTTGTATTTCTGTATCTCACTGAATAGTGGAATAGAGTGAAATAATGTTTTTCCTCTCTGGACAGCAGGTCTCAAGACAAGCAATTTTTTTAGTTATTAACATTTTTTTAGAAAACAATCACTCAAATATTCAGGAGTGAATGTTCTGGATCTCTTAAGTCTATTCTGTATACAAAGATAAGATAAAGGAACAAAGGACAGCTAAAACCAAGGCAGAAAAGCAAGGCTTAAAAACATCTTGATGTGAGCTGGCAGAAGGTCTTGGATAAATCTTGCAGATGAGAAACATAGTTAAGGGTCTGAACAGGTAATAATGTTGTTGAGAGGAGGAAATTAATTGCAAGATTAAGAGCAGTGGTGGATCAAGAGCTCTGCGCCAGGAGACGCGATGCCCTTCAGCACTCCTGTGTGGTCTCTTGTGAATAGCTATGAAGAGGTGGAATTTAAATATTTGCCCCAAAAGTAACCACAGGTCTTGGCTGAAGTGCTGGTGATGTCCTTGCCGATCGTAACCCTCATCCTGAGCTTAGTGAAAGCAAGAGAAGATGATTTCTATTGATTTTTGAGGACTTTGGGTCAGGTAGACTGTAAAATACCTGGTAAGAACCAGTTATTATCGTTCTGGCCAGGTCCAGTATGCAAATTAATTAAAAGAGGTGTGGAATTAGTTGTATGTTTCCATTGCAATTTAGGGATAATTACTAATCTCTGCCAGGACAATAAGTGTGAAAGTCTCTGCAGATGCTGTCTGGAGCATTCCTAGGCAGGAGAGTGAGCTTGGCGCCATTTTTATAGTTATGCCTGTTAAGATTTAATAGATGGAAAGTTTCATTAGTGAACTGTGTTGCAATTAACTTGAAGGAGGTTTCAGCCTACTGTATGCAGTCCTTCCTCAGAGAAAGTTGTTTACATTTCCTTTTGGTAATAATTTATTGGCTTTTCAGCACTTGAATGTTAATGAATAGCAAGGACTGTGATTTAACAAAGAAACCCACCACCAACACATGACATGATTTTCTCCTTATTCTAACAGAGGATTGGATCAGTTGTGTAACTTTTCGCTCCTCGGTGAACACACCAGTTGCTGAAAGTGAAGACTGAGTTGACCCAAGGGCAAGGGATAACACAGAAATGCAAATTTAAGGGAATAGTTTTCTCCTTGGTAACATCTGTAATAAGGATTAATGGGGTAGCGACAAGCCTTTGTTTGTCTTTTTGCCAGTCCACCCCGAGGCCAGATCCTGCATACTTCACACAGCGCTTTCATTGCAAAATAGATTAGGATTTAGGCCTTCTCTCTCTTGCGAGTGACCTGCCATGAGAGAAATGGCACACGTTTCCTAGTAACTTCAGAGCTGCTGCACACCGATTTTAGTGCATTTACTAGGGAATTGCACTGTGCTCCTTCTTCTGAAAGAGGAATATGTGGTCGCGTGAAGCTGATTGATGCTCATAGTAACTGAAGATTGTGTTCCCTGAACCTTCGGAGTCTACTTGAAAAGAGCTCCATCAAAGGATGGAGCGGTTGAGAGCAGCCCAGCTCCCGCCAGCCTCCTGCTCCGCTGCAGTGGACAGCCTTTGCTGCCCTCACAAACTATGCTCTAGTGGTGGTGAGATGTCTGGAGGATGCCTTCCCCCTCTGAGATAGAACTATTTTTGTTCTGTTGGATTTAGAATGGAAAACAGAGGATGATATATAACAGAGGAAGTGGGTTTGTATGTGAGAGATGGGGCAACGTGAACCCCTTTGGAAAAACAAGGTGTGTTGGCTGTGTTGTTGTGATGCCAAGCACAGGAAGTTTCTGTACGTGCACGCGTGCCTGCTGTGGCTTAGCAGTGAGGAAGATAACTTTTTCTTAATTTTAGATCTTCCTACTCCACTTAAATGCGATGTTATTAGTTGACACTAGAAAAAATTTAGAGTCAGAGTAAGTTGAAATCCAGTGTGAGGAAAGAGGTGGACTGGTGGTATCATCACCGGTGGTGATGGATCTACTGGTGATGATGGATGGATGGATGGATGGAGCTACCCTGAGGCAAGAGCGAAGGTGGTGCTCTCACTGTCGTGGATTTTGCGTTACCACCTGTGTCTGAGACCAAATCAATTTGTTTGGGGCTGCAGTGCTGTTGTGGCTGTGGTTTGGTGGGCTAGGAGTCCCTTAACCCACAGCATAGGATAACCTTCCAGCTTCCCCCGTCTCCCACTCCTTCACAAAATTAGTCATAGTATTTGAATAGTGGAATCCGAGAACGAATACTTCCATTATACCACATAAAGGAATGTCATGCAGCCTTTATTAGATGTCGCTACAGCAGAGACGCCTCCAACTCGCTTTGATTTAGTGACATAACTTGTGGTTAAAAGCTTTAGGCAAGGCCACACACATGCAAACAGTGACTGGTGATTTGGATAATTAGTGGGAACGGCAGAGCCTTGTCTCTTTACAAGAAAGGTAGCAATGATATGCAATTAAAAATGAGCTGTAAGAGGTAAGACGGTGTAGCTGTATGAACACAGTGGACCTAGTTGAGAAAAGCAACATAACAGCTACCACAGAGAGAGGACAATGAAAGAATGCCCTGGTTTTGAGCATTGCTTTCAGTGGAAGAATTTCTAAAGGTGGAATGGGAGAGAATCTTGGGTGCCTTCTCTGAAAACAGGAGTAGCTCCATTGCTTGTGTTTCCTTATAACATTTATAAGGTGTTGAAGTGTTCAAATGGGATATTTTGATAATATAAAAAAGCACCAAACCCATTATTATTGAGTAGTTAAGAATGATGTGCAATGAATGTTTTATCTTACGGGTTTTTCTGCCTTGTTTCTTTCTGATTTCTGAAGTTCTTGGCCCTGCCACCTGTTTAGTTTGCATTAAGTTTCAGATTTCCCCAGCATTATTTGTTTTGATACCCCTAATATTCTCTTTATTCACCTGTCAATCCTCCTTATTTGCTTTCTGGAACTGAATTTCTGACGCTGTACTTTGGTGGTAGTCTGCCAGTTACATTCAGTGTCAAACAAAAGATGAGGATAGTTACCAAATATTTTTCATACATAAGAATGACATCACAGTACTTTGAGAACTGCATAATTATAGTACAGATTTATATCTGTAAATCCAGAATGAGGTAGGCTATGATGCGTGCTGGCACTGTCTGATCTTTATTATATGACGTAATGCAGCGGTTGACCACTGGGGTTATTAAAGATCCCCAAATGTGCCTCTCAAAATAATTTTTAGCCCTACTGTTCTGGAAAAATAGATTTTTAGATATTTCTGGGATAAGTATCTTCTGCTGAAGTAGAGATGAGGGGTTTTTGTAGTGTTCTATCTCATTTGTCAATGGGTGTCCGCTATCGACGGAATAGCACCAAACGCGTGGTGTGTTATGCTTTACGGATACAGCTCTATTTCAACAGCCGGTGAATGATTCAAAAATGAGTGTATACATCAAAGTCCTGTATTTCAAAACACAGTAGAGAATTCACAAATACAGACTAGCCCTTATATTTTTAGTATAGAAGACGCCCTTGGGTTTCTAGTCGGGTTTTTGAGCACTTTGTATACAGAACAGTACCATTATGCAATGTTCTTTCCAGATCTGTCAGTTTTGTGCCCCTTTAAGCACCAGTTACTCAAATACCATTATATACCTAGAATTTATATCAAGTTTGGCTTTTTTTTTTTTTTAATACCTGAGTAGCCAACAAATGTTAACATGACACCTTCTTTTGCAGAAAAGTAAAGAGGTGTTGCCTTCTCTTCTGTAGGATTGTTTGCATGGTCTCTTATTTCTTTGTATCTTGAGGCCTCTAAAGGGCAATGTACATCATAGGAGGGGAACCATTCAGACAGGTGGAAAGGAAGCCTTTTACTTCTAGACAGCGATGTGCGGTGGTTAACTTTTGGAGCTCTTACTTCTCTGAAAGATTACTTTCTGAGCAGCAATAAAGAGCTCGTATGGCTCAGAACTGAAGGTGAAAGAGCCTTGAACAGTGTTAGGATGAAATACATGTGCTGACTCTGAGCTAATAGTTCCTTAATAGCTGTGCATTTGTTAATAAAACAAACCCCCTCAAAACAGCAAACCACTCCCTTTCGCCCCAAAGAAACTCCAACAACGCACTACTCTGTCATAAATCTGTAGATACGCGAAAATGTGCAACTACGTATGGAGTGTGGCTTTTTCCCCTCTTGCCCAATTGATCAGGGTTAAGATAAGATATGTGTATGAAGTTAGTGGTTATGTTGTGTAAATGATCTTAGTGTGCTTACTGAGTGTTAAATAAGCTTAAAAAGAGAGGATGAGTTACCTGTCTAATAGAACCATCTAGTTTTCTTCCTGTAATCTAGCAAACTTTAGAAGAGCTCTTGTGAGGGAACAATGCTGAGTGAAGCTCTAGCTCATAATAAAGACCTAAAAATGGTAATATTATAATTATTGAAACCTTGAAGACTACTACCCTCTCCTAAATCAACCTCTTGCCATTTATTATGGATTACGTATATATACCAAATGCAACGAAGCTATAGCTAATAGTTATGAGTCTACAAACTGGCCTGCATCTGTGCTGGAGTAAATGTTTGGCGCTGTCACAGAACAAAAGTTTTGGTCAAGAAAAGAAATGAGAATGCATTATGGATACAAATGATCTGGAACTTTGTGTTGAGGGGAACACTTCCACGGAATTGAGGATTGATGTGTGTTTGATTTGTACAGTTTTATTTGGAAAAGAAAAGAGGTTCTAGTGAACTGTGAACTAGGAAACAAGGAATCCAAATAGTTCAGAAACTTTAGAAAGATTTGGCCAGGACTAGTTTGTGACTTGTAGTTTTGTCCTTCTCAGCTCTCTGGAACATTGATTGGATCTTGCCAGGCAGACAAAATTGCAGACTGCAGCAAGACCGTGAAACGGTTTAGTTGGAAAACCTCAAAATGTGCTCACACATCTAAAATCTTTTATTTTCAGTTAAAAAATTGCTCAACAGTTTACATCTTGTGCAAGCTCCAAGGAGATATTTGCAACTGTTTAGTTGTAAGACTGGTCATAAAAAGATATCGTTCGGTGCTGCAACAGAGTTGTGCTTTCAGGGATCATTTCCTGATTTTCAGGGTGGCTGTCGCGGTTGGAGGCACAGAACGTGATGAAAGACCTCTCTCTAGGTCTTTCTCTGTTCGGCACCCAGGGTGTTTGAACGTTTGTATTTGAGAGCATTGCGTGGCCCTTAGGATAAAGGGATCCTGTTTTGTGACTCAAACGCTTGGTCATTACTGCTATGACAATCAGTAACTAAGAAACTAGGATTATGAGTTATGTTATCTTTGTGGGGGCTTTGTGTGATGTTTCATTTTGATTTTATTTATTTATTTATTTATTTATTTTAAGAAATTAATCCCACAAACCCAAGAACCTCCCTCTGCCTGTTTTAGTTTATTTTTGTTGATTATTTTTAATAAACAGGCAAATAACATTTCAGGTGAGAGCTGAAATGACAGTGAATCTAAACTTAGAGCCAGAAAGCCCTGTAGTATTTTTCCATGTTTCCGTGGGTGCATGTAGACACTTTTCCTCAGAAAGAACACAGCTGTGATGGGTATCAAGTCATAAGTAATGCTCTGAGATTGCAGTGATTATTTGATTTGCATCCTCGGTTGGAGGGAAATTCTAGCTAATCAATGGCCTCAGCTACACTTGTTTTGATTTAAATAAGCAAGTCTAAAAGCCTTCTCTGTGCCTCTGTTTGTTTAAATTGGCTTTGACTCTTTGATCTCATGTTAGCATACCTTAATGACAGGTAATGATTGATAATGGTGTATTGTAAAGTTCAGGTAATAAATACTGTTTTACTCATAATAATGCTGAATAATGTACTTTTTATGACCTAGTTTGATGGAAAATTTCCTTGTCAACTCTACCTAATTGTCCAAACAAAACCACCCATTACTTAAAGAAATACATGTCTAAACCAGACACATTAATTAGGGTCGTGACTGAGCTACACAAAGGAATATAGCAACACTTCAGTTATCTTCAAGTATGATCTTTGGACAGCAGTCCTAATGTTAAACTGAAGTTTAACGGGAAGCTCTTGTTTACACTACCCCTTTGCAGCTTGCAGGCATGTTTTGGAACCCATCCATAGCAGCTGAGTGATGGGAAAAGCAGCATCTCCCCAAAGGTCTTCAAAGGTCATCAGCAATATTAATTTGAATACCAGAAATCACACAAAACCCAGAAAACCTGGATAAAAATGGAGGAGAAGAGGTTTCTGAGGTTTTTATGCAGTCAAAAACTGAGGTCGGTAAACACCACATTCCTTCCAGTTGAGGGTTAACAGGGGCTTACTTTTTGGGTGTCACCATCCTGGAATACCATGACTCGAGACCCGTGCCAAACCCTCCACAAGCACTGGCGGTCTCATGGTGTCTCATCTGCATTGAAGCTTCAAGGTTCTAGAAGTACCAATATAGACTTTTTTTAAAGGCCAAACTTCAAAAAACTTTATGTAGAGTGAATCATTCTTAATTATAAAGAATAATAAAAATCCAATTATACAAAAGCGTGAGCTTCCAAGAGTAGAATGCCCTGTAGGACCCAGTGATTTTCTAATGAATGGCTTCCTTGATGCTGAGTTCAGATGCCTTTAAATAAACAGTTCTCGCTTTTGCGAGCATCCTATGAGCAAGTAGGAGATACTGCTGATGTAGGGGAATTTGTAATCTCTCCCACTGCCCCCACGCAGCGGAGCATTCCTTGGGTCTTGGAAACAGCTGCTTCGGTGGAAGACTGAGTGTGCCGGCACACTTAGAACAAGATGAAAAAGCACCTACCTGTCCCTTCCCCACCTCTGTTGTTTCCTTTAGGTATCAAAAGCGTATAAGATGTTATGCCAAAAGGGATTTGATCTTTTTATCTAGGAAGAGGAAGGCTTTCGATATTTGCATTTTTGAACTGCTTAGCTACCCAAGCATGCTTTACGCGTGCTGCTTGAAATGTGCCATCGGATCACGTGGCCGCTGTTCTCTGCCTGATGTTGGACTTTCTCCAACAAATATGGATTATGTTAAAGTAGGTTCTGAATTGACGAGGATATGTTAATAACTCCCAGATGGGCATCTTTGTGCAGGGAAATACAAGCAGTCTATGGCAGGAGCTAGTGTTTGGCAGGTCCATCATTCCGTCATTAAAGGCCACATTATTACTTACCACTCTGCTTGCATGACAATTGCTTGCATTAACTCAGTCTCTTAATAACAAATAAACACAATTTGCTTTTAGATACATTTTTCTGTTGCAAGGATTTTTTTTTTATAAGCCAGGTGGTGTCTCCTCCAGTTTAAAATGTGGATTTTAAAAAAAATTAAATTTTTAGGTTCCACAAATGCACAACTGAGAATTTTTCAGGTGTGAGATGCAAACACAAGCACAGAATACTTACGCTTTCACCTTGCAGCCTGTATTGTTCAGTGTTGTGTTTATCTATATTTCATTTATACTCGTGACTGGGGGTGCTATTTTTAGTTGAAAGTTCATTTCATACTCTGAAGGGGTTTTTTGCCTTCCACCTTCTTGCATGGATGGAAGTTGTTATAACTAATATAACGATAATTTTTAATCATAAGTATATAAGCAGTATGTGCGAGTGTGGGTTATGTGATAAATGCATTTGCTGTGCATCTTGACCGCTGCACTTCGCCTTCGTCTGTCAGTCCGTTTCACCAAAATATTCCAAAGTGCTGTTCATCCAAAAAACGTACAAAACGGGAGCAATTGGAATTGTTCGTTCTTCTCCAACCAACTTCTTTTCCAGTCCTACCTACCCTCACTCTCCAGTCATGAACTTCAAAACAAATGCAAATGTCATGCCAGATTTTTGGGGGTATAAAAAATAGATCATATATTTCTAGCCTGTTTTGAAGCTTTCTAGCTACAGATGGAATAAAAACTTTTTATTCTGGGAATGGGGAGCTTTGAGGTTCTCAGTTCGTGTACTTTTCTTTAGTCCTAGAACTGTGTCTCCAGGAGCTTAAGCCTATAAAGCCGGACCTCTGGTAACAATTTGGGGAGCCATCACCAAGTAGGATAATCTAAATAATACTGGCAATAAATGTTCTTTTTAAAAAAAAAAATCTTCATAAAATCGTTATTTCCCCCCCACCCCCAAGAAGTAATGAGTATATAGTTCGTATTTCTATCAGTTGTCACATATATTTTTCCTCATGCACCTATAGACAAACCTGGATTTTGACTGGCACGTCAATGATAATGATCACTTTATTGTTCTTAATAATAAAAAGGCAGAGTACGCACTTTGAAATGACATCATTGAGTCAGCTGCTGAGAATTTACATTTTGCAGCACGTTCTGGGGAATACTGCTGTGTTGGGGCAGTATTTTCCGGCGATAACCCAAAACCATCAATACCTTCAAGTGTTTAGATCTGACCCAAGCGACAAAGATATCATGAGAGCTCAAGCATTTTTGTACTTCTCCAGTCTCTTTCTGCATGTTATGATATTATTATTCTCAAACTGGCACTTAATTTTCTTGGCTCTTAAAATGAGTGTTGTAAGAGTGGTTGAATGTAATATGTGGTATTTTAATATTGTGACTCTTAATGCTACATAAAACCTTTGTTTCCTACAGGTTTATTGAGCTGGTGTATTAGATTTCCTGCTGCATGAGCAGGAAGATTATGGTGGCTTACGTCTAAGTATACTTTGGGGAAGCATTTTGTATTTTCTCTATAAATAGTCTTTCTAAAACACAATTGTGAAACTATTAATGTTTATATCACATTATACATCTCTGAGTTTACTGTGCTGAGTACACAGTGTGGTAGCAAGAGGAAATCTTTTTGTCTAAGAAACGTGTTCAGAATTGTTATCGTTAAAAGGCTACTAAAAGGCAAGTTTTTAAATATTTATCATCTTATCTGTAGGGTATTTTTTTTCTTATTACACTGAGTCATCCCTGTTTTCAGCAACAATAAAATTGCATCTCTTATGGAGTTAAGTACTTCAATAGAGCTTGCAAATACAAAGCTTTCAGCAGAAATGTGGGTATTGTGGCTATTTCCTTTGTGTCAGAAAGCTGAAATGAGTGAATTGCAATTACGAAGCCTTCACAGATAAAATTTAGACTCAAGGATGAGAGCATGTGCATAGTAAAAGCTGCATTTTATCCTAGATAAGTATCTTTGTCTTAAGAAAAAATACATTTATTATGGATTTAAGATACAAACACTGGAAAGATCCTTCATCCTAAGACAAGTGGAAAGTGTTCTGAGGGGGGAATGGATGTAGAGAGAGTTTATACCTGTATTATTACTGACTTGCATTCTGTTTTGAGACTAATGTAACGAGGAATTTCTTCCTGATATACAAGAAAATGCCACGAGCCGAACTCCACGTGGTCCCCTGGAGCCATTTATTCATCCGTTTGTGAATTGCCAGTTTCATTAATTTTGAAAATGTAATGTGAGTGAAACAAATGGTTGGTGTCACCCCATCCAGCGAAATGAAAGATGATCATCTCCAGGCAGTGACTGTTAGGTGGACCAGCTCTGGCTCCAAGTTCTCCTCTGGTTCAGGTGTAGCGTGCCGCGTGGCTAATCTGCAATTTGCTGGGGGCATCGTTAGCTCGCTCTGCCTGCAGGGCAGGATTGGAGCCGGGCTGGGAGCAGCTGCCCGCTGGGCTGCCCGGGCATGCGGGAATATGCAGCGCCCCTGCCATGGGCAACCTTGTGCCAACTTCACACCAGTGCCCAAGCCCCCAGTGACACGGAGGAGGCGTTAGGTCAGATGAGTTACGTTACGTGGCAAGTGATAAAGTCAAGATGACAATTCAGAACAACAGCGTTTCTTCTGGTAATTAATTCCAGTGGTGCCTGAGGCAGCGCTTGGCTGCTACAACTGGTGTGGCCAAGGCTGAGCAGCTAATGAGAAAACATTACAGCAAGGATTAGGGGCTGGTACACGCTGGCAGGATGAAGTCACTGCGATTGGAAAATATTAATGCAGGCTAAATGTGATAAACTGGTACAAAGAATTAATTTTTTTACCTATTGGTGGTTAAAATGCAAAAATCCTTTTTAAAAAAACATTTTAAAATCCATTTATTAGTTTTCTCCCCAAACAGTTTATGTTTTGCTTGTAGTCCAGTGCCATCATGTGTTGCTTCGGTCCTGTCATATGCAAACCACACCAAGGCTTTCTTCTCTTTCACTTGTTTTGATTACTTTTGTCAGGTAACGAAGAACACTCAGCTTAGAGGAAAGAGCTTTACGGTGGATACCTATTAGCAGAAAGAATGATGAGAAAAGAACACTTCTACAGTCCAGCATCCTTCAGTCAGGAGCAACGATGGGATTGTACAACATTGTCTCCCCAAGGCAAGCACACCCTAAAGTTTTTGACCGTGTTGGATACAGGGAAAGGAAAAGCAAGAAGAGAGTTTTATAGTCACAGCACTGGTTTGAGGGGTTAATTGTGAGGAAAAATCCACCCAAAGGTGCTGAAAACCCATATTTCTATGAGCTTTTCCAAGGCCGGTGTTATCCCACGTAGAAGCAGGAATGGTGTCACTTGCCAACTACAGGTGCTGTGCGCTGTCCTACTGGAGACTCGTGGGTTAGGATGTGCTTACTAAGCACTTCTTGCCAATAGAGAGTTGAAACAGTGTTCAGCTAATTACGGCGTGAGACTCATTTCCTAAGTGTTTTGTATTAATTGCAAGGATTAGAGATGAGATGGACTGCATAGCGTGGCATTTGCATTTTTTTGGTCTAAAGCCTAACAGTTATTTTCACATTTTGTTTCTTCTTTTGTTACCACATTTATGCAACAACCGCTTTTCAGCTGAAAGCATTATAAACACTTCAGTATAAATGCTTCTGCAGAGCAGGAAAAAGAGTGTTTAAATCACATCAGCAAGCTAGTCCCAAATGTCAAATAATATAATTGGCAGGCTTGTAACTAAATTCATATGTTATCTCAAAATACATTGCGTACCAAGGATGTTCTTACCCTGTGTCTTACAACAACAGTACCTACCTTTGTCTTTTAAAGAAAAAACACCTTTAAAATTGTTTCTTATTTCAGCAAGAATTATTATGCGTTTTCTGCATTTCGCCCATCTCTTATCTTTTGGACCTCCAGAATGCTCATAGAAGAAAAGATAAATTCCATACAGGTGTTTTTTTCTCTCATTCAATTATTTGTATCCGGTATTGGACTGGTATTGTGAAAATTTATGGTCTTCAATACAAAACTTGTAACTGATGTTTGAGGCCTAGAGTTACAGATGGGAAGAAGTTAAAAATAATTGTATTAAATACCTTGACCCTTTTAGTTAATCAGACTTGCAGTGACACTAACGTTATTGCTCTGAACAATGAACGCACCGTCAAGGGTAACGTGCTGCAGTGGGAAAAGTGACATTTGTTCCCGTGGTACTAAAATATTTTTGAACGTGTTCCTTTTCCTGTTTACATAATAAGATTGTCGCTATGCTCAGGTTTTATCAATTTATTTCTGTAGCTACACAATGGACAATTATTTTGTCTTCATTTTCAGGAAAAGAAAAAGTATCCCATATATTAACCCCTATAACGCGCAGCCTTAGAATCTCCATTAATTAAAAGGTGAATTGGAAACTATAGCTAAAATACATCAAACGCAGCAATTTTACTCAGACCCTGCTGCCATTTATTTTGAATATTGAAATCCCATTTAGGCAAAATTTTAAGAAGGATAATTAAGCCCAAGTTTAGAACTATTAGAGGTCCTAAATAGACTTTGGAATTTCTGTAAATACCTGTGACATCATCATAGCAGTGAAGCAAGTCACTAGGTAATTACCTGGATTTCCAAGGAGAATAATATTTTCATGGAAAGCGCCCAGGAAAATGGTTTTTGACTGTGTTTTGGACTCATCTTGGAGAGCACCAGAGGAAGAGATCTGCGTTCAGATGAATAAACACGTGTTCATCAGGTCAGCAGGTAAGATCTATGTAGTGCTAACTGCCGATCATTTAAAACCCACATCAATTTATTTGCTCATCAGAATTTTGCAGGCGTAATAAAAAGTGAATGGGCATACGAAGCCTTTCCATAGGTTCTCTATCTGCAAAATTTTAACTGTTGCAAGAGCCTTCATTTTCACCCAAGGTGCATTTTGTTGTCCCATCCTATAGGAGGGCAAGTTCCCGCGTGTAGTACGTGGTGATCCAAATAGGGGAAATAGGTTTATCGATGCTGTAGTAAAGAAGTGTTTTCTGGCAAAGGTGGTTTTTCCCTGGCACGTCTTCCTCTCTGGTTTGATAATTAGTGAAGATAACTATGTTTTGGTGCTGTTTGAAATATAAACTGGCTGGGAAGGGAATTATAAGGAATGTTTGGTCAACTTGAAAAGGTAAAATTCTCCGGTCCAAACAGGATATTAGTTTCCGCGTGGTATGTTTTAGTGAAGGTTATTTCACGTCAAGTTGGAGTGCTTGGAAAACAACCTCGCTGTAAGTTTTTGAGTTAGTTATAATTTTAAAAATATTTTAACTAAACTATTCTGAAATGTTTTGTTTATACAGATATCAAAGAACATCTCAGGATAGCTTCCAGTTTTAAGTATGCGCTGTTAAGTAAATGTTAAACGTAACGCGCAGTTAAGCTATAGAAGTGGGTTATCAGCACGGCTGTGGGATACAACTCCACACTGAAAGACCAAAAATGAGTCTGGATTTCAATTTTGGAATCGTTACCCATAGTGTGGTTTAAATACAGGCTTTCCATTTAATCCCAAGAACTAAATTTCCCAGCATTAGAAGAAATATTTTATTTCACAAGTTTAGCTGTGGTTTTGACCATTCTGTGGGGTTTTATGTTTTCAAAACAAAGCCACTGAAATCTTATAAATAGGTGGTTCTTCAGCTCCTGATGCCAAACCTGTGTGACCAATAGGAGAGGCAGATGCTTGGAAATATTTTTTGCTTCGTTCTCTCTGTAGTTTAACGCAGATTTCTGCTTTTGTGTATTCTTCACCCACTGCTGAGCACTTGAAGCTGTTTAGCAGAGTGGACATGGGGCTGGCTGAACGCATAAACATTGAGAGCTGACAGGATTTTCTGCAGTTGGAAATTAGGGAACGTATAACTGCATCATGTAACTTGCTTAAATGTCATTTCATGCTGCAGGCTCTCCCTCTTCCCTTCCCTGTAAACCTTATTCACCCTGCACTGAGCCATCATGATAGCGGTGCCCGAGCCCGGAGCACGCCGGCGTCCCGGGGGGGTTCGTATTCAGGCATCACCGATCGTTGACCTGGCTATTGTTGTTTGTGATACTTACTGGTAAACTTTTGCAATCAATACAACATCAGCCCGCCTCGCTCCTGGGAATGGAAACCTGAAAGAGCGCACTTAATCTTGAAGCCAGCTCCTGCTCCCTGCTCTCTTCTAAACTGGGTAGTTGGCCTACTTGATGCAGCATTATTGCTGCAGAGGTCAGGTGTGAGCTGGCTTGGCAAGCGCTGATGAATGGCTGTTTGTGATGAAGCACCTCTTCCGTCCAACAAGAGACATTTAATAATGATGGACCATAACTGCGCGCACAAAAAACCAACCTTGTAGCTTGTTCGTGAGCGCTTGTAGTGAAAGCTGGAGAGGGCAATGTGTTAAGTTTGGAGCAAGTCTTTGGGAAAAATAAATAGAGGGAATTGAAGTCTAATTAAAAGTTAAAGGAACCTTCCTCATTTTTACCAATTTGTAGCAGTTGCTGAAAATGCATATTTTTTTTTCCCTACCATTTCACTTGCTTTGCTGCTTCTTTTCCTTGCGTTTAAAAAAAATCAGCTTGCAGACTGACAAAACTAAGAAATAATTGTAAAGGCCAATAAATTTGTGAACACAAATCATATCTACAGGAGTTTATTTTATCTGAACTGTGTGCCCTGCTTCCAAATACTATGTTTTACTTGAATCCAGTGATATGTGCTGACGGTGGGTGCTCTTGTACATCTTGCAAAAATTTTTTTTCTTTCTAGAAAAGAGAAATTTTTGAGAAAGAAATGAACCACAGGAAAGCTCACCTTAATGCTGGAGAGAGCTTTCCACAAGGTTTGTAGCATGGAAGGAAAAAAATAAGGTAAGCAAATAATCACTTCTGGGTTCATCTAAGTTCAGAAGCATGTGGGGTTTATTTTTATCTCCCCTGTGTGAGTGTTCCTCAGTCTCCACACCTTTGTTCCAGATGTTTTCCACGTCTCTGTCTCTAAGGACTCTGATTTGCAGTATCCAAACAAATAAAACCCAGCTCGCCCTCCCAAAGTTTGGTGCTGGTGAACCACTAACGCTACAGCCCAGCAAGACCTGTGCAACACGCCCTGTTGCTCTGTTCTGCAGCAAGGAAAGCAGATAATGGTATTTATGGACCAGGATATCCATAACCATGGAAGCACCGCTTACAGAGGCAAAATGCCCCTGCAGATGAATGCCTACTTATTTAGTTGTCTTCTAAGATACGTTAACCAGCCCTGGGTAAGTAGTGGTTGCAGCGACTGTAGTGGGGAGGACGTGAAAGCCGGCAGAGTACCTCTGATACCTGTACTTTTCAAAACCTCCTCTTAGCCTACGGACAAAGAAATATGGGTTCTATATTAGAAATTTCAGTTCTGTAGGCTAATTCTTTGCAGCCAGAATTCAGCTGTATAATGAAGGTGTCCATTTGGATCCTGACACACACATTTTCATTTTTGATATTGAACGCGTTTGAAACCACTCTGTAAGAGGGAAGAGTTGGGCTCCAAACACCTGCATATTTCCCATTTTGGTCCAACTGCTGCATGAGTCACTAAGCCCAAATACCCCTTCTAAAACAGACTCAGTACTCAGAATATTAAAATAAAATTTGTAGGATGCTCTTAATGTTTTGATATTGCTTCACTGATTGCTTTTTATACGTTTCCCCCCAAAGTTTCATTTCCTTTTCTTTTCCTCATCCTGAACACACGGTGTTGAAATTATCACTAGAGCACGACTATTACAGGAATAGCTGCGTGTGTACGAGTATAGACTTGTGGAAGGGCCAGGACTGCAGAGTTGGCTGATTGAGAATTCAAAATATGAGAGGAAATGGCCACAAGTTGCACCAGGGGAGGCTTAGACTGGACATTGGGAAGAATTTCTTCCCTGAAAGGGTGGTCAGGGATTGGCACAGCTGCCCAGGGAGGGGGTGGAGTCGCCATCCCTGGAGGGGTTTAAAAGATGGGTAGATGTGTTCCTTGGGGACAGGGTTTAGTAAGGGGACAGGTATGGTTGAACTTGATCTCAGAGGTCTTTTCCAACCACATGATCCTACGATTTACTGTAGCAGAGCAGTACAGGCTGTCAGAGGTAAACTAGGGAGCTGTCATTTGCACCAGGCTCACAGGTATGAGTTCTACTTCTGTCAATTAGTGGGATAAACAGAGGTGATTTTACAGGTATGGGAATCAGAAAAATTAGTTTGGACCAGGAAATGAGTCGTTCACGAGCAATAGTGTGGAGGCAGCTCCTTGTAGTCTCATTCCTTGCTCCTCACCGCAGAGCTGCGCCGCACTCAGCACAGGCACTCTGAAATGTTGGAAAGAGACCTCTTGCAAATATTTTGCTCACTGTCATTAGAAAACCCCCATCCTGTGAAGTGTGGGTGACCTTGCAAAGAAGAACCCACTTCTGTCAGTGAAATGTATTTTTCTTGGTTATAACTAAGCCAGGAGGCAACAGCACGAGGCCAATATGTGTATCCGTGATTGGCCCAAGAGACACCGAAGAACAGGGACACAGCTTTGCACTTGGATCCTTCCCACAGCACTGTGGTTCCAGTGTCCAGCAGCAGTGGCTGCAGGTTTTAGACGTGACGTTGCTACCGAAGAGCTCTAAATTGAATTCAAAGAGCTAAAGCACCATCCTGCGTGGGAGAGAGCAGAGCTTGCCTTTGCAACTTGTAAAAGAAGGGGAAGGGTGTAACGATTAAGGAGGCAGGAAACGAATGTGGTCCTTAGGATGAATCAAGGAGACCCAAATGGAAAGAAACGAAGTTTTACATGATGTACTGAAGAGTACAGTCTGTTAGGTTAGGGAACAATTCCAGAAAAGAAATAATGAAAGCCTCGTTTCTTAAGACTTTTAAAACCAAACAAATCCAAGTCTGGAAAATAGACTGTAGACAACGTAACGTAATGACAGCAGGATAGATGTACTGTAATAATCCCATTTAATTTCTAATTCCTATGAGTCACTTTAAGCTATTTATCCTGAATTTTACGTAGTTATGACTATGGAGTATAACCATCCAAATTGTCATAAAATCCTTATAATAGATTTTAAAAAAGCGATGCCTTATTTTGCTTCAAATGAGCTAACCTGCCTCAGGAATGAATGACAATTCACGCTGCTGGGGCAGAGCTGGGGTCACCGATGATGCGTTTGAGTAATATCAAGTGCTGCACTCGGTTGCATTCCTGGATTTTGTTTGTCCAGAAGTGAAAACCAGAAAGACTATTGAGTGCTGTTAAAATCTGAACTACAACGCGTGCTACAGAGTTCTGTCCCATTGGGCTCTTAACCAATGAGGGGGTGATTCTGTGGGTCTGCCTTGTGTTCAGGCTGCTGCCCTTGGCTATGGGACTTGAGTAGTGCTGTGATTTTTTCTGCCTTGTTCCTGTGAGCACTGAATGGTGCCCTTGGTCGGGGACGGGGCAGTGACCGGGCAGTACTTGCTTTGGCTGCCTTGCCAGGGAGGGACGTGAAAAACAAACCACCCACAATGTGCCTAAATGCTTTCATGCCAGGTAAGGGAGGGAGAGCACACGGAGAGGGCTGTGGACCCGTCTCCCCAGGCATGATAAGGGCTGCTGTAGAGCAGCATCGGGAACAGCGTATGCATCTACGCTTAGTTTTTTGTTCAATTCCCAATATACTTGTTTTATTCCGTGACCGCTTTTCCCCCAGCGTTCTCTCTCTGCTTTGGTTTCAGTATGGGTAAAAACAATTTGGGCATCAGTATTTCGTTTGCCCTTTCTCTAACACAACCGCTACAAACTCTGCTTTGGAGTTATGTTTACAGCTCTTTGGAGAGAAATATTCTTATGTTTTGCTGATTACTTTTTTATTGATGCCTGGCTCTGAGATTTAGCGCCCATCTCGTGTGTTTGATTTTTTTTTTTGGTTGGTGGTTTTTTTTTCCCTGGAACCTTGATCTGAATTTCCTATGAGCAAAAATGTATTGTTAACAATTAATGTGGCAAAAGCTGCTCTGGATTTGTACCAAGAACTATTTTGATGCTTGTAACTGTCACGTAGCATATTTTTAATTTCCATCTGGCCAATCATACCAATTCACAAGATGTATCGTTCTGTGAATGGTCATTAAATTCAGCTCTAATGCACTTGGTTGTGACAGGAGGAGAGAAATTTGGGCACAATAAATTTCAGTTGGTTAGGGAAGATGTTTATTAATCACATTTATTTTAATTAAAATGGAAAATGATGTGAAATCCTTTTTTTCACAAAACAATAAACCATTGCCTACGAATGGGTTAAAAATAAACAGAAGCCTTCTATAAAAAAGAGGCAAAAGAAAGAGAAATGGTAATGACAGTTTTGAAGTATCCAGTACCTGTTGTGACAGGAATAACAAATTAATTGGGACTATAACGGATTCTTTGTAAAGGTGAAGTAAACACACTTGACTGTATATTTTTCACCATCAGTTAAGTCTCAATTGGTTCTAAAAATAAACAGAAGACATTGAACAGTTTTAATGGATTTTGACACCTAGGTATTATGCTGTCACTCCAGTATAAATGAATCATAACTTTAGACTTCGCCAAGGAATTACTACACATTTGGAGAAAATTTATGGTGCACCAGGCTTTGAATCGTGATGCGATATCAAAACTAAAGTCACGAGAGGGGAAAAAAAATCTGGCATAAATTATTATTTGCCCAAGCCACGCGTGTCCGGATGGACACAATGGGTATGGATTGCAGCCTTAGTTAAATGTGCCGCTGTAATTTCTAGGTGTTAACACTTCTCAGAGTGGCATTGGACGATCCACCATGGCTGCCAGATGTTTGCTTCTCAGGATGTGACCTAAGAGTTTTACCAATGAAGAGGCTGAAAAAGAATTTCAACATTTGACCTTATATCAGGTTTAAGCGTGGGAGGTTTTTTTATATCTACTGCAAGACTTAGAGATGATGTTCTTGCTTTAGGCTCAAAGAGACCTTAAAGTGACTGAAGTAAGGAATATCTGAAAAGCAACTAGTTGGGCTCCAAGCTGGGTGCCTGATTTGCTCTGTGCTGTCATATATGTAGGTAAGCCTGAAAATAAATTATACAGACGCACATACAATATTTGCTGGATCTTTCTTTTCAAGTTTATTTGACAACACGGTAGTTTGTGCAGCTGCTTAGACTATGATAGCATGTTTTTAAAAATGCCTTTATTGAACGCACAGGGAGGCACCGTAAATATTCAATTTACAGTACTTATGCAGCTTCCTGAGCAGCTCCTCTTGTTTCCAAAGATCATCTGAGCTCATCTTTTCTAGAATTTTGCCTTAAAACGTAACCACTTCTTCAGAGATTTTTTTTTTTTGAAGTACTACAAAGAGGAGATCTAATTTTCAAGTCGGTATTAAGCAAAAAGGAACAAATCCAAAGAAGATTATAAGCAGACAGAGAGAAGAGGTTTTATCTGGGAGCCCACAGTGTATTGGTTCACAAAGCTTTTTCACGTTCTGGCCATAATGCTTTATAAATGTGGATTGATTTGTTATATTTGACTCGCTGGAAGGCTAATCATCCTCTTAATGACTTTGGTTCTCTTCCCTTTGAGCTGTGGTACGGCGCTCAACTTTCTGCCGATAGCCTTAAGGCTCGAGGCCAAAACCTCAAGTGCTTCAAATGCTCTGTTCTTCACTGAACCAAGGCTGCTTGCCCTGCCTGTCTTAATCTTGCACACGGAGGTTTGTTTTCCACCCTTCATCCTTTGAACGGTCCTGAGGGTGTGGATATCCATTGGCTTTGCTCCGCAGCAGGAGCCAAGGAATTTCCAGCTCCATCACATGCCTGCAGTTGTAAAGTGTCCTTTCTTGTCCACAGCTACTACTGCTTCTTGCAGCAACTGTTAATCTTGTAGAGGGAGACGGGTGTGATGTTTGAAAGCAACTTCATATCATCTGTTATTAACCAGGTTAGTGCTGAAGGTCTGTCACCAAGAGAAAGAGCTGTGCAAACAACCCGCGGTTTTTAGCTCCATTGCTAAACTAGTGCGGAACAAAACGGGGAAAGAGGAGATGGTTGGGTTTGCTCCTGGAAAACAGAACGAGGAAGAACCAGACAATATAAAAAAAAGTCTAAGTATTATATTTTTTTTCTTCAGATTAAGATAATTTGATGCAAGTAGTTTTTTCTTCTTTTGCCCAATATATTTTGCAAAGTACTTTTTGAAATGGGAAGAGACACTTCTTCTCTCCAGGGGCAGCTTAAGATGCAGTCTGGTCCCTGCTATGGGGGAGCTTTGACCTTGTGTATGGGGACAGCACGACACCACTGGTGTTATCGTGCCCAAACTCCCTTCAGTGCCCTCCTTCACACACTGGCACTGCCTGTTTTCTCTTAAAACAAGCCTAGACGGTGGATTGCTGTGTCACCTGTTTGGGAGCCACAAACTCCCTGGTGCGCTCTTCGGGACGAGCAAGGAAGTTGTGTGTAACGCATTCCTCTGGGAGGGTCAGTGTTTTCCAGGGTTGATGCTGGCTCCCACTCCCACGGATTGAGAGGAAACAAACAAATAGTTAAAATAATCCATATTTCACAGATATGTTTTTAATGTACCTATTGTAGCCCAGTAGATCGTTTTAAAATGTGCACCGGGTAAGAAACCTGAGAATAAACACTATTATGATACCCAGCGCTTTCCCCCAGAACGACTGCCAAAGCTGTGCCAAGCAGCGCTGCCCGGGGAGGTGGTGGAGTCACCGCCCTGGAGGTGTTTACGGAGAGATTGGATGAGGCACTTAGTGCCAGGGTGTAGTTGACGAGTAGGTGTAGGTGTAGGTGTTGGGTCGTAGGTTGGACTCGATGATCTCAAAGGTCTTTTCCAACCTTATGATACTGTGAACTTAGGAGTTTCAAGGGTGGAAAATCTCAGCGAATGAGAAGTGTGCACGAGTGTCTGAAATATCCTGTATCCCACGCTGGGTCACATGTGGGAGAAATCACATCCTGCCGTGAGCACGTTGTCTCCCACTCCTTGGTGGCAGCCAGCGGGCAAAAAGCATGTGGAGAAAATGCAGATAGGACGTTTTCTGTGTATTATTCTGTGTATTTCTGCTTCCTAAAGGGAATCTTGCTGGGCAGAGGAAGTAGTGGGAGCCAGATGCTGAGTATCACGGACGGGGATGTTGGCAGGAGTGCCGTAAGACTCGTGGTTTTTCTGGTGCCGCCAGTGTCCAGCTCGAAGCGGGTGCTGTATAGCGGGCATTGGCATCTGAAGGTTTTGACTTAGTTTGTGAACAAAAGTAGCAGATTCACTTTTACTGCTTGCACAAGCTGCATGAAATGAAGAGGTGAAAGATATTCAATATATCTTGATGTATCTCCCCATTTTTCTGTTTCTAAAAGGTACAAATAGCATTTTTGATATTGAAAAATGTTCACTTAGAGATGAAAATACACGAATTCTCATCAAATTGTCTTAATTCTTCTGAAATTATGCTAATTATAAAAAAATTTACTAATAATATTTTAAAAATATTTAAAAGTTATTACCCTGTAAACAACCTCAAAGCCTTCTCACAGTACGATTACTTTGAAGATACTTCTTATAGGTCTTTCTCTTTCAATGTTTATTTGTGTTATGGCAGCATTTCTTCTGCATAGAGTAAATGACTTCAGGTTTATCAATTCCACGTGAATATCCTCAGTTTTACAGGCAAATTGTTCTGTAGTAGAGCGATGCTGTGAAGTCGTATGGACTTTTTCTTTAAGGGGAACGTTCTGAAATTTTTATTCTTATGTTCCACCAATTCTAAGGTATTTTGTTTTCATAAATTATGAAAGGCAAATGTCACAAGCTATCACGGTTTCTGTGCTCTGCCTTTGCTGACAGCTGTATGATGCTCATTCAGTGCAGCAGATTGGGAGCTGAAAGTTTCATCAATAAATATGACTCTGATGGCTTCATGTCAACGGTCAAGGTAATGGCCTTTTATTATCCTGGAAACGCACTTCCACAAGGCGCATGTATATTTTTTTCTTAAACTCTTCTGGGGAAACAATTTTTTTAGTTTTACTCACAATTTTAATCGTTATCCTTTGGAAGTGACGCATAAGGCGTTTTAATTAAAGAAGAGTTATATAATTAATTGTATTCCTTTATTATTTCGTGCTGAAGAACAAAGAAATGAACTAAAATACAATGTCGAATCGTCTTATTGTAAACTTTTTGTGATGACTGTAGAAGTATTTTATAATATTTTGAAATCTGTAAAAATAAAAAGGGAAACAGAAAACTGACCTATTTGAAAAAATACAAAGCACAGCACCGAGAAGTCTGCAGTATTAAAAAAATCATAGAACAGCTTTATTCTGCGTTAATTGGATGAGACAGACTTCTGTGTTTCATTGAAATTTTTATTATAGTTAAAAATACTATTTTTTTCCAGCGAATTTTCCGGTCCATTGTACGGCTAAAGAATTATTGTAACCCATATAGATTCTGCCAGGAATAATATGTATCTGCTTGGGAAAGAGTATTATAATATCTAAAGCTTTCACTGTGTTTTATTTTCCTGTTATGCGTATTACGTACTTGATAATATTTAAAGTGTTTCTGCAAGTTTCTACTTTTCTTAGAGTTTTTAGAAGTGATCTGTTAAATGTATTTATCATTAATTAAATTAGATTTTAGTAACAGCTGTAGATAGGTTTTTCTCTGATTAGCAATACTCAGTATTTGGTCTTCAAATGCTTCCTTGTAAATAAAAATCTAGGGAAAAAATATAACCCGCTCCTAAACCGATATTTGTCAGTCAATTTTTATATTTTAGCCAAGAGCTTTAACATATATTTGTAAGGTTTTTTAAAAATATCTAGCTAGATTTAATCTGTGTATTATCTCAAACCAGCATCTGAGTTGCGTAGTCCACAAGATACAGAAACCCACAAATTTCAGTGAATTCCAGCATATCAGGGGATTAACAAGTTATTGTGACTACTGGGAGCTACACCTTTGACTCTACTGCTGTGAAGAACGTGGTGGCCTTTTTCCATGTTAAAGCTGTGTTACGGTTTGGGATTCCGTGTTTTACCTTTTTTTTTGCAAGGAGTTTTTAGCTTCCAACTGTATTAAGGTATTTTGCAGATTTGCTTTAATAGAAAAAATATTAAAATCCGGCTGGAATTCTTTCCGAACACTTAAGGAAAAAAATAATCTGTACAATATCTTTGAAAAGCTAATTTTTATGGTACGTCTTAGCCTCCTCTGGTAGAACCATTGTTCTTCTGATACAGTTTGCATCTGGTGTGTCCTTTTTTGAAAATTAATATTTTTAAATCATTATACCCAACCAGTTCTGAGAAAATAAGAAATCCCAAATGCTGCAGATGTGCGGGATGGTCCCACCGTTCCTGTCCAAGACTTGGCTGCCGAGCCCTCTCGGACCGAGGGGATGCTGTGTTTGCGGAGGTCCTGGGAGCTCCAGCAGTAAGATGCAGGTGATGCAACAGGTACGTAGCGCTCTGGCAGTCGCACAACACGAACTTTGGAGTTTGAAAACACCAAAATTCACGTTGTGAACTAAATCCTTTCCCTGGTCGTTCAGGCGAATTGATGGGGAAGAGGACCAGAACTGGGGGTTACGTCCCTGACTCTGCGGCAGACACTCGTCCTCGTTACAGCAATGCACGACTTCCCTCTCCTCTGCCGGTGCTGGAACTGAGGACTTAAAATTCCAATCTTTGCATGCGAGCTGGCTTTAAAAAAGTAGAAATATGAAGCAGCGAAGGCAACATTTTACCGAAAGTTCATTCATCAAAAAGCTGCATATTTTGAAAAGGGTAAAAGTACTACTAGACCCATCAGGGATAAGTAAAGGCTATATACTATAGATTATTTTAATCCCCTTGCTAGATATAAAAGGGATAATTACATATTTGTGGTTGAAGCCATGTGGTGGAAAAATCAATACAACTTTTTTGTATGACACTTCATTAGTGTGAAAAATTTTAAAAGCTGCAAAGAACTGCCTCGCAATTAAATGCCTTTGCTACTTCAGATTCAGTAATGGGTTTGTATTATTATCTAGTTTATTTGAAATAGTGGTTGCACTATAGCAGTAATTGGAAAACATTGATTATGCACTTGTATATAGAAAACCTGGCAAATCATTACAGGGCATAGCAACAGTTAGTTAGCCTTACTAATGAAGCACTAATTGCTGTAAGTAGGTTAACATGTTAGTGAAACTACAGGGAGACAGAGCTTGGAAATTTTTTATCTCTTCAGTGTTATGTGTTTTTTTTAAATCTCATTTTAAGAAATCTCGTTTTGCCAACAAAACCCACAAGACTCTCTTGATGCTATATTTGGAATAATTTCAGAGATTTGGGTTTGTGTTAATTTTTTTTTAAGATAGTGTCTAGTACATTTAAGTCCTATTTATGCAACTCCTTTCAACATGGTGACTTTAATGTATGTAAATGGCTAACTGGAGTGAAAGGCTGGTTGCCTCGATTAATTTCCTTATTCTAATGCAATTATGTCATCCATGCTATGTGCTTCTTGAACAATCTTTTTTTTTTAATTAGACTGCTCTATGAAGAGGTAGTAGCTAAACTGCTATAATATGACCATTTGAGATACAATTTTTTTTTTTTTAAAGAAAAAGTAATATAAGGCTAAGTTTAGAGAAAAAAATCTGTTTGTTTGAATATTGTCTTACCGAACACTAAAGAGTTTTAAATTTTGGCTGTAAAAGTTGTCACTTCTCTAAGACCGCAAATTAGAAATGAGATGTAAACTGAATTTGCGTGTTGACGTGGGAGGTTATAGACCCTGCCACACATCGATCCTGCTATACTTGGCAACGAAGTATTTCTATACCTGAACGTTGGAGGTGTGGGGAGCCACCAGTTCTTTGCAGCCAACCTTGTGCACGCTGGAGGCCCAGTGTAGGACCGGTTTATACAGGTAGGTACCCTCGTGGGCACCTTGGGTGGCTGTGACTCTTTCCACATGGTTGACTGCTTGGATGGGAGCAGCTGGCGAGGCTGATGGAACTTCCCAAGGGTTACACCTATCCTAAGGGAAGGTGTAGCAAATTTTTGGCATGTTTTTGCACTCGTTGTTTTGGAAGGGGACTTCATCAGCGCTAAAAAATGCTTTCGAACTGCAGTGAGATACTGTGAGACTGCAGGCAGAAGCAACTCATTTTGGGTGAGTTAGGACAAAATGTGAGCCTGATGGACAGCAGAAGGGATGAATCCTGACCCGCCCTGAAAGTCAAGGCTCTTACTGACCTTCTTATAACGTTGCTTTCTAGAAAACGGTTGCATGCCGGCTCTCCTACGGGGTGTAGTGCTTTCTGACCATGAAGCAGGTGAGATGGTGACTGCCTGGCCCCACTTGCCTTGCTCTGCCCTGGACGCTCCTTTGCGAAGGCAAACGTGGAGTTTGGCTGCAGAAGCCTAGGCAGCATCTCCCCTGCCTGCTTCTCTCCCACCATATGGCAAGGCAGCTCCGTTGCATTTTGGCATTGCTTGGCTGCAAAAGTGCAGGGCCAGAATTTCCTTGTTTAAATAGGTGTTAAATTCTCTCCCAGATTCACAGGAATAAAGCATGACCCCCTAAGAAGTTGCATAATGACCTCGACTTATAGAACATCTTGGAACAATTCTTGCATTGAAAAGTAAATGAATAACAACACATAAAGTTTACCAACCGAGTGCTACAAAATGCCAGTTGTGCTTCTTACCACATTGTGGTTTTTGAAAAATAAGCGTGTGGGTTTTTTTGAAAGATTTTAAAGGGGAGAAGGGATGTTTTAAAGAGAAAACTGCTTCCAGTTGAGAGTTAGCCTCGACTAGTTCTGCTTTGACTCAGCTTACTTAACAGTATTATGCTTCCCTGTTCATAATAATGAGCTGTTTTGTGCAAAGCAGCTCATTATTATGAATGTAAGGGCATGTTTGGACTAGTAAAGCAAATCATAAAAATTGCTGCCCATGTCACGTTTTTCCTTTGTCAATAAAAGACTTTCCTTGGGGTCAGAAACAATTATTGACCAGAGAAAAATCCCAACTTCTATTTAGAAATCTTACCCAATGGTTCTGGAAGTAGAGGAGCGAAGTTATGAAACTAAAAGTATGTGTGGTGAACATTATCTGCAAGGTCTTTTATGTTAAGGAAATCATGACATCTGCCAATCTTTCAAATTCCAAAGGGTAAAGAATGAGGTCTGTTAGGCTGTCATCGAACATGACAGGCTTAATGTCAAGTTTATAACAGAAAAAGGGCAATCTTATTGTGGTTTATTCAGTTTTATGTTGCTTGTTCAGTAGAAAAGCTCATTTTTTTTTATCTAATTTATAGCATTTGAAATACCAAACAGATTTTTTTACATATCTCCTGAGCTCCCAGCTCCTCTTGACTACCCCTTAGTCGTTCCTTTAGGGAACAGTCTTAAATCCTTCCAATTTGGCATCTATGTGAGACCAGACAATTGTTTTACTTGAGCATATCCTTCAGTTGTTATAGAGCTGTTTCTAACTCCAAACATTTTAGTTTAATTACTGCTTAGAATATTTGCTATATTTTTATATAGGTTGCCTCTCACTTGAGCCCATTGGGCTGAAGAAAGAATTACTCCCATGCTGTTCTGTAGCCCTTCTTGTTCAGCGCTGTAATTGGCCCTGTGTTTTTGACTTTTTGCTAATAAGCGGCTTACTCGCTCTCCCACTAGACTCAACCCACCACTTTTGTTTCATGAATTTTACAAAGGATTTTAATAGATGCTTTAGGCTATGCAAAATGTTATATGAAGGAAAGCATTAATGCTCTAGCCTTGACACAAAGGACGTGTGAATGGCTGCTTATCATTACCGTCAGGTATCAAAATTTTCATTAGGAGTTCTGGAGGACAAAAGGGGAAAAAGTGTAGCTATATGAAAGAATATTAACCTATACTGTGTAACCAACCACAATTGCTTAGCATTTTACATTAACTCTCCTCAGACACTGGCTCTCATTATTTTTACACATACATAATAACTGCTTATTATAGCGGTACGGTTCACACTGATATATTGTAGATAAGGTGGTGTCAGCACTTCCATTATAAACCTTATTTTCAGAGGTTTAAAAGGCAGCTGTAAAAATTTACTCCAGACAGAAGATTGGTTTTCTAGGTTTCCGCCTGAAGCAATTTTTTTTTTTTAAACCAATTAAAAACAATTGGCTGTTTTTTAAGCTATATAAGTAAACAAAACAAATTAAGGAGTTTAAAGCACTTTTTGCACTTCTGTAACTCACAAACCTTTATTAAAAAAAAAAAAAAGAGAAAAAGAAATATAGAAAGCAATCTGTTAATATGTTATACTTGCCAGTAGTATTCTGAAAAAACCATACACCGGGCATTGTATCACAGTTAAAGCTGGATACTGCAGCTTAAAATTCCTAACTACTGAGTGCGGTAGATGCTTATTAACAAAGGCTTTTTTTTTTGGCACTAGAAAATAACCGGGACCATTTCAGGTTAGGCTTCTCCTTGGGATCACAGGAAGCCAAGGTGTGTTTTTTGTAGTGATGTCTGTAGCAAGTAGCAGACTCAGTCACTGCGGTGCTAGGCATTGCTCCTCAAAGCTTTGTGAGCCTCTGTGGCAAAGTCCTGGTCAGGAACTGGTAGTGGGAAAGAGGATGTCTGGAAACAGCGTGAGAGCATTCCCCGTGCCACTTGTCGTCGAGTCTGGCATTGCCACCTTGGCAGAGATGATGGGGGTTAACTCCCTTTCCCATTTGGCATCGTGTGGCAGCCCTGCTGGTAACAGGCTTGATGAGGAGAGGCTTTTGCCGTCAGTCTCCAGGTGAACCGTGGTTTCAGTCAGCATGTGACACTGATGCTTTTCACCGATGCTGGAAAGGGGGCAAACTTCCTTAAATTCCTGAGCCAGAGGAGTGATGGGACTCAAGTTGGGTTTGGAGACTTGTTGTCTTTGAGAGATGCAACACCTCCTGCTTGCATCTGGGAGGGGAAGGTGTGGCTGTCATCGGCAGAGCTCTTCCCTTGAGTTAGTTAATTCTGGGAAGTGAGTCGAGGTGCCGTGCGTGGCGGGTGGAAGAGCACTGCTAGATTTTCCTCTGTAACTGTACCTGGCACTGAGAGAGAAAAGTAACAGCACACCCATGGTTATGGAGGTTACTTGGGAGGTACCCAAATTAGTCAGCTTGATATCCCAACATTTCAGCCCATCTGTTCAAACAGGGACTTGCTGTGAATTGTGCCTTACTATCTACTGGGTAATATTATGCATTAATTTCTGCAAATGGATTTAGGTATGACATTTCTGACAGTTGTTCAGCTGAATTGGATTAATAATGCATTTTTATAACCCTCTTTTCACTTAAAAATATATTAAAGTGGGATGTTTTGAGAAAGCCTCTAGATTCCAAAGAATATTTTAAATAGATTTAAATAAAATTGGCTCGTCATGGTAGATGTTGGCAAAAGGAAAAAAAAATTCCCATGCGTGGTCTTGAAGCCTTGTTACTGATTTGGAGGTGCTTGCTATCTTTTCCCTTAACCGATTTCACGAGGACAAGCTGCCTTCCAGAAATAGGGTCGGGAAGTGCCAGCACTGTGTCTTTTACTATAAGATTAAAAGGCTAAATCCTGATGTTGTTCCTAGGTATTGGCTCAATTTACAACACCGAAAACTCCCCATCGGAAAACAGAGGAAGGTGTCTGGGCTCTGGAAGAACAACAAGGGCAGGCTTTGGAAATCCAATGGTCTGTTTGTACAAATCAGGACAAGGGGTGACAAACACATCAAACCCCTGTGTTTGCTTGCTTAACTCTTTTTGCTGTACTGTGGTGATAACAGCCCAGAAATCGGGCTGTTAATGAAAATAGTTTACTCAGATATTAAACTTCTGACATTGTCGGCTCCTGCTAGTTTCCCTTCCTGCAAACAGACTGCCATCGAGCTTCAGTAGATAATTATCTGTATCCTAGTGGCTGCTGTGGTACCTTCGTACAGAGCAGTACTAACCCAGGAGGTGGCTGTCATAGGGTACGTTTGTGCTACCTGTTCCAGCGCTGCAGCAGCCGCTCAGGGCTGTCTTGCACCAACGCCGTCGCGCAGGCGCACTCTGTAGGCGTTGGTCTCTGGATGACTCAGCTCCTGGTTCCAGGAAAAAAACTCTTGCTGCCTGCCTTTCTGAATAGCAAGGTTAGATGAGGTGTAGAGTATCCATAATCACATCTGTCTGCCTTGCAAAGCAATGGCTACACAAGCATGAAATGTAATAAGAAGGAAAATGCTGAAAAGAAATGTGAAAAGGTAGCAAGGTTCATGCATCATCATGTAGTTTCTATCTAAAGACAATTTTAAATTTAGTTCTAAATTTGAGACAGTCTCGTTCATGGAAGAACTAATAGTATCCCTGTAAAGCCCATTAGGTATAAATCATCTTATGGCTTAAATTTGCATTTTATAAAAAAGGAGCTATTTGTGTTTGCAACCTTATAGGAGAATTGTGAATTAAAATTTGAGACAAAGGGTCGGGTGGGTTTCATGTGAACCAAAGAATTCTTGTCATGTTCCAATTCTTCGATCCTTCTGGAAAAAGCGTTTGGTATGCATCTAATGAAGATAGGACATGTCTTCTGAAATTTATAGGGAAATGCACCCAAGTCTATGAAAACTAAGGACCTAAAGAACAGGTGTGCCAGCGGGAAGCGGCAGAGAGACCGAGTGGTCGAGCGTGCGCGTGGTCAACGGCTGAAAAGGCAGTTCGGTAGAGCCAGCTCGCGAGCCTGTGACGGCTGCACATACGGCATCGAACAAAGTGGCTTAGAGGTAACAGTGGGGCAGGAAGGAGCGAAATCCATCCCTTCTGACTTCCCAAGCTCGTCCTTTGGGTTTCTGCGAGAGATGTGTTCCTCCTTTACAAATTTCCTCAAATACTCAAAGTATTGCAAATTACCTACAATGTGTTGGATTTTAATTCAACAGCCACGCTTACTGCTAAATGCGAAGAACAGTGTTTATTGCGGTCTGGATGCTCTCTTTTGTGCTGAGTTGTAGGTTACCCTGCAATATTTAATGTGAGGGACTGCTACATTTCCTCCCCTCCATGGGACTGTTTCCGCAAGTATTTAATATAATGAGATAAAAATATTGCGGCCAGGCTTATATGACTTGTTACAATTATTTTGAAACAAATAACTTTTTTTTAAAAGCATCGTTGAAAAGTCGTATAGAATATTTAAATATAGAAATTTAAATATTATAGAATTTAAATACAGGGAATTTTTAATATAGGCAACCAAGGTATGGGTACAAATTTTTGATGGCTTCCTATGTGCATTACCTTCCGTCACAAAGATGACTCTCAATGAAGTGTTTTTTCACTTTACTTGTCTGAAAGCTTACAAAGGAATTATCTAAAATAAGTATTTCTCTCTGTAATCGAAGCCGAGAAGGCAAAAGCAGTCCTTGGCTCAGTCTAGCTGCCTGAGATCAACTACAGGCAGCATATGTACGATTTACCCCGATTAGCTATGGTCAGAATAGAGCCACAGGACGAGTTCCTCCGGAGATGTAACAACAAGGGAACAACGTCAAGCACTTCGGTTTCATGGGTGCCGCTCAAAGAGAAGACGCCACCAAAAGATGTGAGTTTGACTGTTTCTGATCCTAATTAATCTATTTATTTTTTCTGCTTAGTCCCAGTTTATGTTCTAAAACTGGGACAAACATAAGTGTGGAATGTGAAATACAAGTTCTAGAAAGCGTTGGTATAATGCACACTACTTCCAATAATTGTAAACCATTCACATAAGTTTTGAGAGTAGAATTGAAATAAGCATTGAAAAGCAGGGTGGTGAGTACATTTTAACCGTGCGGAGAAATACGTATAAACTCCCCAGCACCTCTGACTAAAGGTAGATATCAAAAACTAAACCACCTCCAAACAGAGAGAAATGATTTGGAAAAATAATACTGTTAATTTAGAGGCCAGAAAAAATTCCTTTTCTCCCCTTACAAATTAGCAGAGAGTTCTGCAAAAGGCATTCAGCGGTGTGCGCGTCTGCAAAAGCCAAACCAGACCGCGAGAGGAACGGCAGACAGGAACAAAACTTTCCCATGTGGCTGCAACATATATTATTTAACTTCAGCAGATGGAGCCACCTTAAGAAAGGTCCAAGGAGCGAGATGGAAACCAAATACAGTCAAAGGAAGTTGGGGATGTGGGTGTCAGGTTGTCAGTAATCTGACAGCTATGGTAACTACCCTCTAATCCAGCGGCTCCAGCCACGCTCTCGGCTGACACCGCAAGGACTGACTGACAGCTGAAGAGCGGGCAGTTTTCACAGGCAAAAGTGACATCCAGTCTATTAAGGCTGACAAGCACAAAGCAGAGATTTGCCCTGAATGGTTTGGTACTGAAGCCTAGTAAAGGGGTTATTTGAAAGGTCTTAGAGAAAGTGTCAGACTCAAGCTCAGATGATAACAATATTGTAATGATAGCACTGGACAATGAAGTGCTATGATTGCCCATACAGGCCAGGAAGATTGCGTGTGGATATTGAGCTCCAGAAGCCAGTTTACAGCAGCAGATTCTCAAAAGCGAACGTGCGACAGCTCCAAGTCCACTCTTTGTCAGAATCTTAGGTACATTTTTTTAGGGTGTAATAATCTACTCACACCTTTGTGATTTTTGCTGTGGGGTTGAAGTTAAAAATAGCAGCAGAATCAGTTACCACAGACCCCAGGAGAAGATAGGAGGGTTGAAAAAGCATTACACTCCATCTGTGGCTTTTAGTTTGTGCATCTTGTTTGAACCTAACACGCTTAGTATTGAAAATACAAGATACTGATGGGAATAGCCACATCTTACTCCTAATGTTAAGTTTAAATTTGTAAGTAATGCAGAAACCTGGGTCTGATGATGTAATATGAAGTCATAAATTTATGTGCTGGACAAAATGGGGCTAATAAGTATGCATCAAAAGATTTACTATTGTGTACCAGCCGAGCAGCTCCCTGGCATTATGAGGCTCCAGAAGGTATTACGGATACAAGATCCTTCGTTAGAGCCAGCTCTGTATCTGCTGTTCTGTAGTGTTAAAAAGAAAACCTGTTCCTTTTTCCACAAAGCTCTTAAATTTCCCTTCTGCTTTGTTTTTCTCAGGTTTTGTATTAGAATGCAGCTTTTAATCAAATGATTGAGGTTTGGGGTGTTTTTGACACAGAAGCTTGATTCTGCAGGCAGCCACCTCCCAGTCTTCACTGTCTCTAGTACCATTCCTCCCATCCCTCATCTAGCACCCACAGCCGATGTTTTGGGCTTAGGCTGGCTTTCCAAGCAGGAGCGTTCAACAGCTAAGCCATCCCATACCGTCTACTGTTTCTTACAAAGTATGGTAAAGAATCTGTATAATTGTTTTCTCAAAATCAAAGTGGTCCTACAAGTGGTTAATATTTTCCACAGCTCCATTCCGGGAAGGGAAGTTATCCCTTCTTTCCATTAGATCACTCAGTGTAGCTCCAATCTATTAAGTTAATCTAGCCTAAATGAGATAAGGCTCAGTTTTACATCTCTCTTGCTTATGACTGCGTTTTCTGGGGTATAAGACTTTACAAACGGAGATTAACCCCGTCAGGTTTAAGAGCAACTCGGATTCTAATTGCCAAAAATGGCCAAATTATGATCCCTGCCTTGGACAATGAAGAAACCAGAGAATCCTTGCTTTCCAGCCGCTGTTCTTTGATGAACTTAAGCGAACGGTGCCTTACTCTTTTGTTTCTCTGCGGACAGGGTTTATGGTTGGTTTGCGTTCAATGTATGGCGTTAGACTGCAAAGGCACGCCTGAAATCTTGCTCAAAATATCAGTTTAATCTCCAACTCTTTCCCTTTTCATCTTTCTCACTTTAATCCCCTTCTCCCGCTACCCTTGACACGCTGTGTGACAGTGACTTTAGCACACTGCCTCAGGACCTCAGTTAAAGTTGGAAGTAATTAAGATCCCACGCTTTACGCAGGGTGCAGCAGCCGAGCTCCTGCCGGTGGATGCGTTTTGCTTTGAAGACGGAGGCATAATTTCAGGCTTTGCTCCAGGCATTTGGAAGAGCTGGTGCCAGTGACTGATGGTAGGAACGGGTACAGCTCTTGGCTGAGAAGCCGGGCAGCACGGATGGGAGCTTGGCCAGTCGTGCCCACCCCGATGTGCTATGGACCACCCAGACAGATGCGTTACACAGACTGCCTTAACGGGAAATGTACATCCTAGAGAGGCTTTGGACTTCACCGTGAAGAGACAACGTTGCAACTTCTTTGCTGAAGTCCTTGATGTCACTGTGAAATTTCTGAGAAAATTCTGCGCTCAGCTGTGCAAAGAATTCTTTTTATTACTTTGCGTGTTCTGGATTCCTTGAGCATTTAGGTGACACAGGTTCCAATTGTTTGATCTCATAAGACCAAGGGGTAGGATTGAATCTCTGAGTGAGTGTTGAAGTCCACTGTTTTCAAGCCAGCCCTTCCAGTCAACAGGAAATAAATGGCATTATATTAATATACCAAATGTATTTACTCATCCTATAAAATATACAGCACACTTCTACGTGGGTGTTTGGCCTTGGTAATATATATATAGACACATGTGCTGTGTTTTGCAGTTTGGTTGTTTGTTTTGGTGGGTTTTGTTTGTTTGTTGTGGTGCTGGGAGTTTTTATTTGTTTGTTTGTTAAGCTAGGATTTGCCAATATTTCCTTGCTGAAATTCCTTCATTTTCCATTCCATGTATTAGAGAGAGAAAAGAACGTGTACTTCTGGGAAAATATCACTTTGAACTCTTCAGTGTTTTATTTGAACAACAATTTAATGCTGTTTTCTCAGTACACTGGTTTTTGTTAAGGGCAACCAAACTCAGTTGCGGAGTTTCTAGAAGCAGGACACGAATATGTGATTTTTGGCAGGAGTTCAGTAGAAAGAATTACCTGAAACTTGGTGCCAATGTATTCCTGTATTTGCTGTTCTAAACTAAAACCCTGCTCATTAATGTATAGAAGCCACCTGTCATTTACAAAATGACACATCCAATTTAAAACCACTAGGAAACAAAATGTTTAATCAGAATTTTAGGAGTACTTGCTACCCATGAATCTTAAAGACCGAACTACTTGGCTATTACAGCGCAATTTGTCTGACAAGTGGTGTGCTCCACTGCAGAGGACGTAGAAATGCAAGTCAGCACCACCTTGGGCAGGTTACTTGATGTGTCCTTTGCCCCAGTTTTTCATCTGTGGAGCAAGAAATAGAGATATTTTCCTATTTACAGGAAAGGCATTGGCAGGAGAAAATGTTCAAATGGGTTATTTACATCGTAGACTTCCGCTAAGTTTTTATTACCTGTGCTTGACAAGGTATGAGAAAACACTGTAAATTTTTGGGTATAAATGTGAGATTTCATTTTATGGTGGAATTATGTGATGTGATGAGATTTGATGGGGCAGAAAACGTGTTTTAGCTGTGTATTTCCAGGATACAGCTACGAGATATGAGCACAGAGCACTGAAATACAAATTCTAGTGATGAAAACGTTTGCAAAAGTTTTATAGAGGGTTGACTCATCCTGGGTCACCAAACTCAATCCCTCTGTACATTGAATTTTGCTAGATTTTTTACTCATGTATTGTGCTTCGTTTGTATTAGTTAGCGATGTTGTCACCAAAAGTTTCTGAGTTAGCGTTCTCCTTTGTAAGTGTAGAAAGCAAAAGACCACCTCTGCTCTGAGGAGCTCAGCCTAAACTGTGGAATGATTCACTGAGGATCTCAGCAGAAAGAGGAGGTCAGTCATAGATGAAGGTCCTCAAACTGCAGGTGGAATTAGGCTGCCCTTGCTCCTCTGGGTTCCTCCTTGGAGTGACGCTCTCCTTCAGGCATTGTCCCATTTATGTACTTTTGCTTCTCCAAATAGGAAATCCAATGTGTTGTGGGTATAGAGTTTTTAATATGAGTTTATACTGGGGAAAAAAGAGATGCCTGACGATAAAAACCAGAAGCACATCCTGGGTGTGTTTCAGAAGATGGAGCTCTGACAGCGTTGCAAGCCGTTTAAATCGCTCATTGAGCCAAGATGAACAAATATTTATTAGCTTCTTTGCTTTATTATACCCTAGTATTTCCCATTAACAGTTGATTTTTAAATATGGTAAGTGAACCCGTTTTCCATACAGGAGTTGTGGAAAGCCTTGCAGATTTAAAAGTAGGAGGAAAAAAAAAAAAGATAAGGAGAGAATGATCTCCGAAGACCTGAAAAGAGAAAAATTGGATAATAAACGTTCAACCGGTCTGAGGCATTTTGTAAATCAGACCACTTTTATTTGGATATACTATTGTTTAACAGCCAGTTTAAATTGGGACCAGCATCCTGATTCTGGACAACATGGCTTTTATTGGAAGTCCCTGCCACTTTAAAACATCTTTAATACATTTTAAAAATAGAACTGTAAAACCCAGTAACCAGACTTCAAAGCAAAGACATGTTGTGCCAGGATTACGAAGCTGGTGCCGATTTTCCCTGGTTGTAAAGCGTTGGGAGCGCCCTGCAGTCCATCCCATGGTGACACGCGCCCGGGTTGCAGGCAGCTGGTGTGGGGGCACCCATCGAGGAGGGGCACCCTTGTCTCCGGAGCGATGCAGGCGAGCTCAGACCCCTGTTTTCCAATTGCCTGCTCACGCTGCGAGGCCTGACCTTCAGGATCCTGGGTCTTGGGGCGTGAAAAGCAGCACGTTAATGGCAAATTAGGGTGGCGAAGGTCTTTCAGTTGGTTTTGGTGGCGCTCAGCAGCGTATTGCCTGGGCGAAACTGAGGAGCACCTGGAAGTACTGCTCTGCATAAAGGCTCTTCTGTCCAAGCACGGTTTTTTTTCTACACCAACCATTTCAAAAGGAGGCCCAGGAAAGATTTCTAACATCTTCACGTGTTGTTCGGGGAGTGAGTGGGCAGAGGGGGCTGTAAAAGTGATAAGAGATGTAGCAGTTATCTGTGTGACGGTGCTGGGCCAGATACCCAAGGGAGAAAAAGAAAACAATTCCTTTCTCCTATTTTTCACTATTTCTGCACAATAGGTGATACTTTCCATGTGCCGAGGTGAACGGGGAGAGACTCTGCTGGGTTAAACTGGTGGTGCTCAACTGGAGCTCCACAACCCTGAGCTGAAGACTGTCCTGGAGTCGGTTTCGTTTAGACCTGCGTTGGTGGAGGATTGGACCCAGATGTTTCTAAAGCAAGCCCAGGCAGAGAGGCTGTGGCACTGCAGCGCACTTACAGGTAGGTCCTCTAAAGTACCGCGATCTATCAGAGACTTTGCTTATGTGCTACCATCGCTCCGCTCCTCTCCCAGGATAAACACCACAGCCGTGTGTGTCCGAATGTCAGGACCTTTCTTGGCAGCTTTCTGCTACCAAGCGTATTTCAGAACTACTAGTGTTATCCTGGAGGAGGCTGTTGTTGCAACGCAGCTTGAGAAATCAGTTTGAGATGAGTAAGCTACGACAACTGGTTTAGTGCTACCTTCAAATAGGCAAAGATGTGAAAGGGATCTCTCCAGTGACATCTGCAGGGAACGTTCACCTGGGAATAGGCTAATTGCACACTTGATGCCACTGCAAACTCACCTATGCATAACTAAACCGAGCACATATCTGACAACTGCACTGAATTTTAAAAGAAATTTAAAAATACAGTGATTATAGAGCCTCAGGCCTGACATTTAGCTACTCAACACTGAAGAATTTATTTATTAAAGATAAGCTCTGTATCAAAGTTTTGGGAAGTCAAGACCCAAGGATGTGCTTCGCTAAATGTTTAGTGGAAGAGCTTCTGGTAGAATGTGAATTCACCACTGTTTTAGGATTATCTCAGGCTACTGATTTTGGCATGTGCTCCTTCTGATTTTATCATTAAAGAGAATTGCAAGTTTTGTTCTATGTTAGTATATTATTTTAAATTTATTTTTAAATCCATAGGTGTACGTTGGCATCCTTTACAGAAAAGAAATCCTGTCGGTAAGTGGTTCCTGATGTAAATGAGCTATTTGATATTTATATGTGACCATCATTATGGGTTCGGATCCTCTTACAGAATTTAAATAAGGTGTCTGAATAGCCTACGGAGGGCTCTTACCGGTCTTTTTTTCTTTAGTTGCCTTGTCTAAAGGAAGTCAGGATTGGTTACAGTTGAATTTCTTCTTATTTTTTATTTCCCAGCAGTCCTGTATTCATCTAAGATTTCTCCATCTTAACGGATTTAGAGTTTAGTGAACGCTCATGCTGCTACTGTAATTCTGGGGAGCAGGTTACCGGCAGTGCCCAGGGGAGCTGATCTCCAATACGCTGTGTAATGTCCTCTGTGAGGAAAGAGGACTCAGCTTTCCCATATGAGGGGATCCATTCCTGATGGTGCTGACCACACACGCAGCCCCTGCCCCTTCCAGGCTCCCGAACTTGCAGGCTGTTAGGGCTGAGTCCTGCTGCCACACACAGCGTATCTAAATCTTGGCAGGAGTTAAGCAATCTTGGACGAAATCGCTGACTGCATGCTTGGCAAAGAAGCTCTTTGAGGGAGGAGGGTGAACCTCACCAGGTCCTCTGCTGGTTTTCTTCACGTTGAATTACTGTAGTGTTCCCTGTACGGGACCACTCTAGAAAGTGCTGTTGACTCTCCAGCTGATGCAAGCATTCAATATCTGCCTGCTAAGAAACTTCTCTTAGCAGAAAGGAAGTTCACGATGCCCTCGAACAGAACATCCATCAAGGAACAAAGCACTCATCGCTGTGCCCACATAAAAGAGCAATATTTGCAAACCCTTGACCATGGGCTGAGGAGAAAACTCCCCATGGCAGAGAGCTGTGTTGCTGGAGGCAGCACCGCAGGGCTCGCTGCTGCTGGCCGTGCCAGTGCCGGCAGCCGTGGCACCAGGTGGGCAGAGCCTCGCTGGGGAGTGGGCAAGGCAACCAAACTGCCTCGTAAGGGTTTGGCTGCCATCCCAGGCATAACGACCTTGTTGTTTAGTTAGGAAGTGTGTAAAGAATAATAAAATAATCAGAAAGGGCAGATAGGGGATTGGATTCGACAGTTTTGAGTTTCTCTGTTTTTTTAAGTAACAAATACTGTCTTTTCTCTTCCCAAGTTCCTTGCAATCCCACTTCACAGAGCTATTGGATTTCTTGCAGGTGTCACAGCATCAACACAGATTCAGAAACACAGAGAGGACCTCAAGACGGTGCCTAACCTGACCTTTTGCATGGATGCTAAGTCAAGATACTGGTTTGCTTGCCTTGTCCTTCACAGGGGTATTAGCGCGTAGGTCCTCGCTCCTGGGCTGCCTTACGCACCCGTGGCTGTGCCCATGACAACTTTCGATCAGTTGCAAGCACAGTGGCGAGGGCAGCAGGGTGAATGAGGTGCAGTGGAGAAGGTCTCTGGAGGTGGTGACTTTCACTGGCATCTGTTCTTGAGTTGGGGCTAAACCCTCGCGTTTGAGGAAGAGGCCAGTAGTGAATTTTGCATCTAAAAGGATTTGGCTCATTAAGCATTAGCAACAAATTGCACGGGAATGCCTGAATATATTTTAAAAGCAAATAACGTGCAAGGAACGTACACAGAAGGCTTTTCTTTCACCCAGAGGATAAATAAGACTTTTCTCATCTCTTGCTAAAGGTCTGCAAGTAGGAGCTTTAATGGAGCTCAGGAAAGGTGTACAAACAGAGGTATATAACCATTTCTTAGACAACCATTTCATCTCTGGAGGGATTCACTGATCAAACTGAGGAGGGAAATTAATGCCTTTTCCAGCATCTAGAGGTAATCTTAATTTTTTTTGAGTTCAGTGCCTGTGATTGTTACCTGTATTTCTTTTTTTGTGAAGAAAGCCGCTTAGGAGCAAGAGAGAGACTTGAGATCATTCTAGTCAGTAAGTATTCAGACTTGAAGTGGAACTGGGAATGATGGGGCTTGGTCTCCTCCATCTATTTCCTCTGCCTTTTCTTCCTATGAGACTCTATTGTAAACTTAAGTTATTACTGTATGGTAGCAATCTCACTCATCCTGATTCAACTGGGGGAGCTGATAAAATTCTGCTTGATTAACACTAGAGAAAATATCTGTTTGAGGGAGAAATAAGTTATCTGTATCTGGCAAAGAACTGCAATTAGTACCTTGAAGTGACACAGTGCTACAAAAACGTATAATGCACCGAGATGAAATTGCAGTACGGTGAAATAAGAGTATGCATACAGGGTCACTCCTTTATGGATTCTTGATACCGATTTAAAAAAAGGTGCAAACTTAGCTAATTGTAAAAACCCAAACCAATAAGAACCAGCACCTCCCCACACCATGCTGTAGTTAATGGAGTTCTGCAACTGCATTATAATGTTTGCTCCATAAAGAGGGCATACTCTGCATTCACTTTACTTCCTTCAGCCTGGTTTTTGTTATTCTCAGAGATAGTTCAATAAAGAAGGCACTTCAGTTTGCATCAGCAAGCACTGCTTATGTTATACATTGAATTTAATGGAGATAATCCTCCTGCCTTTAACATGCAATCTTAGAGATTGATACAAATTTTGCTATAGAGCACGATATTGCCAGTACAAACTTGGTCAAAAGTCTGAGTCTTGGAGTTAATATAAAAGTTATGCTCCCTCTACAGACAAGCATATGAATAAATGTGAATGATTTACTTCAGCATCATGGTTTCTTGTTTATGAAGAGTTGCAGCCCTCTCTATAATACTTCCTTTGTTTCAGCAACGTTTTCTGGAACGCTGCCCAGCACTGTTTGTTCTTACAGTAGGTGGAAATTTCAAAAATATAAAAAAAAATAAAAATATAAAAAATATAAAAATATAAAAGTGCCAAACCTAAATAGAACTGATTATTCTCTTTCCAGTGATTTAATCCTTCCAACCCCAACTTTTCATTCCTAGTACCTGTTGAGCTAAGCTTAATCTAAACGGTCTTATTTGTCAAAAATTAACTGGCAGCTGCTAACAAACTGTTTTCTCTCATTTAAATATTAAACTATGAGAAACCACTAACTTGTGGAAACTTTGCATTTCCATAGGGCGAGATCCTGACTTGGAGGAAAGCGCATTTTCATTGCATTCGGAAGGCTCAGGTGTGATGAAGTTCCTTATGTAGCGCATGAACTTGGGAATGATCCTGGCTCCAGTTTTCACAGGGGAAAACTGGTATCTAAAAAGCCAATGAACGTCCTGAAGGTGCAAATAGGTTTAGCTGCTGTAGTCTGTGCGTTGCTATAAATCACAGAATCACAAGGCTGGAAAAGACCTTTGAGATCATCCAGTCCAGCCCATGACCCAACACCAACTCATCATCTAAACCCTGGCACTAAGAGCCTCATCCAACCTCCTCTTAAACACCTGCAGGGACGGTGGCTCCGCCACCTCCCCGGGGAGCACATTCCCATGGCCAATCACCCTTTCAGGGAAGGATTTTTTCCAATCAAAGGATGGTGTGCTGTTCAAACCTGCAGCCTCCTGTGCAGGGGTCCTACACAAATGCTTTCATGAAAATACTTCTGCAAACCGTGGACAACAAGAAAGGCAGTGAGCTGTGTCTGATAGCAGGGTCCAGCCCAGCCTGTGCGGATCCAGGCTGCTGCATCCTGCTTCTGGGAAAGTTGCCCTTGATATTGTTCAAGATTGTATTCGCGCCCTGCATACGGCAGCTGTGAACTCAGCTATTTGGAAGCAGTTTTAAAAATGATCACAAGAAAATGAATCAAAACAATATTAATAATAGGATTGCAATTCCTTTGTTGTGGTATTTATCCCTACGGTTAAGCTCCCGTTTTGCTATGTTTGTTGTTATGTTCATAGTAGTGAGAAGAGACAGTCTTTACCCAGGACTGTTAACAGTTCAAACCAACAAGGGCTGATAAAGGGAAGTCTTATCCTTATGTTCCTTGTTCTTTTACTTTCTCCTTGTTTCTGCTTACATTAGAAGACTATTAGGGTTGATGGCCACCAGTCTTTATGAGGGGGTTAAAAAAGCAAATAAAGGGTTAAAAATGGGAAGATTTGTTATTAGTGCATCCTAAACCATAAAGTGGCAGTTCTCTAGTTTCTGATCTGATCTGTGTTTTCTTTGGTTTTAGCGGAAGTAAGAATATTTCACACTAACTGCTGTTGTCAGTGTGAAAAATCTGATTTTTGCGTTTGTTTTGGAGCCTGCTTGGTGAATTTCCTTGGAATCAGCAAGGTTTGTACAGGTCACTAATCTCAGATAATTGGTTCTGGAGTTAAGCCAGCTAAAGGGAAGCTCATCTTTCGCTTAAAGTACATAAATAGTGCAGCATGACAAGGGAGGGCGAGATTTGGTGGTTTGTGCTCTAGTACTTGTCTCTGAGAACTGCATTTTGGATTTGTTATGTAAGAAAGAACCCAAGCCAGAACTTGGGATGCGAAAGAAGAGCGTAGTGGGCCTTGCCACTACCAAGGACTACTGGCACTGTCCCTAAGTGTGGCACTGGGAGGAATAAACGGATAAAACTAAAGTACAAGTTTTATAAAATCATGGGAAGTCTTTCATTTCAGTTTAACTACATCCACAATTTAGATATTTAACTGTATTATAAGCAGAATTAGGAATCAATTTTTTAAAAAAAAAGCAGCTTTGCTTTATTTCTCAAGATCGGGGGTAGCAGTAATATCCTGCGCGAAGTGGTCTCCACACGCTTTCCACTTCTGCTCTCGCGTGCAAATTGTTCTTGCAGAGGCAGGTAAAGATGAGTCAACTACTCCTCCAGATTTTTCTCATCAGAAATAGATTCTAAATAGTTGCAAAAGGCTGAAGAACAGTTCTGCCTGTATTTAGAACTGTCTTTTGTTACAAAACAGGACGTACTTTCAATCCAGTGGCAAAACTGGTGGTGTTGTGGATCAAAGGGCATCGTGGACTCTGCACAGAGCGGAACAGGGGGCAGCAGCGGAGCAGTTGTCGAAGAGTATAAAAACTGAACTCATCAATCCAAACCAAAACAAAGAGATTTGGCTGAGCACGTTCTTTAGGGCTGGGCCCCTGGAGAAGTAGACACTGATGAACACTCTTTTACTCTTGATTGTACAGCAAGACCAATGTTTGTGCTACAACTTTGATTTCACCTACAGTGGGGGGTTCACAGTCAGTCGTCTTTTTTCCAAAAGCAACTGCGATTTTGAGCACCTGAGTTTGTTTTGACTCTGCTTTCAGGATGACTGCTCGCCCTTAAACACCATTGATTTTAGGTTAATTTGTACTTATTAAGGATCTAAGCATCTCTCGGGAGCATCCAGGTAGATTGCTGGAAAGTGGATTTCCAGAACAAGAGAGAGATTTATGAAAACATGGACCAGGATGTCAGTCCACTGCGAGAATGTTTGGTTTTTTGCAGTAAAAACCCCACAGCAAACCAGTTGGTAAAAGAAATAGAGGGGGCTCAAGAAAATGTACATAAACCCTTCCATTTGTGAACTAGGGAAGCCTTTCGTTAGTGACAAACTTTAGTGATAGACTCGTATGATAGGTCTGTCTTAAATTTGTTTGCCTACTTTTTGTGTGATGGATTCATTTCAACTGATGGAGGCTTTACGTTTTTAACATGGGTGCTGACGTAGCTGGCACATGCTGTAACAATATTTTTTTTTTGTCATAGATAATTTAATTATATTAATATCTTGGCAGAAAATGCAGCGCGGCAGAGCCCCTGTCACCCAAGGACCCTCTGTTATTTCCTGTGAAAACCTAAGGAAGGAGTTACAGGGGACGATGGATTCTGGTGGAAAATTATAAACGATTGCTCACTAAGGTACGCAAAGCAGCACACAACGCATCTTTGTGTGGGCTTTGGAGCCTCTGTTCCTTTTGAAGCACAGCTGGCATGTGCTGAAGTTTCTTTAAGTCACTATTTTCTTATTGCAGAACAGTGACTCTTAACCAAATACCGGATCAGACAATTGTGGCTTTCCCTCTTCCAGTCTCGCTGTTTTGTGGTAACAATCATTTCTTGGTAGCCTCGTGGTGACCCTGGGATAATCACCTTTGTTAGTTAATTACTTCGGGGAGCAAACGTGGGATCAGATCATTTGTGAGTGATTAGTGAGTCTGGAAATATAAGGAGGCGGAAAGCTTCGTGCGAGTGCGCAGACACGCGTGGGAGTAGACCCTTTGCTCTTTTGCTCCTCTCTGTTAGCTGTTACAATATTTGATATCGCTGTAGTAAAAAGTGTGGCTTTGAGACCAGAGTGAGGGCTGCTTTGAATATGTTCTCGGTCATACGTACAAGGAGTTGTAGCAGCAAGTTGTTGTGACAACTATTTTAAAGATGGAATCGGGCTCATTAAAAATCTAGGTCTGCATCTCAAGTCACCATATGGATATCATTGCAGCCTGTTCAGCAGCTTGCAATGTCTATTTGACCCTACGTGAGACTTATTGAATTAGAGAGCTGCTTTTAACCATTTGTGAGCACTAATGGACCTCAATTCTACAAACCTTGTCTCGTGTGTGGGTGCATACGGTGTGCACTGCCAGCGCAGGGCCGTGTGCCATTTTTAACATTCTTGATTACAGGGCGTTAATGTATCAGCGCTGTTTCTGCTGCATTAATAAACAGCATTTATTTCTGTATGATCTGTATTGGGTTGGGTCTGAATGTACACATATGCAAGTTTAAAATTAAATTTCTCCCACTCTACTTCCAAGAGAATATTTACTAGCAAGTCGACAATTGGGCATGGCAGTAGGCACACTTAGTTTCAAATACGGGAGCGCCGATGTCATTGAAAGAGTTACAAATGCTGCTTGCGTATAATTAGCCTTGTGCTTAGGCCATAACATTTCAAAGACTTGGATATATGTCGAATCAATGGGAACATTCGTATATGAAAATTTAAACAATGCCTGAAGGTCTTTGCAGGATTGGGAAGTAAGTAGAATGTTAAACAAGACCGTTATGATCTTGTCTAATCTAAAACCATACAGTATTAATTCTTGCTATTTTAGTTGGCTGTGTAAGTACCTCTTTTACGAACACTTCTATGTCTGAAAACGTGGATATTTAAAAAAAATACTCAGAGGCTGGTTGAATAGACCTTACATTTTTTGCTTTCGGTATTAAAATATGCTGTTACTGCATTAATTCCATCTAAGTGAACAGTGGCAACATGCTGCTATTTCAGCTTGTATGAGCTTGGTGGCAGGTTTTTTAGTTAGTGGCCAGGAACCTTTTTCTTATTACTACATTGAATTAAATATCAAAAAAGATTCAGCTATGCTTGCTTTAGAGACATTTTATAATGTTACCGTATTCTGAAGAGCAGGGAACTCAATACTTTGCAAAAGAGATCTGGGGAGGATGGCCAAAGTGACCCTGTCACGAACGACAGCATAATCGGGACAGCGTGCTTTTCTACTGATTGGGTATATAATGTTCTTTATCCCCTTTGTCAGCTCTTCACATGTGATTTTTTTTTCACCTGTTTAAAATTTATGAATAACATTTATTGCCATTTTGAATAGTGCATGATCTTTGGTTTAGTTGTGCTATATAAATGCAATCTTGTTATCTTGTATCTAAGAAGGTAATAATAAGATTTCCTTTAAATACTTATTAGCTGGCTTCTTAAAAGGCCACTTTGAGGATGCGACCACTTGTATCTGGTACGTGTGAAAGATCAGCCATTGATAAAGCCTTTTCCTGAAAAAAGATATGTTTGAGCTCTAGCGGTGTCCAAGCAATTGGTTTATGTTTTCTGGTTTGTTTTGGTTTGACTATAATAGGTAACTCAAAGTGATCTGGTTGAAGTCATAGCCCAGAAATAGAAATACCTATGCATTAACAGGATCTGTACAGTTGTTTTTCTGCTGCTGGGCGTGTTAGCGATATGATCTTGCATTTCTACAGTTGAAGTTGTCTGTGTTCAAAACATGGCCAACTGACGATCACCAATATTACCAATATCTACCGCTCCGTTGCCGCGTGACACAGTTACACTTGTTGAAATGAACGGTAACTTTTTAGTCTTAAAAAAATATTGCGTTTGTACCTGCATATCTGCTACTGCCATCGTTACGTTTGATTTCTGCGAATGCTGTAATAAGCAATAATTGATGAACCATGATGTTCAATATGCATTGAAGAGGTCCTGTACCACATCCTCCTGAAAAAACAAAATTAACACATGGAGCAGCGTAACTCTTCCCAGGCAATTTCCCCCTAAATCTCTGGAATAAACGTTGTCTCCTTTTTCCATTCCCCTAGCACGATTCCATGAAAGCTGATGGTGAGCCCGAGCTTATTGCGTGCTGAGCAGAACTGGGATTTTCTCAGAGGTTGCCTTTTAGACAAACAGAATATTTTCCCTGAGATATGCCAGGGTTATGGAAGTGGATACAATTCATTCTCTTACTCAACATAGTTTTTTTCCAATATCCCCTATGTTTATTTCAATAATTTATCTAACTAAAGGAATATTTTCTTATTCTTTCTGAATTATTTATTTCAAGTAATCACTTCTATGTCAACTAAATTTCATACAAAAACTGAAAAACTAAATTTCAAAGGATCGGTATCTGAAAAAAGACTTTAAAATTCTGTAAGTTTTTCAGAAGCGTTGATATGACTGAAATAGCTAGGTTGAAATTTTTCAGCTAACATGAACTCGTTTCATTTTTAGAATCTGAAAAACAAAAGAGATGAAAACCAAACCACTCTCCAGCTGCCAGTCATACTCAGTAGCTGTATGAAACATTACTGTAAATACTGATTTCTGAATGCTTAGCCAAAACACAAATCCCACAAGGGGCTGAGCACCTACGTTTAGTATTTCGTTACCATAAAGTCCTATTTGCACAAATGGGAATTTATCCTGAATTGATCAGGGTTTGTGTTGTTGACAAAACTGCTTTTTCCATCAGCAAATGACAGGTCTTCCAAACATTTTTCCTCCCACAGCAATTTTTCATTTTGATTAAATGTTGTCAAAAAGATTTACATGTGTCAGATGGGATTTTTCTTTAGGACTAGAGGAATTAACAACATTATGAATAAGATGCCCATTTAGGGAGTTGGAAAGATATCAGTTCATATCTTGCTGGAGTTGGCTTTGCTTTGGGTTTTTCTTTAACGTTGAATAGAGATTAATTTCAAAACCTCAGCATTTTTCACAAAACAGGGTTGTTTTCTCGCCCTCTCTAGGTCTGAGGGCTCTGGGTAAGTGCAAAAGGTATTCTCAAGCTTATAAGACAGAAGTGAATGCGTTTATTGATGCCCTTGAGAATAACATTGTGTAGCGAGGATTGGTAAAGTGAATAATCAAAAAGTAGAAGCATTTGAATGCACGTACTAAATTCGGTGCGTGTATTCTGAGCTTGGGTTATGGGTTTGATTGTAAGTATTGTAAACTAACTAATTTTAAATGGAATTTAAACTTGATTGAATCTCAGCATGAAGATGCCAACATTCATATTGATTCATTAGCTGACTTGATTTCTCTGATAAAATTTACTACCGTGCACAGGCAGAGGATTTCTTCTGGTTGATGTTCATATCACTAACAGGAACTACCACCAGCAACACACACATGATTTCAGCCCATAAAAAAAGAAGATAAAAAAGAATTTTAAACGCTACTGTTATTTAAAAAAAGCAAATGCTATCATGTTAAAATAATTTTGGTATTTTTTTATTTTTTACTTTTCACCTTATAACTGGTATAACAGCCAGAAGGCAACACAATGGAAGGTTTTGTTGAGCAGAGTACGCTTGCTTCGAGAAGCTCGTGTGCCAACGGAGGTACACATCAAGTGAAGCTAACACACTGGGTGAATTATGTGTCCCATCACACCAATGACTGCAGAGCCATAAAACCACCCTAAGTGTTCTAGTTACAATCAATTACATCATGCTTTAATCACATTTTAATGATGTATTAACCAAGATTTCAACAGCAATTAGTTTAATGGGTGTTTGCTTTTTTTAAACTATTTTAACTGTGGCTCTATCCAGTAAGATTGAAAAAAAAAATAAAGCATCGATTGTGACCTCTTTCTTCAGCAATTTTGTGTGATGGGACTGAGGAGAGATTTTTGTAGTTACTGAGCATTCACGATGCTTAAGTGAGAATGTGTTTGGCTTTGCTGTGTGACCATATACTGTGAGATTTTTCTCACCTAGAAAGATTCTGCAAAACCTAACGCACTACACTGGAAACAGTTAACGCATCTCCCGTCCTTCGGGGTAGGAAGTATTGTGCTGCCTATTGATATCTAGGCAAAGCTAAAGAAACAGAGAAAGTTAAAATTATTAATAATCATATTTTTTAATAGGAGAATCTATAAAAGTCGTGCAGATCCCCGTGATGTTTCTGTTGATATGTTTTCCGTACAGAAAGCTGACAAACGTCTCTGGGAATCCAACTCCCTTTAAAGCGCTCCTAAGAATATTAACAGATAAAGAAAAGAGATTTCACAGCAAAACCCACATAAAAACCCACATTAGAAATGATACCAAACTTAAAGAATGTTGTAAAATGAGCATGGAAAAATGTACAAAATGAATTCATGCCCATTTACATGCTTTCAGTCAGGCTACCAGATAACAAAGCCTCTGTCTTTGTGTTAACACTGCAGATTAGGTCAAGTTTTTACCCCTCTGAGCTCTTTTCCTGTAAATGACGGGTTTTGATGTGAAACAAGCAACATGTCAAAGCGAGTTGAAAGATGTAGGCATTTTATGCCATGTCACAATGACAGGCCGGTGAATATTTGGGCCATTAGGGGCTTATTAGTGAATAAATGACCAGATGGTTCAGTGATGCACAGAGATGGACAGAACTGGATGCTACTAATCAGCACTGTCTGTACTTGATGTCAAATCACATGACACAGTAACCCATGGATACCGAATAAAAGTTACCATTAGCAAGTCAATTTGATATCTGTGTGGTGTAAACAGACTTATAACTGCACTTCAGAGCTGCCTGTTGTTAAGAAGAAATAATGGTACGGTATTTAAATAAACACACTCTACTCTTATCAAGTTATGATAAATATAAATAGAATTTCAATTCCCGAGATCTCCTTTTTATTCTGAAGAGACTGTGGAAGACCATTTACATATTAGACTACCTCCACGGACAAAAAGGCTGCTCTGGAAATGCTGTAAAAGCAAAGCACGAGACACTTCCTTTGAACACCGTGGTTAGCAACATGACGTGATGCTTTGTGCATTTGTCGCAGAAATGCAAACTTTGGGAATAGGACCTGTTTTCTGGGGAGAGGCTGTTTGATTTTTCTGTATATTCATGCCTTGATTATTTTTTTTTTTTGGTGTTGGTGTATGTTCGCTTGCCACTACCTTAAATTTTTCCCATGGGATTTTGCAAATTTATTTTGACAAACCCTTGTTAGCAAGTTGTTGCCAAAGCCTTGCATCGGGGTTTGAAGCTTTGGGTGTTGGGTAAGGACCAGGTCCAGGAGCTGGTCTTAAACCACTGTCGGGGAGTAGGCAGTGCCAGCCTGAACGGAGCGGGGAGCCAAGGCTGGGGAGAGGGGAGGCTTCACTGCTGCACTGAGTCCGCGAGCTCAAACTATAAGGAAGTTTTGCCTTGAATTTGGTGGAAGCACGTTTGCAGACTGTAGGGGTTTGGGGTGTATCCTCATCTCTAAGCCCATAACAAACATGCCAGTGACACTTGGTCTTGAGGCAGAAATACATGAATATCCGAGGCATGGTTTAGTTCTCCTATGGTTCTTTACAGCAATTGAGGAAAAAATGCGGTGTCGTGATTGATTTTTGATGTGCTGATGTGATTTACAAAGTGTTTTGAAATGCTGAAGGAAACTTTCTTGATGGGTTTTTTTTCAGTCTGAAGAATCGGATGTAAATGCACGTTAGCCCTTTTCTATAAGGGTGGTGATATCAGTATAAAAATTCTATGTAGTGAATGAATAACCAATATTTTGTGGCTGTAGCTGTGCTTAACCAAGAGTTCCCCTTGATCGTGATATTATCCCTCCTGCAACCTCATTTGTGAAAAGAAAATGGAAAGAACTTTATACTATAGGTGGTTACGGAAACTCAGATTTCTTGTTTCCATGATTAATAAGGAATCCGTTGAAAATTAGACAAATTGAGTAAGAGAAGCACTATTATATTAGCAGTCAAAAATGTGCTTATACTCTGAATGTGCCATAAACTTGAATTAGCAAGAAATGTAGCAGAATGGATTAAAATTATGGAATATGTTGCCTATTTTAAAATCCCTGTTGCAGCATGGAAGTATTTTTATACAGAAGACACCAAGTTGATAGAATAGTATGCATTTATTAGCCAGAGTTGTACTTCAGGGAACACAATGGCACACTGTTTATACTGCTGTGGTAATTGCTGCAATGCTGCATTAGCAAAAACACTAATATTTTTATCAGTGATCATCTGAAGGTGCCTGGGGAAAAAGTAGAAGGAAACAGGGCACACAAAAAGGGATTCTTTGCGGGAATTCATGGTCTCTTGATGTTTTGGAGGCTGAAAATCAAAATCAGTTCGAGCAGTTTGTGGAAGAGAGCTCACCAGCAGTTATTAATAACGACGGGTTTGTTCTCCAGCTCAGGAAACCTCTACGCAATCAATTTCTGGAGGCTGGGAAAGGAGAATCATGCCAAGGCTGCTCCCATGTTTGCCTTATTCCTTTAACTTTTTCCTAAATATCCTCCAGGGATCTTTATTTGAGACAAAAATTGCTCTAGTCAGACACGTGATCCCATCCAGTGTAGCAGCCCTCACGTTTTCACAGAGCGGTGGGACTGAAATAGTGAAATAATAATATTAATGAAATAACTTGTGACTACAGAATTCATTTATCTTTGAATTTTGCGTAGATAACTTAAAAACACATGGAAGACACGTTGTGAAGTAGTACAAGTTTAGATGTGCGCTGGCATGAATTTGTCAGCAATTTTAGTAAAAAATTTCATGTGAAATTCTCCACTGTTGTGATTTTAAAATGCCTCTCGCTTTGTGGGAAATAGTGCTTTATAGCTTATTCCTTTCCCATTTTTTTCAGATACTAGACCTAGAAATGAAACACATCTGCGTGCTTTAACGAAAGTCTGGTAAATGTAGCACCCAAAATGTTCAGCTGAAATCCCAGACTGCGTTTCAATCTGAACTAAATTTTGAGTGAATCTGGGATAACTTCACCAAGTTGAGGAGAAGCCATTGCAATCTTGGTAGTTTCAGCACAGGCTGAATTGGAGTTTATGCTTTGCTTTTAATAAAAATAAATTAAAAAATGGAATTCTGTAATTGAGTCCACAAAGAGCTAAAGAGAAGTGTCGTATAAACCTATGCAAATGCTGCTTTAACGATGTTCATTTGGTTTTTGAATGTTTTTGTCTAAAACGTAATTGACAAGAGTCTGTGCGGGTGTAACTGCTCAGCACATTCTCGCTGTAGCACCTTTCCCATTCCAGTTGCAACCAACAGCTTTCTACCAATGGTTTTCTCTGCTTCTGCATAGTCAGTTGACTTTGAATTGGCAGTTCAATATAATTCTTTGCAGATGTCAAGGCATTCAGAGGGTATTTTATTCTGAAAATATGGAGTTGTCATCGTGTTTTCTGTTGATGACGATGTTACTTCAAAACAAATGCAACATTCTTAGGATTATGTGCCTTATAGAAAGATCTTGATTTTAGAAAAATTGGATTTCGATGGAAATAATTTTTTAAAGTAAATTCCATGGGAACATTTTCTTTATATATAAATATTTGCATGGCAGTAATAAATAATTCTAAGAGATACAAAGCAGTCGTTGTCACTGATGGTGGCTGTTGTGACAGGTAATGGTTGCTCAGTGGAAATGGTCAAAATCCAGAGAAACACAGCAAAAAACCTAAGTGTGTGCAACTTCGCTGCAAAATGCAGCGACAAAGGTACTGTAAGAAATGTTTAATGTGGGTGTGCACTCAAATGCGATGGATACTTTGGCTCTGGCTTTTAGGTTTGAAGGTGCCTGCTGGTACCTTATGGCTGGAGATTGTTTGGAGTCATCAGAGTTTCTGGTAGGAGCTTTTCTCTCCTTTGCTTTGTGGTGTCAGCTTTTCACCTGGCCAGTACAGTTTGGATGGAGAGTTTTCTCTGTGGCTTACTGGACGCGGGCAAGAATGCTGTGGCAATGTGGGAGGATATGAGGTGTCTGAGAACCCAGGTTTTGCCAGGCTTTGGGGGGAAGACTTGCTGTTCTTCAGTTTTCTTAACTTGCACGACTCAAATCAATCTGAGGTAAAATACATCAAGTAGCATATATTTGCAAAAAATCAACCTAGCTCCAAATGTTTATGAAAGGCAGAAGCCATGATGAAAAAAGAAAATGATGTGTGGATCTGCTTAAACTGAGATTATACCCAGCAGGTCATCCTTGTCTCTGTGAGATGAGATTTGGAGCGTGTTCTGCATGAACACAGGTAGAACTCAGCCCCACATAATTTTCTGTAAAGCATTTTGCTCGGTGGCGACGGCTCCCAAAGAACAGGTCTGTGAGCAGTTTGGTTGGGGAGAATTCCAACAGCTCCTGAGCTGCTGGGAGGAGAAGGAAGAGGAGAGACTGTCCACAGCACCTCTCCGGAGTCCAGTGGTAAAAAGGGAGCCGGAAAGACCAGAGAAAAAGGAAAGTCCTCCACAAAGCAGCCAGTTGAAAATTTTAGAGTACGTTTGGTAACATCTGTAGCCAAAGGCCAAAGATAAGGCAAATGTTTTGGGGGACAAAACCACCTCGACTACTGTGTCCAGTTCTGGGCCCCTCAGTTAAAGATGTGGAGATGCTGGAGTGCGTCCAGAGGAGAGCGACGAGGATGGGGAAGGGGCTGGAGCACGAGCCCTGTGAGGAGCGACTGAGGGAGCTGGGGTTGTTCAGCCTGGAGAAGAGGAGGCTCAGGGGAGACCTTATTGCTCTCTACAACTGCCTGAAAGGAGGTTGTAGTCAGGCAGGGGTTGGTCTCTTCTCTCAGGTGAGCGGCGACAGAACAAGAGGACACGGTCTCAAGCTTCGCCAGGGGAGGTTTAGGCTTGACATTAGGAAGAAGTTCTTCACTGAGAGGGTGATTGGTCATTGGAATGCGCTGCCCGGGGAGGTGGTGGAGTCACCGTCCCTGGAGGTGTTTAAGGAGAGATTGGATGAGGCTCTTAGTGCCAGGGTTTAGATGACAAGTAGGTGTGGGTGTTGGGTCATAGGTTGGACTCTATGATCTCAAAGGTCTTTTCCGACCTTATGATACTGCGATACAAATTTCATGAAGTACTGATGCTTTTAGAGAAAGATTACAGAGAATCTCTTAAGTAGTTGCGTTAAAATGTGACTCTTAGTGGACATGGAGGAAAATCTGCCTGCTTATTTAATGTCCATTTCTCTTCCCGTTGAAGTCAATCAGAGTTTTGACAGTGCCTTTTGCAGAAAAAGCCTGACCCTGTATTTAGTGCATTACATTGAATAATTGCATCATACCTGCAGAATGACAATGAAAAAATTATGTCTTTGACCTGCTGCCTCTGGTGGCTTTGTTATAAGTTTGCTGAGGATGCAGTAGCTTCATAAAAGCTGCTGCTTATTTACTAATTAATTTACCTGCATATATACGAATAGCTCTTTGCAGTGGTTTCCTAGCAATTCAGTTCTGATATGCATCCTTTGTTTTCAGTGACAGGATACGTGGGTGACTGGGTGTGCATGACCAGAGGCTTTCCTGTCATCAGATGTTGAGATAATTTTCATGATTACCTGTTCTTTTAGCAAATTAATTTGAGCAAGCCTCCTATTTGTTTTATACCTTCAGAGGTTTGGGATTTGAGTCAAACTCCTATCAAAAAGGCAAACCAGCTGATTATTACATCTCTATTCCATAATCCAGTTAATTTTTATTAAAAAATAAAAAGAACATTGTTAACTCTTTAAAAAAAAAAAAAAAATCTGTTGAATTAGTTCTGCCTTGACAGAGAGGCTACAGGTTGGTGTTACTAACCCAGCGACGCGTTTCTTTTAACCACTGAGTAGTCGTCGTGAAATTGTTTTGGTATCAAAATATGCAAGCGTGTGTGTGTGCTTTTGTAACTGTGCATACACGCACGAAGGAAGCTACATACAACGCCCTGCGTATCTGAAATTGCTGTTTCACACGCAAGCTGTTTCTATAAAATTCTCCCTCTTAGTGTTTAAGGACAGTTAAAACCCCAGCAATCTTCTCAGTACTCCATTTGTCCTTCCTGCTTTTCCCCAGTGAGCTCAGAGGGCTGTATCCCCCCGGTGATGCTCCGCTTGCGCCTGATTTTTAAGGAACATGAAGAAATCCTACTGCCTTTCTTGTGCCTGGCCCAGCGGAGCAGCATTTGTGCTTCTGGCAGTTAAAATAATTCAAAATAGGAAAGAAGGTTCCTTGTTTCAGGTGCTAAGTCTCTGCACCACCGAGTGATGTAGCTACGTGTGCTCTTGCAGGGACAGAAAGCAGATTGTGAACGAGTAGAAGAGACAAAGACTTCCGAGAGCAACGAGAGGACTTTGTGTTCCCAGATGGCCTCTCATCCTGTGAGCACGGGGTGAAAAGCACTTCTGTTATGGGTCCCCTGAAGCTTCGTGACGCCTCCCGCAAGTGCACTTCAGCAAAAGTTTCTTATTGCTGTGTTTGGGATTTTCCAAACTAGTAAGTATCAACATGAATTTTCCCCCAGGCTAGGGCAAAAGCAGCTACCTCAAAATACCCATTTTACAGAAAAAGAATAATCAACTGCAGGAAAGAACAAACAAACAGATCCCTGTTTTGTCTTCCCTGTTGTGTTCTTTTTCTCTGTCCCATTCTGCCTTTTTTCATTTGCTCAGTCCTGAATTAACTTTCTCCTCAGCTGACCAGGAATTATGAAGAAGCAAGTCTGACTGTGGAAAGGCACGATATTCCCTTTCTCTCTTTGGGCAAAAAGACAAGCTACAAGTCAAATACCTCCCTGAGAGGAGCAAAGAAATCTAGGAACCTTTTCTTTTACGACCACGTGAAGATGAGAACCTAAAGCACTACCAAAACAGACACGTCCTTTTCCTAATGTTTCCAATTCACTTTGGAGTTCTCCCTGCCTGACAAGTTCTTGGTCACCAGCTGGTGAAAGAAAGGAGCACCGAACAGGTAGAGCTCTTGCACAAGAAAGAGAGGAGAGGGAATTTTCTCCCCGTTAACAGCGGAGATGTGGCAGTGCCCTTTCGGAGTTGAGCCCTAACCCTGAAGCGGTGCACTGGGGCTTTGGTGCACAGCCCGGTGCGGGAGGGCGTGAGAGGCTTGCTCAGCTCTTCACACACATTTTCTGTCCAAAGAAAAAGCAACAGACTGGTCTGGAAAGTCTGAAAAATTACATGTGATGTAATTGTTTCTTTCAAGCACCACAGCTCTTGAAGTATAGACTAAGCCATAAAAGGCTCATCCCTGTTCACTCCATCTTTTATTTACCACATGGGTACCGCATCCTAATGTCAGACTGCTTTATGCCTTTATTAGCATGCTGCTTTCAGCAGGCATTATCAAAGAGCTTCACCTGCCTCAGTGCTTCCTAAATGTATCAAACATATGAAAACAAATATTCAGACTATCCAAAAAATGGTTGCATTTCTCTGAATTTGGATTTATGTTTCGAGTGCTCAACACCTACAGTTTTTTGGAACTTGTGATTTGGAGGTAGCATTGGTTCTTGCCTTTAAACAGCTCCTTAGCTTAGAATGTATTTAAATGTTTTGGGGAATCTCGAAAAAGTAAATGTTGGTATTCTTTTTGTATAGCTAACATTTATTTTAAATCCAGAGAAGTATCATTGTGCCTTGTTTTATGCAATTATAATATAGTTTCCACTGATGATGAGGTTGGCTTTAGAAATATAGGTAGTATCATGTCCAAAAAGTAGCTTAAAATTCTAATCTACAGTGAGCAAGACCTTTAGCTGTTAGGGTGGATGCCTGATGTAATAAATGTCCTTAACTGATGACCTGTCAAGAAATATGATAAAATAAAAAAAGCAGTCAGATATCCAGTGGTAAATCATTTTAAATATGTCTAATAACAGATAACTTCAGCTTTTAAAAATTAATTTTGTATACAAAAAGATACTTTCGCTAGCCTGACAGTAAGAGGGGTGTGTTTATTGGTTTGTCACAGCTGAAGATGTCACACAGTTACTACTGTTGGTAAACAAGGTTCCCCTCAAGATCACAACACCAAAATCTGCAAAAATCTAGACATCATTTCTTGGGGGGTGTGGGGGGGTGAGGAAATGTTTGTGACTGTGACAGATTGAAGGGAAGAAAAATGCTGTCTCTTCCAGCACTGATGATGATGGTAACACGTTATATGGCTGAAAATGCATTGACCTTCCCTCTTGAATTGCAGGGTAAGAGTCCCTTCGTGGGAAGAGTCCATGCGTTGTTCCAAATGCGTAAAATTCAGAGGATTGTGTAGAAATTATTTGTGTCACTGCATTTTGGAAAGACAAAACTGCGTGTTCACGTGATCTTTATTCACAGGTGTGCAAGCTTGATGTCTAAAGTGACCCTACCAGTAAGAACACGTAGAGGGGAAAGGTAAGATGCTGGTGGTGCCAGCATAGTTTTGCAGAACGGAGTTGTGAGCCTTGTTCATGATCCTGGATAGGTTTTTTTTTGCTCTACTAAAACAATTTGAAAAAGCCAAAGAAATATTGCTGGGAATTAAAGTGTGTCAAAAAAGAATGCATTTGTATTCTAGTTCTGTTGTAGAGCTGATGAAACATTTCTACTGCAATGGGTCCTGTTTTTTTTTATGGTTGGACTCGATGATCTTGGAGGTCTCTTCCAACCTTATGATTCTATGATTCTCACGTATTCAGGTGGATGTAAGCAAATCCTCGCAAGAACTCCTTCAATGGTTACTTTCTTTTTCATACAATAATTAGCTGCTAGCAAAATTAATTTAATACTATGAATGCCTGTGGTGTTTTGGGCAATGCTTTCATCTATGGGTGGGCAGTGGAGTCAAGTAACACCAAAGTTCTTGCAGGTGGTGAGAGGGTGGGGGGAAATCCTTCCTGTATGGTTTTTTTTCTTCCTTCCAAGAAAAAACATGGAATCATTTTTAAATTCAGAGGGATTTTGAGACTGAGCTTTAAAATCCTAGGGTATATGTGCGAAATAATCTACCAACTAAAATCTATGGGCTGGTCAGCTGACCTACAACCCCTGCTACTCCAATAGTCTCCAGTGTGTAGTAGTACATGATTCATACGCACTTATTTCTGACTGTGTTCATCTTTGAAATAATCACTTCATTCTAGATAAATGTATTCAGTGGTGTGACTACTCCATCCATCATGTTAGGTCGGGTTGTGCAGCCGAATGCAGCTCTATTCCAAATAATGATGGTCTCTAATATTTTCCTGAAAATGTGGGTAATTTATTATCATAGGCTAATTATGCCCAATACGGCTGCAGGCTGACATTTATTGCAAGAGGTGGGCTGGAGGGAGTCAGGAGGCATTGAGTTGTCATTGGAGCCATTTCTGGGAAGGAATTTAGCTGCCCATCCAGCATTTCTGCTAGAGCTCTGGGAAGCATTTCCCTCCCCGCGGTGTGCTGGATCCGCTCGCTTCTCCCCTCTTTCGGGCAGGATTAATGGTTACCCACACCTCTGCTTGGCCAGGCATCGCAAAAGATCCTCCTCTCCCCGCACCGGCTCCTGGGCAGGAGAAGCACAAGTTGCTTTGTTTCAGTGGAAGTCACCTTCCCACCTCAATCAGCCTCAACAGCCGCTGGATTTGCAGGACACAGATGCCCACACCTACAGCCTTGGTTTCTTGTCCAAGTGGCAACTTCCAGCAATTCCTCCTCCACATCTCTGAATGCACAGATGGGGATGGAGGCAATAAAATCCTACTTTACAACCATCTGCTTCTCATCTGGGACAAATACAGTTCTCTGCCTGCCCGGGAAAATTCAGACCTAGAAACTTCCTTCAAAATGTGATCTCCCAAGCAGAAAGAAGAAATGTCACCCAGTCTTTCTGTTGTAATTTAACCTTTTCTTCTGAGTATTTCTGTCTTCCGTTGCTGCTCTTTGCTCAGAAATTAATAGCCGAGCATAACATGACTTTAACTTGCGCAATGTGGTTTTGTTCATCTTGGGAATTATTCCAGGACAGCTCTACCTTCTTCAGATCAATGACTTTTTTTTTTTGTTGACCTCAATAGGAGTGAACGTTACATCTATGTTTTATTACCTATGCTTGATATAGCTCAAATCACTGATTTTTTTTTATCCCAGTTTTATAACGTTTACACTTCTCTCTGTGCGAATGTCCGGCCGCTGTAACCAAAATATCCCTAAGAATTTTATCAGGCTTCCCATAATTTTGAGAACTTCTTTTAGGTCACATCTGTGGCTGTTATTTTCCAGGGAGAACAACTCAACCCTCTTAACCTTTTTTTATGACTTAGATTTGAGAGACCTGATATTATCTTTGTTGCCCTGCGGTACATCCCTTGCAAGGCAGTATTGTGCTTCACGTATTGCAGCGTCTCGCCCCACAAACAGCTCTAGGTAGTTCCATAGGGGTTACAGCTATGAAGTCTCTTCTAATACAGAAAGTGTATCACCTCCTGTTTACTGCTCTATCCCCTTGCTAATACCTCTCGGGATCTTTTGTCCCACTGCCTGCTGCTGTGCGCTAAGTTGATGGTTTCGGTGATTTTTCTACAATAACTCCCCAAAGCCGTTGGCTCCGGTAGGGCACTTCGCTCGTGAAGGGTTTTGGCTGTTTCACCCCTGGGAATTTATTCTGGGCAGTCCTGGGAAATAGGGAAACCGTATTAGTCAAAGCGCTTTGTGGAAACTTTGCTGTTAGTGAACGACATCACTGCAGAGTACGTAGTGGTTCTGGACTGAGAAGTGGTATTTGGGGCCAGGGAATAAAAATACATCAATTTAGTGATTCATTTTGACAAAAACAAAACTGCAGAAAGCTTTTTCCATTACAGTTTTCTTTGTGGAGCCATTCACAAGCAGCAATAGCATCGGCAGAGCGCACAGCTGCTTTATTAGCGGTGCTGTTCAGACAGGCACTTCGTTTTGAGGTTTACGTAAGGTGAACAGCCAAGACAGCAGAGAGCATCCTCTGGTCCAGCAAATTGGAGAGATGATCAGGCAACTAGACAGCGACTTCTGGGCCAGTGATTAATTTACTGAGAGTTTAGGCAGAGCAGTTTGTTCTTTAATTATCTTTGAAGACCAAATAAGCTTGAGGTTTATCAGCAGGTTATGTGTGAGTTTAGGCAGATTTCTGAGGGAGTGTTCCTCCATAATTTGTATCAGGAGAAAAGACAGAATTACTTTTTAGCCCAGTTCAGCGTGTTCATCTAATTATTGGAGTTTAAGAAGTTCACTGTGGTCGCACAGGGGTTTTACTGGCGCACCTGTGCTACAGTGCCCCGTGTGCATGGGTCTCTCCAAGGAAGGCAACAACCCACTGCTGGTGGGGCTGCCAGCAGCACCTTCAACGCTTCACCTCTGATGAATGGTAAAACCCAGACAACTCCCTGTGAGAACGGGGCAAAATGATTTTCAGGACAATTGCTGATAGTGTGATCCAGAAGAGGTGAAAAAAAAATGAAGAGCTCAGGTATAGTCACGGCGTTAGGATAACCTCTCTGATAACCTCCTCTTTCTCCAAAGCACAGAAGACACCGGACTAGCATCAGGCAATACTTTTGACCTTAATTTCCTAAGCTGTCAGTAAGCACGTTTCTGATTTTGGTTGTACGGGAAAGGTGTGTTAAAGACTACCTTTAATGACTTCTAAAATCTTAGCAAGACAAAGGAGCTTTGCCTAAGCCATGTAAAAGGGAGAAGGATTTATCTCGATGAAGAGGGGGGTATATCAGTGAACATGTAAGTGTAATTACCATATTCTTCCAACCTTATTCTATTCTTAGGGACAGGGTTTAGTAGGGAGACAGGCACGGTTGGACTCGGTGATCTCAGAGGTCTCTTCCAACATAGTGATTCTATGATTATTCTATATCATATAATTGCCATATATGAGAGTGAAGTCCAGTACTCAGCTGTTGATTCGAGACAGCGTCCCTCGATACACTTGTCAGCCCGTGGCACGCATGTCAGACCACTTGGGATGGCCTTTGGTTTATGATAGTAACTGTAGATAATATTACTCCTGGGTATGACTGAAGGAGTGAGGTTTAATTTTGCTTTTTCACCTGTGCACAGTTTCATCAGCCTACAACTTATTTCTAAATTTCAGGTAAGCATGAAACACAAATCTCCAGAGGAGGGTTTGAAAGATGCTGTAGAACTACATCGGGGTGGGCAGCCAAGTCGTGGGTGGCTCTTTGGCTCTGCAAATGTAGGCTCAGTTGGAGCCTGGGGAGGGCACTGTGGGAGGAGGCGAGTAGGCGGGCAGTGTGGTGAGGGCACCACAGTTCTGGAGAGAGAAATAGGATGCTCTGAGAGCTGGTGCAGCCCCACATCGTGACTGTTTTTCCCACCATATTTTTTTTGGTTCTTGGTGAACAGATGATTATAAATAAGTTTGAGCTTAAAATCCTTTCAGAAATGTGACGATCCTTACATAAACAGTTTCCACACGATCTGAAATCCCATCCCCAGATAGACAACAGACCTTGCTGTTCAGTAATATTCAAGCGTTTCTCTCTGTTTCGAAAAGTAGTAGATTTTGTTTCCTATTGTTGGCACGGTACGCTAAACTGTGAAAGAGAGAGGATTTAGGAGTACGCAGGAGCTAATGACAAATTTTAAGTACTATATCAATAAAGACATTAAAGAGGTAATAGAAAATGAGAGAGGCAAGATACTTTCTATTGATTGCCAGACTGGAAATGCTGTGGTACCTGCGAGCATTGCTGTGTTTCACCAGAGCAATCATCCTACGCATCCACTACATCTGCAGAGAGTGATGTGACATGGAGCTCTTATTGCTGATCCTCAACAAAGTATCAGCTGATTAATTAGAACATGATTATTCTCAGCCAGCACAATATTAAAGCATAAGCTGATAGATACCACTGTTATTAATAAACCCTCCTTTATCACAGTATCACAAGGTTGGAAAGGACCTTTGAGATCAAGTCCAGCCTATGACCCAACACCAACTCATCATCTAAACCCTGGCACTAAGAGCCTCATCCAATCTCTCCTTAAACACCTCCAGGGACGGTGACTCCACCACCTCCCCGGGCAGCGCATTCCAATGGCCAATCACCCTCTCGGGGAAGAATTTTTTCCTAATATCAAGCCTAAACCTCCCCTGGGGAAGCTTGAGAATGTGTTCTCTTGTTCTGTCACCGGTCACCTGAGAGAAGACACCAACATATTGCAGCAGAATCAGTGTTTTAAAACACACCCTCCTTCAGGCTTCCTGGGCGCAGGAGGAACCACGTGGTCTCGCTCCCAAACCTGTCATGGGCATCAGAGCCTGCCCAGCACCCTGGCAGGGCACAGAGGCGCTAAGGATGTCTCATTATCCTGTACATCAAGGTATGGGATATTCCTTGAGGAAAGCTCACATGAGACAAAACACAAGTAGGGGTTTATGGTTTTTTGTTTTGTGTCACCACAAATGTATTTTTTGCAATTCCTTTTGGTGTCTACATTATATAAAGGTTATAAGGAACACGCCAGTAACCGTTAGGCTTGCAGCTTTTATGTCAAATTTTATTTTTTTTCCTTTTTTTTTGTCAAATTTTCTGAAAGTGCGATGTGAAATCTAATAATTATTTCTTTTTCCACATATCTGCTGAAGCCATTGGAAATATATCCAACAACAGATCTTCTCTGAAAAGATCCAGAATAAAAACACTTATTTATAGTAATTCTTTGCACTGAGCCGGCAGGTAGGAAAACCTCTCAGCTAGTGGCAAATAACTTCTCCTTGTCTGCCTCCAAATTCCAGGAGTTCAGTGTTGCTGTTACATAAGAGACTACTGAGGAAACAGTCAGTACTGCAGGTAAACTAAGAAACAATTAGACTTACACAAATTGCAAATGTGATAAAAATAGAGTAAAAACCTTTTTAAGGTGATGTTGTCTCCTGAGAATTATACAGATGAATAATACACTTAGGGTTTTGCCAGTTTTAATTGATGAGTTAATGACATATGGTCCATAAGAAGCTGCCATGCAACCCCCCTTCCCAGTTTAATGCAGTGCCATTTTTTTTAAAATTAAATTCATTGCCGTCAAAGAAAGGAGGTTTGTGTTTGTTTCCTCTGTTTAAATTCTTCTTCCTCCTTGTGAAACCGTTAATATGGTTGAGCCCCGCTCTGAAATTGCCTACAAACTCTTAAAAACATAGTTAATTACAGATAGCCCAATTTAAATTTTACAGCATTCTTGATACATTCAGAATGTATGGAAGGTGGTTTATGCCGACTGGCAAGAGGAAACACATTGTACTACTGCGTGCTGAGATCAAGCAGGAAGGGCTCTTCCTGCTGACAGTAAAGTTGAGGCTCCCTAAATACAACTAGGAAGAAAAAAACTTTAAAAATTCTGGTGATAACATTGATGAAATCTTTGGATTAAATGCCCTTCTTGGTTATGGATGTTCAGCTGCTACAGAGGGGGCTGCAGGAATTAAAGCTGCCAAAACAGGTCTGGGTAAAGAAAGCTCTGAACAGAGCAGTGTTGTGAGCACATCGTATCGTGTTCTAACAGTAGGACCGCAGAACGGGTTCCGTTCTATTCGTATTCCAACAGTATCTGCAGATAACTTGCTGCCTAAAAATGGTTTGTTTGCGTATTGTTTCGGAGATGTTCCGGGCAGCTGTTCCTGTGAGTTGTGTGGGGCTGGGTGGGCACAGAGGCTGCAGGAAAACAGAGCCAGGAAGACAAGACGGGACCGCGCTCTGGATATGATGCGGGCTTTGGCAGGTCACCCGAGAGGGGTATTTTCTTCTACTCTATATAAGAAATAAAGATGACCTCTCTGTAACACTTGTAGATGAAAGGCATTCTGTAAGCGTCAGAAATCGCTACTAAACGCTTTAGTTGTGTAGAAAGAAAAAAGCGCAGCAGCACAGTGCTGCGAAAAAAGGCAGGATCATGGAAAACTTGTAACGTCTGAAGATCTGCAAGATGTCACTTTTGGTCTGAGGTCACAGTATTTTAAATTATCGTCTTAATCCCATCAACACTATAAAACTGCTTAGCATTGCAACTCAGGAAAAATGATATGATTTCTATGAATTTTCCTAAGACTTGCCCAAAAGGTGAAATGTGGCCCTGCCAAACGTACCTGCAGCAGGTGTTGGTGAGCAGGTAGGAGTGCAAGGGCTCTCAAGCTCAGCAGTGCTTGTGGGCACGGTGACTCTTCCAGAAGCCCATACGTACGCCCTCAGAGAGGGGACCCACATCATGAAGAATGGCACTTTCAGTGGGTCCACCATGTCAAAAAGGCTTCCTCCTGCGTGCGGGGGTTGCACAGAGCATAGTAGTGCTCTTGTCTCCTTGCCACTCTGAGCCACGCACCCAGTCTCATTTTCTCTCCCCTTCTGGGAAGGACAAGGAGGCTCTCTCCATCCCTAAGCAGCCATCCACAGGTGTAAGGAGGCGGCCATCCCGGAACTGCTGAGCTCTTCTGCCCTGGTCCAGCCGTGCTGCGTTCACATCACCCTGAGATGCTGGAGGAGCACCATGATGCACAAAAGATGCCCCTCAGAGACACGTGCGAGATGTCTCTAGGAGAGGCTGGAACATCTTGAGCAAACAAGGATCGAGGCTGTGACTGCTTGGAGGGACAGAAACTGGGACATTGAATGAGTGCTCTTTGCTCTTCCAGGTAAAAACAATTTTGGAGAGAAATGCGTTTTGCAGGAACCACCAGGCATTTTCTCTAGACTGCTTAGAAGCCTCACTTAGGAAACAAAATGTAAAACACCTCTGTCTCGTTGTATGTCATTTCCTAAGTGACAGCTGATTACGTTTTAGGAATGTTTTCTCATTTTCTGAATTAAATCAGTTTGGCACTCTGTAGCAGACAGGACTCATTAACCTTTTAAGGATTGCCAAACTAGTGCGAAGCCTTCAATGGTGGAGGGGGGGGGGGGGGGGGGGGAAGAAAAAAAACCCCCCTCTGCTAAAAATCATTGTAATCTGATGCTTCCGAAGCAACAGGCAACAAAGACCAGGTCTTCTCCTTGCAGTAATTTGTTAGATGTGACACTGGTTTCACTATGCTTGAGCAGGTCTGAAGCGGGTACAAAATACAAACCAATCTCATGACGTATATTGTGAATGACATTATCTTATCAAATGCTGATGTTTAAAATAGAACTAATTTTCATAATTAATGATTCCATATAACTCTTCTAGACTGCTGGGAGAAGAAGAAAATAGAAGTCTTTCTAAACCTCAGTAAACGCGCACAGCAGAAACCAGGAAATCAGGAGTAGCGTGATCTCAGTCCGCTGCTGCCGCTGAATTCAGGAATATGTAAGTAGACCTAAATAAGAAATTTAATGCAGGTCTGCAGGGTTTTGGCTTCCCTTATCTCCTCTGAAAATATATTGTGGATAGTTACTGGATGACATCCAAGCTGTGGCTCCTGCTAAAAACTACCTGTTGAGTTGGTGAACGAGGGGAAATGTTTAAAAATGCTGATTGTATGGGTACACTTATGATGTTTGTGTGTCTGACTTATGTCTGCGTTTGTCACATCTGTGATGTTTATGGTCTCTGATAGCCTGTGTGTGGAAACTATTGGTCCCTGAGTCTTCAGTACTGTGAAGACTAGAATATCCCCATTTTGGTGAGGCTCAGTAGCAAACTAAACCTACACAAATTAATCTGTTATTTCATTTTTATCTTATATGAGTACCTTTTAAGGTAGCCACGTCTTCTGGTAACGTCACTTTTTCACGTAGGGCAGTTATTCCATCACAAAATGGCACTTATGCATTTTTTTGGTGGGCTTTTAGTCAAGTAGGTTTTAAAACAAAGCGGTGCACTTGTGAAACGGTCCTTCTCCCGAGAAAGGAGCACGACTCAGACCCATTGCTTTGGAGACAAATGAATACGGATCAATTCCCCTAGCACATTTGCGTAAAGGGCTAGGATGTTCCCAAATCCAGACCTCTTAGCAGGGACATTGCCTTCTTCCAAATCCGCTGCGGGGGTTTTGCTATTTCATAACGCAAATAAGACAGCTACTCAATCCTTTGGCTTGTGGGGAGAGCAGTGCTTAGAAATGAGTGTGCTGGAGCTTTGGTATCAGCCAGCTGTTCATAATGACAGCAGCCAAGGCAACTGGCAGCCAGCTGGGAGAACCCATCCTTCTCTGCACGGCTGCTGGCAAGAGAAAGTAATGTCCTCAGTACATCCAGGGCAGGAGCTGTGGCATTCCAAGATACTGCCCTTGCTGTACTTCCTTCCTTATTTTTACTCCTATGAAAACAAAAGAAGAAACCCAAGTAAAACAGTGGAGGTGCTAACTGGTTCCTTGCATCCCCCCAAACCAACCTGGAATAGGAAAGAGAGGACATAGAGGATACCAGGATGCCTGTCTCTTTAGTCTATTCAGTGATGTAACGAGGAAAATGTGGCCCCCTGCTTTTTGGGAGGATCTTATTTATCCAGCAGCCATTACAGAGAGTATTTATTTAGGGTGTGTGCCGAGGTTCTTTTGTGTTGCTGAAGGAGTCACGGTACGCACTGGAACAGTAGGACCCCTTGTAATTTAAGGAGATTTCATAGCCCTTTTCACCACCTCCTCATGAAACGGTTGAATGAAAAACCTTAAAATCTGGAATTATTATTATTGACTCTATAGGAAATGTCCATGCAAACAAAAGACGTTGGATTTTGACTTTGAGTAGACACAGGTGTATTACCGTGGTCATACGGTCTAAACATTGGTGGGAGAAGCATTGCTGGGGATAGGGTGCTTTCCAACTCTGTTGCAGATAACCTGTCTCATACAGCAAGTGCTGGTCGTGCCTGATATGCGCTGCTTTTAGAGCAAATCTTACTGAAGAGAAATGTGAGGCACCTGCCCCCCTGTACCTGCTTGTTGCACGCCCCGCCAAGGGGCACAGAGGAAAGGAGAGGCGGGGGGCACCGTCCTCGAGGCTCTCTTTCCTGCCCTGTGGCACAGATTTCACTGGATGACGTGAAGATGCTGTCAAGCAATGACACTTCCTGAGCTTAGGTGAAGTTTTTGTGGCTCCCGGAACATATCAGCTAATTAGTACTTAAATGGCTGTGTAGCAAAGGCTATACGTGTATAACTCCTATTGGGTATTTATTTCATGCATTTTTAACACGTAGAAGTGTATTTGATATTATTCCAAGAATTACTAATCTCAAGAAAAGTTTTACTTTAAATATATATGTATAAAAAAACGTGCAACAGGAATATACAGGTTTAAATTTCTCTCCTGCCTTAAAAAAGGACATCAAAGGAATGGAAAAACTAATGAAGTATATGGTGTCAGCCTGGTAAAAGCAATGAACAATTTTGGTAACTTTGAGGCAGAGGAGCCTAAAATGGACCCTGGAAGCTACTGGAGAGGAACTGAAAATCTGCATCCAGGCAGGAAGGCAGAGCCTGGCATTGCTCAGCCCAGGCTGTGGGTGCCCTCCTCTTCTCAGCAGTTTGCGACCACGCACCCTCCCCAGGGGCAGAGCAGAGCTTGCCTAAATTTCCAGAGGGCACACACAGTTATTTAAGTAGAATATTGTTAAGAAACCAAACCATCCTCTGGTCTTGTTGCCTAATTTGTTCCATCCTGGCACTAATGTGTAGCAACTGCGGTATATTGGGCTATCCTTTCTTGTCCCTCCTAGCCAGGGCTCCATGGTTATAGTAAAGAAGGTGTGGCTAGAGAACCTTTGCTGCAAGATGCTTTAAAGATGGTGTTAATTTCTAAACATGTTTCACCTTTCCTTGTCCATGAGGCGTCCTAACTGACAGCCTTTGGATTTTGTTGGTACTGGCTGCACACCTGCGCCTCTCCATGCATTAAACCTTGAGTGTAGGACTCTCGTCACAAATGAACTGTCAAATCATTACTACGTTTGATGCAGCATAATCTGTCTTGAAATTAGAATTGGTCCATCCAGGCTCAAATTTCACTTGCTACTGAGGCTAATGCGCTGCTTTGAATATGCATTCATGGAGATTCACATCCATTGGGATCCGGAGGGAGTACAAGTTAAGAGCAGATTTTCTGAATTAGCATGTCGAGAGGGAAGGGTCTTTCATTTAGACTGCTGCAGATGCCTCTCCCTCTCGTTCATTACAATTGCATTTCATCAGCTTTATGATGTCCACATGTCAATTGAGTGTGAGGATTTTGCACACAAAAGAGCCTCAGGGAGAACGACTTCACTAGCTAATCAGCTGATTATCATACCTCAAATGGGCTGCAGTATGCTGCTCCAAATACTGTATCAGCGAGAGTGGAATTGAAGATTAAGACAGCAAAAAGAAAGCTCTACAGCCCAGTTTAAAGAAATCAAACAGGAATTTGTCGGGGATAGAAAGAAGCAAATATAGTTGGGACAAGTGCCTTTGAAATATCCGGAGGCTGATTAAAAAACCAAAACAAATGCCTTTCTTCCAAAGGTGTTGGGGGGTGAAAGGTTAATTAACTGTATTATCTGCCTGTTTATGCCCAGCTGTGTAAAGCTCAATAACACAGGCTCCCACCCTGGTTTTAACGTTGCATCCAAGAATCAAGACCAGTCGCAAGAACAGCCTCTCCTAATAATTGAATTAGCCTCTGAGCAAGCTGGATGCTCCCAGAAAAACAGCCTCGCTCTCATGCCATCGCTCTGTATGGATCTGTCTCCTATTTGGATCTGCTGTCTGGATGGCGTTCTGTTACGTGTGGTTCTTAGAAACCAATTTCAGCAAATGATCCAAACCCCAATAAAGAGGATCCTATGGAGAGTCTCGCACAATAGCTCCTGGTAGCTCATATATATGGATTCCTCCAGCCCATGAATACAGATCTATAAGAAGCACCGTTTAATGGTTAGCGGGGGCTTTTTCTTTTTGTCTGAAATTTACCAAAGTTTTATCCCAGCTCCCTGGAGTCCTCCCCAAGTCTATCTAAAATGCAGTTAGAGCAGAGGCTGTCTTTTGCTTCACAGAGCGTCTGCCTTATGCTTTCATCAGAGTAGTCTAACTCACACAGATGCACTATTTAACAATGCCATCCCCTGCTTTCATCAGAAGGGGGAAGGTTGCAGAGCTGAGCCCTGAAGAATAAGGGGGGCAGGTCCCCTGTGATCGGCGAAAGCTGAACATCGGTGCCAGTTTCCATCTGTCATGATAGCCTATCTCCGAACCTTCAATCTGTCAAAAGCTCGCTGCCTAGCTGAAGGCTCCAGGAGATTTGGTGCACTAAACACATTTGACAACAGCATTATCACTGCAAGGAGCCCAGCAAAATGCCATCAATGTGTTAATTGTAGCCGGCTATGTAAAATGTCACTTCCCATATCATTTTACAGCAGCTTTGCCTATTTTGCAGCTCCTAATTTTCCACCCTTTATAAATACGTGGATTGTTCATGTGGAAATGCGATTCTTTTTCATGTCAGCTTTGGTTTGGGGTTTGGGGGGGGGTGTTTTTTCTTAAATGGAGGTTTAATTTGGGTGTAATGCATCGCTCCACAAAAGCAGCAGTATCCGTGGGAAAATAAATAAATAAAAAGCGCTCGTGGAGATGAATTGTCTGTACATTGCTGCTGTTCTAATTTTGTATCTCATTGGAGATTTATTTCAGGGTTTGTACGTTTTTTAGTGTATAAATGATTCATTTTGCTGCTGTTGCTGCAAACTCCCTTTATCGAGCGCGCGGTATTTTTACATCCCTAAGAGTTTTCCTCCATCATGATGTAAGAACGCTTTGTAATGATAAACATGAGAGTACAGCATAAATAAATGAAAAATCCCCCTTGAAGGTATGAATGTGCTTTTTAGCACCCAAGTAGCTAATATTCAATTTCTGGTACAACCAGTGCCAGGTGTTAAATTTCTCTAGTTACTGTCACTAATGCAAATTAGATTCTTTTTGTGCTCGTAAAAAATCAAATCCACATTAGAAATTAGCTATAAAATGTAATGACTTAAATGCTATAGTGTTTTACAAATCTCCCTGCATTCCTGTAGCAGATAATGCTATAAAACTAGGAAAGGATAATAAAATATGGTAGAAAGTTGAGTTATTTAAAGGTCTTTTGTGACTGCTTACTCAGGGATTTGATGTATTGTTTTGCTTTCTTTCCTTGTTGTTTGAAATAAGCGTGCTTACGATTTCATTTCTTTACCAGATTACACGTAATCAAAGTCTCCTTTGAATTTTATGTTATTCTGGCTGCAAAGGCTGTTTGCATTATTGGAAAATATCACGTGGTGAAGTTTATAATATATTTGCGAGTTCTAATCATTGGAATTGTAAATGTGTCTGACAGCTCTTAAGAAAGTTGCAGTGACCTTGGTAGTGGTTGTAATACTGAAATATCGGGAGATCGGTGACAATTTTGCAAACTGTTGGGGTTTTTTTGTCATCCATATCCTCCCCTTCCCTTTTGAAAAGCCAACAGGTGAAAAAAAGGAATGCTCCCAGTGAACGTAATTAGTCCAAGTATTTGGAAAAAAAAGTATTAAAAAATGATGAATAGCAAAAATCATCTTGGTCAGTATTTAAATGCTAGGAAGTATCACATACTTGTGCAAAATGCATATTGTCATCTCCTGCCAAATACTTAATTTAAGGTATTAAAACCAAATTGCAGTGAAACTTAAAGCCCTAGGTGAACAGCATATTTCCTGCGTGCTAAGGGAAGTTTTTATTAAGATTAACATTTCTGAATTCCTGCGTTAGCGTAGGGTGAATTCAAGCTCTGCAGTTCTCATTCTGCCTCTTGTCTTTTACGCTTCCCGTGGAAATGTCACACAGCTCGTGTGCAGCCACTGCCATGGGATGTGACCAGGGCACAGCGCAGCCTCTGCAGTGCTCGGGCCTCTTCTCTTTTAGAAAACATTTTCCCTATCTATTTTCTGTGTTCCCAAAACAAAAGCGACTCGAGATGTTGAGTATTTTGTTCCGCATACAGCCTGTTCCGCATCCCAATCTTCATTTCATAGTCGCGACCGCGATAGTCCCGATTCGGGTCCCGCTCGGATCAGAGAATAAGTGTATGGATTTTCTCAAAGCCAGTCAGGAAGACTTGCAGGAACTCCTTCTGGGAGCAAAGGCAATGGGACTGCACATCTCAGCCTTCAGCTGGTAAGACAATTAGCTGCGTTATCTGCAATTGCACACAAGGTAAGAGGGGGAGAAATATAACTTTGAGAGCCAGTTGGGAGAGTCATGGATTTTTAGAGAAAAATTCTGTTCAGGTTGAGACTAATGAAAAGAATCTGGATTGATGTCATTAACTGTGAAACAGCACAACAGTAACAGTCTCTTGTGGCTTCTCAAATCTGGACCACACTGTTCTTTTTCCTGAAATCTAGGTTTCCAGAAGTGACGAGGAAGAAAGAAGAGCGAGAGATGAGTTTGGGAGTACCAGATACAGCCTTTTTAGAAGGTGCTATGGAGCATCTCTCCAAAACTCATCAGGTACAAGAAGTTAAAATATGTGGTCTCTTTGAAATCTTGGCACAAATATTCCGCAGGAAAGTTGGGTCAAAGCAGGGAGTATGTGCTACTTGGGTACCTGGCTGCCCAGTCAGTCGTGCACTTCTTTCCTAGTACCATATGCATGGAATATTAATATAAAATCCATCTTAAAAATAAATAATAATTTAGAATAAAATAAATTGATGCTGAAACGCGAGGGACAGTACCTGCTCTGCAGGTATCTCAGCTGCACCACCTCGGTGTTACATGTGTGACCAAGAGTAGGATGAAGGGCTGAGGATGGGCAGAGAGCTGCTCTGTGCCACCCTTTCCGGCTGATCCATCCAGCCACAGCGGTAGATCTTGATGAGTTGCATAAAATGCGAAGTACGTGAACATTTAGCGTTTTTAAAATCCTAAATGTTTTTAGAAGATTTCTAGGAAAAAAATTGACATTTTTAACCACAGCCTCTGCATTTTCCACATCAGGACCACATTGGTCAATAACACCAACAGCGCTAAGGCAGTACCGGTCCAGAAGTGCTTGGGTCACCTGATTTTAATTTGGTGTCTGGACTGAATCAGCCGTTCCGCACCATAGAAGGCATTGGAGGGACATATTCCAGTTCAGTAGATGTGGCATAAGTTTGAGGCCCGAACTGGATGGTTTGGTTCTGGAAAGTAAATCCTTCCTTCGCTGAAGCCAATGGGAATGTCATCACTGACTTCATGGGAACAACCTGCCGTTGCAAATCTCAGACAGTTCCTGAACTGTTCAAAGCTCAGGGGAGAAAGCTGATGTGTGCTTTTCTAGTCTGGACCTGGGCTGAGTCATGAGAAAGACACAGCCCTAAAAAGCAGACATTTGCTATAATTTTTCACCTCATCTTCACTAAAGTGAGATTTTTGTACCCTACCTTCTTTCACCTCTTTTCTTAATATATTTCAACTTTGCAGAAACTGTGTTTTTCAAAGGCATTAATTGGTGCTGTCGGGGAAAGTAGATCTCTGCTTTTGTATTTCCTTATAGGCAGTTTTATGAGATAGTCGTGTACGTATTTAGCATAGTACCCGTGACTCTTTTTGTTATCTGCTAAGCAGAACATCCTATTTTTCCAGTAACGTATAAAGCAGGCAAATGGCTGCTCATCATCTTTTCTCTTTTTTTTTTTTTTCCCCAAGAACGTTGTACGTACAATTCTCTCCTGGCTAATAGCTCCTTCTATTGTCCATGATTTATCATTGTCAGGATTCTTCTCATTTTCTCCTTATCTGTTTTGCTGGAAATCTGTCCATTTTAAAAGGACAGCCTGGATTTAATTAGCCCATGCAGCATATTCTTGTGTAGGCTAATGTTTGTGTTGTTTTGGAATATATAAGAATACAACTCTCACTTGTATGTTTTTGCTCCAATTCTTTCTTTTTCTCTCTTTTCTCTTTTTTAAACTCTTCTAAACCACTATAAAATAAGTACCAAAGGTATCCTGGGTAATTAGCCATTACAGTACTGTCACAGAGGCTTCTGCAGTCAATACAGAGATAATTTGGGCAATGGTGAATGACAGCATTGTCCAGACTTTTGGGATAATCAAGGACACATCCAGCTGTACCAGACATCTGTCAGACCCATGAATCATTTCAAGCAGCTTTGCAATAGCCAGGCAACTCGAGCAAAGATAAACATTCCAGCAGCACACAGCCCCGGCAAAAATAATGCTCCTACCAGAAAGCATTTACCTGCTCAATGCCGCAGGCTTGTCGTTTAAAACAGAAGAGGTACCACACAAGTTTTTCTGATTTTGGAGGGGGCACACGTTTGTAATCTCATCTCCTTTAGTAAGAAGATGACTGCAATAGCACACGCTACACACGTACACACATAGAACGACTGGAGCAAAAAGAGCAAGTTGTACAAAAACCCCAAAGACTGAAGTGATCTTGCTAAATGCAGTGGGACTTCTTTCAAATAAGAGTCTTTACTTTTTACGTTGGCCTGAATTGACTAGTTGCGTATATTCTAGATTGTGCATATATATATATATATAGAGAGAGAGAGACTTTTATTCACTGTAAACACGCATCAAAATTAATAAGAAACTGGAAAACTCCCTTGTACTCCCCTGTTGCTGTCACCTTATTGATACCCTTGCATTGGAGAGCTGAAAGAAAACAAACCCAGAGCTGCACTTTGATGACTGGGGAAGACCCTGTGGGTGAAGTCCTGGAGGTATGAGTTTGGGGCTTTGCTGTGTCACTGTCACCTGCCTGGCTGCGGGCAAGTTTTCTCCAGTTTCTGTGATTTGGTTTCCCCGTCCAATTAGTCAGCCCTTCTTTGCAAGGCACGCTGACACCTTCCCATTGGATTAAGTCATCCTCACCACTTTGCGGGTGGGTGGGGGTTGTTGCTTCAGCTCGTGACGATGAGTTAAGATGACGATAAAAAAGCTGATGGGGTGAGGTGGGCCAGTTTCCCCTTCCAGGCTTGGGGTGACCACAGGCGACGGAAGTGAGTAAGGACTAGCCCATCTCAGATTCAGACAGTGTGTTTTTTGCTGCACTCTGCGGGCAGCAAACCTAGATGGAATTGCTCCTAATAATTCCATAAAAATGCTATAATTATACCACACTGTAAAGGAGATTTCTGACAATTCTGAGGTACAGATATCTTTGAAACGTCATTCTTCATGATAACATTGAAATCATTCGTGTTTTCCTTTCTCTCTTTTGTACGGTAGTGGATGGGAAAGAGTTTAAGGGTAATAAGGCTGCAGGGCAGCAACTGAAAAGCTTTGTTAAGCTCCATCCAGAGTCTAAGAGTAAAGCAGTACTGGTGGAGAGTACTCCTGAAGGCTGTCACCAGCGAGCAGAGGGGTGACATGGGAGGAGGAGCTGGGCTGGGAGGCACTGAAAGCAGTCGGTGATCTGGCAGAATGTAGAGATTGATTTGCTGCGAGTGGTGTGAATGCAGCAATTGCTTTTGGAAAGCAAGAGGAAGAATTACTGGTGAGACTTCAGAGGTTGTGACTGACAGATTGGTAGCTTTCCAGTGACAGACTAAGGGTCATTGAAGTATTTGGGGAGAAAGAGTGAGCCCACCACAGAGAAAATGCCATGCATTGAGGTTGCTTCTCATTATGAAGATGAAGAATTGCATCTTGAAAAGTTGACAGAGATGTTGACAAACTGTTGCTGCGTCCTCTAAACTTGCATTTGCCTTTGTCCCCTACTTTGGCCTTTATCTCTCCCACCATTCCCAGCTGCTGCTGCAGTTCAGTGCCACTGTCACTTAGCTCTGAAGTTTGGGTAATTTAGGAACCTGTGCCCCTTTCACAGCAACAAAGGTCTTCCTCTCGTTTCCATACATGGTTATATTTCTTTGTTGTGATACGAAGTGTGGTAGAGTCCCAGCTTCCAGAAATTCTGTTTGTAGGGGATACTCAAGGCAATCAGGTACACTTTAATAAAGCAGCGTACTTGAGTCTGAGTACTCCCACTTGATTTCTGAGATCTCCTGGCATCGGTTGCTGGTAGTTCTGTACTGACCTACAGCGTAGGTAACTCCAGTTCCTAAACCATAACGCGTTGCCCATGCTCTTTTGCTACCTTATTGGTTCACTCATTTTTTTGTCTCAGTGATTAAATGCACAAATCAGATCCAGTTGCAATGGTTTTGTGGCATGAGGTTGTCTCAGGTTTACAGTTCTGTGTACCACTAGAAAATGGTGTAGCTGATAGCGATCGCAGCATCCCTCCATTTGGGTTGGCTCCTTAGTGCCACAATTTGCAATGCCAAATAATTTGATCACTGATAAGAGGGAGTAGTTATTGACTGGCATAGACAGCAATAATGCCACCCTCGTTATATCAACTTGGTTTTCAGGGTATTTCTGCTATTTCAGTTTCCTGAGTTTATTTTTAGAAAGATGCTGTTGAGTTCAAATATCCAGTTGAGGATTTGATTTATTGTGAAATTATTTTAGCATCTCATAGTAGCAGTCTCTTCAGATTGTCACCTACCTCGTTAGCCTCAAGCTTTCTTTCAGTATCTTTATGGAACTGTTCAGACCTTTTTTTGCTTTAAAATAATCTCTAGCTCTTTAACTGCAATTCATTTTCCCTGTGATATTCTTCAAGCATTTGCAGTTTGTGCAGACCTCCAGAACTGGAATTCTCCCTGCAGCCAAAAGCCCTGAGCATGTTCGTTATTTCTGTGCTGAAAGAACTTCACTAATTTTGTCATGTTGCAGCAGGCAACCTTTAGCTTTATTTGCTTTTATTCCTGGCTTTGCACAGTTGTGTTCGTTCATAAATGTGAAAACTCACTTCTCTTACTTCCTAAAGTGTACGTATGAATCTTCCACTGGAAACTTGGTGTAACGTGTCTATTTATTTTTAGTTCCTTATGCAAATTACCTCTCTTAAATACACTGCTATCATCTAGGGCTGTTACTATTCTATAAACCTGCAGTTTGATTTCAGGAAAGATTACTTTGTGTCAACGGATCAGATTTTGGACTGCAAAAGCTCGATCAAGGACAAATGGCAATGTTCCTGAGGAACTCATTGCCACTGGATGTCCTGGAGACCAAAATGATAAATGAGTTTTAAAAGTGATTTGACAAATTCCTAGATATTTGAGCAATTTGGTGATTATTAAATGAAGTGATCCAGAGAAAACATTTGATACAGTGAGTCTGTAAATGGCTGATTAGTAGAAACTAATGTTAATATAGCTGAGGAAAAATAACTCGGCGCATATCTTATATTTTATATTCTCTTCCTAAAGATCCAGAGCTGTTGGAGAGGAAGTACAGATATAGGTAGACACCGGTCCCAACACAGATTATACTTTCAGGCAACACTTGTGTCCTTTGAGTTCTTTTAAGATCATTTTCAGAAAAAGGCTAATCAAAGACACGTTAAATCAGACTCAAAGTATCCTAAAAATCAGAAGAGTTGCTACAGCAAATGTCTTGTCTGAGCACGGGCAGTTGAGTTACAAAGACAACGGAAGAGTCTCGATAATAGAACACGCACCCTCCTCCCACTCCACAGTCTTTACGTGACGTCCCATCAGGAACAGGTTCAAAGGTCCCCAGGAAATGAGAAGCTGTGTGTCCTTAGAGTTACAGTAATCTCTAACCTACCAGCACATGGGAAGAGTCTGGCCCTGCACCTTTGTTTCAGTTAAATCACATAAAGACTTAACTGTCTGCTATTGCTTTTTCATAATCTGCTTTAATTGTCATTGATTTGTGTGTTTGGAAAGTGCCCTGACCTGACCAAAGTGTTCCTTGTGTGTTCGTAGCTGACAGCCTGTTCCGCAGTCCTCAAACCTCTCTATTCAGGGTCCCCGCTGAAAGCTTTTTCTGGGCAACACCTCCGTGTTTCCAAGGCAGGGGTTTGCTTGCAATGCCAGGATTATACGAGGTAGGTCCCTTCTGTAAGTGTGTGGCTGTCATGTTGTTACTCTCTCCCTGGCTTCCATTCTGCAAGGTCATTCACACCTATAAAAATGAACAAACGTGTTTTAACAAGATGAACTGGCAAAGAGTTATTAAATCAATTATGCAGGAGCAGATTTATTACCGAGAACAATCTGGATAACTACATCCCACAAAAAAATCACGTTTAACAAAAGGACTTATAACTTACGGTTATGCAGAAAGAAATAGTGTTTAATTGCTTGAACTCTGTGAGGACACTACTCCAGTGGAGTCTCCAATGCGATCAAGAAACCATTTAACACATGCAAATATATTTCATGTTCTACAGCTTGAAATGCTCTATTTTAAGTTACAGTTTATCTGCTGGGTACTTGAATAATACACAATTCGATGAGTAAGAAGAAAGTGGCTGCATTTGAAACGTTACTGGTTACTATCTCGATTTAATATACAAGAAGATAAGTTAATTGGACAAAATTTCTGTGCAAATAAAGGATGGATCAAAAGGATAACAAGGTTTCTTTCTTCTGAAGGTCGTGTGTTATGGTGAGCAGGCACATATTGGGTTGACTGAGCATACAAGAAGGGTGGTTTAGTTGTGTGAAACGGTTAGGATTCAGTTTGAGTAAACCGAGGCAGTACTGGGTGTTTTGATGAGTCCACCTCCTCTTGATTATTTACAGGTGCCTCAGTGCCACCCTCTCAGCCAGAGATGGACGATTCTCTGGTTGGGGCAGCTGTGAACAACTCAACTGGTTTATGGCTTCGTGTGCTGGTTTGACACATGAGTTGGAGGTCTGAGAGCAGGTAGCAAATACACCCATAAGTAGGATCGAAGGTAACATCACGTTAATTAATGCAGTTTGTTCTTATTTCTGCCAGTAACGGCAACATAACAAAAGAGGGGAAACACTGAGAACAGGGAAAGATTAAGGAAAAATTGAGTACCTATCTTTTAAAAGGACGACAGTTACTTTTATGACGAAGAAATCAAAAGCACGAGTACAGAATATATAACGTCTCGTTAGACATTAGAAAAAGGTCTTGTGTTTCATTTGTATGTTTAAATAGTTTAAATATTAGGGTGAAAGTTTAAATATTAGGGTGAAAAAATATACAGCTCCAGACATAGAAGGGCACAAGACTTGGCTTTGTGGAGTTTTTCTCAGGAGATGTTGTCTGAAAAAGGAGAGATGAACCTCCCTCGGGGATGATGAAGAGTAATAACTTCAATTTCATTTCATTTTGTAATGTTTGCAAATCTTAATCACCTGATAGAAGTGGGGACCTTCGTGGGGTGCATACAACTTTCTGATAAAACAGTTTGCTTGTCTTTGCTGCCTTTTGTAGGCCTTCAGACAGTGTCTGGATTCTCAGGAGTCACCAGCACAGAGGCTGCACGGTTGTAGCTAAACGTAGTACGGCTTCAACGGAGGACAGTGGGATTAGAGGAACGCTTTAAGCTTTTGCCAGGTATGTGATTTTATAACTGACCTCTCTTGCATCTGCTTAGCAGAACTAAATGTTGGTGGCAGCAGCAACAAAATCCTTCCAAACTTGTGTGGCCTAAATCCTTGTGGCTATAGGAAATCCTGCAGGAAACGTTAAGGAGAGAGAAACTCCACACTGGAACGCTGGAGATTGCTCACAGTTGGTTGTGTTGTAAACCAGGAGGAGACACAGCAGAGGGAATGTTCTCCCTTTCCAGTACCTTTCAGGAGGAGGTTTGTGGGAGGTCATCCAGAAGGAAAAAAGAGGATGGCAGAGGCTGCTTACATTGCTTTTATTTTCACATGAATGCTAAAAAGATTGGGTTTGCAATGTAATGAGTGCATGTCTCAGATGCTTGCCTACACCTCTGAATTCCACTTTGAAAGATAATGGTGAGGTACAAAGATAAATCCATAAATATAGGAGATACAGCTTCCCAAGAACTGAAAAAATCTTGCTTAAAACCCCATCAGCACAACCACCACCTCAAAGTAGCAAGAGATCTCAACTTTTAAGCTCAGCTCCACTTAAGCGCTGGAGCATCATTTGTGGGTGAAGTTGAGGGTTTCACTTGGAGCCAGGAAAGCAAGAATCATTTTAAAGAATCTCTTTGAAGAAATTGCCAATCAATTACAGAAAATAAATAGCATTAATTTAACTAGGGCACACCAGGAAGTCCATGTAGCATTCAAAGGCAGGGTTTGGATCTTAATCTGTATTTGTCCCATCAGCGGGGCGTGGACAATACAGAACATTAATTTACTCTGAAGGAAGATTTACTAAATTTATATGTTGTTTTGGCAGGCAGTTTCATACGCCTTTATTCCCAATGTGCCCCCTCCTGTGAAGGTTACTGACAACACCCAACAAGAGATTGCATTTCTTTGAAATGTAATTGAGTTTTTCAATTCCTAAACATTTGTAGCATGCAAAACTCTCTCAATATATTTTCTCTAGGTGATAATCTTCTCAGAACAGCAGTAACCTTTTTTCTGTCTGGGAAAGCCCATCGGCTTTTACAGCATGCCATCAACTGGAATGGAGAGTACCTGCAACAAATTATTTTTTGAATGAGCAACTAATCGAGAATTATTCCTTACTTTATAGTACAATCACTTCTAATAATGAATATACTCAAGATGACTGCTGTCTGTTTACGGATAATTCAGGAACTGAAAAAGGGTTAAACCATAATTTTTTGAAATGTTGTTATAATACAGCACCTGGCTTTGCTACGTCATTGCGATGTTTTGAATATAGTTTATAGAGTTATGTGAAAATATTATGTAGACAATATATTAGTTCTAAAATCTGTAGGTCTTATTCTGTATTAGAAAAAGCATTTTAATGGGGATTTTTTGCCCCTATACAGATGTCCCTCCCTGCTTTTTTTTACTGCAAGCTAAAGACAAAGCTGAGGAAAGATGATGTTAGAAGACCCCACAGGAAATATTTCTCGCACCTTCAGATTAGGGGTCCGGCATTTTCAAGAGAGCCCTCTCTGCTCTTGGAGAGACAGTTTCTTGGCTGGTCTACCAAATCCCTCCGGCACAGTAAGCTTAGACCTTCCTTTTACGCAAGATTCGTATATAAGCCTACTTTCTACAGAGGCACCCACCCTGAAATTCATACATGTGTGTCCCTGATTTAGAAGCAAAGAATACGTTCACTTGTGAGTATGTACTTGTATATTTGCATTTGTAAGAGTCTGCCTCTCTAGGTTTCACTTAGCATGGTGACCATTTTAAGCCGCGTGTAATTAATCTGCCATGGAAATTAGTTGTTTATTTATTACATAAGTATGCCTTTTATTAAAACTACTTTGTGAAAACCTAATTGCTGCTATAGTAATATAGCATAACAGTCCCTCACATAAATACATGATTATTATGTACAGTCACTTATCTGTGAACGAGCTCTGCTTCTCCTTTCCTTAATTAAGGATACAAAAGGCTCCTTCATCTTTGCATATTCCCTAGCTAGGACATTGATACTCATTATTTCCTAGGTCCAAACACTGAAACTGTGTCAAGAATGCATCTATCACCAGATGGGTACTTATAGTCAGCGGAATTTTCAACTGTGTCAGCAAATCCAGCAATTTGCAATTTCTGTATGTCTGACATGTTTTTATTGGTGAAGATCACTTTCAAATACCAAGATCATGAGAATGATTCTTCGGTTACTCTCCTCAGCAGTCGAATGTAATGACAGTAATTAACAGCCTGTGATTAGCCACCACTCTAGAAAAGTCTTTGAATGTTAATTTGCTTCAACTAATGTGCAGCACTTCTGTGTAATGAGATCTGTGCTATAGGTTCACAGTGAAAGCAAATTATTTTCCACCATTTAATCATACAAATGATTCTCAGTTAATCACTTGAACAGTAAACCTCAATGTTCTAATAAGTGACATTTGTTTTTCTGTCATTTGATTTATTGCAAATATAGGCAATAGTATGGTATATTGAGCACTGTTTCTTCAGAAAAGGTCACGACCACATGATATTTCTGTGGATCACATCATAACCAAGGTGATCTCATTTTATATTTTCAAAGCAAGGTTTCTTCGGCCTTCTCTTTATCCTCCTCTTTTCTTTTTGGTTCTTTATGCTCTTGGTTTTCCTGGGATGCCTTTCCATACAGTACCTGAAGTGTAGCCCCTGAACCGTGTCTCATCCTTTTCACACTGTAGATTCCCAGGAAAACAAAACCAGAGGGTTGAAAGGATGCAAGACAGAATGAGCTCACGTTGCCAGTGGATGGGAGAGACGGTGAGAAAACCACAGCAGCATTAGGAAGTACTCACATGAGTTGCTGCATTCCTTTTTGTGTTTTACATCTGCAAAGGTCACCTATAACTCTCTGCTGTTAAGAATGGCCAAATTATGCCCTTGGTGGAGGGGTCTAATACGTTAGGGGGGAAAAAAAATGTTTATTACATGAGTGTAAACTTGAGAGAAAATGCTTTCTCTATTCTTCCAGCTGTTTGGGCAAATATGCTTTGTGAGCAGTAATAGTGTAGAGTTTTTAGAAATACATAAGTATTTCACAGCGTGCCTGGTGCCATGAGATGCGTGTGAAAAGTCTTTAGGTGCCGAGTACTGCAAAATATATCGGCATCCCTCAAAGAGAGAGTCAAAGAGAACAGAAGTCCAACAACAGGACAGAGGTGGTGATGTCCATCTGATTCAGCAATATGACTTTTCTGGTACTCTCGTGGGCTGCTTGCATTCTTCTTCTAGAAACCTGTACTGACGAGAGCCCTCTGCATCAGTGTAGTCCCACTGTGGGCTCTAGGGCAACAGCCTTCTCAGGGCATTCCTCAGCCATTCTATCTTCTCGTTCAGTTCACAACTGGGGAAAAAACCCAGAAATAGATAATTTGAGAGAGGTGGGTTTGGTTTATTTTTAATCTATTTTTTAAAACTCAAGTTTTTAGTACCTAAGTACATGCAGGTTTGTCCCTACCCATTCTGGATAATTATCCATTCCTAGCAATCTTGCTCTAGTTGTCCTTTTATTCAGATCTTCTGCATGATAGAAACACCGGTAGATTCACATTGAAGTAGCAAAATTCAGTCCTGGAGTGATAATAAACCCTTAGCTGGGCTCAAGGCATACACTAGCCCTAAATGCCTTAAGAAATCTCCCCAATTTGTTGTCATTTGGCTAGCAGACCAAATTTTTGCCCTTGTAAACCGAGATCTAAAAGTAATGTAGTCTCTTTTATTACTCCAAACACCCCTTGGCATTGCACAGGAAACGTCATCTCGCACTTTGTGCAGCGTCTGATGCCCTGTTTGGGAAAGGGACGAGCGGAGCGCCCATCTCTAATTCTGCAAGCTGGCACCTGCCAGTAGCGACAGGTTTGTCACTTTTTTTAGCATCATTCACCCCGTGCAAGCAAGAGGGAATTTTGAAAGTCAGCATTCCTGTGGATAGGAAAAGTGAAGGGGAATGGATTCTAATCTAATTGTAAATGCCCTGTTTTTAAAACACTCCTTGTCAATAAAGCCTTCCATTATCAGATATGCTGGCAACCCACAGCGCGGTCAAATCAGGAGTCCAGCCCCAGCTGCGATACCTTATTTCCATCATTCAATGTACAAAAATTTGTGTAAAGTTATACATTGAATTGGCTGATTTAAAAATGCATTCAGGCTTCAAGAGCTTGTTTTGGTAGAAGTACTAAGAATTTCCCACTCGATGGCATCTTTTCACTGTTTTGCCTTTTAGGTGGAGCTTAACACCTCTAAGAGGATCAATTCAAAAACTTATCTGGAGGCTGAGCCCAGGGTTGAGAGGGGAAGATCTCGGGCCACGATAATGTTTTGCAGCTGAGTTTCTATGTGGGCTTAAGCAAGTCATTTCCCAGTCTTGTAGTGAAGGAAATAATGTCCCTTCATCCCAGGGATGAATAATGTTGGTTACTGATCAGTTAATATTTTTAAACGTTTGGAATTGCCTATAAAGTTGTAAGTACAATCTTTTTTTCCCCACTATATTGCATCGATCACTGTAAAGTCAGTCACAGGAGCTGAGCTGGGTTCTCTTTCTAACAAATTTTAGTTTGTATTTTTGGTCGTCTTCTAATTTTCTGATTTTCTTTAATCTGCTGTCAGTCACATACAGGTAAGAGTTATTCTTAGCTTTCTATTACTTTGCAGTGCTGAATCACTTTCCATTCCTCTAATTTTGATCCTACACAGACTATTATGTTCTCTTTGGATATTGAAAACTATGTATAGCTTATTAAACTGAGTTCTAAATCCGCTGGCCCACATTCAGGTTACTCAAGATTAACTATAACTCTCTTTAAAAAACAAAAAAAACCCCACAGTTTTTGAAGTATTTTAGCTGTTAGACCTTTCACTTGTTTCTACTTTTCATTTATTTCTTCTGTTCATAGTCTTTTTATTACAAGCATGCAGCAGCATCCACTTGTAGCAGCGTTCCTCCAACGCTGTCATGAGATTCACTAGCAATGTTCTGTAAATGCCAGCCAAAATCTATCTGCAAGAACATCTGCTCAACAGTGCAAAACTGATGTAATTACCAACCATCATCTTTTATCCTCCTGCTGGGGCAACTGCTCCAAACATGACTTTTTGCCCTGAGCTAACACGATCCAGAAACTTGCTGTTATGTACAAATCCTGCTACAGAAAACTAACACAGCTGATACACAAATTCTGGCGGAGTAGTTCGGCTACAAGAGGTAACAAATATCGAAGAGGCACAGGTTTTGTGGAAATATTTAAAATTCTCTGTGTTATTTGCTGCTTCTGCTTCATACATTGTTGCTCTACAGGATGTTTTAAAGGTTGGCAATGTTCATATGAAAGAATCATTTTCAAAAAAATAAGTACATGGAATAGTGACAAGGATGTTGCAGATGCTCAAATTTAGCTGTAATTAAACAATAACAGATTGCCACACGTGTGTGTGTAAACAGGTGATAGATACAAGGAGATGGATATTCTCTACATAGAAATGTACACAATAATGGTGCACTGTATTTGCAGGATAACCAAAAATTCACACACTTTATGATGCTGTTGGTGGATGTTTGTTGCAGAAGCCTTCAATAGGTAGACTGTACATTACATCAACCTTTTCCTGACTATGTACTCATATCTTCCCCTCTGGGAGCTATTTATAACATTGCAAACCTCCAAGAGTTTTCAATCAATTACAATTTTCTCTCTTAAGCAACCTGACAAAAGAAATGGTTCCATATTTCTTGTCCCATAGAACTGACTTCCAGAGGAGTCGCCTACCCTGGTGGCAGGTTTCACCCCCAGTGTCTCTGGTTGACTCTTCAGTCATCAGAACAGTAATGCGGACCCAAAGTGTAAAACTGACCACCTCAGGGCAGCAAAGATTATAATTGTGGGGTCATACATTTCTAAGATAATGGTGGTTTCCCCTCATTCCTGGAGAAGGGAGTTCTTCCTGAGCTGGATGAGCTCCACCTCAAGATCACATTGGGAAGAGCATGCAATTTTGATAGCACCTGCGTAACCTTGTACCTTAGGTGATTAGGGAACATCACCTAATCTACAGTTTTCCAGTCATGCAGAGAAACCTGAATTGCTGAAATAAAATTGGAAATACAATATCAAACAAATATTTGATGTGCAAATGCAGCACACAGAGGATGACATTTCCATTGTATTTCTAAGTAAATACATTAACAAAGCAGAGCCTGGCAGAGCATCCTGTCGTTGTTGCCTGCCTAAAAACACTTGTGGGACTCAAGGCAGGAGCTCCCTGTTCAGCAACCTCCCTGCTTCTGCATGTCTATGGCCATATTCTGGTTCTTAGACATTCTGACCATCCCTTAGATTCTCAGGGGGATGATTTCTGTGTAGCTGAAGCAGGTAGGGCTGTGCTAAAATGGGCTATTTTCATAGCCAGGTTTAGCAGTGTCCCAGACACACAGGTATGAATGCCTTCTTGGAGATAGCACAAGCAGCTGAATGTTGGTACTAAGCAGCATTGCTTGTGATAGAAACATATTTCCAAGCAGAATGGTGGATTTGACACGTTCTCTGCTATATTCTGACCTTGAGTTACTTTTTATCCACACGTTCTCAGCACTGAGACCGGCAGGACTACACTGTGCTGCACCAGCGAAGAACTTCAGTCATCCTTGGTGACTTAATTAAATACTTTAAAAAGATCTGCAGTGGGACTTATTCACCTCTTCACACAGTTGCCCCAGACTTTTTGTTAAACCTGTTGATATTTTTATTTCTTTGGACAGCCTTCATATTGCTACGTGTCTGCACTTTATCACTTGAGGAAAGAAGCAATTGCAATGACAGAACTAGACCTTGTTATGCCATGAGTAATATTACACAGTCCAGCACTTCTGGAGGGAATCTTGAACATTGGTGCTTTGTATACATGATAAACAAGGGGAATTTGGTTTGTATTTGAGATAATTTATGGTATAGGCTGCTTCACGTGTAGCTGCTGCTGTGCTGTTGTTTCATGCCAAGATTCATTACACATAATGGGTTGGCTTAACATCTCTGGGACTTCTTAGAAAATGTGTTAAAGAGCCCTAAAAGAAAAGTATGCAGATTATAGTTTCCCATGCTTTTTGGAAATGTTTTAGACATTTGGAACGTGTTACTAAAATTTTAACAGAAGGAACAGAAGGAAAGCATAGTACTAAGTATTTTCTTCTTCATACTCATTTCTTGGGTGATGAATTTTCTGCTTATTGAAGCATATTTTCCCTGTTGTTCTCTGTCTGTTGATTAGCAAAGGGCTAGAACAGTTATTGCTCAGTAAAAGCAGTGTTGTGTAGCACTAAATGTGTATTCCATGTAATCCTGACATCTAAATTTTTTGTGGTTTGTGCTTGCGGAGAGGGAATATAAAATGTGGGTAAAGGCCTATTGGATTAGAACGATGTGCTTCTAGATCCACTCAGCACTTCCTTTGCAGAGAGACAGACGATAGGGGAAGAATAAACTAGGAGATTCAGGCTGTAGGTACCAGCACACTAGACAACATGTAGTCCAGTTATAAACACTGAGCTGAATTTCTAGCTACAGGTGTAATAAACATTACTGGTGAAACTTGCCTAGGGAGCAATTCTTAATATTTAATATTTCATGCATAGCTCACTTGGAGGTTCACTCATGTCAAATATTTACCTCTGACACACAAGTACAAATCTGAAATAACACCAGTAAAGCCCACGGTCTTGCTCTGGAGTAATACCAGGCAAGTGAGAAGTGTGTACGGCTGCTGGCACCAGTTCTTGCCTTTTCCCCTGCAGGGATCCGGTTGCACCATCCTGAAGGGATCTGACATACGAGTTACTGTGAAGATGCTGGAAGCACAGAGAACTACAGAAAACGCTGTGGGATGCAACAGCCCCTGCCATCGGCGTGGGGTTCTGGTAGAGTAAGGGGAGGTTTTCGGGGCTGAAAACAGGGTCAGTAGTGGGGCAGTGAGGCAGGGACAAGCAGGGCCACACAGGAATAGTGGGAAGCTGGCACAGGGGTGGGAAGTCTGCGTCTCCTCTGCTTCGCTCAGTAATGAAGATCCCATCGGGTTTAGTCTACTGCTTTGCTGGCCCCCATGCACGGCTACGTGCAGCTTCTAACTCTGGATTTTGTTTGGGTGAGTCTCTCTCATCTATGATCACTTGAGCTCATTGCATATGCAACGCTATTTCTGTTAATCCCTCTGGTATTCCTAGCTCCCTGGATTTTATTTGGGTTTAGAGCTAGTGGCCCTTAATTTTTAGAGTGAGCCTTTGAGGCTCCACTACACCACTTCTAATATGGGATTCAGTACTTATATTTTATTTAAAACACAGGGCTTGTTACTACACTGCTTTTAACATTCTAATACACACATAAAAATTTTATGGTGCTCTCTCTTCCTGAGAAGTCTCAGGTATAAAACAGTTTTTCAAGGGAAAAAAGGTATATAACAGCCTTTCTTTGCTTTAATTTTGGGTTCACAAAAGTCTCTTGCTATGCATGATTGAGATCAGTGAAAACTGAAAATAAATCTCCGAGAACAAAGCATCAGAGCATTTTAAAAAGCAGGTTATCGCTGTGCTGGCCTCAGCACACCACTGGTTTTGTCCCTTGCAGAGCGGCGGCTGTAAGGTGTGGGAACTGGGTGCTTCCTTTCTGCTGTGCCTCCTGGTACAGAGCATCTGTCGGCACAAAGCCCTTTCCCTGAGGCGATTGTCAACGTAGGGTGACCGAACCTACTGTAGATACCAGCTGAATGTCACCTCTGGGACCTGTGGTGCTCTTTGCATCTGGGCCAAACAAAACGCTGCACTCTTTAAAGGGACTTTGTGTTTACTGGTAGAGAAGAGGAGGCTGAGGGGAGACCTCATCACTGTCACACCTGCCTGAAAGGAGGCTGTGACGGGGTGGGTGCTGGGCTCTGCTCACAAGTGACAGCGATGGGACAAGAGGAAATGGCCACAAGTTGTGCCAGGGTTTAGACTCGACATTGGGAAGAATTTCTTCCCTGAAAGGGTGGTCAGGGATTGGCACAGCTGCCCAGGGAGGGGGTGGAGTCGCCATCCCTGGAGGTGTTTAAAAGATGGGTAGATGAGTTTCTTAGGGACAGGGTTTAGTAGGGAGATGGGTACGGTTGGACTCGATCTCAGAGGTCTCTTCCGACCTTATGATTCTATGGAATTTTTCTTCCATTCAGAAGTTTCTGCCTCACCAGGGAAATGGTGGTGTCAGCAAGCATCAAAAGTCTGAACATGCCGCTAACAGATCTTCATCCCAGGTTTATCTGTGGTCAGCAACAAGAAGCTGAACCTTTATTGGAAATTAACCAAATGGAACCAGGTCCTCTCTTAATGTTCTGAAGAGTTTGTATGTTTGTTGACATACTAAAATATTCCAGACAGTCCTTTAGTGCTTATTTAATCTTGCTTTCATTTGTTTTGATAATATACGGTACTAAGAATGCTAATTATTATTCTTACTATTTTTATCTGTAAGAGTAAATAGCATGGGAAAGCTGCTTACAGCTTATTTCTACATGGATGAATTACTGGAAATCTCACATGAAGTTCTGGTTTTATGAGATTTCTAGATCAAAGATATTTAAATACAGTAAGTTGCTATTTACAGATTTTTATATTAACAAAATCAGATCAACTGCATTTTGTGAGATTCGATTTTTGCCAGAAGAAAAAAATTAGTATGGTTCAGAATTAATTATGCACGCTTATAAATATGTGTGGGTGAACACCCTCAAAATCTATACACAGATTAGATTTATAGAATACAATTCAATACTGTTTTACAAAGCAATAAAAGTACTTGCCAATTCTCATGAAAAACATCAATTTATTTTAGTTTTAATAATGAAAATGTTTAATAAATAAGATCCAATTATCAGCCTCATGGATAATACAACACAAAACCTTTTTCATATGTGTGTGTATTTCATCTTTATTTTTACCAGTCTTTTCAATTTGTTTTTAATACCTCTCCAGTTTTTGTTTTTTGTTTTGTTTTTTTTTTTGACAATAGACCTTGGTTAATTGTTTCACTCCTTTTACTTTGAATTTCAGGATGAGTAGTTTAACACAGAAAGGTTACTTATTTTTGTGAGCAAGTCTGGCAGGGAAATGAATGTTGCTTTGTTCAGTGTGCTTTTGCTTATAGTATAACGTAATTATTTTTATAGCTCTTGGTTGAAAGAGAATCTTGTGATCTACTGTCCTTGAAAGCTGTTGTCTTGTTATTTTCCTATATTTACTCTGGAAATGCCACCCCAAATTTCAGCTAGATGTGGAATCTCTCTTAATTATAGTAGACTAGTGGTTTTTTCCAACTACTTAATATCATGCTTAGATATTTACAAGATAAGATGATCTTTCCCTCTACACGAGCTTTCATAGGGTACAACTGCACCAGGAGTGGAGAGCACTGATTCTGTCTACTCTGTATGTGAACTTCAGATTAACCCAGAAAAGAGTTATTCCTCTTTGCTACAATTACCTCCTCCTTTGAAGAAACTCTTTCCATTTCCACTCCTTTTCCTCCAAGCCCTGACAAGGAGTTCATAATCCAACAATATAGAAATCTGTATGTCCTCATCTAAGTGCAAAGTATTTGGAGTGAATGTTGCAGAACGTGATTTGTGGTGGATTTTAAAAGGCACCCAGGCACTGGATGGAGCTCATGCAGGAGGTGTTTGTCAGTGCCCATTTGTCACACAGTGGCAGGACCCTCACTGATCCTCTGTGGGGTGCAGGATCAATCCCTGTTGTAAACAAGAATCAGGCTCTTCAGCTATTTTTTTTTTTTTCTTCCTTTCTTCATGCTGTATTTGGGAGCATGGATTAAGTTAAATCTTGTATCAGCTCACTCAGCTGGTGCCGCTCGGCCTCCCCACAGCAAGTAGGACAAACGGACAGGTCGTTTTCTGCTTTATTAAGAGATTTGAAGGTCAAAGCATCAAAATGGTAATTTCAATCAGAGCCAGCCTGGTTGCTCAACAGACTAACGGAGCTACTGTAGCTTGTAGATCTTAATGCGAGCGGAGACTGCGATCTAATTCTGAAGCACTGCTTGTTGGGTCAGATCTGGTTGAGTCAAATTGCAACGCATCAGCCCATCAGGTCGTTCCTGAGAAGCTGCCTCTCACATCGGTGGCAGCAAATAAAATACAAAGCAGGTAGGAAATGGAGACCTTGCTCTGCTGAACGAGAACAAATCTCTGCATTTAGGATTAGCACTTAGAAAATAATCCACTGTTGCCTTTAGTGTAATCTTAGCAGATGTACTAAATTCTGTGTTGAAGCCTTTGCAGGTACCGTCAGGTACCAGACAAAGGCATTCCTTGCAAATGGATAGAGGTAGAAAGCGAGAACTGGAAGAAAGAGGCTAGATTAATTTTATTGCCACTCAATTAATCCTTGCAGTGCCAAATCGCATGATATTGACTACAACAGGAGGCACTGCTAGGAATTCACAGTTTTATGCAGAAGGGAGAGAGGGATTGCACTGGCTTGATTTCAGGTGTAAATATAAGAATTTATTCTGACAGTACAATAATAAGGATTTGTAGGCACTTGAAGGAATAATAGTATATTTAAAGCAAATATACAGGGGTTTAGGTTTAGAACCTTATTATAACCCACCCCGGATGCACAGGTCTGTGCCCAGCCCCAGCACACTAACAATAGCAGCAACAGCAATTATATAGCGACTGTGAGTAACATTTTTCAGGACACTGTAGGTACTGTATTAGGAGGAAAAAACCCCAAACTAACAAACTAACAAATTAGCAAAATGAAAGTACAGCACAGCACTTAATCACACAGTTGTCTCATTTAAATCAGTGGGTCGACTCATTTTCATATAATTATGCATGTTTTTAAGATATGCTTGGTATGTCACGAGACTGTATAATCTTATAATTGCAGCTATCCATTTCCCTTATGTTTGCCCTACCTTTGGAGAAAGGACTGCTCTTTCGTTACCGGTTGTAGGGTAGCTGGCACAGGGGAGCGCAGGCTTGAAACAAGAGCTGGTAAGCACTACAATACGCACAGTAAGAGAGTCTTAATTTAAAAATAACTAATTATTGATAAAGAGATGGTAAAATATAGAAGTTGCTTGATCATAGTGATGCTACAGCAATCTTGCTCTAGAAAACAACAGGGTAGCAGGGTAATTGGCTTCTGCCACGTCTGGAGTACTCTGCAAAAGTCAAAACCAGTGGCAGCCAGACCAAGTAGGTGGAATTACAAGCGGGGAGCTCTGGCAGAGATGGGGGAGTGCAGGTGGTGGGAGAACAGTAGTAAAATGATGTGTTTTATGTTACCAGTGTCCTGTCTTTTATTTACTTTAGTCTGCTGGCAGGATGTTTCTCTGTAAACATTACCACCAAACACTTAAACAAAAATAAAAGTAACTTTTATGGAAGGAATTTAAAAGTAGTCTCTGGAAAACATGCAAGAAACACCATGTGGACTCCACATCATCTTCAAAGTAGAGTGAACACAGCAGGGATCTGCTACTGTCACAAAAAAAAAAATCTCCAAACTGCACCTTTTAATATTTATGTAATTGAAAGTACAAATCAAGGTTGCTGCCTGAAAGTGCTAACATTTCATGACACTGGAAGAGTCAAGCTCACCTTTTCAAACATGTAATAGAATATGTAGCACCAACTTAAGCCTGTAGTTCTGGCATAAACCAGCAACACCAGGACAATAGCGCTTACCACATACTGCAAAATATAACTTCCCATTCTTTAGACTAATTAGAGAGGCAGCCAGTAGCACCACTATGGTTCTGTCAGCATTTCCACAATAAAATTCCCTTTTTGGGGCTTTATAACTTGGCTGTAAAAAATTAGCTTCAGGCTGAAACCTGGCATGCCATGGTTCACCCCAGCAGCAAGTCGGGCTGTGCATGTGGTTATGTGTGTGGTTTGTTGACTGTTTCCTAAATAGAAATTTTCATTACAATTAGTTTTGCCACTTCTTGGGAGACAACAATAAAATTAACCAATTTTTAAATGAAATACAGTTACATTCTTTGGCAGTCTCTTGCAGCAAGTTAATTGTTAAAAGTTTGAAGGTTTCAGAAGCGTATAGCCTTGTGACACTTTTTTATTTTAAATTAGATCTTCTCAAGGGAAGTTTGAAAGCAGATTACTGCACTTGCATGATGAACTTCTTTCTTGTGGTGTGATTCTGATTCCATCAAGCAGCTTTGACAGAAAAAGACCCCAGAAAAGCAGCTTGTGTAAGGGCACTGGTAATCAAATAGTCCCTGGAGCCCTTGGAACAGCTATGCCAAAGGGAGAATCAGTGTCCCCTGAGCTGCAGGAGCGTCCAGGCCACTAAACAGTCAGGTGGAGAAGCCAACAGTGCTGTCTTCCACTTTGCCCACGCTGGTGGCAATATCAGCCTTTCTTGTGCCACAGATCAAATTGAGACATCTCTTCCAGTCATGGGTGGTAAACCACTGGTTATGAAATTTCCTTGTCATGGATAAGCACAGAGCGCTGCTTCAGATGTGTTCGTGTAACCCATCTCTATCCACAAATTTTGAAATGAATTGAGTAACATTAATAATCTTATTACTAATGCTTCTCTCTAAGCTTCACTGTGGTCTACGGTATGCCCAAAGAGAAAGGCTCTATGATGCACCTGGAAATGCTGTTAATACGGAGAGGGAAGTGTAAGCATTTGAAAGGAAATCAGAAAGACGGGCAAGATGGGCAAAGGTGACTTTCTTTTCTTCAAAGGAGTCATCTTCATTTTAATGTTGTTTAAATTCTACTGCATTTTTTTGACCATTTTTAACAGTTAATAACACTTGGTTATTAAAAAAGATAGGTAAAAAATGTAAGCCACAGAAAACAAGCATTGCTCCTTCCAAGGAAACAAATAGAAAAATACTCTAAAAATGCATAGGAGATAGAATACGTCGTCAAGATGCACTAACGTATTCTCCAAATCATTCTTCAATATAAGTGTCACAAAGAAAACTAACAATCCAGATCCAGTAGTCTTCAATCAATGAACAGTTGAAGATGAAAATTAATATTATAGAGTAGAATAACCAATTATAAGCCAATTCAAAAGTCTATTCATCACAGACTCATTTTTTGCAATGGGTAGATGAGATCCGAAAGGGAAAAAAGTGAGTGAGTAAGCAGCATTGAGCCAATTCACCAGCTTCCCAAGCACAGAGTTTTGTCACCACCCCAAAAAGAGAGCTGATGGCTGACAAATGAGTGAGAAATTTAGGCTCAGCCAACCTCCCTGAATACAAGGAGTCAGCTAAGAGAGCCAGTTCTCACACTGGGGCAGGCTCAGGCTTTCCACCAGATAAGCAGAATTTTGTTTCAGCTTTAATTTTCTCCACGAGTAGCTGCCAGGATATCCTTGAACACATAAACCCAATTAAGCCAAGCTAAACTAATCATTAGGCTTTCAAGTACGTGTCTGCTGATATTTTATAAGGCCATAGTCTACTTAAAGTTTCGCCTCCTGCAGCCACCCAAGGTTGGCCCGGGGAGTCCGCTGAAACAACAGGCGAAAGCTCCTAAATTTCTGGGAGTCTTTGAATGTCTTACAATTACAGAGGCTGTCCAGACCACTGTGGCTTGTGGAAGAATTACTCCAAATTTCTTTCTACCACTTCCAACTGCTGAGGGTAGCACCCATTCTGAATAGCTGGTGGGACTTTGACCTACACTCCTGGGCATCCCAGCACTGTGCAAGTGGGAAAGCACGTGAAGGGGGGGTAGGAGACACAACTGTGCTTATCCAGGCACAAACTAAAGTCCATTTATCGCCTTAAGGTCCTGTTTAAATTTTCTGATTTCTCTCTATTCGTGATGTCACACTCTGGCTGTGATCATGCAGTTGTCGTTCAGCAAGTGCAAGCACCGAGTGGAAAGAAAACAAAAGCTAGTGCTTAGTGTCTCCCTCCCAAACCCACCCCCTCACCCCAGTACCAGCTTATGCAGACAATTCACCTTTACGCAAACAACTCTAGTCCTCCAGAAGGAAATACTGGCCCATTCACCAGGCACTTTTTAAAAATCAGTAAACTGAATTTGTTGAACAGAAAGGACAAGAGGAAATGGCCGCAAGTTGTGGCAGGGGAGGTTTAGACTAGACATTAGGAAGAATTTCTTCACTGAAAGAGTGACGAAGGATTGTAACAGGCTGCCCAGGGAGGTGGTGGAGTCACTATCTCTGGAGGTGTTTAAAAAATGGGTGGATGAGTTTCTTAGGGACATGGTTCAGTAGGGAGGTAGGCAGGCATGGTTGGACTTGGTGATCTCAGAGGTCTCTTCCAACCGAGTGATTCTATGATTCTAATCTTGCTGCTTTCCACTGACTCTGTATAGGTGGCTTTGTGACCAGGTGCTCAGAAGTCATTTTCACTTGACCCAGGCTGAGAAACCAACTCTGGTTCTGCACACCTGAGCTGCAGTTTCCTACACGGTAAGTTCACAAATAAGATACATGACCAGATGAGCAGATATATTGCAGAACAGCTAAAGGGATTTTATAGACAGCCATGGGGCAACAGCCCTAGTTCAACACCCACAGCCAGAGTTAGTCTCTGTCCATCTTCATGCTTGCTTTTGCCTGCCTTATTAGAAATCTCACGAGTGTGAAGTTGTTCTCTGCTTTTGAACGCTATAAGCATTTCTTTATGTTTTAGCAGGTCTTGCATGATAGCAAACATCTCGTGTACCATTTTGCTTGAAGAGATGTTTGCTCCCTTTGATTCCCTTTTGGCAGTATTCAACAGCCTGTAGGCTCAAGTCCTGTTTTCTTAAATTTGGAGATGTGCTGACTAAACTACGTGACCAAACAAATGCAGCCAGGAACACGCGGCCCGACTCCTTGTGGTAGAAACCTGGAAAATTAAATGAATGGAATGTAAAAAGTTTATCGTCACGTCCCACTTGAAGAAGGTTTTAAAATGCAACAAATAGTGTATTATAATTCAGGAACATAATTTCCTGATGCCTTTTGTGGATTAGTGGCACTTAGAGGCCATCAATATCTGTGCTATTGTGCTGTCGTTGCCCAGGACTGCAAGGTCTCCATAGCTTCGTGCACCAAATAAGCACTTCTCAATATCCTTTGCCTATCCCTTTGTTCTAATTTATCTGAAAGACAATGTATGACTCCTTTTTTTTCCTTCCAAGGTCCTGGTCATATTTTTAACGAACTAAAACCTGCAGATTGCAGTTTTGATTTCTATATTTCTACAAGAATTTCCTCTACAATTTCTGCAAGATTGCACAAAACCCAGCTAACAGAAATCCAAAATCTGCTGTCAGTGACTTTGTTGAGATCACAGAAGGTTGAGAGAAGACAAAAATCAAGGCGGATCTTAGCTGTATAATGCCAACTACTAGAGGAAATACAGAGGACTGAAATCAGAGGTCACATAAGAGGTAAGTCAGGACAAGTATCTGTATCATAAAATAGTTCCAATTAAATGACCAAAACCTAAGATGGCATCTGGTATAACAAAAAAGGAGGTGCAGCAAAGGATAGGATAAAATACATTCCTTATTGCATCTCAGATTCAAATTATTAAATGTGTAACTCAGGCTGAACCTCTCCCAGCCTGACATATGCTGGATAGTTACTCCTTGACTTCTGTCATTGCCTGCAAGTGGTCTTGCAATAGAGCAGGGCTTGAAAAAGCCGGCAGGGAGAGTGTCAATTTTTAAAATGTATGTATTTGTCTTTTTCTAAAAAATCTCAAAATGTTTTTCACCAGAATCTAATAATTTCAAACCAGAAAATATGGAGGATATGCGTATATGTTCATATTTATAAGTAATAGGAATGTAGTTAATACTTACAGTGCCACACTCAGCATGCACAGTTTAAACTGAGCCAACTTGGTGACCTGTACTATTCTGACAGCCAATAGAACATAGCAGAGAGCATCCCATCGCAGTATTAGCACTCTTGCCTGCCTTGGCTGAAATCTTGCATGATTGGGCTGTACCTGCTGTGTTGTCCAGAGGGCCGTTATGAGTTTTCTCACCAGTTTGTGTCCTCTGAACCTCCCCGGTCACACTGGTAGGCAACAGAGTGACTCTGGGAAAGTCAGAGTGTTGTCCTAATGATGAATTTGGCCCTTTGGAAAAAAAGAGACCCATATCCCTCTTTTCCCTCTCTTTCTCTCTCTCCAGCAGGAAATTTTCATCTCTGGGTCAATGACTGGTACAAGTCTCTTCATTCTTTTATCTGAAGCTCTCAATCTCCCAATAAGAGCAAAAGCTAAGTTCTACAAAGCAACGTAAAGGGGATGCCAGTTGTGAGTAGGTTAAATTTAATGCACTCTCCCATGTACATTAGTGCTTTATGTACAGCTATAGATGTAGCTAAAGGAATAGATAGAAAATAGTCCAGGAAATAGAAGAAAATGACGTTCATAGTAAAGGGTGTGCTTCCCCAAATGGAAAGCATTTAAAGATTGGAAATTGCCTTTTTCTTTTACCCATGTTTCCCACCAAACTCTATCAGCCAACTTTCTGTTAGCCCTCCCTCTGCTTTTAGTTATCAACCTGGGGTTTTTTTATACTGTTCCTAGGGAAAGAAAGCAAGTAAACAGGAATAGAAAACAGAAATTAGATTAATACCTAGCAGTGTTTCATGAGAAGCATATCCTAGAGAGAGCAACAATAATCTAGATAACGTTCAACTTCTGTTTTTCCTTGCTTTAAGGACAGTTGTTTGGCAGCTCCACACTTTCCATGTATGCTTTGCAGTTTGTGTGTAAATGTAAAGTTCCTCGCCTGAGCATCAGCCCATGAAGAAACAAATACTAATGGGGAGATATTTACAAATGATAAAAGATCTTATGCATCCATAGTAATATGTTTTGTATGAAGATTTTTAAAGCAGGCCTTTCACTCTCATATGTACGAAATGTAAAAATAAGATGATTGTTTCTTTTCATAACCAGTAACTACACAGATAAGTGTATGAAGATAGGGAGGGACAAACAATCTTAAAGATGACAGATCTGTACAGAATGCTGCTAGTATGCCAGATCTTATTACAGAGCAGTGGGAGGCCTTGTACACTACGCACCAGCTCTATGGGGACCTCCATATTTAAAACAAGATGAAAAAAATGTGATTTGAAAAACCCCTCATGGGCGCAGCCTTCAAAGGCACAGACAGGTTCTGACTGGATTAACATTTATTGACTGTTTAAGCCTGCTTTTTTGCTTCAGGACAGAGATACACGAGTTTAATTGCAGAGGCTGTTCTGCCAACTGATCACCAGAGTGGCAACCAAAGCTTTACTAATCGGTCCTTCATTAAAGAAGTCTCTATTACAAAACAAATTAAGCATGCTCTGATCCTAACCTACAGGTCCAATGGCATTACAGCAAAGTTTAAGCTGTTAGAGCACTGAAAAACTTATTAAGGTTTAGCGCTGAGATAGCACTTTTGTATTGATTTTACAATACACAGGTATTATGATTTATGGAGTGCTAGTGTCACTCTAACAAGCTGAAGGACACACAATATCATCTCCAACATCATTAAAATTCAGAAGGCTCTAGAACTAACTCATCAACCACTGTACATTGTCACCGACTACAGAGCTGTATTCCAGTTGGAAAATGCCCTAAGCTTTCTGGACAGTTGTCTTCTTGAATCATTTAATTAAAAAAAAAAAAAAAAAAGGAAAATAAGAGAGAACTCAAAATCCATGTATACTTAAAAAATTAACCGCTTTTCATGTCTCATTCACGTAGCAAACCGGCACTGCTATTTACCACCACCTCACACCAAAATGAGTTTTTCTGCCTTCTGTTGCCTGAACGCTCGAGCACCGGTGGGCGAGGGGGGTCTGTTGGGAGTAGCTGCTTAATCCAACCCGAAAGAGGAAGGTTTTGATGCACGAAGCCACAGCCCCGCGTTGTTCTACCTCGCTCTGTGCCAGGGATGCTTGATTTCCCCGAAGTTTGGGTGCCCCCCCCCGCGTCAGACCAAAGCCCCCCCCGCCTCCAAGCGGCCCTTTGCCCAGGAAAAGACAAGACCCGGCACTGCCGCGAGCCGAGAAAGCAGCGCTCGATGCGCACAGAACGCAAAGCCCCCCGCAAACGGGACCCGCGGCGGGGACTGCCGGCCCCGCGCCCCCCGCCCCGGCCCCGGCCTGCGGAGCGGGCCCTGCCCGGCCCAGCGGCCCCGGCCCAGCCCGGCCCGTGGCGGTTGCGCGGTGCGCTGGGGCCCCCTGTCGGCCGCTGCCCGCAACTGCGCCCGGGCCGCACGAAGGCACAGCCGAGGGCAGGCGGGGAGGCTCCTTCAGGGTGTCCTGCGGGCGGGGGGTGCTCTCCGTCCCCGCTCTGGAACATCTTGAAAACATCTTGAAAACCAGCGGGGGAACTTAGTGCTGTCCCAACTTTACTTTTCTTCTGGCAACACCTTGGCGCAGGGCGCCCTTCTCCTGGGGTTATGGAGCAGGGCCCCATAGTGAACAGGGCCTTGGAATGGCTCTGGGCCAGCTGAAGGGATTTATCTCGGCAAAACCCTGTTCCCTTATCCTGCGCTGCACTAAGGGGTTGCTGTTTGTAACTGTATTAATAGGAACCATCAAGCCTGCTTCTCGCCGGTGTTGTTATTCGCGCAGTCCACGCGTGGTCATTCAAAAAAGATTGTAGGAGTGACCGTACAAACCACCTGAGCACCAAACCCGTTTGGTTTTAGTAACGCTGTGTAAGATGCTGAGTATGATGCAATAAGCATCTCCGTTCTTTTCTTCTGCCTGGTGATCACTGGTAGCTGTTATTTCCCACCTCAATTCATGAGAAGTGTTACATTGTTACTAAATTTACTATAAAAGTATAATTAAATATAGAAATATGTATCCTACTGCTGATCTTTTGTGCGTAGAGCTCCACTTAGAAGCTGTGGGGATGTTTCATACGAAAGGACTTCAAAGTCGGGTGACTGGATAGCTAAGCTTGTTAGAAAGCAGCCTTACCTCGAAGTTCCAAAGCGTCCTAAATTGACAGAGCCTTGAGATGTGCCCTGTGCTTCTATTTGGCATAAATATATTAATTTTTCTCCCAAATTCTGAAATATCTAAATATTTTTTAGCTATGAGTACACTTGAAAATGTTATTCAAAGATATAAAACACTTTCTAAATTATTTTTCTAAATAAAGTTAAACCGTAGCTTATTTTGATTACTTTTGTCTTACATGACTCTTAAAGCTCCTCAGATTTACCTCTAACACTGATGTAAATTTTAATGGAACCAGGAGTGTCTCCCGATCTCAAATAGCACTAATTGTGCAGCGGAAGTATGTTCAGTGTAAGTAAGATCTGAATCAGTTCATAATATGTGAGTAGCACCTGGAAGTAACTGAATAACTCTCCCCCTGACCACCCCCAACAGAAAAAAAAATAGCATTTCTGTTTGCTAAGAATTGCAGTACCCTCCTTTTTTGGATCCCTCACAAATCCACAAGAAGTCCTGCAAGACTCAGGTGGTCCTGCAGAATGCTACTCCACTATGTACAGCAGAGTAAAATCTAAAAGAATCAATTATTTTAAGATGTTTTAAAATTATAACAATGCATATATCAGAAGGATTACATGTTTTCCAAATCAGTGTAAATATGTATCAGTCAATGCCTTGTTAGAGTGGTTGAAGTTGCTTTTATTTTGTAGCTTCTATTTCAAACAGCGTATTATTTCTAAGGAAGGAAGAAAAGGCTTTTCTTTCCAACATCACCAAAGATGCCTGATTGTAAAATTCAATCAATCCTAAAATTAAAATTAGGAGGCTGGATCAGCATGAAAGCAATTGTGTTATAAGTCAGCGTTAAGATGTTATTGATAGAAAAGCTAATGCAATACATTTTCCTCTGTCACACATTTCTGGCCCAAAGCAATTTGCCAACTAGCTAACCACCTCAGCATAAACACCAGGGAGCCCCCGCTGGGTCCTGGAAATCCCGCTTGTCTGCAAGTGCACAATATACAAGGCAAATCTCTATAAAGCTCGGTGCCACAGTTGAATACAAACACTCCTCAGGTCCTGCTGTGACTTGGCATACTCTGCTGGACAGCTGGAAACTGAGAGGAAAGGAGCTGCTGCCAATAATGTCTTACAGGGGATTGTCAGTGCAAAGTTTCCTGGAAACAGGCAGCAACTGATATTATTATTTTGCTGGGGGATATTGATGTGATATATAGGATATATACAATGTTTTTGATATATATTTGACAGGATAGATGGCAAAACACAGTGTCTCTCTGATACCATCTTTGTGCTTGGGCTAAGAATTAAACCCTGAGCAAAATAAACAGAAATTGTCCCCACCTTACATTTTACCTAATAGAGTTCTGGAAATCAGAAATCGTCCTAAATATCATTTTATTATGTGTATCAAAAAGATTTAGCACACTAAAGGTCATGAATGTGTATCTAACACCTTTGCAGCTGCAGTTTACTGTAGATAGATTGCATACAGTCCCTCTTTCATTTTTTTCTTGGAACCAGTTGCAACAAAGTGCTACCGGCGATCATTAAAAAAAAGATTGCTCCCTTTATGTAGCTTGAATATAGAAAATGGTATTTCCCTGCAATTTGCTGTAAAGACTGCTTGAAAGACAATTCAAAGATATAAACAAAACAGCTAAATTAGGGATTGGCATAGTTGATCATTAGTCTAATGCAATATAATTTTTAATGTAAAGAAGCTACAATTTCTAACCTTGAATAAAAACCTGGTGTTCTCTGTGTTGTAATAAATTAATGCAATAAAAACAGGTACGCTGTTCCTGTAAAGAAGCTTATTAACCAGACTGCTAGTGCTGCAAAATTTGGCATACAGTAAACAATACTTTTTCTGTTAGAATAATGACATACAGTTAATTCTTTTATACTGTGCAGCACTTGGGGACCACATCCATTTACCAAAATAATACCAAATTAGTACTGCAAAGATTGAAATCAGACCTTTCAGGCTAACCAGTAGCCTAATTTTCTCTTCAATCTGCTCTTAATCTCAATTCATCAATAACACTGCCTTATTATAGGACTTTGACAGCGAGCTAGGGCTTTTGATAAATTATACATCTCAAGCCAGATTTAAAATTTGGAGCTCAAGTGCTAATTATCTGTACAGGCCTAGTTAATAACGAGATTTCTTGTTAAGTATCTGATCACAGCATGGGCATCATTTGTCAAGAACCTCAAGTCTACCTTGGAGACTAGCTCTTCGAATTCTCCCTTGCCTACCATATGTAAAATTGGGATCTTTGTTTCTATAATAACCTTTTATTAGGAAGCTGACATAATGATTAAGTTCGCTGTAGACACATACAATGAGTTAGACAATTACCCTTGCTGCTTTAAACTACTCAGGCTCCTAGCAAGACAAAATAATTAATATTGAATTTTAATTTGATGTGTTCCACATTTAAACCCCAATTTGCAAAGTACACCTGGAAGGCTGCCGCTGTTTCCTTGCAGTTTGTGCTGATGAAATAAAGGCTCCTGCAGTTTGAATGTAAAAGCACAGAAGGCATGATGCACCACAATCACTTCTCAGTGGAGCAAAGAATTTTCGAGCATTAATGGGAAAGGTAATTACCTAGGTCTAACTTTATAGCCTTTTCTCTAATGAAACTATAATCTCCCAGGCCTACATGGTTTAAGCATTTACATGATTTTAACGATTTCACTGCCATAACGGTTGTCACACGTGGTAATTTAAAAACTCGGTACCTTAAAACAAAGATGCTAATTATATTTCTATATTTTTATTATTGAAATAAAACTGAACTGTGTGAAGTGACAGACCCACAATAAAAACAACCATACGCTGCACTGCCTTAGTGGAAGGGGGGTGGGAGGCAGGAAATATTTGTTTGCAGGAAAAAGGGCGCCCAGGAGCTTTCACAACTGTACCTGTTAACTTCGCTGAGTGGTTTAATTCCCCTGGGCTTTGGCAGCGGGGCAAAATGTGTGATACACTCTGAGGACCTTCAGTCATTCCAGCTTCAAGTAAAACTCCCATTGTGCCAACTTGTGTAGCCATTTCCCTATTAAAATGCAAATGGTTCTCAAGTATAATCACCCAAAACACATTGCATAGATTGCGCTATTTCCCTTGTAAGGTGGAGTCCTGGAGCCCTTCCCCTATAATAGCCCAGTATTCCCATACAAGCATTACTGCAGTCCTTGACAGCAAAGCCTCCAAGGCAACAGGCAAGTGCTTTCTCCCACATACAGATGAATTGGAGCCTGAAACGTGGGGAAATGGGCTTATTGCCTGGAGAACTGGGCAGATCAGCCATTTGCTGGGTGTATCCTGTGCTGTGGTTCCAGCTTTTTAGAGCGGGGCTTTGTGTTTCTGCCGGGGTGGGACGGGGCTCCCACCCAGCTCATGTCATCTGCTATTCACAGCTTTTGCATCATCCCTTCTGCATCTACCAGGCTCTAATTTTTCTGTATTAGGCAGTTTGGCTGCCACCTCACCTCTACGTCAGACGTGCAGGCTGGCAGGGGTGTAACACCAATAGCAGAATCTGCCTTACCAATGACCTCACCTGGTTCTGGTTGGGATAGATGATTTCCTCCAGCATTGGCTTTTGTCTTTACTTCAGAACCTCACATCTCTAAATGAGCTGAAGTCATTGCTGCTAGAATTTCAGGGATAATCTAATTTGATGCTCAGCATCATAACACAGCTTTATTTTCCAAAAGCTGCTCGCATCCACTAGCTACGGGCCTCAGATGTAAATTTTGGGTCCCTATCAAAATATAAACTTCCTAAAAAAGGCAGGTGTGCTCATGCCTAATGCAGACACCTTCTAATTGTTATCAACATATAAGTAACACAAAATGACGCATTTAAACATAAAAATCAAAACGTACTTTGCTGATAGGAAGGTGAGTCTCAGTCTTCGTTTGGAGTGTCACCGGTGAGCCAGAATTTCCATCTTTTGGAAAATTCAGATATTTCAGAATTTTCAATTCTTTACCAAACTGAAAAGGCAGGAAAACAGCAACAACAAAAATTATCAAGATTATTTTTGTGGCAGTAACTGGTCTGAGGAGATAAGTCAAGACGGTAAGTAGTGTATTTTGGGCCGCAAATTCCAATGAAAGACACTGTAAATAGACATCTAGTAGAACAATCTGAGAGAGGCAAGCTCTGAAAAATCCCCAGGGAGTAATGAGCCTCAAAATGAAGCCATGGACAACTGAATGTGGTGACTAAACACTGAATTCTGTTTTGGTCCCTGTAACTACTGGTTGCTTCTTTGCGTTGATGTAAGAAACACCAGACAAGACTCTCGGGTGAAACTGTATCAGTCCTTTTAGCCTGGGGAGGAAAATAGCATTAGTTAGCCTTGCACTAAAGCAAGAAGTAAAGGAGCTGTCAGGTTGGGAAGGGGCAAGGATGCAGGGCTGGACTGCGGAAGTTTTGAGGTTCTCTTTTTTTTTTCCCCTATAGGAAAAGGAAGAACCAAAATCACCTTGCCTTGGCTGTAGGAGGGCACTGCGGATCAGAGGGAGATCAGATGGCACAACAACTTGTGATGATAGGAGGTAAAAATTTCTTTTATCAACAGCTTAAACTTATCAAGGTCTGTAGACCAGAATTTTCCATTACATATAAATTCAGAACAATCATTTCCCATTCTTTCGAAACTTAAAATCTAAAGGTCCTCTCTGACCCACGAACAAGGAAAAACCTTCCATGGTGAATTTTTCAGTATAGCCTAAGTGTTAAAACTGCTTCAGTTTTGTTTGCATCAGCAAGAGGGTAGACTAATAAGAGAAACAGGCTGGGTAAGGCTGTCATCTGCCTGTATCTTTGTTGACACCCTTCTGTTAAGGATAGTTGTTTGCTCATATTTGACTTATGAGCAAGGTACCTGAAGCTACCTTGCATTTACAATCAGGAAAGGATACAACGAAGGAGGTACACACGCAACCAGACGTATTTAGTTAACGTAACCATTGCTGTGCACCCTGCTCTCATAACCCTCTTCAGGTGTGTCCAGCAAGGCTGTTTATTGCACAAAGGCTTGCTGCGCTCGCAGCACTTCACGATGCATAGTATAACCCCACCCTTCTACTGCGCGTGTTTTGTGTAATAGCACAAAATAGGTGTCTCTGGAAAGCAAGGCAGCAGGATCACCCTCTCACGGTGCAAGATTAAGAGCTACAAACTCCTGTAATTCCAGTGTGCTACAAACTGCTACATTTTCATCCTACTGATTTGTTCGCACTGGAAAGCATTCCGCACAGATCTCTGTGTTCCCAGCTCCTAAACTGGGCTGCGTCATTCAGGGGAAAAGACCTGTTAGTTTCCCCATCTGTTAGCACTGTGAAGGAATACACCAGGATGCTGGATACTGAGGGAGAAGTTTGGAGCCCAGTTTCAAGGATGTCATCGCTGAGAAACTGGTAAATTCTTCATCAGTTTCATCATTAGATGAGATTTTTTGTTATAGGATTTCTTTTTTATTTGAAAGCGTGAATCTACAGTAACGGGCAGATGTTGAAAAAGCTGAAATAAGAAGGTGCATTATTAAGATGGTAAGCGATGACAGGCATCTTCCTTAGCTCCTCCAGTCTAGCTATCCACTAGCTATGTTGCCTAATTAGCCTCCATCATTTACCCTAGGGAGTGGAAGCTCTGAGAGCTGCCGCTCTCCTTCTCCTCCTCTTCAAGATGACAAACAAAAGCAGCCAAAACAGCTGTTCTGAGCCACTGGATCCTTCAAAACTGAAGACAGAATGAACTCTTTCTGCTGCTTGCTTACTCCTGGCTTATGTATAATATAATTTATATAAAATATATGTAATTTCCTCCTCAGTCTGTAAGACATCTCAATTGCCATTGCTACTGCAGATTCCTGCCTTTTGAAGATGTTTTGAAAACCTTACGCATTGTGGTATGAGAAATATGAAAACTTATTACTAGATCCAAGACTGTATCTTTTTATAGGTTTTATAGAAAGAAAAAATATTATTCGATTAATAGTGGAATTCAGAATGGGTTCTTCAGATTAAGAAATCGCTGACAAAAATTTCTTGCTGCTTTTAGAATGGGCTCCTTTCATGGTTCCAATCACAATTAAAAATTTCTTCACAGCTACAGATCTTGCTGAACTGAAAGTCAAAGCCGGCATATTTTGGCATGTGTAAATGATGTAATATTAAGGCTTAAGATGTTAGATGTAAAATAACACTGGGATAAAGTCTGTTTTAACTCTACAAAAAAAAAATAGTACAATTTCAACTCTATGCAGCTATATATAAAATTTACAAATGTTTACTAATGCACACAGGCAACAAATCAGACATCCTTTTTTTGTTCAGACGTGCATTATGTTTTTCAGACATCATATTACCGTGCAATAAAAGAGCCCAAATCACTTATCAAAAATACTGCCAATGAGAAAAACAGGATTGCTGCTTTGCTGGTAGTCTTAGCAGATAACGCAAAATTGCCACTATACATCATCCTTAAAAGAAAGACAATACCAAAGGGGAAGCTGCCAGAAGGTGCCGTTTTCAGATGTCAAGGTAAGGGATGGACGTCTGAATGAGTGCAAGACTTGTTGCATGCTGTCTGTAAAGACTATTTAAGCACCATATTTCAGATCCCAAGGATGGGAATGCTGATGCCATTATGTGGGTCGACAATGTTGGTGGGCGCTGCAAGAAGCAATGAAATTAACGGTAATGCTAAGAACTGTAGTGCTTGTAGGATGGGAAGTGTTTCATCGGTAAAGCAAGCGCTGCTGGGACTGGGGAAGGTTTCAGCACATAAGGAAGCACAGTTTTGGAGGTTTGGGGTTTTTTTGTATTGTGTATAATTGTGATAAGCATCAAGATTACAAGTAGTGGTTGTCTACAAAGCTAGCCACACTCTTGGGAGCCAGGAAAGGACCACGGGGAAAGCTGTGGTGCAGACTTAGGTTTGCCCAGGCTAGCACATAACATCTTTCTGAACCTTCCTGTATGTGGCTAGTGCTTCGTTGTGCTACACGTAAATCCATTAGTCAATCCTGTCTTAGAAGTCAGCTGTTTTTAAAGGTAGATTTGCAACTATTATAGACTTCTGAAAATGGATGGGAATTAGTGAATTTTATTTTGACAGGAAAATATGCCTGTCTGAGTGTCCGAGAAATTAATTTTAATGTTCCTCTGGCCACTAACTTTTCAAAAAAATTTACTCTCCAGCAAGCTAAAGCCTCTTGAATATGTCATTCTTATGCTGAAGAGCATGTCTACAGCGCTTTCCTTTCCTGTGTCTCTAACTCATTATGTTTTCAAGTTGTTTTGCTTTCTTTCACTGCTAGAATTGTATTTCTGGCACAAGCATAAACCTGATGCCAGCTGGTGTGCCTTGCTCTGGAGTTTCCTTATGGCAAAGCTACCAGAACACGGAGTCTCATTAAGTTCTCAGTGTACCTCGTCTTATTTAGACAGATGAAGAGTCCAGACCAGAGGCATCTGCAAATAGGACACCTTGGTACCCTGTAGCTCAGAGCTGCTCATGCGTTTTGTGCTGTGTCATCAGACCAAAGCAGAGCCAGCAGGGACAGGAGAGACCCACGTTCTGTAACTGCAAAATCAGCTCTGTGACGCTTCTGCCAACATTAAGGCTGTCGTTCCTATAATGCCCTGGTATATTAAAATAAAAAATAAAACATCTAAAGATAAAACATCTGTTCTTAATGCAAGCATAAACCCAGACAACTTCTCTTGTACTGGGAGCTGGGGGTGAGGGCCTCTGTGTCTACACTGAGAAAGCTGAAAGAAGAATTTAAATGTTAGTCATATTCTTTCACCTGTATCATGACCGTGCTTGAGTTGGCCCGAGAGATGGTTTTAAGAAAAGAGTGTTGTAGTGCTAAACATATTTAACTGTTAAATCTTTAACTGAGTTTTCACCGGTCATGTACAAAGCCAGAGTAATACCTGAGTTACATTTCTACTGACTTACACTCTTCACAACTGAAAGAAGGTGAGATGACTTGCTAACCGGTGCAGTAATTAATCTTCAAGAGGGTAGAAGATACAGCATTAAATTGGAGCTCAGGTTGCAGGGATGAAATCAAATGAACAAGTTCAGTGTCTCTAATATCTTACTACTTATTCCACAAGCTGTCTAAGCACATCAAGAGATTTAATTAATTCTGAGATTCCCTGATCAGCTGCAGAAAAAAGACAAAACATACTGTATGGCAAAAGAGTCCTAATCAGACTGACCTTGTATGTGGTACCAGAATTATCGGTGTACCCTCCTTGCACACTACAGATGATAATACTGTCTCTGCGTCAGACTGTGTTGAAAGTCAGAGCTACACCGCAAGTTCCTGTGCTCAGAAGGGCATTTGGAAGAACCTGAGGAGACCTTAACTGATCAATTTGCCAAGGAGAAAATTTTCACTGTTAAACTTTAAATACAAAAATTATTTCTTGCAAAATGCAAGACTCTCCCAGCATGTACAAACTCTTTTTATAGACTAGTTAAGATTTCTGTGGTACCCACTCACTTCCCCATTACAAACCCCACCAAGGACAAGACCTACAGCTCAAGGCCTTATGGAGGAATGAGTGAAGCTTGAAACTGTCCCAGCTGCGAAAGAAGGACCTTCTTCCCTTCATGGCATCTGACTAGAAAGAAGTGTTTGCCCGCTCCCAAGCCGAGAGCTCAGCAGAGAACAGTGCCACACAGGCTCCCCATCCATCCTGCCCTGGGAGCAGCTGCCTGAGCACGAGGGGATTAGCAGGGTCAGGCCTAGTATGGGGCAGTACCTCCAGGTTCCATTTTAATTACCTGCTTTTTTAACTTCTGCAGAAGAATAGAAGCATTTTTTTAAAAGATGCCCCATTTAGAGAGAAATTGCTGCATGCTGGAGAATTTAAGTGGGGTGTGGTTTATTTAATTCTCTCTACTTTGCATAGCAGCTGGGCTTTGTATCCCAACTAATTTAGGCAGGAAGCTTGTTTTTATTCTGTTAACTTGCAGCATGAATGTCACCAGCCATGGCTGATAGCAGTGACCACTGCCAAAAAGCCACCAACACTTGTATGTTTGTAGATTCACAGTACTCCTTATTATGCCTGCAAAACACATAGCACCAGATCCATACAATTTATTCCAGAACAGGAGCTACTTAGTGCTCTACTATGTTAAAAATGCAACAGTGAAAAAACCTGATCCTGCATCCACACTCACACAGCTGCCCTCACTGAGGAAGGACTGAATTCAGAGCCTGTGACGGCGTTTGCTGATGAGCTATTGGCACATTAGAGACTTATCCTGTTCACCTGGGGAGGAGCACACCTGTTCAGTCAACCTGTGTGTATGATAATGTATGATAATCGCGCATCAGAGCTTCTGGGGACTCTTCCTTTGCACCTAGCCTGCCGAGACATCGTGCCATCTATAATGCCTATGTGAGTAAGCAGTCTCTTATGTGCTGAATAAGGTTGGAACTTGTAAGTTACTCTTTTCACATGCTCAGTTTGGCAAGAAGTTGATGAGATCTTGGTCTAATTTCTTGTTAGTCTTTTGATTTTGGAAGAGCTGTAAAAATCTGCAGTGGCTGAGAATTTAACCAGTTTTCACATCGTGTTGGTTGTTTAAGGATAAGGCAGAACACTGTTTTTTTTCTTTAGAGGTTGATAAGTTCAGTCCTCTGAAGAAGCTGTTGACTACCATTAGTAGTGGGTTCATTTGTTCTCTGCTGGACACTGTCAGCCAGCAGGGGTTTAGGCTGTTGTGCAGCTCCCAGCTCAATTATTTCTCAGGGCTCTTTGTTTAATATAATGGGGTCAAATTCAGACTGTAGGTGGCTGATGATTTCTGGTCCAATTTACAATAGCCTGTCTGCAAGCCCACCTTGAATCCAGTTAATCGCTTTTGTGAAATAAACTGAAAGCTCTGCAAAGTATTCAGTATTTTGCTCCAAGACTTGTTTTTTTTATAATGTGGACTGATTAGCAATTTTTCCTGTTCAGAATGGTTTTGACATATTTATGCAGCTGCGTTGATAGAAGAATTATTTATATTTTTCCTGTTGTAATGCACTGCAATGGGAAGTCTTTTGGCTGAAAGATGAAATGAAAATAGGTTTAGTACTACCAATATCTACCACAAGCTGTTTAGTGAACCTCAGGTTTACAATTAATTCAATATTCCTGATCACTGTTAAGAGTGTGATTTGATTTTTAGAAGGCCTGGTATGTCCAGATACAGGCATTGCAGCTGCTCAGTTGGCTTTTTAGAGCAGGTACGAAGTGCCGCCTTGACAGGCTCACAAACAATGAAAAGGACTGCGAGCCTTAACTACTCAAACTTAGCCCAGAACTTTAGGGCTGAAGGACACCACAAGTCTGGAATACCACGGTGGGGAGTGGGTTTGATGCTTGCCCCAGAGATTGTGCAGAATGTTCTGGGGATTCAAGGACCTTTGTGGAATAAATTCATTTGCCGTCGTGCTTTGTGGGAGGGCTGAAACAAAGGGCCTGAACCTCACACTTTCTAAACACAGTAGCAATGAAACTACTTATCTTCTTTTAAATTAAGACTCTAATCCAGACTGTAATTCAGCACACAGAGATCCAGAGAACACTTCACATTACATGATTTTTGCCATCAGGCAAATAGATAAGACGTTAGGAAAACTTCAGGGATGGCTATCCAGAACACAGGACACACTCCCCTACCAGGCTCTTTCTACTGGGAGAAGAAGCGATTCAGCTGGACCTGATGTGGTGTGTTACAAATCTTAGTGTGGCTGACAGAGACAATTTATGGCAGATCTTGTGCGTTGACCTAGTGGTAGACATAGCCACCTGCTTGCAAAGGAGGAGCAGGAAAGCTTTGCAGTTCTCTGCCATATTGCACCTTTTGCTCTTACACAAGTGGTTTTCTTTCTGTAGTACTCAAAGTAGTAGAGGTAACACTGTACCACAGCAGCATTTTTGCTTCTTTTAACTACATGCCATGTAACTCTCTCTATTGCATCTACTTCAATCCATGCATATTTGTTTCTTTAATGCATATGCACTTGCTATTTATTGTGGGGCAGGAGAAAGTGGCTGGTGTTTTGCTTATATTGTAATTATCTGCTTCGACTTGCTTCATTTGAACAAAAATGTAGAGAGGCTTCATTTTAACAGTTGTATCAGGAACTTTGCAACTTTAAAGATGGTTTTCAAAAGTAAAAGAACAGTTACCAGAGTAAGTGAGTTAAAATGTAAACTAATGTAAGTATAGGATTCCAAACATATTTGATTTTGTGATAAAACACAGTAAGGTCTGTCTGCTGATTCCACAGCTGGTGGAAAAGGATAGAAAAAAAGAATTCCCCTTTATTTCCCTTTGTAGGTAAACATATCAGTGTTGATTCTTTGCTCATGAGATAAACCCTCTTTGTGGCAGTAATGGATGCAGCTTGCAAGCAGGAAAATAAGAGAGTGAGAAGAAACTCGCAAAGCTTACTATTCAGAAGGAAAACTAAAATAGATATTTTATCTTTGAAAGTTATCTCACTATTGAGTAAATAAGTTGTCAAAACTAACTGTGGTCCCAGATTAGTTTCCGTACAGTTCTTTCTCTGGAAAATTGGATACAAAGTTGAAATTGAATAAAGACTATGGGGATGTGAGTAGGTTCTTTAAGCTGCCAAAGGGCAGGAAGCTTGGAAAGACACAGGAGAAGTTTCTAGGTGACTCTACATTTAATATTTATATTTTACATGTCTTCATTTCTTATCTTTTTTGTTATCCTTATTTCCACAGCTCTACTTTGAGCATTCATATTTAAGGTCTAAAAACTTTCAGAATTTTGAAGGAACAATAAATATTTCCTTCCTTTTTCTTCTCTTAAGTTTTTTTTTAGATGAGCAGGCTTTTATTCGTTCTCCTCCAGTCCCATTGCTAGTGCATAAGTAGAATATAGTTCTAAGAAAATCTGAGAACCGTGAAGATACAGAGCCTGAACAGTCAAATGTGAGACTGTGAGTAAAATGCATTCAGTTAAGTCAAGATTTTGGTAAAAGGTCTCAGTAAATGTTAGTTAATAGAGCACTGACAAAAGAATAAGATGAGGAAGATACAGGCTGAACAGTAGATATTCAGCTGAGCTGAATGGGAAAGTTATTCAAAAGAGGGTAGTTGTTCAAAGGCTGATCAAATCTGGAGTTGGAAATTTTTTCATTATTACCTTGATGTGAAACAGATGTGTTAATGAACTCTGCAGCTGATGCAAATTTGGAAAACACTGATGGTTCAGAACAGGGCTGAAATATAGGCAGAACTTAGGGAAAAATGTTGAGATTTAATAAAACTAAATGCAATGTTAAAAAGAAATCTGGATGTAATGTGGAATAGAATCAGAAACATCACATGAAGTGGAAGTCATCCTTTAATCAGCCAGCACGTACAGCTCCAAGCCACCAATGCAATAGATCTGGTAAAAATGTAAACGTTTGGGGCTCCCTCTAGGTTTCTGCACATTATTGTATTTCAGAACACAGGTATGTTCCAGGTATACAAGGCTAGTCTAGCCTAGTAATAATAAAGCTGAGGAGGATATATGAGACTGGCTTTACATACAGCAAAGAAATAAAAACAGGGAGAAAAATTTTTCTTCATTTAACAATTTGGATAAATTGCAGTAGCACCTTTTCCTTGGGAGCATCTTCGGCTCCCATCAGAAATCAAAACTGACCACTAAACTGTGTATCCAGAAAGGGTTCTCAAGTTCTTTCCTCTGCACACTGTCTCACAAATGCAGTTCTTGAGATACCAGTTTTACCTTCGGATCCCTTATTTGTGTGTCTTTGCACAGAAAAGCAGGCTTTTCTGACTTCTGCACCTCAGTGTACTGTTCATGAATGCTTAGGCAAACTGTCTGCACGTATGAAATGGTAGAGGAAGAGAATACACCAGCACTGGGGAAAGAGAATGCACTGCCTTTAGGAAGGATGAAGTGTCCCTGCTTTGTTGTTTTTATTGATAGATACCCACGAGCTGCCAGACCCATCCTGCCCGGAGCTGTTCCTGGCAGACACCTAAGAATGGCGAGCTGGGGTTTGTACACTCTGCTTTTCAGACACTGCGGTAGAACACCCTCCCCTGAGATTTCACATGTTTTCCATTGGGTGTTTTCTAGCTCATTTGAAAAAGTGGCAATGACAAACAGCCAGAGAAGTTCTTAATTCTTGAGGGCAACTATGGAGACAGTAGGCTCATCAAGGTGTCTTCAGCTTAGTAGAACACTTGCACCGCTTAACTGCTGGGTATCCCCTTAGAGGAGGAAGCTTAGAAAGGTGCTATGTCATTTCTTTTCTTTCTTAATTGTCAGACACTTAAAAAAAGTTGCTGTCCACCTGAAGCACTTTGTGTGCATGAGTCGCCCTTCAGGCACTTGGTGGAGATAAACTTCTCAACTGTCAGAAAAACTGCTGGACCTTTTGGTACAAAAGATCATCCTCTTAAGGATACTTAGTGGCTGGGTAGCAGTCTCCTGTGTGAATGTATCCAAGTAATTATAGCTTAAAGTTATACTAATCACTCCTAATAGAGATGGACTGTTCCTCCTGCTGTGTCCCTCACTGCTCCCAGATGAGAACTATCTCAACAATTTGGGATTAGCAAAAACACTTGTTATACTATTAGCTTCATAACTTTATTAACATCTTTGATTATAGAACAGATGGATGAATATTAATCATTCTATAATGGAAGATTAAATAGCTTAAATTATATCAATCATATTTAAGTCTTTACTTAATAAAACAACAATTTAAGTTGGGTCATCAGTAAGGTTTGAACCCAGAGTCTTCAGATTAGCAGCCAAGACTTCCTCCATTAAAAAAGTAAACCCATTAGCTGCTTGCAGTTGTACATTTAGATCTATGTACACTGGCCATTAAAATATATGACACACGCTGTGCTAGTGGATTACACATTGAATTTTGAGATTAAGAATTCCTAAATTCCTTTTGTGCCTCTCAGAAGGAGTTTTGCTGCCTGAATAGAGAAGGCAATGAGAAATGGGTCAGCTGATGACAGTGCTCAGTTGTATTTTTACATAAAGCTTGTCTAAGTGTTCGGGTATCAAAACACTTTATAAAAAATATCTAGTTGCACTATCTTTGGTTCAGAGACACATTCAAGCCCAACATACATGTTTGGTTTGTGCACTTTGTGATCTAGACAAAAAAAAGAGAGAGTTATTGAATCTCCACCCTGTTGTTATAAGCAGAATGTAAGTATGAAAACACAGTGAAGACTGTAGGGATTGATTACAGCATACTTTTTGTCATCTGTATCAGGCAAACTGCTTCGCTGTAAACAAAAGGGTTTAGAGGGGTTTTTTTTCTCTACATCATTTTTTTCTGCGCTACCTAAACCTTAGGTAACCTCAGATACTCTTCATGAACTCCCTTGGGGTCAACGCTGGTTTGCACTGACCCTGAATCCTAACCGTAGCTTATTAAACCCCTTTATCTGCCACCTTATCAGTTGCCTTATCAGAGAGAACACAAAACCTTACTGAAGGTGGCAAATGACACTGCTGACTGGAGACGAGATGTATTATTCTCTGGATATTTAATGAAAGATCCAGTGCAGAGTGGCTTAACAAATCTCATGTGAAAAAAGAGATCTTAAATCCTAACTGTAAATTTGAATGCAATGTTTACAGTCAGCCTTCAGCTTTGATTTCATGACTGTGTGCAGAAAACTAATCTGTTCATTTTTGGAAATAATGTTGGACTAACAGAAAATACTCGACTGTTGCTCGACTCTGACTTGACAGAACTGCAACTCCAAGACTGAAGGTGAAGCACGGTGAATTAAAGATCAGCCACTGATAAGGAGTTTGAGAATATCACCTGCAAAAAGCAAACCCCCCACAACACACAGAGGAATGTTTTGCTCTAACTTAGTAGGAGTAGAAACCACTAATTCCTCATCTAAAACACTTCCTATGGTAGCATTTGGCTTCTTTTAGGGAAGCCTAAAAGCAGGTTGAGTTCCAGTTAACTTTGGAGAACTCACGATAAAAGGTACAATTGCACAGTAGCTCCACAGCTGTATATTTGATGCCATAATTCTGCAAACTTTGCAAGTTTGCCCATCAGTCTTCCTCAAAACTTTACGTACATACTTAAGATTAAAATTTTATTTGGAGATGTCATTTCACTTTACTGTGAATCAGTACCTCAGCTCTTCTGTAAGTGCACTCAGTTGCTCCCTGAAGAGAGAGAAACTTAGCAGTGGTATATATATTTCCTGCTCATTACACTGTAAAAACCCTTGGAGAACTGATACATTGATTAGCACGAGTCAGAAGTGCATCTTTGACTTGATCAATACATTTGTGCGTTACGGACTGGCTAATAGCAAGTGTCGGAGTGCCCACCTGTTTGAAATAATTGCAGGATGCAAGCATTAACCTATTGAAAGAGTGCATTTATTGGGCACAAAGAAGAATTTATGATCTTCAACTATACAGCCTGTGCAATAACACTGCCAAGTAGAGAAGAGATAGTTCAGCTGTATTAAAATAGCAGGTAAATCTGGAGCCTGGGGTTTGCTCCAGGTATTTAAAGACCTGAGCAGAACATAATGAAGCAACAGATGTACCACTTCAAGCCAGTATGGTACATGAGTAGCCTCTGAGGAGTGTTGGAACACAGAATGAAAAAAAGATACGACTGATCAAAAATATATATCCAAAAGTTCAGAAAACACACGCATCTGTTTACAGAGACCCTCTGTATGGAGTCTTCAAAGTTTGATATAAATGTGCCATAACTGTAATTCACGTTACTCCCTCAGGATAGGGTACTCATTTATGCTCTTATAAATTATGTTACTTCTTAAAACAGCTTTTCCAGGTGAACCAAAACACTTTGCAGGTTGCTTTTAAGTACCCTGATGCTTCTCACTGGTCATGATTTTCATTTTAAGCTTAGAAAATGAAGGAGGAGCTGCCTTTTTTTGTTAATCCTATAAACCGGTAGATATAAATCTCTTGCTTAAGATTTGGTTAGGTTCCCTTTTTTGCATGCAAGAGTTAAATATTTCCCAGGAAAGCACCTAACCACCAGGTAAGATGATTCTAAGATGAGCAGCTTTCAGTATTGCTGCTCCAAATGGCACATTTCCACACTCAGCAGGAGACGATTATTGCCTAATGGTTCCACATCTCCCTTGGCAGAGCCTATGTCTAACTTCTGGTACTTTAAGGCACAAATAAGCTTGACTTTCCAAGCAGAACAGAGCTGCAGAGAACCATGGACCTGTCCTGCCACCGGCCTTTCTTGGAGGGGACAAGAGGTGGCTGAATATGTCCTGATTTATGGAGATGGAAAGGGAGGAACTTCCAACAGGAAACAGCCTGTGTTGGGCTGAGCTACTGCTTTTATCCCGGTTTAGGGTTGAGTCTTGCAACTCTATGGCTGCTGAAGGTGAATCACCGTGGCCAGGGAAATACAAATTGCAGGATGCTCATCACCTGGTGGTGCTGGTGCCCTGGGTTGGTGTCCTGACTTCCCTCAAAAGAGTCTGACCCAGATGTGAAGATTTGTTTGATCTGAAAGCAGCCTGATGTGTTTCGCTGCGAGAGGATCTCTTTCCTCGTTGAAGGAGCTAAACTAAGACCTTTTCCCAGTCTAAGACAAAGTGTTTCTACAGCCCTGTCTCAGGGGCTTTCTCCTGGCTCCCTCAGCCAGATCACCTTAGTGCAGAGCAGGAAGGCTAAAACTCGCACACCAGCCTCTGGTTTCAGTGTGATTAGGACTCAGGGTCTCTACGAAGTTCACCGCATACAGGTGAAAAATGTGGTTATCTGAGCTCATTCTCTGAAATCTGATGCATTGAGGTGTTGTAGTAGTTAGGGGGAGGTGGAGGTAAAATCTGGTGTTGAGAGGAATGCTCTTAATTATTAGTTAAGAGCTGCCACCTGAATTCAAACCTGGCACCTTGATTTGCTCCTTGAAATAAGGGCCAACAGTAGTTCCCCCAAAAATCTAATATAAGAGAAGTCAGTAGGGTGACTGCTCCTCCTATTAAAGTAAGAATACAGTGGTTTGGAAAAATTGAGTTTTTCCTGCTCAGTTTCTGTAGTGCTTAGATTGTGGAGAGAGAATAGGCATTTCTCAGGTATTTGGGAAGTGCTTTGAGGTGTTTCTAACACATCTGGTGGAGCCTGAAAGTGCTTCCATTCTAAGGAGTAAGACTGGTAAGGTTTGGAAGTTTGTTTTTTCAACTTCTACTGGTATCCAATACTCTATTCTTTTTAGTTTGCTGTAGTCATACTGTGGTTAGCTGTATAAATAACAGAAATTTACTCACCCTAATGTGTCTTTTAAGAGAATATCCGAGGATGAGACACTATTGTTGCAATATATAAATTAAATGTAATGCTATTGTTAACAGCATGTGATGTTCCTGCAATCCACAAGGTACAGGAAAGTAAGAGGGATTTTTAAAAAAATTATCAAAGGGAAACACTGCATTGATAAAGCAGAAAAGTGATTCCCTTACCCTGTAGTTTTGCTGTTTACTTGAGAAATCTTTTAAATGCTGGTGTTAATCATGCTCTCTTTTCGCTAGCTGTAGGTTGATGCATTCATTATTGAACAAAAGCCATCCCTTTTGGAGTGCTGTGGCGAGCTCCATGCTAATTGAAAAGAATCTTTCGGGACTTGCTCTCACCACAACTGGCTCTCTCAGTAAAAATGAGAGCTCTTGGGTTTGAGAGAGCCTTTAATTAAGTGTAAAACGGTGTTAGGAAGGTCATGATGAGTAGCCCAAAGCAGCTATGTTTTGGATTTCACCCCTGAGCTAGATGAACCCTCTGATCCGTGCTGAAAGGAATCCAAGAGGAGTAGGGTAAGCTAAGACCCTGGTGACACAGGTTCTGAGAGAGCATTTTGGACCCGCTGATTTGCCTGTGGACCCAGTCTAGTGAATATTAAGCTGTTGTCTTCAGACCTTCTAGGTAGCATATCTAACAGAGAAACTGTAACCTTGACTCAGTGTGCAATTGTTCACAGGAAATTCAGTGGTTTTGTTTGGATGTTCTGCTTTACAGTGGGAAGGTTCATTTCAGCTGGGAATTATGCTCTCTGGGTGGATGTAAGGTCTGTCACATATCTTCTGTATCTCAGCAGTTGTTGCAAACTTATGAAAACCAGCTCTGGTTCTGGGGGTAGAAAGCTCCGAGTTGAGAAGGTGGCATCTTAGGTGTGGTTTTTAGTTATAATAGGGCCACTTTTTCATCAGCTAGGAGGAGATGGCTGGTCACTTTGCCACGTGTATGTCCTTCCTTTAATTGCAGTTCTCCAGTTATTTCCAGAGTTGAGTCTGTGTGAACAGGAATTGGGGAGTACCTGGTGAAGACACCAGCAGACCATGCTTGGGAGGCAGTTGAGTATCCAGGGAGATCTAGTTTTACCCAGGCTTGGACAAAGCACAATGTCGCACGCTGAGATGACCGTTTCATTGGTGTCTGTGGGTGATACCTGCTCAGCAAGAAGGTGATCCAGGGCCACGGTCCCTGCAGTCTGAAGGAGGAAAGAGTATTTGCAACCTCTTCTCAAATGTACAGGAAACCATTTCCTGCTTGGTGAGCACTGGGCGTAGAAAAGCCTGCTGTAGGTGATGAAATCCTCTGCAGATATCTATACCCTTTTTGTTTAGAGTGTTTGCCTGCGTTACTTAGCTGCTCACATATACCTCAAGTCAGTGTATGAAATTGAAAGTTGAGGATTTGTCCCTCTTTCAGCCTGTTACATTACATTTGACTACATTTTCTTACACACCTTTTACACAGAACTCAAATGTCATTGGATTCCCCGGGACTAAGACAAGTTTTCAGTGTGCTTTTATTCTTGCTTCTATTCTGTTCAGTCTGTAGGTCCATGCCAGTCTGCTTGATGTTCACCTCCCAAACTGAGCGAGGAATCATGGCCATAGGGATTTGAGAGCGTTAGAACTTATTACTGGTAATTTACTCAAATTCAGATCTGATCCTTTTGGGACATGCTCTTTGTAACAGAATCTTTCATTACATTATCTCACATAATTTTTACACAGAGCCCCATTCCCCCCTGTCATAGGGGTTTTATAGAGTTGCTGTTGTTAATATATTCAGCTTGGAAATAGCCTTTATACTGTACATACAGATGGGCAAGCTGGAAAAGGGAGATTAAATCTCAATTAATTTTGGACACTTCTGAAATATTCTTCTCTGGAAATGCACAGTGTTGTCCTATAAGCAGACCTCTGGAAAGACTAAAGCAGTGTTCAAAGCCTTATTTGAGTGTCAGGTGCAAGGTATCTCTGAAGGACAGGTTCATAAGCTTTATTTTCATCAATTTATAAATGAGAGTACCAAGAAAGCACTAAATGACTTACCGAGAACACAATAAAGGAATAGCCAAAACTCCTTCAAATTTAAACTTGAAGTTTCCTATTCCTGGCAAGTTTTGCTCTTCTTTTTACAGATGTTTTGACTCCAGCTGTGTGAATGTGCCACACATTTGGCATCTGCATGGTTCCCAAAATGGGGGGAAAAAAAAGAAAAATAACAATCAGCAATTTGTGTTTTCTTGTGAAAAACTTTCTCTGATGAGTTATTCAACTCTTGTACCATTACTGAGATAACCATCAAATTGAGATGGAATATGCCATATCCAACTGTCTTGTGAAATCATTCTTTTCAACATATGTTTAGAAAAACTGAATTCAGACTTTGTAGTAAGTGAGCTTTTCTCTGAATAGCTCTGAATAGTCTACAGTGCGGTTCTGCCTTAGCATAGGGCATGCTTGTATGAACACATACATGTCACAAATGCAAGTTTAGTATTATTTTCTTAATTTTAAGATAAACTCAGTGTTTCACAGCTTTTCACTGTAATGATGCTCTCCAAAACATTCTCGGTGGGAATAGGAGGAAAATGGAAATACAGGAACTGTCAAATGAATGACTGTCAAATCCAGTAACCTGTCCCTAACAGCAACCAATAATAGATGCTTAAGTGAGAACTGAAAGAAAAAGGACAGAAGTAATCCTATCTAACAAATTAAGCAGCATGGGGACTGTTTATGCCAGATGTTTCTCTGATTAAAACATCAAATACTGTAAGAAGCAGAAGAAAAATTTGGTGTAGTCAATGACACTCTCTAATGCGTACAGAAATATAAACATCACATACAAACAGTTTCTCACTCCTGATTTCCCTGGATTTTTAGCGTCTGAGCCTACAGTTGACAGACACCCAGACAGAATGTGAGACGTGGTCTTGCTCAGCCGTCTAGATCTGAGAGGGGACTGAAATAGTTAAAAGTCCAGAGTGCCAAGCTGTCAAGAAGTTGGAAGGGTGCTCTCGCCTTCTTACTCAACACCATCTATAAGACATAAGGGGCTTGTTGTCAGGTCCAGGTAGGCCTGGACATTGGGAAGAATTTCTTCCCTGAAAGGGTGGTCAGGGATTGGCACAGCTGCCCAGGGAGGGGGTGGAGTCACCATCCCTGGAGGGGTTTAAAAGACGGGTGGATGAGTTCCTTAGGGACAGGGTTTAGTAAGGGGACAGGCACGGTTGGACTCAGTGATCTCAGAGGTCTCTTCCAACCTTATGGTTCCATGAAATTTTGGACGCTTAAAACCAAGAGGGCCACGGGAGGTCTGTGCCCTCTCTCTCACCAGGTGGCCTGCTCTGCCAAGGCTGGGAGGAGGTTTTTAACATGGATGAGCTTACCCTTCCTCAAAGCTGTAGGGTAAAGGGGACGGGAGGATTTTGATTTGTAGGTGATGAAGTTGTCTTGTTAATAAGGTCTGAACAATTAAATCCTATTTTGAAATCATTGATCCCCATTCCCATCTTATCTGCTGACTTCTATTCCACATTCTCTTCTTTGGTTATCGGGCACTTTTTCCATTATTTGCATCCATGGATAACAAGCAGTCATATCTGACAAGCAGTGGAGAGAGTATCCCCTTATATTCCAGCACACAGAAAGGTCGCTTTGGAGGAGGGGACCAGTAACCCAACAGAATACCAACCTGTAGAGAAGCTGGGTCGGACACTGGTGATCACGAGCACCCAAAGGAGCCATGAGAAGGCGGTGACTCCAGAATCTGCAAATGCATACGCTTTAGTCTGGTCGTGCAGGCCGCCTCAAAGAGCTTGGTTCTGTCCTCAGGATAACTGTCTGCCAAGAGGATGATGCCATTCCTTAGGAAAACTTTTCTTTCAAGCTATGAGCCCTTCTAGGTCTGCTCCCTATTCATGTTGTTTCCTCATGAGGCCGTTTTCAGTCAAACCACAGCAAGTCTCAAGCAAGCTGTTTAGCAAATGGGTGATGATAGTAAGTGTTCTCCTGGATAACGTTGGTCAGACGTATAGCTTGGCAGTGCTGTTCACATGGGCAGGATTTCAGGCTGGTGCCAGCTATTGCTGGGAATTTTCCTCTCCGCTCTATTTCAGCGTTACGTTTCGTGCACTAGGAGAGCTCTCCATTGCAATATTATTTCCGTTTCTCCCCAGCATGAGAGAAGCAACTAGAATCTTGGCTTGCAATCTGTCTCACTAATGCTTAAGCTGGTGTTCACAGCCCTAAGGGCTTGTAGGCAATTTAATTACATTCATTTCATAATTTCAAGTGTTGGTATTTTGTAAACATTTTTAATGTATCATCATTAATATGCTAAGGAAAGAAATCTATTTCTGCCAGGAAAGAAGAAATAAATCTTCACTATCTCTTTGGTCCACTAGTTTACATTTAGAATAGAACACCTTTTCTGAAAAGCTGTTGGAGACATATGCTCCCATTATTATCTCACAGTGATTTATCACTAACTCTAAAATAAACATTATATCCAAGTTACCTGCTTGCTACTGCTCTTACACAACACTATTTTGGAATATTTTAAAGAACCAGTATGTGGACATTGATCTGGGTTTGGTTTGGGGATTTTCTTGCCTGCACTCAGTTTTTATATTGTTGCCACCCTTATTTTTTCAGATCGTATGAAGAAAAAGGGAGAGAAACAAATAAAACCAAAATTGACAGCTGAAATCCTAACTAGGGAAGGCAAGCTCCCACACAGAAACCAATCCTGAAATGTCCTCATTGGAAGGATGCTGAGTCAAAAAATGTTCATGTTCTAGGGGAAAAACATAAGATATTCTATACCGTTAAGGCTGAGAGGATCTTTTCGCCTACATATTTGGGGCAGGATGAGTCAGTCCAGCCTGCGGTATCCTGACACAGGTATTTACCACAGTCTAAGCTGTAATTCTGCTGTCAGCTGCCCGGAATCTCTCGGTGGAATGAGACATCTGTTCTCCACTCTCCAGCCCCTTTTGCAAGTAGCAAACAGCCAAGCTGAAAAGGCTTTTTTCTTCTGGCGGGAGGATCAAGGTGACCTAAGGCGTAAGACAAGGGGAACCTGTAGTCCTCTGCCCGAGCATGTAGGACCTGACTTTGGCTAACAAATCACAGGCTACACCCACTTCAGAGGAACAATTCCATTCAATTACACATATTTACTTATATTTGAGAGAAGAGCCCAGTATCCCTGTCAGTATAAGGGATCTTATTATGCCATGGCTCTGTAAACCAGGAATAACTGACAGTTCCAAAACAATTTACCGTGAGTTAAGTTTAAGGAAGAGAGTCTAACAAGGAATGAGGTACAGCTAAAGGGAGTTATACTGTTGTGTGGATACATATTAAAAGAAAAACACAACTAGAAGGCATTTGAGTACTTCCTGAAGGTTAATCTTATTTATTTGGGCTTTAGATATTTGATGTATGTTGCAAATCTTCTAGTTTGCAGAGTGCTGGGTTAGAAGCAAACTCGGGGATTGTCTAGTCCAATCTATCAGGTAATATATAGTTTAAATGAGATGGTCTAGAACCTTGTCGAGCTGAGCCTTAAAATTGCCCACTGTAGAGGAATCCGTCACTTCCCTGGGGAGATTATTCCAATGTTTAACTGTTCTTAAGGTGAAAAATTTTCATCTGGAATCCAATCAGAATCTCCCCAGGAGCAACTTATACACATTACCCCTTACCTTTCACATGCGGCTTCTCATAAAAAGAGAGTCTGCATCCTCTTGGTAGACACCCTTTCTGCACTGGTACATGGTAATAAGGTCTTCCCTAAGCCTTCTCAAGGCTGAACAAGCCCAGTTCTCGCGGAGAATTAAAGCTCAATTAAGGAATTTGGTCACAAGATGCATCGTTGCCCCAGCTTGAAAGATGAGAGGAAAGAGGGAGAAAGGTCATTACTGAGCCTTTCATTACTGTACCATTTTCTCCTTTGTTTCTGGTGTTCACTGCTGCACTAAAATTTGTTAATAGCTATGTGAGGGAAGCTAGCTGAGCTGAAATACCTCGGCTCTTTCACTAAAAACTTCACCCTGTCTCAGTAATTTTCCCTTTCCTTTTGCCTTTTTGTTAATGTCCTGGACAGTGGATTATTCCTGAACATTTAAGATCGTTGTCTCTCTTTTGGAAAGGCTATTTCAGACTCGTAAATGTTTGTTATGGTGTGAAACTACGAAATCCAGCTCCAGCTCCCGCTCCATTCTGTGTTTCCTGTTTGTTCTGAGATTGCGCAGGTGCAAAACTCTACAGAAAATCTGGGTCAGTTATTTAAAAATAAATAACATAACCATGAGCTCTGAAACCCTCATTGACTTCAGTGGAGGCTATTGTTTTGAGATTATTAGAATAGCACTTCTTGGTTTTAAAGCATTGAGAAGAATTGCTTTTTTGACTGTTTATAAATTGACATATGGAAATTCCAAATGTGAAGGATTGCCTATAGATATACGCCAAATAGAGTGTAACTAATGTTATGTTATCCTAGAGCAACGTTGTGTTTTACTCTGGAAGTAAGCCCTGTGTTGCATATTTATTTACTGTAAGTTTTCTGTTTCTCAACATAATTTCTCTGGTTATTTTATCTGGTAGATTTTTAGTATAAAATATAGCCCCACGACACAGAATACCACAGTAGGATTTCCTGGCAAAAACGCACATAGCCTGCTAGACGCCGGCAGCTGAGCTTAAAAATAGTTAGCATGTGGCAGTGCAAGATGGGGGTTTGGGACTTTAAGATCCACTCTAATTATTCACTAGACCAGGATGCTTCTGTCATCTTCACCAATTCAGAATAACACTTGGAGAAAACAAGTGACCCTCACTATCATACATAATGTGGCAGCTTAATTGGCAAGAAGAGGGTGAAAAGTAGGCTAGGAAAACCCTTTGAGACTGATGGAGCGTATTTCAGTGGCTTCATCAAGGTAATGTTCCCCAGGTGATTGGAGGCAGCAAATATTTCATCAGGAAAAATATAAAGGTGCTTCAACCGCAGAACCCCAAACAAATGATTAGAAACGCATTTTTTTTTAAAAGAGCATTACATATCCTACGTATCCAGAGGAAAAGAAGAAGAAAAATATTAATTTTAATACCTATAAATGATGGTGTTAGTGCACCTAAAATAACTTGCACTTGCAGTGAGTTTTAACTCAAAGAGGTTTTCAACTGTGATACGTGTTTGCTTTCATCAAAGGATGGCAGCAGCCCATGTGTATTTTTGTGCACGTTAGCACATAGCACGCTCTTTTGCACACGTGCCCAGCACAGAAATAATGCTGAAGTAACCTTAATTTCATGGTCACAGAGCCTATTTAGACTGACCAGGCTCACAAAAGTTCAATTTATTCAATATTCAATTTACAGTCAGATTGTATAAAGACCCTTTTAAGTGAAAACAATGTAGCTAAAAATTAAATGCAGGTTTGGGTTTTTGTTATGACTTTCTAGATAGCATAGTGAAACTACAAAGAAATGAACTTCTAGAATTTCCAGGACAAGTATCCTGATTCTGCTAAAGCCAGATTTGAATAAATAGTCAAAATGTTAAATATCTATTTTAAACAAAAGCCATATCCCCATTATTAGAAGTGTGTGTCCCCATATCAATATAACATTAATTATTTGTATTTTCTAATTAATATTTTCTGTCAAAAAGACATCATCATTTGACTTTGCTTTTTTTAACACTGCTAACACATACCATTGTAACTAACACAAGTTCCTGTTTTGACCTAACAAGACAAATGGGAAACTGGAAAACACTTCCTCCTATTGTTATCTGTGCACATCATCCATGTTGTCATCACCAAGGGTCCCATATTCACATAAGCAGACTAGATGCTCTAGGAAGTCTTGATTAACTTGTATACAGCTTTAAATGTCTTATCATCTCTGAAATGGAGAGGTGCTGGCTAATTGTTAAGAGCCGGTTGAAATAATTCCTGACCAGCAGCAACTAAAAGTATGTGAGGGTGATGTTTATAGTCTTGGCCTTTCAGATCACGTGTTTGCGTTATAAAATCAGACGTCCTTACGTACACTCTAACCAGAAGGAGCTGAGTAGGTGAACGAGCCTGGCCGGAGTACTTTTCGTTTGAAGTCAGGTCTGTAGAAGATATAAGCATGGATATTGTCTACGTTATTGGAAAAAGAGGAATTGGATTTCACATAGAAGAAAAAAGTAAAATGGGAATTTTGCCTGATACTGAACAGCAGATTCTCATGCTCACCATGCTCAGTACTGAGATATGGTCAGGTGTAGGATGTTTGTACCTTTCTGGTTGTCATACTTTCTCCAGTGCCTAAAGCTTGGACCTGAAGGAAAGCAGTGTCATTATAATGGGCCACACATTATATATTTGTATGTGTGATGTAGAGATATATATATATATATATATATATATATATATATATATATATATATATATATATATATATATATATATATCTCAGAGATGTCTCTTCTCAGAATTAATTCTTCCAACAATTTTCAAGGCTGTTACAACTTTCATTCCTGAATTAAAGGCATAAATAGAAAGTAGAAGAGGATGTCTCAATTACACAAGTCTGTCAGCCTATACAAAGAGCATAACAGTTCTTAAACTGATGGCTGTGCTATACGTTAATTACTCATCACAGAGACTGAAGGGCTCCGTTAGCAGGCAGGTGCACGTGGGACGATGTTAAAGGAATACATATGCATCCTCAAATCTAACCATCTTATTTGTAGTCTGGTACTGAGCTGAAATTTAAACATCTTGAAGATGTACAAAATAGCTTGTAGAGGAGGCAGTGGCTCTTAAGTAATTGGCAGCAGCTCTAGCTCATTAGAATAGCCTCTCGTCTGACACGCCAAATGTGCCCTGTGTTGAGCTGTTCAATAATCAACAACCAATCGTTCCTCTTTTCACATCACTCAGCATGACAAATCAGTGATATTAACCACATGGGTTAAGGCCAATGCCAGTCATTGTTTACATCTCAGGTTAGCCAATTCTCTTTCTATCGATACAATGTGTCTAAAAATACAATACAAATAGACCGGTGGTGTAGTCTTCATAAAAATCACATGACTTTCCCACATATTTGAAAAAGGAAAGCAATAAATTACAAATGTGCAATACGAACGGTGGTGTGGAGTTGGGTATATTTGAATTGGAAAATATAGGGACCGTGCTGCTAAAAGGCACTGCATTTGGTTGCTGCATTTGCTAAGACTTGGCTTGTAGGAGATACCAGAACCTCGTGCTTCAGAGGAACCATGTGATTAAAAGGCCCAGCTGGAGGAAATCCCTTAGCATTTCTCACGTTCACTCAGCTTCTCAGCAGTGTGTTCACACTAGTAATGCCCATGCCCTTCTCCTAAGCTACAGGAGTTAAATGATGGGAAGCCTGGGGTCACTTCCCCAATGGTCAGCACAGCTATTGTGCATTTCTTCTCTGGTTTCTTTACATCCCTCAACTGCACAGCCTTCCTAGTCTTTACTAAGCTAAATGATTTAGTCATCTGTGCATCTGATCACCCCAGTGCTCACCGGTGGTCAAAGCTCACCGATAAATAAGGAAAGCAATACAACATGGTTTTCAGACAGTACTGTTTGCTGCTTTAACATGCCGCCATAAGCAATGAGTGCGAGTGTCTGTTCACTCTTGTGTATGGTGTAGTGCTGGTCATACCTCAGTCCTGACGTAGAACAACACTGTGCTTTTCACTCTTTCACTTCCCAACTTCAGCAAAAGCATCTCATAAAAAATATAGTAATGAACCGGTGAGTCAGGTATTTACTTGAGGCCAATTAAATCCCACATTGTCCTTATCTCGTCACTACTTTTTAAGCAATGGCGATGGAAATCCACAAAGTACTGTGACTATCACAAATTTCAAATGCTGATTATATGCTAAGCGTACCAAATCTTGCTGATTCTGTCAGTTTGCGAAGAGCTGCAGGCTAAGTGGAACAGCGTGGTGTGCTCTAAGGCAACTGAGAGAACATGAGTCATAATTCTAAAGCAGGAGGCTGGAGAAAAGGATAAGGAAGAGTAACCAGTAATAGTAGCAATTTTTTGAGCTCTCTTTCTAAAAAAAAATAGTGTAAGATCTGACAAAGAAGTATTTCTTGTATTCTGCACGTGATTTTTGTAGATTTGCTGAGCTACAGATCTTGTCCTTGCAGCCAAGGGTACAGCAACCTTTCAGCTTGCCTACTTCAGCCCCTGGCTCCCCACTTTTTGTCCTGTTTTACAGTAACCACAACTGCTCACCTGCTGAAACGAGCACCTACCCTAATTTTTCTCCAGCCTTGCTTTCACTGATAACAGAGCAACACGTGAGCTACAGAAACTCCTCAAGTATTTCCCATGCACAAGGTCTGCCTGCAGGCTAAGCCGTAACACGGCAGTGGTTGCTTAATGGAAATGTCTCACCACAGCTCCTTGTCCCTCTCCTTTCTCCCTCCCTCCCCCCTGCCCTGTTATCTATAATCGTAGTCATTTCATCTCACGTATTTTTCTAATGTCACGTTTCATGTGAATTTTTACTTTATTTCCTACTTCCATTCTGATGCCCAAAGGTTTTGTTACACTGCTTTCTTACATAAAACATGCTAAAGATCTATACACTGTGTTTAAATATATTTCTCCAGTATAGACACTAAAGATATTAAAAGGCAGAACAAGAGAACTCAAAAGATGGAGTAAATATGCAGAGCAGCCTTCATTAAATGCGTAACAACCCAGAATCCCTCTGGTCTCTCTGGGCATGGCTGGGCTTCCTTGTGCAGTGCAGGCTGAACCGCTGTGGGAAAATACAGTGTGGGAGGAAGTTATCTGCTTGTGATGGGAATCACATAATAAATATATCCCGAGATGGTCAGGGTAGCTATTACTGTGCTTGGTGAGCCTGGGCATTTAAATGTCTAGTCATTTTTCTCTTTTTAATGGCTCATTTTATATACAGTACATCATTGTACCACTGACCTTTTCTTTTCTGACTTGCGCTGATGACATCATGAAAATGACAAGATTACCAGGAGCGATGGAAAATAGGTGCTTATCATTGTACAAATTAGCAAAGAGCTGGCAGCAATGGGAACAACATGATGGGCTACTATGTCTGCTCTGGTGCAGATGAGAAGACCACATCCCAGCTATCTAAAATTGGCAATAAGAATTCAGTCAGAGACAAAAGCTCCTATTTGCTCAGGAGCTTCTCTCAGTGTGGGAACATCCAGAAGAAAATGCCTCATTACCATCCAGTAAAACATGGAGTTAAAGCTATTAAAAAGCCAATATTTACCATCTTCAATAGATAAATAGCGCACTTGCTACAAATACCTCCTATTTTAAATGTGGAGCTTAGTCGTAATTTCTAGGCTGAATTTCAGTAATTAATTCCACATAACAACCTCTCCACTCATTTTAATTCCCTTATTCAGTTTTACAGTTACAGTAAGCACTGACATACTTTAACTGTGTTTGATGGTGGTTTTAAAGTTCTCATAAGAATACAGCGCTCTTGTACTATCATTTAAAATGCATTGATATTCCTGAAACGTTAGTCTTGACTCAACTTATTAATACTATTAGGCCTATAGCAAAGCTTCTTTAGTAGATTCACACCCATGCTTAAAGTTAAGCGTGGAGTTAGCACCATACTGAACTGGGGTCTTGGAAACATAACTACGCGTACTGATTTACTAGGGTAGTGCTGCAGAGTGAGTGGAACAGTTAAATGGATGTCAGCTAGGTAAGAGATGTGGAAGATCCCATGGAAATGGATACTTGTGTGGACAAAACTCTGGCTATGATGGATATGAAAAGAATATTTTGAGTTGTGATATTTAGGTGGCCAAACAGACCTCCCCTGGCTTCTATTCCTACCACACCCCCTCCAAAAAAACTCCAAATAAAAACCAAGACAAACTAAACTGGACACTGCTTTCTGTTTACAAATTTGTTTTCTATGCATCATCAGAAGTTGCAGATGACTATGAAATAAATGGGGGGAGGATTAGACTGCAGTGGGTCATTCCAGGGCCACTCAATTGCACCAGGTATTGGCAAAGTGTTGTGATGAGTGTAGGTGAAGAAGGAGATTTAAATATTCTTAATAATATTGTGATGTGTTTGTGGTGGTGTTATTATATCTGCTGGGAATGCTGGCTTTTAGTTATGCACAAACAACTAAATGTTTCTGTAAAAAAAGGCTTTTCCTTTGTGCTCAGGATGCAGTAGTTTTTATTGCCTCGAGGCCCAGATTGAGGGATGAGGCAAGGGCACAAACCTAGGAAGGTCACAATGTAGTAATAAGGCATGTCCTTCAAAAATCATCACGACTTTAAGGGGAATAACGATCTAAGGGCATCCTAGTTTGCTTTGTCAGGATTTCCATTCTTTTGTCCTGTGTTCCCACCACTCCTGTGGACATGTGGTATTCGCAAGACTGATGGAGCTGTGCTGGATAGCCCAGTGCTTCAAGTCTTTGTCATCAGAAAAAGATGGCAGAACAGCCCGTTTCCCTGACTGCAGGCACTTTCTGTGCATAGCTGGAGGCTGTACTAGATCTCTTCACTCTTGTGGTTTGGTAATTCCAGTAGCTTTGCCAGCATTTCCTATCCATAATTGTGTCCTCGACTGTCCCGCAGTGAAGTGAACGTGTTCATCTCTATCCATGATTTTTTTTATCCTGTTGAATTACTTGAGCTTGCTAACATCAGACATGACTCAAACCACAGATGAGGTGATGGCTCTGTACCACTGTGCCATATCATGGTTTTCCTCCTGCTTCTGGATCTCCCCGTGGATAGCAAAAGAAACCTGTAGGATGCCTGCGGGATTGACGCCTCCCGGGGAAGTGGCTCTGTACAGCTGCTCAAATTCATTGGAACATCCAGGGAGAGACAGAGAAAAGGATTTTGGGGAGCTTTAGAGTAGGCAAGCTCATCTTTCTCTGCAGTCAGTGAAAAGGGAAATGCATCTCTCGCATGTAGTTCTCGTGTCTCAAGCTATGAAGTGACTACTCCACGAGTCTCAATTCACCTTGAGATTTTAATTTTTTTAACAAATTGGCAAATGACAACAGGTAACAGTCCTATTGCAAACCAGACTGGCAACACCAAACAGGGGATTACCAAGAATCATCAGAGTACTGTAGTTAAATGCAAGGTATTTCCCAAATCCTCCAATATATGAAAGTCAGTAGCTTTCAGAAAATGTGTCCAAACCCCCGGTCCACTCCCAGCTTTCTGAACTTAATCAAATTTGCTGTTGGTTAAAGTGCTTAGAATAGCATGCACAAAAATTCTAGTGCAGAGCACTTCAGCCTTTTGTTCTATATCTGACAGGAGATGCTTCCATTTGAGCTCTTCATCTGTCTTCAGAGAAGTACGAGTGTGAGTCTCTTCCCGTCATACTCTGCACAGGCAGCCTGGCCAGACTCGCTTCCTGGGCTTTTGGAGATCCCTCACTGTATTTCTGTCTTGTAAATCTCTTTTTGCATTGTCAACACTTAACACCAGCTAATAACTCTGGAGCCAGACGCTCCCATCACAGGCCGCAAGTCACTTCTATTGATTTCAAATACAATGCTGCTTTTATCTCCACTCCATCCAGGAAAGCGTGCGGTGGGGTCACCCCCACTATATATATCATTTCAGTAATACAAGAAAAGGAGCACAGTGGAAGGAACTCTTGTACAAAGGCAATGCAGCGTTCTACTAATTCCCAGAATAATGCACATAAAAAGAAGGATATAGTTTTGCTTTGAAAGTGAGATAATAATGCCGAGAAATGATACGGGGATTTTTACTGCCTTAAATATGGGTGGGAGATACAAATGGAAGAGGAAAATTTATTAAGTCTTTGAGCAGCTGGTTAATAGTCGCTAGCCTTCATTAATGGCAAGTAACCAATAGTTAAGTCTTAAATTCGCATTAACTGCATAGAAAATAAACAACTTCAGTGAAGAAGATTGTATCTAGGATGTCTGGTTTGATGGGGTTCCTTCACCACGATCAGAAGAGGAAAAATATATATGGAATTAGCAACAGGTACCACATCACCACACGAGTCAGTGAGGCTATCGAGGAGAGCAGATTTAAGGACTTTGCATCCCGCTTGCTTTTGAAGCGATCTGAATAACTAAATGGGTGAGGGTGCGAGTAGAATGGACTATATATATATTTTCTTTTTTCAAAAAGCAGTTGTTATTAATACAGTGGTAGAACCTTGCAAGTCACAGACAGGCATTAGGCATGGCTGCCCATAGCAGGACCCAGATGCCAAACCAGAAAAGATCCGTGATTCTTCCCACAGCAGCATCTGGCTTTTTGGCAGAGTCTGCACGCTTGAGCACTGATGATTCCGGATTTGCTTCGTACTCTTTCAAACAGTTGGATTGCAGTGGCCGTGGGCAAAACTGCAGAACCTTTTCCTTCTCAGCACAGCATTTCACTTTTCCTAGATAAATTTCTCCCCGCCAGAGTAGCAAATATTGAACTGCCTTGTCCTTTAATGCAAAAATATTTTCATGTTGGAGAAAAGCAGATCTTAAATGCTCACTTTTTGTGTGTGTCTCTGTGTGTGTGTGTGTGTGTGTGTGTGTGTGTGTGTGTGTGTGTTGCAGATCAACCACAGATCACGACTGTATAGAAGGACTTGGGATATGTCCAATATGACCATGCCCTGCCTGCAAATGAGAACAGGGCTCAAAGTTCATACGTATTCTTGAGTGTCCTTAATGGATTTAAGCTAGTAGCATGTCAAAGTAAAACACATTATACTGATGTACAATGAAGGTATCTCTTAAAGCAAGTTACGGTAAAGGACGGACTCGCTGGATTTTCATTCTATACCTTTCACCAAGGGCTTTTACAATGATATTAAATATTAACTCTGTATAGGTTTAATCCCAAGCCGCAGCAGCAGCCTTAAGGTTAATAGTCCTTTTAATTAAAGGATAAGTCAGTTATTGAACACAGAAGCTAATCACAAAAGGATTACCACTGAAAATGAACATAGTCTGTGCAATTAGTCTGATAATTAAGACTTAAGTACTGGACAGAGATCAAAGTGCTTGTAATCTGCAATAAAGTTCCTAGAGTTGTAAGGATTTTCAAAATGTTAGCTTGTGCTTTATTGCACCTTCCATTTATTGTGTACCCATGATAGCAGCAAACACATTTTCCCAATGGATATCAGCATGTATAACTGCAACAGCTGTTACTACATAAGCCTGGTGTTTCTCACAATATGATTACTCTGTCAACGACTACCATAAAAGGTGGCATCTGTATTCATCAAACAGAGTTATCAATAAATGTAAAGCCATACAACAATTAAAGATCTCCAAGGAAGAACAAATCCAACCAAAAAAATTGTCAACTACACTATTTAATTACTAAGATTGTTAATCAATAAAATGCCTTCATAACTTTTAATTAAATTTTTATTTGAACTGGATGTTTGGAGAATCTGATTCTTTGTTTTCGTTTCATTTAACAGTTGCACTACTAAAGTACTGGTGGCATCTGTGAACAACCATCCTCGGGGGGACACTTCATGTCTGTAATTGCATTTTGTCACCTACAGAGGGTGTTAAGAATCTTGTTAAAAATAAAGGAAATAGTTAGGAGACATCTCACTGTAGCCATTATTATAGTGCAAATTACCAGGTAGAGCAATCCAGAAGCTGTCAGGAAAGGTTAGTAAGAAAGAGTGTCAGGAAATCAACCATTCAGCAATTCATCATGGCCCAACACTAGCTCTAAAATGAAAGCTTTAAAAAAAAGGCATTGTTTTATGAAGTAAGGGACATTATCTTTTTTTTTTTTTTCTTTTTACAGCAGTGAATAAAGATAACAAGGAGAGTGCTCCTCTTATGAAAGATATAAAGACATAATGATGAAAAATGTCGATTATTTTATCGCACAAATTTGCAGGCAAGGTAAAACCGAGAGAGAGGTTGTTACAATTGAAGGAGGTCATTGCTGTATATTACTTCACTTTTATTTTTATTCTAATTTTGGAATATGCAGTCTGAGTTTTGCAATCCTTGCTCAGGCAAAAAAATTGACAGGCTTTCCAGGTCAGCAGGCTGGTCCCCAGAGGCTCTGTAAGATGTCGCAAAAACATAAAATTTGCTTTTCAAGAAGTTTTTACAAAAGAATTCTTGATACCGATTGTAACACCGATTGCCTTTGTTCTTTTAAGGGATATTGGAAGAGTTTGTTGCCGTTTGTCTCGCTAACAAATAAATGTTACCTGCCTTTTGTTTTGACTTTCAGATTTAGCCGGTCGGGAAGGACCGTTGGGTGTTGACTATCGATGATGATTCTGCACTCCTGTAACGACCCTCACGTAGCCATACGTATTCTCCGTTACAGACTGCCGTGGTGACGGTGCACTCTGAGAAATGCCATCGCTGTTGGCTTGGAGTTTGTTGGGTCACACTCATAACTACGGTAAAGCGCTGGGCACAAAACTCAGTCTTTTATACAGCAACTAAAATTGTACTCAGGGTGGGCGAGAAAACAAACAAACAAAACCCCTGCCGAAGTACAAAGAAGACCAAACCAATAAAATGTCAAGAAAGAGCAGTTTGCATAGGCCAGGAGCATTTTCCTGATTAATTCTGGCTGAGTGAAGTAGAAGGAAGGGAGTCCAGTTTGTTGGCAGGAGCGGAGAGTTCCCCCAGGGCATGCGAAGAAGAAATAGATTCTACGTGCATACGTACTACAAATTCAAATTACTGGGCCAGCCCAGCAGCATCAGAGGTGTTAAGGAAGGCAGGGCTTATTTCATTATGTTGCTGAAGGGCCTGAAAAAGAAGATAAATGTAATCAAGAAAGGGGTGGGCCGATGGGTTGCACGTGTAGGTGTCTTCCAGTTTCAGTTCTAGGAAAAGATAAACAATCACCAAACCACCCATCTAGCGGCAGTATCTGAACAGGGATTGAAGGAGAAGAGGAGAGCGTTCTGGATCACATGATGATCCGTAGGATTACCTAAGGTAAAGTATAAACATACAAATCTGGATCTTCAGTTACTGGAATTTTTTAAACTTCATGAACGTCTGAATTTTTAGTCTTCCTGTTTGTTTTTTTTTTCCTCAGCTCCTACACACTGACACCAGAGGTAAGAAGATATTTAAAGCACGAGGACAGCAATCTCTCATACTTTAACTGTTGTTTTCTTTTATTTCTTAGGATCTATTTGTTTACATTCAAAATTGCATTGAAAAATCAGCACTTTCTTGGCAATTACTTAGTCCTTTCTGAAAAACAAATCCCAGCACCCAGCCAATTTCTGATTTTTTAAAGTAAAAACACCTGTAAAACTATAAAACACATTGAAAAACTTTGTTTCACTAATAGTAGTAGAAAACCAATCAAAAAAATGAGGTCAACCACATCAATTGTGGATTTATTTATTTATTTATTTATTTATTTATCTGTTGATAAATTGCTTTAAAGTACTTCCAAATTAACCTATACATAAACACACATGTATCTTGATACTTCAGGATTTCTTATTTTAATTTCATTCACACTAGAATATGACACTCACTGTTTTCTGGTGGTTTTGGAAATTACAATGATGTGAAAAAAACCCCAAAATTGCATGCCTAGTTCGTAATCTTGTGTTATTGATTCTATGAAACAGAGGGCATCAACTTACAGATGTTAGACTTCAGTCCACTTTCTACTGACATGAATGGGAAAATTAGCATTCATTTCAGTGGTGAAGGACTGGCCTCTTTGCCAATGATTATGTTTTGAAATTTAGGCCAAATCCTAGTTCCACTAATTTTGATGGCAACATTTGTATTGACATCTAGGGGAGTAGAAGTTTAGGTAAAATACTCGTATTTATTTAATTGCCATGCTTAAAGCTTCCTTTTGCTAAGAGAGAAATAAGACAAAAGCATACTGTAAGCATTCTGTTCAGAGGTCTGGTTACATGTCAGCATCCATGAAGCTCTAAAATAGCTTTGTAATACATTATTTAAGAAGCAGAGGTGACCAAAAATCTGTCCTTGTATTCTATGTGAAAATAATACGAGGAAATATATATGAATATATATGTATATACATGTATATACATGCAAATAATAGCAAGGGATTGCGTTGGAGCCAATACATAAATATTAAAAGACAGTTGTCTCAGCCTGAGGGCATCCCAGAAGTTTAAGAGGTAGCTGGAAAATACGTGAAGATAACAAACAGAAACAGTGAGATGACTGTATGAGCTGGCAAGTTGAAGCACACCATACTTGACCAAAGTCTCTGAAAGCTCTCAGTGTGCTACGCTATTTTATGTATAATCATGTGGAAGAATAACGTAGTTATCAATCGATATTTTTTTTTTTTAAGTGGAGATGATGGATGATTAAGAGGCAAAAAGTTTCATTACAAGCACAAACTCACACCAGGTTTGCATTGATGAAGAAGGTTGTATTTCTGTTCAGCCTTAATGCACAACCAAGACCTGGTCTTCATCTGCAATGCCAGTGATTGTTTCTGAAGGCTTGTCAGGACGGAGCACTCGCTTCTCAGATATAAAAATACCCTTATGAAGAGATAATAGCATCAATCACTTTTAGTATTCAGGTGTCAGACATGTATGAAAACCCTGCTAACTACCTTCAATAAAGAATTTTTAAAATTACTCCTCAGAATATCTATACGTGTATTTTAATTCACAGGAGAACAGATTAAGAGAACGCTCCTTCCATGGCACGGCGGATGAGAACCCATCTTTATGCAGTGCTAAAAATTCTCAATCCATCAATTAAATGTAGATTCAGGACACCATCTCCTATTTCCTTGCCAAATAAATTATGTCTTACATGAAAGACCACACAGATTCATACTTAACAAAACAGGGGTATGTCTGAACATATCATAAATGTGAAATATGAAAGAGAACAAAATGAGACAGCCAATAAAATCTAAGATTTGTTAGCCGGATACCATATACCTTAGAAATAGTCTTGCCAGTACTCAGAATTTGTGATTAAATAAATATTCATAATCTGTCACTAATTTTCCCCACAGATTGAAACTTTCTTATAATACAAACCAGAAAAAAATCTGAGACAAATTAAAAGAGGAAAATTAGCAGATGAGATACTGTTTAAATGTATACATTTCTAATTTTGTGCATGTATATATAAAATATATTTCTCTTTTTTTCTCTCTTTTTTTTTTTTCAATTAAAACCTGTCTGGGAAAAGGTTGTATGTATAAAAGGATGTAAAGGATATAAAATTATTGAGGGTAGTCAAAGGTAAAACCAGAAGTAGAAGTTGCCCATGGCTTTCATAATAACTGTCTGGGCAATAAAATTGTAGCTGAAATTCATGTCAATAAGGGCAAAATAGCATGGTAAAAAGAAACGTGTGGAGAAACAAGCTGAAAGCAAGCTTCTGCCGCTCAAGAAAGATCTCAGGTTGGATTGCTTTATAAACCACAAGCTTGATATTCCTCAGTTTTTATAACGTAAACACTGTCAAGAATAATCTGGAAAGAACTTTCAAAGAGAACAGTGACCTGATTAGGCTTCTGAGGTGCCCATAGCTTGGATACAGCTCATTGTTCTGGTCAGAGGATAATAGAAAGTTACTAGGAGAAATTCAAAGTACAACAGGATGATCAGATGCGGGGCAGTTCCACGCAAATAGCTGAACACGCTGGGACTTCTTCAGCTTTTAAAAACTACCTTTAAAGAATGGCTGAAAAAGGTCCAACGGTCACCAATGATATTCTGAAAAAAAGCCAAGCTTGTTGCTTATAACAGGAGGAGCAGGCGGCGTGTACTGAAATGAGGAGATGGGGCGCTTAAAAGAGAGAATTAGACAAAATCCACTGCTGGCTGGGAAATACAACAACCCAGATGCAACCTGCATGGCCATATCACGTAACAAATCACACTACGCTTGTCAGGTATCTGCTGCGAACAACTGTCAGAGAGACCTGTAGGGTAGGTGACCCTTTGGCCTGACCCAGCATGGCAACTTGAGTTTCACTGACAACCCTGATCTCCAAGGAAATGACTGCCCAGGGAATAAAGCCTGGAGCTCTAATCAACGTAAAAAGACATTAATAATGTACACTTTCCTTCCAGAATGAATGCTCCTTGTTTTGTTTCCGTTTATTAGGAGCTCAGCATCCTGAAGCATCTTGCGCAGAGGAAGACTCAGAAGAAACTCTAGCCAAAACAGAGAAGCAGCCAGGATGTAAGCGTTCTAAGGTATGTTACTAATTGGATAATTTTTTTAAGAGGTCTAGGTAACACGGTGTATTTCATGGACGTTGACTTCTGCCAATAGACGTTCACACGGACATAAAAAAAAATTCTGTATATGTCTTGTTTGCTGATTCAAAAAAAAGCATTGTGGTCCATAACTGACCCACAGTTCATTCAGACAAGCCAATAATCATCCTTAAAATCTCTTTTTTAACCTTGATATGGATAAACAGTCTCAAACTCAGTCTCTAGGACCTCACAAGCTGCTATTACTAGTACAACAACCCTGCATTGATCTGATATCCTGTGGCCTCCTGGATAAAACAAGCAGTAGAAACTCACCTCGTGATCCATACATCAGGCATCTAAGTTCTTGGCAAGGTAGCCTCTTTCTTCAGACTGCCATTAAGCTTGGTATAAAATCTTCAGATGAAGATGAATATGCTATGTGGAAATAGTTCCAGTGTTCAAGTACCCTTTGCACTTTATTCTCACTCTGTGCTTCAGTGTCTTTTTTCCAGCCGTTGGATCTTCCTGTGGTTGTGTCACAAACTTAACTGTTTCATAAGTATCAAACAGCTTCATCTGTAAACAATTAAAGACCATGATCAAGCTATCTCTTAATTAACTGTGAATTAACTAAATAGACTGAGCTTATCCCAAATCTCTATGGAAAGGCAGGTACCCACTTCTCGGGGCGGGGGGGGGGGTTCCTCGGAGGGTTTTTGATTTATCAACATATTTTCAAGAGGCGGATACATCCCATGTTGAACAAGCTACTTCACAAACAGTCTCGATGCCATGTGTATCACTATTACTACCATCCCTTACATTTTCCTCAGTATTTTCATCTGGATCTTGAAGGTCTTTACGTTAGGTCTTTGTCATTCTGAGACATCTTTTCCAGCTGCTTTTCAGCCATGAACTTCAAGTCATCGTAGCCCTTACTTTACAAGACAGTTCTCCATTCTTCCAATAAATGGTGCATTACCTGCAGCTCTTTGTTTTTCTTTCCTATTACTCCTTATACTCAAGCAAATATTTATATGAAAAAATACCTTCCTGCAAATTAGAATAAATCAGCGTGTGAATATATGACATTTGCCCTCCGTTGTTGAAGGAGTCACGATTTCTATCTATCCCCACCACTACAACAAAATTTTCCAGTTGAGAAGGAGATATGATACAAGGAATATATCCCAAAATGGAAAAAACACTTCATTTCTTAATTATGCTGTGAACTTTTTCTGGATCTGACAATTTCTCTCCCAAGAGAAATATTCACCATCTGACAAGCCGTGCCTAGCTAGATGAGCAAACACAGCGCACACTTATTCACAAACAGAGAAGAAGCATATGAATTATAATAATTATAGTGGCAGTGGGAATATAAAGGGGATGGCAGTTGATGGCATGGCTCCATTAATCAAAACTCTTGGAGCACATGTCCATGGGACCTTGCAGAATGTAGGCCTCTTCTGGCAACCTGACTTTGCTGTAAGCTTCACGTAAGAAGTTGGTAACCTTTTTTTCCCCAAACTGAGGTCAGACATCAGCGATGAGGATTTTACAACAGTTGAATAAAATTATTAAATAGCAGTAAAAAGCTGCTTTATATTCGTATGAATGAATGAAATTGGCCAAACAACAATGTGCTATATCAGTCTGGTATTTTCAATCATACCAAAGTAAATATTTTTTGCTTGGAAAGGCAGCAATGCATGCTCCTACATGGCAGAGGGGTATATGGGTATGAAACTTCTATTTAGTTTATGGTATAATACACGTGCACAATTTTACGAGCTGTCTGTCTGCGGTTCAGTCAGCTGCAGCCTCTTACAGGAAGGAGGGAGACAGGGTGTTCTTTCACAGAAGCTTCATTTCTGCTCTTTGTCTTCAAGCTGGAGTCCTTGGGCTGAAAGTGAGAAATGTTTTTCCTCTGTGGGGAAAAATATGATTGAAATCTTGACAATCTTACTGTGACTTCGAGAAAGATCCATATCATCAGCTGTGAGAGAAGTTAAATGGATAAAGGAGAATATATGTAAAACTAACTTCTTCCCACCTGTATAAAACATCATTTTAGAAAACATCTCCCCTGCTCAGCAGCTACCAGTAAAGCTCTGGAAGTCTTTTATTTTGGTCTTTCTCTCTCTTTTTCGGTATCTGTTTTTACAAGAAGCACAAAGGTAACCTATTTTATATGCTCACAATCATTCAGAAAGGATGAAAAGCTGAAAGCCATGGCAAAACCCTCACTGACGCAATGATGCTCTGTTTTACTTAACACTTTGTGAAGATCAACATCCCCCATTCATGAGGCTGTTGAAGACTCACAGGGCGGTACATACTGTCACAAGGGGAACGGTAACACTCAAGAGGACATGTCTCTTTCTATTGTATTTTTAAAATGAATCGTAACCACTAATTAGCTTTTCATAGAATCATAGAATTACCCAAGTTGGAAGGGACCCAAAAGGATCATCGAGTCCAACTCCTGTCCCTACATTGGACACACCCAACATTCACACCATGAGGTCATTGTCCAAATGCGTCTTGATGCTGGCAGACTCGGTGCCATGACTGCTTCCCTGGGGAGCTGTTCCAGTGCTCCACCACCCACTGGGGAAGAACCTCTTCCTAATCTCCAATCTAAACGTCCCCTGGCATCTTCCTGCCATTCCCTCTGGTCCTGTCATTGGTCACCAGAGAAGAGCTCAGTGCCTGTTTCGCCTCCTTCCCTTGTGAGAAGGCAGCAAACAGCTCTGAGATTCCCCCCTCAGGTCTCCTCTTCAGGCTGAAGAGACCCAGGGACTTCAGCCGCCCCTCGATACTCGTTTGTTAAATGGCACAGAGCCCCCCGCTAGCGCAGGGTGGTAGCAGTGGGGCCTGAAGCCAAGCCTGACCATATGGTGTGGAGCTGGGGCTCGGCCTGATGGAGGGCTGATGGAGAAGAGCAGGGCCAGGGCCCAGCGCGCCAGGCCGGGGCCTCGTTGCTCTTTGGGAGTTTTAACAAGGTGAAGGTATTCGAGACTCGCATCTATCTGCAATGGCCACGCTTTCACTGGGCCGTAGCAGCCAACATAAATATGGGCTTGGCAACTGGGGCTTGTCCTGAGAAAAGAGAGGTACAAAGGTAAGGCTGCGGTTTTGCACCAAGGTCAGTAAGCCCCTCTTTCTGCCTATCCCTTAATTGCCAAATGTCATATTAATGCTAATCATGCCATTAACGTCTTAACTATAGAAGTAATAAAGAAATTAGAAAAATAACCCAAACACTTTCTCTTTTATTTAATCCCATTTGTACCTTCTCTATCGCATGTATTTGGTCATCTCGGTATGTGGGCTGAGAAGAACGAATTCCCACAAAATTCTGCTGAAATTCTTGTCCGGAACAACCCAAATGGAGAGCCTGTCCAAGCCACAGGCATGACTATGATCTTCTACTACGTACTTCCTTTCTCTCATTTTTTATAGCTCTCTGAAGAGAAGAGCATGAGCCATGAACACATGAAGGTGAGATGGGATACCCAGCAAACCACAATAAAATTATACATTTAGGGTTGAAAATACCTTTTTGGTTTGTTTTTCCTTTCCCGGTTTGTGTTTCTTCAAAGATCACAAGTGAAAAATACCATAATATGGTGTTCTCATCATATAATGCAGAATTGTTGAATAGCAGGAGTAAGAACAGAATATTTGTATCTTCCTTGCTGCTGTTGCTGAGTCCTAACTACTGCTGTTTTCTTCTTTATCGTTAATAGAAGACCAAGGGGAAAATCAAGAGACTGTGGTGAGAAAAGGTAACTCTGTTTTGGCATCAGTTTCCCAGAATAATTCTATTTCTGTACCAAGGCTGAGGTGTGACGTAGGGAGGTTTTCTTTTGGTGGGGCTTACACCAAAGAACGTTAACTAAGTTAGAAATTCTGAAGAGGAATTACTTTGGGCATGTGTGCTGTTAGGGTTTTTTGGATTGGTATATGGAGTACAGGCATGATGCACTGTGATTATCTGCATTGCTGAAGAATAACTAACATTGTAGCTCCACAGTGGACCGCTACGTTCTTGAACAAGAGCAAACAGCAACGCAAGACACCAGTGTGCTCTCCTTGTCTCCACCAGCGAGTGGAAAACTTAGAACTGTGAGCAGAACGAGGAGTAAAAATTACAGAGTTGAGGATCGCCTGAGTGTTTCTTTTACCTGAAGATCTTAAAGGGCCAAGATGGACCTATATGATTCAGGGACTCTAAGGTTTAGATTTCCAAAGAAGACAAACTTTGTTAATGCCTATTTCTTCTAGAATTCCAGCCCAAGGAAAAGATGCAGTTTATATTTCTTGTTATCTCTGTTAAGTCCATATATGAGGTTGTTTGCTTGGTTTCATGATCACTGAGTTGTGGGCTCACCCATGTCCACTGTGGGCTCACCCATGTCCACATGCTCACTGTGTCCAGCACAGTGGAATATTCACCGGTAAAATAGGTAAGCTGTTTAAATTTTATGTAGTCACACTCAAAAAATACATCAGAAGGCTCTCACAGCCTACTGCGATCTGCTGAACTAAATCACTTCCTAATTAATATTTCCATAGCTTGTCCTTGGAAAACTATCAACAAACATCCGTCAGCATTTACTAAAGGCATTTTTTGGTTTTCCTTTAAAGGGGATTAAGTGGGATTTTAATAAATTATTTTAGCAAGTGAAGATTGCTAAGAGTAGAAATTGCAAAGTGGTTTTCTCATATTATTCAACCTCACTATTACAGAGCTTTTCTCACAATATTTTGTGTTAGTTTGGGTTATTTCTGCATATCGACAGTCAATGACAATATATCTATGTTAACTGAGTTTAAGATGGTAAGTAGTTTGACATCTCTGATGTTTTAGTTGTATTAATCAGGACTAATATTACATTAAAGAAACTCCATCACCTGTGGATTCACTGTAGATCACTGTCTGAACGGACATAGAAGACAGTGAGCTACAGAACTAATCATAATTAGGACTTCTAGCCGAGGTGAAAAGCTATTGCCTCACGGAACTATTTTCCAATCATCCTCTTTCCAGCTGAGCTGGACTAGTGACACTATAAACTGGCAATTAAAAGACTCAAGTTTAAAAATACCTTCAGCTTCCCAGGTCCCACAATGGCAAAGGTTAAGTGGATTATGTGGAGATAATTCACTCAGCTCCAGGGGGAGAGTGCTGATTGCCTGGGCTGGGGGTTACCTCCCTCTCCCCTCCTCACTTGCTGAAGCAACAATTGTTCCAGTAGTGTCACCTTTGCAAACGTAAAACAAGGAGAGTAAAAGCCTGGAAAACTTTCCCAAGAGACATTAATTACCAGCGGGTGCTGACTGATACTTGCAAACTTTACTTCGATACAGCCTTGAAAACCAAGCTGGAAGTGGGCACTGCTCCTTCTCTAACGTCTTAATGCTACTAAATATTTGCCATTCATGCAAGTCTTCCAATGAATACACCCTGTTTGTTCAAGGGAAAAGAAATATGAATAAGATTACTGGCCTTACACGAACGGCTGCTCTACCCCATGCTCCAATTGAATTAAAACCACACAGTTACACCTCTAGTTGTGTGGCAACACCTACACAGTGTTTCCAATTAACTTTGTAAGTTTTTAATCAGTGACAAATGCATTTTTGTAAATTCAATTTGCCTTTTATTACAGCACCTATAAAATGTCTTGCAGCATTCCGGAACTTTGTGAAGGTTTTACTTGCTACTGACATAACGCAGCTGTCGGACCTACAACAAAGGCTAAGGTTTATGAGCAACTTGAATTAGAATGTAGGTTAAGCAATTAAAGTTCAAGGAGGGGGAGGGAGGAGATGGCTTTCCAAAATTTGCACTTGCCAATGTGAAAAAGCTCTCCGAAACCGTGCTGCTTGCCGGGACCAGCAAAGCTAAAGCAGCTGAAGGAGGCCATACTCAGTTTTAAACTCACTATTTTGAGAGAGGTCCATATGTGAAAAGGTCACGCAGATTTCATTAATAAATCTGCGCTGCTATTTGTTTTCTTTTCTAATCAAACGCAAATGCATCCTGTGAAAGGGCTGAGTGATTAGCTCGTAAATCTGGATGTCCTTGAAGATGATGAAGAAAATGCTTATCTGTAAAGCAATCATCATACTGCCAGTTCTATCGTTTGCACATTTTTACAGGTGCAGGAAAAATTGTTTAATTTTAAATCATTTGCTTGAACTGCTAGGTAAGAAAAAAACACTTGCAGAATTTACACTTAAACCAGCAGCTGGGTTACTTGTGACATGTGGAAACGACCCATTACATCTAATCTTCCGTAACTAAATTCAGGGTATTGAAACAATCAACATTCAGAATAAACATGCATTAATATTTCATCTTAGTGAAACTTAACACTCAGTACATGAAATTCTCCTTTCAGTTATGTGATACAATGCTTCCAGATTCAACAGCTCTGAAATTAGCCAGTTTTAATGAGGCCTGAGTATAAATTTGAGTCACTAGGTTTTAAAAGTAGAGCCAGTCCAAATAATGTTCCCAACTCTGGTTTCAGTATATTAATGCATGGAAATCTTTATTCTGCGAGGTCCAGACCAGTACATCCTGTGCTAGATTTCTCATTTCTTCTTTCTTGTTACTTTTTATTTTCCTTATATTCTGATTTTTCTTTCTTTTGTCAAGTATTTATCCGGTACTCTTGGCAAAGTATTTTTCTGTTGTAAGCACGATATTGCTGCAACTTCTCCTTTGTGCATTTGGGTCTTACAGCTGCTTTGTCACTTTGTTTGAACCCAGATTGTGGACGTGGCTATGGCTGACAGCAGCAGTATATTTTTCCTATTGCAGTGCTAGAAGGAATTTAGGAAATTTATGTCTCTTTGGACTTTTTTTAAAACAATGGATGTGGAAAATAAGTGGGGTTTGCATTTTTAGACATGCTTGCAAAAGGAGTGAGATCTGGAGCAACTTTTTGAGGTAAGTAAACATATTTTGCAATTTCTTGGCTGAATGCGTGACCTTTTTCCACTTTAGCTTAAATCCCACTGAGTTTGATTCAACGAAGCCGTTTTGATTTCTGGAGACTTTTGATCCATAGAAGTTAAGAACTACAAGATACGCCTACCTGGCGCAGATGTTAGTGCCAAAATCTAGCCGAGTGGAAGTTAGCACAGTGCGCGTTATCTGAAGGCAGTGGAAGTGTTGCATTATTTACTGTGTAGAATGGCCACTCTGCAAAGATTTATGTGTTTGTTTAACTTCATTCTATCTGGTTAATTGGTTCTAGTTGCTGAAGAGCCTCATATGCATAGAGTGATACATCAATCTGTTTTATTTCCAACTTGTTTTTAAAATTACTTGCTTGATTGTTCACTAGTTGAAAAGGCATTATGGTAAAAGCTTATTGTATTTTACAGAGGTCTAAAGTTCCTTAATCATATTTTTCCCACAGATTATAGTGAGCATCATTCAATCATGTACATCTAACTACTTCACACAATTTTATTTAACTGACATTTATAAACGTTTTTGTTCATTTTGGTATAGATCTTGTGATTTTTTTTTTATTTTTTTTTTTGGTCATAAACACAACACTAATTTAAAATTGAGTCTACTGAGCCAGTTTTGAACTGCATGCAGAGAAGATGAAAAGAAATAGTACAAAATCCTCTCCTGGGAAAGATCAAATGGTTACTAAAATGAAAGCAACCTAAAACTGTAGCGCGTAGCCCAGAGGGGGGGAGGGGAATTGGGCATTTAGCTATAATTAACACCTTCTACTTACACTCTCTACTGTTTCAAATGGATTGTTTCCTATCGTGGGTATTTGCTCAGAAATCTGAAATTACTTTGATTTAAAGAAAATAGAATCAGAAAAAACCCCTATCATTTGATAGGGCTAAATTGAAGGATTCGCTCTTCACGCAGTAGTTCTGTAACCTTCAGACACCTACAGTCAGTCATAAATCCATCGGGCATTAACTACATGTACAAATACGTAATTTCTGTGGGAATATGCGATTGCAGAGAAAATCAAACCTTCCCCCACTTTCCAAGGAACTTGTACTGAAGTTTTGCTTGGACAAGCACTGTATTAGTTCATCTGAAGCTTGAGATTAGCAACTTCATGCAGGATAAATGCCTTAAAGATTCTCGGTGCCTTTTCCTCATGCCTCCATTATTTCATCTATCTGGAACGTTATAAACGAAGGTATCGTAACTGTTCCTTTTTTCAGTTTTTCTTGATAGATAAGGTGCCCAAAGAAACAGAAAAGCTGACAAGTTTCCTTACTTGGCTCTCAGAGGCTTGCTCAGTGGTTTTGTTGCGTTGCATGCTGGAATCTGAAATACAGCTTATTTTCTCTCCCTCTCTTCTCTCCTGTATTAGTCCTTGTCAGGACTGATCATCTTAGTCCTACTGATCATTCACTCCCTCGGTCTGGTCCCACAAAAGTACGTGTCATTTCCCCTAAACAATAAATATGTTGCTGCTTATTATCAGCTGATCTAAAGTAAGGTATTTCCTGGCTTTATGAACTTTGATTTGCATTTTGCTGCTACTACATTCCTTTGGCATTTATAAAATCATATCCTGTGTAGGTTCATATCCTGCCCTCCTAATGCATCGCAGGCTCTTAGCGTACTCCTTAAACTGCTGGAGATAAATGTTGGCAGTGCATCACTAAAATAAATTCCGGTTCATATATGTATGAAAGAAAATATAATCTGTGTATTCCAAGATATCAAGCCAGTGGGATTTGTTTTGAAATCCTTCCCTATCTGCAGAAATGTCTCAAAATCATCACCTCTCCTTTTGCCCCTCTCCCACTGTGCTGTACGAGGAACTCGAAAAGTGTGAACAGAGTGCAGACGTGTCCTGCTGAGCTCACCGTTCACCACCATCCCACCCCTGCACAACGTGCCTGGTGGTTCTGATAAATGTAGGCATAAATTTACGCACATAGCCACAAAAGATGATGATGTTTTCTGTGCGTTAGGCCAAGAAGACCCTGAATACCGGGAGTGCCAAGGGGTATGGAGATAGCAGCTTACTCATTGATTTCAGTGGTCTGTGGTAGTGCATCATCAAGTATTTCAGCACGGTAAGAGGAGGTATGGATGTTTAAGAAAAAAGCTAATAAATCTAAGATTGAGAGATTGTCACCTTTATTCTCTGGCTAAGATCAATGAAAGATGTAGTTTTGCTTCTGTTTTTTCTTGTTTTGTTCCTAAGAAAGGCTGGTTTTACTATGAACTCACTTGAAATAATTTCTTCTTCTGCAGATAAGGTTAATGCTTTCTGTCTAACTTGCTCTTTCTTGCCTAAGGGGTGTAACACATATGGTAAGTAACAATAAAATACTGATCTGACTGTACAACTTTATGTAGGGCATGTGTGACTAAAACCCAAGCCATAAAATTTCCTTTCCTGCTCAGACAGAATTGTATATGCCTGTCATATTTTATTGGTTGTTAAATGGCACATGCACTTATGGATCACAACCAAAAGCAGACAAGCTACAATATCACTGTATATTTGTCATTTTCAATGAAAACATTATAGGAGATTTCTCTTACTTGGGCAAATTATGCCATAGGAAAGTAAAGAATCATGCCTCTTATGAATATGTATGTACTTAAAGCATGTAGAAACTTTAACCAATCAGTATTAGTGGCAAAAAGTATTTCTGATTTAACTAAGTAGGGATGCACCCAGTGATCAGCAAGCAACTTTGTAGAGCAGCAATTTTTTTAAAGAAAAATAGTCACCTTTTTAAAAATGCAGAAAAAAATAGCTTATGGATCCAACAACTCAGATGCATTTTAGCTAAATTAGTAAATGCATGGCAATTAATTTATGCGCCATGACTAGAGCTATCTGAAAGATAAATGCTCAGTAATCAAATTACTGAGTTACAATAGTGAGCCCTCTGAATTCTGGAAATGGTTGTTTCTTTTCCTACACGGTAAACAATTCTGGTAAATTATAAAAATGACAATTTTCAAAATTAGTCAGGTGTAGGAAAAGGGAAAAACTGAAATTGTTAAATACATAGTGAAAGTATACCTCAAATTCCCTTTCAAAGAATCTAATTATAAAATTTAATGACAGTGATTTTTTAATAGGAATTATGTATATGAATGCACATGAATTAATAACATCACAGCCCAAACCAAACTGCACTGGAATTTCTTTTTGGATAAATGTGAACATTTCATCAGTTAGCCTAAGAATTAGAAGGCGTTGTAAGAGTGGTAAAAAGAAAACATGATGCAGTTATAATGGATCGATGCTTTGCACTTTCTTCAAAGCTGGTTGAAGTTATATTTGTTTATCAAAATAAAGCCTTGTGACTTTTGCTTAGCCCATACGGCTGTACAGCACAGTGAATATGCCATTTGGACACAGCTATATTGACCCTTACAGGAGAAGCTTTTGGTCAGGAAAGATACCAGTTCTTTCTTCTCAGGCACTAAAAAAAATCTTTGATCAATGCCCAGCCCTCAACCAAATAATTGACTGGGAGGACCTTGCTGATCTGGATACTGAAGAGCTGTTTGTTGTTACTCTAATGCCACCCGAGGTAAGAAAAATTAACTTTGTCACATTCCTGACACCAATTGCTGAGTAAATACTACAGGAGTGACAATGATATGTGGGCAAGCGGAGAGTGAATACATGATGTGAATTGTGGGGACCAAGTATAATTTACTTGTACAACGATGCTTCAGATAGCGTGTGTCCACCTCCCACGTGCCAGGAGTCTTCACTGGGTCCTTAGCAGGTTACATCGACTGAGAATAACTTGCAGTAAAGCATCCTTAGGCACTTTCTCCAACAGGTAGATGTGTGGTACCCACGGAGCCTCTGAGATCTCTCACTTCTCTTCCTGCAAGACTGACAGCAAAACTCTTGATCTGTAATATGAAGTCACCATAATTATCATTTTCCCCAATTCTAATGAACGTAAAGCAATAATAAAAGTAATTTATTGAAAGTCAGGCTGTTGATCATGGTTAGGTTTTCAGTTTTAGACAGCTGAGATGAACTGAACTGAGATGATCCTAGGCAGGAACTGAGCTGATTTTTGTTTCGGTTGTGTTTATAAGCATATAAGGTGGTAGAGAGAGAGGATCTTCCATTAGAGGGGCTGATGGAGTTGAAAGAAAACAAAGAGATTTCCTGTGTGCAACCTCTTTATCAAGTCTGAAATGTCTTTGTTAGGGTGATGTTTGTTGGGCGTATACATCGGCTTAGCCCTCAAAATTAAGTGAGAAAAAAAAATTAGGTGTTGTGAGAAAATATTGGAGAATAAACTTAAATCCAAGCTGATATAAGATTTTTTTTTTTTTACAGCTTTGTATCCCTTTATATGAAGTGACAACAGCATAGGTGCTCGTATTTGGTAAAAACGATTACTGAAGTGGGTAAAAATAGTGACCTACCATGTTTGCTGTCATATTGGGACTCAATTACAAGTTGTTTAACAGAGGTTTTTTACACTGCTTCTGCTAGATTTGAGGGTTGAATGAGTATGCTAAAATATCTATTCCAGATAGATTTACTAATTGTGACACTTGTAATACTGTCTGAAAGTCACCTGCAGCAAAGGGTAACTTTGAAATGCATTCCAATGTCTTTTAAAAATCTTAGTATTTGAGTAACTACAATTTTCATGTTTGAAGTGGGTCTTCCACAAAACTGTGACTTAAGTTGCAAAATCAGAAAAGGTGCTCTCTGGAGCACGCCCTCAGCATGTCCAGGCCATGGTCTGTGTAGTCAGGTCTTATTCCAAATACCACTCAAGTGTGCCACGTATTTTTAACAAAGCCATGAGTGCTACTCATTTAACTCGGGGGTAGAATAGAGTTTATTTTGAATAATTAAACTACCAGGAATAATTATTATGAATACTTAAACTCCTTCAAGGATCAGTCCTACCCTCAGATATTTTTCCTAGGTTCCTGCGGACAGCACTAGAAGTTTTTGCCAGGGTGTTTGCAGACAGAACTTGGCTGATGGGTGATGTGGCGCTTTTCAGGGCACAAAACCTCCAAGGCTTGTGCAGCTCAATCACTGGTGCTCCCTCTGCTGGTAGTGAATGATAAAAAGAAAATGACAACATCATGGATTTATAGCTGTTCCATAATACAAATTAAAATATTTCCAGTTTATATGTGTAATTCAGGTAAGAACCACAATTTTCATGTAAAACTGAGCTCTGTTTCATCTGACTTGCTCAGTGTGGCATAGCTACTTCAATGCCACCTATTTTCAACCACAATTTTATCAAGTCCCCTACCACCTCATTTAAAGATACTAATTTTGAAGCAACCATTATATCGAAATCAGGATGCAAACCAGCATCCAGGAGGGATTCTGACCAAAACTCTCTAAACGTATGGCTAATATCCTGCTCTCAACAGAAATTGTGTAATAATACCATAAGTGAGGCAATAAAATAGCTTTCTCAGCATTCATGTTTTTTCCCATCCAAGACCACTCCACATCTCCTGCTAAATCTTTCTTTAGCACCATCTGAGTGAAAGGTCTTCTGATTTCCATAATATGAATATGGTAAAGAGCAAAAGCACTTAATTACAGTTTGTTAACAATTCTCTGAAAAAAACTTCTCAGCCAAATAAAAATGGATGCAATGCCATGTTATTTTAGCATTTCATCTGTGTATGTACCTTCCACTGACTGCTATAGAAGTCGCACATGTGCATCTGAAGGACGAATCTGAGCCTGAATTTAGTGTTTGCACGCAGCTTCTACCTTTACACGTGCAGGAGAGCACGTTGCAATGTAAATTTTGATCACTTGGATACAAGGAATGTATGTTCCCCACTTATTATTCTCTAAACAGAACACCAGCAGCCAAAAGCCTTTAGGTCACAAGAAAATGTGTTTCCACTCTTACTTCGTTTTTTGTGGATAAAGGAGCTTTCAGGAAAATGTAACAGCACAGCTAAAACTAAAGATCTGAATATATTTAAGGCACCTAAGTGAAATGGGTGTGTTGGTCTCCCATCACTGCATATCACAAACCTCAGTTGATAATGTCTACTTAGGCTGAGCTTTTTGGACTGAGATAATACAGAGATCTACACAACCAAATTACTTTCACCTCAAGAGATATTTATGGCTGTGATCTGTCAAGGATACACTTGGAAGCAGTGACATGATATTAGGAGTGCTGACGACACGGTTGCATGCAGCTACATAAGAAGCCACGCTTAGATCAGTGATTTGAGCTATCAGCATTAAAATACAGTTTCCTGACAAATACAGGAAGACTTTCCAACAGCTCATAATTCTTACATTGGTAGTTCAGCACAAAAACACCACCAGTGGCAATATTTTTGAGAGGAATACAATGAAAGCTATGGCATAGTTCCAGTTTCTTGACTTTTTGTCTTATAAGAAAGAGCTACTTTAACCTAATTCTAATGCAATTTCCACGCAGGCACTGATCCTCCAAGGAAAGCAGATATTAAAGAAACAATAAGTTTAACTGGTTAAAGTTTTAGTATAATGAAAGTTATTTCACATGTTTTTCCAGAAGAAAATATTTATCAGCAACAATTCAAGGCCACAACCCCTGTATCAGTTTTAAAGCAAAATAATAAAAGCTTGAAGACTGTTAGGTTTCTACACAATATTTACTAGTGGAATTTAGCACCACCTTGCTCAATCTGATTTCTTCTGTAGTAGAAAGAAAGCTAGGATACTATGAAAGTGATTCTTTTTTCCCTGTTGTGCTCTGGACTAAGGCACTGCTTTACTGCAATTCCTGTCAGGTAGAGTTTGTATTTTTGTCAATCCATTGGTTTATCTCACCAGGCAAGAAATTTCCACAGTGTGTCTAAGACACCAGGGGAAAAAGCTTCCCAAAGCTCTTCATGTCATGCAGCTTTGCACACCTGCATTAGGTGTCAATCTTCAGGGTATTTTTTGTAAAGGAATAAATAAAAGCAACTTCTTTTCCTCACAGCACTCAACAGTCCACTTCATGGTAGAAGACCACCTTATCTCTTATCTCTGGGGGTACATTATCACGTCTTACAGAGGAGGCCGTAAGTAACTCCATGGAATTTTCTCCTGTGGACAAAAAAGTGAAGTATTTTAATACTGGAGACAGGATTTTCAAGGGTGTGCAGGGAAATCCCACACTTCAATGAAAGCTGAATTCCTTGGGCTCTTAACCCTTACTGATGTAAAATTAACATTTTATACAGTTCTTGAACAGCAAAATGACTCATGAGCAAATTGAAGCTTGTGATATACAGAAACATGAATAACTAACAGAAGCCTGTTCCAGGACTGGGAGGTACAGGATGTTTTGCGCTCCAAGAATGATGTTTCTGCAGATGAATCCTTAAGGTTGAAAATCGTCCAGTTACAATTCCACTGAGTAATGCTTCCTGAGTGAAGTCATGGTATTAATTCTGGGAATAACTCAGCCCTAGAACTTGGTGATTTTACTATTTTAAATTAGAAGAGCCAATTTCTTTAACAGATTTTTGCTATGACTGCTATTTACTTGTTTCCAAAATTTCAGTGTTCCATTATTTCTGGCATTCACTGAATGCCTGTTTGTAGTTAAAAACAAATTTTATTTACTCTATGCCAAGTTGTCTCTCTAGGGAGACTTTAGAGTAGCCTTCCAGTACTTAAAGGGAGCCCACAAGAAAGCTGGGGAGGGGCTCTTTATCAGGGACTGCAGTGATAGGACAAGAGGTAATGGTTTTAAGCTGAAAAAGGGAAGATTTAGATTAGATATAAGAGGATTTTTTTTTTTTTCCTATGAGGGTGGGGAGGCCCTGGCCCAGGTTGCCCAGGGAAGTGGTGGCTGCCCCATCCCTGGAGGTGTTCAAGGCCAGGTTGGATGGGGCTTGGAGCCCCCTGATCCAGTGGGAGGTGTCCCTGCCCATGGTGGCTTGAACTGGATGATCTTTAATGTTCCTTCCAACCCAAAACATTTTGTGATGTTTCTACGATCATGGGAACAAAAAAAAAAAGTAAAAATTCAGGGTCAAAGGCTCCTCCGTAAAGAAATGAATAGTCACCTGCAATCGAAAAGGGAAGGCTGACTCTGTTGTAACTCCTGCAGAAAAGCTGGCTTGTCTTGTCAGTCCTTTGGGTGAAGCCCGTAGCTGTACTTGGTCCATCATGACAAGTCTTCCTAGAGGCACCACGCCTGCATCCTGCACAGCATCCCACGGGTTGGTGGCCTCCTACACGAGACAGCACCCCCACTGCACTCTCCTCTGCAGAGAGAACAATGGGGGCTAATTTCTCAAAGTGGAAGCCAAACTTGGCTTCCCTCTAGGCAGGCACCTGGGCCAAATTTAGTAATTGCTTTACAAATCTAGTAATTCAATGTAAGCTGATGCTGTTGTATGACATGTGGTTTAATGCTTCGGCTCTTCTCCATGCTGCATGAATACGTTTGGTGAAGATTTTTAAACGCCAACAGCTTCCGCTAAGCATTAAAAATGCAAAGCGTAATGCAAGGATAACAGGTGCAAAAGCAGTTCTTTAATGTTCTTGGGCTTCCTTATGAGTTAGGTGGGTACATTATAACCAAAGGCAAGAGCCAGCTGGATACACCAGTTTAAGTTCCACTTGTGAACTCTGACAGAAGCAGCGATACTTTATACAGCTACTAATTTTACCTTAACATTGTTTCTTCTGAGAAAGATGGGTTTGCTCTGCTGTGTTTCTCTCAGCTGACACTATAATTTGGGTTTCGGTTTCTCAGGAGAGCCTTCTAGACAAAAAGTGAATGCGAACGTCCTTCTGAGAAAATTATTTCTTACTGTTAACCACAAGGTAAAAATGATAAGAGGTAACTCGGAATATTCTTTGATATTAGGTTTGTTAGTCGTCTTCCACTAGTAGTTAAATATAATTTAGTGTTATCTTCTTTTTCATGTTTTGTTTTAGGTTTTTTGGTTGGTTGTTTTTTGTTACTTGGTTGTTTTGTGCTTGTTGGGGTTTTTTGAGTTCTACTTGTTCTTGTATGATTCAAAGAATGCTTTACTCATAAACAGAGAAATGAATTATGTCATGTCCTTAAGTGGTTACAGATGGCCAAAGAGGTCCTTCACAAAATTTGACTAGCTACTGTATGCACAGTCCTGTAGCAGAAATAGTGCATTTAATGTTGCTTATTAAATATGCGTCTTCCCAGATCGTTAGCAGCAACAGAGACAGCAGTTTGCTCCATCCTTGCAGAGTTTTTCCCTTTCATTATAGCACATCACTGAGCTCCCAGGGAAAAAAAAATAATAGAAATATCAGCAAACAATTTTTGCATTATTGTTATATGGAAACTTGCATGTTCTCTGCAGCTTTAGTAATTATTTTTAGTAATTATTTTACTCTCTGATTAGTTAGTTATGCATTTAGTGCTTCCCAGGATTACTAATTTCTCTTTAAAAGTTTTGGAACATTTTTACTAAATGGATGATTCTGAAGGATGCTTCCAAACTCAGATGACCCATACCTAAACCATAAAATGAATAAATTAAAAACCACCTTTGATTATTTCAGCAGCGCACAATTGTCCCAGGTCCCCTGCCGAAAGTAAACGTGATTGTTCGTCCTAAACAGTTTGTAACTGAAGTGAAAACATACAAAGGAAGGCAGAATGTAGAAGGTGAGGAAAGCTAAGTGACTTCTGTGTGCATTTTAATGAGATTGCCAAATTAGTCTTTTACTTCTCAGTCTGACTATTTTCTCAAGTATAGATTATCCTTTACAAAATATTTAAAGGCTGGAAACTGATAGAGAAGTAGAAGGAAATTTTCAGTATCACAGAGTAGCCACCAACTCCTTGAAATTCAATATTGAAGGTGAGAAGGAGCTTACTAGGAAAAAAAAAGCTAAAGGCTATTATTCAGGAATAAGATTAGAATGTCTTATAACCACTCGTTGTCTGTGAATATATTAAAAGCTGGTTAAAGAAAAAGAAACAGCCTATTCTTAAAATTGATGAAGAGTGCAAACTGATAGAGAATATTCCTGGATGGTTGTTATAGGCCTTATTTTTTTCTAACACTGTTTAGGAGTATTTTAAAATATAAATTCTAATAAGTGTAATAAGGGTATTTAAATACACATTTTGTAACAGGTTCTAACGACATAAATACGTAAACACGGTTTTCCATTCAACTTGCAGCACAAGTAGAAATCACTTTCTAAATTAAAATAAAAACCTCACTTAGGAATTTCACTTTCTTTGAAAACTATTAAGAATACTCATGAGTCCCATCCATAGCTTGTTTCTAGCACAGAGCTATAATGTAAAGAAAGTTTTCTCCACACTTTAGGGATTGGTTCTCCCTTGAAGCTTGGATAAATTCATTCCGATAGCACCTGATGGATCAGTAGAGGATAGTGCTTCAATTACAGGCAAGAACCTGGGCCAAAAGGAGCTCTTGCAATTCTCACAGTGCTCATTACCTTTGGCTTTCTGCCTTAACAACTGGCACGTACCGCGTCAGGTGTGTAAATGTTCTGCATGGTTCTTACATATTTCCTGTGCTTAGACTCTTGGCAGCGCCCTGCACCTCCTCTGCTGCCTTTTGCCTTGTGAAATCATTATGTCACTGATGCTCATGTAAAGCGGATCCAAACCACTTCTGAATTACAAGTCTGTGCACGGCACCCTCTTTGCAAAGGTGTGAGAGGCCACACTAGAAACAAGGAAACAAAATTCCTTGCCCAGAACCTGGATTTGTGACCTGAAGTTGTCTCGATTTTTACAGTGTGAATGTTTTAACAGATGATCTTTTAAAAATTACCTTTGTGACAGTTTGCCAGTGAAAAATACTTCTATCTATAAGATGCACAAATCTGCAGAAGCCCAGAGGATAAACTTTCACTACAAGAAGGACATTGAGGGGCTGGAGCGTGTCCAGAGAAGGCAACGAGGCTGGGGAGGAGCTGGAGAACAAGTGCTGTGAGGAGAGACTGAGGGAACCGGGGGTGTTCAGCCTGGAGAAGAGGAGGCTGAGGGGAGATCTCATCACTGTCACAACTGCCTGAAAGGAGGCTGTGACAGGGTGGGTGCTGGGCTCTGCTCACAGGTGACAGCGATGGGACGAGAGGAAAACGCTGCAAGTTGTGCCAGGGGAGGTTCAGACTGGACATTGGGAAGAATTTCTTCACTGAAAGGATGGTCAGGGATTGGCACAGCTGCCCAGGGAGGTGGTGGAGTCGCCATCCCTGGAATGGTCTAAAAAATGGGTAGATGACTTCCTTAGGGACGGGGTTTAGTAGGGAGACAGGTACTGTTGGACTTGATGATCTCGGAGGTCTCTTCCAAGCTTACGATTCTATGATTAACCAACATTCTGGTTTTGCATCTGGCTTCTATTAGTCAATAGCACATGAGGTGATGGTATGCTAGAAGGAAAGAGCGTGTGGAGGGATTCTAACACTCAGTTACCACATCTGTCTCTCTATATTATCATCATTAGAGCATTTAGATGCAATTTATCTCCCTTTGCATTTGAAAGATTCATGTTCCCTCCTATGAACTGGGCATCAGCCCAACCGTGGGGGAACACCTTCACTTCAACACCTGCTATCAGCCATCATCAGCCCAGCAAGCTCTGGTTTGATAGATATGTTTCATATTTGTTTATATGTTTGCGATCTTTAGCTGAGCAGGGAAGGAAGCAGCGCATGTTTCTCTGTTGTGGAAACGGGAAAGGAAACTAGGGGAGAGGAAAATAAAGTTATGTCCACTTTTCCACAGCTGACAGATTTTACTGCTCAGACATACGGAAATTTAGCAAAGCTGGGCTCTGCTGCCATTTTAATTAAACATAAATAGAGAAGGAGGATGCTGCTGGGGTTAAGGCCATTGGCTTAGGCACAAGAGATCAAGAGTGAGTCACTAGCAACTGCCACAGTCTGACACTGGGCAAATCAACCTCTTTGTGTCCCAGATTTACAAAATAGCTTGTGTATTTGGACTTCATGTTCCTTTGGGCAAGGATTGGCTTTTATTACATTTTTCTCAGCATCCAGTACCCTGAGGCCCTGATCTCTATGAGGTCATTTGGTTATTATCATAATACAAACAGTTCCATCTACTTCTCTGCTCTCTGGCCTAGATCTCACCCCTCAAAAAAGCTGCATGTAAAAAGGAACTGAGGAAAAATATGTACATAAAGCACAGACAATTTTCCTTTCAGGTCAAAATCTTAAGCAAAATATCATAGCTATTTCTGTTATGTTGGAACAAAATTGCTTATTACTAATTAAGGCATTACAGAACTGAAGCTGAAGAAACTTTCTTTGTTGACCTACTCCCAGGCATTCACGGCAAAATGAAAAAGCACTAAGGTGATCAGAAGTTCCATATAACTGAGTTCCATCTCCGTCATTTAAAAAAAAAGTGGGGCAGGGAGTACTGTTGCAGTGCACACTTTGTCATATCTGGTAACTTATTTTGCAGACGGTTGCTAAAACATGCTTTGGAAGAAGGTACACGGATCCTTATTTTCTCAGTCTTCCACCAGGGAGAACAACGTGGCATGGTCTGCGCTCCTGCTACTCTCATCTCACTGGGCTGCGTAGGTGGGTGTGACGCCTGCAGCACATGTAGACATTCTCACGCGAGCTTTAATCTAGAATCTACCCCACGCAGGCTGTACCGACACATCCACTGCAACATGCACAGATGCTGGATACAGGAGAGGTCTAACTTGAATCAGGAGATCTGGGTTCTGTTAGTAACTATATATTTCCTGTATCGCTCTAGGCAAAGCATTCAGGGCCTGATCCAGCCTCCGTGTAATTTCACAGCAATCTTTCCTCTCTGTGAGGAGGATTAGACTCCCGGCGCATCACTTTCCCAAGCTCTCCATATTCCTCAGCCTCACAATAATACCCGCCCGCTCCGTAGGTGTCTGATAAGGCTTTAAACCATTTGCCTCTCAAGTGATTTGCTGCTTGGGCATAGCATGAACATGCAATTGAATTAAATTCTTGATACAGCAAAACCCTCAAACCTGTAATAAACTTCAATTAAGTAAACACATACTGGAGAGTTTTAGGTTGAGTGCCATTAGGTGTCAATATGTAGTCTTAAACAAGCAAGAAGGTAAATAACTGCGGTGTAACTGCTTAGGAGCCTGACATTAAGCATATGCCAATGTACCTTGCTCAAGGCTGTATTATTTATTATTAACCACACACGTGTGCTTAAAGTTAAGCATCTGCTTAAGCGTGTTGCTCAATTCATGCCTAAAAGCATAATGCTCATACGCTTTCTAGCACAGCATATGCAGACACTTGAGCCTAGAAGGTACTAAAAATAAGCCACATTTGATTACATGGAACGGCACAAATTTATACTTCTATTTTTCTAACATATCTAAAGAAACACAGGAAACTTATGGTTGTGTAGCCCGTGCTAATTTACAGGAATCCTGCTTACCCTATAACCCTTTGCTTTTACATAACGTTGAAATCACAGTACGGATGTGTATTTTGAAGTAATTGTGTTGGTGGTCCCTTCGTGCTTTCTGAACATCTAACGGTTAGCTAAGCAAACACACGTGACTGATTAAAAGAAGAAAGGGAACTATTTTTACAGGGACCATTAAACTTTAACTGCCATCTGGCATGGAATGATTAGAGAAGATCAAAATTAAGGCAGTCAACACAAATACCGTGTGGATACCTCAGGGAATTAATGTGGAGAGAAGACGGTGGACTTGTGGCTATGTTAAGAGACAGACAGAGAAGGAAGTGGTGAACACATCCTTTACGGCTGCTACCCTAATGGCCACATTCATAGCAACAGGAGCAGACAAAGAAGAAATCGAGAACACCTGGGAATAATCAGACGCTTGCTGTCATAAAAAAGAATGTTAAAGCATTATACAAGAGCCACACCATTCTTGTTCCCCAACAAGCCAGGAAGGAAATTTTTATTGTGGAGGTGTGTTGAAGTTGGCAGGTAGTTAATATTCAAATTAGCCTACTATCTTTACACAGGCATTTTAAATAAGGCCTGTAATAAATCTTTTAATTAAAAGACCTTAAGGAACATGGACCTGTGGTTGATCTAACTGAACACTGGATGTCACTATTTATACACACTATTAGTCATTTTAGAGGAATTAAAACCACAATCCAGCCATGGATCGGAACAATCCAGCCACGGCTCTTTCAAATTAGCTATCTTTAATTATTAATGTTCTTGAGATGGCAGTTTCAGTCTGCCAAAGCTTCCAAGATGCCTAAACAAACACAGGTCACTTTTGTGCAGTTACTCTATTGCCTGACCCGGCTATGCTGCCGTTCGGTGCTCCCTAACGGGAGTACCATGTCTGATTTCATACTTTATGGGAAAGATTTGAGGTTTGGTTAGAGAGATAATGGACTGGGTGCTCACTGCAATATCTCACAGCTGAGATTCTTATCAGGCAGCCAGATTATAGTCTCATAACTCTGCTGTTGTGACTGGTGAGGAACAATCAAAATACAGCTCGCTTAAAACCGCAACAGCCCTCACGTGAGGCAGCTCCTGGTCTGACTACATTGGAGTAGAACCTTCTTCCACCCCTCCAGAGCTACCAGGTTAGAAAATCCCTGGTCACTGAAGCACCTGCCCTGAGCTGTTTCATCCCATGATACTAATAACATACAGGGTTTAAAAAAAAATAAAAAATAGAGTATCTCTGAGATCAAAAATAAATCAGTGCCAAAAATCAGCTGCCAAAAGGACAGAAGACAGGTGAGAGGAGGTAAGGATTAGGAACAATTGATACAGTAATGTAGTGTGAAATGAGAATGGTTATCTTTGTTTCTTGAGCTCAATACAGTGTTTTGAAGTTTGACTTTTCAGTATCATAGGAGTAGCACGTGTGCTTCAAAGCCTATGGAATCTTGTCAGCTGTACTTGATTTCACAAACTTAAACAACAACAACAACAAATATTATAGTAAATGTACACGTTACTACTCTGAAATGTATAGTGAGGACAAATATTTGGTAATTTTAGACCTTGATTCTCAACAGAATTTTCCAATACAATCATACGTCTACTTGTCACTCTGCATCCTTGCTAGGACCGTTAAAAATTTACCTCTTCTTAAATTCAGTAGTCTTTAAGGGAGAATTAAAAACAGCCTTAGGTTCCTTTTCTATTAAAGAAAATGACTGAAAATATCTCTCATTATTTGAAAAAGTAAATTTCTATGCAGGACGTAAACATGGTCTTTCCTATTGCTGTACAGCAAGTGTACTACTGTAAGAACACTACGGGTATCCAGAGGGTTGTGTCTTTTGAGGTTTTATTCCACAGATCCCGGCTGGACAGCAAAGCATCTGAAAGTAAGTAGTTGTCACTGGAAACGTATGGCTGGAAATTGTCTGCTCTAAATATTTTTATTTATATTTTTATTTATTTATATTTTTATTTTTTATTCTAAGTATTATTTTTGGAAAAATATTCTGGGCAAAATATTCTTTTGCTTAATGACAAAATTGTATTTTAAATTTGAGTGTAGTTGGCTTTCCAGGTGAGGCTCATGAACAGGTTTTGGTCTTTCCTAAACCATTTCTAGCCTTATACAGTACAGAATAATTCTGCTAACACAAGTCACCTGTCCTGTGGAGTAAAACAGGAGTCTAGCGCAGCTATAACAAACTGATATGATACTAATGCTAGACATAGTGTGTATTATTCTAATATTTATGTATCTTACATAGAGCATTATACAGAATATTAGGTTTAATAAGCAGTATTAATTTTTCTGTACATATATACCACTTTACAGTTGAGTCAGGGCAGGATATGCCTTGTACACAAATCTATTCAGAATCTAGAAGGGCAAAAGCTGTGATGCAAAAATGCAAAGCTCTATCATTCTCTCCTTGGAATGTGCCACAGACAAAAAGCAATCAAGGGCCACCTGAAAAAAGTAGCGCAGCTCTGGAAAACTTCTGCAGTTTCACGCCCCAGCTTTGATGCAGAAACCCATTAAGACTGCTTAGAGCATATAACAGCCTATGCCTCTCTCCTGTTAACAAGGTGCAGAGCATTCATTCTCCACATGCAAAATTCCAAGCACTGAGCCAAACTGAAAGAGAAATACAGTAGGCATTTGTTGATTTTTTTTTTTTTTTTTTTTTTTTTATAATGCCTACAAGCATCCACAGATGTGACACAATGCAGGGAAGCATGTGGCCTTAAGCTGGAATTATTTGCAAACAGCAGGATCTCCTGGCAAAAGAGATGGCACTTGCTGTGTTATGAAAGCTGTCCCTCTAAAGCCATGTTTGGTTAGCACCTATGCCCTGTTGAAATTGGCATGGATAATTCCAAGTGGGAACAATGCCAGCATGACAGATGGGAGTGAATGCAGTCATGCCAGAGAACCAGTATGTTCATCAAACCTGAATATTAGGGACAGAGTCCTTTCCAAGAATTTAGAAATGGCAGGCTGTCCAGAGTTTCTGTACTTTAGGTACAGAATATAAGACTATATGATCTATTTTGTAACTATGAGCAAAATTAATTGTAGTAATTTTGAAATCGTTCATCTAAGCCACACAAAGGATGTCAGCAGTCAGCTGAATTAGAACAACCTTTACTCCAGATTCAGACTGGCACCAGGTCCTAGAGGACAAAACCAGTGCATTGGAGTCAAAATGATTCCACAGATTTTCTGCTAAGAGGTTCAGATTGAAGAGCTTTCAGACGATAATGAATATTCTTCATTTATATAGGGCCTTTCAGGCAACGATCCCAAAGCACTTTGCAAGGGGATGAGAATCAATATTCATAGTTGGAAGGTACATCGTTTACAATTAAGCAAACGAATCTTGCACGTGTTAATGGGCTGCCATCCCACCTCCTGCCCCACCAAGGGTTATAAACTGGAACTATACTCTTAGCAGAGAGGGTGGAAGAAGACAAAATCCTTCTGCCACAATGCTGGCAGATACATGTGCATACCCTGCTTTTTGCTCTTTACGTGGCACAAATCGTCAAAACAGTTCAGATATCCAAAACACTAATTTGATCTCCAAAAAGGAACTAGTAATCTTAGGATTTCTGAGCACTGGACAGCCACCTTTCCTATTTCTCTTTTCAGGTTGTGAACAGCCAAACCATAGTGCCCAAAACCACTTGCCTAGGATCATATGCCTGATTCTCAGAAACAAGAAGAAGAAAAAAAGTCTAACCAAAATAGTTTAGGTCCTATTGTTGAAAAAACAGGACTCTGGTAGCGTAATTCCCCCTGTGCAAACAGCTTGTACTTGCAGAAGAGCCTGTTAACAACACATCCTTCCATTATGGGTTTCTATAAATTCAGCAACAAAAAATTATGGATACTTTTGAAACATTGCCTCTAATATAGCCAGAGTCTTTACTGTCTGCGCTGTTCTCTGGATTTCTGTTTTATCAGAAAGTATCTTATGAAAGGTGTATTTGGGTTGCTTACGTTGTGTTCTAACCAGTGCAGCTAATGATGTCAGCTAAACTTTGTTTTCTGTTAAAAAGATGTTTAATAGTATTAGCAGGAATAAAAACCATTGCTGAATTTATTTTCATTTAATTCTGTAAACTAGAATTCTGTGTGTGTGTTATCCAACTGACTGACCATTTCAGGTATCAGCTGGTTTTTGCAACGCAGCAAAGAAGTCTGAACTAGCCTTGGGAAATATGTGAGTCAACTGAGTTAAGACACTGTAGTTAGGTGAGTTTATGTTCTAAGGTAATATATGAAGAAGTACATTTATTCCAAAGTTTCTGAATTTTCTGTGTGATTATAATAATTACTTTGGTTAAACATCAGTGGGTTGTTTTATTATTGTGTTTCCTCAAAAATCAATTGTAAAAAACACTAGCTAGATACAAAATAATGATTTTTAAATTCATGAAAGCTTACCCTGAACGTGGTGATCCTGACACATGGTGTAACAGATGTGAAGCATAAAGTGAAACTATTTGTGAACCTAGCATTTCCTTTCACCTTGAGTTATATTGTAAATACAAATAAATATTACATTAAAACATGGAATCAGAATTTTTTAGGAAATTTATAATTTTTGTTGACATATCAAATGAATTTTTAAAATACAGGATCACCTCTGCCTTGTGACACGCTGGGTTTTACAAAGAGATGGCTGGTTTTTACGTATTTACACTGTTATACAGCATCCTGAAGCTAACCAGCAGAATGTGAACGCTGGAGAACAGGGTTTGTTCTCTAGAGGGAGAGCACTTCTACCAGTCTTTTCTGGCGAGGCTGCCTTGGAGCCTTGATCTCAGTTTCCACCAGAATCCAGTAGCATGGATGAAGATGAAAACATCTCTGTTCCATGGTGAATTTCTGCCGTAGCAGAATGGTTTTCCTCTTGACAACATCCCATTTTGATGTGTAATGTCTATGGTAGTAGACGACCTATTTATATAATCATCATGCCATTTAAAGCAGATCTTAGAGACCCAAAAATGACAAGCATTATCATGATTTTTGACTCATTGCATCAACGGTCTCAACAGTACTAGCGTGCTTTCAGAATCTTGCTAAGTATGAACACGGTATGATGTTTGTCATTAATGCCATCCGTTTCTAGGACTCGGGTGTTAAAATAATCAATGGACTGTTGAGCGAAATGCTCTACAGCCTAAATTAGACCTACTTTGTTAATTGCCTTATTGGAATGTATTGGTTTTCCAGACACATCTCCTCTTCAAACTAGATTAAAAAAAAAGAGTAGTGTAAGCGTGTGACATGCTTTCAGGTAATAAACCTTTGCTGGGAGATAAATTTAATCTGAAGGAATAGGTTTACTTCTGGAAGTAGAACTTTTTATTTAGGCTTTGGACAATGGAATTTCTCTTGACTAGCTTTCTCCTTCAGCAAATACAGAGCAGGCATTCATCTTTTACAAGTTATTAATAATAAATGCTGAATTCTGTTGGACCCTTTGGTGCAAAGCACTCTGGACGTACTCATTTATTCAGCATTGTACAGGATTTCACTTTTTCAACTGAAGCAATCTGCAGTTGCCAAAATTGACCTGTATCAGGAGGAAACCCAACACCTATCTACCACGCAGACATGCCAGTTTACCAGTAACGTTCCCAGTTTCCTTATTACCTGCTTTCTGCATGGTAGACTGAACAAATACAAGGCTTGATAGATCTCTTTAAGAAGTTACCAGAAAACGCCATTTGTATGCAGTGTCTGTTCTACTGATACTCATGACTCGTAACAATCACAGTTTGACACACGTAGATAGCAATTCATTTCAGGGTTGCACAGAGAAACCGCACGTCACTGTAGGACTGATCCATTCCACGATGTACCTAGGAAATGAGCTGCTTGGCAGTGAAGATGAAACAGACTGCTGCTTTTCTAAAAATAAGGACAAAACGATGGGGAGAATCTTTATGGTTTCATGGCAAGTCTTCCGAAGGCTCAGGAAATCTGGGATGATCTTTCTTTTTGCTTTCTGGGGAAGAAGGCCACACTAGTGAAGCACAGATAACGATCACTCGCTGTTCTTACTGCCCTGACATAAACCTAGCTCAGCAGCAGGGAGCTGCAGGAGAGAAGGGGCGCAGCTCTTGAGGCACCGTGCACTGCTCAAACAGCTGCAGTGTATCTTCCTTGCCAGAAGTAAATTGGGGAGGAAACCGCCTCTGGCTGCCTTGGCTTACTGCCCACAAGCAAAACTGCTCATGTCTGGGAGAGACAATTGGAAAACTGGGGATCTCTTCTAAGAGGCTTTGGGAATTCAAGATAAAATTCCAAGTAGAATAGACTGTCAGAAGCGTGGTGAGCAACTAGAAATTACACTGTTCTTCAGCACAGCGATGCACTTCCGTGGGGACCTAGCAGCAGGTCAAACAGAGAGGAAACAGCGTAAGATTAACAGAAGTCTTTTTTTATGAAGATCTGCTTGAATTAGACCAAACGTGGTCCCCAGAGATCAGTAACTGCTCTTCTAATTCCTCCTGAAAGCAACAGCTGAGTTGCATTTAAAAAAATATCAGCTGTTATGCCTTAAAAGCAACAATAAACAAGTGTTTAATGTTGGTTTTGACATTGTTCAGATCGAACAGCTTGCAAATGCGTTTTTTGCAAAACATTCCAATGCAGGAATCGTGACAGTAGAGGGCCCTTTGTTTGTGAAAGAAGAGGGTTTCATGTAACATTTTTTCGAATCCATGTGTCTTTGTGCCATGCATATACAGGAGCTTAACGTCTACTTTCTTCTACATTCAGAAGAGCTGGGGGGGATCCATTTCATGCCTGGAGGCACCACACCAGTAGGTTCCCAAGAAGAAATCCTGTCTCTAACTGCTGTTCTTTTCACGAACAAGCAAGTTTCTTTGTTGTAAACAGCCCGCTGGCTAGTATACTTCCTAAGGGAAGCACGTTGCTTCACAAAGAGTGTACTATGTATGTTAGCGCACAGCAGCAAGTTACATTGAAGTCATTCCACCAGTGCAGCGTCCATGTATACTTTTATTCATGGCGCTGGGAGTATCCGTTAACACAATAGCAAGTAAATTGAAATATTTTTAAAATGAAAATCTCTGCCTGATCATTAAAGGGTTACACCATTAATGCTTACTTCTTACTTAGTGTTTGTCTGTGGAAGAACCACTTGACAGGCACTCCAGATGTGCCCATTCATCTCTGTTCCCAAACATTGAGTGTAAAATGTGAAAAGAAAATGAAAAAGCAGGCAACTTATAACCTCTTTTGCTGGCCTTTATAAACTCCTTTTTTGTTGTTCTATTGCTATGACTCTGAATGCACATTGGAACCAAACCAAGCTTGCTGTTGGGTTTGAGGCAGAGAGCAGAAAGCTGGGAAACTCAGACTGTACTGCTGTCTCTCACCTTAGGACCCACAACTGAGCACAACTCCACTGTACCTAAGGATCAGAAGATGCTGCCCTGTAGGTTATAAAAGCAACATTATTGTTAAATATCGGTATGCAAGTTGCTGATATGGAGTCTGTCTCAACTGTGTGGTACCTGTGGCTTAATCTGCAACAGCCACATTGACAGTTGGTGTAATTTTGCAGGAGGCCAGCAGTTGAATCCTAAGACACCGTGCTGTGTTCCCATCCCTAAATACAATGTACATACCCTCTTACTCTTCCCTTCAGGGACAGTCGGTAGCACACAGACTATTTTAGAATTTAAATGCATTTTTATAGCATACATAATATCAAATAAAAATTTTACAACTTAAATACGTTCCCCAGTGTTTTACTCAAAACATGATTTTTTCTACATTTTTCCTAGTTGCCACCAATACTGTTAATGGTTGCAAATGACCTTTAAAATGATGATCCCCCATATCAAGTGAAAAACACCAAAGAACGGGGAAGTGATTAAAGTGGGAATCCCGGGAACACATGCTCAGCTCAGCAATGATAATCTTGTTTTGATTAAGCTTGACTAAAAAGGATTTTTCTGTTACTCGGGTGTGAAGCTGCTCATCATGCAAAAGCCACTAATTAAACAGCAGGGCCTTTTTGAACACTTCATCTGTTTTTCCGCTGGTAAATCATAGAATCACAGAATGTCCTGAGTTGGAAGGGACCCACAAGGATCATCAAGTCCAACTCCTGTCCCTGCACAGGACACCCCCAACATTCACACCGTGTGACTGAGGTGTGTATCTGAAGTATTCTCAGGCTTGGCTCTGTGACTGCTTCCCTGGGGTTCCAGTGCTCCACCACCCTCTGAGTGAAGAACCCTTTCTTAACATCCAAGGTAACCCTCCCCTCGCACATCTTCCTGCCATGCCCTCAGGTTCAGAGAGGTCCAGAGATCAGCCCCTGCTCCTCCTGCTTCCCTCCTGGGAAAGCGGTAAGAAGGACTTGCTTACACAATACATAGAATCATAGAATCCTAAGGTTGGAGAGACCTCTGAGATCATCGAGTCCAACCACACCTGTCTCCTTACTAAACCCTGTCTCTCAGGAACTCAGCCACACATTTTTTAAACCCCTCCAGGGATGGCGACTCCACCACCTCCCTGGGCAGCTGTGCCAGGGCATGACAGCCCTTTCAGTGAAAAACATGTTCAAATTACTCCCAAAACTCTCTGTGGGGACAGTCAGGAAGAGAAACAGTTTTTACACAGCTTCTGCACTTCAAACACTCGCCAGGTAGGGGTGTCTATCGAGGGAACAGACACCTCCGAACCGCTGCCTCGCCCAGCGCTGCGTTCCCGCGCTGGGGCCGCCTGAGGGGTCGTGGCGGGCTTTCCCTGAGGTGGGCTTTCCCTCAGGCGGCCCCAGCGCGGGAACGCAGCGCTGGGCGGGGCAGCTCCGTCCCACGGGGCTGGGGCGGGGCGAGGGGGGCGAGTGGGCGGGGCGAAGGGGTCGAGTGGGCGGGGTGGAGCGCCCCCCTCCGCCGCCAATGGAGCGGGTACAAAGTGACCTTGGCGCGGCGCCCCGCCCCCTCCCGCCGCGCTGCATCCGGGCGCTTCCCGCCCGCCCCGCCGCGCCTGCGCAGAGCCCCCAGTGCCTTGGTGCGGCAGCCGCAGCGGGTGAGTGGTCGCACCGCACCATCCGTCCCCATCGCCGCCCCCGCGGCTCCCTCACGCTCTTCCTCTCTCCGCAGAGACACCGGACTGCCATCCCCGGGACGCCGCCCGCCGAGATGTTCGCCTGCGCCAAGCTTGCCGCCTCGCCCTGCCTGGTGAGTTGGGGCGCGGGGCCCGCGGGGGCGCCGGGGCCTCCTCGCCGGCCGCGTCCCGCGCTGCGAGGCACCCGGGGTCGGGCCGGCCGCTGCGCCCCTCGGCGGGGCCCCGGGACGAGCCCGTGCCGAGGGCTGCCCGCCTAAGTGCCGAGGTGGGGGGGGGGTGAGCTGTACCCGGGCCGGATTCTCCTTCCCACATCCTTGGTGTGGGGCCAGGGCCCTTGGCCAAGGTGAGGGGCCTTCCCGCGCGGGCCGGGCAGGGGGAGGGCAGCGCAGAGCTTGGGGCCTGGTGCGCTCGGCGCCTCGCGTAGGTCAAACTCCAGCCTGTTGCTTGTCCTACGCAAGGCCGAGGTCTTTTGCCCTTGGAAAGACAAGGGACTGTGTTGCTTGCAGATGTCCTCTCCAGCCTGCAGAAGGTCTCGGTTTGCATAGTGCAGGCACAGGTTTCCCCTGCGGGAAGAGCTTTGTGCAAGAGTCGCTGTGACCTTAGGCTGCTGGAAGCCCAAGGACACGCGCAGGCCTCTTGTGAAAGAGGATTCATTCATTTATGCGTCGCTAGATTTAAAAGTCTAGGTCATGCCCGTGCATTTAACAACTTTGGAAATCATTTTGATGGCTTTTATTTTTTCATTTTAATATGTATATCACTGCCTTCTGGTCTATCTGGCTTTTTTGTCGCTATTTTGCTACTTATTCTGTCGGTATAACGCATGCATAGGTTCACTGAATGATTTCACTATTCACAGTATTGTCTTCTGAAAACAGTGCTATCAAATTGCATGGCACTGATTGCTTCTGTGTGGTTTATTACATATATCCAGCTATGCAAAGCTTGTCTTTCAAGTGAGACAAATGGCTTAAGGTAATAGCCTTATAATCTTACAGGCTATTGTACAGGAACAGCTGTGATCAAATGTTTCTCTTTTTATAGCTTTTTTCCTCCTCTTGCAGATCCGTGCTGGATCCAGAGTCTTGTACAGACCAATTTCGGCATCTGTGTTGTCTAGGCCAGAGGTCAAGAATGGAGAGGTACCTTATAAACAAAATTCTGTATCTTCCTAAATTACCTGGTGAGCCTAAATGTCCTCAACCTAGAGTTCACTTGTACTAACTCAAATATCTGTAGTGTGAAAGTTGCTTTCAGTCATACACCTAATAATACTTGTTGCTGTCTTGCTGGTTTTCCCTTGAAGTCTTTCACATTTATTGTTGATTGCTTTCAGATTATATCCTGAATTTTTTAACTCTTAGTTACAGTTTCATCACTTGGAAGGGAACTAGACTTTGAATCTAATACAGCTTTTGTAACTGCAGAATAACACTATCGAAGTGGTCATAGAAAATGGTCTGTGTTTAAATATAATGTTTTTCATGTTTTGTTTTCTTAGGGCAACTCAACACTTAATGGGGCCCAAAATACTGTCTCCCAGCTAGCACTTAGAGAATTCCAAACTAGTGCTATCAGCAGGGACATTGACACTGCTGCCAAATTTATTGGTGCTGGTGCTGCCACAGTAGGTGTGGCCGGTTCTGGTGCTGGTATTGGAACAGTCTTCGGTAGTCTAATCATTGGTTATGCCAGGTAATCAATCTCTCTCTTATAAAACTCAAACTGCATGCAATTGTGTCTTGAGACAGCACTCCCAGATAAGCTAAGCTGTAGTAAGGATGATGGCACTGTAATAAAATCTGTTAATAATTACTGTTAATGGCAAACATGGCTAAGTAGAGTCTTATGAAACTACTATATTCATCAAGATGGCTGTATCGTTAAACTCAACTTTGTACACTCTACCTGGAGAAGAGGCATGAATGAAATGAGATCCATAGACTTGGTTAGTGTTTCGGTCACTGAAGTCAAGTGTTTCATCATCCAGTTCCAGAACTGAATTAAAATTCTAGCCTGCCTGCATCTTTTCCCATGTGAGAGGGGAACAGAAGAACTAAAGAGAAACTGTATGAAAACTGATAATAAGTAATGGGAGTTTGTATGCTTTAGACTTAGTAGTCAGCATTGTTATTTTAAAAATGGGTGCTTTATTCATTTTTTTCTTAACAGCTTTGCATCTCAGAATATGTAATTACTTTATCGAATAAGTAAACATTCCTTCTAGAAATCTGGAAGGGGGTAAAGGTAGGGATTTTATAGTAGGAACGAACTTTTTCCAGATAAGTTTACAATATTACTGTTATAAGAATAGTTCACGTGGTGTCATGAAAGAGTAGAACTGGTAGAGGCATAAAGAAGCTTTACTGAAAGTTTCATGTTCTTCATTACTCTTTCAACCATTTAAGACTTAGTTAAGTCTTATTTCTTAAAGATTTTTAAGCCCAGCTGAACACAAGGAAGTTCACTTTCCACTTGAAGAAGCATAAGTATTTTCAATAAAAAACTGTCTCTATTTTTTGGGGGATTTGGCACGAACATGCCAGTAGGTATTTATAACATTATTTGGTAGTGTTATGTTGAAGGTTTTTCTGTTCTCCCCCACACTTCTTGGAGGGATACATTTGTTGCATTTTTGTAACAAGTTGCTCATTTCACTTCCTGTATTTCTCTGGGAGCTACTTAAAATGTTACGCACAAACTTCCTTTAAATCTAGTTCTGATTTGCTGATTTCTAAAGCGTAGTGCTGGTAGTTCCTGCATGGGGAGGATGTAGAGAAGTCAAATTCGAAAGCATAGGTGAACATAGTGACAAAAACAGTGCTCGTCTGGAAAAGCCATGTACAATCTACACAACTTGAATGTGGTCTTAATTGCCAGCTCATTTGTCTTCAGTGAAATCCTTGTTAAAAACTACTTCTGCTTGAATTTATTGGGTTTTTCCTGTTATGGAATCTGTGGCAAAGAAGTATGAGGTTCTGAATCTGTGAGATACATTAAACTATATGAGAAACTTCTTAACTGTAAAGATAACAAGGTCTTACACCTCCGCTTCCTTTTAGAAATCCTTCTCTGAAGCAGCAGCTGTTCTCGTACGCTATCCTGGGATTCGCCCTGTCTGAAGCTATGGGTCTCTTCTGTCTGATGGTTGCTTTCTTGATCCTATTTGCCATGTGAAAGGAGATCTGCCTGAAATACTGGCATTGGAATGTAACTGCATTTTATGGGACTCCCAAAATGTTGGTGTCATGGAAATTGATGCTATTTCCAAAGTCATTTCATTAAAAAGAACAACATTAACTGTCAACCTGTTGCCTGCATTTATTATCTTTCTCACTAGGGTACCTGGAACAATGGATTTTGCCATTCAGTCACCATGCATTTTTCTTGATAATGACATATCACATAGGACCCTCAAACGATGACTTCAAGTCAAACCTTTTATTTATTAATAATATTTGTTAAAACTAATGTTGGCATATCCTTGAAAGATCAAAGTATGCACAGATTAAATGTGAAAGGCTATGCTGCTGGCCTTGTTCTTCACTTTCAAACTTACCCAAACCTGTTTATGTGCACAATTTGGTTTTTTTAGGCTAGCTAGCACATTAGGTGTTCTGGCACCTCTTGATAGAAGGAGGTAAATGCAAGTCCATAAACAGTGAGAGCTCCCTTTCCATCGGTTTGCAGTTACACTATAAATTTTGATCACCATGGTAAAAAATTTTTTGCTTGTTTGAGCAGTGTCCCAGCCGAACCAACCAAACTAATGCTTTAGATTGGCCTGAGACATTTAATTATGGCACATTAATATCATACACTTGCTTAGTTACTGCATTCTTGGTCTCACCTAATTAAAAGAGAGAACTTCCAGCTTCCGAATTTTGGGAAGTCAGCCTTGCATTATCTTCCAGATTATTTTAAAAGCAATAGGATCAAAACATTTTTAATAAGATATCTGCAGTATCAAGCTTTGCTTTTGCCAGTTATCTGTGTTTTAAAATCTAAATGTGTGTACAGTGTTGTCTGCACTCTGAGCAACGTACTCCACTACTGTATACTAGTCTTGTGGGTGGGTTGAGAGCCTATCAGTCTTTATTCAGAGTATTAAATAATAGATCTGATCATTCACCAAATATAAACTGAACTTCAGAAGAAGACGAGCGAACTTGTTACTAACTCTGTCATCTTGCTGTTAAAGCGGTAATTAATTAAATCTAGGCAACTAATCTCCCTAGCCCTAGGGAAAGGGAGAAATTACCAGTGGCTCTCAGATCAGTGCATGGTGTAGGCAAGACCTGTGTTTTCATCTAAATTCAAATACCAAGTTCATGTTCATGTAGTCTAGCATAAGGAGCTACTTTCCCTGTATGTTCTTGGAAGAAAATTATCATCTTAAAAGCTGCCACATAAATACTTTTGTGTATCTGAGGTTTGGGAATGTAGAATATGCAGCATCTTTAAATATTCATCTCTAGCACAGTGTTACAGTGCCTTCTATGACTGAGGCTGGAAGTGAGGTTTTAGAAGGCGTGAGGGAGGGGCAGGAGGTAAAGTGTGTGGCAGCTATTTTCCAGAATGATGTGTGCTCACTCTAGGGTTTTTTTATTAAATTATCTTTATCCATTCTCTTGAGCTGTTATGTTACTCAGCTGACATAGAGTGCATTTTTCCTGGATGAAAGGCCAATAATGATTCTGAAAATTCTAATAAAGCTCATCTGCGTACTGCTGTCCTTCTGGTGGGTGATGAACCGTTGTGTTCTTCCAGCCCTGTAGAGATCTGTGCAGGCATCTGGGGTGGCAATCCTCATCTCCTGGTCTGGTCTAGTCTAGTGGACTAACTTCAGATTTCCATACCACTGGGATTTGGCTAAACAAGGGCCTTCCAGATCTGTTAATCATCGTTGTCAATTTGTTTACTTATAAAATGGTTCTCTAGTTGTGTGTTTGGTGTAAAGAGATGTTCTGGCTATGCCATTGCTCCATAACCACAATAAGAAAGCTGTCTGAGTCATCATAAACTACTGAATAATGATTTCTGGATTTACATGCTGTCTTTTCCAATGCAGTTCACCCTGTCAGTATCCACCCTGTCAACATACACCCTTTTCCCTACCATCAGCCTTGCAAGAAAGGCAGAAGACAACTGAGGTGACCCTGTATATAGATGGAAAGCCTGTCTATTTTAGTAGTAGCATCTCCCCAAACTTGCTAACTTTTGCCTTGCTCTTAGGCTGCAGAACATGGGGAACACCCGAGCAAAACTGTTATCAGGTTATGGCAATCTTGAAAGAATCAGATCTCGGTGTTAAAGAGTAATCAAGGTCTTTCAAAACACAGCAACAAACCTTCACACAGAGGATTATCCTCCTTATGGACAATAAGGGGCTTACGAGTGGTGGGTGGATTTTCAAGATCTGAGTGCTCACATAGCACACTGCTTCCCTTCTCTATTGCTCTGTTTTCACTGGTCTTGAAAAACAGACCTTGGTTTTGGTGGTTACTTGAGAACTTCAACAGCTCGGTCAATTAATTAATTAATTCTGTGTTAAATTTAGGTAAAGACGCTTCACTTCTGCAACATTTTTGATGCAACGTTAAATAAGGTGAATGTTTAGCAGAAGCATGGCTTCAGGTGCACGCCTTGTTTCTGCCCCCAGAGATGTGGGATGTTGAGAGACTGGGAAACCCAAGGAGTACAACCAGTACAGGGTTTTGGAGGGCCGATTATTTCAACAGTTAGATGTGACAAGCGTGTTAAGCGCTGTTGCTGAGCGAAGCCTTGCAGCAGTTTACTCTCTGCCTGCTCCCCTCCCTCAGAGCCAGCAGCTCAGCCCCTGAGCCCCCGGCCGGCACGGCCGCGCAAATCCTCCCCCAGCGGCAGCTCTGCCCAGCACGCCGCAGCGCGGCTCTCGCGGCAGATGTGCTGCCCAGATGTGGCCGGTGAAGTCTCCAGCCAGCCGCACCCGCCCGGGGCCCCGGCAGGGACAAGGAGAGTCACTGCTCCGAGTCCCGGGCAGCCGTGTAACGGGGCTAACGCAGCTCCTCGCTGGCCGCGAAGGCGCAGGGCCCATACGTTCGTCCGACGGGGCGCAAGAGCTGGCACGGCACGGCACGGCACTCGCCCACCCGCAGGCGGACGCGGGGGCTCCCCTCGGCCACACCCGAGCGCTTGGCGCTTCCTGCCACGCCCCCCCAGCCGCCCCGCCCAATCAGCAGCCCGCGCCGACCCCCGCCCCGCCCGCCCCCGCCACGTGACCTGCGCCCGCCCGCGGCGCGTAGCGGTGTCACCGCACTCTCGCGAGAAGTGACGGAAGCCCGAGGGGGACCCGGCCTTTCATGTGCGGGCGGCCCGCGCGCCTGGGGTGAGTTTGTAAACACGAGCGCGGCGCGGCCCGGCGGCGGCTCCGCCTCCCTCCGCGCGGCGGCGGCCCCGGGCGGGCCCGCGCGCGGGGGCGGAGCAAGGAGCGGCACCGCTCGGCAGTGGGTGGGGGGACCCGGGAGGCAGGAACATGGCGCCGCCGCTGCTCTTCGCGGCAGCCCCCTCCCCCACCGCGGCCTGCGGCTCCCGCCGCCCCTGAGCCGGGGCGGGGCCGCCGGCACCGTTACTCGCCCGCAGGTAGGGGGGCCACGGAGGGGGGCGGGTGAGGGGGCGGCAGCTCCTGGGAGTGGCCTGGCCCGCGGGGGCATCGCCGGCACCGGGGGCGGCGGGCGAAAGGCGGGAGGGGAGCGGGAGGAAGGGGGCAGCCGGGCCGGGCCTTTCCGCCTCAGCGCAGCCCCGAGGAGGCCTCTCCTCGCGCCCGCCTTCTCTGGAGGGAGACCCCGGTCCGGAGCGGCGCTAGTGCGGAGGAGGGCGAGAGGGGTCCGGGCGGGCGGGAGGAAGGACAGTTCAATGCACCAGAGGCCGGTGTTGGCCTGGAACCTGGCCCTGGCCCTTCTGGACCAGTTGCCCCATTGACTTTGCCCGTTACTGTGCTTTGTGCCACTCGAATGGTCGTAAAAAAACGGTCTCGGAAGCTTTCGTGTGAAAAAAACACATCGCAGACCCCCAAGCAATGATGGCTGCACGACGTTTTGGGAACAAATGCTTTATGCCGTGATGCAACTTGGTGTTTGGAGTTAGGGGATGTGTGTGCTGCCATGTTGCTTCTGCAGTCTTATTCCTTCTCCAGTGTTTTTGCACCTTGCTCTTGGAGTGAAAACCATGAGTATCTTTCGGTGTCCCATTGATGCACTCTGTGTCACTCATTTGCTTTTCATTATGTTGTTTTCTCCCAGAGATGTTTACCTTCAAATAGCGATGCTGTCACCTGTTTTCTTGCTCTACAATAAGAAATTCTAACAAAGCTGAAAATAATGTATCCTCCCCTGCTTTCTAAATAGTGACCCTGAGTATGGCTGAAGTGTATTCCTTTCCCACCTTTTACAATAATGTATTTGTTTCCTTCTTGCCGTATTGTACTCATGGCAGGGAATGTCATGTCCCAAGCTTTGCTGGTTGTAAAGCTAGATAGAGTTAATAAAAACAAGTGTTGCTGAAGGTAATAATACTGCTCGGCCTGTGTGAGATGCTAAATTCAACACTAGCAGATAAGATGAGGAGGATGTGGCCCTGGTCTTCTGTAAGTGTTCTAAACATGATTTCTTCAGCCTTCTGCAGAAACATAAGTTACTGTCTATTAATGGAAATCCAGTTGCAGACAGTGTCAGAGGGATAAACCATAGTCAAGTTAGGTGTTCACTTGAATGCTCTTAATGTTTATAATTCTGCATTCTAGAATCAAACTCAAAAAGTTGTCTTAAAAAATGATAACTTGGTCAGGGACTGCTTGCTATGTAATACATCAAAATAAATGTGAAATAATAAAAAGCCCTTAATTTGTACATGGAGTGAAGCAACTTTTTTTAAAATCCATCATAAAATTATTTCAATACTGATATTACATGCTCATACTTTATCAACTAGTTCAGCCTTTGATCTTCTCTACAGTGTAGTTGATATTTCTATCCTGATTTGAATTCTAGAAATACAAACATGTTTGGTATGTATTTTTCCAGAAACTTCTAGGATATGCAGCATCTAACATAAGGTGCTTTCAGTTCTTAAATTTGATTGTACATAATTTTATAAATAATTTTGGTTTTCATACCACTTCTGTTTTGTAACCTGTTGAGCACCTTGAAATAGGATATTCCTTTGAATCCTAAAATTCCTTTTTTGTCATTAGTTATTTTTGTCTTTCCACTGTTAATTAGTTGTTTAAACTTGCAAATGCACATTTTCAGCTTGGGAAGCTTTACTGACTTTAAAAGTTTATATTTTATTTATAATATCAACATTTTAAAATGATTTCTTAACAGAATATAATATAAATATAATAATAAATAATTAACTGGTTTTAAAGGAGCACCCATGATTCAGTACTTTTAAATTCTTTTTTTGAATAATGAACAGATTTCGAGTTATCATTGTCCTGCCTAACTACACCTGTTTCAAATCAATAATGTGTACTCTAAGGAGGCGTTGGATATAGTTAGTGATAAAAATATAAGACAATATCTAATAACTACACAATAAATATTTTTTTCAAGTATATACTGTACTGTTCCCAATGTTTTTCTGTGGCAGTTTCAGTTCAGCAGGAGTTCAGCCTCAGAACTTTTCCATTAGCTTCAGTTCAGATAGAAGCTTCTCTTTAGTAAGTTGTTCCAAGCGATACAGTCTGTTTCCCTTAGGTGAATGCCAATGGTCGTTTGTATTATTGCTTACAGGAAAGAAAAAGATCATTGTCTTAATGAGCAATGGGATCTTGAACTGGGATATTTATCATCTATTTAAAGGGATTTTTAAAATTAAATTTGTAATTATTGTATTCGATTTTATATTTCAGGAATGCAATATGAAAAAAATGTAAAAATTAAGTAATTGGGGGGGTGTTAATTATTATTCTGTTGAAAATACTGTAGCAAAGGAGGATTGGATTTCTAGTATTTGTTAGGCTGATGGGCAATATTAAGATATTGAAACCTAGATAAATGAGCTGGGGAAGCTAAGTCCTAGTATCTCCTTGAGCAAATTATGAACAAATCAGTGGGTTATTAAGCCCTCTATAGTTCTTCTTTGAGGTTCGTTGGCCTTTCAGTCACCTACAAGAGTTATACTCACACAGCATGAATTTCCAGTAAGTCAAGGAAAGATCAAGGTGCCTCTGAAAAATAATTAAGCTGGGGGTTGACTTAGGAGCTACCGTATTCAGCCGACAGGAAGTATTAGACCGAAGGACCTCTCTTTATTCCATTAGTGCTCTCTGTTTACCAGAAATGTACCTTGACGTGGAAGAAGGCTGCTCCTTCAGCAAAACTGAAGTAACTTAATTGCTTTGTTTCCTTACATGTGACTATCTGACTGGCTTCTTGTTTTTATTCAAACTTGTTGAGTCAGTCGTTCTCACTTCTTGCACCTTTTTCTTCTTGTCCAAATGCTCTCCCCTTTATTTATAGAATCTTAGAGAAACCGAGGAAGGTATGGAATTAACTTTAAACATCAGCAAAAAATGCCCAGTGTTTGACTTTTTTAAGGAAGATACCTGAGCACTGTGCTTCCTTATTCTTCCTCGGAACTAAAACAGATCATGTGTTTTCTAGGAAATAGCACACAATATTAAGCAGTGAAATGTGAAGAAGGAGCTCCCATTTTTCTGTTTGCCAGTTTTTAGGTTTAGAACTTTTAAATATTCTGGAATATGGCTTATAGTTTTCTTGAGGAATCTACTGAGCTTCTTTTTGTGATCCCACTTTCTTTGTAAGGAAGAATGTTTTTTATTTTTCAAACATTTTCTCCTCCATTGTCTTAATAGTTTTGTTTTTTTAGGAATGCTAAATTCTGTGGCGTTATACAAATACAGTCAGAACACTTTTGAAAGTGGACTTCAATGGTCAAGTATTAATTACGCCACTTTTGCTTCACTTTTATTTTGCTTTATAGGAAACTGAAAAAATAGCTGTTCCAGTCTCTCCAGGTAGGTGCAGCAATGATTTTTTCCCTTCAAATACAAATTTCGGTTTTCTTTATTTATTTTACTTCTTAGTGAGTGGTGTATTCAACATATTAACTTCTGATTTTTGCCAAAAGCAAAGCTTGCAACTCTGCCTCTACAGGAAATTGTGGAAATAAAGATAGGCTTGAATGCAGGAGGTAACTAAAATTTATACTGTGCGATGCTGTATGCAAGCATTGAAAGTATAGAAGGTGCCCTGTTTGCTTTGATTTAATTCATTTGGTTGCATAAGAAAGCCATCTCTTTTAATTCTGAAGTGTTTAAATTTGGAAAACAATAGCTATATATCTTTTTCTAATCTAAAGAAACATGTACAGGAGCCACGCAAAACACTAAATTCAACCCTTCAGGTAATATTAAGAGAATGCTATCCTTTACCGTGGCAAATATATTGAATCCACTTGTCTTTACTTTGAAAAACTATGTACCTCAAGTAGAACTCTTAAAATTGGCAAAGGCTTTGAAGAATTTTTACCTTTCCTTTTTGTGCTTCAGTTTCCTATTGTAAAATGAAGCTTTAAAGTAAAATCTTAAAAATCTTTTGCTGCCTAAAGAAGTCACACACATAAGATCTACAGAAAAGCTTACTAGGAGTTAATAATTCTGTCTACAGTAAGAGATTGTATCTTGCAGTAAAGAGGGGCAGAATCCCAGATCAAATGTAAGGAACTAAGGAAATGTTGAATAGATATGATCGGTCTTGAGGAAATGCAAGCATCCGTAGGAAAATACATCACTGATACTGTAACTTAAGCACTTTGTAATGTACAGACCCAGGGGAGACTTGATGCTGATGGACTACTATAATTCTGATTTCTCAATGGCCTAATACAGTTTTTGTCCAACTTTCTCATTTTTTTCAAACCCAGAGTGTACAGATGTTTCTGGAGTTGGAGCCACATGCGAGTGGTCAGTCTAGCTGCAAAACTTGGGTTTGGATCACATCTAAGCAGCAGTAGATAAACCAGCTACTGCTATAGCTGGCAGGCTGTAGGGTTGTCCTTTACAGACTGTCCAGTTGCGGGGGTGACACACTTGTGAGAATGAGCATCTCTTCTTGCTTGCTGGCCAGTAGAGGAATGCTGAAATTGAGAAGTTTTGAAGAGGGGGGGTTGTTTCAGTTTGTTTGGGGTTGTTGTTGTTGGGGGGTTTTTTTATATGTTTATAGTTGCCTGTCTTTTCTGTGTTCGACTCAGGCTGTTTTCTTCCATGCTGTTTGTGTCAGCTGTGACTTCGCAGGAGGGCAGTCTTTTGTATTGCTATAGACTTAGAATAAATAATTATGGGATAAGCCTGCACAGCCCATGAGCAAGCTAGTGCATAGAAATCTTTTAGCATAGGCATGCTCTGTACAGGTGAAGTGTTCTGAGGCTTTAGCTACAAGTCTGGTGAATCTTTACTAGGTACCTGTGAAGCAGGATTTTTCTTAGCAAGTTTGGAGAAATGTATACTTTTTAAACAGCCATTTAAATGTTTAATAGGAAAAAAAACCTTGAAACTAGGTGTCAATTGTGTTTTCCATGCTCCTGTACGTAGGGAGTTAAGAGAAAACGGAAGAACTTTTGCCAGTAAAATAAGCCAACAAGACATTGCTTAAGTCAGTGTAAGATCCTATTCTTTTACAAGTTGTCTACAGGAAGATATTTTAGAAGCAAGCCTGAAAGTATGTCGTAATAGTTTCCAGACAGTGTACCTAAGGTGTTTAATTAAAACCTTACAAAAAATATACAAACGATGGCTGAAACTATTTTTGTAGCACATTTAGCTAAAGATTAGTGGTGCTTTATAGAAACATCTTTGTTTTTTAAATAAGCACACTCTCCTAAATGTTAGCAAATTGCTTGCAAATCTGTTTTTATTTCTGTTGTATATGTTTGGATATGTGTATAATCATATATTTTGCTGTACCATTTGCTTTCCAAAAGTGATAGATGAGGATTATGACATTTTAAATAGGAGTGATGTGAAAGTATTTTACTTTGATTTTACAGTTTTCCCGTGTTCGGCTCTGATCCTGTTTCTTGGTGTAATTCAAAAGGATTCTTTGTATGGGTTTCTTTATGCTGCTGAAAGGAATTTAGGGTTGGAAGTCTTGCATAAGGAAGTTGCAGGTCAGTGGCCTATGGGAAGAATCATTTCATTGAACTGTTCAGTTCAGCCTTAACTTACCTCTTGAGATTGTTTCACATCCAGATAGGGCAGCTTTAGGAACCATCTTTTCCTATAGGACAAGGTGGTTGCTGTTGCCAAGGTAACAGTCAAAGGTGGCTATAATTCATCTGTAGCAATTGGGGTAGCAGTTTACGTATTTTATTTCTTATTTAGTTAGATGAGTGACATTTTTGTCAAGATGGCATTTAAATTGCTCTTTTGGTTTTCAGGGGAAGAACGTTTTCTAAATTCTCCTTTATTACTGTAACAGAGCAGTCTGTGTCCAATAGCCTTTTGGCATCAGAGTGGCAGTCATAAACCTATGTTCTGAAAATTTGTCTACTGTTTGTTAGTCTAATTATTCCTGTCAGACAACAAACTGTCAAGAAAGAAAAGAAGAGGGAAAGAATGAGGTTTGTTTGTTTTTCCTAGCAGCAACAGTTTAAGTTGGTGGGCTGTGAAGTTCACCATCCTAAGTCTTTTAAAGTTGCTGGAACATTATGCAAGTTTGAATTGTCTTTTACTGTTTTTTTTTACCTCTGTTTCTGGCTATGATATCTTTATGGTATGCTTCATTTCCAAGTTATCTTGGTTTACTCAGAATTTCATTCACTTAAATTTTGAGTGCCTCCAACCATGGAGATTCCACAGCCCCATTGGGCAACCTGTTCAGCTGCCCTCACTGGGTGATTCCATGCACGCCTCACTTCCCCCGCCTTATGCTTGCTCTTAACTTTGATGCGGTGGCTCTCGTGTTGCATCTCATCCTTTTGCGGTGTGCTGCCCAGAGTCTGGATCTGTCTTCTCTATAACAATATGTTAGGTAGTGTGAGACAGTAAGTAGATCCTTCTTAGCCTTCCTTTTCTGTACTAAACAAGCTTGGCTTCCTGATAATCCTCTTGTATGTAATAATCCAGCCTCCTAACTATTTTGGTGGAGTTTCTGCTGGTTCCTCTTCAGTTTGTCAGCTGTCTTGAGAGGCTCAAAACTGGACACAACATTCCAGCTGTAGCCTGATGAGTGCCAGTTAAAGGAGAATAATCACTTCCTTTCATCTGGTTGCTGTGCTCTTGCTAATGCAGCCCAGTAGGCTGTTAGTTTTCAGTGCCGCAAGAGACGTAATGCTCAGCTGTGTCCAGTTTGTTGTCCATCAGGAGTTACAGGTTCTGCCCTAAAGCTTCTTGACAGCCAGTTGTTCCTCAGCCTGTACTGTTCCATGGAGTGATTTCATTCTAGATGCCAGCTTTGCATTTGTCTTTATACTAGGTAAATACAGTCCTTACCAATTTGGCTACACTAACGAATGTGAGCTGGGTTTTTTTCCGCATTCCATCAGCTCCAGTTTCCATTTAGATGTATAATGTCTGAGGTCTTGCTGGAACGCATGCATGAATTAACTTCTCTTTTAAGTGCAAAAATTTTAGTGCTTCAAGATACTTCTTTTCACCCCCTCAGATGTTAGATGGAATCCTTTTACAAGGCATTACCTCACAAAATTCCTTGTGGCCTGCAGTCAAATAATATTACAAAGATCAGGAAATTAATTTATCTCCAACTTTTTTCCAGTGAGTTTGCCAGGAGAGCAAAATGCTTTTTTCTTTTTAACAAGGGCTGATTTTTAGTTTATAAATTAGGCATACAAAATTCACAGGCTTCACGAACCAAAACATGGAACCAGATAACGGCCTCATACGCAAATACATGTATTCGTAACATTCTTTTAAAAGAGAAAATGAGTAGACTTGAAAAATTGATCTTTACAGCTTATGATCTAAGAAGAATACTAACATTGTGGATGGAGTAAATTTTATGTCCGATACTGTGCATTTGTCAAAGACTGACAAGCTACAGTGACAGAGTGGGAAAAAAATGCCCTATATGTACTTCTGTTAATCCAAATCTTCACTTTTGGATTAAAAAAACCCCCAAACCAAACAAAATACTTTCTTACTCTTCCTGGCATTTCTGATATGGATATAATTCTTCTGCTCACAACACATACCCATATGTGCATATTATAGTGGTATATAAGTACATGGTTCCCCATGATCACGATTTAACAAAGCAAGTTCCTTTTGAGGTCTGAAGGAGACTGACTGTTAGTTTTGAAAAAACTCTGACTGTTGAATAGCTGAACAAGGATAATACTATTATGAGATAGCTCTTAAGTGTCTGTTGAAGTTCTAGATAAGATAAGGATGTAATCCTAAAGTTTCATTGATAACGGCCTTACTTTTTACCCTGAAACCTTAGTCGTGAATATTCACACTTGCTTGTAACCTGGTTAATATTCTGTATTAGTGACAGTACCGAGTTTGTAGTTTGAACAGTTCAAGAAATATTTCATTCCTTCAGAAACCTGAGACAGGTTTTGAACTCCTTGCAAAGAATGGCAGAACAAACTCTGTCCATGATTTGCTTTGGCATCCTTTCTTTGGGACATAGATGTTTCCTTGAGTTGTCAGTGCCAAAGACTCTAAAGTTTCTGGCAGCCGTTCATCTCTTCTTCGCTTGGGATCTCGGCTCAGTATCCTCATTCTGTTGGAAGTTTATACTTAGAAGTGACACTTTGGAACGTCCTTCACTCCATGTTTTGCTTCTTTGCTATGTGGTGCCTTTACCATAGGCCAAGGACTTTGGGATTTTCTCCTCTTTGAAGTAATATCCAGAAAGTCTATATAGTAGTTTTTTACTGTACAGGTGCATGCAAAAAGGTCACGTAACGTGTTCTCTGCAGATCTCTGAGGTATTAAGTTACTTGCTTATGCTTACTTGGTCTGTCTTATGTCTAGTGCTAAGTGGTGTAGCAGAAGTATACATTCCTAGGATGGTTAGACAGTTTCAGAAGCCTTGCAGCTTTTCATGACCAAGCTGTAGGGGCAGAGATGGATTTATTCTGCTTATGATCTTTAATCATAAAGACATATTTATTCATCTTTATTTGCTTCATCAAGCTAAGCAGTGTTCAGAACTAACATTGTTAGATCTCCACACAAATGCTCATATTTAAAGATGAATGTTTGTCCTCCAGGGTAAAGCCACAGATGGGTTGCTTGTCAGCTTCTGGCTAATTAGCTAATTTGGTACCTTCATTCCCCACCACCACCCGCCCTGTTACTTACCCTTAAAATGAGGTAACTGTAGTGATGAGATTAGTTACTCATCACTAGTGGGTTTAGTGATCTGACAACTCATTTTATCAGAACTTTATTATTTTTTGGCATTGGTGTCGCAGCATCCACGCACTGGTTTTACGTGGTGTCCAGCGCAGGTTGGCTCAATCCTGTCTGTGTCCCTCTTCCTGAAGCAGGGTGATGCGGCCTTGCAACATTTGTTCTTTGCTTGGAGGATGAGAGAGCAGAAGCATCTCTTTCTGTCTGAGAGCAGGCAAAGCTAATTGGAAGATGTATTGAAGAAAACACTTTCTTGGAAATACTGTTGTGTTTCATGGGTGATTAGTGGGCATTATATCATTTATCTTTACAAAATTGTGTATTATTATATGTTTAACATGCATAGTAATTAGTATCTTCTTTCATTTACAGTTCATTGCCATGAAAAGGAGGATATGATAGTTTGCCCTGTGAAAAAGGTTTATGTGTGAAATCTGGCAGGTATGTGTGTTAATGTGTGGTGAGTATGCAAAACAGCACAAAGTATAATTAATGTCTATAAATTCTTTCTTAAATATTTTTAGCCTGTAGGTAGTTTAGTTGTATAGCTGTAACAGTACTGAAATCCATGGTTTTGTAGTTAAATTTGTAACAGTTTACATAAAGGGCTGTCTCTAACTGAGCTTTAAAGATTGTCTTTCAAGGTGATGAATAGACTAAGGAATCAACCACTTTTTCTCCTCTGTTGGCACATTATCCTTGAGTACTTAGTATTGCCTGCCGCTTTCTTTTTTTTTCCATCGTGGGATTTGGATCATTATTACAATGTATTTTAACAAGTTGTCTTAGTATGTTTTGGGATAATTTTTGCAATTAGTTATGTTACACGAGAATATTTACCTTTCCAATTGAGCTGTATGTTCAAAACCTACGTCGCCTCTATTGGGTTTTGTGTACCTTCCTGACAGAGCTTGGAATCCAGGCTCTACTGGGTATTGAGATTCTTAGTGTAGGCAGAAGGCAGAAATTCTTGCCCATGGAATATAAAAAATATCCTGTGGATGTTGATATATTGATAATTTGTTGCAATATTTTTAAAATTTGTTCCATTCTCATTTTAATACAGGTAGCACAACGACCTGTGGAATATGAGTGATGACAAACCCTTTTTATGCACTGCCCCTGGATGTGGCCAGGTAATGGTCAGGAAGTGACTGACACTGATCAAGTAAAAGTAAAACAGTGAAATGTATTTCTAGAGATCAAAGAAAAAGGGGCTTTATGATAATTGGTAGAAACTAGGTTTGGCTGAAAAGCAGGTGACAGCAAGAATTTCTAGCATTTTGTGTGTTTATTCAAAAAATGCTATGTACACAAGAAAAAAAACTAAATAAATTACCCTTTCTGAGGTGAAAACAGTTTCATTGGTTAGCTCTGCTTTATTTTCATTCATTGAAAAAAAAAAATCAAGAAACATCCTGATTTGTATCAGGTAACCTATATTTTTGAGAATATTTCCATGTTTGGGGAGCTCACTGTGAAGTGTGCATGTTGCTAATCTTCACAGCTGTGATGACTGCAAATATTTAATGGTGTAATTTTTATTTATGTATATTTTTGTGTATAGGAATATACTGACAGTATGCATGCCTTAAAATGTATTTCAATTCCTATTGAAGTTTTGATGTAGTATATTAAATAGCATTAGGAGATAGAGCTGAATGTGAGCAGGAAAGTAAAAATATTAATAAGTGTTTTAGCAGATGATTGCTTAAAAAGAATGTGTCTTAGCACTTCAATAACCTGAAAATAAATTAATTTGCATTATCTGCTGCATGAGAGACACATCCCTGCATCCTTTATATTGAATTAATTTCTTAAGCTGAATTTTACCATTATGTAATCTCTGCTGCCTTCATGTAGAACTGATTTCTTAAACTGGTATTTTTTCCTGGTATTAGTGCACTAGGATTTATTTGAATTTTAAGTTCAAAATATTGTCATTTTTAATCTGAAAACTTAGTTTTTAAGATGAATGACAGAATTAATTTTGTTACTGGAGCCTTCTGTATATAAAGTTGGAAAGGGCTAAGATTTATTTTATCTAATATGTTCAGAGACATCAAAAGTAGCAGAAGAGGACTGCCTCCTCCTAAGCAACATGTGTGTCCACATCCTATTTGAACCTTGTTTCACTGTAAGCTCTGTCAGAACCTTTTGGCAACTGAATCTTATAGAAGACACGTTGTGGGGCTACAGTAATCCTGGATTCTAGGGAGGAGGTGAGAGAAGTTCTTGTCCCTGTAAATGGGCAAGGCTTCTCCAGATGCCAGCTTGTACTATAGAACAGAGAGAGGGAGTGAACATTTGGAGGTCTGAAGGAGCGTGTCCATCATAGTGGGGACAGAAAGATGTACTTGAGTCTTTTAGTATGTTAGAACACCAAAGTTTCTGGCTTGTGCTGTAGCTAGAAATAAGGCACAGGAGCCATGGAGAGCTGGGCATTTGGAACTCTTAGCAATAAAGTTGTAGCAAAAAAAGTGCGTTGCTCGTATCACCTTATCTGTCAGTGATCCTACGTTTTTCACTTCCCTCTCAGCTCCACACGTACAGGTCCTTTCTCACAGAAATAACCTGGATGACTTTGAGGTCAACTGAGCTTTTTGTACTGTTTTCTGAGGGATGATACATGGTGTGTATCTCTTCTAAGATATATGTGGAGTGACTTATATTATTGAGGAATAATCAGAAACATAATTTCAGACTCAAGCGGTCACAAAGAAAAGTAAGAATTTGAATATTTTGTAAAATTTGTTCTTTTTTAGGAAACCTGCATCTTGGGAAACACTTTCCCAGTTTGTCTCAGTTGAAACACTAACTTTATGCACGCTCACAGATGCATAGCAAATTTCACATTACTAGAAGGAAGAATATCTATTTTACAGCACCTAGGTTGTCTGCTTGGTAATTTTTTTTATAGAATGCACCCTAAATTTTGGGGGACGTATGCACCAAATTGGCATACTACTGAAAGCTTGGGAGATTTTTTAAAATGCTGGTAAGTTTAGTTCATTCACAGCTTTTCAGCTGTCCAACATTATTCCAGTGTTTCCCATTGTAACTACCTATTATTTTATATAGTAAACGGTCAGAGGCAGGACCTATATTTTATTTTTATGCTATTAAATACAGTGAAGCCCATGTTTGTGATTACAGATCAATTCCCATTATTGAATTAAGATACACAATACAGAAATAAAATAGCAGTAATCAATTACTAAACATTATCAAGATCGATTAAATGGCTGCTTGTTAATGGTTGATGAAGGCTGCAGCACTCTGAAACTTTATCCTGGACTTTTGGTGAATGCAGGTACTTCTACTACCGCTTCCCTCCTATTATTGCTATTCAGCTACTGTGAATATCATTTGAGTTTCATATTTCTGCTTGGTACTGTTGACCAAGGAGCAAGATTTATCTGCCTAACAGAGTTGTCTGTTAACATAGCAATGGTAGTTTTATGTGTTGTAAAATTTACTTTCTGTAGAATTGCATTTCCTTTGTTCACACTCAAAGTTACAACTATTTCTCAAAACTTTCTGCTGCAGCGTTTTACCAATGAGGATCATTTGGCTGTCCATAAACATAAACATGAGATGACACTGAAATTTGGTCCGGCTCGTAATGATAGTGTCATTGTGGCTGGTTAGTATATACTTTTATAACTAGTTTATTCACTTTTCTGCTGGAATGGGCATACATGTTATATATTTTCTGTACATAATGCGTAGACTTATGTTAAAAGGATATGAAACATTTTCTTCATTAAAGTTGTCTGCAATGTGTGCTTAGGCAATATTTTCATGCATAATTAACTCTTGTCAAAATTTGAAGTCAATATTATTCTCCATAGGTAACTTTTATTAGGATTTGATGTATAACCTAAGTATTTTTCAATTATCAATACTTTAATATTTGATTAAATTATGTAATAAGTATACAGTAAGGACACACTAATAAAGGCTATGTCTAACAGAATCTGTAAATAGATTAAACTGTATTTCAGTTTTAATTATTCATTGATATTATCTCTTACTACATTTTTTTTTTTCATCCCATGGTAAAATTAGAAAAATGAATCGGTAATTATTAATCTTTGAATGAGGTAGTAGAAGAAAGATAATTTCTTTTTGTTTAGTTTTAGCTTAAATTCAAAATACTTTTACTGTATTTCCACCTCTGAATTCATGGTATATCCTTGGTCAGTTGTAAGTAACTTCTTCGTTTGTCAAGGATCAGAAGTAATCAGAAGTAATCACCAATGGATGATTAATTGCATTATAAATTTTAAAGTTCTTGCATGAAAATAGCACACGCTAATTATTCTAAAGTTCTGTAGTCAGACTTTTTTCTCAGTGGTGGGACAGCCTAAAGGCTTGTAGACATTTTCAGAATTTTTATTCCTTATAAGTGGCCGATCTGTTAGGATAAGCAGACAAAAAGATTGCTACTTTTAAACCAGGAGTTATACATTTAAAATTCTAAATGTGATCCTTGGCAATTATACCATAAGAAAGTGGACCTGTCAAATAATCGGGTGTCTGAGAAGGAAGCTATGGCAGTGTTTTTCTCTTCGCATCCACATTCCAGCGTGCAAACTGTTAGTCATAAATGCCAGCTTACGTTAGTAAAATGCACATAATACCACACAACAATATTTAAGTGCAAGTAACTTTGTGGTTGATTTTGACCTGATAATAATAGCACAATGAGGGGAATTTAAATAATACCAAAAACTTTCTGGAGAGATTATTTTGAAACTTCTTTATGCAAATACCAGAAGTCTTCTGAGTCCGACTTGACTGTAGGGGCATCATAGGAGTCAACACGCTGTTGTGTACAATATCACACTTCCCTTTCACACACTTGAAAGTAATCATAAATATATCAATAGATGTATGTGGAGTGACTAATATTATTGAGGAATAATCAGTTTTCACAGTATGAGAAGAAAGAAGCAAACTGTCTGTGAGCTGCACACTTTTCTCTCTCTTTCTTTTTTTTTTTTAATTTAAAACCTTCATGTAGGGCTTATCTCTACTTGAAAATAGAACCTACTTGCTTGCTCACTGCTGTTATCTGCTATGCTAGACGAGGCACTTGAGAATAGCTCCCTCTTGTTTCTGGACACCGAAGAAATGCTTTGACACCCTCCCACGGCTGTAAGGGTTTGCAAACCTGAGTTGCTTGTCTCCAGCAGGTGGAGTATGCCTTCTGGTTGCAAGACAGAAAGGAGCCTGCTTGCAAGGCATGAGAGAGTTCTTAACCGCATTGTGTATTTCTGTTTGCTTTTATTCTGAAAAATACTATGAGTAGGCTCATAAATGATACTTTAAAATAAAATTAAAAATGAAATTGTTCATTGCAGATCAGACACCAACACCAACTCGATTCTTGAAGAACTGTGAAGAAGTGGGCTTATTCAATGAGTTAACAAGTCCGTTTGAAAATGAGTTTAAAAAGGCTTCTGAAGATGACATTAAGAAAGTATGTTGAAAAAAAGTGTCTTCTCAGATCTTCTACATTTTGTATGGGGAATTCAATTTAAAAAAGCAAAATTTGGATAAAAAGATTGCCTTCTAAACTATGTCGATAATCATTTGCCAGCTGCTTACGTGTTACATGGCGAGAACACATATCTGAGAGTACTCTTCTGAAGATTGGTTTACCTGATTGCCTTTCCATAGTTCGTGTGGAGAATGGGACACGTTGACTTTGTCTTAATTCTTCAAGTACCTCATCTATCTTGAAGTTAATCATTAGCTTTCATTGAGATTTTATTAGACACTGAATAAGCACAAAGTAAGTCTGAAAAGAGTTTTTGCAGAAAGAAAAACATTTGCAAGAAATCAGTGTGAATAGTATGTGAATACTGATTACTTTGATTAGTTTTAAAATACCAATTTTATTCCAAGAATCAGTAGTACTGATAATGAGAGTTAAATACCAACTAGATTTAAGAAGTGTCAGTAATGTGGTTATAATTATATTCACTATGTGTTGAAATCACTTTTGCCTAGAAGTTATTGATCCCAACCTAAACATCTACTTTTTTTTAATGTACAGATTGAAAGATAAGAAAAAATTGGACTGGATCTATTTAGCGACTTCATGTTTTTATGAGGAACTTCCCATACATTTAAATGTAGTTTCTTCTATTTATTTTAGTACTTCCCAGTAATATCTGGTTAGGGGCCTAAACATTTAAACACTTCCGCAAATGAAAAATTTTGTTCAGTGTCCCCTTTGAATAATTTTACTTTTATTGCTTACCTGGTTGACTTCCTTAGGCAATGATGAAAAATGTCTTGCTGTAGTCATACAGACAGATTTTGCAGAATCAGTGTCTGTGTTTTCTTTGTTTCAGTAAAGGTTTTAATAGGTCCTTGTGAATAGCATGGATTATTATTCATTCCTGACAAAGCCTCGCTCTTGCTTTGTTTCCACAATTATATGAAATAATGTGGTTTTTTAATTTTTTGTTTTAATTCATGTATGCTGGCTGTTCTTAAAACATGTGGTGATACTGATTCTAGATTTATTAATACTGTATTTTCTGTGTAATTCACCACTGCCTTGGAGGAGATTATAGTTATTGCAAAGTATATTAAACATTTTAACAATTTCTGTAATGGATATTAATTTTCCAAGCTGCTCTCTGCGTAATGAGAGGAAACACTGTCTTGCCATATCTCAAACAATCATGAGAAGAGGTGGGGAAAATTTACTATAATAGCATGCTTGCTAGGAGATTGATAGTTTCTTTTTCTTCTAGAGTATTTCGTATTCAGATGTGGTATGAAAAGAGATTCCACTATAAACAGCCTTCCGTGCGCATTAATATATTCCATAGGAAAACTAGGAATTAAATTGAATTGAAAAAAAGCATCTGGAAGAACAGAAATAGAAGAGGAGTTATGGGGAGTGTTTCTTCCAAAAGTATTTGGATAGCAAACCAGACACTATAGGCTTTCATATCTACAGTATTACATTAAGTATTTTTGTAACTTAATTTCTTCGTGGTATTTCAGATATCCTGGAGATTATATCTGTGTAGTAATATAAAACTTGCTTTTTCAGTAATTATTTACTGCAATAAGTTTGAAATTAATTGTCCTTGGTAGCCTTACTAATTTGGAAACATAATTAGGATTTTGTGCTTTGTGGCATGTGATATAATAATTTGTAGAAGCGTAATACCTTCCTTTAATGGTAATTTTTAAGTGTAGTACAGTCCTTCCTCGGCTATAATTTTTGTGTGACTCTTGGGAAAGGAAAACTTTAAGAGTGTTTCTAATTCTTGGGAAAAAAATACTTAATGTGACATCGGTGTTGAAAGACACTGTTATTGAAGATTGGTATTCATGCAAATGCTGGAAAAATAGCCTTGACTGGTAAACACATCGGCATCAAGGTATCCCAAACATCCACACCTCTCAGTTGTTATACGGCTGATGCGTCTGTTCAGTTGTTTATTTTCTTGCGTATTTTTGTTTTATGGAAATTGAGTAATTTTGTTTACACTGTTGCTCTTAGATGCCTCTAGATCTGTCTCCTCTTGCAACACCAATTATAAGAAATAAAATTGAAGAACCTTCTGTTGTAGAGACAACTCATCAAGATAGTCCTTTACCTCATCCAGAGTCTACTACCAATGATGAAAAGGTCAGAACCTCGCTTTTTTTTCTTTCTTTCTTTTTGGAATTAATTTTTCAAATCTTCTGATGGTCTGACATGATGATGGCCACGCTGCTTAGCTGGTTGAAAGGAAAAGAGGTTTTTTGCCATACTCCTGTGGTTATGTACTTAATTTGTTGAGTTCTTTAGTTAGCTTTGCTCACCATTATTTGTTGCAAGTTGGCCGTCCAGTAAAGCCAGAACAGAAATCAAATTTAATATTCATGTTATGTCAGAAAAGGCTAAAGGGGCTTTGTTTTACGCATGATCTTTCATGAAAAAGCAAAGAAAATTCAGAATCTTTGATTTTTATATAGTGTCAAGAACTTGAGACTCTTGTGTACATTTTTGTTTATCCTGTGTTTTACTATTAATTGGTTTGTAGAACAGCAGATGTTCTACACAAATGTGCAGGGCTGAAGTGCTATCTTTCAAAGCTAAGCACTAGATGATTTTGTTTCAAATTCTGTACTGTTTCGGCTTTAGCAGTATGTGTAAAAGGGGTGATCTTGGGCGTTTGCTTGTTTGGTGTTTACTTGGATGCTCCATAATGAGGTATTGTCTGTCGCTAGGGGATGTTGCAGTCAAATCAGTTTTAGAACTGTTGCTGTAAAGAAGAAATAAATGGTTTAATTGTACCAATAACTTCAGTATGACTTGCAGTGTTTTCATCATGTGGAGCTCTCTTGAAGAACACAGAATGAAGCATAATCAGTGAAATTAATTAATTCTACTCCTACTTCAATAAATAAAAATGTTTGGAGCAATGCAGTTGCTCTAGTCAGTCTTTTTTAAATGTGCATCTTCAATGCGCAGTCTGCGTTTGAGGGACTTGGCTACCTTATCCCAAACTATCATCGGGACTTCTTAAGATCACAGGTTGGAGGGGACCAACTTCCCCCTCAGAGTAGGGGTTGCCTCTGGGATCAGACCAAGTTACTCAGGGCTTTACGCAGTCTGGTCTTGAAAGAGGCTGTACAGCCTCTCAGTGCAACCTGTTGCAATGCAATGCTGTCCTTGTGGTGAAAGTGGTTTTTTTGGATCCAGTCTGAACCTCTCTGGTTTCACCTTCACTCTTATCCTGCCAACAGGCACCACTGTGAGAAGAGCCTTAAACATGTGACAGAAATTAAGAGTTTCAATTCAGATTTGTCTTTACAAAGCTTCAGAGAGTTTTATTAGTTAGCAAGGATGAGTAACTGCAGGTAATCAAGGCAATTGTTTCATCTCAAAGATTTAAAGTAATAAAAAAATTTGAAGTAATGCATGTAAAAAGCTGCTTAGATTAAGCAAATCATAGTCCAAATCTTAAGTCTTCCTTATTTCATTTCTTCTTTATTTCAGAGGTTAGTTTGTTTTTTCACTGCAAATATTTATTTTAAGTACTCTAATTTTGACAGGAGTAATATTAATGAATTTGTACAGTAGTGGTTCAGTATCTCATTAGCATCATTACAAGTGAAAACTACATCTCAGTCCTTGGTAGTACTCGTAAATTTGTCTCATTTGTGATGTAATTTTGGTGTTGTCGCTGTAGCAGTGCTGGAGTGCAAAGCTGCTGCTGCTCAATGGTGTTCTGATGTCTGGTTTTAGAGACAAGCTGAGCAAGGATGAAGGTGCTGTTTGGAGTGTGCTGCTGCTGCATGTGGCCTGCAGAAGTTGAGAAATGTGAGCAGTGTTGCTGTTTTTTCAGTTAGATTTTTATATTCTCCTTCTACAGTATTGAAGGAGGGAAAGGGAGGGAAGGTGGTTTTTTTTTTCCTCAGGGCATAGCTTGTTTTAAAATATACATGCCACTTTAACTGTTTTATTGGGTGAATATATTTTAGTAGCCTTAAATTACAGCCTGTTAGGTGCAAGACAGTTCTAATTTTCCTTGTAGTTGTCAAAACAATTTCTGAGACTCTTAAATTATGCTTTATTCTTTTCCTAGTTTTCCAGGAGTTCCCCAAGTTCTGTTAGGCTTCATTAAGAGTTGATATTCTGCTTTGAATAGACCCAAGGTATCATTAGACATATTATTTTAAGGCTAAAAGGCTTTTTATATAAGCAAGTGAAACCTAATTTATTCTTTGAGAGCTTTCAAACTTATAGTTGCTTATTAACAGTACTCTAAAGGGTGACCTCAACAGTTTCACAAGTTGCTTAGTTGTTGTCAGATAGCTAATTGCATAACTCAATTATTTTAAATCCATTTCTTTTCTTACAGTAATAATCAAGTACAGTATTAGTTCTGGCCATCTGCATTTCTGCATAAAGAATGTTGTATATTCATTAATAGCATTAGGAACTTACTGCATGATGTTTGCTCTTAGTTACAAAATACTTGCAAATATGCATCTTTGAAAACGATAAATAAATAAACTCTCCTCTTCTGCAAAATATTTTCAAATTCAATGGGTTTTAGTTTCAAGAATAAAAGAGTTGGAGAGATCCTTTCAGTAAGTCTCTAGGATCTTTGAATAGGCTTAAATGTCTTGTAAAGGTAAGATCAATTCAGCTTCATCACATTTGAAGAGTCATCTCTGTTTTTCTTGTCCTTTAGCAGAATATATTTAGAAACCTTCTTATGTCAGACAAAGTTTGTACTTCATTAGTGCAATGCTTTGCCTGATTAGTATCTTCTATCAGTCTGGTGTGCCTGTGATTTTGTTTTTATATGCTGATAAAATGTCAGTTTCCTTTAGATCCATACTTCTGAAAGGTTTAGGTTATGTAATTGCCACATTATTGCAGTAACTAGCACATGCATGCATGTTTCAGAGTGTACCATAGAGCAAGTTACTGTAAATAGTAAAGAGGTAGTTGAAAATATGTTGTTTCCAACTATATAAATGCTGGTCGGTAAATGTGTTATTTCTTTAACGGTTGAGGATTGTTTCTGATCTTTTAAACAAAGCACAAATGCTGTCTTTGGTAATACACAGATAATAGTGTGCATGGGGTTTCTGTTTTCAGAATTTTATAGATTTATTTCAGAATTTAATATTTTTATGGTCTTCTGACCATTGAAATCTGGTCTTCGTAAGCATTTTGTCTAAAACTTGCAAATCACCTTTTCCCCCAGTAGCGGATCAAGCCGTGTAGAGACCCAGTTTTACTGTCACTACTTATTAGAACACCTATGAATTAAGCTGATGCTATTAATAGCTAATGAATATTCACACAGTGCCATAACTTGCACACTGGTACGTAGTTACCTGGTTGCAACAACAGTTGGGAGGCCAATCCCAGCAGCTTGCTCAGAGGTGGAAGGTTGTACTGACATGGCAGTGACTGCTAGCTAGGTGTTCAGAAAGCGTTGAGGGTCAAGTTGGATTGGGCTCTGAGCAACCTGATCTAGTAAAATGTGTCCCTGCCTGTGGTGGAAAGGTTAGAACGGATGATCTTAAAAGGTCGCTTCCAACTCCAACCATTCTGGGATCCTATGAAAGCCCTTCAAGGGCTCCCATCTTTCATTGAAGGTATATATAATCCTGTAGCCTTTGTTTGCGTACAGCAGCTGCTGTGGTTTTGGATGCTGCCTGAATTGTTCAGTGTGTTCGTGGTAGTGTGCAGATTCAGCTGGTGTTCGGAGTTTATGAATCGCTGCAAATTCAACAGGGGTTGTTTTACTCTGGAGCTTATCCGTTCTTGGGGGACTCGCACCCTGACTCTTAGCACTTTTCTGCTTGGACTTCTGTATTTTGGTAGCCGGTTCCTTATCCACGCACACAGGTACTTACAGAAGCCACTGGCATGAACCCATCCAGAAGGGGCTGTTATAGCATTGCTGTTGTTGAGAATGTGTGAATATCTGATTAGTTTACATTTTTGTATTAAGTCTATATACACGACTCCATGGCTGCAGTTAACCAACCGTCTTTTCCCCCTTTATTATGGAAATTAGAATTACTTTGCTATAGCTGTTTATTCTGTGGTGTTCATATATCTAAATTTATATTTATACATTTGGTTGCCATGAATGAAGACGTTTCAGGTGAAAGGAAGAAGAAAAAGAGCTCTTAACCTCTGTTGGCTGTTAGGGACAAACATGGGTGTTGTGTCAGATCCCTACAGTGGGAATGGACTTTCTAGCGGCTCCTTGCTTACAGTAATGAGACAGGTAACAGTGGCAAACAGCAGGCAGGAAGGAGTAAAGCCAAAGTAATGAAGAATGATACAGTAATTTCTGAATAGACCATTGCCGAAAGATTATCAGGGCAAGTATTCTCCCTTTACGCCTTCCTCTAATTTCCCCTCAGTCAAGCAATTCAGTGTCCTTTGTTTTCCCTGTGGCTCTTCTCACTAAGATCTGTATAGCTCTTGTACCAGATTTCTTATTTGCAAAGGAGCGTTTAATCCTGTCCTAAAAATATCCATTAGTCAACTCTTCCCGATTTTTTTTCTATTTCTGCAATTCTATACTGGATGTTTTCTTCTTTGGACTGAATGCTCATCTGTAATTCTAGGTACTGTGTTCAAATATTATAACATTTATAAATATACCAGATTGTTATTAAAGAAAAAATTCCTGCTTTCCTCTATACAGCTCACGGTTATTCTCCAAAACCAGTCATTCACTGTAAATAGTCTTTTAGGTCCCTTGGGGAAAAGCCTGAACGAACTAATGAATCCTGATGACAAGTCTAGCCTCTGAGCTTTTGAAAGGAGAAAATGTCAGCATCTAAAGTCCTTTCTTTTTTAAAGCTCACAGTTTGCCAGCCCACTTAGACTCCTAGGAAGTGCTAAGAGGAGCACACACATTTTGCAACGGATGTGTAATAAGAAAAACAATCATAGACAGCTAAGACCATACTACTTTAAGCTTTGTGGATCAATTTTAAAAACTTAAGCTTAGTTTGGAGCGAATGGTAATGAGTGTAGCCTTTATGAGACAGGTTTGAGATGTTTTCTTTGAATTGCAGTTAAACAATGGAGCTACTAAAGTCTGCTGGTCTTAAGAGTGTAGTTTATGTGCCATTGATTGTAGTAGCTGGTTTCAGAAGAATAATTAATTTGAAAAAGTCCTGTCTGAAGCTAAATCTGAAGTCTGACAATATCAAGGATTTCCTGAGAAGGAAGGCATTGATTACAATAGGGTGTTTCTCGGTTTTCAGAAACAGTAAGGGCAAGTACTGCATTCTAATTGATAACATACTTTACCTGATTGCTGGGCTAAAAACTATAGTTAATTCTGTTTAATATTTATTTGCAATGAAGGAAATTTAATTTCTCTCCTGAAATAATTTCTTTTGCATCAGGGTGTGTGTATATTTTGCAAAGCACTCTGCGTATATTTAACTTAGTAGTATTCTCATGAAGTGAAGTACATGGGTAAGGGATAAAGCCTTAAAGAAAAAACAGGTGTGAGTTTTTTCCCCTTTTACTCGACAATAAAACTCTTCTGTTTTTCTTGTTTCAACCCAGCACAATGAACCAAAACTGAAATGTACGTAAGGACACCATAAAATGTTTTTCGTATTCAGAGTGTGCTAAGAGCAGCATGGGTTTCTTGGCAAAAAAACCTTAGTACCTGATCAAAACTGAATTATAAATAATAGTAGCCTTAGTGTAAATTGAGCCAGGGTTTGGCATAAAACTAAAATCAGTCACTGAAACAGTTTTGCTTTGATGGTTTAAATGATTTCTCCAAAGGGAGTTTTTTGAATATTTTTAATTGTATAACTGATTTGACTTGCATAACGTTATAGAAATTGCGGTCTGTTCCATCCACCTATGTTTATTTAATAGTTCGAATTAATGGTCTATACTTTTATTTTGCAAACTGATTAATCTTTATTTTTCCTCAGGAAGTGTCACTGCAGCAGACTGCACAGCCTACATCAACAATAGTTCGTCCAGCATCGCTACAGGTTCCTAATGTACTGCTTACAAGTTCTGACTCAAGTGTTATTATTCAGCAGGCAATACCATCACCAACATCTAGTACTGTTATTACCCAGGCTCCGTCCTCTAACAGACCAATAGTGTAAGTTACGTAAAACTTACTGAAATGTTTTCTTACCGAATTTGAAAATATTTTGTCTTGTCAACTTTCAGATACTTTTTCTGCAGTTAATATACAAATCTGAGATGCTTTGGTGTAATGTGGTGCTTCACTACATATGAAACATACAACTTTCACTACATGTGAAATATAATTCCATGTTCTCCACATCACTAAGTTCATATTTTTGATCTCCAAATAAATAGTACATTACAACTGTAAGCAAACCAGCCAATTTAAAATAATGTGTAAACTTGTTCTCTTTTCTGGATAAGTTTTCTTTTATATAGTTCATTCCTTTTTCAGTCCAGTTCCAGGTCCTTTTCCTCTGCTGTTACATCTTCCTAATGGACAAACCATGCCTGTTGCTATTCCTGCATCTATCACAAATTCTAATGTGCATGTCCCTGCTGCAGTTCCAGTAAGTAAGCATGATGCTATATTAATTTGAAAGTGAAGCAGATTTGCATAAGTGCAGCTTAGAACTTAGTTTTAAGCAGCTTGATAGCTGTTTTGGCTTCAGAGGGTAGTGCTGTCATATGCTCTCTATTGTGATAACATACTCAGGTTTTCTTCATTTTTATACTTTATCTGGTCAGCTTGTTAGACCTGTCACCATGGTGCCTAGTATCCCAGGAATCCCAGGGCCTTCCTCCCCACAGCCAGTGCAGTCTGAGGCTAAATTGGTAAGTGAAAAACTCCATTATTCCTCAAGAAGAATAACTTGAGAAATTAATGAAATTCTGTTGCTTTTTAAAACAGTTTTAGTTTTCTTTTGTTAGTCTAAATTCTGCAAGTACAAATTTAATAAAACCGAAAAAGTAACAGCTGTTTTTACTTTACAGTTATTTCAAATTCCAGCCTATGTTAGTTCTGTTGTTAATGGTCACTTTAATCTTACTTTCAATCATTTTTTTAAAAGAACTGAATTTTCCGCTAAACTCCTCTTCACTCCTTGGAGGACGGGAAATGTTAGTTGGAAGAAAAGATTAGCATAATAGCAAGGAACCTTACTTTCAGAGAAGCAGAATATGTTTCCTCCGAAAGGATATGATATTTCTTAAAAAAACCTAGGAAAATAAAAAGGTTTTTTTTTTAAATGTTTTCAGAATCTCAACTGAATATAGTCCATTTGACAAGAGTTTTGTAATGGGGTGTGTATTACGTAGGAAATTGTTTTGTGTGGAGGGTGTTTCTTTTTGTATTGGGGCAGTTTTGTGGGTCTGGGGATTGTTTGGGAGGACCACGAGTAAAACAAGCGGAAGAAAGTTCAGTTTGGTTTTGTGTTGGGTTTTTTGTTTTGTTTTGTTTGTTTTAAAATGTTGATGATCCCAGTTATGGTGGTAGTTTGATTTATCAATTTATTTTAAAAATTTCTGCAACACTAGGTAGTTCCAGCTGGGTTTGCTGTCTTGCCTCTTCCAACTCTTCTACAGCAATAGAAGATCTCTTGTTAAACAGTAATTAACCCCTTTATATATTTACGAGATCTGTGATCAGTATCTGTGTTGTGAAGTAGTGTTCTTCTGGCTCTTACTTGGTGCTAAAGAAGAAAAAGGAACACCTGCTAGCTAAAATATGCTTTTGTACGTCAGTGTTGACAAGTGGAAGGATGCCCCCAGCATCTTTTGATATCTCCTTTCTCTTGAGTTAAACCTGTGGACTTTCTTTCCTGGGAAGACTAATTATTGTGCTGTTTGGAGTAATGGCATTCCAGTATAGTGGGGACACTAGACAACATTCACCAAGTAGTGAAATTATGGGGGAGAGCTGGTCACCAGTGCACCGAGTTATCCTAATGCTCTCAGGTCTTCCTTCACTGCCCTCCTTTGAACACAGTGACTTTCCAAATAGTGTGTAGAGGGACAGAAAGAAACGAGGTCTGTTTCTGTGAATCCTTATCCCCTTAGGAATGGGAGAAGGAGTCTATCAATACCCAAGGAAATACATAAATGTAACCAGCTCTTATGAGATGAATTTGTCTTAAAACAAGGAGAATGTAAGAAAGTGAAAATAAGAACTGTTTTCCTCAGAAATGGCACATAAGTTAGTCAGGCGACTCGTGCACTGAATTCCATTTGGAACTAATTCCTCCTCGATTTCACAAAGCAGTTTTCTAGATGGACAAGAAATTAGGCTTCTAAACATATTACTGAGTGATTTGCTCTTACAAAGCTTTAAAAGGAGGAAGGAAACACATGTATGTGGTGAAGACTTTGATCCCACATTGGAAGAATAAATCACTCAAATGCAAAGAGAAACAAAGATCATTAGACTTAAAATTTAACAGTCTCATTAGTCTTCTCGTTAGAATTTAGCTAATATATGCACTTCAGTGATTGCTTATCTTTTTTTTAAGTGAGACTGTAAAAAGGATGTTCTTTCTTGTCGTTTAATATAAAGCATGAGCAGAATTCAAGAATATCAGAATTATGTATATTCCTATGCTCATTTACTTTTATATAGTGCCTGTCGACAAAAATAAAAAACTTAATTTCTTATCACTCTAAAGTTAAAGCAATTTAATGAGAAACTTCATGTTTATGTAGAAAAGCTTCCAACAGGAAGACTAACTCACTGTGCTGTGTGATGCATTGTTGACAGATACGTGATGGTTTATTAACTCTAAAGTTCCATTTAATTTTTAAAATTTAAGCCTTTGTGATGCCAAATGCTTTCTGTTTTGATGTATCTCTTGAAAAGAATTTTGCTTGCTACATACAGAGTTCTGCAAAGGTATGGTAATCAGGTTTATTTTTCACTCATGTTCCTGGTTAAGCCAACAGAAGACTTACTATTTCATTTTACAGCTACTTGTTTGCTTTTTATTTCATTAATAAAAATTTCATTTTTATTTCATTAATTTCAGGATTTTTTTATAGATCTTTGGTATTTTCTTGGCTGTTGTTTTTATTTCTTATTTATTATTTGGAGATTTTTTTTTATTGTTCGTTAAAGACAGACCTTTCAGTCTCACAGATATTTTCATATTGCATTATAGGATGTAAAAATAGCACATGCAGCAAATATTAAAAACATGCTCGAATAGTTTCCTAACAATGCAACTATTTCTCAGATATTAAAGTATGTTTGGCAGTGTATGGGATGCAAGCTTTGCAAAGTTAATGTGTTTTTTCCTATCTCCAAATGGTTTTGTCGTGCGCTTTTGGCCATTGCGTTGTTTGAATCTTTGTTTCAAAGACCATATTTCCCTAGGTCTGCATTTTATGCTAACGTATGTATGACAACACTGTTTCAAGGTGTAACTAGTTGACACGGATCTACCTACTTCAGAGGCTGAGTAAAATTCTTGAAGAACTTTTTTGCAGTAACTTTGTCTCTTTAAGGTGCAGTATCCCCAAACTGCTGAGTTCTTGTCAGATACAAACCTGTGTGGAAGGCAGAGCTCCTCGTGTTTTGGATTAAATAAGCTGGCACAAAGCAGGGCAAGAACCGGGCACTTCCCTTCGTTTCTGCTTTGTGCTTTTCTTTAGAGGCTGTTTCTGCAGCTCATTACTTGCATGACATTGCAAGAAACGTAACATATTTTAGAGTGTCGTAATAACAATAGCAAAGCACTTTGATTTGATTTTGTTCTTCATCTCAACCACTTGTTTCTCTCTTACCTGTTCACAAAAGGCTACTGTTGTATAGGCTTCCTTTTTTTTGAAGTGAAGATGAGAACTGATTTGATAAAAATCAGATTAGAGATTGTAGTGCCATTATTTCCTAATGCTATGGTATTTACTTATTTAAACATGGATTTGAGTAACTTAATTTCTATATTTTTATTTATGTGAAAACAACATACATTTCTTCTATTTTGTTGAATATGTGCTGTTTCCTTATGAGGTAGATATACCAAATTGTACACTGAGCATCATGTATTTCTTTTATATAAAAGCGTGCACGAAGTTTAGTACAACAAACTGGCATTTTAATTACTAAAGGATAAAGCTTAAAATAACTAACAGAAGACATGTTTGGCAATGTGTAGGATGCCTTCCTGTAACACCATTAAACTTATTTTTCAGCTATCCTAGAACTCTTAAAACCTTTCAAAGATAAGGGAACTAATAAACTTGCTGGGAATTTTTTTTCCACTATGGACAGCTTTTGGACACTTTTCAGTTTGTAAATTGACTCTCTTATGACATTTGAAAGTGGGTTTAGAGTTATTTATTTAGATTAGTTTGTATTTATTTCTATATTTGGTAAAGTTTTCAATCTGAAAAGTGTCAAAACTCCTTCAGCCTGGCAGTTTTGCTTGTTCATGTGAAGCGATTTCCTGAGATGTCACTTCTAGAACTCTCTTCTTCCTTTGAAATGCTCTTTTCTCTGGTTACCATTAAAGTTGCCTGACACCAAATGATCACATGAAGTCCATAGAGGGACAGCTGCACATAAAAACAGATTCACAGAGTGAAAAAGCAGATAGAAAAACGTATACCAACTCCAAGAAATGATGACTGGGAGGAAAAAAAAGTTGTAAACAAAAAAAAAGAATATAAAAGCCAAGACAGACAAAAATTAAAAAATTGGCTTTGCAGTGAGCCAAATCCTTATGATTGGCGACAGTACTGCAAGAGGCTCTAGACTGAAACAGCTAAAATTTAGTGGGAGAGTGTTAAGCACAACCTTAATGCTTCAGCACGAAAAACATATACAGTGCTATATGTGTTTCAGTGCTATCAGATAATTAGATGAAATTCTATTACTTTTGAATTTTCTTGTCCAATATTTGAGTTCTTGTCATGACCATAGCTGCATTATTCACACCTGTGAAAGGTGCTATTACTAGAGTTTAGAACAATCTTGGATTCTTCTTCCCCTATTGCTTGTAGAACGGAAGTGAAATGACTAGAGATTTTGTTCGGATACAAGCTGTCCTGTACTGCTATTCCTTTGAAAATATCGTTGTATCTTGTACTGAGAATGACATTCATTAGGAGTGAAAATGAGTTTCAGATTTCTGCGGCACACATAGTAATATAAATTGTTGAGGTTTTTTATGTAACTCCGTATTTCTTGTTATGCTGAAGAAACTAACTTCCACATACTTAAGTGAAATCAAATGTGTGAGTCAGTTTCGTGCTACTTTAGAGAGGCTTAGAAGTAGATGCAATAGCTGTGTTTATTTTAAACCAAATAGAAACATTTCGTAGTGAAGATAAGGGTGCATTATTCTAAATATTACCGAATTTTTCTGAGAAGATCTGTAAGTGTATGCTTTCCGTGTATGAAATGTGAGCCATGAGTTACTCCTAGTTGTAAAACGTCCCTTTTCTGCATGTACAACTTGTGGATGCAAACTTAATGTTCAGACCCTTCTGCGTGGATTGCAGAAGTTTCCAAAGCCCAAAAAAATTGCTTTAACACTGTTTCCTTTGGTCTCCTCCTACCCATATAAAACCTTTTGTCACAATCTTGGAAATACCTTGCACACAGTGGGCAACCGGTAGGCTTTCTGCAGGAGGTTTCTACTGCGAAGTGACAGAGGGCAGCTTGGCAAATGTTCAGAAACCGACATTAACTTGCTGGAGCCCGGCATGGGACCTTGTGTTCAGCAGAATTCTTCTGACCTGTCTCTCTGCATGCCGAGCTAATCAGCAAACACCTAATGAGCCTACTCTAAAGAAACAGACCCTCTCACAACCTACTTCATTTTCATATGTTCTCTGGGGGTGGAGAGACAAGACTTCATAAGGACTGATGATGCTGCAAAGACCACAATAATGATAATTAACTTGCTGAATTTAGAAGATTATGCTGTTAATTAGTTGCAAAATAAAGATAAGTAATAGAGCAGCAGATGGTAGGATAACACCCAGGAGAAGGAGGTTTATTACTCTGATGAGCTTTTGTGGCAGATATGAAATATGGATCTGAGTTCTTCACAAATTGTTTCTGGAGAATATTGTCTTGTTTCTGGGAGCTCTTGATGGAAAGACCTAGTCCTACTGAATTTTGACAAATGCGGTGGGGATTTGTTTTCAGGGATGTACATAAACAGTAAAAGCTATTAAGCTGCTTGAAAATACCAATTTTAGTTTGCCTCTAATAACCAAATAATATTAAACAAACCTGGGTTGTCATCAGGTTTCCCCATATAATAATTCTTCTGTATATTTCTTCTAATATTTTTTTCAATATACTTGATTTTAAAATCTGAGATTCTCATCATAATCGGAATAACTGTGTTGCTCTTCACACAAAGCACGACATCCATGCAGTATTTTAGCCCAGCATTACTGTCTAAAATATGAGACCTTTTAAATACCTGAGCTGGATATTTCCTTGTGAAAAATCTATAGGTATTCCTCAGATTTTCACAATGTTTCTGTATTTATGGATAATTTAGTGAATACTATTTGAATTTAAACTTTTAAACTCTGTATAAAGCTAGAATCAGTTATTTTCTTTCCATAGTACATTACATTTAACAATGTAATTTTTAAAAGGAGTTTACTTAAAAATTTACAAAATTATAATATTTCATTTTTAGCATTACAGTAGGGAGGTTTAAGTCCTACTTGGACTATTTACACATCTGTTATGCCTGATAATCTTTTATCACGTAGATAGGCTGTTGCCTTCACTTTCTTCTATTTTCAAATTAAATGTAAAATATACGGATTTAATAGCATAGACTTCCTTTCTTTTTAGATTATCTTTGCAAATATTTCTTAAACCTGGAAATGCTGAAGTAGAAAAGATGACAATAATAACTGTCACTTGCCTTATGTGCACATTAAAAAAAGAAAACAAACCCTAATTAGTTTTGTTTCATCTTCCAAATCTTCTGAACTTGGCCTGTCTTTGGCTAAGGAAATGGATGTGGTAGTGAAACTCTGTGACTGACTTGAAGCAAACACTGCAAAGCATTTCCGGGAGTTAACTGACTTCATTCTTTTGGGATGCTTACATCAAGATTTGCTCATGCAATCCCAACAGAGTAGGTCGGGTGCTCTGGCCACGCACAAACCAACTGTATAAATGTTTATGCTCCACTGCCACAAAAATTAGAAGTTAACTTGTCACTGAACTTACAGATTCAGACACTTGAGTTGGATGAAATCAAATCATTTTTATTTCTCAGGGCAGTGGAAGAGGAGTATATAAATGGCAAGTTGCTTTGTTTTGATTGAGTAATTTTTGAGACAAACTTCTAAAAATCGCCTAGTATGGTGGCTTGAAATAAAAGAGAGTGGACACTTCAAAACCTCAGCAGAAGTTAACATAGACACATTGTACCTAATTTGTTACAACCAATCTGTCCTGCCACAACTTTCTTGATTTTTGACTCTTGAAAGTTTGTCACATCCTGCTGAACAGCACTTATTATAGAAGAAATACTTGTAAATAATTTAGATAATAAAATAAAATCTGTTGTGAAAAATCAGATGCTAATAACGTATGGAAAGGATATGGGATAAAATTGTCATGTTAACAGTAAATACTTGCTAGTTTCTTTAAAAAAATATTCTATAAAAAGCCATTTGGAAGCATTGTGTCTCCCTGGTGGTCCCGGTGGCAGCTTAGAAAATTTTACCATTTAATGACCAAAATTAGTTAGAATTTAAAGATCAGGCGTGTGTGGAAATAATCTTATCAACCTTTCAATAGCTGTAATTACATCATAGAATTTGGTTTTACTCATTTTAGTTAAACAGTCAGAAAACACTTAGACCTTTTTGTGCTTGTTTCGCTGGACTGAATTTTTTTCTTAGCTTGTTTATGCAAGGTGAATTAGGAAGGTACCAGTTGATTCTTGAGCTTGTTTTAATGCTGTAAAGAAAGAATAAAACAATTACTGAAGGACTTTGAGAGTACTGTACATGTACCTTATGGGCATGCAATGTTAAAGAGTCATTACATGCTACCCTAATGCCTGCAGGTATCCTAAACTCTTGTTTTTAGACCACAGCACTGAGGAAATTACTGTAAATTTGTTTTGTGTCCTTTTCTGAAAGCACCTTCTTCATTCCGGGAAACTTAGGAATTTGATACAAAAATGAGGCCCAGAACAGAACTTCATTAACACTGAATTTTTATGTATTCTTTAGTGGTCTCTGTTTGGGATGTGTGCTGTACCACTCAGTGTAGTGTGGTCACTGTGAAAGAGACTTATGACACGTCACTGGCCGCGTGTTCTGTAAGAGCAAACCAGCAGAGGAAAGCTGGAGGTTCTTGGTTCTCTCTGTAGCCCTCAAGTGGGATGGCTGCTGGTGGCGGTTGGATGCTCCAGCCACCTGCATGGATTTGGTAGTTGGTGTAACTTGCCGTATTGCAGACCTGAAGATTTTTTGCAGTTCTGACGGAGGTAATCTGCAATCTGTTGTTTTATTTGCAAAACACAATCCAGAAAAGCCTGTCATCATGCAAGGTAGGAGAGAGATGTCCCTATATTCCAGTGGCTTAAGCGTTGTGAATATCCGCATAAATAGGTGCAAAGTCTTCTGCTTATTTTGAGGTGGCCAAAGGCAGCCTGGCTCCAGCAGTTTTAAGACATTCTATTAATACTTTAGCAGTGCTTTGTTAACTTGTATCGTATTTTAGAATATTAACAAATTTGTCATAAACTGTCATGTATTAAATAATTAATCTTTTCTTACACTTGTATTGGATTTTTCGGAAATCCAACGATCAGTAGAAAAACATTCTTTAATACCATTTGTCTAGATAAATTCTTAAGTAACACTGAAAATGTCATGATATACTACACGATATTAATGAAATTCTAAGAAATAATATGGAATTACAAGCGGTTGTATCTTTTAGAAAGTTAATATGACCTTTTATCCCTTAAGAGTAAGAATTTGTTATAGAGTATATAATCTCTTACAGTTTTAATAGATTCCACCAAAAGCTGAGTAAAATCACTTTAAAGAGGTCGTCAACGAAGTGCTTTAGAAAACTATTTCAAGCTGTCAGTAACTCTTGAATGTATTATATACAGCTGAACATTGACGTTACTGTTCTTTATAGTGGCTGTGTACAATAATGGAAGAACTTCAAACCTTTCAGCAATTTTTTAAATGTAAAATAGCATGCCATAACAGTTACCCTGCCTATTTCTATATAAATAAAAGCTAATCTTTACATACAACCTGAACCTTGTTATTGTTTTGTGCATTATTGAGATATTTCAGCAAAGACCTTGGCTTTTGTATAATAGTTACTCATAGGAATATTTGTGGAGGTGAGTATTTCTGAAGACCGTAAAAAAGTGGAGACATAAAAAACTATTTAAAAATTTATAGAAAACACCAGAATTTTTTAAATTGAAAGAAATTTGAGTTCCGGGTTTTACCTTCTTTGCCTTGTGTCATTGGTTACTTTCTAATCAGCCTCAGAGCTGTTCATCACCTGCCAGTCATCGCCTTGTGGGCACAGTTCACTGCAGAGGAGACTTTCTGTGTCGTTTCCCGTACAGCTTACCATCGTGTTTGGGATCCTGTGCAAAGCCTCGCTGCTGTTGTCCTGCTTGCAAAAAATCGTCACCTGTTAGGTGTATGTCTAGGTCACTGTTGAAAGCCTATAAAAAGAAACTGCTATTGTAGAGTTGGAGCTCCTGTTTCCAAAATAGAAATAACTGCTAGTATAAATCATTAATAACTCCTTAAGTTAGCGTGATAGACCATTTCCTTTTTCTTTTCTTTTTTTTTTTGTGTTTTTTTTTCCTTCTTGCAGAGATTGAAAGCTGCCTTGACCCAGCAGCACCCCCAGGTAACAAATGGAGATACTGCTAAGGGACACCCAAGTGGATTGGCTAGGACTCAGTCGGAGGAATCACGACCACAATCACTACAACAACCGGCAACTTCAACAACTGAAACACCGGTATGACAACTGAGTAGAGGACTTCTTGCCCTCTTATTTCTTATGCAAAACCAAAATCTGTTGTCTTGATTTGTAAAATACAGGTTATTTTGTGCTACAGACTCCTCTTGGAGTCAATAGTTCTGTAGCAGTAAAATGTTGTTCTTACGTGTTCTTAAATGCTTATAAAATATATTATCCAAGATTATAATTTCAAAGTAGGTATTATATATCTGCTCAAATTTAGAACTAAGTCCTTCTGATTTCTGGAGTACATTAACAGGAAATTCTGTGGTAACTGAAAATGGTACAGCTGGTTAATACATATTTTAAAAAACTAACTGCTTTTATTTTATATGCATATTGCATCTGTTTAATATTTTATATTATAAACACCCCAGAATTTTTTTAACTGCATCAGATGCAATGCTTGTATTAATTTGCTTGAAAGATCTTTTCTGGATTGCTGCAGAACCACAGAATCATTATGGTTGGAAAAGACTTCTAAGGTCATTAAGTTCAACCATCAGCCCACCACCACCATACCTACTAAACCATGTTCCAGAGTGACACGTGTACAGGATTTTTTAACACCTCCGGGGATGGTGACTCCACCACTGCCCTGGGCAGCTGTTCCAATGCTTCGTCACTCTTTCAGTAAAGAAAATTTTCCTAATATCCAGTCTAAACTTCCCCTGACACAACTTGAGGTTATTTCCTCTCATCCTATCACTTGTCACTTGCGAGAAGAGACCAGCACCCACCTCACTTCAGCCTCCTTTCAGGTAGCTGGAGAGAGCAGAGTGATAAGGTCTCCTCCTCTCAGTCTCCTCCAGACCAAACAGCCCCAGTTCTGTCAGCTGCTCCTCATCGGACGTGTGCTCCAGACCCTTCCCCAGCTTCCTTGCCCTTCTCTGTGCACAATCCAGCAGTTAAAACGCCCTTCTTGGAGCGAGGAGCCCAAAACTGAACCCAATATTCAAGGTGCAGCCTCACCAGCGCTGAGTACAGGGGGGTAATCACTTCCCTGCTCCTGCTGGCCACACCACTTCTGATACAAGCCAGGATGCTGTTGGCCCTCTTGGCCACCTGGGCCACTGCTGGCTCATGTTCAGCCGCTGTCAGCCAACACCTGCAGTGCCTTTCCAGCTGTGTGAGTGTACTCTGTCACCCTGGGTACTGAAAGGGGGGCTGTGAGCTTAGGCATGGTGCACTGTCCCTTTGGGATGGTAAGTGACAACAGGAGAATACAGGGCAAGAGCTCTGAGTCAGACTGGAACTGGGAGTTCTGCTGGAGGAAAGAGATATTTCCTTAGGTGAATCCTGGAGGATTGTTGCTGTTCTGCTTCAATAAAACTTGTTGGAATGTGTTTACAAACTGCTTTTAAAAATCTCTTAAGAATATTTTCAGAATTCATAGCAGAATGGCAATTTTATCCAAGCTACATCCTTGGGCCAGAACAGGAAGGACCTACATGTGCAGTAAAAGCACTCAGATTCTTAGCCTGGCCAGTGAAATCAAATAACATATTAAAACAAATATGTTTGGAGCAAAAAAGGAAAAAATTACCCATTGTAAAGAGATCTCCTTCTTTAGGCTGCTGTTCTCCCTACTATCTTAGATTTTTTTAAAACACTATTTTCATAATATCACATAGCAGAATTTTGAAGATGAGGAGCTTGCTGTTTGGTTATTTCATGGTTCCTTTATATTATGATTAAAAAAAAAAAACCAAAACAAGTGTTTAATTCCTAAAAGGCTGATTTGAGTTCCCAGGGTTTTTTGATTCTTAGTTCTTTAGAATTTATGCCACCTGCTACATGTTTGCAGTTTTTAAATTAAAAATAAAACTTTGTTACTCTGTTTTACTGAATGTGTAGGTGCAACAGTTATGTCATGGGGAGAGTTCTATTCCATCTGTCCTATGACTTGAAAGAATTTTAAGATCCATTATACTGTTATCATAATCCATTAGATCTTTTCCTGGGGTCTGTAGATGGCTATTCAAGGAGTATAATGTATAATTTAAAATACTGAAATATTTTGATCCTGTCATAATATGTGGATGGATATAAAGGGAATTGGTGTCCAGTGGTGGGGAACACGCCAACCAGTAGCAAATTGCTACGTGGAGATCCAGGGACGAGTGAATATCAGCACTGACAGCTTCCATATATTGGACCTAAACAATTGTGTGGTATTTCAGGTGTGACTAGGTTTGTGGGAAGGCTTGAAAGTAGAAAACTTATTTCCTGCTAAAAGTAACTTTTAAGACAGATGTTTTATAAGGTTTACCTTTTGTAAATACTTGTGTCATCAGAATCAGTAAAAGAATGTCTCAGAGTCCATCTAAAGAAGTATTGCTTCCAGGTTTTATTCAGTTGCCATGTATTTATGTCATGTAGCTTAAAGTCATGAATAGTATTATACTGATAACTTCAATACTTCTGACTGTTTCTAGGCATCACCAGCTCAGCCAACGCCACAAACACCAAATACTGGTGGTCGGCGAAGAAGAGCTGCCAATGAAGACCCCGATGAGAAAAGAAGAAAGTTCCTGGAGCGAAACAGGGCTGCTGCTTCCAGATGCCGACAGAAACGGAAAGTTTGGGTGCAGTCGTTGGAGAAAAAAGCAGAGGACTTGAGCTCACTAAATGGGCAGTTACAGGTATGCTTTTTATTTCAACTGAAAATGTGTAAGTTTTCCAATTCTTAAACAGCCATCCTGGATCAAGGGATTTCTTTGCATGAAATCTGGGACATAAAGGATTTTGTAACTGGTGTCTCAGGTTAGAACTGAAAAATCAGCATTAATTGCATCTAGCACAAAAATAAGAATATAAGAGAATACTCGAATTTCAAGATGTGTGTGGTTTAGGATCATGCCCTTTTGTTCTTTTTTCCACTTTAAATAACTTTCAGTCTGTGATATTAAACAAGGATAACAAAGTTTTTGGAGTAAAGGCTTATTAGCAAAGTAATAGCCTTACCTTAAAAACTTCTTGCTCTAAATTGTAGCGCAGCCTGGGTTATTTAAATAGGATTTGGTTTGCTTTCCTTTGGTTCTTTTTAACTTCACTTTTTTTCCTTTAAAGTGAATGTAGTGCTCGTGCAAGGTGCCAGATTGACATCACTGGAAACTGAAGGCCTCTTTTGTCCACAGAACAGGTACAGCACAGGCAGTGGCAGTGCGAACTTCACCACACTGCCCTCCCAGTGTGTGTAAACCCTGTAGAGAGGGAAGTATGCTGTCAGGGGGTAGTCTAGTCTGTGTTGCCAGTCGTTTTTCCACCTCATCTGAGGCTGTCAGTTGTTGGAAAGTTGTCATGTGGACACACTTTTCCCTCGTAGAGCAATCCGTGACCCTTTGTTTAAACTACTATTAAATATCAAAGCATACTTAATGTTTTCCAGCAGAACATGAGAATTGGCACGAAGTACGGTTTCAAAATAAAATTATTTTGAGAATTACAGAAAGGAAGAAGCATTCATTTAGAAAATGCAATGGAAAGTATTTTGATATTTTAAAGTTTCGCTTATTGTTTTTTCATCAGAGCCGAATCAAATTCACAGGTCTTTTCCTTCCTGATAAAACTCTTCTATCACGCTGTTTGATATAGAAAATTTGCCAGCTTGACCAACAGGAAAATGCCGTGTGTTGAGATTACCTTTTATTATGAAATTGGAATTAAACTGTATTAATTGTCTTCGGCTTCTTGTCTTTGAAAATATTCAGCATCCCAGACTGTAAAGTGTAAGAAATTCATACCAAAGTACACAATGTGAAAGTATTTCCTGTCTTCCAAGAATCATGACGCTGTACACGAGCATCAGTTAAATTCCTTGCAAATTTATAGTCTTCTCGTATCTGTTCACAATCTGTAGATGTGTTCCTTTAATGCAGGCACAGTCCACACAGTAAATCACCATAGCTTAAATAATCTGAGAATCAAGTGAAGATAGATTCATAGGAAGAAAAACAAAGAACAAAAAAGAGTGGCTATATTTCTTAGTGAAAATAATTCTGGATATTATGTGAACTGTCTTTAACTTAAACATCCCAATTTTTATGACTGAAAATGGTGTAAGTACCATAACCAAAATATTTCTGGATTTCTAAGAGTTGACTCAGTAAGAGTGAATTCAAGAAAAAGAATTTTCTTACTGTCTACCAAAAGCAAAACCATTACTTGTGAGCAATAGAATAACTTGTAAAGAAAATTGAATGTCAGAGGAATAACTAAACTGTAATTTATATGAAAGCATTAATAAATCCTTTATTTCTGTAAGAATTCTTCACTTGACAGGCTAACGCAGCTGATCAGCATGGTGGGCAGTAATGACCCATGATCACTTACTTTATATTTAAGACTACATTTAATAAGTTTGGAGTTTTGCCTTAGTGCAGTTTTATAGACTGAGTGTTAGGATTTAGAATTTCATATTTTGTTTAATAGCTAAATGACCTGCTCAGGTGTATTTACTGAGGTGTCATGTTTCCAAAAGTAGATTAATACCAAAATTCCTGCATTGCCTTTCTTGACTTAAGAATTCTAACTTCTTGCAACAGAGTTAGTAGCTTTCTTGTAATGTCTGTGCCAAAACTACTTATGTCAACATCACAATTTTTGAGCCTGGAAGCTTTTGAACAGTACATACAGATTTTGAAGAGGTTTACTTGGTTGGTGTATATATTTTGTTCCATAATTTTCAGTTTTCTGTAGAATAACTTATGCCTACTTTGTTTTTTTATTGTTTGAATGTAATTTCCTCTTTAAACTGTTTTTTTAAAATTTTCTTAAGGGAAAATTTCCATCAGTTGTGTCACACCAGGAACAGGTTAGGTTAGCTTGGCTGTCTTTTCTATAGGCTCTGCCATGTAAGCTTTTTTTATACTCCCAGCCTTTTAAAGTTTATTTGCTGTTTGCTTGTTGTGGCCTGTGTTTTATACTAATGTGTTGATCTGTTTGTTTATCTTCAATTTTCTATACCACGTTGTGTTGCCTCTCTGCCTTGCGCAGTACTGCAGGGGAGGGGATGCTATGGAACATCTTCAGAAATTATTGGCAACGCGTCCCCAGTGGCCACTCAGTCATATTGCAGCATCAGATGCCAAAGTTCCTTAGATGATCTCTGTTCGGTCCCTGTTGCTTGGATATTCTTAGAGGGCAAAGTATTGGTAGAAGAATGGCCTGGCTTCCTCACGTAGTCGTTGTGTTTTAAGGGGTGGGCAGACAAGTGGTGGCTTTTATTAATACTGCAGAATCTGCTTTAGGAAGGCTAAATTATGAAATGCATGCCTGTAAATAAGGGCCTTTTCCTGTATAGGGGAAGTTGTCAAAAAAGAAACAGAAGAGCGATGTTTAACTCAGCCACAGACTATCTGGTGTCCCCACAAGTCACATCTTCCTGTCTCTGCTAGTTTTGGTAATTAGACCTCACAAATATTGTTCCATCCTTTGCTGAGGCAGGGTTAATATGGTCCCACCTCTTACACAGGCATTTTGGATCCAGGGATAGAGAGGCAGATACAGAGGAACGTATTGTAAGCTGCCCGGGTGAGCGTTTGTAAGAATACAGAAAGGAGAATGTCTTCTGAAAAAGCCTTCTGAATGTAGGTAAAAATAGATATGCTTTCCTTCAGAAACCTGCTTTCTAATGTTAGCACAGTCTGAAATACAGGAACATAAAAGCTCTTCTAGACGGTATGTGGTAGATGGCATTTCCTGTTTATTTAAAGAAATGTTGATGCCTACATTGGATATCTCAGTAATGAAGAAGAGGCCCTTTCCGGTGCAAATACTAAATAATCTTCACAACAACTGTTGAAGTGTTTATTCCACATGTTTCTTATTCGCCTATTTTCAACATGCTAACCACATGTCGAGTGACCACCACATATTAACATGTTCAGACCTGTTTTGAATGAGATGGAGAGACTTGCTATTGTCACGTACGTGATAAGAACCTACAAAGTGCATAGAAGGTGTTTCTAACAGCCCCCCTTTACTACCAGTTAGAAGAGGTTCTTACTGGTAATATGTAAGTGACAGCCATGGATGGCTGTTCTGTGATATTCCACATACCACGGATCTGGCACACATAACTCTTTTCTACTTCCAGGAATGATTTGTGCGTTGCGTTTGGCACTGTTAGCGCACAGGGTTTGTGTTAGTAACAGTGCTAGCTATGTATGCCATTTTTTCTCCCAGCTATGTCAATTCTGTGCAGCTGCCTGCTTGGCTTCCAGATGTGCGGCTCCTCAGTAAGTAACACCGTGAGCTACGAGGAGACCGAGAGCTGGAGGCAGTAGTAGTGTGCTTTCTTAACAGCCCGAGATTTCAGGACACGTAATGCCAGTCGGTAAAGATTTTATGAGGTTTTGGTTGTTTTTTGTGAATTGCAACCTTTTCTGTTTGCAATTTCATTTTTCTTTCACTAGAAACATCCGTGAAGTGAGATTTTTGTCTTGTATTCAGGTCTTACTTTTGTTTCTAAAAGGGATATTTGACACAATAAAATGATTGAAGAGAAAACTATTCCTTAATAGTTTGAGAGAATTGTGCTAGTATAAAGGCTTGATATTTTTTTTACTTCTAAGTGGAGAGGGAGGGCACGGAGTGGCTTTTCTTTCAAAAATTTGATATTTTAGTTCAGTATTTATAAACTGTGTAACTTAATGTAATTAAACCTGATAAATTCTGTTCTTAAAAAATAGGGGGTTTACTTTGGAATCCTTTTAGTTGTGATTCACCTCTTTGACTGTATTACCTTATTTCTAGCTTGCAAGTAAATAGGTTGATTTTATCTTTTTTTTTTTTTTTTTCAAATAATTTTAGTTGCAACCCAGTTTTCCTGTGTTCTTTTTAACTTGTTTCCAAATACGTAAACATATACATTTACCACGTGTGTTACATTATGCTAATATGCAGTGGTTCTTACAGTTTAAGTAACTTCAATTATCAATATATTATGACAAGATATGGGGATCACAAAGCGTTACAGAACTTGATTCTGTAGATACATAAACATTTTTCTGCTATTTAAAGTGAAAATGGGTCTTTCAAAATGCCATCCCATTCTTAATTTGGAATGTCACATATAATGCAGTTGCGTACTGCTTCTCATCTGTCGATATCGAAGTGCTTTACGGGGAAGGTAAGTATCTCTGTCCATTTTACAAATGGGGAAATTGAAGCACAAAGCAGTAAAATGACCTTGCTCAAGGTCAAACAATAGTGGAAAGGCACAGCCTGGAAATGAACCCAGTCACAAGATTCTGCAAGTGCTGTCCCTGATTACCCTGCGCTTTATTGACAAAGCCTGACATTTCAAGATTTTGTCCTTATTATCAATGATTACTTCATACAACACATTTGTGCATCGTTGCCAGGGAGAAAATTAGTATGGAAATCAACAAATATTTACTAAATTATTTTCCAGTATGTGAGATTTTCTTTTCCAAAGTCCAAGTACAGTCACCAAAGATCATTCAGTGTTGGCTGGGGTTTTGCTGGTGGTTTTTTTTTTACCTTTTTTAATATTGGTTGTGGCATCTGTTAAAATTTAGGTAGTTAAGTGTAGGTCTGCTCTGACTGGAATTCATCACAAAACCTTGCAGAAGAACCTTGCCATACCTGGATCATATGTATGAGACTATATGTGTATTCTGCATCTGCAAACTGAAAATCATATGTTGTATTTTCAAAAAATGCATTTCCTAGTTTAAAAAAAAATCATAAAATGAAGTTACCCAAGTTTCAGCTAATATTTATGGATTCTGAGATAAAAGAAATGTATACATTTTTGCAATAAATACCAAATGGAAACGTCTTGTATTTTATCTACCCCTAAATGAACAACTGAAAATCCTATAAAACTTAATACTTACCTTCAAAATGTGTGTAGGTTGAGCCTGGTAAAGTACATAACTTTCTTCTCCTTTAGAATGAAGTCACCCTGCTGAGAAATGAAGTGGCACAGCTGAAACAGCTTCTTCTGGCTCATAAAGATTGCCCTGTAACTGCCATGCAGAAGAAATCTGGCTATCATAGTGAGTAATGTTCCATTACCTATAGCCCTAGGCTGCGTCAATGAAATACTGCCCAAGTGAGCTGAGTGAACATTAAAATGGAGAAGTGCGGTTCTAATATTACATTAAGGATTTTTTTAAAAAAAATCTCGAAGGTTATTTAAAAACAGGAATGAATATGTGATACCTAGAAATATATTTTTAAGCCCTTTTAGTTGAAGTGTTGCGTAACATTGAAGGTTTTATGTTGGTTTAATAAATGCATATGATAATTAGCACGTAAGGACTATCGGTTACCACACCTGCTTTGGAAAATATAATTAAAGTATTAAAAGCATATGATAAACCATTTTTTATACTTTAGCCCAGTATAGTAAAAGGTCCTTGTGGGTTTTTTTTTTCTTCATTGTAATGAGATTTCAGTAGAGGTAATATAACAGCTGTCCTCATTTACCATAACATCCAGGATCAGTCAAGCCGTTAAAATAATCAGATGCAGGTTCATGGCTCCTACTGTACAGTGTCTTCTACGTTGTTTTGATTTCCACATCGAGTGACTATTTTTCTGTAAACAGGGTATTTTAAAAAGCAGCTCTAATATTGAAGAGAATACTGAAGAGTTTCAGTAGCATTTTTTTTTTCTAATCCATATTTTTACTTAAAGGTCCTCATTTGATTTTCATCCTTCCAGCATTTTAAAGGTTAATTATGCTTTTCTGACTTTTTGGGTATGATACACGGTGCCAGAACCAGCTGCTGTTACTGTAGAATAAATGGGCAATTTTGTCCATTGTACACAAATTTGTTACAAATAACTGAGCTGGGAATGCATTAGGCAACGTTCATAATATATAACCCACAGCTTTCGTTTTTATGATTTAGTGATATTTCAGGATATTTGTAAATGTGAAGATTGTTTCTGCCATATGTAGCCACTTCATTTTAATTTGCCAGTGTCAGTAATTCAGGAGAATAAAGGAACGTTTTGTATTGCATGCAAACAGATCCTCAGGTGCTTGCGATAAAACTTAATGGCCACCATCTTTACTTGTAGTCATTGTAAGCAATTTCATCAGAACGGGCAATATTTTTTAATTTAAAAGATTCGGGAGATTTAGCAACTCTGTATTGCCATATATATTTAGAATACTGATTTTGTCAGTTTTGAGCTTATAAATCGTGGTCCTTTGATCTGCAGTCATTTTGACAAGATGGAAAATAGCATGTTGGAGCAAATTGGAACAGTATAGAAATATGTTTGGGATTTATATTAACAATGATTGCTGCAGGGATGAGGCCATTATGGCTCCCATCTGACAGAACAACATAATTTCATACGGAAGCTACTAGGGGATAGCATTATGCATGCAAGATTTTATGGGGAGGGGGGTGGAGGGGGAACAAAACAAAAAAACCACTGTGGGTTTATTGAATGTTGATGTTTTGAGGATGTGTGTTCCTGAATTGGCATGAAAAATATTTAAACATAAGTCTTGAACTGGCAAACTAATTACATGCTAAGAATTTCTTCATTGAAGAATTAACAAATGACCAGTTTAGTAAGGTTTGTTTTCTGCCCTCAGAAAGGGCTAAAATGCTCCTAATTTATTAAGAATGCAAAATGAATAAGAATTAAAATACTAATTAGTGAAAAAGCCCACGTTTTAGAAAAAAACCTACTTGGCAAGGAGATAGGAAGCATAGCTCTCAGTTTCTTGAGAAGTCTCTTGATAGTCAACGTTCAACACAAATGATAGCTGTAATGCCATCCCTCTGAAAGGATTTTGTCACATTATCTCTGTGTGACTGTTGTTAGGAAAGCACTGGCTGAGTTACCCGCAGTACACTGCGCGAGAGGAAAAAATGGTGTCAGTTCATACGTTCGTGAAAATGGTGCTCATAGAAAGTATTTTTAAATAAACATATTATATTCCTCAAGTAATCTAAGCTGAATTGCTTCAAAAATGGATTGAGTGGTTTGACAGTCTGTCTGTGTGGAAGGAATTGAAGACACTGGATTACAGAGCTCCTGCAGTGCCGAATATTGTGCACTGCTGAGACGCTGCTAGTTTATACCGTGCAGACTGTGTGTTAACAGCTAAGTCCACAATGTAACGGGGCTTCATGTGTGATACACAGGCACAAATAATATGTTGCTTTTCAGGGTTATTCTTAGCCCCTACTTACATATTTTTAGGATCATTTGGATCTGCCAGGCACGTTTTTGTCTTGGGCCAAATGAAAAGCACAACAACGCACATGCCCCCTTCTTCTTCTAAGATTGTTCTTGCAACCGTATTTTCCTTATTTAAAATGTCTCATGCGTACCTCAAAATAGGGTGTCATCGGGACACAGAAACCAGAAAAATGGTTATTGTGCTTCGAGGCAGTATGGATTAATTTCTGTTGCGATGTTTGAGTTTTCAGCCAGTTTGAAGTTCTTTATTTCCCCAAGAAGTATGCTGCTGTTTCTGAAAGCATCTTTAAATGCTGGGGAGGGGGAGAAATGTGCAGCACATGGGAGAAATTTGAAGATGTTCATTTATTTTTCATTTTAGCTCTTCTATACCAGATTACTTCTAAAAGGCATCTGCAATACTCCTGTGGTTTTTTTGGATTTTCCTGGACTCGGAGCAGGAAAACTTGTGAGGAGAAAATGTGTTGTGAAAATTCGAGTTGTAAAAATAAAAAGGTGGTTTAGGTATTTTTTGTATTTTTCTAAAGGACGTCATAATATTCAAAAACATTTGTGCAAAAGTGAGTATAAGGGAAGATAAATAGAGGTTGTAATATAGAATCATAGAATCCTAAGGTTGGACAGACCTCTGAGATCACCAAGTCCAACCATGCCTGTCTCCCTACTAAACCCTGTCCCTAAGGAAATCATCCACCCGTTTTTCAAACCCCTCCAGGGATGGCGACTCCACCCCCTCCCTGGGCAGCTGTGCCAATCCCTGACCACCTTTTCAGTGAAGAAATAGGTAGTATTAAATGGGGGTTTTGTTCTTTAGCTGATTTTAAAGAAACCGTAGAAGGTGGCTGACCAGTTTCAGACCTCATCTGTCCCTGCAGCCTGTTCTGGACAGGCGGCAGTTGCTCGGTGGCTGTAGGGGATGATCTCCAAGGCCACCTCTGGAAATGAGCCTTTCTAGGCTTGAGGCCCTCTATAGCCGTGGGTGGCCTCATGAGAATTAGCAGGAGGCTTCCTTTCCAGTGATTATCAGGGGACCAAAAGGAGTTCTGAATCCCACGTCGGCGCTTGCATACTCACTCCCGGTTTGGGTTTTTTTCTTCTGAAGACTGGAATCCCTTTTTTTGTTTACCTTACTGAAAGTTATTAGTAAGCAATGCTGAGGAGCAAATGATTGCAATGTTCAACTACTCTAAAAACATACTTTTTATTACTTCCTCAAAAAGCCTCCTATGTTTGGTATTATTTAAATCTTTCTATAGCTCGGTCTCGCACACGTGTTCCATTGCCAGTGTGGCTCGCTCCTTCTAATGATGCAGCTTGCCTAGAAACTGTGCAACCTTCGGAGAGTTGATGTGACGCAGGTCTCTGAATTCTCAGCTTCCTAATGTACAGCACACGTTACTTCTGTAGATTAATTTCTGATTTGGACTGTGCATTTTCCTTGGTTTGAGGCAAAGCTGGGTGGAGAAACCATTAAAAAGTTAAAATGCCTGGGCTTTATTTTCTACATTGGTTGCGGTACCTGTCAGTTGCACTCTTGCAGCTACATTGCTGTGACTGTAGCTACAAAAATCTGTCAGAAATGTAAATACATAATTTCCTGTTTACTTCTGAAAGCCTTTGTTCTTTATTCCCAGTGTTCAGGCTTAAGAAAACAAGCCAACTTTGTAATGAATTACTTTAAGTATCTTCTACATTCATAAAGTAGATTTTCTTGTTTGGTTTTAATTCTTCAAATGAAGTTCTGTATTCAGTTTTTGGCTGCTATTCCTGTAAAGTTGGGGCTACATAAAGGAGGATTTTGAAGGCAATCTAAATAGCTATTCCTTAGGGTGGCATCTCATTTCTAAATATGACTTTGTAGTTATTGCAAGGATTTGCACTTCTAGTCAAATTCTGACGGTATTACAGATGTTTCTGTTGAGTTAAAGTTAACAGCATATGTGTTAAGGGATAGAAAACAACGGAAGACTTTCCTTCTCTGGCTGAAAGATCATACCCTACTTCCTCTCCCTCTCTGGCTTGTAGTCTTTAAAAGTAACCCTTTTTCTTGAGGATAAGGAGGATTTGACCAACAAGGAAATCGAGGGTCAGCAAAAGAAGCATCCTTGGAAGACTGAGATTTGTAGGAGAATAACAGCGACTCCAAAGAGGAGGAGTAGCTGTCACAGCAGGGCGACTGTATTCAATGCATGTCGTCCCACTTGTTGCCTTCTCATTCTGTCTGAGGGGAAGGACTAGTCAGTATTTTTCAGGAAGTGGCACTAGAGTTTGTTTTTTAAAAAGTTCATGTGTTCCTTCTTGTTTTTACATGAGATCGTACAGGTCTTGATAAAGGGGTAGTGAAGATGAAATCTCGTTGAATAGTGTTAACTGAATTGACACTCGTTCATGTTCTGTCTGTTCTTGTTGTGGAAATACTGTCCAATTAATGTAGTAGTGTAAATATTTTTTCAGATATCCTATTGATGATCACAAGTTTTAATTACTGGGCTTAGAATTATTCTCATTTGGTTGCTAAAGCAAACTCAGTAAATAACATGTTAAAAATCTAAAGGCAATTCCTATAGCACTAGGAGACCTGGTAGCATTTTGAATCTATAAATATTGCTTACTGACATGAGCATTCGTCATTAGAATTAGGTGTGGTACCCACCAGCTGATGTACTAGGCAGGAAATCAGACGGTTTTAATCATGACTTTGAAGATGTGAAAATGTTCTTGTTTACTGGATATGGTGTGTTGCAGTCCATATTTTATGCTTCCAGAGTAATATTTTCTTAAAAAAAACCAAATGTAAATCGGGTTGTTTTGCAATTTGTGCTGCATTGCACCGTGAATTTAATTGTTTAAGGCATGATTGCTGTTACCTAAGATGTGATGGTGCCCATTCCAGGGGGGAAAAATAAATGAGATTTTCTCTTCAGCTGCAGATAAAGATGACAGCTCAGAAGACATATCCGTGCCAAGCAGTCCACACACAGAGGCTATTCAGCACAGTTCTGTCAGCACTTCCAACGGCGTGAGCTCGACTTCCAAGGCAGAAGCGGTGGCCACGTCCGTTCTCACGCAGCTGGCGGACCAGAGCACGGAGCCGGTGCTTTCCCAGATCGTCGTGGCGCCTCCCTCCCAGTCGCAGCCTTCAGGAAGTTGATCAAAAACTTGCATTGCATCAGTTTCTTAGATACACATTTGTGACTTTAAAGGGAAATCAACAAAAGACCAGTCTCCACCTAGGAGAAATTGTAGCTTCAAATTATTTGTTTTTAAAAATCCACTTAAATTTGGCTTTAACGATTGGCAGGTGAAAATGAGACAGGACAGCAGTTCTGGTCTCTTTGCAAAAGACTTTTTTTTTTTTTTTTAAGTATTAGTTTTACTAGTTATTTTTTGTGCTTAATGTGTAAAGTGTGTGTACAGTACAATGTGGTTGATTTCATTTTTAATTTGGTATTATTTCAGCAAACATTGGGGTGAATTCCTAAAGGTCATCCTCAAGACTGTGATAGTAATATTGTGTGACATTTTTATACCAAAGTTCTGCATAGTCCCTATTGACTTTGTAACGTTGGCAAGGTCATAAAGCACTAGGCAAGAGAAAGACAGTAACAGTAAATTTGCTTTTAGTCTTTTTGCCTTTTTGTTGTTTTGCACATTATGAGAGGAAGAACATTGGGAGAAAAACATTTGGGTTGGTTTCTGTATAGCATTTTGGTTGGTTTTTTAACTGTTGGGGGTTTTAATTTGTTTAACAGGGCCAGTACAGTATATGAGATCCAGTACTCTTATGAGCATACCTGTCCGAGATGAGGATCATTACTAAATAGGTTTGAGGGTTTTTTTAGTTTTAAATTGATGTCAGGTGTTCTTTTCCCCCTTCTCCAACACTTTTGTTCTGAGGGGAGGAGAGCTTTGTTTCTCCGGTCAGAAGAGATATCTATAACTACCCTTGGTTCCTAGGCTGAAACCAATAAGCATGTTGTAAAATACAGGGTTATCAAATACGGAATACTCAGTATTCCAAAGTAGGCTGATATTTTGTGGATTTTTGAGTCGCAGACTAAGGAGTTTACTCATGGTTTTGGATGCCAGAAAAGCCTAAAATCCTTCTTCAGACAACTCAAGACTTTTTTTTGTCATTGTCTTGTATTTGCAAGCTAACTTGTACTTAATTCTTGTGTAAGCACTGTCATCTTTTAGTAGCAAAAATTTTGATACCTTTCTTGTGGGGGGGGGGGGAAAAATCAGTATCTACCGTATCTTGGAAACAATGTAATTATAATGTGGTGTGTGTGGTGTGTGCGTGAGAATGGTTCAGTAGTTAATGCCAGCAGTCTTTTGCTTGAATGTTTAAAGATGCCTTCAATGTGATGCTGGCTGATAGGTGATTGCAGTTTTAAAATGTTATTTACTGTGCGAACTTGGATAACTAACATTCCATGATGTAGTTTGTTTCTGATGAGATGATTGTAGGTACACTTTTTCTCATTATCCAATCATCTATAGGATACTGAGTTTTTTAAATGTGCCATTATCTATTTTGATTCTGTACTCACGTTCCAAATACAGTACAATATTTTACAATAGATTAAGTTGTTTAAAAAAAGTAGATGTGTGCTTTCAGGTCGGAAAACTTTGTATAATAGCAAAAACAGATGCATAGTAGCAACTGGCAGTAAAGCAGGATTCCATTATGTATATAACAAAGATTTAATGCATTTGTAATGGGTTGTGTAGTTCATTTGCTCTTCCTTCTCCACACTATACTATGTGTTTTTAAGTGTCAGTGCCATCAAGTTTCTATTTGATTCGGTTTTAAATCGAAAAATGTAATTGATCCACAGGAAAATCATAATTTCTACAATATATATAACAACCATACTATAATGAAAACTGGACAAAGAAGTGTCTGAGTCATATATGTATCATCGCAGGGCTTTAAGCATGAAAATATTAGGGATTCTAAATATTTTGTATTTTAAAACTAAAAAAAGTTGAGTTGGTAACCTTATGTGTTTAAAAGTCTTACTTTCCCAGTTCCAGGATAAAAAGCTGTAACAGTTACTGAACGTTTTCGGGATGGTGAAATACAGTGGACCTCTTGTGAGAAGGAAAATAATTGCAAAGGCACAAAATGTGAATTCTGCAGGAAAGCTATGCAGTCACTTTTCATTGTAGTTTTGGTGGACTAGATAAGGCCTCATTGACTAGACTATAATTTGCTCTCCTAAACACAAAGGCTTTTAAATCATATTTATATAAGTGGAGTTTTTTTTATAACAAAACTGTCGCGCTTGTAAAATAAGTCTACATACGTGTATAGGAGATGTGTAACAGTTAATGAATTTAACAGTGGGGCTGGAAAAAGAACCATTAAAATCTGTGTTCAGCAAATAGAGACAAGTTATTAGTCGTACTACCATGGATTCCGTTTTGAGGCGTATGTCACACTACTTCTGTACTTGGCATTTTGGGTCTTTACATTTGACATGTTTCACAAACTGTACTGTTTTCTTCTCTGTGCAGTTTGCATGAGTAAATCATCAAAGAGAATAAAATCTATCTTTAAGTTATGTTCCTATTTTAATGAAATTATAATTGTTCTAAAAGGCAGCACTGTCTTCAGACTTTTCTTTATCCTTGCAATTATCAGCATTTCTCTGGAAGTCATTACCGTGATGTCAAAGTAATGTTATGTAAATAAGAGCACATGTGTTTCCTTAGAAAATAAGCCAAGTTCCATTGCTCTGCGCTTGAGTTCCAGCAGCTTCTGAGGAATCAGCCTTGTATCGTTACTTACGTGAGCCTTGTATTGTTCCAGGTGTCCAAGGTAATCGGCAGAGAAAGGAGTTCATAACCATAGCGTCGTGGTCCCAGGTGTTGCTCAATCTCTTTCTTGGTTGCCCCAAGACCCACGGCACGAGTGTTGTGTGTAATCAGCTAACTTTCAGCTGTCTTATCTTAGTGTACGTGGAGTTAGGCAATAACAGCCGTGGCCAGGTGAATGGCTCACAGTTTTGTCGTGAAAGATTGAGAAAAGATCATACCCTCACGTTTGATTTTTGGAATATTGAAAATGTTTTGGGCTTGTTTATGAGCGTTAGAAACACGGTATGTGGCGTGGCACATCCTGGTGTCATCGTTTGAGAAGTTCTTGGCAGAACTCTGGCACCGGGGGCGTTTGGAGGGGGGGAAACAGAGGTAACGTTTCTATGTGTTGCACTTATCACCTGCATTGCCCAAAGGAATTTGAGCTGCACACAACTTTGAGTCCCGTATGAGAATAATGCCCAGGGCTTGTGTTGCTTCGTTATGTTCTTTTTCTGACCAGGAGTTGGGTGCGTCTCTCCAAGGAAAACAAGAAGGCTGTAACGGGGCAGCTGGGGGGAACCAGCCCACTCTTTGTCGTCTGCACTGTAAAAAGACTTGGTTTTATACCGAACTCTCCAATCCAAGTAAGCTTTTTCCCTTTCGAGTGCTGATAGAGGCTGGGCAAGGGAAGGTACCACGCTGATGGAACGACAGTTCTGTTGGATGAGTCGTGATTTCTGCTACCAGAATTACAGAAGCAATTTGCTTAGAGACAGACACAAACATTTTAATTGGTCATCATAAATGATAATGAGGAGAAAACATAGTGAAATTAAGTGGATCCTAATAAAGCAAGGTATGTTAAATTGCGCTGAAGGAAACTTCAGCAATGCTTCTTGACATGATTAATAGACTCATGACAATGTGTCTAATGAAGGTTGTTTGCATTTATGTGCTGCCTGTTGCCTCCCTCAGTAGAGAAATAATTTGAACTGTGCTCATTTGCATTGCAGAGCAGCAAGCGTGAGATTGCCTTACAATAGTCTTTTCCTTTACATTTATTTTTAAACACCATAACAACAGTAATACAGGTAGGATTTATTTACCCCATGCCCTGTATAACACTGTAGGGTAGGTCCACATGACATGATCATGAAATAATTTGGATTTTCAAAATTTTACATTCTTTAATAGTAAGTCTCCTGTCCCTTTCATCTTAGGTTTTAGTATGACTTTTTTTCTTTCCTCCTACTTCATGGAATTTAAGATCATGACCTTTCTTGTTCTTCACTTTCTTCCTCTTCAGAATATTTTTCTTTGTGTGATGAGCCCCTGAAAGGACTTCTCTTACTGTGGGATTTCTTCTTTTTGCATATTGCTTCCTTCTCATGTTAACTCTCTGTAGCAAATGTTCATTTCAAGTGAGTTGTCAGGAAAGGAATTTGTGTGTGTTGTGTATCTTGTCATCTTCAGCTAAAACAGATGTGAGAAGCTTACGAAATGCCAATATTTACATCTTCCTAGAAGAAAATCTATTACAAAATATATATTTAGGTCTGGAAGGATGCTTGAATCTCCAGTATGGAATTCTTAGTGGTGCAAAAGATTTCATTACAGATGCTCTGCACGAGTCGTGAGTGCAGGTTGTGAGCTGATGGCTTCATAATTCTGCAAAGTGCGACCATCTTCAAAAAGAGTTTCCGACTTCCGAGGTGTGGGGTTAGTTTATCATCTAATAATGTGGCTGTCATAGGATAATGGCACAGAGACTCGATCCACGTTGTGTAAGTTGTTTATTTTAAGCCTTGCTCAAAGTTTCTGTCCCTCTTCCCTTCCCTTGCCATCACCTACAATGGTGATGTGTGTTGCTCCAAGCACTTTTTTCCTACTCATTTTTGAGGAAGAGGAAAGAGGGAAGAGACGGATCTTAAACTTTTAAATAAACTACCTATAATGGAATTTAATCCAAGAGTGACTGCGTAGTCTGAAAAATGTTGTGAGGTGCTTATCCAAGTACATTTATTGGTTTTAATGCCTGGCTAAAGAAATGGTAGCTCGAGCTACATAAATTGACTGGAAATGGTAACAAGCATAAAAGGTACAAAACAGCTTGAGGCAAAGAAAAGGATTCATGCTTCCAGGAGCTTTTGTGTGCTTGTTTTTAACAGCAATAGCAGACACGGAGTAGGGAGTGTGCAGTATTTGTAGCCACTTTGGTACTATTCCAGCTTGCAATTAATGAGCTTAATTCTGTGTAGCTTAGGGAGGCCTGGCAGTGCGAGACCGAGAAGAGCTTCAGGAATGAGCACGGTGTCAAACAGATCCCTTCCAAAGCGCAGAGCTAGAGGTAACCAGGTTTTCCTCACATAACCCTCACCTAGGGCTGGCTTAATACATCAAAGTACAAATGTGAGCTATTGCGATTTCATTTAATTCAGGTGGACTGAATGGAATGAATGAAGTCTGCTTGGCTACCTGTGAGACACAAGTTATCATCTAGTCTTTTCTTTTTTAACGCTCTCTAGAAAGTCCCTGGTCTTGTTTCAACTGGTGTTGCCATGGCACAGAAATACACCTTCCCTCTCTTTAGCTGAATAACTTGTTCAAGACCATTAGAAAAGGCAAAAACTGTCCTTGATAAATCGCTGGACTTGATCCTTGTTAGAAACAGAATAATTTGAAAGAGCTTACTAATTTGTTTATGTTTAAAAATAAAATGGGAAATCACATCCACATCCTACATCTTGGATTTAATCAGTGGAAAAGGGAATAAAGCAGAGAGAGAATGAGCTCTTTTAAGCAGCAAAATAAATTGCCTTTCTGAATAAATTAAAAGAATGAAGTCGAGGAAAAAAACGTCCACACCATTTGCCACCAATTCCCTCAGACCAAGAAGGTGCGGTGTTTCACTGCTCAATTACGCCAGCCCGTTCCTCTGCCGCGCTCGCTGACATGAAGATGCATTCTGTGATGAGCTGTTTCTTCAAAATGTTTACAGTGATGTTAGGAATGTTTTGATCTCACTTGAGGTAAGTAGCATAAACATCCTCTTATTCATAGCGCGTGCTGAGAAAGGTACTCTTAAAGGCGATGTAACATAGTACAGTCATTCCAGTTGTCTATAAAATGCCAACAAACTTTACAGTCAGCATGGTTATGATTTCAAAACAAGCAAAAGGCTAATATTTCAGTTTTCTTGTTTTCTGTCCTCCCTTTCAGCAGAATTGCTTTAAAGGGCCAATGATTTCTGCTGAAAAAAATAGACAGTCCTTGTAAATGCCGAACAGATGCTGTGTATTTCACTGGATGAGAGGAGCAGTTTGAACCCTTGATCATTTCATTGAATATTAAATGAATCTCACGCTCGTAAGTTTACGATTTGACTTTTACGTATGAGTGAATATAGAAAAGATGTCTTTCTCTATGCTGTCTCTAACAGGTTACCCAAACCTTTTGGAACTCGGATTCTAACAGGACATAACTTTTTGCTCCTCTATATTACGCAGCACTCTTAGAAGCTGTGCAAGAAGGGTGCTGGCCATAGATCCTTTACCTCTGTTTCCAGTCACCACGCAACCAGAATGCTGTTTCGGGGTTGTCAGCATAGTTGTATTTGTCATTTCTGGTTCGTCAGGGCGCGGAAAATCCTGTGGGTCTTGTCTACCTCAGAAAATGTCACCACTTTGGCACAGTGAGGCTGTAACAAACACAAAATTTTATAAACTGTAAGGGCTTGTTCCGACATGTCTATTGATTTATTTCAGTCTGTGTTGCTGGCGAATAGGATTAAGCTACATTGAACAAAAAAGGGGGGGAAAGTGCACGTGGATACTTAGTAAACGGATACAAACCTACATAAAATGTTGTGTTACACCATTGTTTAAATATTTTATTTAAACCAAAGCAGCTTTCCTACAATGGCCATTTCAAATAAACTTGTACCTGTTTTATGGAGAGGTGAAGGTTAATTTTACCCTGGTGAAGTTAAGATTCCTTCTATAATGAGGCTTTCCCAAGCAATTATGAGAGCAGGATCTGATTTAGCCAGCTGCTAATCACCATCAATGCTTCTGGCAGTAAACAGAATGTAGTCAAAGAAAATTTGAATGCTGCACAGTCTTTCCATGCATCATGATCCAACAATTATCTCTTTTTTTCCCCCTTCTAACTAATATTGTATTTCTTTCTCAGTTACTCCTCAGAAGTCACCACCATACCTAGAGTGTTTCGGTATTTAGTCTGAGCAGGGAAGATTTTTCCTGAGTGTTTTCTCAATTTTACTCTTCAAGTGCTCAGAAATCTGTGACCTCAGTGTTGGGGTTATTTGAATGCTGCCATAATGCCCTCAAGTTGCACCAGGGAGGTTTAGATTAGATATTAGGAGAAATTTCTTTACAGGAGGAGTGGTGAAGCATCGGAACAGCTGCCCAGGGAAGCGGTGGAGTCCCCATCCCTGGAGGTGTTCAAAAAACGTGCAGACGTGGCACTTCTGGACGTGGTTTGTAGGCACGGTGGGGTTGGGCTGACGATGATGTTGGAGGTCTTTCCAACTCCTATGATTCTACAAGCCTTCTGTAAGGTTTGTCTGCCTACCAAGAGCCACGCAGCCCCTTGCCTGCGCGGGCCAGCGACGACCATTGCTGTTGCCAGTTGGTAGCAAGAGACCTTGGTGTGAGACCTGTGCTTCAGATCTATTGAGTGTACACTAAAAAAATGCTTGGAAGCGAAATATTTGTGAAGCAAGTTGGCATGCGGTTTTATATTGCGCAACTGTTTTTCACAGAGCATTCTTGGAATATTTTTTCAGTTCTGTTCTGGGGGTTTTTGATTGTGTTTTCTTTCAATATTTCAGTGGGAAATGAAGTTAGGTCAATATTCTGATTGCTGAATTTTGCTATTAAGCTGTTAAACTGGCTGATACGTGCTCAGAGCAGCAGTACTTATGATCTGATGAAAAATAATCCTCATAATATTGCATATATTTGCATACATGCAAAATTAAATTAAATACTTTTATTGAAGTTGTTCTCACTTTCTATAAGTAAGAGTTAACTGCACCCTGGCCTGTTTCAAAGAAAATTTAAATAGTTTAATTCTCAGTCTTCTGTTTTGCTGCACAGTGAGAGAAATCCTCTTGCTTGGTTTTAATCAGAAATTGGGAGTTTTATGGATGTTAAATAAGCTACCTACGTGTCACCCCAGGATGTCCCTAGCAGAACTTCATTGCCCCTCTGGGTACAATACATTGTACCCTGCAAAGATTGGAGTGGAAATGTTGTATTGTACCGGCACAGCTTGTACAAGCTGAAATTAAAATCAACTGCTGCAAAGGATAATGCTCGTAAGTGAATATGATGAAATTATTATTTCATAAAATCAAATTTTAATTGCTCTTTTCCTGAGTGGGAATTATTTTTGGTACTGCAATCTGTATTAAGGGTTTATCCAAAAATAGCACAGGAAATACTGTGTATGGGTACTGGAGCAAGGCATTTCTGGCAGATTTCCGTGCTCAAACTCTGTGAACTGGCCTACATTTGTAATTCATTTAAAAATGTGGGCAAGACTGGTAAGCGCTGAGCACAGCCGAAACCCCCACCTGCTGAGCAGAGGGCTGGAGTCACAAACCACAGTCAACTGAAGGAGATGTGTAAATTTGCAGTTAAGTGTCATTTAATGATGTCTTGCTTATAGAAGACAATGGCTAATAAATTATTAGCCAAATGAGGTAACTAATTCCTTTTCCTACTGTCTGTAACAAGTGATTCGAAACCTGGGAGTTCCTGATTTCTCAGGAACAAAATGCCATCTAGCGGTCACCACTGAATACTTTGAGCAAATTCATTTTTTAAATTGACATAAAGGTTTTCTATTTTTTTCATGCTATTTTACATTTTACAGCACGTAAAGCTCTGGAGAGAAGAAGACAGAGGCTGGGGGACCCCTGAGCTGGTGCCTGAGGGGCTGGGGAGCCGCGCTGCCCGCTGCGGAGAACCCCCTTCTGCTGCTGCCAGTCTCGGGCAGAGACCTCCCGTGCCAAGGGCTGGACAAACTTTCACACAGAGTTGACAGGCTTTACCTCACTGTTACTTGATCATAAAATACAAAAACATTAATTTGGCCAGTGCTGTACGAAGAGACGTCGAAAGCCACCACTGCTCCACTGACTGAGTTCAAATGTCCCTCTTCTTCTTCATCCTCCAAAGAGATACGGGGAAGCCATTCCCTCTGTTCTTCTGATGAAGCACCAGGGAACGGTGCAAGCCTCTTCAGAGCACAATTTGGCTGCTCGGCTCCTTAGAGAAAAGTAAAGGCTTTAGAAAAAAATCAATATTAACATTTGGCCTCTAAAATAGCCTTGTGAAAACGTAACTGCCATAAACTGGCTTCTGGAGTGGAATAACAGTCTTCCCTTGTACAGCAAGAGCAAATCATAACTCTGCCCTGTAATTATATTTAAATTAATTCATCAATACAAACTGGGGGTAGGAGACAGCTGTCACACCCTCCATGAGATTAGAGCCTGCTGATGGGCATCCGCCCGCTTTTTAAACAGCTCTGCAGCGTCCAGCTTTCTCTGGGTCTCACTTCATTGTGACAGGGGTTTTGTCGTGGGTTTTTGTCGGTTTGCTTTTTCCATGCAGGATCTGGGTGTCTCCATCCGCCGGTCCGTGTTGCCCTGTTCCGTTGCGAGATGCTCGCAGCAGCGGTTGCCAGGGCTGTGATCAGACCAGCGGCCTCTGAGAGTTATTTTGCAGGCTGGTGCAAAAACCTCAGCTGCCACCCTGCTGATGATACTGCAGAGGTTGATCAAGGTGGTCTAACATCGATTCGATGGGCTCTGGAGGAGTTTGGGGATGGATAAAGAAATCCTTCACCTTCATTTTGGTTTTGTATAATAGTGCAGCAGACTGAAGAGTCCGGTTAGCAAGGGCACTCACAGCACGGCTCATCGAGAGTCGTCTGAGGGTTCGCGCTGCTGTGGACTCGCTGCCCCTGCTGTGATGCCAGCACGGGCACTCATACCCTCGTCTGGCCTTCTAGGAGGCTGCTGGGTGTCTCCTTGGCCATGGCACCAGGCACCGGCCACTGCAGCGGCAACGAGAGTGCGGGGAGCAGCAACAGGACTGGAGCGGCACCGGTTCAGGTGGGAGCAAACTGTCGTGGAACCGCGTTTCCATAGGCGCAACAGGAAGAGTTTGGGGAGCGTTGGCAAATGCAGCCTGAAAAGCATTAAGACATCTCTCGTTTGTCCTAAAATCACAGGAGGCAATCCCTAGATCTAGGACAGTTTCTTAAAGTGACAATAGTGGCTTTCTCTGAGCAACAGCTGTGGTCTTGCAGGAGTGGCTGCCCTTCACTCCCGAGTTCCCAGCGCAGTGGGGTGCGGTGAGGATGCTGCGGCTCTTCGGTGGCAGAAGGGACGGGTTCTGTTGTACGCACGGGCCAGAGCAAACAGCCACGTAATCAAGCCTTGAAATAAAGGGGAAAGAACAGTGAAAACCAGCTGGGTAGTAATGATCTGCCCAAACTCTGCACATAGATATTCTGAAGCTGTCAGGCTAAGTCCAAATGGAATTGCATCAGTACATGGTGCTGGCACACTTCATTCCTCCAAAGAACAGGACTAAGCATAGGCAATGCTACTTTTAATGGGGTTTTTTTGTCTTTATATTAATAATGATTATATGCTATAAAAAGGAAATTAATTTTAATTCTGAGTAACATGATAATCTGGATTAATGCTATTGATGTTGACCCTTTCGGAGAATAGACTAATTGAATTTTAATTGGCAGCTGAAACTTTGCTGCAACCCACACGGGTTGCCCCTGCTCATGCACTGCTGTACGGCGTTTGCTCTAGAGCTTTGCTTGGTCGCGTCTCTTCAACACCTGTTTCCTTGAGGTTTAAGGAAAAAAAAGCTTTTTGGAAACTGCTCCCCTTATCAGTGCCTTGGTGCTGCAGATAAACTCTGAATTCTGAAGTCGTTGTATGTGCACAGGCTGAAAACATCAGTATCGCGCCTACTGCGTGTAGGAAACCACTAGGAACAGACTTTTGGAAGGGCAGAAGCAGGAGTTAATTTCCTGTATATCCATTTGATTTGGGATCGTGTGAATTAACAGTTGAACACGAGGCTAAATCCCAGATGTGCGGCTGATGTGGTGACGTGCAAGTCAGATTGCAAGACCCATTGTGTGATCTCTGATTTGTTTAAAATCAAACTGCTGCCTGCACAGCTGAAAAGTCACCAAGTCTTAGTAATTGTTGCTGGCATTGTCAATTTAGGACCTGGATATCTGCTAATTTACTTCTGCTTCGCTGAGGGGCTTCCCACGTGTCTTGGTTAGCAATAAGCAAAATGTGCACAACCACGGGATGTAATTATTTTATTATTAAAGAAAAGGGAAATAACACTTCTTTCCTTCCTTCCCTCTCTCCTGTTTCCCCAGAAGAAACAGTGACATCAGGTACAGAAAAGAGAAATTGGTCTCCGTGGGGGCCACATAATAAATTATAGGTTTTGGCTCAGATAAAAGGGCTCACAGAAGGGATCGGATAACTTTGTCCTTTCATAACGAATATTAGTGTTATAAACATACAGTTCACTAAAACTATAACGAGACTGGCAGATCAATTAATGAACAGTGAAAATCTCAAATCCTAATTAAATCCCACTCTAACTTCCAGGATTGGTTTATGTCCTCTCCAGGAATACTTGATTTAACCAGCTTGTTTAGCAGGAAAAGCTATTGATCTCTTCAATAACACTTCAGAATCATTAAGAGGAAAAACTTTAATCTCCTTCAGCTCTTTGAAGTTGCTGTGGTTAATGTCATCTCTCTGCAACCCTGAAGAACGAATTCTGGTCTTGAAAGGTATTTCCAGTGTTCTTCTGCGCTGCTTTTTATGCCCTGCTGCCCTTACCCGCCTGCTTGCAGAGGCAGCTGTGCTAAGTGCAGGGCAGAGCTGCCACTGGTGCACGTGCTTCCTTGCTTGGTTGGGAATTTTTATATTCTCTTTCAAAAGTCTTCCTGGTGGAAGAAAACGCGCATTTCTTAGAGATTTGTTGAACTGCAGATGTAGTTATACAGTGCTTCTGCTGAGTCAGCACTTTGAGACTTGGCCATAAAAACACCTTCAGGTCATTAAAGTTTCATCAGTAAAGGTTATCAAGGTCTGCAAAAGCCCTTGATAATTCGATTGTGTGTGTCTATATAGCAGGAAATTCTCAGAATATTTCCAAAGTTCACTTCTTACTCACACAGTCCGTTTTCTAAACTACCACATAAAATTCAACTTCAGATTTAATGCATTTTGCCTTACCAGGACCCATACACCCTTGTTTATCCAAAGTTCATTATTGAGCTTTAAAATACCCTTAAACGTTTCATGTGCTCTAAAACCTAGGCATTCTTTCAAAGAACCCTAAGTACGCAAGAAGATGCAACTCTGAGAAGCAAGTTGCATGGGATAACGAATAACCTCATTAAAACCCCTCTTTTTTAAATTTTGGAATGGCTTCAGTAACACGTACGTTGGCTTCTCTAAGAATGTGGAAATCACTTGGAGAGCTACAGTACTAGAAAATCAAATAATTGCACTAAGAACGTGCAACTTGAGAATGTTGTCTTAAAGCAGTTAAAGAGTAAAGCGGAACTTTTCAGCTTTTAATGGAAATAAAACCTGCAAATTAAAGAACAGCCACTAAAAAAAAAACCAAACCACAAAGCCAAACAAACCTCTAGTGTGGAGGCTCTATAAAGCACGTCAGAATTGCAGCTTTGGGTGGCTTAGGAGAAGGTTTAGTTTCTTTAGCAATTTTTCAAAGCCATCCAGTGCATCTGGAAGTCTCAAATCGTTGTGTGAGGAACCCTCGCCAATTCTGTAGCACAGTTTATGGCTTCAAGTGAAAGATCATTCACAGGGTTAAAGATATTTTGAAAGTCAGGACTAGAAATATCTTGCAGATATTTTTATTTTTAACAGCTAGCTTGTTCTTAGTTTTTAGTGTTTATAAATGAAATTACGCTCATAACAGTTTATTCCTAAGACTATTTTGCCAATGGCTTGCCTTCTATTTTCTAACTTGCAATTACCGATTTTTTTTTTCAAATATTTACAAGCACCACTTCAACCAATGCTTTAATATGTATTTCTAAGCATGGCGTAAAAAGGAAACGTTATGAAAGTTAAATAGGAACTATAAGCTGCATTTTACAGCCAGTATAAACACGCTTGGGTATTTTATAGCCATCAGTATTATCTCCTTTGACACTTGAGGCTTGTCCCTGGGAGACAGAAAGCAGAAACTTCCTGGAATTTCTTTAATTAGCCTGTTCGTTTCACTTAATAAAGCAAGCAATCAAAAGCATATTGTGTTTCATAAGCAGGACACTTTACAATGTAACTTAGAGTATGGAATGCTCATATCTGAGCAAAGGTACAAGCAATTTTGAGATTTCCTAATGTTTGAATAATTTTATTAATAACTAATCTCACGTAAGAAGCCTGTGCTGATGGGCTACACCAGTAAGTGCGCACATCAGCAATAGGAAATCGCATTAAAAATCTGGTGTTAAAGGATATTCAGAGCAGCTGCAAATAAAAATGCTGGTTTGCAGTTATAAAGAGTTGAGTCACTCATTTCTTTCGCTATTGCCTGCTTTAAACACCACCTACTGCAAGAGGAAAGGACTGAGTATCAGCATAAATCCCAACACACTTGAGGGACCACAATTCACAGTAAACCTAAGGGTGAGCAGCTCCTTTTTTGTCCGCTCGCACCCTCAGACGTTCACACTCTAATGGAAGGTAAATCTCACTTAATTTTGGAGATATCTAGCAATTTAGGTGGTAGTGATTATGAAAGAACTTTGGGTAGCTCTGGATATTCCCTTTCCATACCGCACGCTTCATCTTCTGATCCTTTTCTGGCTGCTGTCCTTAGAGACGTGGGAGACGGGGAGACCAGTCCTTCAGTTGCAGCGCTGGGAAGTACCTGCAAACTCGTGTTTGCAAGTCCTAGAGGTTTGTCAATGTTTATTAAAAAAACAGTACGATAAGGGTGAAAGCTTGGAATAAAAGGGATACCTGTTAGAGAACCTGAAAGCAGCGGCTGAATTCAGAGGAAGACAAGGTGTGCTTCAGGTGTACCTAGCCCAGCATTTCTCTTCTCCAGCCTACCTACGATAGCCATGTTACAGCACAGGAGTTACTGAGGGGGGCAAAGCTGAATGCTCCTGGAAAGTGCTGCTGGTTTTATCTGTTGCATGGGAAAAGTAGTTCAGGTACGGGGGGGGGGGGGGGGGTAATGGAAATTCCATCAAAGATTAAGACCTCATGGTTTAGCCACGATACCTACATAGAATTTACTATATCCTATCCATAGCACCTGCTCATGATGTAAGTCTCATCATGTTCATGCTCGAGTCTTGGAAATCCAGTTAAATAGGAGCCCTAATGTAAAAGTCCTTAAGAATTATTTCCTTATTTTGGAAAGGACTTTGCTCAGGAAACATACACAAGAACGGGTTTTTTTCTTTGGTGAAGTTTCAAAAATGGCACAATGTTTCATAACATCAGCCCAAACACAGCACAGTATTTAGAAGTTAAGCAAACAGCGTTAGTGTTAATTAAGATTGTGCTCCTGTGCTACTTCCCCTTAGAACTTGTGGCATTTGTTTCTAGTATAACCAGAAAAAAAAAATTACCTAGCTCTAAGGGTCTTCATTGTCACCTATGTCTGTTAAACTCTTTTTCATGACCCAGAGAGCCAAGAGCAGGCATGTCAAGCCCATTTTTCCTTTAATTGCTGTACATCACCTACAGTGCGCTGTTGTCCTGGACTATAGTGCAAGTCCTGTTGATCCGGGTAGGATGCTAAATGCGAGTTTGCAATGTGGTAGCTGTGATTTAAAACAGAAGGAATGGTGGATAAGTTACACATATCTCACATTCTTCGGCAATGATCACCAAATTCAACACTCGGGTTTGTCCCAGTAGCTGTTACCGTGCTAGAACCTGTAGATAAATGAAAAATATATATCTATATATTCCCTGATAGATATAAGATATATATATATATATTCCCTGTAAACAAAAGAAAAAGAAAATTGATACCACCCCAATCTACAGAGCAGTGCAGGTCCCAGTAAAACAATGCTTATGTCTGGTTTACAGAGCTTGCTTCTAGCTGCTGTACTTGACGCAGGGATTCTGTCTCCCTCTATGCCTGTACACTGTTGGGTAACATTGCGTTTAAATGGCTTTGCCACAGTGAACAAAACCAGTGTCCACAAGGTAAGCTCAAATGCCAGTTGTCTCGTCAAAGGGTGAAAGGTTATCCAAAACGCCGGTAATGTGCCATGACAGTTCTGGGTTTGGTGACAGGCTTGATGTAACGTTCAAATAGCTGTCCTCTCTGTAAACATTAATTTTATCTAGCAAGCTCAGTAGTCATTCTTCAAACTTTTTATTGATGACTTTTAAATTAGATAGAACAATTGAATTTATCTTACCGAACAAGTGGTAGAAATCTGCCTTGCCATTTTCCAAGGAGTAAATGTTCCGTTGCGAACACTGTGAAGACCGAATCTGCTCAGTAACGCAGCCCTCGGCTGCACGCGCACACTCTCCCAACCCCGCTCTGCAAACTTCCAGCAATTACAAATTAGAATCTAAATTAAATTCTGCACAGGATAAGACTTCTACAGTGCTGTTTTCCTGCTGTCAAGGGGGTCTGTTACAGAAAGACACTAACTGTGATGACACCCTTATTCATCAGGTGGCAACTCACCATGTCTTCACTTTTACTGTTTCCCATTAATAAAGGACCGCTTTGATTTATAGGTATTTTTTTCTCCACACAACGTATTTACTAGCTGGGAACCTTTCTTTACAGTTGCACATAAATCTTTAAAAATGTCAGTGACTCATTTTAAAATTATGATTAGTGAATTAGTTAAGGTTTGAAGAATAAATGTCAGGTAATTAGAAGCAATTGTGCACCAGACAAGGTGATGGATCAAAGAAAGGCCACTGTGGAAAACGGGCTACTGCTCCCGTGGTGCTCAGCGCCCAGCGCGAGGGGGCTAAAGGAGAGGGGCCGAACTAAAAAAGCCTAAACACTGGGAACCAACGCCAAATCCCAACGACCGAATTCTATGTGATGAATGAAGCACTCATTACTGGCCACAGTATTTAAAGAATCTTGAGGCTTGCGAGATGAGGCACCTAACCTGCTGAAGGACCAGGAAGCGAGAAAATAGCATTGCTATATATGTGTTTCTCTTCTGGAGAAGTATATTCTTGAGGTGTACTTTGTATACACCCCCAAACATTCCTACCAGGCAGCAAGTATAGCAGCGCTTTTTCTGCAGGTCGGATGCTGCCAAGCCAGTTCTGAAAAGGAGGGCTTTTCAAGGACTAAGGATGCAGGGAAACAAGACACCAAGCTCACCCTTGCTGCCATTTAAATCAAAGTCGTGCAAAACAGGGTCCTCTTTTGAGCTCTCTGCAAAAGAGAAACATATGAGCTGGGGTGTCTCTAAAGTAGCAGCCCCTCCGGCGGAACAGGACCGGGCTGGGACTTCGTGCTGGCTGCTCCAGAGCATCGATGTTTCCCTCCATCACTCCTGCACCAGGCGGCAGAGGGTCAGTGCTCAGCGCTCCGGTAACAAAATTCCCGGAGTTGTGCTCAAATCATTGTTAGTGCTGGTGCACTGAGATGTGCCGGCCTGATAAGGCATTATGTAATTTTAAGATAATGTTGTTGTTAAACAGAAATTGCTATGAGGGTTTTAGGTCCATTCAAAGGGCAGGGTGGGAGGGAAGGGGCCACCGCCTGGTGAACCTCAGGCTAATTTTTTTCTGATTTGTATCTTTGATTTCTTCCTGTTGTGTCAAGGCTACCATCCTTTGTCAAAGGCAGAGTTGCTATTGAGTAAGACGGCACCTACCATGTACAGCCACCCTCCTTGCTACCCCCAACACCTGTGAGGCTGGACTCTCACAGTAGGAGCCTGCCCATGAAGTCCTTCCCAAAGCTGCTGCTGTTCTCTGCAGGCTGCTGGAGCCTGGGCCAAACCCAAGCAAACAGAGAGCTGGGCAATCGCCAACTGCATGAAGTTTGACAAGGGCAAGTGCCGGGTTCCCCACCTGGGCCACAGCAAGCCTGGACACACGGACAGACTGGGGAGGGAGAGGCTGGGGAGCAGCCCTACCGAGAGGGACCTGGGGGTTCTGGTTGACAGCAAGATGAACACGAGCCAACAGTGCCCTGGCAGCCAAAAGGGCCACCCGCGTCCTGGCCTCAAGCATGGCATCGCCAGCCGGGTGAGGGAGGGGATTGTCCTGCTCTGCTCTGCACTGAGGAGGCTCCACCTCGAGTACTGGGTGCAATGTGGGGCATCACAGGGTAAAAAGGGCATGAAACTACTGGAGAGTGTCCAGAGGAGGCCACAAAGCTGGGGAAGGGTCTAGAGGAGAAATCATATGAGGAGCAGCTGAAGTCATTTGGTCTGTTCAGCTTGGAGGAGACTGAGGGGGGACCTCATAGCCGTTCACTCTTTTCTCACAGGGGAATGAGGAGGAGCAGGCACTGATCTCTTCTCTCTGGTGACCAATGATAGGACCTGAGGGAATGGCAGGAAGATGTGCCAGGGGAGGGTTTGGTTAGATATTAGGAAGAGGTTCTTCCCCCAGAGGGTGGTGGAGCACTGGAACAGCTCTCCAGGGAAGCAGTTACAGCCTGACAATATTCAAGAAACATTTGGCCAATATCCTCAGACACACGATGTGAATGTTGGGGTGTCCTGTGCAGGGACAGGAGTTGGACTCGATGATCCTGGTGGGTCTCTTCCAACTCAGGTCATTCTATGATTCTATGAAATAATCTATTTGGAAATAATGATTGAGCTCAATTTGTTTTGAAAACTCAGCTCCGCTGCAGAACCCTTCCCACAATGGTAAAATATGACTCTAGTAACTAAGCGTGAAATGACCAACACACTGCCCTAAGTTTTAGACAGAACTGCGTTATTAGCAAAAGCATTGCTAGACAATCGAAACGACTAATCACGTTACTCAGGCTGATCTTAACAATCGTAGTGTTGATAATGCCTATTATGAAAAATAGCGTTCCTCTTTCTGGACGGCAAACAGTCCTAATATAAACATGCAGCTCAGTAGATAGCAATAAAGATTTTGGAGCAGTGAGAGAGTAAAACCTGCCTATTTAATTGAAGGAAGTTGGAGTGAAAGCTTGAGATTTAATTCCAGGAAATGTAAGATAAAAAAAAATCTTTATGAGGATCCAACTTATTTCCAAAAAGCAAAGCAAAACACTCTGTGCACACAAAGGTCAAATCCTGTAGGCAGAATGGAAAAGATTTTTTTGTGTTGTTATTCCAAACCATCTAACCTCCTTTTAGCCCTGCAACTAAAATATTATTTCTCAGTAGTCCAGCTGCTCAATAAACTTTTGCACTTTATACACGCAAGTTAAAATGTTTTGTGAAACTGTGCTGGAATTCATTTGGGAAAGAATAAAATGGACTAAATGATCACTCTGGGATAAAGTGTTTATTTTGTTAACTTTGCCCAGTAAGCAAAATATATCAACATAAACCCCTATATTTTGAAATATTTGACAAACATAACAAACCCTCATGTTTTTCTTGTTGTATTAAACAACATTTAAAGATACCGAAAACTTTCCCACACAATCCTTCCCTTTTGTTCTCTATAAAAATATGAGGTAGAATTCAGAGTATGAACCCCCCCCATTAAATACATAAATCACTAGGTGTTTTTTCAGGCAGACCTTTGTGGTTTTAGCTGCTGTATTGAAAGAAAGTGTATTTTATGTTCTTGCTGGCCCCGACCTGTATTCACACAACTGGAATCATTAATTGCCAAGGCTGTAGATGCAGCCTATGTAGATATTTGTCTTGCTTCAGACTGTCCCATGGCAAAACTCTTGTGTTGGATGCGTGCCGCCCATTGCCCACCTGCTGCGGTAGCCACCACGGTGCCCTAGGGGAAGGCAGGATAGGCTGCATCATCACAGGACAAGAGGGAACGGCCGCAAGTTGTGCCAGGGCAGGTTCAGACTGGACATTGGGAAGAATTTCTTCCCTGAAAGGGGGGTCAGGGATTGGCACAGCTGCCCAGGGAGGGGGTGGAGTCACCATCCCCGGAGGGGTTTAAAAGACAGGTGGATGAGTTTCTTAGGGACAGGGTTTAGTAAGGGGACAGGTACAGCTGGACTCGATCTCAGAGGTCTCTTCCAACCTTAGGATTCTGTGATCATAGAATCTCAGAATGGTTTGGGCTGGAAGGCACCTTTACAGGTCATCTAGTCCAACCCCTCTGCAGGAGCAACGATGCTCACACACACACCTGCGCTATCTGTGTGCCCTGCCGCCTCCCGGGCCTCAGGGCTGCGGGTTGGCACCGCTGTGACGGACTACAGCGGGGTAAGCGATTTGTGTCGGCTTTGCTGGGGCTGGAGTCGAATTGGCAGCGCTCGCAGCTCACAGCTGAGAGGCCCCGAACGCTTGCAGGTGAGAAACTCCTGTGTCCGTGAGCCGGAGCAGCTCTGCCGAGCTCCAGCAGCCTCCGTTCTCGTCGCCTGCTTTCAGGTCTCCGACGGGGCCGGTGCAGCGAGTGACCCCGGGCACGGCGCCCTCTCCTCGAGGTGTTTCTACCGCCGAAATCTACACCCCTGGGGAGGGCGCGAGCCTTGCACAGGAACAAACAGTTTAAGGGGAATCGCACAGTTTCGCTCTCCTCGCACTCGCTGCCGCTCAACTGGAAATGTTCCCCGTGCTTTAAAAGCCGCGTTCTCACCCCGCCGCCGGTTTTGTGCCGGTACCGGGTGGGCGCCGCCCGCCCAGCCTGGGGAGGCTCAGCACGGCCCGGCGGGGCTGCTGCCCACAGGGAATCTCCTCAGAGAAGCGGCCGGGGCCGAGCGCGGGGACGGGGCCGCCGCCTCCCTTTGTGCCCCGGCGGCCCGGCCGCGTTGCCATGGGAACCGTCCCGGCGGCTGCGGCGCAAGATGGCGCCCCGAGGCGGCGGGACGCAGCGCGAGCGCGCGCGGGCAGGGAGGGGCGGGAGGGGGGGGAGCGCCCCGCCGCTGCCGCGCGCCCCCGCCCCGCGCGCTGCCCTCCCTCCGCTCCGCGCGGCCGCCCCGCCCCGCCCCACGGCAGCAGCGCGTGCAGCGGCCCCGCGGGGGGCGCCGCCAGCCACGCGTTGCCGCAGGCACGCCGGTGCCCGCGCCGCGCGCTGATGCGAGAGCCGCCGCGCCAATGCCCGCGCCGCGTCGCCCCGCCAGCCCCCGCCGCGCCCCGGGACCGCCCCGCCGCCGCCGCCGCGATGGCTCTGACCTTGTTCGGTGAGTAGCGGCGGGCGCGGGGCTGCCGCCCCATTGTCTGCGGCGCTGGGCGTGGGCGCCGGCAGGGGCTGCGCGGAGCGGAGCGGGGCTCGGCGGGCGGGCAGGCAGAAGTTGCGGTGCCTCGGCGGGGTCCACGCACTTCGAGCGCAGCTGCCGAGGGTTCCCGCGCCCGGGTGCGGGGCCGGGCTGCCCGCAGCGGCCGGGAAGGACGGTGACCGGGGCTCGGCGCCGCGGCCCCGGGCGGGCGGGAAGTGCACTTTAACTGTTGAACATGTGGGCTCCCGCCAGCGAGGACGCCGAGCTTTGCGGGGTTTGACAGGGGGGGTAAAAAAAGCTCCAAACTGCTGCGGGAAACGGCGGGTGAAGGGGACAACGCAGCAGTGAGCGCGAGCACCGTGAGTGCGGAATTAACAGGATAATCGGGATACTCTTTCTTCTAAGAAGCCCGTGGAGTAGAAGCGGTTTCTGGTCGGTGGGTTTAAGTGGGGATGTGAAGTCCCCTTGTAGTGCTTGGGCTGTGGATGTCACTTCCTGCGTAAACAAATGGTTTGCTTTCGTTCATCCCGGGGTTGCCGAGCGGGTACAAGTTCCTTAAAGAATAAAAAATAATTTCTCGTGGGTTTCCTTAAGGTTTGACACCTGTTCTCTTATTGTGGCGTATAAAGCCCCGTCTGAAAACAAGTTCAGCACGTTGCGAAGCAGCTCTGTAGGTAAAATCCTCGTGGCGTTGGATTTATCTACGTGCTGTCATTTCAATTTATACATTTATATTTCCTGCCTGAGTTTTTCAGGGTGCAAAAAGTGTTAAATCATAGTTCGCAGTGGAGCGAACCGTCCCCATCGTCATGGGCCTGGTGGTGTTACCCATCTCCTGGAGCCCCTGGGGAGTCGGTGCGGGTTCCAGGGCTCGAGGGGCCTCAGTCCCCTCGGCTTGGGGTGAGCAGGGAGAGAGCTCCAAGGGCAGATCAGCTCTTTGTGAAAGAGCCGCTGTGAGTATCGCTCGGTGTCGTTGTAACTGCAGCTTGTTATGAAAAGGTGAGGGTTGTTACAGAGATGCTCAAGGTAAACATTCTCTCACCAAGAATCAAATTTTCAGGCTAGTGAAAATACACACGTCTCCAGAGACGAGTAGTTGACGTGCTGTTACGTTCTTTGCCTGCAAAATTAAGACTCTTTAACTTCAGCTTTTAAATAAAATGGCATTCCTAAGTCGGGTACCTGTTTTTAAGCTTATGTGACTCTTTTTTTTAATTCATGTGTATTTTATCTGCTTAATGACATTATTAATATTAATTTGCATTGCGAAGTAATTGAATTAGTTGTTAGAGTTGTGGGAGTAAATGACATTGATAGATGTGAAAACTAATGAGCAAAGAGAAGACAGAGTGGGGTGCCCTGCTCTGTATATTTTTTAAGTAATATCGTGCCACAGGTAAAACCTCAAGATTTCACCGTTTTAAGAAAACACAAAATGACAATAAAATGATACAACAAATAAAGCTGATGTGTGTTTAGCAAATTAATGTGTTCTCGTTGAGAAATGCAAATGCTTCGGAGTACGCCAGAAACTATGGATGCCGGAGTGTGAGTTGGGTAAATGCAGAAAATGTGCAGTATGTTTGCAGATGAGGTTGTGATTAACTTACAGTTGAGTTACCACAGCTTTGTGTTGTTGTGTGTCCTTGGAGCTGAGGTAGCTTGCCACACTTTGTCTCTCAGCATGTAACAAAGAGACCAAATCCATGCTTGCTTTCAACTTCTGCAACAGCCTTCGGCCGTTATCTTGTTGAATTTCGGCAGCCTGTGGATAGTCCCATTTTCAGTTACCACACCACAGCTGACCCACAGCAATTCATTAAATGTAAAACTTACCAAAGAATGGGTTTTGATTAGTTTCCATGTCAGCCCCTACCAAAGCAATGTTAGCAAATCCAGGGAAAGGCAGAACACATGTGCCTGAATTAATGTGTTTGTTTTAAAGGATTAAGCAGCTATAATTGTACTATTTAAAATTCGCACCTGTCTTATGCCACTAAAACTGTCCTCGGCACACAGGCCCTGGGGGACGTGATTGCTTTGATTCTGCTCATTTGCATAAATTCGAGGCTCGATATTGCATTTTTTGTCTAGGCCATTATGGTATATCGCACCGAACCAAATTCCATGTGTTCTGGGGCTGCTCCTAATAGGATGTGCTATAAAGCATATAAAACTCAAACCAGATTGCCACGTCAACTTGGAGGGAGAAATCCACCAAGTTTGCCAGGTCCCTTTCAATTAAGCGTGTACGTGTGTGAGCACAGCAAGGAGGAGAAGGATGGAAAGCGATGGGAAATGTCATAACGTGCTTCCTCCTTGCTCTTGGTACTCTTTTGTGGCGATTTTAGTGTATAGTCCAAAGACTGTAGTAAAAGGGGACGGGACTTGAGAGCAAGGTGTCATTGTCATGGGTTCTGCATGAAAACAGACGCATGGTTATCAGACAGTTGAAAGGTAACTCTTTTCTACTTGACAGAATGGCTGTGAATTTCCTGTTCCTGTTGGAGGTTGCTTACTGCCACTATCTTCAGAGCAGCACCACACAGCTGCTAGAACATTAACTCCTATTTGCACCTTTGGGGTGGCACCTGGAGACCTTCTGGAAAGTTAATTGAAGAAAAGAGCTCTTGCTGGGGTTGTTTAGCCTGGAGAAAAGGGGGCTCGGGGAGACCTTATTGCTGAAAGGAAGTTGTAGTCACGCAGGGATTGGTATCTTCTCTCAGGTGACCGGTGACAGAACAAGAGAACACATTCTCAAGCTTCATCAGGGGAGGTTTAGGCTTGATATTAGGAAAACATTCTTCACAGAAAGGGTGATTGGCCATGGGAACACGCTGCCCGGGGAGGTGGTGGAGTCACCGTCCCTGGACGTGTTTAAGAGGAGATTGGATGAGGCTCTTAGTGCCAGGGTTTAGATGATGAGTAGGTGTAGGTGTTGGGTCATAGGCTGGACTTGATGATCTCAAAGGTCTTTTCCAACCTTGTGATACTGTGGTCACCCACACGTGACACGGCTTTTTGTGATAGCAGTAGGTGTGGCATTTCACCAGTACATTGAGTTTGTATTCCAGCACCCAAGCCCTTAGAGTACAGGTTTGATCTAACAGAGGAAAGCAGATCCTGTTCCAGGACCATGTTAGCAGAAGACTGGAAGTCAGTCAGCATATCTAAGAAGTGAAAATGCTGTCTGATCCAGTTGTTTGTGGCAAGTAACAGATGAAATGAGTTTGATATTCGGTGTCATGAATCGCCTACCAGGTGTGGCAGGGATTTTAAAAACGTCTTTGTCCACAAAACAGTGCAGATTTTCACACCTGCTGTGTATAAATGTCTGCAACATGAGTAGATGTGCAATTCTAGTGCTGGTTTTCATTTTACAGCAGGTTCGTGTTCCCTTACAAAAGGCTGTGGTGCTCGCAGATGTAGTCCCTTTCTCTCTAACCACTTCTGGAGTGGTGTATAAGCTGCTCTCCTCCTCTGCTGTTGCAGCACGAAGTCTAGTGGCTTCCTGCCCAACCTTCACAGAGCTGGGCTGAAGCCACTTGCCTGGTTTAGCAAGGAAGTAGCTAAAGGATACCCACGGGTTGTGCCCTGCGGAATCCCTGTGAGGGGTAGCAGCTTTGCAGAGAGAGGAAGAGCAATCGGTTACGTTTCTATGGCTGGACTTCCCACATCTGTTCATGCTCTCAGCTGCGAGATCTCCAGTGGCGTGGCTGAGGTGTGTGCTGTCATTCCACTTGGGTGACTCAAGTATAGAAAAGATAACAAACAATGAGGGGAAATGTTAAATTATCCCACTGCTACGGCTGCTTGCTTGTGTCTCTGGATGTCCTGAGAAGTGATTAAAGAAACTCAGCGTTGTACTCCTAAAAGAAAAATATTTTTATGTTACGTTTTAGTGCTCGTGAGTTGTCCTTATGTTTTATGAATGTCCTTTCTGTTCATTTGTTTGCTCATCAGCTCTCTTGTGTGAACAAAGGAAGACAGTCGAAACAGCCAGGAGAAATCTTCATGGACATACTTGTCATTAGTTATTCATGCTCTTGCCTTCTTGCTCAGAGCCTGCCGATGGATGAAAAGTCACCCACCTGAATATTGGTGGTTAAGAAATAAGAAGTGAAGCAATTTTCTTTTAATCTTTGGAGTGCTTGCACTCTGAGTGGCCGCAGATGAATGGGATTAGCGACAGAGCTGTAGCCAGCGTGACAGATACGGTTATTTAAGGAGATGATGAACAAGGGCAGTTTTTAGAGAAATTTATAGGCAAAAAAATTCAGATGAAAAGAAATAAGCCATACAGCGCTACAGGCAGGGAGAGGAGGGACAAAGAAACCAATTATACCTCCATTTCAGGTGTCCATAAACTGTTGAAAGAGCACGCAAATATTAATTTACCTACTCAACAGAATTCCTTCCCACAGCTGCAAGCTCTGGTGCCATACTGTACAGAAGTAATTTTCTATAAATCTATTTACTACTATGGGTATGAAGCAAACCTCTTGAAATAAGTTCTTCCATACTTCAAATGCTAATTAACAAATTACTGTTTTAAGTTCTGTGCATCTGTGATTGCTGTTCTGCATGCAAACTGTACTTACTGTCTCGCGGCTGCTTTGGAAGGTAGGGTGTACAAACACATATTTTCTAATGTGACAGGCTTACAGAGAAATTAAATCAATTAATTGTTCTCTAAATACCTGTTTTGCTTGCCTAGGTAAGGGTTTTAAATTTGAGTGCTTTATTATCTTAGTCAAAGGCACATTGAAAGTAAATGTTCCTCAAAAAAAGGACTCACAACAGGTAATGCCTGCGGGTTCTCTGCAGGATAGGAAATACTAAAAAATTAATCTATTTATTTCTTGTAGTATTTGCAGAGTCTTCTAAGAGCAGGAGGTAAAAGGGTCACCTATAATTTATGTTGTTTTCCTCTGTATTTTTATACGTGGCCCCAAACCACACATAAAACTTGTGGCTAGCTGTGATGGTAAAAGTTTACTGGCCCAGCCCCTTAACTAAAGAATCAGTTTGTGTCACAAAAGCCTTCTCTGAATCTGTTCCTTAATTGAAGTAGGTGGTGGAAATTTGTTCATGGAATTGTGGCATTTATGGTAGGCCTTTTGTTGCTACAGGGAACGTAAATGTGGAGTCCTATAAGAATGGTACCCATCACTGATGCTTCTGGGCAAAAAAAGCAGTGCGTAAAGAGCTTCATCGCCCATCTTACGCTCTTAAAGTGGTTCTCAAAGAGAATGCATACCCCATATCACACTGCTTATGCTAGATCTTTTTCACCAGTAAAGCAGTGAATTCAAAGTGATCTTTTTAATCCAGTTACAGTAGATACTCTTGAAATATTTGGCCCTTGCTTAAAATACTTGGGTTTCATTCAGTACTGACTGACAGAGGCTAATTTTAGAGGATATTTAAGCATTTCAACATCCACTCATAATAGGAGCTTCAAGTGGTTTAACGACACAGAACAATCCAGGGACATTAGTACAATGTTGGATTTTTTTCCACAAGATCTAAAAATCAAGGCAATTTCTTAAAAATGGAAGCCGTGTTGGAGATAAACTCAATCTCTGACTCTCACTCCTGTGTCTGGAAGGGGTGCAAGTGCTGAGAACCACAAGATTATTTTCTGCTAGATGCTGTGCTAGCCTTACCTAATTTATAGAATGTAATGAAGCAAATAAGGAGAGTAACCTTGAAAAGGTTTTGCTGGCGGTGCAATCTCAAGGAAAAATCAAAAGGGAAGCTGCATAGAAACTGGGAGAAGAAGATGGATCTATTAACTAGTAAATTGGTATCAATTGATGAAATATGAGAGAAGTGACACACTTATAAACAAGCACGAAAACATTTCAGTCATGGCTTCTCAGCACTTTGAAGCGTGCTTTCTGCAGTGGCTGGTATGAAATTGTGTTTTCTATTAAGTGTAATTATTGTTTAAGGATCTTAATGTCAGAGGTTGGAGGATTTTTGCTGAAGCTGGGAAGGGCAGCTCCAATTGTGTGCACAAGTGATGAATTAAGATGAGATTTTGGAATTTTCTCCCAAGAGATTCTCTTGTGATATCATCAGCTCAAGCACAGCACTGAACTAACGCATCCCTTTCCTCCTTGGCATCAAGTAACCTGCTAGGAAATGGGGACGGTCTGTGTAGCACAGAATCTCATCTGATAGTGTTGAAGTGAAATACACTCTGGATCCGAGGATCCAGGAAGAGTTCCCGGGCTTTGCTGATGCACACTTCATGTCAGCCAAGGACTGATGTTTCAGGTGTAAATCTGGATTTTCTTCTGTTTGCTTTGGACTCAACTAATCCTTTCTGCCTCATTGCATTTGGGGACTTCTTTTTCCTACTGACTGTCTCCAAGAGCTTAATCATTTTTTTGGATGTGCTAAGAGATTTTTGTGTGGTAGAAAACATATCTTATGTCAAGAAAAGAATATATTTCTGTGTGATGTCAGTACTGTAGACATGACTTAGATACTACTTTAATCAGCAAAATGAAAGCATAAACCTAATCCAAGCCTTTTGCAAAACTCTTTACTTTTGCCGCATAAAAGCACATTATTCCGGATCCTCCAAGGGTGCGGGCATAGGCAGCTGCTCAGCGCAGCCTCAGCAGTCAGCTGTGTGTTGGTACAATTCTTTCTCCTTTTCCAGCACTTGGGGCTTACCATCTGCATCTGAGGCTAATTTGCTGCTCCACCTCGTGGGCAGACATCGCACCGTTCTGCAGAAACATCTTCCGAGGAAACAAAACCGAGCAGACCAAGACCTGGCCCAGGGGCAGTTTTGTGGTTATTAACAGAGTGTGAGATGCTTTCTGCTCCCTTGTAAAATCATAAACTGGCTTGGCTGTCATTTCAGTGGTGTGGATCCTATGTCTTGTACATCTTTGAAATTGCTCTTTTGAGCCTGTCGTGAAACAACAAAAAGTGTCATTTGAAGTCGCTGAAATACTTGGTCTTCTGAAGTATTTAACAATACCACCAGGGCTTTGTAATTGCGTGGCAGCTGGGCCTCAAGTCCTCGCTGGCCAGTCAGGAGAAGACGCTGGGGAGACTTCCTGCAGTTCTCCACGCCATTCCCAAGGGTTTAGCTGTCACTGGAGTGGTGGGTCAGTGCCCCAGTTCCAGTCAGGGGGAGGAGGGTTGATCCCACCCAAATGGATTTTTTTGCTGTATCTGCAACAGCCTCTGTGAACATAAGAGTGCCAATTGACATCTGATGTTTCCAGCACTCAAAATATTTGTTCATCATCTGTCTGAATAAAAAAGGTGACGTTTCTGAAGTGATTTCATGGTTTCTGGAAAATGTGCTTGTAAAATCCTGTTTGTTCCTGTGGAAGTCTGATTTCCCTGATAGGCTTTGATACATTGGTCCCCAAATATGTTGTTGTCTTTTGCTAGCATTTCTGTGATAAGTATCGTGGAGAGACCTGGGGTTGTGACCATCAGGACTGGTTAAAGTATCTGGTTAAAAATGCGTTTAATGCTGGTGGGGTGTGATAATGTGGTCTGACTTTTCATATGACCAAGTCTTAGTCCCTGGGAAAGCACATTGGGAAAACTGCATCCTCTGGTTGTGGACCACTGTCGAGGGCGTGAGCTAGACCTTTGTTGAAGTTTAAGGAAAATAAAATGCCTGTATAGACTAGACAAGGGGCCTCTTCCCAAAAACCACCACAACCTTTGAAATTCATAGACTTTAATCAGAAAATGTATGGAAGAGGATAACAGTTCTTAACTACAAATAAAAATATATAACCAGAACAGAACAAACAGCAGCACTGTAACCAAAACCTTTAAATGAATTAAGTTCTATCCCTGCTCCTTTCATTGTCATGATAGGGTTCCTTTGATAAAATCAAAGTGGAGCTAAAAACACCAAAAGAGCTGTTTCCAGAGATGGTGCTGGCTGGGGGATTACTGGCTTGGCAAGATCTGGGAATACAGGTACTGGTCTTTGACCTATAGGGTGATCTCACGTATGTGGGTCTCTGCTTCTCTTGCCAGCGACTCTTAGGATTTTCTTTTTAGACGTCTCCTCCTGTAGGGCAAAGTGTGCTTTTCCCTTGTGGATGTTCTCATGGGATCTCAGTTCCAGTAAGGATGTATTAATACCCCAGAAATGCAGCTAATAATTTTTGAAACCCTCCTGTTTAACTCGGTGCCATGATAAAGTGAGAGGTGATAACCCAAGTTTCCATTATTTAAAAGACCAATTTGTCTTTTTTCTAATTAGTGGAAAAAAAGGAGAAAGAACTTTGAAACAGAGATAAGAAAACTGTCTAAATTAATGTCCTGGAGGGGGAAGTAAAACATGGAATTACCCAGAAGAGGACTTGGAGGCTATCTCTGAGCATCGATTCTACTGAGCTTTCCAGCCGTTCTCCTGTTCCTGCTGGGTGGTGACAAACCTTTGTGTTCAGCTCTCCTTCCAGCAGTCTGTTCCCAGCTCCCCTGCCTGCAGAGCCCTTCTCTCACCCTCAAAAACACAGAGGGTACTGAAGATAAATGGAGGGTCCATGCAAAAAACCTCTTAGTACTTGTACACCTGCTAAACCACCTTCAAGACTATGGTTTGGCTGTTGCTGCAGCCCCCGAATGAGCTGGGTGGTGCAAGAGTGGACTGGGAGCAGAGCTTGTCCATGGACTGGAACTCACACCTGCTCTGTCTCCTTTCTCTGGTTCCTGCCTAGTGCAGCTCTGCCAAGGAGGAAAAGAGTTATGAAAAAGATGGATTTAATGCTATAAAGAGGGAGAGGCTGCTGGATGAGTATCTTTTGCCATAGTTCTTTGATCGCAGAGATCAAAGTGAGCTGTGGAATTGACAAAAAGGAATGTGAAGTTTTTGGCTTTTCTACCTGGAGCATCCTACTTAGTGCCATTGGAGGTTTTGTATGAAAACACGAGGGGAAGGAATGGCACTTGCAGCTTTCAGATTGGGGAGAAAACTCACAGCAAGTGGGGAATGTCTTTTGGAGTGAAAACTTAATTCCAATTCAAGAAAAGGCATCCCACCACATCGTATCCGTTTCCCTTTCTCTGACCCTGCCCATAATGTTTTTTAGGAGTTTCATTCATGGCACTATAAAAAACGATCATGGTTCCAGGCAAGGGTACTTTTACTTGGTAGTCTGTCCCCCTCTTTCTAACCATGAGTATTGATGTATTGCATCTGTTCTGGAAATAAGGATGTAAATGCCAGCCATATTTTTGCATGAGTAATGGTGTGTGTTACTGACAACTGTTTTAGAAAATGAAAAATCTGTTTGTAATAAGGATCATCATAGGTTTGTTATAACTCTGATGGTCTAAGAATTTAAATGGGTCGAGTTTGGGAAAGGAGAGGCAACAACATCTATTAGACCATCTGATGCAGAGTTGTGCTTTGAAACAACACGCGAGTCCATCTTGAAGTCAGTTATAACAGCCCTCAAATATCAGATCTGCTCTTAATTTTCCCCATGTGACTCTGATTTTTGCCTGGGCTGCTAATGGGTGGTTTTGTTTTGCTTTTGCCTCCAGGAGGCTAATGAATGCACAGCAGCTATCTTGGTCTAGAATGAAAGGGAGAACAAGTTCTCCGCAGATTTTTGCCAATGGATAAGGAGGCAGGGGCTGTGTTGTGGTCTTCCGCTGTGGTTCAGCTTTTGGTACAACCGCAACGCTCTATTTGAAAGAAGATTTTAGAGCAGGGAAGTCAATGTATGTTCATTGTCTTGGTGCTGTGTATGCAAAAAAAAATTCAAAGTGATAAAACATCCTTCTCCATTCAGCAAATTAGGGCATTATGCAATGGATGAAGTGGTTGTATTTCAAAAGTGCCTGAAAGCTCATCCTTTATTTAGGGTCTCTTCTGTTCAACCTTGACCGGACAGGCTTCTTACTCAGGGGAGCTGATTAATTTACAGGTAGTAGACACTTTTATACCATATCGTATTGTTCTTTTTCATTATTAGAGTGACTGCTCAGAATATTTGTGTAATCGACCTCCAATCAATACTCCTTGTTGGGTATGTTAGAGAAAAAAAGACAAAACCGTATTTTTGGAAATGCTTGAGTCTGTGCCTTTAACAGTTGTCACTGGTTTGAAGTTATGGTAAAACCAATGTGTGTCTTAATATTTGGAAGAGGTAAAACAAGCGATGGAAAATTAGCTCCATCTCTGTGCAGGCAGACTTTTAAGGTAGGAGATTAAGAATTTATGGAAAGTAGGAAAGGAAATGTCAAAGGATAAATGTTTTCTTCTACGTTATCCCTTGCAGTGGTTGGAATGAGAGCAGTATAACAGCAATAGCCTCAACAGGTATTTCTCCTGACTTCCAAGCAGACTTCACTGACTGTGATCAAAACAGTATCTCCAATGAAAATCAGTCTGGATTTAAACCGGGAAGTTTGATTACAGGGTTTGTACTTGTGCTGTGTGATGTTACTCTGAATTGCTCCCACGACTTCGCTCTGTTGATACAGAAGATAATTGGACAAATTATCTGGCAAATCTAAAAAAATGTAATTCATCCAACCAGCCACAGTCAGTTTTGTCACAATGAGGTAAAAAAAAAAGCCAATAACAAACCCCCTAAAAAACATGACAGGCTGTTTGACATGGATAAATTAAAGGTGCATCTTTGATTTCAGCAACGTTTTCAGTTTGAAGTTGTTCACTGTGTAAACCAGACACTTCAGGATACCTATGGGTCTGTAGAGCTATTGTAACTCCTACAGCAAGATAAATCAGAGAGTTACAGACAGCTGCTGTTGTACCTACAGCAAACCCTCTGAGCCATGTGAGCTAGCGGTTCCCATCGTGTCTGTCTTTTCTTGGGAAGCAAAGATAGCGTCCCCAGAAATGCTGAAAACCAATGCAGCCTGTTGTCTGGAGGCTGAGATGCTCCACTGGAAATGGAAAGCAACATTAAATTCTGTCTGTGTTAAATGCCCACAAGGTGGCACTTGTCATCCTTTTACCTCTCGGAGGTCTAAATTTTTATACTTGGCAGCAACACTAAGAAATATGTTTAGAGATTTTGAAACTTCTCTCAAACAGTAAGTTAACTGTGCTTTCATGGGAAGGGTATTTCCTACCCCTCCATAAAACTGCAGGCAAGAGACAGAAGACCACAGCTGTGTTTTGCTTGTTGTCAATTACACATGTGAAAATTCCAGCTTCAAATTAAAAATTCATTTAATTTTTTTTTCTTATCTTTTGTGTAGTCAGAGGCCATTATTGATCTGACAAAGAGAAACAAAACTGAGTACTTGCTTCCCTTGCTTTGGTTAAATGAAAACCTAGAAACAAATTGTTCGCAACCTGCGCTAATCACTTAGAAGATGAGTTCATTTAACAGCAGCTTGTGATAGGCAAAATATTACTCATTAAATTTTTCCCATCATTCACAGAGGCAGTAATAGTAGACCTGCTAATAAAAGCGTTAAACTCCAGCTATTTTTGGTGGGTGGCTCATTCAACCCCAGTAGAAACATTCCCACAGAATTTGTTGTTGCCAGATCAGGTGTTTCTAGAAACCAGGATGTGGGATCTTTTCTTCCTCCCCCTCCTGAGATGGATGGAAGGAATTGTTCAGAGCATGCCCTTCTTTAAGCCCCTTCACATTTGTTGTGAGTGTTTTCTTATCTCCTACTTGGTCACATTAGAGAAACGTCAGTAGCTCTTGTAGCATTCTGAGGCATCATTCACACTAGCTTTCTCTTAATCATTTTTACTCCAGTAATAATTAGAAACCTAATTTCTACTTTTTAGGAGTGGTATAAGCAGAAACACGTGAGGGTGAAAAAGCAGAGAAAAATAAGTTTTGTCCTATTAAAAAAAGCCTGGGACACAGTGTGTGACACGGTGCCGTGCTGCAGCCAGAGGGATGCTTTCATTGAAAGTGCCTGTCCTCCCTGCTTTGTATCGTACTCTTATTCTCGTCCCGGTTGGGAATGACTTTGGGAAACATGAAGAACGTACGTTTGGCTGTTTTCTTGCATACATAATTTGAACACGATTTTAAAAGTCAAAGCTGTCCATGTGCCTGAGATTTTATGGGCATTAAGGAATGGGTAACTACCTGTGTCAAAGGTCAAGGCAAAGGAGTAAAACTTTGTGGCGGGAGAGTTGTCACCGCTGACTGTCCCCTGTCCCCACAGCCCCGGGCATGTGCCGGTGGGTGGCTTTAGTGGTGGAGTGACTTTCTCGTGTGCCAGCTTCTCCAGAGCTGGCCTGGAAACAGTTGGGTGCAGTTGAACAGGCTGTCACCTCTGCTGGCAAGTTGCCATCCCCTCGCAGGATGTGAATCATCTAAGCTGGCAATAACTCCTTTTTGGACCTAGAGGCCATTTGTCTTTGTGATCAGAGTGGGTTTTCGCGTAACACTTCCCAGTTGCCCCATTCTGGCTCCCCCGCAGAGTAGGCTGGGTCGGCAGTGCGGTGGGCTTGGAGCAGGGGACCCTCCGCTGGGATGGTCGGCTCTCCATACACAACCACGACGTGTGCTGAGCTCCCGCATCAGACTAGATGTTAAAATAGAGGCTGCCTGGCATCTTGGGGGTACGGGAAGGTGGAGGAAAAAAGATAGTGAATTATCTGGGTGCTGTTGCACTGAATTTCCCTTCAGCACGTAAATAGTGTCTGCCTGCCTGTGGAAGAGCCTTGACGTGCCTAAAAGTTTTCAATGTTGTTTGTTGGTTTTGTTTGGGTTTTTTTTTTCCTTAATTCAAAGGAAATCACGTGCCGAGGATAATGTTGAAGTAGCATCAAAGACTCAGTCTGGAAGTTGCAGTTGTAGTTACTGTGTGTCATACAGCATGTTTTATATTTGGGAACCGGGAGAAAACACGGTGCCGACTGCCTGGGGTGTTCTCAGCCCCGCAGGGATCTTCCCATAAACAAAGCAAATGCTGTGGTGCCCCAGTTGTAAAACCTGCATGTTTTCCACGTGGGCACAGGCCATGTGTGCCATCAGGGTCTTGTCATTGATGGCTGTGGCTTTAGGGACTGATAGAGCAACGTTACTTTTGGATTAACGTCATTTATTCAGTGTCTTCTAAACCACAACATTTTTTTGTAAAATAACAGTATCATAGTTTTTATTTAAGAAAAAGGGCATATAGCAAAAAATTGCCAAAAATATTTTAAGAAGCCTGATGTAAGCCCACGCAAGGTATTTTGGTCAGAAATAATTCTTTATCCCTGTGCTCTGGAAAGGCGAAGCCAGGACGAGACTGAGCCAGAGGATCATTTCCCTTTTTATATTCATGTGGAGGACCCAAATGCTGAAAAAGTGTTTGTTTCTAAGAAAACATACCCTGCAATTCAAGAAGGATAGACCACAGCTTTCTCTCTTGTTTACAAAGCAGTGGCTGAAATCTGGGCCTGATCTCTCGGTCAGAGATTGGATGAGGCGCTTAGTTGACAAGTAGGAGTAGGTGTAGATGTTGGGTCATAGGTTGGACTCGATGATCTCAAAGATTGTTTCCAACCTTATGATACTGTGATACTGTGAAATGAACTTTTCTGTAGCCTTTGGCAGCAGTGTGAGTGGAACCCTGCTTGCCAGGGCAGAGATGGGTTGGTTTCTGCAGGTTTCGGTGTGACGGGCTGGTAGCCACCCATGGTGCTTCTTGCTCTTTGCGTCACAACTCTGCCTCTGCCCACTACCCCTCTACGCACCATCCTTTAACTTACTGGCTGCTGATACCAGAGAGATGGAGAGAGGCTTTGCGGATGAAAAGGTAGATCCCAAGGTCTGTGTAGGAGTAACAAAGCACCTTTGGTATGTGCCCTTCCTTGGTCGGGACACACGTAATAAATGGGAATATTTTGGCCATTCGCTGTGCCCTCTGCCCTGCTGCCCCCTCACCAGGAGACACCTGCCCTCACCGTCTCTTCCTCCTGCCGCCTTCTGTGCCAGGACTTGTGCAAAATGCTTCTGGCACTGCTGGGTCCTGCCACAGGCGGCGATCGGCTTCTCGTATTTACCCTGAAACCATAGTATTTGTAGCCCATCTGCTTTACTCCCGTTGCCTGGGGCCGTGGCTGTATTCATCCTTTAATTACCTTAATGCTGTTTGAGTTTTATTTTGGTTGGAGTGCCTAAAAGCCCTAACAGCTAAGGCCTGCTTGGCTGCTGCATAAAATGTTTCTTGATGGCTTGAACTTAGTTTCTGAAATGCCTTTGACACTTTTACTCTGAAAAGCAGAAATGAAATGACATTTTCTGTTCAACTGCACTGGGTTTGTCGCTTGAGAATCTCACCAGCAAATAAAATATTTGCTTTATTTCTATAAGTTGAGTGATTTTAATTTTTTTGTGCATCTTTTGGGTATAGACAAGGTGCTAACAAGAAAGATTTTGAGACTGAGGAGGAATTTTCTAGAAGTTGGGGTTTGGGCACAAAGAGGAGTCTGTTGTGTGGGTCAGCAAATGGCCACGTCTGCTGATCGTGCATCTCTCCAGGAGTTAAATTTTGACGCGTGCTGCTGCCAAAGTAAGATTAGCATCCTAAGACACATGTTAACGCTTACTGGTTTGCTTACAGAAAAATCATAGAATCATAAGGTTGGAAGGGACCTCTGAGGTCAAGTCCAACTGTGCCTGTCTCTGTACAACGTTTTATACTTTCTTGCAGCCTTCCATATTTGTGACTTACACCATTCCTGGTCATAGATTGGTTCAGAAAACATAAAACTGGATTTTCTTCTCCTGCTTATGTTGGTGTTTTGTGCACGTGGGTAAGAACTGGCCTCTTCCACAAAGTTCACCACCTGAGGCCTCACCTGTATTCAATAGGGTTATTGTTAAATAAAATTGAAGTTTGGGGCAAGAGCTGCTGTGTCTGCAGGTAGCTGATTACTTCCTTCCAGGCAGCATTAAACTAACTGATCTCCAGCATGATGCTGCAGATCACCGTGCTGCAGGGAGTGACAGAAAGGAAAAGAAAAATAAAACTCAATTCTCTACAGGAAACCTCACTCTAAGTCCTAAATTGCTTTATGGGGTTGCCAGCATAGTCAGGCTGCTGCTGCTCTACCCTAGAGCTGGCTGGTCTTCGGTGCGGAGAGAGAAAGAACCGTTTCAAGCTGACGTAAACATTTTTATTCTTTCTATAAAAGGAATACACAGAGACAAGCAGTCTAAACAGTTTGAGGCAATGGTAACAGTTTTCATATCTGCAGTTAAAATGCACACTCTGAAAGTGCTACAGTTGTCGAGATTTATAGAAGGGATGAAATGGAAATGGGTAAGAGAGAAGGAAAATAGCAAAGGGAAATGCTCCATTTTAGTGTCACAATTAGTCACATTTGTGTTTATGGAGACATCTGAGATGCTCTCCTAGCATTTGTGTGTCTGTATGAACTTTTTCTAAATGGCTATATGATTTTCTGTTATTAGAAGCCCTTTCTTGTGCAAGCTTGTATTTCTGGCCGTCACTCTGTGCTTTTCACTTCTTACTTGCAGGTGGTTCACGCCCAAGATGTGTAGTTCACTTTTTCTTCGTTAATTTCTGTGCTTAAAGGAGGGCACGCTGGGCCCAGAAAGCAACGCTGCTGCCTGTAAAAAGGGGCTTTTGCCACAAGTTGCCTGTTGTGCTGTTCTGGGCTTTTTTGCCTCTGTTTTCTCATTGTTTAGTTAAATTTCAAAGATGTCTTGAGTAGAGATGAAAAGGCTTGAGGATGCGATGCTGAGCAGACAGAGTGGGCTGGGTAGGTGTGTCCTAGCAGGGCAGCAGTGGGGAACAAACCGAAGTGATGCTTAAGGACGAGGGGAGAGGTCTTGTGTGCAGATGAAGATTGTTAAGGCCACGGGAAGGAAAAGCCCTGGAAAAGAGAGGAAGAGAGAAGAAGGTGATGACTAGAAAGTGCTGAATATTGTTTAAGGAATAGTTAGGGACCGCTCCTGTCCTTCTTCATTGGAGAGAGAGATGGGCTGGCAGTCCCTTGCCCTTGGAGAAGCACAGAGACAACATAGGGGGTGTAAGAAATGCAGGTCCGTGCCTGAACCAGAGGTGCCAGCCCTTACCAGTCTGTGATAAGGTGTTTGCTTCAAAGATGAGTTTGATTTTGCCATGGGTTCAAGAGCGAAAACTGATTCTACAGGGTAAAGGACTATAAATGTATTTTCATGTGTCCTGCAGCATTCCCCCCCCACTCCTTAGCCTTGTGTGTAGCTTTGGGTCTCAGTGGGATTTCAAGTCAGGCTTCAGTTTAAGGTACTCTTTTCTTTACGCTTGCATACATATTTATACTATGACAGAACTGTTTAGGAGCTTGAAAGTACAGATTTTGGTCAGAAAGCTGTTTCTTTTTCTGATTTACTCCAGGCTGGAAAGTTATTAGCTATCAGTATGGATTCAGGGTAGAGAATTTAAAGTCATCCCATTGTATTAAGTAAAAATACAATTGTTCTAATCAGAACAAAATTTTGGAGAATTAAAAAACCTGTCATTGCTTGAGATAGTGGGAAATGATAAAACATTTACACTTATCAAGGTTGCGAAGACTGTTCGGCACCAATATATGTCAGCTTGAAACTGTGCTCAGTTTGAAATTGCAGTTTGTGTGCATGGACAGTGTGTCTGATCCAAAATGTTCTTGCTGCGGGGAGCGAGCCACACTGGCAGAAGTTTCACCGTTGCTGGTAGGATCACATCTGGATGGAGCTCGTAGGATGTGTTTTTGCATTTATGTTTTCTGTAGCGCTTTAGACCTTTGGAGAAGAGCAGCTTTAACCTGAATTGCGTCTCACTTAAGGCAGAAAATACAGCTAATATAAAACACGACGCATAGCTTGTAGAAAACGATTTTATTTTATCATGGAAACATTTAGCAGAGCTGAGATACCGTGCTGATGGGGCTGTAGAAAAATCTGAGAATCAGCAGTGTGGAGTTTATTGCACTAATTAGAAGGTGCTGCAGTGTTTGTGAGAAAATGTATTTTGGGTTCGGCATTTTCAATACGTTTTTTTTATCATGCCTTGAAGTGCTTTTTGGGTACTTTGGGTGCCTAATTGGAGATGCTGTATGTGGAAGCCTGCACTATCAAGGCCTTTTCCTAATAACGAATTTCAAAATACTGATGATGTGTTAAATGGGGCCATATTGATTAATCTTTAAAAAGAGGTAGTTAACAGCTGGGTCTAATATTGATGCTTATTCTATTTTATCTTTGTGTAGTGGGGTGGTTTTAGGAACAGAAACAACACTACAGACCCTCTTCTTCACTGTTGCTGGTGCGCTGTATTTGCTGCTACAGTATTTTATATCAGATTTTTAAGATCACCATAGAAATGACCTTTTGTTTTTTCATTGCCTCGTGTGGGATGGCCGGAGGGTGTTCTCACACTGTAAAGGCAGTAAAGCTCATTGATAGATTTTTCTAACAAAATCCTTGTGCACAGCTGCACGACATAAATCATTCCTTCCAATTTCTGACTGTTACATGTTTGTTGTATCAAAGTTACTGCTGTTCTTGCCTGACATTAACAAGGTTTGGGGTTTTTGTTTGGCACTAATATTTTTGCTTTGCAGTTTTATAATCCTGCTTGCCCTTAGTCGTAACAATTATATGTCTTGAGTGCAAGCAAGTGTAGATTAGACTGCCAAGGTATTTGTATTTTCATAACAGTCAGCTCATATTTTACAAATACAGTGTGTTGTCCTTCACTTAAATTATTTATTTGTAAATTCAGCTGGTGGTGCATATATTGCCAAACCCCAGACTATATCGAAAGAAACTTCAGCTAGTGGGGTATGAGTTGTCTTCTGGGACTAAAGGCATTATTTTTACTTACACCTCTTGCTCTTTTTCCATGTGACACTGCAATGCTTAAGGGATCACATTACGGTGCTTCTGGAATGAATCGACTGGCACTGCCTTAATTAAAAGTATTGAAGTAGGAATGGATGACTGTGGGTGCCTCTGTTGCTGCTGATTTTCTTTCGCTGCCACGGTATAGTGCGGGCTGCTGGAGGGCTCTGTGTGGATACAAGGTGCTCTGGCCGATCCCCAGGACGTGGGAATGCGTTTGCAAGACCTTCTGAAGATCACATCTCATCATGATCTGAGGAATGACTGTTTGACAGAGTACTGCTTTAATTGTAAAGTCCTAACAAATTGTATTTATAAAGCCCACTACTACTGAGGTAGTGTGTGAGGATTCCGGAGTCCTCAGGAAAGGCATGGATCTGTTAGAGTGAGTCCAGAGGAGGACGACGAAGATGCTCCGGGGGCTGGAGCACCTCCTGTACGAGAACAGGCTGAGAGCTGGGTTGTTCAGCCCGGAGAAGAGAAGGCTCTGGGGAGACCTTAGAGCAGCCTCCCAGTACCTGAAGGGGCTGCAGGAAAGCTGGGGCAGTGCAGTAACAGGATGAGGGATAATGGTTTTAAGATGAAAGAGGGGAGATTTGGATTATATATTACGAAGAAGTATTTTCCTGTGCAGGTGGGGAGGCCCTGGCCCAGGTTGCCCGGAGAAGTCGTGGATGTTCCATCCCCAGAGGTGGTCAAGGCCAGGCTGGATGGGGCTCTGAGCACCCTGATCCAGTGGGAGGTGTCCCCGCCCATGGCAGGGGGGTTGGAGCTGGATGATCTTGGAGGTCCCTTCCAACCCAAACCATTCTGTGATTCTATGATTGCACTCTCTTCATAAGTAGTGCTAAAATATGGGGTAAAAAAGTGAGCAAAATGGTAGCCCAGCAAGGCAGAGAGTGTGCTGGGTGGGTCTGGGCAAGCCTGTACCCGTTAAACTGGAAAATATCTCGTTCCGCTGTGCTCTAATTTAGAGATATTTTGACGTGACTGTAGGTGGCAGAGATGGACTAAAACAAGTATCCTGATGGGAGGCAAAGCAAAATTCCTTCCCATCTTCAGGCTCAGTTTTGGAGGCCTTAAGGACTCTCGAGTGGAGGTGCCACTCAGGCCATAATTCAAGCAACAGCTTCCCAGATTGCTTGATCTTTAGATAACCTCGTAATAAAGAGGAGAAATTAGGGTTATTGTTGGATGCAGCAGGTGTTTCCAGTGAGCAGACAATTGTAAAGAGAGCTCAGAAATGAATGCTACGGCAAGAAGAGGCCTCCAACAGCAAGGTTGGCCGTGTGGTTGCCTCAGCTTGCGACCCTGTGGTGTAGTGAGGACTGAGTGGCTCCCACAGCTGCGATGCAGATGGGAACGGCGACTTGCAGAAAGCCTCGGTACCTTGCAGCATCAAAACTGAAGCTGGTCAGGTTTGAAAAACAGTGGATCGGAGATGGCGGTTTGCAACACAGCCCTCGCGATGTCAGATCAGTGGTCAGCGAGTCATAAGGGAGACAGATCTTCTGTGGGTTTGGTTTTGTTCTTTCGTTTATTTATTTATTTATTTATTTGAGCATTAAAATTTGAGATTAGAAATATGCTAGTACTTTTAATACATACTGACTGCTTCCAAGGAGAGCTTGTACTCAGCATGAAACGCTCCTTCTTTTTTCAAAATATTCATGATAGTTATATACTCTGATTTTATTTTAGAAGTTGTTAATTGCTATCCAGAAGAGGAAAAAGCTAATGGCAGGAATAAACTGGATGAAAACCAGTTTATCTGTGTATAAATTGAGATGAAAAAATCTTTCTAGTGTAATTTAAAAAAGGCAACTTACAGATACATACACACTAAAATAATATGCATTCACCTTCCCTCCACAGTATTTTGGCTTCTGATCTGCATGTTTGTCATTTTGCAAATATATATCTGGCTAAAGAAAATACTTTTTCATATTTTCAGTTTAAGTAAAGAGAGTGAATTTTTAACAGGTTATTCTGGACTATGATGGTAAAAAAGATTTTTAGAATCTTGGTACAATATTTATCTTAATAAACCTGCAGATGTTTCTGCAGGGTTATTTCTATGTTTAAGGTGTTTCTAACACAACATTAAGATTTGTCATTTTTCTTTCAGATACTGATGAATACAGACCACCTGTTTGGAAATCTTACTGTAAGTATCTCAGCTGGTTTTTGGTTTGGTGTTGGGTTTTTTTCAGATCTGACCTGAAAATGTTTCAGTTGAGTACTTTAACAGTGCCTTAGCTGGGAGTGGAAGGCAGTAGTCGAGGCGCATTGCCCTGACGTCAGAACACCACTGCCTTGGGTGGTGGATTAATTCAATTAGGAATGAAACTTGCCAGTTTTCATTCCTAATTTTAAAAAAAACCAAAACAACAAAACCAAAATGCCAGTACATGGAATTTTTGTGCATTTCAGAATTTAAAGGTGTAACCTGTTGCTTGGAAGCGCTATTGGAGGTTAATGGAGATTGAAGAGAAACATGAGACAAATCGCACCACAGCAAAGTATTGTAGCTTCCCACAGTGTCTCACCTCTAAATTCTGGTTCTTTGTAGATAGAAAAGCTTAGGTGTGAAACGTTTTGAGACTTGAGGAAGCACGGCAAGAAAGAAATCTTCTGTTAGAAGCAGATTTTGAAAGCAGAATGTTTGTGCGTTTAACACACTTCACAGTTTAGGGACATCAGACTTACATTTGCGTCTTTTGTACATATTCCCAAGGCTTGGTGTCTTCAAGCTGTCTAAAGGAATTTGCTCAAGCAAAGTTTCATATGATGAAAATGTTGCTTTCTAAAGATTGGTGAGATTTAGCAGATGAAAAAATGTTGTCTCAAGAAGGTTCCCATCCTGCAGTGGGATATTCTTTTCGATGAGAGACTTTGGGTTGGTCTTAAAGGCTTGGTGAAAGCCATGGTTAGAGAGTAAGTGTAAGAGAGCAGATTAAAGTATTTTTGTTAGCTGAAGTATACATACTAGAATTAAATAAGCATTAGAAAAATAGTTTTTCTGTAACCTAGACCAGCCTTCTGTTAATGGTTCACAAAGCTGAGTTGTTTCTGTTCTGCCCCTACCATTGCCCCCCGATGCATTCAAAAATCACAGTTAAGCCTTAAAATTCATAAATCAGCCTTCTTATTTGTGTTTGGTTTCCAATTTTTGAGTTGTTGAAGCGATCGTGCTTTATGTAGTCAAGATGTTCTATGTAATGTGAACATTAGATGACTTCTGTAAATGAGAACGTGTCTCAAGAAATTTCAGAGCTTAGGCTGTGAGTGAATAGTAAGAAATTGGGAAATGTGCAGTAAAAACTACAGGAGCTGGCAAAACTGCGTATGCATTAACAGTCTAGGAATGTCAGGGTCTTTTAAAATGCGTTTATGTTAATCGAAGAAAATAGGCAATGTCTAAAAAAAGGCTGAAGACTTTTAATTTGTCCGTCTTCAGTGTTTTCTTTAAATGGATGACTTTCAGTGGTTTTTAATAATTGCCAACATATGCGGTTGCTATTGTGTAACTGAGACTGCTGGGACCTTGGTCTGTTCGTGAGTCTGGTGTCAGAGTCTGTCTGTGCCTTTTGAGTCATCAGTTTTTATGCCAATCGCTTGTCATATGCCAAGGCAGCCACTTAATGTTAAAGAATTTGCGCACAGAATGAATTGAACAAGTTTTTTAGAGCTAAAAGATAAAACTGAGCACCTTTGCTCCATGGTATTAAAACATCATTAGTCCTGATTGCGATACTTTTTTATACTTGTTACTGAGAACCGAGTATTTTGCTCCCAGTTGTGAGCGTTGACAGTGAATCACAGCTCGGTGCCTTCTGTGAACTTGGGGAATGCTGCCTCTTTGTTCGGGTTATTACATGCCTTTATCTATAACGGAGGGGTCCAACCTCTCAAACACCAAATCTTTGTCGGCAGCTTGCCAGGAGCTGAAAGCTTGGCTGTGTGCAAATGTGGATGCACCCACTCTCCTGCACCGTCATGGTTCGCCGTGGTGAACCCTTCCCATGGTTCACAACTGAGTGCCGGGGTCATGGGGCTAGATTGTATTTCTGTCTCGTGATGAATGTCTTGTTTGACTTCCCCGGCAATAATTAGAGCAAGGAAACTGGTGTTGAACAGTTTGAATTGCAAATATCAATTAGAGGAGGACTAGGCATTCTGATTTGTGTGTGAACTAGCCTACCTGCTGTGCTTCCCACTGGAAGAGGAGAACAATGCTGCCTTTGGAGAAGAGTTTCCTTCCAGAAAGTCTTTGCAGCCTGGCTTGAAGTAAGGTGGGAAACAAATCTCAGTTTTCAGACAATTTCTGCGGAACAAGCTGATTGTGATTCTCCACCGCTCTTTTGTGAAATTTGGAGAAATCCATATTAATTTTATGATTTGGGGTTTTTTTTTTTCCCTTTGAACTTGACTCTACAGTTCTCAGATTTAAACATGGACAGGGACCAGTGCCATTAGATATGACTTTTACATTGGAAGCTAGGATATCTGTGTGCTAGGCAAATAAATGGTTCAGCTGTGCTTGAAATGAAAATTGCTGGTTTATATACTAGTGCACTCATTTTCATTGCTTGCAGAAATCATTTTTGCAATACCAGGACAGAAGAGTAAGGATTGATTTTAGTAACATCAGGAAAAAAACATTAGTTTTTTTTGTTTGGAACAAAGGAAGTGATTTTTTCCAGTTTGTCTTATGATTGCCATATCATCAGACATCTTGACATTTTCTCCGTTCTCCTGTAACTTGGTACATTTTAATACAGCATTTGTCAGTGGAAAGGACTCGTGGTCAAATGAGAAGTGTAATAAAGCCAGACCTTGCTGGGTAAATCAGTGAACGGTCTTATTACCTGAAGAAGGTGGCAGCCCATGCTATTAGACCTTGATGTTAGTACCAATGATCGAAAGATAATTTCATTTTAAAAGATTACAACTCCAAATGTCCATTTTATCAGTTCTGGAGTACTATTCAAGTACTTAGTGTTGACAGCCTCATTTTGTAGATGATTTGCCAAACCAAACTCTTCTGGGATAGAAGTTGAAAGTCTCCCCTTTGGAATTATATTAGAAAGTCCAATTAAAAGTACAATTAAATTTACAACTGGCTCCAAAGATTTTGTCTGGCTTGATGAGGCGTACTTGAAAAAAAAGGAAGGGTGGGACAGTAGTGAAGATACTCGTAAGTGTATGGCGTGATTTGGGTCCTTTTTACCCTGCTGCTAAACTCAAGTCTTTAGATCCGCAAATGCTAAGGTCATTTTTTCTCTTTGTTCAGAAAGGTTATCACTCAGTGGCAAAAGCAGAGGGTTTGATTCTGTGAAGTTCTGAATGATTCTCATGAAGTGTTGACATTTCGGGTGACTCGATAGCCCAGCATAGTAGAATGGAGCTCCATCTGCTTGCTGAAGGAAGTCTGACAGTGGCTTGATTTGGCGTATAATCAAAATTAATTTGCATTTATCATGATTCCTTTTATGATCTGCTTGATGGAAACGTGACTGATCTTAACCCAGTGACTCCCTAATAGTCAGCTGATTAATTGTAAAAATTATCAATAATCACAGTTTGGCTAGCAACACTCCTTTTTCTGACCACTTGTAAGTAGTTTTTGACACTTTGATGTATGCATCCCCGTATTAAATCTTGCAGAAAGACTTCTGTTTATCAGACAGCAAAATTTAATAGTAAAATGCCTAATTTTCACAATGATTCTGTATTAATCGGAATTTAACTTCTGTCTTCTCTCAGTGTATCAGTTGCAACAGGAAGCTCCCCACCCTAGAAGGATAACCTGCACGCGTGAGGTGGGTATTGTAAGCGTTCATTTTTATAGAGTCCAGTAGTTCCCAGTCTATACCTAATGGTGTCCAACCCAAACGATGGTTCCTTGGAAGACGTGGTAGAGTGATTAGATTAAGTAGCCTTGGGGACACTGGTACCTGGCAATCCGTTTAATCTAAAAATTGAATTAAAAAGCATTTTGAATATGATATGTATACCTGAGAATCATTTACTGTTGTTAATACTTAGATAAAAGGAAACATTCATTTCCTCCTCCTTTTTTTGGGTCGGAAATTCACAGAAGCAAGAGCAGAGCTGTACAGGGAAACCACACACCCGCACACACCTTGCTGCTAGGAGGAAGGCTGAAACCTCCCCTTGTGCTGTTATTTGAGTTGTAGGACTTAAGACTGATTAATATTAGTAGCTAAGCTGTACAGAGCCCCAGCTTTTAAGGATCCAAACAGTAACAATGAGATCCTGTTGATATACAGTGATACAGAGGCTCATGGGGTGAGTTTTTGAGGCAGATCCCAAATTGCTGGTGTGCCCTGAGCTGCCGTCCAGCAGAATCGTAGAATCATAAGGTTGGAAGAGACCTCTGAGACCACCGAGTCCAACCGTGAACTGAGCAGCCCTCTCCAGAGCTGTGGCACAGGAGGGTGTAATTGATACCAAATATCCGTGCCAGCGAGATTTTATTCATAGCATCTCTCTTGCAGCTTCAGTTAGGAATGTGGGAAACATTAATTTCAATTTCAAAAGTGCTGAAATGTTAGGCTTGACTTGTTAAGCAGTTCTACAAAACACGGCTCTTGCTGAATAACCACTGAAAGTTATTACATTGCTGCAATAAAACTTAAGCATTTTTATCATGTGCCAAAAGAAAGGAAATTAATCTTTGAAATATGTTAGTCACTTCAATGTAGTATCAAATACAGAGGAACACGAACAGCTTACGCTGTAGAGCACAAAGAGGGTTACTTTACAGAATTAAACAGGCATTTTGCTATTGTCTTTTCAAATGCCCAGTTGCGATTCTACAAGGTAATCTGTCAGTTTTTAAGTTAGAAAGTACAGGTTTAATAGAAGTGAAATTGTGTTTAGTGGAAGCACTCTGGGGTTCTTTTGTTTATTTGTTAGATTTGTATTTTTATAAAATGTTTAGCTAAATGCACTTAAGCAAGACATAGCTATAGGAGAGAACAATACGTGCATTTTACTAGAAGCATTGTAGCAAAAAGTCTTGTTTGAACCAGTGTTTCTACTGTTAATGAGCGTCCAAGCAGGGTTATTCTTGTTCAGGTGGTTTTGTCAATATCCTAGGTACATCAGATAAGGTGGAATGGAGATTTGAAGGAGAGACCTATAGAAGATATGATGTGAAATGCGAAAAAAATGGGAAGTTTTTCAGTTTTTTATTGCTGTTGCAACAATATTAGGAAGGTTCTTTCTATGTTGTGTGTTCCGTGTGATAGAGTTTGTCATTACGTTAATGTACGAAATATCTGAATTCTTGTCAGAGGTGAGTTTTGTGATACAGATTTGTGATTGCGCAGAGACCGTACGGAATGCTCACCTGGACAGGATCAAGGATTTTACTCGCTGCCTCCAACAGGTTGTGTTTGTTGCTCTTAGGTGCTATTGAATAGTTGCTTTTCCCTTCCTCTCCTCAAAAGTATTTCAGTGGTAGAAGTGCTGCTATGTGTAGAGGTATATGTATATACGCTTTAATTCTTACAGAATTAGAACCTTCATTTTTCCATATAGCTTTTAGTTGCTTTAAAACCCAGCAACAACAAACAAACACCCACCTACCCCTCTAACAGAAAAGTAAGGAGTGGGAAAGTACCAGCACAGTTAAGGAAGTCTTAGTGAAGATAATGATTGTAATTGTTTTGCATGCGGACTGCACAATGCATAGGGACTCTGTAATCGGGGAGAAACTGCAAACTGATAAAAGAGTCAATAAGATCTTTTGGCATTACATCCCATGCTGGTTTGACTGCAGAGAAGTGCTTTGGGGTCTTTTTTACCCTAGGTGATAAGAAGTCACAAGCAAATTTTATGCCAAGTTCTTCATGGCATTTCTTAGAATTCTCTTAGCCTATCCAGTCAAATAACCAGAGAAATAAATGTGTTTGCAGTATCTGAAAATTAAAAATGTCTCCTGCCTCTGGAGTGCTGGGAATCCTTCAGCTGTTGATCAGATCTGGATTGCCTTCTTTTTAGAATCAAATAAGAGACCTACTCTTGCAAGCCCAATCTAAAAACTTCTTTGTAAAGCTTGTTCAAATAGAAATCACACTGACCACTGGAACTTTCTCTTCCTCATTATCACTGAATTTTAATACGGTTAATTATAACATTTTATTAGCTGTTACACAGGTGGAAAATTGAAAAGTTAGACTGTTTTAGGGAGGAAAATTTGCTGTGGGTGAGTGGTGTCCTGCATGGACTAATAATCCAGTCCCTGTGGAGGGCATCTGAATGTTCTGCATCCCTACCTAGAGAGGTCCTCCTGGTCTTATTTGATGAACAAGTAGTCTGTTAAAGCCAATAGGAGGTTGGCAAAATTACCACAAAGCATTCTGCTAAGTCCCATCATCATCAAAGAAAGAAAAGCAATGCTTTACTGTCTATAATATACTATTTCTGTCGCAGCGCGAGAATCGACGCGGCACGAGTCCCGGACGGTGGTGGAAGAATGCGGCCAACTCAATATGAGTGATAAGCAAGCTTCAACTTTATTAATGTGACACAGCTTCTTTTATGCTCCTTTGCTTTAATTATGCACATGTGTTATAACATAATTGGCTACCTTTACTTTAATTATGCATTCGTATTATAACATTACTGGCTACTGGTGACTTCATCTCTCGGCCGTAGTTTGTCTCTCAGCCGCAGTCAGTTAGTTTCCCGGCCGCAGTTTGTTTTCAGGCCGCTTATCCTTTCCATGCTGGCTCGTTACCCGGAATGTTGCTTACTCCTTGCTCAAGGTTATCGTAATCTTCAGGGGCCTCCTGCATAGCTCCCTTATGCTAACCGAGCTCGCTTATGCTAACGGAGGCCTAGGCACACCAGCTCAGACTTGATGCTGTTACATGCTGCAAACTAACTCGTCCAGGGACCCATGTCCCTGTTCCTTGAGCCATTCCCCAACAATTTCTATTAATATATTCCAAACCAGCATCTTAACGTATGAGAAACTTTAGGTAAGTGTAAAACTTGTGCTCTGCCAGAAGGAACAACAACAAAAAAAAGAGGTAGAGACGCATTCTGTATTTTGAAATAGTTTCATCTCTGACCCTGAACTGCAGAGTAAATCTGTGTCTGCACCATGAACGTTGTTCTAGAAACTGATAAATAAAATCTGCAGTTTCTAGAAACTGGTGAGAATTGAACTCAATAAAATAGAGCTATGAAAGAATCAGTCAGTTGCAGGTATTTAGCTGCACAACAGAACATATTAAATACACATTTTCTCATTAAAAAATCCTTTTACCAAAAAAAGCTCTTTGAAGCTTATTTTTACCTAATAAAGGTAAAATTGAAAGGATACATTATTAGTGTACATTTTGCTACCCCTGCATTAATTCATTATAATGCAGGTAAGTGTTTTTCATTATAAACTCTGAACAATTCAAGCAGCTGAGCCAGATTTAAAGTGAAAATATATTCAGCGAGCAGTAACGTGTTTAACCTTTTTCTCTGGTCTCAGCCTCTCCCGCTAGTCTTGAGCTTTGCAATCTGCTCTTTCACAGCTGGGTTTCTGTTAGCAGCCATGCGTGAGTCAGTGGGGAGCAGAATCTTTTCCTAAGTGGTTGAATTATTGAGCTGTATAAACAAATTCATAAATATTAGGAAGAAAATTTTGGTCCAGAGAACATGAAAGAGGTCAGTGGGAAGGAACGACATGTAATTTGGAAAGGTATTAGCAAGTAGATTGCTCCTCTCGCCTTGTTGTATTCCACTTGTTGACATAAGGAGCAGTGATTATTGGGGAAAAAGCCCTTGTTAGAGAATAATTGGGAATCACACCATAAAAACCCGAACCTTTTATTTAAGGTGCAATGGCACGTGTTTTACAAGTGAGAGGTGTGTTCAACAGAATGACCTACTTAACATGAAATGCTTCTCAAGTACAAGAAATTTGAGTTTCTGCCCTGTAACACCATTTTCATATCAGATCAACATGCAAGATCAGTGGAGCTACACTGAGGTAAAAAAAAATCGCATCCTTTTGGGATTCCTTGTTGTAAAGGTGCAGCGGAGCCAAGGCTTTTAACACTGTCTGATGTTCCTCTGTAAAGTTGGTGATTCCATTACATTTTAAGGATGTTTGACTTCTACGTGAGGCTTCCATCCAAGTTGTGAAGCTGTTTGTCCGATTAATATTATATTGCCTCCCTGCAATTTGTATTTACTGTGCATGTAATCTTTTATATACACGTGTGCACGTGCAGGCGTATTTAGGGCATCCTTGACTGCTGCGTGAAGGCGCTCCACGATACATTTTAAATAACTGTGTATGAGAAAATATCAAGCAGGAAAATGATGGAGATCATTAAAATCACTGGCCTTTTCCATCCTATTACAAGGCTTCGTCGTGATTCCGTGCTAGGAGTTAACAAGCCTGTTAAATAGTGTCTTTTTGTATTCTTGTGAAAGTGGTCCCTGTGAGCAGGCAAGAAACACAGCGTAGACTGCTCATCCATAGCGCACACCCTTGTCAGAGCTGTGCCCGAAGATGGCTTTTTCTGTATGATATCAACCAGAGCGGCTCTCGACTTTCACCGAAACTAAATTCTTTTCAGAAGGAATGGCTATTGTAAGGCACTTGCCAAGTCTGTCCCATTTATCTCTTTGTAAACTTGGTCACTCCTCAGTTTGAAAAAATTGGAAATGAAGCAGTGATGGATGTCTCACTAACCTTTGTGTCTCTTGAGGGTGTCATAGTGGCAGCTGAATTTGTCCTGTGGCCTTTGCACCAGTGCTACACAAACAAGCACATTGAAAACAAGTATCTCACAATTATGTTTTTTCTTTTTTTTAGTTAGAAGCTATTTGAAAAACTGTGCCAAACATGGGCTGAAGAAACCACAATAGGACTATTTTCACACAAGTAAAAAGTCCTGAGAAGTCAAAAGACTTGGCATTCAGCTGATCTTTGTTGGATACGGAGAAAATGAAGTAGCTAAGGCTTCCTTTACTCACACTCAACAAAACTTTGGTCCAAAAATGCTGCCAAATCAGAAAGAAAATGTGGAGGATAATTTCATTATTTCCAGCTAGTAGCTTTAGTTAAAATGATTGTTTTTCTGCTACTGCTTTGATTTTATTCAAAAATATATTTCCTTTCTTAGATGGGTTTTAGTTCCAGTCCAGATGGATCTTTTGGTTTTATCTCCTTAATTTAAGGAGAATGTGAAAGTTAGACTTATAAAACTTCTGAACTGAACTGGTTTGGCTTTCAGTGCTCACGTACAACTGGAGTGTATGCGGGTGCCTGCGACTCTAATTTGTAGAAATAAAGTCTGGCAGGAGCTTTGTGAAGCCCAGACAGACACAAAAGACCAAGAACGATGCACGTCACTTCTAGTTCTGGTGCAGCTAAGAATACCTGGAGTAAGAACAAATGCTACAGCGCCTTTTATGCTGAAGTTGCTATGAGTAGAGTTGCTGTAAGGATACTTAGAGGTTACTTACGGAGAACAGTGTTTTCTGTCGTAGATGGTAGATTTGGCTTACGGGTTATTTGTGTGGTTCACTAACTTCACATAAACCGCACTGAGTGTATTCGTAGCCCAGCTGATTCTGACTGAACAAGAAACCCCCGCTGAGTTCCAATGGAGTTCCCTTAGAGTCTAAATGTTTGCATTCAACCCAGATGTCAGCGCCCCCCAATATTATCCTAAATGTTAAAAGTAATGAAAAAAAATACCAAAAACCAAGCAGAAAAGCAGAGCGTTACAGCATTTATAGTGAAGTTTTTGTGAGCTGGTAGAACTGATCAGTAGAGACTCGGTGTTAACAGAAATAGTTAGTTTCCTCTTTAAATCATCCTGCGCCAAGACGAAATGCAACCCCAACTACGGCTGTCTGAAGTCCAGCAGAGCTTTGTTCCACTCATCTTCCAGTTCACATTTTCAAAGGTTTGCACACAGAGTATAATATTATAATTTGTCTTAGGATTTGCAAATACTCTGAAGATGCCCTGTCACATTACTAATCCATTTCTGAAATGGAATGCTTTTGCCTATATAAATTTTCCAGTTCTGTCATATAAATTCCCCATGTTCACTGAGATAAATATAAAATGTCAATGGACAGAGAATAAAACCTTATTCACAACGTGATTCTGTTTTTCAACAGCTGCCTCAGGCTTGTGTCTTCTTGATGGTTTTAATTAGGAATTGTTGCGAATTTCTATAAGAACAAAAATAAAATGGTTTCATGTTTTCTCCATTCACGTTGCTATCTTCCTATTGAAGAAATAGCCTACATGTAACAAAAGATATGTAAAACTTCTTTTCTTTTTTTGAGTGATCCTTTCAGGGCCCTTTCATACCCATCAACTCTTGTTTGCTGTTAGGTAGGAAAAGGTAATCTTTTAGAACATTATAAATCTTTCCAGTGGTGGAATAATTTTTCAAAAGTGATGAACCATCAGAATAGCTTTTTATTTGCTGGAAATGTAGAAAAGTCGTTATTAAACTGTATACCAGGATGTGTTGTTGTTGTGTTGTTGTTTTGAACATCTGGAATTTTTATTTATATCCACTGAGATAAGGAGAGAGAAATACTTATTTTAATAGGCCTTTTTTCTGAAAAGATGGAAAAAAGAAACTGAAGTGGCAGTTTCCTGTATTTTGTGTTTTATTATAGCAGGGTCATTTTATGCTCTTGTAGTTCAGGTTGTATAACTTGAATTTTACTCCCCGAAGAGTTTGCTCCTTTAAATTTAGCAAGGAGGTATAATTGGGTGGTTTGGATTACTGAGCTGATTTCTGGGAGATCTGCAGTTCCTCACTTGTCTATAAACGTCCTGGACAGTTGCAGATGAGTTACTTAGAGGCAAATCGTGTTCTGACACACTTTCATCCAGAGGATGACCTGATCCAAGTGGCTCATTCTTTCTCAGCCCATTTTAAGCCATTCAGAATAGTGATATTTCCCAAAGATCTACCTTTAATTTCCCTATATTTCACCCACCAGGAAAATGCTGGGGTAGCAGGTGATTTTTATCTGTATTTTCATACTATATCCCTTTCTGGTTTTAGTGGTCTATTACAGACTTGCTGCATGGGCTGACTTGTTTCAAAACATGACAATTTCTGTTGTTTCTTCTAGGTAGAGAACAGACCCAAATATTATGGAAGAGAGTAAGTAACACATCTTTGGAAGTGGTTTATCTGGACACAGCGCTTGAGAAGAGTTACAGAAAAGGCTCTGAGCCCTTTGTTTCTTCTGAGAATTTTACAGAGTGTTTTTGCTCACCAGCATGTTGTTGCCACCATCGCTTTTGCCTGCCTAAAATTACAGCTGCGTTTTCCGATGGATATGGATATCACTGGGTGTTACCTTAAGTGAGAAAAACTTCTCTGCTCTGAGAATGTTCTCTCTTTCTGCCAGCAGCTTCATTTGGCTTTTGCTAAAGAAGCTTGTGTGCAGGGAAAACACCTAATATTTTAATCACAAATGCAGTATAATTGTATATAGAGTAGATATATAGGTCTTCTGGTTTAGACCACTGAAGCAAAGATGGTTAGATTTCGTGCGGGGAAACAAAACAGATCTTATTTGTGCTTGCTTTGGTAAAAGATACACAGTATTGCTAGGTTATTACACCAGTAATTACCGAGATTATATGCAATCCCCAAGATTTTAGCAAATTGGCATAATATTCCTGCTGCAAAATGTTGGATTGCATGCTACTGGCACAAAACATGTGAAGCCAGCAGGAGAAAGTGGGTTTATTTCTGCATATTAAATTCATAAATTCAGATTTAAAAAGCAATATACTTGTTTCATAGATTTGTTTCATAGAGGCCCTCCTAAACCATTTAAAGGAACTTCCAATGCAGACAGAAAAGAAGATTAATTTAAGATGTAGATTCCTGCAAATCAAACATTTTTGTTTGGGTTTTTTTTTTTTCATTTACCGTGGTTGGTGTTCTTTAAAAGAAGAGGTAAAGATGATTTAAAAGTTAAACAGTGTGTGTTTCAAGAAGTCTTTGTTCCTTAGATTCCATGGGATGATCTCAAGGGAGGAAACTGACCAATTATTAAGTGTCGCAGAAGGGAGCTATCTTATTCGTGAAAGCCAGCGGCAGCCTGGAACCTACACTTTGGCATTAAGGTTGGTAATTAATATTTCATTTTTAAATTTATAAAATATTCTAAAGCTTGTACTGTGCTGTTGACCTTAGCACTTAAACTTCCTTGTAATTGTTTTAATTTTTTTAAAAAAATCGAGCATTTAATGAACCGGTACTTTTTTACCCTTCTTACAGATTTGGTATCTTTAACCTTCCCTAAACCTTCCTGAAGTGCTACCAGTCCTTATTGTTTGCACCACCAGGATAACACCAAGCCGGGTTTTGCTGGTGGTGCTTTGTTTTGCTCTTCTCCTGCTATGTTACAGATGTGACCCAATTTAGATGTTGGGAGAGTGGGCAGTCAAGAAATAAAAGGCATCTTATGAGCTGGTCTGTGTGTGGGTTGATTACCAGCTAGCAAGCTGTTGCTGAAGAGCAATGAATTCTTTCTCGTCCCAACGTGGGATGGGAAACAAACAGGAGGGGTTTTTGTCCAAACACCTGTCAGCTAACAATGTTTGCAGATCTGTTTCCTCACTCTGCAAAATTCTGGCAAGCAGATTGGATATAAATAAAAAATAACCGAAATGCTTGCAAGTTTTAAATAGTTTAATCACTTCTAAGGTACTGGAGGTTGTTTGGGGCTGGGCTGTGCAGCTAAGTACTCAGATGGGAGGTGGTGATTATTGGGAATGTTTTAAGTCTAAGTGGGGCAGAAAGGCGCTGAAGGAGAAGATGCAGTCACTGGAAATTTTATATGGGAAAATAAGGTTATAATTAAAATAAGAATATCGTGAGATAATAGGTTGTGATGAATTAGTTTTCTTTGGGAGAGGGGAGGTGGTTCTACTGAGATACTTGTTTCCGTAGTGTTAAGATTCCAATTGGCAAATCCCCTATTGGCATTTACAGTGGTTTGCATGGACAGTGTAAATAAACCGGTGTTCCTTATTAGGGTCTAATACTCCATTTCATCTACTTCTGCTCTTGCAATATTTATTTAAAACTAAAAAGAAAACAGTTGTCTTAACACCTGGCTTGAAGAAAAGAAAATCCTGCCCCTTGCTTCTCAAGGTGCAGCAGGCACAGGAGCCGTAGGCTGCGAGTGATGGAGCTGCTGAGGGTCATTCCATTATTGAAACAAGCTTGGTTTACAAATGCTCCTCTGGCCCCGCCAGTCAAAAGTTGGATCTTCTCTAGGTTTGACGGCATCTCTTTCAAACTGGAAAACCTCTTTGAAAGCAGTAATATCTATTTTATACCAAATAGAAGAGAGAACGTATAGCTGTTGGTGATCAGTTGGGGGAACAGTTTTGAATGATACCGAAGCTGTTAGGATTGATTTATTTTGAGGAAATTCAACATTTGACAGAACACCTCAGAATGTGAAACTGCAGCAAGGTGCAGCCATTCGTGACGTTTAAGCGCTCACTGGATAACTGGTATATCAAGGGCCGTGGTTTAGGTTGCTGCTTTCCATCTCACCACAAGTAATCCTCTCTTGTCTTGCTGTTGGCCTTTAAAGAGTATGAATGAGGGTCTTTGCTGTCGTACCTGACCTTAAAGCTCTCCATGAAGTGCAGCACGGTGTATTCCACACAAGGGAATTTTACCACTAGGATTTATTTTTCTCCCTACTAGGAAATGTAGCAGGAGTCTGTGTTTCCATTGACTGGAGGCAGAATTTGGCTCAATTTCTTGTTTTCCTTTCCCTGGAATTATATATGCAGAACGTACCTATTAGCCAGTATTCTCACCGAGCTCGTTGCTGACATTGTAACATTTCTTAAAGACGGGGTAATTTCTGGGGTCTTCTGTGGACTGTGAGAAGTTTGCTGTGATTGGTGTGATGAGTTTATTTAGTTTTGCCTGTAATTTCTAGCATTTTTGAGCTCATAATTTGTGTTTGTGTCACTGTACTGCCGGATGGCATAGGCGGCTCTGTCTGCAGCTTAGATAATCCCAGCAGGAATTTCAGAATGTTGTCTCCGTGTCCAGAAACAGAGCTTGTCAGTAGGGTGGTGTGTGCGGGCAAAACCTTTCCAAATTTGATGGAAGACTTTGATTGGCTTTAGTGTCTTTAGTTTCATCATTCATTTTCTAGCTGTGTGAATCTTTCTGTGCTAGGCTTAAATGCCACTCTGTCAATCAAGTAGTCATGCTAATTTTAAGATCACTTCAGTATGATTTTTGTTTTTCCTTTCTTTACCTTTGTTTTACCCTTTAGAAGGTGTGGGAGGAAAGAAAACTTGGTCAGCCGTTAGTTTTATGTAAAGAAACGGGGATAGAACAGCCAAAATGCACAGAATGCAAATGCAGTTGGTGCATGAAGGTTCTTTTGTGGACCATTCTACTCCTAATCCAGGTCTGGTGCATCTAGCTTCCTTCTAATTTATTCTAAGGCATGCCTTATGTCACCGTACAACAGGGAGCTCTGGAAGAGATGTGGGTAACTGATTGCGAAGGGTTTCTCTCCATTTGCAGATCTCTGCTATTGCATTAGCAAGTTCTCCGACTACGAACACGCTGGGTCATAGCAAAGGTCCAGCTTACAGTCCAGTCCTTGTCTACTCTTTGGTAGCTGTTAATAGCAGACATTGAAAGGAAAGTGTAAGAACAAGATGGGCATGACGTACGTGGTTCTCTGGTGGGCTCTCCCGGCCTCTGAAAATTTGCAGTTCAGGGTCTGTTTTCAGAATTGTTCTCTTTGCTATTTTTCAGGCTTTAGATGGAGAGATTTTTGATGTTTGTCTAGTGGCTTTCTGACCTTCGTGGACTTTGCTGTCTGCAACTCTAGCATGAGTTCCGTGCCTTAATGGCCTTTATGTGAAGCAGCATCCCTTTATTTGAAGATTCTATCTCAGAGTTTGATTTGATGCTCCCTAGTTTTTGCGTATAAGAAACAGTGACCAGTTGATCACATGTGCAGAGAAGGCAACGAGGCTGGGGAGGGGCTGGAGAACAAGTGCTGTGAGGAGAGACTGAGGGAGTTGGGGTTGTTTAGCCTGGAGAAGAGGAGGCTGAGGGGACACCTCATCACTGTCACACCTGCCTGAAAGGAGGCTGTGACAGGGTGGGTGCTGGGCTCTGCTCACAGGTGACAGCGATGGGACGAGAGGAAACGGCCACAAGTTGTGCCAGGGGAGGTTCAGACTGGACATTGGGAAGAATTTCTTCACTGAAAGAGTGGTTAGGGATTGGCACAGCTGCCCAGGGAGGGGGTGGAGTCGCCATCCCTGGAGGGGTTTAAAAGATGGATGGATGGATGAGTTCCTTAGGGACACGGTTTACTGGGGAGACAGGCACGGCTGGACTCAGTGATCTCAGAGGTCCCTTCCAACCTTAGGATTCTATGATCTACATTACCTTTTCCAGGCCAGTCACAGGCCCCTTGTTGTTCTCTTTAGAGGTCGGTAAGTCCTAGGCTGTACATTCAGGGATTGTAGTGAAGCTGTTCCATACCCCTCATCATCCCTGCCATCTCTCTCTGCACCTTTTTCTTACTCTGTGATGATCTTTTGGAGATGAGGGGACCAGGACTGCATGTTCTGTTCAGCATGAAGTGAGCCACGGGGTTTTCTTTCTTTGTTCTCTAAACCTTTCTAAATTAGTCAGTGACCACTGTGGAGCATCAGTTTCTGATGCTTTTGTAGAAGTGGCTTTACTCTAAAGATCTTGTTCCTGCCCAGCAATTGCTACAGATGTAGCCTAGCAGTGATTAAATGATCAAATACAGGGCAGGACAAATAATAGCTTTGGCAGATCTAACGAAAGCAGTCAAATATTCGTAGTGCAACGCTATAGAATAGTTATTTGAGTTCAAAGTGAAGATTTTGAATCTTTCTTCTTCTTTATTAAGGTAGAAAAAGTGATTCTTAACCAGAAAAACTTCTTGGTTATTAAATTGTTGGTGAGTCACTGTGAGATTTGCTTTCCACATGCTTAAGCATCTGCAGTTTGATCACCTTCTGATGAGCTATTCTTGTCTACTTTTGTCCATTATTGTGCAATTAATTTGCATTTTTCTGAGATAGGCTACATCCTTAAGTTTGAAAAAAAAGAAGTTTTGTTTTCAGAAAACAATTTCCTCAGTTTTTAACAGATGCAGATGTATGTTTCTAGGGAAAAATGATAATTTAAATGTTGGTGTGAGTTTGACTAAGTATTCAGAGCTGTCCTTCAGATAAAAGTGATGTTCAGAGCCTAAGAAGGCGTGTGAAATTGTATCAGTTCAGACACCAGATAAAAGAGAATGAAGCATAAACACAAATGAGAGCAGTAAATCAGCAGCCTACTTTATTCAATGCCCGTACTTAATCATGGATGTGGTTTCCTGTAGCTTGTTTTTTTTAAAACAGAACACAGCAGAATTCACTAATGTTTACTAATTAATCGGAGAATGCTACTGAAATTTTTTTTACAACCCTGAGTTTTAAAAAAAACAGTAGAAAGAGAAAATGATTGTAGGTATATGTGTCCATACATATCAGCGAGTCTCTGTGACAATAAAAATAGATAAAATACATGGTAATGGTAATTAGATGTTCCAAATGGATGAAAAGAATTGAAAATTCCTAATTAACTCCTGAAGGTATTAGATCTGCTTTTACATTTGGCTAGAGAGTAGAACGGTGCTGAACGCTAGGACCTATAGCAAATGGCAGTAACAATAAGACATGATTCTCATTGTAGCCTTTTGTGGCTGAGAGCTTGTTTAATAATTAGGATGAGGCTAAAGAGGAAATGGGTAGAGATTGTACTAGGGGTAGGCGTTGAAGTGTGATGGTACTGCATGTTCTTTTGAGCAGATATCTGCTGTAGCACGTTTAGTTGGTTACCATGGTTTCCCTTCCTGCAAATTCTATTGTTGTGATACTGAAAATGAATCAAAATAAGGTTCTGCAGCATGATTAAAAAAAAAAGGTAATAATGTTAGCTGTGATTATGAGTCATGTTTTCTTTATGTTTGAGGGTTAGGGCACATTTGAGATTATGTGGCATCAAGAGACAATTATTGGGGCGAAATAAATGTAAAAAAGTAGTAATCTTTAGTTTAGTCGACCAACTGCATACCTTGTGCAAGTAGTTGATACATATGTTCTCTCTCCCTGAATTATGAAATTGTGTTGAGAACCCAGCCACTGATATTTTAAAATGAGATCTAATTGGCAGGCTATTAGAGCATAACGCTGCAAATGAACCTTTTTAATTTCAGAGGACAATTGCTTTGGTGGCCAAATGCTGTTCATTTTCAGCGTGGTGTTCTGGGACACAGGTGTAGTGCTCTTTCAGAACACGTGTTCATTGCCCTAGGATTACTTACACATGTAAAATTCAACATCTGCTAAAGGCTTCTTGATTTCAGAGGTTAAAACTGCATCTGCATTCTGCTGGAAAGCCCAGTTGTACGCGCTACAATATGGGAGAGGAACTGGGGAAAGAAGAATTGGTTGAAACAACTTTCTGTGTGCTAATAGCTGAATTGTGGGGGGGTTTTAGTTACGACTGTAGCAAAATTTGGTCATGTTTCGCCCTGAATCCACAGCTGAACTGTAAGTAATCAGAGGGAGCCCAGCAAAGCAGTAGCTGACTGCATCTCTTCACTTTACCGTGGCAACGTTAGTTGGTAGGAAGAAAGTATAAAGAACGTTGTAAAGACTGAACGTTGCATATCTTTCTATTTGTGTATTTTTTACATGATTTGCAGCTCTATGCCAGGCACTGATTGCAGTAGCAAGGGCTGAGTTCAGTTCCTAGAAACCTTTCTGAAATATTTACACAATATTCCTTGGTCACCGGCTGAGAAACCTGGGAAACTGTATATACATAAGTATGTGTATATGTATGTATATATATATATATATACACACACACACCACCTTTAAAACTTAGCTGGGTTAAATAGAATTGCTCCAAAATGTGATCAGACATACCTGTGGGATAAACATGACCCATTTTGATCAGTTTTCTTTTTTCTGGATGAGATGGCGCAAGAGCGCTCCCTCCTCTCTGGGCAGCTGGAGCTCTCAGGGAGGGGCGGCTCCTTCTGCCCCAGGCTCAGCCTGTCACACTTCCATAGGTGCAGAATTCAGGTGAGCTTCAAAAATTAGCCACTTGGGCATCTGCAGCTTATTTTAGATGAAAGAAACAGTTTTTGCTGAAAGCTGGTTTAATTAGTTAATACAACAGGTATGCCAGCTAATAGGCTGGGCTTTTTTTTTTCTTCTTGGGAAGAGCTAAATATTTCTTTTAGGAAAGCCTTAAATTCTGCTGAAACTACAGCTGTCATTCTGTTGGCTGGGTGCATCACACGGGCTAGCGCTAGCCCTGGGGAAGGTGTGGTCAGAGATTCTGGAGCTTGCTTTTCTCCTCTGAAGTACAACAGTTGGACCTCTGTTTAAATGATCTCCTGTGTAAAAGAAGTTTATTTTCCTATATAACATTTCATACTAAATGGTGCGCTCTGTTCCTTTGTCGGTAACGTGGAAGGTTCAGCTACCAGTAAACAGCATAATTGTGCTGCCTTTCATCTGCCTTCTCTAAGTGAACCTGGGCGCTGCTGAGGTGGCTTCACTGAAGTATTTAGAATAATAATAAATAGCTACTAACCTTAATGAGTAATTAACTGGCTACCTAGGCCCTCCCACGGACTAAAATGCGTTTTTCCTTATGGTTCGCGTCTTCTTGCTGTGTTCCTGTTCTCCTTCCCTCCTCTTCCCATCTGTTGTTGTTGTCAGCTCTGTTTTCTTTTGGCTGGAGTATCTAATTTATCTTTGGCAATTCGGTTTGCTGCAGTCTTTCTCCTGCTCACGGAAGTTCAGCACTTTTCAGAGGAATATTCTCTGCTTTCATGGTGTGTGAACTTTTTGGTAACTTGTCCAAGAGCTGTCTGTGCTCAGTCTCTAGAGCTCGTGTTCATTTTATGCCATGTCCTTCACCTGTGTCTGTAGCTCCTGCTGTGCCCCAAAAATCTACTGTAATCTGATGCGCAGTAGAGGTGTTGGGCTTGTGACGAGACACTGTGGTAGAGCTCAGAAGATCTGGGCTCGCTTCTTGGCTTCATGTATGACTTGGCTCGAGGCTTTGAAGTTTTCTATGCCTCATATCTCCGTTAGAGAGGAGGTTCAGTACAAATTCTAGGATCTCTTAAAAATGGCCCGGACAAATTGAAAGTTGTACCCTATTGTTCAGACTACCCTCAGTCGCAGCTCCCGAGCGGGAATCAATGTTGTACTGTGCTGTTTTTATGGTGCGCTGCCTGGTTTGAAGCTTCTAGGAACTGTTGAAGTTGAAGTATTAGTAAGTACTTTATAATATATTATTATAATGCAATCAGGTGATAATTAAATTGTGTATACGTGTACATAGCATACATTGCGCTCTCTTCTTCTTCCCTGTTCCCTCCCCTGTCTTTTCTTCTTCCTGTCTTCTGCAGGTTCTCCTAGAATGCCTTTTTGCTTTATTGACTTTAGAAAATGCTAGTTCAAAATATATCTTCATGTTAGTCCTTTTGGTTGGCCTCTTCTATGCTCTTGAAGTACATATTTATGAATTTTTGTGTTTGGAGAAGTAACTTTTTTCTGTACTTCATCAATAAGGAAGAAAGTCCTTTAGTTTCAGATACTATGGATGTTCTATAAATTTGTTTTCAAAATAACATTTATTGCTGTCAGTTGTTTTAGCGTTTCAATAATTCATAAATGTTTTGATGAAAACAATTACGACATTAAACAACAATATGAGGCTATTGTGTGTTATCTGGCCCAGTTCTCCTCTTCCTTCTCCCTCTTCTATACTTGTTGAGCTGAGTTAGGTATAATTCCTCTTGGTTTGATAGGTGCTAGGAAGAGAGTCAAGCTGGTTTTTTTCTTTTATAACTTGAGATGAGTAAATGAACTATAACAGTTTCACCCACTGCTGCACTTGCATGAAGGAAGAAATTGTATTCTAGAAAAACTGACTATAGGAATAGAAAGATATCGATCTTTATTGATGAGCTGTTAGTAGATCCAGAAATTCTAACGCTGCATATTCATATGCCGGAACCATTTCATTTTGCATGATTGTGCTTGTTTGTTCGTAAGGAATGCGGCTTTGAGGAAAAACATTTTAGAGTACATTATTAGAGAAAAAGTGGTGAATGATTACTAGAAGATCAGATAGAATATATTGAGAAAGCAACTTAAATAGAAGTAAATTGTGTAATAGCTTTAAGTGAGTTAAGTAAACCTGGGTTGTAAACCAGAAATATTAGTGTAGTTATTTTTAATCTAAGGGATGTTGATTTTTGTCTAATATACACCTTGAAAAACAACCTGTAGAGTCTACATTAAAAAACAAAATGAGAAAGGGAACAATGACAAAAACAAATGATTTCCTACTCTGCTCTCCAAAACCCTTCTTTGCACTTGCAGAGCTATTTTATGATAAGGCCACATCTTTGGGTTTTCACTTGATATCTTCCACTCGGGTTTGCTTGATACACTGAATTGAAATCTGCATATTGTCTTTAGTAAGATAAATGAAAAGCAAGTTGCTTTTAGTGTGAGAAAACCTGTAAAAGCAAAAAAGAAATGTGACAGTCACAAGTAACTTAAACCTTTATAGGAAAAGCTGCTCTACGTGAAACAAAAATGAAGATGTTTGAGCATTATGCTATGGCAGTTCTTTCTCTATGGTACACACGACTGCAGTGGAATTTCCAGCTGATGTTGTTCTACTTATAAATCTACCAGGAAATCACTGTCATCCATGACCTAAAATGAAGAAGTTCTACATAGGCAGAGCAAAATTTGCACGTGCATTTTGCAGTTAGCTGAGCAGACGCTGGTGAGGGTTGATAGCTTAGAAGATTTAAAACACAGTTCTGCTTTACAGTAATATGAAAGCTCTCAGTAGCACGAAGTCACACAGTAAAATTAACTCTTGGAGAACATTTCTCCAAAACTTTAAGAAAGATAATTATTTGCTTACTGTGAAACTGTGAAAGTTACTAACATCCCTGCAGATAACATTTCCAGAAGGTGTTTATTCCGGGCATGCTGGCATAGGTTTCCAAATCCTGCTTTCATTTAAAGAGAAGATTTGAGGCTTTACCTACTTTCCTGTGTATATATAGACTTCAAATGTGTCTTAATTACTAACCACAGTTAGTATTTTCCCAGAAAGTACAAAGGTTTCATCGAGTAGAAGAAGCAGTAAAACATTGCCCAAAACATTGGCATTGATTCCGATTCAGTCATCAAATCAGTTCCAGGGACTTAAGTTTCATTGGAATGGAGCGCACAAGCACAGTGTGAAGAAGAGGCAGTACATCTGTACAAGACCTCCTTTTCAGAACCAAACAGATTATTTTCAGTTTATCTATCACTGATCAAGAATATTAAGAGTGATCTTAAGTGCCAAGTGATCTTGTTGCATGTTAATAGTGTACATGGTCGTAGAATCATAGAATCATCTGGTTGGAAAAGACCTCTGAGATCGAGTCCAACCGTACCTGTCCCCTTGCTAAACCCTGTCCCTAAGCAACTCATCCACCCATCTTTTAAACCCCTCCAGGGATGGCGACTCCAGCCCCTCCCTGGGCAGCTGTGCCAGGGCCTGGTCCTTGATCAGCTGACATTTTTTCAGTGCGAAATGGTGAAAATCAGCCCTTAAAAGCTGTTAAAAGTAAAATAAGACATGAAGACAAAAGAAGACACTTTTTGTTAAAATTTTCTTAGATGTCTTTGTGAAACACACCATTACAGGTACCGAGGGCTGATAACACCTTCGGTCTTCCTTGTTTTGAGCAGCTGTTACATACTGCCAGCGCCCTAGAGCAGTTCTCTCGCACTCGTGTTGTCCCTGGCAGCGCTCACGATCCGCAAGAAAGTGCCATTGCTCTGGTCCTCGCTGCCTGCTGTGTGTGCAGGATTGTTTCCCTCTTGGACAAGGCAGTCTGGGCAGCGATGCGGGTAAACAGTCTTCAGTCTCCACTGAGAGAGACTGCTGGGAGGCTGCTGTCAGTGATGCAGCACCAGCTCTGAATTTTTTAGCTCGATCCCTATTCGACAGAGTGAGTTAGAGGTTGTGTCTGCATTGGTGTGGGGTAGGCACGTTCCTGTTCCAGCTCTGAGATTTGTTTTCTGTTCTGAAGGACGCCGCACTTTTTCCATGCTAGACTAAACTATCGTGCATTCAGCTACCGCGTGTGTCTGATTTCGAGATAACTTCATACCTAATTAACATTAATCAAGCAACAGGCAGCCAATGCTGCCCTTCCACGTGGCACAGGAAAGCTCTATAGTGTACGTACCTTCCTGCCTTTCTCGTATCCTTTATGTCCATTTGTATGAAATGCAGCTTTACTTTCAATCCCTAATGCGTTTGATTTCATTTATTGTGTTCTTGTAAACTGCTGCCAAGATTTTAGAGACACTAATTTTCAGGCAGGTATTCTGGGAAGATGGCAAGTTCTGCAATTCCCTGGCCGTCCTCAGAAATGTTGCCAATAAATAATAATAAAAAACCAAATTAGCTGCGCTCCGGAGCTGGAGACCTTCAGCTGTAGAAGAGGTCTTGGCTGCAAGCAAGACTTGTGTTCCTTTGACAAGGAAATGGGCCAAAAGAGGATCTGTGGAATAATACAGCATGATTAGGAGACGCTCCTGACTGCAAGATTGCTTCTATGTCTGTGGCTTTTGATGGAGTGTCAAGACTCTACTCTTAAGTGTCAGTTCGGAGTTTTTAGAAGTTACAGCTGGAATTCTGGCACCAAGTTTTAAGTGAGACTTTTACCTTCTGGCCACAAAGCACTTTTAAGACCCTGCTTCTCCAGGGGAAGATTTAAGTCCGAGTGACCTTCAGGCGCATGTAGAGAACTTAAGATTTCCCGGCTCAGTGTATGAAGATGCATGAAATTAATGAGGACTCGCATAGCCCTGACGGGTGTTAACTTTGTGTTCTGGTTGCAGCCACACATTTTAAATAATGCCTTTGTCTAGATACTCTTCTCATCATAAAATAGCCTGTGAAAGAGGTGAATGGCTACTGTACAACTCTGTATGTGGACTGTAAAATCCCAGAAGGTGGGGATGGGCTCTCAGTCTTTGACTTCTTCCTTTTGTTTCGTCACTAACTGCTGCCTACAGAGTAGGTGGCTGGGTCTGAAGCCTGTCTGTCTCATGCTACGATACCTAATTCAGCTCCTCAGTCCTTTATTACTCGCCACATTTCCTCTACGATTTAATCCATTTTCCCACGTTGTTATCCGCTCTGCCCCACTGGCAGCCAAAGGCACTAGACAGACTGATTGCTTTTCAGACAACTTGGAATATAAAAAGTCTTTTATCTGTAGTCCTGCTGCTTGCAAACAAATGCACAATGGGCACAGTGAGACTGTTTGACATGTCAGAGGTCTATTTCTTTTTCTTGGAAAAACATCTAATGTTCCCCTGTTTAAACCAAAAGAGAACATACATTATCTGTGTCCTGCTTTCTGTTTCTTAAACAAAAATCAGCTGGTACTGGTGCTTACCTTTAGGAGGAGACCATCAGGAAGCCGAATTATCGAATCTTGGCTCTGCTTAGTTGCCACGGTGATGTAGAATTAACCAGGCTGCAATAATGTTACAGAAAGCAGTTATAAGGAAACATTCCTGCTAATGAAAAAATTAAAACTATAGTTTTAAGTAAGACTGAAGGGACTAAAGATTATATTTTAATTGATCATTTGCAATTGGACAAGTGTGTTTGCATTTATATTATAATTTGATCAAAATAATATTGTGTGGTCAGAAAGAAATTTAAATGTGTTTGAATGAAATAAAACAGAATTCTGAGACACATTATTGATGATACAGTCTTTGTAAGAGATTAGTGTGTCATTGATTTGGGGGGATTTGGATTTTTTCATTTTCTTCTTGTTGCTATTAGGATTCTATTTGAAAAACAATACATTTCCACACAAAGTATCCAATAAGAAATTAATAGAGGGCAAGAAGTTTGGTGTGGAACACTTGAGAAATCAGATAAAGGCAAACCATTCAACGTTCCCCCCTTGCAGCTAATAAGCAAAGCACCTTTTCCAAGTGGGGTAGTTTGCTTGTCCAAATACCATTGTTTAAGTAGTAATTGTTAATTTATCCAAATGTATTTTAAACTGATAACGTTGTCTGTGAGATACTCGTGTGATGAAAAGTGGGATAAAGCTTATGTACTTCTGGGAATCCTATTCCATATGGTATCTCCCAAAGACAAGCTTTATGTGCAGCGGTCGGAACAGAAGCGCAGCACGGGGGCTGCTCAGTACAACATAGCTGGGGTTGAGACGTGCCCCTACTGCCCCTGAGGGGAAGAGGATTCATCCTTTAAGGACTTTTGTGCCTTCTCTGCATTAGGTCATATTGTTTAGAAATTTATTGTAGACTCTGAAGGATGTTACTAAAATCAGGAGACTGTGTGTGCTTGGTAACAGACCCCGAGAAGCTTTTGTGTGCCTTATCTCGATAAGATTAGCGTAATACTTTCTCTTCCAGAAAGCTAAGAGCAATAAGTGACCTTCAGCTTGTCTAAAACTCTGCTGTAAGCACTGTCACAGCATATGGTACTGATCAGAGCAGCCGCTCACCTGCTGCATCTCTTAAAAAAATAAATCTAATGCATATTGGCATTTAAGGCCCAGTATTCTTCACCTTCAAATGTTTTCGGTTTTGACAGATTTTAACGTCATATTGCTCCTGTGTGCTTTGTGTGCATTATTCCCACTGTCTCGAGCAGAAGACAGGGAAGGTTGCTCACTTTGGCACAAGTGCTGAGCACTCTTGGCTCGTGTTGACTTCTCTGACAGTGGAGGGTGTGCAAGGAGTACGTCTCGTGGTCAACGCTTGTTTGCCACACACTACACTTAGTAGAAAGATGCTTTGAAGAATGAGCCCGAACATGCTTCTACCTGTTCTGCTGTGACTTAGGACATTATCTTTCTACTTTCTGAATGACCTGTAGTCACTCACAGTTGCATCTTGTAATGAAATTAACGTTCAGTAAAAAACTTATTTCTTTCTGTCATTTTGTAATTTCTTGCTTGTCAGTTTGATTCAGTGAATTTTTAATTCGTACGGCATAAAAATGTGAACAGAAGTACCAATTCATTCCCAGAAAAATACCCAAGCAGTTCCTACGTATCGTGTCCTCTTTTCTTACTGAGCAGGATGCAGCTTCCCGAGGGCCCCCTCACATTTGACTGCAGCTCCTGAAGTTACAGTCACTAACAGATCATTGATAGGGGGGAAGGGAAGGTTTGCCATTTTGATTCAGAACACAAGAAAAAAAATAATCATCACAGAACAAGTGGGTTTGCCCATATTTGCAAGAAGAATGCAATATTTCACCTTAGGCAGGTCTAAAATTGTGGTTTCCCCTGTTTGGCAAAGCCCCATTGAAAAGGAGCCACTTCAGGAAAGCACCGGTGTTTACTTTTTTCCTTAACATCTCCTATGAAGCATTTGATTGTTAAATGAAAGCAAGACATCTTTTCAAATTCAGTTTTTAATATTTATTTGGCAGATCTGATCTCACAAGGGGGCCCAATATCCTGAGCAGCCACTGCTGCTGTCTAACCAAAGAAAAACAGTCGAGTGAGCTGTGAAAGCAGCTTCTTGCCTCCATCTTCTCTGCAGGAGATGCATTGGTTGTTGCCAAGTGCACACACTGGTGCGTTTTCACATGATTAGATTGCTTTCAGGCAGAAAATTGTTGCAGATTCAGAGTACGGGGTTTGAAAATATGCTAATATTCAGGTAAAATTGGCAATCTTAAGGTTGCTAAGAGGCTGTATCGAAATCCTGTTCCACTCCAGCTGCAGAATTGCTAGCACCAGATAGCTTGCTCATTATATCCTGTATATTACAGAGATTTGCTTGAAGCTCAGGACTTAACCAGCATAACACAGAAGGACTTTTGTACAAAGCTTGAAGAGTTAGTCCTTGGCCTCTGGCCAGGAATAAAGAATGCTTGCCCTTGTGCCATTTTGTCCTGTGCTGCTCCAGTTCTGGCAGCGGTTCTGTTTTAGTGTAATTGTTGGCACTGAATCTCTGCTGAACCCTGAACGGCCTCTTCCTGCGAGCAAGCAGGGGCACAGAGGTCCGAGACGGCATCAAAACTCCGTATTGATCATCGGCAATAGAGGACTCTATTATGAGAACTCTTCGTATCGGAGCCAAGCAAATTGACTACAGCGATACAGTAGTAAAGTACTAAAAAAAGCCACAAAGAGTGTGAAGTACTTTTCAGTTTTTCCATGGGATAATGGAGGGGCTAAAAGAGTAAGAGAACAAACAGCTCCTTCTGGGACAGGCGCTGTTCTGGCTCTGTATCTGCAGTTATTGTTGATCTCTCCTTCCTATCTGTGCTAAGTAGTAGTGAGTTTTTCATTCTCGTCTGGACGAGACGCATAGTCACAGCTTTAAGTGATAAAGTGGTTTTTATTGTTTGCAAAGGCTTGCTTACTCTTCTTTATTCTGCTTACTGTTCTTTAAAAAAAAAACTTTCCCATTTCATTGAGGCAGATTTGGAAGTCAAACCAGAAACTTCAGACTCTACTACGATGGAAAGCACTTTGTTGGGGAGAAACGTTTTGAGTCCATCCATGACCTGGTGACAGATGGATTGATTACTCTTTATATTGAAACGAAGGCAGCTGAATACATTGCCAAGATGACAATAAATCCAATTTATGAACACATAGGATATACAACTTTAAACAGAGAGCCAGCACACAAAAAACATATGCCAACCCTGAGAGATGAACATGATGGCAAAGAGTCTACAGGAGAGGATGAGGTAGCAGAAAAGAGGGTAAGCAATTGTTAACCCACACTTTTTTCTGTTAGACTTTTTATTTTGTACTTTTAACCCTCCCCCTCTAGTATAAAGTGTTAAAGGTATCTGCAGATATTTAGTCTACCTATTTGTTTCCAGTTTTGCATCAATGATAATACTTAAACTGGTTATAAGGGTTTTTAATGGTAATTTTTGCATATTGCGCATTTTGATGAGTTTGAGGTTAGTTATTTATCATTGTGATGTTCCTTTCTTCAGGTAATTTCACAGTTAGAGATGTTACTATTAAGATCCTCCTTTATTTCAAACGGGCTCAGAATATTTCATCTCTAAAATTGTTTACAGTGTCTTAGACAACTGCCCCTCGGTCAAAATTTATAATTCTTAATATATTGAGCATTCCCCAAACAAATGCATTCCATAATCTATTCAACAGTCTGTATACAATGACAGTACAACGACAGTAAAGTTGTCCACATTATAAATAAGGCTGCTCATTAAGATGATAAAATGTTAAAACATTTCACTTGGCTAAGTTGAGCTTGTCAGAAGCTGACAGAGCTATTTTTGGCCTCAGCCAGGCTTACGAAAAAGGATTGCTCTCTTCAGAGAGTTGCAGTATCAGCCGAGAACTAACCGCGTCCTGGATTATAAAAGAAAATCGAACAACAAAGAAATCTTAGAACTGGAGAAAACAGAAATATTAAAGTAGGTTGCAAATTTATCAGGCAGACAAAGCAGCTGCCTGAAACTTCATTTGTGTGACAGAGACTAAACTTAAAAAGAAAACATAATGTAAATTCTTTCATGTTAAACCAGATGCTTTGTTTATTGAAAAGCTGGCATATGAAAGTCATTTTAAAGTGTATTTTTACGTATGTGTAGGTGTTAATGCATGTATAATAGTCTGATATGCTCCCTAATTTCACACCCTTCAGAATGATGTTAGAAGTATCTAATATGTTTATAGTGCTTAGAAGAAATGCTAACCTTAGTTGGGGTTATCTGTTTGTCTTTCCAAGCAGAATTATGTCTGTGCTTTCAGTTTTTCTTGAGTTAAAGGAAAGGTTTCAGTGACAGTTTCTAACATACACGACTGTTATAGTGAAACTAAGCTCCATAAGGAGTCCAGAGAGAGAGGAGGCTCATAGCTTTGGTCCTTCAAATCCTTCCACATCTGAGTTTGTCATCCTGCTCTGATTTTGCTGAGAGACGAAACACCCAACTTAGCTTAAAGTATGAATCTTCGCCGTTATCAAATCATTTTGACAAAAGAAATACTGGTGGGGATATTGATGCTAGCTGACCACGTTAAATATCCAATTTCTTGCCTGTTAGGTATCAGTAGAAGAGAGGTGAGTTATCAGTTACAGTTCCTGACAGCCACTGACTCGCTGCAGGCTGTTTCAAAAGGATTTTTTTGCATGTTATCGTAGAGTTCATTATAATGCAAAGCCTGGTAACAAATCTTCTGTAAGAGTTTTGGAAGTCCCCGCTTTGGGTTTCTTTGGTAAAATTGGCTCTTCTTGCTACTTCAAAGTGACAACAGAACTCTGTTCTGCTTCAGCATTTTTCAGACTGATGAAAAAGTTTTCATGGTAAAGGGATTTCAAGGGTTATAATTGAAGAATGATCTTTATTGCGTAGATTACACGGTGTTATGTCAGGCTCCTCATCAAGGTATACCTACTGTTTTGAAACATTTTTCATGAAATAGCTCAGGAACTATTGAATATTTCTCAGAGGGGGAAATTTTAGGTGAGAGACCTTTAGAGAGGTCAGTCATGTAATTGCAACATCCCACCCCTTTTGCCTGGAAGTTATAAGCAACTAAAGTGGCTTCATCTGCATCGTGGTTCAACAGCAGTGGCGTTTACTGCCCTGAAGCCCAACTTTTTTTTCCCTTTATTTGTCGTGGAACTACGTTGGTGTGGACACAATGAGGCACAGAGACATCACAGTACAGTTAAATGTGGGGATTTCAGTTTAATTTTGAAGTCATTATCCAGCTGGGATTACTCCCTGTGGCTGAGAGGGGAAGGCACGGTGCGATCCCTTTTTACTGTGGAGAGGCGCAGAGGTGATGTCTTTGCTGCTTTTACACATCTCGAGGCCCTTGCTGGAAGATGACACAGAGGGTCCTGAGTGTCGCTTCACCCAGCAAATCTCCAAGGGGACCAAGGCATTCAACCCCGTGAGCAACACCCAATGCCATTAGCAACCTCAGCGTTTGGAACAAGCCCCAGGGCCCAGCTAAGGCTTGCCAAATCCTGTCTCCCTTCCCTGTAAGTCATAGGGTGTGGGGAGCACGGTAAGGAGGAGAAGTACGATGGTGGCCTTGCCGAGTGTCTCATGGGAGGTGTTGGCCAGGTGTGATGTAGGACTGGTAGGGAGAGGAGACCTTGGAAGACTTTGCCAAGTGTCTGCTGTCACCATCTGGGGGACTTGCCTACTTGCACACCCACTAAAGCCATCACCTTGACAGCCTGGGAGAACTGTTTAAGGTTCAGTGGGGTGAACATAGCTGACTGACTGGAGGACTGTATAGGCAGGTGACTGAATCGCATCGGGTGGTTAATTTTATAAAAAACATTGAAATAAAAAGATATATACTTGGTTTGACAAATAATTTGCATTGCAAGCATGCAAACTGGAAATATTTCTCTGGCTTTTTTAAAAGCCTACTTACTATAAAAAGTTAACGTGCTAGCAGTGAGGGGCACAGGAGAGATTACATCTCCAATTAAACAAAAGACTCAAACTCGCTGCTAGTTTATAAGCTTTCTTTGATAAAATAATAATAATGAAATCAGAAAAATACACATATCCTCTACTAAATTCCTCAGAAGGTTATTTTATCCTTTTTGTGCAGGCTGCTTCTTCTTTCTGATATTTGTTTTAAAATTTCAATTAATAATAACATAGAATTTACCTTATTAGGAATCATTTAACCATGATATAAGGAAGCTTTCCTGTAGGACATTTATAGATACGTCAAGTACTTTTTCTTTGGTGGTGAGGATGGCAGATTTCTATTTTCCAATATAAGGAGAATATCACTGAATTGATACTCACAATTCTAACAAAGGAAATTGTCCCAAATCCAACGAGAAAAAAATTGTCTTATGAGCCAAACAGCAAAATCTGTGTGCTGAAACCCTGGCCCATTAGCCCCATGGTGAGGGTACAATACTTGGCAATTAATGCATCTTTATCGGTTTCATACTGTAGCTACACATCTCCTTTCACTGCACGGAAGAGGAAGAAGTCTGGGTCTTTGACATTGATTATCCTAAGCCAAAATCCATTCCCAGATTTGCAGACTCTGAGGCAGCTCAGATCCAAATCTAAAGTTTGTGCCTGCGAATGTTGTCACCTCAAACTGGAGAATGAGATGTTAAAACTAATAATATTTTATTTGTTCCTCACTCTTTTCAGCGATTAATTTATAGTAAAAGAATTCAGCATGTGTTCGCTGACTTGTCATATGTAGTACATTAAAAATGAGCCTTAGTAAAGGGTAAGGATATAAAGACCATAAAAGATGAAAAGAGAAAAATTATGCAATCGTTAGATGAGGATTGTAGGACACGAATCACAATACTCCTAAGTTCTGAATCCTGCGTGAGACCATACTGTGGTATGATCTAAGATGCAGTTTTTAATAGGAAAAGCATAAGAATATAATCCACTGTGCAGCACGTGCTTCACTGGCTGTGAGAAGGAATTAGACTGCTTACAATATACAAGGATATATTAAAATTCAAAATCAAAATTCCTGGTTAATCATATATTACTGTCATAACCTATGAAAGAATTAGTAAATAGAGATAACTGGAGGTGGGAAACAAGAGAGTTCTTGTCATGCGTATAAATGCCCTGAATAGGGCTAGAAAGGTAATGCTGGTTCCCAAAACAGTCCGCACATTGTTCGGAACTCAATTGTGCAGCCATCGTGGTCTGTGTGTTAAGAGAGGGCCAAGATTCATTTGAAAGATGGTTTCCCATGTAGAAGGCCTAATGTGGAAGTGGAAATAATACCCAGTATCACAAGATTTACTGTTCCTCATGTGCCTTGAATACTGATGGATCTCTGAACATTCTCCATTCTCAAAGGTAATTATGGCCTTCAGGCAGATTTGGTTAAATACCTTATTAATTTCTGAGAGTTACCATTTTTATAAATACCTAGATAAATATATCAAAGTCCTTCTTGAAAGCCCTGCAAAACACTTTTTTTAATTTTCATTTTGACATACTTTTGAGATATTTCTGTAAGGAGTTGTATGAGTGATTTATTGAAGATTTAATATTTCTTATGAGAAAATGAAAAAATCGGTTATGTGTTATTCCATCTTTCAGAATGAAATGCTGAGGTTTCTGTTAGGATACGAACTGAATCACATTTATTCATGTTTTTTCTGTTTTTAATGACCCTAGTGGTGATACCTCTTTTTCCTCCGTAGTGATGAAGGCTGATAGTCTGCAACCCTGTGCAAGGAGATCTGGAAATGTAAATCTCTGGTGGTTTAGTAGGAAATACGTTTTTAAGCCTGCCTCCAAAGATAATCCAGATCACAAAGCTAATTGCAATCTCTGTGTATATTTCTAATACATTCACAACAGCCTCCACATATAGGATGAAGGGTCAGGTTTACAGGTGTTTGCAGAGGGAGCCATAGAATCATGAGGTTGGAAAAGACCTCCGAGATCATCAAGTCCATCTCACTTTCCAACCTTGAACTGATACTAATATTTTCATTGATGACACTGCTACTTTTCTGCTTTCTCAGTCAAATCTGTTAGCAAGATCTGCTTTAAAACTTCCTTCACCAAAGTGTATTTTATCTTAGTGAAAGGACAGCAGAAAACGTAGCCAGGGAATTTACAGTAGGCTGTTGCGGAAGCATAACCCCCCCTTAACAAGGTCTGTGATAGAAGGCAGCTTTGAAGAATACTCTTTGGTGCCTAGTAATGCCAATGCTGGGACCAACAGGAACTGAAAAGAAGACATAATCTTAATCATCAGAGAGGAAAGTTTGCTTTCAGAGTGAAGGAATTTTCATGCTAGAAGTTGTATATTTCCATTTACTAAAATTAATTTTATTAGAAGAGATGGGTTTGTAATGTATAAAACTCTAGCCAAGCTGTAGCCGTAACAAGGGTAGTAACAAGGCAATAATGTTTTTAAAGGTAAAATTAATAAACGTTTACCTTAAGACACAGGAGACTGAGCACTGAAGAGTCCCGTGGGTTAACTTGAGGAGATTGTCAACTCTTTTCTCACAAATGTTCCTTTCCAGTCCCTGCGCGGGTGTCCATGACAATCACTCTGTAAGTTTAATGTAATTTATAAATAAAACATAACTCGGTGGAAGGCAAAAACTTCTATGTATTTCTTCTGGGTTTAGCCCGTCTTTCAGCAGAGACTTCAAAGCACAGACAATTTTGTCAATACCGAGGAGGTTCCTAGCAGGATGAAAGACAAACCCACTTTTTAGGTAGCTGCTCCAGCATCTCAGCAGCATCGCAGAGATTGCCCCGACCCCATCTTCCCTTTCTGCATGTATGGCAGTAGGCACATACAGCTCAGACTAAGACTGCAAATGGTTATGATGCCTTTTTATAAGCATATACATTTTTAACTTAACTGTATGTTTATTAGGACTCGAGAAAGGCAAGCTAATTGCACGTGCTGCCCAGTGCGCAGTCATCAGCACAGAGAAAATCCTTTTCTCTAAAGTGCAGGGTGCTTTTTCTACTCATAATCACAGAGAGTAACCTAAGTCCTTATTTATGTTCAGTGTGGCAGTAAAATTGATACACTAAAAAGATTATATAAACTGATTGTGGTTTAAGATTCAGAGCTTCCAAATGAAGCATACACTTTTCTAATTTAATGCCCAGGTCACAAAATATCTAGTTTTTCTCTTGTCAGTATCTCATGCTTATAAAAGGTAAATTATGAAGACATATTTGGTTTTTATGGGTTTCTTGCTGGACCTGTAGCTCAGCTCCAGTGTTAAATGTGGTCCCATAACTCTCCTGGTTTTCCTAGGACAAATTCTTTCTTCTCTCTATGCCAGCTCTGGTTGGTGTTCAGCTGTGCTCTTTTAGTTCCTATGGATTACAAATGGCATCACAGCTGATTCTAGTTAGCCCTGCAGGACCTCACCCCCTGCCTCTGTGTGTGTGCGTGCCTGTGCCTCCAGAGCACATGGGCTTAATGCTCGCACCACAACATGTGGGGTTAATGTGAAACGGAAGTCACGTGCTTGTGTTGGTAGCCTGATTGCATATGGCTGGTCTAGCATTACCAGGTTGGAAACACGAGGCTGCGGAAACTTCAGTGATGAGTGGCTTAGGACAGGTTGCATTTTGAAGGCACAGTGCAGCTCCTGTCATAAAACGGGTAGGTGAGTTTCTTAGGGACAGGGTTTAGTAGGGAGACAGGCAGAGCTGGACTCAGTGATCTCAGAGGTCTCTTCCAACCTTAGGATTCTATGATGTTCTCCGTTCTGGCGGTAAGCGCAGTTCAGGATTGGTGTCCACTTCGGCCTTTTGTCATGGGTAAAAGTCACTCGAGTGCTCGCTGAGATGACTTTTCATGTTGCTTTGTGCTTTTTCACACACGTGTGACTCTTTTTTTGAGTCATGTGACATGTATAAACAAAGATACAGTCTTCAACAAGTCCAGTGTCTAATTATAATGAGACTGGCAGCTGCTGTGTGTAATCAGGGGGTCTGGTCTCCCAACAAAACGGGGGGGGGGGGGGCGGTAATTACCCTCCATGTGTGCCCTGTGCCTGATGGAGCCTTTGTAAAATGAATAGCGCACATAACTGCTAAAGCGGCTGTAAAGCAGTACAGTTGCTGAGCAATTAAATCTGAAGAATACCAGTTGTGGCGTTACCGATAAAGTGAAACCATTAGCACTGAGTAAGCTGTTACTCTTCCTGTGTTTCTCAGTGGTTTGAGGTAAGTCAGTGTGAAGCCCTCACCAGCAGTTCTTTGAGGGGTTTCTAACGCTTGGTGGTGTGGATCTGGTTACGTTTTAATGCCCTTCAAAATGTACCATATAGCCTTGGCTTCTGTTAGGGGTACTGGGAGAAGTTTCCTTCCTTTTTAACTGGGTTCATACTTAACTCAGATCCTCTTATTTAGTTGCCTGCACGTAGATTCCTTGTTGTTAAATGCCTGATTTTGAAAAGCATTAGCCTTAAACTTCGGCAGCTGGAAAAAAAGATCGGGTTCTCTTTGAGCTGAGAACCACAGAACTAGCACAAGGATCACAGGAAGGAGGAAGGAATCTCACCTAGCTGTTGAAGAGCCGAAGAGGATAGCATTCTTTGGTGCTTTCCAGGAGGAGCGAGATTTTTCCCTTCCTAGCGGCCCGTAGCAGATGGAATTGGAAACACAGAGGTCCAGCTCACCTCCCTGTGAGCACTGGAGAGGCGGTTGTGGCTTTGGTCCTAACATGCTGTAGGAGTCTGCTGTGTACCTTCCTTACACCTGAGGTTTCCAAAAAGGCTGCTTAGCTGTAAGGTGTGGAAACCTCCTTGCCATAAATAAGGAAATATTTATTTTTTTAAACTGTGGTTTCCCTTAACATTTTATGCTTTCTCACAACTGAATAAGCCATGCAGTGGCCACAGAAAGAAAAAGGTGGGTCTGTTTCAGAGCAGTCTCTAAAGCAAGCGTGTGGTTATCATTTATTGCTTATGCAGAGAGCTTTCTGGCTAGTGAGGGACTCCAGTGGGTTTCTAGCCGGCAGCTCCCTCGTTCTCTTTCCTTAGCTGTGTGAGTTTGGGGTCTTTTTTTTTTTTTTTATACTCCTCCTCCCATCTGGCATCTCCTAATGATTTTCTATTACTAATCACTTCTACAGGAAACAGACTGGACCGTTGAATTAAGAGCCCTATAAAAGGATAATTTTGTTATTTACAAGTTTCTTACCTCACTTAGACTTTATAATGTGAAGCTATATAGCTGGTGATAATCACCTTGGGCTACCATTGTGTCCAATCTCATAAACTGGGCAGGGTCAGGTCTGGTCTCTAGTTGAACATGAAAGTCCCAAGGAAAAGCCAGGGCTGGAGGAAGTGGCAGCTTTGGCTGTGAACTAATATTGGACATGTAGTTTGTTTTAACCCTCTGCAACTCTGTAGCCAGCATCAATCTGTGCCAAGAGTCCAACTACCGTGGATTTTCTCCGCTTTCCTCTTATCATTATTCAGATAAGCTCCTTTTTCTCCTTGCTGTTTGCAGTACGGGGTGTGGTGTTTTTTATTTAGATGGGAGGAGACAGAGCATTTACCATTAGTCACTGCGTGCTCACAAGTACAAACAACGAGTCATTTGGCTTCTGCACTGAAGGACGGGACAGGGAGCTGTGGTGCTCTAGTGTGTTACCCCCGTTTGGTTAGAGAATCCCCTGATGGACGGGCACATCTGCCTCACTGATAATTGCACATTCATAAGTTATTACTAAACCTTTTAAGACCCATGAAGAGCGAAACGCTTGTTTTAGAAGTGGTAGCAGAAAGAGTAGTTAGAGGTGCCTAAGTGAAGTATTGGCCTGTGAAAGAAAAAAAGAACTCCCATTTGTCCTGTGGTTAATGCAGCAGAAGCTGATCTGTTCCAGCTCTTGTTTTCTTCCTTTTAACATTTCACAAGAAAAAAAGATATTTTCAGACAAAATTTCTCATGCTTACCTTTGGTCTCCAGCGGAATGTTTTCCTTTTCTGAATTTGAACGAAGTAAGGAGAGCAGTTTTGTTACTAAGCTCAATAAACTACTTGCTCTTATTACTTCAGAACTGTCACACTCGTCACCAGCAAAGACAGCAACTCTTGACAGTTTTGCAAAGTCTTCCTTTGATCATTAACTTTTAGAACATTAAACTTTTCCATATTTAGCCTTTTTTTCTGCATGGCATCAGCAGTTAGAAACAGTGTTGCTTCTGGCATTCAGTGTTCCTGCAGTCCTAATGTTTAAATGAGGCTGGAATCATCACGATGAATAATCTGAATCTCAGTTGATGAACAGTTGTTGCTCTAATCCTCACATCCGTACAACTTCCAAGATAACTACAGGATGATGTGGTTATGATAGTGGCATTCATATTATAATACACTTACTGTATTGCTTTTTAGTGGGGATTATTATTGCATTTGGTGTAGAGCTAAAGCAGTTTGAAACAGTTTGCCTAAGGAACGTTAAAGCTAGTATCACAGTTTAATGCCCTCTATCAAACTTTGGGCGTATGTGTATGTGATTTAGTAATTTTTTTTAAGATTTCCAATTAATGTGTTAGATTATTAGCACTTAGAGGCGAGCAGCTTTTCCCCTTCCTGAGAGAAGAGTGGAGAACACTGTGAAAAGTAGGCTGTATTCCCAATTTCCATTTTGCACGTAATGGTGAAATATGTTAAAAGCTCTATGTTTTGTATCATATATCAAATAGTTTATTGGTTGAAGATTTCTGATGATTCTACATTGTTGGAGCAGTCTTAAACCATTTACTGAAGTTAATATAGTAGTGAATACTTGCATTCAGGCGTTTCTGTGAACTGGCTGATGACTACACTAACTGTGTTTAATACCAATGCACAAAAATTGCTAAAAGTATCATCAGTTTGAAGTGCTTGGTCTCTAACTTGACAGCTTCTCGTTCACTCCAGCCTCCAAATTCTTGCTAGTATTTGTCACAGCACTGCAGCCTGGTGCCTGGAAGCTGCCAGTCACCTCTGTCACACACTGGAGTTCGTAAGGCAGACTCACTGCTCAGCAAGTTGAGAGCTTACTCTGTAATTTTCTTTTTATGGGCCTTATGGATTAATTCTCTTGGGCTATTTTTATTGCTGAAAATTCAGATGACCTCAGCGCTCGAAATCTTAGTAGCAGTGTCCCTGAAAGGGCTAGTTGATAGTGGCAGTACAAATAAAAATTCCCCTGTAAGATGAGATGAAAAACGTGACTAAATAAGAAGAAAGCAGGTGTGCTGGATAAACATCTTGGTCGTTGGCAATGAATTTAAGACATGGGACTATACCCCAGGCTTAGTCTTTGAGCTTCAATGTGCCCTATACTCAAATTAAGAGCTTCTGTCCAAAGATCGCGTGCTTCTGAAATCCCAAATGTCAGGCTTTGAGTTGCTGATTGGGATCTAGGGCTACTGTAGCTCAACTGAAAACAGACACCAACTAAACGTTATTGCAAGAAAAGACAGACTTGGGGGGGAGAGCTCCAAAATAAAAACCACAAAGTTCTTTCTGTGTGACAGAAGCTGTATAACCTGTCCATGTGCCAATGCCTGCTTCTCCCCTAAAAGGTAAATAATCTGCATAGGCCAAATTTTTGATGGGGAGTTGCATTGCCAGCACCACTTTGAATATTTTTAAATTATTCAGGTTTCAAATGAGGACATTATTTAAATTTATTTCAAAGATGCTGGATTTGACCATTTGAGACAATGGTTTCTTGAGTGCCTGACTCAAGTAAGAATTTTTAACAGTTATAGCTTCCTCTAGGGAAATGAGATGCTTCCTGTCCTTATATGAAAATTTTGACGACAGAGGCATTTTAAAATGTTAATTAGGAAACTAAGAGGGAATAAATAGGAAAGATGAACCATATGTAGAAAATGAGAAAGGAGAAAATATGAACACTGGTCAACAGAATGCAAAGCGAGTCTTTTCTGAGAATGTGATCAGGGATTAGAGGATTTTATGGGTAGCAATAAACTGATAATTCGATAATAACCCATAATTTGTCTTTGGAATGGAGTATAATTCCACTGCCAATTCGACTCTGTTTTCATTCATGGCAGGTTTCATATCAGTCCCGATTGAAACAGAAATTTATGCAAGGGTAGTGGGAGGTTCATAAGCAAGTTCTTACCATTTTAAATTTTGCAAGAATGTTGCATGCCCGTGTCCCAGATCTTAGTATTCATTCACCTTGATTCATGACGTTGAATTAGGTGACAATTAAGGATGGATTAGGAGACTTTGCACTCTTAGTCCTATTTATCCAAAATAAGTACAGTTATGGATTGAAAGTATGTTGAAGAAAGAAATTGTGACAGTACATGTATCATAGCAACATAGCTTATTCAGAAAGAAGTGGATGGATTCAAAATAGAGGATGTGCCAAAGGAGCAGGTGTACTCTGAAATATAAAGAGTGTTTAGAAATTAATGAGCTGCAGTTTTCAATTATAATATACACTGGATTATTCTAAATTGAATTACTGCGAAGAACAAAAAAGACTACTATTAGAGGCATTAAGACTGCCAGATAAGATTAATGTGAAATGAATATTACACATCAGGTAAAAAATATTAATGACATAGAGATTTCCATACTGCTTGCCCCTGTTGTACCAGTACCCAAAGCTCCTATTCCATGGGGAATAAATGAAAAAAAACCCCACCCTTATAAATGTAATAGAAAGACCTAGTGGATTACATGATTGTTGTTATCCCGAAGTGTACATATTTTTCAATTACAAAAAGATATAGAGGTTTATTGTAAAAACAGCTTTTATCAATATGATTTTTAGGTGGGTGTCACAAAGCTAGTGTTGTAAATTATTTCATAAGGTTTGGCCACCATCATCACTTCCGTGCTAGGGAACGGGTAAGGTTCCTCATCAAAGGATATGGCTAAGCTTTTCGTGTGCCTTCTTTGCCAAAAGAGTGGCATTCATGCAGCTGCCAATCTACACTACACTTGGACTTGTCTTGTGGCATTTATAAATTACTTTGGTGGTCTTTTTGGAATACAGTCTGCCTTGACGTCACAAGACAAGAGGCTTTTGCTGGAGTGACCCCTCGCTGTGATGAACATCAGTCGTGCCGTGCTCACAAGCACACTGCGCCCTGCAGGGCAGCGAGGAGACGCACCACGGACCAGAGAAGGGCAGAAACTGCGATACCGTTTAGCTGGAATAGAAAATGCTGGCTTAAATGGGAGCGAGATGGAGAAGCTGCTGAGAAGCAGCCTCTGCATGTTGCTGGGCAGCGTGAGGGTTGATCCCTTAGGCAAACCTCCTTGCTCCATCAAATCCTCTTCCCACAGGTCTGATAGCTGCAAGACAGAGCTGTCCAGCCCTAATTTACCAATGCGTAATGGTTAACGTAAGCTATGTGAGTAGTCCTCCCTCTCTCTCTGCTTTTGCCTTTCCGTGGGAGAGGAGTACCTAGCAGGGGCAGCTGCTTTAACTCACTCTTTAGCTTGCCACCTCCATGGTCTTGGCAGGAGAAGAAGAAGAGAGGATGGACCAAAACCAAAGTGATGAAGGATGGAAGGGTGGATGGAAAGCAAAGCTGCAAAGGACAGGCTTCACTTACTGAAGACAAATTGTGGTGTTCTGTGATGCTTCTCTTCTTGCACACTTTGCCTGGGGAACAGTGGTGCTCCTGGCCCCCTGGGCTGGTACATTCAGTGCTGTACTAGCTCCTCGTGCCCTTCCACACTTCCCAAGTCTGGCTGGGTTTGGCTCCCTTTTATGGCAGCTTGTTTTCCCAAGGAAAGAAAGGAGTTGTGGTGATAAGCTACTGCAAAGCAAGGACAGAATTGCTGAGCTGATACCTCCGCTTGAACTCGTGGTTATGGGAAACTGCTTTCCTTAATGTAGCCAGAATTAGGGGTGAAAAGAGTTTATGTCTTAGCTTTCTGGGTAGGTTTTATTGTGGTGTTTGATTGGCACATCCTGCCTCAGTGTGACACAGCTTGGTGGCAGCTCTGGCAGCTGTGCAGTCGCATCTTGCCCCTTGCGAGCAGGCTGGTAGTCTCTGACTTTCAGGGAAGGGCTGGAACAGTTGGTTATTTTAACAGAGGCAGCCTGGGAACGTCCTGTGTTGGTGTCTGTAGAGAAGAGCCCTATGGCTTTTGCCAGCTCAGGACTGAACCGGGACATGGTAGGAGCCCTGGGAGCAGGGCAGGACTGCGCCATCTCTCGCCCACCCAGATCATGACCCTATGAGGGAGCATATTATTATTTATCAGCATAAATGAAGTTGTTATTGGTTGTCAGACCTAGCTTAGCACCATTATTGATTTCCACATCCCTGCTTGTGTGAGTTCTTAGATGCCACATACACCCCTGTGGTGGTATTTGTACCTATGGAGTGTGAGGGAAACCCCCAGAATTACCTCCCCTCCTTCTGTGGACGCAGCAGGCCAGGTGCTGACCTCACTAAAAAACAAGTTGCTTGATGTTAGCAAAGTCTTCCAGAACCAGAACAAAAGCAAAACTTGTTACTGCAGGGACTGTGAGATTTTTATTTTATTTTGCCATGTCCACCGGGTCCGTGGTTTTATATCACAATAGCCCCGTCCCTAAGAAATGTGGTGTCTGCCACTGAAAAGTGCCTTGCTTTTGTGCCACTGTCCAGAACAGAAATTGTTAATTGTTTCTATCTTGTCAGTTATTGAAAGAGAAGATGCTTTTTGCCAGTGCGCAGTTTCAGCTTGTCATTTCCAAAGGCCCCGACTGGCGACCGCCAGGAGTGAATCTACAGCCCATCGTGCCACTGGGAAGAAACCAAACCAGCTGACCTCTGTCTGAAGCAGCAGCTGTGACTGGTGGACTGTAGGACTAAAGCTACAGAAAAACAACTTCTCTTTTGGTTTCCCCTCAGATTTCTCTCATATTTTTATGAGCATGCTACCTTTTTATGAAAACAAGGGTACTTCAAAGTATTTCTGGTAAGCACACCAGTGCAAACATAAAATCTTCCCAAATAATGCTAAATTTATCACACAGTACAGTACCAAATGAACTCACTTTTTATGCAGTAATTTCTAGCAGCAATATTGGGCAACATTTTTTCCATAATTTCAACTTTTGTGTAGAGTCTTTTTTTTTTTTTTTTAAATCTAACAATCATAGTTTAAACCAAGGCAACACTTTGGCTGAATTTATTTGATTAAAGTTTTAATTAAAACATTTCTTTAAAAAATTCTTTTTAAATTCTAGATGTAAAAATAATCTTTATCGGCTGTGGAAATCACAGACACTTCTAGCAGAAATAAAAATTCAAAAATTAAAATAACCATTTCTTTAGATTTTGCAATAAGTATTTCACTGGGAGTGTGGGGGTGGGAAGATCTGATTTAATTAGAAGCCAACCCATTTGGAAAATTTTGTTATAAAAAAATAGAACTTTTCTCAGCAGTAAGTTTTCATCATTCAACCATGTCTTAAACCCCAGCTCCCCTGTGGGTAACTGCAGACTCAAAGCAGGGTTGTGTGTTGCTTGAGGATCCCAGTACAGTTCGAGCATCTTGTGAGCCTGATACTGTCCATATGCCAGGGAAATGTGGCTGTGTTGGAATAGCAGCAAGAGAAGTCTTACTTTGGTGGCTGAGACTGTGTGATGGTCCTTCCCATCCAGCTCCTGAAATGTCAACTTTCAGGCTGAATTTTATTTTGAAAAGCATTCCTACCCTCTGCTCACACCACCTCTCTGTGGGCAGAGGCTATGTCTGGCATCAGCATGTCTACAAGTGAAGAAAATTAAATTAAAAGAGCTTATCACCAATTTTAAATAAAAAGTAAAATTTTGGGCTCCCCTTTCTCCCTTGGAGCAATTCTGTGTAAGATATGACTTGGGAAAATTATATTTAGCATGGAACAAGCCTCCACTGAGAACTAACTGCATTGAGGAAACTGGGCTCAGTTTCACAATCTGACTGATTAGCTTTTGAAAATCATGTACTGAGACCATAAAATATGCTCATGAAGTGTTCAGGCAGGGGAGGATTTTCTGAACATATACAATTGGCTAAGTTAGCTATACAGTGCAACAGAACATGGCAAAATATGCAGTGGCTAACAGCATAGCGACCCAAATACCTTGTTTCTTGAGATACAATAGGGCATCATCTTTGATTTTTAAAAAAAGTGTGCAATATACCTGTTGGTGGTTATTATTATTATTAAAATACATTCCTTAGAGGGAAGGGATTTTATAATATATGGAGTCTGAAACAACAAAGGTGTACTTAGTCATAACAGCATGAAAAGATTGTATGAGAATGAAAAGCCTACAGTGCATTCCTGAGACTGAAAAAAAACACGATACTGTGTTTGAGAGAGGTGCCAGGTGATCGTGAAACTAAACGCTACACAGTATTGGAAATGCAAGGGGGCTTCAGGAGGTCTGATCAAGGATTCAGGACTTGTGAGCTTAACCTGACTCTTGAATTTTCTGGTTTGTCATTTGTTTTTTGGTTTTTTCTGAAGTGATTTTTGTTTATTACTCAACAAATGGGAAATGCATAGATTTGCCATTTCAGAAAGACAATTTGTCCAATGTTGGCTGAATTGTGTGGCTGGATTAAATTTAGCTAATGCATCTTTCAGAGTGTGACTAATCGGAATTTACTGCCAAGCCATGGATGACTTTAAAATGAATTCTTTCGAGTCTTTATGCTAAGACTTACTGATTGTGAGATTAGTACCAGAAAATACACATACATAATACAGCTAACAGAGAGCAAAGAGTGCTCAAGAAAAAAGCTGGTTTTCCTGCACCCTGAAGGGCTGCCTCAGGGGGAAGTAAGAAAAGCGGGGTTCCCAGTAGGACCTAGAGCGAACCACTCTTGTGGTGGAGGTTTTAAAACAAATTATAACATTTGAAATAGCAGGTTAAGAATTTTTTCTTTTTTTTGTTTCCTTTGGTCCATATGTACAATTTAGAACCTCTAAACAGATGTCTTGGTTTAAAGGTTGTTGTGTTGCTGGGTTTGGTTTTTTAGTGCTTGTTTAAGTCACTAAAATGTACAGGATTCAGAGGCTGCTCTGGTTGCATGCTCTGCTGAGACGTTGCTTGGCTGTTACTTCCAATCATTCCATTTTCACTTCACCTCAATCCTGTGACATCAGGTCCTTAAATTAGACCTAAAGTCCTGCAGTTTCCTTCTTCCTGGAGTCTGCAGAGCATATTGCTCCCTACACATGCAATGATTGCAAATGTCTGCCACAAACAATTAATAAAAAATAAAGTCAAGATTTCACTTAGAAAAATGGAAGAGGAATTACTTTTCTCCTCAGATTTCTGTCCCTTTTTTTTTTTTTTTTTTTTTGCCAGAATGTAGCAGACATTATCTAGTAATTGTCCCTGTTAAGACAGGCTCCAGACAGAGCGAGTTATAAAGATAACTGTTGGAAAATGAAAGGGTTATGGATAGGAGACTTTGCTGGTGAGTGAGTGCAGGAGCCACTGGTGTAGAGCAAACATTGAATTAAGAGTCAGCCAAGGGTGTAAGAAGAGTAGGACCTGCAGGCTGGGAATAGAGACAGCACAAGGTGCTTGGAGTAGGAGAGCACATCGGGAGAGAACAGCTTCCTGCGGAATTTGAGTTGAACTTCAGGTTGGTGCCTTCATCAGGATTCGAGTTGAGCCCCCAGGTCTGCAACTTCGTTTGTTTGCCTTCGGGATGGTGACTCGTCTCTGCAATGATTAGGGCTACCTGAGCACAGTGGCTTGCTCTCTCTTACTTTATCAACTCATGTAGTAAGGTAAAGGTCTGAACCTGCTCAATGACCCCAGCCGTGGCCAGGAAGGTGTGTACAACAGAAATTTCATTCATCAGTTTGGTTTTAGAAGAAGTGTGCTGTGTTAAGAAGTGCAATGCCAATCTCCCAAAGTTAGGCAGTGGCAGAAGAATGACTATACACATTACGGAATTATGTTATCTGAAAGCAATTGTGTGCATTTTAATCACAACACTAATTTATGTTGGGGAAATCTATGTAAGAAATAGATGGCAAATACATATTATTCATAATTTTTCAGTTAGCTTTATGGCTTCAACTTCCTTTCGGTCGAGGTTCCTCGTGTGCACAGCTATAGTGTGCGTGGCACGTGTGACTGGCTGTAAGCGTCGGTGAGCCCAGTATTCCTGTATTTGTAAGCAGCACAAAAAGCTTTGCACTGAACAATGGGAAGCTGATTTATGTAAAACCAGTAGGCGGTCTGAGCTAGATTACTGTGACACCAAGTAATGTTAGAATTAAAATTCATAATCCTATAACTACTTTCCAGATTATTATGCATTTTCATAATTACAGCCATGAGATAGGGCCCTTCCCCGTTGGGTAGTTTTGCTTACCTTTTTATTGGCATTCTTAAGATTTAATATTCCAGGATCCAGAGATCAGTTTCTACTAACGTGACTCTGAAGTGCAATTGAAAATAAATCAGTTCTTTAGAATTAGGAAAAAGGAAGCTGACAATTAAGGAATAAGTATGTCAAAAAACAAATATGCGCTCTACCAGCAACTGAAAGGAAAATTCAGAATGATTTATCTTGCTTCCGTAGCGGGTTTATACAAAATAATATGGGTTGATTTGGATAGTAAATGTGCTCTTGAAAATCGCTAGGTTATTTATTGCCAACAAATTCAATTTTCAAATAGTATATTTCCTAATACGAAATTTCGGTGAGTTATTTTTGCCCTTTAAAAATAACAGTTTTTGGTTCCAAGAAAGAGTGTAACGAACCTATGTTTCCAGAACTCCACAATTTGCTTCCGGAGCCCGTTATCACTAAAAGCTGTCTGGAGAGGATGACTTCTCTGGGACAAGTTGAGGTTCACCTTGTTCCACGAGGACTTTTATCTGATGTAGTCCCTAGGAATGAACCATGAAGTGGCTTTAGCTAGGAAGAAAAGGAGAAAATGAGTTGAAAAGCCTCTCTGCTTCCTCATTGCACGAGTCCTTACTATTCTCACACTTCACATAGATGAGCCGGTCAGGTTCTGCCTGACCTCATTTTTCTTTATCTCCTACTGCTGTGAAGTGTTACACTTAGAAGAATGTGCAGAAAAATGCGAGAGAGGGGCATTCAACCTGCAGCAGAAATGAGTGGTTAAAAGCAAGACAGGCAGACTGAGGTAACTGTTGGAAAAGTATTTCTCGATAGGATGGATCAGCCAGCCTCCTGTTTGTATTGAAACTGGGAAGTGAGCCAGATACTCCTAAGGCACCTGTATGAGCCACTAATGCCCCACAGCTTCATCCTGTGTAATCTACGGCCAGGGTTTCGATTATTAGCTGTTAACTTGCATTGCAGATTAGTGGTCGGTGAAGCACGTATGTCGATCCTTAATCTCTGCAACCCAGCCCTCTGCTGAAACCCAGCTGATTTTTAAATCCTGTAGAGAAGATACTGGTGGCCGTGCAAGGGACCAGGAGAGGCTCACGGTGAGCGCTGCTCTCAGCAGTGTTGGCAGGATTGAGCTAAATGAGCTGTGATCCAGCTGCAAAACACACCCCAATTCCACGCAGAAGACTGCGACAAACCGTGCTTGTCTTTGGTTGTTACTGAGTCATGAGAGATAAAAATACCTTTGCTGCAGAAGGGAGAGCGGTTGTGGTGCTGCAGCCTGTGGTGAGAGAAGGGAGGGCTGTGCTCAGCCCAGCCGCGCAGGCAGGCTGTGCGTGGGGAAAGGTCCCTAAATGTCAGGATGGTGGTCAGCCCCGTGGTATAAATCAGTGCCACAGTCAGTCGGACCAAAGGCCCATTCGTGCAGTCTCTGTCAAAGGCTGTTCACAAATGCTTGGCGAGCACGAGAAGAAAAAGAGCAGGAGTTGTGGCCATCCCCTCCGAGCTGGGCAGCTGAAGAGAGTCCCCCCGAGCCAGGCTGCCCGGGTGAGCAGCCGGCTGGACGTGGCATGGGCTGGTCCTTCGTGAGCCCGTTACACTTCTAACTCTGCTGCACCCTGTGGCGACGCTTTGGTGTGGAACGTTGTTTCCTTTGGCTTGCTTAAGGGTAGCGAGGACCAGGTTGTCCTATGCGCATTTCAGTGTCGGTCGCGTCACTCCAAACAGCAGGTTTCACTGTGATTTAAGACTGTGTGTCCTTCACCTTCTACTAACATTCATAAATCCCTAACGAGAGGCACCGCAGGAAGGCAGGGTTTAGGTGTTTGGTACGAGGGGTGGGGAACTTTTGGTAGCATTTGTGTTCACAGCACTACTAGAAGAGGGTGATACATGATGTGAGTTTGATGAGTCTCTTTTTGTATGAAAGGCATTGAAAAATGTAATTTTAGCTTAGAGAGGGGAGGCTGAGGGGAGACCTTATCACTGGCTACGGTAGAGGTGTCAAACTCACAGCTCCTGCTGTTCTCCAGCAGTGCGACACACGTCACACGCTGCACGCGTGCCCAGCGCTGGCAGGAGTGCAGGGACAGGGAGCTCGGCGCTGCCGCCAGGTACAAACAAGGTGCTGGGCTGGATAAAACAAGGTGGAGGGGCTGGATCCGGCCCGTGAGTTTGATATCTCTGGTCTACAACTCCCTGAAAGGTTGTAGCAAGGTGGGCGCTGGTCTCCTCTCCCAAGTGACAGGACGAGAGAAAACGGCCTCAAGTTGTGTCAGGGCAGGTTCAGGTCCGACATAAGGGAAAATCTCTTCCCGTAAGGGCTGTCAGGCACTGGCACAGCTGCCCAGGGAGGTGGCCGAGTCCCCATCCCTGCAGGTGTTCAAAACACAGGTAGATGAGGTGCTCTGGGACGGTTTAGCAGTGGACAGGTACGGTTGGATTCCCATGATCTCAAAGGTCTTTGCCAACCGAGCGAATCCACGGTTCCAAAGAAACGTGCTGAGCACCGGCGGTAGCGGTTCCTGCCCCCACCTTTGCCCCCGGTGCCCGGGCGGGCGGGGGCCGGGACAGCCGCCCTCAGGCCCCCCTCACCCCGCCGAGCGCAGCGGTGCCATTTTGTAGCGGCGCGTGGCCCCTGTGCCGGCACCACCCGGGGAGGTGCGGCCGGGGCGCCATTGGCGGCGGGGGCTGCGGGGCCGCCCCGGGGGCGGGGCCGGGGCCGCCCCGCGCGGCGTCGCCCCCCCGCACGGGGAGCGGGAGCAGGCGCGAGGCGCGCGTTCCCGCTCGGCGCCGCCGATGGAGGCAGGGGCTGCGGGCTCCGCCGGGGGCAGCCCGCCCCGCAGAGTCACCCCCGCGGGCAGCACCTGCCGGGCCGCGGCCGCGCCGGGCTCCCCAGCAGCTTAGCTTCCCGAAATGGTCCTGAGGGGGCAGCGCAGGCTGTGACAGAGCCAGCGCGCTGCTCCGCGCGGGGCCGCTCCCCGCAGCTCCCCGCTCCCCAGGATGCCCTCCCGAGAGTCGTGGCCGGGGCACCGGGCGGGCAGGGCTGCGCTGCACGGCTCCAAGCGGGAGGGCCGCCAGCCGGAGCTGCTCATAGCGGCCCTGGGCATGAAACTGGGAGCCCAGAAGTCGTCCGTGACGATCTGGCAACCTCTTAAACTCTTTGCTTATTCGCAGCTGACATCGCTCGTCAGAAGGGCGACTCTGAAAGAAAATGAGCACGTTCCAAAATACGAGAAGATTCATAACTTCAAGGTAAGAAATCGTGCTGCTTGTTTGGTTTTGAGCTACGGGGGCTGCAGTTTTTGATTCTAAAATAATTGTATAAGGTACTGGGGCTTTAGTTTTTACTATAAAATGGGTCCAGTATGGCAAGGAAATAATATACAGCCAATATATGTAATATACAGAACGTATTTATAATATTATATTTATACAAGCATAAATAATATACAGCCTGTGACTTGCTGGGAACTTAAATACTTCAATAAAATGCCATTGCCAGTTAAATCAATTAGAACATAGCAGCAGCAGAATGAGGATTTTGTCATTGCATGTGTGCATGTATCTGTTTCAGTAATATTTACTGGACCTAGGTTGTCTCTTTTATTTAGAATTGGTTTAGACAAGAGATGTGCTAAAGGTGTGAAAAACTGGCAAAGTTTTCTTTCTGTTCAAATGAATGTAGTGCAGTTTTACTTCCGATGATATGATACCAAGAAATCTTTACATCTGTGATTAGAGGATTAAACTGATCGTATCGCAGTTTGTCGCTGGTAAATAGCTTTCGAGGTAAGAAGCATGTTCTGCTGCATCTGGATTGAGCAGATGGTCTGCTTTTCCCTTAGTTCTGGCTTTTCTCCTGCGTTAACAACTGAGTGTGTCGAAGGCAGCATGGTTTATACCGTGGGGCTACTGGAGCTGCTGGCGATAGCAACAACCTTGTGTTTTAATGACAGTTATTTAGTCTTCTATGCAGGTTTTAATTGTTGTTGTATTTATTTTAAATAAACTATGCTCTTTGGTAAGAGCGACACACGTCGATACAACATGTGCATGTTTTGTGTCTGTATCTGTAAGAAGTGTCCAGTAAGGATTTAGTAATTCAGCCTTTTGGCAGTCAAGTGCGTTCCATAATAGACAGTCTTTATTTGTGAGACTAAGTGAATTGATGTTACTCTGAATTCCTGTAGACGACAGCACAAATTTCATATATAGTACCGGAAGCCCGGATTTTATCTTTAACGAGTGGGGTTTTTTCTCCTGCGTATCTTCTGCTTTTATTTATTTTAGGAGAAGAGGAGATCATTAATATAATACAGGCATCTGATGATACAAGCATCTGTTAATTGCCTTATTTTCAGTTTTGGATTCCATCAAATGCATGTGTCGATGTACATGTGTGTACACATATATGTATTTACCTTTCATCCATCTGATTTTATATAAATCACCTTGTGGCTTTTGAGTTCAGATAATCACTAAAATTGGAAATCTTATATGATAAGGATGTTTTATTTAACTTGAATTCTTAAATAAAGCACAGATTTGAAACCATGTACAAAATGTTATATATAAAATGCTATATATAAAATTTTAATGTGAACGCTTGGCATAAAATAATCCTGCTGGCTGTCAGTTAAATACAGAGCGTTTTTTCACAGGCTCCGGAGGTGTCCTAGAGGTCTGAAATGTCCTTCAACTTTAATCTGTTCCTTAGAGTTTGAAGATAATTCTTGCAGATGCCAGCAGATAGTGAATTTCCATGTACTAGAGTGTATGCAGGATAATGCACGTATAATTTTGTGCACATCTGTATTCCTTAGCTGCTTTCCTTTAACAGCCTGAAACACACCTGTTTTGATATTAATCCGATAACCTGATTTTCATTCGTTTGGGTTTGTTTGTTTTTCTTCCAGATACTGTTTCTGGAAAGTTTGGAAGCTGTGCGTTTTCCAGTCTTTTTTCAAAAGTAAACTGTGTGTCTGACCCAAGGTCATAGCTACAGCCCAAATTTTCCGCGTAGATTGTTTTCTTTATAAAAGCTGTACTGTAGTTCCTTTATACATACAGTTGCCAGAAACCTATACCTCCAAGTAACTCTTTTTCTGAAGTCAGTGAATTGGAGTCGCCTTGCACAGGTAATTTTTGCTATGAAAAAGTAGAAAGGAGCAAACCTCTGACTCCCTAAAGGATGCACAGCAACCAGCATAGCCGCTAAGGGAATGCAGCTGGTGTTCACAACCTCTAAACGTGGCCACTGTCCCATTTGAAAAAAAATGACCGTAAGCCCTTCATAAGTATTGCTTTATTGATCTGAAATGAATGGGCATCGTTAGCTCATGCGCTTCTCTCCTTTCTCATTCCTCGCATCTGTCGCATTTTTCTTCTGGCATGTAGAGATGTCATCATTTAAAATGTCTACAGTCTCCTAGGTTGCCTGCCAGGCAGTGAATGTGCCACCCGTGTGGGAAGGAAGGAAATGTCAGTCGTGGAGCCTTGAAGCTAGACTTCTGAAACAAAACAAGAAACAACAACCCAGAAATTAAATAAATTTGTGTAGTTCAGCTAACCAGTAGTGACTGCTGTCCCCAGAGGCTCCACCAGCAAAAAGGAGGACGCATATTCCTTTGTACCTCTGCAGCTCATCTTCTTTGCTTTATGCAGGCACGAGGCAGCAGATAGGGACCCCTAACCCTTTCCCTGCTGAAGGGGTCTCAGAAATCCTTTTCTACTGGGAACGTTGTAACATCCCAGCAGAGGAAAAGAAGTGGAGAATTATTAATGCTCAACTAGCGCTGTTGACTTGGAGAGGGGAAGAAGACAGCAGCAGCCGCTCTGGAGATGAGCTGGGGTTAGCAAATGCCCAAGAGGCTCGGCCAGAGGTTGGGAGACCTCAGTCCTCCCTCTGACCCAGCATCTCCTGTCCCTGTGGGGTGGGTAGATGGGGATGCAAGTGGAGTTTGGACCCTCTGACTCCAGCAAAACACAGGTAGAGGAACACTGTGACAGAAAAGTGATGTAGGGATGGTCCTCACAGGAGCACGGATGCCTGGGGAAGGGGTGAACATGAAAGCTGCTTTTAACTCTTAAGTCATGAAGAGGTCTCTCGAATAAGTCTGTTAATCTGTGTTTCACTCCAGGGGTTGTTTGAAAGAAGAATGTAAAGACAATTCTGCTAGGAGTGCTGATGCAGCTGGGTTCTTGAAAGGTTTTCACCTTGTTTAGCTCTGCTGGACGGTGGGTTGTCTCCTGCCTGAAGTGAGCAGGCTGGCCAGCCAGGGTGACAGGGAGCTCTGTGGGCAGAGCTGGCAGGTAATGATCTCCAGCTACGTAATAGTCTTTTGATTGGGGAGGTCTGGTCTCTCATGAGCACATCTCAATGCAAATACAGAGTGGCTGAATTCTCTTAAATTATCTCCATAAGTAAAGAAAGGATTGATGATTTATGGATGTCAGTTCTGACTGAGTTTTTAATGCTGTTCTGACTGGAGCCTGCTCCTCAGGATGAGAGCTAGGAATTAAAAATAGGGTTTTGTTAAGTGTATTTGGGCTTTTTATAATTTATTAAAAGTTTTCATTTAGTGTTTCTGTGTTCTCCTTTATAAATCTAATATAAAAGATTCATTTTCTATTAATTCAAATACATTGGCTAAAAGAGATCTACATTGTTTGACACAGCATTTTATTTAGCTCTAATTGAATAATGGGATTTGAAGGTGAGCTAGGACTGGGAGTGAGACTTGATTTGGACTGTCTATTTACATATTTGATTTCTTTTGCTTTCCTTCTGTATACTCTGCTTTTCTGAAGTCCAGCACATCAAATGAGGTCTCTTGTAAAAGGAATCATCAGACCTAATCAGGACAGCCAGGTCACCATCTTCGGAATTTCAGCTCCACCTTCTCTCACAGCTTTTCCTCTCTTTCAGTTTCTTACCCATTAATGGGAAGAAATCTTCCTACGCTTTCTGATACACATGAATCTGTATGGATGTGTGTGATGAAAACAAGTTTGTTCTTCAACCCAATGTAGGTGAACAATAACATCTTCTGTTTAGAAGCTCTGAGAGACTTGTGAAGTGCTCTTTGAAGTGCTGACAAGGAGCGCAGCTGAACCCAGTGCTGTTAGTTTCTTACAAAAGAAGCTTTTTCATACCTGGAAGTTCTGTAACATTTCATAAAAGTGGACACAGTAGGTTTATATCTAGTAATTTCCATTAATTTATTTGACAGCTGGAGCCTAATGACAAGAATGCCTTTTTCTCTCCCTTACAAATGATCTGTTTGCTTACCTTGTCCCCAAAATGCATCGGTGTTTAAAAGACAGGTAGATGAGTTTCTTAGGGACATGGTTTAGTAAGGGGACAGGTCCGACTGGACTTAATGATCTCAGAGATCTTTTCCAACCAGATAATTCTATGGTTCTGTGGTTTTTGCTGTTAAAAAAGGATACACCTATTGAGGTACCCTGCACTGAGTCCATCCCTGCTTGACATGGAACACTTTCTGCACCTTCTCCCCACCAAGTGCCACGCTTTTGACTTGGGCACTGACCTCACTCCTTTGCCTGCTGTTTGTGTGGGTTTGGAGAAAACAGTAAAACTATGCTTGAAAAATAATAATGGCAAGAGGGGCAGTCATGGAAGAGGAGCATTGGCTGGGAGTTGTGGGTTGATACCTCAGAAGGAAAGGGAAAAATTGAGATTAACAGCAAGAAATCTCCTGGGTAGTGAAACTTGTTAGTCAGTGCAATAACCCCGCCATCACTTGGCAAATTTAAAATGAGCCTGGCAAAACACCTTAAAGGTCTTCACTCCCCTCCAGCTTTTGACTCATGGCCCCTGGGGTATTTTTAGCTTTCTTGGCTGATTATAGGTATTCCTTCAGACACCTCTGGCTCCTGATGACTTGAGCGCTCTGCAGGTGTTCCGTAACTGCTGATAGTCCAAAGCATAAAACCACTCTTCTGCCTAGATTAGTGTAGTGGTGCTTCACTGAAGCAAGGTGTCCGTGCCTGTCAGAACTGCACTGAAATCTGTGTTGCCATGCATCATCTTCCCTAGGATATTGTCTCATTTTTCTCTTGCTCTTCAGAAAATAGATATGCCTCCAGAGGACTATTTTTTGCTATCTTTCTATGCAGTATTTGGAAGTGTCACGCTGTTTCTTAGTCACTATCTTACTAATGCCTGAGATGGCACAGTCAATTAACTGTAATAAATAACAGTTGCCAAGGCTGCTTGGTGAATTGGTGAACACTGAGAACATAACGAGCTTTCAAGTTGATGCGGCTTCCAGAAAGGAAAGATGTTTTTCCACACTCACTTAAGTTGGCAGAGATGCTGATGGGTTTTGGTTTGTGATTCCTCATCTCCTTCCTGAACTGAGGTGATATCCTGCCTCCTCTTTGGTGGTGACACCTTTGAAAGACCAAACGGGAAGCTCCAGAGCGGAGATGACGTGCTTTTCCAGGATCAACTAGGGGTATAGTCTTCAACCTGCACAAAAAGTGAAGGCTCAGCTGAGAACTGGTCTCTGCTGGAAAGGCTTTGCCATTATAGACAGACCCATGCATCGCTTTAATGGAGAGACTGCTGATTTTAACAGAAGGTATTCTGCTACTGAAATTTGTACTACTTTGAAACAAATAAGCTAACCCAGACCTGGCCCAGATTTTGCTGGTGTAATTGCATCCGTGCTAGGTATATTGTTAGTGTGAAAACTCATAGCAAATTGCTTCCATGCAAAATCATTATTCTGACAAGAACTGCTCAGGAAAGCCATGCCTGAACACTGGGAACAGGGGGATGGAAAGGGCAGAAGAAGTGCTGCAAAAAGACCAAAAACTGTAACAAACTCTTGCTATATTAAGCAGAGCCGTTTTTCTGAGACTTCTAACATGAACTCGTTTCTATTTGTGATCTTCTGAAAACTGGGACAGATGCCGATTTGGGGTAAATTGGTCTAGCTCTGCTGAAAAGAGGATGCTGATTTTTTTTATTAGGTACAGACCTGGCACTGAAGATATTTTCAAAACATCTTAAAGTGAGTCACTGCACTCAAATGAATATTCAGAAAGAGAGATGGGTGCCTTTAGTACAGTCCCTGGGGAGAGTCTCTGCATGTTCTCACAGATAAGAAAACCTCAGGAAATTTGATGTTTCTTTTAGACTCCTAGTACTTGCGGGGGAAAAAATGTTCAAAGGCCTGGAAAATATCTGGAGAATAACCACAAAACTTCTGAGAAGATCTCATCAGCCCTATGTTGTTGCTTCTGAAACTCCTAATGTATTATAGGACAGTTCAAGCCAGAAAAGTTTTTAGGCATTGATAGATTTTAGTCTCCTAAGGTATTTATTTAGTGTTACTTTTACTTTCTGACTTTTTTTTGAAAAGCCAGGGCTCTTCCAAAGCAGATTCCAAATACCACAATATTATTTAATCCTTTCTGGTTATTTGGTGCTACTCCCTCAATTCAAGCCTTGCTTCTGTTTATAAAAAAATAAAAAACGTTTTTTCTAAATCCTTAATTTATTTAAGCTATAATTCCTTCCTACCATATCGGTGGTTTTATTAGTCCCCAGTTGTGGATCCTGTGAGTCTTCCATATACACAGCCCCAAGAATGAACTGGCTCGTGTGTGTGGTGAAGCTTAGAAGCAGAGTGCTGGGGAGGACTGGGAGTTTGCCTCAAGGATCACGTAGTGCCTGACATGCTCTCTCATCATCAACGGCTTTTCCTCCAAATTAGCCTTAGCATCATAGCAAAAGTGTTTCTTCAGGAATCTCTTAGGGTTTGTATTCTGTCTACATCATTCCATGAATTATATTTACATCATTACCTATAGTATATATGACGTGTATATATATACACAATTTTAAATCTAATTATTTTTTCCAGTTCTCACCCCTAGTTTCAGAATTTTTTTGCATGAACACAAATATCAAGTAAACTGGACCTGGAATAAAATGAACAATGTCCCAGTTTCCAGATATCAATTTAAAGAAAATGTGCTATTCCGTCCTGAAAGGTGCTCATTTTCATTGAATCTACAAGCCAAAAAAGCCAACAATGTGCTATCCTCCAGTTTTTTTGCTTTAGCTCTCATTGAGCTTGACCTAATGTTAATTTCCAGTTGTTCCCATCTCTGCTGACATGCTCAGTGCAAACTAGAAAGTAAACAAAACATGACAGCGATTCTGGCTCCAAGTGGATGAGGACCTGAAGGAAGGTTTGCCTGCTCCGCATTCACGCCAGTGTACCCACTGGCAATAACGATGATATTTATACTCCACGCGCCGAACGATGTGGTGTTCAGCCAGTGTTTCTCCTCTCGTGACCTGCTGGCCAAAGTCTTTGGGGTGGTCCCAGGCTGGCTCCACGCGGTAACACCCCAGCTGGTCTCGGCAAGTCAGCTCCAGTTTTGGAGAAGGTTTGTTCCAATGGTCTCTGTTACTTTCATTTCTGTTACACCTTTACATGAAAGCAATTATCTTGCAGATACAGTTCTGCTGCGTGGGTTGTCATGGCAGTCTTTTTACTTCTCGGATTACTCATCAGCAGCAATATTTGCCTCACAGAAGGGATATCACGTGCTGGAATTTTGGGAGTGCTCGAGACCCTTATTTAGAAGCACCGTCTAATCATTGTGATGTGTGCAAAGATTAAATTGAACCATCACCCCAACTGATAACTGAGTAAATTGACTTTCTCACTGTATTTCTTCTGTACCTTTCACATCCAGGCAATCTCTGCCTGGACCAAGGATGGATGAAAAAGGACATGACTTTTGGGTGCCAGCAGGGGTCCACTCAGTGCCTGATAAAATCAAGTGTGACAGGAAAGGCAGACATGAATAATACAGGCTGAGTTCATTGTTTTAATTGAGGCTTAGGATGTCTCTCATATCCAATTAAAAGCTCGGTAGAGTCCCAACAGGCAGAATTCAGTTGATGGAACTGCAGATCAGCCAGGACCACTGAGCTGACAGCCTTCATCGGCAGTGTCCCATCATCCTTGGGCATTTGTTGAAAGGCCGTGTAGGCAGCAGTGCTGTCCCTCTGGAGCTCCGTGCAGTACCGATGCTGGATGTGAGCCATTTATTCAGTGCCTGGTCAGCTTGGTCCCCTCTCTGAGCACCAGCAAGGCTTCTGCTCAGAGTGTAGGACTCTAGTAGCCCAAGAGGATGGATCAGCAATGTGGTTTTCTGTCATTTTTCAAGTTGGTGCGTTTCATCCCGACACAGGTGTTGCCTGGATTTTCCAAAACACATTATTCTCACCAGCAGTTGGGTGTGGAGAGCGGTGAAGGAGGTGCTCTGTGTGGAGCAGGGTCCTGATGGAGAAGGGCATTCAGGGAGATCGTGGCAGCAGCCTCTCAACAAAAGAAGTCCTTTTTGTGTGCTGTCACAGGGACTTTTGTTTTCTGTGTTGGGTATTGACTCTGGATAACCATACTTTGTCAGATCCAGCCCTGCTTTCTTCCCTGAAGTGGCTTGACTAACGCTCTGCCGATCCATCGTGTTCTCTCATTCCATGTTTGCGCAGCACTTGGGTATTTCCTCAGCCCCTTCCTCCCTGCCCTGACGAGTGATATAATGTAAGTCTCCCAGTTACTAATTCTAATTGTCTTCTGGCTCAGTCTTGGTTTTCAGGCTAGCTGAGTGTCTGCCTGGTGAACTCCACTTACTCGTTTGGTTTTATGATACATGGTAACTAACTTCAACAGTGACCTTTGTAGAGCCTGAGAAATAATGATGAGAAATCTGCTTGAGAAATTCACAGCTTGTGGTATAATCTGTTGTCACAGCCACTGGATCATTTTTACTTGGTTCTCCTAAAACTCCATCTCTTTTTCGAAGAAATATTTTAATTAAATTCAAAACAAATGAGTTTCTACAATGCTTATCAATCACAGGTATTAACCTATTTTTTTCCTATGTATAAGAAAATGTCTTTCAAGCTCAAGCGAAAAACTGCCCTCCTGCACACAGTTAAATGTTTATTACAACTTGCTGATGTTGTGGGAGAGTTCAAAATAGAAATGCCCGGGTGTAAGCCCAGCAAGAGGTTCTCCTCTTACCCAGACGTGAAGGACAGCTTAGCAGTAGGATTTTCTGTAGGTTTTGAAGCAGATATTATCCTTAAAAATTATCTAGAATTTGCTTTTAAATTTAATATTCCCACCCTCAAAATTTTACAAATTAAGATTAAAACCAGTTTATTGTTCTCTCCCACTCACCCATTTTTCACATTCCTAAAAAATCACTTGCAATTGAAACCTTATGGAGAGAGAAATAAAAAGATTTTTGGGGTAGGAGTGAGAATGGAAGGGCTGGGAGATATAAACCCGCAGTTGGCAGTCCTGCTTTCTCACATTTTATAAGACAGTAAAATCTGCATATGGCAGATGCTCTTTTTATAAGGGGAAAGAAACTCCTTGTAATGTAAGTCAGGATCTCTGAGACTCTGCAGGGTGTGTTTCCAGAATTTTTTCTGGAAAGCATGTTTTAGTTTTGAAAACAAGCAAGTGACTTGGCAGATTTTTAGAATGGGGAATTAAATATAAAAATCAGAATACTTTATTAAGCAGTGTTGTGTAATAAATGTAGTATTGTTTGCAGGTGCTGGCTCTTGAACTAGCAGAGGGATGCAAACGCGTTTCTTTGTAGCACGCTGCCAGGCCCTGCTCTGCAGGATTAGAGGCTGTTCTGACCTCGGAAGATGCAATTTTTTGCTATTTTCTGGCAATACTTACTGTGTCTGATTTCATTTCCAGAGATGGGGTGTGTTCAGACCAGCAGAGGGTAGACCGTTATGGAATAGAGCAAAACCTACCCTCACCTTTTAATTTATTTTTACATTGTAATCAGAATAATGGATAAGAGGGGCTAATTTGGATGGGGCAGTGCAAAGCTGAGCAGAGTCCAAATAAGTCTTCTAATAGAGAAGTTAATTTCTTAGCTGATGATATGGAAAGGCATTTCAATATTTGGATGCAGCCTGGATGCATAGGTTGAGAGAACAGTGCTAAGGATGCTGAGATGGTGATCCTGAAGGGCAAAGTCAATCTTTGTCTTTTGAAGGGTGTCCAGTACATGCAGTGCTGGTACGGAAGAGGAAAGTCTATTTTGTCCTTGTCATTTTGAAGTTGATGATGAGTCATGTAAAATTCTCTGAGGGGTGAGTTGAGAGCCAGGATAATGTCAGGAGAACTGGCTGTAAAAGAAAGGTAATTTGTTTTTTTTATCTAGGTGGGTAATAACTATTAGAAACATAATACAAATTGAGCTCTTAAAAAAAATAAAATTAAAATGAAGGGAGGCAGATGATTGGAGTGGTGGATTTGAGATAAGGTTGACCCTGCAGAAGAGTTCCTAGGGAGAATCAGGAGAAAGTGGAAACATGTAGACCATTGTGAGGAGCAAGGTGCCAGGAAGGAGGAATGTTCACAGCTAAACCAGCAGCCAGTTAGAGATTGGGCTCCTGAGGTATGGTGAGTATCGGTGCCGGAGATGGCCCTGGAGAAGCCAGGACAGAACCCCAGCACCCAGGGGAAGCATTAGAAATGCTTCAGCAAGTGGCACGTTCGGTGATGAATTGGAATCAGCAAGCAGAGAGGCGAAGAGTAGTATTTTTCTTTTTTTTTTTTAGCAAGAAATATTAATGTGTCAGAGTTTGTTCTTGTTCTGCCTAAGGAAAGAAGTTAAAACGTCACCATTTCAAGGAGCAAGACAAAATTCCCCTTCCTTTACAATCAGAAATACTAAAAAAAAATCTCTTATAAAACTGGAAAGGATTCTGAAAAAAAAGATTATTTTTTTCTCAAACTTTTGAACTGTCTTTTTTGCTTCAATTTTCCTCGACAGGAATTTTGAGGAATATTTTAAATAAATATTTGATATTAGAATGTGCTCGTTATGGGAAGGGAACACTGCCAAAGACCTGGGAAAAAACCGCAAAGCTGAGGAAGAAAGCCAAGATGATGTGGGTAGCGCAGGTGGGTAACGGAGAAGAAGGTGTGAAAAATGTCTTTGTGGTGAGAGGAGAAGAGAAAATGGAGATTACAGCTGCTGACAGTCTTGCCATCTTTTGCTTTGTAGAAGTCAGCTGGAGCTGCAGGGAGAAGGGGGCTCATGGAGCACATGGCACCTTCAGCAGGCGCGTGGGAGCAAGTGCGGATGGCAGTGAGCACAGCTGGGGGGCACAGCCTGCGCCAGCTCTGGGGGAGGGAGGCATTTCTCACCCTTACACTTCCTTCAGAGGGGCTCGGCAGCAGCAGGGCTGGAGGGGATTAGAAGCCTGGCTTGTGGCATGAACTACTTGGTGAATCTGAGAGTACCTTTCCAGCCTAAAACAGCAACTACCTGACTGCTGCTCGGGGGCAGCAGCTGCCCAGGAGGCTGCAGACCTTGATCATAGAAACATCTGGTTGGAAGAGACCTCTGAGATCACAGAGTCCAACCGTACCTGTCTCCTTGCTAAATCATATCCCTAAGAAGCTCATCTACCCATCTTTTAAACCCCTCCGGGGATGGCAACTCCACCCCCTCCCTGGGCAGCTGTGCCAGTGCCTGACCACCTTCCTGTAGCCAAAGCTGAAAGTGGTCTGAATTGCTGGGTGCTGCTCTGGGTGGTCGCTTGTTCAAGGTAAGTGTCACCTGGAATCCAGCCGCTACTTAAATCAGCGGCACAGGGCGTGCGCGCCGCCTCGGCTGGACCACTTCACATTTTGCTGTTTATAACCAGAGCTCTGTGTGGATGTCGGGTATGTGCATTTCCGCCAGCTCTTCTCCTCTGTTCCACGCTGATGTGACCGGGCAGTGCACGTGTGTCAGGTACTGCCTGCCCTTGTACCCGCTCAGTAACTCTGGACAACAGAGCGATTTAAGCCCTAAAGCATTTTTACTATGTTTCACTGCAAATTTCATTATTTTTATGCTCATCCGTTACTGGTTTTTTTGTCAGCCTGTCTATTCTAAGCAGAGGCTGAAAGCCTTTCACACTCACTAAGGAAGTAATGATTTTCTCTGTAAAGAATCCTGTGGTTTCCTACAGCAGGAACTGTATCGGAATAAAATCAGAAGCAGCTACCGGTGGCTGCAGGATTTGTAACAAGCATGTGAGCTGAGATTGAAAGCAGCATTGGGTTTTTTTCTTCTTTAGCTTTGAGTTTGTTCCTGGCTCAGTGGCTTCTTTTTTCCATTTCCTAGATTCATTTGGATTTTCGATATGTAGCATTAGTCTGAAGAGAATTAATTTCCTTTTAGAGTTATGCTAAACCGGAAAACGTGTTTGCAGTATTTCTGTGTGGCACTGGTATTTTCCCTGGCAGAACTCCCTCTGCCCAAGGAGAAATCTTGCAGCCCCCTACGCGATTCACACTGTACCTTCTGGAGGAGAGGACAAAGCAGAAGACAATTTAAATTGAGAGGTGAACTCTTGCACAGTTGCTGCAAAAGTCTCGCCTCGTGACCATAATCCTGCCCAGATGAAGGGATGCCAAGAGGTGGGAGAAGGGCTGTGACCTGCTGTTGCTCACTCTGCCCCACAGGATTTGGGAGCAGACCCTACACATCCAGTTCTGCTGCTCTGGACGGCTTGGCATGGAGAGCTCGTGTTTTTCCATGGGTCTGTGAGAGTCTTGGCAGTTAAATCTTTCTTACATTTCTTTCTGCCTGTGGAGAAAAAGGGAAGCTTCCAGTGACTGCATGTGGTGCCTTCGAAGAAAAGGAATTCTGCCTTCTTTAGACACCTTGATATTGATGTCTGTGAAACAGTTGGGTCATTTTCTGTAATTTTCCTATCTGCTTCTGTCTTCCAGGTGCACACGTTCAGGGGCCCGCACTGGTGTGAATACTGCGCCAACTTCATGTGGGGCCTCATTGCTCAGGGAGTAAAATGTGCAGGTAACAGTCGTTCAGTTGTCTTTTCCTAAGATAGTCCTGATGTTGTAAGTATTTAATGTGCCGCCTTCTCCACTGTAACACCACATGGCGAGGGGCTGATCTGGCCCCTGGTAAAACCAAAGGAGGTTAAAACCACTCAGCTGCTGATGGTTTCGGGTACCTCTTTCAGAAACATCACTGCCGTGATGCAGAGCACCTCGAGCACACACTGAGGGGTGATGATAATCATCATCAAGGGGTTTATTTTTTTCTTCATTTAAATGGAGGAGAAAACAGGCAGATAACGTTGTTAGCTTTTATTCCTTTTATACCACTTCTGTGTACTGGTAGGTGTGAGAAACTCGCTGAGGATCTCAATCTGCAAGGTGGTCATCGGCAAATTTCACATTGCTGCTGTGAAACAGGCATTTAGGTTGATTTTATGTATAAGCCAGCAGAGTCCCAGCGTGCCAGAGACCTCAAGTCAAGTCTTCTGCTTGCAAGCTGAAAAGAAAGTCAGAGAAGGGATGGTGAATAAGGGATGCGTACTGAAATGTTACATAAACATTCAGGTGCTGGTGGAAATGTATTACACGCATGGGTGTCACTGCAGGCATTTCGGGGATAAAGCCTCTCTGAAGTAAACCAGTTTGACAGTTTTATTGATATGGTTCTTCTGGAAAGGATGGACAGTTGGCTTTTTTCAAAGGCAAAAAGGATCAAAGTGATCAGAATAGTTGACTGTATTTAAAAAGTATTTTATGACATTCTAGCGAGCATTTATAAAAATGGTGCAAAGAAACGTTGATGTATGAAGACCTGCATATGTTGCCCTGGAAACTGAATTTTCAAGCTAATTTAAGAAAATCTGCTCTGTCTAAAGCTTTCTGAAGTCTTGTCTCAAGCAAATAAGAGGGCTTATTTTGCAGAACTGCAAAATAATGTAAAACTTAAAATCATTTATAGCCAAATAAGATTGAAATATTTTAAATAATTGGAGTGCAGTATTCTCTTGTTATCGGTAGACTCTGCGCTGGTCAGTACGTATTAGGGTGCGCTGCTCTGTTTTAAGAAATGATTAGGTAAAAATGGCTTTTCATTTCTTAGTATTTTCCCCCTACTAAGTATTTTGGGTTGCAGCCACATCCTTCACTTATGAGTGAAGATGGTTTGTACCTTTTTACTGCCCGTGATTTTGCACAGGGTGTACAGTGCTAGAAGAGAACGACGAAGCCTAATTTTGTTTTTTAATAGTTTTCTGATTAAAGTAGCAATTTTCTGATGACACATGAGCCACTAAGCATGCCATCCACCTTCCTCGCTTGAAGGACATTCCTCAGTTTTGGCATTTAGGAGACATACCAAGTATTTTTCAGATTTATGTTAAGTAACTTTGATCCACAAAATCAATAAAAACAAACAGTATGAAGGCTTGCAATGCTGCACCATGGAATGAACAAATAGTGTATGACTTTGTATTGCCTCTTTTTTTAAACTGAAGTGGAGCTGATTTTCCGATTTTATGCAGATTTTTCCGAATTATGAATTTCCAAAAGCTTTCAGAGTCTGTTTTTCTTTCCTCCTGATGAGGATGGTAGTAAGTACTGCATGTCTTTTTCCTCCTTGCAGTGAAGAGGAGCATATGTGTATTGGATGACTTCATAGGTTCACAAACTATAATTAGGGCGTTCTATCTTGTGTAAGGTTTCATACCGCTCTTGGTAGCTTCCAGTCATTTCCCTGATCTTATTTATATTTTCAAATCGCACGTCTGGTTGCTGCAGTGTGTCCAGCTTGGTTTGCTCGGGTTTGAGGAGCCAGGAGGCTTGTTCTTTCCCAAGGGCATGGATTGCAGCCGTCCCACCTCACTTGTCCTCCCTTCAGCGCCACTGGTCAAATTTCATAGAAATAAGCGGCTGGATAGAGGAGAGGGTCTCCAGGCAGAGCCCTGCAGAGGAGGAGACAGCAGGACCTCACCTTCAGCAGTGTCTGCCTGCTCCTGTCAGCTGAGGCTGTACAGGCTGTCAGAGCCAGAAGCTGTACGGATCTGGGCATTCCAGAGGAAAGCTGGAGGTGTGCAGGTAGTGAGGACCTGTGTAACCTGTGTTTACAAACTGGGGTGGTAGAGCTTAGGTTTGAGTGCCCTGAATTTGGCTGAGTTTACGTGTGTCTTGGAGTGTTGGGGTTTTGGTTTGGGTTGTTTGTTTTTTTTTAAGTAATCATTTTGCTTCCAAACTGAGCCGTTTTCATGTGGAAACAATGGGGCACAGTAAACAAGGAGCCACTTGAGGCCATTGCTTTTCAGAGTGGATTCGTGCTGCAAAAAATTACAGCTTTTAACAGGATGCAGCCCACTTGCATTCAAATGGGGTCCAGTGCCACTCCAAGGAAATCCACAGAGCATGTTTGGTGGGCTGGGTAATCTCTTCTTTGAGAACATCTATGAGCAAAACTGCACCCATCGTACGTAATTTTATACTTTTTAAAGCATTTGGTTTTTTTAGCGAACAGTTGCACATCTCAAGAGGACTCTATTTGCTGTACGGAAGCAAGAAGTTTAACAAATACAAATTGATTACTGCATGGGTTACTTTAAACCATTTCAGATCCTCTATTCTGCGGAAGCACAAAAACATGCAAGGAGTGTGGGACAGTCCAAGACTGGACTGTTGTCACCTGCTTTTAGAAAAGAGGTGGGAGAGCTGAAGGAAAAAGTACAGCTTATTTCTAATGGCTGATGGTTTCTGTTAGACAAACTAAGCCAATCCTTTGGAAAATAATAAACTAGAACCAAACATGCATAACAGTACTCACACCATGGCAACCAGCAAGGATGCCTTAGCAACCTGAGCTGCCTTGACTCATGCTTTGTTGCAGCCCAGCATGACTGAATGTGTCCCTCTCTGCCAAAACACAGCCTTGAGGGCATTCAGTGTCTTGACAAGTACAATCTTGTGTGATTAACCCCTGGAAGATGGGTTCTCCCTGGCTTGTCCTTGTTTGGGTTTTATGGCAGACAAAGAAGGAGGACCTTTTCCTTCCATAAAGACAAGAGGTAAAGGTAGGCACTGTGTTTGCCACCTAAAGGGTGTTCATTGTTTGAAGTAAGAATTTGACTGTTACCTTAACTACAAAGGTTTTGGGATTAATGCCACCAAACATGGGAAGACGTTATTGTCTTCCAAAATTAAGACTTGGGGTGATGTCCAGGATTTGGATCCTGTAAGAAATGAGTTGATGGATTAGGCTGACTTGTTCTGGAGATATATCCAGCAAATCAGGAAAAAATATTTTTCTTTGAATGTTATTCCTTCAAATTTGAACTTTATTTCATCGACTTCTTTAAAGACAAATTTGGTTCCTTAAAGTGAATCCTTACAATAGGCATCTGCCCTACTGCTTCAAAGGGTGGTGCTTCCAATTTTTGCATCCTAGCTACAGACCCTTAAAATTTTTGTGAGATGAAGATTCATCTGTATGCAAGGAATCTGCCTTTCCTGACAGCACACTCCATCTCCACTCTGCTTTCCTGGAGGCTTTTGCCATAAGTAGAAATGACTGAAGAAGTGTTTGAAATTATAATGCCACCGGCTTGTGTAAACATTGAAGTCCAGCAGAAGCTAATGAAGATGTAAGTTTACCCCAGCTCAAAATCCAATGCATGAGCTTAAAAATATGTATTTTTATATATATTCCTTATATGTGAGGCTCCCTTGTGCTCACAGGGCTCATCCCATTGCCCAGAATGTTCTGAGGAGGGAAACCGAAGCAACATCCAAAGCAAATTTGCAGCTAAGCACCAAGGAGTTAATTTTATAAATGATACAGGCACGTAACACCCAGCAGTGTTAACGGAGAATAATGCGCATTGTCCGAGACCAGAGCAGGGCATCGCTGACACTGTTGGTGTAATACCTGAGCAGACTGGTGAACAAACAGACGGAGTAGACTTGTCAAGCTCCTGCACGTGCCCTGCCCGCTTCCACAGCCCATCAGAACCGTTCAAGTTGTTCTTAATGAACAAGTGATTTAATCAAAAGATTTTTTTGGAACGGGCTGTCTCAAGAGCATTAATTAGCTTATCTTAAAGGAAAAAATAATTTTTTGGACTGTATTTCACTATATGGTTTTGATACTGTTTTGAGCTGCTTCCTTTGACACCAGGCAGCACCACCCTCTGAGGCTGTACGTGAAGCACTGTTTCTGCTGCTGTGATAGATGTGCTCTGAACTGTCTCAGCCTGCCACCCACATAGCAGTTCTCTTGTTTCCCTTGGAGTAGGCAACTTCTCTCTAAAAAACTGATAAGAAATAAACTTGCAGCTGAACTGTCAGCATGGGGGCAACAGCTGCCGCTGGCTGAGCCCAAGCAACATCGCTGCCAGCCCTGACTGCAGAAAGCCCCAGGAGCTGATTTTCAGGAAAGTTAAAGTACAGTTTCAAAGCAAAATTATTTTGTGAATTACTGCATAAATGTTTAATTTCCCCATTTCATCCGTTTCCTTCTCCAGCAAGTAAAAAATGTACAACTGGCCCATTTCCTTTGCTGTTTCGGTTTGCCTTGCTGTTAAGTCCCTTGTGTTAGACAGCCCTGTGTTGCTCCACTGATGTGTAAGGATGAAGGAGACCACAAAGGAGCCTGCCCATCTTCAGGCAGTGGTTGAGCTGGCACAGCGCTTGTAGTGCCTGGAAGAACAGCTGGTGCTCCTGTGACAGTAGCTCAGCAAAGGGGAAGGCAAGGCAGGCTCATCGTGTTGCCCTCTCTCAAAATATTTTGCGTGCCGTGATAACCTCCCATTCTGCCCATGTCTGGACCTTGAAAAGACAACCAAGCTTCTTGTGGGATGTGTGCCCACATTGTGCTGGTCTGCCTGACTGTGTAGTGCACAGACAGCCCAAAAAGGGAGCAAGAGCAGAGCAAAGCCACAGAGGTCAGGGCTGCGAGAAAGGGACTGTTTGGAGAACAGTCCCTGCCTCCTGCAGGCGGGTGCTGGTGCTGTTGGAGGAGATCTGGTGGTGTTCTTGTGAGGAATGAGCTCCAAAATTTTGAAATGCTAATGAGGCAGCGGAGGGAGCCTTGCTTCAGCGCCGTTCCCATGGGGAAAAGCTGTTCTGGAGCTATATATTCTTGAAACTGTAAGTCCTAGAAGCATCTTTATGTCCAAGCCCACACAGACCTGGAAGCCTTGAGCAAGCCAGCGGCCCAGCAGGGAGGCTGTTAAGGAGGTGGGCAGGTGTCGTGGCAGGAAGCCAGGGATGTTTTTGAACAAGCTGTCTGTGATGTTTCAAAACTTCCATAAAATCAAACCATCGCCACCAGACACGTTCCGCTGAAAGAACATTTCATGAGCATTTCATCTGTGTTTTCCAACCAGCTTTTGGAGGTGCAGACATACGGACTGTTTGGATTTGGGATAATGGGGGACTGGCTTGTTGGATGGATTTTTTTTTTTTCTTTTTATTTCGTAAGCCCTGTTTTTTCTGTAGTATTAGGTAATTTTGTTGCCAAGTAACTAGCTGCCCTCTAGAAACTCCTTCCTAAAGAATAATGTACCCTGTAGTGCACGATACAGTGGTATGGATGATGATGGGGGAGCCTACACGTGTTTGGAAGCAATTTTTGCCGTGGTGCAGGATGATGGTTGCTTCCAGATGCACACTACACACTGACAAATCGTAAGTACGTAAGGCAGTGAAGCAGCACCAGCACGGCCACTGGGCTGTAACAGCTCTACCAACGAGGAGGAAGAGGGCAGACTCTTCTGGCATCCCCCTGCCTTGTGCTTGGAAGCACAAAGTGCTGCACGTGGGGCCAGGGGGTTGTTGCATTCACGTGCTTGTTCGCAGACACTGCATCCTAGGGAACGGGAAATGTTGCTTCCTCTGCTACAGAAAAGAGCATTAAATTATTAAAGGAAAGCTACGAGCTCATGATTGATTGATGAGAGCAAATTCCTTTCCAACCTTTTCACCCTTGCAAAAGTAACGATGCCAATCCTTTGTGCTTATGTGGAACTTGTCAGCTTGGCAAAGGCGGCTGCGTTACCTGGCTGTCAGGTTCCACGGTGAGCCTGCCCGAGGCAACACACGGTGCCAGCGCCCCAGCTCCGCGCCTCCCACCCTCCTGTGCTTACCATAAACCTATGAAGAGTCTTTCAGAACTTTTTGCAGATAACATAAATCTACCTTCTAGCTTTTAAAACTGCTCTTCAGAGTTACAAAATGCATAAATTTTCTTTGGGATAATTCAAAAATGTAATCGGAGTGATGTATGTAGCATACGGTGTCGTTCCAATGGAGCGTCATCAGCTGCTGTGTTAGCCAGTAAATCGTGAACCAAAGGAAATCCAAAACTGACTAAAATCAAATCAGCAGCATAACAAAAAGTGACAGCTAAGTATATTTTAGTCTCTGCAAATATTTATAATGTGTGCTCATGGGGCGGTATTAATGTACACATATCTTTTGGCTCTGCTCATGCATTAATGTGAACACGTTGTTTGTTCTTTCAGCCCAGTGGACTAACATCAGTATTAGCTGTTTCTAAAACATTACCAAACCTTTTTCTAGGTATAAAAAAGTATTGTCAAGCTGGCTTTAAATTTAATACCTCTCATAGAAATAATGTCACAGCCCACCTGAACTCCTAGATCAATATGCTGTTAAAGACCAGGCAGCTTATCAACAGACTTTTTTAAACCTGTCATCTAAAATGACTTTTTTGTTGTTTCTAAATTTCCAAACTTCTTATAAGCTCTTGAATTTATGATGGCTTTTTTGTTTTTTGGTCACTTTTGTTATGCTTGAAACATGGCCACAGTTTGATAGCACTGCAAAAAGGACTAGTGTGCATTATTTAACAATTCCAGTCCTGACAAATCATCTCTGTATAAGGTGAAATTCTGATTAACTGAAGCCAGGAGAAGTTTTCCTGTTGACCTGCTGGAGTTCATGGCTACATCTTCTAAATCTGTGCTGTATTATTATAGGATTTATCAGCAGATAGGATGCTTTACAGGGATTTTTCTTTAGCCTCTCTCCGGTTTGTATAGCAGCCAGCAGATAAGCTCTGATGAACTTCTGTAAGAGGTGGATAAGACTCCTGGTTACTTCAAATCTGGAGTAAAGCTGCTAATGGCAACTTAACTATTCTGGATTTATTTTGATATAACCAAAAGTAAAAAGACGCTAAACTTGAAATCAAATTAATCTTCTTGGCTTTAACAAACCCAGCCAAATCACGAAGCTCGTGTGCGAACAAGGCGAGCAGTCCTAAAGCTTCACCACGTGGCAGCACACAGATTCAGGACCCTGCTTTCTTCTTGTTGCTTTCCTAGTTGTTTCTAAAATAATGGGGTTTGAATCTTTCATGAAGCATCTGCAATGGGAACAGAGGGCTTTTTTATTTTTTTAATAATATGCAATTTGAAGCTTAATTCCTGTCTTTTAGTACTAACAAGTAAGTTCAGTATAGAGTAGAAGGTTGGCACGTTCCCAGTGCTCGTTCCCAGTGCTTAGTGGAGAGGAGGACTGACCTTCTGCTCGTGTGTCTCTTACTTTGGTGGAGTTAGCAAGACAGATGGTCATCCTTCATCCATGCGTGGCTCTGGTTATCAGCCGAGCCAGAGATGAGTGATTGAGACATGGCTGTGCTGCCTTTCATGAAGCCTTTTTAGCTCCGGAGAGGGGCCCACGTGATAGGAAGCACGGTGCTGGTGAGTTTCAGCTTCTTTACTGGAAAATAAATACAATTTTTCTGTTGCAAATTCACTGAAATCTTCTGGAAGTATATATTGGTGGAGAACTGCTAAAGGGAGGTGCTCTCCTGTGCTTACTTTAGAGGTGAAGAGCCTGGATTGTTAGGAAGATCCCGCACATCCCAATAATATTGAACCTAGTGCTCATGTATTTTCGAAACATTAAGTATCTGAAATATTCCTAGGTTTTCAGTGTTTTTCAGGAGTGTTGGTAAGCCCTTAAGCAATGGGCTGCTCTAATCAGATGCGAAGGAAGAACAAATGAGAGAGGAGGAAAACTGATTTTTGCATTTGTAATTATTATTCTGGTATTAATGAGGTCAGATCCGAAGCCTATTTGAATCACTAGGATTAGCAATAACACAATTATTTTCTGAAGCAAGGTTCTCACATTGAAAACATCTCTGTAAGTTAGATAATTTAATGAAATTAAGCCTTCTTGTTTATAAATATAATTAGGATGATCTCAGCGAATGCAGTAAGTTTTACGTCAAGTATTCGATACTTGGAAGCTCATTTTTTGTATATCTGAGTCTTAATTATCTTTGAATTCCCAGAAACATAACTCTGAGCTATATTGCTGTCTGTGTGAAGTCACTAATTTGCATTCACAAAATCATTAGTGAATCCTCATAAGCAAGAGACTGCCGTTCTAGTCTTGTAGACGTTATTTTTGACAGACACACTAGACGATTTCACATGTGTTGGAATAGGTGCTTCTTTCAGCAGTTGTAGGAATTCTGTGTATAATAATGATATTTGCAGTTGTAAATACTATTATTGTAAAGTTAGGGTTTCAAAATAAAGGCAATCAAGAATTAAGATTTCCTATGTGGTCTTAATGAGCTTCCCTTCTGTGTGTAAGTTAAGATGTTGCCTCTAATTATTTGACTATTATTTTTACTCCTCAACTTCATCCTTTTTCTGAAAGCAGAATAGGTGGTACTTGCCTAATGGCACGTATTCAGTATTTTATCCCCTTGTTGCTAGAAGTGCAGCCATTGGTCTTATTAATGGCACCATAATCACCAAAGATGAGTAACTTCTCCTCTGTATTTCCACAAAGATTTAATTGATTTGTTTCTTCAAAGGGCAAGAACAGCTTCTCCTTCCCCTGTTGCAGCTGAAGCACTGGGATACTGAGGGATTCAGGTCACACAGGCTTCCAGTGATTTTGGGTTCCCATAGAGGGACCCGATTTCTCAAAGTTCAGATAAACGTGGTGCTGGTGTTGTGACCGCGGCTCCCCGTGCCTGCACTGGCTGGCACGCTCAGGGCACACCTCGGAACCACAGGTAGGGGAGGTGCTGTGCACCTTCCACTCAGGATCTTGGAGCACTTGATTAAATGTGGGATTTAACTAAAGGGTCGGGGAAAGGCAAGTGCTTTGGTTTCTACTGAGTAACGATTCGGGCAACTGAGCGACCCAACTGAACTTCCCCAGGGCAGGAGGGACAGCGGATGAGCCTGTGGGTCAAAGCAGGCAACTGAGGGTGGGTTCCACGGCACCACTGCTTGTTTGCAGGTGGCGAGTGGCGCATCCGACGTGGGGTTCACATCACAGCGTCACAACCGGGTGGGAAATTCAGCTTTCACAGCTCCATCTTGCGCATTTACAGCTCCTCGCGAGGAAGGGAGTCACTCCTGCGCAGAAATGGCAAGAGAACTTTAATCAGCCATTTCATCTGGATTGGGATCCGTGCGGGTTTTCACTGATTGAAGGTGACGTGCCAAACTTTAATTGCAGCCAGAGATTGGATGGTTTACCGAGGATCCTGAGTGACAAAGCTGGTGCTTTACAGGCTCGTTAAGTAAACAAAGTGCTTTTAGCAGCAGGCTGCCGCTGGCTTAGTGAGAGTTAAACTTGGCGATGGATTGTGGGGTTTACTCTTTTGGAAAGAAAAACATGAAATAATCTATGGAACATTAACAAAAATATAAGTATTGGCAAGAATGAAATACAAAGGGAATCTGTGTAGACAGGTACTCAGTACTGCGGTGGGAGAGGAAAATATGGAAGGCATTGATCCTTCAAGCTCCTACAACTCTTAATTCCGCAGAATTCCAGGAGGCTCTGCATAGCAATGCATCTACGTAGAGAAACGCTGGCAGGACTGGAGTCTCGGTGTACACTGAGCGCACGGCAAATGCCCTGGCTGCAAAGTGCTGCCTTTCTTGTTGGTTCCTATTTCTTCCTAAGCACCTGTGAGTCCCCATTGCAAAGCAGGAGGAATGACAGTGAAAACAGAACCGCTGAGGGCTACCCTGGGCCCCCAGCAGTGTGGGAGGCTGCCTGGCAGTGTTAACTGCAGGGTGTGCTTATTGCTTTTTCCATCTTCACTGTATAATTGGTGGTGTTTTCCAAGTTTGGTTCGTTGGGGTTTTTTCCCCAGACCCCAAGTATTATGTTTTAGAATGGTTTGGGGCAGAATAAACATTTTTCTGTAACGTGATTTTGATTAAGTTTCACTTCAACTAAATCTCATTCTCAGTATGTTTACAGTAAAGCTGTGAGGTTGGTTGTTTATGTTTAAAAAATAAAAAAAAAATTCCTAAGTCATTTTTAAAGTGAATAGAATTGGTTTGGTGCAGAAACACTCTGTGAAATGGCATTTTCAATCTGTGAAAGCACTTAGCAAAGTCCTTTTTAAACTGCTTAGTAGGAAGAAACCACCAACCAGCTTGGTGACTCCTGCGTCTGCTTTTCAGGTCCCCTCTGTGCTGGGGAATGGGCTGTGTCACTGGCAGGGCCACCACACCTGACGAGAGCGTAGGGGTCCCTGAAGGGGTTCAGATCTCAGGGCTGCCCTGCTAATGCACGATGCAGAGGGATTGTAGCCTTCTGGCACCCAGTCCCGACCTTCCTCTGCCCCGGGAAGTGTCTTAGGTGCCACAGATCAGCACTGCTTTAAAACTGCGTCAGGAAGCCTGCAGCAACTTGGGAAGAAGGTTTGGATTGTGATAGGAACATATCTAATAGTGGTGGGGAAGGTAATTGACCCTTAGATCCTGAATTGAAAAACCATACGGAAGGTTTGTCAGTTTGTGTTAGATCTCCTAGGGGCAGAAGAAATGTCTCGGATAGAAAATCTCTCTTGCTTCAGGTCTGCCCTTGCCTCACACATTTGATGGTTGAGGGGTCTAAACCGAAGCAGGAGTCGTGCGTGCTCTGCAGTGCTGACCTCGGGACCGTTTTCACCCAACACCAGCCTAACTGTCTTTTCATTTTTCTCTCAGATTGTGGTTTGAATGTGCACAAGCAATGTTCCAAGATGGTCCCAAATGACTGCAAGCCAGACCTGAAGCACGTCAAGAAAGTGTACAGCTGTGACCTTACAACGCTAGTAAAAGCACACTTCACTAAGAGACCAATGGTGGTAGATATGTGCATTAGGGAAATTGAATCTAGAGGTAAGGCATGGTTAATGGACTTGCATTGCTTTCCTGATAATCCGTTTAGATTGATCTGGGTCATCTGGGTTTCTGCTGAACGTGTGATGGCTCAAAACAGATTTGCACAAGGCATTTTACGACTGCCAATTACCCTGCACAGCTAATATTTTACTTTGCGTTGTTTCGTGGTTCGTACCCATTTATAATTTATATAGATTAGCTAGCGGTCGCTTAATGGACAATTTCTGCTTTATAGTTCTATATTGGCACCTTTCTTTCCAGTAATACTTTTATTAAAAAAGTTAAGTGAATATGCTGAAACAAAGATAGTTAGCTTTGATGTGTTTCCTCTTGATAGCTCCCTTAGCCCACACTGAGTATCCTTTTGTTTTTGTTCTGAGATAATGACTGAACATCAAGTATGCTAATCTCAGTTTTTAAATCGGTTGTAATTGGTTTAATATATTTCTTCAGCTCTGAAATCATTTGTGTAAACATAATTTAGTGCTGATAATAATACAGCAGCTAATACAAGGGTCAGGGTTAAAAGGCCAGGATAAGATTTCATTCTGAAAGAAAAGCCTGATAAGGTTTTTAAAACGTCTGCTTTTTCTGCCTTAAATGAAGAACCTGGCAAAGGAAGAACTGGGTGGAAGGAAACTGTAAAATGAAGAACGATTTTAATCTTGTTGAAATGTTCATTGCAGGTCTGAATTCTGAAGGACTATACAGAGTCTCAGGATTTAGTGATCTTATTGAAGATGTCAAAATGGCATTTGACAGAGGTACAGTCTTTCCTGCGTGCTGAAACTTTATGCTGATTTATTAAATGCGCACAGTTTTTTGCCCAGCGTCTGTCTTGTGCTCCGCTGCGTCAGTGGGCTGCAGGAGCTGGGCAGCGGTGCTAGCAGAAGAGGAGTCTCCCCATCAGAAAAAGATATCGGCTTCTCTTTGGCCTTCATTGCCAAAATCTGCTTTTTTCCTTCCATCAGTGTCTGTGCTGATGTGACGACGCGCGTAGGAAAGGGCAGAGCTTTCTGAACCACTGCCCTAGTTTGCCGGTAAAACTACGCTCAGGGGCGTGGGGGAGGGAGAGAGGGCAAGTGGTGAAGTGCCTCAAGAGGGCTGTGCAACTTAAATCCATCATCCGGATGAAAGCTCCGAAGTAATAAGATGAATACAATAGTGGAAATACCCTTTGAATTATTACAGTCTGAAAGAAGGTCAGTGAGAACACGCTCTTCTCTCTGAGAAAAGGCAGTGGGAAAATTAAAGGCTTTCCAGCTGCAGTCCCTCTATCCTGGTAGAAGTTAAGGCCAAAATCTGTGCTGGAAACTCTCTCTGACCTATTCAGACAACATCTGTCTCCTCTGCAGCGTTAGCAGGGTGGGGATGCGCTGCACAAGCCAAGTTCTGGATCTGTGTCCACTGCGGTCGGGAGTAGGTAGTTTGCTGTAGCTAAACGGTGAACACAGATCTTCTCTAGAAAATGAAGAGGCTGTGGACTAAGTTGGTTTTCTTTCTCTTCTTTTCCCAGGCTCCCCTGATTTTTCATTCAGAGCTGACAAACGTGTTGTTTGGCAAAGCAGTGTGTTCCAAAATAGCCAAACTTCCACACGTTTCCACAAGACAGATATTGCTAAATTGGGCAGGCAGGTTTTTTCCCAGAAAAAAACCCCTGCATTTTTGGTAATCATTTGAAATGAAGAAAGGATAGGTTACTTTATAAAATGGTTGAGGTTTTCACCCTGAACCTCACAGCCCAGAGCTCTCTGTTCTGCTTATAAAAGTGAAAGTCTGCAGTTGTGTCCTTTTTAATACTGTTGGCTTAAGCAAGTTATTCTTTGTCTTTTGAGTGCTGTTTTACGTCTGTTTACATTTCCAAGGCTTTAATGTCAGTGCCTTCTCCACACAGATGGGGAAAAAGCTGATATTTCTGTGAATATGTATGAAGATATCAATATTATCACTGGTGCACTTAAACTGTACTTCAGGGATTTGCCAATTCCACTCATCACGTATGATGCCTACCCAAAGTTTATAGAGTCTGCAAGTAAGTGTAACGCCTTTTCCTCGTGGTTTTCCTTCTCACCATTTTCCTCTCCTTTCTGCGCAGTACTTGCCTGTTGATTTAATAGCTGCCCCTTCAGCTCTTACCCTTCATGCCCTATTTAAGAAGGATTGCAGGAATAAATATGCACTGCACGTTATGACCTGACCACATGGTGCTACGTGGTCACGGTTACATTTTTCTTTGCCTTTGTCACCAGGAATGATGCCTTTTCATCACACGTCATTGGTTTCGCTCCTTTGTATGTCTTGGATGAATCCCTGGTACTTGACGGTGATATTTAAAATCTGTTGGTTTTATGTTGCCAGACAGAAGATGATCTGTGAAGACGTTTAGTAATAAGCGAAGTCATTTTTTTCTAGGTGTCCACTTTGAGTGTTTCATAAGGTGATAAGCACTCATCCTCGGGCTGGCCTTGCATACAGCCTGCAAGCATGGCAGTAAACCCAGCTGGAACTTCTCTCTGAAGAATCCTGGCTGCCTCAAGCATCTCTGCCTGTAGCGGTGACACCAGCCACACCTGGAAAGGTGTGAAGTAGCCGTGGGAAGCAAAGAAGGGCCGGATGCTGGGCTTACCACTGCTCTGGAGAAGGCTTGTTCCAAGTAGTGTGGACGCAGCCAGAGACGCTGATGGCAAGGTTCCCAGTGCCTTCTGCTGTCCCAGGGCTGCACCTGTAGATGATTTGTGCAAAACAGCTCCAGTCAGCAAGGATTGCCAAGGGGGGCTTTGTTTAGGAGGCTGCAGTGTTATCTTTTGTTGGATTGCAGTTTGCTTTGTGGAGGGTTTTGTCCAAACCCAGTCACATCCTGACTGTACTCTGAGCAGCTATTTTTGGACAGGCAGATGAGGCTTGGACAGGTTCTGGAAATCACTAATCCTGCAGGCTGCGAGGCCCTGTCTCCTCTGTGTTCTGGCTGTACATATGGTGACAGTTGGATTTCTGTGTTTCAGAAACCACCGATCCGGATGAACAGCTGGAAATTCTCCATGAGGCGCTGAAACTGCTGCCGCCTGCACACTGTGAAACATTACGGTATCTCATGGCACATCTGAAGAGGTGGGTGGACTAGCTGGGAAGAACTCTAAGCTAAACTCATTTTTAGCAAAGACCATGTTAGGACATCCAGAAAAGTCTGGGGCAAGGAAGGCCCACCAGATCCTGGAGATGGACTGGGGCGGGGAATGATGGTCTGCACAGCACTAAATACCCAAACACTCACAAAGAACTTAAGGACATAAGTCAGAAAACTACAGTTTTGAAGCAGGAAAGTCACCTGCCTTACAGATTTGCACTGTATTTAAGGTTGCAGTGAGTGTTTATGGCAAACAAAAACACCTTTAGTACCCGTAGGAGTGGTAAGACATTCTGTGGGCAAGGAACTAATACTGCTTAGGTCACTGTCTCCTTCTGCTGAGTCTCAGCTGGTCTGGTCACCCTTAAAAAGAACACACACAAGGCTTGAGCTGATGCCAGTTAGGCACAGGGTTAATGGTCCCACCAGCCACACGTCTGGTGAGGTCTGCCACCTATTCCTCATCAGCGTGGAGCCCCTTGTTCCACCTGCCACCTTCTCAGAAACACAGGAGCATAAATTCTGTCTGAGGTTTCTCCTTTTCCCCTCTAGGGAAGTCGGTCAGTAGGCTGAAATATTGTTAGAGAGGGACTGACAGATGAATACCCAGTAAAACAGCCAAGACTCTTATTTCTTACAGAAAAGCAGGGAAGTCAATGTGCCGTGTTAGGGTATCCATTTTAGTTTCTCAAGTAACAAGAACTTACTGCCAATATTTAAGAATCGTTCTGTTGCCTTAGAACAATACTTTATTTTAAGCTCTCATATTTTAATTTTCCTTTTATAGTTCTCCTAGTAGCAATGTGTTGACTTTACTGAGTGCCTCAGGTAAAATTCAGCTACAGAGTTTCTGCCTGGTTTGTCCATTTATTTCGATGACATCTCTAATGGATGTTTTAGAACAGACGCAGGGGTGAGTCTCGGGAACCAAAAAAAAGCCTCCTTGCTGCTTGTGAAGGGTGAAATTAATTTCTCCTTTCCCTGTGCAAGAGTTGCTGCTCTAGTTAGCGAGCTGGGTTTGCTCATTGTTTGTCTCATATAGGTGAATGGTAAGCTAGAAGGTGGCAAAATTCACTCATTTTTAAAGTTGCTTTTAATACATTTGCTAAAAAGAGCTGTGATGTTCGACAGGTGTTGTCTTGCTGCTGAATTCAGGTATGCAGACACAGCACCTTTATCTGGAATAGTGACAAACAGAAGACAGACACAGCAGCTTGGAGTCATCGGTCTGACTTGTTCCAAAATAAAAATCAAAGCAGAAGGGAAAAAAGAAAGAAAAATCTGACTTTTTTTTTTTTATGTGAAAGGATTTGTTCCTGCAACACAAGATGCTGCCGTGGTGATAAGACAAATAATCTAGCCAGACTCTTCCTGTTGCTTTCCCTGGATTCTTACTCATTTCTGAGAATGCTAACGGATTATTTAAACCGTAGTGTGTATTAAAACATTTGCATAATCTAGATTTGTTTCCTTGGGCAGGGCAGTTTAGCAGGATAAACCCAGGCAGAAGCTGAGGCTTTGGGGCACACGCGTGTCTGCTGCTCCCCTTGCAGCGGCAGCAGCGACCGGTGCTCTCAGTGTTGGGGTACTCCAGGCAGGCTGTCCTCCTCCTCCCTTGCCCCGTGCTGGGTCCTGCCTGCTGGGCAGAGCAGAAAAGCACCAGCTGGCTCTGAGCCCACGTCGGGACATACCTTCCCGTGCCCCCGAGCCGGTCGTGGCTGGGCAGCGGTGCCATGCGGGTGTTCGCTGAGCAGAGGAGTTTCTGCAGTAGCCCCAGCAGAGGCTGCCTCTCCTGTGGGTGGGATTCTTGGGCAAATCCCATTTCTGGAGGTTGGAACGAGGCAGCAGGAGGCTTCCCTGAGCTGTCTGGCAGCTGCTGAAGGACGCGAGGAGAGGGAAGGGTGGCAGTGGGACTGTCAGAGCACAGGTTTAGTGACCCGCTCAGATTGCCCTGCACATGAGGCTACAGTGAGACCCTGGTGGTTTCAAAGCCACCCCAAAGTGATGATTCAGTTTTTTAATGCACTCCACAAGACATGATTTGTCTCAAAGAGGAGTCGGGCGCCCAGCTTGGCGTGGTTCACCCTGTAGTGCTCACCCTGTAGTGCTCAGAGGCAGAAAATCACAGGGGATGTGCTTCGCTCCTGTTGCCATCGTCTGCACAAGAGAGGATCAGTGCGAGTCCATGTAGCCATGCCACCAGGGCAACCTGGGCAGCATCCCACCTGGGTGGGCACATCTCTAGTGACCATAGAACTGCTAACAAAACCAAACCCAGTCTGCTCCCTGCAGGAACGGCCTCCAAGTGGTGCCACGGTAAAGAGCAAAATTCTTCTCATTTGTCTGAAATCTCCCCTCAGCCCCCTCCCTCGCTGCCGAGATCCAACCCCTCCTGCCACTAAACAGGTAGGAGGACAGAGACCTCTGACTCACCGTGAACCCGCACGGTGCTCGCACTCGCCAGCTTCCGAGTTTCATCACCTCCGTGTCCATCCTGCTGGAAATGGCAGCCTCTCCTCTGGGGAAAGGCAAGCATTTCCATGCAGTTTCCCTGGTTGCCAAGCATACGCAGGCATAGTTTGGTACTGCAGGAACGTGAAAAACACTGTCCTTTTTTTACAGAGTAACACTCCATGAAAAAGAAAATCTGATGAGTGCAGAGAATCTGGGCATAGTTTTTGGACCAACTCTTATGAGAGCGCCAGAACTGGATGCGATGGCTGCGTTGAATGACATCCGTTATCAGAGACTTGTGGTGGAGATGCTTATAAAAAATGAAGACATTTTATTTTGAATATTTTGGGGGTTTTGTAATAAAAAAGCAAGCAAGTGTTCTATGGATGAAGGAATATTTTAAAGTAATTTAATGGCTCTTGTCGCTGAATTCCGTATTTGCTAGAGCTTTCGATGTATTCGGGATAAAAATGAAGGAACTCTTTGTCATTTCTGTAGTGCCATTCAGCTGATGTTGAAAAAGGTTAACACATACTTTCCAGTACTAGTGATCCTGGGTGTTCATCATGTTGAAATGAAAAACAAAAAGCCTAAAGCTATTGCATGATTTGCTCCCTGTTCTCCCTGTTCTGGTGAGACTCATTCCATGAAGAAAACAACTGAACTGGTGCAGCATCTTTGTTCTGGATAGTTTGTGGTTGTAATTCAGCATGTTTCTCTGTGTAAACCTGTTGTGAATTTGCTTTTATGTTCTATGTAATTGGTTTCTGATACTAAAAAGAAGGATGACTTACGTGAAATGGAGCCTCCGGCAGTTTGTTAACGTTTCATATCATTCTCTGCCACTTTGGGGGCTGATTTCTTCTTGGATTTCTTCTTGGATTTCTTTCATTTTTTTTCATCATATAGTAATTTGTTTTTAACGGAAACAAAATGTGTACTTTAAATGTTACTTTAAGGAATTCTCCATGATGTTGATGGTGGTTGCAGTGAAACCTGCAATGCTGAGCAGTGTTCCTTTATTATTATTGCTACTTCCAATTGTAATTTTGTATTTTTATCTGGCATGCATATATTAATTTATTAAATTTTGCTTTTAGAAATCTAACATTAAGCTATTTGTTTTTACTTAACAAACATGTTTCGAAAATACTCTTTGTTTCATTGTTTCCATTGGCTGAGAATTGCTAAAGTGAGGTGCTCTCCTGTGCTTGCTTTAGAGGTGAAGATTGTTAGGAGGATACCGCGCATCCCATGTTCAGCCATGTTCAACCCTGACACCACGTGAAGGGAAAATGACCAAAAATTATAAACCATTTCTTTGTTTGCTCTGATAAAGCAACGTGGAAAAACATTGATCTTCAGCCTTGGCAGCCCCTCTGATGGAGACGCTCCATCCACTGATGGATGCACGTGCCCCGCTGGAGGAGCTGCCCCGGGGTGGCTGCACGTACCGTTTGCAGTGCTTACAAATGTTAATTTCTCAGTTTGTACAATTTCCAACCCCGAAACCCCCACTGGTATTGCCAGTGGGTTTGGTTTGATAGCGTTACAGCTTTCTGTGCTGCAGTCCTCCTGCCTCTAACCACTCCCCCTCCTGTTGGGGCTTCTGGCAGCTCTGCCGCGGCCAGGAGCAGCAGGCGAGGCGGTGGCGGTGCCTGTGACCGCACGGTGTCTCTGTGTCACCCGTCTGGTTCTCGTTCCTCATTGCTTCGTGCATGGGGAAACGCTGACATCAGAGAAGGTCGATGGCAAATGGCACATTGACTCAATTCCAGACTTTCAAGGAATGCTTTGGAGACTACTTTGGTGAACAGTGGAAATGTCTGTCAAGGAAAGCAGAACCCTGTGGCACAAGTCAGAGTGGAGGAACTGGAGTGAAGAGGGAGGGAAGAGAGATGTGAGAAGGAAACAGCAGGTCCCACAAAAGTGGCATAGCTGCCCGTGGCAAAGCAAGGACTGGCGAAAGTGCTGGCTTGGAGGGCTGGCAGTAAAAGAACGGAAAAAGAACAAATGAGCGAGCGAGTGTGAGACCTACGGGGAGGTCATAATGAGATGCTAGGAGTAGGAGGGTGCTTTGGTTGGGCACCTTCCCTAACGCCAGCCCCACAGGAGAGCAGCCAGGTGAGCCTTCTTGGGCAGCTTGGAGATTTCACCCTTCCCCTCCCCGCAGGCAGCTGACACCATCAGGAGGAGGAGCAATAATCCCCCGGCAATTGCAGCCAGCTGTGCTCCTTTCCCCGTCAGCAATAAGGTGCCTTCCTGTGTCCCTCTCCTTTCCTTACACATCCAGCCAGGAGAGGAGAGGGGAAAAGGCAGCTCTCTCCCACAGTTTCCCTACAAGAAGAGAATGGAGGATCCCAGGCAGGAAAGGTATTATTTTTTTATTCTTTTATTTTTTTGAATATGTTGTAGTACTAAAAGTGAGTCCCTGCTGTAATTCCTGTATTAATTTGTGTTACCGCTTTATCTATCTCAGTGAACTGACAGCTGGAAATTCTCTGTCCCTGTGGTTGGACTCAGTGATCTCAGAGGTCTTTTCCAACCAGATGATTCTATGATTCGAACCACAATCTTTTGCCCACCCCCCCAGCCCAGGAGCAGTGGCCCATATGCTCTGGCCTTGCGCTCTCCAGCAGCCACATATGTTCACTGCTACCTTGTTCCAAGCCAGCTCCCAAACACGCTGCTTTTCCTCCCGCTGCCCTGTCAGCATGGAATGGGTGCGTTTCCTTACTCCTCTTCTGCCTCATGGCCCTGGTATCCCCGTCCTCAGACCGTCCATCACTCCTGCCTGCCCTTCCAGGGCACCCTGAGTGGCTCTGGCTGGCGCTTTGCCGTGTCCTGTGTCTGCCCTCAGCTCCCTGGTGTGGCACCCTCTCAGGGCGGCACTCCTGCAAAACCAGACCAGGAGATGGGATACTTTTCCTAAAGCATCCAGCAAGGGGCCGTATGTGCGCGTTTGACCCCCAGGGAGCACACTGTAAACAGGAGCAATTGGGATAATTACGTTTTCTTCTTGCATGAAGTCCCAGTGCAGCACTCGCTGGGTGCTGCTGATGTAGTGGCCGCTCCCCTCGCCCTGCAGGTGCTTTCGACTGCCTGCAGAAGCACGAGGGGAGAGGCAAAGCTAGGTCAGAGACGGAGAAGAAACATCAAGAACAGCAAGCCTAGATTTGCTCGGGGGGGGTAGTCAGTCTCTCCCATGTACGCAGGGCAAACGAGGTTGGTTTGCTGCTGCCAAGCACTGGTCTTCTGCTGGACATGTCTTTTTTTTCCAGCAGAGTTTAACAAGTGGCTATGATCACCCAAGTTCCTGCAGGAAAGGAGAAAAGCTGAATGGGGACCCAGTGCTGTGAGAGCAGCGCGTTTGCTGACCAAATCGAAGAAAAAACAAACAAAAAACCCAACCAACACAACAAGACAAAACCAAACAAAAAAACCCAAGAAAACAAAACCCAAACCACCAGTCCTCCTCCTCCCCTCCTTCCAAAAAAAAGTACCGATCCCCCCCAGAAAATACAACCCCCCCAAAAAATACACCTCCAAAAACCCAGCTCAGGAAACGTAACTTTTCCTGGATGCCTGTGCAGCCCTGAGAGCTCCGCAGCGAGGAGGAGCCGCGGCGCGTGGGGCAGGAGCTCCGAGGTCAGGCAGCACAGCCCTGGCCATAACGAACACGCTTTGTTTCCCCGGGTCTCGCGTTCTGATGAGATAGGAAGGCAACTGCCTGCCGAGTGATGAAAAAACTTCGGACTCTCTTTAACAGCAAATAATCTCAATATTGAAATAATTACGGCTGACAGTGCCTGCTGATCACGCAGCTCACACGAGGAAGGACAAAACTGCCCCTGCAGAGCGTGAGTGCCTCGGAGCCAAGTGCACAGGTCATGTGTTGTGTCAGGGACAGGAACGTGGGCTGCAGGACCCCAACAGTCAATGAAATATTTATTTTAATTCAGTTGTGATTTTCCATTAAGTGTGTAGGCAAAGCCTCCATCTTACTCTTGGTTCTGTTTTTCTTACTGTGCCGGTGGAACTCTGATCTTTCCTGAGTAGCAACCGTTAAAGCAGGCAGTGCAGAAATAAATGTTGTCTTTAGAGTAAATTTGATACTTCTTGTTGCTAACCAGGAGGATTCTCTGCACAAGCATATAAGCAATTATAGGTTTTCACTTACATTTATTCAAATTTTTAATTAATGGAGGAAAATAGTATTTTTTGTATTGGTGTTAAATGCCAATACAATAACATTAAGTCTCTGGAAAGTAAAGGTTATCGCTAAGTTGATTTGTTCTTTAAAGGAATTGGTTTCCATGATGGATGTGTTATCTGCAGTTGAGGAGCTGACCTTATTGTCTCCAGCCCCGCGGGGTGCGTGTTCGCAGCGCAACGTGGGGCTGGGCAGGTGCTGGAGCCCCCTCGCTGGCAACATCTTATCAAAAGGCAGTTGGTCACCTTCAGAAAGATGGGGAAAAAGGGGATTAAACTGAGAAAAACTTCTACAGAAGAACTGAGGGTCACTGGCAAGAAGGAAGTTGGCGACAGTTAAGGCACTTGCACAGAGTATGAGGGAAAGCAAGTCCTCTGTGCGGATAAAGGAAGGGGAAATTACTGAAACTGTGGAGGTAGTGAATAGCTGTTAAAAATGTCTGTCTAGTAAGAGTTAAATGTCAGAACTATTGGGGAATATTTAGGACAGAGCTTGGGGGCGTAATTAGGAGCTTTAGGATGAAAAGAGAAAAATGGAAAAAAAAAATCTTGTGGCAAATGTGCCAGCAGTGAATTAGCTCAGCGCTTCGGCACGGGGTTACCGACCTCCGGCAGCCAGGCCAGGCTCCACAACCCACTGGGATGTGCCCGTCTCCCGCTGCCTGCAGGAGGGACGGGTCACCATCCCCATTAAAAACACCCGGGATGACTGGGGCGCCAGCTGCTCTTCCTGTTTTTGCTGTGTTTGCCCAGCGTTTTGTAGTGCCCAAGGACTGGGCGTTCTGCTGTGATTTCCATAGTAAGAATGATGCAGAGTTGTTACAAACATGAGGAAGGAGGTTGTCTCTGGGCTGGGAGACTCCTCAATGATGAAGTGACAGCGTTTCAACTCTGGTTTGAGAACCTCTTCTTACTAAAGAAATCCAGTGGATCCCTGTGTACTCCATGTTTGAGGTTATAATTAAAAAAAAAAAAATAAAGAAAGAATTTGGTGAGGCCCTGGCACAGCTGCCCAGGGAGGGGGTGGAGTCGCCATCCCTGGAGGGGTTTAAAAGACGGGTGGATGAGTTTCTTAGGGACAGGGTTTAGTAAGGGGACAGGTACAGTTGGACTCGATCTCAGAGGTCTTTTCCAACCAGATGATTCTATGAAACTGCAGGGCAGAAGGAAAACGCTGTGTGCTGTGGCCGTGCCCGGGGAGCCCGTGGCAAGGCTTTAGAAGAGCTCTGTAATGGGCAAAGCAAGCTGCCTTCCAAAACAAGAAGGCAAACTCCTGTTTATGCCAGAACAACCAACAGGATGGAAAACCTGTTATTTATGATTTTATGCAATACCAAATTTTCCTGCCTTTCCCCCTCCAATGCAAAGGAAGAACTAAATCCCTTCTATATACCTTCTACAAGGTGTCTATAGGATATACTCACTCTGTTCTGACCTCATTTTTCCATGCCAATGAATGGTCTGCAGTGTTTTTATTATCGCTGTAATTATATTGCAATAAGGGGAAAAAACATTTAGTGAACCTAGCAATCATGGATTTCTTTTTCAGTCATGCAAAATTACTGCTTAGCAACTGCAGCAGCCCCAGGAAGCTTGTGTAACGCGAGAGGAGGGGGGTTAGGAGATACGTTGTGCATGAAAGGGATTGCTGAGCAAACCACGTAAGGCAAGAGTGCCTTCTGCTTTGCTCACGATTCATGAACTACTCTAATTCCTGTTGCTGGTTTCATGGTCAGAATACCATTTTTTTCTTATTTGATCTCTCCCCAGAGTAGTGTCAGTAACTTGTTCGAGGAGTTTGTAGGTGTCTTTTCCTCTTTCTCATGTGTTTTGTCTCAAGGACATGTGCAGCTCCTTGTATTGCTCAGGTCTTTATCACTAGACTGCCTCAACGGATCGGAGCAAATGGTTCTTAGGCCTCTGGGACCCTTTGATTAATGTATTTCCTGAGGCAATTAGGCATTGTTTTGAAAAATACTTTTGGCAGCCGACCAGGATTCATTTTCAAGCACTATGTTGCCTGTAATTTCTGTTTCTTGCTGTCAAGCCTAGAGTTTCAATGCAAAGCTTTTTCTCTTTGCCACGTCTCTCTGTGCCTTATTGCTGCGTCAGTAGTGCAAATAGGATCGTCCAAACCATTAAAAATACTCATTTTGTAGATGAATATTCATACGGCGGCGTATCCTAAAGCTTCCTTGAAGGATCACTCACTAAACCCAGAAGAAATAAGCACGGCACGATGCTGCTGCTCACTGCTTCTCTCCGGCACCTACTCTGTTCTCAAAAAAGGGAGGGGAAGAGATGCCTTTAATTGCTGAGGAGCCCAGAGCCGCCCTGTGCTGCAAAATATACTCCAGAAATGGGGGTGTGTGTTAATAGGTATCACTTTGAAGGTGTTTCTTGAATTGGGGCTCTGTTTTTGTTTTTCTGTTTTATCAGCCATAAACACAAGCTTCTGAGTTCCCTGTTGTCCAACACAAGAGGAACGTGCCTCCTGCCAAGGAGGCAGGACAAACTCTGCGTGACAGGTGAGAGCTACACACCAGGAACCACAGAAGTCAGTGTTTTCCATTAATTACCAACAAAATCCTCTGTGTGTGCTGGCAAAGATCCCAACGTAAGCAATAAAACGCATGTTTTGGTGTGAGGTCAGTGCCGGGTAAAGCACACACCAACAAATCCGTGTGCAAGAGCAAAAACCCGTCCCTGGGAGCTAATGGGCAGCATGGGTAGAGGATGGTGTTTCCTGCTCTAAAACACTGTTGTGCCTCACAGAGCCCAGTGAGGTAAATGTTGACTTTTCAAAGGTAACCACTGCTGCTCCAGGTGCGAGGGATGCTTTGCAGAGATCTCTGTTCGGTGTTTTCTGGGCTTAGGGAGGGGGAAGCACTGGGTGTGGGGGGAGAGAGTGCTCTGCCACTCAGCCTCGTCGCAGAATTAAAAACAAACTACACTTGTTTCTATGTGTTTATCCAACTAATAACAGCACCACAAAGCTGGGTACGGCAGGGCTCTCCCAGGGTTGCACAGGCATTCGCAGGGGGGCAAAACTTTCTGCTACTTGCGCTCGCCAAAGGTGTGAAGCGGGGTGGCTTAGCACGCCTGCCTCTCCTGTGGCGCAAGCACTCCACGGGGAGCAGAGGACATCCACGTGGATATTTGCGCTCGTATCCCATAGCTGGGGCTGTGTGGGGAATGTGATGTGTGGGGGTGTTCCACGTTCCAGGACTCAGTTGCTTTTATATTTGAGACTGGTGATATTGCAAAAGGGTTGTAGTTAATTATAACTTGTGTCAGTTAAGAGCTAAAATGCGATTTTTATCTTCTTTTTCACCCTGTGAACTGGATAAGAGAGGTAGCTGACTGGTGCAGGCACTCTTAAGCATTAAAAGATTCTTCTTGCATTGACAGTTCTTGTTTCCACTGGCTGCGTAGTGGAGCTCCCCCTAAAAAGGTCTTCAGGCAAACTCTGGGCTATAGAATACTCGCCAAAATGGATCAGACCTCACAGGAGCAGAACAAGCAGTTTGCTTTTGTGTAAAGCCAGACTTGAGCAGTCTGCGCTGCAGTTACTTCAATGGAGAATCATCTGCATTTAAAAACATACATAGGTATTTAAATATGTAAATGTGAGCATCCGGAGATACACTTCAGGCTAAACACTGTCCCGCTCATGAAAGCCACAGTGTGAAATGGGGTAGCGGGATGATGTGAGATACAGGCGTTTCCAGAAGTCAGGCTCAGCTCATTAACTCAGCTGCATATTTACAAAAGTGAATTAGCACCACAAAATGCACCCAAAATATAATGTGATGATACAATGCCATCTCCAGGGGCAGACGCTTCCAGGAGAGCACTTGGGTGCCCAAGGTTTGTTTCAACAATGCCTTGGATCTCCACTGTCAGGATGTGGCAGAGCTGCCAGTGCTCTTCTGGATCCCAGCTTCGACACCTGGGCCACCTTCTTTGCCCAGTTTTACCATCAGCTGCCAGACTTCTGTGCTTTGTGGAGTTTTTCTGCATCTGCAGAGAGAAAACTCACGTCTGTTGGTTGCAAACCAAGCTCAGAACAGGTAGTGGTACTGGTCTTTTCCAGGCTGAGCACATTTTCCAGCTGGCAACTTGCGCTGCTGGGAAAGGGCAGAGTTTTCAGTAGACACAGGTGTTTGCATCCAAGAATGAGATGAGGTTTTCCTGAGTGCAGAAGCAGAGTATCTGAGGAGTCCTGCTGGGCAGGGAAGTCTTCATGAGGGGCTGGACCAGCAAAGCTGTTCCTTTGCTGTCACCACCCCAGCACAGCTCACGCAAGCTGCTGTGCTGACAGAACGGCCCGCAGGAGCAGGGCAGAGTAAACCTCACATCTAATGGACTATTTCACTGTCTTTTTTGGCTCTCCAGCACGACTCACGTAGATCCCAGAGATGAGCCCTAAGTACTCAGATAGGAGCTCTAGGAGCAACCTTGTCAGAGATCGTAGCTGGAGCTGAGTTTACCGCTACTTTATTCAGTTCCAGGAGTTTCCATACCAGAAAAGCAATGTGAAGCTGCAATCTTTTTCCCTATTCCTCTGGCACTTTGTGGCTGAGCACCTGTCATCTCACCTGACTGCGTTTTCATTTATTGCTGGGTTGCGTTCTCACTGCCATACCTGCCTTGCTCCTTGGGTAAAGGAGTCTCTGTTACCAGTGTTGGTTTTGTCTGAACAGGGTGACCATGAGGGCTGATGCCTGTTTAAAGGGGAGGGGTGTTTCTTCTCACCTGCCACAGGTTAACGCTTGCGCCACTGATCTAACCACATGTTTTGTGATTGTGGTTTCTCTGTTTCACCGAGGACTTTGCTTTGCTTTTCTCTTTCTTTCCAGACTCAAGTCCTGCCTTCAGAAGCATCCTTCTGATTAGATTAAATATACACTTCATCTCTGCTATGACACGTACGCTCCGTAACTGCAGAGGTCAAGATCACCGCTTTTGAGTGAGGTTTTGGTATTTTTAATCCCTTTGGTCTGTGTAATAGAAAACAAAGGAAAAGTGCTGAAAACGAAACTGCTACAAACATCTATGGGGGTAAAATATATTTGCAGGATGGGTGAGCTATGTCTCATTTTGGAACACTGCAGCTTTGAATTTCTTAATTTGTGGAATTAAATCCTCCCTGTCGGTAGGTACTGATGTGCATGTTAATGCTTGGCGTGCTCTTATGGAATAGAAGGGGGAAGTGCAGTGCGTTAGCATCTCAAGACTGTCGTTAACTCCTTGAATGCATTTCTTCTTGAAAATATTTACTCCCTCTGTTTTGCTCTTGCTAGGAATTGTTTGCGATCGTTCTCTCTCAAATGCCCGCTGGGTGCCCACTGCATCTTTCTCAGCCATCTGTTGCCATCTGCTGGCAATGGTCTAGAGCTGCCAGACTCCTGTGCGAAGGCTTCCAGCGGGAAATGCGTGCCGTGCTGTCTATAACTAGGGGCAATCTGGTAACAAACACATGGCAAACTCGCAAATTACTTGTCTAACCATATGCCTTCTCTTATCCAGTGCTGCCATAATCTACAGTCACCAGCAATGCCATTTTTCTGATTCCAAAATGCATGAAAATGTGCATATACTGCATGTGGAAGCTAAAAAAACCCTCAATGAACACTGCTATTGTTTTTCAGCTTTTGTCCCCCTAATTTCCCTGAATTAATATCTACTTTTTCTATATTATTAATCTCACTTCTGTTTCCCCCATGAGGGCCCTGCAGTCATTGCAGCCCCCTTTTTAGTAGGGCACTGTATTTTTGCATGCAATTCTGTGCCGAAGTGAAAATCTTGTATTCCTCCCTCTGTCAAAAGCACTAGGTATTCTGCTCACTTGTAACCTGTCTGTATGAAATCACCCTGCCAAAAGGACTTATCCGAGGTAGTACTTGTTCACGGCTGACTTCCTTCACGCTGGAGAGGGCAGAAGCCCTCGCAGCACTTGCTCCTGGTACGTGAAGGAAAGGATCGACGCCCAAAATTCAGCTAGCAGTGAGTTTTGCTTCTCTGCAACTGATATTGAAAGAGATCTGGTCTGTTTATCATGCTGGGAAGTGGCTTTGTCTGAGGTCTGGAGGGGACCCACAAGCCAGGCCAGAAAGTTTGGAGTTGAGTTGGGCATGAAAAGAGGTTCTGTGTGAGAACAGACATTTGTGAAAAAGTCTCTAAATACTCTGAAGGTAAAAAACCCAGAGCAAAACAAAAAACAAACCCCACCTTCTTAGCAAGAGATCAAATTCAAGCACTCAATATAGTTCGTCCCTTCCCCTTGCTTCTTCACCTCTGTCACTACCAATCCACATTCCCCTGGTTAACAACAAGCAGCGCTCACTTCCCTGCCTGTATTTAACCACAGGAGCTTGGGTTGCCTTGGTTTTTGGGGGAGAGAGAGTCTTGTGTTTCTGCCAGTGAATGTTGCTTGCTGCCAGGCCGTCACTCCCCAAAGCTCTTGGGCAAATCCTGGCTCTGGGCTCTTCCAGTAGGAGCTCCGACTTCCATTTGGGGAGGTCGAGCTGGCTCCCAGGTCAGGGCGAGAGAGAATCACCCAAACAAAGACCGAGGAATATCTGGGGCTCCGACAGATTCAGCGCACCGCCAGTTCCAGGCAGCTAGACCTTTTCTTGTGGGAGGACAGGAATTCATAGAATTATAGAATCATCCCGTTGGAAGAGACCTCTGAGATTGAGTCCAACCGTACCCATCTCCCTACTAAACCCTGTCCCTAAGAAACTCATCTACCTGTCTTTTAAACCCCTCCAGGGACAGCGACTGCACCACCTCCCTGGGCAGACTGTTCCATGTCACCAAAAAGCACGATAGCACTGCTCTCCATTTGTTTCAGAGTGAACCTGCCAGCCCTGCCTTGGGTGGGCAGGAATGCTTTGAGAGACCCCGAGAGGATCCGGAGGGGCACTGTCAGCATTACCGCGATGCCTCTGTGCAATTGTATCCCCACCGAGCTCAGCAGCTGCCCAGCCCGGGATAAAGGTTGGAAGCAGCCAGCAGCTTGTTTGAAATAAGATAGCTGCAACAACGGGAGCTGCTGGCCAAGGCACAGGCCAGGGACAAGGGCAGAGTTACGAAGATGGAGAGATTTTACTGGAAGATAAATGTAAATGCAGAAGCAGAACGTTGACTTAGTGGAGGCGCTGGGTGAGGGGGCGTGATTTAAAAAAAAATCAATTAATAGTAAAGGCATTCAGCATGAAATCCCAAACCAGCTGGCAGACAGCACAAAGGGTATCAAGGAGAAATAGAAATCTGATGTCACCCAGAGGCAAAGCTACCAAAGGTTTTTGTGGGGAATACTTTCTGGAAAAGGACATTTGGAGCAGAGTGTAAGAACAGTTGTGGCAAGTCACCTAGTGCAGTGTCCAGTCTCCAGACAGCAGGTGCTTGGGGAGAAGTGCAAGAACAGCTTGAGCATTAGCCAATGGTGCCCCTGGACGCTAGCCCAGCCTCCTGTAACCTGTGACTCCAGGACTTCTCTGACAGATTTCTTAGATTTTGTTGGGCTTTTTTGGTTTGGAGGGTTTTTTGGTTGGTTGGTTTTGTTTTTTTTTATTTAATAGCATGAAATTAATTTTTCAAACTAGTTTTTCTGAATACACATAAACTTCTGACAACCAGACACCGCTGTGGTGGCTTTTTTTCCACTGAATGTTCATCTATTCCAGGCATGGAAGCCAGTCTGTACTGTGTATGTTGTTACCACTTACGCAAGGGCCTTTTCCAAGTCTGCTTTTTGAAACTAGATGATTAGAACTGCAAAGAGCACTCAGGACACCATGGAATTATAGCAACATCTTTCCTGTTTGCTTCATCTCCTTTCCTAAGAACTGATGGAACTGATGGACTTGCTTTCCTCACGCCGCTGAGCACTTCACAGAACTGTCTATATCAAATTTTCATCCCTGAGTGATATTAGTGAGCGCAGGGGAGGTCATCATACATATATATGGGGGAGGTTTAGGCTCGACATTAGGAAGAAGTTCTTCCCTGAGAGGGTGATTGGCCATTGGAATGCGCTGCCCGGGGAGGTGGTGGAGTCATCTGGAGGTGTTTAAGGAGAGATTGGATGAGGCACTTAGTGCCAGGGTGTAGTTGACAAGTAGGAGTAGGTGTAGGTGTTGGGTCATAGGTTGGACTCGATGATCTCAAAGGTCTTTTCCGACCTTGTGATACTGTGAGATATATATATATATATATATATATATATATATATGAATAGCCTGAATAACTGAGTATTATTGCAAAACATGTCAGTTTTCACTACTTTTCCAGGTGATTTATGACAATAATGAGCAAAACCCAGCACGCCCTCAGGAATCCACTGGATTTGCCCTGCTATAGAAAGTAATCGTATTCCTACCCTTTGTCTTTCACCGTCCAGTAAGTCTATAGATATCTATGGTAGAGTTTTTTCTCTCTGACTTCAACTTTCTTAAGATACTTAACAGCTTTCAAGGACTGGGGGAGCTCTACCAAATGTCTTCTGAAATTCCCAGTAAATTCAAGGAGATGGGTCTCTTGAACATATTTGTTCACTTCTTCAAAGAGTTTTTATCCATCTGTGACGCAAATGGAGCAGCCTCATCCCAGCACAGTCTCTACACTGGTGAGGGTGCATCAGAAATAAATGACTGTAATCTGTTTTCTCCGAGAAACAAAAATCCCAAATCTAGTTACGAAAGGTGATGCGCAGCTTTGGGTCTCCAGCTCAAAAGTTTCTGAGATCTCACCGAGATGTTCCGTTACTCTACAGTTAATTCCTTCTTGTATTTGCTCACACATTTATCTGTTTACTAAGTCACAGATCACATTACCAATTAGAAAGAAATGACCTTTTGTAAACTGCAGGAGATACTTAATGGGTGAAACACATTGTGCTCCCATTTCTGGGAGGTGCAGTGGCCTTCAGCTGTCATTCCCCAAAACAGGTGCTGTAAATCAATACCTCGGTGATTATATTTCACCAGGGCTGTGGCAGGAGGCAGCACAACCCTCCTCTGAAGAGACTTTAAAGGCGCTTTGTGCGTGCTTCCATTTGTAGGGCTGCAGCAAGAAGAAGCCAGGATGATGAAGGTCCATTGCATACTCCTCCTCGTCTCCACAGGTAAAGGTGTTCCAGCCATTGCCTTGAATTGGGGTCGGTTCCTTCCTGAGGGTGCAGGACCAGGGCTTTGTGTACACATCCATACGAGTGAATGTCTGTCCTGGGAGTGGCTTGTCCTGCCAGTAAGACTTTATGCATGCAGCAAATCATTTAAATGAGAGCTTTGGAGTGCATTAGGAACAGCTCTGATCATTTCAAACACAAAGTTATTTGGAAGTGAGGAATTTCTGTGTTTAATTGTTTTTCTCTCTGTCATCTTTTTGCCATGCTCCCATTCGCTCCGGTGCTACATGTATTTCATAATGTGTGAAAGGATTTAGTAAAGATGGCTTGAGATGTAAAAATTCATTACAAGACATTTCATCAAGTTGTGGGTCTACTGAGAAGGAAGCAGAATTGATTTACAGCTGCATGTGTTTTATCAGGATAATTCTTTTTTAAATTGGCCCTTAAAAGAGTAAGTGTTTTGTGATCCTAAAAACTTTTCACCAAATTCCTACCAGGCTACACCAGAAGTTAGCAATGTGAAGGATTTTAATTGGGTTAATAAAGCATAGCAAAGAGCTTGTCTTAGATATGATGTTATGATCATAACTTAAAAATTGAAAGATGACTCCTGGTTACTCCAGTGCAGCCTCCTGGCAGGGGAAGCAAGCAGTGCTCATCTGCAGCACACAGCTTTGCTCAATGGCCTCCAAGTGTTTAAATATCATCCCGTGGCAGGACAAGGCCAAGACAGAATCCTTGGCATCTCAGTTGGAAGATATAAAAGGAGCTGATGAAAAGTCAGTTAGGAAATAAGGGGAAATCCTGGCTTAGGTTGGAGACAGCAGGAAAATTCCTGTTGACTTCAACGGCCCAGGACTAAAACTGAGATGGGGAAGGCAAGGGTAGGATCTGCCAAAAATGCTTGCTGTGAGGCTGAGCTGTTCTGTTCCCTATCACTGCCTTTAAGAGTGGGTACACACAAAAACATCCCCAAGTGTGCTTTCCTTCTCTGCAACAGCGAAGCAGCTACAGTTCGAGCACACGAAATGCCTGTTTGTGCTGCAACGGGCTATCTGGAAAAGGGGTTCATCTGGTTTTCTGTGAGCTGGGAATCTGAGCCCTCACTCGCCCGAGAAGACAATTCTCTGCACACGGATTGCTGGGGCTGCACCAAAACAAAGCCACTACCTGCCATTTCCACTCACTATGTTTTCTTACGGGGGTTCTTTTGTGCACCATTACCAAGACACACGGAGTAGTCTGTGGGCAGAGCTCTCCAAGAACAGATGGAGTCCTTCCCTGAGGAGAGGGAAATATGAGACCTCTTTGTTAATGGTTTCCTTCTCTCTCACGGTGAGCACAACCTGAGCATCTCCCCTCACGGAGAGGAGGTCTTTATCTCTTTAGGCTCCAGATGCAAAGAGCCTGGATGGTGCTTTCACCTCAATGCCCGTTGTGCTTGGCCCTGTCCTTTAAAGTTATTTTTACATGCAAGTCCATGGAGTTGAAGGGGAAGAAGATGACATTAGAAATCCCTGATCACGGGTATTTTCTGCACTTAGCTGTCCACAAGTATTACAGGTAAGCACACCTGCTGGGTGAGAGAGCCTGGAGGAGATCCCTAAGGCTCAATCTGATGTCCACAACCATGGCTGTTTGGTTTTTCTCATTTCCTAGGTGGAGGCTGTTGTTGCCTTACTTTTAAGATCAGATCAGAGAGGTAGTTACCCTTGCAGATGGTATTTGCAAAGCACATAATGCACGCCTGAAAGGAGGAGTCACACAGAGGACCCAGTGTTAACCCACCAATGGCTGCTTGCTGTTGACAGTTTTTCCTTCACATCCACCTCAAACTGGCAGTGCTGTAGCCCGGTCCCTGTCCCATCTCACTGATGCCACCCCTGCTGTTCTGCAGCTTGGCTGGCCCTGTGTTATGAAGATGAGACTCGCCTTGTTGAGGACTTGTTCAAGGACTACAACAAGGTGGTGCGCCCAGTAGAGGACCATCGGGATGCTGTTGTCGTCACCGTTGGGCTGCAGCTAATTCAGCTTATTAGCGTGGTACAGTATGAATGTGTGGTACATGTTGAACCGCCAAACAGTGTCGTTTTTATTAGGAAACAATTTTTCTCCTTTAATCCTGATGTTTGCTGTTACTGCCTTCTTTTCTTTCCTATTTTTTTTTTTTTTTAAAAGGATGAAGTAAATCAGATTGTGACAACCAATGTACGCCTGAAACAGGTAACTCTAAATATTGCTACGTATTCCATCTAATTCAAATAAACGCACTGGACACAGACAGGAATGAACTACTTTTTTACAATTTCAGGGGCAACTTAGACAAGTGGGTCAGGTAGCAGAGCATTTCTTCTCTATGGGATCTCAAGAGCAAAATGTGCTGGACACTAAAAGCTTTAAGAAGAGCATTTTGGATTATATTTCAAACAGTAGACTTGTATGTTTATCTTTTGTGTATATTTTTATAAGCTGCATAAACCAAAAATTTAAGCTGATGTAAAAAAGTAGCTGGGGGTCCCACTAGCATATGTTTATGCTTACCTGCATGTCCCAAAGCAAGGGAGGTGCGTGTTTCTAGGAAGTGCCAAAACTAACCCCAGAAGCACTGGAAGGAGGATCTCAGTGGCTGAAATCTTCCCTCTTTAGCAATGGACAGACGTCAACCTCAAGTGGAATCCAGATGACTACGGCGGCGTGAAAAAAATCCGCATCCCCTCAGATGATATCTGGCGGCCAGACCTTGTTCTTTACAACAAGTAAGGGGTGCCAGCTGCCTGGGAAGGGAGGGGTAGCTCTGCCCGTGGCACCACTGTGGGGGTTTTCCCACAACATCTGGGCGAGTGGGTAGCACGGCTCAGCGCAAGCTTCTCCAGGAGCAGACGCAGTGGCACCGGGGCGACCAGATGATCCGCAGCCAGAAGAATCCTTTTGTGACTGTTAATTATGCTGCCATATTGCTGATAATGTCCTCGTTCCTTTTGCAGTGCAGATGGTGATTTTGCCATCGTTAAATACACCAAAGTCCTTCTGGAGCACACAGGCCTGATCACCTGGACACCACCAGCTATTTTTAAAAGCTACTGTGAAATTATAGTCACACACTTCCCATTTGACCAGCAGAACTGCAGCATGAAGCTGGGAACTTGGACATATGATGGCACGATGGTTGTTATCAACCCGGTAAGCAAGGACTTCATAATTGGGAAGATCTGGATATGTTCTTATGGAAATTTCAGGTTTAGAATGGAATATAACCTTGTTTTGACTGAAAAACAAGCAGGCAATTCCTGAAAATGTAAAGGCCTCATTTGTAGATCTAGCACAAAATGTCCTGGTTTGGCTTTTAAAATTCTGTGTATGCTTAATTCCTGTGCTTTAACAAGTCTCCTATCTGTCCATCCTCCAACAACTTCACTGCACTCCTCATGGTGTTGCCTGTTCTGCTTTTGTTTTGTTATTTTTTGGAGGGGCCATTTTACTCCATTCACAGCTTTGCATTTCCAAGGACTCTTTCCCTGTCCTCTCCGGTAAGTCTCCCACCTGTAAATATTTAATCTCTTCAGTCTGCTATCCCTGACTGTTTCTGTAAATATTTAGTTGAACGTTGTGTAGTGGATGATATTCTAAGGCAAAATAACATAGGCAAGAGCAGTTTGCTCGCAAAAATGCATGAAGAGCCTGAGTTATTGGGAATCCAGTTCTCGAGCGACTGCCACATTTTGACTTTGTTCAGAGCAACTAATAATAAGAATTTATGGGTTTTGCTATCAGGAGAGTGACCGTCCAGATCTGAGTAACTTCATGGAGAGTGGGGAGTGGGTGATGAAGGACTACCGTGGCTGGAAGCACTGGGTTTACTATGCTTGCTGCCCTGACACCCCCTACCTGGACATCACCTACCACTTCCTCATGCAGCGCCTGCCGCTCTACTTCATCATGAACGTCATCATTCCCTGCCTGCTCTTCTCCTTTTTAACTGGGTTAGTTTTTTACCTACCCACAGATTCAGGTATGTGAATTTATTCTTTCTAGTGCCATAGAAATTGCTCTTCTGACGAGTTTCTGTGAAATTCTGAGTATTTTAAGTCACCAGTCGGCTTGAAGGGCAGTGGACATTTCAGCTTAAAATAATAGCTTTAAACCTTCAAAAAACAACAATAAAGGGTAAGCACTGAATGCTGAAACTATTGATAGAAATAATTTGTGCCGATTCCCCACAAAAATCACTGATTAACTGTCCAGTTAACTTCTTTAAAATGGGTTTATCTAGTTGAATTTTATGTTTTGCCATGGGTAGGTAGTGTGTTAGGGTGTGTAGTACATCACACAGTAAGTGATCTCACAGTCAGTTCTGTGACTGAGGCCATTCTGCACCACGTTAGGGCAGAGAATTTGTTATCTGCTCACACATCATCTTGTGTGACAAAAAGTAATCCCGGCCTCTTCTGGCCTCCTTTGTCCCTGCTGAGCAGCTCTTGCTCCCTCTAACCCTTTTGTCTGCTTCATTCTTTTTACCTTGTGTCAGCTTTTTATGCTGCTTAATTGCATTAAGGCCCTTCTATGAAATATTTGATGTGGATTTTTTTCAGTGGAAAACTTTACAGAAAGTTGAACTGAATAGAAAAAAGATGCATGAATCATGTTTTGTGGTTTAGTTTTGACATCCTCCATACTGGAAGATCTCAAAAAGCAACTGACCTCTGGTGTCAGGAGTGATTTTTTTCTGCCCATGCAGCCCAGCATGAACCTGCCAGAGAGTAAGGCAAGTGAACCCCCAGGAGGCTGTGCAGCAAGCATTAATCAGGTGCATATACTTCGTCTTTCAAAATGCACAGCCCATGAAGTGCTCCTGGCAAGTAAGCTTTCCATATCCACCACCCACACCTCAGCCCAGTCACACCTGATAATTCCTATCTTAATCTGGAGGTGATGATGAGGCTCCCAGGTCTGGCCAGTCTCGATACTGCTTTGGATGCCGGGATAGATAGATGATAGCACTCCAGATGCACACAGATGTACTTGTGTGAATAACCATTGGCCACATCTGACTCCTGAAATAAATACTCTCTGTGCTGAGTGATAGGAGCAGCAATGGTATTATCTTTTTTTTTTCTTTGTTTTGGGTGGCAGGTGAGAAAATGACTCTCAGCATCTCTGTCCTGCTCTCTTTGACTGTGTTCCTTCTGGTCATTGTGGAGCTGATTCCCTCCACCTCCAGTGCAGTGCCTCTGATAGGCAAATATATGTTGTTTACAATGGTGTTTGTCATCGCTTCAATCATCATCACGGTCATCGTCATCAACACCCACCACCGCTCCCCAAGCACTCACACCATGCCGCACTGGGTCAGGAAGGTGAGCTCTACAGCTTTGCATGTTTCCTGGTTTCCAATGAGCACTCCATATTTTATTGGCAGGTTTTCTAATAAAAGTCAACAAGAATTGGGAAAGCAAATGCATCACGTTAAATCTCTCTGGGCACAAGAGCCAGTGTTTACTACTTAGCTGTGCATAAAGTCAGCAAGATTGCTGAAGGGCTCCTTGAACTAACAAAGTTGTCCATTGATGTAGTCTTGCATGGACAGATGAGGCAAAACATGGGCTGCTGAAGGTACAGGGAAAAGAAAATGTCCAGCTGGACTCAAATTACATTTCCTGGTCTAATTCTCCATCTGACTGCAAAGCACTGCTGCCTGCCAGTGGCCAAGTTCGCCAGCCTGTGTGAGTGCAGAGCACAAAGCCCATTGGGGACACCCGAGTTCAGCGTACTGCTTTGCAACAGACAGTTCAGGAAAAGCTATGCCCTTCTCTGTACTTCTCCAGTAAATACAGTTGCTCTGCAGCCCTTGGGAAGCAAAGAAATCCTTGCACAAAAGTCTAAATGGTAACTACAAGATGTAGAAAAGATTGAATGTCTGTCATTACAAGCTCTTTAGCTGGGAGACAGGACCAGAGAGAATCTATTCACTTATTTTTAAAGCCAGCGTGGGTTCATATTAAACCACGACATAAATAGGAGCATTTCTAGTTATAGTTTTAAGACTACAGCTTAAATCAGATTCACTCTGCAGCACAAACAGTCCCTGCAGAAGGGAAATTTCAACAGGCAAACACTGCATGTCCTTAAAATTGCTCTGGCAGCAAGGCTCCGTTACTGCAACGGAAATGATGGCAAACCTTATATGTGTGTATTACAAACATTTGGAATAGCAAAGTCAAACATGAGTAGCCAGAAGAGATCCTTTGTAGTCCGTTCTTCAAGGCAGATTTGTAAGCAATGTGTTTCAAATTCGATGAGCCTGATGCAGCTCTGTCAGCTCACACCAGCTGACACACACAGCCCCCAGGATGTCGCACCCCCCCCATCGTAGGTGGATGTTTGCTACAGGGCAGGGGGAAGTGGTTTCCAGAAGACTTGTGACAGGCCTGGGGGTGACTCCATCTGTCCCGGGACATAAGGCTGACAAAAGCCCCAGTGTGCCTGAGGCACATGGGCCGTGTCTTACTCTAAGAGGGAATCTGTAGCTGATACAGTGCGGGAAGCAATTTGGGACGGGAGAGGCTTGCCTTTGTTCAGCACACAGCTGCATCTGTAACGCAGCCCCGCAGCCCAGCAACCGTCATCTTCTCCCTCTTTGTTCTCAGATCTTTATTGACACAATCCCAAACATCATGTTTTTCTCTACAATGAAACGACCATCCAGGGATAAACAAGAAAAAAATATTTTTGCAGAAGATATTGATATCTCTGAAATTTCTGGGAAGCCAAGTTCTGTGCCTGTCAACTTCTACTCCCCGCTTACCAAAAATCCAGATGTGAAAAATGCTATAGAGGGAATCAAATACATTGCGGAAACGATGAAATCAGACCAAGAAGCCAGTAACGTAAGGCATTTTTTGTGCATGATTCATTTCTTGCTTTCAAATTGCTACATCTTATTTTTTTGACAAAATATCCCCGCCTCACAAAAATACTCCAAGCTCTGGTTTGGCTTTAGCAGGGGACAGTCTTCTCCCTTTGGTGCAGTGAACAAGGAATGACACATAATTGTTGCAGATGGCAACTGAATCTTGACCCCCAAAAGAAGAAAAGGGGAGGGGAAAAATTGTCAGTGCTAAGGTTTTCTGCATGTGGTATGTGCAGCCATAGAGATGGAGGACCTGGGAGCAGCAAAGCAGTTTCGAGAACTGTAAGCAAGTTCCAAAACACATTCCTCCTGTCACTTTTGAAAAGCCAGGAAGCAAGCTGAGCCCCAAAAGCCTAGTAGTTTTATCTGAGAGGAGTTACATTTAACTTGCAAATGATAATTTCAATTTTGATAAGGTTGTGGGTTATTCCTGAATGCTACAAGCAGTCCCTGCAAGTGAAGCACGTCACGAGCTACTCCGATTACTGACTTTTTCCACATTGCAAGCCAAAGGAAGGATAAATGCGTGTGGAGTCGCATATGGCAGTGTTCCCCAGGAAAACCTAGCTCTGCCTCCTCTAGCACATTCAATGCAATTAACCCCCTCTTTTATTTCAGTTACTACAACCCACACAATTTTTGCATGGGTAATTCAGTCCTGGTACTTTGCCAGATGATCATAGACTGTTCCTGTTGAGCTGCAGGTGAGCCTGAAGACAGGGTGAGAGTTCTCAGAGACAATAATTTGGCCCGTGCTCTTGCAAAAGAGGCGCCTCCTTCCCATGGACAGGATTTACACCACAGTGTTTGTTCCTGTGACCAAATTCCTGGAGCATGTGGAATGGCTCTGGCTGTAGTCTCATGTTCCCCATGACTCCTATGCCTTTCTGCAGATACAGTGTTACCTTCAGCAGGGCTGGCAAGGCTTCACTTCCTCCTAGGCTTACAAGGAGGGTCTTCAGGTTTCCAGCAAGTGCTCCCTTCGGAAGTGGAACCCAGCTGTTTGTGTCATCTGGGCATCACCAGTATCGATTCCAGGGGGGGAGAGAAGACAAGTTCCCCAAATAAACCGAAGGCGTGCCTTCTGCAGGCTGCCACTTCATTGCATTCGCTTATGCACCACCTCAAAAGGGTGTTGATTATTAGTGTCCTCTAGATAATTTACAACAGCCTCTTCTACTCATGGGGAAATTTAGGCAAAAATTAGGGAGTGTCTTAGGCCAATACATGTCACCTCTGTAAGGCAGAGTTACAGGGTGGAAATCCTGAGCCCTGCTGCAATTAGTACCTCATACTCTGCTCCCTCTTACAGTCCTGGGTTTCCACAAAAGCAGCCAGTGAAAATGCCGTCGCAGATCATGTGGTTCATGGTATCTTAGAATTGAAAAAAAGACTAAGGGAGCTACGGAGAAAGTTTTCCCAGACTTTAGAGTATATATTAGGCAAGGAAATCAGAGACTAGAGCTAAATTAATGCCAATTGCTCCCAAGAGAATGAAGAAGCAATAGAAAAATAAAAGCCAGTTGGGTCAAACTAAGAGCTTTTCTTTCCATGTTTTAAAGTCTTTTAAAAAAGCAATGATTTGACTAAAATTTAAGCTTCTCAATATTTTTTTTAAATGAAATTTTCACCACATTTCCAGGGTTCCTAAACAGCTTAGTCTTGAAAGTTGTGTATCTAGATAGCTTAGGCTTTTTCAGCCGTTGATCTGCTTTTCCCATAATAATAGTAGTGGAACTTAAGAAAGAGTCTTTCCCTTGTTCCAGACAGTAAACTATAAGAATGGCCAGAACAAACAGGCTTTGCAGAGATTTTACCATCTCTTTTGTTTCTTTCCCAGGCTGCAGAAGAGTGGAAGTTTGTTGCGATGGTTCTTGATCATGTTCTTCTTGGCATATTTATGCTAGTTTGTATTATAGGAACATTAGCTGTATTTGCTGGTCGCCTTATTGAATTAAATCAGCAAGGATGAACATCAGCTGGAAACTATTTGCTACCCTGGTCAGCATCTGAAAGCATCTTAACCATCAAAACCTGGCCAGCCTCCGAAAGTTTCACAGACAGAAATCAGTTCCTGCTGGGAAAGAGCAGGGATAATAAAACAGAAGGCTCCATGCTTAGCACTTCTGAGCTGCTGCTCCATGGCATTTCATGGCCAAAAGCAAACACTTGCATTAGAAACATTTGGTAAACTGACTGACTGCCAACCAGGTTTTGACCCATTTTACCATTCATTAAAAAACGTTAATGTATTAATAAGACTGTCTGACTTTGTAACCCTCAGCTACAATTCCAGTGAAACCAATAACAGTGTAATAAGCTTTAGCAGAGCTGTATATCTGTATCCAACTTTAGTGTCCAAGCTGGTTTCAATATCTGCCCTGCGGTTTTTGTATTGGCAGAGTCACAAATGACTCCGCTTGTACCACTGGATGTAATCAGCAGAAATATCTCAAATTTCATGCTTAAGCACTGGATTTTCATGCACAAATCCGAAATGACTGACTGTCATATGTGAGACTACCTGTGGAAACTTTTGATGCAGCAAAGAAGAGGGTGTATTCCTTACTGTGGGAAGGATCCAGTCTCAGCTAGCTGGGTCCCACAGGTATTTTTTGCTATCAAGTCCCATGGAAAATGACTTGTAGAGGAGGATTTTTTGCTCTGTTTTATCACCAAACCCTGCTCTGTGACCATCTGTTGCTGCTCTCTTATTTTTACCTGCTAATACTCATTATAAGAAGCCCCATATTCATTATATATTAATGCTGAGGATTTTCAGTTGTCAACAAAGCTGTTCTGCAATTGCATCCTAAGGGAAAGGTTTAGGCTTGAGGTGAAAAGATGATATCCATAAGATAACTTCTGTGCTCAGCCTACTCTGCACAGGGAGGACTGATTTCCACTGTCCTTTTTGACCAACGTGAGGGGAAGATTCAAATATGGGGATGCTGAGTATGACATCTTAAACACAGTTCTCTCTGTTCCCTGAAAGCTGTCTCCTGCCCTGCTGAAATATAGCATGGACACTGAAGTCAGACACAGCATTCATTCCTAGGGAAAGCGTGGATCTCAGCTTTGTGCGTGACAAAATACCAGGACACATCCTGCTCTGAGCAACACAATTGTCCAAACATCGTTCAAATGTTGATCAGCAGCTCACTCTAGTGGCTAAAACTAAGTAGTACTGCTTTTGGCCGCAGACCTCTGGGTTTTAGCCAATACGCAACATAATCAACAAGCCTATGCGTTTTTCTTTAATACAGACTAGGAGTGTTGCTTATTTTGCTCAAAAGTAAATAAGGAGAGGTGGGGCAACTGATACAAGTCATCTTCCCCAGCTGGTTGTCCAAGTCAATAGGACTTCTTTGCTAACAGCTGTAAATAACTTGCTGTGAGCTTAATAAAATAATTTATATTATGTTAATGCTCCATAGGAACGCATCATGTCTGCAGAGGACAGGCATTTGAAATGCTCTATAGAGAAAAACAGGCACTTGAGCAGTACTTCCAGCATTGCACAGTGTTTGCTGGACAATGTTTTGGTGAGCTGCAGCCCCAAGTAAAGCAAACGGTTTGTCTGGGGCAATCAATCACTTGTAACACTTTGCTCAGCTCTTACAGTTTAGATGATGGTAATCTTTGCCTCCCTGGATGATCATTAACCTTGTAAATGCTGTATGCTGGGTGCAGTCTCTGCAGGGAGATGGGAGTGCTTGCTGCAGCTCTGTAAGTTCTCAGCCCTTGGAGAGACTCACGCTTTCTCTGGCTCACAATGAGCTAAGCTGCAGCGTAACAGTGCCTGGGACTTAATTTGGGAGACTGTGATTGGCACTAAAACTGACAGAATAATCCTCTTACAGAAGCATATGGTTGAATCTTAGCATTAAAAATAAACATGAAGTAACAAGATTCATGGTGAGCACCCACAGTACCTTTGTTCAGCTTCCGCAGCTTCCTCAAGGCAGATCTGGGTCTCGGCCTCCAAATTCCACCTATTTGGGTGCCTGGGTATGTGCATGGACAGACGCGCTCCTGCTGGCCCGCTTCTCCAGCTCTCTTCATCTGCAGCTAGCTACCACGATGCAGCGTTCTCCTTCCACTTCCTTAGAAAAAGTTTTGAAAATATTTATTTGATTTTTTTATTATTTGCTTGTGATAGTCTGATCTGTCTTACAGGCACAGCAAATCTGCCTTCCTATCACACTTGAGACCTGACGAGAGGTGAGACTCACATCTCAAAAAATGTGACACCAGGCAGAAATAAATGCTAACCACTTCCCTTCTTAGGTCGCAGAATCCAGGCATTGTATTCTGACTCTCCAAAAAATGGTCCTCCAAATATCAACTAGCACATTTTAGGAGACAGTTCATCTGCATCTTTTTTTTTTTTTTTTGCTTTGCTTTGGATACTCAGATTGTTCCAGTCTTCTTTATTCTCTGTTCCTAGCTCACCTTTGTGATACATTTTTCTTACATACCACTAGCATCCCCTGTTACTTGCTGAAAGAGATTACCCTTACCTACAAACTATTTCTTCTCATCTGCTGCTGTCTTTTTAACGTGTCAGCACGTCTGCTAAAATAGTAGCTTTGGAGGTTGTAAATATGCTGTCTCAGTCACTGCCAAAACTAATTTGCTGTCAATGTATAAGCACCTATTTTCTAATGATTTCTCATTTACAGCACCGTAGCCTCTCCCTGCAATTTTAACACGAAACTCGCCTCTCTCCTACATTGGGAGCACCAGCATCCCCAGGGAGCTGGCCCTGAATAATACTTGTGAAACCCACACATGCATCTCTTCTGCCTCATTGTTTCAACAGGCAAATTTTGGCTCTGAGCTTTGACTAACAGTTCTCATGATAAGCAAAACAAGAAATAAGCCTCACATACTCATTATTTTCTCTAATAAATGTAAAAAAATAACAAAGTGCAAACATCACAGTGCTGAAGTAAGTAGACCTCATTTAAATGAAGGCAGAGCAGGATTGGGTGAGAGGTGAGAGTTTGGCAGTGATGGTGCTCTGAGCGGTTAACTTGTCCCTCTTTTAACTGCCATCTTCTTGCTATTAAAGCTGCTTTTTCTCACTTGAGCTTGTTGATACCACCATATTTATATCCTTGATAGAATATCTCTCTGGAACATCTCCATCTTCTTCAGACTCATTATCTTTTCAATTTTGAAGCAATTTGTCAATTAACTTGCCCCTTCCCACCCCTTTAGCTGACCTTCAGCTACTTTCTACTCAAAACGGATATTTTGCTCTCAGAGATGCAGCCACCCCCAAATCTCTTTCCTCTATGGCACTTGTGCTGTTCAGGAGACCTGACCCTTCTGAGGGGCTTATGTGAATTTTGAAAAGTCCACTACTTTATACCAGCTTCAAGGGAGCAGTTTCACCTCTGTGTGAATCTAAAATCAGAACAGGCTGCTGCTCTTCATCGTCACAAGGCAGACGAGCTAATTTTGATTGCTTTATTATGTCTATTCAGCCAGTTGCATCTCAGCTTGGCAAAGCATAGTCGAGTTGATCAACAGAACGAGAAGAAAAATGACATTTGCTAAGTTGATCATGAGCTTGCCTATGCCATGGGTGATCATTCACCTGCAACTCATGCTTAGGTCCTGAAGTCTTCTTCAGTTTGAGAGTTTTTAAGAAACCAGATTGTTGTTTCAGGCAATGGTAAAACAATTTAAGGCCTCATTTTTTCTCTGGGATATAAATTGCTGCCAACCCCCTTGCTGTGGCCATTGGCCTAGAGATGCGTGAAAGCAGTGTGAGTTTCATCATCATGCTGTGCTGACTCAGCAGTTCCTCTTTCCACAGCTGAAGCAAAACACAGTGGGTAGGGACAGCAGGGAGACAGAGTCTGCGTAACACAGGACCCACAGAGTGCATAAGCACTGTGCTGCTACTGGAGAAAGGAAGCACATTACCTCCTTTTGTTTTGTGGTATGGTGGCATGCCAGATGTCACTTTTACAGTCACCGATAGTTTAGCACATTAGAAATCGTTTTGACTTTGGACACTTTAGAAGGTTGCTGTGCTTGGATCCAGTTAGAAAATCTCACATTTTCATAGGTTAACTAATGCTAGATAAAGTCTAACCAGCAGGCAAGAGTTCAAAGCAGGTTGTAGGTTACCGCAGTGCAGTGATGATGGGTCACTCAGTGAATTTTCCATAAAGGGGGAACTCTTTCCTGGCAAAGGCTGACAATGTTTCCTGTCATCCCAGCACAGATCTCCCACCGCAGCACGTATTCCCAACTTCTAACAGCCGAGCAGATCTGTATCAGTGTTTGTTATTTATCCCATATGGAGGCTGGAATAAACACACCACATGGTATTTCTCCAGTACCTCGTCAAGAGGAAGCTATTTGCCTCTATGTGACTTTTCAGCTAACCAATGACCCAAATGCAGTATGCCGTGCTTAGGAGCCTCGTGTGGATTTGCGACCCTCTTTAGGGAGCTATAGGTCTGTAAAGACAGTAAACACAGAGTACCTGCAGATTTTCCATTTGTGAGCTCCATAATTTTTGCCTGCAGGCTAATCTAGGTTGTGTGCATGGGTCAGAAGAGAGTAGAGAAAAAAAAATCGTACCTGTTTTTGTGTCTATCTTGCAGTGCTCCAAGTATGCAATGACACAGAAACAGAAATGGTCTATATAAAAAACGGTTTGGAACTGTACACTGAAGGCAAATCAATAATCCCATTGGTTTTAGGACAGCATGTCTCACCATGATGCTGTGTCTTTGGGCAACTGATCATCCCCTGGTCGAAACATGAAAGTAAGTTGTAGCAGATGTGGCTCAGGACACAGGTACTCAGTCTTTGACCTTGCTGGTATGTGTTTCTACAAGTGATTCAAGGACATATTTAAGTTCTTCAGGAAACCGGTCTCTAACATTCACGTATCTTATACAACAGTGTCATGTAGGTTCTGGGCTGGACCGTGTCCATACATTGAGTAAACAAAACACATCCAAATGCTTCCAAAATGTGAAATCCTGCAGAGACAAAAGCATGTGTGATGAACGTGTCAGCTCAAACAGGTACTCAGGACACAGCCCTCACCTTTCAAACCTTGCTCCTATCTGCCCAAGTTACTCCATTAGGTGTATTTGAGGCATTTTTCCATTCGAGACGTTAGTGCTAGTCCCAAAAACATTAATAGAAGTTTTGTTTCTAGAAAAATTTAGTCACGCTGAGAAGGAAAAGGAAGCAGAATCTATTGCTTGTCTGGCAAACCAATCTCTGCATGAGCTAATTGAGGTAAGAAGCACAAATGCTTTTTGGGGCACCATGTAGAGAGGGGTAATTGACCTTCCCACACCTTGGCATACTGCAAAGCTTAAAAAGGAAAAAGCAAGTACCTCTTTCCCACTGTTTAATTATATTTCTACTCCACTGTGTGTGTCTCTGCCTGCTGCCTTGCCATTCCCCAAGCTCCACTACCCCTCCCCTGCTGGCTGCTATCGAGGCCATCGGAGGCAGGTAAGGAAAATGAAGCGTGTTGAGAGCTCTGCGACCAAATAGAGCATCGGGAGCTGAGGGGAGAGGAGACTCTGCTTAACAACCTTTGGGGCTTGCAGCTTTCCCAGAAGGCCGGGGCTGTGCAGAGCAGGAGCGGGAAGGGGTAGCAAACCTCTTCCCTCCAGCAGCCTCTGCCAAGGGGTGCAATGGGGGCCAACAAAACAGAAGGCAAAGCTGCCAATGCAGGCAATAGGCATAAACAGGGAACAGATGAGGTTCATACAAGAGAAAGTTCACGGAATGGGTTGGGCTGGAAGGGACCTTAAAGATCACTCAGTTCCAATCCCCTGCCATGGGCAGGGACACCTCCCACCATAGAATCATAATATCATAAGGTTGGAAGAGACCTCTGAGATCATCGAGTCCAACTGTACCTGTATAATTCCTCAACCCTGTCCCTAAGGAACTCATCCACCCATCTTTTGAACACCACCTCCCTGGGCAGCTGTGCCAATCCCTGACCACTCTTTCAGTGAAGAAATTCTTCCCAATGTCCAGTCTGAACCTCCCCTGGTGCAACTTGTGGCCATTTCCTCTCGTCCCATCCCTGTCACCTGTGAGCAGAGCCCAGCACCCACCCCGTCACAGCCTCCTTTCAGGCAGGTGTGACAGTGATGAGGTCTCCCCTCAGCCTCCTCTTCTCCAGGCTGAACACCCCCATGTCCCTCAGTCTCTCCTCGGAAGACCAGGCTGCTCGAGGCCACATCCCACCTGGCCTTGAGGTATCCACCGCACCTCCCTTGAGGGAGGGGGCAGCCCGTGCCACGGGCGCCCGAGGCCAGGGCGAAGCCCCGCCAGCACTGACAGCTCGGGTCTGTTGCACTCGGGGCCCCGGAGCCTTCGGGGCGATGTGGCGGCCCATTAACTCTGGGTGTTCTCAACGGGACACCCGGCGACGCGGGAGCGCGGGAAGAGTCGCCCAGCGGGGCGGCCTCGCTCCGCCAGCCGGGGGCGACGGCGGGAGCGGGGGGCGCGCGGCCCCAGCCACCCCCGGGCCCCGCCCGCTGCCGGGCCGTGTGCGGCGGCGCGGGCGACGGGGAGCGGCGCCCCCGGGCCGGGCCGCGCCGCGCCGCTTCCTGCCGCTATAAATAGCGCCCGGCCCGGCATGTCCGCGCAGCGCTCGCTGAGCTGCCGCGTTCGCCCGCAGCGGTAAGGGGGCCCGGGGCGGCAGGGGAGCTGGGGCCCGCTCGCTTCGTGCTTCTTCGCTCTTTCTCTCTCTTTTCTTCCAGAGCGCCCTGCCCCGGGCCGGGACGCGCCGCTCCCCATCCGTCCCTGCTTCCCCCCGGGCACGGAGCGGGGCGCCCGGCTCCGCAGCTCGGGCTGCGCCTCTGCCCGGAGCTGCGGCGCGGTGCCCGGTGGGGGCCGTGCCCGTCCCGGCCGGCTTGGCGGGGTGCGCGGGGCCGTGGGCGCGGCGCTGCCCGCGGGTGCGGCACCCACGCGGGGCACTCGCTCGGGCAGGTGTTTATGGTATGTTATGGTTACGTTACGTTGCAGCCTTCCTCCCCCGAGTGCTTTCGTCTGTGGCCAGCGTTGAGGTGAAGCTTGTAGTTAGGCTTCCCCGGGGAGGCAGCTGGACAGGTTTGTGGCCTCTGTGATAGTTCTTGGGGGCTTTTTGAAGGAGTGGAGTTTGGGAACTTGAAATCTTAATTTCAGCTTGTTTGGCTTTTGTTTGCATCTTTTGATAAACACCATGTGCAGTGCAGGACTCTGTTTTTCTGAGTGGCTGTTCTTCAGCTGCTGCCGTGTGCCCTGCTCGGGCCTCTTAAAAGTAAAACAGCAGAGGTGCAGTGGTTGGTTGTGACACCAAGGTTCAGGAACCCATGTGAGATACTTTTATATTGCTCCTTTATTCTTGAAGTCCTTCCTCCAAGAGAAGGCTGTAATGAGCAGCTCTTCTCAGTGTTCTTGACCTCCAGATGATGGGCGGTGTGTTTTGCTCTTCCTTCACACCCTTGTCAACTCTCTTCCTACTTTTGTCTCTGTTTCTTCTGTCCATTAGCTCTTCCAAGCCCAATTTGTGAGCACAGTGCAGAGGCCAAAGAGAGCACATGAAAAAGTAGTCGTCCTGAGTGTGTTTGGCCCCTGTAATTCCCCACAGCATGCCCCTCCTGGGAGCCCTACCCTCAAAGGCAGGAGGGATGGTGGTGCTGCTGTGGAGGCTCTGGCAGCGCACTGGGTGCTGTGAAGCACGAGGCAGGCTGAGCTGGCCTGTACTTTTCCCTCTGCCAGAGTGGACGAGGGGAAGGAGCATGTGAGGAGGAAATACTGCTGTTGCAGAGTACTTCTGCCCTCTGTGCGATGGAGCACGTGAGGACAGACGCGGAAAGAGAGATTCAGGAAGAGAGTATGAGAGAGAATCGGGAGGGGGGACAGAGGAAAGTTACAAATGGAGAGGAAACGCTTTTTATATGTGCAAAAATGTTTAAAGAACTGATTAGCTAAGGGAAGAGCAAATATCCTAAAAATACAAGATTGTATCTCTTCAGTCCCTGTTATTGTTCCTCCAGAAAGTGCTGCTTTTCATTCTTCAAATGTTATATGTGTTTTTCTGCCTCGCTCTTCTAGGCTCTTCAGCATCCTCTGACCTCAAGCTGAGCGGGCCGTTGCCCTTAGCTACACGTTTGACAGACAGATACTATCCATGTTGTATCCGAAATGGTTGCTTCCATAGTTGGTTAAGGCAAGTTCCCGAGGAATGTGAAGCGAGAGGCATGCTGGTTCCTGTGGTTGGCCTTGACTGAAGTGCAAGCTCCTCGGAGCAAGTGCTGCACCCTGGAGCCTGCGGTCAATCTGCACGTTGCCCTTGGTGGTTTAGGGATTTCTGCCTCCCCTCCTGTCTGTCACACCCCTCCCTTATCTCTTATTGCCCCTCACTTGTTTTGCCCCACTCCGTGCTGCAGCTCATTCAGCCGCTCCTGGTTATCTGAGGAGTTGTGCTGTAAGCTGAATTGCTGAAAGGTTCCGCTATCTGGGTTAAAAATCTCTGGAAAAGGAGAGAGGGGAGGAGGAGCAGCTGCTCCCTCTGTCTGTACAGAAGTCCCCTATTGAAGCTGTGCTGCCTTTGCTGTGCCTCCTGCTTTGGGATCACTCAGTCGAATTTCTGCTGTTGCCTTGGTATTTCAACTGAAATCACATTTTCAGCTTTCTACAGAATTACATTACCCTCTGAATGGCATCAGGTGCTGTCTTTGGGGGCTGCATTGCTACAAGACTATTATACCTTTCTCTTTTTTTTTTTTTTTTTTGTTTGTTTGTTTTTTAAGAGAAGCCCAGAGTTATCACAAAATTGCATCAGGCTTCAGCACTTGTGCATCTAGAAAAAGGTATTAGCTACAGAAAGAGCAGTTTCCCACCTGTGACAAAAGGTATGAGCTTTACATCTGATGACCTCCAGACCCTCTTTAGTGGAGAGGCTACTGAGGAGCATGAGCTGTGCAAATCCCTCTGAAGGGAAACACTGCAGTATTGTTATCAGTTACACACAGTGCATAAAGTTCTAACAGCTCTTAGTTTTCTGCCTTGCTTGTATAATCACCAAGCTTTTTTTGAGGGGAAAAAAAGTGTATGTTGGTGTTGTCTGACAAATGTGATGTGAGGACAGGAATTCTTAGGTGTCCTTTGGAGGCACATACATGGTTCTTAGTTACACTATTTAGTGAAATGTCCTTATACAGCAGCCTTTAGAAATGTTCTGTGGTTTTTAATATGCTGATCATAGTCTAATATGTTGAATCTCCATCTGGATAGTGCACTTAGGTATGGAAGGCATGAGAAATAGTGATGCAGCAGAGGGGAGGGTTTCTTTAGTTTATTCTTGTGCCACTTCTTCACAACAATGAAATGTTATCAAAATTAAAATCTAATTAAAGGCTTTTGTGTTATTGCTACTGACTTCTCTTGTTATAACTTGGTTCAAAATCCACAGTGCTAGATGTAATTGAGTTGGGGTAGGGAGAGTGCCCTTTAAATGGGGAGATGGTTAAGTTTTTTGGTCTGGGAGAACAGGTGTTAATAATGCCAAAGATGAGGGTACTTGAAGTGGCCATAATTCTTCAAGGTAGCTGTCTATTCTGCAGTTAACGCCTATTCTTGTTTAGCTCCTTGATTCAAAGATCTACGTGAAAATGTCTGTTATTGAATAATAACTGCTGAACTGTTAGTTTCCCCATAGCCCAGAAATGGGATTATTAAAAACTGAATTGAATAAAGATGTCTAGAATTATGCTTTGGTAGAAGACTTTATTTAAAATATCTTGGATGCTTGTGGTGACTGTTATGATAGCGGTGTAGTGCTCTCAGGTAGCACCAGCTACATGTTTTCATGTCTAGATATCTGAAGAGGATGAAGGGGAAGGCGATCAATGAACTGTTTACTACATTTGCACTCTGTTGTGATTCTCCGCAAACACTATGCCATCACTGCTCAGTTGTAAGTGAAATCTGAATCGTGAAAATTATTTTTTCAGTGGAAATAAGGGCTCTGAAAGATATGGCAGCCCTTCTTCAGCCTTGTAGGCACGTAGATCTGAAAGAGCAGCTGTCCTTGGGCCTTATCCAACTCTGTTCACAAAGATCAGTGGAGAGTCTCTAAGGCTGGAGAGGCAAGTAGTGAGGGAGCAGTTTCATCTAAATCTGAGAGATCAAAGGAGTTCAGAATAGAAAGTTTTTCCTTATTCCTGGAAGGAGATAAACGGGAAGTTCAAGGAGTATTTCAAGAACCTGTTTTGTAACGCTTAATTCTGCTGTAACCTTGTTAGCGTTCGTCTGCGTTTGGTTCCAATTACACATAAGTATACTTCAGAGTTAAAATATATAATTTTGTAAGTCCTTAAACCATTTATGTTGCAGAAGCAAATGTTCCTGGGATTTAAGCTGTTTATGTGACACCACTCATCTTTAATCTCTTCAGTGTGTGTGCATGTAATTCCTGCCACTTCCTTCCTGGGACTAAGTCCATGTGAAAGACCCTCGTGTTCTCCAGTGCATGTTTTTATGACGGGGCTCTCCATCTCATTTGAGCTAAACTTCAGTACGTAGCTCCTGCTGAGGAAACTGCAGGATATTCTTTAACGGGAAATAATAGAGGTTAAAATAAATGCTCTTAGCAGCTTCAGCGAGCCCAAAATAGCTTGTGTGTGTTTCTCTTGTGATAACTTCAGGAAGTGGGGTGATTCCCTTTTCCTCCCTCTAATATTTTTGGTGCGTGCTGTGCTTGAGTGTTGAAGTCTTCTTGCCGTGAAGAGCAGGCAGTGTGGAGCAGGCTTCTCTGAATTTTCCTGCACCCTAACTTAACAGGACCAGAAGTGAGCTCTAATAAGAAATTGCATTCCTCAACTCATTGTACTTCTTGCAAAAAACTGCTGGCAAGTTGGTGAGGGTGGTTAACCACTGGAATTGGTTGTCCAGAGAGATTGTGGAGTCTCTGTCCTTGAGAGGCTCTAAAAACTGGACTGGACAATGCCCAAGTGATCTGTTGTAAGCCAGGTTAGCCTGCTCTAAACGAGATGAGCTCCAGTGGTTCCTTCCTGTTGGCTGTATGCTATGTTTCTGCATTACTGGATAAGCATGGCTGCTTTTGTTTGTTCTCTGAACATCTGGGAATAAAAGTGGTCTCAAAACATCCAAAAATGGCCTTGAGAGGTCTGAATAAAGACTTCAAAAATTGGAGTGCAGAGAGAAGCATAGTGTGGGGAGGTGACTGCCCAAAGTCTCATAGCAGCAGGTCAGTAATAGTGTTGGGAAAGGATCATAAATCTTCTGACTGGCAGGCTAGTGCCTTAGTAGTTAAAAGATGTTGTCTTTAAACATAAAACCACCTCCTTTCCCTACTTAACTACTTTCAGATCAGTCTGCCACAGAGACTACTTTTACATTCTGAAAGATGTTTGGTTTTCTTCTTGTTTTTTTTGTTTTTGTTTTTTTTTTTTGCTTTATCTGCTATATTTATAGGGTTTTTTAGTACTAAAGAACAGTTTATTGCATTGACTTTTTCAGGAAATACTGAGAACATCAGATCTGGAAAAGAATTTGGTGAAATAAAGACATGAGCTGAAAAGGAAATTTTTAGAAAGTGATGTTATTCCCAGTTTGCTGCAAAACAATTAATCTTTTATTTTTAACAGAGGAAAAGAGCAGAGAAGCTGTACACTGAATCCACATTTGAATCTTTCTTTTAAAAAAGAATAAAAATCACTTGAAGAAAACTTTTTAGAATCTGTAAGCTGAGAACAGAGATCAGCATTTTAAAGAGTACCGTGGAAGGAGTTAAGCTATGAATTAACTGCATCTGTGTTTCAAATCCAAATGCTACGAACAAGGCACTATTCAGATCTTCAGTTATAAGTTATGCTGAATTCATTCTGCTGTGTGTGTTTGAATACTGTTGAGAGGAGAAAAAGAAAACTGCAACATATTAAAAAAAAAAAATCATTACTCTTGGTAGCTTGTTTTTGAAGTGATGAAGCAGGATTCTCCTATCCCATCTCTTTTCATGTGTGTGTCTAGCACTTACGGAGGTCATCTGCTAATCATTAGCAGCTGTGAAACTATGGAGTTACATAAGCATAACTAAAAGTCAGTGGAGCTTTGCATCATTCAGCAGATCTGTGCATCACTTACAAAACCAATCTGTTATTGTGGTGAATACCTCACTTGACATGGGTATCTAAATACGAAGAGAACATCAGCAGGCATGGAAAGTTGGGAAATCCTTTAAGTCATAGAAATCAGATAGGATAATGTGTTACTTTACTGTTGCCACAAGCTGTTGTCCAATTATGTGTGCATTGCTGCTCTGTGAAGAGAGCTGTGTGTCGGAGTAATGCCCTGCGACAGCTGAGCCTGCCAGCTGCACGAAGCTGAACTGTCTAGGCAGCTTTTCTTGGGAGATAGGTATGGGTGCTATGCCTGGCTGCAGTGGGAACAAGACAAGTGTGAATGTATCCCAAATTAGCCGTGCTCAGTGATACAACAAGCAGTCTTAAGCATTAGAAAAGGCATCTTTACAATGGGACATGTGTAGAGATGAGAACTTGAGTATTTCTCTTGCCAAGAGGTCCCACAGGGCATGTGAGAGTGTGCTGGCACGGACAGCCCGAGGCTGGTAAGCACAAGGCTGCCCCAGGTTTGTAACACTGGCTCAGCACACCACAGGGCTTGGTTGGCAGTGTGAGTTTCTGCCCACTGAACCTTGAGGGCATATAAACATTAATCTCCTGTGCTTCTGCCTATTAAATCATAGATTATATAGTGATTTTTGTGATCCAGACTCTGGTTTTGTTTTCAGATTTTTGTCCTGGTTTAAAGGTCTCCATAGGCAGCAGGGACTGGGAAAGGGTGAGTGCAATGTTTTCAAATATGATCCTTAAAATACTTGTTCTTTGGAATTTGAGTAAAATGAGTCCCACCAGATGAAGTGTCCCTTCAGATCAGTCTGTGCATCCAGCGCTCAAAGCAGTGCCATGGCCCCTTTTTCAAGAAGTGAAAGAGGAGTTTGCCTGAGCTTCCATTTCCCCCCACACACACACTTTTCTTTCCCTTTTTGTTTTTCTTTTTTTAAAGCAGTGATGTTAAGTTAAGTTCGAGAGCTGCTGCCCTAGATCAGTGGTGTCTCTGCTATTTCTGTTGGGAACAACAGATGGTGCCTCGTTAGTTCACCTCACCGGCAGGTTCTGAAAATGAGGGACCTTATAGCCCCCCCTGAAATGACCCTGGTCCCTGAGGTAAAATATAGGTGCTTGGAGGCCACGTGCAGGCTCCAGCTGCTGAGGTAGCACTGTAGAGCCGTAAGAGTGGCACGAATCGGGAACCTTCTTTTTATGAGTAGCCTGAACAGACTGATAACTGGTTTTGTAACTGGCATCAGCTAGGTAGCTTTTTAATAGAAAGACGTGGGTGGTGAAAAATATTTGGGGGTTGGGTTGGGGAAGGGAACGATTGCTTATTCTCCCCTTCTCTTACCTGAGGAAGTGTTCCTCAGCTAGTAATTCAAGGATGCTACTTTGACAGTCTTTTGGATAAATGTGGATTGCAGTTCGGCAATCACAGACAGCATCAGCCATGCAATACTAAGCCCTACAGTCCTCTTCAATTTACCACAGTTCATCAGTCCTCCCATGGCCATCATGTCAGTCAGTGCTTTCTTCATGTCCTGATTTACCTGTTTGCCTGTTGTCTGACCCACTTTGCCTAACCCAGTTCCAAAAGTTTGGGGTTGGGTTTTTTTTTCCTGGCATGGAAATGCAAAACTGAGAATTTTCACTTACATTTGAATCTACTGAGAACAGTTTTCAAAAGAAATGTGAAACGTAAACCAGGAAGGGTGCTGTCGGTTGCACATGTTGTAAGTAAACAAACCGCATGCTTGTGCACATAAGTGAGTTTGCATGAATCAATATATTGAACTCTACATGTGTGTGTTTGGTCAGATGCTCCTTGTTTTTTCATATGGTCATACATATTGGCTTTGATTTTAGGACCTTTGAGATAGGAAATGCATTTATCAATGCCCAGTAGAATACAATTGCTATTCCAATAGAATGAACTGAAAAAATCAAATTATAGCAGTAACTTGGTAAGGCAGGTATGAAAGTATGTCTGTTTCAGAGAATGCTGTTCACCTAAGGCCACAGAGGCAGCACGTACCAGTACATAATTGTTCCTGTCTGCAGGCTGTATTTTCAAGCCACACCAGACTAATACTGCTTTGAAACTGAGAAAAAGATACTCCTTAAACTTATAACTTTTCCAATCGATAGTTTTGGGTTCCCAAATGCCATCTGAATGCTCACATGGCAGCAAATAGCCCCAAAACTTTGTTTTAATACTAGGCAGTAACAAGCCACAAGGAAATAATTCTCCCTCGCACCTTCCTACTGTATTTTCAATTACGAGTTCTGCATTTGATCTGAATAGGTGGCTTAGGGAGGGACAGAAAACCTGTTTCATGGCACAACTTAGTTTAAATATATTAATTTTAATTGAATTGACTAGTGTCTCTTGGATGTAAATTAACAACTTATGTTCTTATTTGAAATTAAAACTAAACAACATAAGATTATGGTTTACAAAGTAAAGCATACTATGGAGAGTTGCTGCACGGTTACACTTACTTGTCTCCTTAAATGAAACCAGAGCAATATTTATTTCCTCAGTTATTGGTTATCCTCTTCCTGGCAGGTCTCTGCAGGATCAGTCTCTCCTAGTTTTATTATAGCTGTTTCTTTTTTCATTTGTGTGTCCTTAAAAAAAGTATGCATGCTGACTGAAGTCAAGAGGAAGACAAATTAACTTGAGCTGCTATAGGGAACTAGAAAATGAAGTGTTCCATAACTGACAAACAGCTTGAGATGACTGGACAGGTTCCCTCTTTATTCATCTAAAATGCGCCAGTTGTTTAGCAGAACATCCCCGATAATGTGAGTGAATTGCAGGGTAAAACCCAGTTGGATGTCGTCATGTGCAGTACTTAAATGAGAACAACTGAGGGATTTTGTGCTTCCAAGGGAAAGCACTCATTGTTTGTGTTATTTTCAAAGTTCCCCAAGAAAGTTTCCTCTTAGGAGGAGTAATGGAGTTTATAGTTCTTTACAGTAAGAGTGGTATAAGACTGCTCTTTTGCTTAGATGGAGAGCTTTTATTCCTCTCAAAAATGTTTGTTCACTGTCTAGTCATGAGTCAACAAGACTGATGGGGCATTAAAGAAACCATGGTAATGGTACCACATGGTATTATATACCAGAGCATTCACAGCTTCCAAGGCCTTTGCTCTGGGCCATCTGCTGTGAAGTATGGGCAGAAACAAATGAAAATGGAATGGAAAAAAACGGGGGGGGGGGGGGAAGGAAAGTTAAAAAAACCAAACAAACAAAAAAACCTACCAGTTTGGGGTTGTTTATCTTGACTATCCCGTTATAATGGAGATAAGGAAGTGTCCCACTGTTCTTTCTTAGCTAGGCATGACTTCGTGCCCAAGGAAGTGAGAACGGAGACACACACATACACAATAAAAGAAATCGCTCTGGGCTAGCAAAGGGGCTGGTTCAGCTCTGCCCTTGAGGCAAGTTTGCTGTGTGGGTTCAGCACTGAGCAGAGACCAGTGGAGCAGGATTGCTCCAGGTAAGGCCAGGACAGCGTTTCCTGGGGCTTTCCTCAGGTCTGTTTTCCATCAGGTTTCTGAGGTGCTGCCTGTTAGCTGGTGGTCACTGCTGGTTATTTTTTTTAGAAAAAAATCATGAAGATAGGATCACTCTCTTCTGCTTTGAAGCCTTGACATCTTTCTTCTAAAGTTTTGGAGGGTTGCTGTAATGTGACTGTACCAGAGAGGAAAAATAAACTGAGATTTGCAATAAACCTCAATTCTGTCTAATGAAATTTTTACAAACTGAAGTCTCACTTCTCTGTTTCTCTGACATGTTCAGGTCTTGCTTCTTCATTTCTAAACAGAGCGTATGAACTGTCATTTTCTGTAACGTGCATCAGTGAAAGATCTCGTACCCTGTCACTAAGGAATCCTGTCTGGTCTAAGGGTGAGTATAAAAAGAGATTTTTAAAATATTTCTTAAGGGTATAATTATGGGAATAGCTTCATGGACAATCAAAGGTCTTCAAAACTGGAATTTCCAAGGGCAGCCTGAGGTGCTGACTTTGCCGTTAGAAGTTGAGAGAACAGTCGTTGTCCCATTTAGCAGCAAAAAGCCCAAAGTTAAATAAGTCACAAAGTTTACTTAAATCCAAACTACTAACATCATGAAACCTAAAGTAGGTATAAACAGCCTGTATCACAGCTGGTGTCACTAAGCCCCCGCTGGCAGTGTATAGCGACAGGGAGGTGAGTGAAGAAACACCTTTAGCCTCCTGCAGTGTGTGGGGCTGCTTCAAGGCATTGCTGGGGAGCATCAGCTCACAACTCATCCTCCGTGAGGGACTGGGATGTGCACGCTCTGCTGGGACATGGCCCACAGATCAACTGGAAGTGTTGGGCTCTACTAAAATACCCATGACTAATCTTCTCATCTCCCCCAAGAGGCCCATGCTGTCATCTCCCCTCTGTACTCTGGGGCAGCCATAATTTTTCAGGCTGAGCAGAAGAATTTTAGGAGGCCCCTGCTGCTCTCTTGTGTGTTGTTCTTGGGTCACTGCTGCAGGGGAGCAGTCAGCTTCACTGAATAGTCTAGAAATTGGACTGTAAGGCATTTCTGCTCTGTTAGCAGCAACTTTTCAGACAGCTGTGCTTCAAAATACAGAGTTAGGGTTTTCTGTTGTGTGTAGGTAACACCGTTGGAGCCATAAGCCGTATGCTTAGCTATGAATGTAATTATTCTGTTCTCTACTGAGTACCTGGCCTCTTGCTATTGAGAGAGGAAAGAAGAAACAAACACATGCAGAGTGGGATACAGACAGATGATTAAAAGTTCAGTTATATTCTTGTGTGGAACTTCCTGCTATTGAGGGAGATGTGGTGCCAAGCTGTTCTGAGCCAGAATACCATACTACTGCCTCCACTCTCACTCTCTGCCTGCACATCTGGGGGCTTACCCTGATTGCCAGTTCCCAAGTGTGTTACAGGAGCTAGCATAGCCAGGGCATCAGAAGCTCAGGTCCTCTTTATTTGTCTGGATGTGGGGACAACAGGGTGTCCCCATACCCTTTTGAGGTAGAGGTGTTGCTTTGTGTCCTGTGAGTGCAATCTTCTGATAGCTGATTCAGTTCCAGCAGTTGATGAAAACAGGTTTTGATGACTGGTAATGTAGGGCATTTTATTTCTAGATCAGCAGTTTATCTCTAAGCCAGGTGAACTGTGATGAAACATTGCTTTCTATCAAGTTTAGTCTAGTGCAATGAGTTGGTAATCCTGGGTCTGCAAAACAGAAGTTCCTGCTCAAAATGATGTTGAATGACTGCCACACTGAAAGCCATCATGAAGTAGTGACATTGTGGATGGGGATTGAAACTGTTCCCTGATGGCTACTGAGTGATCCTCTCAGACCAGGGCTGACATGGGGAACAATGGTGTGAGCAGTCTCACTTGGATGTGTCCCGTGTAGCTACTTCTTACGTGTGAGGGAGATGTAGTACATCTCTCAACGGGACTGAATCCTTCACTGTCTCCAAGGCTGTTATCCAGATGCTTTTCATGTACCCTGCAATTCCCTGTCACTCTTAACTACTGCTCTCCTAATTCATAGTAATAAACTCTCCTAATTCATAGTAATTGCATAAATAATTAAATGAGAATGTGGTATGTGGTGGATATACATATTCATATACTGAGCCTGCCTTTCTCCTGTTTATTCTTGGGAGAATATTGTTTTTAATAAATAGTAATGAAAAAAACCCACATAATCTGGTGTTGCACGTGATCTGATCTTGCTTACCTTACTCAGGCGTAGTTCCAGTCGGTATGGGGTTGCTGACACTTGCACCAAAGCAAGGAGTAAAAATTCTCATCCGTTATGCAGCAGAGAAGCTGCTTATATTTTATACTTACCCAGCAAGTATGCGTGGACTCTGATCTGTGGCTATATTTGGCATCCAGATATTCCTGATGTGGAATATACCACCCATGGGAAGAATGCAAGAAATGGACTAAAGTTCCCACTGACTGAGACTTCTTTTACTTTTTTGAAAGGGAAAAGGGCATGAGCTTTGGATAGAACGCACCTACCGTAAAATGCTGCACAGCTCTTTTGTCTCCAGTGAAATCAGGCCAGTGTATATCCTGTGTTATTCTGCTTGTAGCTAGCTCCCTTTCTGTTTTCTCAGGTTTTCAGTCTTTCCATCTGAATGAAGATTCAGAATGTAAAGAGGAAATAAACTAAGCAGAAGTAACAGCTTGAAACTCTATGGCCTATGTCAGATGAAAAAAATTGCTCTTGTCAATGCATATTGGTTTTGTGGCTTTAAAATGTGTGGATGTTGTAGTGGGTCATGATTTTATCTCTGTTTGCATGTACATATGTGTATATGTACGCAAATGCTGATGGAAAGTTTGGATTTAAAATGTTCAGATTTGCTTAAATTCTACTGAAATAGCGAACTACATAAAAATTTTCATCAATTTGTTCATACTTGCAACATTGTCAACTTTAAGACTTATGCTAATAGCTAAAGACAAATTGTGCTACAATAAGTATCTTTTAATATTGCCTTCATAGCAATGTTATATATTGAAAAATATAGTCAAATATATTGAAAAGGCGTGGCATTTGTAAAATATAACAAACACTGCTCTAGAAAAACAGCTAGGTTGTTTCTACTGGGAAGAAAATGGTGAAAATACTCTTTGCAAACATACATTGTTTCTTATGTTGTTGGACCTGTTGAGTAATCCCATATTTTTTTGGTCAGGTCAAAGTGGAACTGTCTCAAACTGTGTTTAAAAAAAGCCAACCCAAAACCAAACTAGGACATAGGGTTTTATGTGAAACAAAATGTACTGGGCAATCATCAGCACCATTCCTTTTATTAAAACTTGCTTTTTGTTTCCTGAGAACGTATTAAGGTTATTAGAAATACCTGTAATGATATGAAGTGACTTCCACAGAGAAACTACTCCTTTTAGAAATACGTTATATACCGTAATACATTTGCAGTGCGGAACTTCTGTCAATGTCTGCATTACTGGAGCAGAGAGGATAAGTAACTGAGAGCAAAACTTGACAGTTCAGCTGTTTATGCTCAAGTTAAGAAATGTGGAAGCATTTCTAAGGGTATTGCATTTTCTTAGTAATGGCTTTGATTTACATGGTTGTCCTCTGAAAGAGTAACCCGTGGCTGAAAACCAGGGGTGATAGCTGGAAGTGTGATGTTGGATTCGCACATAGCTGTGTAAAGGGTTTTGTCCCAGAATTTGTTGGTTTCATTGGGGTTTTTTTCCCTGGTTTCACACAGGACTGGAGCAGTGTGATAACTCGTAATCCTCCACATAGATGTGACTACAGAGGAGGAACATCCTTGATGAAGGACCAGATAGATTCTCTGTTTTGTCTGGTGTGATTCTCCCACCCTCAGAACATGTTAATATTTCATTGTTCTGAAGAAGCGTAGTGGGCAGCATTAAATATTTACATCTCTCCACAAAGTCACATGGATGCCACCAGGATACCTAAGCTCTACATCACACATGCTCTAATTCACCCCAAACACCCACTGTTTACTAATCTTCAGCCCCCGTCTGTGCCGATAATGAGCAAGAGGAAATGGAAACAGCAGGGATTATATGCTACTGAGAAGTCCCAGTTTCCATGCCTGGTTGTAATTCTTTCAACAAACTCTTGCTGACTGCGCTCCTGCTTTGAAGTTTGAACACCTCTGTGTTAGTGCTCAGCTCTGGTGATTTGGCAAACAGATTTGGGTTGGGTTTTGTTGTTTTGGGTTTTTTTTGTAGTTGTATATTAGCAGCCCCACACAATGGCTTACTCTTGCCCTTCTATGTTGTGCCTGCTTGAGGTCAGGGGCAGCACAGCTCGTTTTGCCCAGTCACTGAGATGTTAATTGCTCATATTTGCTGGTGACAAGTACCAGATAGAAAACAGAGTCCACTCTATCCACTATTCTGTGTGTGTATCGTCTTAGCCATGTTAGAGAAGGGGTGAACTTCCACAAAATGAATAAATAGGGCTCATTTTTATAAGGCAGATGGTGTGTGTGGGTTTTGAATGCTGGGGTGCAGCGTGCCCCATTATCCTGGATCATCATTTGCAGCACATTCAAACGTGTGAATGTAGGTTAGAGCACATTTCTCATCTAACCCAAAAGCCTTAGAGCCTGGGATTGCTTTTTTTATCCCCATTGCACAGGACAGCAAATTATTTGTGTAAATGGCTTTATAGCTGTGGCTATTAATATCCCTGAGTAGCTTACCTGTCAGGCCACTGTGCACCTTGTTATTGCTGCCGGGGTGGTCCTTGATCCATAAATCAAATGCTGTTTGATCTTGTGGCAGTGGAGGTAAAGTCAATTTATGGTCTTAAAAACAACTTGTGCCTTCTGCAGAGTTATTAGTACATTGTCTCCATTAGGTACCCAGGTGTACCTAAGGAAGAGCTTCAGGCAAACTTTCCATAGAGATGGGTTTGTCTTGTGTAGATGGAAGGTGAGAGACCGCATTAGTTACAACCAGTTGTCTTATCGAGTGAGATTACTGCTGAAAAGCCTGGTGAGGCTTTGGTCCTCTGGAAGGTGCCAGTCAACTGATTCCTCATCTGTGACAAACATGGAGAAATAAGCAGTTTGTTTACAGAGGACAGAATTTATCAGGCTTCAGATGTTTCCCTTCATGTCTTAATGGTCTGTGGTCAGAGGTGACAGATCCTCTGGTGGCTGTGGTGGCTCAGCAAACCCTGCTGCTTGAGGGCTCTGTGGACACGCCGAGTCCCCCAGGGTCACACAGCTGCCTTTGCTGTCCCTGCGGTGCTTTCCCTGTGGCCCTGCCAAAGGGCCCGCTGAGGTGCTGCTGCACTCTGAACCTGGCTGAATCAACGCCCTGGGAGGCAGTTTTCCTTGGGCATCGCTTAAAAGCAGCGGGTAGACTGCTGCGTGTTACCTGCTGGGCAAAAAACTTCCTCCTGCCTTGAACAACCCAGCGTGTCTGAGGGGATATAAAACTACCTTTGCCCCACTGGTGACTCCGAGCACAGCTCTGGCACCGTCCAGTGTGTGCGACTAGATCCTCGCACTGCGGATGGCACATTAAAAGTGACTTTGTAAACGTAGCCCCTTCTTAAAATGTAGAGAAATAACCAATCTCTTGTGAGGGCTTCAGGCTGTCTGAAAGCCCCTGGGTGAGCAGCTGGGGGAGGACAAAGAGGCAGCTGTGCTGAGAGCAAACATGGCCACTTCCTGAACTCTTCAACTTCCCCTCGGCGCTTCTGAAGTTCGGGGTCCAGCGTGTCGTGTCTCTGCACGCTTACCAAGGGGAAAAGGCTTAAGCTGCATGCGTCTCGCAGCGCTCTCAAGTGTCTTCCAGAGTAAATAATACCTTGGCCATTTGGCCCAAAACTCTAAATGGGGGCAGAGCAGGTGCATCTGCAGACACGTGTTTGCACATGCAGCCCTGCTACAATCACAGGAGCTCGGCTCTGCGTCCAGAGGTTGCCGTGTGTGCATCCAGAGTCTAATGCAAAAGCATCCATTTTGTGGACTAATCTTTTCAGTCATGCATGGATTTCCTTTTATGTGGGTATTGTCTGTATGTACACTTAAAATACTCATAGCTCATAACAGAAGTGTGTGATTTGTTCAATACTTAAGGTGCTGAAATTGCTTCCATTGGCGAGGTTCGTGCTGGTCCCACCTTGTCAGCCTGAAAAGATTGTTTCCCAAGCTTGTCCCTTTATCCAGCAGTTTTTAAACTGTGATTGCCAGCTTCCAAGGGAGGTAGGATTGTCCCTGCACAGTTAGTCTTGCATAAGCACAGAATGGGCAGCTGATGATCCCGACAGCAGGCACGTGCTGCTCTGTGAAATCCTGTTGTTTCTCACTGCTTCTTTGCCAGAGGTCACCCTCCTGCATCTCTGTGGGTAAGAGGGATCCTTGAAACCACTGCCACTCAGTTTCCAGCAGGATCAGTCAGATTACTTTAACCTTAAAGCTAATTTGAGCTAATTTGGCTTGCTTGATAGTAGTAAACTAGTGAGTGATGGTAGGAAGCCCCAAGGCAGCAGATGGGGAAGTAAACCCTGACTGGTGGTCACCCAGAGGCTGCTCACAACACTGGTGTCTTCATCCAGCACAGTTTAATTTAAAAGATGACTTTTTTTAGTGGAAATGTCTTAATTTACGTAGAAATTACGTATAATGCATCAACCAATGGGCAAAGATGATCTCATTGGTTTGCTCTGGGCCTATTGCTGTAAGCTGTGGTTTTGTGTTGCAGCCTGGGTAGCAGCAGAGCCAGCTTCGTGCCAGCAGTTGTTCCCTGGTGTCTGAGAGTGAGAAAATGACAACCTAATCAACTTTTGAATGCTAGGTCAGTTCCTCAGTACAGTCCTGTTTGTCCCATCACTAGATGACAATGTATGGATGCACACTACTGCAACTGAGAAATTCTACTTCTCTGAACCCATAAACTTATTTTGATAGGACTCAAACTCCTGTGAAAGCTGTTTGCCATATTCAAATGAAAGTATTTCTGAAAATTGCCGATAACTGCATCTATTTTAATGCACCCCTTCATTACCACTCTGAAAATTTGATGGACAAAATACCCTTGAACTGAAATTTCTCGTGCCTGCTGCTTAAAGACATTTTCCATTATTGCATTTGTTTCCTCTTTAAAAGAAGGGAGGGGAGGACACTGGCTCTACTGCAACAGAATCACATTCAGCATTTGATATTAATACAAAGAAATTGTACAAAAAGGTCCATTGAGTCGTGGAGTGACTCAGAAGGCGATAGAGGAGGGCTCTTTGGCCATGCAGAAATGTCAGCGGTTCAACATGAGAGCAGAAAGCATTTCAGCATGCTTTAAGGGACAGTTAGTTTCTTCATCTGATTTTAAGAAGTACGAAGCAAGTCTAGCAAGGTGCAGTGAGGAAGTGGGGTGTCACATGCGGCTCTACAGGAAATGCGATTGAAGCTGGTGGGGAAGTTCAGAACTGGGTGACCTCCAATGGCTTCAAAGAGCACAGGTTAGTCCTCTGAAAATGGCTCTTCAACCGTCCTGCAGGGGTTCTGTGTGCATATTTTCACAGATTTTTTTGAGGGGGGATAAGAATTGGTCCGTGTAGCATTTGTGTTACTGGGTAGCGAGCAAGGCTTTCAGAGCAGGACCTTAAGGGACAAAAATGGGAAGCTCATCTTTGAGTTAGCTCAGTTTGTGAGAAACTTGGAGCCTGCCTTGCTGTACAACAGCGGTGTGGACCTGATTCACGTTAGAAGTGTGAACGAAATCTTCTGTCCGTCTTGTTAAGGCTTTCATATAATGAGTACAAGGTCTGGGTTTTTAATAGAAGTGTTCAGTGTTAATGAATACCAGAAAGTGCTTTTCCCAGCACAGGTTAAAGCTGTTGACTATAGTGAGAGTTTCACTTTGTTTGCTTTGGCTGTACCAAGTATATAGTTGTTCTGTTTGATTTTACTGGTGTAGTCTCTTGTTAAGGTTTTCTTTCATTCCTGGCAATTCCTGTGGAGAAATTCCATCACAGGTTTTCTGTGCTGGGTGGTTTTGGCTTGGGAATAGACTGTACAGGGAATGAAACTGTACCAGTTTTGTGCTGGAGAACTTGGGAGCTCTCAGAGGGAGGCTGTTTAACGAGATGTACAGTTTGTATTCCTGCACAAAAATGCATTTGTTACTTTCAAATATTACTAGGTTAATTTAAAAATTTTAAATGCAAAGTCAGAGTGAAAGTTAAAAAGAAAATAAACTTCAGGATGATAAAATGTAGACTATTGTAGTCTTCACAGAATCTGAACTGAAACTAAATCCCAGCACAAGGCACGTGTTTCTGGGCAGTTAAGAGCTCTGGGGCTCTTGCTCTCTGCAGCCTCACGGAGCTCGGGAGTTCTACGTGCACCAGGGTCTGATCTTAGCTGGGTTCCTCCGCTTCTGGAAAACTGCTAAGTTTTGCAAAGAGAGCCAAAGTTCTGCCCCAAACTGGCCTTTCTGCTCTATTGGGGTGTATAGCCTTCACCAGAGCACTGTGAAACTCAACTCCGTTTAACCAAGAATGTGATTTAAAAGCAATTTAGTAAAATCCCACTGCAGATATTTTCATTTCAGCCTAATCCTGCCTTTTAGCAGCTCATCTCAAAGAGATTAGGAGTTGATTTAAGCTAAATATAATGGCTTGTAAATAATGTACTTGAGCCTCTGTGCAGTGGTTTGTGCCAGGTATTTGAAATTGTATTAAAAAATATCTGAGACGCTTTCCTAAATAAGTAAAGCCTAACACTTTTACTCTGCTACCAAGAGTGAGCACAGGCAGCCAGGACTGAATGCAGAGGCAAAAAGTGAAACAAGTGTAGGAGAGGGGGAATTTCTGAATGGGCCCATTCCACCAGTTTGCATTATGAAAACCAGGGAAAGAATGTTTCTTTCCCTAGCAAATTAAAAAAAGGAATCTGCAAAAAGAGGAAAGGGAATAAAGAGTACAGACTAAACAAAAGGAAATAAATATGAATTGGAATGAGAGAGAAGGAAACCAAAAAAAGAAAATAGTAAAAAATGGAACCAGATGGGGACAAATTCTGTGCTCAGGAAAAAAATCCTCCTCTTTTACTCGATTTCAGAAGGAAGGGAGAGTGTGTGTATGTTTTTGTTTTTTCCTTCCATAGATGCTATGAATATGTGCATTTTCCTGTATGATTTTTGAAAATTATTTGGGTTTGTTTCTTTGGGCAGTATTAGTATAATGTTTGTAAGCTTAAGAAAGCTTCAAAGTTAGATGAAAGCAATTTTAAAGTATCCTTAATTCTGGAAACAAACAGAATAAACCACTTTAATCACTGGTCAGTTTTGGTCCCCAGTAGCATCTCAGCTGCATTACTTTATTCGCTTTATGTCCACTGTGCGCTTGGATCTGTGGCAGAGGGTTGTCCTACTCTCTGCAAAGTTAAAAATCGGAATTAAGGTGTGCAACACCAACTAATGTGAGCCTCACCTAGACAGGCCACCTTCAGAGAGTCTGTAGCAGCATCCCCTTGTGGGTTTCATTTCACCACATTGTTTTTGCAGAAGTTTCATACCAGGGAGGGACTGGAGCGTCAAATAGGAGTAGATCCATAAAATGCTGAATGGTTACTGTTCCTATATTTTATTTTAAATTGACTGGGTTGTTAAAGACATTTTGTGATTTCGATTATTAAATACATCAAGTGGACAAGGTTTTCCTTTGCTGGGACATCCTTTGCAGCACGTCTCTGTCTCGTCTTGCTGGCCATCCTCTGCCCTCCCCCTCCAAAACTGAATGCAAGTTCTGCAAATCGTTTAATCGTGTAATTAACTGCTAAAAGCATCAGTTCAGGAGGTCAGTTTTACTTTTATTTAGTTGATTTGTTTGAGCTTTTGCATGCATTTTTCTCTAGCCTAACTACAGAAACCCGCTTACTACAAAGCTGATCGGTGAACCGTGGCTTTTTTAAGAGGAACAGCTGTAGCAGCGGTAACTCCGTTCAGTCTTAGCACCACATCCATCCGCACATGGTTTTAGGTTTTTCTGCTTTCATTCCACCGTTTATATTTGCTTTTTCTATGCCATGCTGAAGTCATGGGGATTATCTTAATTTTGTTTGAGAACAAATTGGGCCCTTTGGCCTCAGGAACTGCTATGGAGAGCACAGTCAGTGTATTTTCCTGTTGTAATTTTGTAATTCCTCTTTAGATGGAGGTGGGCTCTTCCTTACGCGCTGCCAGTTTCTCGTGCAGAGTTTCTACTCATACAAGGAAATACATAACAGATTGGTACCCAAGGTCTGTTGTCCCCAACGTTTAGCTTTCGCTATTAATTTTTTTTTTCTTCTTTGCAGGAATGTTCAGCCTGGGGAATGTTACTGCGATCTAATTAACTTCAGGTGTATTCTAGACTGAATTTGCCAGACCTCTTCTGTGCAAGCGTCTCTCCTGCCGGTGACAAGGTACAGAGCCTCTGGGGTTTGCACTGGGAGAGGATGTGAGTGGGGAGGAATCATTGTGTGAGCAGCAGCACAAGCAGACACATCGGTGTGTGCCATCCCTGGCCTACAACAATCAGAAGGCTTAGAGCTGTCTCCCATCTTGATTTGCAGTCATATAGGAACCCTGTTCTCTAGGGCAGGATTAATGGCAATGCCAGTTTACTGACATGCTCTGATGTGGCGCACCTTTCACCCTAGGTTAACAGCAAATTTTCTGCCAAATCCACAAGCTTTTAACACATGCAGCAGGGTTTTCTTTTTCACTCCAGTAGCACAGGGTCAACAGTGGAGGGATTTAAGACTTCACAAGTAGGTCAGGAGACCTAAGGTGTGATTTGACCAAGCACTGTGAATTCCTAGTTGTCCTGACTTACAGCGTGACATTACACTTGAAAACTGCACAGTGAAGGCAGCAATGTTCAGCGTTTGGTGCCAATGAACCGAAAGAATGTGAAAAGGTCCACTGAGGTACACAGTGAATCAGAAAGAAACAAACAACAGCCAGTTCGCTTCTTAATTTTTTTTTTTCTTTGGAGCAAGGGCTCAAGCAGAAAGCATGTGCTGTACATAGGCTGCAACATGCTCACCTAGAGCTGGTACAGTCCAACACGTCAAATATTTCCTGTTTCTTATGGGCTGTACTGTGAGCCCTGACTCTGGCTTCTTTGTGATTAGTGGGCCAGGTAGAAACTGATGCTGGGAGGGTCCCAGGGGTGCTTGGGATTTTGGTTCTCTGCAGACGTGAGCACAAAACCATTCTGGGCTGCTTCTTGGTAAGGTCTGTTGCTGGTTCTGGAGTAGTTTCAGCAGTGCACTTGCTTGGAAACCATAGGCTGGAGAAATCTGGGTGCTGGGCTTGGGAGATGTGAGAGGGAAGAGTTACCCCTAGGTGCAGACAAATGTCTGGTTTCATTCTTGACTCCACAACTCATACTGAGCACGATGAACTTCTGCCAGGAGGAGGATTAGTACAAAGCCTGGTATTTGGAGAGTTATTCCACATTAGAAGACCAAAAAACACAGTATTAATGTGCAATTAGTAGACAAACACACCTGTTTGGACACTGTGGTTTAGAAAGGATGGAGACGTGCCTATGGGAAAAATATGAGCATTTTTAAATTGACATTTATATTTTATTTCAAATCAGTAAATTGGATGCTGCAAAAGAACATCCAAAGCAATACTGAGATCAAGATACTGAATTGTGTCACTCTCACCCATTTCAAATATGATGCAGGATTATGGAAGGTCCTAGGAACAGCAGTAACGATGAGAGGCAGACCAAGTACAGCCCGTGAGGGAAGACTGGGGGAGCTATGATTGCTTAGGCTAAGGAAAAGAAGATCAAAGGGCATGTAAATAGCTTTCAAATAGCCATGAAGAGGTAAGGAATATATTCTGCACATCAGTTGTAAATAGGATGAGAAACTGTAAGACTAACAAAGTAGATGATGGAGGGATATTGCAGAATTTCCATCACTGGAGGTAGTTAGGGAGAGAAGACGTAAATACCTGCCAGGAATGATATAATTGATAGTGCCTCAGGGGAAGGGCAGATGCTCCTTTCCAGCCTTGCTGTCTGTCGTTCTGTATTTCAGTCTCCTTGTTGATAGCGACTTTAAATTTTACTGGTTATTGATGAAAGCAGAATAGTTATTTTAAAGGCAATAAACACTTCTCTGTGTGGTACAGTACATCCCATACTCTACTTTTTGAGGGAGGAAGATGTCATGCTGTTCCTGAGGAGATTTTTGCTCTTTTAATTTGGGAGTCAACAGGTAAAATGAGTGCATTATACTGTGCACTGTGGGAAAGTATTGAATTGTTATCAATAGCAACTGACAAGAATGAGGTCTGCTCCTGGCAGAAGAGGGGGACCTGAAAAGGCAGGCTGTGTGAAGAGCTGTGGGAAGACAAAAATTAGCAGTTTTCTATCATGAATCTTAAAACTTAGCCACTAATGGCAAACTTGAAATTCATGCTGTCTGTGCGAAACCAGTTTGGTCTGCAGTGGACAGCATTTTCTAATAGCTAGTTTTGCTGGATCAGGGCTCACTTGAAGCAGCGTTTGGCTGCAGAGTTTGGGTGTTGTTCACACAAAAGCCGTGGTACCCATTCTGTGTAGAAGTGGGGCTTTTTCTTTGTGCACTGATGCCTGGACCAGCGCCACCTGTAACCCAGCCCTCCACAAGCCAGCCTGCTTATAAGGGCCTTGACTGACACAGAAGAAAACAGCAATCCTTGCAGTAGCACTTGGTTGAGAACTGCCAATCATCAGGACACCAACTTAAGAGAGAAAGCTGACTTGGAGAGTAATAATGTGTTATGACCCGATAACGCCAATGCAAAGCTTCCATTCAGCTGTGGGTTTGATCTAGATACAATGGCTTTCTGAGTTCAGAAGAAGTTTTCTTTTCATCTGGAAGCTTGTGGACACATTTTAAGTGGTTTTTAACTCTTCATTTAATTAGCAATACTGGTTTTGAAAGCTGAGATGTTAGGAGTTGTATTTCAGTCTGCCATGTGCTAAACTTAGTCTTCAAACTTAGTTAAAATAAACCCAGTTTGGTTTTGCCCGTGCAAGCTGGCCAAGCCATTCAGCCAGTTTGATTAAGGTTTGAGCCGTATTTCTTCAATACCTGTTGTTTAAGGGCACCTGCACTGATCAGTTTGTTTTCTCCTCTGAGCTTCTGGTGGATTGGAATTAGGGAGGATGAATTTGAGCAGCCTTGTGGAGTGAAAGGACTTGCCTATGAATGTTCTAAAGAGGAAATGCAAGTGTTGAATGATGGTATGCGGCTGCTTTTGGTTTTGTGGGTACGTTTTTTCGTGGCAGTGGTATGCCATACATACTTTTTTTTTAGATTAAATGGTACCAAACTACTACTTTTTATACAAAAAGTTGCATTCAGAATACCAGCAGGAGCTCAGCTAGACCTGCTTGGAGGCAAATAGCCTCCAAAACCAGCTGCTCCCTGGGCTCCCGATTAGCTCCTGCACAGACTGTGAAGCCTGCTGGCTGGGCACCGCTTCCAAAAACCTGCTAAGAACCAGGAAGGAGCGGCTGCCAACCCCAGAGCAGCTGGCTGGGGCACCTTGTCTCTCCTTGGGCAATGGCTTACAGCTCTCACTGAATTCAGGCAAGATGTGGGTTTGTCCCTCTGGTGCCTTCGCTTGCCTAGCGTGTCAGCCTGTTTCTGAATGACCTGTGCAGTCGGCTAGGTACAGCCTCGTAAGTGATGTCACTGTGGTCCCCTGAGCCCGCTGGTAAACGAGGGCGGGCAGCGATGTGGCACGTTGCCTTGGGCTACACTTGCTGCAAGGAAACTCTTGGTTGTCAAAGACCATGGAAAATGGTTAAAATAAAATACAAGTAGCCGAATGCAATCCCTTTCTTTTAATTAAGGCATTGGGCGAATCCTCTCTTTTAATATGTGTGTGGACTCAAGCAGCATGTGTGGACTCTTTATTGACAAGCAGAAAGGGGGTGCTGCGAGTGTCCCCGACACCCAACCCGAGTTGGCGCGGAAGGCAATGCGGCTGCGCTGTATTTCTCGGGAACACAACGCAGGACGTGCCGCCTCCTCGTGCAGGGGAAGAGCAGCTAGTTCTTGTGCTAAGCCATGAAAGACTTTGCCCCGCCTATTTTTTTGGCAGAAGTCATTAATAATCATTCTTTCCAGCTTCTCTTCTTCACTGCTAGCGAAGTGCTTGCCATGTGCAGCTGTAAAATGTTTCCAAAGAGAAATAAACTGGAGCAAAGACTTCTGTAATTGGAGACGAGAAAAGCAGAAAGGCGTTTTCAATTTGTTGTCCTTGGTTGCTTCTGGTTTGATTTGTGCCACACTTTAATCTCCTTTTCAGGACTTTGGGCCCCCTTGCTTGTCCACATCTGTGTCCTCCCAGTATTGGCTCTAGTGGCACCAACTTGTCCCATGTCCCTCCCAGTGCCCAGTGATGATAAAGGCAGTTGGGAGTCAGTGTCAGTGGGAGAGCCCTGTGCTGGATCAGCAGCCCCGTGTCCATTCAGTAGTGAAGCTAGGAAGAGCCAAGCCTCTGTCAACAGGATTTCGATGCCCAAGTTGGAAAATTTGGATATCAAAGTTAAACTGTCACAGTTAAAGTGACATTTTTATTGAAAAGCTTTCCTAATTAAAGCCATTAGTTTATCAAAACCTTTTTTTGTCCTGAGATTGAAGGTGATTTTGGTACAAAATTTAACATTCAGAAATGTGAAAGTTCTAAAATTATGGTTTAAAAGAAATTTAAAATGCCTAAAGCAAGCGTAGGCTTTGCTGAAATTTGTACTTCTAAGAACAAGAGAGTACAACTTAAATTTTCTTAAATTTATTTATTTATTTTTTATATCTTGATTGAATAGAAATCTCTTCATGTCTTAAACTTTGACTGGACATAAAATTAGCTTCCCACTTGTATCTATTTTTTTATTTTTTTTTTAAATCCCAAATCCACATTATTAAATCCTGTAATATACCAATATACACAAATTTTAATGCCCTTCCAGGTAGAATAGGGAATCTACATTGCTGGATAAGGATGGATAATTGCCAAGTTAAGCTGAGAAGAATATTTCATAAATTATATCCTCAGAAAATGTCCTTAATTATAGAGCTTTCAACTGGACAATAAAAGCATTAGATTAAGTATGGACAGCTTAACTGTGTGCCCTTACTGTGGCTGTTTAAATTGGCATTCTACCGCAGATATGTGCTATGTAATCAGATGCATATGTGCAAGCTTATAATAATAATATAATACAAAATAATATAATTAATCCCAATATCAAGGCTGTGTCTTCAGTTCAAGTGCCAGATGTAAAATCTGAACCCTGTGTTTCAAGGTTATTTCACCTATATTTCAGATATCTATATTTCATAAATACTAATTTCTGCTGCCAAAGTAGACAAAATTCCATGTTGAACTTTTGTTGTAGCTCTACTCTTGTAAATAAAATAAAATATAGATTTCGATTTGTCAATACTCTCATCTCTACTTAGCTTATAATGGTATAAATATGAAGAGTATTAGTATTGCCTCGATTTTATTCTTTGCATTTTGGTAGGTTTTTTATGAAACAATTTAAAAGTCTCTTAGCTGTACCTTTCCTTTCTCTAAGTGACTTTTGACATTTTTTTTTTTTCTTGGCAAAATCAGTGTTGGAAATACTTAACAGAGAAATTCATCCTTTTTATTACTCAGGATGTTTTCCAGTTTGGACCAAATGGAAACTGTTGGTGATAGGAGCAGTGCATGAGCACCGCAGGGGACTTTACACACGTGCAAACTCAGATACTGAAGGCTGAGGTCTCTCCTGCTATGCACAGAGAGGTGTTCAATGCACTGTGGATTAGATTTTTACTTCTTGGCGAAGAGCCAAACGGAATCCAGAGGAAGCATGATTTTGGGTCTGTTCTTCCCATGGCTCCAGCCCTAGGAGAGGTGCCAGTAGGACATCAGGCTCTTTGCCTGAGGATCTCTCTAAGCACCAGTCCACCAGTTCTACCTCCCGCACATGGTTTCGATTCACAGGGCTGATCTAGAGCCCCTCTCCCTGCTGGCCAAAGAGTAAGGCTGTCTCCAAGCATCCTCCTGCCTTTGCTTCTCCACCCGTGCCTCCAGTTGGCCTGTCTTAGAGGTCACCTTCTGCAGGGTGTCACCAAACCACTGATTTCCTCCGGAGCCGCTCTTCCCAAGAAGCAATTCCAGAGCAGGGGATCCTCTGTAGGGTTTCTTTTCATATTAGCAGTTTGTTTCATCTAGTAACTGGTCTTGGAGGTGGGGGAGTGCTTGCCCAGCTCCGGAATAAAGCATGTGATGGATTCAGTGGTTCAGTATTGCAGGAGGAAAAGGCAATTCCTTGACTTTCCTGCTGGTGATCTGCTTTAGCCCTAGCTCTTCTCCTGGTAGCCCTCATCGTTCATCGTACAGGTCTGCGTTAGTACTTTGGGACCACAGCTTCCTCTGGTGTAAGACTTACACACCTGCAGTGAAACTGTAGCAGTTCCTATGAGCTAGGAACAGCTGTTAAGTTTCTTAGTTGTATTAGAAAGTTAGACTTTTAAAATTAAGCTTTTCTTGCAGTAGTAGTAAAGGCAGAGAATGGACACAGTTAATATGGATATGTTATAAAATCTATTTTCTTTAAAACAGAGGAAAAGATGGTCTGACTTCAGTAAATTTTATATATGGTACAAAGAACCGAACAATACAGAGATAACGACAACCTTCAAGCTACTTAATGGTTATCTGAACTCTTAGGTTTGTAAAAGCCATCTAAATACATTAGGGTTTGGGTTATTGCTGTTAAAAATTGTCCAATAACATAATGTATTGCTTCCTCTGTCTGTTTCTCTGAGAAGTTGCAGGAGAAGTTTCTTGCGGGATTCCAACTAGGAAAATAATCTGGTGGTGGAGGAACATAACATTTTGGAATTGTTTTTTATATGGATTAGAACAAGACATCATTTCCCAGGATATTAGGTGAAGATGTAAATTTGCACGTGAAATAATGCGTTTTCATTAACACTGTTGCTTTTCTTTGTTCTTTTTACATGAATCAATTTCAAACCAAAATATATATGGTAGAATATTTAAGGTAAAAAAAAAAAAAATCTCTTATCCTTAATCCACCTTGGATTTATCAGGGGGCAGTGTGGGGTGTGTGTGTGTGTATTATTTTGGATGTAGTTTCTCAAGTTTTGTAGAGCGTTTTGAAAAGATGATCACCTTTTGGCCAGAGTCTCAGTAGTTTGAGGTCAGCTAAGGTTGTCTCCAACATGAAGAAAGGGTGATGGAAGCCCTGGCGTTTGGAGAGACCTCGGTTGCTGAAGCAGACCCTCTGTTCGTTTCAAATTACTTTTTGCCTCCTCTTTCCCCTCCCCTTTATTATTTCCATCCTGATTTTAAAATCTTTTCCACAGATTTGTTTTGATACTGCCGAGAACCTTTAAAAATCATTACTGAAACCATAGCAGCCCATCTGAAAGCTTTCTGAGACACAGAAAGAACTACACAGTGGGCCAAACCTCAGAGGGAAGAGGCCCTCTTCCAAGGGAGCAAAACGGATGCTGCGAGTTGCTTTGATTGCTTGTGCAAACGGAGACTTTGCCGTCCAACTCCCTGCGTGTGCAGATACCCAGCGTACGTTGCCCAGCTTCACATAGCTCAGGGGTTTCATGCTTTGAAAGTGATTTTCATGTTTAATTACTGTAGCTAGTTATTACATAATGAAGAGTTTTGTAGCTATTCTCAGAGGAGGTTCTACGATAAAAGACCGCTAAACACTAAACTCTTAAGTACACAAAGTAATGGTACAGTTTGAGTGTATTCATTTATGCCTCTGTAAGCTGAAAATTTTCCATTGCTAAATTTGCATTAAATCATTTGGGCATGTGAATTCTAAAGAAGTAATCGTTTTGTGACAACCCAGCAGAGTCTACCAGGAACTTAACCTGCCCTGGCCCTGCTTTTGAAATAAGCATTTAAATGGCAGAACAGGTGCTATTTCATAGCTGTTTGTATTGGAGATCAGAGAACATTTGTGAACACAGAGGGTACAAGTCACATGCAGAATGAGTCCCTATTTAGTACCCAGTCAGTTTGTCAGGTCTGATGTGAGTTTCTAGGCAGTTTGTGGTCTGTGACCAGGGCACAGGGGGAAAGTTACGGGGAGTTTTTCAGTAAGTTGTCCTTTGAGACAGATGACAGTGTATTTATCTGCTTGCTCTCCACAAGTTCATGAAGTGATGGCATCCCTGTGCATACTGTGGCTGTGGTCCTCGCTCCACCAGCCTTCTGCCTCCAAAAGATGGTGTTTTGGGAGCCAACGCCAGCCTTGATTGCTATCCGTGACATTCCTCCAATTCATTACATATGTGTAAATATGATTCAGTGCTTCAAAAATGATCTGGTTTAATGACTAACCCAGAGCTACAGTGCAAATCTCTGCACAGCAGAGAATACCAGGAGACTTAGCGGCATGTACTCTTCTTGGTCTTTAAGTCTGATCATCCCAAATAGTTCAAACACTTTCAGCAAAGTCTTAAGGTACAATGGGTCTCATCCAGCCCCCTCGGAAAACTGGCCAGAGCCTTTCCATGATCTCCAATGAGAGTCAAATCAGACTCTCTTATCTCCGCTCATTTTAGTGGAGGTTTGGAGTGTCAGCACTTTGCCACCTCAATTCATGCAAAATTAACTTTTGGAAGGGAAAAGAACTTTTTTTTTTTTTTTTTTTTTTTTTTAATAATTAAAATCTCTACCAGACCTGGTTGCCTCTTTTTTGCCAAACTGATGTATTGGACTTGCCACGCTGAAATGAGGCTTTTATTGATGGTAACCTGGCTTTGAGGTGGTGGTTGTTTTTTCTAAACTGTCTTTGCGGGACCAGACTGCCTTATATTATGCAGGTCTGGGACTGGGTCTTGTGTGTGTTCCACGCTCCAGGCAGATCAATCTTTGATTGTTCCTCTAATGACAGGTATTCAAGTTACTCTTGAAGTCATGTCACACCTGGGCTGTAAAAACTCTAATGCACTCTTGCTTGTGTAGTTGTTCTTTCCCTTGCTGACTGCCCAGGCCACTTTTTGTTTGCGTTTTTGGTGTGAAATCTGAACTAATCTCTGTGCACTGTATTTTTTTTAACTTTCTTATAGGAATATTGCAATATTTACAAGAGAGAGTGGTTAGAAAATTATGTTTTAAATTAATTCCACATGCCTGGCCCTTATATGCCTTGGATTTCCCCTTTAGAAGTAGTCTAAATAGTATTTTAAGATTATTTTATAGATGCTAGTTTTAGTAGATCACAGTTCACTGCAAGTTTAGTAAAATTTAGTTAATTGTGATGAAAACACTTAATGGTAAAAAAACTATTACAATGCTGAAGCCAACTGAATTGTAAACTGATACCTATCTGAGAAGTAAAATAATCTGACAGTGTGTGAGATCCTTGATCCTTTTCTGTATGCCTTCATTATAGTCAAATCCTTTCGACTGCAGCTTCCTGCCATCCTCTTTGTCAGAAGAGAAAAGGTGACTGAAAACGGGTTCAGCAATGATGTTATGCAGGTCACAGTGTTTATTAATTTGGTGCCCTGGGCATGGAGAGGATGCAGTGTAGGATACCCTTGAGCTCCTACGACGTAACTGTGGCTTCAAAGAGGCTGTTTTCATCCCCACCTTGAAATTTGCAGAGAGGAGAAGCCCCTCTCTTCATAACCACCAATGAGAAAGGAACCCACATCACACTGGTGGGCAACCATGGTGGCAGAAATCCAGCCAAATACCAGGGCTTGCTCACCAAATCTGGTTTCTATGACTTCTTTCCACACTGACTGAAAGCTGCAACAACTCAAGTGTCCAATTGATTCAAATGTCAGAATTGCTTTCGTGCTACAAAAAGGAAACAAGTGGTCAGACCTCTAATATCCTCCAAAAAAAAAAAAGCCACAGAGCAGTAGGCACAAAGGTGAAAGATGGGGATGCAGCAAGAGTCAACCCATGCCTTTCTGTCCCTGGGTCACTGGGTGTGGGGAACATCCCTTCCTGCCCTCCACCTGGCTCTGTGCCGGCTGCCTGCTGTCAGCCCATGAATGATTCTGTCTGGTCGGAGAGCTGAGCAGCGCCACGTTGTGAGGATGAGCTGCTGGAAAGAGCCCTGCTCTTCAGCACTTTCTACAGCTTAATGCAATGCTTTGTTTTCTGATTTAGGACTGAGTAAGCTGGAGGCAATACTCAAATCCTAAATTTCTGAACTAGCCTGCGCACCCTGCCAACAACTTCTAGAGCTTAAGAGGGCTAAAGTTTTGGGGTGGAAGCAAAGCACGTGCTGCTGAGCAGCCACGTGACGCTGAGTGATCACCTCTGCAGTACTGAGGCGCTGGAAAAAGCAGCCCCATTGTTGCAAAGCTCTTGGACTACATATTGGGAGCAGTATTTTGTGAACACAAAATGTTCACAAGGAGAAACAGATGAGGGAATAAGATGGAAAAGAGACATCAGGTCCTTGTTCCCCTGGGTGTGCTGTCCCTGTGTGGAGAGGTTGTCCCTACAGCCTCTCTGGAGGACTGTAACAAGGGTCTCTTTCTTTAGGGCTGCACACTGAGGTCACCTCCAGCCTGGGTGAATCCCTCCTTGGCCACACTGGGCAGCATGCCGAGGGTAACACAGCCTTGTGTGTTGTTTCAAACATTGGGGTTGACTGAAGGCTGCCTTGGATGCAAGGTAATTGAATATTGCAGACAGCTGTGCTCTGGACAGCTGAAGTCGGAGCTCAGGCACAAACAGCTTGGTTGTCATCCATCACCTCTGCCTGGGAGAGAGGGTGGAGCTGTTTGCTGAAGAGCTTTTCTTTGGGGGGGGGGGGTGGAGGAAAGGCTTTTTAGTTTTTGGTAGAGAGGCAGGGGAGGGAGCTGTAAGAGTCTTCAGTGTCTCAAGTTGTGTCCTCCTGTCCAGAGGGCTGGGATACAGCCTAATAACTGTAGATTTCTCCACTGTGTTTGTCCCCAGCCTCCTGCTGAGGAATGACACACACGTGCTTGTTCTAAAACACTGGTGAGACTCCTGCCCTCAGTGCCTGGTGCAGGGGCTTTGCTCCAGGCGCCATGTGCAGAGCTGAGGTCCCGCTCCCCAGGGCAGGGTCGCTGTGGAGGGCGGCGTGAGCTGAGTCTGAGCAAGCAGGAGTATTTCTGTACATCACTTCTGAAGGCACTGGCCAAAAGAAATTATAGGAGCATGGACTGGATGGAAGCAGTTTGTTTTCAGCGAGTCAGAGAAATGCTTTCTGCTATAGTGTGTTTGCTCTTGCATTATCAGCTTTTCTCAAGTCAACATCCAAATGCTTAAACTGACCAAAAGCTTTTCTGTTTCTTCCAAATAGTGACTCTATCGGTGACTGGGGGCAGCCTGCCAAAACTGGCCATTGCCTATGATCCTCTGCATATCTTCAAAAATATGTCACTGAAAAGGAAAAAAACTTTTCAAAATACTTGGATTAAAATAACATTCTGACACCATAGTGGCCTATTTCTTAGCTGTGATTTTCCATGGATGCAGCACTGCTGGATTTTTGCCGTATAACTCCTGACTGGCTTTGACAGATGAGGTTTGCTGGATGCAACTTGCCACGGACCATGAGTACATCTGGCTGTTACTGCTCTTGGTGCCCTACGGTCGTGTGCTAGCTCAGTGGTCTGACAGTTCACTTGTTGTTGACACCCTACAGTAACCTGCTTTGTGACTGTTTTCCTCTGATGGTAAGAAGTAGATCAAAAGTGCTTAGGGGGTTTTAAGACTCTGGGGAATTGCCGAGTATGAGATGCAGTCAGTGCTGCCTGCAAAGGTCACTGCGCTTGGCTGGGTGCTCAGGGATGAGGTAGGTAAGCACGAGGGGTGGAGGAAGGTGGAGATGCTGTAGAGTTGGCAGAGCAGAGATGTTTGTCGTAACATGCATAGAGATGTGAAAACACCTCATGGTATCCTCTCGCTTTTTTTTCTAACTGTTCTTGTGCTTTGTTTGCTATCGTGATTATTTATCTTACTGTTCCTCAGTAGACCCTCAGCACCTGTACCTCTCACATAGCTCAGTTATAAGAGGTAAAAGATTGAAACTCTGCAATTTATTGAAAAGGATATGTCTAAAACAAAAGAGAACAAAAAAAATATAATCTTTATGTAGCCTATGCAGGGCTGAAAAAATGTTCACTTTGATACTGGCTCATCATGTGTTTCTTCCACAAGAACTGCCCCATTGCTGCCAGAGACCTCCAGGCTCTTGCTTTCCACTTCTCTCCTTTTTGGTCCCTGACTGCATCAGAATGGTGTTGCATCCCCCAGTCAGTCACTGCCAGGTTTGTATAGATGCACTTTCCCATTGCAGATTTTCCTATTATTGGCAGCTCTTGTGTGTCATTCAGGTTGGGGCTAAGTCCTATTTCAGGACCTGAAGGACCTTGTCTGCTTTACCCGTGTGCACATGAGTGTAGCCTATCATCCATCACCCCTTCCAATGGCTGGTTTTGGAAAGGAAGCTCTGACTCGGGATCTGGGCAAGATGGGACCGGCCACTTTCCTTGCCCTGGCATTTTTCATAGGTGGTGTTATTTTTCACTTTAGATGGAAAGTCATACTCATACCAGTCATTTCAGGTATTATGGAGGGTTTCTTTGAAATGTAAAAAGTCCCAAATACAGTTGGCTTCCTCTCTGTGGCGGCAGCAGCTCCCCAGAATTTCCCTGGGTCTCATGCATCCAAAGTAACTTCTCCTCTGTTGGTATCTCCGTCAGCTGTCCGGTTCTCTGCAAGTGGTTTTGAGGGTGAAATGTTAGTGCCTCCTTCCACTACCACAGCTTCCTCCAGACAGCTTAGGACAATTTTTATTCTCACACCCTTTCTTAGGCCACACAATTTTGTGATCTCTGCACCAAAAGGAGCATCATTTCAGCCAGAAGCTATCTTTAAAAGACCAGTCACTGATGTTAAAGGACCCCAAAATACCAAGAGGAACATTTTAGATGTCCCTTTCCTACTCCTCCTCCTGAGCGCCCAGACGTTGGAAGGTTTATCCCAGTTAGGAGTGCTGAACATAGAGTTATACAGCAGTCCTGTGGTGTCTCGAGTACATCTTGTACTGGGGTGCCTTAGCACCTGTCGCAGGCTTTGCCCTACCCTACGTGAGTGACCAAAACCAGAGAGTCTCCGAAATACTCTTTCTTCACCCTGAACAGGAATTCTTCTTCAGAATATTCAGGTAGCTTCGTGCTGTGCTGGGTTTGATTTGGTGTCCTTGTTGAATTCTTTAGAGGTTTAAAACCATCTATATTTATTTAAAGGCTTCTATATGTTTAGAAACTTTAGTAAAAAGAAAAGAAGAAAAATATCTGATATTTTTCAGATGGGATTTGCTAGCATGGTGTTGCATGGGAGAGATGTTTTCAGCATTCTCTAAAATTCTCCTTCTCACCTTGCCACGTGCCAGCACCCAACTGTCCTAATGCAGACGATCTCTGTTGCCCCTGTAGGACACAGGGATGTAACATGGGACATGTAGACTTACTGGTGGCTCAGCCCCACCAAGGACAGTGGGAGCAGGGGGCTCAAAAAGATTTCAAGAGACAACACGGTAACACTTTTTTTTTTTTTTACCAAAACAGTTTAATAGTTATGTACTCTGTTAAAAAACAGTTCATGAGAAAATACTGTGGTCTGTATGAAACTGATTTGTAATTATTTCCCAACTGCTTTGTGATGTGATTATAGTTAAGTTGTCCTTCTTGTTTTGAGAGCTACCTTACTCAAGTACGTGGTAACCTAGCCCAATTTCCTCAAATTGAGATATTTAAATTTTCCCTTCTGTTAGCAGGAAGTAAAGCATTTTGGAAAGACAAATCGATGTTGGGTTGGAAGTCAGGTCCTTTTGCACCGTTTGAGGGCCAATCGGCATTTTAATTGGCAGCTTTTGTGTTTTTTTTCCCCTTGAGTTCTGTTACTTCTATTTAATTTCTACAGTTGTTTGTTCCTTCCTCATTTTTTGTTTGGAAATTAATCATGCAGGAAATGATTAACCACAGCGAGCTGTCTGTCTGCCTCCGTTTCGGGGTGGGCGCCGCGAAGCAGCCCAAAATGGCTGACGAGATGCAAACAGTGCCCTGCGGCCCAGTTGTTGGCGCTGTCCGTCCCTCATGGACACAAGTCACATTTCTTGTCAGAAGGGATCTCTGAATCACCAAATTGAATCTGAAATGCCCGGCATTTGTGTTGACTGAGTTTAGTGCCACTTTTGCTTATTGCTCTTCACGGATTACTTTGCAGAGCAAGAGGCTCTTTGCAGAGCGTCTCCTGTACTTTGGGGTTTGAAGGAAATGAGTTTTTATGACAATGTGTTGCATATCATAATATTTTAATACCATATCTGATGGCAACTGAGAGGTGTGCCTGGTAGCTTGTGGGAATCGGAGCTTCCTTATGGGATGATACGATGTACCTGGGATTAGGTGGGCCCGTGGCTTGCTGACAGCTGGAGGGGCTTTTGGAAAAGCCAGGCAGAGGCCGCATTGCTCACACCTCTCGAAGGCGGCCCGTGCCCTGCGGGGACCTGGCACCGGGGCTGTAGCTGAGCAAGTGTGAGGACTGCGGTGGGGTGGCTGCTCGTGGCGATGGCAGCGCCGAGCAGGGCCGGAACTCCGGAGGAAACAGCGGTGTGCATGGCGCTGCTGGCGCCTGCCTCGCGGCGGGGGGAGCAGCTGCTGCCAGCTGTGCAACCCCTTCCCTCTGGCTGACAATACAGACCTTTGTGTGCGGGGCTCAGGAGCCGACGCTGCCCTGTTTGTGTTCAGGTAATTACTGCAATCCTTTCTGCTGCACCCGTGGTGCTCGCTAGAGATAATATTTCCATAGCTGCTTAAAAGCCGTGATAATTTACACTACTGGCACAGAAGGACCTGGGGGTGCTGGCAGCGGCTGAGCAGGAGCCAGCAGTGGCCCAGGTGGCCAAGAGGGCCAGTGGCACCTTGGCCTGTGTCAGACCCAGCGTGGCCAGCAGGAGCAGGGAGGGGATTGTGCCCCTGTGCCCAGCGCTGGTGAGGGCACCTCAGGTGCTGGGGTCGGTTTGGGCCCCTCACTCCAAGAAGGACCTTGAGGGGCTGGAGCGCGTCCAGAGAAGGCAACGAGGCTGGGGAGGGGCTGGAGAACAAGTGCTGTGAGGAGAGACTGAGGGAGCTGGGGGTGTTCAGCCTGGAGAAGAGGAGGCTGAGGGGACACCTCATCACTGTCACACCTGCCTGAAAGGAGGCTGTGACGGGGTGGGTGCTGGGCTCTTCTCACAGGTGACAGCGATGGGACGAGAGGAAATGGCCTCAAGTTGCACCAGGGGAGGTTTAGACTGGACATTAGGAAGAATTTCTTCCCTGAAACGGTGGTCAGGGATTGGCACAGCTGCCCAGGGAGGTGGTGGAGTCGCCATCCCTGGAAGGGTTTAAAAGATGGGCAGATGAGGTTTTTTTAGGGTCAGGGTTTAATAAGGGGACAGGTACTGTTGGACTTAATGATCTCAAAGGCCTTTTCCAACCAGACGATTCTGTGAAAATACGTAAGGACCTGTGTCCTGGGTTTCAAAGTACCGATATGCCTTCAGCCTTGGTCTTCTGGAATTGGTTCCTTTCAACACCCTAAACTGCTGAGTGTTGCAAGCGGCTTGGTTGTTAACAGATTTGGTAGGTAGAGTTTATTACTGGGTGGATCGGTTACTGTTCGGGTACTTTACCGTGTCAGCTGTTAGCAACTGAGCATAATGTTCATTTCTTAAGTCCACCTCTTGCCTACTGACCAAGAGCAAATAATGAAGAGTCCATTTCTGAAGTGCAAGACAGTAACTAAAGCTTCCCTCTAACTGCAGAGTTACACTTAACATCTTGGGACATCTCTAGGCTCTGTGTGAAACAGTAATCCTGCGAATTAGTGATGAACAAAGCAGCTGCAGCATTAAAGTTCAGCATTGTGCTGAGTCAGCTGCTTTGCTTCTGCAGCCCGAGAGGTGCTGCTCATGCCAAGCACCAGCCCCAGCGCTGTGCTGTGCTGTGCTGTGTGAGCGAGCCTCCACACTGCTGCATCTCTTCAGTATTGTTATCGTTCTTCCTACAGGTTTATAGTGATCAAATTTTAAAATCCAGAGAGTGCCATTTTTTTGCTTACAAAAAGTCGGACAAAGAAATAGATTGTATAAAATCTAATAATTGAATAGCAAGGGTGAGTTAGAGCTTCAAAGACGGAGGTGGTATTTCTTGCTACAGTTTCATCTTGATTTTCTGAAAGTATCTCTCAACAGCAGGAGGCAGTCTCAGTGAGAAAAGTAAGAGTGAAACTTATGTTTTAAGCTAAAATTTGACAGACTGGGGTGTCTTACTATCTCTGTAAGTGTGCTCGTTATACTTTTGTGTGTGGGCACGCAAGTTTGAGTCACGCCATATGATCTCTTTTCTGATGGCTCCTAAGGGAAGCGTGTGCTCTACAACATCTGTGAGTGAACAGCTCTGCAGGACGATTGCATTAATCTTGAAGCCAGTTCTGCCTGAGCTTGGCCTATGACAGAAGCTTGTCCTGGGCTTCCAGAGTGCCATTTTCCAGACTCCCCAGGTAACTGCTATGGGGCTTGTAGGGATTTTTTTTCAGCAGTAGGTAAATGCTAAGCTCAGCAGTGCACCCTGTGTACCTAACTTCCCCTCTGTGCTGTTGAGAAAGCCCTTCGTTACCAGAAGAGGTACTAGTTAGTGTGCAGCTGGTGACTACAGGGTCATCCCTCCAGAAGATGGGATAGGGAAAGATGGGGCACCCACTGCCTTTCTCCCTCTTACCTCCTTTGCAAATAATATGTGCAGGGAGGGTTTGGGAGAGGCTGGATGCATCCATGGGCAGTGGCTTCCCCTTGAGTGAACTCAGGCTTCAGGCACTACCTGGTTTCCCCTCTGTCCCCACCAGTTCCTTGAGAAGCTAATCTAAAGCAACTCAGTTAAAAGGAAAAAAAGTAGAACAAACCAGCACAAGCATGCAGAAAGCAATCACTTCACTGACAGGGAGGGAGATAATTTGCAAAAATACTGCTTTTTAGAGAAAGCACTTTATAGACCAGCTGGCTCGTTTGCTGCATTCAGGTCTGAGCTGCCTTAAGGAATTCATTTAAAAGATTGATGTCAAACAAAACTTTATTCTGCCTGAACTGCCAGAAACTTTCACATGGCACATGGAATGCCACAGAGACTCACTGCACATTATCCAGCCTGCTTTGGCCTCGTATCAAAGCAATGCAGAGAGCAGAATTTCTCTTTTTAATCAGCTGAAGGAGTTAAAAGCTTGCTGAAATAGCCTGATGGCACAGTTACACTAGAAACAACTGCAGCTGTGAAAAGACTGTGTGAAGAAACAGGATGGTTGTGGTCTGCTGTAAGAAATAATTTTCCTGTTGACTGTTTTTTTTGAACAGGAAGCTGAAGAACAAAGCAGCATTAGTCTTGGTGCTTTTAATAGGCTTCAGATTTCAAATATTGCATTTAGGAGAAGCAGATCAGGAAAGGATAGGGCTTTGAGCAGAGCTTTATGTCATGACTGAGAGCTAGACGTGCAGAAGACAGGAATATAACCAAAGTCAAGCAGATGCTTTGAATGTGAAGCTTGTGCTTCTTTGGAGATGCCACAAGATGTGCAGTAACGCAGCAGAGGACTGATGAGAGCGCCCCAGGCTCTTTGCAGGACTTGTGTTTGCACAGTGCTGCGTAGGCTTGGCTGCGCACAGTTTCCTCTTTGTCAGTCAGTCTGTCCATCCACCAGCTTCCCCTCTGCTCTGCTTGCTCTTTCGCAGCCACTGGAAAGAGGCGCAGTTTCTGCAGTACGGAAGAAGACCTGCAAACACTGGAGACAGTGGGAGTGCTTCAGGCCACTTTGAACTCCGTGGTTTGTTGGAGTTAGTCAACCAGAGCTAAGCGTGATGTGTCTGACGCCTTTCCACCTCCTTTTCTCTTAAGGATTTTAGACATAAACCATTAAAGTCTTATTGCAGAAAAGCTTTCTTCCGAGGAAGGTAGATCAGCAATTTCTTTGTATGGGTTTATAGCTGTGTTCTAATTCTTTTGAAGGAAGAGTATCGGACAAGATAAATCTGTACTTCTAACCATTTTTTTTCTCACATATCTTGGATCATCTCAGATCCATTACAGACTTTGTAGGTGGTGACTCACCTCAAACCGTCACTGCAAGTGCCATTTTGTTCCATTCAGAACATTTTCCTAATGGTTATCTAAACTGTGAAGGGTACTGTACCTACAGTTCTCCTTGGTTTTAGCAAAAACAATTAAGTGACTTTCAGAAAGTAGAAGCTGTGTATTGTAAATAACCACCCTGGGCACCTCAGCAGTCAGCCTGGGGTTGTCTGGAGAATGACCCTTGTTCCTGTTCCCACTGCGTTTACCTAATGTAAACGGTGGCGAATTGCTATTACTAAAACTAGCTCAGGTAAGTGAGCAAGAGCAAAGAACATGCTGAAATGCCATACAGCATTAGAAAAACCCTGGAGCCTCCGATAGGCACGGTTCCAGCCAGCAGCCTGCTGAAATGTCACAAAAAGCCCTTGCGGCTTGAAAAAAATTCCTCAATGCTTTTCCTTTTTTGTTTTAATATTTTCCTTGCAGTGAAATTCTGTGACCCTCCTAGGATTGCCCTAGGTCAGAAGTTCTGGCATAGAGAAAAGCAGGAGCCTGGTGTCCAGCAGGGAGGCTCAGCAAAGGCTGAGCTGTGACAGCGAGGCTTTTCCCTCTGCAGCAGCCAGAGGCTGAGATGCCAGGCTGCCTGCTTGCTCTTCCTCTTCTGCGTGCGCAGGCCATGACTGTGTGTGCTGCTCCGGAAAAGGAGGAAGGTATAATCAGGTGTGATGATGGAGCTTGGCATCTTCAGAGCAACCAATGAGAAAGGAGGAAGCATGGGTCTTTCCCAGAGCTCTGATGTTCCACCCTACCCATACTGGGGGGGAGTAGCTTCCAGCAACTTATGGGCTTTAAAAGATCAACATCTCTTTTTCCATATGATCTTAAAGAGATGATGCCTTCCTGAAGTAAGGATTGATGGTATAACTATGGGATTATCCTGAAGTGCTTCCACAGGAAGAAAGATTGTTGGATTAAACACAGTTCAGTTTTGTTATTTATTGCTGCTTGTGCCCATATTGCATTTTTGTGCATTGCTATAGCAATTCATGGGTTGGATGGGAGTTTGCGCAGCAGCAGGGGTGATGTAGGGAACCCCCATTTAAGGATGCAATTGCTTTCCATACAGTTAAACATTAAATGCTTTTTACAGACTGTGAAGACTTAAAAAATTTAGCGGACGAACCTGTTAGCTGCAGTGATAGTTTTAGCTGCATAGTAATCCCAAAGGTGACAGATTTATTAATCTCTGGATCTTATGCATTTCTGTGTTTTGCTGTGCAGGTTTCTTAGAAAGATCAGACGGAGCTCAGCCTTTCACCATGCCCGTGCCTCCCCCTCCAGCTCCCCCTCCGCCCCCAACACTGGCCTTGGTAAGTTTTACAGGAGGCAACTGTACCATATACACTGTTCTCTCTTGCTGCTTGTCATGTGGAAAGGGACGTCCAGAGACACTGAGGTGCAGATAAGGATGTGCATGATATTTGGGGAAAGTTCTCTGACGTTTTGTTTATGATTGATCCTACAAGAGTGCCCGTGTGGACGTCACTATTCACATTGACTCTGCCCTCCTCTTCCTCCCCTGACGGTGGTTTGATCTGGAGTAGGAACCCTGGGCAGAGGCACAGCTCCTCAACAGCTTGTCTGAGTCGGGGGAATCACAGTCTTGCTGTCCCCTGGTCTTTCTCCAGTCATGTACTCCCACCTTCTCCCTTGTTCTACTCTTAGTACTTACATGACGTAAACTGAAAAAAAACAAATCCTATTTTTTACATCTGGTAAGGATGGCTCTTAGCCAGCACAGCTCCCTCAGCCAGCCCGTGCTAACAGAGTACAGGATCCACTGCTTGCACAGCGTGGTGCTTGAGAATACATCGGACCCGGCTTAAGTCAGCCTAAGCTGGAACGGAGCTTGTGCTGTGTTGGCCCTCCAACAGTCAGTCACCTCACTGACACGAATGAAAAGGCTTCTTAAAATGCTCCTGTAAAGTTCTCAGATATTTTCACAAAAAAGCCTTAGCTGGTTACATTGATGGGTTGGACTGTGCTGCTCGAGAGTCTTGCCTTCACTTCCCACCACAGGCAAAATATGGGCTCCGTGCTTAGTGCCACCATGGCAACTCTCACCACCCTCCAGGAAATTTCCATAACACTGATCTGATAAGTTAGAAAGCTTTTCAGGAACTACCATTTCCTAGAAAAGATAACCATATATATCTGTGTGTGTGTGCACATGAATGTACATATATTTGTTTAGTTCTTCCTTGAAAAACTGTTACCAAAACATAACTGAAGAGAGATGACCATTGAGACAATTCTCATGCATTTAAAGGCTTTATTTGGTCTATTTGAGGAGGTCCATATTGTTGAAGTTGTGATTGCCATTTTTAAGTATTTCTATCAAAACTACAATAGTAAATAAAACTCCCATTTTCATTTATCCATACTTGGTATGGTAGGAATTCTCGCTACAACTTTCAAGTACATTCACCTTTTTGTGTAATCAAATTATGTGTATGGTCTGTTCTTGTTCAGTCTCCAAAATAGCAAGTTGCCACAGATGTGCTGTGGCTTTAAAAAATCAGAGACTAAATCTTGAGTTCAAAAAATATGAATTCACATTGAAGTGTTCTGTTTCCAGTGAACAGGGTGGGTTAGAATAGCAGCAGTGTTTGGGGCCTCGAGTCAGTAACAAGGACTGGTACCTGTAACATCATTCACAAAAGCAAACATGGCAAGCTACCCACTCTAGTGCTGTTAAAACAGAAATTGAGATCTTCAGTAACTACCGTATTCGAGCAGAAATTTGTAGCTAGGAATTAAGGTTTATTTTTTTGCCCCCTCATTTTTTATTTTATTTTGCAGGCAAATACTGAAAAGCCAACTCTAAGCAGGTCAGAACAAGCAGGGCGAAATGCTCTATTATCTGATATTACCAAAGGAAAAAAGCTAAAGAAGACTGTTACTAATGACCGAAGTGCTCCGATTTTAGACAGTAAGTATGAGTCTGCTTGTTGGAGTTTCTGTATATGTGAATAGTTCTGTATGTCTGAATGCAGAAAATGATTTTATGTATCACCAGATGCACCGCCATGAAAGAAGTAGGTAAAATAAAATGCCATAAAATTCCCTTTAACATGGATTAAGTTAGCTGGGAAATCAAGTACTGCTTACAAAATGCGATAATTTCTTTGCTTACTCCCATAAAGCAGTTCACTTTCTTATCTGCTTAAATCAAAAACCTGTGCAAACCCTACTAGGAGCTCTGCTGAGGAGCTGCAGCAGATCAGGCAAACAAAATCCCTGTCAGGTCTGAGGAAAGCACAGGGAATAAAGTGGAATTTCAGACTCTGCTCTTGCATAAACAGCATAAAAATAATGGCTTGTAAATGGCCCCAGTACCACTTAAAGTAAAGCCAGAGCCAGGAGCCACAGCCCCTCCGGGGTGTCGCTGTGCTGCACCCCATTTTGCCACTCCTGGAGCGACTCAGGAGCGTTACCTTTTTGGCTGAGCCTTGTTGCTCTGGCAGAAGGCAGCAGCTCTGCTCACCTGACTAAGGAGACAGGGTCTCCATCCTGCCGCACCGCAGTGGTGTCGCACTGAACGTCTCATCAGGAAGGGACTATGACACGAAAGTATTAGGAAGACAGAACAGGAACAGAAGAGGAGTAAAGGTCTACTCTGTGGGAGGAACAGCATTTATTGCCTAGGGAGAGAAGATGCTTCTACAGACTGATTAGCAAATGTGATGCAGCCCAGTCCAGGTCTGGCCATGCAATTAAAGGCTAGACTGTGGCAGGAAGATGATGAGGAAAGAAGGAAATGCCCGAAGGAGTGTGACCAAATAAGAATAATTAAAAAAAAATAGATAACAGTCTTCCCTTGAGTATTATCTATGAAAGCAAAGTTAATATGTTCTAGCCATTGTGATGAGCTGGAGAAAAGTATTAAGGTGATTAAAGGAGGGGTTAACGGTAATATTAAAATGATGTGGCCTGTTACCTTGTTGACGTGAACTAACAAATGGTGATGAAAGACTGAAACAGCATTTCTCCAGAGGCTTACGCCCTATGTGAGTCAGAGCTGAACTGAGCTAAGGTGCTTAAGAAAAGAGAAGGACGATGTGAAACTTTCTCCCATGAGCGCATTCTTCCTCCTTTTTTCTGGGTTGGTTTGTAAGAAGTGCTTTTCATCCACAGGTTTTAATTACTTTAGAGTCAGTAACATTTTTATCCACCCAAAGCTGTAGAAATCAAGATGCCAAGAAATTAAGCAATTAAGTCATGTAGCCCATCATCTGAGAGCTGATCTCCACAGATATTCCAACCTGCAGGCCTGCTCATTGTGCAGTGATGCTCTGAATAGGACTCTTCCCTGTATTTGTAGTTGTGGAAACACTTCCATTTTCCTTTTAGCATCTCAGTGTTGTCACAGCATTCTGACGTTAGAGAGGAATGAGGGGGGCACACTGATAAAACAGTTCTGCAGCTAATGATCCTGTCACAGCATTTCTGGATGTACAGGAAATAATCAGAAGCGAAATCTCTCTCCCCACTAGGCCTTGTTTAAATAAGTAGATGTGTTGCAACAACAACAGTAGTGACAGGGGTCTGTGCATTCCCAGAAGTGATGACCGGAGACATCTCCAAGAGGAAGGACACCTCTGCTTCCCTCCTTCCTTCCTCATTTCCTGTGAGATTGCCTTGTCTCTCGGTTTGCTTATGGAGAAGTGGAGGGGAAGGATAAGAGAACAAAGGTATGAAGAAACGGGAGGCAGCTACAAAGATGCTAATGAAGACATCATGATGTTCTCAAGAGGTCTCATCCATGCTCAATTCCAAATTCTCCGTAGTGACTGTTTCTCTGCTTTCCAGTCCAGAGCAGACTAAAGGAAAGTGGCTTAATCAAATAGAGTGTCTGTGTTTATTGCACCACCTCTTCTGTGGTGCAATAGTGGTGGTGATGGTATCGGTATAATCCAACCTGAACGAGGACTTGTCCATTTTGAAAGCTCATCCATTTTTCCCCAGTTACAAGTCTTGCTCTAATGAAAGGATGACTTTGCAGGATCAGTCTCGCTTCTTTGCCTAATGTGAGGGATTTTTTTTTCCAAACAGAACCCAAAGGACCCGGCGGAGGTGGTGGTGGCGGCTTTGGAGGAGGTGGCGGTGGCAGTGGCGGCGGTTTTGGTGGTGGCAGTGGTGGCAGCTTTGGTGGTGGTGGACCACCTGGCCTTGGAGGCCTTTTTCAAGCTGGAATGCCAAAGCTCAGATCGGCTGCGAGTCGAGATGCCGGTAAGAAAGACCTTGCAGTTTCAGTGTGAAAAAGTAAATGACGTTGCTTAAAACCTTTGCAGCACAGCAGTAAGGTACCTGCTGGGATTGAAAAAGTCTTTAAATATTTTAGGCTCTTAGGAAATGTAATATTCATCTTGAATCATGTTTTATTCTTAATACTAGGTTTACTGAGGGAAAAGTGAGAGTTGTCTTTACACCCATCCTGCTAGTTATTGACAAAAACTAAAGGTCTCAGCAATGTTGAACGCTACCAGCAATGTACAGTCAGGCCAACTAGACCCTGCCTTAGCCATGGGTGTGCAGGACCAGAGGGGAGCATAAGAGGATTCCACATTAATTCTGCCTTGTGCACCAGGGAAAAAGATCTACTTTCCAGGCAGAAAGTACAGCTGCATCAATTCCACAGCAGCATGATTTACCATTTAGGGAGTGCACGAGTTATCCCAGCTCGCTGGTACACACGCTGCAGTTGGAGGCTCCTGTGGGGCACACACTGTATCCTGGCTGGCAAAACAGCTGCCCAAAGCCTTGTGCCCTTTGAAACAAAGGAGGTCTGGGGTCACTGAGTTTTTTAAGGTTAAGGAGGTAGGATTTTACACTTGTCGAAGGAGGACTGGGCAACAGGTGTTGTAGGGCATTACGAACCTTACCTATCTTACAGACTAGCATAAGTTTTCAGCACATGTATACAAAATGGTCTTGTTGAGCTGCTATTTTCTATTGTGTCAGTCTATTTCGGAACTTGTGTTAAAACAGTGCTTCTTTAACTGTAAGGCTGGCTGCCTTCTTCCTGATGTGCACAAGTACATCCTTAAATAACAGCTACTAGATAGGGCTGAGGGGAATGTTGTTGTTAAGTATCATTTAAAAGCTAACATGCCCTTGCTTTACAGTTGGTGTTCTCAAATACCAGTTCTTGATCTCTCCTTCCCCCTCCCCGCACTACCGCTTGCTATGGGAGAGCTGCATCAGCTGTGTTACCTTGTGGCCACTTTGGTCTCTCACAAGTTGTCCCTTATAAGCATTCTCAAGATGTCACCTGTGACTCTGGCGCAGTTTGCCAGTGCTGTCAGAACTGCTGCTGTGGCCATTCCTGGGTGCCAAGCCCTGATGGCTGCGTGCCCTGTGCCAGGGCTGTGTCCTCAGCAGTCTTCTCAGTGCCTCAGAATGTGGCCCATTGGGAAACCACTGGCAAAGCCCCTGTCCAGGAGATCATCGAATGAGATGGGTTGGAAGGGATCTTAAATATCATCCGGTTCCCTCTGCCCTGGGCGGGGACACCTCCCACCAGCCCAGGCTGCTCAGGAACCCATCCAACTTGGCCTTGAGCACCTCCAGGGATGGGGCACCCACAGCTCCCCTGGGCACCCTGTGCCAGGGCCTCACCACCCACCCTCACTGTGAAGAATTTCTTCCCAATGTCCAATCTAAGTCTTCCCCCTTCCAGTTTGAAGCCTTTCCCCCTCACCCTGCCCTTGTAAGAAGTCTCTCTTTTTCCCATAGCCCCTTCAGGTACTGGAGGCCGCTCTGAGGTGTTCTCCAGGCAGAACAACCCCAGCTCTCCCAGCCTGTGCTCGCCGCAGAGGGGCTCCAGCGCTCTGAGCATCTCCGTGGCATCTCCAGCAGCTCCATGCCCTTCTCACGCTGGGGATTCCAGAACGGGACACGGGGCTGCAGGTGGGGTCCATGAGATCGGGGCGGAGGGGGAGCCCCCCTCCCGTGCTTGGGCGCGGGGACGCTAATGCCCTCTCTCTTTCTCTCTCTCTCTCCTGTGCCCGCAGATGCCGGGGGACCCCGCCCGCCCGCGCTGCCGCCCGGACCCCGCTCTGCCGCCGCCAAGCCCTTCTCCCCGCCGCGCTGCGCGGGGCCGCGCTCCGGCGCTCCGGACCCGCCGCGGAGCCGCCTGCCGCCGCCCAGGCCCGACGCGGGCTCCGCGCCGCCCCCGGTGCCCAGCACGCCGCGGCCCGGCGCCTCCAGCCCGCACCAGCGGGGCGCGGGGCCCGCCGTCGGCCGCCAGCCCAGCCTGGGGCCGCCGCCCTTCCCGGGCAGCCGCGGCGCGGGCGGCCCCCGCCCGCCCGGCCCCGGCGCGGCGCCCCCGCTCTCGGGGCGGCCGCCGCTGCCGCCCACCCCGGGCCGCCCCGCCGAGGAGAAGCCGCCGCCGCCGCCGCCCGCGGGGCACCGCCCGCCCTCCGCCCGCGACGCGGCGCTGCCCCCGCCGCCGCCGCAGAACTGCAAACCGCCCGTGCCCGCCGCGCCCCGGCCCGGCCCCGCCGCGCCCCCGCCGCCCCCCAGCCGCCCCGGGCCGCCCCCCGTCCCGCCCGTGCCCGGCGGCGCCGACGAAACCCCGCGTCTGCCGCAGAGGAACCTCTCGCTGGGCTCCCCCGCGGCGCCCGGCGGCCGCTCCGCGCCGCTGCCGCCCCCGCCCGGCGAGAGGCCGCCCCCGCCCGTCAGAGACCCTCCCGGCCGCGCAGGTACGGTGGCAGCGCCGGCTCGGACCCGTCCCCCCGGGCAGCCGCGCTGGCCCGGCGAGCTGCGGGTCCCGAGGGCGGGTGGGCACAGCGGCGTGAAGTGACGGTTCTCTACGGAAAGGGGGGGGGGGTCGGCTTGCCCAGCGCTGCCGTTGGCCGAGCCCCTTGGAGGGCGACCCGCAGCCTTCGGCCGCGCTGCCCTGGCGCAGCCCTGCAGGTGCTTCACCCCGTGGGCTGGAGGAGGCAGGTGGGCGACTCTGGCCTTGGCACGGCTCATTCACCACGCGCAACGCACAGCAGCGCTTGGAGGAGCCCGGCGCGGCGTGGGGCTGCTCAGGGGTGGTGTAGGAGTGCACAGGTACGGTTGGACTCGGTGTCAAGGTCTTTCAACCAAAGCAGTTCAATGATTGTCCCCACCAGGCTTGCTACCACGCGCACACCCATGCTGAGCGGGTGACAGACTCTGCTGTTGGGCAGAAGGGATTCAGCGCTGGGAAATGAGGTGTTACGGGCATCGCAGTGGCTTGAGGAAAGTCACCGTGCATCACCAGCCTGCTCACGTGTACTTTTGCACATTGCAGCAACTTTTCTTATAATTACTGTAATTAACAAGGGTTGCAGACTGGGGGGGCGGGGGGTGTCCCCCCAGTGTGTTCTTTGATGCAATCGCTGGTGCTGTTTGGTCGAGCTTCTGATAGGTGACAGCATTTGCCTCCCTGGGTCAACGTGTGTGTTAATGGTGACGTCTTCATGAATGGAGGCTTGCAGAGCCCGACCTTCTACGTGTTGGGAGACACGAACACTCACAGCCAAATATAAATTATTTTAATAAAAGACCTGTCCAATACTTGTTAAATATAATGGCAGTTGTTACAGCGTGACTAACTGTTGTTGCTTACTATATGCAGATTTCAAATGAGGCTAAATATCGAGTTGTCTCCATTGGATTATTTCATAATATACTTTGTCCCCTGTGACAACTGTCATTCATTTAACAATTGCTCGTTGTAACTTCACTCTGTTAATATCTGTTGGTTTCCCTTATGGAGAAGAGAGAATTTAGGAACAAACAGCCAGGCCCTTTAACATCAGGAAGGGAGAAACATTGCATGGAAGGCAACCCTGGGAAGCTCCATAAAGTCAGCTTTCATTTCATCCTTTGGAATAATAATTGGGAATCATCTCAAACCTGTCCAGTCCTGGACAATAGAGATGACTGTCATGGGAGCTCCCACAGGTAACAGCCATCCATCCGTATTGCTTTCCAGCTCATTGGGCCAGGCTGGATCCCCTATAGCACAGCACCCGCAGCAGCTACGCTGCGACACAGAATGCTGGCCATGAAACTGTGCTTTGTGGAGCGGATTGTCAGCCCGTCACACCACAGAATGGCACAATGGCAATGCAGTCTGCAGTAAATACAGCAAAGAAATCTTGTCACGTTTGACTGGGATCATAGATCAGAGGTACAGAGAGCACCTGTGGTTATTGAGACACTTCAAGAGTTTCTTCTGTGATCGCCTCTGCTTCCACCGATGCTTTCCCGCTTACCTCTTCTCTGAGGCAGAAAATTTCAGCAGAACTGCACTGCTGGCTTAATAAGTAGAAGGGAGTTGTAGCAATAAGTTTTAAATGTAAGTACTCCTATTGTGCAGCAGTTCAGTATAGGTGATGGGTTCTTGGTAGGTTTAGAGAGAAAGCAGGCAAAACTGTTCTCAAAGTTGCTAAATGCTTCACATTCTTAGAAACTAAGGCAAGCTGTAGTAATTTGTAAAAAAGAAAAAAATAGAAAACAATCCCACAAAGTACAGCCTGTTTCTTGAAGTATGTTCCAGTGCTGCTTTCTTTTTCACAGTGCACATCTCTAGCTAGATTTCATCAGCACAAGAAAGCATTTCATAAAAATGAACATAATTGTCAGTTGTCCAACTCTGCCAAACAGAAGTAGCGAGACTTAGAACATGGACAGCCCTCCACGCCCTCTGCTTGGTCTCCCTGTGTCCTAACCACAGACACCCTTATGGCCTTTATTTACCAGCTCCTCTCAAAGAAGCAACCTTCCTATGCCTTGAGGAAGGCTCCAGTCCTGTGTTACATGGGCTGTGCCTTTGTATTTGACCTGTTGTGTCACCACGCCAGTTACTTGAATACACAGGCACTGGGAATGCCAGTGTCTGTGTGAGGTCTGTTTCCAGTTTAGCAGGAGGTAGACGTGCTCCAGCTATAGAAAAATCTGGTGCACGGCACATACGTCTAGAAATGAGCAAGCTGATGCCATGCTGCTTAATGCTGCCTCTCCTGGGCTGAATTCCCTGTGCCCACTGCAGACCCTGGCTGGGACAACCAGAGGGGACCACCCCTATGGAAAAAGCTTCAGGGGTAGCAGAGCTCTTCTGCTACACATCATCTTGCCTCGCAAAGATACACGGAAAGGAAATGGGCCATAGCTTGGTCCTCCACAGTACCCTGAATTCCAGGATGAAGCTGATAGTTGTGGCCGACAAAATTCATAGTGATTTAAAAGTGGCTTTAAGGACCAGCACCTCTACAGAGGCTTCTGTAGCTGAGGGAAATGGGAATATGAGCGCTGAGGTGTATTTGTGCTTAGATATACCACAATCCCCTGATCTCTACTCTTCAAGTCAGCACCAACTCCCTAGAGAGCCCTGGAGAGCAGGTAAGTGGGTGCCGAGGGTCCCAAGCCAGCCCACCCTCTCTGGTTTGTTAGTGGAGGGGCTGTGGGATGCAGACAGAGACTTTCCACCACCAGAATCACCCTGGATGCTAACGGCGTTTGTGTGCTTGCCTCTTGTCTTGCTCCAGGCCCCCTCCCACCACCTCCTCCCATAAGCAGGAATGGAAGCACTTCAAGGGCTTTGCCTGCCACTCCCCAGCTGCCCTCCCGGGCTGGGCTGGACAACCAGAGGGGTGGACCACGACCACCGCTTCCACCCGACCGGCCAGGTTCAGCAGCACCACCGCCACCACCACCGCCTTCATCAGCTGTCAGGAATGGCTTCCAGGATCCGGGTGATGGTAAGCCATTCTCTCACTTCTTTGCCTTTAATAGAGACCGTGTCACTGCTTTTGGCCTTAATATGTAAAAAAGTTTGGGCTGGGGGCTTTGTTTCTAGTGCAGACCTTTTCTTTCTGACCAACAGAAGCGTCATTTGGGTCTCGATTAACCCTGCTAAGTGAGAACAGAGTAAATATGCCATACATAGAGCAGAACTGCAGTGTCGTCAATGCAGCCTCCAAAATAACTCTTTGAAAAAAAGAAATATATACCATGATTTGATACAATACAGAAATAAGGCCTAAAGGGATTGTTCTGACTCAGGTATGAATGTAAATAGGAGCTACGCTAAGACTCTGGAAATTGGAACAAGTTACATGATGACTCAAAAGCCAAAGGCTGAAAAACAGATGAGGGAAGACATTGTCAGAGCACAGGTGAAAATGTGGAGTATCTCTCTTTTTGCTAGCGTTTACTGGAAAGTGAGGTCCAAGATTGCTGTGTTTTAAAAACTCATCATGCTTTCCTTTTTAATTGTTTTCTATTTGCAAAAAGTAGATATGTTTTTCAGTTAATTACAAGCGGTCAATATTGATTTCACTGACATTTATAAGATTAGAAAAAGCGAGAAAAAAAAAAACTGTAACTCATGCTTATTCACTCATCAGATAAGGCAGTTGGGTCACACACATTTTTTCCTACAGAAGTCATTTGCAGGGTTCAGAACCTGCAGCTCCTTTACGCGCTGATGTTTAATTACAGCCATTGGGAGTAAACATAGTAAAACTGGATCCCAGCAAATGACCACGTGTACAACTGCTGGGAGAAAGTTACTCAGCTGTTCATTAAATTATGCAATAAAATAAAACAATATTGCAAGAAAGTTATGGTTGCAAAGTCCTGAAGCAACCGAATGAAGAAATAAAAGAGTTCAAGATAGGCCATGCTTTCTTCCTTGGGCCTCCAAACTCAAGCAGAGAGCAGAAATCCTAAATGTTTCCTGTTCTTTCAATGAAGAAACTGATCAGCTTGCCTCATTCTTTAGAATCCTGTACACTCTGTAAGTACATCAGTAGGGCCCCTGTAGTGTCAAGAGATCCAGTTTCAACTGATATATTTTTCCATTTTTCACAGTATTTACATACAAGTTTCTCCATCAGCACAGATTTTATAATAATGGTCCCAAATGATCTTTTTCCTGTATAAAAATTGAGAGAGAAAACACTGCTTATAGGTCAGTGTCCTTTTAATGATGCTTTTGAGCTCTGGCTATCAACAAAGTATGAATATCAGAAAATTCTGTACCTAGGAAAAAAATACTGTTGGGAAGTAGGAGATACTGCATTTCCAGTAACACATATATACGTGTGCAGGTGTGTGGCTAAAAAGCAGATCTATTTACAGAAGGGAACGTAGCACTTATTTCAGTGGAATTATGGCCATTGTCCTGATCTGTGATTTTGCATTAAATTGCCTAAACCATGACTTAATGTTAGTAAGAATTTTCATTCTCAAACTAACCTAAAGCATCTTCTTCCCTGACAGAAGGATGCTGGTTCAGTACTCAGCTATGCAAGCATTTTGCAATATAAAATGTATTAAGCATGATGTTAATTCCAATTGAATTCCCCGAAGCTGTGTCACAAAACTAATGAATAAATTGTGTGGGATTTTTTTCAGATGAATGGGAAAGCAGATTTTCTTTTCATCCTATATCTGATTTGCCACCTCCAGAGCCATATGTACCCATGAACAGAAGTTATCCCAGTAAACTAGCAAGAAATGAAAGTAGAGGTAAGTTCGTTCCACCTCTGCTGTTGGTATTTCAGTGTATCATCCTAAAAAAACCCAGGTGGATGAGGAAGAGACTGGATGCTGAGGTTTCAAGACCTCTCAGACTAACAGTGTGGTCATACTTCCCCACCACACAGGAAAAGCTAAATGCAGGTTTGCAGACAGAAGCCTTCTTAAACTTGTATTTGAAAGGAGAATTGTTTGGTTTTTAAATTGGAACAGATATTGTAAGAGGCCACTTCTGTCATTATAGCCAACCACTTCTGCCAGTAGAGTCAGCCCTCTTCTACTACAGGCAGCCAGAACCACAAAACCCCTTAGGATTTTCTCCTCATTTCCCATCTAAATTCATGCATAACTCATTTATTGTGCCAGCATCATCCTTACGCTCCTCCTTGGTGTGTTAAACCCCTAATGTTTTTTAAGACAACAGTCATATCATCCTCTTACCTTTTTATTTCCTGGGCTGATTAAATCAGGATGTACTACATTCTACTTCCAAGCTATGTTTTCTGATCAGCAGGGTTGCTTCTATACATATTTCAGTCTGATTTTGTCTTTTGCAATCAGTGTTACACACTGTTCCAGTTTAGGTCACGTCTCCCATAGCAGCATAAATATTTCGTATCTTCGTTAGTGGTACTTTTTTTCCTGATACACCCAAGGATCAATTTACTTCTTTCACAACCAGAGACACTGGCAGCTCATAGTTATCCTGTAATCATCTGTACACTCAGATGTTCCTCTCTGTTTCCTGTTTCCAAATGATGAGGGTTTAATTTGGAGCAGAAATTCCTGTTGGTCTCCGACACTTCACTTGCCCTCTTAGCTTTCATCCCAGTCATATTACTGCACAAAGAAAGGTGAAGTAATGGATGCTTTTTTTATGTTTTCTTTCATGATTTTACAATGAAAATCTCCATATAGGGAAGCACATGAAGAGCTTTGAAATGTTACTGTATTTAGAGCTTGCCACTTTGATTAAAATTTGCCTGTGTTGCAAGTAGCACCAAAAAGATATGTGTTCACATAAAATATGAGTGCTCACAAGCGCTCTCAATCTGCTTTGAGAAGGGGACAAAGTACTAAAATACACATAGTTTCCGACATTTGGGCAGTAGGGTTAGTTAAAACTTTCTCTTACACTGTGTGAAGTTCTGATGCCGTTTAATAAACTAACCAGAAACTCTACAAAGAAAGATTTTCTAATAAAATGACTAAGACATGAAAATTAGTAGATCTTCATCAGTTACTAAATTAATGGCTTGGATGCAAATTCCCACTTTAAAAGAAATCAGGAGGAGTAACACGAAAAACTTTCTTTCTCTTTTAGGTGGCTCTGGCCGAAAAGAAAGAGGTGCCCCTCCGCTTCCACCTATACCAAGGTGAAATGGGCTCTGGCCCATCTTTGGGCAGCGTCTGTTTTCAAGTTTCCTTCAAGTCAGCTCTCCTGTCCACATCATTGGAAAGTTGTCTGTTTTGCTTTATTTCCACTTTTGGCTTGTCGGCTGGAACAAACTTAAGTCTCTGTTACAGAAGTAATAGATGCAGTTTATGAACTATAGTTGCTCAAAGCTATAAATTTTATTTGCTTATACTGCAGGCGGTCCTGAAAGGCATTTTGTGGACCATACACAACATACGAGCGTCACGCTTGCCGTGCCCAGCCCTGTCCCCCTGAGAGCTCCACAGGAGGTCTGGCTTTGAATTTTATGAGAGCTGGAACAAAGCTGTTTCATTCACTTTGGGTACAGTGGCTGGATTATTTGAATGATAAAGTACAATCTATTTTCTGTTTGAAAAACAGTTGCTGGGGAAAACCATGTAGCCAGGAGTCCCCTGGATCCTTCTGTGCATGCCTAGCTTGGCCCATCTGCTTCTGCAAATCTTATTTTAAATAATAGATAGTATATCCTGCCTGGAGGATGGAGTGTGTCTGGCCTTGTTTTTACCTGCAGAGAATCTTCCAAAGAAAAGCACAAGTGAAGAATTCAGTAGCATAAAAATAGCTTTTTTTTTTTTTTTTTTTTCAGTCCCTCTTTCCTTGTTTTTTAATAGCATTATGCTTTAAGTCAGCTAATTCTTTCCTACTCTGATGCGGACCACCCCACAGTTATCCATGTCCTGGATTATTGTAATGCCCTCTACCTGAGACATGTGAAGAATCCTCAGAAAGTAGTCTTGGTGCAAATGCAGTAATTATTGTAGTATTAGGCTCTTTCTGTAAAGCATTTCTAACACCAATGCTCCATGGACTGCTTTCTAGTTGTTTCTTTGGTACAATTAAATGATGGCTTTTGCCTTAAGAAGCTTCCCGGGGCTTAGGTCACAAGAGAGATTGTATTTGACTTGCATTGCAGTAGAGCAGCTGAGGTCAAAAATGTGCGTAAGTGAAGCCCTTTGTAATGAAGGAGGTCTGGAGTTCGTGTGTTCAAATGACAGCATCGGCTCCAAAATCTGCTGTCTGCACTGGTTTGAGAGAAATGGGAAGATCTGGCCTTCTGAGTTTACCGTGAAGCCTGTCCTTTCAACCTTTGCAGAACGACGTCTCCACAGAGAACTGCAAAGCCTATGTTAATAGAAGAGAGCGTCAAGGATTCTGACATGGTGACAATTAGTTAATGTTTAATGGCTTTTGAGTTTTGTATCTGAGAAAAGACTTCTGCATGAGTGCATTTTACAAATGGATCTAAACGCATATAAAGTGCATTTGGAAATTAGAGGAAGATTATAATTCTGGATTTGAAATGTTGCTGAATGAGAGCTCTTTTGTTAATTGGACTCCCGAAAGTTAGCTTCGAAAAATTTCTCCTGTGACTCCTCAACAGTTTCTGTTTCCTCGATGTACTCCTTGTGATCCCTGCCAAGCCTGGATCGCAGCCGTGCTTCACAGGGCGCTGCTCAGAAAAATGTCACATAGGGTAAGAAAATGTTTCTCTAGCATGGGTGACATGATCCTAAGTACGCTCTGTGGCTAGAATGAGGTCAGTCCTTGAAAATCCAGGGAATTTAGCTGAAGAGAGTCTGGACCCCACTGAAGTGGTTGTGTGTAGGGCTTTTTGCTCTGTCGGTTGTTGCAGAGGGGCAGATCACCCACCGTTCCACCCAGCAGCCCAGGCAGTCCCAGTGAAGGGGATGAGACCAAGGTGGGTTGAGCCAGATGAAATTTAACTTGGCCTTTTTAGTGTTTGTTTACAAAATCTTGTTAGCTGTGATAGCATGTGATTATGTATCTATTTTTTACATTTTTATATCTAGTGACCTATTTTAAGTTACTATTTATGGTCTTGAACCTGCAATCAAATGCGCAGGCGCAGGGATGTATCTACATCTAATTGCAGGATCGTGGCTGTAAGAGTTTCTTAAACAGATATTAGCGGGACCTCTATGTGACAGGTGCACCTTGGGATCAAACCTAGCACAATACTGAATTTGTATATGTATTTTATGGATGTCACTTAAACATGTGCACTATACGAAGTGCCTGTCTCTTTGGGATATTATTATGTGACTAGAAGTCCAAATAAGATTTTTAGGATAATAACTTAAAGGATAAATTATTATATTCACGTTATTAAACTGAAGCACTTATAACTTTCTAAGAAACAACATTTTGAATTTAAGAATACAATATTTTCAGTACCTTGACCTACCAAATCCTTATTACTATCCAAATAGCTATGCAGCCAAAAAACAAAAACCTTCCAGAAACTGTACCTTTTCTGTAACATACCTACTTCCAGCACAACTGTTTTACTTTGAGTAAGTCAGCGAAAATGCTGCAAATTGTTCTGCCAGCTCTCTGCATCATTCAAAGTATCTTATATTTGATCTTTTCAGCAAAGTTTTCTGACCAGAAATTCTGGACCACTACCAAAGACCTGGCAAACCAGCTTCAATCTCACTTTAAAATGTGCTGTGTAAAAGGGCTTCAGTCAACAAGCCAAGAAACCCGAGCTGCTTGGGTTTTAGCAATTCTTTGTACTATAGAAATCTCTTCAGAATGGATGTTTGGCATATATGTAAAATAGCTTAACAATGCAGAAAGACATATTTTTTTCACCTAGCAACAACTTTACTATTTATATCTTTTGCTATAAAAGTCCCTAGATATATTCCAGAACAATGCAGCATTTTATCATTCAATATATTGCTTCATATATCGGTAGCTAATTACAATACGATCAGTATTACAGTATTTATTTCACTATGAAGTGTTAAAAAAGAAGAATGCAAAACATCTTGAATCAGTGGTGCCTTATGACTTTTTAGTCAACTTTTCTGTGCCTCACTAGAAGAATTAATAGGTGTTTCTCTTCCAAGTCCTCATGTAAACAGCACCAACAGTAGCATTATACAGTGTTCGAACCAAGTCCTGCTGTTGTAATGTGTTCAATCTGCCAACTTCAGATTGAGCTTAGTGTATGAAGAGAGACTGTTGCCTCAGTCTTTAGATGAGGTGTAGGTGGTGGGCACTGGTTGACCTCACAACCAGTTTTTGGTATTGCTCTGGAAATATAACTTTTTCCCCAAACCAGTGTCTCACGCTGCTGTCCACAGAGCCCAGCTGACTTTAGTGTGGTTGCATAGGTTATTAGGACTAAATCTGATTCACTGCTTGCATATAAGATTTAGTGGGTTTGTTTCAATGGCATTGTATTATAAACCTTCACACCTCAAACTATCTGGTTTATGTCATCACTAAGACTTGCATTGTGTGACAATAGCCACAGGTGTTAATTTTTGTTTGATTCAAGTCAGTAAATAAAATGGGAATAACTTTTGTACCATGTGACAATGATTTCTGCTCGGTGTTTTTGGAAGAAAAGCACATGTTATGTCTGTTATCACTTTCTACAACAGCCATTGGGAGAAGAGGTCACAGTGATTAATGTTCAGAATTGTTAAAGGAAACACAGCTTGTGTTTCAGGAAGCGTGAATTTCTGTAAATGAGCTACTTAAATAAGGTCGCAGAGTTCTTATTTAGAAGCCAACATTTCCCAACACTAAAAGAATCATAAGAACAGTTGGGGTTTTTTTCTGCAAGACAACTATTAAAAGTTGTTCCTTAAATTATCACTTAAAAAACTAGATGGTAGTTTCTCCTTGCATCAACAACTGTTTACATGTCCCTTGCAGAAGTAGATCTCTGTTGGAGCAGAGGGTAAGGGAACTAAACTGCTGTTCTGCTTCACATATGTTGTAAAAACAATTTTCTGTGCAAATGTATGCAAACAGTAAGGGTACTTTTTGCTTTGGAAGCAAAGAATGGAGCTGAATGATATAAACTGGGATTATTTCAAACAGAATGTCAAATGTCAAGAGACCTAGAGAGGGCCTCTCGGCCACGGGACCCTGGAAAGGAGAATATTGCTCAAGGAAATACAAACCAGTTGGCTGAATGTTGCTATCAATAATAGAGTACAAATCATGATATCAAATGCGTGTGCACGTAATACTGCATCGCAATAGTGTGAACTGCGTTGTCCCACAGTCAGGTGCAAACAACCTGTTATGGCGGTACATTGACTCTGTATAACATATATTGTATGAACTTCAGTCTTTCAAACTGTGTTCACCAGAAAATAAGGACATCTGGTAACACATGAAGTGTAGCTCGTGTGAAACGGTTCTTCGTGTGCTTTGGGAGAAAACGGGGGTCTGGCAGCCTGTAAGGTGGAAGTGTCTGGGCCATTCAGTTAAAAGGTAAACCTGGAGCACTGGCAGAAAGGGAAGTGTTGGAGTTACTGAGCAGAAGCAGGGCACACATACATGTTCGGTGAGTAGGTAGCAGGTAGGTAGGGAGACTAAAAGAAAAAGGAAACTGCATGTCTTAAAAAAGGGAGTAACCCTTCTGTATGTTGCTTTTTAAAATACAGTTTGTCTGTAATAAATGTTCTTAAGTGTAAACTAGTGCATACCTCTAAATTTGGACTTCCAAAGCTACAAAAGGTGATGAAAAAGAGAGAAACATAACTTAAAAGATAGGCTGAGCAGGAAGTATCATGTTTTTATCAGATGCTTAAAGTTTGAGCTTTTTATGAAATATTAATCTAGTTTTGTGAATATTTTTCTGCTTAACATTTATTTTGTATGTGATTTTGTTCTCCTTATTTTTCTGTCCTATGCCAAATAAATTTTACTTTTATTTAATTGGTGGTGCAGACTGTTAACATTGAGCTTTAGCAGGAGCGTAACAGTGAGTCTGGTGGGAGCTGGGGTAGGTTCTCCTCCCCTCCTATTTGCCATTGTGCAGCAGCACAGTGGTAACATTCAGAGGACTTTGGATCTCCATACGGTGAAGATTAGATACCTGCAGGTAAGGAGAAATAATGAGTTTAGTTTAGGATAAAGAGTATTTGAAAATCTGTGGTCAGTGTTGCTGCACTTGTCGATGGCTGTGGCGTGAGCTATGGGCATTGGCTCTGGGCAAGGCAAGCTGGGCACTTGCCGTGGGGAGATGACATGGAAAATCACTCTTGTTAAGCACAGATTTTTTTGTTCCTGGTATCTCCACTCACTAGGCAGAAGGCTGCCGGAGAGTATGAATGCCAAACAAATGAAACCCTCCTTTGACTTTGGAGCCCTGTTCTTGATCTTAGATGTTAAGCTTTTCAGATAATTTGGACCAGGTCCATCAAAGAAAGGCCCTTCGATAAGTTGAAAGGAGGCTGAAATTGAGGCTGTCCCTCCTCCAGCTTCTCAGGAATTAGAAAGGGCATTTAGAACCCTGAGCTGGATAGCCCTGTGCTGCAAGTCATCTGTCTTGCGAAGACATAGGCAGCAGGTTTTGATTTGCACAGATAGTGGATCCTTTGACATCTGTGGGGATTGCTTGTTGATACTTTCATTTTACAGACTGACTGGGACAGAGATCTCAACTTTCTTAAAAGGCCACGGACACCCATGGCTCAGATGTAACCTAGAAACTCGCTGGTCTCGGTGTCTTGGCTGTATAAACAGAACAGCCATGACAGAGGGTGGAGGCTGGGAGTTAGCGGTAAAGGAGCTGGCTCAGCAGGCTGAGAGACCTTTGTTTGCAGATCTCAAGAGCAGTAGCCTTGAATGAGGACTCAAAGGTATGAATCTAACGATCAGCTGGTAGGACTGTCTACCTACCTTATCTTTTACCGAAGGAAACATGGGTCTTTCTGGTTTTCAAGAAATTACTTGCTTGAGTTCAGGAAGAAGGAACTGAACTGAGCGTGCTGTGACCTAGTCATAACCACAGCACAGTTATTTAACAGCACAGAATTTAACTCAAAAAATGCTGTTGCAGGAAGGCTCATGTGTTGCACGCAACACACACAAAAATATCCAATTCCTTTGATCATGGTTCAACAATTTCCAATGACCTTCCTGCCCTGTACGCACAGGCTGCTCCCTTCTGCCCTCTCACCTGGTCTGACTGCATTTCGCATTAAAAAAAATAAATTGGTCCTAGTCGACTGTCGATTTGGGGGCTAAATATTGGCCCACGCATCCTTATACAAGAATTAATGTATTAATTAGGTTAATGAACAAAATAGATCAAAAGCCTTCATGATTTTTTTTTCTCTGGATAACAACAAGTATAATGAGCAATTCTTAACAGCTGTCTTATGGTTCTCTGAAACCATACCCAAATATGTAACGTGACATAAGCTTCATTCCAAGTTTCATTTTCTTTTACACTCTTAGAGGTCCTATACATTTTATTTTATACATAATGAAGCTCGTGGTTTACTCTTTTAAAAGAGCTCATCCTTTTAACATGTTGAATGGGACTCTCTGTAATCCTTTGTAAAAAAGTTCACACCTACCCTTCCAAGCTGTGAGGTTCTGGTGCGTGCAGCCCCATGCCGACTTCAAAGGTTTCTTTTCATAATCAAAATGTTTCTGCCCACAGTATTAATAACTACAAACATAGCTGTGCCTGTTTGTGGCAGGGAACCCTGAAGGGGTTCCACTTTGCCTTTCAAAGACATCACAGTAAAAATTGTGCAGAGCACATGATAGCCTTGATAACCTCTTCTGTTGGTTGTTATGCCTTTGGGGTATCCGTGCTGCCTGGTCTATGTGTGTTTACACAATACAGGCTGCTAATCGAAAACCCTTGTGAAACATAAAAGTAAACAGAATGGCATTTTGTCTCCACGCTGCAGCACTGGAATATGAATAACTTCTGTTACTAATGTGAGCTAGTAAAAGGCTCTGAACACACAGATGATAACCACTGTCTAATATACAGCCTTATAAAGACACTTCTGAGCAAAATGATTGTTTCACATTGTACAATTATGTACTTGACTTCATCAATAAGAACTTTTTTATAACTCCTGAAGCATTCCTCTAAAAATTTACTAGTGCTGACATAAGTCTCAGAAGATGCTCATCTGACAACTCCCTCCCATTGCCTTCCTTGTGCTTAGGAAATCTTCTAATGTAAGCTTCATTAGCTCACACATTTGCATCCTAGCAATGCAAGTGCACTTTTCTTGTGCATAAGACCTGCAGCAGCTCTGCCATCACTTCCCAAAATGAGAAAAAAAATGCTTGTTTTTTATTTTACAGCCCTTAAAGGCTGGAAAGAGCAGCTTAATGGAAAAGGTCTCATTTGTGTTAAATGCAGCTTCAATGGTCAAAACTCTCCAGGAAAGACTGCATAATGGACACCTTCTGTAATGGATGGAAAAATCCATCCAGATTTTTCAATTGTTACATTTAAAAAAGAAAAAAAAGCTACCAATTTATTCTGTTATTTCACAGCTGATGGAAACACATATTTAAATGTTACGTTTTTGATACGTAAGGATCTGTATTTCAACAGAATAAGGACACAGTAATTTGAAACAGTAATGATCCAGCGCACTTTTGTTATTTCCTGCATTGACGATCACGCTCTTAACCTATCTAAAAATTTCAGCAGCAGTCCAGATACATGAATAATCCTGAGGAAAGATCCTTGTCTCACATCCTACCTGACCTGAAGTAAGCATGCGAAAATGAGTCTTTCCTATCTATCATTCTTGCAGCAGAGGCACAGGGCTCCCATGTGGCGGAAGGCCAAGCACTCCCAAGGCGTGAGAGCAAAAGGCAGCAGAAGGACTCGGAGCACTTGTGAAAAGAGCAAGGTAAAGGCTGTGGGTGAAAGTCGAGGCTTAAACACCGTTCTCTGTCAAATGTAGACACGAGTAGATGAGTTTCTTAGGGACATGGTTTAGTAGGGAGACAGGCAGAGCTGGACTCAGTGATCTCAGAGGTCTCTTCCAACCTTATAATTCTATGTATGTTGATACTAGAACTAGTGTACCTTGCAAGTAATGTCTATTGCACTGTTTGTCAGAGACTGAAGAGCTTGTTAGTATTTCCTGCGCTGCCTAAATACCAACCCTTCACTGCAGACTGCTGAAATCTTTCTTTTGAAGATGTTTGGGGTTTTTTTGTCCACTTCTTAGTCAAAATAGAAACTTTCACTTCTGCTATTTGGTCAGTAGCTTGGGCTGCTTACAAAACGGGAATCTTTGTTTGAAAACATACAGATATCCTGTTTGTTTCCTCTAAATATACAGTTTATTCTCTTCAACCACACATGAAGGACTGCTGCTGCACCTTCATCCAAACGCCTACCAACTCTGGGGGTTAGTGTGTTCGCTCCAGATTATTGCTGATTTAAAACCAAAAATCCTGCTGTGTCCTTTAGGAAAATCACCACATACCCTCTATGCCAGGACCTTCATTCCTCCCACTTTTCAGCTGTAAATATTTCTAATCTAAGTCCAAGTATAAGCATCAGTCATAAAATGAGAAACCTTGGTTTTTTGTGTTTGTTTTCAGCTAAGCAAGTAGGAACAGTATGATGCACCTCCAGCCTAGGAATTTCTCTTTGTGCTGGGAAATACTCTGCCTCTGACAAGAGAAGCTTTGTGCCCTGTAAGTTATCTAAACTTTGCATTCTAAGAATCATAGAATCACCTCATTGGAAAAGACCTCTGAGATCATCGAGTCCAACCATACCTGTCCCCTTACTAAAATGTGTCCCAAAGAAACTCATCTGTCTGTCTTTTAAACCCCTCCAGGGATGGTGACTCCACTCCCTCCCTGGGCAGCTGTGCCAATCCCTGACCACCCTTTCAGGGAAGAAATTCTTCCCAATGTCCAGTCTGAACCTCCCCTGGCACAACTTGTGGCCATTTCCTCTCGTCCCATCACTGTCACCTGTGAGCAGAGCCCAGCACCCACCCCGTCACAGCCTCCTTTCAGGCAGGTGTGACAGTGATGAGGTCTCCCCTCAGCCTCCTCTTCTCCACGCTGAACACCCCCGGTTCCCTCAGTCTCTCCTCACAGCACTTGTTCTCCAGCCCCTCCCCAGCCTCGTTGCCTTCTCTGGACGCGCTCCAGCCCCTCAATGTCCTTCTTGGAGTGAGGGGCCCAAAGTGACCCCAACACTCGAGGTGCCCTCACCAGCGCTGGGCACAGGGGCACAGTCACCTCCCTGCTCCTGCTGGCCACGCTGAGTCTGACACAGGCCAAGGTGCCACTGGCCCTCTTGGCCACCTGGGCCACTGCTGGCTCCTGCTCAGCCGCTGCCAGCACCCCCAGGTCCTTCTGTACCAGGCAGCTCTCCAGCCGCACCCCTCCAGGCCTGTAACGCTGCTCGGGGCTGGTGTGACCCAGGTGCAGGACCCGGCACTTGGCCGTGTTGAAGCCGTTGGTCTCAGGCTCAGCACATCACGGAACAGCGAGTTAGCCGGACAGTTACCAGCAAGAACATTCCCTGCCAGCACCACCAGGGAATTTGATTTTAAACACTTTATTTCATGGTGGGGGATGAGTGGAAGTGGATCATCTTTAAGGGCCCTTCCACCCAATGCGATGCTCTGGTTCTAGAGCTCTCTTGTGTTCTTATTTTCTTTTGTTTCCCTGCTGAAGCAAACGGGTGAAAGGCGGCTCCCTGGGGCTGACGGAGGCCCCGGGGACCCCGCTCGCAGCGCCCTTCAAGCCCAGCTTTGCGCGGGGCGGCCGCCAGGGGGCGCGCGCCGCCATCCCGCGCTTCAGCAGGAGAGGCTGCTCCGCGCCGGTGGCCGAGGCCGGGGTTACGTCAGGCGGGAAGAGTTCACTGCTCTCTCATTGCTTGCGTAACCGGCGACCCGCACGCTCCGGCCCTGGTCCCTGACCACCAGCAATTTTAACTGTGTGGCTCTGGTCGTGAGCGCACGGCGAGGTGCAGCTCACGTTTTAGGAGCACCACGCGCTGTTTGACTCTGTCTCCTGATCCTCCCTGCAGTTGCACAACTCTTAGGCAAGGAAAACTCCAGTATTGGCATAAAAATGATGCAACAGAATAAAACATCTGACTCTGCCCTGTTTCAGTTCAACCGAAAGCAGCGTGCTGTTAGCCCCGAACAAATACAGCCTTCAACAAGCAAAGCTCAACTGCAGCTCGAGAGGAAGGTGAGCGTGAAAACATCGTTGTTATTGAAAACGTCAAGTGGAAGTAACAGTGAGAAAGCAACTCTGACAAGACTGCGGCTTAAACCCAACATTTACTCAAATATTTAGCAGAAGAAAGAAATTCCCTTATATTGGGAGTCAAATAAATAGAAAACAGCAATAGTTTGGCAATGCACATGAGATTAAAATAGCAGCCATGAATTTAAATGATGAATTTAAATGGCTGAACATAACAAGGAAAAGGTACACAGAAGAAACAGAGCCAGAGAAGAATCTGTAGGTTACAGAGGGAGAAGTATGCAAAAAATACACATGCAGTATCTTTGCTTGCAAGAATTCAGAAAGAAGAGGATACATATTCTCCTGTGACAGACAGGATTGAATGCTATAGTACTGGTGAAATTAAGAAGAAGAAATAGATGATCAAAAAACTGCTGGATTTCTGCCAAAGGAGACAATAAATTTGTTAGATTACATTTAAACTGTGCTTATGTGTGTAATAAATAGAGGCTTGTAAAACGGTGGGATATAGTGTGATCACAAACAGAAGCTCAGTAAATAGAATTTACAGAGGTTTGGCTCATAGTCTGAAAATACTTCCAAAGCTTTTAATTTGCGATGCCAAAATTGGTTTAGTGTTTTATTTGTTTCTTGGAGGGGCTATTTGTGTTTCTTTACTAATCAATTGCTTGCTGCATAAGCAACAGGTGCAGCAGATCACACACCAGAAACAGCCTATTTAATCACTGCTTCTTCAGCATTGAATTTGAGCAGTTAGGAGGACTAAAAGCAGGTAAGTAACGTGCTGCCAGGGAGGGGGGTTAGTTTTCTTAGCTCAAGAAAGAGCTGTAACTCATGTCCTGTTCTTAATAATTTCATTGCATGCTCTTAGTCATGTTTGTATGTGAAAATGTAAAAAAAAATATATATTTTGAGCATCTGCACACAGTATATACAGCTCTAACCATAATATGAGCAAGTGGATGAGACTTGATAATCATTTTCCAGATAATGCATTCAAAACTGTTACGTTACAATAGTGATTTCTCTGTGCGACTTTCGCATGCTGCTTCCCCATCTCCACTCCCACCAAATCAGACTGGTGAACTTGTTAACTCATCTTGGAGTACTTGTATTTGGCTTCAGCAAACTTACCGTCTTGCTGAGCCAAGTAACAGGTTGATACCCTAGCAACAGTGATGGAATTTACACATTTAGGGGGTCTCTGCAACTTTGGTTTGTCTCCCTTGAAAGCAATTTCAGAAAAAAATCTCATAGTATTGAAATTGTATGAGGCTCTTCTGAACTTTACTGCATGTAGTGCAATCCAATTTGAACTCTTTTCCTTTACTTTTTGCTTTAGAGAGGTGAATTTCACCGTGCATGACAGTTAGTGCTCTTGCTTACAAGAGCGGTCCATTTCAACAGACTTGAACATACATAATTATTGTTGAAGTCCTAGTTTGACTTTCTGCAAGCTGACTGTATTAGCTTTGTGTATTTTCTTTCAGCAGATATGGTATTTTGAAGACTATAATTGCACCTACAGCTCTGTGACATACCAGGAGCACATGCCCTTGTCTCGGCCACTGAACCAAGTGGGAGTGAGTACAGCACAGTAAACATGGACTTTGCAAAACCACCTTGAACGTACACATTGTCTTACAAAAGTACCAATTAACTTCTCATAACCACCGTAGATAATGAGGTGTACTACTGGGAAATTGTGGATGGGCAGATAAATAGCTTTCTTGAGAAGGAAGATGTTTTACAAAAGTGTTCCAAGGTAACCGAAGTGAATGTAAACATCCAGTGCATCCCCATCATTTCTGTTAGCAAGCTTCAAGCTTATGGGTAACAGCATCTGGGTTAGATTGCTATCAGTGACACAGACTTAAAAGTTTGGGAAATTCTTTCATGGGACTGTTAAATACTTTCCCTATGACATCAGCCTCCAAAGAAGAAATCCAGGGCTTATTGCCTGTCTACAGATTAATTTTTCTCAGGTTTCCTTTGTTGTTTAACTGCCTCATCAAACATAGGCCTATCATAAGCTATAGTTTATTTTCCAGTAGCCATGTGAGTCAGTGTAAGTGATCAGATACATCTAGATACAGATAAGCAATTAATGTTCTTCCTGAACATCCTACGCACAACTGCAAGAGAACAGACATCAGAAAACAACAGTCTGAATCCTGAACTACATTTTTAGATAACCCAAGTTAGACATGTATTTTCAGATGGCATCAGCTAAGAAAATTTAACAGCGCTGTTCCTTGCCTTGTGCCTTATATTGTCCATTTACCTGGTAAGCCATAAGCAGTATGAGAACAGTGCTGCTTCCAGTACAAGAGTTACAAGGCCAAGTTGCCTGTAGGCAGAATTCCAAATTTCATGTAAAATTTGGCTCATTGTCAATAAACAAGGAGCATTGAGTAAGTATTTTTCCTGTAATTGAGTACAAGGAGATTACCTAAGAAGTGCTACTCTCTCCACCCATTGTTGTAATTATTGTGTTAGTAAGATATTTAGATTTTTCCATGCTGCTGTAAACTAGGTGCATAGCTGTCTGGAAATTGCACTGAGATTATACCTGTGGATTTCCAGTCGCATTTCAGCCTCATGCATTTGCCAATATTCTTGCTGTCTCCTCAGCTTCCACATTCTTATTCCTGTCTATTCTTGGGAAAGTTACTTTTTTTTGTAATTTCCTACTGAAAAGTTTAGAGAGGTGTTGGTACTACCAACATCTTTTAATTGATGGTGCTTCTTTGACGCTTACCTGACACTTCCTCTGGTAAGGCAGTGTTGTCCTTTAGTTCTTACTGTACCCTAACAATTTAGCTTCAACTTCCATGCTACCTCTCTGACTCTTTCTAAGAAAAAAAAAACCCAACAGTTGCTTTTATTATTTTCTGAAGCAAACTAGAGAAATGTGCTTGCTTACAGCAAATTCTTGAGGGTTTTTCTTCAGAACGTTCAGAGTTTTAGGCTTTGCAACAAGCATTTGCAGTGGAAAGTAGCTTTCCTATCAAGTACAAACATACCTTTGTGATCCCATGAAAATGTCCAGTTTTATGCCTATGAAAAATATGTTTTCATGTGGTGACTGCTACATCTTAAAAGCTAAATTGTGTCCACCCTGTTCTTATTGAGAAGGTTAAGCCTCCTGCAGTTCCTTTGTGGGCCCAGCCTGTGTACGTGTACTTGTTGTAGGTAAATGAGTATGATGAAAGCCATAGGTTAGCAGCACGACTCACGTAATGGTTGCTCTAGCTGCTTTTCAGTGGCTGAGCTGTTGCCCAGATCAAAAAGCAGGAACTGTCTTTCCTGTACACTCAGTTGACTACTTTGGTGGCACATTAAATAGATGAAAACATCCAATTTGTGTGAAAACAATAAAATCAAGGGGGAATCAGTTCATGGTTATGTAACGTATAGTATGGGAATGCTCAAGAGGATCAAAATAAGAAATGGGGACAACTTTCAGTTTTATGTTTATTTAGTAGCTGTTAGAAAGCTTGGATTTGCAACACCAGTAAGGGTGTTAACTGTAGATCACAAACTCCCAAAGTTAAGTTGCTGGTGGTGGAGGATAGCCCATCAGCTCTTGATCACAGCTGTATAAATCTGTCCCCTCAGTAGCTGTAGACAAAAATCTTGACTGTCCTGTACACCAGTCACACTACTATTGCTACAGTCATGACTAGGCTAAATGTTGTGGGGCTTTCTGTTAATGTAGGGGGAATTATTGATACTTCTCTGGGCTGGGTGAAACTCCATGAGAATTGGTGCCCATTGACCATCACCCTTAGTTTACAAACATCTTAAAAGAAAAAAAAGGAAAGTAAACTCAATTATAAAAACCCAGGGTGCTGGAACACAAAGAGGCTCCATCCAAAACAGAGGTACATTCAAGGCCAGAGAAGAGCATGTGGCTCAAGGGAAAAGTGTACAGAGCTTTGATTAAGTATTGGGTGAGTGTGGAGGAAGTGTTAAACAAGTGAGAAGCTATTCAGATCTTTGTACAGCCTTTGGGAATATACAGGAGTATCCCATGTATTTGGAGCTGCATTGGAAAGAATTCTGGACTCCAACATAAAGATATCATTGCTAATTATCCAGGTCAAAACATGCTAACAAACTGTGTTCCTAACAGTTCTCAACCAAGTGGAGGACTGGTCCTAGAATCCACTGTTTTAGTTACTCATGGTGCTGGCCTGGTGGTACAGTGTGCTTAATAAAGATTTCATGTTTCTTACAGAGCATAGGATTGTGAGCCCTGCTGCTTTCCTCTCTTTATCTCTGAAATGACTGCGTGTCAATGACACCTGCTATGCTGCTTATAATATGTTTAAAAAAAAATTAAATCTTCAGGAAGAAATGTGCTATATTAAGTCATAATTATTTATTTCCCTGCCTATCTTTTTCCCTTATTTTTTCTTAGAAGCTACAATTCAGACAATTTTCTTTAAATATTTAAATACTAAATAGAATGGGTTTTTTTTTTGTCTCATGATCTGCCTTTGGTACTACAATTACATACTTTTCCGTATTTCCATTCCTTGGTGTTCCCCAAAAGAAAACACAAGACCCAAGTCAAGTGATCTTTTAAAAGTGATCTTTTTAAGAAGAAGAAATGTATTCAAAAGAAAGGCAGGCATAAGTTCTTAACAAGATTTCTTAGTACAGTCTGGAAGGCTACACCCCAGAATATATCCCCTTAAGGAATGTCATTTCCATAGGGAAAAGTGCAAGGCAGAAAGCCAAAACTCTGAAGGATCCTGTTACACCATACTTCCAAAAACTAATCCAAATCAGTTTCAAAGTCAGGCCCTAGTCAAGTGCCAAACAGAGAAACTTTAACATTAACTAAATTAAGAAAAGAATCTTCTTTATTAGTGTTTGCACCAAAAAAAGTCTCACTGTGATGTTAGAGCAGGCGAGTGTTACCTAACAGGCTGTACTACCTTTCAGCAACACATGTACACTTATTGACATGGCTTTTGTACAACCCCTCATCTGAATGTGAGACAGAGAGGAGGCAGGCACTGACTTCTGCATCAGCATTGCTTTTACATGTCAGCTGGGGGCTCTTAAGGATATATGTTTTTAGTGCAGCAACACAAAAACTAACTCATTAAGCATCAGTACAGTTAAAAATAAAAGCAGGCATACAGTATCAACAATATAGTACTTGCTTAAAGTTTCCAACAGGCATTTTTATGCCCACAAGTTTCTACCCCTGTCTGCATTCTTTGTGGGATTTTCTTAACCCTTTCCCAGCCTCTCCTTTAATTTTCTTAAGTATTGCTTTTGTTGTTACTACTGATATTGATCTGCTTTACTATATAGTATCTGATTTGCGTCTGGTACAGTTCCTGTAAGTATTTTGACCTTGTAAACTGAACTGACTGTGGCAAATTTATTAGAACATTTCTAAAGTGGCACTTCCTAAACTGTCAAACACATGAATCTTCTTTGGTTGAGACAGTTCTCCCTACACCTCTGTTTTGGTCTCCTAGGGATGTTGTGTGAAAGGAGAAGAGGAACAATTCTCTTTTTTTTTGCTTGAAATCCCCTGTTTGGAGGGGTTAAATACTGAGCACACAGACTCTGGGTGGCATCACACCTGCCAGAGGAGTTCACTTACTCCAGTTATGACATCTATTGCTACGTGTCTGCTGGTTTGTGTCACAGAATCACAGAATGGTTTGGGTTTTAAGGGACCATAAAGATCACCCAGTTCCACCTGCCCAGGAACCCATCCAACCTGGCCTTGAACGCTTCCAGGGAGGGGGCACCCACAGCCCTGTGCAACCTGTGCCAGGGCCTCACCGTGCTCACCCCGAAGAATTTCTTCCAAATGTCCACTATAAATCTTCCCCTTTCCAGTTTAAAGCCATTCCCTTTGCTCTTATCACTACAAGCTCTTGTAAAGAGTCCCTCCCCAGCTTTCCTGGAGCCCCTTCAGGTACTGTTGCTGTAAGGTCTCACTGGAACCTTCTCTTCTCCAGGCAGAACAACCCAACTCTCAGCCTGTCTTTGCAGCAGAGCTGCTCCAGCCCTCTGAGCATCTTTGTGGCCTCCTGCCATATAAGCTATGGAAGAAAGTGTGCAATAGATAGAATTCCACACTTGCTCTCTTTGCAGCAGCAATGTCTTGCTTAGTTCCTAGAAAATGGGCAGCACCAACTGCCGCCTCCTCAATTGCACTAAAACCGGGAAGCGTGAAAGCTGCATCCTCTTTCTCAGCAAGAAAATCTTTGGCTGTTCCTTTTTACTGGGGAAATCACTGTCTGATCAGCCTTGGGGAACTGGTGTCATGTGGAAGACAGGGTGTTTCGGTGTAGGTTTTGTTTCTAAGCGTTCTGAAAGTCGAAGTCGGTGTGGGAGCTGAGGGGCCGGGGCTGCCGCTATCGGCCCGCGCCGAGCGGCCCTGGCTCGGGCTGATAACGCGCCTGAGCGCCGCACCGGCCGCTGCTGAGGGTGGTTTCGCTTCACACCCGTGAGCGGAGGCTCTGCCTCGGGAGCAGCCGGTGGCGGCAGGGGTTGATTCCTATCCCGCTCCCGCCAGGGAACGCGGTTGCGAGAGCGCGAACAGCTCTGGGGGGGTCCAGGCCATGCCCGGAGGGACGCGCCGCCGCCATCTTGCGGCCGCTCCCTGCCCGCGCCCCCCACTCGGCTGGTCGTGCGCTGCCCGCCGGCCCGGGCCCGGCCCCGGCGCGTGCGGGGCGGGGGGCGGTGCGCGGGTTCGGCCCCTCCGGGCGGGCCGGGCCGGCCCTCCTTCTCCTCTCTTCCCCTCCCCTCCCCTCCCCTGCGGGGCCTCGGTACCGGCTGCCTCGGAGGGGCTCCCCTCTCGCCAGAGCGCTCACCGTGCGCGGAGGCGGCGGCGGAGCAGGTAAGCTGCCCGCGCCGTCCCTGCCTGCCGGCTCGGTTTCCCGGCGAGGCGGGCGTTTCCCGCGCCGCGCTGGGGCTTCCCCGCTCTCGGGCGTTCCTGGGCGCCGCGCTGGGGTGGCGGGGAGCGGGGCGGGCGCGGGGCCGCGGCTCCCTCGCTGTGAGCCAGGGCTGAAGCATCCCCTGGCTGGGGCGGGCGAGGCGCTGCGTCAGGGGCGCCCGCAATAAAACACAGCCTGTGCTTCGGCGGTTGGTTCATCCTCCGCTTCAAAAACACGTCTGTTTGTTGACAAGTCACCTAATTGAAAGTTAGAGGGAGGTATATATTTTCCATGTGTTTTTCTGGCTTGGTATTCCGTGCTGTTGGCAACTGTTGCTTCGTTTGGTCTTGCCTGAACGCCTTTCCTGACAGGTTTTGATGTAGCTGTAAGCGTCGCCCGTATGAGCTGTGCCAGTCGCGTGCCCAGGGCAGGCCTCGGCGTCACCTGCTTCTCGGCTCCACGGCTGCTCCCTTGCAGTGACAGCGCAGGAAAAAGCTGAAAAATGAAATGTCGTCTTGAAGAACAGCTGCATTTAAGGTCTGGTACTTCTTGTCTCATTGATGAGGCGTTAAGTAACCTCAGTGGGAGGTGTCATTGCCCATGGCACGGGGATTGGAGCTGAATGATCTTTAAGGTTACTTCCAACCCAAACCATTCTATGACTGTCTTGATTTCAGGCTAGTGGTGGCCTTCTTCTTGGGTTAATTACTGTTACAATATTATCCTGTATCTGCTTTTTTAGCCCACTAGAGAAAAAAGTAACAATTGTGGTTAACTTGAAAGCATAGGAACTACAGTAATCACTTCTTCCCACTTTTATCATTGTAACTCTCTGAAGTAGCTTCCTCTTTGACTTACCATACAGACTTTTACACAAATGTGCATGTGGTACGTTCTTATCTGAGCTGAGGACGATGTGCCAAAGATGCCATGAAGGGTGACTCTTCCTGTACCAATTCTACTTTCAGCCCCCTCAGTAAAATAATGTCTCATCCTTGGGATGTTTCTACACTGCATTAAGGCAGGAAATGAAGTCACATTGTGGGATATATTTTATGAACAATATGCACAGCCTTGCCAGTGTCACCAAAATTTTCTTCAGAGTAATTATCAGCTGAAAGCTAGAGAGCGAGACCAGAAAGAAGACATATGTTGAGGTATTTCTTATATTCTCTCATAACGTCTTTGGCTTTCATTAAAAAAAAAAAAGATGAGAGGGATTTCCCTGCTGGAAACAGAGACAACTTCTCAGTTTCACTACTGAGAGAGGAACCTGATGTTGCTTAACCCACAGCTGCTAGAGAATTGAGTTTCTGGTCTGGTGAATTTTAACACTTGGCAAATATTGACAACCTAAGACAGAAATGGGCAGTTATCAGTGCTCCATCTTCTTTCAAGGGAACTGTAAACTGCACTTGTTCCTTTACTCTCTGGCTGTTGTTGGTCTCCATACTAGACTTCCTCTTGTCCCGGCTGCACTGTCTTTCCTTTCTAATGCATGCTGACAGTCTGGCTGCAAGCAGCTTCGCTTGTCAACAGCAGATAAGGCACCATTATTCCTAAAAGGTTTGTCTTCATTGGCCTACAGTACCCAACAATGCAGCTGCGGCTGATTTCTCAGGGATTCAAATCTCAGTCCCTGAAGGTATAGGCACAAATCATATGTCTTATGAAGGCAAAGCTAAGTCCTTTCCTTTGGGACTGTGTTGTATTTCCTTATTTTAGTGTCATTTGACTAGTTGATTTGTTAAATCTACCATAAGAACAGGTAAGTTTCTATGTAGAGTATATAAGGTTTTAGTCTTGCGACAGATCAGTATCTTTGATTTCATTAAGAACTGTGAGTTGAAGGCATTTTCACTTGTGTGAGATGCTAGTTTGAGTTAAGACCAAGGTGTGCTAAGTCTGTATGTTAAATCTGCAATTAGTCATTATGTAATCTCACAACAGTTATGTAAATGCACCTATCCTATAGAGCAAAAGGGGACGAGAGGTGTATTCATTGTGTTAAGCAGCACACTGTGCAAGAGCTTGCATTTCTGGAAAATACCTACAGCTCTGCAATAAATACTGTGTTAAATGTGAATGTTTTGGAATGTGCGCATCTCTGGAGCTGAAGAGATGATTCACATTCAAAATCCTCTGAAGGGTGCCAGCAGTGCCATCAGCAGCTTTACTGTGATGCAATTTATCTCTTTGAAATTCATGTGGTTCACCAAAAATTGGGCCTGACTGACTTTACAGAGGCCCCTTATAATGAAGTTTAAGGTGAAGATTGCTTGAAGGAAGGCAGCAGGAATATTTGTGGCACTTTACAGAAGATGATTGTAGGATGTGTGGGTGTTCATCCATGTCAGTTTTGATCTAGTGAGGAAGACACAGGACTTAGCATGTGCTGCTGACTGATACAACTACAGAGTCAGCCTTCTGCATATTTATTTAAGTCCTGAATTATAAAATGAGGCAAGGTTACTTCTATATTTTGTAGTGATTTTATGAGAAGAAATAATAATTTTAGTATAGAGGGAATAGAGATGTTTGTTTAATTTAGCCACAGTTTTGGTTTAAAAGTATGGACTTGTGTAGCTATGTTCATAGACCCACCTGTGAAGGCTTAATCTGTGCAAGCAAAAAGCCTAGGTAGCTCAAACCACTATTCAGGAGAGAAAGAGGAGGAGATGTTATAGTGGTAAAAGTCCCTCTTACTGTGTAACTGTGTGTAGGCTGGCTTTTGTGAGTAAGCAAAAATTTTGTCTTCAGTATTAACACAGTGATAAAAGATAAAGCCTTGGATAGGAAGGCACAGGGCATGAGAAGGAATGGCAGAATTTAGGGATGGGTACAGCCAACACTTCTGCTATAGCGGAAAAGTGTTTAGTTGAAAAAGCTTCACATTTATTGCTAAAAGAATACCTCAACAGAGGAGAGAGTAGGTTGAACGTGTTGCATTGCCAGGAGCCTTGCCTTTATGCAGTGCTGCAACCTTGAAGAATTTGAGATGAGACTGTTCCGAAAACCTGTTTTCACCTTGCAGCTTCTGTAGAATGTGGTTGGCTTCTTTCAAGAATTCAGTGTTGGAAATCTGTCTCTAATCCTCTGTGGGACATTTTGCAAATCCCAATGACTTCCTCAAGTTTTGCTAGCAGAAGAAATGGTTCGTTGTCTGCTTTATTTATTGCAAGTTTTTCCATCGTTCTATAGTAGGTAATGCTTTGAGCTTCTGGTCAAAATACATCCAGATGACCGTATCACCTGTACATAAGAAAAATGCAACCTTTAAAATAAGCCCTACTCAGAGACTCATTTTCCTTGGGAGAAGAGGTAGCCAAGGCTATTGGATGATGCAGCTGCTCAGTCCAGATAAATTAAAACTGCATTGTAGGATTGCAGACTAAAAGCCTCAGGCACAAATAAAAGCCATGAGTTGAAGGGTTTACGCTACAGGTGATTATGTATATACTGAGTGCTGGGTTGCGATAGAGCACATAAGATTTTGCCTTTGCTTTGACTTGCTGTACTTGATTTTTTTTACCTGGCTGTTCTCTGTTCCCTGAGGATGTGATGCAAAGAGGCTGGGAAGACTCTTAAACCAGTCATTAATTTGCACAGATGCAGCCGTTGTGCTGCACAAAGCACCGGCTTGGGAACTGGGAATCTCAACTTTGCCACTGATATGGTAAATGATTTACAACAAAACAGCCTGTCTTTGCCTTAGTTCTTATCAGTATAAAATGGGGTGAATTATCTTGACTTCCTTTTCAGAGTACTTTAGGATTTAGTCATATCAGAATTTTTCCGTAGAGCTAGCTGCTGGGCTGCCTGTGTTTCAGAGCTGAATCATCAAACCTGTATCTGTTTCTTGCAAGACCTTGCTATTGACCACTGAATATTGGTGTCTGATGGCCTCTCTCTTCACCAGATTTGCAGACTTCACACGTCTACTTGTGTGTAGAACCTGCTGAATTATAGTAAGCCCTTTCAAGGGGGATCACTGGTAGCAAGTGAAGATCAGGAGTCATAAGGTGTATTCATTTTACATAAATACTTAATTAAACGCATACTTAAATTTTACCCATATTCCTACATACAATTCTTTAGTAAAGCAGCAGCGTCACAAATTAGATCATTGGCCACTGTGTCATACCTGGATCCCGTGATAACTAGAGAGCGTATCATTAGCACATGATAACTGAAACATTGAGAGAGGTCAAGGTAGCACAAAGCAAGGTACAAGCTTGAAGTGTGATAGGATGATTTGATCTCTAAATCTTTTTTGATGGTAGAGAAGGACTTGCCAAATGTTTTTATGCCAGGATGGAGAAGCTAAATTTGACCAAGAATTCTGTCTTTCTTGCCTGGCTCTCATGTTCTTGTAAGTGCTGTTCCTCTTGTTATTCCATGGTAGATGAAGAGGGCATAGACTTAGACTGTAGAAGAATATGAATGCAAGAAGTTTTTGATGTGTGGAGAGTGAGTGTATAGAAGGATGTACAAAAACCGGAACTGATAGTGGGTAGACTATGAAAATTTTCTTTACAATAGAGTTATAGATGAATATGAGTTTGGTAAGTTTGCGTTTCCCTCAAATGAGAAGATTCGTAACGTTTGTCATTCACCTCTAGCAAAATAGATACATGGCACGGAGTAGCTGAGGCAGCATCTTTTGGGGAGAACAGGAGAACAGTTCCACGCTCATTGGTCTTGAATTGACAGCAGGATGTGCACAAAAGAGATCTTGGAGACAAGCTAAAATGATAGTTTTAACAGAAGAAGATGGTTCTGGATTAGAAGAGATCTGACTCATCTATTTATAATTTTAATAAGGGTTTATGAAAATAGACAGAGGATGTAGGGTGACAGAAGAGGAACAAGGAAGCAGCCCTATCAGCACCCACAGAAATTTAGAGGGATCCTCCCATATAAATGTTACAGGAACAAGGAGAGATGGGAGGAGAATTAGGAGGAGCTGTAATTTCAAAATACATGGGAAGGGCAAAATTTCAGGAAGAGAATGATATGATAAATGTGTATGATGTTCATGAAGGATGAAAATAGGACATCAATTCTGAGAGTTTAAGAAGGTTTTGGCTCTTCAGGATTTTAGTAAGAGCAATTTCAGGGGCAGAACCTGGAATAAATAAGATCTAAAGATGGAGGTGAAGGAGGACTCCTGACCATGCATAAATCTGAGCTTGTGGAAGCAGAGGTGGTCAGCAGTTAGGGGACGTCAAGGATGGGATTTTAGTATTGAGAAGCTAAAGTGTATTTTTACTGTGGAGGAATAAGGAGCAAGTAGGACATGGTTTAGGGAGGACCCGAGATAAGATGTCCTGGGGCAAACAAAAGGAGTCAGAAAAGAAAACTAGCAGTCTGGGAATTGTCAGAAGAGGTAAGAAAGGTTACAAGCTGCTAACGAGTATGCTTTGCCATTTGAGAGTTAACTAGGCTTGTAATGGTAGCCCAGGAAAGCAAGGAATGTACACCGAGAATTTAGCAATTCCCGTTTTCTGAAACAATGACTGGAAAGTGCTGAAGGGCTGTAATTTATTCTGAAAGATGTTTAGATCCTAGAATAATTAAGAAAAGTCCTTGTTGTACCTTTCCTTCCAGTGGGTTTTTTACTTTTTGAATGTCCAATTTGCATTTAGTTTTAATATTTCAGTGTTATTCTCAAGTTTCTTTGGGAATGTTTAGCCGCTATCAATTGTCTTGTTGAATTGCATGGACCTGTGAGAAGATGATGTGTGTATGGAATGATCTTTCAGCATTCTTTTTCAAAGTTGTTTCTCTGTAGCTACTTATTATTTGTCTCATTGTTTATTTGTAAGGCACCTGTAAATACAAAGACTTCTGGCAGCAAGTCTGATACCATAAAAATTCACAAGCACAGTTTTGGAGGTAAATAAATAAACACTTTTGTTTCTTTTACAGATGAGATTGTTTCAAGCTCTTTTTTTGGAAGAGGTCAAAGAAAATGGATAACTATTCAGACTTCAATACAGAGAACCTCTCATCTTCAGCTAGTATGACTGTTTTTTTGCCTGGACAAACTGGACTCAATACCACTGATGGTACTCCTTCTATGTCAATAAGCAGGCTTTTCCCAGCCCTGTTAGAGTGCTTTGGAATAATTCTTTGTGGATACATAGCTGGAAGAGCCAACATTATCACAACAACTCAGGCCAAAGGACTGGGAAATTTTGTGTCCCGTTTTGCACTCCCAGCTCTGCTGTTTAAAAACATGGTGGTACTTAACTTTTCTAATGTGAATTGGTCCTTCCTGTACAGTATTTTAGTTGCCAAAGCTGCTGTGTTTTTCTTAGTCTGCATTTTGACATTGTTGGTAGCCAGTCCTGAGAACAGATTTAGCAAAGCAGGTTTGTTCCCTATTTTTGCTACACAAAGCAATGACTTTGCACTGGGATATCCAATAGGTAAGTAATTCCTCCTGCTTTCTTCTTTAATATTTTTCAATGTTATAAACATGTTTGCTTTTATTTTTCTGTAATTTGAAATTGACTTCTGAAGTTATGAGCTATCTAAGCCGTTTCTCAAGTCGTATTTCTTGGCCTCAGACCATATAAGGGAAGAAAACTGTCAGCTAGTATGAATGAGACAGAACTTAAAACAATCCAACTAGTGTTGTCTGTGATATTGTCATGTTAAAATAAATAACATTAAAGAAAAACCCTCAAAGTTTTAAAATAGAACTTCAGAATTGGTATAAATTACCTTACACTTATTGCGGATTAAGAACGCCCTTATGGGAAGTTGCCAGTTTCCCTCTATGCCAACATTTCTTGTTTTGTGAAGTATGAGCCCATGCCCTCTGAAATACCTGTAGAGGGTTTTTTACTAATCTGGCATTGCCTCTTGGTTTTGCTCAAAGAAGACGTAGTGATGGTGCCTACTGGGTATGGAGTGTGTGTGACAAACTTGAAATCTGTTTCAAAGAAAATTCTAATTTTTGTAGTACTTAAACACGATTTATATTGCCTGTCTTGTTTTATCCCTTAATCTTTGTTCTGGTGTGGCCAGTAAACGTGCTTTAGGACATGCTCGGAAGAAGTCTGTCTTATAAAGCAAGATTTCTGTGTAATTTGTGGTAACTTGCCTTTGTGTATCTCAGATTTTATATGGCTGTGGTGCCATTCTTGGGATGTGTAACTCGCCAGTAGTCCGGTGGAGTTAAAACCAAACAAGTAGAAACCAAAGAGGCAGGCGGAGTATAACGTGCTTAGCTGTGTACTCTGGTTCTTGTAAGCCTATACGCCGAATTCCAAGCAATAGAATTTATTAAACCTAATTTTATCCCAATCTGTAGGACTATTATTTCCTTTCCTTTAGTTAAGGAAGATTTCTTTCCCTCCCTTTTTCCTTTTTATAGATTTTTGTTAATGGTATATTAATATGCTTTTAGTCCTGCGTACTGTGGTACTTAGGAAGTGTTCTGGCGTTGTAGCAGGCTTCTGCCACCTGCTGCTATCTGAATTACAGAGCCTTTTACCTGCCTTTGGGGAGGCTCTCTTGTGCCGGTGCAGCTTTCACTGCTGCCTCTCCCCTGGCTGACCCGTGGGGCTGGTGTGGGAATGCACACTGCAGGTATCTGGATCTTCAAAATACACCTCAAGTGGAACACATCTGGAAAGAATGCCTGGGCGGTGTTTTATTTGTTGCTGCTCCCTGAGGAGAAAGTACTTTGTGTCTCTCAGATTCCCTTGAGATCACCTCAGTCATCCAGACAAGGTTCAGAACAAAAAAAAGTAAGGAAGTTTGTTCTAGCTCAGGGAAAAAGCAAGGTATTTGGTTACCAAATTGAAAATGCAGTTACAAAAGAGAAGCTTGAATGTGCAATTCCAAATTATACCCAACAACAAGTAGGTCTATGTTTTAGATTACTTGAGGAGCTGGCAATTTTATTCTCCCTATTTCAGGGCAGGATGCTCAGGAGAATCTTGACTCTCTTCAAATTTGCTGGATATCTAGAAAATATCGGCAAAGACAACTGTATACTTTTCTGGGTAAAAATACCTTGTTTCCCTCAGTTGCATTTCCTGAAATTTGTTTCTCTTAAGAGAAATCAGAAGTGTATCACAAATAAGACTTTGAGGATGTTTTTGTTTCTTGGTACGAAATTAAAATGCCAATTATGGTTTCTGTTTACTTCTAATTTCTGAGGTTGTCAGAATGTATTTCCGTTGTGTCCTTTTAGTTACAACAATCTTTCTACTTTGAATAACTCTTGTCAGATTACATTTTTCTTCAAGTATTTAATGTTTTAGAAAATGATTTGTATTTCTTCTATGTGCAGTATAGCCAAATTCACAGCATTTAATTAATTAAGAGCTCTAATAGAATACTTAATAGTTAACACTGTACGCACCTAAAGGTTGTTGATTTCTCAGAGCTGTTTATTTCCTTTCCTGTTCTTGCACTTCTCCTGTCCCCAAACTTTTAGCAGTGTTTGGTTCATACTGTTAGGTGTGCAGACTTTTTAGTGGTAGTGGCTTCTCTGAAGTGTTTGCAGGACTAGGCAACAAAGAATGCCTTGCCTATTTCTTTTTATGTATGATTATAGGTAGCGTTTTAAGCAAAGTGTGATCTTTTAAGGGAAGTATATTTGTAAAGACTGCATCAGTTGAAATTTGTAAAGAAAAAAAATGGAATTGACAAATCTGTGTATTATAATAATGCTCTTTAAAAGGCGGTTTGAACTCTTAAATAGATAAATAACATCCTGAGTTTTTATCCCTTTTTTTTTTTCTCCTTTAATAACCACTATGATATTTTTTTACTGTTGAGGACAGATTTGCACGAAGGATAATTAAAACACAGATTAAATTTTAAAATCTCATCACATTTTTTCTCTAATCACTATTATGACAGTTCTGCATTACAGACTGATATTGATTTGGAGTGAACAGTTGGTACAGAGGTTTCCTAGCAGGTCCCCCAACTGTGACAGAACAGCTTCATCTGTTCTCCCATGCTGTATTGTTAAAGCATAAGAGTAGCAGAAGTGTTGTGTGAATGATGGCTCGGTTACCATGACTTTAATGGTGCTAATTGTATTAAGCATGAACAACTAGTGTGTAATTTATATGTAATTTTGATCAGCTGGGATGTGGAAAATTGATTTTATTTTATTTTTTTTTTAAAGTATTAAAATATCTTTAATTTCAAGGGATTTTGTTAGAATCAGCAAGCAGGCACCTTGATTTAAATAAAAAGAAAATTTTTCATTGTGAATAGTTGTGGATTATTTTCGCTGTCTTAATGACTCTTTAAGAATGATTTGTTATTTTTTCTTACTGACAGCAATCTACATTGTTTCCACTTTATGCTAACCAGGAAGATGCATTGTGACTTCATACTCATGGATCTTAATACATTGTATTAAATACAGAGTTTCAGTTTGCTGAAAAATAATTATTTATTAATTTTTTCACCATGGCATTATTTACATGTGACTTAAGTTTTGAATTTCATTTGATTGAAGTGGGCATTCTCTATAAAGCAGCATAAAAGCGTTGCTGTAACATTTGGGGGTTTATAAAATTTTGACTTTATATATAAGTATCCAGCAAGTTTAAAGTGGTTTTATTTATCAGAATATATTTAGTGTTTAGAATTGGCTTGTTAAATCCAGTTACAAACTTGTAGTTCTATTCAGCAGTTTATTCAGAATTTTAGGTAGCTCTTGTAGTCACAGCTTATAAGAGGAAAAGCACCTTTATTGTATTTTCCTGTATACTGGAAATCAATTAATTGCAAATGTCAGTTTCTTTAATTTAAAAAGGAGGCTACTTATAATAAATGCTTATTTAGCACTTAGTAGAGCCTGTCATTCCAGATTCTTAACTGTTATGAAGGTAGAAACCTTTTGGATTTTGAAAAACAAAGTCACGAGGGAATTTTTTTTTTTTTTTTTCAGAAAAAGAACAGGTTTGGCATATGGGGAAATGGAAATACCTGTAACAACTGGCTGCTTAGTGATCTTAAACATTTTTTTAGTACTTTAGGAGCTAAGTTATCCCATGGAAATGTCTTGTAGGTGTATTTGTGCTCTAGTGCTTCCTTTTTTATATAGTCCTTATCGTGCAGATAGAATGGTATCTGCATATTAAGGTATGGGAAAGAATGCGTTTCTCTCCAACCTCAGGAGGAAAAACTAAAAGGGAAAGCATCACTTTGCAAATTTCTGCAAATTATTGGAAACATTAACACTATAAGGCAGGTAAAACTAAATGTTATCTTTCCATAGACGTCTGGAAAATTAACATGACATTCTTAGATGACCTCTGTGTTGTGAACCAGTTAAATAGCAATTTTGGTAGATTTAATCCATTATTTAATACATACATGGGAAATACAACAGTATGGACCTAGGTGTTTTAAAATAATTTCACTTGAACTCTTTGTATATAAAACATAATTAAAATGCAAACACGAAGTGGTGGTGGCAATTTAAATGTTATTTTACTGCTTCATATGCATAATTTCTCCTTTTCCTTTTCCATTTTTCAATATGAAATCATGAAATTATGATAGGGAGACAAAAAACATCACATTCTCCAGAATTCAAGACCTTGCAGCTTTACAAGTGACTTTCCTGCCCTTAATATAGGGTATTATAATTAAAAGAAAACAAAATCCTACTGTAAAAATATTGTGGGTTTTTTTTTTTTCATTGACCCTGGGGTTGGATCGTGTATATTTTTCCAGACGCTTTTTGTGGTGCTTGGAGTGCTGTTAGCACAAATGTGAAGTAAAAAGCAGTTCTACCTTGATTCACAAGTGTGTCAGAGCAATGAAAACAAATGGTCATGATTTAAAGTTCATTCAGGGACCAGAACTACAGAGATAACTCTTGTCCTGAGCAGTCCCAGAAAGTGATATAATAAATGTGCGTGTATTTTATTATTTAGTTATTGCTTTGCTGTGTTGTATGGAATCAATGTAGAGAGATTACACCTGCTTTACCCCCTGAAAACTGGTTAAATTCTAGAGATGCAACACTCCACTAAGACAGGGCTGTCAAACTCACGGGCCGGATCCAGCCCCTCCACCTTGTTTTATCCAGCCCAGCACCTTGTTCGTACCCGGCGGCAGCGCCGAGCTCCCTGTCCCTGCGCTCCTGCCAGCGCTGGGCACGCGTGCAGCGTGTGATGGGCGTCATGCTGCCGGAGCAGCAGAGTGGTGGGAGCCGTCAGTTTAACACCCCTGGGCTAGGATGAGAAGCAATTTGTGTCCTGCAAAGATGCAAGTAATTCTCTTCGACACTCTTGTTTCTGGGGACAACAAGCAAGTCAGCAAAAAAACCCCACCTTTTTTCAGCGTTGGGGATGGGTTGCTATATTTTGTTGTGGTTTTGGTTTCCTGTAAATGTTGAATGTTCATAGAATCATTAAATAGTGTCGGATAGTTAATCTTTGATCTTTAGTGTGTTCTTTAGATGAGTTTCTTGGGGACAGGTACGGTTGGACTCGATCTCAGAGGTCTTTTCCAACCAGATGGTTCTATGATTCTGTGACCGTGGGCTAACGGTAATTGGGCAGATGTACTTCTCTTGCTATGTGACCTGGTATTGATTGTAAATGCAGTTATCACTGAAGGATAATGAAATAATTTTTCTCTTGTTTTCATGCAACAAAACTTAATTTCAATCTTAATGTATTTTTGTACTGAAATTTTATCACTCATCACTTTCTATTTCCTGTCTTCTAGTTGAAGCTTTATATCAAACCACTTATCCAGAATATCTCCAGTATATTTACCTGGTGGCTCCGATATCACTTATGATGCTGAACCCTCTTGGGTTTATCTTCTGTGAAATCCAGAAGTGGAGGGATAATCGCAGCGTGTCACACAGCAAAATCAAAGTAGTGGGCCTAGCACTCCTTCGAGTTTTGCAGAACCCAATTGTATTCATGGTCTTCATAGGAATTGCCTCAAACTTTATTCTTGGCCAGAAAGTCCCTGAATACCTTGAAAGCTTCCTTGATGGACTGGGCAGTTCTTTTTCTGGCTCTGCACTTTTTTACCTTGGACTAACTATGGTGGGACAAACAAAAAAATTGACAAAGGCTATGCTTGTCACACTGATCCTGCTCATCACAGCGAAACTGTAAGTTCAATTTACGTGCTTTTATAATTTTATTCTCTAGATGTTTTAAGCTCTGAATGTGCTGGTCTGATGGCTTTTCTTTTCTCTCAAAATCGTTATTCTAATAGTATGTTTCACTTCTAGTGTTCTGGGTGAGTGCTTCCCAAATTCAGATAGTATGCGGCAAAATTCAGGGATGCTGTGACTTCATGGACTGCCCGCAGGCCATCTGTCACAAATTGGGTGTTTGGGGAATTACTAGCTTAAATTAAAATTTGCTAGTTGAATAGTTACATAAGCGTGGGTTATGTGATTATTTATACTTTCTGTGGATTATATAGTGCATCTCTAAATTAGTTGGTTTCCTTGCTTTGTCTATAAAACTTTTGAGCTGTGCTTTACACTCTTAAACTGTCTGACTTTTAGCATAAATAAATCAGAACTTGTATCTAGAACTTATGCCATCATTATCTTCCCTTGAATATATCTCTTATTGGTGAACTAAATATTTTATTTGTTACCAAGCTATAATTAACATGATAGAGTGGTTGTTCGGTGGTTGCTTGTGCAGTCAAATTTGAAAGTGCCTTTGACTATCAGTACAACTAACTAGCAAACTTGGGAGACCTAGTTTGTAAACCAGCTCAATGAGAGATTTTGTAAGAGCGTGAGAAAAAATGATTTTTAGTGTTACCCCTTTGCTTTACTTGTGGATTAATGCAGTTAACGTGTGTAAGGCTTGCATAGTGAGTCTGTGTGACATCTGGGGTATTGCAAACAGAAAAGCATTGATGCAGGATCTTTTTTTTCATGGCCAAACTTTCAGAATGGGATCCTTAAGCTTGAGTCCTTGTTAAATCTTAGACAGTTTGCTGAAAGGTGGTTGATGTTTCAAAGCTGCTGACTGCTAGCTACTGTTATTTAACGGTGGAAAAATGGAGGGGGGGTGTTTTATATTCTACCTTTCTGCATCTGAGATTTTACAAAGAATGTGTCTGCACAATCTGACAGTGTGGTTATATCACAGAGTTTGGTGTCATTTTGAGCATTTTTTTGTATATATGTTCTTTTGTTTTAATTTGTGACACAAAATTTTGCAGCAGCTGGTAAATGTCATGGTAACAATAAAGGCAGTCATTTAAGGTGATATTAGTGTTTTGCTTTTCATAAATTCAGACGAGTCTTAAGTTTCCTTTTGGTTCATTTTCTGAATAAAGAAAAATCTGTTGCTATAGCTTGAGTAATATTTTTTAATCACTTTTTTCCCCTCTCTTTTCAGACTTTTGATGCCGTTTCTCTGTAGAGAAATGGTGGAACTCTTGGATAAGAGTGACAGTGCAGTCAACCACACCAGTTTATCCAACTATGCATTTCTCTATGGAGTTTTTCCAGCAGCACCTGGTGTCGCAATATTTGCAAGTCAATTTAATATGGAAGTAGGAATTGTATGTAGTGAGCTTCTCCCAAACATGTACTAACTTTGAGCTTAATTTTGTTGATGAAATACTTAAATAAATAGACTTTATGAATTTGCTTTTCTGTAGACTCTTTAGATTTACTTGTACTCCCCAGATCTCAAATATAAATTATATTTCAGTTTATTAATTAAGCAAAGTACTCTTGCCTGATGTCTCAAGTGTCTTGATAATACACGTTCATAAATAAGCCTTAATACTTTTCTTATTTGTGACTCTAGCAGGAGGAACAAGGATAACTTTAAATGTAATGAATTTGTGTATTTGTTGGGGGTTTTTTTTTGTTTATTTGGGTTTGTTGTTTGTTTTTTTTTTTCCCAAAGACCTTATCTCTGAGCTACTGCTTTGTTAGAAAAAACAGAAATTATGTTACTGATTTCAGTAAGAACTGCCTTAGCTTAATGCTGAAAACTTACAGAATTTATGCTTTAACTGATTCTGCTATGTTGCCCTTCAGTTAGATCTTGTGATAGAAATGCATTTTATTTTTTTTGTAGTAGAGGGTATCAAATATCTTTTCAACTTAAAATACAAATTTTATCACTGTTCCCTTTCTTCCACTTAAAGTGACATTAAAACGTTCCTGTTGACTTCTGTTGTTTTTAATCTTATCTAGTTTGGGTTTGTTTAGTTGGGTTTCTTTCAAAGAAAAAAAGAATTTAAAAAAAAAAAAAAGAGGAGACTGAAAGTACTAAAAGTACACCTTACAAGAAAGAATTTTGTGCCAAAAAAGCTCAGAAAATCTCTTGAAAACAGAGGTTTGTAGTATCCGTAGTGTGAGTCACAATACACGCTTCCATCGCTTTGTCTTTCTGCTTTATAGAATTTGCAATGAGAAGCCAAAATAGAAATCACTTAAATGAAAATGTAGATGGCTTCTTCTAATGAATTGGTGCGTGTTAGTATGTGTGTAACTACATATTTTCTTATTTATTTATGGTGTGGATCTTTGCATCCAAAATTAAATTGCCGTGTTGTAAATCCACCCCTAGACCACAGAGTCATTGATATAATTGACACCCGTGAAAAAGCTCTGAAAAAATATGCAGTAGAGAGCTCTATTCCTGCTGTTTCAGAAGCTGGCTGTACTTTTCAGTGAGACAATATGTATAAAATGGATACTTTTTGTCTCAAATTCCAAAGAACTTGTTATAGAAACATCTCAGTGATTTGTTAAAGGTCTAGATGTGTGTTTAATTCAAAGGTATAATTTTGGCAGTGTTCGTATTCCTGAAAGCAGATTACTTATTACAGCTTGAGATCTGATTAACTGTGTTCTTGCTTCTGTTTGACTCTTTTTGCAGATTACCTCCGGCATGGTGATAAGCACTTTTGTGTCTGCACCTATTATGTATGTTTCTGCATGGCTGTTGACCATTCCATCTATGGACCCCAACCCACTGGCGTCTGCACTCCAAAATGTTAGCTTTGATATAAGTATTGTCAGCCTCATTTCTCTGGTAGGTGTTGATGAAGCGAAATATAAAAGCACCCTGTCATGACGGAGTAGTGTTTGTACTTTATCAACAAATCAAGTCATGCTAAGATAACTCACATTTCCTCATCAGATCTTGTTGTAGAAGGATGAGGAAGGAGGTAAAAATCTTGATTTAGCAGCGGGTGAGCTGAAAAGCTGCACTGCAGAGAAAGGTAGTTAAGTGAAGTAGAGCACTAGTGCAAGGTTTAAGAGTTTGTCCTTTTTGTTGTTTTTTATTTGTTATGCTTTGATTTGGGGCGGGGGTTTTTTAATAATGGAGTGTGGGGAGAATACTTGTACTTGCTTATACCACAGGGAATAATTCCAGCAAGCCACGTGAGGTGCTTGGATATCATAGTAATGGAGGCTTTGTACAAAATTCAGCTCCAGAAACATCAGTGAATATTTATTTAATGAAGTATTAATGAGTATTAATGAAAATATTTAACTTGGAAGTTTTAATATAGTTTCATCAAATTCATTTCCAAGAAATCGAGTGCCAAGTTCTTAAGGAGTGGGGTGATGATCCAGAAGTCCAACATTTGTGTTTTGGCTGTACAGGCACTATGGAGAGTGTTTTGTTTGCTTTGTTTAAAAATAAAAATATCCATGTTGGAGGGAGTTGGAATCTTCTTCAGTTGCTGTCTTATTGAAGTCTTGAAACTGTGCCTCAAAGGAAGCCACAAGTGAATGCTGCCTCGTGCTGTCACAGATCAGCTTGAGGAGAATTGGGAGGGGAATTTTAAATTCTAAATTTCCAGGCTACTTTGTGGTCGTCATTTATATCCCAAGGAACAACCAGGCTTCTGTGCACTAGAGGCAAACTCTTGGTGCTTCCTGCGAATATTTCACCATCGTTGTTTTTAAATTCAATTTTATTCTTGTGTGTTACAGATCTGGTCTCTTATCGTTGTTCTTCTGAGTAAGAAATACAAACAATTTCCTCATATGATTACTACGAATCTACTTGTTGCTCAGGTCAGTAGTGAGAACAATAATGTTGTGTGAATTTAGGGTGTTTTGAAGTCTTACTTTTAACATTTTTACAAGTTTGGTTTCTGCAGCAATATCCTTGTAGCCATTTGTGAAGGGGAGGGAAATCTAATGCCTGACTTGTCTAAACAATTTCTGTGCCTTAAAATACACCCTTGATGCTGACTGTATGGTTTTCAAGCAGGACTATAAGCAATCAGAACAGGGAGTGGCTTTTGAAGTATATTTTTAGCATTTTAAGTTGCTGTTGAGCGCACTTCTGTATCAGTTTATGCCAATCTGAAGTCAGCAATGCCAGGAGCAGCAGCAGCGTGTGCTTGACTCTATGGTGACCTGACACAAGGAGCTAAATAGAAAACTAATCCCCATATTGGTCTGGCTCGCTGAAGCGGCTCGCTGAGAGATCAGGCAGGTGCCAGTGCTGATGCAAGGAAGGGTTGTGGGAATGTGTGGCTGGTAGCTAGGGAAGGGCAAAGCCAAATAGCTTTGGATTAATTTTAATTGTTACTTAAACTGAGAGAAAACTATAAAGTACATGTTCATTCTTGAAATGAACTGCACAAGTGCTGTTAAATGTGGTGAGAGGAGCCTGTGTTTGTAACACGTCTGTGTGGTAGTGCTTTCTGAAGCATTCTGTAGTTTAAAAAAAGGTGTGTAGTAAACTCTCCGAGGTCTGATCACTTGAAAAAAGTAATGTTTGAGAGTTGCAGGTGCTTCGGGTCTATAACAGTGAAGTTAGCTTCCGTCTTAAAAAAACCCCAAAACTACTGCATTACTGTTACCATAATATTTCAGCCTATACTTCCAGATTCCTTCAGTACTAAAACTGTCTTATATGCAGTATCACTGAGTGGAAACTGTATAATTCTTGGCTGAACAAGTATTTGTTAACCTCGGCTTCATTTATCTGAAATGGTTTGTACTTGTAAGTAAAATGTAAAGCTTTTGTTAATGAGATATGTAAACTTCTATATTTTTCTGACTTGCCTTGCCTGCAGTTTATCTGAGCTATATACTTGCTGTAAAAAACTTCCTCCTGAAAACAGGGTACTGTCATCAGTGACGTAACTGTGATACGGAGTTCGCCGCTGCACTTTTCTACTGCTGTGAGAACTATCCAGTTCTTAACATCACAATTAAGTGAACCCGGGGATGGAGTTTGAAAGCTTGTTGTTATTACACTGTGTTCAGTTTTTCTTGTCATCCTGCTTTCCTGATTTAAGTGATGGCATCTTACCTTTCTTTCCAGTTTATTGCTTGCGTTGGAATGGTGGCATGGAATTTCATTGTTAAAGAGAAAGACATCACAATGCAGATCCTAGTATTTATATTCCTCTACAGCTCACTTTATGGCACTTACCTGTGGACAGGTATGATTTTTCTAGGCAGAACCTAGGCACTGTAATTAAAGATTAATGTACTGAAATATTTTTATCGCATTTTTCAGAGTAATTGTTCCTTTCACTTGTAGGTAGTTGTACAAATAAGCAGACTTGTAAGCTGCGCCGAGCTGCAGCACGAGCAGCACAGGGTTCAGTGTCAGGCACTGCCTCTACTGTTGGAAGCTTATACCTAAGCAGGTCTTGTTTGCCTTTGCCTCCTACAGCAGCCTTGCTAGGTTGTAACAGGAGACAAGAACCTGCCGTCAACACAGAAGGAATTACAAATAGGATATTGTGAGTTGCCCTTCAGCTGGTCAAGATCTTACTGGTGATTTTTAATTAATGCAGAGTTTAACACATTAAGAGTTGAATTATTCAGTATTAAGTAGATTGTAAAACTTTGTGCTTCAAAAAAGTAGGAAATGCAGAATGAAGGGAAATACCCAAGTAGCTTTAACATTTCTTTCCCTGGCAGCTGTAATTTCTAAGACCAGTGTCTGTGTTCTGCGGGTGTAGGTGATTAACAGAGATCACTTGAACTAGACAGAATTGAAAGTGCCTCAAGAAGCTTGGAGAACCTTACATGTGTGACTAACAAAGAGACTTTGGGTATTTGGGGGACTTTTTATACCATTGTTGAGTCCTGAAGTCTAAGGGTTTAATTCCTGTGGTATTTTGTGGAATAAGTTGCGTTTGTGTTTAGCTGAAATAGGTAATTTGTGGTTAGTGTAGTGTAATACAGACGCTAGATTTGCTTCAATGTGAGGAACGTTCCTGAGCTGCTGAGCTGTGAATAGAACAGGCAGTTCCAGAAGATACTTCCATATATTATTATATATGTAAGAATATGTAAACCTGTTCTGTTAAATTTATCATTGACTTTGTAAAGGACTGGTCAGTTTTTAAAGAAACGTTGTAAGAGAATGCAACACTGATGGTTACTTCAGATTGTCAGTCTTTCTAGACTGCTGTTGATAACCTAAGAGATTAGTCACTTGTGTCTTTAATGTTCTTATGACAACTTTTTATAAGCTTGTGAATGTCTATAAGCATTTAGAAGTAGATGTTTTATGTTCTGGAATTTCTTCGATGTTTCATTATTAATATGATTTCTTTTAAGATAATAATTGTTTCTATTTTACTTTCCCATAATACAACTAGAAAAAACAATTTTGGACTATTTGAAGGGCTGAGAAGAGTATCTTGGTTATTGAGCAGGCAGGTTACCATTTCTAGACTGTATTTATCATTTCTCTTAATAATAAACAAGGCATTTCTTTTGGGGTTTTTTGTAGGTTTTCTGTCTTTATCTTTGTTTCTATTGAGGAAAAGAGAAACAGTTAAGATTCCCATTGGATTTATTGTCATAGCTGGATGGGGGTAAGTTAATTCGAGTGCTTCTCTGTAAAATTAGTGGGAGCGTGCTAGGTATGTTACTTTGTTTGTGTTCCGCTCTTTCAGAATCCCTACAGTTCTGGTGGGAATCTTGCTAATTGTTGGTGAACGTAACGGCACTAGTATTGACTCTGCCTTTTTCTATGGAAAACATCAGGTATGAGCACATTCTGTCCTCGTCCTCCTCACTTGAGACTTCTACCATGTCCAATAATAGAGAAGTGCGTTCTCTGTTTGCTTCTTATGTAAGCGGCTTTCAGTCCAAGTGCAGGCTAACATAATAATAGTATAATTATAAAATGCTTATAGATTGATACAAAATGTATTTCTGTAATGTACCATTAGGAAAACTTGTCTGAACAAGGACTTTCAAGTTTAGGCAGCCATGACTAAGAAAAAGAGGGAGTAGGCTTCCCAAAGAGAAAACTTAGGAGTGGTAATGAATTGCAGAGCCCTTTTCCTGGTGACTAATTTGTAATCTCGCTTGATAATTATCTAAAATTGTTACCATTGAATAGCTAATTAATGGCTTTTGGTCTGTAGTAGATAGAATCTTCATTACATGGGTAGCAGTAAGTGCTTGCACTATGGGAGACTTCTCTGCACAATCATGGGTTGAAAGTCCCTGAGCCTGAACTGCAGTTTTTACCAATGAATAATTCCTCTTACCAGAAGATGTGAAGTGCATCAGCATAGATATTTGTCATGTTTTTCCTCTTCTTTCTTATGGATGGAGAGCCTGTGAGTGTCTCGGGGTTATCCGTGTGGCACATTCACAAGTGCTAAAATAGCCTCACAGTGGGCTGTGGGTATTGGTAGCAAATGATTAGAAGGAAAGGTTAATTAATAGGATGCTTCCCATTGGAGAAAACATGAAAATTAGAGCTGTGTCAGGGGGTGACAAGAGCACATTCCTCTTTGGAGTTAATAGGTACCTGAACAGAACTTAAACTGGAGCACTACTGATCCTGAAGGGAAAGATGATGATGAGAGGACACTTCCAGATTGTTTGGGAAATAGGGGTACCCATGTGATAAAAAAAAAAAAAAAAACAACCCCAAAATAGCTGAACAGTTGGGTGTGCTGATGATTTTTTCAGTGCCATAAGATGCAGGAGCAGTAAATACAGAAAATTCTCTCTTATTCAGATGTATTCATTAGTATATTTAGGAAAGTACACTAGTTAAAAAGACATATGCAAGTACACTAGTTAAAAAGATATATGCAAGCATTTTCCTTTATTTTGTGTTTAAGTGTATCTTCTTTGCTCTCTTAACAGATAATTACCACAGCAGTGATCCTGTTCATCAGTATTTTGATGTCGGGCATCTCACTTATGTGCATGAACAGGAATAGGCAAGAGTCAAGCTATGAGGTATTAAACCCATATTCACCGCGTAGCCAAGTGGAGGCAGTTGAAGGGGAAGGGAGTGAAGGGAATCACGTTTCAGCCACTGTGTCTCAGCCTTCGGCACAGCCTTCTCAAAGAACTTCTGCGCAGCCATCTGCAGAGAGAGGTAGGGAAAAAGAATAAAGAGCTCAGGAAGATACAATATAATATTGTTCCAAATTTAATTCTGACCTGCGAAGGGTGATTGTTTGCACCTTCCACTGTTGTGCTAGGACAGGAGGTTTTAGGCTTGTTTCTAAAGGAAAGTTTGATGTTTATCACTGTAAGGGTTGGGGATGTGGACAGGAAAAAAAGCATGCGTGTGGATTTTATGTAAGTAGTCATATCTTGATAAGGATGTGATAAATGCAGACTGCTAGGCATATTAGATTGTTTACTCACTAAAACATCTCTCTGAGAATGAATTATATGCCCTTAGCGTTGCTACTCAATGTGTTTCTAATATTCTTTATTTTATGTAGCCTTTTTGATAATTTCCTGTAAGTCTTCCCTCTAGCCAGAAGTACTTGTGTTGCTTCCACGGTGGTAGTGCTACGTTAAATGCTTTTATGTATTAGTGGCATAATCCATTTTCCCTTTTAGCAGGGTGGAAGAATTAAGTCTGCTTTCTCCTTTTGAGTTATTTCTGAGCACAATAGTTAAAGCTCTATGAAGCATATTTTTATACTTGGAAAATAAATCATGATAGCGAAGGAGGCTAACTATCCTGTTGGTGTATACGCTTAATAGGTTGCTGCTCTTGTCAAGGAACGAATGGTGAATTATCCTGCGCTCGAGAGAGCAAAGCGGTGTCAAATGCTGTTGAAAGCAAGATTCCTCCAATTGAGACAGGTAAAGCAGCGTAGTGTTTCCTTGTTTTAAAACTACAAACTCTTCCTCAACATTTGTGTGTGTTGTTCTCACAAAGAAACTGTTTGGGCTGTTCTTTTCTCAACCCTACCTGTATAACTTAGATTTCACGTTATAGGTAAGTACTAGGCAATATGTTAGGTATTCATTCTCTTCTGTGTGATAGTTATTAATGTCTATTGCCAACTATTTTATCTATTAAAGAATTCAGATGAGCATTGTAAGAATGTTTTCCAATTATGGAGGAAGGCCAGTTTAATTTTCATATCCTAAAAGATAAGGTAGAAAATATTTTAAGATGCAGAGGAAATTTTGTCAGCCTACTGATGGAGCACTTCAAAACTGTAAATCAATAAAAGTAAATTGTGACTTTGGCTGCAATAATTACTAATCCTTCTGCTATCCCATTGAACTGCTATAACAGGTATTTGGTGCAAGTACTTAGGGATGGCCTTGCCAAGAAGTTTTTCACTGCCATCTAGAGGAAGATACTCAGAATTCCATAGGACTCTGTAGCTGGAAAACAAGCATCCATTATTCTCTGTGTGTTTGGCTTCTTTTGATAGAATTGTGACAGTGTTCTGATATAGCATGTTAAAAATACAGTCACAGAGCTGAAATAAATACAGTTGATTGTCTAATCTAGAGCTGAGCACTGCTAAGATACAGAGATAAACTTTAAGGCTGATGCTACTAGATGTTTGAAATATTTATTCCAGAAACCTATTCTAAATTTTAAAACTATTCTGAGAAAACAGTATTTTTTCATTATTTCTAGTATGTGTAAACTACTCTTTCATTTGAGAATAGATATCTGAACAGGTTATTGTCAGAGCCAGTGTTAAATTTGGTATGTTTGACTTCAGTATAGATACTTACAAGGTAATTTAACCTAGCAAGTTACATTAATGAGTTTTGCTCAAGGAGTTTGTAAGTTAGAAACCTAATGAAAAATTGTGGTTTGTTTTTCAGCTGATCGGTGCGTGAGTCATTGCAGCGCTCAAACCTGCGTGTTGGCTCAGGAAGAGCAGCTTCTACAGACGGGAGACAAACAGCTGGCCAGACACGTGCTGCTGTGCTTGCTTCTCATTGTTGGCCTCTTTGCTGTAGGTATTTTTTCTCTCCATATGGTTTAACTCATTGAGGTGGAATGATTTTTAGGGAAGCTATGTAAACAATTTAGAAAAATCTTCCTTTTCCCCATGGAACAATTCCTTAAATAAATTAGAGGCTGTAATTTTTTTTTCCCCTGGAAGAGAAATCTTGTATCCTTGGAAGAGGGATATCATAAAATTAATTTTTCAGTGCTACATCATAAATTAAAGGCCATTTAAGACTGATCATGTGAGCAAGCCATGCTGGAGAACCCCAAAGGGGAGAAAAAAAAAAGGAACTATATAATTTGATAATTAATTCATCACTACTGCACCTCTTCCCATTTTTCTCAAGAGATAGTCTTATTACTGAGACAATCAATTAAAAATATACAGTGAATTCTAGTTCTGAAGGGGACTGAACAAAAATAGTTTCCATCTAATTGTGCTTATATTTGGAACTTTTTGTTTTAAATGGAAAACACTATGGCACAAATATGTAGTGCCGCAAAGCAAGACACTGTGGCACAACTATATCGTGTAATGGTTACTGCTCTTGCTTTTTAGGTCCTGTTAAATTAAAAAATGGAAGTTTTCCTTCTCTCAGATTTGCTATATCAAATATTCCGTGCTAATGTATTTGTACACCCTCTATATTTAAGTGATGTCCCAAATGCTGGCCTCTATTTTAGTTATATCTGAGCAATTATGTAGATATAATGAAATGAAAGCAGATACATTTAAGAATTAGCCTTTAGACCCAAAGAGGTCAGCTTTGGAGGGTTTTTTCCTTCTGTCAGGCATCTAAATTAGCTGAAAGAGTATGTGCTTCAGCTTAATGCAATCTAAACTATGCAGAAAATGCATAGAAAGCCCTGCTCTCAGCTAAGCAGACCTAAAGACAAATACTGCAAATCTGTCTGGGCTAATATTGGCTGTGTTAGGTTGAATACCGAAGTGTTCTTAAGGCAGGTTCCTTATGTAAACATGTAAAGGGGCAGGACCTCTGCACTGCTATGTTTTGCATTGTTTTTATTGAAAACAAGCCAGCTTTCCCCAGCCCCACTATTAAGCCGAACTAAAACAATATTTAAGGTGTTTATTCCCTTTATTTGTCTTTTATCTGAATCGTTTGTTAAATAAAGTGAAAATTGTGCAGGCATCTGTTAGCACGTGAAGAGTAAGAAAGCGCTTTTGATTTTTAACAGTCAGGTTAGGTTTGTGGGTCTTTTGTGGTTTTTTGTTGTTTTTGTTTTTTTTTTCTTAACAGAATCTTTCCAGTTGCTTGTGGTGGCTTTTCAACCAGGAGCCTGGAAGGCTGTATGTGGAATTACAGTTCTTCTGTGCTGTGTTTAATTTTGGTCAGGTACGTATCGATGTTTATTCCGAAAATGACTTTGTCAGTGGGTGTTGCAGCACGTGCTGTTACGAGCACTGTAAGCTGAAGTGCTCAAACAATGCTGAAGTCACCAGCTCCTTATTTTGTTTTACCTTTTTTTCTCAAAACCTTTCTTTTGCTTTCTTATCGTAATGCATGTCTTCTATGGGCATGAACACTTTCTAAGGGAAGAATGACAGCCGAGCGCCAAGGGAAACTGGGTAGATTTTTAGCCTTATTTGTACCAGAAGGTTTCCCTGGTGTTGCTATCTCAATATCTGGAGAAGAGGGATACTTCTTATGTGTGTTTTGGCAATGAGTTTTTAACATTTTATTTCTGTTCTTTAGAAACCAAAGTTTTTGCTTAATGCTGCTTTTTTTTGTATTTTTCCCCTGCAGGGCTTCATTTCCTTTGGTATTTTTGGCTTAGATAAGCATTTAATCATTCTACCGTTCAAGCGGAGGTAAACAGAATCTTTACACTTAACTTACAAACTTAGTTATTAAAGATAATAATTTTTAAAGGGTATTGAGTGTTCAGTGCCGTTGCATTCCATTTCCTGTTTGTTCAATCTTCCACATTTGTTTTCTCTCACAATAGTGGAGAGCTAATAGCATTTCACTGTGCGTGGATTTCCACTGCTGTCCTAACGGCACTCCCAAAGATGAATAAATACCCCACAGGCTCCCTTGTCTTTGGCAAATGATGGCGAAGTGTGTGATTGGATCAGTGAGGTGACAGATCTTCAGAAATAATTTCAGCTTAGATATGAATGCTGAACCAGATTCCGTCATCACTATTTTAGGGTCCTATATTGATAACTTCATGCAAGTGCTTTGTGTGGATGGAAGCGTCGGTGGTACCTCACTGGTGGCGTCAGTTGTACAAAGCCATCTTTAACTCAGAGCTTGCTGGCTGCAGCTCCTAGCAACTCTGTCTTTCTTTCTGCCTGAACCTAGGATAAAGCCTCTCTGTTCAAAGGCCATTCAAGTTTATTAGGAAGATTGTACGTAAATTATTTGGCACAAAAACCAGTAAAGTAGTTGTGATAAGCTTCCTGTGAGATCTGCGATTATTTGCGATTTCCTTAAAAATGTCTCCGGTTGATTTGCTGTTTTAAATTTATTTTTCTTTTATATTTTTGTTTTGTTTTGTTTTTTTACTTTTTTTAAGACTTGAATTTCTCTGGGGAGGAAGAGAAGCAGCCGGGCATACAGATCCCTCTGTACCTGAGGAAATCAGGATGACCTGTCAACAGTTTGTTCGTTATCATAGGGATCACTGTGTCAAAAGCATTGTGAGAGGCAGAAGGTAAGGTTCCTCCCTACACATACAACTTGTTACAGAGGTCATAGCTCACCAACTGGAAATAATGAAATGCAGTTTAGTCTGTCTGGGGGCAATTCCTGTTGTGGCGTATTTATTCAAACCTCAAGGTGAGGATTAAGAATTTAGCGGCAACAGAGAAATGTTTCTAGTCTCAAATTGAAGCATTGAGGTGCAAGTTGCCACATTGTCCATTTAGGTTTCATAGAAATTATGAGAAGTTTTATATCATTAGAGCATGGCCCCAGGTTTTTCATTTAGCTGGAGTTCAGGAGAGAAGATCTTTCTGAAGAAATGTATATGGTAATGTCTGTATAGTGTGGGTGTGTCTCATGAGTTTTGACTTCAAACCCTTCACTTGTTTTGAGATTAAGACAGTGTCAGTATTTATGGGACTGAACGTTTATTAATAAGTAGCTTTACAGGAGGTGAAACTTGCAATTGATGTCAGTGTGTACTCAGAGGCTACTCAATATGTGAGATTATAGTGGTTTTGGGACCTTTACACCTCTGAGTTCATGTAATTTCTCTTTCTCATTTCTCTCATGAGGCCTAATTCTCGATTTGTGAGATCAGCAAAGCTTTCAGATGCAAATTATGATACCCAAATCGAGTATTACGTAGCCAGGTATGTGTAGGTGGGTGAGAAGAGAAATGCAGACTGAAGCAGCAGGAACAAGAACAACGTTCTGCCTTTACTGCCAGTTTACTGTATTAAATGGACATGTGAAAAATTGTTTTAACAGGGTACTACTTTTTTCGTGAGCTTTTAAGTAGGACTAGGTTGACAGAACTGTTTTTTTGACAGCATCAGTCTTCTAAGAGATCAGTCATGTTCTGTAAGAGCTAAAGTTATGCATTTAGGAGAAATGAACTACTGCAGCTCCAGGACTTCCTTCTTTCATGCCAGACAGAAAAGATGTTATCAGAAAATGTTTGTTTTGAAATAGGAGAGGTGTGATTCCTGTGCCTCTGCTGCTTTTGTGGTTTCTTGGGCTATTCATTTGGTTGGGGTTTTGTGTTGCTTTTTTCTTTAATCATATATCACCTGAGAATGCATTCAAATCTGACATTTGTTACTTCATTGTTTCACTGTGTTTGTGCAGAACTAATCTCATCTCTTATTTCTCCTTGTTAGCTTAAAAGAAAGCATTTCTCTTTTCATTTAAAAATTTTCATCTAACTTGATCCTGTCCTCTTTGATTTAAGCATACTCTGAGACCTTGTAATCGTGGACTTCTGTTTATTTTAGTTTTTGCTCCTCTGCTAATAGATGTTAACGCTTGCTCTGCATTCCTGCTGCTTTTAACTTAAAAAAAAATAGAGAAAGAAATTTGGCTTTTGCTGTGTAGCTGTTAATCCTCTTCAGAAACCCTGCGTGTGGGTTGCATAGAGCAGATTTTAGATAACCAGAAACATTCATTGCTGCAGGTAAATTTATGAAAGGTATTTTTTCTGCAAATAGGTATATATATTAGTGGCATTGCCTCATAAATATGTAAAAGAAAATTAGTTCAGTCTTGTTGTAAAGGTTTTGTTTTTTCTTAGTATTGCCTATGTGGTAAATCTTTTAACCATATATGCAAGTTAAATGTGTTCTGTTTACAATGTATGTAAGCAGTCAGTGTCTGTTTAAAGCCGTAGTGAAATTATAAAATGGCGTTAAAGTGCAGATCGAGTTCCCTTGCTGCCCTGCTGCTCAAATCAGAGATTTTGTTGCCGAAATGGTCGTGGTAATGAATAGCTGGGAATCCAAGAAATAGAATTGCATCGTGTGTGTTTAGGAAATCGCTACTTACGTTCACTGCAGCTTATTTGGAGAGGTCTGAAATAATTTGTAGGTACATTTTGTTTTTCATTGAAGTGTCTTTAGGAAGAGGTAGTGAACATTGGCATGTCCCTAATACACAAAACTTGCAAATTCTCTTCTAACACGCTCTTAACTATCATGATGTCTTTCCTTGTTTCCTGCTATCTTTCCTTGCCTTTCGCCATCGTGCAGTGGTGATACCAGATTTACAGAACATGTGGGTGAATCATTCCTTTGACATACAGGTGTGGTGCGAAGATCTCCACCGGCATCTTCTTTGGCTGTGACCTGGTGAACTGGCTCATGCAAGTTGGCCTTGCTTCTGACCGTGGGGAAGCTGTGATGTATGGAGACAGACTGATGAAAGGAGGTGTCGTCCAGCATATTACAAACGAATTTGAATTTCGGGATGAATATTTGTATTACCGCTTTATTCCCAAGAGATCGGTCGCAGTTGAGAGCCGTTGACCTGAGCGTGTAGGTAGAGGACACGCAGCCAGGGCCAAATGTGACCTTCTCCTCTGCCTTCAAAAACTGGAAGTATTTCTTTCTCAGGGCTCTCAGAGAATTGTGTTATTCTCTCTTGTAAAGTTAAGAGATGTTGGTTCTACCTGTGTCTATTCTGAAGGAAGTGGTAGCAAGCGATATTTAATGAGCATTCCAACCGGAATGCAACTAAAACCAAACAGGATGCTCTGGATTTGGAGCATTTTTTCCGTTTTGAGCAAAACAAATAGTAAAATGATACATGTCACGTCATATTAGAGTGGCATTGTAACAGCTGCTTCAGTGACTGGTGCCACAATTGAGAAAAAACATGAATGAAAGGTATTTTTCATGTTGCTGTATGTTTTCCATACATTAGTGTGATGAAATACTGATTCCATTTACAGTCAGGCTTCCCCCAGACTTCATAGAGTTAGGATTTCTTCTATCATGTCCCAGTTTTTACTACTCTACCCTTGGCCAACACAGGAACTTTCTCTAGATGTTTACACCGCAGATCAGGTAATTTGTTTCTCCCTTAAAGATAAAATCTTCCATTTATAAAACTAGAATTGTCATGAAGATGATGCCTATGTTGGAGGATTAAAGCTGAAGAAATATTGATGGCTTTGTACGAACTTAAATAGTGGTTTTGTACAAATTTAACAAATCTTGAAAACATATAAAAATACCCACCACTTCCCCCACATTAGGAAATTATATAACGGAATTTCATATAATCAAATAGGTTCTGAAGTTTTGCCTTATGGTGGTAGTAACAGCTTTCTCAAGGGAAGATTTTTACCATCCACAATTAGCCTTTACAGTTTAATTCAGAAGTGCCAGCCTCAAATTGAAGGTGTTTTGGAAGCCTTGGATACCTGTGCAAGTCAAGCTGAAAAATTTTATCATAAAACCTTTTAAATTGAGTATAATGGCTTTTAAATCTATTATACAAAAAATCGCAACTGAACATCCAAGTTAGGGTTTAGAGTAACTAAAGATGCTGGAATTTTAGTATTGGTTGCCTAACATAGGTTTCTAATAAGCCTCAGGTATCTCCTCACAGTGTTTTAAGTAGTTATTCCAGTGCACTAAAGGCAGACAGTGAGAATCCATGTCTTCTGCAGTATTTTGAAAAGGTGAAAGACCAACTGTAGTATCTGATAGCCATTATGCTGCCCTTTTAAAACTGCAAGAACAGCATTTCTATGTCTCTATAAAAATTTTATGTAGTGAGGGAAAGGAACCCAGATATTAAGGAAAAAATAATTGCTCAAGCATGTGAATAACATCTCATCCTTTTTAAAAAAGTCTTTCCCTTTTTCTTTTTTTTAGTGCACAGATTTTTATTACAGCTACTTATGCATCTCCTTTGTATTGAGAATTAAAAGTGATTTTAGCATCATAAACTACTCTCAAACAGTTGTTTTGTGGGAGCTATAACTCCATGCAAGACTTGCATTGGAAAAATAATTCCTTTTACTGTCAGTCTTACTGCACATCTGCAGTGTGCACAGAAACATAACTGCATCCTACTGAGTACGTATGCTACACAAACTGACATATTTTAATATTTTCCTGCAACAACAAAATTGACATTTATGTCAGGCTGTGGACACAAAGGAAAAATAGCGTATTTCCATTACAACTGCTGAAAATGGCTGCATCAAGTGTTTTGGAATAATTAAATATATGTGACCTAAGCGCAGAAGCCGTGAGTATGTCTGGCTTCTAAATACTGTAACGTGTCAATAAATCTGTTACTTGATTTCAGAGTTCTGAGCTTTTTGTGGGGGAGGGTTACGTGTGCCTGTCAGGATTCACAAGAAATGTGTTTTTCTGAGAGATTTGTTAAAAGTGGCTCTTGAGTTTCAAATTTGGTATTTCTTAAATCCAGCCTTGATGCTTTTTAAGTAGGCAAAGGACTCGGTAATGGGAATTCACACAAAGATACCAGTTTTTGTCTAACAGCCTAAACAGATCTTTAGGAACGTTTTGCATTATTATCTACTCAACAAATACAATTTTAAAGGAAATACTAATTCTTCAAATGTTTGAGAAGTTGAGCTTAGGTCAGTTCTACAGTTCGCTGAGTAGTCGTCATTCTTGCACTGCTTTTTCTCATTTTCATCGTAAAGTCCTGCCCTTGCCTTCCTTTTTATAATGGCCTTAGTGTTCTCTGGATTTGAACACAACCTGTCTGTTTGCACTAAGAAATTGCTCAAAACTTCTGCTTAGAGAAGGCTTCCTGTTACAAATCTAATGAAGGGAATGCCTTTAATTAACAACTGACACCAAATTCTGTTAAAATAACTGTTACAAGATAGCGACTGCTGATATCGTGCCCATTAGTCCAGTGAGAGTCCATGATGGTTAATAAATAGACTAAAGAAATTTTGAATGAAATACAGGGTACTATAATCATTTCTAAATCACTGTGTACTTCTGGAAGCTAAGAACAGACTTCAAATAGCCTCAAAATTATCTAATATATATTTGCTTACAGCAAGGAGCTTGGGCGAGTTTTAAAATAGTTGACAATTCGATGTGTGTCAGTAGTTGATCTACTGAATTCTTCACGATTAGAAATAGCTTTGCTTTAAAGATGTGGTCAGTGGTACAAGGAGTTCTTCTATTTTGAAGGTGGACTAGTTTGGGATAAATGTCAGTTAACCTGGAAGTTATAGTTCCATGAAAACATCCACTGAATGAGTAAGTCCAGGGGAGACTCCAGTGACAGGCTGGATCTTTTTTCTAGCACTAACCTCAAAATAACTGTGATGATGGTCAGGGGTGGATATCAAACTTCTAGTTTTCTAGGTAGCAATTTTAGTACGTTCTTTTTTTTAAATAATGATCCTTCATAAAGCTCTAAACCTTTTAAAATAAGCTGTGAGATGTATTCCAAGATGAAATACAATGCAAGGATTGCCCTCTAGAGGAAATTCTGATTTTTTTTCTTCTTTTAAAATGTACGGTGGAGGGAGGGAGGGTTATTTATTCCTCCTGATCTCATCTTCATTTTCTGTTTTTACACTGCATGTATTCTAGGAGGATGAAATCCTGGGATAAAGAAGGTAGAAAAATATCCTGTACTCTGATCATCAGTTGATGCATCTCCACAGATCACATTGGTTTTGCTGTGTCCTGTAGACCACTAAATAGAGAGCAGCACATAAACCAGAAGAACAGTTGGACCATATTTGTCTGTAAGGCACCCAGGCTGATATACTTCACTCGGTTAATTGCCACCCCATCATTAAGTGGCCAGGAAGTTCACTTAAAGGCTTGCTCCACCACCTTCACTACTTTCATTCCTCTGTAACTTCACTGTTTTCGCATTGCAGCGTAAAATTGTTTCTCATTTTGCTGTGCAACCTGTAAACCTGGCTCACACCTTGGTTTCCAGCCGGGTTTAACTGGCATTTATTGATGCTTTGAAGTTCCCAAAGAGCTTGTGTGAAGCAGCTGATGATCCAAAATAGGATAAAGATACACGCAATTGTCAGGTATAGACATCCATGAGGAGAACAGGTAAATGCAGCAAAATTTTATTAAATATACCTTCCAATTCAAGAAAATCCGCTGTACTATTGAACTTCTAAGAAGTTTTGTTGGCATCACAAGCACAAAAGGTTCATAGTCCGCTCAGGCCTGCTTTCAGCCTTAGCTGCTACTCAGTCTTCCTCGCTGCTGCCCCTTGGTACTCACACGATTACTAGAACTGGGAAGTTCAAAACCCATTCCTGACCCACTAATTTCTCGCTGTCGATCTGAATACAGTATCCCAAATCAACTTCTGCTTTCATTTTAGGGTCCAAAAAAACAAATTCTGCCAAGCTCTTGATTTTCTTTCTCATTCTGGAAGCTTTACTCTATATGTATTACTTTTTTTTTTTCCAGTGGGCGGACAGAGCAGTTTACAAAAGGAGAAAACTGTGTATGTGTAGCTCCATTTTTAGCATCTGAGATGATTCTAGAAATTGACTAAATATAGAAAAATCATCAGAGAATGCTCTGTCTTTGCTCTGCTGTCTTTCAGGGAGGGCGCTCTGTCAGGTAACATGCTGCTGCTCTAATGCTCCGCTCCATGTTACGTGTTCTCTTCGGAACGTTTGCAGTAGTGCTGGCCGGGGGTTTTTCCCTTCAAGTTATACTTTTTATCCTGCTGGATCATGTAGTAAAGTCAGAATCTTCTTTGTTGTTTGCTCAGTTTGTCCCTTGCCACACATTATCAATATGACACTACTTTATTATTATTATTTATTTATTATTAAACAGGATCAGGGAGAAAGGGTTCCTGGCAGGGCAAAAAGCTTGATTAAATCAACTCCATAGTCTAGTAATTTTGGCAAGATAAATCATGATTAAAAGGCTTTACATGAAGTGAAAACTTTTTAAAGGTCCTTCTAAGTGTCCCGCTGAGTGCACGTGTCTACTTGCGTACCCCAACCACTTCCTTTCTAGGTGCCTGATTTAAAAAATTTAACAATCCAAGAAACATTAAAAAACTCAGGTGATGTTATAAAGTGTATTGCAGAATTAATTTACCAATAATCGTATCATATGTAAATAATTTATTTTTCAGTATCAGGGTAGGGAAAATAAGACAAGGAAGTGCGAATTGTTTTGTAACTTGCAGTTGAATTCCATCAGATCTCACAACAAATCATGATAAAATTGTAACAGTAACTTGGTTTTAATATACTTTGAACTCTTAGCGTCATTTTACATTGAAGGACTAGAAGGTTCATATATGAAACACATCTTGGAACGGTTTCATCAAACAGCTGAATATCAATCTTACTTGACTTGCATATCACTTTTCATTTTATTCAGTGCAAGCAATAAATCCTACATTTTAGAAAGTTCTTCAGCATGGCCATTTCAATTCAGGTAATGCAAAATTCTGCTACAATTATCTTGACGATAAAAGCTAAATGTGTGTACACTAGAACTGCGTTCTCCAAATCTAAGTTTGTGTTCCTCTTCTAAAGATGGGGATGTTCTGCAGTTTAGTCAAGCGGTTACATTCTACTAGCATTTATTCATTGACTAAATCAATCTCTGCGCACAGCTTTATGCTGTATACAAAGCTGTTGCATCTCTCTTAAGAGCCTTTCAGCATTGTTTCATACAACCCAAAAGCTGTTTGGCCTAAATATGAATCCACATCTTTAAAGCTGTCCATACTAACTGGTATATTGAAAATGAAACGTAATCTATATAGTCACTTCATTAAAAGTTAATCATAAAACCACAGTTACCACATTCAAATGGTAGTTTTAGCTATATATCTTGAGTTCTTCTTCTACACACTGTGAAAAAAGGTTAACCACGTGGTTATTGTCAAGACATCCGTTTTGCAGGATTGATTCCATTTCACTTATCTTCTGTTTCTCCAACTCCTGTATCTCTTTCAGCATGTCTTTACCTTTGCCCTGCAAAAAGAAACATCTGTACATCACTAAAAACTATACAGACTATGTAGTGTTCACAGTGCAGAAATTCTGTTGGGCTGTCTTTATTTTAACCTCTTAATAGTTTCTAGAGTACAAGTTTGTGTTGGTACAAGTTAGCACCTTGACAGGTTTTCTTAGATATCTTTCCTAATATCTAGCACCCACATGTTTCTCTGATGAACTGAAAATAAACAAAAATGAAGCTGCTCTAGGTAGTTACGCTACCAAAACTTAAGTGCGCATAATGTCTTATATTTTAGAACGTGTTAAAAGTAAGCAACTACCTCCCTGTTTTATCTTTGTGTCCAGCTATCCTTGTGATCTTGTTTCCATACCAAGCAATAATAAAATCCACAGCCTTCTTACTGACACCGGGGTCCTGAAGAGTTTTAAGCGCTCTTCTCAGGACCTGTATATTGGCCTGGGGCTGCTCGAGCGCTGTGCCGTGATCGGACTCGGGCAGGAGTAGCTGTGGGCTGCTGCTCTGCGAGATGAGCAGTGCAGACTCTTGCCTGGGCTAGGCCTGGGGGTGCAGCCAAGCGCTCGTTGCAATTCTGAGTGTTTGAAACATCTGCCTGCCAGATGCCAAGGTGATGGGCTTCTGGACCACTACAATGTTCTTCACAATCCATCAAAGGGCATTAAGTGGTATCTAACTAAATTTGAGCGAGGAGCTTATATAAACCACCTGCTTGCATTAAAATCTAACTGAATCAACGTACCTTGATAGTTTCCATAACTACAGCAGCACTTTCATGTTTTTTATAGAGCTCGTGTCTTCGATCGGGCTTATACTGAAAACGTGGTTGCTTCTTAACCGGATCATCTTGACCAAATGTAGGAGAGCTAGTTTTTAATAACTGAGTAATATTGGGCACAAAAATGAAAGGTTTGAATACAGACCTAGAAAGAGAAAACAGAACAGAGATCCTTTACTGATACAGTTTTGTTAAAATTGTGCGGTTCGATTGCTGTATATTTTTGCCCATTATTCTAATTCCTTCTTTTAAGAAAGAAATCTTAAAAAAAGTCTCCTAACTGATGTTTAAGTTAGTGTCATAGCAGTTTCACTAGGTAGGTTGGTAGATGGCATTAATGTACATTGTGTTCCTCCTACTTTTTTATTTTTATTCAGCGGAAACCAAACACAAAACGCAAAAATTTGCAACTTTTCATTTAGATATTTGCTGCTTTTTATCCTAATTATTTGCTGCTACATCACCTTGCAGGATCTGGAGTTCCTGTAAAGAAGTGAATACAGGGCAGATCAGGATTCTGAGGCAACACAGACACCATGCTTCCAGTTGTCATAAATCCACCTTCCATATTAATGCCACTTTCTTTGTCACGAAGAATTTCCATCATTATTTCAGGAGTGATAGATCCTATTTACAATACAATACAATTATTTGCACACAGCAGTACTTTCAATACAAACTAAAAGGCATGTTCTCTGCAACTGGGTGCTTTTGCCTTTAACAGGCACACCAATTTTATTGTGTTGGCTGAAAAAAACCCATCCTAACAGCATATCTTTTAACACACTTAAAAACACTATTGTTTTCCCCAAAGTATTTATTTCAAAGGGTAGGTGATAACGAGCTGTAACATTCATGAGTTAGAAAAGGGGGAGAAAGATGACACATGATGTTTCCCAGAAAGGGAAAATACATATGGCTAACAAATGCTCATTCACGCAGTAACTTTTGAGATGAAAGGTAGTAGCTGGGATTAAAGGCTGAGATTTCTGAGCACTGTGTGAAAGCTGAGATAAATCACTATAATAGATATCAGTATTTGTACACAGTTAATCCCATTTGGTTGCTTTGGAAATGTAAAAATACTAACAACTGTGCGTGGATTTTTGTGTGTAAATTAAAATCAAATGCTGAGAAGGTCACTTTTTTTAATTTATTATTTTAATCATCTGACCTTCCAAAGCACTTAGGCTGCAAGCTGACAGCAGAAAGGATGCACTGGAGTAACAACATGTTCTATACTCCGCATCAACAGAAACTACAGTAGGAAACCCATTTATAAAGAAGTCTTAATCAACTGCTTATGTGAGGTACAGTGCCAAATGTCTCTGTGAAAAGAACTCTCTCTTCTCAGAAAGGTGAAACAAACCCCTTTCCACATACGTGTCTCCATCTAGGGTTCAAATGATAATGTTGTTTACGTAGCGTTCACTGAAGCTTAAATGCTGGCATGGTATCGTCGGGCAATCCAATATTCTAACAGGCAGCACTTGCCTTTTTCGTTTCAAATTTGGTGTCGCAGTTAAGCGCACGCTCATGGCAGAAAAACATCTATCATTTAATCTTTTAATGTTTCCCCTACTGAAGTTCTAGCTGCCTTGCTGTATACTTTTGAAATAATCACTCTGCTGCTAATTCGGATGGCTCACATGTAATACTTCTACACAAACTGCCTGTAGAAAGACACACAGCACTGCATTTCAGCAAGGAAATGCTCTTAAGTATTCCCACAGTTGCCTGGAAAAGTCAGAGAATTCAAGAAATCAGCAGGCTAGATGAATCAAAGAAATTAACAAGCAACAATCAGTCCGTCAACTTAACTTGTCCAGCAGGGAAGAAGGTATTGCGTATTTTCCACTAGACTTTTTTATTATTTTTTATTCCTGAAATACACTCCCTGTGTTTTGAAATATAAGTAACATTTTTATAAAAATGGTCTTCACAAGGTAGGAAGCCTGGAAAAAAACTGTCCTGCCACTGAGTGAAAAAGATGGGAAGGGCAGATAAAGAAACCAGTGATTTTACTGATGCTTTAAACCAAATGGCTTTTAGTTAGGGCACCTATTTAAAATCAATCTAAACCTAACTGAAACCATATGAGGCTGATAACCTGAACACCCAGTGTGATTTTTAAAATGGCTCAGGTAAATGCCTGAAAATGGGGATTGAGAATGAAAACACTGATAGAATCTCAGCATTGTTATAATACAAGTAAATACTGGTATTATGAAAATGTTTTCAGTAGTCAGAACCTGCAGTTCCCAAAATGAATGCAGGATTTACAGGATTGCTAGGGCAGGACAGCAAAAGGTAGTTCATTCTGATGCATTAATTAAATGCTAAAGGTGGTCTAGCAGAGCTCAGCCAAATAAATAAAAAAACACTGGTGCAATGTAATTTTGGCTCAGATTAATTACTTCAAATGAGCAAGTGAATACAGATGCAGCAAAAACCTGCCAGGTGGATGCAGTTAGAAGAGAAGTAACAGCTTCTTTCTATAGAGGTCTGAAAAATAATTGGGTAAGTTAGTGATTAGAAGCACCTGCTTAGAGTACAGAAAATTATTTTATTCTGCTCTCGCTGTTTTATTAGACTACACAAGGTTAGAGCAGCAGTTACAGTGAAACTACAAAGATTTAAAAACAGATCTCTAAAAACAAATAGAAGATACATATCTGACTGCTGTGCTGTTGTCTTAGGCCTATACGAATGGTACCAGACTGAAGTTGTTCGTAAGGTTCTGTTTGTGGCTGCAAACCAAACCACTTGGGAGTCTGGTTTAGACTCTGATTTTTATTTTCAGAGCTACAGTAATAAGTAGCCTCTCAAAATGTTTCAGAGCTAGGTCTTAGCGGTACAGTCCTAATGTGATGTCTCAGTGTTGCTACTGTAGCTGCGTATGTTTAATATTTGACCCTTGTTTTAATTTTTCCTCATCAACAAATAGGCAGAAATGGATAGAGGACTTCCAGCATTTCTCCATTAAGCAAAAAGTGATTCTCCTAAGTTCCGGTTCACCAAATCTTGTGAATGATTACCCACGTGAGATGTCTTAACAATTTATGATTTAATGTGGCTCACTAAGTGCTTTGCAGGTCTTAAAAAATACTTTAAAATGATACCTTTGTGTTTGTTCAGAAGTTTATAGCCTTCACAGTATCGGCTTCTGGATGTGGTCATTCTGGCAGTATCTACGTAAGAATACGTGGCAGCAAAATCAAATTCCTTTTTGCCATCCCACCAGCCCTTGCTTTTGGCATATTCCTTCAGTTCTGGGTGTTCTCTGTCAATCTTGGTTGTGATAGAGAGCTGATTGGAAATATTCCGTACACCTCCTGTTTTTAAGGTGAGGAAAGAATAATTTTAATACATTGAATGCTTTTTCTTGGTATTTGGTTTACAATTGGCTTACTGAAGCAAATACGCAATGAAGAGTTCCCTACAAGATCTGCGAGTCCTGCCGTTTATTTTTGGCCCTGTGTACCTCGTTGTATGTATCCTTCTGATGGAAATCCCACCGCCAACACATTACACATTCTGTCCCAATTATTCCCATCCTTACATTCTTCCTTGTAGACCTCCAAAAACACATCTTGTCCTTCTAGGGCCACTGGAAGGGCCCAGTGCACCAGTCCTGTCACTGTTACCCTGTCACCGAATGAAATCGTCACCGATTGCCACCATCCTTAAGACCATATGTACTGCTGTCATTCTCATGCTGACCTTCTTCTTGTCCTCTGTTTTCCAAGTGCAGGCATGGTCATCTCTGACTCTGAGAAGGCCCCCTACGACTCAGCTCCTCTGTGGAACTGGTAGCCGCTCTACACCAATGCCCGAGAAAACAGCTCCTCTTGTTTACAGGCACTTGTACCTATCTGAAAGGCTAGTCTGATGCCTTAATGAAAGGGTAAATTAAAAGCGAAGAACCACTAGCTGTCATTGCATTTGAAATGTTTAAAGTGAAGATGATCATCCATACCTTCTACTTTTTCTGCTGCCCAGTACTCTCCTGCTGTCTCCAGCACCCACGCTTCCTTTCTGTCGGCTATCAGGAAACTGTTATGGTACGTAAACGCCATGTGGCTCTCCATGCAGTTTCCTCCCTGTCCATATTTTTCTAGCAAATCAACTATGACATTGAGAGCCTTTTCAGCTGTGTCTGCTCTCTCGAGTCCAAGCCTGAAACGAAAAGAAGATGTTATTTTTGGAACTATAAACTTTACATAAAATGCTGAGCCTGAGTATTGAAATGGCCTTGGAATGCCCTTTCTGTTTGTACCTGCTGCCTGTATGGTCTGGTAAGAGAAAGGCGCGAGTTGTTTGAAGGGCTCGTCTGAAGTGGGACCTGTAGGTCCCTGACATGGAAATACGGAAGGGCAGGGAGAGAGCTCCTAAGAAACACCTGCAAGTTCTGTGTGGGTGTTGGGCTCAGGGAAACAGTACCAAGACACGAGGGACCGGTGCAGGTCAGCGAGAGCTCCAGGGGCACCCAGCGAGGCAGGCGCAAGGGGCTGTCGTTGGTCACACGATGCGTGGCCAACACCGAGACTTAAGAGGTCCGTGTGTAGAGACGGGGAGATGGGAAACGAGCGCACGCCCTAGGAAAGGCCCGAGCACTTCGGCTCCTGAAGGCCGGCTGTGCTCGTGCCAACAGTCTTGTTTCAGTGCCGTATGAACTTTGTGCGGACTCCCTTGACAGGTTCTGCTCCACACCCGAAGCCCCCCAGGGAGCTCCAACGTCTGTGCCAATAAACGCTTATTCTTGAGCGGGTTGTGGCAGCAGGAGGCCCTGGGGTTCTTCTGGAAGCGAAAGCACGCCCTTCCCCACACAGCCGCCACCCAAACGCTGTAAAAGCGAGCCCCGCGCTCGTTACCGGAGCGGCCCGCGCAGACCTCACGAGGTCCATGCCGAGGAGCGCCTCGCCGCCGCCGACCTCCTCGCGGCCCCACACGGCCTCGTTCCCGATGCACACGCCGTGCTCGTTGGCGCCCATCTCGGCGCCCCAGAGCCAGGCGGGCCGGCTCAGCACCACGGCGTGGGTGCGCTCCGCCTGCGCCACGCTCACGTAGGTGCACTGCAAGGAGCGAGCGCGGCTCAGCCCCGCCGAGCGGGCACCGAGCCACCCCCGCGGCCGCGGGAGGGACGGGGGAGGGGGCCCGGCCGCGGGGCGCGGCGCTCACCTGCAGCGCGGCGCCGGGCGGGTGCTCGGCGGCCGGGAAGAACACGACCTCCTGCACCTCGTCCGACGGGCGGTCCGAGTTCTTCCCGAACACCACGCGGGCCCCCGCCGCGGCGGGCGGCAGCGCCACGAACGTGTCGCAGGAGCGCGGCGGCGCCCGGCGGGACATGCTCGCGGCGGCGACAGCGGAGCGGGGCGGAACTGGGTCAGCGGGGACAGCGGCGAGGGGCGGGGCTGAGCGGCAGCGGGGCGGGGCTGAGCAGCCGCGGGGACAGAGGGGCGGGGCTGGGCTGAGCGGTGGCCGTGGCAGTGGGGCGGGGCTCAGCGGGGTCAGCGGGGCGGGGCCGAGCGGGGGCGGGGCGGGGTCAGCGAGGCGGGGTTGAGCACCAGCGGGGTCAGCGGGGCGGGGCCGAGCGGGGGCGGCGGGGCGGGGCTGAGCGGAAGCAGCGGGGCGGGGCGGGGCAGAACAGCTGCGGTAACGACGCAGCAGCGGAGCCAGCGGTGCCGGTGCCGCCGCGGCGCCCCGGAAGGCCCGCCCGGCGCCCCGGAAGGCCCAGCGCAGGCGGCCGGCTTGGCTCGGCTGGGCTGAGAAGGGCCCGAGCGGGGCTCCCCGCCCGCCGCCGCCGTCATGGGGAAGTCGTTCGCCAACTTCATGTGCAAGAAGGATTTCCACCCCGCATCCAAGTCCAACATCAAGAAGGTGACGGGCGGCGGGAGCCGGGCGGGCCGCACAGCGGGGGTCCCGGGCCGGGGGAGGGCGAGGGGCGAGGAAGAAAGTGCATAAATACTCTAAGCCGCGGGTGTCCCCGCTCCCAGGCGCCTGTAACTCGGCCGGGCTCCAGCCTTGCCACCCCTGTTTTTTGGCATAAATAGTGCCCGCTGGGCCCGCGCCCCCTCCGGGGAGCAGCCTGCCTGGCCCGGTGCGCCAAGCATTTCCCCCCCTGCCTTCCGGGGTTTTCTCCCCTGGAGCCCCAAGGGCTCCCCGGAGAACTGGGGTTTGGGGCCTGGAGGGACTCGGGGAGGAGGCGTGGGCGCAGGGGAGGCAGAGGCACACGCAGGTGTCTCCCCTTGCCTTACAGGACTTCCCCGCATCCTCAAGGGATGTTTGGAGCTGTGGCTCATCGAAAACGCTCTTTGTGTGATGCTTATTGGACGAAAATAACTTATTTGGTGTGATTAGAATGGCATTTTCCCCTTGTGAAGTTATTTTCCATGAGCTAAGCCAGATAAATATTTATACGTTAATGTGGTTTGTGTAGGGTTTGCATTTGCTTAAAGTAGCAACTTGTGTTAACAGGTATGGATGGCGGAACAGAAAATATCCTATGATAAGAAGAAACAAGAAGAATTAATGCAACAGTATCTTAAAGAACAGGAATCCTATGATAATAGGTGAGATAGCGTATTTCTTGCTGTTGTCTCTTGTTTTCATGTCAGTGGACACGAAATGCTGTCTCCCACTGGCTGCGGTGGTAAGAGAGGGCAGCGACTCGTAAACTGATCTCTGATTAAACAGAGATCGCTCTGACTTCTTTCCAATGGGCTCTGTGTGTCGTGTAATTAGTTTCAAAATATGTTACGTGGCACAGAAGAGCAGGTAACTTTGTATAGCAGCATATTCAGAACACACAGAAATCTGCCCTCCCTAAATCTGTGGACACAGACTTATGTTTCCGTTTTTGACTGAAATGTGTGATTTTTGACACACAGTGGAGCACACAAAAATACGGATTGGCCTCAATTTTTGATGTTGAACTCCTGGTACTCAAATTACAGTATCACAAGGCTGGAAAAGACCTTTGAGATCATCCAGTCCGGCCTATGACCCAACACCAACTCATCATCTAAACCCTGGCACTAAGAGCCTCATCCAATCTCGCTTTCAACACCTCCAGGGATGGTGACTCCACCATCTCCCCCGGCGGCGCATTCCAATGGCCAATCACCCTCTCAGTGAAGAATTTTTTCCTAATACAAATGAAAAAAATGCGAGTTATTATCACAATTCCTTGCTGTGCTTTCTTTTTTTAAAAAAAAATGAGTCATACCAAAGTGAATGGTTTGTGTGTAACAACCGTAACGCTGTCCTTCTTGTTTAGATTGCTTATGGGTGATGAGCGTGTGAAGAATGGTCTTAATTTCATGTATGAGGCCCCACCTGGAGCAAAGAAAGGTATTCTACCCTCCTGATCATGAGCAGACAGCGCTGCAAAGCTAAAAACTCTCTGAAGAAATAAGTGTAGTGTCTTTTATGTGAAAATAACATGTTCATAGCGAGGTAACACTCAAAGGTATGATCTTTAGGTCCTCTCTGCGGATGTGCAGACATATATAGTGTGCAGTAGCTCTGATCTCACAATATTTTAATTTCTTTCAAACTGAGAATGGTTGGATTTGGGGGGGTTTTATGCAAAAGTTCAATGTGAAGGGAAGAACGGACAAAGTATCTTTCCTGGCCGCAGCAGAAATGCTGTCCTTGGCCAAAGGTGTTTCTTTAACCATTTGTAAATCCTTTGGGTGAGGAGGACTGGAGCTCAGCAAGGCAATGACTCAGATAACACAGAGCTGCATTTTGGCCCGCTCTCCTTTTTAGAAGTAGAAAGGTCACTTTTGCTTGGAATTTCTGCCCGTAATTCAGCTCCACGCGTGTCAAGCGTAGGAAATACCAAAGCGAGAAGTTAATTGGTGGAAGTTTTATAAATACTAAGTACTGAGAATCTGTCATCAGAAGTGCTGTATGACGTGACTGACTGTGACTGTATTTAATAGATTGATAAACAGGTGTTATTAATACCAGATGGATACAGACTTTGCTAAAATTAAGTGACTGATATAGTTAAGTGCAGATATAAGAAAACTTACTCTAACTGTCCCCTTGAAAATGCATCTTTCCCATTTGAACTGAACTCCTGGGAAATGTTTGGATGGGCTCATTCTCATACAGCAAATTCTTCAATTATTTAACTTTCAAAGCTCTTAAACTAATCCCTTAAGCTAAGGCAAATGCAATTTTGAACTATTTGAACTCTTTTTGCCTAAAGAATTTTTTTAAGATTTTAGAATTAAGTATTGTTGATGTTTTTGCAAAAAAAATTCAAAGCTTTTTGTGTTTGTGTATCAAATCAATGTAGTTTTAAAAAATTAGTTTTACGGGATAAATAACTTTATGTTGGAGGATGATTATTTGTTACTGCACTCTATTTAAATAAATCTACGTTCTGAATATTTGCACTATTGTATTACTATAAAATATTTTGTCTCAGCCTTGGACACTAGCTGCATTTTACACGTGTAATTAATATGTAATTTCTTTTCTTTCCATGATTTCCGAACATCTGAAGAGGAAACTAAAGAGGTATTTCATTACATCATTCCTTTATGTTCTGAATTACTTAAAATCTATTTAAAAAAATTCAAACTTACCATGTCTTCTCTTTTGTAGCAAGAAGGAGAGACTGAATACAAATTTGAATGGCAAAAAGTTGCCCCTCGAGAAAAGTAAGATGCCTGGGTTTTATCCAGATAATTTTTTTTTTCTTCTTGCTTACATTTCATAAATATTTGGGGTTTTCCCCTTTTTTTTTAATCCCTGATTTGTTTTTGAATGAGTCGCTTATGTAATCCTGCCATGTCCTAGCAGTTAATCAGTAAAATTTGTAAATTAGGAACCATATCCTTCATCCGCTTAGTTTTTGTTTGGATTTTACGTCCATATTTGAAAACACATTAAAACTAATGTTTACTTCGAGTATATCTTTGAAATGGACACGTAATTATCAATAAAGGTATTTTTGTGTATGATTTTTTTTTTAACAAAAAAGTGAATTGAATATTTGTTTTCTTTTGTGCTTGTGTAACAGATATGCTAAGGATGATATGAATATCAGAGATCAGCCCTTTGGTATCCAGGCAAGTTACATAAGTTTCTCACTGTGTGGATGTCTTGGGTGTATTTCAAATAATTTTCTAACTGCACAACATTCGCATGGACTCTATTCATGGTATCATCTCTTTCTCAGTGCATTTAAAAGCTAACTCCTTCCTAACAACACCATTTCTGTAAACGTTTAGCTGTATTGTTAATTACAGTATCTCAATTTATTTTCCCCTTTTAGGTGCGGAATGTGAGATGTATTAAATGCCACAAGTGGGGTCATGTAAACACTGATCGAGAATGTCCTTTATTTGGCCTTTCTGGAATTAACGCAAGTTCAGTCTCCAGTGATGGGTCAGGTAGGCAGTGAATGTTTTTCAGGGGTGCTGCTTAGAAATGTTGGGAGAACTCATCGGGTTTTATTTTGGAAGGTTTAAGTTTACCACGTTTCAAAGAGCTGATGAAATAGAGAAAACACTTCTTTATTCCAAATGTAGGATCCACTGTTTCAAATTAATTATTTCAAATGGCAGGGACCTAACTTTCTAATTACTAACACACATTTTGAAAGAAGAATCCATAATGACTGTTGCTTTGATTCTCTGTAGAAGAAAATCAGCAGCTACACTGAGATTATATATGTCCGAATGACAATATTTGTGCCACAAAAATAAAAATATACTGGATTGTCAAAGGCTGACCCAGTTCAGATGCAGGCTGCTGCTTGGAAAAGCTGGAATATATCGGTATATCGTTGTTAAAATCACCTGCAAAAAAGGAGAGATTTGAGGTTTTTTATGTATGTAATTGTGCTTCTATAAGTGAACAAGCAATTGAAACCTAGATTTTTCCTACAATATCTTGTTTTCTGTAAGTTGACCCAAGCATGTAACGCTTTTTTTAATATTTTTAAGATTGCGGTAAGAAGCCTCACCTGGTAACACGACTGAGGCTTCAGCTTTGCTGTGCCGTGCCTTATCATCACATGCCCTGTTATGCCTTCAGCTTTGCAGGGATACAATTACAATTGCACACTTAACATCTGGTTTTCTTCTGTCTCTCTGCAGGTTCTCTCTTTTATGTAGTAGCTCTCAGTTTTACTGCATATTTAGTCTACCAACAATCTTGCTTGTCAAAATTAAATCACTTGGGTATGTCATTTCTTTGAGATCTGGCCTGGAAAACTCAAGTGAAAGGAAATGGTGCCTCTTAAATTCCTCTGCTTTTAGGCACTGTCTGGTGATTTTTACCATTGTTTTAGGCAACCTGTAGTTGACATTCTCAGCCTTTATATTCAGGAGGTTATAACCTTACATAATTTTCTTGCCTCATTCTTACCTGGAAGAAATCGTGCTCAGAGCATTTGGTAGCAGTAGAATTATATTTTGCAACTCTTCGATGTCAGATGCCCTTTTGTACTGCAGAACTCCCTTTTTATTTTTATAGATATATATTATATATTTTTTTTAATATATATATTTTTTATATATGTATCTTTTTGCCTGAGTTCAAGTGATACGGGAAAACGTTAGGAGTGGTTGGCTGGGAAAGTGGGAAGTATTTGTACATACCTGCACAAAGTTGAGTCATTCATAGCAGTGTAATCCAGGTGCTTTGCGTTGTCAGGGTAGGACTAACTGCTTGCTTCAAAGCGAACTCAACTAACTGTCCAGGTGTGGGTGTTTCTTGGTCAGAGACATGTTCTCCAGGTGGCTTTCCAAGCAGTCATTTTATGCCTGAAGAGAGGGATTTAGTACATATGATGAATTTTTCATGAAGGAAGGGGCTGTAAAATGACTTTAGATGTTCTCAGACTGTGCTAGTGCCCTCTCATTTCCAGCTCTGGAAGTTGGAAGACAGAGTGCTGTGCTGAGCGTACGCGTTTTTATAGGCTGAGGAAGGATTTCAGGGAGTAGGGGTGGGCGACAGATCAAGGTTTGTATATATAATTTGTAAGACAGTGTTCTTGGATTTGAATAGTCAGCTGTAATGATAGTGCTACTTTCTCTTTCTTTCTTTCAAGGAAACCATATGTGAAAACACTGTAGGTAAAGTTTAAAACAATTTTAAATTCTTGATTTAATAGCAGATACAAGGCTTAGAGGAAGTGGTAATGTCATTAATTAGATCATCAGATAAAAGGTTGTCTGCTTTTTCTAACCTCAGGAATACAATCCTTTCAACAACTTCCCTAAAACTTCATCTGATTTAATAACAAGCTAAATTACGCTCCTTTGACAACTTCTGGAAATTCCATGTATATAAATGAAGCGCTACAGTGAAGTGAGAACGCAAGTCACTGAGTTCACCCATTCTCTTAAGACTCAAAATTCATCCACGTGGCATGTTAAAGCTTACGTCACACGTTTTTAAAAACCTGACTTTTTAAACTGCACCCTGACATCAGTCCTGTTCTGTCTGGGATGGGAGTAATCTTTGCGTTGCCTGAGAGTTCTACCCAGTTGTTACTGTGCTGCAGATCTGCAGTTAGATCTGTAAAATTAACACACACTGAGGGTAAAACAGTGTCTTTTGTTTCCTAAAAAGACACTGCAACGTCAGAAAGACTAATTCCGTCACGTCCTGATCAACACCCCCAGTGCTATAAGCTTATCTTCACCGTATCTCTTTACTACTCTGTTTCCTCCCATTACTTCTACTTAACGTCTTGTTGCTGGCCCTAATGCTCACCTGAAAGAACTTTCCTGTGTAAAACACTCATCCTCAAGCTCTTCTTCCTGTTTCTCTATCAGTAATTGCTTGCACACCTAAGCTGCTTCTATGTCTCTGGACTAAATTCCTAATTATTTTCTCATTATCTTACAGTATTGCAAAAATGTCTGTTGCCACCCTGTTCTCTGTTAAATTGACTAGAACTGCAGAAAGTACTGCCTTGTAAGAGACGGAGACTTTTTATGGTATCATCTTCTTGTGGAACGTCTGCGTGTTTCATAAACTGATGATGAGGCTTAAAAAAAATACCCCCAAAGCACTTGAATTACGTCCCATCCACCACTACTCCTCCCCACCACGTGTCACAAATAAATGTCTCCTCATGCTTAGAAAACTGGTGAAAAACATGTAGGTAGTCCAGAGTGAATTTTATCAGTGAATTTCTTTGGTGCTGATTGAACCACCTGGCTGCTGAGGTCTGAACTCCCAAGAACAACTTTCAGAAGCTGCCTGTTCATTTCTAGAATGTGGAAGAAAATATTTTTTGAAGAGAGCAATGAATAGGGACTTTAAGGATAGAGAGTCATTGCTTACACATTCCAGACTTGATGTACTGCGTATTTCATTTATTTGCCTTTTTAAATGGGTAAATATATAAATTAATGGTTGCAATCAGTGCTCATGAAACAGTTAAACTGTTGGGCTAAATTGTTAGAGCAAGTAATGCTTTTAAAGGTCAGGAACTAATTCCATGTGTCAAAACTCATCTTTGAAAGCTTGTTCTTAGCTTGTGTATCAGGAAAGTGAAGTATAAGTGTTGTCTCTTAATTTAACGGGTACATCTGAGAAATACAGACAGAATAAGGAACAAAGGTGAAACCAGAATAAAATTTTAGTGCAGTAGTCAATATACCAGGACTCCAATTAATGTATGAAATTAATTGTATTAGAAGGATCAAATTTAGTCTATAAGTCATTGAAACTTTTTTTTTTAAATAAAAGAATGAATCTTTGGAAGTTTTTGAGTAAGTCTTTGAAAAGAGCTCTGTTGCTTCGAAGTAACTTACTTTGAAGCACTTCCTCTGATTTTTAGTCTTTTCATCCTAATAAAAGATGATCTCGCATCCTTTTCTTGCAAGTGAACTGAATAATTGTTTCTAGGCAGTGTGTGGTAGTTACACTACCTAAATTTAGATTAGGATTCTTTAAACTTTGAAAATCCTCTCCGCTGTTAGAGCACACCGTGCATCAGCACAGTGTTGGAAGACACTGGTCTGTGTACTGCAAAGCATCCTGGCTGGTAATGAATCTCTAAGCAATCTTGGGCACCTTGGGCCTCCTGGTTCTGAATCTGATATTACAGGCCGTTGGCATCACTAATTTCTGCAGAAGTAGCTTTTAAGAAATGGTCTGGCTTCCTCGTAGGAGATTTTTAACAAGCCTTATTCTTCTGAGCCTTGTTATTCTGCTTTAGAGAAGCACACTTAACGCCCAGGAAAAGAGCAGTGAACAATACAGTGTCATTTGTCTTTGTGCGTTTGCCCAAATGCGTTTCCATCCACAGAACAGTAATGATAGAAACCTCAGATGTTGTGCTGTAAGAAAGACTGAAACATCTCATATGTACAGGTTTAAGAACCGCGGGAGAAGTGTATTATGTACTGATGAGACTCTTGACTGTATTCCATCCCGTAATAACTTTGAAGTCTTTAAAATCTCTGGTGCAGAAGGGTAACCGCGCTAAGGAACATTGCTGACCAGAGTTAATGAACCTGGCAAGGAGCAGGGTGGTTTTGCTCAGCCACACGCAGTGCCTGATCACTCCACACCGGTGGGATGGGAGAGAGAATCAGAAGGGTGAAAATAGAAAGCCTGTGGGTTGAGAGAAAAAGACTTTAATAAGTAAAACCAAAAGCCAAAACCTCACGTACAAACACAGCAAAAATAAGGAATTCACGCACTGCGTCCCACCAGCAGGCATGTGTTGAGCCATCCCTGGGACAGCAGGGCTTCATCACACAGAACAGTTACTAGGGAAGACAAACACCTTAACTCTGAGCACCCCCTTCCACCTCCTTCCCCAGCTTTTCTCGCTGATGACAATGTCCTGTGGTGTGGGACATCCCTCTGGGGGGCTGCGGTCCCAGCTGTGCCACCCAGCTTCTTATATACCCTCAGCCTGTGCGCTGGTGGGACAGCGTGACAAGTGGGAAGGGCCTTGAAATTGTGCAAACACTGCTCAGCAACAACTAAAACATCCCTGTATTATCAGTGTTGCTTTGGATATAAACCCAAAACATAGACCCCCAGAAGCTACTATGAAGAAAATTACCTATCCTAGCCAAACCCAGTGCAAACAGTGGTACCCGCAGTATCGCTAACAAGTCTTCATGCCTGTATTAAGGATTAGCATTTACTTAATTGGAGGGATATTTTCATCTTTGTCCTTGATCAAAAGCTTTTGACAGAAAATGAGAGGTTAAAAAAATGTTTTGTTAGAATAACCAAATTATTTAAGGAGAGCAAGGGCAGCCTTTCCTCATCTTTCCCTTTCTTCCTCCAAAAACTGGGCCTTCAGAGGGCTTGGTTGAATGGTGGCTTCAATTTAATAAAAGCCCAGGGGATAATGTATATATATTTTTTTAATGCCCGAATCAGTGAGTTTTGTTAGGATTTAGACTCCTTGTTTGTATGAAAAAAGTAGGTCATGCTAAAGGGAAAGACAGCGCATGAGCAGAAGAGTGAATTAGTGCTTCATATTGTGTTCCACCAAAAAGCGAAGGTGTTGCCTTTCAGCATTTCCTAATATTTTGTTGACAGAAATCTCCCAGCGTAGTCCGCTGTTAGAAGGTGGTTTTTAAAAAATTTCCTGCTTTCTTCTTTAGATATTTGAGAACTCTACACTTGGCTTTTAAGAGTCATTATTGTTTCCTTTGACATTATATAAATGTTGTATCTCAGTGCACAAAGAAGATATTCAAGAGCACTTGGTACAAGTTCAATTTGTGTTTCTTTCTCATTTTTTCCTCCTTCAGAAAGGGAGCGAACAAAATGTCTTATTTGGACTCGGACTTTTCAGCCTCAGAAGAAATGTTTGAGTTAAAATGAAAATCCTGTGTCTAACTTAGTTGCGTTATCTGAAGTTCTTGCTCTTTTCCTCTGTGAGTAAAAGGAATTGATTGCCTACTTACAATTTTTTCATATCATAAAATAACCACCAATATAGGCTTTTCATTTCCTGTAATTCTTTAAGCTGTGATTCTCTTATTTCAGAAGAAGGTTACTTGTCTCTGAATCTCACATGAAGACTGCGGTGTAGTCTTCCGCTTTGCACAGAAGCTGAATGGCAATTGCTGTTTGGGATTCAGTGTTGAATATCGTGCATGCAAAGAGCAGTCGTGGACTTGAGTTTGCTCTGGTGGAACCACTGCGGGGCCAGAGCATGTCTGTGGCAGAAGAGACTGCTGTCTTTCAAGATCTGACATAACTGCAGCGCTCCAGCAAACAAAAATAATTACAGTCAGTACCTTAACTTAGGCATCGTGGCTTGGTTATTTTGCTTCTGGGACCATTTTACTAATCTAGCTGGTAATTCATATAAAAAAAATAATAATCTTACCATTAAAAAAGCGCCTATTGAATAATATCTCACCAGTGAATAGAGATTATTTTTGCAATAAGGCAATTTCAGTGGATGTGGTTATCATGGGATAATCACACCCCTGGGGTACAGCCTTGTCTGTAATCTCCCAGGAGTGTAATTATTTCATGATAACTGCACCCCCTGGTGTTGCATTATTTCCATTATGAAATTCTTAGTTTTAGATATAAAGTAACTTACTTTGATCACTGGAAACCGCAAAGTAGTGTTAGAATGTTCCAGCTGTGAGGCTTACAGAGACCAACTTATAAGATTTACTTCTCCTTTACAAAGCTAAATTAGGCAATCAAAATGCTTCTTCGGGCTAAACTGATTTTCCGGGGTTTTTTACTGATAAAATCCTAACTTTTAAAGTTCAGACAAGATGAAACTATCAGTTGTGGTTCTGACTCTGTGTGCCACTGTGTATATATGCGTGTATAAAATATGTAATATATACCAGCAAAAAAATGGGTCGCTGCTATCTAAAAATGTGCCTGTTTTTACAAGCTGTTCTTATCATTAACCAGCAGCATCTGTTGATTTTTGTGCCTTTTTTTTTTTTTTTTTTTGTGAAGCCTGAAAAGCCTTTGACTTTATTAGAACAGAGACTGGTAGGTTTTCTGTGCAGAATTTTTTGAAGTAATACTGTTATTTCACTTCAAAATTGCCTGCAATTTCTCAGTCAGGTAAAGTTAAGACAAACTTAATGCCTCTTTTTTTTTTTTCCTCCTCCTTGTGAGGAGAGGGTGGGGGGGATTTGCTAAAAAGCTATGAAACCTTAAATGCTTTTATCATATATATTTTAGAACTACTAACCTGCTAGTGTTCTGTTACTGTTGTATGAAGAAAGGCGTTGCTATCTTATGCAATATGGTTAGAGAGATAATTTTATGAATGGTGTAGTTAGAAGAGGTGGGATGCTAAGATTAAAAATAGTTGTTCTGCTCTTGGCCTATGAAACTGAAGCCTGGAGTGTGCTGGGCGTCCTCTGCTGTGGACTGCGTTCAATGCTTTTCAGGCTCCGTGTGTGATCAGAAAGAGAGTGCTGGGAAGTGATCAGCATGTTGTGGAGAACTGAGGCAAATAATGGTAAAAATGTAATGGAGCAACATGTGTTCCTATCTATCATCTTCTGGGCTACAAAGATAAAGAAACTCGAGGTACGTCTGTGCAAATTATGGATTATCAGCTCCCAGAGTTTGTGCCCTCTCTTTTCATCACCCGAGTGCCCCTAAACTAATTGTGGTTGTGGTTTCCATCAGTCTGTCGCTTAGTTTGCTCAACTGATCGTTAGCTTTTGGGTGAAATTCCTGTCCATAGCAATAATTGAAATTATCAGTCATATGGAGAAAGCAAAAAAACGAGGAAACCTGTATCTGTCATCTTATGTCTATACCTCGCTGCAGTTTTTCAGGGACAAATACGGTACTTTGTTTCCCAACAGATAAAAGTCCGCATTGTGTCAGGAATGCAGGAATTGGTATAAGTGTTCTCTTGAATCTATAATAACAAACAAAAAGGTATTTGAATATGTTAACTGTGAATATTTGTATAAATGGTCATCTGTAGAAACATACAGTGTATGAAACCTTCCTTTATGATCTGCAGCTGAGACCTTTGATTGTGAACAGTAGGAACCTAAACTAAATCTTCACGTAGTTTAAGAACTGTCACATTTTAGAATAATCCTCCATTTATGTTCCAGAAGCCTCTGTATTTGGTGTGAATGCATAAAATACAGATTTCTATTAGAAGTCCTGCGCTTGGTATTTAAGTGATAAGTATGGATTCCTGTAGCAGTTTGATAATGTTAAATGGCTTTTACTGCTCAAAAAAAAGTAAAAAGGAAACTCGGGTGTCTCTGAAATACCCTATGACAAAAGCATGGAAAATTATACTGAAATTCTGTGCTGAAGTGTTAAATTCAGTTGAACTGCAGACCCTCTGTAGAAGAGCTAATTAAAAACCAGAGGTTTTTTATTCCTTGATTTCTCTCAATGCCTACTGCAGCAGTTGCTTTGAAGTGTAAATACAGTCTGAACGCAACCATCTTTGAAACAGAGGGGAAAATATCACTAAAAATTATCAATTCTGAATTAGTGGAGGCAGCATAAATTTGCTACATTCTTCATGACCAAGATCACGATCACATAATTTTGATAATAGCTCTTTGTCCTTCAGATAAATAAGTGTCTGCTCTTCTTTCTGTCACAACCGCAACAAAAGTTCACAGACGATGGAACGTGGTTAGGCTTGGTCTGTAACTTTTTTCCATATTTGTTCAGTTTCCTCGTAAGCCATATATAAAAAACCCCCACACATCTATGGGAGAGCCCCCCAAAAAAGTCTGTGGATATATTGCCAAAACTGTCTCTGCTAATTTTAAAGCAAAACCTAAACAGCTTCGTTATGCCTTAGCTACTGCCCAGAGAAGGCAGCATTCTGAATTCACAGTATTTCATCCTTCGTGTGATTGTGTGCTAAACTAAAACCTAGTGAATGTGAACAAGCAGTTTGCCTGCTCCCTTGAGTATGTTATTTTATTTTCCCACAGCAGAGCACAGCTTTAGTATCACTGTTACCAACTCAAATTTCACTTTGGAAGAGTTGGGCTCGTGTTGTGGAAGATGCATATAAGACAGAGTGAAGACAATATGCTTTAGGCCTACTTTGTTAACAAAGATAAGCAGTAGAAGATAAGAAAACGTATCTTGTCTTTCAATTGTAAATCAATGATTAAACATGATAGAGCAGAGCATACTGAGTGTGAGGTATAGGGGTGAATTGGTAACAGACGTGCTTTGTTTGCATTTACATCCTTGTACATTAACTCTGTTACCAGGTCAGGAGGAGTCTGGTGGTATGAGAATGGTGATATTTTTAGATTAAAATGATTGCCTCTGTAAACTAAAAGATGTCCCACACCAGAACACATTCTCAGGAAAGGGAAGCTCTATTCTAAATAATCATCTTTGATGATGTGCAAAATGAACGTTAGTTAAACTTTAAAAAGATGCAATTAAAACAACAACTTGAAGAATCTACTGCCTTTTCCAGTAACTTTTATATTGAGTAGTCTATTTCATTTCATCACAATACGTAACTGCAGGCACTGTCTAAGTAGAACTGGTTACTGTCATTTCCCCTGCCACAGGTGGGAATAGTGGTTACACTATTATTGCTTCTTATATCTTTGCTTTCCATATATCTTTCCACAATAAAAATCCATTTAAAACTTAATTGATTGCAAAGAATCGTTCAGTTTGCTCATCTGCAGTGATGTTAGCAGAGAAAGCTTTTATCAATAAATTGAGCAGATCCTGTCAAGACCGTGCATTGTGAGTAGACAGTAGTAAAACTGCTATTTTTGGGGATACTGACAATCATAACATTATGGTCTGTCCTTACTGCTGCTTAAACTGTTGCAGAAAAAGTATTTAATCACAGTCGTTATGAGAAGATATTTTAGAATACTGTTCTCTAATATTAGATAATTTGAAAAAGGTGCTTAAGACATTTTAATGAAAGGCTTCTTGATGGTGTTTCACAGCGAGCGTTGTTCTAAGAGGAGTCCTGTCCCCATGCCTCCTAGAGAAAATGTGGCAACAACAGAGGGATACGTGCAATCTGCATTTGCAGCTTCAAGAGAAGTACAAGACAGAGTCAAAAATGAGTTGCAGCTATACGTTCAACTTGTTTCTGGGCCGGGAGAGGAGTAGTTAGGTGGGGTGGGAGAGCTTACTGTAAGCTGGGCATTTAAGTAATTGAAATCCAGAATTATATTCCCTCCCCTGGTTGTTTAATAGAAGCAGAATTGATTTTGTTAAATTGATCTCAGTTAAGTGTGATAAGAAATTGGAGTGTTCTTTGTTATAAAAAAAGCAAATTGATATTATGTTGTAGAGATCCTGGTATGACAGCCTTCTGCAATCCACTGTAACTGATGCTCAAATAGGCTTCAGAAAAATTCTATCTACAGCTCATCTGTTTATTTAATTGCACTGATATTATAAAGATGCACCAGCAGCTGTCAGGCTAAGGTTGCGCTCAGGTTGTACTTCATGAAAGCTAAAATCCTTCTTTTCATGCTTCATTGAATGGTTTGAGTTCCAGATTTTGTGCCCCAACTCTTTGAGTCAACTGAGCTATCGGGATTTTTTTTTCCTTAGATGGTATCTTAAACAGAAGATAACGGAGCAAATTAATGCAGCCAGAACTTCTGTGGGAAGTAAGAAGCAGGAAGTCTATTTGCTTGACAACACTGTTTCTTGAGAATTACAAAGACCATGAAAAAAATATTTTAAAAATCTTTTAGTTGGTCTTTAACTATGGAGCCTCTTTTGTGCAAACCCTTAATATAATTTTAAGTACCTGTAGCTGTAGAAAATTGAACAAGTTGTCAGATGTCTTAATGCACAAAAATAAGTATGATATCAGCATGCAATTAATTCCACTATATGATAAAAAGCTTTTCCGAGACTATGAATTAATTTTAAAGCAGATAAATGTTTTAGTTTAAAACTAAGTGTCATCTGGAAAAGTTTTAAAGGTTTTTTTTTTCTTTTTTTTTCCCTATCAAAATGTAAATTCCAGAAAATAAGCTTGACAGTCATATTCAAAAATAGCAAGGTACTGTATTTAACTTGTTTCAGAAAGAATAAGAAACAGATGATGAAACATTGTAACTTTGAACTTATTTTTAGTTGGCTGATGGATGAATGCTGCCAGACGAGTTGTTAGGAGTCGTAGCAATCAGCTATTTTTACAGGGTTCCTATATCTGACGTTCTATCAACTCATCGCATAGTGTCATCTCTAGATGCTTTCACCTGCACGGGATCACGCAGGTAGCTTCTTCACAGGCTGTCTCACGAGTCTGTAAGGAATGCGTAGATGAGGAAATCAGTTTTCAGAGTACACAGAGGGTTTTTTTCTCTGTCGATGTAGGAGGGATTTTTCTGCAGGTTAATGGGTGCTGTTCAATACTTGACCAACACCAGTTCCCGAGATTTTAGCCGACAGCGAGCCTCTCGGCTGATTCTTCCTGTCTGTTTTACACTTCATGATTTAATTGGAACTTAACTAGACGAAGGTACATGGTACACTTTGTACCAGTTCGTCTGAAGATCTTGAAGAGTGATGACGTAAGTGTAGTTATGAGCCAAAGACAGGCTGAAACAATTGACCTCTTTGGTCCACCAGGCAAGTTTAATTGCACTGGGCATTGTCGTGTCTCCAACAGGCAGGACTCCACGATCACTTCACACCAAACAAAGGAAGAGGCCCTCTACCGGCCAGTACGCTGGTGCCTTTAAGATTTAAGCTTTTGATCCTAAATGAGGAAGCCAAGGACACCTCTGGGAAGTTGACTTATTCAAGCCTTTGTTGAGTGAGGTTCACTGTTTGGGGTTTCTTTTACAGTTTTTGCCTCCCTCATTTGTATCAGCCAGGAGAAATCCCTTACTTAATTTTATAGTGTGGAAATGGGAATACGATTGTTTGCTCACATGCATTTAGGAATCTACATCTTTTAAGACTGTGTGAAGAAGCACCCAAAAAGAAGTTTTTCACATAAAATAGCTGTACCCAGGAGTCCTGGGAGACTTCACAGTGTCATTGATATTTAAAAGGAAATCAGCTCTGCTTGTCGAAATCACTAAAGTACAAATCCAAAGCAGTCTGTTGAGGCATGGGTTGGAAAAAAATGTCACAAAGCATTTGATTCCTTTGATTACAAGCAAAGGCGTTTAATTATGAGAGTAAAACTTTTTTTCATTCTTCTTGTGATGTTGCAGGAAGATAGCAAAAGAGGTTTGCTGTTACGTTGTGCAGCTGCCATCAGATGTAATGTCTTAATGGAACTTTTCAGCCTGGACATGTAACCAGATAGAAAACAGTTCCCAAATCAGGTGGTGTTTTCTCCGTACTGCGGGCTGGCATTGCAACCTGAACAAAGGCAGTGGTGCAGCCTTGCTGTCACTGGGCAGAAGAACTTCTGAGAAGTTCGATGGCATCAGCTCTTCAGGAAAAGAGTGTGTGCAGATTCACCTGTGTTGTCCTCAAAAATGTTTTTTAAACTGCTGAGATCACGTGCTGCCAGAGAGTCCTTCGTAATCGTGCTTGTGTTGTGCCTGGCACACAGAACAGTTGTGAAATAGGTCCGTATTTTGCCTATTCTTTTATTTATGGTGTTTGTTTATTTTCTGAATCTCATTTCCTCGCGTTTTCTACAACTTATAGTTACAGTAGAAATAACGTACAACATAAAGCTTCATGATGATTCTTGCATCTCCTCACCTAGCCTAAATTACTGTTTCCCTCACATTAAAGACAGACCAAAACCAGGAATAATTTGCTTTATAAACCATTTTAGTCTCAAAGTTCAGTAGGTGCATTTGACGCAACTTGTCTACACCCTTAAAACAGGAGTAAGAGTGATTTAGATGTCCTTGTGATGGTGATACCATGCTGCAACTAAAAATTGTAGATGGAGCTGTATCTCCTTGATGTTATTAATAAACAGGGAACCAGAACACATAAATTTATTTTTAGCCTAGCTTGCTTTCCTTCTAATCTTACTTCTGGCTTTATTTTTTAAACCTAGTGCTGATATCATCTCTAAAAAGCATATGGAAGCCAACTCAAAAGTTTGCGTGTGGTTTTGTGTTGGATCCCAGCTTGAGCGTCCGCTCTGATGGGTCTCTTGTTCACTTGTATTGATCTGTTTTGCAGCACAACTGACATTCATTGGGCACAAATGCACAAAAATCAGGAGTGTTGTGCATTCATTAGAAGCTGCTTGTGTAAAAGAGGAAATGATTTTGTGTACCTGGAAGATAATTGGGTATCCGATGCACATCAAAATATGTACGGTGCTGAGAGACTGAAGGGGGAATAGCTGCTAAGTTACTTCATTAGGTAGTGGTTCTTCTGCCTTTGAACAACAGGGGGATTCCAGGCTTCAGTCTGGTCTCAGTTTCTAGGTTCTTTGGTGTGGTGAAGTCTTCTTTCATGACGCTACACTTTGTCTCCATCCACCTTTGTTTTATACAGGGCGTTTGACTGAGTGTACGGCTGGTTTATGTGGCCTCTTCAAATCAGGACATTAGGTGGTACCAAATTCTGGTTTTAGGCTTCTGATGAATCATAGAATCATAAGGTTGGAAGAGACCTCTGAGGTCATCGAGTCCAGCCGTGCCTGTCTCCCTACTGAACCCTGTCCCTAAGGAACTCATCCACCCGTCTTTTAAACCCCTCCAGGGATGGCGACTCCACCCCCTCCCTGGGCAGCTGTGCCAATCCCTGACCACCCTTTCAGGGAAGAAATTCTTCCCAATGTCCAGTCTGAACCTCCCCTGGTGCAGCTTCCCAGTCAGAGTAAATTTGGTCAAGCAGAGCAAGATTTGAAATTTAAAATAAGCGAAAATGTAGACAGTAGAGCCCATGTGCATTCATTGAGTATCAGTGAGCTTACATTTACACTGTAACATATAAAAAGAAAAAACACTTTTGGTAAAATATATGGCGGGGAGGTGGAATAAAAATATGACTACTTAATAAAAATGTAAACTCAAGGAAAGACTAAAAGGTATCTCATTAGAAAATTCTTTTGCCTGGCAAAATAAGGAACTTGTGCAAAGGGAGTCAGTAATGCAAAAGCCTCTTAAACTATTTTTGAGGTTTTATCTTCTTCCTTCCTGCTTTACACATAGGCCTGTCTTGTTTCTATAAGCAGCATATTATACAGGAAAAGTAAGAAAAAGCTGAAGTTTCCTTTTCTTTAGAAAAGTACTATTTACTTTCCATATTTTCCATAGCAAAAATCTCCCTTTACTTTCCATACTTCTCAATGTTAAAAATCTATTGAGTTGTCCATCTCCACAAGTAAGAAATTCTTAAAACCACAAAGCCTGATCAATATGTTTCATAAGACTAGTTAATCTTATAATTTAAAGTTAGTTTACAGAAGAAAATTGTGTGTTCCGTGCTCTATTCTACTCTCCTTCTAATTTACATCTAGTTTATGCAGTAGTGCAAATTCATTGGCAGCAAGCTCTGTGAAGGAACTGGTAAGGAAATTTACTGAAAGCCACTTAACAAGAGGGTCTACGTTTAGGGTGAAGAAAAAAGTACTTAATAAGAAGAGTACATGAGGTTTTGATGATCACAGTTATTTAATTAAAGCAAAACAGTGAGCTACAGGGTTTATAAATATGTGTTCAAGTCTGAATGATCCAAAATACATGCCGTATTTTACTCCCAGTTAGGTGTTTGCGAATAAAGATAACGTGCCTAGTCCCAAACGCCTACTCTAATGCAATATCTAGCGTATTTTTTAAGCTGATAAAACAGAAATGTCTGAGGAGATAAGAGCCTAGAGATCCAGGGAGTTCCCTAGAATAAGTAAGGATGTAGATAATTTTTTAATATATTTATCTATTTCCCATATGTATATAGAGTTTCTAATAGTGGTTACTTTTTATGTTTAAGTTCAAAAATTTGTGTCATTATGAGAAATGCCTTATTAGTGACATTACTGCATTTCCCCACTGTTCTAAGGGAGAGGAGGCACCTAAAAGGCTTACTTAATGTGCTTTCTTTAGTTTTCCTCTGCTTTTTTACTGTAATAAAAATATATTACTAGGCTTACCTAAATATATTGTTTTCAACATGACAAAGTTACATAAGAGAATCCCCTTGTACTTAAAGAAAAATGCAATTATTTTCTATTCTGAATCTCCAGACTGCTGTTTTAGAAAATCATATCTGATTATTTGCTCAGCAGAAGATTATTGAGTTGATTTAGCTGTGATTTTACTTAACAAAGCTTCAACTGAATTCCTACTGTGGAGTCCAAAAAAGGTAGAGAGCTATAAATGATACATTCAAACTGTGATTTTTGTGAACAGGGCCATCAATGCACCCCTCGGAGCTAATAGCGGAGATGAGAAACAGTGGGTTTGCACTGAAACAAAATGTACTGGGGAGAAACTTGACCGCAAATGATCCATCACAGGTAATGATCTTTTACCAGTAAGCTGAAAATGTCTATAAATCTAAATGTGATTGCTTGTGAATTGCTACTTAATATTTTCAAATATGCATATCCATAGGAAAGCTGAATAGCTGCACCAGTAGAGACATGGCCAAAAATGTACTGTTTTCCAGCTTTGTTTCAGTCAGAATGGTGAATCATAAATTACTTCTTTTAAAACCATAAAATCCCTCCTCTGGGTGACTCGAAATTGAGTTTTTCATAAAGAGGATGGTTAGGCAGTTTGGCACGCGCTTCTGATGCAGTGCTGGCCCTTGAATGAAGTTTGAGGAAGTATACGCAAATAATTACTACCCAGAATGCTATATCTGAAGATTTGTTTCTTGCTTGATTGACTATTGTTACGTCTATTATTTCTGGGACTAAAAACGTTTAATTGTCTTTACTTAGACTGAACAAGGTACATTTCTAGTCAAGGTGCTTTAATAAAAATGTAAAGTGAAAAATTCATATCCACTCCTTGAGTGAGCCCCCATGAAGTAACCTTTGTAGGGCAGCATAGTCAAACCACTCGTAAAGAGGGGACGACAGCCCTCGGCTGGTCGGGAAATCTTGAGTCAATCAACAATTCATTGGGTACCCACAGATGGATGTACCTTTGCATTTAAAAAACCTATGTACCCCAGAAAAATGTAGCATATGGGCACTGTTAAATGAATCACAGTGATAGTGGTACGTTTGGTTTACGTTAGGTTTGGTGGGGGTTTTTTTGGAGAGCTTTTTAATCTTTATTTCTTCTTTCCCCTCCCGAGCATGGCTGAAATTAAAAACATCACGGTGGAGAACTGTAGTGTACCAGATGCACATAATTTGAAGAATTCAGGGTCTTCAAAGTAGCTATGCTTTGCTGATTGCGTTACTGTATGTAGATTATATGATTACAGTATTTTGCATTGCCAGAACACTTTATGAACATTTAAAGACTCATAACACTACAGTGAGGTAGATGTGTTAATACCCATTTTCCTAATGACTAAACCGAGACAGAAAAGTAATTTGCTTAAATTACTCTGGGTTCGAGCGGGACTAGCATCTCACCTATTCATCCAAGCATGATAACAATGGAGTGACTTATCCTGGGGAATCGTGTGGGCTCCAAAATTGGCTCATTTTTATTAACTGTTTCAGAAATGTTTCTTTACCTCACAGTGCTTTTTTCATATGTTGCTAATAACTCCCGTTGTATAACCCCCACATTCTAACGCCTACTCAGCTTCAAGGCAGAAGGGGGCGGGGTTCGCTTTGCAGCGAGTTTACTGCTCCTTCCAAAGAACCCTAAGCTGACTTAGAAATACAAATGTATTTGTGCCTGTGGAAAAATAAGGTACATGGAGGCATCGCTTTTAATTCAGAAATTGGAATGAAGAGATTGTTTTTATATGTAAGAATTCAATGTCTTACCACTTTTTCCTAGGAATTTGTTGCAAGTGAAGGAGATGATGATCCAGAAGTTGAGTTTTTAAAATCCCTGTCAACCAAACAAAAACAGAAACTTCTGAGGTAAGTGTGGTACCTAGTGGAGGGGGCCGTGGATCACCAGTAGTTCTGACCCCGTGTTTGTCCCTGTGACTCTTCGATGCCACTGAAAAACTTAGCGCCATCAGCACAGAAGAGAATCGGCACAGTTTATCCTACGCTTGAGCACCTGGCATTATGCAGCATGGTTTTTTAATCTGTTTTTTAGGTTTGAATCTGGCTGTACCGATCGAGTTGTGATGCCTTTGCAGTGGGGCCCGTTTCCAGTTTAACTGGGATGCTGACACAATAATAATTGACTCACTTAAGATGCTGTCAGTTGCTATATTATTTTGCACTCCGTCATTTACAGGATCTTCTTCCAGGAATAAAAACTCTATATTTTGTTTACTGCTTCGCAACTTGGCAAAGTTTGTTATCTTCTCCTGTGCAGCTAAACCGAAGCTGACATTGCTCCCTGGGGCCAAGGTTTGCCTCGCTCCCCGCTGTTCCTGGATCAGGGTTATAGTTTACTGCTCCATCAGAGGGAGCTCCCCAGGGTTTTGTAGTTCGAAGCAGAAGTTAATGAGGTTTTCTTTCTTTGCTTCTGTCCTACTGATTTCATATATCAAGTGACTTAATTTTTTTTTCTCTCTGTTAATTCCAAACATAGTCCTGAAATTACCTGAAAATGTTTAAAATAAAAAATGTTAACTACTGCCTGATAGATCCTATACAGGTATCACTAGTTAAAACAGCCTTTTAGGTTAAAAAATGTCCTGTATGAGTGGGAGGAGAGAAAGGTGTATGGGTAAGCAGGTACACGAGTAGGTAGGTACATATGGTATTCACACATATAATGAAACATTCAATGAAAATAGTTGGCGTATGTTATGTTCCTTTTAAGTAAAGACTATGTATGTAGTTGGAATAATTTAGAACAGTATTTTGTTTGAACTTCTGCTGACCCAACACGATGAAATTAGAATACTTTATATTTGAAAGTTGATGTTCAGTAAATAATTGAGTCCTTCAGATTTTACTCGTCCAAAGGGATATTTCTTTTAATACCTGAAGTAATTTCACTATTCAATTACTAATTTTTCTGAGACGGATGAACACAGAAAGCAAAATAAAAACTAGGTGAAAGTAGTCAAATAGCAGTGAATGTGTGTGCCTGATGGACTATTGTATTTATGGCTAAAAAATGCAGATTTCTAGTTGTAATAGGAGAGGTTAATGAAAAGATCACTATTATTTGCCTGGAGAACTCAGAGACGTTGGCTTTCAAGTCTCAATTTCAATCATTAATAGAAAGTGAATGCTAATTGCATTTTTTCATTCTCAAAATCTCTTACAAAAATACACAAACAAAAGCAGTAACAATTTTCTAAAGTCTCCAAAGCAGGCTGAGAAGGAAAAAAAAAAAAAAAAAAGCACTACTGAATATATTTATTCCTAGTTGCAAGGCCAAATCGACATATCTTAGTTATCTTTTTTTAAAATTAAAGAATTTTAGAAATCATACTCCTCCTGGTTTGAGGGAGCAGCTGTGGGTACAGGAACATTCTTACTGTGGTTAAAGTCAGGTTAGAAGTCCAAAAATAATACTTTTCTGGATGAGGAGAGGAATGCAACATGGTTTTATGGAAAACAGTCATCAGAAATAGTGAACTTTAACAGACAATGACTTTGTATTAGAATTTCCTAATCTGATTGTGCTACTCTTCTATTTTGAAAATAAAAGGAAGTTGGATCGTCTGGAGAAGAAAAAGAAAAAGAAAGACAAAAAGAAGAAAAAGCAGCAAAAGAAAAAAAGCAAAAGTAAACACAAGAAACATAAGACGAGATCCTCTTCCTCATCCTCCAGTGAGTCTTCAGTGAGCAGCAGCGATAGCGAGACTGACAGCAGAGATAAAGCAGCACAAAAGAAGATGTATTCTAAGAAAAGAAAAAAAGACAAGTTTTCAGAGGCTGGCAGCAGCAGCAGCAGCGATTCAGAAGGAAAGGCAAAGACGAGGAAGGAAAAACTTTATGAAGATCTCTCCAGTAGTCACGGTAACAAGGACAAAGATAGGGAGAAGTGCAGACTTTTGAAGCTAGATAGTTCTGCAGAGAACAACAAATGGAGCTCCTGCGAGGGGGAAAGAAAGTCCAAAAGCGGATACCATAGCGCCAGCAAGAGAGAGACTGAAAGAAAGGAGAGGGATAGTAGAAGCCAAAGCATGGATGAGGGGAGCAGGAGAAGCCCTTGCAGAAGTCACAGCAGTTCTGGGCAAAGGCAAAAGCGAAAAAGCCCAAGTCAAAGCTCTGGTGAAGAGCGACACAGGAAAAAAGAAACCAGAAGCCCCAGCACAGATGTGCACAGAGACAGGAAAAAGTGTAGAGAGCGCTATGGGGACAAGTACAGTAAAGTGGAACACAGAGAGAGGAGCAGACGCAGTAGAAGCAGAAGCAGAGAGAGGAAAAAAAATAGATAGTGTAGGGTGCAAACAAGAATTGGCTCCTGTTTTTTGATGAACACCTTCAAGAAGGGCTCAGTTATGTATTGCTGTTCATTTTTCCAGCCTCTGTAACTAGTATTTCCTATATAAAGCCAAAATAATCATTTCTATGATGGTGGAATATTTGTAAATTAGGTATAAATGTTATGGTATTTTTCTTACTGTATAAATGTACATGTTGGCAAATATCTCTTGTATACATGCGGTAATACAGAGACCCGATTTGGGGGTTTTAAAATACTTCAGAGCAGCGCGTGATATGCTTGGTTTTGTTAGTGATGACTTCTGTTTAGATGCAGCTGTGAGGGGAAACAGAGTAAGTTGGGAAGAGTCCTGGGATATGTCAAATGGTAAATCCTTGAGGTAGTTCTGAATAATATCACTGTTTCGGATATCAGAACTTTGTATTGTAGAGGGTGGGGTTTCTTCATACCGAAGCATTTTTCTCAAGTTCCCTGTAAGAGATCAATTTCATGAGTTAAAACAACAGAGAGACACTGCTCAGGTAAGTTGTGTAGCCAACATTTTTCGCCCTCCTGCAGTGTACAGCTTGGTCAGGGCTATCTAAACATCTCGAACCCCTGTTGGTGTGTCAGTACAATGTCAAGTTATTGTTCAATAATCTCTCAAGGCATGAAAAGAATATTTACTGCCTCGACTGTTCCAGGTATTTTGTTGTTTGTGGTAGAAAGTTAATGTAAATAGTCATCCTTTTGTTCTCTTGAAACAAACTTTTTTTTAATGATTGTTGGTGATTTTCGGCACGTCTTATGAACTTTGATAATAAAATACCATATTCTTTAAGAACAGTAAAAATCACCTTCTCCAGAGTTTGGAATCAGCACAAATGCATACGGCGACATTTCAGAAGGTTTTTATTGCAGAGGAAATAATTCCCTGCCATTTCAGGGCGGCGGAGGGAAGTGCATTAGTTCATAAACAGGTGAAGAGGCATCAGCTTACTCAGTATTCTGGCAAAAAAACATATTCCTCCCCTCGCTCACGGGACAAACGGGACTTTCTTTTATTACCGCTCTGCTTCTATAAACGGTCACTCCGAAGTGGGTGTTACATATGGTGAAAGTGACCTGGCTTATCGGTTCAGCACAGGTAAATGTGTTTGAAAAAGTGAGCCGTTAAAGGATTTCACTTTCTTTTAAATGCCTTTGCCTTCAGTTGCACCTGGCCTTCCTGCTGGAGCAGCTGGGAGCTGAAGGGCGAGCACGGCTCAGTAGAGTCCGGCCCTACCTCACTGTGCTGGGGAAACTCTGATTTAGAAAGAAGGGGAGGAAAACTGCCACCCCCCAAATCCCTGTGAATTTATTGTGGCTGTGAGCGAGAGGGGACAGAGCCGCGGGGTAGGGGAGAAGGCAGGTGCTGGCAGAACGCGTTCGCGTCGGGTGCGGCCTGGGAAGCACCCGAATGAGCACTGGAGGTGCCACAGCAAGGTGGCAGCGGGGTGAGACACGGGCACCCGCCCGGTGCAGCCGGCGGCCCCTGAGCACGGCAGGACAGCGCGGCCCCGGGGCGCTCCGTGTGCGCGCGGCGAACGCGCTGCCTTCCCGCGCGGGGAGAGCCCGGCGGCTGCCAGGGGTTTCCGTGACGGGCGCGCAGCGGGAAAGAAAATGAAACCCGGAGGCTAACGAGGTTTGGGGCGCACCTGCCTCGCAGGCTGCCTGCGGAACCGAACACCCGTCCTTCCACACCTTGCCCGCTTCCAGGGCCGTTCTGTCCCGCCCCACCCGCTCGGGGCACCGCGCGACTGCGGCAGAGGCGGCCCCGCCGCTCCCGGGGCTGACGGCGCCGCTCCAGACCCTGACGAGAGGAAGCGCGAGGGCCCCCGGGGCGGTGTCTCCGCGGCTTTCCCCGCCCCGGCGGCGCGCGGCGGGGCCCTGTAGGAGGTGCTGTCGCTTCACGGATGGCGGCGGCAGCGGCGCGGAGTTCTCCGCAGGCGCGGGACGGCGTTAAGGCTCCGTCGCTCGGCGGGGCTGCGCGGTCAGAGGCGCGGCAGGAGGCGCCTCCGGGCTGGGCGGGAAGAGCGGCCTCCGCCGGGGATGCGGGCGGCTTTCCCGGCGGGCTGGGACGGGGCAGGGCGCGCTCCGGGTCCCGCTCCCTCTGCGGGACCCTCGGGGCGGGAAGGGCTCTGTGCCCCGCGGAACCGGCAATTACTGCCGTTCCGAGCGCACACAAACAGGTGACTCCCAGATCAGGTTCCTGCTTGGATCGTTACAATAAATATCCCTGAAGGAAGCTCTCTATTTATGTTGTCATTGATTAATTCTCGCTACCTCATTTGATTTCGATTTAGAACGATTTGATTCTAATTTAATTAGCATGTAATTTGGATGTACATAATTACTGTAATTATGACATTCAGGTAAGGCAGCTTTAGACTGAAAGGCAATTTCAAATTTTCCAGCAACCGACTTTGTACCGGGAAACGGACAGGGACTTCGCGCTCCGCCACCCGAGTAGCAATTACCGCGCCTCGGCAGCCGCCGCGGGGCCGCGCTGCCACGGCGGCGCGAGGGGGGCGCCGGGAGCCGCTCCGGGAGCCCCGCGGCGGCCGCAGGTGCGAGGCCGGCCCGCCGGGAGCCGGCACGGAGGGGCCGCGGCCGCGACCCGGCCGCCCCGCCGCTTCCCGCAGGTGGGGGGCGACGCCGCCGCGGGGCCGTCCCGCCGCCGCCGCCTCCCACAGCGGTTCCCCCCCCGGCGTCCCGCTCCCTCCCGCCGCCCCCGCCAGTGCCCGGCGCGGGGCTCCGGCCGCGCCCCCGCCCGCACTGACCGCCAGGTGGCGCCGCGGAGCCGCCAGCGCCGGCTCCCGGGCGTCCTTTCCTTTTTTTTTTAACGCGCTGAGAATGTTATCGCTTGAGGAAATTTGTAGCTAAATTATCCCCACTTAAAATAAACACCCGGTGCGGCGATCTCCCGGGGGGGCGGGCTTCGTCCGCGGTTCGGAGGGGTGGGAGAGGGTCCCGGCCAACAGAGCGCGGCTGCGAGCGCATCCCGGCTCCCGCCGATAAAGTTTCCGTTCGAAGGGAAAGATGCAATTAAGAAACTGCCCGGGCGCGAGGTCGGGAGTGCGGGCGTTATCTCATTAGGCCAAACCCATTAGTATCACCTTATAAGCGCCAGCTGGGCCGCAGGGCAGGGGACGCGCTTCCCGCCCGCCGGGCTCGGCCAGAGAAGGGCATTCCCTGCGCCGGTTCTCTTGGCGTTTTTTATCTTTCCCGTCGGACGGAGGTGGCTGCCGCTCGCTGGCTCTTAGCCGGGCTTCAACGCGCGCGGGGAGCGGGGCTGACGCTGCTGCCCGCAAGGTGTGGGACTGGGGAGCCGGGATGGGGAGCTGGAGCGGGATGGGGTTGGGAGTGGGGAGCTGGAGCGGGATGGGGAGCTGGAGCTGGAGTGGGAGCTGGGCTCAGGGGGACTGGCGAGCCCCGCGACGAGACCCTCCGGAGCTCGGGAGCGATCCCGCTCCTTCCCGGTGCTCCCGGGTTGGCGCGTTCCCCCTAAAGAGGCGCTGCTGAACTACGGCCTCACAGAGCGAAACTGCATTTATTTTTCGGCCATCCCCTTGCCTGTTGTTCCGTTTTCCTTTGTGTAGAAGTTGAAGTTCCCCAGACCATACAATTGTCGCCAACAAATACGAAAGAACGGTGCCGTTCCAGGAGGGCACACGTTCCCCGTGTTGCCGGTGAGCCGAGCCATCCCGCGGCCCGGAGCCGCTCGGGCCCCGCTCCCGGGGAGCCGCGGGTGATGGACGCGCTCTGACCCGCGGGGCAGAGGCTCCGCGCAGAGGTCCTTGATCACTGAGCTGAGAACTGCAGCCCCGGCCTGACGGAGACCGGGCCCGGATGGGCTCCTTTGATGTGTTTTATGATAAATCGAAAACAAAGCTGCCTTCTGCCCCGCACCCCGCGCGGGCGCATTCCTGCGCAGCCCGGCCCTGTCCCGCTCCATCCCGCCCGGTGCCGCCCGAGCTCGCCCCCCCGCTCCGCCGGCATCGCCGCAGCAGCCTGGGCGGCGGGAAGGGACCTGCCCGGGAGCCTTTCGGCCCGGGAGAAGCCCCGGAGCGGCTCCCCGGGGTGCTGCCGCGGCGAGGTGCGTGTCCCGGGGGGCTCCCCGGGCGCGTTGTGCCGGGGGGGGGCGGGAGCCGTTCTAGCTTTTCGCGGCAGATGCGTTTTCTTCAGCGCAACGTCTTTATTCCAGTTGGTAGCCGGCAGCAGAATCCGTTTCCCGATGTTATTTGTATTCCCCGTTTTACGGAGGATTAAAATATTTGTATTCCTCCAATCTGTACCGGGTAGACTAAATTAACTTTTTTTTTCTCTCCCCCTTCCTTTTTTTTTTTTTTTAATAATACAATCATCTCATTTAACAATTTGCCTTTAAAAAAAAAAAATACCGTGGCTGTTAGGTTGGTGGTCAGGAGACAAAGGGAGTGAAAATAATTTTCATTTCAATAATTGCCTTCTGGTCAATTTAACTGTGCCTTATTTTGAAAGAGCCTGTCTAAATGAGATTCCTGTCCCAAATGTGTTCCCAGGCCTTAGCCCAGCCTTTAATTATTCCTGAGTTTTTTTTCTTCAGAATAAGACGCTGCACTGAGTAATCACAAAGAAGTCAGAGAGCATCCTTGAACCTTTTCAATAGCAGAGCCACTGATATTCAAATAACATGCAAGGACCATTTGACTGCATGGGGACATAAGCATTTCCAATTCACTATTTGCATAGATCAACTGTCTTTGAAAAGGAAAGGAGCAGTTGTCTTCCATAACATTAAAAAGCCTAGTTATCAAATCAAGTGCTTAGTTTGGGGCTTTTAAAACGTTTACATTTTATCTCAGGTTGCCCTTTACCGTTTGACATGCAAATTTGGTGCAGTTAATTTGGACAATTAAAAGGATCTTCAAGGGAGCTTTGTCACCGAGAATATTCGGAGTTTTCCCCGTGGACCGGCTGAGATAAAGTTGGCCAGAACAAATGATGTCTAGGAGATTAATTAGATATTTGATAAGACATGAATCCCTAATAAGGGAATACAAGGCACAGGGGGCTGCTGTGTGCTCTAAGTCAAAATTAATAACATTTAACAAGATTTTCATTTAGGCATGAAATGTCTTTTCCGGAGTATTGACTCTAGCGATTTATTCCCCCGAGATCACCTCCCAACTCGGGCAGCCTTGTGGCGCTAAAGGCTTTTTAAATTAAATAAATCGCTGCTCGGCACAGTTCGGTCTCCCTCGATTTCGGAGCCGGTTTCGCCAAAGACGCTCAAAGGGTTCCCGGCGGGTGCAGCGGCGCTCGGACTCGGTTTAAATTTGTTTTATAAAAATAAACCCGGTTCCTGCCCTTCCCGGCCACGGGGAGGGGAAACGGGAGGGGGACGAGGGTTCCTGCTAAAAACCTGACCCCGGCGAGGGCTGGACGAGAGGGGAGAGAAGGGGGCACGAAAAAGGACAAACCCGTGAGTGCGTTGTTCAGAGTCCTTTAATAATACCAAAATGAAAATATGTCAAGATTTTTTTTCCATACAGGTAAACGCATTTAATTTCTTTAAGAGACCTTAACTTACGTGTGTTTGAGCGAAATGTTAACTCAACATTTTAAATATCTTTTACATATATACTGACTTCCACAAAGTGCATCAGAAATTTAAAATAATAATTAAAAAAAGAACCAAAACCCCAAAACCTCCCTGAATTTCAGGAATTCACCAATAATAATAATAATAATAATTAAAAAAAAATCCCCAACCCAATCAGATCAACATTTACAAGAAAAATAAGCGAACACGATCTGGTTTTCTTTTTTTTGTTTGTTTGTTTTCTTTTTTTTTCAACCCCTATTTATACAGATGTTTATGAGATACAGAGGAACCGTCTCGGCCTTGCAGTCGGGTTTCTCACCTTGAGCCTCTCCAAGGGTGCTTTTCCTTCCTTCCGACGGCAAGAGGAGAGAGCAAAGGGGAGCGGCAGAAAGTGTCACCGAGCGCCGGGCGGGCGGGACGGGACGGCCCCTCCGCGTCCCTCGGGCGGGCGCGGGGGCTCCCGGGGGAGGGGACAGCGGGCGGCGGCGCCCCTAGGAGTCGCCGGGCCCCGCGGTAGGTTCCTTGCCCGGCGCGCGGGCGGCGGCGCCCACCCCGTCGTGCAGGATGAGGTCGGGGGACTCGGAGCGCGGCGTCTCCAGGTTGCTGGCGTCCGTGTCGCTGTCGCTGCCCTTTTTGCCGCCGCCGCCCCCGTTGTGCGTTTTGATGTGTTTGCTCAGGTGGTCGCTGCGCATGAAGCGCTTGTTGCAGACGGGGCAGGCGAAGCGCTTCTCGCCCGTGTGAGTCCGCAGGTGCCGCTGCAGCTCGTCGGAGCGGGTGAAGCGCTTCCCGCAGAAGAGCCAGTTGCACACGAAGGGCCGCTCGCCCGTGTGCCAGCGCAGGTGCGCCTTCAGGTGCGAGGTCTTGCCGTACACCTTGCCGCAGCCGGGGATGTGGCAGCTGTGCAGCCCCTTGCGCCGCAGGCTGGCCCCCGCCGGCCCCAGCCGCTCGGCCTCCTGGCAGTTGGGGCAGTCGCAGGTGGCGCGGCCCGAGTAGCGCCGGGCCGAGCGCGCAGAGCCGCCCCCGGCGGCGGCGGCGGCGGCGCCCGAAATCATGGCGCTGGCGGCCGCCACCGCCGCGCTGGAGTCCGTGTAGGAGGGCAGCACGGGCTTGAAGCCCTCCTGGGTGAGCAGGTGCTGGCTGGTGGAGAGCAGGTGCGAGGCGGCCGTGGAGCCCAGGCCGGTGGAGCTGAAGGCGGAGTGGGTGAGGGAGCTGAAGTCGGGGTTGTAGGTGCCCAGCTGGGAGTGCAGCGAGGCCTGGGGGGCGCCCGAGTGCAGCGAGCCCTGCAGCCCCCCCGCCGGGTTCTGCACCTCCAGCCACGAGCCCGGGTTGGTGTGCACGTCCCACCAGGAGGAGGCCGCCCCGTTGGCCACCTCGCCCGCCGACAGCGTGGAGTGGAAGCCGGACTTGTACCAGGACTCGTAGGGGTGCGCCATGCCCACGCGCGGGTAGAGGCTCTCGGCCGCCGAGCTGTGCACTTTGGAGATGAAGGCCGACTGCCCGCCGGGCTCCTGCGGGGACACGCCCGCCGCCGCCGCCGAGTTGGAGAAGAGGCCGCCGTAGTCGCTGCTGAAGGCCGACGAGGTGGGCGAGGTGGAGGCCAGGCAGAAGGCGCTGTTGGCCGTGCCCGAGCCGCTGCCCAGTCCGCTGGAGCCCCTGCTCGTGGCCACCGTGAAGCCCGAGAGGCTGGAGCCCAGGTTGCAGCTGGAGGTGGAGCGTTTCCAGGGGTGGAAGCCCCCTTTGGCGAAGGCGCTGGACTCGGGCAGGGTGGTCAGCGGGCTGGTGTTGCCGATCTTGTTGCAGGTGGCGGCCAGCATGGCCAGGGGAGTCGTTCCGAATCTCGGCTCCTCCTGCGGGAGACACAAAGCGGCCCGTCAGCCTCAGCCCTGCCGCCTCGCCGGGCGGGACCGCGGCCCGACGGAAAAGTTCCCTCTCGTTCTACGGCAAAACTCCAGCCCTGCCCCGCCAGGCACAGCTCCCCGCCCGCCGGGAATAGCTCCCGCCGCCCCAGGGAGTCACATCGGAAGCGGCTCTCGGCGGAGACGATCGTGCTGGGAGCGGGCGGCTCGGGGCGCCCCGCCGGGCTCCGTGAGCTGCAGCCGCGACACCGGGAATCCCGCGGGAGCGAAACGCAGGAGCGGCGGAAAAACGGGGCGGCAGAGCGGGGCGCGGAGCCTGCGAGCTGCGCCGGGAGGGAAGCCGAGATCTTTGGGCAATTTAGCGCAGCACCTCGAGTTAATAAATAAATAAATAAAATAAATAAATAAATAAAAGAAAACAAAAGGAAGCCTGGGCTGCCCGACTTCTCTCCGGCCAAGCGAGTTTTCGCGCTGAACTCTGCCAACGACCCGACGAGAAGCCCGCGGCGAACCGCCCCCCCGAGGCGGGTGGACATCGCGTCCCGCCTGCGGGGCAGCGCGGGTCGCGCCGGGGGCAACCGCAACGCGGCGGTAGCAACAGTTCTTTTTCCAGAGGGCAGCGGAAGGGTGCGGATCGGACTTACCCCGAGGATAGACGTAGCCATAGCACGTCCCTGGGCTGGGCGGCGGGGCGGAGGGGGACGGCGCTCGGTGTGCGCCCCGCGCTGCCCGGCGGCGCTAAGGACACTCCGGCGCGGCGGGGCTAAACTCTGCCTAAGTGCGGGCAGCGCCCGCTTTGAAGTACCGCTGGCGGCGCCGCTCGCCCAATGAGGGCGCGGGCGGAGCGGGCCGGAGCGGCCCCGCAGCCAATCAGGCTGCGCGGAGGTGCCGGCGCCGGGGCGCGGGGCGCGTGCCAGTCAGAAAACTCCCCGCTCCGGTCGGGGCTGCGGCGGCCGCGCCGCTCGCACGGTGGCGGCTCCCGCCGGGAACGCGAGCGGCCGCCGCCACGGCCACGCTGCCCCGCCACCAGCAGGCTGCGGGGAGAGCCGCGGGGGCAGGAGCCGGGAGCGGGGATCAGCGCGGGTGGAGGGCCGGTGTCACCCCTGTCGCCGCTCCGCCGGCCTGTGAACCGAGCGGGAGGTGTTAGGGCTCTGCTGAGCCCTACCCGCGTCGCTCTCGTTCCTCGGGCCCTCGGCTCCCGCGCAGGTCGCCGGGCGGCTGCCCATGCTGGGTGCCAACAGCCTGGCAGCGCCTGAGGACACTGTGAACACGCGATAATCGTTCGGTTTGGCTTTGCTAAACACTAGGAGTGACCCCAGGCACAGCGTGTGTGTTGCTTTCTTCGCAAAGGGAAGCGGGGATGGGGTTTTTAATTATATAAAGCGCCAAATAAATCCAAAGGCAGGCGACGGACAGGCGTCCCTTTGCTCCCGGGGCGGGCGGGGGCACGAGGGGCGGGGGGCATCCTGTCGCTTAAGAGAGAGGATTTGGTTTCACAGAGCAATCCCCGGCAAAATACTTCGAAAGTCAATGTCGCAGCCTTGCAGCACGTTTTTCAAGCCTTATATCCCCCCCCGTGGAAGCAGTGCTGGCTGCCTCCTGGCAGTGCTGGGGCGCTGCTGGAAGGAGCCTCCCCAGCACTCGCCGGTGGCCTCTGCTCTGTGCACGCTCCGCACGCCCGGGCAGCGACAGAGGCTTTACCTGCTCTCTGCACGTGCGACATGTAAGTCCGACCCTCGGCTCCCCAGTGTCTTGTCAGCGCGTCCCTTTGATTCGTAATTATTGGAGGCTTAAGTAATTGGCTAGAACTTGCCCGTGCTGTGTCCGCGGGGGATCAATGGGCGCGCAACTTCCCGTCGCCGCGGTTGCCTGGAGGGCCGGGAACAGGAGCGTTTCCCTGCGCTGCTGAGCACAGGGCGCAGCTCAACCAGAAACGCGGCAGCGTTCGAGCAGCGCCGGGAGCTCGCTCTGTGTTCCAGTCACTACTGCCTTCTCCTCTGTGCCGCCTCAGCCATCCAGTGTAAAACCTCCCAGCAGATGCGAAACAGGCATCGCTGAGGAGCAAGATGGAGAAACCGCGAATTTGAGAGGATTTCGCTTTTCTTTATTTGTTTTGACTTCCCCCCCCCCGTGCTTAAATAAGACGGGCGCTGCATTCGGTTGCACACCGCGCTGTGCAGGGCGCCCGTTGTCCTTTATTTGAACGTCTAAGGCTATTTTCAAAGGGCGCTCGCCTTTCTGTCGCCGCGCACGAGGCAGAGCAGTAGGGGCAGCGGGAGGAAACGCTGTTCTGCGCTTAATTCTTCCCACGTTGACTCGCAGCCAGCGCGGGGGTGAGGGGAGGGCATTGCGAACCCTTTTTCCCCGGCGAGGTCTGCCGGGAGCAGATCCCGGGCGGCGGCTTCGCCCAGGGGGGCTGGAGCGCTCGGCGAGGGAGAGGCGGTGGCGGGGGGGAGCGACACAGCCCCCGCGGGCGAGGCGAGGAGTCCGGCAGGGGCACCCGGGAGCAATCGCCCAACAGGTGACTCCTTCCATCCCTCCTTCCTTCCTCCGGGGTGGCCGTCAAGTGGCAGCGAGGCGCTCCCGGCCAACCCCGGGGGCGGCGGGGGGAGAGGGTGGTCTTTCCCCCCTCTCCTCCGGGGAAAGTCGTAAATTAGAGAAAGGCTGGAAGGCAGACCGGGAGCGTGACGTTTGGAAGCGCTGCCTCTCCGCCAGTGAAGGCATCCGCTGCCCGGCTGCGCTCCCGCAGCAGAGCGGGGTTTCCGCGGTGCCTGCGGGCTGTGCCGCCTCCCGGCCAGCCCCTCGCCCCTTTGTATGGGGAAAAGTCACCCAGCCCCGCAGGAACGGGGCAGCGGGGGGGGGGGGGGGCGGGGAGGCTGAGCGAACGGCGGCGAAAGCTGAAATCTTTAGGGGGTCAAGTATTTTCTGACAGGTTTTTTTTTTTCCATACTCCAAAAATCGAGTTTTTAAACAAAGATCAATGTGTTATGCTAAAGTGTTGAGCTGACTGTTAAAACATTTGGGGGGATAATGACAATGTAACAAAGGCCTGGTTTGGAGTGAATCATCACCCTTTTAAAAGTTAAAGCAATTTTCAGGAGAATAGCTTTCAGCAAATGCTTTACATTATTCAAAACGGCCAAATAATGCTCTATTATAGCGCCTGAATGCTGCCAGTCAGCCCATAAGTGCAATTTGTGCAAAGGCTCGGTGCCTTATCTCCACTTCTTTATAAAGAGGTGAATATAAAACAATTTCTTCCAAACCCAGACAGAGAGCACGAAAATTGCTTCCCTTTCTGCAATCAGGGCAATTTAACTGGAGTGCAATTAGCACTATTAAATGTCGATTCTGCATAAACAAATCTGACTAAGAAGCGAAAGTGGGGTGAGAACCTCCTATAAACTGAAACTGATTTTTTAAAATTATGTATCCGGGTCCTTTACAATTGATCCGTGACGTTTTCATCTCGGAATATATTTACATCATAAATACATTACGGTTAAATCAACATAAATCTTTTTTAAAAAAAATCTCAATATGAATACTAATAAAGAAGAATAGCCTAATTAAATGCAACAGTTCACTTCCTTTGAACAATATTGTTTCCCATCTTCCCTTTACGCGTGTCTTTTGATCTGAGCAACTACTAAAGTTGCTGTCTTTAGGAGGTAAAGCTGGGAAACAATTCGTTCATTAAAGCTGATTGGGAGGCTCCTGGGTTGGTATTCAAGAGCGTCAGATGAAATGGCTCTTCTGTTCAAACAGAGCTCTGCGGAAGAGCTGCCAAATATTTTCCAAATAAATCGATTTAACAGCAGCTAAATGTGAGGTTGCTCTACAATTTCCCCCGAATCCTAGGAGGGGCACGGAGTTTTACACATGGATGCTACGAGTGGGAAAGGGGCAAACCCTTCCAAGTTCGAGAGAAGCAGCCTCCTTTTCTGCCAAACAGAAGGGACGTGGGCAGGGATCAGGCAAACTGCTCTTGGCCGAGATAAATAATTGCGTCCTGCCAGATTTTTAATTGTTTGGTTGTTTGGTTGTTGGGGTTTTTTTAGCCACAGGACTTCCGTGCGACCCCCTCCCCCCACACCCCACTTTTAATTTACGTGATCTAGAAACCACCATTGATTATCAGAGCAACGCAGAGGGGGACCTGGTGATAAATTAATAACTGCAGGTAAGAAAAGGCTTTCCCACTCTTACGCCCAAGAGTAGATATCAAAAGGGGGAAAGATACGTAAAGACGGTGCTAAAATACACGCCCTGGTGCCTGTTGAGTCCACTGAATTCTCTCTGCTGTAGAGTTTTTCATTTGTGGGTAAAGATAAAGTGCAGCTTTTGATTAGAAGGAAATCTTTTATAGTCAATAAAAAGGGGGTGAGCACTGGGATCAAATAGATCATGGAAATTAAATGAAAATTATGGCACTCTCCAACAATTTCTGCAGGAGCCTTCATATGATGTTTGTTGCTTGATGCACTCCCCTCTCCTCCTGCCCCTGCACACAGAGCCCCGAGGTGGAGCATCAGGCTGGGCTTTCATGTCTCCCGCCGTCTTTAAGGTGACACTTATTTAGGAGTAACAGGGCGACCCGCGTTACCCCGCGTTTGAAAGGTTCGCACGGTAGGTTTAGAAATCCTCTCGTCTGCTGAGCGCCGTCAAAAACGTCTCTGTGAAACTAATCCTCTCCCGCTAAATTTATTTGGACCACGTACGTTAAACCCGGCTTGCTCTGTTTATCTCAGCCGAAGACACGTTCACAATCCGAGGGAAGACTGGTGTCAAAGGAAGGAAGGTGACTGCAGACTGTATGATGATTTTAATTACTACAATTATTGGCAGATTATTCAACAGCAGCATAGATTTGTTTTCTGCCTTGGTAGGAAAGTGTGAGGAACGCTGTGCGAGGGGTTTTCTGCCTCGGTTCTGCTGCTTTCCGGAGCGGCTGCGAGGCACGGGCTGGGCAGGACGAGCTGAGGCTGCAGCATCTCTGAGGCGCAGCCAGTGCCAGCGTTCAGAAAGCTTGCTTAAAAAGAAGGTGTTCCTAAATAGAAGGAGTTTAATTAGCAAACGGTTGGACCCACGTTTATAGAGCGTAAAACCACCTTTTCGCAGGAGCCTATTAAAGAAGCCCTGATGACTTGGTAATTAGCTCTGTCTTTGCAGCAGGGGAGCAGCGGCCACGACCGTTCGCTTGGCAACCCCGCGGCAGCGGTCCCGGCCCGCCGGCTCCCGGGGCTCCCGGCGGGGGGCGGGGGGGCAGGCGGTGCCTCCCCGCAGCATCCTCAGCGCTCGGCACTGCCGGCCCCGCGCCTGTCCCCGCACCCCGTTCCCGGCACCGTCCCAGCTCCGCACATCCCGTTTTCAGCCAGGCGTGACCCGGAGCGGCGGCGGCGGTGGTGAAGCCAAGCTGTGTCCCCGCCGATAGAGATGTGTGGGAGCGGGTGACTGACATTGCAAAGTTCTCCTCGGTCCGCAGTGACCCATAAATCCTCCCGCAGGTTTCGCCCGTTAATGAATTACGGATTTGGAAGAGGAAAATACGCTGGAACCCCCCCCATTCGTAAGTTCCCCTCTCCCCCCTCGCCTGTGCTGGGCTTAGGACGGGGAACCGTTCATTGTGCTCCTTCTGGTTCTGGAATTACTGGAGCTCAGTCTTAAGGTGAATTTCAGCTCAGATCATGAACCATTTCACGTTCAAATGCAAGCTTGCAGTACTTTCCTAGTGGCAATTAGGAGCCTATTACAAGCCATTAGATTGATCAATGTACCTTAAACAATGTGAATGATTTATATGGCAAAGAAAAAAAACCTTCTTACATCTATTGTACTGTTCCAGCGACCAACCTGGCCCTGTGTCTCCATTCATCACGGGTTTAAACAACAAAAGCGATTTATTTAGGAAACTTACATGTGAGGAAACAGGCTCAATTCCTTCGTCTGGAAGGGTATCCGAGCTTTATCTGTCTTTATTGTCAAGAGGTGTAGGCTGGAAGAATTCAGGCGTATGGGAGGAGGAGGGGAGAGGTGGATTTGCTGGTTTCCAAACGGATTAATTCACCTTGTACCTGAAAGAAGGAAACAAAGAGATTCCTGACTGCTTCCTAAACAAGCCCCTAATCTGCTGTGCATACGAAACGCGAGGAGGAAAGCAGTGGCTTACACATGTGTTTAACTAAGTGCTTGGGTAGCTTTTCCTACCCTTTTAATGACATCGGGGACGCAGAACTATGAGCCCTGGAAGTTCCAAGGCAGCTACGGAGCAGAGAGCGGGCTGGGACGTGCCAGGTGATGGAGGAAGGCGGTGCACAAAGCTTTCTTCCCCATGGATATTTATTCTGACCATTCTGTGATGAAGAAACTACAAAACATCTGCTGCTTCCAAAGCCTCAGCTGCTGCCCTGTAGGCCTTGGGTCTGTTTGCATTTGTCTTCTTTCAGAAGACTCAGGGAACCTCTTGCACCTGGGAAATTCCTCCCAGCTCCTGGCAGCCCCAAAGGCAGGGGCTGGGAGAGGCTGGTGACTTCACGCTTCTCAATGATTTTTTTAGGGGTACAGAGATTCAGGTCGAAAGGAATAGGACCATGCTTTGCCATTCCATCGGTGGACGGCCTCTGATTCTCCCGTTTTCCTTGCCTTTTTGCTAACCTTTTTCACCTTGCTACTTAGCACTGCAAAATTGCTGTCTTCTCTATAGCTGCAAAGTGACTGAAAGAATCTTTGCCTTGGTGTTAAACAGTTCTGACATGTTCTGAATTTAAACTACGGGAAAAGAACCCCATGCGTATAAACTAACTAAGCCATTCTTTAAAACGGGACTTTGATGGGCCCGGTGTAACTGGTGACTGCGTTTGTTAGAACCCTCTCCAAAGTATTTGTAGGTCTTTGCTCAGCTGGATATTTATTTTGAGATATGATGCAAGGGAGAACGTTATTAATTTAAGATCTCAATTATGATTTGTGTTTCGGTAACAATCTAGTCCACTGTTTTCTGCATGCTAGGCTCTGGAAATCGCTGCAATGCTTGCCAGAAGTGGCTGTTTTATCACATCATTTTCTGTGAGGAGGTGAGCACACAGTGCAACAATACTGGTACAAAGAAAAACAAGGGACCGGTGTCAAGTCCTATCAAGAGATATGATGCTGCTTTTGTTACAAAGCACAGATACAGCTGCTTTAAAATCCAATTTTCCATGTTGTCCGAGTGGGACTGAGACTCTTCATTTACTCCTCTAGTTATCAGCTCCTTGTTTTCTTGATAAAAAGACACATTGTCTACCAGGTAAAGCGTAGGATAGCTGCAATAGGAATAAGGGCTGTCCTCTCCCTTTCCCATAGGAGATCCCGTAACGAGAGGAGTGTTTCTATTGAGTCTGTCACGTACTAAACCCCTTCTTCCCTCTTTCTTATAGAGCCTACACCATCAAGAGCTTAACCCATAGAATCAGCAGTGTGTCTCGCTTACCTCAAACTTGTTCTTTCTCATAGAGGGGACGTGAAAGAAGAATAAAAGATGTGGAGGCCTCTTTCAAAGATTTTGTAGAGATTGTCCATTTGGTCACATTGTGCTTTAAAGTTCTTTTTCCTTTTCTAGAGCTTTGTATTTGTCACTTTGCCCAGGAGAACTGCTGGGCCAATCTTCTTGGGACAGGTTCTGGCCTTCTTCCCCTCTAAATGTCTCTACAAAACCCATCTACCTGAAATGCTTTCCGCAAGCCTTGGCCTGCATGCGTACCGTACTGTACAAAAGTCACCTTTGCTTCCCAACATGCTGCTTCAGGCATTCACATTCCATCTGGGTTGCATTGCCCTTTAATTACCAGTCTTATTGTGATCGAGTGAACTTTTACTAATCTCCACATTTATCGTTACAGTAAATAGATGCCGCTTTTAATCGATACGGAGGGCCAAGCCAATGTGGTTCGAAGTAACTCAAGTCAATTGTAAGGAGTTCAATGCGCGTATAATTACAGAGGATGTCAACTTTTCACTTCAATCTAATTCAGTGTCTCTTTAGAGACATGTCTCTTCCTTTTCTCCACTCCTGCTCTCATCTCCTTTGCTCCCCAATTTCCTGCAAAGGAGCCAAGAGAAAAACAGCGGAGGCCAAGCAAGGAGCAGCCCTGCTGAACTTCAGGCTGCTTAGCGGATGGAAACTTCCAGGTGAATATAAGCATGCGGGTACAACATAACACCTACTTCCAACAAAAAGGATTGATTGCATCTTGCCCTTGGTATTAAATGTGCTATTACCAGAAGAAGCTGAAATAATGCATACAGTCACTTTAAAAGAAAGCAGGTTTCCTTTTACGAACATACCTATTATTTCAATAGTACTTGAGAACTATTTCAATAGTGGCCAGGTTGTTGCTTACTGAAATACATTCGAATTGAATATGTATATATCGAGGGTTTTTTTTTCGCTTAATTTTAGTTTGAATTATTCCTGAAGTTCTCATTAAATCTACCATTTGTAAAGGACAGATTAAATGAAAATGGCTTTTAGAAAAATAGAGCTGGAAATTATTTTGGCCTTTCTGACCTGGAAGAGGTGATAATTTGCAGCAGCACTAGATACTGGACGTCTGACATTTTAGGTATTCCCTCACAGTTTCAGACCTTTATACAGATGAACTCCGTCTGGGATAACCCAGCAGTCAACTTTTTGTTACCTCCCGGTAAATGAGAAGACTACAGCTGTCTTAAGCAATCTAAGCAGCCAAAACCGATGGGAAACGAAACTCGGGCAAGGGGCATTGCTAGGAAAAGAATGTCTATTATCCGCGGTAATGCTCCTAACATTTTCTAAACAGCTATTACCTGTGTCTGTCCATAATTGTCCTTGTGTTGCAGTAACGGTGCAATCTTTCTTTCAGAACACTTAGAGAAATCTCCCTCCACTGACTTTTCCAAATGTAAACAACCTATACGGTGTTTTCTAATGCAAAACCAATGTGGTAAGTAGGTCCCACATTAAAGAATCGCTTTAACTGGAGTGTCTGAAATACTCAAGGGATTTTGGGGTGGGTTAGAAAATACCAGCGTTTACATTCAGTTTCCAAACACAGTCCCACAGATACATACGAGTGTCAGTAGGACCCATACAGCACATTTTTTTCTGAATTTGGACGGTCACAGACAAGACACAGCTCCCTTTCTCTTTGGCAAAGTGATGCAAAATATGCTGTTGTGGTTTTTTGCTGTCTGATATTTCTTGTGGCTTTCATTGCACACGGACATGACTAGTTTTTAGCGTCAACACTAGCGAACATTTATCTATTTAGGAAACAATACGACTACCAAATTCCCTGTTAGAGCAAAACAACTAGAACGCAACATTTTTATCACCCTGCTCTGTTCATAATCCTGTTAGATAAACCATGTTAGTTACTCTTATTACAATGGGACTCTGTAAACACAGACCGTTAAACACCTCAGAGGGATGGAAAGCAGTGAAACAAAATGCAAATTTTGCATTTCTAAAATCTCATCTCCATATTAATATTGTTCACAATTCTAATGCTTTTTATTCAAGGTAACTCCATCATCCATTATGCAGTTTGGGGGAAATTTAGCAAAGCTCCTAGGTGTGACAAATACCACAAAAATATGTGCTGTCAGGTTTTTTGTATGTGTGATGGCTGGAAAGCACAGATCTAAGAGGCAGAGGTGACAGCGTCCTCTGGCTCTCTCATGTTATCACTGTGCACACATCAGTGCGAGAAATCAAGAAGCCAGCCCTTTCGGTCATTACCCAAGTGGTTCTGCACTGACTTCAGCAGCAGCTTTACCAGTGAGGACTGTGCTCCCGTTCAAAGAGAGGGGTTGGAGTCAGTGCCTGCAGAAACTTGCGCTTGTTCAAGAGAAAATGTCCTGAAAAACTGTAAAGCGCAAAATACAGCTGCGGGTTTTGGAAAGGTACGTTGCTGCCTTCGGCTTTCATGCCTGGGACTGCTTGGGAGTTCTGGTTTCCCAGCAGCTGGGAAGGCTCTTGATTCCCAGAGCGGGGAGATGTGATGCTGCACTTTTCCAGGGAGCAGCTGCGGTACCTGCAAATAGACCAGCGTGTCCTGTGCAGCAATAGGAGTGCGGGAACACCTGGATGTGCTGAAAGTGCAGACAGAAAATGCTGCAAAATGGGGTTTGATTGCCACGTGAGGGAGGAACTCAGCCCATGTAGCACTGGGTCTTCTAGTGATGTGTAAAAGTCTGTGGGATCTGGAGTTTTGCAATTCCAAGGCTGAAATTCTACAGACACAAACTATTTGCAGGTGTCGCCTTACCTGAGTGTGAACACTTACACTTGTGGCTGCATCAGGAAGAGGGAGGGGATCTCTGTAAATAAACTGCTTAAAAAGAAAACCAAATAGTCAAACTAGCAGCTTGGTAGTCTGATATTCAATTGCCTTTTGTTACTGTATTTTTCAAATAGCTGTTACCATAACAACATAACATATTTTTCTTTTAAATTTTTTTAGCTGTTTGGAAAAAAAAATAAAATATTCTTGCCAGAATTCTTCCATAATAGCTCCCATTAACTGCAGTGACTTCTGCTGGGGAGGCCAGCACTGCTGTCTCCTGCTGTCACAAGTCACTCACAAATCTAGCAGATGTTTTGTTTGATAAGGCCAATTTGAGCTTTATAAAACATGTTATGTGTTGGTTTTTTTTTTTTCCTTACCTCTAAAGAGCAAGTATCAGGATTCAGAACCGGTCATTTGCCAGGAGACACGGCGCGTGATACCTGTCACCAGCATTTATAGCACACTTGAGGAACCAGATCAGACCAAACTGTAAAGATTCTCCTTTCACGCAGTGACAGTCTACCACGTACAAAGAGAAAAACCTTCGAGACGTACGTGTAACACAACGAAAAAGAGGAAGAGGAGGAAGAAAGGAGGTACAAATCCTTTAGGACACCAGTATATTTTTTTCCCCTATTCTACAGTACATATTTTGCTAAAATCCTATGGTAAATGCTGTAGATGAGAGTCCTTTATCACAATCACAATCAAACAAAAATCACTATAAAAACAATTGGAAAAAGCAAAAGAAAAGGGACTCCCTTTAAACATTGATGCTGCCCCAGAAACACTGGTAATTTTATTTTGGACTCAAGTAATTTGCACGTCTAAGAAATAACCATTTTTCTGGGACCTCTAACCCACTTGTCAGTGACAAACATGTCCAGATAATTATATTTAATAATTTGTCTGCTAATACCATCTTTTTTTTTTTTTTTTTTATTCTGGAAATAGGGACAAAACTATTTCTTTTTGCAAGGTTTATTTTATAATCAGCCTTTCGTAATTTTATAATCAGCTAGAACCCTCTTTTAGTGTAAGTTGTTTGAATTTTTTTAAGCAATTAACACAGAATAAGAAAAGGTTCTGTGAATTACTTTGATGTTGTTATCTAAAATTTCTCAGAGAAGGAGAAAATCTAACTATATGTTATTTCTGTTTTGATTACCTGGATCAGAATTACTAGCAGCCCGCTGGCCAATACTTTGCTAGGGAAAGTGGGCAAGTGTGTACATTCACGTGTATGCAAGCGTGCCCGTGTTTTCTTTGTATTAAATAAAAAGAATATTTTTAAGTCTTTAGAAGTAAAAAGTGTTGCTAAAGTGTTGCTAACCAATGTGCTTTAATTTCCACGCTCTTTTCCTTAAATCTGGACTCACAAGAGTACTTTAAATGCATTCCAGTGAGGATATTCTAGATTTATACAAGTGTATAAGTGAGACTGCCGTAAGATTGACTCTTCTGTTCAGCTTGTGAATGTATCAAAGATTTCAGTGAGCCTGAAAACAGCATCATAAATTCTGTCGCTCTATATTTAAAATTCAGAATAGACAGCAATTTTTTTCCTGTGTAGTTCAGATTTTTTTTTCTAATGCGTATCTTAAAATATTCCTGCAAGTAAATTAGTTTCCTTCACATTTCAGAGTATTTAAAAGTGTTCACATATCGATGTACTTTTCAGAATGCTATTTCCACTTTTAAGAATGGAGCAGGTACAGCATTAGACTGTCTGCTTCTTGGTTTAGCTACAGAGCTTTGTCGGGGTTGATCCAGCACTCCTTGATCACACGTCACTTGATATAAAAAGGTGGAAGTGGTACTACAGATGCCTGAAATTTGACTGATAATGTTAAGAATGTTCATCCCCATGACTGTCCACTGGGTTTTATTTGCTGCAGTGAGGTTACTCGGTCCAAAGTAATTTCATATAGGCAAATTCCACAGTTTCGGAATCAAGTGATAAGTCCATGGTCCTATTTTATGCTCTATAATGTGCATGGGAAAAATGTTAATGAATTGTTTATTAACAACTAAAATCTCTTGCATTCCCACCACTCTGCGACTAGGATTGAGAGGACAAGCTTTAAACAAAAAGAGCTTTCATAGCCTGCTCCGATGTGACCGGTCATTGTAGGTTGCTCTAAGATTTATAACTGCCAAGGGGACTTTTGAAATGGGCACTATTTGAACTTCTGAGCATGGTCTCTAATCTTGCTTAATAATTACATCAACTGTGACAGTTTAATTCAGTGTGGGTACCCAAAACTATTTCTGAAATTAATAATAGGCATGCTTTATTGCTTATGCATGCCAAAAGTTATGACAGGTCTCATCGTGGAACTTAACTGTTTTACCATGAATTTTAAATAGTCCAACAATTTAAAACAATTACATAACATTTTTTCTCGCTAACCTACAAAACAAAAAACATTTCGTTGCGTTTGTAGGGTTGAATATAGTTAATTGACCTCTACAAAAGGCTCCCTCTTTGAAGTGTTCTCTGAAGAGAGCTTCAAGGCAGCTGAGTGTCTCAGATTGTGATCTTGCAAGGTTTTGATGCTAGAAAATTGTTTAACAAACAGCTCAAAAATATTTAGATTTTGATTAATAACACATAGCGCTGTGGTATTTAAATAATATCAAGTATGAAATCTAACATGTGGCAGAAGAGTATGTTTTCCACATGGTTAGGAGAAAGGGAATGGGGGCGCACCAATATCTGAGCAGGGGGGAAACGGTTATAACACAGCCAACTAAATCTCTTCTTTAGGAATATATTAAAGTGTTGTCTCTACTCGTGCCAAACCTTTCCCTCTGACTTTGTGGTTGGAAAGGATGCTCCTCCAGCAGTGCAGGGCGTTCTGGTTATCATTGCTTTGTTCTTCAAATGTCCACATTGTGTTTGAGTCTGCAGAACCCTGGATTTGGTCGACACTGACTTCCCGGCGGAGAACAGTTTGTGAAAATTAGCTGTATTTCTCGATACAGTAATATATGAATAATACTAAGCAAACTCAGGGAAACATGTTGTGTGTAACGGTCTTGAAGAGCCGTGCTCACACTGAAATCAGCCACAGCGACTCAGACCCTTCGACTATAGTTGAATTCCTAGACAGTTTCACAAAAAATCCCACCTCATTTATACCCTAATTGCTACCAGACTAGGATCACATCTAATCTCATAGTAATTATATATTAGCTGTATACATTAGCTCTAGGATGAGATCTGATGTTTGCATACAGGTATTTATTTTATTAAATGAAAAGAAGACCTACCCAACTGTGGCATCGCATGCCTAGACTTCATTTGCCTCATGTGCCTTTTAAATCCCAAACCAGAAAAAAAGGTAACTTTAATTTCTATTTTGGAACAAGTCAAAGAGGGGGGGGGGAAAAGCCTAAAAGCATTGATATTAAAAAAAAAAGGAAGCAAAATGCAAACTAATTTGCTATTTGCTGTGAATACATTAGCACTGCGAATCTGCAAGGTGCCCTTTAACCTTTAAGGTGCCAGTGCAGTACTGCAACTGTCCAGGTGTCACACTGTCAGAAGATCAGGTGTACCTGGAATTCTTTTTGATTTCAGCTTTTGGGGTTTTTTTAGATTTATGATGGCTGTAAGTAGTATGGAGCCACAATGGAAAAGACTTGTAACTTGCTTTTTTGAGCAGTTTCACATTTGATCTATCACTTAGAATAAAATTCTTCCAAACACAGTTCTCTGTTACTGATGGGAGACCTCAGAAAATGAGTAATGGTTAAAATATGAATATGCTTTCAGCAGTGCACTGCTATCTAAAACGGACATTGACACTAAAGTGATTTTTGTCTTCAGATCAACATAGCCATAACTGCTAAAAATGCAAAGAAAAGAGCTCATGCAGCAAGCCATGCTAGTCACATCTAGCCCTCCTTTGCAAATTGTTTAATTGTAAGCATTCAGGGATTATTTTGCAGTTGTTGGTATCAAAATTAAAAATAGTCTCCACTGAATGTCTTTCAGAAGAGCTGAAGTTAGATGTTGTGAAAACACAAAGTAAATAATAAATAAAAGCCTCCTAATCAAGTGTCTTGATACCTCAACAAATAATTATCTAATGACTGGAATTTAACTTCAGAGTCAAATTCAGAACTTCCTTTTTAGCATTCATTCACCCCATCACAGAGATAATGTAATAAAGATTTTAATAGAACATTTTTATAAGCAGGAATGTGACAAATTTTTGTGATTCAGGGTTTTGAGACTTCAGATTACCAACTTTATTTCCAGCTAATCAAAAAAGAATCTCTCGAGATTCTTAAGCACAAACGAATTTTAGTGAGTATCCACAAGAAACAGTATCTAGGGCTTTTTAAATCGGGAAATTTTTTTTGTTCAAGTGCTTCCCCTGGGTGAATCCCCAGTCTGTAACGCACATACCTACTGCAGCTCACAGTCTACTGCAATTTTACATTTCAAAATCAACTAGGTGGGTATTTCTCCAGTCAATAATGTCAAAAGTACATTCTGAAAAAGGGAGAAAGACCTTACAGCCTTAAGACATCAAGTATTTTGAAAATGCTTAACTCTTGCGGTCTCCAGGAATTACAGGAATATAAAACTGCAGTAGCGAAATTGCTGACAAAATGCTTTTTACTAGTGGGCTCTTTGTCAGCTGCGGGAGGACTAATCAAAGCCTGAGGCAGCCTTGTTGTTGTTATAATTTCCTCTTTCCAAGAAGGCTGGTCTGGACACTGGAGTTTTTCACCTGATGAATTGTTGACTCAGCTGACGAGGCTTCACAACCAAATCCTGCTCAGGGTGTGCGATTCACAGGGCTGGCTGTAGGCAAGCTCCCGGTAAGCTGGTTTGTGTTGATGTCGCTTTGGACGTGTCTTGTTTTGGGAGCAATCGAAAAAACAGGTCACGGTGCGTAGTCTGGAGATCTCGCTGTTTGTGGTTCTCCCCAAATTTCAACATTTTGCATGCAGCAAACCACTTCAGGAAGCTTGGGGGTAAGTGGAGTCCCCTGCTGAGCAGCTAACAGGGGAACTGACACTTTCAGGGAAAGTGTGTCTAATGGCAGGGGATTACTATAAATCTCCAGGTTTGATGTACACCCTCGCTTAAATGTTATGGGAGTGGCTTCGGTGTCCTGCAGCTTCTGCATCCCACTTGTAGCTTCAGCCAGGCGTATTTATAAACTTATTGAAGGCCAAAATTTTTAAAGAGGAGTTTCAGCTCTTCTTAGAGATGCAAAAATAATAATTAAAAAAATCAGTCGTCGGTTTACCTTTCATCCCTCCTTCAGAGTGCTGTGCATTCTTATTATTTTCAAGTCAAAGTCACGACTTTGGGGGAATTTTGAGTCCTGTGATGATTGAATATTGAGTACATACATATTTATTTGACTTTAAGTAGAGAAAATAAAAGAAATAAACTACTTTATAAACAATCTCAGTGCATAGCATATAATACTGTGTTGTGTACTAAAAAAAAATTGATATGAAATTGACTTCTGAAGTAAGAAATAAACACCAAACTAGAAAATATTTAGTTTGTAAATGTAATGTTTACAGTTGTTTACACATACTCTTAAACACAGCATCTCCCAGACAGTGTTTGCGATTCACAGACTGCTGGGACCCTCAGCTTATTTCTGAAGGAAACTGTGAAAGATGGCTGAGAAACTAAATTCATACACAGCACACGACCTGTAATAGTGCAATTAATGGTTTTAACTCATTTTACAGTTTCCTGAACCCTTAGAGAAGCTTTCTAGATTTTATTTTGTGAGCCCTCAAGGTGCCAAAGATTCCTTGAGCTTTGACTTTTTCCCAAAAGCCCTCACCTGGGTGGCTCTAAAAACCCTTGATATCTCTCAGCTGGGCATAGGGCATTCAAGCAGGTGCTAAGTGTAACACGGATAAATACAGGTCAGGTCAGGTTTTAATTGCCTTATTTCTCTCCTAGCTTTGAGAAGTGGCTGCTGTGTTGTGATTGCTCTTCTGGTTACACGTGGAGGTACAGACTTTGGGGGAAGGGGGTGTGCCTGGGTTTTGTGTATGACCTGTACAAACAATGTGTGGTTTTTACAGAGTACTTTACCAGATCTGGCTATCAAAACATATTTTTTGTGGCTAGCGCAGCTGATGATCTGACAGCAGATATGACCTCAGCTTCGATGCTGCGGGGGTCCTCTAGCCCCTCATGTTATCACAGCAGCGAGATGAATACCGTGCTAGTGACCATCATCTCTTTCCTGCTTGAATGCTGTTCTTAGGCATTTTCTGCCTGACGGTACACCTCTCCAGAGAAGTGGGGATCTTAAGCTCAAAAGAATCCTGAAGTAAATTGTATTTCAGTCTCATCTAATTCCAGTGATATATCAAGTGCTGAACAAAAGAACCCAGAAATCACAGAAGAAATAACAGGAAAAACTTGAGATCACCTTTGTCCTGAATCAAGAGAAGTTCTTACTCTGCCCAGTAGGTAGAGGAGTTTGTAAATCTTGCTGTTGCTAATTCCCTTGAATGTATGACCCGTGAGATTGAAAGTGAGCTGATAGGAGATATCCTGTCCTGCCACACACTAACAGTTCAAAAATACATAGAACGTACAGGCAGAATGCCATCACCATTTTCCTACGAGAAAATGTTGGGAGTTGGTAGGTGCATTGGGGTGGACTTTCAATGACTCAAAATCTTTCTTGATTGTTGAATGCCTTTATAAGTAGCCTGTGTTTCTGCTGGGATTACGTGGGAAGCATTAGCCAACATGAAAATTAACCATTTTCACAGCAATTATCAATGATAACTTTCTCTAAGATTCACCTGTGAAGTCATCTGGGATTCCAGTTCTATCCAGTGAAATAAACAATGAATCTGTGAGCTCCTGGTTTTGTTCTGAAGTACGTGGCTATTGAGGCAAAAGTCATAATCACTTATTTTTTTCATTTTTAACTGCAATTTCTTATACCGTGAGCCTTTTTCTCTTCTGTGTGTTTTAATTATTGTTTTGCTTTGAAAACAAGACACGGCTTTGGCCATTTGCATAGCAAAATCAGGACCTTCATAGTGAAGTTTCATCCCTGAGTCTGCTGAGTTAGTGAAAGCAACTTGGGTAAGTCTGAAACCTCTAACTTTTTGGCTGAAATACGTATCAAGATTGATAGGGATAGTGGTTGAAAACCAGTTTTGCCAGTACTTCTCTGAAACAAAAAATGATTAGGACTGAAACTTACAGATACAGACTGTGCAAGTGTGTTTCCAATGAGGAGTTGAGAAAAGAAGGGCAATCGTTCAAGTTATTATTCAATGATGGGCTGAAACTTGCATTTGAGAAGCGAATTCATAACTTATCCTAGCTTAAATGGAAAGAGAAACACGCTTACCTGGAAGATAAAAAATAGTAATATTGTTCTCAACCATCTACTTAGGAAAATTGGGTGCAAATTGACAGAAATTGGTTATTGAAGCAGAGGTACCACTAAAACTGTGACTGATTCTATTAAGTCTTCTCCCACTTTATGCTGCAAAACAATCTCCATCTTCTTGTTAGGATGGCTGGACACAGCCCTGTAAGTGACTGTGTAGATTTCTTTTCCAGAGGCTGTAAAAATTTCTGATGTGCCTGTCGGGCCATGCACCAGTTACACTTCAGCATTAGCCAAAAATAATGACACTTCATTGTTACTGAAGTAACATAGCACAGCTTTTCAAACTTGGCCACCTACCCACGCGTTCCAACCTACGAAACACTGCAAGGGAAGAAAACTGGAGTGGGATCAACATCTGGCAGATCCATATCATAAATTAGAGAACTTCCCAAGGCTTTTCACTGAACCAGCCGCCCAGTTTGATCGCTGTCAGTGAGGTGCCAGGCTGGCACTGAGAGGGAGCGTAGTGAGAAGAAATCATTAATACAAACATTATTAATAAGTCACTGATTCTTTCGAAGATAAACTGAACTGGATATACAAACATCCTCAGTTGTATTTTTCAGGCTAAATCAAGGCACCAAATTATTGAAAACTGCTTGGGTCAGGGCCCCAGGCAAAGCGTGAAGGCACTGCGGTCGCTCCTCACCTGCCCGAGACTTTGCTGCCTGAACCCAGGGAAGCCCTGATGCTGAGCAGGGCTGTGACCTGGGACTAGGAGGCTATGAATGTGTGACGCTGTCACTGAGGTCTTGTTGTCTTTGCTGGAGGGCTGTTTACACTCAGGTGTGAAGTTGTAGTTGTGTCTGCCCCAGCTGGGTGACTGGCTGACTTGGCTACCGAGCTCAGACACAGACCTGGTCTGTCACTACGGGCTTTCCTAGCAACTACTGGACTTTTGGCTGGTCCTGGTTATTGTTACCAAACCTGCTTTGCCTTCCTTGCTCAGGTGTTGTGGAGATGCTGCTCCCACTGGCCTTGCTGCCACGCTGAGCACCTGCCTGGAGTCCTGTGGGTAGCTTGCCTGCTCCAGCCCACCGGCTGCCCGGGTGGGACGGGACACTGTCTCCAGTCCCGGGGCTGTGAGCCGCAGCCATTGACTGCCGCGTTTCACTCCCTTAGAGGACTTCAAGGAATTGAGAGACTTAGGATTCAAATGGAAGAGGACAGGGCACATAGGAACCAGGCTTTCTCTAATTAAAACCAAAGGACTCATTTATTTTGATGGGGAAGACTGTAGCCAATTGTAATCAAATTCACAAATGTTTTTTGAACCTATGTCCAACTTCTGCAAGCCACTCTGGATCTTTGAGACAGTCCTTCGAGCTTTCCATCTGTCACCCCAAATGAAATACTAATGGGTATAATTAAACAGAGGATGTAAAAAAGGGAAAAGTAAAGCTAAATGCTAATGTCAATGATGTACTTTGTTAGTGTTTTGTAATTAACTCCTCCCTCCCCCCCTTTTACAATCACTAAAGGACCTTGTGGACTAAGTTACTGTGCCATTGCTATCAAATGAGGTAGGAAATATTATTATCCTTTTTTTTTACCCCAGTTTACATTATGGCATATTAAATATTGCCATTGTTCCAATGAGTGAACTGATATTATTCACTGAGGTTTAACTCTAAATGTTTTCAGAGTTTTGGTTTCCATCACACATTTGACATAACTCAAATGTAACTAATTAGTGCTGACGTACAACTTTTCATTTATTGCGGTTTTTGCGGATAGATTTGTAAGGCATTTAATGTGATTACTTGTTCATTATGATACATTGCTTCAAATTGGAATCTGACTGTTTTTTTTAATAAGGATTCTGAAATCCATTTATATATCCTACATATAAAAGGCCTAACAAGAATCCTGTTATTTCTCTAACATAGTCGTATTGCTGTAAACATCACAGTGATTATGTTTTCACCAATTTATTCAAATATGCACAGTGCTAATACTTATTTCTCAACTTCAATATCATTTTGGAACCACTATCCCGAGAAGTAGATAATGTTAGAAAGAAGGCAAATTATTAATGCAGAGTGATGTAGTCATCAATAGGCTACAAAATACGCTTTTAAAATCATGCTTTTACAAACATGGTACACTCTGCTGTAGCACTGTATAGTCTAAAAGCTGCAGATATATTTTAGAAAACACTGATGAAGCCATTACTGCTCCATCCATTTGTTCATAGTATATATCATTATTCAAGAAATTTAAGAACTGTAATGATGGAAAATCACACAGAAAGAAAAGAAAAGGAACATGGACTTTGTCAGAAACAAGGGCTACATTTTTATTCAAGAGGCCCATAATGACGGAAAATCACAGTGAAAGGCACAGACGAAACAGGGATCCCATAAAGGACTGACACACCACAGTGTCACAAGTAGTAGAATAGTCATAGCAAGTGGATAAAAATAAAGAAAACAAAATTAACTAGAGAAGAGCTGGTCTCAGGGATGAAGCACAAAACAGAAACAAATCACAGCAAATGCTGAAGATTAATTTCAAAGAATCTGCTGAGAATGAGTGGAGAGACAAGTTGCATCAATATTAATGAAGCTGAAATAGAACTCCAAACGACCATGAGTACAAAATGGCACACAAAGCATTTTCTTTTAAATAGGTTGGAGATTGGATCACGAGACCCTTGGAAAAATGAACAGAATTCATAAAAAACGTCATTATGGGAAATGTGATAAACAATCACAACATAAATCTTAAAAGAACTATAGAAATATTAATTATCAGTGCATATATTTATTTTTAAACAATGGTTTATAGATGAGATAATCAGGGAAGTATGAGGAGAAAAGTATTTTCTGATATCTGATGACCTACAAATGTCTTAAAGGGATCTTCTAGATCTTCAGTCTTTGGTTTGGTTTTTTTTTTTTTTTTTCAAGCAGTCAGAGGTAGGCACCTCAAATCCTTAGGAATGTATTTCCTTGCACATAATGTGCAAGGAAATACTATTGCCCAACTTGAAATGAAAAAAGAATAAATATGTTATAGGTCGGCAGTTGGAACTCTGTGTAGGCAGGAAATAAACCTTTCTTCCCAAATTACTGAAGCTACCCACCCCTGTTAAACAGCCGTGACTACAGGCTGTGGAGCTTTCAGAGCTTCTCGGATTCTTGATATTAAAAACTTCTGCCCCACCAGCTGACAAATGTGTTCACTCCTTGTCAGGTAGCCTATGGTTAGAACCAAGGGGTCACACTTTAAGAACCTGATTTCTAGAAAAGACCAACACAAATGTGTAATTTCTCAGATGATGTTGTCAGGAGTCCTGTAAACGGTAACTGGTGTGTCAAATGTCATAAGCTCTGCCTTCGAGAGAAAGCAGAGCAAATGAGCACCTTTCCCTTTAAAGATTGCTCTTCCCTATGAAAATGCCTCCCAACAGGCAAAATTTTAGTGTTGTGGAGATGCAATCAATTGATCTGTTTCACTTCCGTAACAGGTTAAACTATTAAAGCTTTTGCAGCTAACGCAAGAATGGCTGCGTGTTTTTCCTTCCTCCCATAACAGGTCACTGGTGCTGTTTCAGGGCCTTCCCACAGCTTTTCAGCCGCAGCCTTCTCCACTTCAGGGCTCTCGCTGTGCTGGCTGTAAACACGCTAAGCTTTCTTTTACATTGCAGCAAAGATGTAATAATCCAAGTGCAGCTACAGAGAGGAATAAAAATACTTTGTAAGCCAAAGTTTTGGTTTGAAAGGGATATAAAACATTGGCATAAATGTACCTAAAGAGGTAGATTGCATTTGGCAGAAGAGTAGTTATTTGTGTTAGACCACACTCTGGTGTTTCTTGGGGGGGGGGGCAGGCACTACACAGTGACAGCCCATAGTTAAACTCTGCCTGAAAAGCCCTCTGCACAAGTTGTTTGGGTTCTGAAATCCATGTTTGTGAAATCTGTATTCAAGCGTTCACACTGTTAAGTTCTGCTTTGGCTGAACCCCCAAAAATACAAGCACGGTGAGGCAACAAGATTTCTGCGATCGTGTCTTATTTTTTAACACAGTGATACTGAACTTTACCACTTTAAGTAATTTCTCAGCGTGTGGTAACAGGATTTCACTGTCTTTCCAGCACTCCTCCAGGGAGGTGTCCTCAGGCTGTTGGCTGATCAGTGAGCACTTCTGGCGTGCCCCTCTCTGTCCTGCTGTGTGCATCCTCCATCCCAGCAACAAGCAGGGCAGGGGTCTCTTTGTATCATTGACATTCTCATTTTGGGAAAACAGAGCATGGGATACGGTGTGAAGCTGACTGCTAAACATTGATTTGTAGTCAGCTGAGTTGGCATCTTAATAGTTGTTGCCAGATAGGTGATGGTGTTTGCAAGGCAACTGTGAGATGAAGGCTGTTGCTGTCTGAAATTGCTGTGGATCTTGGTTTGTGCTGGCACCCCCAATAATGTTCACATAGAAGTTGTTTCCTAAGTTACAACATGGCAAATCCCATGTTTACAGATGAGAGTACTGCACGGTTTGGAGTAGAAAGTTACGAGCAAATTTGTAAGTAAATTATGGGGGAAACACTGGTGTTGAGTGAAGATCTGCTGAGTGGGTAAGCTTTTTCAAGTGGAGAATTACGAAGTTACAAAGTAGCTAAGAGGTCCTCACCTGAAGACTGAAATGATTGTGTAATTGTGTTGTGACTTTTTTTAATACAAAAGAACCATGACATTTATTTATATATATATATACACACATATGATCTGTGGTTTAAGTTGCTTTTTGGGAGGGATTTTTATAATAGAGTAACTAGGAAGTAATAATTGGATTTTTATCATAACCACAAGAATAAAATGCCAACAGTGTGCAACTAGTATTTACATGGAAACGAAAGCATTCTAGAAAATAAAGCTTCATTGTATTTACAGAAATCACTGTAATTCTGACAAAGAACAGAAACTGCGATCTCGCTTTTGCTGGGGCTGTGGTGCCAACGCAGTATTTCTGAATTGGACTGAGGTGTACACCCACGTGACCATTCCAGCAATGTACCTTCATGAGGCAAAACTTCTAGATCACTGCGGTTGCAAAATCTTGAAATTTTATACATTTTCATAAGCAATCTTATTTTGAAGGTATAGACTATATACCTTGTTATCATCCTTCTACACGCATAGCTTTGATGCACCTTGGTGCTTTAGTGAATAAGCCTGGAGGAACATTTTTCTGCCCCTTTCAGTGCACCGTGCTGGGCTCAGCATCCAGCCAGTGACTCTCCATCATTGCTGCTGCTGTTGCAATTCTTCTGAGGGCTCTGGCTGACCTGGCGAAGGCTGCAGATTTTCCAGGGCTTAAAGAATTCTTCACTATTTTGTAAATAGTGTCCTAACTATTGCTGGTGAGTAACTCTTCTTCTCAGCCTCTAGAAATGTAGATGAGTAGTATTGATCAATTTTATCTCAACACTTCAAGCTATGAAATAACAGACACTTTAAATAAAGAATTTCTGCCTGATTGCAGAATCGCAGAATGGTTTGGGTTAGAAGGAACCTTAGAGATCACCCAGTTCCAACCCCCCTGCCATTATGTTGCTCAAAGCCCCATCTGACCTGGCCTTGAACACCTCCAGGGATGGAGCATTCACGACTTCTCTGGGAAACCTGTGCCAGTGTCTCATGACACTCACAGTAAAAAATTTCTTCCTAATATCTAATCTAAATCTCCTCTCTTTCATCTTAAACCCCTCTTGTCCTATCACCGCACTCACTGATAAAAAGCCTCTCCCCAGCTTTCCTGTGGGCCCCTTTAAGCACTGGAAGGCTGCTATAAGGTCTGTCCTTCAAAGTTGTTTTTTGTTTTAATTTTACAGCTATTTTGCAAATTATATATTACACAGCATTTTATAGGTATGTCTAGTGCATGAAAGGTATAGTTTTCATTTTACTTATGCAGTTTATTAGGTATCTCATCAGTCTGTTCTTTCATCAAAATAGGCAGTATCTTATCAGGCTAGAATGTAACTTAATGTGCATTAGACTAGGCCTAGAATTAGGTTTGTGGCATTTTCTGTGAGAACGCAGTTTTGAGCTCAGTTATACAGATTTCTCAATACATTTTTACACTGTGTTCAATATATGAAACAAAATGAAGTCATTGAATCTATCACAAAAATACTACATGACACATTTTTGTGCTGTAGAAGAGAAATGTGTAATGTCTTTGAAAGCTAGCAAGAGTCTACAATTCTTGCAAGGACATTTAACCGCAGAGAGTTACAAAATCTAGACTAAAATTTTAGCTTTCTATGTTGCAAGTTCAAATTCACACCACACACAAAATCTAGAACTTACAGACACGTTACAGAAAAAAAATACAATATTCCCTAAAGTTTCTTCCTTGCAAGTATCGCCCTAGGTTGCCGAACATGCTCAAAGATTTATAGAAAACAGATTCCAGAATAAATCCTTCTATGGGCTTATCCTTGCTCAGCGTTCTTGCAGGTTTGGTTTGGGTTTTTCATAGGTACACAGGTATAGGCCAAACTCAGAGACAGAATACTGGTAGATTAAGACATCTCCTTCCATGTTGAATAATACCCTTCAAAGCACGAGAAGCATTTTAGACTTGTGTTCATTTCTCATACTTGGTTGTTCAGCTATCAAGCATCTTTATTAATCCACTCCTCAGTGTCACCATCCCCAGCACTCAAAATTCAATCTAAACCTTTTTCTTAGACCAGTACAATTTATTTTCTCCTAAAAGTGTTTTTGTGTCTTAGAGTTTCATTTGTAGCAGGGGGGAAAAAAAGTGCTCATCCTAGAACGATCGTAGCATCTTTGAAGCCTAGGAAAAGCCCAGTATTGTCCTCTCCATGATCAATCCCATTTTAAGGTATTTTTCTCTGGTTTTATTAGTAGTAATCATAGAACTATTTTTATTTTAGATTAGTTTTTTTGGTTTTTTTTTTTTTTTTTTACAGTCATTCTGCTAGGCCACTGAAAAGTTCAAAGCAGTCATTTTGGACTGAAATGTCATTAATTCCAAGGTAATTTCTACTAGAATACCTCTCTCTTCTTGGCTTTTTCTCTCTCTGTGAGCAAATCTGTCTTTCACTATTCTGACTATGGAAATCTCAGGATGCATCTTGCCTGTTAGTGACATGTTCTGTGTTAAAGTCAAGAAATTCAGCTGAAATTTCTGGACTCATGATCTAGAAATATTAATATATGCCAGATCAGACTGTCTTGCTTTATATGTTTCTACACTGCCAAATTCTGGGTTATTGCAGAAAGGGCTGAGAGATGCTTTATGCCACCACAGCAATCTTGACTGACTTAGGAACAGCACTAACATCGTTAACAACCTGCTATCGTTCTTAAAATGAGAACAGTTAGCACAATACATGGAAACCAGTAAATATAAACCTCAAAGTACAGTATGAATTTAAGTGTATAAAGAACAGTACAAAGTTAGATTCTCTATGAAACTGAATGAACGCACAATAGAACAAATGCTATTGAACCCTACCAAACACAACATTTAAAAATACTGTCTTAAAGCACAGTTCAGCTGGGCAATGACTACCTTTAAACTCCACAGAACTCTGTGAATGCCAGTCAGTTCAGGCTGTGTCCTTGAGTAGTGTTTCTTTTTAGTGCTGAGTGTATTTATTAGTGGGAGCCATCCAGTTCTCTCCAAGTGCCCTGGACCCAGGCAATTCGGGAGTGGTGGTGTGCAGAAGCAGCTGGGTTCTTCTCACCCCCTGGGTTGCACTGAACATTGTCTGGTCACAGCAAGGATCAGGGGCTCTGTCTTTATTCTTTCAGTTCTACAAAACCACTTATTTTTGCAGTTAACAGTGACTTTGCAGTAAATATATGTTCTGAGGAGCAAAAAGCAGAGAGTATGTTGGTGGCACAAACCACAAGGTGTTTGTTTTATTACTCTCCCTTAAACATTGTTTTTAATCAGGTAGAGTTGCTCCAGTGCTGTTTGACTTCTGCACGTGTTCCAGCTGTACAATAAGTTGTGTTTGTGCAGTGCTTCTGTGTTGGAGAGTTGACATTGAGATGATTGCTCTCTAGATGTTTTTTCCATTAAACTTATAAAACATATTTGAGTGTATTACGGTTAAAATTATTGTGGTTTAAACTGTGTATGCCAGTTTAAAATGAGGTTTTCACTATTATGACAGATTTGGATAGGCACATTCAACCGAGTAAGGCAAACCATGACTCTAAAAGCCACTTGAAATCAAAAGCATGTAAGATGAAATGTTACATTGTCAGGATATGGTTTCTAGCTGAAGGAATCAAACGCTTTAAAACCCAGTATCTGTCCGTAGTGAAGTGGCCATGCTAACAGTAAACTAGATATAGAGGTTAATGGGTGGAGGGGGGGATTAATACAGTATGTGTGTTGGAGGAACAGCATAAATTATAAAGAATAACATTCCAACTTACAAATTTTTTCACACACAGCACTGACTTTTGCACCATATGTAGAGAGGCTGAACTACAGCAACAAAGGTAGTGAGAATCTTAACAATTTCTTTTTCTCTTCCAGAGTTCAGCTGTCTTCCCAGATAGCTAAAATCGTAATTATACTTATTGTAGGCTCAATTGTTTTTACGTATGTACACACACATACACACACACACCCCCTCCTTCAGGTAGCAAACTCCTTATGCCTTTATTGTGCTCATGAATTGGTAGGAAAAAAAAGTTGAGCTTAACTAGCTGCTACACAGATACCACCTTTCTGGTCACAGACAAATGTTCAGCAGAGTAAATATTTTTATTTTAAGACCGTAAAAGAGTTTATCTTCTGAGAGCTATCAAGCCTGCACTAAAAATATGGACAATAAAATTGTCTGACAAAATGTTAGGATGATGAGAAAACTTAATAAATGGATAAGCTTCCCAAAAATAGCCTTTCAGCGAGTTTGTGTCTTATTAATAGAACTGGGCAAACCCCTGCCTTACTGTTGCCATGAGATTGTCTTGCATAACCCTACTTTCAGGACAAGTATGAATAAGAGTGGGCACTCTTGAACTCTAGAAGTGTGGAAAACTAAGAAGTGTTTATTTTATTCCTGAAAAGGAAACTAATTTTGGTTACTGAAGCTTGTTATTTAGGGATGTGAAGGATGCAGGGGCAGCTCTGCAGATTTTTATAAATAATTTCTGTTAATTTAAATTTTTCCGAATGTTTTGTAATTTATTAGCTTCATTCAACAGCTAAGTAACTATATTTTAATCCGAATTAGCTGGTTGATATTCCTTTATTTTACATTTTAAATGTAAAAAGTTAGATTTTTAAGACAGGAGAAAGACCATACAATCATGTTACCAGCAAGAACTATTATTGATTATCACTATACTAATAAAAGCTCTGAACAGATCAAGCATTATTTTCCTCAACAATATTGTTGCAAAAATATCATGGCACTAAAAAAAAAAAGAAATGTATCAGCCATTATTTGTGTGTAATTCCAAATTAGGCCTAGTAACAATGTCCTTTCTTAGGAAAAAAGAAAAAACATTTTTTGAAAAATGTTCAAGATTATATTCCTTTTATTGTGACAGAGATGATATATAATCTGATGATGCTCTCACCTTGACTCCTTCACTCTGGTGTTTTTCAACTTTTGAGAATTTTATTTTATGGACTTAAAATAGGAAGCGCTATAAGAACAGTTTTTACTGACTTCTCTCCTTCAATTTTCTTAGCAGGCAAACACTTGATGGTGTCTGCCTTTAATGGTTTGGAGAAGCAGAGTCTGAGTCAGAGAAAATGTCTTTAATTTTTTTTTTTTTAGGAGTCCGGGTCCTGATTCTGTAATATTCCACAATTAATTTTTCATGGATTCCAAATCTTTCATCTTTTCTTGAAATCTATATTTTATTCCCAGATTTATTCTCTCAACTCCTCTGTCAGTTATTAGATTGCCACATGAATCCTTTTAAGTGAATCCCATTGTGTTTACGATGAGCTTCTCTTGTGCGTACGCCACCTTTATAAATCTAAATAAGCACAAACAAAAATCTAGTAGTGTGCCCAACCACCAGTGCCCCTTTGAAACCAAAAAGCATACAGATGCTTGGTGCACTTCTCTGGGCACTGGGTATTTCACCTTTACAGTGCTTCCCACTCTGGTGCAGGATTGTTGGGTTGGAAAACAGAAGACGACCAGGAAATTTGAGTTCACACCCCTCCTTGCAGCGAACAGCATCCCTCTTTGTGCCTTGATGTTTCCTTTTCATTTATGTTATTATTTCCACAAGGGTCCAAGTTCTTGTTCACGATTTCCTTGCAAGCCATAATCATCTCAGGAAGCTTTTGAAGCTTGTGATCACTAAAAAAAAAGCCTATAAAGGACATTCTAAATAACAGCATCACATACTTTGACAGGGCCAATTTAGGTTGGGAGAATTGTTGTTTTTGTGCTGTAGACTTATTTATTTATTTTTGGCAATTTTTTTTAACAAAAGTTAGATGAAGTTGGGTGAAAAAGGAATTCTGTTTCAGTTAAAATATTTTAAAAGATTCGCAGAAGGAAATTGCACGTACAGCTAAAGTTCTTGGCAGATTCTGAAGATAACAGATTACAACAGAAGAAAACTGATCTAGACAGAATGCAGATAAGCTGTAATAATTATTGACTCAGATTAATGTGAAATATTTTTTTTCCTGTACAAATTATGTAATCAAGACAATGCTATGCAGGGGAATTGGTGACCTCAATGACTCTTGCAGCTGGTTAACTATCAAATTGTCCAGCACACAGACAGATAAACACATCGTGCAAAGAGTCAGAGTAAATGAGGTAACACCAGGTTGGCTTCCCGTCACCAGGGGGGTCTGCAAGAATCCATATTAGGGCCAGTACTCTTTGATGTGCTCATAGATGACTTGGATGCAGGACTTGATGGTTTAATAACTAGGTTTGTGGATGATGTAAAACTGGGTGGAGCTGTTGACATTCTTGAGGGCAAAGAGGCCCTGCAGTGGGGTCTGGACAAATTGCAGAGCTGGGTGATCGCCAGCCGCATGAAGTTTAACACGGGCAAGTGCATCTGGGACACAGCAAGCCTGGATATCCATACAGACTGGGGAGTGGGAGGCTGGAGAGCAGCCCTGTGGAGACCTGGGGATTCTGGGGGGATAATGTTCAACTTGCCATTGAACACGAGCCAGCATGAGTTAGCAGTGTGCCCTGGCAGCCAAGAGGGCCAACTGTGTCCTGAGGCACATCAAGCACAGCATCGCCAGCTGGTGAAGGGAGGTGATTGTCCTGATCTACTCTGCACTGGAGCGGCCCCACCATGAACACTGTGTGAAGTTTTGGGTACCACAATATAAAAAGGTTATCAAGCTACTGGAGAGTGTCCAGAGGAGGCCACCAAGTTGGTGAAGGGTCTAGAGGGGCAGTCCTACATGAGTGATACAAGAAGCAGTTACTATTACAAAAAGTGCAATATTTTGATTTAAGCTAAAGTGAAAGTAACTGTATCTTTTGGAAGTTACAGAGACACCAACTGTTCCTCTGATAGTGTGTTTTTCTTGATAGCATGTTTTTACTTTTTCAAATAGTGCCTTTCTCAGACAATACTGTTCAAAGGATGTCTTTCCTTATCTAAAATACAAGGTCACAAAGAGAACTGGCTGCAAAGCCCCAATTAGCAGAGGTTTGGCTGTTGTGAAGTTCATACTAAAAATTACTCTTTGGAAAGCAATAAAATATGCATAAGATTTCAGGGAAAACTTAAACATATGCATGTAAGTGGGACATATATGCTGTCCCCACCTCTTGTCTCGTTACATGTGATTGTTGGAAATCATCCCCTCATGCGTTCAATGCCAAAATCACAGAATGTCCCGACTTGGAAGGGAGCCGCAGGGACCGGCGAGTCCGAGTCCTGTCCCTGCACACAACACCCCAACATTCACCCCGTGTGACTGAGGGTGTTGGCCAAAGTCTTCTGGAATATTGTCAGGCCGCGCCTGCTTCCCTGGGGGCCGTCCGGTGCTCCCGCATCCTCTGGGGGAAGACCCTTCCCTTCTCCCCTCCCCTGGCATCTTCCCGCCGTCCCCTCGGGGCCTGGCGCTGGTGCCCAGAGCCCCGCGCCTGCTGCTCCTCCCCTCGTGGGGAAGGGAAGCGGCTCGTGAGGTCCCCCCTCAGTGTCTTCTTCCCCGGGCTGAGCAGACCCCGTGGTTTCAGCCTCTCCTCACGCCATTTCCCCCTTTAGACCCTTCAGCCTTGTGGTTCTGCTCTGGGCTCTCGCCACGGCTTGGGAGGAGGGGAAAGGCGCGCGGGAGGGCGGGGCTGGCGGGACGCGGCGGCGCGGAGCTCCCGCTCCGCCCTCCCGGGGCGACCTTTCCCCTCACGCCGCCGCCGCCCAATGGGCGCGCGCGGCCCCGCCTGTTCCGCCGGCAGCGTCCGCGTGTGAGGGGCCGCCGCGCGCCGCTTCCTCCTCCTCCAGCTGAGGTGAGGGCGGGGGGGGGGCCTCTCTCCCCTCCCGGCACCGGGGGTTTGGCGGGGTAGGGGTTTCTCTTCTCGTGGTAGATTTCATCCTGCCCTGCTCCTCTCTTTTCTGCTTCCAGATGCCCCCCAAAAAGGGAGGCGACGGGGTGAAGGCGCACCCGATCATCGGGAGGTTCGGGACGTCCCTGAAGATCGGGATCGTGGGGCTGCCCAACGTTGGGTACGTGGGGGCGCGGGGCCCCGGCGGGTGGTGCCGAAAATGCTGGCAAATAAACTCTGTCAGGCTCGCCTTGGAGTTTAGCAAACAAACCTAGTTTATTACAGCGTGAAGGGATGAAGGAGGGTGTGGAACTGTTGAAGTTGGTCCAGAGGAGGCTACGAAGAAGCTGAGAGGGCTGGAGCAGCTCTGCTGCGAGGACAGGCTGAGAGTTGGGTTGTTCAGCCTGGAGAAAGCTCTGGGGACACCTTAGAGCAGCCTCCCAGAACCTGAAGGGGCTGCAGGAAAGCTGGGAAGGGACTTTTTACCAGGCCAAGTAGTGATAGGATGAGGGGGAGTGGCTTTAAATTGGAAGGGGGAAGATTTAGTTTAGACATTTGGAAGAAATTCTTACGGATGAGAGTGGGGAGAGCCTGGCACAGGGTGCCCAGGGGAGCTGTGGGTGCCCCCTCCCTGGAGGTGTTCAAGGCCAGGTTGGATGGGGCCATGAGCAGCCTGGGCTGGCGGGAGGTGTCCCTGCCCGTGGCAGGGGGTGTGGAACTGGGTCATCTTTAAGGTTCTTTCCAACCCAAACCGTTCTGTGACTCTGTGATTTCCTTTAATCGTGTGTAATGAGATAAGAGATGGTTACAGACTGTGCATCCCACTTAAATGCATGTGTATCAGTTTTCTTATGCATATTCTTTAGCTTTGCAAGGACTAGTTTTAATAGCATTATGAACAGCCAGTTCTCTGTCTGGCCTTGCATTTTTAGGTAGAGAAAGAATGCAAACAGAGGTGAGTGTAGAAAATGACACGTGTGTTCAGCACATATCATACTTAAGATGTTATCATTTCTTGAAGAAAAGCATTCGGAAAAAACGCCGTTTGCAGAAAAACATGCTGTAAGAAAACATGCTATCAGAGGGACGTTCTGTCTGATTTTCAAAAATAGTTACTTGGATGAAACTTAACTGAAGTTAGTTAGAAAACTAATTCTGGAGAAAACTAATTCTACTTTAGCTTAAATTAGAAATGGAACATTTCTTGCAGTAGTAACTACTTCTTGTATCATGGCCGGAGCGGTTGAGCTGGTGCGCAGACAGGGATGAGGCCTGTGGGTGTGTGCGTGGGGCAAGGGGGATGCGGTCTGAGTCTCTTTGCTCTGTGACAGACTTGTGTCTTTAGCCCGGAGTACTTTTAGGTGGAGCTGTGTAGAACACCCAGGTATCGTGAGACTGGTATGGACAAGTCTGGACAAGATAATAGTCAAGGATTAAAAGAAAAAAAAGCCTTAACAATTGCTGGATTTTATAAAATACTGAGTCTTTTGCATTTCCTTACCTCCCCTCTTGTGTATGTGTAATTCATGTTTTTATGCAAGTAAACATGCATGCATGAACGTGCAAACATATTGTCTTTTTTTTTTGAGAGAGAGATGAAGCATAGAATGGATTGGTTTGGAAAGGACCTTAAAGATCATCCAATTCCACCCCCCTGGGCAGGGACACCTTGCATTGGATCAGGTTGCTCAAAGCCTTATCCAACCTGGCCTTGAACACCTCCAGGAATAGGGCAACCATGACTTCTCTGGGCAACCTGGGCCAGTGCTTCACCACTCTCACAGTAAAAAAATTCTTACTATCTAATCTAAGTCTTCCTCTCTTTCAACTTAAAACCATTATTCTTTGTCCCATCACTGCACTCCCTGACAAAGAGCCCCTCCCCAGCTTTCTGGTGATGTGCACAGGAAGGGCTTAATGATACCACAAGTGTCATTAGCAGTGAAGAGTTCCACTCTTGAAACTTCTTCAGAGTTTGTAATTAAAAAAGTTGTGTAAGTAACGGTTTGGGAGAGATGATGGAAGATGGACCGTTGCTCTCTCTGACACTTCCCATCTGTAGTTCTTATGGCTACTCAAAGGAACACTTAGAACATTTATACAGGATGATAAATTACCTAGAGAATATCTGTGTGAAACTATTTGTATTAATTTCTGTATTGTATTTACTGAAAGAAGTTCTCAGCATTCTCTAACTTTAAATCTTTAAAAAATTGGAGGAAAAGTCTTTGTGCATGTCTCAGAGCCATAAATACTGCTTTCTTATCTTTTCATTATAATTTATTCTATTTTTTCAGGATGTAGGTAAGTTGGACACCAGAAAGGAAGTAATTAGCAGTAACATTGTATGTCCACAGGGAAAAGTGGCATTTGCAGTTATGTTATGATTAACTCTCAGAGAAAATTGTGACTGACTTTTGCACACCTTGGCTGCATGCAGGGCAGCTTTCAGATTGAGATTTTTTTTTTTTTTTCCCCCAGTGGCCGAGAAGTTATATGAAACTGAAATATCCCTCCCCCCCCCCGCCTCAATCCAATCCCAGAATATTTATGGTAGATTATTCAGGAGCTGATTAAGAACTTTCTCTTAGCAATAACTCAAAAATTGCTTTCTTTTGGTTTAAAAAAGCCAACTAAGAAAACAATCTGCTACATGGTTTAAGTGAAAGTGTTCTCTTTTTCCTGATACCACTTATTTTTTTCCCCCAGTGATATTTAACAAGGATGAAGAATGTTTGATAAGGTATAACTGCGTTTTCATATGCACAGAAGGTTACTTGTAATTGATTAACTGATGTGATTTGCTTTCTGTGCCCCTTTTTTTTCTCTTTCATTTGTTGACTTTTATTGCTTACATACTGAAATTGTGTTAATACGTTAAAAAAAACCCTGAAAAAGCAATGCAGTTTTGGAAGGAGCTGGTGAGTCTTGGCAAAACTATTTCACTCAAAATAAGTTTCAAGCATTCTTATCCGTTTCTCACTGTGTGCTTGAAGAAAATGAGTAGTGGCCAGTAGAGCTTTTGACTTTAAATTTCTTAGGTAGTTGAAATTTGCAACGTAGTCACTCGGGAATTTTCAAGATCAGGGACAAGAGCTAAACATTGTTGGGTTTCAGTGTATTTGAAAGTGTCTTGTACTAGATAAGGGCAGTGATCACTGTTCCTTAAGTGAAGGGAAAATTCAGTATTGCTTTTGAGTTGGAATAAGGTGTGTTTCTATCCAGCCCTTTTAAATACTTCTAATTTGAACTTCTTTAAGAATGTGTGTATTTCATTTATAGGAAATCCACTTTTTTCAATGTGTTAACGAAGAGTCAAGCGGCAGCAGAAAATTTTCCTTTCTGTACTATTGATCCAAACGAGAGTCGAGTTCCTGTGCCAGATGACAGATTTGACTTTCTATGCCAGTACCACAAGCCTCCAAGGTAACTCAAATTCTTAATATTTTTCTTCAGTTAAGCAGCCGAACCTAAAGTTTTCATAGATGTTTAATGCAACTATAATATCTTTAATTAAAATTTTACTGAGATCTGTTTTAGAATGTGAAATTATATCTGTACCTATATTATACACCCCTCCCACACCGAGTGTGACCTTTGTGGTATGAGTCATTGCTCAACACCATTTGGTGCTGTCTTTGAAGGTAGTGGCTTCCAGGTGGCGTAGAGGATCTTCTGAAGAGATTTGGAAAATGAACAGTAGTGGACATACCTAACATGTCATGAGATTCCTCATTTATAAAATTTCCATCCTGAATTTTGTATCGTTCAAAATGTGGTGTATGCTGTAGGCAGCCAAACGAGTATTTGTAAACATACCCGTGTCCTCAGTCTTTTGGTGATAAGCTTTATGGGCAGCCTTTTCCCCACCCATGACTCTTTCTCTCCTTTTTATGGGCTCTGCTACTCGTTACCTGGTGTATTCATAGATATTCATACAGTGTATCTCTTCTAATTGTTTCCTTATTCAAGGAGTGCATTCATTTTGCCGTATCGATGGCATTTGCTATTGACTATTTCGGTAATCTGCTCCATATCCAGTGTGGGAACTGGATTTTTGCTTGAACAGGGAAATTTAAAGTGCGTTCAGAAAACAGAAACTTAAATAGACATTTGTGACTTGTTAAATTCAGTTTGCAGTTACTTGCAGAGGTGTCTTGAGTGAAGGAGTGTGCGTAAATCATAGGGCAATTTTGCATGCACGTCTGTGCTTTTGTTCAACCCTTGGGCCTCTGTTTTAGAGCCAGATCACACCCACGATTAAAAGAGATTGATTAGTCACTGATCAAAAATCCATTTGTTAACTAGATTTTCAGGTCCAAACAAGTTGCTCCCATCTGTAGTTCGTGTGCACTTTTTAAATACCAGAAAATGCATTAATATGGACCTGTTTGGTTTGTAGGTGGATTGTTATAACTGTTTATCTTGGTTTTCTTAAGTGAGTATTAAGCGCAGTTGTTACTGTATGGATTATTAAAGAAAACTCTGATGAATTTACGACAAAATTTCTGGCTGTTGGCTGGACAGAGACAGTGGTGTGGCTTTTAAGTTTTATTGACAGATTTGTTTGAAATTGTAATGTTATTGCTGCTTTGGCCACATTAATAGTCTGTTTCTTAATTATGGCTGGCTACTTCTAAATTAATTGTTGAAGTGACAAAGAGATCATTATCTCTTATGATTTTAGTATTTCACAGTAATGATATAAAGCAGTGATAACTTGTGATAATTCAGTTGCATAGTAGACTGAAGTAACTGTTCTTGAGCTGTTTGTGCTTGTCTGTCTGAGACTAACTCAGGAAGAGAAAGCTGTGGTCATAAACATATACAACCGAATTGTAATTTAAATTCTTTAATTTCTCTTGTATAGTCTTGATTTTCATCTTTATGTAATATATTCTGTGTTAATTTTCTACTTGTTCAGATTAGTAGATGTAATCTATGCACACATAATGTTTCATAAACATAGAGCTGTCTTTAAATTAGAATCTTGTCTAGCCTCAAGATTTTGTCTTAAAATCTGAAGCATTCATGTTTTTTTCCCATGTGTTACATTTAGTCATGATATAACTCCAGTCGTTGTTTGGAGGTGAGGGAAAAAAAGAGGGGAAGGGATTTTAAGTAAGGTAGCGTATGACAGGTTGAAGTGACCTTACCTTCCTGCCTGCTGTGGGCGAGGGAAGGAAGAGCGGGGCTGGGCTGGGAGTCGCTGTCTGTCACACTGGGCCAAGATTGCTGTTACAGGGAGATGGGCTCTGTTGCTGAGAACATTGCTAGTATGAGTTTGCAGCCACTCTGCCATCGGCAGAAGAGTTGGCTCTTGAGGTACCATGTGTTGCTTGAAGATCTGTTCCAAACTCCAAAAGAAGGCGGCATCAGCTTGGATGGTACTGGTGCACAGTTGCTTGCTAGCCCATGCTGAAAACTGCCTGATGTTACTTAATTGGAAATGTAAATATTAGTAAATGAAATCATGTAGGCAACAATTTAGAGATTATTATGTAAAGGTAAACCTATACTTAATAGATTAAGGTACCCTGCCAGAACTTATAACCTATTTTTTTTTTTTTCTGCAGTAATGGGATGATATGACTGCTTACAATAAATAAGTTCAGTGATACAGACTGTACATAGAAGGTGGGCTCTAAGAACTTCCATTAAAAACTGCTTTGGTGCTGCCAAATGAAATAGATGAGCAAATGTCCTTGAGCTGTAATGTTACTTATTGCTCGCTTTCTTGTGTGAATGAAATTGTGGATATCAAAAATAATTCTGAATGCTTGTTGTTTTAAGGTCGTGGTTTGTATTCGATTACTAACTTAATTTTTGCATTTAAACTACTACTTTTTTTTAAAGTTTATACAATATTCAGTGAAAACTTGTATTTGTTACATTGTGCCAACATGTAGTTTTTTCAGAAAGACTGTTGGCTTTTTATTTTGTTGTGCTCCTTGCCATGTTCTGCCAATATAGATGCTCTCGGGCAAGGTCTGATGGTCTAACGATTGATTTAGTTCCACTTCAGTAGTTGGAAAGAGAGTCTTTTCTTTGAACTGATTACGTCTGTAGGAACTAAAGCAGAAGGGTATATCCCCCCCATCTATGAACCTTAACCAGGTAGCAGAGGATGAGATCTGCTAATTCTAAAATGGACAAGAGATGTTCTTCATCTCAGCAGGTAGCTACTTCCTTGAAAACTGAGACTTGGAAGCCAGAAACTGTTGATCTGTTAAATGCAGTTAATATTGTAACGGGATTTAGTAACTTAATGAAAGCTTTTATAAAGCTGTTCTCATGCAAATGGGGTTATAAGGAAGAGTGAGTAAAATGTCAGTAGTTTGCTTCATCCTTTCTCAGGTTATCAGTATTCATTTGATCTCTTGTTTGTTTGCACTTGTAAACGGGTGCATGGTCTTGCACATGTGTTCACAAACACAATGCTTATTGCAACCACCAACATTTTATTTAACTTAGACTGTGTTAAATATGTTTTAGGTGTCTTTCTCAAACTTAAACTTTAATGCAATCCAGGTTATCTCACAGGAGAGTAACATGTAAAGTGCAACTGCTCCTCCAGCTCTGGGGCTTGGTGTATTTCAGGATCTCTGTCCTTTTTGTCAGCAGATTGCTTTGGTTTGTTCTGTTGCATTGTAGACTGTTAGAATTCATGCATTTGGGTGTCCAGTGCTCAAGTGAAGGTTACTGAAAATCTAGGCAGTAACTTACATTGTTGATAGGTCATGAAAGTCCTATGTAATATTAAATAAAAGTTCTGTCGAACTTAGTGTAAGATAGCATGCCCAGCTACCTGATAAAGGTTTGAAGTCAAAATTATGTAATTGGTGGAAAGTGCTACTTAAAACCCAGATCAGCAGGGGGACTTTAATTCCAGAGTGAAACATTAATAACTTAGCTGGATGCAACTCTGATATATCAGCATCTATAAGTGAACCCCATTTTTTACAGAAAACGACTAGGAAATATATCCTGTTGCTGATGTGCTTCTCCCTTTGATGTTACTGAGTTTGCCTGCTCTGCAGTTAGTTCTGAGCTTGTGTAAATCAGCGTTACTGTGATGCTTGTGCTGAAATTTCAAATTAATAATTTGCCAGCAATGAATTCAAGATCTTAAGTAGTGGTGACTTGATCCATCTCTTCTACCGTGGTGGGAGAAGGCAAAATTTAGTTGTATATTGTTAATATTTTTATTTGTATTACTGAAGAGTTTGAGAATGCAGATATTGGACATACATGGAACACTGAGTATGTGTCTTAATGCACATTGAATCTCTTACCATTTTATAAGTCATGTAAGTGAAACTGTATTAGATTTTTTCACTTCTGGTTCACGTGCTGTTAGGTTAAAGTCTTGATTGTCAGTGTCATGGATAAAATGCCCTGAATGAAGTAGTGCTTATAAAGAAATGACCAGGGTTCCTCTGCAGTACTTAATTCTTAAGAAGCAGATTCCTTTAATTACCCTGTGAGGTATTTTACTTACAGTGTCAAAATGGCTTGCAAGATTGACAGCAGAAGCTACAATAGGGAATACAGTCTCTTGGAGGAGGGAGGGACTGTGAATTGCTCTCTTCTGTTTGGAAAGGAGCCAAAATTAGCAGTGAGGGCAGACTTGAGTGTTGAATGGCTTTCTAAGAAGTTGCCACAATATACATGTTCTCTTTCTGTGTTGCTACTTTTAGTTGGGGTCATTTGTGAACTCTTAACTGATGACTCCTACTTCAGTTATATGATCTTTTGGGAAGGAAGAAGAGCGTTCCTTTCTAACAGATTTCAAATAACAACTTTTAAAGGCAGAAAAACCTGTGCTGGAACCAGGAGATGAGTAGCACGTTTGGCATTACTGAAAAGAAAAGAGGAGCTGAACAATTTACCCTAATAATACTGAAGGATCTGACCCATTTGGTATGTAGGACCTAGGGTCAAGTGGAGTTTGAGTTCAGGGAAATTTCTTGAACTGTTCAAGAAATGAATAAAAAGTGAGTGTGTTATGAGAATTATCAACCGGGATTACTGGAAATTGACAACATTTTGAACTTAGTTGAAGTGATCATGTGGCTTTCCAAGGTCTCTTGGTGGATGTGAGATTTCAGCAAACTGTAGTAAATGCTGCAGAGAAGTTATTGGGCTATTGTTTTCATAGAAGAGAGGTTGTGGAAACCTAGAAGAACAGAAACCTAGGGAGAGAAACAGCATTTTGGTTATGATGCTTCAATCTAAGTTACGCTTCAGTTGTGTGCTGCCTGCTATGTTTCTCAAATAAAGAATTATATGTAGACACTCCAGATGTATATGTATGTTTCTTCCCCTCTACTTTTGGAAAAAAATAGACACAACAAATTGTGGATACTGTATATGCATGCATTTTAAAAGAAATTAGGTAACTACTTGCATGTAGTGTTCATTACTACTATACTGAACAAACAGGGCAGGTACAGAAACTCTTCTTGTCTGTTTAAATGACTTTTGGACACGAGTTTGGTGAGAAATAAGCCTTCTCCCCTGGAAGGTGCCTAACCCTCTGGATGCATAGGTCTCTTATTCCTGAATAAATACCTCTGGGCTACAAAACTGTGCTTTCTTTGGCTCATTGAGCCTTGTGCTCTTTGCTGCACAGTAGCTTGTACAGCAAAGGCACTATGCTAACAGAAAACCACTGCTGCTCTAAGTGAAGTAAAAAGTCCTTGTTCAAGGATTATACTTACACTTAAAATATAGGGAAGCTCTTGTGTTTGGTGATCTATTTCAAATTATGAATTCCTGTGACATGCTTTATGGTAGATTGGTGTTGCACTGATTTGTACAAATGATCAGTTGATGCCACCTGTTCCTGATGATCATTTGAGGCTCAGTGACATTATGCTAATGCTGACTAACGAATCTTAAGAAATGGAAATTAATCTGTTTAGAGGAGAGTGGAATAAAAAAGAACAATACAGTTAAGTCTTCTACATTTAAAAGGACTAAGGACTATCTTTCCCCCATTTTTTTGCAGTGCTTTGTTTGTTTAGTTTCATAATGTTTACACTTTGTCCTTGAGCGCAGAGGCAGGTGTGACTAATTTGTTCCTTTTCCAGCTTTTCTCTGTCTTCAATTTTTTATGATGAAATAGAGATTTAGGCTTAGGAAAGGGGATGCCAAGAATGGGGATGGTTTTATTTTGCTTGGATTGTTAGCTTTTTGGTACCTAAGGTGAAGGCGAGAAAGCTTTTTGGTACCTAAGGTAGAGGTGAGAAACCGTCCTGGAAACCCAGATACTTGTCTTCAAAGATCTCTTGCTGGTATTAGTCAATTGTGAAATAAACGTGCTGGGATTTTCTTTCCATTGTCTAGCAAATGAGGTTGAATCTGGTGATGGAGTGGTTCATCTGCATATGAAGGTATCTGGCATCTTTGTGGTGAAAGTGTGAATTCTTCTGATGGCTGGCCAGGAAGCTAATCCTACCAGATTGCTGAGACAGGGAGCATAGAAGGACAACATTTTAAACACTGCCTTTGTTTTTTTTAAAAAACAGTTTAAAATGACAATGGAGAAGTACTTTAAAAGAGTGGCATTTTTCTACCTTGCTGTAGACTTAGTTATGTGTCAAAAAGCAAGGAATTATAGCAACACTGACTGAGAAGTTGCTGCTCTTCCTCCCTTGGTAAGGGTTAGCTCAGCCGTTCTATCAGACAGAAGGAACTGTGGAGTTGGTAACTTAATGGAGTTACTGGTTGATGTCTTCAGAATGCGTATTACTCTTGGCAGTATGTAAAACTTAAGGATTTAGTGTTTCCATTTGAGTTTGCGTAGTGGTAGTTTTAAAAAAAAGATAATTTGCTAAGAAAACCATAGTGAAACAAAAATGTGACTGTTTACTTTGGAATGTACTTATATTCATGTTGTTCCTACTGCATTCAACAGGATTAACTTGCAGTACACAACATCTGCTTCCTAAGGATGGGCTCTTCTTTTCACGGGCCTAGTGAAGTGTAAAGCTGGAAGTTAGGATATTATATATATTAGGATAACATTTTCCTGTGAATTTTTTTAAACTTGCTCTTCTGAGTATTGTGTTACATCATGCTTTTTCTGAGCACATCACAAAGGTACTGACGACATGAAGTGTCATGAAGTTCCTGGTTTATTACCCCTGACAGATTTAGTGATGCTTTGAACTTCACTGTGGTAAAAAAAAAAATAAATCTGTCCAGATCTTGTGTTGTGACTTTAGTTTACGTGGAAGAAATAATTTTTTCTTGTAAAGTGTTAGAGGAAGACTGAAAACAAGACCAGGATAAGATCTTTTGCTTTTAGGTCACCACATCTCCAGAAATACTGACGTTTCATATCAAGACAGATTCCAATGGATTACTTCTTCCCAAATTAGGAGTTCATTTCAAGCAAGGTAGTGCATCTGCTAATATTGAACTGTGTGTTGTGGTATTTGCAGTCAAGTGGAAGTGGGATTGTCCTGAAAAAAAACCAAACCAAAAGAGCAGTTGGAAACTTGTTTTGTTCTATGTAAGCCTCTCTGAGCAGGGATAATGGCCCCCAGATTTCTGTAACTACAGCTTTTTCTGTCTGGGTAGCTGCCCTACCAACCATCGGGATAAGAAAAGGATGGTTTTCTAATGTTAGTGGGGTTTGCTGCTGTTACAGATTTGACAGCAATCGTGCTTTCAAATATCATGAATACATTTATCAGCAAGTGTCACACTAATAAAAATGAAGCTCATTTCAGGGTGTGGACAATAAAGCCTTCAGAAGTGTAATGGTATTCAGAGACGATGTGTTCAGGGTTGGCTGGGAGGTGGCTGGCTCGCTCCTGAGTCCCTAGCACTCCGTCACACCTGTGTGGTTGCTTCTGTCCAGTGAGCAGCCCTGCAATGGCAGGGCTTTGGAAAGGTAGACCACAGATTTTATATCTTTAGGTTTGAATCGCGTGTTGCAGAACACTCACCATGAAAGAAAGCTTTTTCACTGCTTTCCAAGTTGGCACTGTTATGCTCAGGCAGACTTAACAGCGTAAGTCACGCCCTTCTTGTTATTAAAGCTAGAGATTCGGCTGTTCTCCATTATACTTACTGTAGTAAAATAGTGAACTGCTCTTAGCATAGTGCTAATGAAATGTAATGGTGGTAAAGTGTTTGGAAATTAAGTGTGTTACAATTATGTATTTTGAAGCCATCGAGTTGGAGAGCTTGGTGACTGTGGAGTGCAGTTTCTGGTCTTTTGCAAGTGAGGAATTTGCAGCATTTTAGTGTGGTTCTGTCTGTGCTGCTGTTTATGATGCTGTTCTATTTACTTAGGCTATATGAAGGTGCTGTTAGTCAACATCTTATCACTAAGTGTTAGTTGGTTTTTTTTTTTCTGACTCAGCTGGATTTTGAGAGGTAAATTGATTTAGAATATACCTGAAAAGATTAATGTCCATTAAGTTATTTACTCATTTTTGAAACAACTTGAGAATCTGCAGAGGACAAAAGCCTGCAGTTTGTAAATTGCTGTCTGCATTTCCCATAGTTCTAAAAGCTTTTTTTTCTATTTTTTTATAAGCTGATTTCAACTTCATGACTATTCTGTGGTTGCTATATAAAATGTTGTCTCGATACATCTGCCAGCCTGTTAACTATAGTGGAAAATACCACTGCTGTTTACACTTTAATGCCAGGCTTCATCCTAACTTGTTTTCTCTGTTCTTTCCAATTGTTTGTGCATCCCGGCTCACTGGTAGTTTTAATCACTACTGGTTTTTTAAAAAAATGCCTTTGTGTTCTGAGGAAGTTCTCGACTTACTGAACTGAACGGTAGTGGTGTGTGATAGCAGAATGTGATAGCCATTTATGTGTCTTACCCCTTTGATACTATGAAAACTGGTTATTACAGATGACTGACTTCATGCCTCAGTGTTCCAGTGTTTGCATAGCTGTCAGTATGATTCCACACTTAGAAACTAGTTCACTTCATTTTACACTAATAATGACAGAGAAATTAAAGAATGATCGGTGCTTTACATGGAAGGGGGGAATCTTGTCTTTTATACATTACACGTTAAATAAGGAAGAAAACCACTGTCACGTTTAACTTGTTCTAGGAAAAAGTTGGATTTTCATGTTCTGAATTTATTTCTGTGCCAGAAGTTTTGACTGCTGTGTTTCAATAATGAAACTTAACTTTTGTATTTCAGCAAAATTCCAGCCTTTCTGAATGTGGTGGATATTGCTGGCCTTGTGAAAGGAGCCCACACTGGCCAAGGCTTAGGAAATTCCTTCTTGTCTCATATTAACGCCTGTGATGGGATCTTTCATCTGATGCGTATGTAAACTTATTTATATGTTCTCTCTATGCCTTAAGGACAGCATTGTTGTACTCTAACAACTGTGGAACAAATATCTATTAAAATTTTAACTTTTACTATTCAATTCAAAGTCTTCAGGTTTTGGGTTTTTCCAACCAAGAAACCCCCATCCTCTGCGATTTAATGGGTCTGTCTTTCTTGGCATTTTGCTGAAGACTTAAAAAGGAACTGGGATTTTTGAAGTCTGCAGTAATGGTTTATTGGGGTTTTTTTTGCCAGCAGTGCATGGCAATTGGGTTGTTTAATTTCATAAAGGAAGAGTGGAATGCGATAGTAGAAGGCTGAAATGGAAGCAGAAAGTGAAAATACAGAGTTAGTATCAGAATCTGGGATCCTGTTCCTGTTCTTTCATTTTCCTGATTTCTGTTTGACCTACATTGTCTTGAACATATCCCCGACCCCTCACCTCTGTGAATTCTCATCATTTTTCAGTTAGACTAAGGGCCTTGATTATCTCTTTCATCACTTATTACCACATACAGAACTGGCCTTCAGAGTCATATTAACAACATTTACAAACTTGGCACTTAGATGTTGAAAGCGTACGCTCGTTTGCAATTTACTTTGTGTGTTGAAAAAGGGTTTGGCTCTGAAAAGACTGAGCTTAATATTTGTACAAGTTTGAAGAAACTGGACACCCTTGTCATTTGGTTGCCTGTTCTTATACAGTGAGTATAGAACAAAATAAGAAATAGAAATAATTTTTGATGATCGATGTTTTCTGAAACCAAATCCAAAGGCATGGAATATTACTATCTTACAGTACTGATACAGATGCTTACAACTCTTGTTCCCATGAACTTTTTTTTTTTTTTTTTAAGCATATTTATACAGAGCAGTGAACTGATGTGCTTCTACAGTTTGCAAGCTTGGTGAATGGGCAAGTATGCTACCTCAGTCAAAGGCAATTTATTATGCATCAGGAGTGCTGATACTCTCGTTTTCAATCAAGTGAGACAAGCTTTGTGGGGAAAGCTATTATTTTTTAGGCGTACACTGTTGGAAAACAGGACATGCTTTTCAAAACGTTGTCCTTTTTAAGGTCTTTAGTACCTGCAAGTCATCTGTAACTGTTTGTGCATGTGTGGAGCATTACCTCCCCTTTGAAAACTTGGCCTAATTTATATTTTATATCTAGTATCTTGTTTTCCATTAAAGTTGTTTGATGCATACTTTCAGTAGAAAACTATGGGCTGTTGATTGTAGCTAAGCAGTTAATAGTATTTAATGCTAAGATATTTTGACAAGGCAAAGCCAGATCCTTGCTGGATGGGGTGAAGTAAGTCTTTTGAATTTGTACATTATTTTAGTAAGTACTTCATATGTGAAGGCTGTATTAATACATGAGTAGTTATAAATATTTAAAATATACCTAAGATTCATTGCTACAGTATCTGTAGAAAAAGGAGGGGTCAGGTTCCCCAAACCTGTTTCTATCCTGGGGTTGTAATTACTGTTCTGTCTGGCGTCAGTTGAGAACAAGTGATAACTTTTTAATATTTGCTCTGTTTTGATAGTTTTATCATAAATACTTGTTTAGGAGCAGATTGATATACTAAACGGTTTTAATCTATGTGCTGAATGATCCTAAGCATTTGTTTCAGGTAGCTATTATAAGGGTTAAAACCATTTGTATTTTTCTTCGGGTGCTGAAAGAGGATGAGACTATTGTGGATTTTTAAACTATTTGGATACTTACTTTGTATTAACATCCATTTCTTCTAACCTAGTCTTGCCTTTACTTGTTATGTGTTTCAGTTTCTTTCAAGAGTTCTGAAATGTAATTGTTGTGAAATGATTGTTTGCATTGTCCTTTGGAAGCAAAAGAAGAATGGATTCACTTTTTAAATAGCACTTTTTCCATTTTCTTTTAAAAATCTTATACCTCTTATGCTGCTCTTGCCAGATGTTTTAGTTAGAATGTGAGCTTGTGATGAACTCAAGTAGATTCTCTGTGTGCTGATTGCCCAGTAAACACAAAGATCTTTCCAAATATTATTTGGGAATAATAATAGCTAATGCAAAATTGTGTGGTTGAGAGATGTAGAACTACTTTTTTACCTTGCAAAGTGCATATTTGTTCTGCTTTCCTTTCCCCACAGTACTGTAAACATGAAGGTTTGACGCTAAAAACCAGTAAATAGCCCTCTAGTAACTTTTTTTAAGAAAGCATCTATTGGTTACGTAGCAGAAGTTCTAGTTAAAACTTACTGAAATTTTCAACGTACCCTGCCAACTTATGTTTAAAAATCTAAAGACGTTTTTATATTCTGTCATGTTTTTACATCCACCCACCTGTCAAAATTATTTTCAATCTAAAAAAACCCCTGGATTTGGGAGTCTGTGACATACCTGCAGTTCGCACTGTTTCTGTCAGATTTTAGAAACTACCTAAACTGTTTCTGTAAATGCTTAGACTTCCCAGATCCTGAGAGGATAAAGCTGCTTCTTACCAGGGTTTGGTCCAATTTCCTACTGGACCGTGTGTCTTCAGGAACCAGTGCCCTGAGACTGGCTGTCAGTTTTCAGCCTGGTGAGTAGGGATGGGGTCTGTGCAGCTGTGTAGAAGCTGACTTAAAAGGGACCCAGACAAGTTGCTGCTATTGAAGGGTAAAAGGCAGTGGACTGCAGGTGTGAAGGCTTTGTATGCCAGGAGGCTGGAAAAGGAGATGTTGCTGGAGAGAAGATGAATAATAAAATGTTCTTAAGAAGAGATGCAGTAGGAAGCTATCTGGGGACCACGCTTTTTCAAAGTATGAAAAGTTTAGTCTTTGTTTTCACTAAGGTTTGGAGTTGATCTGGGACAAATTCTCACCTTTGAGCACTGAAGCTGCTGCTCTGTGTCTTCATGCTGTTGTAGTGTGCACTAGTGTTGCCCTGCCCACATTACCAGCTACTGCGTGAAGCGGAGCCCCTCAGAGAACTGGTCTCTTATTTCTGTGAAAGTCAGAAGCAGGACATTGTGGGGTTTGTATTGTGAGCTTCAAGGTCTGCATGCCTGAGTATATTGAAGAAAGGCTTGTTAGGCTTTGACTTAAATTGGTTCAGCTGGTACTTTTACAAAAAAGCAGTTTGAGAATTAACTCAAATTGTATTAATTAAGGTAATGATAGGCAAGGAAGTGGCTAGCTAGGAATGGAGAGCTTTTGTGGAGCATGAGGAGCCAACTTTAGGAATCTCACTGAAGTATTTTATAGCCCTAGGCTAAAGGTTTTGATCCTGTTTACTCTGTTCTTTGAGAATGTGTTGAACTGTGTTTTCTTGAGGACAAAAGGTTTGTTTGTGGTTTTTTTTGCTGCCCTAACTCAATTCACTGTTGTTCCTTCTTGGTCTTCTGAGATGCTTTTTGAAGAAGGTTGTTGCTTATCAGTTTATCCACAGCAGGGCTCATGGGTGAGCTGTGGCTGAAGTACTATTAAGGTAATTATAATTACATTTCTGTTCGAACAGTGGAAGGTCTGTGCAGCGTTTACTTAGACTATTTATTGCATAAAGCTGAGGAGAAATGAGATTTATCTGTCTGTCTAATTCTCAACTTTCCTTACTTCATTTAAAAAAAGAAAAGTACCCCCACCTTGAAATAGTTATAGATTTTTCAGCCTTCAAATTTCCATATCCTAGGTATGGTCTTACTTTCCCTGGGAGACAGTGTTCATTAAATCAATGAAACCATTGTTTTTTATGTGTAAGGTATACTTTAAATATATCTAAAGAAATGGCAGCAGTGTGTGAAGACAGCAGGTGGAAGGGTAATAGAAGTAAAAGGAGAGGTAAGTTTGTGTTGAGCACCCCTGTATTTTTGTACATGATTAGTAACAGTACGAAGTAGGTTCTCTTAGCTCAGCAAACAAGGTGAATTAAGTTTTTCTGTACAGAATCCGGCAGCACGTTCTTGGGTCTTGATACTTCCTATAGATTTTTTTCTATTAAAGTGTACAAACCAAAAGTGACTTATTGATATTTAAACTAAATAATTTGATCTCAATACACTTTTTGTGTTGGGTTGGGTTGTTTTAAAATTATTTCAGAGGTTATCCCAGTTTCTTTGGGGTAGGGATATATGTATTTTTTTGTCCAAATGCTATTATGAAAATCTCAAATGTATATACTTGCTTACTGATTGACTAGGGAATTTGAATTTAAAGCTGTTTTCTGTCCTGCATAGTGACATCTACAGCATCAGTACCATAGTAACCTGGCACGTGCTTTAAAGTAGTTACAGCTTCCTTCATCTTCTGAGTTTCTCTGCTTAGCTTCAAACATTTCTGACAGTTCTATTTTCCGTATTTCAGATGTATTACTTTTTTAACTGAGGAGCAACGTTCTCCTGGTGGCAGAATGCAGGCTGTTTGAAGGTTGCATGGCTTTAACCACCTTTCAACTTTTATGGCAGAGCAGTCACAAGCACTTGTAGAAAGTGACTTTTTTTGTATGGTGCACTAAAAATGGCAACCTTGTTACAAGTGTAAATTTACAAATTACTCTTAAATGGTGCTTTGATGAAGAAAATGGTAGATGTCTGTATTTAGTCCCTGCTACAGCTCTGAGTTTTTGAATGTACTGGATGTTAAACAGCTTCATGTTTTTGAGTTTCCCCTTCCCACTGATACCCTGCAGTCCTAGTTTTTCTAGCAAATATGTTCCACATTTTTCTCTTATTTTTAGTTCCTTTAATGAAATCCAGGCTTTCTCTTCAAAACTACAGAAATGGGAAGGAAATTTATCTGTAGAAGTATTTTGCTGTGAAATGCTCCTTTTTATTGAATAAAAAACTTAGAGATTGATGCCCTACTTCAAACATTGGGCAGGTGGCACCAACTTTTGTGGAAGAACTGGAGAGCTTTCCTGCTTGCCATTGCCTCGTCTTCCGGTCCTACAGAGGAACGTGTGGGCCACCTGCAATGATGTGATGCTGGGGGAGCACGGGCAGGTATGGGTGGGGAGCTCCTGCTTTGCTCCTCTGCCTGGGAGATGCTCTTGACTCCACAGCAGGGGAGCTTTGGCTGTGTTTTAGGGACAAGATTGGAAGTTTGGTGACTGATACCTGTGAAATTTCTTTTTTTTTTTTTTTTTTTTTTTGTGACAAGAGTGAAAGAACCGTGGTAAACATCCCCTGCAGTCTTGTGGAAGTGACTGGTGTGATCAATGTGACTTGATTCTTAAAAAGCTCTAATTGCCTTTACAGCAGTTTAATATCTCTTATAACTGAAAAGGTTTAGTACACCCCCTGGTTTCTAGGTAGCTTCCAAACAAATTTGCCATAATTTAAAACTTGGATAGATATGAATCATGTGAGCTGAGTGTAATTTATTCTTGTTTGAGATAAACACTAATCAAAACTGAGTTTGACAATGTTTGTTCTGATTTTTGCTCAGCACATGAAATTAACTTGACTTGGCTCTATTTTTTTATCATCATGAGGGTTATTGGGAACTCGCAGTACTGTTTGCCTGTGAAGATCAAAGTGGTGATAACAAAGTTATTTAACTGAAAAAAGATGCATACTGTATTCTGGCTTCATTTTTTGACTTTCTATAAGAATGTGTATGTTTTTCTATATAAAGATGCTAATAATTCTGTAGCTTTTATATACTTGAGGCACAATGCATTTTTTTTTTTTTTTTTACTGTGTTTTCTAAGAAGAAATCATACCTGCTGATTGCTGCTTCTGGAAGCTGAATACTGGCAGAGAGAAGGCATATAATGATATTGCTTAGCCACACTCCACTGCACTGGCATTTCAGTGAGCAAAGTGTGAGTTGCATCTCATCCCTTCAACATGTGTATTTTGTGCATTGGGAATCATAGTAGCTCTGTTTATGCAGCTGTAGCTTGATTGTGCCACTTCTAATAGCTGAAGCTCTTTTTTCATCTTTTATAGTGCGTCAAAATTCACCTTAAAATCATATAAGCATAGCTGTCCTACAAAATTTTACTGTCTTCAACATATTGTGGTTCAATTTTTTGAAGATGCTTTGGGTTTTTTTTATTTTATTATATGTAATTGCCAACTGTTGAAAAAAATTAAGGTTCCTCGTTTACACATGAAGACTTTCACTGGGAAGTTACCAAAGTTTGATAGTAATTTGCACGTTTTAGACTTGTTAGTGTTGCACAATCAAGATGTATTTCTGTATGCTATTTAGTAGATAATAGTTCTTATTGAGATTTTATCTTCCTTCGTATTTGTTGTTACAGTAACTAAATTAACGTTAAATAAAATATTTGGAGTAGCTCACAGTTCAGTCAAACTTTCAGTTAGCTTTCAGTGACTTGGCCATATTAAAACCAGAAAATGTGAAAGCTTTCAAATTAAAGTGGCAGTTGCAGTTGTGTGAAACATTTTTATTGTATTAACTAATGCTTGGGGTTTTGTGGTTATTTTTATGGATTTTTTTTGGTGAGTATTGTAAAGTGTTTTGATTCTGGGTAAGAATTTACATAGGAGATTTTTTTTTATCACAAAGTTGTGAAAATAACATTCCTCTGCCTTTTAGCAAAATCATCACCAAAATGGATACAATTTTTATTAGCTAGACTGTGTTTGCACTGTATGTTGCAATTTCAGAATATCTGGTTGCAAAAAAGCCCCTTGGTCTGTGTGTTCTGTTTTTGAATTTCGCCTCTGGGCATTCAGTCACTAAGCCCACCACCTTGAAAGGGAAGGGAGGCTAGTAAATATACTCCTGGAGATACACTCAGATTTGCTTATACTTAGTTTTTCCTCATATATGAAAAGAAAATGAATGCTTTTGTTGCAGGAGAGGAGGATTTTTCAGGGACTGCTTAGCTTAATTTTATTTCAGACCTTTTGTTCATGTAGATGCTTTGAGCAGAAGTGCCAGAGTGGTACACTTCTCTCTTCCTTGCAGCGGTTTTCTACCTGCAAGCAGAAACAGAATATACATATGAAGAGTAGCAGCTGCATCTGATCGGGTCTGTGCAACCCTTTTGGTATTGTACCATGTTCTGCATAGCAGTGAAAAAGACTGAGAAAAGTGCCTTGTGAAAACAGATGAAGTTAAGTTCAAAAGCAAATAAGTGTTATATGGAGGAATTTTATGTGTATGCAAGTTTTGCTTTCCTTTTTAAATAAAGTGAAGCAGAAGGCACATTTAAATAAAGCTTTTTTTCCTTTTCTTTTTTTTTTTTCCCTTCCCCCTTTGGGGCAAACCACCCCAATAAAAAAGGGACTGGAAGAATCACCGAGCTACAGAAGACCAATTTTCAAGAAGTATTCTCTTGACAAAAGAATTGTTGCAGGGAAACACCTGCAGTCGTCATTAGTGTCATATACTAGCCTTAAGCCATCTCGCGAAGCTGGTGGTGTCTTCCGTGCTGTTTGATTTTTCTCTCTGCTTCCAAGGATGGAAGCACAGCTGTCTTGCTTAGGCAGAAGTGATGGTAGTGAGGAAAAAAATGTTCCTACAGACATCTGCTCAAAGAAGTTTCTTGAGAAATGACCATGTAGCATTGGAGTATGTATTTGTGCAGCAGAGACAGTGGGTGCAGTTGGAACTGGGAGTAGATTAGATGCACTACCAGGCATCCAGTTTAGTGCTATAAGTTTTCAATACAATGATAAGGGAAGAAGCCCTAGAATGAATGCTAGTGCTGCAAAACAGTTGTCTGTTGGAGTCTACTGTTACAGAAAAATTTTGCAAGCCCTGTTGTTTTTACTTGAGCATAGTATTAATGTCTCTGAGATCTAGGAAGTCACACTGTAAAATCGTCATCACCTCCTGTTTTATTCCTGGTATTTCTTTCCTTTTGGTGTGCATATATGAACAAAACTTATGGGCTTGTACCTCAAACCTGTTTGCAGTATCACAGTATGCTGCTTGCAGCTTTGTCTCCCACAGAGCAGTGAATTTGTTTTCTTGGGCACATGGGTACATGTCGTGGAAAAGGTGCTGGAAAATTATCCGCAGTCTAGTGAGTTAGCCTTTGTCTTTATTGAACTGTAAATTTCATTGCCACGCTGAGTGAAAGGGGTACCTGAGCTTTAATCCGTATTCCTCTAAGGCCAGATAACTGCAATTTAAACCACAAACAAACTCAGATAAGGGTTTTAATAGGCTTTATTCTTAAATTTACCACAACTAATTTTTCTGAGAGCTGAATAATCCTCCCCAAATATACGGGTACAAGGAGCAAAAATGTGTACATTTCAGAGTGGCATCATTTTAATCTCTGGTAATTAAATAAATGCCTCTCAGGGAAACATATTACTTCTTCAGAAAATGTAAGATTAAAGCTATGAATGTTCAAATGTTTTTGTTACTAATCAAAACCTCCAAAGTTTATTTTACGTTGAGGTTGCCTCTTGATGTCACAGGTTGAATTTTGATTGCACAGCACCTGGGAGGTTCTCTTTCAGTATCAAAAATTATAAAGTCTCTAATGTTAGTTAATTACTTGTGCTTATTGAGAAGGAAAATGATTCTTCTTCCATTCTTCTCTAGCCTTTGTTGTAGTTGGATAAGGGTAGAGTTGTTAAGTCTCGTGCTAACTGAAGTTACAGGGGATTTTGGAGCCCACTTTGTTATTCATCTTTAGCCTAATATCCTGTGCCTCTCTGTGTCCAATTTCTTTCTCTTATTGGAGCAGATGAAAACATAGAAATGTCTTAAAAGGCCACCACCCTTGCTAGAGTAGCAGCATCTAATGCTGTTCTATTTATAGATGGATCTTGTTAAGTTTCCTCAGCAGGGACTTAAAGCTATGACCTCGTAGGCCAGAAGCAGGAGAGCTACCTACTGAGCTACAAGGGCAATCTCTCAATACTAAAGAATACATAGAAAATTTCTAATATACTGTACTGTGAGTCATAAAGTACTTGACCAGTAAACCCCTCCTCCCCTGAGAATAAAAACCAGGCAGGTTATCTTTACTGAGTCATTGCTATTATTTGACCTACAACTACTTTTATGATAGTTCTGTGTGTTATATGGCAGTAGATAAATGCGATTTAGGTAATACAGATGAGACTGAAGTTTTCCTCTGTAATACTTTAAAGAAATTATCAGTATGTGGTAGTATTAGGGTGTCCAGGTGACCATTCTTGAAAAGACATTTACCTGTTGACTGGGTGGCTTTACTGATGGTGTAGGGAAGGCAGTGATAGTTTAATACTTATTAAGTAATTTGTGCTGTGCCATGGATTTCCTTGAAAGCTTGAAGGGGAAAATACTGCAGGGTTTTTTTTCTGGTTGTAATATGAGATACAAAAGCCAGTTTTCCTTTGGTTGGAGGAAGGCCACCTCAGAAAAAGCAAAATCAACAATTCTTTGCAAGAAATTGGAAACAGAAAAAGATAAGTGTATGGCTGTTTGTTTGCCAGCATCACTTTAATTAACTGCAGTGATTGCATCAGAAAGGCGAGTGGCCTGTAGACTGTGAGTGTTATAGCTTCCCTTTCAGAAAGTTGCTTTCTCAAAAGCATTCTTAAAAGGATACAGGGTTTGTTTTTTTCTTTTTGTTTGGGTTTTTAATGCAGAATTTTAATGAAAACGTTGAAATAGGGTCCCAGAAGCACTTCTCATTTTCCTAATTTATACATAAATTGCCATGATCCGTAACATACCTGAGGACATAGACATGTGTTGGGTTTGGAAGCAGGGCTCTTCATAACTGTCACTCCTGAGTTGAATATGGCAAGTGAGCATGTGTGTGTGTCAGTATCAAATGAGCTCCTTTGAAATTAGTTGACTCCATATTAAAACAGACAAGGAACACTCACTAAAGTGATTGTAGTGCGTCTTCTGTGAGAGTGGTGATCTACAGGTGAGGGAGACCAATGCTTGCACTCCTACCAGAGGTACAAGTGATACAGCTTTTAGTGCCTTGAGGCAACAAACCAAGTTACTCTCAAGTTTTTTCCTCTCTAAGTAGGAACTAAAGTATGATTTTTAAGTAAAAAATCTGGAATGACAGTAATCTAGTTGAAGAGATAAAATATCCATTTGAGATGCTTGTGAAGAAGAGCAGGGATGAGCACCGTGAGTACCGTTTTGTGCTGGCTTATTTTATTTTATTAAAAAGAACTTTGCCATGTCATGAGCTTGTGTTCAGTTCATATTCCTAAAACAAAAGTGTGCACATCATTAGATGTATGTTCATTTTATATACATTTATAAGAAGCTTTATGCTTGCAAATTATTTTGAATACACTTTATCCATTGCTAGATCTTCTGGACCTCAAAATGTGTGAATTAAATTCTCCCTAATCGTCTGGATTTCTTGTATTGGTGTATCTATGGTTTGTGTATGTGATACTGCTGTGTTGAACAGGGGAGTAAACGCTGCAAATGAAGACCAGGAGGAAGCTGGCTCTGCTTTCTTGTTCTGGCTGTAAGTTACTTGTCCTAGCCAAACTAAACAAGGCTCCTAGCTTAACTGGGGTATGTAATTGTAACAATTAAAATATAATTCATTTTTTTGTCTGCCTCAAGCAAATCTGTTTGAGATCCTTGGGGTGCCAGGTTAGAGTGCTTCGTTTTCCTTTGCCTATGGTCCCACAAGTGCTCTAAAGTCTCTGGCAGCAGTTACTGCATGTTAGAAAGTCAAAGAGTTCATCTACCTGCATCAAAGGAACTGCTTTAGGAATTGCAAAAGCTTTATATTCTGTAATCCAATTCAGATGCAACCTTTTTCAGCCTATGAGATTGTTTTTATTAAATTGACAGAAAAACCTTGGTTCAGTTTTCTTTCAGAATTGCTATTTATTGAAGTAGTCCTGATTTCCACAGTGGCCCAAGTGCCACTTGTAGAAAAACAGGTATCTACCCCTTCCGGAGCCATACTTTGTGCCTTACCAGTAGGTTGGAAAATATGTCGTTTGGTACCTGAAGCAGCTCTGTACTCCCAACACCTTTTCTCATCTATGTGCTACCACCTTCTCCTGTGCTGTTGGAACTGATTGTAGAACCATGGAGTAAAAGGGCTTTTGGTTTTTAAAATACTTGTATTCTTCTTGCTGGGTTATTTTAAAAATAGATAATTTCTCTAATCAGATTTAATGTGTAATCCTGCAAACAGTTGTGCTGTTCTAGCTGAGGGAGCATTAAGCTAATACAGTAAGTTGAAAAATGCTGGTAAAAATGCAGCCATTTTTTTTCCCTTTTTTTTTTCTTCCAAGTTTTTTTGCCTTTTTCTTCCAAGGCTTAGAGGTGTTTTCTTTCTAACCTTGCACGTTGTCTGCTGGAGCCTGAGGAAAACTGACTTTCTGATGACTGTTACGTATGCTGGCATTGTTAGTGAGATGCAGGGCTTGGTTTAAGATGTGCCTTTATACTGCTGTTGTGCTGATAAAGTATTGATGTGGAAATCTGCTGACTTCTTTTGGTGAGCCTTCCAACAAAGATCATTGGTATTTTTCCAGTATGCTTTCCAAAACTCCTCTTCCATCCTGATGAAGCCCAGCTTCACATTGGCTTATGTGAAGTTTTACTTTTCTGCTTGGATTTACAGGTGTTCTTTTATTAATCAGTTATCAGTGGAATCTCAGCAGAAATTCTGGTGCTTTATTTAGATTGTTGTTTTTTTTTTCCTGTTTGGGAGTTGTCACTCATGTATTTGCTCTCAGGTTTCTCCCAGCTATTTTCTAGTGTATTTCAGGATGTATTTTTATCCTGAAGTCTTACGCAGGAGAACAAAATTAGCATTGGGCTGGGTTTAAGTGCTGGATGTTTATGCCAGCAGTAGTTGCTAGAAATGCTTTGAAAGCTGTTATTTTAATATTGGTGCCAAGGGGTCTCTAGCCTCAAATGACATCCAGAAGCCACAGTGCCTGAAGGCAATTAACCAAATGCATTAATTATCAACCCAGCCATTTGTTCTTGTGGAATGCCTCAGAAAGACTACTTTCAGTTCTCGAGTTTTGCGGTGAAAGTAGGGCTTCATATGTTACTGGGTACAACAGCACCAAGACTCTTCAGAACCTCACTGTTTGTCCTTAGATATGGAAATAATTTTCTGAGTGTTCAAGCATTACATGGTTAATTACTTCTCTGTTACAGTTATTTTAAAAGACTCTATGAAATCAAACAACAGCTCTTCTTTCTTCCTTTTTTCGACCTTCCTACTTCTCTCCCCCTGTCCTGCACTCCATCATACAGGTTTTTGTACCAGTAACGATGGTGGCAGATAAGCTTTTGTACCTCAAGCTCACTTAACTAGTTAAACTTTTAAAATATGTTTGAGTGTAGGTTTGCATTTCAGTACTTACTGAGATAGCCGTTACCGAGATAGCAGTTCCTTGAGGCTTATTGAATATTTTTATGCGCCAAGCTTTGGTAATTTGATGTGAAAATTGATGTCTGAAAACTAAATAACGGTAGGAATGGGAAGTGAAGTGTGTGAAAGAGTTGCAAAAGGGAGGGAAATGTATAGCCACGAGAATGTAGGCTACCTGAGCGGGATTGCTTGCTTTCAGCGAACATATGGAAAGAAGCAGAGGGAATATGAAAGATAGGCAGTCTCAGACTCTGGGCTGAGGTGCTCTGAAGTGTCATAAAGCAGAAAGATAAATCCAGTGAACATCACTATAGAAATTGTGTATGTGAATATACATGAAGTGTACGAGATTAAAATATGGATGTGTGATATTCTTTAATTGTTGGGGATGGGATACAAAAATTGCCACGCAGAGGAATAAGTCTTATATCTTAGTGTGTGTGTTTAACCTATCCGAAACAGCGAACACTAAAATGTTTTCATCATAAGCAGATGGTTATCTCATAGTTTAGTTACAAGGCAGAATATAAAGATTGTTTTGGTGTGCTTATTGCATTTTTGCCTTCTTAACTGATGTTCCATTTTTTAAAATGTAAAGAATCAGTTAATATCACTTTTTTTTTTTTTTTTTTTTTTTAAATTTTAATCCAAATTATCTGTGTCTTTATGTTGTCTTTTATTTTGCCTGGAAGTCTTTTGCACTTAAATGCAAGTGTGAAGAATTATTCTGCATTCTGTGTAGTAGTAGATGTTTTAATTATTATTTTTTTTTATAACTCTGTGGTTAAAGAAAGCAAAACTCTGAGTGCTTTGTGCAATTATGAAACATTGTAAATGTAGGCAGAGCTCAAGTCAATGGGATCCAGAACCTTACCTCAGTTTCTGCTTTTATCAAAATAATGGATAATTTTCCCCGAGCCATAGTTCATCTTTGTAGTTAGTATGTTGAGCTTTTATTTGTAGAGATTGTTTAGTCATTATGATAAAACATATTATAAAATTTTTGATAATGAAGAGTTAAAAAGCTCTGTGTTTTCTTTTGATAAGCCACCTGTTGCCTTAGATGCATAAGTATATAAATTTGAACAAAGTGCTCATCACTTGTCAGCCATCAGTGGCAGCATAAGAATTACTTGTGGTGCTTGCTTTGCAAGAAGTTCTTTTGTGTTCGTGACATCAGCTTTGTTTTATACAATTAAAGTATTACACGCTAGAATAATCTAAATTGCAACCACTAAATGGTGATGTAGTTCTTTTTCATAGAGCTGAATTTGTTTACTGGTTGTATACAGCTATTGACTACTGTTTAACATGACATGTCCCTTTTGCCTTGAACAATCTTTGGAAAAGGTGGTTTTTTTGTGTCCTGTTCTTGTCTCCCACCCCCTCCATTCCTCCTCCCTTCTCCATTATGGATGGCTTTTATCGTACTTTTTTAAACAAGTAGATATAAGTACATGTTAGGCTTCACAGTATTTTTTTTCAACTAGCAAATTAACAGCAAATGATGATGTTGCAACAGATGAAAAAACCTTGCAGTGAAGTGATCTGGACTGCGGGAGATGTTTTGTTCCATATGAATACATTTTGATGTGCATGGAATAGTTTTAGTTTGCATCGTTTAAAATAAAACCCAAAAGCAAACCCTGGTTTTGATAACACTCACAAGGTTTTCTGATTCTGACTGTACTGTACTCATGTCTGCACAGATACCTGCTGAATGACTGTCTCTGTTGGAAATACTTGATCTGTGATGTTCTATTCCTGTGTTAGAGCTGTATTTTTCTTTTATTTACATGCCTTTCCACTTGAAGCTGAGTGGGAAGAATTTACATGTTGACTGGGTTATGATTTCTTAATATTGTTTCCCTTGCGTTAAAACAGATATTCAGTGCCATAGACCTTTGTGGAAAATACTGCTGTGTCCTCTTTAGATCCTTAAGTAAAGGATGATTTTTGTGGAAAGTTCAACGAAGCAAGTAAAATTAGTATAGTATTTTGTATATTGGTTGTGTTAAATATGAAATAGGCCTGTCTTGTTCCACATAACCTTAGTAAAGGAAATAAATAATCTCTTCAAACTTTCCATATGCTTAAAATTATGTGAATAATAGTTCCCATTTGAAGAAATTAGGCTATAACAAAGCTGCATAATTACTGATTTTTATTTAAGTTGCATTATTTTTGTAGGGAATACCTGACAACTGTGTAATTCAGTAGTAATTTGTATGCAGGAGTTACTGGCTCTACCAAATCCAGGATAAAATTGCTGTGGCTGCATATTCGTCTCGGAGCATTGAAGGCTGCCTTTAGTGATCACCCCTCCTCCTCGGGTCAGAAGAATTAAGACAGGAGTGTGTAAGCTCAACTTCCCTATCCTTGCACATAACGTTGATCGAGCAATTTAGCCCTCTGAGGAATACTGCAAATTAGGGACCACTTGCCTAGCAACTCCATTTTTTATCAAACCTCCTCCCTCCTTGTGCTGATGGTGAAATGAAATGAATCCAACTCCATTTGCTTGATGTGTTTCAGCCACTTGGTGTGGCCCTGGTGGAGCAAGAAGTCTGTTCCTAATAGTTACTACTGAGGCAAAAATTGCAGAAACTTGACACTGAATTTCTTAAAACCAGATATTGTGACGTTGGCAAGTTTTTTGTTTACTAGTTAAAGCTTTTACAAGGAAAGAGGAAAAATATGCAATGGTATTTCAAGGTAATCCCCCAATCCACAAATAAAAATAAAGTTAAAAGTATCTTACAGTCAAGTAATGATTATTTCACTGTTCCAGCAGTAATCCTGTAGTGATGGGGTATGAAAAGCATATAAATGCGAGTTTAAGGCCATGCAGAATAGTATTCAAAGATGCAACTGTGATGATACAGTCTCTTTTCCCATGGAGTGGCTTTCTTAAGAATGTGATTATTTTAATGTTTACCATTTCAGTTATGTTTAAACTCATAAACTGTTAACAACAATCACTTAAATACTTTTTTATTTTATTATTCCAGCATCATTCTAGGCTGCTAACTGGTAAATTCTTGCTCTTGTATTTTTTTTTGGTTTGGTTTTTTTTTTTTTTGTGGAAAGTATGTGTAAGAAAACAGGAAGAGAGAACAAAAATTACTTTTGTTCTTTGCAAGAGTGTAATTCTTTCATTTAGTCATATTGGGTTTGTGATTTAAATTCCATGAATTGCAGTCAGGTTTTGCTTAGTGTGAATAAAGATGTCTTGGTCTGAACCTAAACTCATTAGTATCTATTTATAAAAAAAAAATCAACGCCTCCCTCTTTCCTGTATTGATTACATTTGCAGTCTGACATTAATGTGTCTGTGCCACATAAAATGAATAATTTAGTGTATGAATTAATTGATCATTTACAAATACACATTCTTCGTGTGTGGAAAGAGAGAGAATGTTTCCTTGTAGTTGATTTGTCCCATACTGAAATAAAACAACATTGGTATGCTTGTTTAAGTAGATTTTTTCCCCCTCTATGTGTTTTCACTGTGTGGGGGTTTGCCTGTTAATGGATCCAGTTGCACTCTTTGAGTAAATAATCGGGGAGTTTTGTTATGTACATGTATTTTCCTGTATGCAGAAGTGTTACGATGTCACCGTTGGACTTGCCTTAGCTGTTGTTAGAACTGCCTGTACTGAGTGACAACACTTGGCAGAAGAAAGGTACCTGCCAGCTGAATTGGCTGCTCGACTTCTTGGGTGTCTTGCTTGCTGAACCTCAGCAGGCTTTCAGTTGTGGACCAACGGAAAAAAACCCCCAAAGTATTTAATAATTTATTTTTAATGAAACCCTATACTTTTTCTTTTAGTGTTAGATATTATGAAGTTTTCATTTTCCTCCCACATGGTCAGTGTAATGTTGTCATGCTGAGATATTTTGACTACCTCATTTGAGCACTGTTGTCGAATCATACGATGGACGAGACACTTAAATATGTCATAGTTCTGATCTTCCTAATAAGCCTCTGTTTTAGTCAAATGTTTCACAGCTTTTCCTAGTCTTGCTGTAGATGGGAATGTACTGCTTGCTGCTTAGTGAAATAGGGGAACCAACTGAGTCCAAGAGCACGGTGCGTCCTAGTGGGGTCATGCAAACCGTGCAGGTGTCTTTGTATCCCCTATGGTAACAGTCATGGCTTATGGCGAGCAAGCCTGTTCTTGTCTGCCCTATGCTTGGCACATGCTGCTGCATGCTCGATGACTTACCTGGATTCTGCTCTGTTGTCTGAGACCATGGGATTTCCCAGAAGGGTGATGCTGGGAGCCCTCAGGCCACAGACACTGCCTGCCTAGGAAGTGCCTTTGGGGTGCCTGCGTGGTCCAGGCTGCCATTGTTTCCAGCTTGTGTGTCACAGTCATACAAGGAATCCTTATATTCTTTGTGTCCCTTCATCTGGTCCTCATAAGCAACATCCAAATTCCCTCCCTCCTGGAGAGAAACGCTGCCTTTGTCAGCTAAAAACCTCAAGTTATGCATTTCTCTTGTATCTGTCTGTTTATGGAAGTTGTTTTCGTGAATTCCTCTGCACATGATGGTAGTTGCTGGTTGGGTTTGGCTTTTTTTTTTTTTTCTTCCTACTTTTTGTTTTCTTGCTCTGTAAAGAGCAGGGTGATGTTGGTTAAAAGGTTTTTGTAGATCAGCAGTGCTATTTACTAGAATGTTGTTCGTTTATTGTACTAGAGCAGGGAAAATATGAGAAATGTTTATCTGCAGTCTCAGAGAACTAAAAACTTCTTAAATAGAAAGTTAGCTTTTGGACTTTTGCAGCTATAGGGAAATCGTTTTAAATTGAATTGCTAACCTACCAAAGTTAAGCTCCAGTTTAACACAAAGAAACTTCAAATCTCGCCCATAAAGCCAGTGTGAAGTTAGGTTTTTTTTTTTTCTTTCTGTGTTTTAAACTTTGCCTTGGAGAACAAATAGCTGCTCTTTGTTTCTGAGCAAGCGTAATTATGTGGAAGTGCATTATTTTTGTATTATACAAGCACAGCATAGAGATATTTCCATATAACGAGAATGAAATATTCAGCATGTTTAAGAAGAAAGAGGCTTTTGGAAATATTTGGTAAGGGAAATGTTTACTTGTATGATGCAGTTTAAATGCATAAATCGCTCTCATATGTGCTATATGTCACCAGTTCCAATATCTCGATGGAGTGACCAGGTGTGTAAGCTGGGCTTGTGGATGGTGGTGTGGGGAAGGAAGGCAGTTGGAGCTGCCTCCGAGCGCAAGGCAGCATCTTCCCGTGGAATGCAAACAGACTCTGAAGGCCTCTCTTGGAAGGAGGGGCTATTGTAATATTATCAGCGATGTTGTGCTGAAAATTGAAAACCAGTAACTGAAAGCACATTGTAAAGAAACAGATGATTTTAATGATTCGGAGAACATTTTTAAGGTTAGTAATCAGCAAACCACAAAGAAAATTATCTTAAGATCTGAGTTCTGATTTTTCACCGTGATTGAGAGCCAGTCAAAGGTAATCCATCTTCTGCTCACTTAACATAGTTTTTTTCTTGGCTATACTGTCTACTGTTTTACTTAAAGAACAATGTTTTGTGAGTATATGTACTATTAAATAAATGGTGGAACAGAAACTTAACATGTTGTCTGGTGGCTCTTTGGAAGTTCTTCTCTTCTGCAATAACAACTTGTAAAACTTCAGAAAATTGTTTCATAGAAATGGATTGTTTGAAAAATCAGCAGTGAGTAAACACTGGTTTGCTGGTAGTACAGTGCAGCCTGTTTTCATACCACTGCAGCAGCTATGCTATCCTCCAAAAAATTTTTGTAGCAGAAAAGTCTTTTGTTGATTTGTGGTGTGTTTCTACCCTTTTTGAAGTTTCTGCCTGAGATTTTCATAAGCTCTGAACACCAGGGTTTTCCTGCCAAATGAAAGGGAAGGGGTCTTAGATGGGTAATATATTGTTTCTGTGTTATGTGATATGGGGTTTTTTATCCCTAATCCAATTTAGGTTAGAACATTTCATTATGTAAAAAGGTATGCATAGTGTTCTTTGTCAGGAGTGCTACAAAAAGGGAAAAACTGAACAGTGAACCATGTCTTCACACAAAGTTAAACTGGTTTGAAAATGTAAAGTTACTGGAAAAATAGGATGTAACTTGTAAGAGTTCTTTTCTGTCAGATTCTCTTCTTTCAACCACCCGGTGATGTGGAGGCTGCTAGGACGGTTCTGGCCTCTGACTTGCTCCTTCAGGCCTCTTTCCTGTGGGCAAATGGTGAGCAGGCTGCAAATGAGTGAAACTTGGTGAAGTGATGGTGGTGCATGGCTTTCTTTTCTGGGGAGCCATCTGTAGCAGTAGTGTTTGAGGCATCTGTGTAAATGCTTTAATATTGTATATGTCTTTTTCATGTCCTTTGAAATTTGGTGGTATTTTTTTTTTCCTCTGTCATCAATCTTCCATCTAATGTGAAACAGTCTAAGTATTGTGGTTCAGCATCTCCAGAGAGTCTACTAGTTTTAGAAACCCTAAAATAATTCCATATATTTTTACAAAAATGATAGCCTCTTCAGGATAGACACGGTCCAAGACAAACGCTATGTGATAGCTTTTGGGGAAAAAATTGCAAGGAACCTTGCTACAATAATTGGATGAAGATTTTTTTTTTTTTTTTTTTTTTTCATAGATTTAAGTGCTGATGAACAAGGACTTCAAACTTCAGGAACTTCAAAATTGCCAGAAGCATGGTGTAGTCTTTTTCTTCTAGAGAGTTTCATTGAAAGGCAGAGTGTTGAGGTGGAGAGGATCTTCGTTCTGTCTAAGAATGATTTTTAGGCTTACTTTATCAGGAAAATAAGACCGATGTCAAACTAGACCTTCAACAAAAGATATTGCATTCTGGAGTGAGCAACTAAGATCATCTTTTTCAGGTTCCTTTCTGACTGCCTGCAAGTTTGACAGTTTATATCACTCTATTAAAAAAGCTGTGCTAGTGGCACTGTTTAAAAAGGCAGTGGTCAAGTGCAGGATGACAACATTAATACTGATTATTTTTCATTGAAATGTTTGGATTTCAAATATTTATTTAATCAAAGAGGGAATATTTTAAGATATGTGTTTCCTCATGCAAAAAGACCATTTCTGGTGGCCTGCTTGACTTCTTCGCTGCATGTGTGTTAGGTGGTGGCCACGTTTTTACTTGTACACTCTCCTGTGCCGCTCTGCGAGCACAGGATTAGTTGTGGTTGTACACGAAATGTTTTTTCATTACTAACCAACAACTTGCAGCTGTGTTTGCCCATCATGGAACTCCGGGGAAAGCTAATACACCTACATAGCTTAGCAAAGAATGAGTGACACAAAATAACTTTGAATGTTGAAACATGTTAAACAATTGAAAAAAGAGATAAGCATATATAGAAGCGCGTGAATAATGGTGGGATACAAATAGTGGGGGCAAAATAGCAAAAGATATTTTTCTGTGGAAGTGTTGGCTTTAAAGAGGACTGTTGGGGTTGTGTGCGTGCACACAGTTTTTACCTAGCAAGCATTTTTAGGTGTTGCTGTTAATGCAGACAAGTATGAAATATAAAATACGATGCAATAAACGGAAGCTAGGTTTAAAAATAGCATGTAAGGGTAAAATATTGCCACTGTTTTAAAGTGGTAATTTAACTGCAAATCATAAAACAATTATCTAACAAAGTAAGCTGCTGGACTGACGTTGCAAACTGGGGCACTTAAAAAGAACACAATGACTGTCTTTGCAGCTGTTCCCTTACTCCAGCCCAGGGCGCCATTGTCACAGCTCGAGTTGTTCTTTGCTGCTTGTCTGTAGCTGTAGTTCGGATGCTGTGGTGATGGCAAAATACATCTTGCTGCCATGCAAACAGTGGAACTGTATTAGTTCTTTAACTGCGTGAATAAGGATGTCGCAAGGGTTGGGTGTGTTTGCAAATGCTGAGCCATCCTGAGGAGTGCAACCATTTGTAGTAATGGTGATTGCTGTACAGGACCCACACGGTGAAAGGGCACTCCCCAAACTGTTACCTAACCATGCATAACCTGCATCAACATTTTGAATTCATAAAGTACTGTAATTTCAAATTCCTGAGTTGAAGTTTTTGATGTTTATACAAAAAGGTTTGTAACAAACTGTTCCTTATGCTACAGTACTTTATAACTTAATCTTTGTCTTCTTCTATCATTAAGAAAAGTGTTTCTGTAATGTTAATTAGCTAGTAACTGCTGTTTTCGGTGTGCTTTAATTACCATATGTTGCTTGATTATATGTTATGAAATAAACTTAAGGTTATTCTAGATTGTTAAATGGTGAGCTAATATATAGCTACTGTGCTTAAGATGAGGTTTTTCAGTTACAGTGGTGGGGGGATATTGGGAGGAGGAAAAGCTAAAAATGCAGTCTCATTCTTAGTATATGAAGGTAATTTTAAGAATTGCCTCCTAGATTTTAAAATTACTATTTATAAGAAATATCTGGTAAAATACCATGAAAATACTTTGAATCATAACTGTGCATAATCACAGAATAGATTGTAAAGATGTAACTCTAAGATGATTTGCGTATGTGTTACTAATAGGCATCCTTTGCTGACAGTCTAATTGTACAATGCAAGATACTTATCATTTACTATCACTTAAGAATTCTTTTTTAAATGCTCCTGTTCAAATTAGATTTAATAATAGCTACATTACTGGTAGATAAATTAGATGTATGTAGTTCTATCTGCACATGTAAGTAAGTATTGCTGCCGTGACAGTTGTACGTTTTATTTACCAAGATGTTTAAATAACTTGGTGCCCACGGGCAGTTTTATATTCAATTTCAGATAGAACTATGCTAAATAAAAGGTTGTACTTAATCGTTGTGTTATGTTTGACCAATAGACAAAAAAGTAAGCTTAGTTTTATAGATGAGTTAAAATTCTGATAGCAAATACATTTGATTACTTTCCCAATTAATGTTTAAAAAATTGAAAAAAATTTTCAGCAAAATTTTTGGGTATTGTAAAATGTGTCCTGTAACTTCTTTGCCTCTTTTAGGAAGATATTTGCAGTAGATTTTTAATGGCTCTTGATGTAACTGATCTAACACTGGAAACCACCAGGAATTTTAATATTGTTCATATATAGTTGCCTTCATCTCTGGTCTTTGCAGGAGATGGTGCTTTAAATACTCCAGAGGTTTTTACCATGGTGTTTCTTTCTCAGATTGCTAGAATAAAATCTGTATATATTTCAGTCAATTGTACATAGAAATAAGCAGTTTACATTTTCAGTTGATGCATAACTTTTTCGTTTGCTTTACTGTGTCTTAAATTCTAGCTTCATCCCTAGTCAAATTTTGTGGTTATGTTCACATACCTCCCCTCAGATCTTCAGGATGTTCAGTGTAAGCAGCTGTACAGCTCTGCTTATAAGCTAACTTTGCAAACAGTGCAAAATATATGAAGATAAATCCTATATTGTGCCAGTTTATTCCCCCAAAGATTTTAATAATTTTTTTTCACAGAAATTTTTTCAAAATGACTTGGCCAAAAATATTAACTCTCAATAAATCATGAATCGATAAATCACTATATTCAAGATCTTTTTGTTTTGTGGGTTTTTCTTGTTAAAGTTTCTCTTTTTAAAGAGTTTTTCTTTGAAGTGGAGTAAGAGCATGGCTCAACAATGACCATTCCTAGGAGGGTAAGGTCAGCTAGCGGGGGTGGTTAGTTGTTTTTTTCCTGTAGCCTAATAAAATGTGGCATTTTAAGTACTGTAGAGAGTCCCAATTGTGGCTGCTCTTGCAGTTAAGTAACTGCATAGGGACACTGAAGACACTTTTTTTTTTTTTGGTTCATTCAAAGAAAGTAAAACAATTAAGTGTTCCTGTCTCTACAAATGTTATAAAACGTACCGTACCTGCTAATTTCTGTTATTTACCTGTTCATAGTGGACACTGGGGCTCTGGTGCAGGTGGGTCCTTTTTGTTGTTTCTTTTTGAAGTTTTAATATGTTTGACAGCAGTTACTGTTTTAAGTATCCAAGTCACTAAATGATAATATTATGTTTTTGTTTTTGTTTTTTTTTTAAACTAAACTTACTGCTGATCCTGTCAATACTGTTGGTGGCATTTTTGTACAGAAAGTTGCAAGTCTTATGGATTCTTTAGTCACTAGATAACTTGTGTTTATGTAGTAGCTATTATTCACTACTGCATTTTGATGCATTGTACTTTGATGAAAATGTAGTAACAAGCATAAAGTATTTCTAGAGTTAAGCTCACAGAATTGCTTGGGGTAGGAAAAAGTGTCTTTTTTTGGGAGTTGGGAATTTGATGAACCACTATTATTAATATGGCAAGCAGTGTATAACTGCAATACTAAAACATTTGGATTTAAAGTTGATAAAAAATACGAATGAATCAACTGGGGTTTTAGGTGAAAAGATTTGCAAATTTTAAAGGTTTTGTGCCCCTGGTGGGATTATTTCAGTGGCTGACTGAGACATTTGAAAGAAGGAAAATGTTTCTTTAAACAGAGGGAATTGAGATGGGAATTGGGAACTGAGGGGAAAAAACTTATAAATCCCTCTGATTATGTTTATCATGAAACTGGGTTTTGCTTTGAGATTTTAACGAATGCCATGTTGTCATAATTTAATTGGTATTTATTTTCTCAGACGTAACTGATTTAGTTTTCTTAGAAAATGCTTATAACAAACTGGATCCATCAATAAGTAACTCATTTACAGCATTATTTTATTCATTTATGAGAAGTTTAATTGCAGTTTTCTTCCATCATTTTTCTTGACAGCTGTTGAAAATAATGTGGTAGAATTGGATTTATACTGACTTTTAGGAAGCAGATATTTGTTCAAAAGCAGTCGGAGTGCAAAGATCCATGCCAATATTCAGAATTCATATTTCCCTTGAATGGAAGGTTGTGATAAAATGGTCCATGGTGTGTTTTCATTGCCTGTTGAAAGACTTTCATGCAGTTAAAATAAGCATTTTGATGGTGGTTGAATTAAGAGTTTTTGTCAGTCTCTTCTCATCATGGATGATTAGACTAAAACGTCTGCTTGTCTTGACTTGAGATCACCACAGCTTCAGATAACATGCTTTGTGATTGAAGGTCGAAATATTTTGAATTCTAATAGGCTGCCAGATGAATTGCTTGAAATAGACTGTAAAATTTCAAGGCTTCCTTTTCCATCTGCTGTGAAAAGAACCATTGGGAATGGTTGAGCTTGATGATCATAGAATTACGGGATGGTGATTCTAAAACCCTCAAAGGGAAGTTGCTATGGAGATCTAGTTCCAAACTGTGAAATGATTCACCTCTGAAAGGCTTCAGGGTCTGAGAAGCTGAACACATCATTGTTCAGATGGTCATTGGTTAGGAAATTGCTGGTACCTGTGTAATCAGCACTCCTGTGGTAGTTAACGATCTAAAAAGGTTTGTTCTGAATGATGTGGGACAACAGCAATGTGCATAAGATGGCTTCTCTCAATCATAGTTTGCTCAGCCTGGTGCTTGTAAAAATACAGTGAGCTAAATGGCAGAGAAATGAACTGCTTCATTGAGGAAGTCTTTTAAAAACAGAATTCTTTTCTGTGATGGATTTGACATCTAAAGTAAAAGGAGAAGAACTGTTTCAGCTTAAAAAGCTGTGGTTAGATGTTGCAGAAGTATCACATTTATATATTTATTTTGCAAGGAGCGCAGAGTGGCGGGGCTTTGTGTTTCTGTGTGCTCGCAGGCTACAAGAGTAGAACTGTTGGAAAGGAAGATTTCTACCCAGTCACACTCAGGAACATAATGTAGGAGCCTCAATATGTTCATATTGCTTCCCCCTCCCCATTTTAGGGCCTGCCAGACACTGCTTTGACAATCATGGGAAAACCCCACCCCATATATCCAGGGTTCAGGTTGATCAAAGCATGTGTTTCCTTTCTTAGCTTCTAACTTACTTGTGTGTTTTCAGGATAGGGAAAGGGAATAAATGGAAAACGTTTGCATACATGCATAAAGCAATCCATTTGTCAACTGTTGCCAAAATTTGCCAGCAAATTCTTAAACTACTTGGAAACTTCAACATACACACAAGTAATTAATGTACTTTTTCAAGGAAGGCAGAAGGCATTTGCGCAGTGTACAAGTAGTTACTGATTATAGCTGTTTTTACCTAATTCAACATAAACCATTTGGTTGTATGAGCTTCAGATAAAGTTTTGTGTTACTATTTCTTGCGTGTCTGTTCAGTCTCACCCTTGTCACAGGTTCTGTTAATGGGATTCAGTAAAGGAGACTCCAATGGCTACTAGATGGTGCCAGATAGTTACAGAACAGCTGGCTTGTTCTACAATGTAGTGGTCATTGAAGTAAAATGTTGCTAGAAAGAAAAGCAAGTCCTTGAGTGTTAGGGATTACTTTACTGAAATAATGTGCAGGATAATGAGTTCTTTACTTCCCATGTAATTGCTCAAGCAATCCATAGCAAGTAATGTACTTATTTTTCTGTTGGGATGCTGCTTTTGAGTTTTATAAGGAGGAGGAAAGGATTGACCTCCAAAGTAAAATATCAGTATTAAGTTTTACGTGGTTAACTGTTACATTAAGATTTGAACATTGAAAAGGAAATACTGCACACCTTTGTCGTATCTAGCACCTCAAATAAGGTGCAAATTATATATCACCTTTTGTTTTCAGTATTTCAGGTGCTATTCTAAAAAGATCATTTGATGTTTCTTGTGATTCCAAGCCTGTGCTCTTGTGTGAGGTCCGAAGAACTAACATCACCTTTAATTTGTTGAAAATAATCATTGCATATGAAAAATCATTTATGAAGAACAAACTGTCTCTTAACCAGCCAATGATTTTACTATTAGTAACAGGATTTCTATTAATAGAAACCAGATAGGCAGCACTCATTTGAATTGATTTGCGAAGGATATATCTGGATGATCTTCATTGCTACTTTCGCATTAATTTTATGTACTATGTTATGAATTGGGCCAGAATGTCCAGAGGGAAGGCTCTATGATAAGGCACATTTCTATAAGGTAAATTTACTGAGAGGCACTTTGCTTTTGTTTTTAAAGATATTTTATTAACGTAGCAACACAGCTCATTATTTATATGTAGGCCATATACTTATGTAACAACACTGATAAACAGTTTTTGCTTGTTTCAAGTCTTCATCAACTCTTGGTTTTGTTACGTGTTGGCTGTTTTTTCCTCCAGTGTTTACTTCTCACCTCTGTTGTGCAGTGAAGTAGATCCTCTAAGGAGAATAAGGCTCTTTGTAACATGTTACGAGTTGGGTATACTTCTCCTTATAAATACCCTTCTTCTAAAAAAATCTCAGTTACTGTTTTCGCAAACAATGACTGATCTGAAAATGTAACTTTTTATTTTCACTGCCAAATTCCATAATCTGTTTTTTCATAGCATTTTTGTAAGGGATTGCAAGAAGTTGTTTGACAGTTTTGATGTGCTCTTGTTTTATCATAACAATGATATAATTTTAAGTTTCAGAATATTTGAGAACTGTTTAGATAACTAACCTCTTGAAGCTGAAAACTTGTTATTACTGAGTTTTGTCTAGGTATTCACATAGCTTAAGACATCGCTTTAAATGTTTTTGAAGAGAAGTTGCCTTATTGAAACGGTGTACCCCCTTTGTTGTGAGTTCCAGGAGGGCTGTAATTTTGCATTCTGTGCCGAACTGAACCGTTCAGACTCTGTTCATTGTTTTTTGAAGACTAATAATCCTCCGAGGTGCTGACGAATGCAGAACAGAGAGTTGGGCTTGCTCTGTACAGCAGCCAGGGTGGGCTCAGCAGAGTTAAACGGCTTGGACTTTGTTGCAGCGTTTGATATCCGAAGTGGTTCAGTAGGAGTGCAGTCTTGGTAACTGCTGTGTAGTGCTATGCCAGCCCCAATAAAATCTTCAGGACTCAAGTGGGTTTTTTATATTTCTGCATCTCTGGCGTAGTCAATGTGTGACCCAGATACTTTAATTATTTGTGGACAATTGATTTCTTATATATCTGGTTGTTCAAGGCCAGATAGAACTGCCCTGTGGGTTTCTGCTGGTGGCTGCTAGTTGCTATTCCCAAGATACGTGTAAATATATTGTCTTAAAAACATGTTTATTGTTAGCAATTATATTTTGTTATGGTGACTCTCAGAGATTCCAGTTAAGACTGACACCGTAGAGCTTGGCCCTCAGTATTCCTAAAGAGAAGACCTTGATCACTGACCTTCACGAAGATGTGATAAAATGCACCACGGAGATGGTGATGGTGGAAGTAATATGAATATGCAGTTATACCTGTAGGCATATTTCTACTTCCCAAAAGCCATGCTTTTGTACAGTGTAGACACCATCAGATTGCAAATACCTGGGTTCCAGTCTACTTTTGAATAGGAGCATTGCCTGCTGTGAACAGTCTGGGTATGTGGTACACCGAGACCCATCCAAAGTTATCCACTGGTGTTTGTAGCCAGAGCTTCCTGAGTGTGCTCTGCAGGCAGTGCTGCTGTGGCAGTGCTCACGGGGGCAGGTGATACTGTGGGGATCTCTCCTTCATTCCTGATTGCATCTCTTTTCACCAAGCAAAGTTTTCAGGCATCAGAACAGAAAGCAGTATAAAGCGGTGCCTGACTGAGCTCAGGTTAACAAAGAGCACTGAGCTCTGAGGGAAACGCTCGCATTCTTTTACCTTTTTGACTTTTGGACATTTTGCAGTGGTCCAGGATAGTTCCAAATGCCCCTTCTTGTTCCAATTAACACAGTTGTGTTTTGGAAAAATCTGAAGAGAGGCTCATTTTTTCTAGGGGATTTTTATTTTAAGCAATTTGTGTGCTATATCAGCCATCTCCAGGTTTTACACCAAATGCTTCCCTCCTAGAGTCTTCTGATAGTGAGTCCAGGCAAATTACCATGTGCTGAGATCCTGGGCAAAGTATCTTACAAGAAGAGTAACCAAGGAGTTTGTCCCGAGCTCTATTTGGAGGGCATTGCAGTGATAGTATTTCAAATATATGATCAAGGGCAGTCAGAGTGAGCCCTCTGCAAAGGAAAGGGCTCAAATATTTATTCCTTGAGCTGTCAAATAATGTCCTTTACCTAGTGTGACCAACTTGATAGTGAATCTCAGCAGGTAGAAGGTTTTGCCTGCAGAGTGTTGACTACATCCCAGTGGTGCTAGGATGAAAGAGCAATGGCAAGTAAACACATTTTACATCTGCAATAACTCACTAATATCTGTCAGACAGACTCAAAGGTAAGGACTCTCACGCAGGATTTTATGGATAAGCTCGTTGGAGTGACTGTCTTAGTAACAACTTTTCTCCGCTAAAACTGCTTCCACCAGGAATAGAATTGTGGCTTCCTCTGCCGACTTTCGTGTCCTGAAGCGAATTGCTTTGCCTCAGTGTTTCCTGGGGAGGTTATAATTCTCATCTCTGACCTTGTGCTGTACTCGCTTGACGAGTACTTTTATGCAAATGTAAATTCTTTGTATGCTCAAGAAGTTGATACTAGAGTCATTTAAAATCCTGTATTGCTGCTACATGCTCTCATTGTGTGTCTGCCAGTGCAGAAATAGACTTGCCCTTTTTTGTCAAATACTCCCAATAGATTTGATATTGAAAGGGCTGCCATTCAGCTGCTATTTCAGACTTTTGGGGAGGGGTGCTTCATTTGCGCTCTCTTGACTGGTGCGGTATTAGGGCTCAGCAGGGTCAATGTAGCTGCTTATCTTTTATATAGGGAAGTAATGAATTTGAGTCCTAATACCGCACCAGTCAAGAGAGCCCAAAGCAGCTGCTTTTACCATCCTGTGTCTGCGTAGCCATATGGTACGTGTAAACTGTAACGTTGTGTTCAGAGTAATTAATGCTGCAACTAATATTCTGAACTGTTTTTCCGTTGCTGAAAATCAGCTAAACTTTAGAATAAAAACAAGTGTGTTTAATGGGAATTAAAACCTTTTCTTATATTTCTACAGTACAGGTAAAACAAAATAATTATTGCCATAGTGGCTGTTTGCATTTTAGATAAATTATACATATTATTTAAAAAAAAAAAATCTAGTTAACTTTAAAATATGTAAGTTTTCTTGTCATTTAGGGTTCTGTGAAGCTGATCATCAAGAGGGTTGCAAATCATTGGCGGTTTCTATTTTCAGAGTTCCACATCCCAGAGTAATTTGCTTTAATTTCACCCAATTTAACCTATACTTCACACCATCACCATTCAGCTTTAATAGCTATGTTCTATGCATAAGAAAAGCAGATAAATGTCCACAATTAGACTGCAAGTGATTACAACTAGTTAGGGCTTTATGAAGACAAAACTTAAAAGGGCTGTAGCACAAAACAAAGCCACAAAAGATGTCAGAAAAAATTCTTTCTTCAGAAGTCAAGGTTTACTACGGCATTTTATTTAATGGTTTTTGTACTTGATTTTGCTTATGTTGAAGATGTAGGCAGGTGCACCTTCTTCAACTGAAAATTACTCTGCTTAAAGAATATTAGGTTTGTGTTACAGGTGATTAATTTCACTTGAAATTAGTTTGCAAGGGAAAACATGCTAAACCTACTTTATTTGTTGATTCTTTGTTCACATGTGCTACATTTAAGAACCTGTGATGGTTTTCTTTTGCCCTTCTCGTCATGTGTATGCGTATTAAAATGCACCATCATCAAAGTTTTAATACTTTCTAATGTTAAATGTACTTGTACCTTAGTCAGAAATAGTAGTATTTTTTGCCATTTCAATCTTTGTAATATTGATGATAGCACATCAAACCAGTCTAAGTACAGATATTATTTATAATTTAATGTTTTTTGACGCTTGTGGTCTTGTTTCTTTTGATAACTCAAAGAAATACTCTGCTTCTAGCCCCCTGCCCAAGTTACCCTATTTTATTTCTTTTTGTTCTCTCCCCTGTTCCCACTCCATTAAGTGACCAGGTAGATATTATTGCTCATTTATTTCAGGGCTTATAACAGGGTATGGGTGTGTTTTGTGATGTGCCATATCAGTCTGTGACGAGCAGCTCTTTTTGATAATCGTTGTTGAATGTGTGCTGGAGAGGAAGTACAAGTGTCAGTTATTCTCTAGATCTGTTTTTTGGTGGTAGTATTAAACGTTCTCTTATAGCTTATTGATGAAAAAGTCTGATCATTACCCTAAATACCGGTGGGAGTTTTAGCTTGTGATGCAGTTCAGGTTCTGATCAAATGTCCATCTTAATTATAGTATGACATACAGCAATGCAGTTGCTTACCTCTCATAAATGAATACAAGATGCCAAAAGCCTGCTATGTGGAGCTTAATATCGGACAAAGATTTTGTTCCATTTTACTTTGAGCGTAAGGATAATTAAAGAAGAGAAGTCACTGATACATCAAATATAAATTTATCTTGAAGACATTAATTAATTTTCATAATTGCAATTAGGAGCAGAATAAGAGAAGTCTAGCAGCATAATTTTGATTTGGTTTTTAGCTTCTTGGCAGCAGCTTGGAGAAGCTAGAAACAATAAAGTTTAGGCTATAGGCATCTTCATTTTTGTGTCAAACTAGTTTTACATGCTATATCATAAAACTTCCAGTCCAATCAGCAACTACATTTAAATACTGCAAATTGTGGCAGCAAAACAATAATTCTGCTGATTAGCCCCTTTCCATTTCTTGTAAGTGAACTGTTTATGCTGTTGAGTACCTTTTGAAAAAAGAAAAAGCCAAAACAGCCTTGATTAGTCAAGGAGTAATTGGATGACTTGATTTTAGCAAGAGAATGAATTGGTTGATGATAGCCTGTAACTAAGTGTAGTGGTTCTGTTCAGATGAATACATAACATACAGTCATCAGATCTTGACAGGTATAACATAAGCAATGCAAAAATCTCTGGAGGCTGAGAGGTAAATTTTGTCAAAGAATTTTGAAGCTGATTCTTGAAAGAAATGGAAAGAAACGTGCATGCCATTAGATGATACTATTTAAAATGTGGCATTTGTTACTGCTGTGCTGTATACATATTTATCTGCTATTATTTTTGCATGTGAAGAAGGGAAGATATGGTCTGTGTGTCTTGGCTGCCATCAAGACCTGGCAAGTGCCTGCTTTTCCTTCGGGGAAAAACCAGAGTCAGGTTTCTCATCTTCAGCCAGTTCTGTTTTCTGGATCTTTTTTTTATCTAGTATCACTTGAAAGCAAAGTGCTTTAATACTGGTTTTTAAATTATTTTTTCCCTCCTGGTTTTATATTTGAACATCTTCAGAAAAGTGTCATTGCCAGGTGGATTCTCCAAAGAGATCTGCAGGTTCCCTGAGGGCAGCAGCAGAGAGTAGGACCCCATGCAGAGCTTCTGCTGTGCTCCTGGCAGTAAAGATCCAAACTGCTTCCCTGCACTGTGGGCCCAGACACACTGGGACCCAGACGGCCAGGATAAAGTGCTCAGCTCACGGTAAAACCCTTCTCTGGAACTGAAGAATCCTTTAAGTTTGGGCCCACTGACATCAGAAGAGGGAGCTGGATGTGAGAGTGATCATTTCCAGGGTCCTCATTTCTGATATCTTCAGATTAAGTAATAACTTTTGATGCTGTTAGATAACAAAATGTATTCTGCTTCTGTGTTATGCTTTCCTATTTTCCTGTCTGAGTACTTGCCTTGTTTTAATAGCAGTATCTGCATGCTACTATAACATGATGGGAAATTAAACCAGCAGATTTATTTACTTGCAGGAAAATTGATGTTTATAACTGTGTAGTCTTTGTTCTTTTATGCCAAAGGAAGAAGCAAGGATGTGTCTTTCAAGCTAGAGTGCAAATCCATCAGCATTTCCTGGGAGATTATTTGAAAAAAGGCTTATAGCTAGGATACTTAAAATAGAAAAGAAAGAGGTGGATTCTGCTCAACTTCCTTTTGAAAGGCTGAATAACTTCTGATAAAAATATGCTTTACCTCTGGTGGGATACCTGAGACACCAGGGGAGTCCTAATCAGTTCTTTAAATAATGAAATTACTGATTAGGGTTTTCAGTTGACATTCCCATGTTGCTGTATGTTTAGCCTAGTTGTTGGTAAAGCTTCTTTGGAGAGATTCTCAAGTAAGTCTTTTTTTATGTATCTATTTTTTCCTCCTCCTATGGTAAACTGATTCTTTTTTTTCCTTTTTTGGTAGTGTTCTGCAGTTACCTGTAGTAGGAGGAGGGCAGTTTTGGAGCACAAACAGTGTAACTTCAGGCAGCAGGCAGAAGGAAGGTGCCATGGTTTGGGGTAATGTTTGAGAAATGACGAGTCCTTATGTTCTAAAAGCAAATGCAATTGATGAAGACATGGGGAAAAAAAAAAGAGATTTTTATTATATTCATTGGAGAAGGTAACTGTCCACAGTTCGTGCTTTCTTGAGAAGGCATTGGTATGGCTAGTTTTGGAGTTCATTATTATCTTTTTTAATTTAGTATTGTTTTTTTCTGGAATTAATAAATAAATAAATAAAGTAGCATAGTCACATCAGTTCATTGTTTGATGAAATTCCAGAATATTTTTAAGACAAACTTTTTAGCACAAGTTTGAAAAATTGATTTTTTTTAAGGAAAACTTTGGAAGCTGGACCGCAGAGCTCAGCAACCAGAAGCCTGCACAGGATAGCGTGTAGACAAGTTTCTAACCTTAGAAAGTTTCTAACCACTCATATTTGGGGCCCTGATACTGAACTGTTATTATGTCAATGAGAAGACAGACACATTGTGTTTGAGATTCACCATATTTAAACACAACTTGTAATCAGAATGGGTTTCACCTCTGGCAGGTGACTCTGCTCTGTGTTTGCTGCAGCTGCTCCATTCCAGTCCTGTTCATCCTCAGCTGGGTGCCCCGTTAGTATGATTCCAGGGAACCTTGCCTCCCTTTTTTCTACTAGGCTCTCTGGAGCTACTAATCAGCCTGAGATCAAAATAGGACTACCAGATCTCCTTTTCTCTTTGAAATTCTCGTCTGTTTGCTGTCATTGCATCCCATCTTCCTTGCTTCTTCCAATTCAGCGTATTTTAGTGGATCCTTTTTATTTTCAACAGGCTGCTTTTCTACTTAGTGCTCGATACCAACTACTTCAGTTACTGCTAACTCAAGGTTCATAGCCTGTGTCCACATTGTGCATCTTGTTCATCGTACAGGTGTTGCACTATCTTTAATTGGACAGTGATGTCGTTCTTAGTCCCCTCTTCACTGTATTTTAAAACAGAGCCTTTCAGCTTTCTGTTTTGCTGCTGTTTATGCTGGAAGAAGGAGGGGTTGTCATGAACATAAGAGAGTTAAAGACCTTGCTTGACAGAGGAATTTCACTCAGTATTAAAGCAAAGGCAGAGAGACATTAATAGACAGCAATACTGTTAAAAATCTATATCAGGCAAGATTTGTAGATTAAGATTATAGTTCTTATTTTTGTCTTTATAAGGTGCAAATAATATACATGTTTTCTTTTATGTCCTGTTTCTTGAATCAATTTTACAACTTTGTTTTTTCCTACTAGTTTCCATTTTTATAAAGACTGTTTTAAAACCAGCAACTGGGTAAAATATTATTCTAATAGTTCACCTGTTAATTTCTCAAGGTTTTACTTTTTCTGAGAGATCTCATCTCCTGCACAGAGCCTAATTACTAAGGTTGCCACCGATTCTTCCTTGCTAAGTCTGTGTTCAGCTCTGCAGACCAGAATAGAATTACCCACAGTATTCGGTGTGGTTTGTGCTAGACCATCATTATAAAGCAGGCTTGAGGTTGACTTAATGGATTGCCCAAGATACTTCCCGTATGGATATTGAGATGAAGTTGTAACTAAGGCTCTTTCATTGTAGCAGTGTCTCTCTCACTTTTCCTTTACTTCTTTCTTGAGTATCCCGGTGCCTTGCCTCTGGCTAGGCTGTCAGTCAGAGGCTGATCTGGTTTAGGTTGGTGGCTGAAGTTGACAGTGACAAACCTTGAACAAGAGATTCACAGTTAATGCTCGATGCCTATTGCTTATCAAGAACAGTCTCTTAGTTAATGCAGAAATCTGGATATTAGCACCAGTTTGGCCTTTTGCGTGTACAAAATCTTATACCTACCACATCCTTGTGGACTGGGACTGTCTCGGTGGGAAGAGATTTAAATTTCTCTCCTCTAAGCGTTTCTGATAACTTAAGAAAAAGGAAATCTACCATGATTAATTCGGTGGATACCTGTCTATTTAGAAGGGAATTGTATGACCATTCTCTGCGCACCTGTTGATAGATTTTTCTCCTTTCCAAGTAAGGAAAATGAATGTTTCCTCTAGATGTAGAAGTGAAAATTCAAGCTCAAAATCCAATGTTTTGAAATTAAAAAAAAAAAATAATAAAAAAAATCCAACGTTACGGTTGGACTCAATCTCAGAGGTCTTTTCCAGCCGAATGATACTGTGATGATTCTATGAATGGAATATGCAACTAGCCTCCATTTCTTCCATGAGAAGAGTAAAGCAACCTCGTGAGGAGGGCAGAAGGCCGGATGGATTCTTTGAATTGGAAACCATCAGCTCGGTAGGAGGTTTTACCTGACCAAGCCATGGGCTCTTCCCAGATACGGGTCTCTTGTCATTGCCTGAACCAGCTGCTGGATTGCTGCTGCCACAGGCATGAGGACCGCTCATGGGAGGGGGACACTTGAAGAAAACTCTTGTGGAACACTGAAGTGTCTATGGGTTAAAGTGTTGACTGAACTGAGAGGAGAGCCAAGGTGAAATGCGTAGATTCAGTTTTATAGTGGTGGAATTACATGGAATTAATTGTGTTTGGGCGAATAAAGAAGTGGATTTTTTTGTTAAAAGGAATGGGAAGAGTTGAAGAAATGAAAATAATTGCTGGAGAAGAATTGTACCGTTGTTGAAGAAAATTGAAAATATAATATATAAACTGTCTTTTGTTTTTATTGACTACTTCGCTTTACAATTGCTTTTTCAGAAAAACATTCTTCCTTAAGATGAAAAAAGCTGTTTACTTTTTATTTTTATGTTCTAAATGTGAGATCTCTGTAGGTGTGGAGCTCTTCTCTGACTTCAACAATGTGGGGGGTTTTTTTGTTTTGTTTTTCTGAAGTTTCTTTGTTTGTTTGTTTTTCAACCCATGGACATCAAATGTAGAAGGAAGATACAAACAACTTGAGAAAGGAGGAAAGAAACTTTTTTAGCTGTGTAAATACTGTACACCTATTAAGAAGGTTGTTAAAAGAAAAGAGGAAATCTAAGATGTGCATGACAACAAAGAACCTTAAACTTTCTGTATATCAGCTAAGGAATTGTTTGTAGTTTACTCTGTTTCATGTTTAGTACAAGAAATGCCTTGGGTTTTTTATATAAAATCAATTGATTTTCATTTTGGTAATATTAAAATTATTTTGGTGATTGAGTTCTCAAGTATATCTTTAATGCTAAAAGATAGGCATGTAAACACTCTGAAAATTGATCCAGGAATAAGTAGTAAACTGTTTTTGGTTGTTAATATTTTTATTTTTAAAATACTTATTGATTTGGGGGGTGGTGTGTGTGTTTGATGCTGTTGCTTATCTGATAATTTAAATCCTAGTTGAATTATGTTGCCAGATTGTCTTCAGAAGGGCATGAAGTCAGCACACATGCTTCAGTAATATCTGGTTGTTTTACCCTTATGTTTCCAGTTGGCAATTTGAAATTATGGCTTCAACTGCACTTTAAATATGTGATAATAGCATGTGTTTCTAATAAGGGCCAGCACCATTTTGTTCAGATCGTGTGAATGGTTGTCACTCATATATGACAAATGCACCTTCATCTGCTTCTTTGATGGCCCCCTAAAAACCATACCCTCAAATCAGGCCGATGAAATTAGCTGCTGTGTAAATTGTGTGTCTGAGTGGTTCATTATCTAATCACCGTCAGAACCACAGTGATAAAGTAGATTGAAACAGGGAAGAGGTCTGCCAGATGATTTCAGGCCTTTTTTTCTAAGCCTTGTTTCCCTTGGAAACACTAAGAGTCGTTCAGAACTTCAGAATTCTTTGTCTAGAACTACTTTCTTTTTTTTTTTTTTTTTTTTGCCTTAATGCATAAAATTGGTCAGCCAATGAGGGCTGCCAGGGTGATTTGTAAGGTTTTCTTTCTAGGAGTCTTTTAGTTGTTACCACATGTATTAAAATGTTCCACAATGTTCAGTTTAGCTGCTCTGTTTGCTACTGCTACGTTAGATACTGTTAAATGCAGTGGTACCTCTTTTCAGGAAAGTGCTCTAGCTTGTTCCTATTTAGAAGAAACTCTTAAAGATGTGTTAAGTGCTTTCCTGAAATGGCCAAGCTCTGCGATTTGTATGGATATGCATAAAGCTTTGGTTCTGGAGTTGATATCTAAATTAACAGACTAAGAGAGTATGATATAAAATATCACATATAATAGAATATACAAGGCGACACTTGCATATGGGCACTATGACAGACCTACTTACTTTTTCACCTCAAACCATTGTGACTCTAAATAGTATGTTGTAAATATATATTTCTTGTCTTTTTATCTTAATATGTAATTTAAATGTTCTTTTGTTTTAGGAGCATTTGAAGATGATGATATCACTCATGTTGAAGGAAGTGTAGATCCTGTTCGTGACATTGAAATAATACATGAGGAACTTAGACTTAAAGATGAGGAGCTGATCTTGCAGAGTATAGACAAGCTTGAAAAAGTAGCTGTAAGAGGAGGAGACAAGAAATTAAAACCTGAATATGTAAGTATGTGACCTATAAAAGTAGATCATTAAGAATTCTGTGTATTAAATTGAAATTTTTGTGTTGTTGGGTTTTGTTATTGTTCTCCCACATGTATAATCCAAAACACTACTACTGTTTTATGTGTATTTTCTAATAATTATGTGTTGAAAAATTATTAGAATTAATTATTTGCTGTGTTGACAGTGTAAGATTTCACTGATAAAGCTAATAATAATTTTTAAAATTTAGCTGTTATTTTCTTGCTGACACAGCTTTATTTGAGAATTGTCAATGCTTTGTCAAACTTACATCAGCATTTAGTTGTAATTCAAAGCCCAGCAGTCACTCCCAAATTATTTCCACTGTTACGTTCTAGTCTGATGTTGGTACCAGTACTCCTGTAGCCACCAAGTGGATATATTTTCTTGGTGTGGTTGCACTTTGTGTATTTTAGTGCCTGTTGAAGACTGCTAGTTGAAATTAATTTTAGAATGTTGTTGTGGAAAGCTGCTTAAATGAACTCAATTATCACAGGGTAGCAGTGGTATTTCTTTGTAAATTAGAAATGTATAATAATTATCAGCTTCAAAGTATGTTTTCATAAATGTTTATTTTTAATGCCACTTGACTTTTGAGTCTGCTGTACTTTGCGAGTCATCTAGTTATTAATTTTTCTTTATTTAATCTTCTATAAATATTTCAGGTGGTATGTAAAGTGCATTCTAATTGTTACAGCAGTGAATCAGTGTCGGAATGGACTGTTTATGCTTTGAAATCAAGTAGTAAAAATAAAAGCTTCCGTAGCTTTTTAAGCTGGCAAATAGTAAGAGAAACATTGTCACATCGGCACTGGTGTTTTAGTTGGTCAGCTTTGAAGTGCAATGAAATTTGTTGGCCCTACCTGGTGTTTGGAAGTGAATAAAAACTGAAAGTGAACATCCCTCTCCAAAATATACATCTTCATGGTGCAGTGTTTATTGGTGAAGAACTAGTTTTGATCTGGCTTGAAAAGTGTTATACTCCATGCTTGGTCCAAGCCAGAAAAAAATAGCTATTATTGGATAATTTGAAAACTTTCACGTGAGCCGAGAGAGAGAGAAGCAGGTGTCCTTCATTTAAGGTCTTATTTATCCTGTGCCAACCCAGCCTTCGCTACACGTGGGCAGTGATGTTTATTTTTCACAAAAGGTTGCACCTCCTTAGAAGAACAGTGCAGCTTGTGCCTGTGGTTCCAAATAGCCTCCACATGGTCTTTTACCTTGTAATTCATCTTAAAGAAAAGGGCAAGCAAGTCTATAGCAAATTCAAAGTTCAGCCCAAGACTAAATTTTACATCGGTATGAGATGATGAAGATGAGGAGTGTTGCGCTGCTGTTCTGCCTGAGACATGAGCTCTTCTCGCTTGTTTTTTGTGCGAATGACTTTGAAAACAGCTTTGCTTGGCTCCTTGTGATGGAGGTGTTCTTGTCCAGTTTTTGAGTGTACCTGTCTGGATACTTTCAGGATTTCATATTATGCTCCGTGTTCTTCCTGTGCTAAGGAAGAAGCCAGCACTTCTGTGATTGCAAAGAAACATAACTGAAGTATCTTTTACTTAAAAGTTCTTAATAGTCGTCATGTAACTGTAATGGGTCGTAGGTACAGTTACTGTTGTATGACAGAGCTACTCTTCCTCATTTTTTAACTAGAGGAAGTTAGTATCACAGTATCACAAGGTTGAAAAAGACCTTTGAGATCATAGAGTCCAACCTATGACCCAACACCTACACCTACTCATCATCTAAACCATGGTACTAAGTGCCTCATCCGATCTCCCTTTAAACACTTCCAGGGATGGTGACTCCACCATCTCCTTGGGCAGCACATTCCAAAGGCCAATCACCCTTTCAGTGAAGAACTTCCTAATATTGAGCCTAAACCTCCCCTGAACAGTGTGTTTGAAAACAAAAAATGTCAGGTTATTCTCAGATCAAGGGAGACAATAAATAAAAACCTGAATCTAGAAAAGCGAATCAAATTAATTAAAGAAAACTTTAAAATCTGCATTATTAATCTGACTTTAACCCAGCTTTAGTTTGTTATTGTTCTCTTTGCCTCTTCCTTTGGTCTCCTAACTTCATCTGTAATTCATCCATCAAAATGACTTATGTTTGTAACTTACACTTTCTGTCATTCCTTATTTTTTTTTAATCATTTCTTTAAGAGCGCACGCACAGAAAACACCAGGTTCTTGCAGTTGCGTTGCTGTGCCCACTTCTGTTCTCGATAATACCTGTTACACTTGACCAGTCTCAGCTGAGTTTGTCAACAATAGAGGTTTCAAAGGCATTAAGTTCCTATTGTTTCATGGAAAGAGGTGGCTGAACAGCGTGGAGCAGCACATGTTAAAGCTGCCCTGGAGACAAAGCCTGCACGTAGGAGCTACGGTCACTGGGGAATCTCTTCAGGAAGGTGCTGTAGCACATCGCATCCGAGAGCCCTGCCGATCTTGGACCGTCTTGCTTGTCTTCCTTTGTGACTTGTATGTGTGAATTGTAAAGTAGACAGTAGACCTTAGAAAAATGGACTTTTTAAAGTGGTAAAGGCCTGTGAAAACTCGGCCTCGTTGCTTTTCTTTTCCTGCTAAATCAGTCCTTAGGCCTGGTCACACAGCTTCCACAAATAGGCTTGTGTAGCTGTAAGACTGTTGCAGAATTCTTCAGCTTTTCCAGCCACTAAGTGGGTTTATTTAGATGTTCAGCCACTGGGTGGTGAGACGCTCCTGTACAGTTTGTGTTTTGTGTTGCAGAGAAGGGCAATGGTTGCATTTATACGTATATGTATAAACTGTGCGGTAAAAGACTGATGGGTCCAGGGGAGAAACCATATGGGACTGGTGAAAAAAGCAGTTGAAGATGGTGCCTCCCTAAAGCAGGAGCCAAGTGTTAGTAGTGTGTTTTGGCTGTCTGATCATCCTGCACCTCCCAAATCTCTTGCATTTTGCAGTTGCCTTGCTGGACGGAGAGATTTCCCTGTCCAGCACAAGTTTTAGTATCGTTTTCATGCTGCTTGCAGCTACTGTTCAAGGCTTCCTCTCTCCAGGGCAGTAAGGTCTTTAAGAGACAGTATATACTGCAATTAATACTTTTTTTCAAGCAGGTTATATTAAAAAAAAAAAAAAAAAAAAAAGGAAAAAAGGAACGAGCAAGAAGGGATGGGCTGGGAGAGAACTTCTCATGATTTCAGGATTTGCCTTTTTAAGTTATTTACCAGTATAATACATAGCCGTTGCTAATATTCTGTTCGTTCCTTAGCAGAGGTGCACAGTGAATGGCTCTTGTCTGTGCTCTTGAGTGTTCCCTGTCATTTTCCCTTTTAAGAAGACTAGGAGGTTACAGAGGAAAAAACTTGGTGTTTGTAGATTGTATTAGTTTGGGGTTTTTAGGGCACAGTGTTAAAATTTTAGTGTCTCTGATTATTTTCCTTTTGCCATCCTTTTGAGAGTAATTTGAAGTAAAGACACTTGAGAATTTTGTAAGATTTTTAACTGTTTGAGAGCTGTGAAACTTCTGTGGTTCACTCAGATAAAGCTATCACAAGCTTTCTTAACCTGTATTGCTTTCAAACCTTTCACTGACTTGCTTTCCCCTGGTGAACAAAACCATGGAGCACTTGAATTGCATTTTTCGTTTCTTTCCAGTTTTTTGAGACCACTTTGAGGTCTATTGAGGAAGAACATTATATAAGGTTAGAGAAAGAAGGAAGTGAGGACAGAAAGAAATAATATTGATCTTAGTCAAGTATGGTTTTCGATTGATAGGTTGCTGAAAATAAAGAATATGAAAGCTAAGGAAAAGGAACTGATTTCAGAGAGGCTTTAATCTCTATGTGACCTGTGTAAACTTATTGTTGGTATCAAAGGGGATTTCACTGTGTGTTTCATGGAACCTAATTGAAAGTAGAAGTCATTCTTCTTATTTCATACATATGAATTGTCTGCCTCAGAGGCTTCTTTATCAGTAAGCATCAACAACTGTAACTTTCTGGTTAGAAATCTCCAAAAGGTTTAGGAGGAGAAAAAAAGAAAATTTTAAGTGTGTGTCAATCAATAGTTCTTAAATCTGATATTTGTATTTGATTGCCCGCCTTCTTGCGCCTGTATTCTAACTTGGTAATTATAATTTTTCCTTTGCGTAAGTGCACAGTGCGTACAGCTGGGAAGTTCATCTTTGTGCAGTGACCTGGCTTTGCAGTTGAATATAGTGTTAACTGTTCGTCCTGTCTCTCAGAGGACTGATTTCTCACTCCGCTGTCAGCAGAAATAAAATAGCCAACAGCTGCTAAGGAGCCATCGATGAAATAATTTTCACATTCTACTTAAAAATCAATGAGACAACGCAGTCCAAGATCAGCAACATGTAATGTTGACATAGTCTTGGAATAGCTTCCTTTACAAGTCTATTTTTGTCTATATTGCAAGTGTTCTCACTGCCTCCTTAGAAATGATTGTCTGTTTTTATTAAGGGTACTGTTCTTTCACACTCAATATACACTTTATTCAATATTTTGGCTATATCCTTCTAAAGAGATAATATAGAATAAAATCACTCCTGTCATTTGCACGTATTAAAACAGCATGAATATAATTTCAGAAAGCATTCGGAGTATTTTCGATTTTATCTTATGTCTGGTGCTAGTATCTGCAAAGACATGAGAAAGATGTTGAGTTAAACTTTATTTTTAGCTGCTTGTTCATCTATCATTTTGGGTAGCAGGTGATTTCAAAGTAAAATTTAAATACATACGAATTTATAGATCAGAATGTACAAATTTTAAAACTATATATTTTTTAGATTTATGGGATTTTCGGTCGTAGGGATGGAAGTCTTCATGTTAATAAAATATAATATAGTTAAGTGACAATTATTGCAGAATTCTCTTCCATTACCCTTCCCGTGTGATTCAGTTCTTGTCCTTAGAGACTGACCCTCTGTAGTAGATAGCTATTCCTTCAGCCTTTTGTTAGTGCACTGGATCTTGAATTCCAGCACAGAATAATTCTTAGTGGTAATGGTATTGTGATTTATATATCTGGCCACAAGAATATTACTTATAGTGGAGTTCACGCAGATTATCAGTGTTAGTGATACGAAGACAAAATTTTTAGGTCAGTATCAATGTCTGTAGTGTTTGAGCTTCCAATTTTCAGTTGAAAGATGGCTTTTACAGTAGGTCAAAATCAATGTTCACTGCATTTGAACTTCGAGTTTTCAGTTGAAAGAGGTGCTTTTACCAGTCCTGCGAGGTACCTGAATTCCATTGTTAAAGTCTGACAATTTTGAAAAAAGATTAGTTTTTCAGATCAAACACATTTTGTAAGGGCGAAAGTAATTGCAATTATGAAAAGAACAGTTATACATTCCTTTTTAATGTCATGGTACCAGAAGCATCTGGTGCTTACTTAATGTACCAAAAAGGCATTGAGCTTTGTTTTGCTTCTGATTGGTGATGAACTAATAATAAATACAGTGACCATAAGCGTAGAGTATAAGTATCTGTTGGCATATCTGTACTATGAGGAGTAAAGCAAAAGCTTCCTAATGATGTTTTAAGTAGCTTTAATCCTTTTCTTCCTCCTCTCTTCCATTTAATGTCTTGGTCCTGTCGTGATAATACAGTAACTGTTTGAGATGTGTTTTTGTTAATTTAAGTTAATAATATAGTGTGGGAGATACTTCTCAAAGAGCAGACAGCTGGTAGATCAGTTTCCTCTCGTTACCGATATATATTAGTGAAAATGGTGAAAATCTTTTTTTCTTGCAATATTCTGATGAATGAGATGGCGCTGAACAGAATTTGCTGACCTCGTGCTGTAAGTACTTGCCAGAGTTCTCACGGATGGATGAACTCTTATTTCCTCTAACTGATGATGTCAGTTGGGAATTTTCACCTTTCTTTCATTCCAAGTTGAAGATAAATACAGCAATGAATTGTATTCTTTCTTTTTTTTTTTTTTTTCTCTTGGTTATTTTAGTCTCCTTTTGTGAGCAAAGTTTGAGAGACCAGTTTGTTCCACTGGAGATGGAAGGAAAGGAGCAGCGTACACGTACACTGTTGACATACTTTCTGCTGATGGCTGTTACAATTAGTAACTTAAATGTTAAATCATAGGGAATCGAGAAAATATTTATATTCTTAATGCATATAATTATGTCTAAAATCTTCAGTGGACCATTTACTGTGCTTAATGTGGTATTTAGAGGAAATTAAAGTTCATTCTGGAGAAAATTTTGAATGTAACAGGAAAATATTCGTGGCAGATGTTTGTGAATTAATGGTTAGTAAAGCCTGACTTAAAAGTACATAATGTGTAAATGCACATTTGAATTTTCTTTTGGTATTATCAGGAGACAAAGAGAAGTCAATGCTTAAATACTTTCTTTCAAGGCTGATCTTTCCTGTGTAGGTTTGAACAGTGGCTTAAAGTAAAGAATGTCTGTCTGAGTACGTGTTGATCCTAGCCATGGTGTAGTTTTAAAATATTATATACATACTACTTAAAATAACTCGGTATCTAAATACCTATGTTCTGAAGAAGACGTCTTTTTGGGTTGTCTTTACTCAAATCTAGACCAAATGCATTCCCACGGGGATTTATTTGGAAATAAGTGTGCATAGACTAATGCAGTAAGAAAAGTTTAGTGGAACTCATCATTTTACTTTTCAGTGCGATTTCCCTGTCTTGAATTTCTGAGCTGCCAGAAATAATCACTTGTAGATAGATCACTTTCTATGTTCTTGCTTGCTTTCTTCTTTGCGAAGCTACAGGTGACTCTATCGTTTTATATATAATGCCTTGGAACCCACAAGGATGACCCACGCAGGAGAATTTGGGGATTATTGATGTGAATTACATTGCCTGGAATGCTTGTAGGATGTTTTGGTGAAAGTACTTCCTGTGATTCATGAGCATTATTTGTATCCAACTCTGAGCAAATCTTATATCACGTACAGCTTGTAGGGTGTTGAATAGAAGAAGGGATAATACACTTGTCCTAAATCCATTACTTCTCCCATTGTATTTTTATTAAAGTCAGTGAACGAGGGAATTGTAAGAGATTAGACATTGTTTTGTACCACAGAGGAGCTCATTGTCACTCCAGTTGATGCAGTACCTGGCTTGTTCCTTTTCTTGCACCCAGCAGCTACAGCTTATTTAAGCACTTAACATAGTCAAGAAACATAACCTAGCCTTTTTTTTTTTAAGCTATAAAATTTGTCCTAATTGTCCTTTAAAAATACCCCTATTTCTAAACATTGTTTTTACAATAAATTCTTAATTTTGTCACTTCAGCCTCACTCTTCAAATTGTCAGAAACCCACAAGGAAAAGCAGGAAGCAGAGGCTAAGCTAAATACAACTGAAAAAGCTTTCCAAGGAGAGCCCTGAGTGAGAAGGCTGTGGGCACGGTGCACGCCGTACACCTTGTAACAAAGTCGATGGGCGCACGATAAATTGGTTTTGGTGCAGCACGGTTTAGTTACCTCACATAATGTAGTTCTCTATCTGAAATAGCATCTTAGCTATTTTGAAGGCCAGATGCAATACTAATTCTTATCTAGTTTGATTTCATGCATATTCCAGTTTAATTCTCATAAGTGTGGTTAAAATAGAATGTATCTCTTAGGGGAAAAAATTAACCTTTATGTAAATATTTTCTGACTAGAGATAAATTACTGTAACTTGCACAAATTGTGTCAGTGATTAATTATGTTTACTGTTTAGAAATAAGACACAGCTTTAGTCTGTATTTGTCAAGCTTCAACTTTCAAGCATTTGATTTGTGTGCTATTGTGAACAACACTTTACTATGGGAGTTTTTTGCTAACTGTATATATATGAAATGAAATGCGGTAAGAATAAAAGTGCAAGATTTAAGCACACTGAGTCTTCATGTGTAAGTACTTTTTCAAAGGCTCTTATTTTTCTCCAGTTTTTCAGTATTTCAGCAGGGATAAGTGCAGAAGTATTCACATTGGACTTCAGCCTATTTATATACTCAAAGTGTGTAGTACATGTTTAGTTACAGTACAGCTCATTTATTTGTGACCCTTAAGTCTTCTCAGAGTGACGGCTTTTGCCAGGGAGAAGTCCTCTACCTGGGAAAGACTATATCCACCCTCCCTCCCAAGTGTATGAACTTGGATTTATTGCATTAAAAAACATTGTTGGCTTTCACCAAACCAATCTAACAGTTCTTGTCACTGCACACATGATTCACGTTGTTAGGAATTTACTATTCTCAGAATCTGTGTCATTTACAAGGTCTTTTTTAGGCTGTTGATGAAAGATAGCTAGTGAAATGCAAATAATTTGTTTGGAGCGTCACCAGAAACAGATTCATTGGATTTACTGTTTACAGTTACATTCCAAGACTACTGGTTAGGTGGTGTTGAGTCCATTTAGTGTATGCAGTGTTTTTTGAATTAAATACCATACGTCACTGAGCCAGATTCCTTAGGGAAAATAAATTTATGATTTATGCACTTTTACCTCCATTATTGCTGTGCTACGCTGTTGGACTTCTCCATGAAATGAGAGGAGCTAAGAGCTACAGGTACCGTTTTAGGTACTCCTTATAACTTTCCTGAGGAGCAGAGTAGTGAAAATGATAGAATTTTTGACAATGGAAAATTTTGATAAACAGTTTTTAACTGCTTTTGAAGTGTTTACAGAGAGTTGGTCAGTTATTACATCGTGGAAGTTTTTGAAGGGAAGAATAAGGTGCTGAAAAGCACTCTGCACTTCACAGAAACATCTCCCTTGGTGGGGGAAAAATAGCCTACTGTACTCACGATTATTCTTGGTAGGAGCGGAGACTTTTGCACTGCCTGCAGGATCACGGGGAATTCACTTGCACTTTGAAGTGTGAAGGGATAATCCTCACAACTGCTTACTTCTTTATTAAATTTGCGGAAGTTAATTACGTGCCCGGCTAATTTACAACAAAAACCTCACAATTCTCTGATGCCAAGTAGGCAAGTGAGTTTTCCAAGCTTCAGTTTAGTCCCTCATGCTGTAAGAAGAATTTGGCATTGGCACACATTGACTGTCATCCATCCAGAGAGTTTATTAATGTATGCACATTTTTCTACACAGTGGTATCTCATGAGAATGTCTTGATAGATCTCCTAAATGCAATTTAAATATATTTTTTTATAGCATTTTATACTGTTGGGACTTATTGTTAAAGTCCTGCTTAACATTTGTGGATTGACTACTTGCTGCTGTTGGGAAATGAGAGCAGGATTTAAATTAAAATCACTATATCGTATGGCTAAATATACTAAGTATTCCCATGTGCTACGTGTATTGCCAAGGGTATAGTCAGAAATTAACCGATGTTTAAAACGGTGGTGTTTGATATTCATGACGTTTGCTGTATTTCATATTCCCTGACAACTGTAAGTAAATTGGATTTTGGAGGGGTTTTTGGCGGCTTTGTAGATGGTGCTTGCTATGATGTTGCTAGCTGAAAAACGGAACAAAATCCCCTCTTCTCAAACAAGGAGAAGTGGATCCTTCTGCTGGTGACAGATTGACCTCGAAGTGTGCCAGACCTAACGAAACGAAGTGGATCATTGCTCTGTATTCTGTTATTAAGCGTCTCGGAGTTGACTAGAGTAGTGATTAAATGTATTTAAATGACTGTTACAGTGATAGTGAAGATGAAAGGGTCAGTTCATACTCCTTTACCAGGCCTAAACAGGAGCAATTTTAAAACGAAAAATGGTGCTACATGAGATATAACCTGAAAATGTGCTTTTTGCTTTTTATGTGCTTGTTTTGAGTATCGGAGCAGCTGAGTGAAAAAGAGATGTGGAAATAGGTGCCTGTCTTCATATTGCCATTAATATTTAATGATTTCTCGATAAGGAATCATATTAAATCTCATTTAAGTGGGATAGCACTACTGATGCAGGGGAATCTGAGTTATCTGTCCATTTTTCTTGTTTCTGGACTGACTGCCTTACATTCTGCCTGGTATGACTGCCCAGATAGTTCATCAGAGAGAATTTGACTTTAACGTTGAATAATTATTTCCGATTTTTTTCTTTGTCTCTTACTGCCTCACCTGCTTCACACGTAAATGTTTTGTTTGCTTATAAGTTTTCATCCTTTTATCTAAAGAGAGTTTTCCAATAGTCTGCCACCTGCCCTGTAAAACCAAAATTAAATTCCAAGTACACAGCTGTCAGTCCTCCCCAGCATATTCAGTTGTTGGTCAGTGCTCCCTGTGGAATTTAGCCATGTAATGACTCCTTTGGAACAACAGTTGCAAACAGAATAAAATCAGGTCCCTAAATAAGAACGCTGAAAAATTAGGTCTGTGCCAAAATGGGTTTAAATGTTTCAGTGTAGGTCGCAGATGAATGCGGAAGGCAACTGTGTGCTTAGATAGGCTTTAGAAAGCTCAAACTTTTATTTCCTGGGGTGATGCTTGATGTTTTTTGGAGGTTCCGCATTAGGTAGCCACCCTTACAGTGTGATTAAACAATATTGTACTGCTGCTTAAGCCTAAAAGATTGGCTTTAGTAACTTGAGCTATTATGTGTGTTCAGTAATTTTTATTGACTCCAGTTTATATATGATAATGCGTTGCTGTTGGGGGGGGGCACACGTGCTGAAAGCCACGTGGCAGGTGCCTCCGAAATGAGTTTAAAACCTGAAATAGTGTGTAAGCAGAATTCCTTCACTGACGAACAAGAAGCTCGGAGACTGTGTGGTTTTCGTACATCTATTTAAACAAGAGCTGAGGATGAAGCTCTTAAATGAAAAGCACCTATCGGCAGAATTGCTTCCCTTATCTTGTTTGTACCGATCAATTAAAAACCAAAAAGCATATAGGGTTAAAGATAAGATGGTACCACTGTTTTCTTCTTTATGTGTAATCTTGTTGCATGTCTCTACATAAGCTGTTCTGGCCACTCATCACAGTAACCAGCTGGGCCATTTCACCTGCTGGAGCCATTAAAGAGGACTCTCTCCCCCTAGATTAATCCCCTCCGACATTAGTTTTTTGCTCTGACAACTGGAGCAGGCATTCAGAATTTGCAGGTGGCCAGTGTGACGCACATAATTGCCTACAATTTTAGGCAATGAATAAAAATGGTCTACATTACTTGTCAAAGGTTGTATATGCAGTGCCAAGTGAGATCTATGGGAAGCCTTTTAGGGTTTAAAGAACAGTTAATAGCAAAGCTGCACAGTGCTTTTTTAATCATAATGCATTTGTAATATAGCACTTTGATCTTCTCCTTGTAGGAAATGGTGTTATATTAGCCACTTTTAAACATTTATGAGTGAAATTCAGTTATAGGAGAGTAAAAGTGATTATTCTTAGGCAGAACATGTTAGATTTCATTAAAAGTTTTAGCTTGCCCCTTCCTTGTTAAAGTCTGTGGGGAGTCCTCCTCCTGGAGGGTTTCAAATCAGGATCTGGAGATTTAGAAGAGCTTTTTCTTTGTTTTTTCACTAAAGCAACTGCAAAACTAGAAAAGACTAGTAAATACTGATGCCATTTGTGGTTGTTTGTAAATGTATTCGACTGCATAGCACTAAATGCAAAAAACTGTTGTGTGTTCAACGGTTTGGGAAATGTTTCCTTGTATGTTAGGGATCTTATTTCTTTGTTGTGTCAATTATAAACTCAAAAATACATTATTTAAAGCGTGTTCATAAATTATCTACAAGAAAAAATAGGCGACTCTAAAATGTACTACTCCTAGAAGAGCTGAGTTTGACCTTTCAGACCCAAGAGCCTTTTATTAACACCTGCCTGTAAGGAGAACCGTGCCACACGCAGCTTTCGGATTCACGACCACAAAACTGATGAGGAAAGGCTTGAAGGGTTCAGTTTGTGTCACTTGCTGTTTGCCGTTTCCATTTCACAGATGATTAATCTTTCTGTGAAGAAAGGCCAGAGAAACAAAGCACATTGGGCTCTTCCTGCAGTTACTCCTTCTGAATGCACACTAGCTTGCTAACTAAAAGGCCTTTAGATTTCCTGCCGAGAGAGATGTTCTGAAAGTGAATGCAGCTGGTTGGAGGTCACCAGTGCAAGGCTCTTGCCATTGTGTAATGGAGGCTTTGGCAGGTTTCATTTTGGGGGGGAGGGAGAAGGTGTTGGCGAAAAATTAATGCAGAATAAAAAGGGCTTTGGCCATTTGAATTAATTTCTTGAAGGGTGGATCGTCAATAATAGGCTCAATTTCTTTTGCTCACTATTTAAGAAAAAAGATATTTGCTGTGTTCTTTCCCACCCATTCCCTTTTCTTAATGGCATGTTTATATTGTACGTGGTCTCTCCCGCTGGATGCTGAAATGTCGCGTCTTACTGAGTTTGAAAAGCAATCTAAAATGTACTGATTTTTACATATGTTTTATGAGCTCTGCTAATTTTTGTGGTGGTGAGAGATGATACTTGAGTGTTGTGTATTTAACTTCATAATTAGGGGGTTTGTATCGCTTTAATAATCGATATTGCTTGTTAGTGACTTTTAAAGCAGCAATTTCTATTTTTCTGGGAGAGTAAAAATTTGCTCCTTAAAAATATGGTCTAATTTTTGATTTGCATGTATGTTTTGAATGTTAATGTATACATGCCTTGTTTGTGGAAGAGAATGGTCTGATATCCAGCTGAGTTTTTGACTTTGTTTTTTCTTGATCTTGCATAGGACGTAATGTGCAAAATCAAGACCTGGGTAATAGATGAAAAGAAAGCTGTCCGCTTCTATCATGATTGGAATGACAAAGAGGTAGGCTATAAATATTATTCCCATGCATTGACTTCTAGTTTTGCTACCTGTTACTGACTTGTCTTAAAAGTTTTTGTGGTTTGTTTTGTTTTTTGGTTTTTTCCAGATTTTATATTCATAATATATTGGATGTTAAATATATCGGCCGATTCTGTGTTTAGCGGTCATATATATGTTACAGTTTAAATCTGTTGCCTTCTCAGACGTGCTGTGAGGAAAATTGACATAAAATTAGTGCGAGTTGGTATAACTTGTTTTTAAAACTCTCCTTCTCTGTTTTCACTTCCAGATTGATGTTTTGAACAAACATTTGTTTTTCACATCAAAGCCGATGATCTACTTGGTTAACCTCTCTGAAAAAGACTACATAAGGAAGAAAAACAAGTGGTGAGTGTGTTCAGGTTAAATATCTAAATTTATGTTTCTGTTTCACATTTTTCAGTGGTGAATAATTCCCAGTGCATCAAGATGACCAAGGATGTTAATTAAAATTAGGAATGAAAACTAACGTTGCGCTTTTGTTACCTGCCTTGCTGCCATTGCTGTGCTGCTTGAGTACAATGCATATGGCGAAACTCTGAATGAAAGTACAGAATAGAAAAGAATATGCTTTCCTTCCTTACATTTTTACATAAATCCGTGAACTGTGAAGAAAATAGATTTGATTTAGAAGTACTGATTCAAATAAACATGGTTTTATAATGTTATGTAATGCTGATTGTCTGAACAAGATCTTTTTCATTCCGAAGGATAGAGTCAAATGCCAGGGGACTAAAGCTATGCGAAGTGCACAGAAATCTTTCAAACTGTGGCAAAATTGCAGATTTTTACAGTACTCTTCTGTCTGCAGTTGGGTGCCTGGCTTCCTTGCAACTGCTTGCGCTTTGCTTACAGTTTACAGGCCTGTTTTGATGGGCTTTAATGCTGTGAGCAGGACAGGTTTTAGTCAAGTATTCCTGACATCAATATTATGACTTAAGTACGTGACGGTTACGAGAACAATCTATCAGACATTCAGTGAGCTGGATGAAGATCAGTCCTAACGTGGTAGACATATGGTGGGAATCTGCTGTGGAGAAGCACAGCATTTAGCATGTCAGTGGAAGATCTAGATGGGATAAATATTTGGTTTGTGGAGGAGGGAACAGATTAAGTAAGTATACAATGAAGGAAAATATGTAGCAGTATATTTAGTTTAAAAAAACAAACAACAAACCTTTTATTAGTATTCACATCTTTAAACGCTGTACTTAGGAGATACTTTGAAGATGTATAAATGAATGTTTGTGAACAGATATATGCATGTAACTCATCCAAACAAATCAAAAGTATCTAAAGCGGAATATCTGAATTCTCCTAAAGTACACCCTCTGTTTCTCCCTGTACTTCATTAAGTACTTAGATGCACATGGTTTCAATTTTCCATTAAAAATTCTCATTTCCATATGATATCAAAGAGTGAGAAGGCTTTAAACTGAAAAATAAACATTCATAGACTGGGAGCCAAAACAATAATTAATGTCAGATGGTTAACTCCAATAAATCATTAGAATAAATTCTGTGAAATTACTGCAACTAAAACTGTCCTTTTGATACTCCAAGACATTTTGTGTTAGTATTAAAGAACAAAATTTAACCTATTTCATAGCAAACCCTCTCAGCCTGAAACACAGACTTCAGAATAAACTTGATAATGAATTTAATAATGTAAGCTTTTCGTATTTGGCCAAATTTTATAATTTTAATTTAATTAGTTCCTTCTTTTGAATGCTTTTTGGGTATGATGATTTAAACATTAAAAGTGGTTCTACCCAAGGAAGTGTTTAAAATCAGGGTAGAAGTATTTGCTCTGCTATTGTCAGGTGATATTTTTTTCTAAGTACAAATGTTGAGGTTTCATAAGGTTTGCTATAACAGTACAGACGTGGAAGTTTATGTGAAAATGGATGAGTTGGTTTCCCTGTCCAAAAAGGAATCCAATCCTCGCACCTGTATTTGGATGATTACAGGTAGAGCTCGCTGGCTCTAATTGTACAGTAAATACCATTCCCCAGACCCTAATGGTAGACAGGCTACTTAGGAGACGCCAGTCTGTGATTTAGCTGTCGCCAGTCACCCCGTGTTTTTTGTGAGCCTAGTTGTGATGATGACATAGTTAAACCCAAGTGAAAGCAAATCTTTGTATAAATTGCAATTTTTTTATTTGTAAAAAATCAGATGTTTGAGAAGTCATGTAATCAAATGGTTTAACTGTTTCTATTACAATTAATGATTTCGTTTTTAAAAAGTATACCCAGATCTCATGGACGTGAGTGTAATTGTAGCTGAAAGATCAAAGCCTGGGTAGCTGAGTGATGTTCCAGAAGAGAATTTACCACATAGCCATTTTCAGTACAGTTTCTGCCTCCTGCTGTTCCTATTTTCCCTCAAGCTAGCCATTGACTACCCCCTGTGCATCCCTGCTCGTAAAAAATGATTGAGGAAGTATTTGTCATGTATTTATGAGTGGGAAACATTGTGTGATAGGGAAAGGCAGCTACTAGAACCAGAAAGATTGCCATTTTCTTTCATTCAGCCACTCTGCCACAGCTTTAAATCCTCTGTTTATGCAACATAGCTTTTATATTTAAAAGCAGAATAAATGTTTTCTATGAAAGATGCTAACGGTAGGCTTTTGTCATTTGTGTGCTGCAAGCAGATGTGAATCATTAGAATATATTTTACTGTTAGATGCCACTTAATTTGTGATTTTTGTTATTATTTTGAGAGGTAAAGGTTCATATTTGAAATGCAAGCCACATTTAGACTAGTTGTTCAAGTTTTTCAAGTTTCTTTCTGAGCTTAATTCATAATGTTACTATTAAAAAAGTAAGGTTAATGCAGGAAACAGCAATAAATTGTTTTCCAAAGACTTTTACGACTATAAAAGTGTTTAAAACAGCAAAGGAGAGGAGAGACTTTTTGATTATGGGTAGAGAGGAAAACTAAAATGGTCTTTTGTTTTACTGGGTCACTCTTTCAGAATTAATGAACATTTTAATTGTTAGTTAAAACACACTTACATTTAAGTGCTAACATGTTATTTTTCAATCCAAGAAAAGAAGAAAACACTGTGAAAGATAGGACTATTGTGTGTTTGAGTAGGTGTATTGACCTTTTGAAAGATGTAAAAACTGGAAGGGCTCCAAGCAGCTACTTGCTGGTTTTAACAATGTTGAATTAGTCATTCAGCTGATTTATGATTAAGACCTCGCCCCTGAAGAGAAGCTGACATGGCAGCTGCGTTCGTCGCACTTGTGTTATGATCAGATGACAGTAATCATGATGCTCTATGGGGGAATCCACTGAAACCATTCTTACTACATGTCGCTGTGCTCTAAATGGATGCTTAAGTCCTTCCTAATGGTTTTTGTATGGATCTAGTACCTTAACATGGTATACGTGTATTCGAGTTTTATGATGAAAGTATTCTGCAAAAGCCTGTTAGTTTTCAGTTCAATCTGGTTTCTCAGTCAGGGCGTCGAATAGATCCAGGACGAGAGGTTTATCAGCCCTTCATCTAATTAAAGGTTTACATTTTAGTCTTGCTAAAGAGGGTGCTTTTAGCAGGTCATAATAAGGAATCTGGTTACGGAATATGTTGAACTAGTTAATGAGCAAATGTAGTGGACCATGCTTAGCATCCTGTTTGGTTCAGTATTTTGGACTGATTCTTTGCAGTGAGCACTAGGAGTACTCTGTGTGCAAAGCTGCATAGGCTGATCTTTTGACTCAACTTCTCAGGTCTAAACAAGTGAATTTTTCATCCTATGCATAGATTGTAATTTAAAGAGCTGGTTATCCTGTTAAAGACTTTCTAATGTCTGTATCATTGTAACTATGTTGTCTGAGACTTGATAGGATTTTTGAACACTAATATAATTCAGACTTGCTGAGCATCCAAATGTGTGTTAACGTTATTTTCAAGGGTTTGTTCCTCCAAATGTTACGGCAGTCTCTTAACAAAAAAAAGTTGGATGTTGATTGGATAGGATCTGTCTCTTGGATCTGTCTTACTCCTGCGTATTTAGAAAGGCGATTTATGTGTCATAATAACCATTGCCCCTTTAATTTTTGTAGCCTTTTTTATGTTATTAAGCTAGAAGAGGCATAATTAGGTCAGATTAAGTGTCTGTCTTTTTCTAGAAACGTGTTTCTGACAGGCCACCAAAAGATGTCTAGGGAGGAGTATAGGAACAGATGAAGCAAGCAGGGTGTATGCGTCTAGAAGCCAGATATGATATACTTGTGGTTAATATTTTTGGACTGATTTTTATTTTATGAATTTAGATGTTGACCTTTTGAACCCAAGTGTGCTTTTGGCATCCCAATATCCTGGAGCAGGGACTTCTACAATTTTAACTATGTGCTGTATGGAGAAGTACTTCCTTATGCTTGTTTTGGATCTGCCACATCATAATTTCATTTGATGCTCCTTAGATCTCGTAGTATGAGAGGGAATAATCCTTTTCTAATCATCTTTTCCATATTGCTTCAGATGTTCCAAATATTTAAAAAAAAGGAGTGGAGGTGGGGAAATCTTAACATGAAGAAAGAAAGAAAGGAAAGTACATGGAAGGCTTAGTAGGACTGAGTATGAATCTGCTTCACTCAGTCTTTCACTTTTAAACTAGTTAGGAAAGAAAGCTATCTGGTGGTAAATTGAGACTTGGTGGTGTTGGTCATGTTTGTGGGTACATGCCCAGTAGTAGAATAGATGCAAAAGAGCAAGGCAGTGTCGTGTGCTGGTAGAGCAAGAGGATGGTGGCAGAAGAAACGCTATCCAGAAGGCTTTCGTGGCTTCAATACTTCTGTTAAAATAAAGACAAAGAAAACGTAAGAGAAATTCAACAACAAAACTCCCCTATGCTCCCAAACCTCCCCTTCCACCTTTAAATAATGCCTGATACTATTTTTGTACACTCTTAAACTGGGTAGCAACAAGGGTTTGATCTCTATCACCTCCCCCAAAAGTGGAACTTCTTCCTTAGCATTTAACCTGCATTTTGGTTTGAGACCTTTCAAAAAGACATTTTAAAAAAACCAAAAGAAACAAAAAAATGGAAACAGTAGTATTAATGTGATGTATCTTGAAGTAAAACGTGATTTAACAAGCAACATAAGGATTGTATAGTGAAGAATTTGGGTAAATAGGTAAACAGGAAATAAAATGAAGAGAAAGAAGACCTGTAGGTCAGCTCCATCTCTTTAACAGCTAGAAATGTGGTGACTCAATAAAAGTTTGAAGCATCTCCATCTTAGTCTGACAGAAACACAATCTGCTTTCACTGTCCAGGATTCAGCCTTTTTCAAGTACTATCGGAAATGCATGAACTTTGCAAATTTTGCTAAAAACAAAAAAAATTCCCATTTGGACCAAATAACTAGAAGTCATTTCCCTTCGAAAAGGAGGGATGCTGCTCTTAATGAACCGCTGCAGCACAGAGACAAATGGAATCACATCACTCAGGGCAAACATTTATTTGCAAATACCAGCTTAGTAGTCAGGTAGGGAGGTACCCATGTGAGGGCACAATGCAGTTTTTGCTGCCTTTTAGCTTCTGAATTACATTTATTTTCTGAATTACATTAAGTGTATATTTAAATAAACTATAGATGGTACTGTCATGGGTATTTAGGCAGATAGATTTTATTCTTATAAATATATTTGCGAATAGATTTGATGTAGAGTTCTTAAAATCATGATTATTAGTTGTAATGCCATCGTGGTATTGAGATGTTTTCTTGACATACCTGCTTAGTGATTTTTCAACTGTGTTGCACTTCTTGTCTCTTCCTTACAACTTAGATGTTTTTAAAAATATTAAAAAAATATTTCTAGTTTCTGTGTACTAATGCATTTTTGCAAACACAAGTTGTGAAGTCATACTCAAAGTTAGCAAGATGCAGAATTTAGGCTTTGTGTTGCACCGTTACTGCCTGGTTAAGAGAGAGGACCTTACAGCTTAGTTTGTTTTAACTGGAGGGTGGCATATGTTTCCCGTAGGGCACTTAACCTACTTTAATAGGGGGTAGTTCATGCTGCTTGCTTAATAAACTGTTATTGTTATGTCTTATACAAATTAATTAATACAGATTAATTTATCATCCATCAACCCTATTGGCAGTCTTTTTTTCCAGCACCTTACCTGACATTGCCTGTTGACTTCTTGTAGTCTTCTGTTTTACCACTTACAGTGACTTTACGTTCAGTTGTTCTGTCTGTCCCAAACTTTTTTCCTAGCTGATCTGTTCACTGTGGGTCTTTGCCGGATTGTCTCTCCCTCTTCTCTGGTTTCATCCCATTCTTGCTGGCTTAGTTCCAGTCCAGTCCTTTGGTCTGGATGATTTCTTTCACCAGACTTCCTGCCTTGCTTTGCTTTGCCTCCCCGTGTGGAGACCCCCATCCGTTTGAATGTGAATGCGTATTGTTTGACTAACAGCAGGTGTTGGGGATGTGTCTCTAAGCGTGGGGAAATGGGTCCCTGCTCCCAACTACAGTGTGTAACCTCTCCCCAGGCACAAAACCACCTTCCAGAAAAGCCTAGCTTCACTCCAGTGCTCTGCTTGCTTGTAGGTGCTGTAGATCGTAGGGAGAGATTAAATCACTGAGATTCCTTAGTGTTGGATTTGAGCAGTTTTGCTACTGAGGACGATAAATTGTAATTTGGATGGACTTGTGCACAAGTGGGATGGTTTATCTCTGAAACCAAGTTTACTCTGTGCCAAACATAAAGTCTTGGCTTCTAAGCACTAGGCCAGTAACTCTTTTCAAATAAAATGTTTCTGGAATGTTTTAAAAATGGGCAATGATGTATAGTGAAGCTGGTTTTGAAAATTTCAGTCCACCTGGTTACAACAGGGCACTTACAAATAGCTAAAGCATAGATTGCAACCAGGAAAAAAAAAATCAGCAATTTACTTAGAATATATTTGAAAACCTTAACTGGTAAAAATTGAAATGGTGGTGGAGAGGAACCTCCAGGTTTTTGGGAAGACCTGTCCTGGGCAGATAAGGTAGATTCAAGCTGTTCTTGCAACTCATCAAAGGCTGCAGACGGTAGAAGGCAGGGTGACCAGAGAATGAGGAGCAGTTTCTGCAGTGCTGCAAGTGACCCATGACAGCCCAGCATCCCACACCACCAGCAGCCCAGCAAGGCCATACCCCATGGAGCCTCTTGTGTTCTCTGAAAGCATCCATATGCATCAAGCTGATAGATACTATCAGAGCAAGGCAGAACTGTGTATTAACTCTTCATCTCAGTAAGGCTGTGCCAAGCGAAAGCGGCTACAAGTAAATTCTCAGTTCTTTGCTCTGTGTATGATCCCTGGTTTACCAGCTGCATGTCATACCAAACCTCCTTTTGAACAATTCAGCTTTGCTTCCCATCTTCTGTTCCTTTTCTTCTTCTCTCTCCACGTGCTTTTCTTAGTGGTTTTTTTTTTTGTTTTTTTTTTTGGAGTGTCATCACCAAAATTTCCGAGGTGTTTATACACAGTTCTGTGTGTGCAGTTGTAACATTGAACAGCCACAGCTTTGAGTTGGGTGCTCCCCACGTTTTAGAGTCGGGTTTTGTAGTCTTATGATTTCCTACCTGCTAACAATACTTTTTTAATATGCTGTGGCAGTTCATAGACTCAAGTAATCTGTGATATTTTATTTAAATACTTGGATTTTCATAGACCAGGTCTAAAGCAATAGATGCTAGCTTTCAACTCGTGAAAATGTAGCTACCCATAAAGTTATCCAGAAACGTGCAGGGTCAGAAGGCACATCTTTACTTCTGTATTCTGCGTGAACAATTCAGAAATTTGATTCTTCCTGATCTTCACTAGAATTGGGACTTACCAATAGATATTTTTGTCATCTTTATAAAGAGGTGCTACTTAAGATACATAGGATTAGGGAGAGAATAATGTGGCACTAGATTTCCAATCAGTTAATTACACAACTCTGCTCCATTCAGCATATAGTTAACATGAGCAGTGAAGAGAGTGACTTCAACAGACAAGTGGTACGTGGAGACGTTGTCAAAGACAATGCAAAACTTCATGCAAAATCACTGCAATGAGATGTGTTCCTGACTCTGAATGCAACGTGACGTACAACATCCTTTTCAAACTTCAGTCTGTTTAAAACCAGAGAATGCTTAAATCCCTCAGAAACAAACCTGAGATGCCGAGATATGTCTGAGTGTAGATTTTGTGTAGTGGATATGGAGAAAGCAGAGACTAATAAGTAACTGCACTTCTGACTTCCCAGTGTGGTGTGTGAAGGGCTTGCTTCAATTTTCTGCTACATACTTTCCACTTTTTGTGAAGCTTGTGCTTTATGCCTCAGTTTTGCTTACTATTTCCTTAAAAGTGTTGGTGCTGGTGAGATCGTAGATAAAATGTGTTTGGGAAGTGTTCTCTACATTAAAATCAAGTTACCTGGTAAAAATATTGATATTGTCTAGAAATTACATATTTTCTTTTTCTGGAATTGTGTCAGAGATTTATCTGCCGAACGATTTCTGCAAAGCAGCGATGTGTACCCTCAGTCCTCTTTTTCGTAGGCTTTCCAAATGTGCTTGGAGTGATTTAAGTGTGTTTGTAGTTGTGGTTTGTCACTGAATGCTGCTGTCACAGACATAGCAGCGTGCTGCTTGCTTGCCTGAATGCAGATTTCTTGTTTTTTACATCAATTCTTTAGAACGCTTCCCTCTTATTTGTTGTAGGATAGAGCATAGCTTTTGACAATGTGTAGTTTTATATAGGTTTGCTATATTAGTTACAATGCGACTGGATGAGTTTGGGAATTTTCAGTAGCTTAATATTTTTGTGAAACTCTAAAGTGAGATTTTTAGCTTCAGGATGTCTCATCTTGCTTTTTATGGCTGATGTTTTTAAATTCAATCTAGCTTCTATCATGGAGAACAGGCAACTCTCATAATACTCTAACCAGTGGAGTCTTAAAAACTGGAATGGAAAATGCGAGAGAGAAACAATGTTCTTCTCACCTGTCTTTTGCAGAATGAAAGAATGGGGATGGGTAAGCAACTTAAGAACATGGCTTTTATATTGAGAACCAAATTCTGTAGTTTACAGTATGTTCTGATCCAGGGTTGTGAGTCCTGAGCATCACCAATGCAACCCCATTAGCAGGTCCTCAGGGGTTTTGGAGGTGCTCAACACCATATCAGCGCTGGCGTCTTTCTACAATATCGTCACCTCAGATGCAGATTTCAAATCCTCCTTCCAGTGGTAAACAGGTCTGTAGTGATTTCACTCTTACTCGTTTTAGAGTGAAGCGGTTTGACTGTGCGTGTTAGCCTGTAGAGTTTTGTGCCAAAATCCGTTTCACATTTCAAGTTCTTCATGAGAAACATCATTAATAACAAAGAAATAGAACACTTTTTGTTTCTTTCCTCTTTTGTGTGGTGTGTATTGCAAGCACAGCCACAGTGGTTTTGGGATGTGAGAACATTGATGAGAGAAAGAGAAGGAACTAAGGTCAAATTGTCTACTCGATTAAATTTCCCAGGGATAAAGATTATTCTTTGAATAAAAATGAGTGTCTAAATCTACTTGGAGAAGATGAACTCTGTTGTGCTGCATTTTATATTTATTGTTAATTTATAGAAATATTTTATCTCCTTTGTGTTGCAAGTTGCAAAGGTACAGTTACACTTCTTTGCAGTTAATATGCTGTCTGCTGATATTCTGTAGATGGATCAAGTTGCCCTTTTCTGCATATTTGAACCTCAGTAGAATTTTGACAGGGAAAGAGAGTTAAAGAACGATTTACTTATACCATGGTTTCGGTTTGGTTTATGAGCTCTAAGAATATTAATGGGTGGGTCTTATTCTAGAGAGCAGGATTTTATTTTTATTTAAATAAAGAGAGATTTTGCCCTTTTTTTGCTTTACAAATCAGCTAATAGAGAATTGTACAAGAGATTATTATTCATGATAGCAGTTGTTTATTCTTGTTATTATTTATTATTACTTATTAATTTGTTGAGCCCTCTGCCTTTCAGACTGAATGAGGGTCCTGTCTTTGTCATCTAGACAACATAGAAACAGAAGTTGAGCATAGCTCATATCAAATAAATTACTTTCTCAAATCAAGGGGAAAATAGATACTATAGGTACATGTCCCTAGCTTTTAACATCTGTTGGGTCATTGTTATTCTATCTCACATGACATTTAAAAACCACCGGTTATTGTTGTGGGGGTCCTATTGAGAATTTGGAAGATGGGAGAAGGCTATTGAAGAGTGCAGAGGGGTAGAGTCTGTGCTCAGTGGTGGGGTGGGGGCATTGCGAGGGGCTCCTTCTGTGTGTTAGAGTCTGATACCTCCTTTCTGTTTGTAACCCGTGGTTTTTGATAGGAAAGACAGTCTTTCGTTGTCATGATAGACTCATCAACAGTTGTAATAACTGGCAGATGGGCTTTCATTTTACAATTTTTTTGCCCCAACCCTCTCTGATAATGTTGTCTTCTATTCTGAAATAACAACAGAATTACTTATATTCCTTTTTCAAAACATCTGTGTGAGGAAATTTGGATTACACATTGCAATCAGTATCGCTAATAGTATCTCTTAAACAATATCCAAATTAGTAGGTAACTTTCCTTTCATAATCTGATACTGGTAGGGATGTATCTGATTTGCAATCCAGTACCTGTATGTACCTCTAAAATACTGCTTACTGAGTTTGCCTGGATCGTGTTTTGGAATGTTTCTTGCTGTCACACGCTACAGAATTCTGTTAAGCTCTTGAAGTTATTGTAGGTGAAGTGAATTTTATTTCTCACTGCGGTTGGTATTTGAGATATTTATGGGGTCTGGGAAAAACACTCATCTGGAAATCACTCTTCATGAATGGTCTGTAGCATCTCCATTCTCTGGGGGAATATTTTATGCATTATTGTTCTGTTTTCTACAAAAGGGGCAAATGGGAACATTGACCAATCAAAACCCATTTATTATAAATAGAAAAATAAAGTTTAAGAAGGAATATTCTCTTGTACAATTGGAAATATAGGCTGCTGTGGCTTTGGGCCCCATTTTTCAAGTGTACTTTTGCTCTGAAGTAAATTCTTTGTTTTGCAATTGACAGACACATTTTTCATTGATTATTTTGAAAAACAGGCATTTTGTTTGTTTGTTTGTTTTTAAATTCCTTTTAATTTTATGGTTATTTACAGCTTAGTTTTATGTATGAAGTATGTGGAAGTATGGTTTCATTTAACTGCTTGTTTTCCCCAAGAAAGATTACTTGCCTTCTAAACTTTTGGCAGAGTGTTTTATTTTCACAACTTGAGTTTCTTCTAATGACTAATACTAATGACTAATGTTCAAATCACTGGTTTTACCATGAATAGAAGAATTCCTTGTCTTGAAACCAGAAATACATGCTTCTTAATGTTTGAGTTGGAGAGGGGAGATCATAGCTGATGTATATTTAATAGAAGGACTATCAAATGAGATGTGTGGTATGGGGACCTTACGATCCTTTATTACCAATGCTTGACCTTAATTGTTTTTAATTTGGGGAAAAGTTAAATAAAATACTGTTTGGGATTTACTGCACTCTGGCAATATTTTCTAAAGCCTTAAGAGATGTTCAGAAGATAAATATTTGAAAGAGAATAAGTGATGTGCTAGTTTGGTACTTCATTGATTTGAACAATGAAAATTAATTACGCAAATTCACTGTATATCAAGGTTGACTCTTGTTCTCATATACTGGCACAGTGTTACACTTCTGAAGGGAAAATGTACTTAAATCGAAACAAATGGCTTTTATTAACAACAAAAAAAGAAAATATTACACCTAATACATTGAAAACCTACATAATATTGTCAATCTAAAACATGTGATGGTTCTTCCAGCTTATGTTTTATGTCAGAGGCTCATTAAATCCATACCTGTTATTTAGTAAAATCTTTATGTCCCAGGATTCTCAGATTAATGAAGTGTGCATGTGTGTTGAGTTTGCCATAGGATTTTCAAAATTATTATTTAAAAAAAACTTTATGAAGGATAAAAGTTTGTCTTTGGCTCCCTCTATCTGCCTATCTCTACTTGTCTTTGTTAATCCTTTATTGTAACTTGGTCCATCTTATAGGTTGGAATCAGCAGATAAGATGTCTGCAAGTATTTTCTGTAACTATTCAGTAAAATAAATAAAATATGGTAAGGAGACATGAGGACTAGTATGGAATTAGTTATTCAAGCTTAAACAAGGTTCATGTCTTTGTGCTTAGATAGTATATTTCTGAAATATTTTTCAATTCTGGTCAAAGTCTAATTTCTGTGTTAGGTTTCCCATAAAGATACAACTCTATGCTCAAAGTATTTAAACAGAAACGTGGCTTTAGCTGCTTGTCTTCTAGTACTATGTGGTGTGATAGTCTTTTGTTTCTGATTTCTAGTTATGTCAGTGCCCTGTTGACACAGAAGGTAACTAGGTTGTTCTACTAGTGATTTCTGACAAACAGAAATTATTTGATATGCTAAAGCTATTTCTGACAGAAGATACAAAGTTTTGACAAACATGCATGGCACAGCAAGTGTCCAATTCTAAAGAGCAAAATAAATGCAAACCACCATTATGGGGAACACAAACAGCCTGAAAGCAAGTTATCAGTAAGCAAATAATTGTTGAACTGTTATGAATGGAATAGGATGTTGAAATAGGGCATGATTGGCTGATGTTACATATGTCCTTGATTACCTTCCTTGTGCTTTTATCCTAATAAGTGACATTCTTTGTATTCCCTTGGATGGCTAGACAGTCTGACACTGAAGAAGAATAAATATTGCATGTGGTACACATTAAGCTGTCATCTAGGACAGCATTTATAAAAAGTAAGTAGAAAAATTCATAAGAAATTCTGCAGTGCTGCAGTTTCCTGGCTCCAGTCATAATTGTCAAAGTTCTTGACACATTCAGGTCTTCTGAAATGATTTGGGTTTACAGTTACTTGGTGTCTGAATAATTATTAAGGATTCATTTTCTCTGATGATGCAGACTGCTAATGTTAGTTCTCAAAATGTTGCATTTTCATTAAAGGCCATGTAGTAATAAAAAAATACGAGTCTTGTGTATGTAGCTGGTTCTCTTGCATAAGTTAGAGCCAGGAGATGTATATGTGTAAAACAAAAATGATAAAATTAAAAAGCTCTTCTTCAAATGCTGCCTTTGAATCGTGGTGGGAAATCTATTATGAACATGCATTGTTACTGTTATTCTACTTTGGAAATAGACATTTTTTATGTAAGTTATCAGTCTTCGGTGTTTCTTCACTGACTTGAAATTAAGACTCGAAAGCAACATAGCAGGGTATTGTCATCTCTGCAAGGGCAACAAACTGTCTAAGCTGATGAGTTAGTGTTTGAATGGTAGTTATTTCAATCTTTAATTTTGAGATGAGGGAAGTAGTAGTTACATTCTTCCTACTCTTTTCTTGTGAAGACTTGTGTGTTTACCAAGAAGTATTCCATGGCTCGTTTGTTTTTCCATGTATTTGTCTATTGCCTAAGGTAATAGCATGATACTCTCTGGAGCTTGACACAAAATTTCACTGTAAATATTTTAAAGGATTCTTAGAGCTCTGCCACTGAGCATTCTCACTGTGTATTGTATTCGTGGAATGATCTGGTGTTGCTGCATATGAAAATACAAATACTTCCATTTGTGAGTACGTCTCCCATTTGTGACAGAATTGTCTAACTCATTTTTTAATTATTTTACTGAATTAAGAGTCTCCTTTAAGGAAAAATAGCCTGTTATCATCTCATCAAGTTACTTGAGGACTAATGTAATTTTATAGTGATGTTGTGCTTATTCTCATCCCTCTTCCAAGTAGTTCTGAGTAGCCTATAACTTACAAGACGTCATTGTGAGTAGCTTGAAATAGGAGAATAGAGCTATCGGCTCTTGTAAAAATTTGCATTTCTTGTTAATTGAAAAGCTTTAAAATAGTTCTAAGAACATGGTTGGAAAAAAAATGTGTATTCATGGGAGCAGATAAAGCTGAAACACCTGTTTGGGTTGAAGAAAGTTTTCTCCAAGTGTAACACTGCTCAAATGTCACAGGTAACTGTTAACTCTGTAGACCACTACGGAGCACAAAATATTTGCCCAACTGGTAAATTGAACTGTAAGTCCCACTGTGGGAAATTGCTTTGCTGTGCTCCAAACAGCAGTTATCTTAGTAATTGTACCTGAATTCTTTTGTGGCTAATAGACAGTTGATGTCCTTCTTACCATGACAGAATTATTTTATTGCAATATTATTAATTGTAAAAAATTCAGCTAAGATGTGTTTGTGTAGTTTAAGATGGGCTGAGTATGATTTTTTAATTGGTGCTTTGAGAACACTGGTTTTTGAGTTGAGAATGTGCATAACCCCGCATTTCACATTCTAAACCAGCGCTCACAACAAGGAGCTTATCAGAGCAAATTGTCTAGTCCATCCCCTTCCTCACTCAAAACCTAATGACCCTTTATCATCATGGTTTAGATTGCTGGACACAGATGTGAGAAAATACAAGTAATCTACAGGTAACTACAGTAGCTGCACTGATGTTCTCAGAGAACTGACTGCTGGGAAGATAAAAAGCTTCCCACAGAGCCCGTGACTTTCCAGCAGCAAAAGCACATCATGAGCTCATACATGAAGTTTTATTTGCTGAAGATTCACAATAAGATGCATTAGGACATTCAGCAGGGTCCCTTCTTAGATGAGCACAAGAATTCAGTGAGGTTGTTAGTTGATGCACTAGTGCATGGCTTCACACTAAAACTGCAAAGTCCAACAATGCCAATAACACTTCTTTTTGAGAACATCCCAAACTACAGCTGTAATATGATATTGATGTTAACGTAGTTTGGTCCTTGGTAGTAAGTGATCTAATGTTGTTGGACTTTTTTTTTTCTTTCTTGTTATGGAAAGTATTCAGGCAGAAAGCAAACATTCTTCCGGAAAAAAATGCTGCTGGCTGTTGAAATTCAGATTTAGCAGTACGTGCTAGAACACAGAATCATTTAGGTTGGAAAAGACCTTTAAGATCATCAAGTCGAACTGTAAACCCGATGAAGATAGAAGTGGTATGAAGTAATATGAACTAATATGAAATAAAGTCTTATCTGAAAAGACTTGCATATGATTAATTACCATCTTTTTTCTCAGCATTTTTTGTTCTAATCATGAAGTAGATTCAAAAAACTCTGTGTGTGTGATTGGTTGCTTTGCCAAAGAATGAGAAGGAAATAAAATATTTTTCAGATAAATTTCATGTACATTAAGGTTAAGAAGATAGTAGTCTTGTTTACTGTTTTTAATTTTTTTAAGCTGCTGTGATACATATTTTATTTTTAATGATTCAGCTGAAATGTCTATCAAACGAGATGGGAATGATCAACGTGAATCTGTCTCTCTGCACTTTCATTCTCTTCTAAAGTAACTTTAGTATAAATACAGGCACTTATGTAGAAAAATGAGTTTGGATGCTGACTTGTTAGTTAGATTTTTTAATATTCTGTAGATTTGGGGTTGTGAGGAGAGAGATGATGTGGCACGAGAGGTATGGGTCCTCCAGGAATGAGGATCCATGGAGGGTGGTGTTAATTATTAAGCAGACAGTAAGCATTACAGTTGTGGTCTTTACAGAAAATGCTAATCCTGCCAAAATCCTGAAACTCAAAGCAGACAAAAACCCTGAACAGCCTCCTCCCACCCAGAAAGAAACAAACAATAAATCACACAAACATCCCCCACTCCCTCCCCCTGTGGTACTGCGAATGGGACAAACAAATGTCTGTTTAATTTAGGTCCTTCCACACTCTTTGATCACCCTCAAGGCTTCTGTGTTCCGTTACTGATCCTGGGCAGTTGCTCCATGGGGATTCGGAGCTGCTGGTGGACCTTTGAGCAAGAGCAGCCCGTGCTGGCCGTAGGGCTGCGGCTCTCAAGCGGAGCCGGTGACCAGAGCAGCAGTCTCCTTTATTTTCTGTTCTGTTGTTGATCCTTCATGAGAGGAAACTACAAAACATTGTGAAATCTATGTAGTGTTTGCTCTCCTTCATTGCCACTTGCCTCCGTTCCCGTTTTTTATACCCACATTCCAGCTTATGCTGACCTAAATTATTACAAGCAGAACTCTCTAGTGCAAAGCCCAACAGATGCTTCCTTAAGAAATTATTTTCGGTGATTCCACATACCTTTTGGTTCACAGTAAAGATGTGCAGAAATAGTTTCTCGTTTTCACTGGCAAACAGGAGCTACAGGAAGAGGTGTCTGTGGTTTTTGTTCTATTTTGTCTTTTGATTGAGGAAGACAAAAGAGGTAAAGAGGTATACGTATAGTAAGATTGACTCCCTGCCTTCTTTTTTTTTTAATCTTGAGGTTAATTATTATGAAGTCCCTGTACAAATTGAAGAAAACACTGGATATATCCTTTTTATGATATATACTGTTTCATATTCTGTAGTGGCTTTAATTCTCAACTACAGTAGACATACAGAAAACCAGAAAAAAATGTTGGCTGTTACAAAGTTTTGTTTGAGCTTTTTAAACTGAGTGATTAGCAGAAATAATGACCCTGTCAGCCTTAATCACATTAAAATGTGGTTAACATCATTTAATTTTTTCCACTTAATATGCGAAAATTTCCAGTAGATTTGCAGTGAAGGCCATTGAAATTCCATTAGAACAAGAATAAAAATTTCAGGCATCATTTATTCAGAGAGGGAATAAAGGTCTCGACTGAAAACTGCTGAATCCCTGAATTAGGGAAACCATGAATCATTGCATTGAGCAGTACCTTGAGCTTCTATAGTATTGAATCTTGGTTGCTTCTGAATGAATGGAATGCATTTATCGTGTAGTGCTTTTCTGAAAATTGCAGCTTAAGTTTTGCACGAATTCAGTAAGCACTTTCTCCCTAAAGGGTTGTTAGGTAGTATTTCATAACTGCTGTAGAGCTGGGGAGATACTTCTGGTTTAGGTGTCTCATCACTGTGAAGCTCCATACTCTGCATTTTTTTCATTGGAATATTAAAATTATCCTTTTTCTGGTTGATGTGTAATGTACAGTTGTGGTTTCTTTGTGGTAAATAATGGAGTGAGGACGTGTGCAGCTGTGGCTGGAGTATTAACTCCTATCAATTTCCTGCACTCTTGGCATTTCTTGTTGGAAGCTCCGCAGGTACCAAAGTACAGAACACAATAACTGTACGAACGTGCTAGATAAACTACCAACTGCATCATCTTCTGGGAGAAATTTCTTTCTATGAAAGACGCAGTGTTTGTTAGCTTTGCCGTGTTTCAGTCCGCTCTACTTAGGTTCCCGTTATTTGTCCTGTATAAAGACAAGATTTCATCTGATAAACGGAGGCAGTAGAAGTACAGCTGTGTATTCTGTCCTTTTCTAGACTCTACCAAAGGACTTGTATTGAATATTTCTTTAAAACAGAAATTACTCTGTTTCTCATAAAGGTATTATATCTTATGAATTACATTTGTGTCTCTGGTACTTAAGTAACTATATAGTGGATTTTTTTAAAAAAATTGCTGTTTTTTTTCCCGAGCCAAGTAAATTTCAGCCTATTTCATGATTACTTTGTCCTCTTTCTAGTGGGAAAAATCATTAAAATGCATTGGATGTGTGCAGAACATTTAATTTTAAATTTTAAAATGTCAGTATTTGTATGATTGATTTTTTTTTTTTAAGCAAAACATAAGAAAATGCAGTTGCAAATATTTAATATAGTGCTAAATACTGTGAATACACAGCGACCAAGGAATTTTTCTTTGAAATAGCTGTTGCTAAATTTAAGAATTGAGCAGAATTGGAATCTGGAAGTGCCTCTGATCCAAATGTGCCACTGTATGTTAAGGAAAGAAGGAAACTGAGTAAGGGATGAGTCCCTGGCTGGGACCAGAACTATTTACCCTGCAAATGGGATAAAATGAAGTAGGAGTGTGGGAGTGACTGAAAGCAAAGGTAAGAGGGAGGTGCGAATTGAATGAAGAGGTGTAAGTTTTGAGAGTGGCATTTGGAATTATCCTGCTAAAGAGCTGTTGGACCTGCATGGAAGGCTTTGGAGACTGGAGAATGACACTGGGGAAAGAAACTAGAGTGAACAGCAGAATGCGAAGAACAGTCTGATGGGCAGGAAGAGTCAGAAGAGATGGTACTCACTAGATTTTTCTCCTTACAAAGCACGGCATGAAATTCAGAGGTACCGTGTGTTTTTGTTTCTCTGCTCTTTGCAATTATTTGTGACATCTTCCAGCAGAATACCTTACCTCTTCCCAGCTTCTGGTCCACTGAGGGGTGAATACTCACTGTAGCTCCATTAGCTCGGAGATAGATTTGTATAATGGGTACATAATGGGTGTACATTCAGTTTAGAATTTAACATATTTATTGGTTGTTTTTTAGAAAATGGAAATTACGTCCAACTATGTTGTGTCTTAATGTTGTACTGGGAAACACTCTGAAGTCAGAAAATGTCAGAAGGAAGGTTACCAATGCATTTCAGAATCCACGTCCTGCCCCAAAGTGTTGTCTGCTCATGGATGTACCAAATGGCTCCTGCTCCTTTACGGCCAACCTTGTCTTGGTCCATGCAAAGGACAGTCTTGCTCGTGAGGATGCCGAAGAGTTTTGTAGGACAGCAGACTTCTGTTGATGGGATTCCTCTGGAGCAAAACTTGATGCTAACATGGAACTGGAGGAGGACAGAGAATAGCTTTATATTAAAGGCATTTTATATGCCTGAAGATTTGCTGATAGGGAACTGGATTTTACTTCTGTCTCTCTTGGCTGGCTGTGGGTGATGCCAAGCAATAAACTTCCGCTAAACTTTTCACACACTTTTGAATAATTGTGTTCTTAATTTTCTTCATTTGACCAATTAGGATAACAAATCCAGTGTTCTCATTAGTGCTACTTCAAAAACGTGTATCTTGCCCAAATTTTGAAATAACTTACTGCCGAGCAGTGATACAAATACTTCAGCCACCTCTTCTGCCTTGCACATGCTGTCCTCATAAGTGGTACTTGCACATAGACATGCTATGAGCTACTTTTGACTTTTTCACATTTTATTTTGGAAGAGGAGAACTCAAAGTCTGATGTTTAGTTTTCCAAGAGTTTGAGTGTTGTTTCCTTACAACAGTGGTTCCTAATTTATTTTCCTTTTAAAAACAGTGACATGGGGTGCGCTGAACAGCATATTCTGTGGCTCAGGAGGACTTTTTGCACAATGATCAGTCTGCCAGCCTGCGGCTGCAGGTCAGCTGGCCAGCTCTAGCCAAGTCTAATACGTGGTGGTTGAGTTCTTCCTGCCTTTCCCCAGTGGGGGCATTGGTTTTTACAAAACATGTAGGAACTTGATTTGTATGAGATTGAGACCTCTTTGTCCCCCTTTTTGCATTTCTGCATAGCCTTTATGTACTTCTGAATTCACAAAGTGTAGTTCTTCCTTGTAACTATATGGTAATCCCTAAATTGCTGTAATCCCTCCTCTGCATTTAGTACAGAACCAGTTATTGTTGGTAGCTACACAGTATAATGACTTTCATAAATTAATTGAGGGCTTTTTTTTAACAGTAGCTGACTGGTTTGCACTTAGTAGTGGTAGGCTTTTCACAGAACCTTGCTGCTGCCTTGGGTTGAAAATGTTCTGCTAATTTCCAGCCTATGTTTTTCCAAGGCTGTTTTATTTCCTTGGTGGTTCTGCCAGTTTTGTCCTGTAGATGAAATAGTATCTTACCTAATTGATGTTTTCCTCCAGTGCTCGTTTAAAGCATGCATTATCAGTTTTCTCTCTGTCTCCATCATTTACATGAGGTTCCTATTCCTCTGATACTCTGGACTTGTTCTGAATTGAGCTGACCACAGCTGCGTGTACTACTCCACATGCTTCCATGGTTACCTTATATGCAGATATAATTCATCCTGTTGAAAAACAGGAGGCATTTCCGGTAGGATCTGTAGATCACATTTGTCTTTGTTGCATTCTCTTGGTGGCTTAGGGTTGCTCTGATGAAATCTTAAGGCATCATGGTCCCCCTTCTACGTCACTTCCAATCGATGATGATGATAAGGACTTTCCTTGAGGAAAATGTCTCCTGCTTTTGTATCAAATATTGACTTTACATGCAACTAATGTTTGTGTCAGGATAATTAATGTGTTTAAGCAGGATCAGTCCTAAGTTTGATTCCTGTGAAACTTCGTTAACAATATCCTTGAACACCTCTTTGTTCTGCTGTTACAGGTCCAGTGCATTATTCAGTGCACAGTCTGTACAAATCCACTTCCACCTCTACTCCAGCTGAATGAGTAGTTACACACACAGCACACTATCAAATACTTCATAGATGTATTTCTCCTGCATAGAAAATCACATGTCATATCAATGAGAGAACAAATTTATCAGGGCATGCTTTATTTTTTCCTTTAAACCAAATTACTTGTGTTTACCAAGGTTATTTTCTGTGATCATTTCTTCTTTGACAGTGTCATTGCTCAACCAAACTAAGTCTAAAATAGCATTGTGTCTGTTAAGTGACTCTTTGGTGGAGAAATGGATACACTATTCTTGAATAACTACCCCCTATGATTTTTTTAGTATTTTTCCTTTTACTAGGTCTGCTTTTAACTGTATATTACTAGGTCTCTTGCCCATTGAGCAAACCGTTTCCAAACTTAAATTCAATGTCACTTCTAAAATAGAAGAATCTATTTGAGCATTAAAATAAGAATGACGCTTCTCATTAGTTACTGAAACTTTTCTTACAACTAGTGCTAAAAGAGTGTAAGTGATTGCTTTAAGCAAATAAATGGTGTTTCTAATGGCAGGAAAACGTGGATGCGATTCACAGCTTCACTATTACTTTGGGTATATGTATTGTTTTAGTCTTCAGTTGCATGATTGGGTGACGTGTTTTCAACTGCTGTTTTGGATAGAAAGGGTGAATATGCAGAAAGTAGAAATCATTTTACAGGGCTGTCAGAAGTCTAGATATTTTTTTTGCTTGGAAGTTGATTAATGTCTTAAATATATTTTTAATGACAGTGCATGTTTGTGTCATAGGTTTTTCTTTTTCACTGTAACTGTAGATCAGACCACATTTGTGATAGTATATCCCGTGCATATTTGAACTACTTTGAAAAAGTGAAATGATGTGATGTTTAGCTACAGAGGAATGTCAAAAACAATGCATTTATATGATATGAAAGATTTGCAAGTGCAAGCTAGCAATTGATAGTAATATTATAATTAGCTCTTTATACAGCCTGGTTTTTATTCATGAACATTTTCATTTATGTTGACAACTATCATGTATGCCATTACACGTGGAGCCTTTTCTTTATTTAGAAGAGTCTGAAGATGAGTGATTATGTTTTTGGGCTTATGTTCTGACTTTCTGTTGAAAAATGGGTTTCTGGGCCAAGTCATAAAAATTAAAGTAGCTTGCATTTTAGATTTGGCTTTTTGATCCTAGTGTTTGCAAGGGTAAAACGTCCCACAGAGTGCTGTGACTTCAAGGTAGAACTTCTTTTCTTTTTTTTTCTTTTTTTGGTTGTTAAAATTACTGGGAGCATTGAGTGCATCCTAATTCCATAATCAATACGAAAATTAATATAGATAAAGTAGTAGTTTTATAATAAAGAAAATGAATATAGATAAAGGAATAGTTTTAAAATAAATTAAATTTTAGTTTTGTGTTTAGAAATAAGTGTTTTATACACACCTACAGAATTTCTAATGGAAATTTATTTTGTCATTTCATTTTCAGCCATAAAAATCTGTGTATTTAATAGATCCTTTACAGTTTGTCAGATAAATGGAGTGTGATTTCAGACGCTGACGCAGACACTTATTCCTGCTTCTGAAAAAAATCAAAGTTGGTGTTCCCCTAGAACAAGTATGTTTTAGTAGATGATTCAGATAGTGTTCCATTTTTTTCATTTCACCGTAATTTAGACAGGTAAACAGACTGTGTCTGTAGAATTGAACATTTTTGTGACAGCTTTTCAAATTAGCGAAGTGCATTTCAAACAAGCATCTCTGCACACTGTGAAAATCCCGAACTCGTTTAGTGTTTTACTTGGCCATGGACGTGTTCATGTGACAGTACGGTATATGCTGTTGTATCTATTAGGCAGTGTCTGGGGGAGATGTGTCAGCAAGAGGTAAGACTAGGACACACCACATAATTTTATGTAAGTGACTTAGGCAATTAAGGTCAGGGTTAGTTTCTAAACCTGCCTATGAAAAGGGGTGAGAGAGGATGCTCTAAGAAATTGAGAACAGGAGCTCTAATTTAAGTGCTCTGAATTGCCCTTGTAAGATTCTGCTGCGTCGTTAACCATATAGGAAGCAGAGTGAGATTAGGTATCTAAATCCAGCGTCTGAAATTAAGCCTTGTATTCTTAGAGTTGCTGTAGTTTGAATATTAGCCATTCAGCTAAAGTCTTCTGTCTCTGTAACGAGAGCTTAGATAATGTTCTTTCTCTGGATAAATATCAAAGTTAATTTCTGATTTATTGAGTAGGATATTCCAGCCTAATAACAAGCGTGATCTTTTCTTCATCAAAAAGTGCCTACAGTGCTTAATCCAGTGTCGCCAGCTTCTGCAGTTCTTATTACTATTCTCATTAAAATTGTCTCTTAAATTGTCACTTGTAGTATTGTGTGATCATGAAACGTTGGTATTTGGTCATGGTCCAAAGGGGCAGGAGGAGTATGCAGTGTTTATTATTTTAATATCTAATGCTCCTGTTGTGGTAATATTTGACTCCTGCAATTTTAATACTTACATGGTTTTTAACAAGTGATGGAGGGAGAAAGAGAGCATTCATGTGAATTCTGTAATCTCCAGAGGCTCCACAGTTAAGATCACATAGATCAATTTTTGAGAAGCGAGGCAAGTGTCTCTACCTGTTTGAGCAGGAGAGGATGTTTCATGAAGAGAACTGGGGAGGAATATTTAGGTTTCGTTAACTTGTTCTGTGACATTAATGATAGCCAAAAATAACACATGTTGTAGTCTGCATTTGTGTTACTGCAGATTTTTCCTTAGTACTAGTGGAATAGTGTCAAATGTTGTTAGTATATATTTATATCATTACAGAGGAGTTTTGAGATCACATTTTTTGTTTGGGAATATGGCCTTGTATTTGCTTGTGTGCATAAAAGAAAGTCTATGAATTTAAAATGGTGTTGTCCATCATGCGTTTCATGTAAAGTTTTTCTTGTTAAGGCATCACAGGTCTTTAAGGTCCCTTCCAACCATAACCATTCTATGGTTCTAAGTCTTGAAAATTAGATCAGAAACAAATATTGTAAAAATGGGTTTCGACATATTTATTCTTCATGAATGATGCTTCTTACAAATGTTTAAAATAGGGTTACCTTGACTGATCTTTTGTTAGATGGAATTTGCTGTATAAGGTATGGAAAAATCTTTTATTATTGGAAGCTCTACGTAGAGTAGCAGAAAAAGTAATTGTGGATTGTTTTACCTCTTTCTTGCTTTCTTTCTACCATCTTGATATTTTTAATTCAAACTTAGTTGTACTTCATCAACTTGATTTTTCTGTTATGCATGCTTTATTTCTCCTAGTTTTAGAAGTATTTTATCCATTAACTGCTGTCTGTACTCAGTTTACAGGTAATATAGTGTTCTCTGATATTATTTCTCTCACAGTTCCAACATCTTGTAAACCCAAGCCAGCCTAACAGGTTTCATGTCAGTTAAAACAAATTTTTATATGACTTATAATACTCACTGCTTTTTGACTATGGAGTTGTAAGTGAAGTGCCCTGTCCTCGTGTGTTCATAGCATACGGTTAAACAGTGAAAATCTCCAGGTAGCTTTCTAGACCAGACAAACTGGGAACTGTATACTACTATCGTATTGTGTTAGACAATTTGTTAGCAGAATTATATCTTGAGGGCATGAAGTATTTTCATATGAATTTCTAGAATATTGCCTTGGATTTTTTCCCCTATCAGCTGCTCTTGTTTTCTGCCTTGAAGAATCTATTTTTAAGTGATCTTACATGGGATAAGTTTTACTCAGTAGTCATGCCATATACAAACGTTCTCCAATAACAAACACCAAAATCCCTGACTGAACCTGGGTACGTGGCATTGCTCTTTTTGGGGGGGCAGGCTAACTTAAGGCACTCCTGACCTGAACAGTTCTCACCTCTTCCTGCATCACCCTGCAGGTATTTTGGCACCCAGTTGTAAGGATACATGAGATAATGAATTGGTCCAGCTTAAAAGGAAAGGGGCAGGGAGGGGAGGTATGAAAAAAATAAGTTCTCCCTCCCAAAACTACTTCCTGCGAGATTATTTTGTTGTTAAACAGCTTGAGTAGGCCTACAGGGAATGCTGGTGGGGTCCCTGTTCCACGTGCAGCTCCTAGCAGAAAAGCAAGTGTAATATCTGAATGGGTAAGGAATGGGATGAGAAGAAAACTCATGTCCAGATGGTGGAAAATGTTTCTTTATAATCTGGGATACAATGTGAACTAAAATAGTAGGTGCAGTACTTGGTCACCCCATCCAACAAATGATTTTGCAGAATTATAGGAGATTTAAGATAATAGCCGTAAGGGAGATCAAGGTACCTCTTTAGTCTTCAGTGTTTTTCTGTTTAGTCTTCCTTCCGCTTTATGTAGTGCAAGAAGAAAGAGATACCCTAAAAAAGCCTGGTAGCAATTAAGTGTTACAGCCTGTTAACCTGTTATAGCAGAGTACCACCTGCACTTGCTGCTTCCCCTTCTTAACTTCAGCCACTGACCTATTTTGTGATACAAAAATTATTGTATACATTCATAATTTTCACCATTGCACTCCGTGTTAGTTATATGAATTTGGAATAAAAGCTTACTGAAGCTGTTTCTTATTTATGTAGGAATACATACACATCTCTCTATATGTACGGCGCTGAGAACAGTGGGGTCTATGCATGCAAACAGAAGGGAAGGACATCTCTTATGAATTGTGTCACACAGCACTGGTGCTTAGGTAATTTGGATCATCCTCTTCCATCCCACCAAATCAACTAAACCTGGCGGTATTCATAGTAGAACCTTGTGACAGGGCAAAATAAAAATCATTGCCTAATTTATTGTCATTTTAGTTAAATGGTGGATAATAGGAGAAGCTTCAAAAAATAAAGCTACAAAGAGGAAAGAAGAATTTTCCTTTAATTTAATGAAAACTATTCAACAGCTTTTAGTCACCTAGAAGCAACCCCGTGTCTTCTCAAATTCATGTTGGCTGTATATTACTTGTCTAAATTGAAAGATGACTAATATTTTGTTTGTGATAGAGTTAGTGGTCTTGCACATAGTGGAAAAATATACTCCACTTCCTATTGGGATTTTTATTAAGCCCTTGTGGGTTTCAATGCCTTAAAACAGTCTCATAAACAAGGTAGTAAATATTGGCTAGATGGAAACTACTTGAAGTTGAGCATGTAAGACTGATTGGAAAGTAATACATGCAGCGTAGTTGTCAGTGGTTCACTTTCCCAGTAGCTAGGATATCTCATTATGAGATCTGCAGAAGTGGCTGCTGGTTGAATACTGTTACGTATTTCCATTAATGAGCTGAACGATGAGCATTCTTGTTAAATCTGTAGATGACCTCAAACTAGCAGATGTCCAGGTATGTATAGGACAAAATTAGAGTTTAGGAGCATCTCAAGAAATAGTAGAAATCATTAGGAAAAAAAGAGCTAGGGTGCAGCTTCTGAGAAGCATTTTATGCAGAAATAATCAGCTATGCAAATACACTATTAAGAATAGCTAGTCAAGCGGGGTCACGGTAAGTTATAAACCGAGCATCATGTTGCAGTGCTGTCACAAAAAAACAAATGCTATCCTGGGTTTTATAAACAGGAGACTCACCCAAAAAATGTGTGAGTTAATCATCTAGCTATTTTCAATGCTTATAAGACATTATTATTATTGAGAGCTCTGAGGAGTGGATCGGGTATTGTGTGCTTCCAGGAACTTTTAGACCAATTGGATAGTCCAGAAAAAGGTTCAAAGTTGGAAGTAATATGTGGCTTAAAGAAAAGCTCAAAATAAAAAGAAAGACTTCCGCTTTTTAAGTATGTAAAATGCTGCTGTAAATAGAAGTAGGGAGTGTGTATTCCCAGTCCATAGGCTCAGGTAAATGAATGCATTTAAATCAAATTAAAGATGACTTAGGCTACACGTATGGAAAATTTTCCAAAAGTGGGGAACAAAGCACTGAACAGACAAAGTTTGGAAGGTTTTAAAAATCTGGGGTTGCTCAGACTTCCTTTTGAATTTGCTGGGTCCCCTTGTTCTCACTCCTATCTGTAGGTCTTTTTTCACATTTGTATGTTTTGATGACTTAGTTTGATTTTTATCTCATTATCTATGTATGTTTCTTCCTGTAGTGCTGCCTGATATTTTCTTTTTTCCAGCCATGCTGTTTTGTTTCTTCCGATTTCTACTCGTAGTTCAGGTGTAGAACAGAAGGACAATTGTTTCTCTTCCATGAATTAGATGCATTTTTTTTTGGTCTTGCTTGTACAAAAGCGTACTTTCACAAATCTCCTTTTTTCTCGGGGGTCAGTTTTTCAGATCATCTTGTCTTGCAGGTGTCCACTGAGCTTAAGTTCTCTCTGCAGCTTCTCTCTTCCATCACTACTCATGATTTCCATCTGAACTCTGTCTCTGTTCCCAGATGGATTTCTCATGTGAAACTCTGTCAAATATCAATTTGTAGTCAATGTACATTCTGCAACTTTTGAACGTTTTTATTTCGGTTGTCCTCAGGTTTTGGTTTCTTCTGCCTCGGGAAACATCCCCATTTTAAAGCACAGGTCCTCCTTCTGCACAACTCCCCTTACTGGTGCTCTTCGCTTATTGGTCTTCTCAGTGCGTGTCCCCATTTTTAAACCTTTCTCCAAGGTCTGTTCTGTATCCTGATGTTGTATCAGGAGTTAAATCTGATACTTGTCCTGGTCCTTCTGCGCTTGAAGGCACTGGCTGCTTTCCTTAACCTATTCCTTGTCATGTTGATGCAGAGTTAAAAGCTGGTATGCCTTTAAACAACGTCTTCATCAAATTTAGGAATCTAATAGTGGCAAGAAAATATCTTGGTATTTACAGCTTTCTGAGTTAGTAAATAGGCTGGCACACTTTGTCCTTCCTTCTCTCCTTATCAGCCAACAGTAACAGTGTGAGGTGAAAGTGAGAATCTGAAATTCCTCTTTGCCGTTTTCCCTGGTCAGAATTTTGAGTGCTGCCTTCACCTGCAAGTCATTCAGATCTGGTTTTGTTCTTGTGGCAGGTTTTTAAACAGGTCTTTTTCATTGAGTTTTCAGTTCAACTTTTATTTAAGATTTTCATTTTGCCATTGAAGAATGAAAGGCTGTCTTGTGTACGAGTCTATATTTTTTTCCAGAAAGAATATTTTGTCCATTTGTGGGGAATAGAATCACATTTCAATTCAGGAACCTCTGTGGTTGCTGCTGGCACGCAGGCGAAGGCTGTTGGATGTCCAGAAGTGCTCAGATCCCTCTCTGTTATTACTAAGCAGTACTAGAAGCCTTTCTTCTTTCTCCTCTGTGTTTTATAATCAGAATTTAGTTTTAACTTTACTAATAACAGCATTTTTAGAAACCTTATTACAAAAGGGGATGTTTTTAATTGCTTTTAGTGTCTACACTGTTTTCACATAGTTTTCAGTTTACTTTGTCAAGAAAGGTTTTCATCTTGATCACTTTCTTGTTTCTTAAAGTAGTTTTAGCTGTTAATTATGGGTCTTGGTTCTGCCAGTTTTACTGTGGGTTTTTTTTACTTTTCATTTTGTTACTTTTTCGTGTTGGAGGTTTTTTTGAATTGAGAATTTAAGTGTGAGTATTCTTTACTCGGAACCTAAAATCCAATACCTGTCTTCATTCATTATCAATTATAGCGTGAAATAATGGAGAGATACTCCAGGATTCGCTTATCCCAAATTTCGCTCCAGGCCCAAATGAGTGGTGTAATGTTCTCCTTTTACAGACATGCAGGATTTCCATGGAAAAATTACGTGCTCAAATAAAACAGATTTGACATTATTTGTTAACATTTGTTAAGAGAATTTTGTTCTGTTTGGCACGCTTGGTTATCCCTAACAGGAAAGCCAACTTGCACGGTTACTTTATTGATTATCGGTCAAGCATTTTTGCTTTGGGGAAAATTCCATTAGGAACTGTATCAGGATTTATAATGGAGTGTTTACTTTTTTTGTTGTTTTCTTTATTTTGATCACCATTAGGGGAATTCCTTGGTACTTCTTAGTAATTTCTGTGACATTGAAAGTCACAAAAGTGAAAGACTCAGGCAGAGAACCCGACTGTCTGTACAGAGTGGGATGCAGTACCTTATTCTTTTAGTGAGGCTGTAGCAGGTCTGATGTCAGTCACTTCAGAGACCTTTAGACCTCAGTGCTCATTTATTGCTAAAATGTACCAGCTCTGCTCCTGCATTATGAAGATCATCTGTCAACACTTTGAGATATTCTCCTTTGTTATTAAGCTTGTGATGCTCTACACTGTCAGGTTTTTTGCCAATTATAGTTAAGGTACAATGGTGTATTCACCGGATCAAAGTCTCACACTGGCGGTAGAGGAATGATTTGTAAGTCTTTATTCATCTGAATTGTACAATAGAATACCTGAGGAATGCAAATAATCCCTCTAAGGACTCAATAGAAAAGCTGTTAAAATGACAGTCTAAGACTATTATTGTTCTGAATTGGTGTTTTAGCCAAAGTGATTATTTCTTATCTTGTTGTTCCACAATAGTTCTTAGTTTATTAGTTACGAAGACCATATTTACCAAAAAGAATTTGAATCCAATTTTTGACATTACTTTCATGCTCATTTCACTCTTTCAAGTTTACATATTTCATTCTGTCTTTTGCTTGGTGCATTATTTAATTAGGCTGTAGATCAGTGTTACATACTTTCTTTAAAAAAATTAAAAGGAGGTATGCGCAGACATTGAGGTATGCTTATAAATTACAGATATGTTTCTAGATGCATTTTCAGTATGAGGTTGGCACTTGTAAGCTTTAGTACCCAGCTTGTTAGCCAAAATAAATTAGTTATCTACGAATGTCAGTTTTAGAAGTGCTGTTAAATGTCACATGTTACATTCAGAATTGCACCTTAACTCTGATTTTCAGTTCGGACATTTCTGAAGGCAATAGTGTTTCAGTATCAGTCCTGGATACCAGGCTGTATTTTCATTGGATAACTGGAGGCAAAAAAGATTAGTATAATGAGGATTGAAAACCACTGATGGGGTATTTACATAAGTAAATGATAGAAGACCAGACTTAAATAACAAACGTGTGAAAACTGTTGAGTGAACTTTTATATTCTTTGTCCCATCTAAAGCCCTACTCAGTGGGCCATGCACTTAATCTCATAATAGCTCTGATCCCCCGCTATTTTCTTTGACAAATGTGTGTTGATGAACTTGTGGTTCAGTTCATTTTTTTCTGAAGTGACATTTGCATTGATTATTTAAAGGTTTGCAGGCCACAGTTTCAAAGCACTTTAGTATAATAGCAGTTAAAACCTTAGTCTAAATCTTGGAGATTAGCAGGACTAGGAAAAAGAACTCAGCGAGCATAAAACCCTGTGCTGTATGGTGGGTGCTTCAGGTCCTGAAATGTCTACAGCACCCAAAGTACTTTGTGTCTCAGTGTAGTTCCCGTGCCTCTTGTGTTTTCTTGCCGAGCATGCAGACTTGGCATTCTTACATTCACACCTGTTCAGAAATAGCCCCCTATAAATAACATGGAACCCCTTACAGGTAACTTATGAGTCTCTCTTAAATTTAAAGTAAGTAGTATTTGCAGTCATGAACGTAATGCCTGTGTTTAAAGATTGTATAAACATTGGTTATTACTGCAAAGATTTTCTTACTTTTTAATAGGATATTGAACATTCCGAAACTAGCACCGTAGATCTCATTTCGTTCACCTAAAAATAAATATTAGATGTTACAGCAAACTATTAGTGATGCTGCTGGTTATTGAAGATGAAGGGAGATAGGAAATTTGATTCTTTATTTAAAAATAATAGTAGTGTAATATCTAGAAGCTTTGTACTGGGGAGACAGTAGAAAAGTGGGAGAAACTGGTAGAAACCCAGCCCTGTGTTCATTAGCTATGGCGTACTCCGAGATCAAAAGCTACAAAAAGCAGGGTGCTGCCTGCTATCTACGACTGCAGTGTTCTTTTCTGACTGCCAATATCAGCTGCCCTTGCCACAAAGATTTATTTTATTTTTTTTAAAAAAAAAAAGTCAGAGGGAAAACTGAATACCCTCAATTTTACTGCATTTGATAAATACCACTCTGGAAGTTTCAGAAAATTGTACATCCCCAGATCTACAAAGTTTTATTCAGTTATCATTTTAGGTTACAAGTATTTAACCTCTACCAAAACCCTAGTTGTTGTCAACTTATACCTATTTCTGGTAGATTAAATGGCAAAGAGAACCCAAGAAACACTGAAATGTTAATGGAGTACACCTGAAGCAATTGCTGCCTGTTAATGCCTTGACCTTGGAAAGCAATACACAAAAAGATGGCATCATAAAACCTTGCAATTCTTATGAATATGTATGTGCTACTTGATAATAATGAATGTGGTACAGCCATGCATGCACTACAAGATAATGTTGTGCCCTTTGTTGTCTACAGGTTGATAAAAATTAAAGAGTGGGTGGACAAGCACGACCCGGGTGCTTTGGTCATTCCTTTTAGTGGGGCCTTGGAACTCAAGTTGCAAGATATGAGTGCTGAGGAGAAACAGAAGTATCTGGAAGAGAACATGACACAAAGGTTAATTAGCATTCATTTTCCCTACACTTTATTATCAACTATTTCCTTGCAGTAATTTAATTGCTTGCGCTGATAGAATAATAAATGACAGAGTAATTACCATTATAAAGAGAGAATCTTCTCCTTTCTTTACCATGAGACAGAGTGAAAAGATTTATTTTAAATTAAGTTTTTAACTGTCATCTGTCATCTCTGTACAGTGTTTTAATTATAACATAGGTATTAGTTATGTATATTTTTGAGAAGAAATGATCACCAAAACTGTTTCGTCATCCATGGGGAACAGGGACAGTGGAGAAAATTTTGCCATAATTTTTCTGAAGAGCTATAGTAAATTGTTTCAATATTGATTTTCAGTCAAACAGTTGCACTTTCATGACCTGGAATTTGGAAACTGCTTGAGACCAAAAGTGCTGCCTGATAGGGTGATTTAAATTTAGCCTATATTTCTATATCCTGCCAAATAAACAAATCAAAATACTGTCTTTATGATGTTGCAGTAAAAAAAGGTGGCTCTTCTGAAGAGAGTTCAAAGAAAAAGGCTACTATGATTATTGCTGCGTTTAAAAGTAGACCCAGTGTCTTCAAAATACGTTGTCCCTTTCCATGTAAATTGATTACTTGGGCATTTAGCTTTTTTATGTGTATATGTTGAATGAATCGGATTCTTTTTTTTTTTTTCAGTGCTTTAGCAAAGATCATTAAGGCTGGATATGCAGCACTCCAACTAGAATACTTTTTCACTGCAGGCCCAGATGAAGTGCGTGCATGGACCATCAGGGTAAGATTCATACTTATTCATCAGCTATATCCAGTTCCACACTATTGAATTCAGATTGATATCACTGACTTTGAAGTTTGTCATGGTGGCGGTTAGCTAGTCATTACAGATGAGGTTTTTGTCCAGGATAACTTTAATTATTTGTGAGCTGCTGAACAGTGAAAGTGGAGCTGCATTGATTGAGGCAGGTAACAATTGATTCTGCCTATTACATAGTCTGAATTTCTTCATCCTGTAGAATCTGTCTACCCTCCTCCTGTGGTCAGAGATAAGACGTACCAGTATTGTGCTTGCTTAATCTGTGTGACTGGGTTTGTCTGCAGTGAAATTGATGTTGCTTTTCATTTTGTATTCACTAAGTTTGTTTGGGTTGCGGGTGGTTCATTCCTCCTTTGCTTTGCTCGGATTACATTTTCAGCAATAAAAGCAATATAACATCATTATATTCCTCCTGGATACATAGTTGGGCTCAAACCCCTAAAATCAGTGTGCAGTAATTCAGGTCTTTTACTGACTTTAATATTTATACCTAGTTTATTTTGGTAGTTTGTATGTTTATCCAGGAACTTATGTAGTGCCTAAAATTATATTATGTATTTTAAATATTGATGTAGAATGATTATAACCATAGAGATCGACTAATTTATTCCCAGGGGACAGTAAGTGCTGAGCTGTAGTGGTTTGCCTTTGAATGTAAATATGTTATAACATAAAGATTAGTATGGAAAAATATTTTTAAATGCATGTAGTTATAAACTGTTCCAAACATTACAAAAATGTCAACTTTTGGAGGTGCAAATCTGTCATTGAGCTTGCATTTTTTGTATCAGTGTATTTAGTGCTGTGCAATGAATTTCAGTGCTGTATTTAATTTCTTTCAATTGAATTAATTTGTTTTCATTGATCGACATAATTTCAGCATTTTTGTATTTTTATTAATGCTTCTACAGATGTTTGCGTATATATTTTAGCACGTTAAACAAATTTTCCTCAGAACACATTTATTTTTTTAGCTTTTTCATCTCCTCTCCTTTACATGGCAACTGCTAGCTCAAGTCCCTGAAATAGCTACCAAAATAATATAAATCAGAAGTTTTGCTGTTGTGATTTTTTAAAAACCCACCCTGAAACTCCGCTGTTTTCTGTAGGAGAAATGCTTGCTCTTTATTAGAAAATTTGAAAGCTGTTTTATCTTAAGACTGATTGTAAGTATCTTTGATTTAATGTGCAAAGATATTTAGTCAGGTAAGCATCAGTGAGTAGCCATATTAACCCAATACATCTTTTATTGTAAAAACTGTGCTTTACACTGTCAGACTCCTTAGCACTTTAACATGCTTTATTAAGCAGCCTTTAGGTCACCATTATTTCTCAAATTTCTCTCCATGGTTGTATGTGCACAGAATGTGTGTCCTTGTAATTTAAGGTATGCAGCTGTAATGCATTCTCCTCTATTGCATAAACTTAAATTCTAAGATAATAGTTGCTTGTGTTTCTTTATTTTTTAGTGATTCGGTTGTTGGTATTTTGGTAAGAATACTCATTGTGTTCTATATTAGACTTAGTAGAATTATTCTGAAATAAAAATAAGCCAATTTGTAGGGCTCGATTCCCCTAAATAATTTTCAATTACAAATGTTGTTTGCTAGTGAATGTTATCATTTAATTGAAAATATTTGGACGTAAGTAAAGCCTTGAGTAGTTCTGATTTTAAAGTTAGTTACAAAATCTTTATTTTCCTTGCCTTCTGCATGGAGAGCTAAGGATCGAAGTGAATCCCACAACAAAACACAATCGTAGTTTCTAAAATCAATACTGCTGTTGATACCTATTAGGAAAAACAAAGCCGCCCTTCTGTACTATCGGTTGGTTTATCCGTGACGAAGGCATCTGTCTGTATGTCCCAATATTGAGAATTACCCAGCTCTGTGTGTGACATTTTAACTGATATGGAACAAAGTTTCAGCAGATCCTGAGAGCATATCAAAAAGGAGAAATCCCTTTCCTGCAATCAATCTTCTTCCTGCAATTAATTTTCTTCCGGTCTTTCCTTTGACAGAAAGGGACGAAGGCTCCTCAGGCAGCAGGGAAGATTCACACAGATTTTGAAAAGGGATTCATTATGGCTGAAGTAATGAAATATGAAGATTTTAAAGAAGGAGGTTCAGAAGCTGCTGTCAAGGTGAGCTCCCCATCTTTTTCTCCTCACTTCTTCCACGTGTTCCATTTTTCCATTTCAAGTCTGTTTTGCATTGGGAAGAACTTCTTGGTGCTAAGCAAATCCCAAGAGTCACCTCTAGCAACAGACAAACCCCTCTTTGCATCTTTTACTTAGGATTCAGATTTAAATGCAGCAACTTACTGAGCAGGAGTGCAACTGTCTCAGTATCCAAGATAGGTCAGTTGATGGACTCAGTATCAACACTAAGACCAAATGCTATGCTGTATTTTTTTATTGTCGTTTACATGTTAGTGTTCAGAATTTAATAAGCCCTAAAAGGAACTTGTTTTTTAAAAATCAATTTTTTAAGATGAGATAGAAGTTTTTTTTAATCACCTCTAAAAGGAAATGCAAGAAACAGAAAACCTGTTTCTTCAAATAATGAGTCATAATATTTTGAGTTTGCAGTGAAGGTATTACAAATGTTGGATGCAAATGGTTGAGAAAATATTGTATTATAAAAATATACCTTTATTTTTCGGGAATAGTGGATTCCACCCCCAGACTCCAATAGGCATAATTAGAATCTTAAAATTTACCATTTCAGTATTCAATTCGATCAGGCTTTGATGCCTTATTCAAAAGTGCCAAACCCCGCTTTGATTGTTCATGGTGCCAGTAGTAGGTGTAGTCCACGAAAACGTATTACAGTAGGTGAAGTTTCCTAGCTGCTCTCTACCCAGTAGGCAGTGAAGATATTTAATGAAAAACTTTTTTCTTGAGCTCACACTTCTTTGTAGTGACGCTTCTGTTCAGAAGAGTTTTATCTGCTTTCTCAACACTAGAGGGCAGAGACTGATTGGGTGCCTAAAGTTGTGCCCTTCTTATAGCTGACAAATTATATCTGATTTGAAGTTATTAAATATGAAATTAACTTGTACATGGCAAATAAATGTCATAAGAAAAGCTGTTTTTCTCTGCATTCCTATCATATTATTTCCACCTTCCTTAAGCAGAGAAACTTGCCTTTATTTCGTACACATTTGATTTCTTGTTCGGCATTTTTGAAGTTTTATTAAGATTTGTATTTTATAAAATCGCAGTTACAAAGCACATGAGTTTGATTTAATCAATCTCAGTATTTCAAGGTTCCTACACACTATAATGTGTTAAAGAATTTAAAAGGTTCAGCTTTTATTGTTTGCTATTTGATAGCTTGAAAGGTATGCAAAACTATGATTTCAGATTCAGCTTATTCTCAGTGGTATCACTAAGGAAGATCATACTGAGCAGCGGGACTTTAATAGGTTTGTTTGAACCCCAGGAAGTGAGGGGAAAAAAAATCCCAGTATAATTGGTTCGTTGCGGCATGTGAACTGCCTTACGAAAAGGGAAGTAGAGTTGTAGTTGTAAAGTGAAACCACAGCTATAAATAAATCTGATGTTCTGCAGTCAGAAACCACTTTATGTAACCAAGATTCAGATTTTGCCTGCAACAGTTCTTGAAGCTCAAATCTGAGTGTTTTCCCTGAGAAGCCATGTCAGTTAATACCTATTAAATTAATCTGCTAAGTATTTTGCTCGTATATTTTCATTTGCTTTTCACAGTATAGGATTCTAGGCATGAAGCTTCCAGGCTCATATTTTATTTAATGATTACGTTTTTATTGTTTTGAAGTATCTGTAAAGCAAGCAAGCATATCTGCATTCATTACTCAGTTTTTAAATTCAGATTAGGAAAAACCCCTTGCTTTTAGAAAAAATGCGTTATGTTACTCCAGTCTTTTCTAATTTGCATTTAATACAATGTTTCCTGCCATACTCAATACTAATTACTTTTATATTGCTGGTAAATTTCAAAATTAAATTTGGGAGCTTTTAGGAGTCAACTGAAATAACAGTGGTAATGGGAGTTGCTTGCTTTGTGTGTTATCGAGTTGATCGATTTTTAAGTTTGATTTTGTGTGTGTCTAACACCAGTACAGCATAACTAATTTAATGCCAGAGCTGTGAACTATACACTGAATAGCTCTGTGTGGGCTTTGTAGTCTACAGGGATATCACATTATTAGCAATCATATCTGCTTAGGCAAAGCTGGCTTCTACAGATGGCTGCTTTCAAGTGCAAATGAACTGGTTAGACGTGTCTTGTTTAATACATACTCAAGATTCACAAATGGGTATTGATTTTTTCAACCAGTGTTTCTGATAGCAATGGAAATGGATTAAATGGTCTCTAGAGAATTTAAAGGAACACTGTCACTTTTAATTAACTGTAAACTGGTAACAAAAATACATAAACTGGCATTAGTGTGTCAAAATGTGTTTAATTAAAGAACTCTGTGCCACTTTGACAGCGTGCAGCAGTGTCCTAAAAAAATCCACATTGCTACTTGGTGGAGGTCAGTTTTTTCTACAAATATTTGTGAGTAATAAATGTATCCGACTGTAGAATGTCGCTGTACCTGTGCCTGCAGCTTACTCTTGCTGAGGATTTTTACAGCACTGTTTTATTAGTGTTTATGCCGTCAATTAGCGTAATTACTCTTGACTTTGAGCATTATTAGGATCTTCAAAGGAAAGAACTACTAGGACTACTTGAAAGTAAACCTTTTACAGTCCAAACAAATTTCCGGGGGAGGGAGAATACAAAAACACTCGTGAAGTCCTGTTTATTATTTATTGATAGTGTCATATGCGCTAAGGGCAATTACCGTGATGCCATATATTTCTTGTAGAGGCTATTTTATGTGGCATTTTCTGTAGGCTAGCATCCCTGGCAACAACATTTAAATAAAGAATGGCAGCAACAAGGGTAGCGAGCTTCTGAATTCCTAGACAGCAATATGGGGAAATACGTTGCTTTACAGAGCGGGTTTTGTGAAAGAAAGGTGTCTAAGTTAACTATGAACCATTAATCTGATCTGTTCTACTGCAACTAAGGTCATTAGTTAACAGCTTTCCTGTAATGGGATCTTAGCATGCCACCACTGTGATAGTGTCATTGAGAATAATGGCACAGTGAGGTCTTGCATGGAAGCACTTTCTCCTGCAAGAGAAAACTTCAAAACAGGAATGGTTATTGAACTAAAGCAGAAGCTCTCAACTTTTCCATATTGTAGATCACTTTTCAAGATAAATGCTTCTGCAGACCACCTCCCGCCCAGTCTGTCAGTCCTAATGCCACGGCTTCACTGTAGCCTCTGTAATACCAGGTTTAATTACGACAAGATAAAGATAGAAAAATATAATAATAAATTCTAATGCGGAGAGTACGGATATTTAATAGATTCCTTGCCTATTTTCTGCTCTCCTCAAGTACAGCATTTTCATAACGAATTTCCTTTTCATGTCTTTGGTCTATGTGCCTTCCCTTGTAGCCTGGTTTCACAGCCTATCTGCTCTTATATCTGTCCTTCTGAAACAAATTTCTTCTAAAGGAAATTTCTGACAGGAAAGCTGAGCCTGTATTTTGTGCTCCTCGGTCCTTCATTATCTGGGCACAGGCAGACAACAGAGCCCCGCTCGAAGCACGAGGCGTGTACAGTTGTGACTCCTGCATAGTGTTCCCATCTTTAGTCTTGACAGTACTCGCTTGTCCTTCGCTGGAGCCGCTCAGAAGTGCTTCATGCACCAGTTTAATAGCCATGCAGCCACGATGCAAACTGTTGCCGATCGCCCTTTCCAGCAACACCATTTTCGATCCCTGCCGTTAGTGTTTGCCATCTGCAGGTTTTTTAGATGAAGGAAAAGAAAGCCTGAAAGCTGGAGGGGGGGGGGGGGGAGGGGGAAAGGAACTGTGTGTAGTGTCCTTTATCTTTAGATTTGCCAAGGTTTACAGATTTACCACTATATAATGCAGATGGCATTTAAGCACCACCAATTCAGGGGAGATTAAATTATTTTTGTGCGTGTTATGTATGTATGTAAAACCAAATTTTGTCAAACTGAGGAATATTGTGGCTGTCAAACTCTGAAGCTGAAGTAGTACCATTTCTTTACCCAAATGTATTTAAATAATTACAAATTGAAAATACCATAAAATATCTAATTAAATAACCCATTTTTCTTTTGTCTGGTGTTTTTACAGGCTGCTGGAAAATACAGACAACAAGGCAGAAATTACATAGTGGAGGATGGAGATATTATCTTCTTTAAATTTAATACACCTCAACAACCCAAGAAGAAATGAATATCTTACGTTGTTCATTGCTCACAAATAAACTGTGCCGTTTCAGAAAGCAAATGAATTTTTACTTAGGATGGAATATCTGGAAACAAAAAGCATACACTTTCTACCTAGGGAACCTCCCCTCCCCCCCATTGAAATTATTCTTGTTTGTTTTGAATTAAAATATGGCACCTCCAGCGAACATGCAAGTTCACTAAATGTGAACAGCTTTGCATTTCAAACGATTAAGACCCTACTCCAAATTGTAGAAGCTTTTCAGGAACCATATTACTCTCATGATACTTCATTAATCTCCATCATGTATGCCAAGCCTGACACGTTTGACAGTGAGGACAATGTGGCTTGCTCCTTTTTGAATCTACAGATAATGCATGTTTTACAGTACTCCAGATGTCTACACTCAATAAAACATTTGACAAAACCAGCCTTGGTGTGTTTGGGGATGTCTGTATTGACTGACTGTGGTGTGCTGAATGCGATACGGCACCTGGTGGATGCTGATTACAGAATTTTTAAGACGTGTACGATACAGTAACTGGCAGTGTGGGGCAGCTGCAATTGTATCTCGAAAGTGAGTCTTTCATGGGAATCAGAAGATTAGGATGCCAGTGATTTGTCTCAAAAAAGTTAATGAATTTGTAGATGGACATTCACTGAAAGACGATGCTAGGGATAATAAGAATGATGCAGTGGAAATTTATTTTTACTGGAGAGAGGAAATATATGTGGAAAAATCATGTTATCTTTGAGGCTTTTTTTTCTGAAATAATTTTTGAAAAAGTATTTCATTCTCGCCTTGAAATTATTAAATTGTGGAGGCTGGAGCAGAGGTGCCGGATGACTTGTGGTGTCCTCTCAGGTCTTGTTTTCAGGCCAGCGGAGGGTGACACAGATAGTGTTGTGAAGGCAGAGGTCACGCTGTGCTGGATAGGTGAGTTGTTCTGCTGAAATGAGGCTGCAGCTGTGAGGACTGTTTTGCCCCTCTAACCACAAGGGAGAGCAAGTGGCTCTGGGTAATGCAGAAGAATAAACCCAAGTTTGGACTTCTAATGCAAGCTGTAAAATTGCCCGTACTTGCAATATGTCCAAATGTATTTAAAAGAACCTGACCCTTCTGAAGCGCCTGTGTGGCTCTGATTTCAGCTCCAGATTCAGTGGGGTGACGGCAGGGAGAGGTGCTGGTGGTGGCTTGTTGGTGTGCCAGACCTCTCGCGTCGCTGTGATGAATTTGCTTGGTCTCAGCTTTGAAAAGGCGACTTATGAGTGGCTCCCCTCCCCTCTGTGCTTAAGATATTGAGAGCGCTGGCCGTGTCCTGCTCAGAGGCTTCCTGTGAGGTGCTGCCGTCGAGCTTCATTGCTCGTTTCCGAGAGAGTAAGACATGGGTCAGCCAGAGCCACGAGGCTCATTGTGGAAAAGTTGGCATCGAGCCTTTAATTGCACAGAGAAGAAAGAGGGAGGGCAGATGACTTCAATACGTGGTTGTTGATTTTGTTTTAAAGAGCGTCTCCTTTTTTCACGGTGGCAGGAGAGGGGGGAGAGTATCATAAAGGAGAGAAAGAAGGATTTCGGGTGTTTTGGAACTCTTGGATTTCTCTCTGGTTTGGCTTGTATTTGTTCTTGGCGATGTTTTGATGTTACATAATTGAGAAAACATTAGGACCACCACACCTGGTGTTAAAAGTCAGATCCAAAAGGAAACGGAGCTCACCTGTTTCTCTTGGAAGTCAGCAAGGTGCAGGTACGGGAGAAGGGCTCCTGCTGGGGTTTAGACACAGTGCAAGGTGAGTGAGGAGTGGAGTCTGGTTTTGGTGGTGGAGAGGTAACCTCTTTACTGCACCAGTACCTGCTGAAACGTGTTTGCTTCTCCTGTCTGAGCTCGGCTCTGGTTGCCACAGTGTCCCCCTGCTCGCTAATTAGTACGTAGCGGTGAAGAAGTGGTTAGAAAGGACAGCACCATTAATGGACTGAGTTGTATTTTTACATCTCTCAGTTACATTTAATAAGCCGTATTTGTTTAGATTTCAATGTGTGTACTTTATGATACCTCCCTGTTATCAAAATAAAAATCCTTAAAAAATGAATGAAGTTGTTCTTGACAGGCGTGGGTTTTTTTGAAGTTATTATGATAGTCTGGAAATATAAAAGGAACTTAAAATATTTGCCACATCTTCAAAAATGCATATTATATAACATCTTATGCTTCAGCTTATTGATTTGCCTGAATGGTTTATCTGTTCAGCTGTTTTAACAGATGTTATTTTAACTGCTGAGGCTAATCAGTTATCCCAGGATAAACCCAAGTTTTAGTAAAGGAAGAATAATCGGGTAAGCTGTTACTCCAGTCACTGGTGCTGCCACATCGCACGTGCCACCGCTGTTTCTCCCCCATGGCTCTGTGCATTGAAGATGTCCAACTCCTAAAACTCATAGATAGATGTAGCAAGTTTCAAGCACTCTGTTTTAAATAGAATCGTGATTTAATTTAAGCCAAGCACCCGTTATTTATGCGTTTCAACCTGCACAGGGGACTCCAGGTGCAATGTGTCCGTCCTACTCATATTTACTGATAACATAAAAACCAAAAGTGAGATCTGCCGGCTCTTCACTGACGTCTGGGTGCCCTCTGCTCGCCGGGGGACGGGAATGGTGAGTACGAGGAAATGTTTTGTTTCTCCAGGTGGAGGAGGGTGAGGAAACATTGTAGGCACTGCTCTTCCAAAATACAAAAAGCAGGGAGTTTTGCAGAGGAGGAGTGCGACCCCTTCCTCTAAACTTCCATTTCTCGGTGCCCGACAGCCACGGTGCTCATGGCACGTTTCTGGAATGAAACAAACGGGAATGGAACAGGGAGACAGCTACCTGCCTCCACCTCGAGCAAAAGGCAGTGCCCAGCGGCGGTGGGGGGGGGGCAGTGACAGCAGCGGTTGGCGTAGAGAAGCCGATGTTCCCACAGCATGTGCCTGGGGGGCTGTAAAATGCCCAAGGGCCGTCTGGCCAGCCCGCTGTGAGAACACTGAGCAAAGCAGTGAGCGTGTGCGCGCTGCCAGGTGTGAGCTGGACGTTCGCTTCCAAAACTACGTTCCCGGTCAAACAAAAACGTCGCAGTGGGCAGGCAAGGGCTTACTGCTGTCTTGTGTTGGCAAGCAACAATGCCAATATGTGGGTGGTGTGCTTGGGCACCCTGATACGTGGCATTCCAGGCTACTGAGAGACACGAATATTGGAAATGTAACGTTCGAAGACTATTTGTACCCACAGGTACCTCTCGTGCAGTTTTCTGTCCTAATCAGCGTTTCCCAGAACAGCACAGGGGGAGCGGGCTTGGGCTTTCTGAGCAGATGACTGTATCTGTGGAACATAGGACTGTTTCCAGAGTACGGTACCTAAAGTAAAAGAGGTAGTGGGTGTGCTCAGCGATGAACCAGAGCAGCCACCAAACTGCCTGAAACTCAGATAGGTTCATCCACATATTTGAAAATCAAAGTAAACAGCTTAGTAGGAGAAGGGCCACCAAGGTGTAGCTGGCTGTCTCTCGGTTGTCGTTTGAGCGTCATTGAGGTCAGAATATTCCACAGAGGAACGGAAGGATTTCGATGTCTTCATAACTTCAGTGCTCAGGCTGAAGCAGTGTGGCTGATGGGCTAAAACAAATACTTCTACATGGTTTCAGCTGTGTGCTTCTTGCCACAAGGTGATGTGGATGTTAAAGGTTGGCAGGGGTTCAAAAATGCTTGGACAAAGCCAGGGCAGAAGAAAAAAGGAAAAATTGGGGGGAAAAAGCCCTGCTATTAAAAACAAAGGTATTATCTCTACTCTTGAAGTGTCCCCGAGTCCAATTGCTGGGTGCTGGAAGGAGAAGTGCTGTGTGTACTGCATCTCTGTCAGCCACCTGTTGGTCACTGCCGAAAAATAAGATGCTGGACTGGATAAGCCTCTGATCTGACCCAATCCCACCATTCTTCCCTGCTCTCCAGTGCAGCTTTTCTCCAGAGGCTCTCCCCAAACACCAACAAAGATCTCTTTAATGTGCTCCCCAGTTCTGCATTCTGATTAAAATCTTTATTGAAAAAAAATATTGCCTTAATTTCACGTTTCTCTGGTCTCGTGTTGACTGTGTCCAGCCCTGTAGCGTCATCCTAATTGTGAAATGGTTTTTCTTTCCTGAAGGATCCTTTCTTACCTGCTGCAGGTTTCCATCTACCTTCTCCCCTTCATCACCCAAGTTGACCCTGATCTCTTCCCTGACTGCAGGGCCTGCTTGGTCACCTCCTTCAGAAGTGCCGTAAGCCGTGTTTTCCTTTCTGCTCTCCAACGGAACACATTTCCAGCTGGAGCGGCCGTGCTGTAGCTGAGGTACCTTGGCTGAACACCTCCTGGTCTTTATTGATGCTGTTTGTCACCGCCCGGCGGTGCCTGCTGCAGCCCAGGGCAGCCCTGCCGAGCACAGCCCCACGCGGGGCTCCCAGCAAATAACCTGCAGAGCTTCAGAAGTATCCTGGCCGTGCTTTCTTTTGCAGCGTTTTGTATTCCTGTGGCTGCCAGGCTTGTTCAAACTGTCCTTGCGGAGCTCTGTCGGTTCTTGTGTGGCTGGCGGTCGGCAGGGATGCCGCGTGCCCAGTTCCATCGGGCGGTTTAAACAGTGAGTGTTTCTTCTACTGGGTGGGGGGGAGGACCCTGAAACTGCATTTGGAGAGAGCAGCGCGCGTGTCAGGGGTTACAGTTTAAAAATATTTAGCTAAATCTTAACACTTGTTTCCACTCATGAACTCAGCTCACAGAGGATGAAGGGGCGGAAATCATTAGAAGTTGGTAATTGTTTAAAACTAATTATCGCTTGTTTTAATTTTGACTCCCCCCACACTAATTCCATATGTTCCCTTATGCTAATCCACCGTTTCACTTCAGTTAAACCAGGAAAAACAACAGAGGCTTTGAGAAAGTAGTAGTAGTAATAATAATAATAAATAATATAATATTAATATAATAATATTAATATAATAATAATAATAATAATGACATTCATCACAGTATTCCAAAAGATCGAAGTAGCGGTGGTGCTGGTTGGACTTTGAAAGTTTGGAAGTAAATTCTGTTTTTCCAGGCTGTCTTTGAAGCAGTTGTTTCTTGGCTTCCACCTCCAGGCAGTGCCCAGACCCAACCCAAGAGACGGGCCCCACGTGGCAGAGTGTTGCATATTGTGAAATGAGTTCCGTGTGTGCCCTCACCAGCGTGAGCGGATGATTTGGTAGGTGCCTGCTCCTCAGAGCTCGCTGCAGCTCGGCGCCGTTTCAGAGGGCCTGTAGCATTTTATTTTCTACACGCAGAAGGTACGTGCTCCGCACAGACAAACTTTATAAACGATAGAGACAACAAAACCTGCGGCTGTGACGAGAGCACCGGCGCTGTGTGAGCGAAAATATGTGCACCTGGGTCTCGGAAAGCGCGCGGGGCAGCAGATCCAGGCTGGCTGAACAGGTCCCTGGGGGTTGCCCTGCCCTCCGTGGGAGTGGAAGGGCTTTGGCTCCAGCTCTGCTGGGCCCTGTGGGGCAGGAACTCGGTGCGACAGGGGGAATGGAAAAACTCAACGTTCTACACGTGGCTGAGTCCAAAGGCAGAAAAATAACCTGGCAAGGGCTGTTTCAGCGAGGGCAGGGATGGAAGAAGTATCGCTCTGTGCTGGCAAGGGTTTTATCCCCGGTAACCCACACCCTTCATGTCAAGGAGACCCTGGTGTGGGGTGCACAGCCCCCCTGCTGCCGCTGGCGGTGACACCCCCCCCCCCCCCTTGCCTAGAGGGCCGGCGTTATGGCTGAAAGCACAGCATTAAAATCCTGCCCTGCTTGTATCTCTCCCACCGAGTTCACTCGCTGTGTTTCACGGAGCCTGATAATCCTGGCAGCGAGCGAGGAGGAGGAGGAGGAAAGGTTTGGAGGGGGATTTGGGAACCCCATTTGTGAGGTCCTTCACCATCTCACGGCCATGGACATGCGGAGGAGCTGCCCCGAAGCACAGCCTGGGGTAAGCGCCCGCGCCCCCACCTTGACACCCGCTCCTGACGACAAAGGGGAAAAGTCAGAGCGCCCAAAGGCTCCGTAAAGTTTGATTTATGGTGAATGTGCAGTAATTTAAGGGCTAACGAAGTCCTTACTCAGTAACGAGGACGGATGTTGCCCACATAAGAAGGTTCCTGGGAAGCAGCTGGAGCAAAGGGATGGGCTCCGAGGGAGGACACCATGGCTTGGCGTGAGGTTAAACCACTTCCAGCCGCTGCAGCCTGGCCCAAAGCGCAGGTGGGACGGAGGAGATGCAGGAGCCCCTGCAGATGGGGACCCGCTCCCCTGCCCTCTGCTAGGGGAACTCTCCCACGCCCTGCAAGCTCACAACTGGCTCTTACGATGGGCTCTGATGCTGCTTAAGGGCCACCTTACCTGTTTGCCAGCAGAAGGTGGAACATGTGTTCTCCTTTAAACATTTCAGGCAAAACCTTTTAGCTGTCAAAGAGTTAAACTTCTCTGAAGACTGAATTGTGTGCAAAGTATCCAAATTTGGTTATAAATCCTGCTTAAGTTTCAAAGCACAGCATTACTGGAGGTAGCACTACTAACATCAAACAGCCTCGATAAGATCAACAAATTACGAAGTATAATTGTTTGTGCTGGGGTGTGTGCAAGGAGATAAATAGCTCATAAATTAAATACCGGTGCCTGAGGGTGAGTCAGTCATGGATTCAGAGCTGTCCTGACACTTGCAAGCAAAAAGTAATTTTCTCTTAGTTCAGTAATTATGCAATTCGAGATCTAAGATCAGCAATCAATGCTAGGTGCTGGCAAAGGTGGAAGGGTGCTTCAGCTGCTGGAGTTTCCATACATTGATTAACAAGAAAAGTCTGTTACTTCTCCCTGCAGTGGGGAATTCTGACTGAGGTGCAATTCCTCAATGAGATAATGAAGACTCGCATAATAAAGGGATTAAAAAAATAGACCTAGGGTCATTTTTTTTCTGCTATAGATTGGCAGGACTCTCTTGGCTTCTGCAGAGTAGGGCAAAAATCTGGCTCAAATTATTGAAGAAAATGAACAAACCGCCTGCCATAACTGCTGTTGGCCATCCAGGCCGGTGCCTGTTTCTGAGACACCTGGCACCTCGCTGGCTGTGCTGCAGCTCCAACGCTCTCACATGGGGCCATTAGAGCCCCTTCCTGACTCATTCATCAGACCCCGTGAGGACCTGGGTCTAATCAGGGGTTTCCGAAGGACAGAGAATGGTAATGTAATCTGTTATGGTAACGACATCATCTTGATCTGCTTTTATTTACTAATGTTTTGCAAATAGATTTCTGCCACATCCAGGTAGACGTCACACTGAGAAATCGTATTTTTAGGAAATGCAGCGTAAATCTGGCAGCTGCTCACCTGCAGTCGCTGCTGCTATAAACTCACGCTTCAGAAGCCAACTTGATGTGTAAGCTCCAACCCTCCCGGCCATTTGAATTCCACCTGGCTGTGGAGTGTCGTGGTAGGGGAGGAGTGGTGAGACTCCTTCTGGAGAAGGGCTGGAAGCCTGTCGCCGCCTTTAGACTCTGCTGGGCAGGCAGCGCGCAGCCCTCGACTCTGGGCTCCGCGCTGATGAACCAAACGGTTGCAGCCGTCTGGCTACAGCGACACCGCAAAGTGAGCAACGATAAATACTAACCAAAAATTAAAAATTATTTTTAAAGTCCCTCTTCGCTTGCCAATCTAGGGTGAAAAAGTTTATCCAAAGGTATTTTTATATTTTTACTTCCTGACTGGCAGCCAAGCCCTGTTGTCTCCTTTGCTCGCCAGGCTTCAGTGGAACCCCCCGAGCAGCTGCGTCCAGCTCGTGGTCCCCAGCAGTTACAAGGCTGGTGTGTTCAGGGCTGCCTGGAGGTCAGGCTCGTGCCCAGCAGTGCAGCGGGGTGACCTCGCTGCACAGGGATGTCCCCCCAGACTGCAGGAAGGACTTTGCCCTGGAGGGAGGGGTGGCTGTGTCTCCATTCCTGACAACCACAGCTCCCATCCCTCCTCCTGCAGACTGGGAGCCCACAGGGGGTGAGACAGAGCCATGAGGACACTTCTTATGTTGAAAAGTGCTGGAAGTTTGTGCAAGGCATAGAATTTTCAAAGTCCTGCCTAGGGATGGCTGCTTTTTAAGTCCAGCCATTGATAGGTTTAGATTTTTCATAAATTACAGTGGGGTGCTGGGCTCTGCTCACAGGTGACAGCGATGGGACGAGAGGTAACAGCTGCAAGTTGTGCTGGGGAGGTTTAGACTGGACATTGGGAAGAATTTCTTCCCTGGAAGGGTGGTCAGGCCCTGGCACAGCTGCCCAGGGAGGGGGTGGAGTCTCCATCCCTGGAGGGGTTTAAAAGACGGGCAGATGAGTTTCTCAGGGACAGGGTTTAGTGAGGGGACAGGTATGGTTGGACTCGGTGATCTCAGAGGTCTCTTCCAACTGAGTGATTCTATGATTCTGTTTTCCGAGCCATTCACACAGCAAAGTCCTTCGAATGGGTCAGGTGCCCTCACTCGCCAAGAGGACTAACAGTGTTTCAGTTTTGTTCCAAATAAACAGATAAAAGAGGTGGAAGCACAACTGGTGCAAAATTACATGTGTGGTGTATGAAGTGTTCCTTCTGCAGTAGACGACTCCTTCTTGCCACGTCTCCAACCCTCCGTGTTCAGCCTGGCAGCAGAAGGCTTGCCTGAGCTCTGAAGTTCCTTACCAGCCCTTCTCGTGGCCCCAGTGAGACGATCACCTGGCAGCCAGGAACTTGGCATCAGGTGAGGACAGTTCTGTCACAGGCTGCCTTCTGCATCCTGTGTTGCAGGAGCACCCTTTGCCTCACGACGTTTGTGTCTAAACCCAGCGCGTTGGTTTGAGAGTGGGAAGTGTGCCCTGGCTTCACTGGCAGATGCCACTCTGGGAACAGAAGAGAAATGTTTAATTTCTATTTACTATTTAGGAAAAAAGCTGTAAGTGTGCTCTTGTATTCCAAAATAAAAATGCGTTAATGACTGGAGCGTTTGGCGCGTTGGCGAGGTCACTGTTTTCAATGAGGTGCCATTCTGAGGGCAGAGCACAGATCCTTGGGCTGAATGGAGACCTGTGCTGCAGCTATTTGTGCCTTTTAAAACATTTTCTTTACTACTTTAAGAGAAAGCTGTAAAAAGGCAATAATGACATATTATTACAAGTAAATTACACTGTAAAATAGCATTAATATTGCGGCTGAAACCTAGAATTTGAAATAAGATGGAAATATTCATTTGCATGCGGCTTTTGTTCTTATCAAAAGCGATTTGGATTAGGAGTGAGATTTACTCAGTGCCTGCACTTGCAGGCGAGCTAATGCTCAGTCACCTGGTTGCGGCGCAGGCTGTCAAGCTCATCTGTCTCAAGCCCCCACTGAAGCCCTGGGCAAAGCCTGGCACGTTCCGCGTTGGCACAAAGCATCGCGTGTCCCGGGGGGAGTGGAGATGCTGAAAACACAGCTCAGAGAGAGCCTGTGTGTGCAGCAACGCTTGGGCTCGGTCCCTGGGGAGGGGCTGCGCAGCCAGCGCTCCCACCAGAGCAGGGGTGGCCTCAGTTGTGTCCGCGTGGCGGATGAGGCTCCGTATCGCAACACGCGAAACCCGCTCTTCTCCCATCTAATGAAGTAAGACTAAATAGGAATTAGAGATTAATAGAACCAAAGTGGGTGCAAGATAGTAATGGGGGACCTTGCGGTGAGGGAGAGCGCTGGGCGATTTAATACTCCATTTCATGAAAATTGTCCCTTGAATTTGACAAGCCTGATCTTTAAAGGTCAAGGGGGTTTTGTCTTTTTTTCCCCCTCCTCCACTCATATGGAAACCTGTCAAACCCTTGGAGAGTCACTGCTGCACAGAGAAATTGTGCACCATTAAGTTCTGCACGAGACAGCCTTCAGAGGCACCGGTAGAAGGGACGGGGCTTCAGACCGCGTGTAAGGAGCGCGCTTGGCTGGGCGCTGTTGGTATCGAAGAGTGAGGACGAAGACAAGTCACTTTTCTCTTGATTTCAATGTAATCTCTCGAAGTGGACCTGCATTTCCAAAAGCCTTTGTTTGTCTCTTACGTACCCTGCAGCAATGTTTGCTCACATTCATCACCTTCCAAGTAGGAGATGCTCTTGCACTCGTGACTGGAGCCACCTGCAAGGCCCCATGGACCCCTGGTGGCCACGGACCCTAAATCCTCTCCTCTCTTCATGCTGCGTCCCCAAACAGAAGAGACGTCCCCTTCCTCACAGCTCAGGTGAGTGCAGCCAGCTCATTCGAGGGCCAGGGGATAAAAGGGACAATCTCAGGACTCCAATCACCTTTTTGTCACAACATTTATTAACTTGTATTCCCGTCAGCATGGCAATAAATGGAGAACTGATCCCTCAGTCAACTTCCAGTTGATGTTACACTTCCAGCACTTCTTGTGTCTGCAAAGCTGGGTAACAGCAGGGAGGTACAAAATCTCCGTAGGTGGAGTCACCAGTATTTCTGTGATGCTTCTTTGCAGCAGGGGTTTCTGGTTTTCAGTAATTTTGCTGTGGCACGGAGGCAATGTGCTGCCAGTCGCCGAGTGCTGCCTTGTGCTCCTCGAAACCCCACCCAGGGGCTTTTGGCCACTGCTGGGTGTCCGTGGGAAATAGGGGGTGCTGCTGCCATCCCAGCCCTCAAAGATGAGCCCCAGGCAAACCTCCTTTTCCTCAGGAGAAATGAGGGTGCAGGCAGGGCAGTGCTGCCATTGCCAAACTCCTCGTGGTCCTGCAGAGCTCCTGTTTAGACACACCGGATGCACTGGGAATAAACCAGTTATCCGTGTGGGAAACACTTTTAGTCAGTAACTCCCAAACGTGCGTTTGGAAAGAGGAGAGAGAAGCACCTCGAGCAGCAGCCCCTCCTAAGTGCATCCCGGTGTCTGGGAGAGGAGCCCTCTGCGCCCCATCCCACCTCCCCTTGCGTTTCTGCAGGGAGGAGCAGGGGCTCTCGTGGCAAAGCAGGTAGCGTTAACGTTTCACATGAATTTTAGGAGACAGGAGCACCCTGAAATTATGTCTGAGCTATTTAAAAAAAATTAAAATAAAAGGGATTAGGACAGTGATGGGACTCAGAGGAAGCTGAGCAGCCCAAGGGCTGCCTGCAGTGGTTGGAGGCTGCTCCCACCAGGGCTGGGGGAGCTTGCAGGCTGCGGTGGCTCTGCCTCCCTCCCTGCTTCTGGCATCACTTGTTTTGAATCTGGTCATAAATACCCCGTGTGCTCCTGGCAGCACGGTGCTCGGAGCAACGAATTCAGAAAGCTAAGTGATGCCCAGCCTTGCGTGTACTCCGCTGCTGGGCCGCCGCTCCCGCGGGATCAGGGGTTTTTCTGATGGGCGAATGACTTATTTTGGCCAGCTCTCCAGTTTTGAAACACTTTTCAAAAATCTTGTTAAATGCATTAGGAATAAAGACGTGCCATAGCCCTGAGAGTCGAGGTGGACGTTAAAAGGACACGTTCAAAATAAGAGAGCTGATTTCTGAGCAGCCCATGAACCCAATGGCATTTGGTGTCTGAGCCTGGCAAGCGCGTTGGTTCCCCTCGGTGTCCCCACCGAGCACCTACACCTGAAAAATATCCCTCTCTTGTTGCGATGTGCAATATAACGAGCAGAGAAAAATACCCATCGTCACACTACGGGTCCATGTGTTCCCTTCGGGTCTAGGAAGTGACAACTAGGAATCAGTTTGGGAATGTGGGGTGTAGGAATAGATGCCCTTCATTTCATATTATCAAAACCCCCTCAAATCTCAACTGGTCGAGCAGGTTTTGAAAATGTCTCCAATTAGAAAGAAATTTAAAAGCACTTTAACAAAGCTTCCTCATTATAACAGGGAGCAAATAAAAGAAATCACGAGAGGTCCAGAGACAGGAGAGAGAAAACGTTATTTACATCTTCCACCACAACAGAGCAGTTTTAATGCTTCGTATCTAAAATAACCAAAAAGGAAGGCACTGTCTCAGGCCGATTCTCTCACGGTTTGCAAGCAAATGCAACTTTCATCATAACCCCACTGGATTTAGCGAAGCTATTCTGTGCTTAGAGTTACAGATAAACACGTGTTTATAAGAATATTAAGGATATTCGTGCTTTAAATCTTGGGTATCTCGGTTAGTTACACTGGGGACCAAGGAAGATTTTCTGGGTGAGAATCAGAATACACTTAGGTATCTCAGTTATTTCAATATTTTAAACAAACTTTATATTTACCAGTGCTCAAATGCTGAGTAGTGTGTGGGAAATGTCGTGAAATATTCCAATGTTTGTAACATTCCTGCATATTTAAAGAGTTCTGGATTTCATTCACTGGCTGGGTTTAGGAGTCTGCGATACCCACTGTGCGTTTGTGCTTTCACTTCTTCATAAATCCATGGAAACTTTTCAGAAAAGTTTTAACCGCAACGAGTCAATGAACTATAAAGGGCAGGTTTATTTTGTATATACCCTCTCTACCTGAGGTCCGTGGTTAGGCTCTGCATTAGAGCTTCTGGCTTTCATGTGCTCAGTTTGTGCTTTTGATCATGCCACTCTTTGCACAAAGCTGAGAGAATTTCTGCTTCATAAAGAGGAAAATACAGACAGGTTTTGATGTCTATAGAAATGCATGTTTGCTCTTATTTTTGAGGCAGGGGAACTTAGGGTTTAACATCTCTACAGTTCTTCCTAGGTCTCTGTGCAATCAAAGTTTCCAAGGAGGACTTAATGGGGAATAGAAATCATTTGGTGGTGGTGGTGGTGGTGTACTTGATAGATTTTTTTTTTATTATTATTATTATTTTTGTATTTTCTTTAAAGGTTGTACACTGATAAAAATAGTAAGTAACCCAGTCTACTCATAACCGCTTCATCTTTAAGTTCATGCAAGTTTAGGGAGCTGTAAGTGACTAAAAAGATGAGTGGCTTAAGATTCACTGAGTGATACTGCAAATACAAGAACTGAAATACCAAAGGAGTAAAGGATATATAGACCTTTGCCCATTACATCAAGGAAATGAAAAAGTTAGGAAGGGGGAGGGGGGATTCCTGTGCTACATTTTTCAAGTCCTACTCCAAAAGGGGTAACCAGCCCATTAGTATAGGTGCCAGGAAGCTCGCTTTTGTGACATCTCGCCAAACATATCTACTTTCACTGGACCATAGAAAGATCAATCCTGTCTGAAAACCACCCATTACCTAAGACACCTAATTTATATTAGAAGCTCACTAAAAGGCACTGTCTGGCCCCCAACCTTCACTTCCAATCATAAAGAGGATGTTTTACACCGTATGTGACACTTAATCAAAACCGATATTCTTTAACAAACCCTTAACCTCTAGCACACAGGAGTCATCCGAGGCCAAGGGACGAGACACAGATCCAGCTCAGGGTGGCACATCCTTTGATTAAGATGATACAGATTTCCCATTTTTATCAGGGTTACGGATTCTGGATATATCCCTTTTTGATTTGTCAGCATTAAATTTCAGTAGAGGTTCAAGCCAAAGAGAGACCAAGACTAGTTCTGTCTTCAACTGCGTATTAGGAGATAATTTCTCTGAATCCTCTGCAGTAATGATCCTCAGATCTTCTGATCTTTCTGTAAGCAAGTTTTCCTGGGAACCTGGATTTAAACTATGGCACAAACCTCGCTTGCATCGGGGTCCTTTCTTAAGGAGGAGTATCTAAATACACTTATTCTGCGAGCCCTGAAATGGACCTTTTTTTTCCCTTTCCTCAGGTCTTTTTCAAAGAGGCAAACCTTCAAGTGAGTTCTTTCACCCTCCCTTGGATTTCTGGGGCAGGAGGTTTTACTTACGAAGTATACAGTACTTGAGATGAGGATTGCAAACTTCAGGGGGTTAGACAATTTTCACTGCCTGCAGTATGCTGGAATCTCAGTGTAGTCGACTTTACTCCTGGGTGATTTTTTTCCCCCCCTCACTTTTTTAGGCAACCCCATCTTCTAGCCCTTTCACGTGGCTGATTTGGCCACAGAGAAGTCTTGCAAATTCCCCGACACAGGGAAAAGTTTGGCTGGTTTCTCTCTTTTTATTCAACTTTTTCAGTTGGAGGTTTAAGTTGGAGGGTTTTGTTAGGAGCACGGTTCTGCTGAAATTATTGGTCATGGTTATTACTTTAAAATAACGTGCTGCTGCACTATTAGCGTGTAAAGAAGATCTTGGAAAGGGTTTTGGTTTCCAGCTGGATGTTTTTAAACACTGAAACGGCACATCTGTGGCTGGAGAAGGGCCGATACGGGCTCACTTCTGCCGAGTGCCTGATACCCTTCTCAGCACCCAGAAATGTGTCTTACTTAGACTGTTTTCATCTTCATGATCATTACTAATAAATTTATAAGAAAGGCTCTTTTTGAGAGGAATTGCCTTTCTCCTACTTTTGCCGTAGGAGCAAGGAAGCCCAGATCATCTACAACTATCTCCAGCAAAAAAAAAAAAACAAAACGGAAGGACAAGATTTTGCATGATTTGGGAAAAAGAAAAGAAAAGGACGCATTTGTTTTCAAACATTTTGGCTTTTATTTGTTTTAACATCGTAAAGGAAGAAGGGGCGATGTACATACGCTACTCTTGAGAGAGATTTTCAGTCTTAGAGACCTGTAATCATTTTAAATCATCTTTAAAGGCAACTTCTGTTCAGTAAACGCAAAGCTGACCAGTAAAAATCTGGAGGACTGGATCTAGTTTATGGAATATCTCATACATCAAAGGTCAGCCTTTTATTTAGTCTCTTGGCGTCTAAAAGTTCATTAAAAAAGAGAAGCATAATCAAGAAGAAAGACTCCCACACTCACTGCTCGCTCAGTTCCTTACCCATCTTGACTTCTTAACCAAAAGTTAATTGGGCCTTGAAATGTTATTTTTTTTGCTAAATCTCTTCAGATCTAACCAGGACGTGCTGCTGGAAGCAATCTTTCACTTATGATTTGATAGAAATGCAGCTAGAGAAACGATGCCATTTCCTGCATCAAATACATCAAAGTTATGTGCGTTGGGTGTTTTTTCAAAGTAAGTGTGTAAAGTACATCCTACGCTTTAGTTTTGGTCTCTCTGGTCTAGGGAAAGAGTGTGTTTTATTTCTGCTTTCTACCGGGGGGTAAATCTGCTCTACTGCCATGTGGCTTAAAGTTAATAAATTCCCAGGGAAGGAGGAGCAGAGCCCTCCTCCCGTGCACTGGGCTTGGGTGGGGGCTTTGGCAGGGGGGTTCTACAGCCAACGTGTGGCGTGCGGTGCAAAGGACAATCTCTTAGTATTGTTGTCTAATTAAAAGGCAGACTCTGCTGTGACTCTTGCCCAGTGCTACCGCTAATAGTTATCCGTGGTTTCCAAAGGTGAAAGGTGGGAGAAAGGAAAAGGTAGTTTGTGGGGAACCTGTGCGGTTTTACCTGAGATGGAGAGCACGACCGCGTAGCAAAGCTCACTGGGTTTGAAATGGTCCTTCTGCCAGGAACTCGGCGGTGAGACACGATGCCTGCCCTGCTCCTAACTTGGGTGTTTTGTTTAGCGTTCCTTATATCCTGGCGAACACTTCTGCTCTCTAATAAGATGGGAGGGTAGTTGATGTTTCCAGATTTAAAGCTCGCTGTGCGGAGATTTGGCTCCAGAGTTGACAGGAGGAAGGTGCCTCCAGGGAGCTGCAGGGCTGCATTCAAGTATTTAGCAGTTCGCTCAGGTTGACTTTACATATGGGGTCACTTAAAAGCTGTGCGGTCCTGTGGCAAAGCGCAAGGTTTGTGTTTCAGCTTGAAGGTTTTTAAAGAGATTTATGAATGTTGGAGGAGGGGTTTCATTTTTGGCTTTGTTTTTAATGCAAGATTTGTCCCCAGTGCCAAATGCAGTGCCCCGTGAGGAGGGAAAACTTGCTTGGCCTCTGCACAGCTACAAACCCTGCTTCCCACTCCCACCCCATGCTGTGGCTTCAGGCTCTCCTGCTGCTCCTCAATACAGGGGGACAGGGGCTTCCTTAGGGGCAGAGGGTTCCTCCGAGGCTTTGTTAAACCCGACTTCAGCCCTGCTGAGGATACCCAGGCGTGCCGAGGGTCCCAGGGCTTCCCCTGCTGGCACGCTGGGCACAGGCGTTCCCACCCAGGTGGAAGTCTCCTGCACCAACCCTTCCATCCATTTATTCCCTAGCTGAGGTCCTCAAGGGCTGGTGACTCTGGGGTGTGGGGCACCACCACGATTGGGGCTTCATCCTGTTTCATCCCAGCCGTCTTTACCCAGCGGCCGCAAGCAAGCACTGGACGCTGAGTGGCTGGGGGTCACCCCTTGCTCTGTGCATGGGGAGCTGCTGCGAGGACAGGCCCTTGGACTTGGGGCCCCTTTCGCTGCTTTTGCCCCAACAGGAGCTGCCAGGGACTGCCTGGCTGTTCTATGTGGCTCCTCTCCTTGCTGGCTTTGCAAACCAGCCCGCTGTACGAATTCTAGGATAGACAAATTCCAGCCTGTGCCCTCTGCTTTGCAAGGCACAAATTAGGAAAGAAGTCAAATACCACCTGTCCATTCCAGCGATCACAATAGCGTCCACTGAGCACGGACTTCTGTCCGTGTTCACAAATATTAGTATAAAAAAACCCCTCTTTCAGATTTGGCCAGAAAGCGAGCTGGAGCTCATTATAGCTTCATGCTCTATGGGAGCTTTAAACGCGGTGAGCAGAGACACCTGGTCAAACTTTAACGCTATATAATTAGATCTGAGTTGCCTATTGTCTGAAAATATACATTGAATTACTTGCTGGATTGTAATACATACAGAATGCTGAGAGGTTTGAGAAAATTCAGGAATGAAAATACAAGCCAGCTTGACACAGACTAATGGGGGGGGGAAGGCTCTCCTAAATGCTGGTGGCAGCCAACAGCAGTGCCTAGAAATGAAATCCTACATTTGATTTGTGGACTATCAGAAGCTTGCGATGAGGGCTTGCGTGGGCCAAGGAGCAGCTCCACAGCCCGCAGGCGCACCAGTCCCACAGACTCCTATGTGTTGGAGGAGAATGAGGAACTTAGGTCCTGCAGAACAGACCAGGAAAACAGTTTAGGGCACCCTTGACGTGTACAATGATCCCACCTATGGCTGGTTGAGGATGGGAGTACCAAGAAGGAAGGGAACTCATGCCATGGGAGACGCTGGCTGGAGCGGGTACAAGGCTATGAAAGACGCCAGGAGGTCACTCTGGTGCCTGAGGAGGGACAGTGTCGCTGAGGCCCAGAACACCTGAGTGCCACCAGGCCCTGGCTGCGAAGTTCCCCGAGTCCCCATCACGTGTTTTTTTCACTTCCACTGCTAATTGGCACTTTTTACCCATTTTTGCATGTGGAGTGTGTTACTTCAGGATAGGGTTATTATCAAATTAATTAGGAGCTCCCTCCAATTATTCCTGCTGTGCCTGACAGGCTCTCCCTGCTCCCCGCGACGGGCTGATTGGCTGCTATAAACTCTCTGGCTTTAACGACTGAGCGGTGCCACGGGCTCATTATCGGCGCTGCCTTGCCGTGCCCTCCCGCCTCGTCACCTCCCTATCGGTGCCGGCAGTGCCACTGCAGCTTTGTCTCCCTCGTGCTGGTGAGGCACGCGGGACCCAGCAAGCCCTGGCACTCGACGGGAGATCGGATGCGGCTCCAAGGAGTGAGAGTGGCTGCCCCGGCCTGATCTGGACAAAGGGATTGAGTGCAACCTCAGCAAGTTTGTGGGTGACACCAGGCTGGGTGGGAGTGTGGATCTGCTGGAGGGCAGGGAGGCTCTGCGGAGGGGTGTGGACAGGCTGGATCCACGGGCCGAGACCAGCGGGATGAGGTTCAACAGAGCCAAGGGCCAGGCCTGCACCTGGGTCACACCAGCCCCGAGCAGCGTTACAGGCCTGGGGGGGAGCGGCTGGAGAGCTGCCTGGCACAGAAGGACCTGGGGGTGCTGGCAGCGGCTGAGCAGGAGCCAGCAGTGGCCCAGGTGGCCAAGAGGGCCAGTGGCACCTTGGCCTGTGTCAGACCCAGCGTGGCCAGCAGGAGCAGGGAGGTGACTGTGCCCCTGTGCTCAGCACTGGTGAGGGCACCTCGAGTGCTGGGGTCAATTTGGGCCCCTCACTCCAAGAAGGACACTGAGGGGCTGGAGCGCGTCCAGAGAAGGCAACGAGGCTGGGGAGGGGCTGGAGAACAAGTGCTGTGAGGAGAGACTGAGGGAGCTGGGGGTGTTCAGCCTGGAGAAGAGGAGGCTGAGGGGAGACCTCATCACTGTCACACCTGCCTGAAAGGAGGCTGTGACGGGGTGGGTGCTGGGCTCTGCTCACAGGTGACAGCGATGGGACGAGAGGAAATGGCCTCAAGTTGTGCCAGGGGAGGTTCAGACTGGACATTGGGAAGAATTTCTTCCCTGAAAGGGTGGTCAGGGATTGGCACAGCTGCCCAGGGAGGGGTGGAGTCACCATCCCTGGAGGGGTTTAAAAGACGGGCAGATGAGTTTCTTAGGGACAGGGTTTAAGGGGACAAGTATGGTTGGACTCGATGATCTCAGAGGCCTTTTCCAACCTTGTGATTTTGTGATCCCAGGGAGCTTCACACATGTGCAAGCACTGACTTCAGGATGATCCCACCTGGCAGGGCAGGGGAGGCTGACTAGTGTGGCCTTAGCAGAGGGCTGTGACGGGAGGGGAGAGGTCTATCCCAGCACCTGCAGCAGTGGGGGAGAAGCAGCAGCACCCAGTGTCAGGAACAGCCAGCTCAGGCTCTCTGGCAAGGTTCAGGGATTTATACACTGGATCTTGCAATGTACAGAACCACAACAGCAACCGAGCCAACCAGGGTGCGGAGATTTGCTTAATTGAGAAATAAGCACATAGTTGTGGGTCAGTGACTGCACAGCTGATTGGCTGAGGCTATTTTATTTTGGAATAATTTACAGTTGTTAAATGGATTTGGAAAAGCCTTAATAGTGGTTATTAAACTATTGACTTAGCCTGACGTGTTCAGTGTAGTAATCCATGTTTGTGTTTGTTGCTGTGATGAGGCTGCTGGAGCCGGGCAAGGTGCTGGAGCGCTGTCAGCGCCAGGCAGGGAGCCGCGCAGCTGCTGGGGCCGCGGGGCTGGGTGGGCAGTGCCCGTCCTGCAAGCCAGGGAGGACTTCAGTAAAGTGTTTCAGATTTTATCTTGGTCTGAAACAACGCTTGGCTTCCTGTAGTTACAAATTCATGATGTGCATCTCCATCATCATCATCTGCCGAACTCGATGTCAAAAACCCCTTCCACACAAAGAGCGGCTTTGTGCAAAAGCAAACACGTTTTTAACTGATCTTTGCAATGAACAACTTCAAGTACAGTGCTTGGCCAGTGGCCTTGGGGCCAGCAGTTCAGAATGTTACACATGCATTCACACCTCGGTGCAGACAGGTTGGCTAAGGACCACAGAGCACATTTTACAATGCATGGAAGAAGTCCCTGCAAATTAAATATCTCCAGCTCATCGTGACTGTGGTCTGCAGCTGATTTCTAGAGCAATTTGTATTTTGGTTTTATTGTTTACGGTCTCACGCTTCGCCAGGGGAGGTTTAGGCTCGACATTAGGAAGAAGTTCTTTACTGAGAGGGTGATTGGCCATTGGAATGCGCTGCCCGGGGAGGTGGTGGAGTCACCGTCCCTGGAGGTGTTTAAGGAGAGATTGGATGAGGCTTTTAGTGCCATGGTGTAGTTGACAAGTAGGTGTAGGTGTAGGTGTTGGGTCATAGGTTGGACTCGATGATCTCAAAGGTCTTTTCCAACCTTGTGATACTGTGATACTGTTTTCTTTTGCATGATGGTTAAAAGGGCAGTGGAGAGATACTTAAAAGACAAATCCCTTTTTTTTGCTATTTAACCCCTAAAATGTGCACAGTATGTTGGGTCTGGCCTGAAAATCCACTCGGTGGGCTGGCAGCTGGGTGTTTGGCATGGAGGCTTTGTTAGGAGGAGTGGACCTCTTGGACCTTTTATGGAAAGCTTGTTTCTCCAAAATATCAGTTGAAGACTGAACTCCAGGAGACGTTAGCTTAGGACTAAGAAACGCTGAACAGTTAAGTTAAAACCAAACAAAAATTTAAATAAATAATGCATTTTTGCCTTCTAGACTTTTACTCCCTCTCTCGGGCAATATTATTGTTTCAATAGCTGCCCAGTTAGCCAGAACCCCTTCCCGGGGAGACAGGACCTACATTTCGAGAGGAAGCCAAACAAATAAACAACCCATCGTGCAGAACCTCTCATCTATCCCTGCGCGTTTTCAAAGAAAAAGAAAATTCAAGCCTCTTCTAAAATACAATAAAAGGGCAGGGGAGGTCAGAGGCTCACGGGCTGCCTTTGGAGGTCACCTTTGAGGGCTGCTGTGCCGCAGCTGAGGGCTGCAATGTTTTTATTTCCTGTCCTCTCTTAAGATCGCTGCTTTGGAAACCTTCAGTGTGAGCGGCTTGCTGGACCGAAAGGGGATTTTTAGGTTGCAGCAGAGAAGAAAAATATTACTTATTTAGTAACAGTGACAGAAATGGTGTGAAGTCCATTGGCAGGAGCGCTGGCACGAAGTGCCTGCACACACTCGTGTTTCCACCTCCAGCAAACCCTGAGCTGCAACAGGAAACTCCCTGTTGTGGCCCATTTCCAGCCAGAGCTCCTCCACCGGCCGGGCTGCCTGGCACGCTTGTTGGCACGCCGGCAATCACGTTGTTACTGGGCTGCCTAGCACACTTGTTGGCACGCCGGCAATCACGTTATTGCTGGGCTGCCTGGCACACTTGTTGGCACGCCGGCAATCACGTTATTGCTTTTCCAGCCGTTTCACAAGCCCAAGGTCAGATCAAAAGGCTCCTTTTCTGGCAGCATTCCCATGTTTTCGTGCATGCTTAGCAATGCAAAACCAAGTAAGAGCGGCGACCGAGCTCGCCGCATCCCAACACAGCTATTGCACCTAAGCAGTCATGTCTCGGTGTGCCTTGGTGATGCAGGAGCCTGCCTGCAACAGGCAGCCAGGGAGGAGCTGGGAACTTTCTGCAGTAGCTTGTGGAAACCCAACATTTCTGGGGCTCCAAAAAAGTAGAGGAAAAGCGTTTTGTGAATCCGCAGCAGAAATGTGGATTTCTTCAGCCTGAGTACCCCCTTCTCTTGGTCAGCTGGTAGCCTCGATGGGAACTGAAACTACGGGCTTTGGGAATAGTCCCAATAAAACTCTGTTTTATTTATTATTTTTTAATGTACACAGACATTTTTTCTTCCTTTTGCCTTTTGACCAATGGTCATCAGTATTTCTACTTTAAAATGGCCATGTTCTCATTTAAATTATGCGTTGAGGTGTTCTCAGTTAAATTACGCATTGTTCTCACTCAAATTACGAGTTAAGAGATATTTCTGTATTTTAAATATATAATGTATATATATATAAATATACTCTATATATCTGCATACAGTACTGCAAGTGGGAGTTGCTGTTTTCACACATAGGTAGCTATTCAATAGTAAAGGACAATACGACAATATTCTATCATAAGATGAAAAGCACGCACAAGTTTAGGGGCTCCCTGTATTTCAGAACTGTGTAACATCACTGTATTTACCTCCAAGTGCTCTGTGGAGTATCCTGTGTGAGGGCACTAATCTAGGTAGTTTACATAATACTCTGGAAATTCAATTCCAGAAATGAACTTTCGCATCTCTAGGAACAGCTGGAGAGGCTCAGGTCTGCTCATCCTCCTCAGAATGGAAAGAGGGAATTTGGATTAGATACAGATGGAGTGGGGATTTCATTAATGACAAAAAGAGAGGCAAACGTGTTGAGGCATAACTGCCTGAATGTAAACGCATAATATCTGTGTACATATTTCTGACTTTAAACTACGAACACCATAAATACGCTATCACGCAAGAGGGAAAGCATATGCCACTGTAACAATATCCCATTACCTCTCCAGTAAAAAGGAATTTTCATAACTCATTCATACTCCATTGAATCAACACTAAGATTCACTGCTGGCTGTTAATTATCCTCTACAAAGACGTGGTTATTGTGTTGGAGCTCGGTAAAGGCGCAGTTGTTATTGTAGTGTACATAGAGAGAATGGGACCTGAGGGAGTGGGGAGGGAATGTGCTTGTGCAGAATTTTAACAAGGAGAGCTCTGTTGCACAGAAGGGATTCGTAGGGTGGGATTTTGATTTGTGCTTCAGGAAATTAAGCTTTTTCTAAACAAAAACCTTGCTGTGACTCTCTGAATACATGATATCACTCAGTATTTGAAAGACACCAGCCACTTAAAAACTGCTTGCTGTTATTAAAAGGAGTTTCTGAGACCACTTTGACTGAAGATGTAGAAGGGAGGAACAGATCTGTTTCTCCCCTGAGGTCTACGACCCCATAATCACATCAAGGTAGGTGTATGCAAGAATACTCACAAGGCCCATTCATCTCCCTGGAGTTCTTGAGGAGCACTTGGAGGCCACCAGCCAAAGGCAGCAACCTGCTTCCCACACACCAGTGCGGTGGAGGAACTGGGACCTTACAGGGGAGCTCTCCCTGCAGATCCCAGAGCAATGGCACAGTAGGATAGTGCCAGCTGGCATTGCCCTCTGGGCTGAAGGCAATGCTGAGGCCACTGGGACAGTTCAAACTTCAGAAAGAGAAGAGCTGGGAACAAAGGTGATTTATCCCAGGGAGCCAGGCATTTTCTGTGCTGAACAGTCCGGGAAAGATCTGCTGAAGGTGTTTTAATGAGTTTGTTCTTTCCCGCGTGCCCTCCTTTATCTGAATGTCAGGCAGGAGGAGGAAAAGCCTTGTGACATCTGGGTTGCTCAAGTCCTTGCCTTCGGTATGAAATGGTTTGGTGGCTTTAAGCTCATGTGGGAGGACTAGTTAGTCGCTCAGGGGCAGCTGCAAGGGAGTCAGCTTCTCTCCCTATTTCTTTTTCTCATGTCTGCTCTGTGCCCCTCTTCTCCCTGGTTGTGCAGGGGCACGTACAGAGCTCACGCAGTTGTGCTGCTCCTTCCAAATGTGTCGTGCCAAAAGGCGAGAACAAAGCACGTAGCTTTGTGTGGAAACACTGACGACAACAAGAAAACAAAGCTGAAGAAAAGAGAAGTAAAACTGCCACCATACCAAGCATATGTAGCGATGAAGGGAATGGAAAGAAGATATCGTGAGTCAGGAAAGTGAAACAAGAACTTTGGAGTGGGATATCAGAAACCAGCACGGGCTGATCCACAGTTGGTCCAGCCTACTGAGACGCTGGCTGTGGCACAGCCCTGCTGAGGCGCCCTGCTCTGCCAGGCCAGTTGGGTATGACCATGGTAGTCCTGCTGATCCCTGCTTGACTGGCCCTGAGCAGCATGGGAGGCTTTCTTCTACCATCCCTAGTGGCTAATCCAGTTACAGCTCACTTAGGAGATACTCGGAACCTTGCTTTGCAAGACCTGTGCAGGCTTCCCTCAAAATACCAACCTTGGTCTGGCTGTTAACAATAAAACAGGTTAATCATACCTTCTGCTCATCTGTTGGCACAGCGTTCAGCATTAAATCCTCTCTGATGTTCGAGCAAATATTGGGTTTGTTTGTGCCACTCTAGTTGAGAAGCCTACTGTCCATTCATGCTCAGGGGCTTCCAGCAGCCAGGAACAGCCATGAGCTACACAGCTCATTAAGGGGAGTCTAGATAGTGTGGTAGGTTGTGCCATTCACTTCTTTTAATTTGTTTGAGACCAAGCTGGCACCTGCCCGCTGCTGGATGGGCAGCAGGAGCTGCAGAGTGTCTCTCCTTTGTTGAGACCTGATATTTAAACATGTGGACAAGCACGATCCCAATGCATTTCCTCTATTCACAACTCGGAAGATGTTGCAAGACGATTTTGTCTGTAAGTCTTCTGGTTACCAGAATTTTTTGCATTTTGTCACGCCCTGGGTTAGAAGGGAAGACTATAAATATTTTGGGGGTTTTAGTAGTGCTACTATAAAGTGTTTAGTATTCTAATAACTGCTTGTAAAGTTCTTGTTTATTTGGGAACAACTTGTTAAGCATTGCGTGTGTATAACTTCTGATGTTTAATATTAAAACATCTCCAGAGGATTTTAAAGATATTTTTTTTTTCCTCAGTTGATTTTAGTGCTTAGTCAGAAAATAGTTTTGATGCCCTTTCTGCCTCTGATTTTGCTGACCCCCCAGCTGTTGTTCTGCAGCTGGAACAGGCACACACACTGCACCTCCTGGGGTCTCACTGGCAGCACGAGGGGAAGATAGCCCTCAGCGAAATTCCATGGGAGACACGCTGTGCTCCATGAGTAAAGCTGGAGGATCAAAGATGTAAACTAAGGGTATGTAGGGTTGGTTTTTTTCAGTTCCTGCAGGGGAGTAGGGCTTGCTTTAACTCGATTTACCCTCTAGGAATGCAGTGTCAGTCTGGAAGAATGCTGGATCTTCCCGCTTTCGTGATGCCAGGATTGTATTTAGCAGCCTTATAGTAAAAGGATGCCTAAATGAATGTGCAGAACGTCACAAGGCAGAAGCAATCAGTTGGCCAGCGTTTAAGGAGTGCATTTGTATTCATGTCTCAGAAGTGCGAGCGTGCTCATGTTCAGGTGCTCAGGCAGAGCAGCAGAGCAGGCAGCTTGTCAGGGCTCTGACCTGAGGAGCGGTGACAGTTTGCTTTCTCTCCTCCCCTCTATTTTTTCCTTCATTCAACCAAGCAGCACAGCCACCCATCGCTGCACCATTTAACTGCTGTTTTGCAACAGTTGTACACAACCTACAGGGATGGCTTTTCTGGTATATATGTTGCATCTTGTTATTATGACTCTCCTAAGGTGTTTCTAAGTGTGCTACTCCCTGTGAACAGTCACCACTTTCTTAGGGCCAACGCACACCGTGGTTAGACATTACACAGCGGAGAACAGTCCACTTGCTCGGGTAGCCTTTGGTTTTGGCTTGAATGGTGGCTTATATGGGGTTACTCTTTACACACAAAGGCAAGAAACACCGAGGCAAATATCTGCAAGTCAGAGAGGTGTTGAGAGGAGCTCTCAATGTCCATGCAAATGTGCATCAAAACACAGGATATCTCATCACAGTGATATTTGCCATCTTGCTTTTCGTTTCTTGCGTTGCAATAGTGAAGGGTATTTGTTTCCTGGTGAATGTTGTGCCTTAACCTCACTCAGGGCAGCGCTGGTGGGAAGGAGCCAAGGAGCCCCGCTGAACTGCCAGCTTTGAAGGGCTCGGGGCCCAAAGCGAAGCCTAGATCAGCCCAAACCATCTGGCTCCTCTCCTGGAGAATATGGTGCACAATTGGAAGAAGAGCTGGAGGAAGGAGAAGTTGTGTCCCTACGAGAAGAGTGGGGAAGTGCGTCAAGGACACACCTGAAAAGAGAGCAGTGTAAGCAGGTGAGCAGTGGGCAGCTGGTGGGTGTTGCATAACAGAGCCTACCTGGGACTTCAGCACAGAAAGAATTGCCTTTGGCAAATAAATGTGTGTTAAAGGCACGTGTGATGGATGGAGTGAGCAATCTCATAAGATACGTGAGAAAAGCACGGAGGCACCCCCCCCCCAAGTTTTTGGGACTTAATCAACTATGCAGTGTAAGCATTGAATCAGAAGTGGGTTTTAGTTCTTTGTGTGAATTAAACTAGAATGTGTTTTAGGTCAAGAACCGCCACTAAAACAGGAGCCTGCTTTGTGGGACGGAGAAAGAAAACTTATACAGTAAGAAGGGGGTTAAAAAGTAGCAGGAGGAAGGCCTTTATCCTTCTCCTACTCATCCTTAACCTTTTCCTGGGAACTGCGTTTCCTCATGGAAGGATATGCCATGTAAACCACGCAGGTAGTTTTTTTTATATGAATCATCCGATTGGAAAAGGCCTCTGAGATCGAGTCCAGCTGTACCTGTCCCCTTACTAAACCCTGTCCCTAAGGAACCCATCCGCCCATCTTTTAAACCCCTCCAGGGATGGCGACTCCAGCCCCTCCCTGGGCAGCTGTGCCAATCCCTGACAGCCCTTTCAGGGAAGAAATTCTTGGTGGGAGGGGAGCTGGTAATGTTATTTTCTACATGGCAGAGGCAAAATATTGGGACAGACCATTTCTGTGACGGCCAGATATGACAACAACTGTAAGACCCCCCCGTGCATCTGGTCAAGGGAACTTTACGCCTTTGTTTTGGTTACTTTTAATATCTTCCTGTTATCAGCAGTGATCCCACCGAATGTCCCTTGCTGTATGCAAACAGGCTGCTTGAGCACAAGCATGCCAACACCGTTCAGCGTAGCCAGCGGCACACAAGGGGCCCAGCCCACAGCCGTGTGCGTGTGTGAACACCTCTGCACCCCTGAGCAGTCCGGTTGTACCTCATACGCCTCCCTGTACGAGTGAGGTCAAGGATCACACGGCCACCAGGTCAGGCTGGGGAGGCATTTCGATTTAATCTCATCTCATCTATGGCAAGGGGTACCATTGTATTTCTCAGCTTTGCTTTTTCCAACACTTTTAGATACCTCATGTGGGGAAAGCAGTATCTTTTAAAGAATACGTTCTATATTTGGTAATGATTCGAGGCACAAACGTGTCTGAAGGAGAAAGGCTTTTCAAGCGGCGTGCTGCTGGCTCAAAGGTTCCTCAACAAATTCTGCCGGGCTCTGCCTCTGAGCCGCGCTGCCCTCTCACCAGCCTGAGCCTTGAGGGATCAATTCGGGAACTGCTTGAGACTCTGCACGATATTCTTCAATGGCCCCTTTCTTCTCTGGAAGAAAGATACAGGGAAATGTCAGAGAGTATTAACAACTTAGATGGGCGGGTGGCAAGGCTTGAAAACCATACAGAGATGATTGAGAGGAGCACGGTCCCACAAGGAAACAGTTATGAGCGCTGCACAGGTGGACCTGGAAAAATTGGTTTTCTTTGGTTTTCTATTTTTTTTTAAAGCACAAATTTAAAAAATAAAAAAGGGAAACCAGATCTAACTGATGTCCAGCCAGAATCCTGGCAATTGCACTAATTGATAAAATGTTGGGAATGGCTTCTATTAACATGCAGGCTATAAGCTCGAGCTGCTCTAACGGCCAGGGGCTGTAACGATGCGCTCCTAGGCACAGCGGGTGTGAAATGGCCCAAACAACAGCTCGTGGGCCAGGCAGCAGGAGGCTCTGTGTGGGCTTTGCAGGATTCCTTGCTTGGATGGTGAAGTGCCCAAGCGGACGTTGAGCTGCGCTGAATTCAGAGCTGCTCCCACTACTACTGCCTTGAGTGGTTTTCCTTCTAACTGTGGATGTGGTGTAGGCACAACCTGGGCTGCTTGGGCGCTGCATTTGTAACTGATACTGTGTGGCAGCGACTGGCAAATAGTGCAGGCATGTGTACGTGGCAAGTCTGCAACAGGAAGGGAAAATAGTTCACAAAGAACAGAATGGAGCAGTAGCCAAATATTCTCTTACTCAAGAGAAAACAAGGAAGAATGTTGTTCCATTTTCCTTCGAGGTGGAAATATGGTGAAAGGGAGGGTGGATTGGGATCCAACAAAATGGGGGCTTAGTTTTTAGTTCTGCTGCGAGCTCTGGCAAGGCTCCTGCACATCTCATTGATGTTTGTGAAACAGGGGTAGACTCTTCCATGATCAACAGAGATTTTATGAGGAGAACATCCTCGACGGACTGAGTCCTCAGCAGCATCAGAGGGAGTCCTCTGATTTCTATAATGGGCACCGCTGGATTAGATAAGCAACAAGTCAGTGTTTCAAACAGTTTTGGAGTTGAACGGTGTTGGTATCTAACAAAGAGTAAATGTTTTATATTGGCAGATAAGGATATTTTGTTTCTCACAGTGTAAACAAGAAAATATTTGTCTTTGTAGATTAGTTGCAGCAATGAAAATACTTCGCACAGGCACTAGCTGGGAGTTCTCAGAGCCTGCTAAGGTCTGGTACAGACTGGAATGGAGAGTTAAATTAAATACAAGATACTAGGCATGTTGTGGCCTCTTTGCTCAGGACACACCAGGTCATGTTCTCTGTGAAGTCTCTTCTCTGCTTATCATCATCACACTGATGACCTGCGCATCAAATGTGGACAAACGGCAGATGAACTGATGAGGAAATGCGAGAAAGGAGCATTAACTCATTGTCCTGTTGGCTGCCACTCTTTGATGCCCAAGTGGCTGCCTCTCCGACCCTGCGGGAAACCGTTAACGTACATTAATTCCTATCTATTTGTATTTGACAAAAGTAATATCTACCTCACACTTTTCACAGATGCCAAAGTGGGGCTCTTTATGCTGACTTTCACAAATCGGTTTCTTCTCCTGATGGGAAGCCCAGAGGCAGATTACAAAGGTGCACACGTAACTTGGAAACCCCTAAAATTGTTTCTGGCCTTAGAAAGGCGCCTCCCAGCCTAGTCCTTCACTGCCTGAAAACCATGGGAACAAGGAAACACTCTCTGACAACAGCACTTCCAACTAGGAGCTTTATCATGAATTACAGACCTGTGAGAGGCTCCGTCCCAGAAACTCAGAAATCAAGTGCACGTTTAACTTCTGGTCCATGCAGGGTTGTTCTGCCCTAGGGTCTTAACTCCTTAGGGAACAGTTAATAAGAATAAGGCAGTTTTCTCCCTCTGGCCTAGCATTAACCTGCAGATTTAATTGACCTGTTTTATTGCAGATGTTTATGTTGAATTCTCCTGCTACAGGAAATATGATTCATCCAGGAAATAAAGCGACTCCAATGAATAACCTGAGTGGCACATAAAGAAAAGACTGCTGTCAAGTTTCTAAGATTTTATGATACTGTTCCCTTACACTTTTAAAATGAAAGACAATGTTAAATATTTACTTATGCAACAAACACGCTGTTTTAACTTCCTCTCTGTATCCTTAAGCAATGAATGACAGAGTACAAAAAGAAGAAGGTTGCTGTTAATTAATTTTAGATTAGTGTAGGAAAAACAGGGACTGACAGGTATAATGTGCTGAAGAGAATGGGTATTTACTTTCCCATAAAATTGCAAAATGTAGGTAGTTTGGAAGAGTGTAACTTGATTTTATTGCTCCAAGCCGTGGAGATTCTTATTACTGTGCCAGGTCATTATTATTCTCTTAGCAACAAAAGATTTTTTTTAAAAAAAAAGTTCATTAAAAATATCTCAGGCTAAACTCACGTACGTGTAGCAGCAAGAATAATAATAATGCCCCACATATCCCTTTGTCACCCTGTGACAAGAATGGGCACTTCTGTTTTTCTTGGAGTTAACCTTTTTGGGAAGAAGAGGGGAATAGCAGGACTTGGCTGCTGAATTCTTTCATTATCTCTCCTTCCTTTGTGTGGGGCATGAAGGCCTGTGAATCAGAGCACTGCTAGATATGGCTACAGGCATCCAAGGCGGTCTGTGCGCATTGATTGCCTCGGCACCTACAAGCAAGACTGCTCAGCTTGAGAGCCAACTTCCCTTGCTACACAACATGAAGAATAACAAGTTTCTGGATGGTATTTTTAGAGAGGTGAGCGTGCCTAGCAAAGGAGGGTCTGAAGTGTACAGTGCAGGAGAGGTACAGATGAAAGATGAGTCGCTGTGACTAGGACATAAAAAGGCAAGCAGCCATTCAGAGCACTGAAATATTGGAGTACCACTTTGTCCACAGGTGCGTGATTGAGAGGTGATGAAGATCTGGGATGAAGTAAACAAACCTCATCAGACGCACCCTGGCTGTGAACAGGGAGGAAACGTGACTGAGACAAGCACTGTAGCAGGTACGTGTCGTTAAAACGTGTATTTATTGGCACATCGTGCAGCACCTGGTTTGGACCCTCTCTTGCTTTTGGTTTTCCTATGGCATCCAAGCGGGATGCCAAGGATGGATGGTGGTGGTGTGCACGTCTCCTGTGGATCAGCCCTGCACCAGCAAGGGACAACAGCACTGAGCCCGACTTACTCCGTCCTCTATCTGTGTTTTCTGCATGGACACCACACCTGTATTACAGAAAAATCAGGTAGTCCATTGGCCTAAGACGTGTATCCCTCACCAAACTTCTGAGAATGGTTTGGACCTTGAACATCAGCAACATGGCTCGTTAGAAAGTGGGCTGAAAGGCTTTGTAACAGCACCAGCTCTTGCTCACTTAGACGAGACTGTTAAGGTTTCAGTTAATTGGGCCCAGGGCATTAAGTTTTTCTCCAGTCTCCAGGACTCAAGAACCTGAAGATGCTGTTTTCTCTCTGTCTAGTGTGCTGCACGCAGAGCACTGAGGATGTCCCACGGGGCCTTTGAGAACACATTCTGCTCCTTCCTTTCAGCTTGGGTTTCAGCTCTTCAGGTTTGAAAAATTTGTATGAAAAAAAAACCCCCAACCCTTTTCTTCGCCAGAGTCAAAGGGCAAACATCGAGTACGTCACCTTCAGAGCCGGACAGCAATGGAACAGAAACCCAACGCAAGCCAGTATGGGACTACATGAGCTACAGATCTGAGGGGGCTTGCTTTCCGCTGGGCAATCTCTTTTTTGGATTCTCCTAGGTCCACAAAGCTGGAAGCTCTGTCTGGATCTCTTCCTGTGGGTGAGTATTCGTAACATCTTTCAGCTTTTCAGCTTTCTTGGTGTTTAATAAGGACTTAACTCAAGCTGCAGTGGGCCTCTCTTCTTTGACTTAGCAGCCTGTTTTCATGAAATGTATAGGAATGTACCATTTTTAGCCTTTTATTGCACTGTCACATGTGGTTAAAATTTGCTACTGTTTGTTCATGTCCCCTCTCTTTTCTCTTACACAATGTGCAAATCTGTACGTGCATGTCTGTGTGTACACTTGCACGCACACACAGATTTATGATACATATGAGAAGATAATGATCTCAAAACTCTTTAATTTCTGTAGGAATATAAGTTAGGAAAAAAAAAAAGTAGTGATTTTTCTTTGGGAGAGGAAAAGGACGATGAACTAATATTTTTTTTTCCATGCAGCCGACAGAATATTCATTTACCACTCTGTTTACACATAACGTGTTGCTGAAAATCTGGCACTACTACTGTACAGTAAAAGGATTCTTGTCCTAGAACTGCATCCTCGTGCTCGCGCACGGCCCACAGGCTTTGCCTCCAGTGCCCGAGAGGTCCTGCTGAGACTGGAGGAATGTAGGGAACATGGGCTTGCCATGAGATGCTGTCTCCGTTACATCTTTTGGAGTTTTGCCATGGGAAGGAAGGCATTTTACCCTTCATTGGTAAGTAATTAAGATGATAGTGGAGTTCCCGAGTTCTCCAACTTTGTGAAAACAAACTAACAGCAATGATCCACTTCAATAATTCAGATATTAATTGAGACGAGAGAAACAAAACATTAAAAAATAATTAACTTCTGTTAATTAATTTTTAGAAATAGGAAGGACACCTGCAGCAAGTGCAGATGTTTGCAAGTGTCATTAGATTGGGAAGGCTATGCAGTAATTCTAAAATGAAAACAGGTCAAAAGTACCAAGGGTGGTCTGCGGTGTGGTCTGAGTAGTGTGACCTACGCGATTGCTACTGACCTGCAAAAAACATGATGAAGAGGTGCATTTTTTAAAGATGCCTACAGAAGCCAGAGGTTAATTAGCAGTTAAAAAAATGTCTACTCGTGTTCTAAGCCAGCACCATCAGTGTGTTATTGTCATTTTCAAGCCTCAAATGTACCCCCCTCAGACTTATTCTGAAATAGATTGATGATTCTTTTACTGAGGCATTCCTCAGATAAATGTTACTGTATTTTTCTTCTCTAAAAACATTTTTTTCTATGACCAGAATTGGAATTTCAAATCCCATTCAGCTTTGTCTTCCTTTGGTATTTGCGATGCAATTCCACTTGTCCGTGGTATCGCAGGAAGGGAAGGTGCATGTATGAGTTACTGTTGCCCAAATTTTAAATTCTGGTTTCTCTGCCACGAAGACACAGAAAACTGGAAATGAACCCTATGACGTTCTACCTCCTCTTTCAAAGTGAGTAAATAGAAAGGCACAAACCTAATTTGTTCTGTTCTCTTCATGCACATGTCTACCGTACCGAAATCATGCTTGTAGGAGACACCACGAAGGCTGTAGGTGCTGCCATGATGGGCCACAACTCTGGCAATGAGGATTCTTCCCAGGGAAGTGAGAGTGGATCAGATGTATCAGTGGTGGCCAAGCCATCCAGCCTAGAGGTGGCATGGGCTGTGTGCCAGCCTAAGCAAAATGCCAAGACCCGCTGTGAGGTCAGGTCACTCCTGCACTGGACACCTCCCAGGGAAGGTTCTCCTGCTGTGCGTGGTCGTCCCCCAGCCGTCTCTGGAAGTTGCTGCTCACAGCTCCTCTTTGAAAGATCCTGTCGAGTACTGCTGTGGGGTTTTTAAGAAACAAAGAAAACGTCCCTCATCTAAAGGTATGTAGGAGTTTAAGAGCTATCATCCAGGTTTATGAACCTCCTTTACAGAGAAAAATGGGCATTCACTTGATCCCTCACTGTTCAGACCACGTTAATCCTCTGGCCCTCGGGCAGCTGGAACTGGGGCTGCTCAGCAGCACCAAGACGTGCCAGAGACAGTGTGCCACGGTGTTTGGGCTGTAGCCCCAGACTTCCTTCTCCTAGAGGGAGACACAAAGTCCTACGTGATCTTGCTCTGGGAACTGGAATTTAGACCGAGATTCCTAAAAATAAGTCATCCCTCTAAAATTATTTCCTTTCAGAATAAATAACTCCTGGTGTAAAGTTTTCAGTAAACATACGTGCATGTACATAATTTCCCAGTCTCTTTCATTTCCACAATGCCCTACTTTTCTATCACTACTATGAAAAGTAAAATGCCAAATCAGGAGCAAGAGAGAATTACACTAGACAAGAAGTAAAATCAAGACACCTTGGTTTTTCTTTCAGGTGAGTTTATCTATGTATCTTTTTATTTATTTCCTTTCCAATTTTGTGATGGGCTATGGAGAAAGGATCCTTGGATGCCACGCTACCAATTCTGTAAGTCATGGTAATGCACTTCTTCCCTTGAAAAACTTTTCTAACCTTACGTAAAGGATTTATGATTTGTTTACAATTATTTCTGTAATTAAATTGTATCTGTTATGATGACCTTGAAGGGCAGGAATCAAGCATAAACAAACAGGATAATGATGAGGCCCAAAGGCAGTAACTTTCAGAAAGCTTGAAATAATGAGACAGGTATTTCTCGTTTAAGCGAAGCGAGATGAAAGAGCTGTCTACAGCGATTTACCTGCTAAAGGGCAAATTTTCAGCTATGGACCTATCTGCTTTTTCCTGCTACCTCTCTCCAAATGGGAGAGATTAGATGAATTTGTTTCTTTTTTTATAACAACAGTTTTAAGAGAAAAAGTTCTCACTTTGATGCAATAAGCTGCCAATGGAATAAAAACAACCCAAGTTTTATAGAGAAGATATAACTAACGTAATCTTTATTTATTTGCATACACAACTAAAGGCAAGACAATACAATTAATGGGACACCCCTCCTCGTGCAATTACACAGAAATTCTTTTCCTGTCTCAGTCACAAAGTTTAACACAATAAAGAAAGAACAGCAGGATTAATTTTCCAGAACATGTTATTAAGAACACAGCCTGTTTACCAGTCAAATATTACATATCCTCATGGAATTTGACAGTTTGCAAAATACACAAAAATATATCACCCAGGGAGAGTCGCAGCTGTAACAAACAAGGAAGAATTCCTGACTAAAAGGGACCATGACTTATTTTGCTCTAATTGCTTAAAAAAAAAAAATCATAAACACAATGACTAGGCTAGAAACGATGTTCCAGAGGACTGTCCTCACACAATGGCATGTGTAGAGCTTGGAGAGACTTTCTGTTGGCCCCATTCTTCGAAGATCTGTCATCTGTGTTGGTGAAGAGTCACAACATTTAGATTTGTGTGCAGACTGGGCTGTTAGGTTATTCACAGGTTCTTCCTCTTACTGTAGCTAGGTCGCACACCTCAGACCTCCTGTCCAGTCCAGAAAGCTGGCGTGTTCCTGCTGTGAATGCTGTGCTGTCCTTTAGCTTGCTAGGCCTTTCTTTATAGCGTCAACAGCTCCCACTGGATATGAGCAGAGCAGTGGAATTAAATGTCTCCCCTGCTAACAGCTGGACCCAGGTGCCAGATTTCTCTTTCACTTCTCTTTAATGGAGTTGTTTCAGGCAGAAACTAGTATGTTTAGAATTGCTTTCCCATTTAAAACAGAAAAATTGCTGTCCTAAAATCCAATTTCACTTTCCATAAATATTACTTGTCTTTTATATGGTTACACTTGGATACCATCACACTTGTGCAGTGGACTATACAAATGCCTTGATATGTCAGGTATTCTCATATACTGTTTGTGCTCCTCTAGAGGCCAGAATTCCCAGGCTACTGACAGGCACTTTACACAAACATAGCCAAAAGCAAGTTCTTGTGCAGTCCAGCAAGCCTGACACCCTAAAACAATCTACTTGCTGCTGCTGAAGGGAGTCCAACCGCTCCTCATCAGCTCCCACCCATGGAGCCCTGTCCCCCACTGCATCTAATTTGAATCCACGTAGCTTGCAATATGGGGAACAGTATTTTTGGTGGGTTTGTTTTGGCGTTGTTGTGTAAGTTGATTAAATTATTGTGAGATCAACAAGCCAACAAGGTTGGCTCAGCATCTTCTGGTCAAACCACACCTACTGCTCAAGCCTGCTCCTGCCTTGTAAAATTTGTGCTCTCGTAGCCACTCATCTCAGGATAGGGAAGTGCTTTCTAGGGGATGATGACACAATCCCAGCCAACAGCCTTCTCTGACCACTGCCTCTTCCTAGCTGACGTTATGCCAGGCAGGAAATCATTTCTCTGTTGATTTCTAAGGAGACAGACTCAGGTCATCCAATGATGTCTAACTACTATGTGCTTAATGAGGTTGCTCAAGCACCCTCACACCTCAAGCCCCGTGTAAAGGTCTCCCAGTATTGGGAATGGATCCACATGTGATGCAGAAATCAAGAGTGTGATGCCTAGGACCAGCAGCTAGATTCTTTTTTCTGTTTGCTAAGGCTTAAACATATTGGAAAGGAAGGCAAAAATTCAGAATGAAGTTGAATTCTAGTAAGTTTATTAGGTCTGATTCAGAACCTTGTAATTATCTTGGGGTTTGTAGTACCAAGTGTTTGGCACTTAGAAACCAAACCATATGGTCCTCCAGATTCTATTGAAATTTTAAACAGATGACTGAACTAAAAGGTACCTCAAATTCAAAACGATACCGCCCCTGAATCGTTGTTTCTTGTATCCTAGTTACTTTCTCAGGCATGAGATTCACAGGTATTTCTGCTTGTTGTCCCTTCAGTAAAGGCTGCATTTTAAGACATCTTGTTGAATTAAATCCTTACTGATTCTTGACTGTCATTTTAAACTCGGCCTTCCAAGCTAAAGTGACCCCAGTCTGTGTTTTCCCTGCGATACAGAACACACCACAGCAGAATGAGTTCCTGCCCGTCTTGTCCAGTTGCATTCTAGGCTTCAGCATGACAAAACCACCACTTTACAGAGAAATGGAATGACACAGATGTGAAAACTGAACTGGGCCACATACCGACAACACTTAAATAATGCATTCCTTTAAACAAATGTAGGGTCACCAATAGAAAGGACTACTAAAGACAGAAATAGTACGTCATAACTCAGAAGTTTCAAAGGAGTATACAGACAGAAAAGACATTTCCAACCGTAGCAGGCACTGTACTGGGTGGCAGCTCTGTTAGGTGGTGCACTTCCTTCTTGGATTTGCACTGAACCAACATCTTCCGAGAGACGGAGCTCAAGATCTAAACCAATGAGATGTAAATGACCAAATGCAGCATTAAGTTCATAACTGAACTACAGTGTAAACGTTACGTTTTAGAGTTCCTTCCAATCTGCATCTTATTTGATCTTTCAAAACCTTCCCTGAGGTTTCATCAGAAGCTGGTAGGCATCACTTCCTCTCCTGAACTCTACTGCTACTTAACCACAAAGCCTGCATTCCCAGTTCTGAAAGAGCTGCACTTTGGTATCTGGTAGAGGTATCCTCATTATGTAGGCACCAGTGTTGCTTTCTCTGCATCTACAAATTACAACACACCCTCTTCAGCAAATGGACTGAGAATTCATCCCAGGAGCTGCACTTTACCACAAGTAACCTAGAAGCAAGAAGCAAGGGTTTGTTTAGATCACACACTGATACAGTACATCTGGTGGGTAATCTCAAGAAAGAGGAACAATGGCTCCTCTAATTGGGCATGGAGCTCAATCTCTGTGGGGATATCGGCATAGAGCTAACCCGGCAGGAAGACCACCACCTAACAGAAATTCCATTTGGTATGGTACAATGATCTCTCCGACAGCCTGGATTTTCCTAATAAATATCTTGATGCTAGTATATTGATAAACAAAAAGCTACAAACTATATAGTTTCTAATTTCCTTTTACCTTGAATTTTTTTTTTTCTTCTCATGTGTTCTTAATATCTACCGTGCAGTGGTAAATAAAAACACTTTTATTACCCATCAGTTTCTATGTGTGGTCCTAAAGCACTGCAGTTATGTCCTAAGCCCGCCATCAGATCCATACAGGTAAACTACTCTATCGACAACATCTCACTGATGTCACAGAGCTCTCAATGTGCATCCAGCTGTAGGTGACAGACCAACATTCATCCACATTTAGTCTTAGACAGTATAATCTTCCTAAAGCAAAATGCCATAGATGTTGTTTGGCTTCTAATTAGCAAGGGCCACAGTTTTAATATCATTCCCACCTTTCCAGCACTTAAACAGGAATTATCTCTCTTAGAGAACAATCTTTTTATGACCCACTTCCTAGTTAGCGTAAGTCCAAAGTCATCTGTAATGGTTCTGGTTCCAGGATGACAGGCTAGCAACAATTTCACCAACAACTTCTGATACTGCAAAACAAATTGCAGATTTTATACCAGCTGTAGAAGTAGTCTTATATTTTTATTTTTCTTCTAAAATTTGCTTATGTATATATACTGACTGGTTTTTAGAGGTTGTGCATTCTAGCTTTTACTGGCTACAAATTATTTCTGACATTATCATATTGCTAAAATTGTCCCTAGTTACAACTTTTGCTTCTTAGAGTGTTCTGTTGATGAACTGCAAAAAAAGCTCCCTCTGTTCTATTGATATGTTATTTAACTTGCCAACAACTGATTCTAAAGCAGACTCACAAGAGACTATGTAAACAAACATAGACATTTTATAATAAGAAGTGAGGCTTGTATTTTAATTACTCTGGAAAAATGAATTATGACAAAACAGCTTTGGGATTAATTTACAACTTACTAATAAAAGTCACCTGAAGGCACTCATACCACCAACAGTAAATGGGCTTAAAATAAGGCTACACGACACAGTAAGAAAAATATTCTGACAGGGAAGATAATGCAGTCTTACTCCATCATAACTTCCTGATACTAAATTCACATTTTCTCAGCACCTATATTTTTTCCTGTTCTGTAATACTTTCTAAGCCAAGCCTAGGCAGTTACCACAAGCTCATAGTGCTGGACTGATTAAAAAGCACTGTTTACTCTCTGCTCGGAGGCCACTGAAGGTCCTGACCGTGTTTCCGAGTTTCCTAGTTACGAACTTCTCCATCTGGCTGGCCTGTGGCTTCAAATACTCAGCACAACTACGGACTACACTCACGGTATCTCTCAGGTAATTCTCAGTAATAACTACATCAAATATTTTAACAGGAAAAGTAGGGTTGAGTTCTTCAATCCAGTGCTTTTCAGCTTCACTCACAGACTCCGTGGAACACGAGAGGTAGTGAAAAACTCATTCACCAGGGGAGTTTACAAGCTGAGGGTCAAACCCAGCGCCTCAGCCTATGCACTGTCCCATCGTCTCGCACGTGCATTTAAGCGTGAGCAAAGGCCAAGCTCAAGTTGTTGCCCTTTACAGGAACAGTTCCCAAGCCCCACGGAACAGCAGGGAAACAGGCCTGGCTAATAATCATTTCTGTAGCATCACGCAGTTACATATAATGCTTTAAACATATTTCCTGCCTCAGTTTAGCAATGCAGGAGCTCCCCGTTTCCTTTCTGTTGTGTAACGTGAGGGACAGAGCAGTGAACTGACGCTGAAATCTTATTAATTCCCCTTGGTATGACTAAAATAAAATCCGCTGGCATGAACGCTCGGTGTGTGCTGCGGCTCCGCAGCTCGGGGCGCCGCACGCTGCGAGCGCCGGCGCTCCTGGCAGGACGTGTCGCATTAAATTCATATTTGCGGCCTTTATCCTTGCTGGGTTTTGTTTTACAGAGGGGGCAAAGGCGCCTTTTAGGCTCAGCGCGCCCGGCTCAGCCGCAACCCTTGCGCAACGGGGCCGTGGCGCCGCGGCCGCGCTGACCCGGCCCCGGCCCGGGGACAGCAGGGGGGCCCGGCCGGCGCGCTCCGCCACCCGGTGGCGCGGGTCCTGCCCGGGCGGGGGGCTCCCCCGGGGGCGCCGGGCCGACATCTTAGCGCGGCGGTGACAAAGCGCGGCGGTGCCTGCCGGCAGCCGTGACTGACACCCCCGTCACGGAGATTCCGCGCGCAGCCCGGCGCCACCCGGGCGCTCGCACCCCCCGCTGCCTGCGCGACGCGCGGGGGGGACATACGGCCACCGGGGGGGGGGGGGGTACAGGGGAACAACACGGGGCACCGCCGCCCCGAGCGGGCTCCTGCGGCGTGAGCGGGCAGGCCCCGCGGGCAGCGCTGCGGAGCCGCCTCCCCGCGGCGCAGGGCCCGCGCGGTACTGGGCCGGCACAGGCCGCGGGCTCTCAGCGGGCCCCACTCATTGTTCCTCGCACAAGCCCAGGCAAACAGGAAGCCGCCTCGGCGTGGGGCGCTCCCCCCCCGCCCCTGGCGGGTGACTGACGGGCCGCGCGACCAATGTGTTCGGCGGCGGCCGCCAGGCGCAGCCAATGAGAGCGCGCGCGCAGGCGTGGGCGGGAGTTCCGGGCTGGCAAGCGGGCGGGCGGGCGGCGGTGTCGGCCGGGCCCCCTCTCCCGCTGCAAGCCCCACCTTTCGGCTTTCCCGCACCGTCAATCAAAATAGGAAAAAAAACCCCGGAGTAGGCTCGGGCCGCCGCCGCCGCTTCAGCCCGTGAGCACAATAAGCATGTCCCCGGCGGCAGCCGCCTAGCCCCCGCCAGCAGGGCCTGTGTGCGAGCCAGCCTGCGTGCCTGCCTGCCTCCCGCCCAGCCAGCCGCTCGCACTCACACCATGACCGGTACGTACGCACCGACCGAGCCGCCCCGCGGGGCTCCCCGCTCCTGCTCCGGCCCTGCGCGTCCCCTGCTCCGGCCCCCGAGCGTCCGCGTGCGATCGAGGCGAGAGCGGCACTGAGAGCAGCAGCAGGAGGAGCAGGGGGAGGAGGGAGAAGAGGGGCAGGGGCAGCAGCACGGGGAGGAGGAGGAGGAGGAGGAGGAGGGCTCCGTGCGGGAGGGCGGGGGGAGCGCTGGGGTTAGGGGGGGGAGGGAGAGGGAGGGAGGGAGGGAGAGGGAGGGGGGTGATCGCTCCCGTCAGTGACTCTCCCCTCCCCCCCCCTCCCCGCCGTGCCCGCAGCTCCCGAGAAGCCCGTGAAACAAGAGGAAATGGCTGCCTTAGACGTGGACAGCAGCAGCCACGGCGAGTATCTCCAGCACGGCAACGGCGCCGCCTCGGCCTCCGCCGCGGCGGCCGCCCCGCAGGTGAGCGCAGGCCCGCCCGGGCCCCCCTCCCCCCCCCCCCCCCGTGACACGTTGTGAGCGGGCGCGGGAGCCGTTGCCGCCGCCGCCGCTTCCTGTGCGCGCGTCTGCGAGGAGCCCGGCCGCTGCCCCGCGCTAACCGCCACCCACTTTCTCTCCCTGAACCCGCCCATTGTGGGTAGGACGCTCAGCCGTCACCGCTCGCTCTGCTGGCGGCCACCTGCAGCAAGATCGGGCCGCCGTCGCCGGAGGAGGACGAGGCCGCCGCCGCCGCCGCCTCCCAGTCTGCCGGAGCGGTGAGTGCCCGCCCCGCCGCTCTCGCACGGCCTGCCGGGGGGAGAGACGGCACCGCCAGCCAGCCCGCCCGCCCGGGGGGAGGGACGGGACACACGGCACTGCCCGCCCGGGGGGAGGGACGATAGCAGGGCCGACCTGCCAGGAGAGGGGTCCCCGGGCTCCCCTGCCTCTCCAGGAGGAGCCGGGCTCCCGGGAGGAGGAGGGAGCCAAGATGCCCCCTCCCCCCGCCATCGGGAGCGGCGCCCTCATTTACTTTCAAAACCGGGGGGAAGGCGGGAAACCTCCCTCCCCGGGCCCTGGCACCGGAGCGGCTCTCTCGGCACCCGGCGAGGCTGGGAGGCATCTCCCTTGCAGCCGAGCGCACGCCAGCAGCCGCTCCTGAGCCGCGAGCCCGGGGCCGCGCAGGCAGGCAGCGACACAAAATGAAGGGCGGCTGTCGGGAAGGATGCAGTTAGAAGTAAAATGGCTGTTTGGAAGCGTACGCGGCGGGGAAAGCCGCTTCCTGTACCCACGCTGTGGTCTCGAGGAGCAGTTACCGCGCAGTCCCTCCCATTGCGCACTGGGTTTCTGTCCTTATTGACAGCGCTGGAAGGAGCTTTGGTGACCTTGGGATCTTGCTCGATGAGATGGGTCTTGCAGACTGGAAACGTGGTCTTGTTGAAGCTAGTTCCGACTATCTTCATAACAAAAGCCTAATGGAAACTCCTTTCTTCCTTAATTGGCCTAGCTGAGCTCTCCTGTGCTCTAAAGTTAAAAGAGAAGGGGCATTTCTGAATAACTGATACCTAAAATGATTGGTATATTAAGAGGAAGTTCCAAAATACCTTTTAAAATGGCATGATAAAGTATGTTTTTGGCATTATTCCTTGGGAAATAGCACATAGTACCTCTGTTTTTTGGTGTGTAATTTGTTTCAAAAGGGTTTTAAAACAAGCAGAAAAAGCTTTTTTTTTTTTTTTCTTTTAAAGCAAGTCTTGTTTTTAAACTTGCTGTACGACAGCCTTGTATGTTTTTAGGATTCTGCAAATAGGAAAAAAATCTACAAAGCGTACTGGTGGATGAAATGGTTTTGGCAAGCTTTTAACAAATGACAAATGGTAACGTTAAGTTTATTAAATACTCAAGTGCTACATTTTAAAATACCTTTTCATCTGTACATTTCAGCTTACTTTACGTAAAGGGAAGCTGCAGCAAAATAAAGTTGTCTGAGACCATGCAGCAGGTTGTAGACTAATGATAGCGTTTGAAGACATACTAAGATTCTGAACCCTTTTCAGGTGTCCTTTCTGCTGAACATTCTTATTTTCTAAAGCGGTACACCTTAAAAAATCTTTGTAGATGTTAAGTGCCTGATACCTTTACAATTTGTTTAATAATTGCAAATGCTTGCAGCATTGGATCTGTCTATTCATAAACATTCACATTGAAAAGTGAATGATGCTTAAATGAAAGCTTGCTTTCCTATGTCCGTCTTAAGGTTATTCTCATTTTAAAGCTCAAATTGTGAACCTTGAGGATGGATTGAATGCTTAGTCTGAGCAGTGCTAGGTCTGATAGGGTACTAGAACGCAATACAGCACAAATGGTTCCTGATCAAAATGGGCTAAGCAGGTTTTGAAATAGTACTTTATTTCTGTTAAATTTATCTATTATTGTATTTATGTGTAAGTGGCTTTTCAGAGCAAGGTGGAAACAGTTCAAGAGAAGCCAAAACCTTAGTTAAAACTAAATAGGTATATAAAATCACTACTTTTCATACATGTAGACAGGCCCCTCCTACATAATTGTTGTGAGTTAGGTTATAGCGCTCTGGTAATGTTTTGCGCTCCTAGAACATAGATTTTGAATGATTCAGGAAATATTTTCTATGGAAACTAAATATAAATTGCAGGAGATACCTACAGTAACTGAACTAGACACTGGAGTTAATTAAGATGGCCTTGCTACAGGGAGGGGAGAGTCTGAAGTCCCTGAAATATATTCTTTGTGAAAAACAGAATGCTGAAAGGGATTAAAAGATCAATAAAGATAATTTTTCTGGTCCCGTGGGTATATCTTACTGGGAGGTGGAGGTAAGAAGCTAAAAAGGCTTAAATTGCAGGTACCTAATAACTCATATGGAAAATAAAATCTGTATGCATGACACTGGCATATTGTCTTCCTGGGGCTGGTGATGCTCATCCCTTTCCCGGAAGCAGAGATGAATCAGTTAGATGTATGTGTATGAGTGGTGGTGCCCTAATGCAGTAATGGGGAGGCAGCCCTTCCGCTGTTTTCCTATAGCCAGACTGCAGATCTGGCTGCCGAACCTAACAGTAGAACTCTCCAGCCATAGAAACAGATAGTACATGTTAAACCATGTGCCTTTTAGAAGCATTTGAGGAGCTTGTGTTCCTAAGGAGAGTTGGTTATGTGTTTTGGGGCTTATTTTTTTAATGCTTTAGTGACATTTGCTTGGTAGGAACTGGCAGGGCTGGAGTCAGTATGCTAGGCTAGCCAGTTACTGCACATGGCTTTCCTGGCTGAAACAGTGTGCTGCAGCTGCTCCCCAAGAGAGCAAACAGCAACAGCAACAACAAAACTGTAGGAACACAGAGAATATTGCATGTCTGGAATTTGGGGAGGAGCTGGAGCAAATGTGATTGGTTTTGCTGTGATCTAGTTGTCCCTCCTTTGAGCACACGGGCTGGATCAGATGACCTTCAGAGGTCCTTTCGAACTGAAATTGTTCTGTTTGCATGTTGGAATCTGAATCCAACAAGCCTACTGTTTGAGTGGAGGCCACTTTTATGGTGCACAAGGATTAGTGTGGAAATAGACTAGTGAATGTGGCAACTGGTTGGTATGGAAAGCAAGTGAAGAAGCTCAACCCTCTTCTCTCTTCCATCCTGTCAGTGAACTGGACAGGCTGTCTGTAGTCCACAGGGTTTTCAGCTCGGAGCAGGATTCTGATTAGAGCTGTATTTACTTTTGGTTGACAAAATACTAGCAGGTGTTACTGCTGATATTGTCTTTGTGCATTGATGGAGATTGCAGTCTTTCAGCTTGGGCTTTGACACTGTAGTTTATTCTGACTGTGATCACCTGACACCAGTGCTTTCCCTGCTGTTGTTTGATTTTAGTGTAGATGGCGTTGAGTTTGTGCCTTGCTTACCTGAGAACGTTTTCTTTGGTTTCCATAATTCTGCATCCCTCATTGGTTCAAACACTTGCCATGGAAACTTCCCCTCGAATATTGCTGCCTGCTGGTCAGTGCGCAAGCCTTGCTGGGATGGTGTGCGCTGCTGCCTGACCTAGAATGGCAGCTCGTATGTTTTGGCCTCTCTGGATGTCTCTTGGGAACTTAAAAGTCTGAGAAGTTTTAGTTTGAGTCTTGCTTTTTCACTGTTTATCGTTGACTAATAATTCTACTTCAGACTTCCATATTTAGGATTCGTTTTTTGTTTGGTTATAAATATCCTAGTTTCATTCCAGTTTAAGCATCTGCAAAGAGTTCAGCAGTAGGTGAAAAGCAGAAGCAAAGGAGAAGGTGGCAGAGCTGTGCATATGGGAGAAAACAGATTCTAAAATTCAGGCCCAACAAGGTCTTGAAGGTTAATTGTATGATTGTTGTATGGTTTGATGATTGTTTAAGAAGATGCATAGTTGAGGTGATAGCCAGTTGTTTATATTCTCTTACTGCATTGCAATGCAAAGCTAAAGACACTCTTGAACTGTCATGCTCCCAAGGGCCAGTCTTATGGTTGTGCCTTGCATGGCTGGGATGGGTGAAGACACAGTGCAGAACTGATGGGAATGTGGGGTGGAAGGACTGGAAGGCAGGTTCCTTCTTGAGAAAAATGTCACCCTGGCTGAGAATGCTGTTGACTCTGACAGCCAGCAAAGAATGGGAACTGTTAGAGATGACTGCTCCAGTTGTGGTATGTACTTGTATGTAGTGTGCTGCAGGCTGTGCAGGGATTCTTTAGTCTAAAATCATTCCACCCTCCTTTTTTTTTTTATTTGTTTTGTTGCTTGCCAACAATATGTGGAAAACATTTGGAGAGATTAATAATTAGCAAAGTGGGGAAGATGAATGTTGTTTCTGTGCTGTAGACAAAGCATTTGTTTGTATCATTTACAAATAAAGGTTGGAGTGTTATAAGACTGCTTTGGCACGTCTTGAGTTTTAGAATTGAGTATCAGTGCTTCACAGAACTTAATGAAAATCTAGAATTCCCGTGTGTTCAGGCCTCAGAACATTGCTTTAACCATTTGAGATACAAATAGCTTCATCACAGTTCAGGTAGAAATAGTAATAGTGCTGATAGGATAGAGAAATATGAAGGTATTTTCCTCTAGCAAAGATATGGATGAATGCTATGTTGTCAGGTATCTATGCTTCTCAGTTTTCTGGCCTAGGTGATGCTCAAAGTTATTCTGCCATCCATTTTCTCCTTTATGTGTGATAATGCAGCTTCTTGATGCTAAGTTTCTGGATGTGAACAGAGGCACCAGAAAGTGTTCAGCCATCATAGAAAAATCTACCTGGGACTGTCATGCCTGTCTCTGTTTGATACTTCTGCAAAACAGAGAAGTTTCAGGTCGAATGTGGTGCTTAACAGTATGTTTCCCCTGCTGCTGTACAGAAGCTCATCTTTTAAAATGTTCTTTGATTTTCATATTCCAATTACGTCTTTCTACTGCTTTTTTTTTTTTTCCTCTGTACAGTTTTAGAGAAAGTAAGTAAATACATGCTTTAAATATTTCCATATTTAAAGATGGCATCAAACAAAAAGTTCTCTCTCTGGTATTTAAGCATAAGTAAGTATGATATTTCACAGAACACTGAAGGCTGCTAAGGATCTTGGGAGATTGTCTCGTCCAACCCGCTTGCTCAAAGCAGGGTCAACGAGCAGATTTCTCAGGACTATGTCCTGTTGTTTTTGAGCATCTCCAAGGATGGAGACTCCACAGCCGCTCCTGGCAGCCCGTTCCAGTGTTTGGTCGCCCTTACGATTAAAAAAAAAAAACAAAACAAACCCAAATGTTTTTCCTTACGTTATGGGGGACAGAGTGAATAGTGTGGCTATAGCAATGATAAATAATATCCTCCTGCCTAGCCCTGTCTACCAGTTCAGATGTCTCATCTTAGAAGGTGGTCAGGTGAGTTAATTAAGCATCATTTGTCCTTCCTAAGTCTAGGCTGACCACTTCTGATCACTGCCCAATTTTATTTGAAGGTTATTTTATTTTTTTCCCCAAGGTTATTTTCAAGGTTATTTGCTCCATTGCCTTTCCAAAGATCAAGTTGAGGCCCTGGGTCCTCTTTTTTGCCCTTCCTGGTGATTTCGTAGAGCCTTCAGCACCTGAGTTGAAGGCAGAAGGAAAATGAACCATTTCACACAAACTTCTATTCAAAATTCCAGTTTGGCACGTGGTTATATAGAGATTAATACATATATAATTTAATAATTAATAAATAATTGAAGTTGCATACAATCTGATTAAAAATGCTCCTTGTTGCCATGTCTCATTCCTTAATACTGCAACTTTCTTGTTTCTGCTGGTGTCAGGGACATTTTATTGGCTTAATTTAGACAGATTCTGAACCAAGCTATTAAAGTTTTGGGTCCAATTGTCCATTTCAAGCAAAAAGATGTAGATGTTCCTTAAATGAGACAAATGTTAAATATGTTTCACTAAGTTGAAATTGTCTTTTAAACTAACATTTTAAGCAGCCCAAGATAGTACTTTTCCCCTGAAACATTCTTTGATTCTCTAAACTTTTGATTTAGGCAAATGTATTTCTGTGAATCGAGTGGCATCACTGGCAGGGGTCTGAAACATGCAAGATAATTAATTTGCCCTAAAAGCACATTTGTGTCAGCTGAACCACGGTGACGGATGTTGAGCATGTTTTTAACCTATGGCAAATACAAAATAGAGTGGATTAGCTCATACCTTAATGAAAGAGTTGAAGCAAGTGCATTTTATCTTATGTTTGTAATGACCTAAGTATGCACAGGTAGTTTACTGTAGCTTGGTAAACACATGGTATTAAACCCGTGCATTAGAGCCTTAACTCTTTCATAAAACAACAATTTGGATGAGGCGGTGGCCAATCTTGTTCATTAGGGCTATGATTTTTAAATGTTTAGGAGCTTTTGACTCATTATCTGTCTACCTCTGCTGGTTTTGCTGATGCTTTTGCTCCAGGACTAAAGGGGCAAAAGTGATTTTCTGAAAAATGCAGCAAAAAGCAATCTGCAATAGACTGGCACAGATGGTTCTTCAGCCACAAAATCGTGAAGGCTAATGGCACGTGTCCAGTTGATCACATTTGACATGTTGAAATGCAGGTGCCTATAACATATACCAGTTCTTATGGGGTATTTATGCCCTTTCCAGTTTTATTTTAGTGAAGGATGTTTTCTTTTTTTCAACCCAAATCACCTCCCTCAACATGGTTTAGATCACTTTTAAAAAGTGTTTTATCTTCTGTATGTGTTTTTCTTGCTGCCTTCCACATTTGACTCTTTGACATGTTTTAATGTTGTCTAAATAAATAGAACAAGACACTTACTAGATTTTTATTTATCATGACCCCTTATTCTTCAGGGATGAGAATTTTGGCTTAGAGAGATCTCTTTTATTTTACCCGCTGGAAATTATACAAGGCTTGTTAAAGGATCAAAAGACAAGCTGAACAGCGGTTGTTGCTTCTACTCTTTGGTGGTACTTGACCCCTCTTCAAGTGGACATATTTGATTTTAATTCTTCCCATGCCCTGTCCCAGCTATTCTGTTTGCTCTGTTGATGTTGCTTTCTCCTCTTCCCTGATACTGCTCCCAGTGAACTCCCCGTTGCTTCCTCTTCTCTCCTCTTTGGCTGAGTAGTAATGCTGAACTTTCCTCAGATCTTTGTTCCTTCCTCTTGACACAGAGCCTTTGGATTGCAACCGTCCAGCCTTGTCTTAAAGGCGCAGCTTCCAAGTGACTGCTCTCTGTGTATCAGTTGATAAGGAAAAGAACTGTTGCTTTATCTCTACCCTCTGAGTATTTTTCACAAATGGCTGAGAGATGGAAAACTCTGGTCTCTTAAGACTATGCTGTGAAGATCAGTGAGTGAGCTGTAGATGTTGCTGCTTGTACATCATGGTAGAATTCTGAGTAACTACACCACCACCACTTAATTGCTTGAGGATGCAGTGAAAGGTTACTGCTTTTTTTTTTAGTAGGAAAAGGAGTCCAAGAAATGTTTACTTGCTCAGCAAATTTTTGAGAAAATGTGTAACAGTCCAGCTTGTTATGACAGCTTGATGACCAGTTGAGGTTAGAGGTCGTCCTCATATACTCTTTACCATGCAGGGTTTTTTCATGCTCTAATACTCATAATAATTTTGATAGCTTCCAGATAGCTTCTTGAAAGCCTCGCCCTGTTTTTGCCCCTCCCTCCTCATGATTCATCTGGTAGTGTCTGATATAGCCAGCTCCAAGAGCAGCATGTGAATAACGGGCGTTTCATGTATTATGTGTAGCAGTAGCTTCATATCCATTTGCATGGCTACCCTGAACTTCTCCATGGACTGACAAGTGCATCCACTGAAGGAGTGGCTCTGTTGTGCTAAACCCTTTGCAGAGCAGGATTTGAGGGAAGGTTTGATTAAATCATGAAAACAGGAGGAGAGATGTGTGACCAACATGACAAATGGCAATATGGAAATCAACGTGTTTGAAGAGGAGAATAATATTGTAGGTAATTCCATCTCATGAAGGAGAGAGGTTCCCTTTGAGCTATTTCTGTGCAGAACACTCACACGTATTACATGTGAGTAGACATAGATGTACTATTGCTTATTAGGTCATTCCAGTTATTGCCTAAACATTCAGCATTGCTTGTTGGTAGTCTTAAATCATGGATAAATTGTATCAGACTTGTAGTGGTTCCCATTACTACTTTTTTTTCTCTCATTCTGACAGATACTGTCAGCACATTATATTATAAAACTATTTTACAATGACAAATTAAACATATAACAATCATATTTTTGCTTGTATTGGGTCTTTTTATACTTTAAAAAACCTTCAGTTAATAAGTATTTCTATACTACAAATCGAGTAGTTCTGAACTTTCTTAGAAGCATTTCAGTTACCAGTACCTATTTGTAACCAGTGTTTAAACATAAGAGCATAAAAGCTGATGTGGTAGAAGCCAAAAATGATATTTGTTCCTTTTTCTAGATAAGATCGTGTGACATGGAATATCGTATAATTTTTTCTAATCTTGTAAATTATAAGCTTGAAAGACTAAAGGATTTAAATATGTTCTTTAGACAACAGGCTAATCATTATAAGAGGAAAATAAAATAATAAAATGGAATTTCCATTACTCCTTTTTATCTTTCTGATTTTTGAAGCATTAAGGGCATAAAATTAGTTTTGTTCTGGTGATGCCGTTTACTACTTTACTAATAAAGTATTAATAAAGTACCTGAAAGATTATATATATATATGTATGTATGTATATATATATCTTTGAGGGCAAAAGAAGGATAGCATTCTTTCCCTATTCATAATTATTATTTGTAAAGATCTTGAGAGAAATTTAGAGCCAAGATCTGTGTTTCCATATTGGAAATGAAGCTTGCCAAGCACAGTAACTATTTTTTAAATAAGTACTCTGACTTAAATAAAGAGTTTTTCTTGTGCTTGTAAACATTTTAGCGTTGAAGCTCGGAATAGGATGATAAGAAAGGGAAACCAGCAAAATCCCAGCCTACACTGTGGACTAAATTCACTTGCATGCATGCCACAGGGTTCATTCAGGCTGGCTAATTCTCAGTGCCATGTTAGAGAAGGATAACCTGTGTGCTGTATTTTGTGTTATTCTGAAGGAACATCAGAAGGAAGCTGCAATGTGCTCTGATAGCTTCCCTACTAGGATTGATCACAGGATAATGTAGAAGGATAAACTAGAGCTTTTCTTTCTGTGGCCTGTGGACTCTGCCAAAGAGATAAAATTTGTTTCACTGAGCTGAATGAGTTGTAAGACAAATTACTTGTTACTAAATACAAAGTTATTCCATTGGTTTACTGTAGTGCTATAAAACGGATAAGGAGAAACCTAACTACATCTTTTTTAGATCCATGTTAATTTGCAATACCAAGTTGCTTGACTACACAAGTCTTAACATTGTGCAACGCTTAGCACAATCTAATCCTTAAAACTCTATTCTGAAAAAGCTTGCTTTGGTAAAGAAAGGTAAGTGCAATTTACCTTTTCTTTACTGAACAAGAACCAAAACTATACTTCGTCAGTCCTTAGGTTCTTTAATCTTTAAGCATCCAGGGATCTGTTCTAAAACATTGACCTTTTTTATAGTTTCAACTTAATGCAAATATATATATATTTTTTTATTTCTTTCCTCTCCCTAACAGTTACATATGACCAATCCAACTGCAATTTCAGTGTAGAAGTCCTTAGTTTAGAGGCCTTTTCCTGTAGTGAAACAGTAACTCCTACAAGCTTACTTAAACTGAGGTTATCCAATCTTTCCAACCCTGTAAATCACCTTTTTAGACTCCCTGCTGCTGAGAGTCCCAACATGCACATTGATACCATATATAACACAGAGACAAAAGGGGTGGAGCTCCAGAAGATACAGGTGACACTGGCTTCATGGGAATTCCTCTGTTTCTGTGCAGTAGGTGCTAGGCTAGAAAAAAAGCACAGCTGAGTCCCAGGGTAACCTGATGACAGCTTCAGCAGCCCCTGCCAGCTCCCTTCTTCCCATAGCCAAGGATTTGGATTACCCAGCAGTCCCCACACCAGAATAACCCTGCTGCTGGTCACCTGACATGACCATAGCGCAGGAGCTGCACTTGACCTGCTCACGAGCCACATGCAGCTCATGAACCACAGGCTGGTTACCCTGACTTAGGCGTTAGCTCACTTACAGAGTCTGTATTTCATAGTTCTAATCCAGTTGCTGTTGTTTGTATGGGCTGCACTGCATGTTTTCCAGTAGTGTATCAATCTCTAATCAATCTCTAGTGTTGAATTGCATGACTGGTCTAGCATATAGTCTGTGTCTCTTGTATTAATTTTGTCTTTTCTTTTTTCTTTTTATTCAGACAGGGGATTTGGCTTCTGTGCAATTAACAGGAACTCCAAATAGATGGGAGGTCTTGTCTGCATCTCCTACAACTATAAAGGATGAAGCTGGTAATATAGTACAGATTCCAGGTGCTGCCACGGTAACTTCAAGTGGGCAGTATGTCCTTCCTATTCAGAGTTTGCAAAATCAACAAATCTTTTCTGTTGCACCAGGATCAGACTCGTCGAATGGTACAGTGTCTAACGTACAATACCAAGTAATACCCCAGATCCAGACAGCGGATGGTCAGCAGGTTCAACTTGGTTTTGCAGCCTCTTCTGATAATAGCAGTATAAGTCAAGAAACTGGTCAAATTCAGATCATTCCTGGCTCTAATCAAACCATCATTGCCTCTGGATCACCTTCAGCTAATATTCAGAATATCTTATCGCAACCTGGTCAAGTCCAGGTTCAGGGAGTTGCAATTGGTGGTTCATCTTTTCCTGGCCAAGCGCAAGTAGTTACTAATGTCCCTCTTGGACTGCCAGGAAATATTACTTTTGTACCCATCAACAGTGTTGATCTAGATTCTCTGGGACTTGGCAGTGGTTCTCAAACCATGACAGCAGGCATTAATGCAGATGGGCACTTGATAAATACTGGACAGGCCATGGATAGTTCAGATACTTCTGAAAGGACTGGAGAGCAAGTTTCTCCTGAAATTACAGAAACCGCCACTGATAATGACTTATTTGTGCCAACATCATCGTCATCACAATTGCCCGTTACCATAGACAGTTCAAGTATATTGGAACAAAATGCAAACGACTTGACTACAACTAGTGGTCAAGTTCACAGTTCTGATCTTCAGGGAAATTACATCCAGACATCAGTCTCTGATGACACGCAGGCTCAGAATATTCAGGTCTCCACAGCACAGCCAATTGTACAACATATACAGCTTCAAGAGTCTCAGCAGCCAACCAGTCAAGCCCAGATTGTACAAGGTATTGCGCAGCAGACAATCCACGGTGTGCAAGCAAGTCAAAGCATATCTCAACAGGCTCTTCAGAACCTTCAGCTGCAGCTGAATCCTGGAACTTTTTTAATTCAGGCACAAACAGTGACCCCTTCTGGGCAGATAACCTGGCAGACATTTCAAGTGCAAGGAGTTCAGAACTTGCAGAACTTGCAAATTCAGAATGCACCTGGTCAACAAATAACTCTAACCCCTGTGCAGACTCTCACTCTCGGTCAAGTTGCAGCAGGTGGTGCGTTGACGTCAACTCCAGTTAGTCTAAGCACTGCTCAATTGCCAAATCTGCAGACAGTCACAGTAAACTCTATAGATTCTGCTGGTATTCAGCTGCATCAAGGAGAAAATGCTGGCAGTCCCGCAGGTATTTATTTTGCTCTCTTTGCAGAAAATTGGTGGTTTTTTATTATTGCATGTGGTTGGTTGAATGGTGATAATTGTAATGTTATTGTCTTGCTGTGGAAGCCTGCAAAATACAGGGGTTAAACATAGTGATGATAGATTTTATTTGATACTACTATTATGTTAGAAACCACTGTAATGGTAGAACAGAGTCCCACCTCACTTCTTTTAGTATAAACTGGTGTAACTCCCAACTGATCATATTGGTTAACAGCATTTATAATGCAGTGTTTAGTGGTGCTTATTAAGTCTTACCGTTAAGAAGATCTATGTAATAAATTGCTGAAAAGGAAATCTTAACTATCAGCTACTGCTCTTCTAAGGTGGCAGTGCGCTAGTGTACCTCGTTCTTCCCAGTTCTGAATAGATGAAGTTTTCATGGAAAATCCAAATATTTCTGTTGGTAGAATTTTTTTTCCCCTGAAAATTTTCAGACCCCTGAGGTGCTGCTATTGATCTGCTGTTTTGTTGAATTCATTTCCTGCTGATTTATTATCAGTGTAACTACGATGTGCAAAACTCACATAAGCAGAAATGAAACTAGCACGTGAATGTCAAAATGGAGGCTGTGCTTAGAATGTATGTAAATTTCCGGTACTATTTATTTGCCTTATCTTTCAGAATGTACAATTGTTAATGATAAATTCTGCAGTGTGTTTTATCTCTGTGAGCAGAGAAGAAAGGCAACTTTCTTAAAATAGGTATTTCTTAATGTGATAAAAAATAAACATGCCTGTTTATTTTTGGTAAGTTTGATACTGTGCTTTCCAGATTCCAGGGCATAGCTACCTAGAAGAAAGAATAAGAGATGGCTGTTGTTCAAAACATTTTGGTGTACTAGAAGCCGTTTCATTTCATCTCATCATTGCTGAGTTGTACCCAGGCTAGTTATAAGGGGCAAATTGAGTAGCAGAGGTAATTTGGAAGGGAACTGTTATATACAGTAGCTTGGGAATCGCTGTTTTGCTATAATCATGTGATCCATAGCTCTGGTTCATACATGTTTAAGTAAAACGTGTGCCTATTTAAGCATGTGAGAAGAATGCAATTTTAAGTGAAAAATGTCTAGAGGTGTTGCTGAATTGGGCTTGTTTCAAAAGCCTACTGGTTATAATCCTTAAGTAGTTACCAATATTGGTATATTCTGTGTCAGGAAGTTTGCTTTCCCTTTGAAATCTCTTTTGTTTTGGAATTTACTTCTATATTATGGACTTCTCAAGGCAGAGTTACCCAGACCAAGATTGCCCGTGGCTTGTAGGCAGTAGCACCAAACAGGTGTGTGTGCTGCTCACAGCATTTGCTCTGCTGGGTAATCTCGATTCTTAAATTTTCTATTTCCAGTGACCACAGAAAGTCTTGGTTCGTTGCCATCACGCCTTGTTGCCTATGAGAACAGCAGATATCAACATCAGTAACAAACCCCATGAATTATGCCTTATAATACAGCTAAACTCGGATGTCAGAATCTAACTCTTGGAAAAAGGGCCCTGTGCCTAGCATTGAATACAAGGATGAGAACTTACTTATTTCTGAGATTTATGTTTGTTACAGGATCATGTGCTAACATTATTTCTTGTGGAGTAACTTAGCAGAAACTTGAGAAGAAAGAAAGGAAAAGGAAAGAGGAACCAAGAGAAAAGATACACGGAAAAGAAATTGAGCCTCCTAAGTGCATTGGTTTGTCTGGTGACAGTCCTTGAGAGTGTTTTATTGGTGATTCATAGTAAAATGCAAGGGGGTTCCATCAAGCATTCCTTAACTGTATTTTCCTGTGAGGAATTTCACAGAGGAAAGGAAGAGAGTAAACGGCATCTCTGAAATGTAATTAAATAGGCAGAAGTAGTAGATGTATAGTAGAAAATATTGTCTGAAGTGAGTAGCTATGAACACTTGGTTATATTAAAGACAGGGTGGAGATTTATGGTGATATTTTTCCAACTTGACTAGGAATAGAAAATGGACTGAAAGGTATTGAAAGTGCCATCCCCTAAATTGGGAAGAATTTAATTGGTCCCTTGTTCATGCTGCAAGAACCTCGATTTTCCAAAGCAATGATCAATGTGAAACTGCTTGTAACTGTCAGAGTCAGACTGAACTATCTTGATTGACCTTCCGTGTCTTTTCCATATGCATCTGGTATTTTGTGTCTGTTAAAATTGTTCGAGATAATCTTTTTCAGTGATGTTCCTCCCTTCTTGTTTATAACCTTTTACAATATTGTATGGCACCCTTTCTTCAGGCTGCAGCATAAATGGGCAATTAGAAGCAGATAGTGAAATCAAAATGTTTTTTTTCAGTCAAAATTATATTGCTGCTCTGATCTGTACATTAGGAAAAACAATTTAGTTTTAAATGGAAAGAGGAAGATATGTGAAAGGGACAGCAGAATGAGAGAAGTTAAAGTTAAAGGGTAAGAGGCTACTTGATTACTTTTTTCTGCAAACTACCAACAAGCTTTGAACCAAAATAAGAAGGATTTCCAAGTATTTGCTCCTCCTATCCCAGATAATGCACTTCCTTCCATAACGAATAGAGTCAGGCTGTGTTTTCTGTTTTTATTTAGCAAAACTTTTCTACCTGAGGCAAAAATAAAAAGAACATATTTCTAGTCTTGGGTCAGAGATGACTGATAATTCTCTCAAGTCCAAATAACATAGATTGCTCCGTTAGTGGTGTAGCTGTGAAAACTATTGGTTAGGTTTGAGATTTTGGTAGTTATAGCCCATTGTGTGAGAAGTGTTTGTCCAAGCCTCACTTCTCAGGTAAGCAGCAGAGGACATCTTTGCTGGTTTTGTGAGTGTATGAGAGGAAAAAAATGTCATTACCTAGGCCATGTATTCTGTTTACGTACCGTCACAACCCTAACACAGAGCTAATAACTCTGTGCAGTAAATGTGGAGTTTTCCTGGAAAAATGTTAAGTAATTATGTTTCTTCCAAAATGTCTGCTTGAGCAGACGTACGTATGCGGAGATGTCCATTGCACCGAATTTGTTCTGAAAAGTCTCTGCTGGGCTTGCTTCATCTTAGAATGTTTCCTCCTCGTGCTTAGTGGTGCCTTGCGGTGGAGAAGGGAAGGGTATTAATTAGTCACAGTTGAAATTTTCTTCAGCATTGCTTTGCAAAGCAAAAGCTCTATCAGATAGTATCTATGTGTTAAACTCTGGCAAAGAGATGTCTTTCTCACTTGCTTTCTGGCTTCGGTCTTCGGGTCTTGAGAGGAAGTTAAACCTGAGAAAGCTCTCTGGTAATCTGCTCCTTTTGTTGGCACTTCGTAATGACACGCTGCATTGTGATCAGCTGAAAGAGCCATTACATGCACAGTTCACATTACTCTTCAGCAACTTACCTGTTCAAGAAAGGTATTTATTTTTATTAGCATGTTTAGAGATTTCTTCTTCAACCATTTAACATCACGTAACATTCCTTTTGGTAAAATAGAGAGTACTGAAATGTACCAACTTGACTTTCATGTTTCTGATCCTGTAAGTTTTGTCAATTTGAAAGAATTTTTAAGCTACTGGATTTTTTTCCTCTCTGAAGCTATTGCTCAGACAGAGGAGACTTAACAGCGTTAATCAAAGCTAATTGTAATAGTGTCTCAGCTAATTTGTGCATGTGTTGAATTACAGTTTTGGATTGGTTATTTCCTGAAAAAAAGGCAATTTTATCTGGTCTTATCTAAGTTGCTTAACTTTTTATAAGATGCCAGTTACATTTTTTTTTTGTGCTACTTCTTTTGGCTGTTCAGTAGCATCTGCAGGAAACAGCAAGTGATCTGCAAGAAAGTAGCGTTGGCTGGAGAAGGGACTTTGCCACTTACCAACTCAGCCATGCTCAGCTGGAGAATTCATTTATTTAAAAATAAAAAGCCCTACAGTTTTCCAGGTTGGTCTACAGCTGGAATAAACTCAAAGGGATTCCTTGCAAGAGTTGACTTAAAGTGCCACTGCAAAACAAAGGTCTTAATTTCTACATCTTCTTCCCAACTTCTCGTCTGCAGGAGCATACACAGCTACTTAGACTCATCCGCCTGCTGCCATTGGAGTTTACAGGCATACTTGTTGATCAACTTAGACCAGTTGATAGAGTGGGAGTGGTTGGCTATTTGTGGTGAGGACATCATTCCATTCCTGCCAGGACCTGAAGCCTTTATCATGTGGAAGTAATTTAGCTATTCTAAATTTGGCCAAAAAATTGGCAGACAATTTTCAAGGTAAATAGCGCTCGAGTGTCAACTTACCTTTCGTCTGCTGGTATCTCATGAGGCTTTGGTCTAATATGTGTTAGATAGAACAGTCTAAACCCAAACAAAATTAAAATGGAAAATTTACAGTTTTACTTGCGGGGATGGGTGTTTCAGTGTTCTAATGCTTTTGATAAAGTAGCGCAGAGTGCTACTTAAAACATAGCTTTTTTCTGGCATCTAAAACGTTTGGGCTGTTTTTCACTATTACACAATTCAGGTTTTTATCTTTTTTTTTAAGTTCCAATTTTTAATCTTATTAATTTTACTTCTAGTTTTGTGGTTTTTCCTTCTAAAGCGTTCTTTATACCAGACTTTTGAGAGAAGGGCATGGTGTTACTATGAAATTGATTATTAAAAAAATTCTTACAAAGTGCATGAAGTAAACAGAACCAAGGATGTTAAGTAAATGTTTTCATCTAACAATGTCTGTTTTGGGCTATCCCGTTTACATTTGAGGCATTCAGTTTGCATATTGTAAATCAAAGTAGTTAAAAAAAATTGCCCCACTGTTTTGTTTTTCATATGAAAAATTAAATTGGAAACTGACATATTTAAGTTAGTGCAGCAATTAAAGCTATTTATGCACCAATCTCGTGTAAATAGTTTGCCTTCAGCGTGCTTAAATGACTGACATTCCTTATTTCCTCGTTATTTTCAAAGGAAATTAATAAATTATGGAAGAATTAGGTCATTGTGCTTGTATGTGTTTCACAATCTCGCTCGTAACAACATATTGTAAATTATCTCACTTAAAGTTTGAGAAAGTTTGAATGACTTTAGTTAGTCTGATTATTTTTTTTAAGGCGTTATCTGCTGCTCTGGAATGGAATTGCATTTTTTTTTTCTTCAAATTCTTGAAAAGATTCAATTGTCGCATCCTTCCTCTGTGCCTATACTTCATGTGCTTTTCTGCTCTGTGTTACAAAACAACCCAAAGCCTTAATTCCTTTTGTTACAGCCCATGGTGGTGAGGTGAAACTTTCTTGTAGGCATTTCTCTTAAGTGAGTGTTCTGTTATGTATGCTGAGTGTCTAGTGGTGCAACTTAAGTTCTCCAGGTTAAGGAGGTTAGCCTGGGATATCTTAGGCTCAGATACTGTCCCAGGATGTTCGCAAAAGAATGTATTGCCCAGTTTCAGGTACTCGTTCCTTTTCCATTTTTCAACTCTCCTTTTTACAAATACTTCTGAAGCAAGATGAAAACTCTCTTACACCTGTGGGGGTGTATGGCAAGAGATTTTATTTCCAGTACTGCTTCAAAAAGTAGGCTGGAAAATAATCTTATGTCTTCTTGCAGCCTCAGCACATTTAGGACCATTGTTTCAGGTTCTGTGCAGTTTTCTTGCCTTTTGAACCTCCAGGCAGTATCACGTGCTTTGATTCTTATCTCTCAAGTTAACTTGTCAGTGCATCTGGTTCATAAAAAGCATGTGAAGTTTCTACCAAGGATAATGGCGGTTGTTTCATAATGCCAGGAATGCTCACCAGGATCCTGGTTGTGATTGCCCTCTTGAAGATGAGGCTGGGCTGTAGATGGGTTGTCTTTCACTGATTGTAGGAAGCACATTTTTTCAAAAGGTGTGGTAATTTTTAAGCACAAAAAGGGGAATAAATACATATCGTCAGTGACACGTCCTCATTATTTATCATACAGAAATGATGGTTCTCAATCTGCATTTAAACTTCATGCCAGTTTTTAATTCATGTATTCCATGTATGTTTGTACTTCACTTTTCTTAATCAGAATGTTTTACTGTATCCTAATAAGACACTTGCTGTGCAGAACTCTCAAGTATGTAATATCAACAATGGTGTCATCACTGATGTAAAAAAAATTGCTTTTGAATCTAATTGTTCCCATAATCCTATTTTGAGCGGCGTTAATTCTTTCCCTACTTCTTTTGAGTCTTTGTTTACCCTTTTTGCAGTGTTATCACAGTGCTAGCTTTTTTTCTAACCCACTGGAGCATTCACATGGTCATAGGCTTGCAGCATTAAAACTGCAGAGAGCTCTTCAGCTTTCTCTTAAAATTATTGAATGAAAATTATCCTAATCTGTTGATTTATTAAGTGTTTATTTTACGTATTTCCGACTGTCAGTGGGGAGCTTTTCATTCTCATCTAGTGATAGAAACGTTGTCTGGCTTTTACCTAAATACAGAACAGAAATACTTATTGAACAGCTCTGCCTTCCTGAATTACTGCTGACGGTTCTGTTGTTTGACCCTAGCAGCAGTCTAATGGTCTATTATATAGGAATATTTAACCCTGCTGGTCACAGTATTCTCTGTGTCCTCCTGCTTTCCTTACCTATTTCTGCAGTTGCTGGCTTCTTCTGTATTGAGCGTGCTAGTTATTCCCTCTTACTTTTTCAACTGTGTGAAAAAAAGGAAAAACTTTGTGCATGCTGCAGCAGGCATTACTGCCTGAAGAATCCAAAATCTTCAGAATCTATACACAGCACATCTCATCTCAGCACTGCAGTTACTGTAGGGTAGGTAACTGTTCTTTGATGCATGACACGTTGTGGTGACACTGGCTTAAGTACTTTTCATGATAAAAATTTTGAAATAACCGGCTTAGAATAATGCATATGATCACTTGGAAATAAAATTTGTGGCATTTCTTGCAGGAAAAAAATCTGTAGCTCTTTTTTTAATGATTTTGCTGGTACTGTTTAAGTATTCAGTTCTTTGAGGTCCTACTCTTAGACTTGTGTGCAACAGTTGATTTCCTCAGAAACTTAAAATCTGATTTAGAACTATTGAAATGAGGTGAGGTATTTCAAGATGACATTCTGTAGTAGATCTGTTGCCTTGTAATCTGTTACATAATTAAAATACCTGAATTCACACTTTGGTTTTGGGGGCAAATCAGAGTAGAAATCATTACTGTTGTTGAGTTTCCTTTCTAAAAGACTTGCACAGCTGCCCAACTAGTAGGGATAATTTAATTTAGATTATTACTAAGTTTAGTTTACATGGGAGTGAACATTTTCTTTATTAAAGCTTTCTCATACCCTGAGATTAAGGCAAGATGAGTCAAGATACTGAGGCAATGTGGGTTGCACTGTAGAGAAACCAGAAAACAAAATTAACAAGAGAAGATAGAAAGGAGATGGGAATTCACGTCTGTTTTCTTGGGAAGGATTGGAAGGGGAGCATCTATTTGGAAAAATAAATGTATAGGCATGATGGATTACAAGATGTTGAAACTGCAGATAGTGATGCTGCGTGTGAAGGTGTGCGCAGTGCTACTGCAAATCTGTTTTCAGTTGAAAGACCATATTTCTGCTTTTCAGATTAGAACTTGTAAAGCGTAGCATCTAGGAAAAGCAGCTAAACTAGACGCCCACAGTTTGGAGACAGCTGCAGGTAATGCTGAGAGTGCTTTTATGTGACATTCTGTAGAGGCAGATACATCAAAAATTTAAAGTGGTGATGTAGTCCTCTCAAATCAAATGATTTTGCACTGCTTCTGCTTCCTGTCTCAGTTTATCCCTATTTCTAAGGCTGTTAGGTAAATTCATTTTCTTATAGATGAAGAAAATAGCATTTTTTTAAAGTCCAATTTGAAACAAACCAAGACAGAACATGAATCTTAACTGATGCATTCAGCTGATAAATGATGAAATAGGCAAATAACTTGGATATATCACTGGGAAGCAGTAATTTTCTCCGCACTAGATTGTAGTTGAAATGCACTTAAGAACTCACTCCGTATTGTAGCAAGCTCTGGGCTTTCTGTGCCTGTGAAATACTACCTCTGGAACAAAATTGTAGACCAAGATCCCAGTGTCTATCCTTTAGAGGAAAGCAAAACCTAAAACAAATCTAGGTCACTCAGTACCTAGAACTGGAACAAACTATATGTTTTTCAGAACCTGTAGGCAGTTTGAAATGGTATCTTTGTCTCAATTTCCCCTTCATTCTTACCTATTACAAGGTCTTGAACTTAATTAAGAAGGAAAAGTATATAGAAAATTAGTAAGCGTGGAAATATAAAATAGTTGTAAAGAAAATGCAGCCTTCATTTGGCCTGTGTTTAAGTGGTAGAAAATTAAAGTTGCGTACAACTTGCCACTCTTTGCATGAGCTTATCATGACTTCAGGGATTATGTAATTTTATTTTTTTTTTTCCTTCTTTTTAGGTGTAAAAACCTATTATTCTGTCAGTTGAGACTGAATTAGAGTGGTGCATGTCCAGAGGAACAGCACAGGAGAAGTGTGCAGTCATTGCTATCTACTTGAATTATCATAATCTCTAGTTCCACTGCATCGGAGAAGACTCTTCTCTTTTGTTCTTCTCCATGGTTCACCCCTTCTATCCCTTAATTTTCTTACTGTTGTCTAAATTACAGTGGCACATTTTCCTCCTCCCAAAAAATAGTGATAGAATTTTCCCTCATCTCTTGCAATAATGTAAAACCTACTTGGACAGCAAGAAACTCCTTGGCTCTAAGGACCTTGTTAAGTCAACCACGTTCACTACGGGAGTTGGTACAATCCACGCCCTGCTATGCTGCATTCTGGATAGGCTAGATCAACACTTGATCTTTTGATACTTCTTTTAATTTTGTTTTATTTAATCTCCATAATTATGTATTAAAAAGTCTGTTCTGTAAATTCCTCGTCTACTTTGTACTTTTCTGTGTGCCTGGAGTAGATTGTCCTTCTGAGGAAAACCTAAGTCAACAGCTACACTTTCTGCCTTACCAAGATAACCAGGAAACACAGCACGAAATAACACACAGTACTACTTTGACTTCATTCCTGGTTTGCATTTTTTTTCTAAATAATACTATAAACTATCATATATCTATGCAGATTGTTATTTTCTCCTCAACTCTTAGAAGTACTTTATCTGTCCCTCGTTTTGTCTATATAATTTTCTCATTTATACCTCCACTGTTAAAACTACTATGAGCCTTTGTGCTGCTGCAGTAATAGTGGTGGGGAACTGGGATTAGAGATGCTGGTGAAAAAAGTGGAAGGAACTCGGGCTAAAAGTTTGTGAAGCAGAACAAACATTGCGTGAGTTGAAGGTAAAAAGTCTGGGTACTGGCCTGAGTAATAGATGTTCTGGACCTGTTTCTGTTGTGAGGTGGATCTCTGTTACTAGAGTGTGACTTTGGGGTGTCAGTGTAATATGGGAAATCAAGTTACACGGAGTGTTTTGCTTCAGTAGGGGAGTTGGTCTTGGGAGGGCACATCCGTGCTCTGATTTGGTCCATTCATCTTTCCTAGGACGTCCTGCTGTCTCTTGAAGTATGTGTATGGAGTGCTAACTGGATTCAGCTACTGACTTGACAAACTCACTATATGCCAGTGTCGAACATAAGATCATAATGAAATTAACTTCTTAATACAGTGTTTGATTTTACTAACATTACTTCTATTTGAAATAAAAATGGAATTTATACAGTGAACGTTTTGTGGAACATTTGATTGGCAAAAGAATTTTGGGAATGGTATGTAACATATCCAGACCTAAAGAACTACCTGGAGGCTTGTATTGGTCTGTGCTGGCAGCCTTGTGTCTTTACTGTGTTCAGATTCCTGTTACGTGCCCCGATGCATAAGAATATATCAGGCTTTTGCCTTCTTATAAAGTTGCTGTAAGTGAATGTGTTAATATACCTTAGCGGTATGCAATTTGAAAGATCAATTCTATAAACTCTTTGTGTTGTATAGTTTTAGCCTTTGCTTATGTAAAATGAATTTCTTATATAACATATTACAAATTATTACGTGTAATAATTATTTCATAGATGAGTCTTAGAATATTAATTAATTTGGTAGGAAAGATAGCTTGGTGGTTAATGCAGAAGACTAGAAGTCACCACAGGTTTTCTAGGTTTTTCACATGCAAGATACTTACTACATTGCTGTCTGAAATTGTGAACTCCTTATGGTAACAGTGAGGCTCAGTGAGAATGTGACTGGGTAGTGCAAAAGCTCACTGCAGTGGTTCTTCTGGAAGTTCCCACATGCAACAGTGAGTGTGCTGGCTCCTGGATTCCCACAGCTCGGAGCCTGTCGTATTCATGCAGACTTAATTTCTAGCATTGACTTTGACAGCCAAACCAGACAAGAAGACTTCCAGACTTTCCTGGGTTTGACCTGCAGTTCTCTTCCCAAAGCAGTGGTTCCCTAGAAAAGTGTTCTAACTTCAGTTACATCGGTGATGCAGTTTGTAGCACAGTCCCACAAATGGTTACACATGTGCGACTAAAGGGAAGGCAAACTGGTGCTGTGTAAGACTGGACTGAGAGTTCATTAGCGTGAAGCAAATCTTTGTGTGTAGCTACATCCTTTGTCTCTAAACAGATGAATGCTGGAGGTGATTCAGAGGGTAGACCAAGTAACTGTTTCTCTTTACATGTTTCATCATTAATTTCTTTCCCAGTCGTTACTGGGACAGGGTGCTGTTTATGATCTGACCCAGCATGGTTTTTCTTATGTTTTTATCCTGCCATCTGTGCAGCTTTGCCTCCGTTATGCAGATGGCAGCTGATGCATGGACTCTCAGGAGGAATTTAGAATGGCCACAGTGCTCAGTTAAAGCTTCAGTTTTTGAGTGGGGTTTGAGTTAAGGATAAAAAACCCTACGTGATAACTGCGTTTGTTTTGCAAAGAGAGCACTATCTTAAACACACACAGCATTTAGTTTGAAGCTTCTACAGAAGAAAAAATAAAAAATTGATTTGTTTGCTTATTGTTTTGTGCTAGTGGGTAATCATTTACACTGAAAAACCAAAGAGACTGAACTACTCTGCTGAACCAAAGAAGGGACTGCTGTTCATGTTTCTAAAGCAATATATAGAAACCATCTTTTTTTTTTTTTAAATCCAGACTTACAGACTTTCAGCTCATTGGGAATCCAAAATAGTGTCTGAGGGAAAAATGGTCCTATTAAAATGTAAATTTGTTATAATTGTTTCGCAGTGTACTATGATGCTGTGATTAGTACTCGGATTAGATTGAATGACTGCTCTGTGGGGAGAGGGTACTAATACTTGCAAATGCCCATCCGGTGATGATAACTTCAGAGGCTTTTTTGCATCCATGAAACTGCACAGACCCATTTTGACTACTAAGTCACCAAAACTTAAAAATGGATTGTGTGTTGTTTACCTCTCTCTGATGGTGAGTAACGTTCTTCTCTAAATGTTTTCTTCTCTATGTGTAGTGGAAAAGGCATGAATTTGAGGTGAGAACAGGCAAATGGAACAAAGGCATGATTTTTTTGGTTTTCCTTAGATATCTTTGTCTTTCATATTTAACTGATTTCTCATATTACTCTTTTCTATCACGGTGCATACTGAAAACTTCTGAGAGGAAAGTTTGTTTCTACTACATCTCTTACTAATTGAGAAATCCTATGGAAACATAAATATCTGCTCAGGATCATTTGAAATGTGTGTTTATATTTTTTTCAAGCTCTGTCCAACCTCTTATTCTTCAGTTTTTCCCAAGTTTCAAGCAAGCAAAATCCTTCTGGTGACAGCATTCCTTCTGCCAAGAACAGTTCAAGCTTAAACTTTAATACTTCATTATAGCTTGTCTTCAACTTTGAAATGTATAATAAAGTAAACTTTTTAAATACGTTACAGGTTACAAGGGCAGAGAAGCAATGTCGGTATGCACTGAAGGATGTTGACTTTTGGCTGACATACTGCTCTCAACAGTAAAAAATTTGATCATTACGGTTTCCTTCTCTGTATTTAATGGGCTACTTATGGATCCGTGTTTGTTCTTTTCTTCAGATATTAGGATTAAAGAAGAGGAGCCTGATCCAGAAGAGTGGCAGCTCAGTGGTGATTCTACACTGAATACCAATGATCTGACACATTTGAGAGTACAGGTGGTAGATGAGGAAGGGGACCAACCACATCAAGAGGGAAAAAGACTGCGACGAGTAGCTTGCACGTGTCCCAACTGCAAAGAAGGTGGTGGAAGGTATGTAATGTTCAGTGTCGTAGAATGCATGTAATGACGAAAACAAATAATGAGTGAGGGTAAAAAGGAGGCTTAAGGCTTGTGCGAAAGAGCTTATGCAATAAAGGACTGCCACTTTTATTTCTGGGTTTGCAGGTGGATGGGCAGATTATTCCATCCCCTCTGAGTTACTCCATTGAGATTAATTGGAAAAATTTGGAGTTACATGCCACCTAGTACAAGTGAGGGGGATAGAACGTTGCCCTAAATAATATGAAAATTAAATATTTTGGAATATGCACATCCGTGATTGGCTTCCTATCATATGTCAAGGACTTGATTAAATCCTGTGTTCTTGCATTTCCTCACTGATTGAGCATTTTTTCCGCAGTTTGATTGCTTTAGAGTGTTAAAAAATACAGTTATTCTGGTTTTCTTTTTCACTGGTTTCCTAAGAAAAACAAGGTTTGTATAGTAACTCTAAATATGAAATTTTGAACTGGCTGATTATTTTCAGTCAAAGTGAGTGGAGATTTGGCTAACAAAGTTCCAATTCATATAAAACTTCAGGGCTGTGTAGAAAGCCATGTTTTATTATTCTACACCTCGTGAAAGTATTCTTCAACTTTTTGTTATTATAAAGGATTTATTCTATTCCAAAATGTTTTCTTTTAAACATATCGATTATAGATATGAGAGAGGAAGTGGGGATTTGGGTGTGTTTGTGCTTGATATGATTGTGCAGGGGCTTAATTCCAGTACACTAAAATTTGTCCATAGTTACTTCTCTAAAGTGGAAGTCTTATGTATGTGAGAACTATAGTATAAATCACTGACTCTCTTTAAGGAATCTGTCAGTGTCCTATGGCTCTAAGAGTTCAAAGAGTACTGACTGAATATATCTGTTATCAAATCTCTTGGAGTTTTTTGCTGTATATTCTAGATAATTTCTTTGCAAGCACAGAGAGGTAATGTCTTAGGCAGCCATACCAAGTCAGTATTAAGTGTTTAAGTCAAAAACTCTCTCATAGGTTTAAATCACCAATTAAGCTTGTGATAATATGTGCTGTTATGGTTATATGGCACCTTTGTCCATCACTTTCCTTTTGTTAAATTCCTATGTGTAGTTCACTGAAACCTGGCACAGATGTTTCTGAGTTCTTGGTGAAGCTTGGCTCTGCCATGAAGGTCCGCCCAAAGTACGTTCTGGGTTGAGATTTGCTTCAATCTGGGAGAAAACTCTGAAAATGTGATTTGCACTGTCGGTACTGTTAGAAAATATAGAGATTTCACATGTTGCATCTTCCTTGTGCTCTATTCCAAACTACAGTGACTTTAATTTAGAGACATCTTTAGATTAAAATCTTCTTTATCCTAAGAGGAGTTGCTATAACACCAGATTTTAAAATTGAAGCCTAGGAGAGAATCTTTTTGAGAGATGTTTTGGATGAATTCTGGAAAAGGGTATAATCTGACTGAAACTCACATATGGGAATTTGGGAAGGAGTTAAGAGCTTGAACAGAATTTAGATAGGTGAGAATCTGAAATCCAGTGTAAAGGGAGGACGGAACACATCAAATGTACTTTTCCTACAAAAGTAGGAAAAGTAGGACAAGAAGTCAGGATGTGAGAAGAATTAGGACTTGAAATACGATAATGAAGAAGAAAATGGTGGGGAAACAGAAAAAGAGTGAAAGTGACTTCAGTTGCTAGAGCAGCTTTCCCACCAGAATGTAGAATTCCTTCAGAGTCTAGCAAAAATGAGTAAGCCTACTTGGAGGAATATTTTCCTTCTCTTTCTGATACATGTTGATCATGTTCCATAGCTGTTACAGTTGCTTGTTTATCTCTGGTGCTGTAATTCTGAGTTTTGAGTGATCTTTCGATTCACAATTCTTAAAATGATGTTAAGGTTGCAAAATTGCAGTGTTGGAATTTGGCACATGCTGATGTTAAGATATCCTAAGGAACTTTAAATTAATCCCTTGCGTATATACATTTTCATTTTGTTTCTAATTACATTGCTGTGTACTATTTTTTCATATGACCCCAGTGCCGTTCAGTGAATGGGATGGATGATGCACAAGGGAGTGAATCAGGGCTGTGTAATGATTGGCACCTGCTTCACTTATTGCAGAGATTAGAAGGCATTTAGAGAATGAGGTACGGGACTGTAGCAACAGGGCTCTGAAGTTTTGGAGGCGTTTGTCTATCCACCCCACCTTTTCCACTGCAGAAGCACTGAGTTCATTGCTGTAAAGAAGTCAGTTGAGCTATGTTGAACTTGACACCTCAAGCTGGTGGATGTTAGATGATTTCGGCCTTAATCTCTGTCTCATATTTGTATCTATGAAATGCATGTACTAGTTCAAGTACACAGAGGTGTTGCAAGATGATAAATTCATTAATGTATGTGAATTGCTTAGAATTGTGAGTGTTGTGAGTGCTCATGATGGAGACAAAAATCTCCTGGGAAAGTAAATAATTCTGAATTTAAGGTAGTACTCAAATAATGTGTAACTTAAATAATATGTAATATGTGAGACAAGAAAAGCACATTAAATCAGTATGAAAAAGCTGAATATCATTTCACTCAATGAATACTATCCCTCCTGTGCGCTGAATGGGGTGGGAAAAGGTAGTACATAGCTTCACACATGCAGACTTCATCATAATTTAATCTCTTGTGTAGCCTTAGTTTTGGCATTTCTTGTCTATTCTGTTGTCTAGATGCAAAGTGGAGTTGGGGGTTTCTCTTTTTGTTGTGGGTTTCGGGGGGGATTGACTCTAGATACAAAATTAGACTACATTGCAGTCTGAAAATTATTTCTATTTGTACCAGTCCTGTAAAGGAAGCCAATATTATCTTTACCCTTACTCGATAGGGAGGAAGTTAGGAAAGGAAGAGTATGATGCATTAGTTGTGTAAATTAAAAACTTAAAGCCTCAAGCTTGTATAGTAAATGAAGGTTAAGCAAATAGAGAGAGAGAATGTACCTCAAAGGATAACTCTGATCTCAGACTGTATTAAACTTCTAGATAGGGTGTCTGAAGTTAGGTGGAAAGTTTACTCTCTTCATAGTTAAGTCTGGAATTACATTGAGATGTAACTGCTACTATCTGGATCTATAGAGGAACAGTGCTTCTGAGTACCACTTCAGGTACGTAACTCTAAAATAGAAGTTATTTCAATAACTAATAACTTTATGTTTTACTCTTGAAGTACTTGATGTTACTCCTGGAGGTACTGCTGGACTGAAAGTCCAGTTTCTCAGTGATAGAAAGCGTCGTCTTGTGAAACCATTGCATTCTGCATGGTTACTGAAAAACCTGCTTTCCAGTCTTTATAAAGCTGAAATGTGCTATGAAAATATTTAAATACTAATTGTTTTAAAGATTCCAGTCAAAGAGTAGGCCTGAGTCATATCCTTTTGCTCAGTGACGATGGTTATTGGCCAGTGCAGCAAGAAACGCCTCTTACCATGACATGTTAGGCCATAGTGCCATCACAGCTGCAAAGTGTCAAGATAGAATTTGGCTCAAATCCAGTCAGTTTAGAGCACGCATGAAGTAAATATGCAAATGCACGAGGCTGTGTAGAATAAATACACTTAGTTACTCATTCACAGGAGTCTTATGGATGTCATTCTCTGAATCCCTAACTTTTCTCTCACTTTGAACTTCAATTCTGCGGAGTACTGTCATCGGTTAGGTGTGGTGCTTAGAATTGCATATGCTATACCCCCTACGCACAGTAAGCTGACCCCGAGTTGAACCTGGGCTTCCTTCGGTCTAGACTAAAGGTGCAATTAAGCAACTTCAAATGATTGACTCAGGAATCTTTAAATTATTCTAAGGGAATACTTATGTACTTATGTACATAAGTACTTATACACTTATGTACTGTATCATGCAAAGTTACAAAATGTTTGTACTGATTATCATGGAGGGGAAGACTATGGTATACTTAGAGAAGGTGTGAGGATGAAAACAAATACAAAAAATATCCTCTATACAGAAATATATTCTCAAATGCAGAAATATATTTTCTTATAATAAACACAGGCTGAACTCCTCTCAGGTTTACATGGAGGTGGGCAGGCAATTAAAGCTATAGGATAGCGGGATCCTGTGGAGAATTATTTCAGTAACCAAGACTGTATAATGGAGAAGAGCTATGGATGTTCTTTTGTCTTGCACCGTGATTGCTGGATGCCTTGAACTACCAAACAAGACGACCTGAAGAAGAGCTGTCTAGAGTCATTAGATGAAGGTGAACTTAGACCCTTAGAACTGTGGAATTGGTTGCAGTAAGGCAAAAGGAGGAATATAGAAAATTTCTTCCTCGGCGTCCAGGGAGCTGGGTGTTTCGGGCTGATAACAGTTCCACTTGCATTCATTTACAGGTACAGTGAGTTTTGTGTGGTGGCCCAGCCATCTGCAGAGACTGGGAAACTAGAAAAGAAAGGGGATAATCTAAAGACAGTTTGCTTTTGTGTAGATGACACAGTACAAAGTTAAATACCTGAAATTGCAATTAATTTTGCTTTTTAATCTTGCCTTGAGAGAAGACCACAGAAGATTGTGAACCTGACAGTTCAGGTATAGCAAAGTTTACCAAAAATGAACATTTCACCTGAAATAGGAGATGTAAAAAAAGCAATGTTTGTCCTGGTGTAAAGAAATTATCTTCCTTTGGGACATTTGAAAGAGAAAAATTAAGTCCGAAGTATTCTCGCCAAGACTAATAATGAAAGTGTTTAAGAAGTCAGATCAGATGTCAGGGAATTTTTTGCATGACATTTGTAAACAAGCTGGATAAAACAGGCAAGTGACCTTCCTGTGGGCTAAGGATTGAGAGGTGGCAATGAAACAAAAACAATTAGAAAGATAGCGGAATCTCTTCTGTTGCCATATCTATAGGCTCCTATGAGTCCTCTGCTACCACAGCAGGGTCCAAAAGCTTTCTGGATTCTCTACATCTATGGCCATTCTATTCGTTCTGAAGTCAAAACCTACATTGTTATGACAAATAATTGATATATATGTAAATAAAAAATAGCATTTTCTTCTGAGGCAAGATGACTAAAGGAGCACTATGAAGATTGATCTATATTGAGACTTGTTAGAAACTTTTTCTAGGACTCAATTGAATTTTAAGTCTTTACTTTTCTAAACTGTCTGGAATGTTTTAAGTTCATATGTGCTTAGGTTGGAATTCCCTTTAGATGCTGTGAGTTTTTAGAGTGAGTTCATTTCCATGGCTGTTCAGAAACACTTGCTCCAAGTGGTGCTCCTTGAAGTGTATATGCATTTACCCTGAACCCTCAGGAAATGTTTTGTTCTGAGTGCAGGTGTGGCAGTCTGGTTCTAATAGTTGCTTGGAGAATCCTTCAGCCAATGGACAGTTGAGCAGAAGTTGAGCACCCAGTTTAAAGAAAAAAAATTGCCCTAGGGAAACAACTGGAAGTTGTATAATGAGTCATGGAGAGTAGAATGCCCGAGATTGTGATTTCAGAATCTGCTTAAGCTGTTCTACGTTAACATTGCTGATGGATAAGGTGGCCTCATGCTTGGCTGCATTTTCCAGTCTCCTGCCTTGTACCAGCATTTACCATTCGTATACGCTACGTTGTCAGCCATAGCTGTTCCCTGGTGTGCTCCTTTCAGCAGCAGCAAACACTAAAAGTGGCTAAAGTCAGTCATGATGCCCTGTGCTGGCCAGACCCATCTCTTTCTCTGGGTCTTCAGAGGGTTTTACCTCTCTTTGGTGATTTTTTTTTTTTTTTTTTTTTTAAAGAAAAAAAAGTTAGGCTTTTGGGTGCTTCCTCTGAATCAGTCGCCTGCCGTTTCAGTGAGGCAGCATCTTAAAGTAGTCATGAAACCCAGTAGTCCAGATTAGACTATCTGTGAATTATCTGTTCATTTTGATGAAATTTTTTTTTTCTGATATACCAAGGCTTTAATTTAAATGTCAGCAAGATCAGCTGTTTCACTGCCACTCCTTTCAGTGGAAATATTCAGGTTAGTATGCTTGTCCTCCAACCCCAGACTGCTTCTTAGGTTTCCCAAAGATGCCAAAAGTCCCATCTGTTCTCTTCCCAGTTGCCAAAATCTCCAGTTTCCATTTTGGCAATCACTATCATTTGCATTTATCTTTGCCAAAACTGTCTTTGATATGGTAAAAACTGAAACTGGGAGAAATTTAAAATAAGGGCACTTGAGCATCAAAGTAGGACAAACTGCTGTAATGATCATATTTCCAACCTGATATACGTATATGCTTGCTAAAGATCATACTTCTCTCATTTAAATTTCACATGCAGTTGAATATATAGTTTTGTGCAGAATCAGGAAAGCATTATAGAACTTGGTTCCAGCTTCTTATGGATTGTGCTGGACTCTGGTTGTATTTGAAACAAAAATGGGAAGCTTCTCGGGTTTGTCCGCAGCTCTATTGGTATATGTAACCCCACATATATGTACAGTCGGTACTTAGGAGGGGCGTATTAGGATGATTAACTTCTCTCTCTCTTTTTTTTTTTCTTAACAGAGGCTCCAACTTGGGAAAAAAGAAGCAACACATTTGTCACATACCAGGGTGTGGCAAAGTATATGGGAAAACTTCACATTTGAGAGCTCATCTCCGCTGGCATTCTGGAGAACGTCCATTTGTTTGTAATTGGATGTTCTGTGGGAAAAGGTTCACTCGCAGTGATGAGCTTCAGCGACACCGAAGAACACACACAGGTTTTCAGTCTTTGATTCTGGTGCCTTTAACTGAAGATGTGTCATGGAGAGGGCTTGGATAAATAACTTTTAAGAGGAGAATAGATCTTTATATTGGCTTGATTTTAGTGTAGCATGACTTTGCCTAAAATCAGCTAATACTTGAAGCTACATTTATACCTTTTTCCTCCTCAGACCTACTAAAGAAACTAAAAGCTACCTTTCTTGTGTTGGAACGGACATTTAAGCTAGTATTTAGCTAGTGGAAGATGTCCATGCCCGTGGTTGGAACTAGATGATCTTTAAAGTTCCTTCCAGCCCAAACCATTCTGTGATTCTATAATCCTGTTTAATACAGCTCAATCGGAATACTTTGATTCGGGTTCAGCAACGCATTTCATTTGTTTTGAACCAGATTACAACTCTTGTTCCAACTTAAAACTTCAATAATTCTGTCTCATTTAAAGCATGAAAAATAAGAAGAGAGGGCTAGGTGTCCAAGAGATTAGATATCATTCACAAAATCAAGGAAGGGCGTGTAATGGTGCATCATTCTGCATCTTCTGGTTTCATGGTTAGACCACCCATTAGGGACTCCAGGTTCACATTTCTCTTTTTGTCTAATGCAAAGAAAAGAAATTAGTCTAGATTTTCCACCTTTTCCACTTCTTTTCTGTACTACCTGTTCTCCTACGGACTGAACCCATAATTACGTTCTAGAGGATGCTTACCTTTTAGATTTAAACTATTTGAAACAGCCAGTGACAATAGATAAATAATTTATTTGCTTACAAGCATTTATATTACTTAGGCATTGCAAAGACAGCTTTCTATGAAAAATATTTCATATTTTGTAGCTAATGGTGTGCGTTTGTTACACATGTTGGATACTTGAACCCAAGTTGGGCTGTTACAGTTTGTCTGGGTGGGCAGCCAGATGGGTTTAAAAAAAGGCCAGTTGGGTGATGCAGCTCACAGGGTGTGGTTAATGGCTCCTAGCGTACCTGTGTACCAGTATAATGTAAAGAACCGCAGAGATCTGTCCTTTGACCTGTTTCCCCCTCTTTATCACTGACCTGGAGGAGGCAACAGAGTGCATCCTTCTTAGCTTTGTGGATGATGCCAAACTGAGGCAACCAGTAAATGCATTTGAGAGCAAGGCTGCTCTTCAGAGAGACTCGGGCTGAAGAAATGGGCTGACAGGAACCTTATGAAATTTGGCAAGGATAAACACAAAGTACTGCACCTGGGATGGAATTAACCCTTGCAGCAAAACAGGCTAAGCAAGTGACTAGTTGGGAAGCAGCTCTGCTGAAAAGTGCCTGGAAGTCTTGACAGACAAGAGCATGAGCAAGAGCCAGCGGTAAGGGTGGCTGGGGCTGTATCAACAGAAGCAGAGGCACTAGTTCTAGGGAAGGGATTGTTCCCTTCTTCTCAGTACTGGTTAGACTACATCTAAAATATTGCATCTATTATAGTTTTCAGCCTTCAGAAAGACATAGATGAAGAGGATTGAGCTCAGTAAAGGGTGACCAAAATGATCAGAAAGCTATTTGCCTTATCACAAGAGGCTGTAGGAACTGGGCTCATTCAGCTGCACAAAGAGAAGAGTAAGGGCAGGGGGGAACTTAACAGCAACCTTCTATTACCTGCAAGGCCACCATTAAGAATACAAACACAGTCTTTTTCATAGTGGTGAATTGGTGGGACCATGAGAGATAACTGACGTAAGTCAAAATCAGAGAGGTTTAGACCAAATATAAATAAACCTCATTGTGAGGACAGCCAGGCACCGGAACAGCATGCCCAGAGAGTTTCTGCTGTCTCCATCCTTTACAGTTTTCAAGACCAAACCGAGTAAATTACTGAGCAACCAGGTCTGACCCTGCTTAGAGAGAGATCAGACTAGAGGCCTACAGAGGTCACTTCAAACATGAATTATGCCATAATCTTGTCTGTCAGACTTAAGAGTGATTCTGCAGGAGCTTATATAGTCTTCCCTGCCTGTCATTTGGCAGGTTTTGTTCTCCTCTGAAAAGTTATTTATTGGTAATAATTTCAGTGAAACTTAGCAGCCTGAGGGTATGAGATGGCAATACTTGAGGTGCCTGAAAGATCTCCCCAAACTCAGTGAGACAAAAAAAATATGAATTCTTTTAAAGGATTTGTATGGGTGTCTAGAAATCTAACACTCAGGTTTATCATGTTGGATTGCTTTTTTCTTCAGTATAGATGTTGTTAGAATTCTGACTCAAAGGCAGTAAGTTATCTCAGTTTCTGATGTCCCTGTGATGTTTTTAATGTTCTTGAAAACATTTTCTTTTATCTTTTGTGTGACAGGTGAGAAGAAATTTGTGTGTCCAGAATGTTCGAAACGCTTTATGAGAAGTGACCACCTTGCCAAACACATTAAAACACATCAGAATAAAAAAGGTATTCACACTAGCAGTACAGTGCTGGCATCAGTAGAAGCAACACCTGAAGATACTTTGATTACTGCAGGAGGAACAACACTTATCCTTGCAAATATTCAACAAGGTTCTGTTTCAGGAATAGGAACTGTTAATACATCTGGCACCAGCAATCAGGATATTCTTACCAACACTGAAATACCTTTACAGCTTGTCACAGTTTCGGGAAACGAGACAATGGAGTAAATATTACACAAGATACCTATTAATTGTGGTTATTTTTATACAGTAGTGAGAAGAATATTGTTCCTAAGTTCTTAGATATCTTTTTATTGATGTGCAAAAATTTTTGGATTGACAGTAACTTGGTTATACATGACACTGAAATGCCTTACTTTGTATGATATTCCATAGTATATTAAAATGGTAAAATTGCATGGGTTTTGTAGGTACTTTTGGAATCTAGAAGAGATGAAATTTTACCAAGTTATATTAAAAAAAAAAAAAAAAAAGAATTTAACGATGGAAATGGTAGTCTAACCAAATGCATCAATCCTGTGTGGTTTAGTGTAAAAAAATGAGAACATGTTGGTATTTATCTATTGTAAGATAAAAGAAGTTGATGGGTGAAAAGAAATCATGTTATGATAAAAGAAATTTTGTAATTTTCTTGATGACTGGAATTTTTATTATGCATAACTGACAAATCAAGTTTCCAGGCAAATGTTACATAGTGTAGGCTTTACTTAGCTCATCAACTTGTCATTTTGAAGCTAATTATTTTAATTAGGTTAACTATGTACAATATTTTAAGCATTACTCTTGTAAGATTTTGAAAACTACATTTTAACATGGAACTGTAGGGATAGTCACCTTTTAAATCCTATCGAAAAGCCATGTTTAAGGTTTAATTTGCCAAAATGATGTCTTGTTAATATTCTTTCAATAACCAAGGTGGGCAATATAACCAATGTTTAAAAAGTTTAAAATGTTAAAAAAAAAAATATGTATAGGTTGAGGCATTTGGGTGGTAAAGCAAATGTTAGAGTGAAGTATATCCCTTCTTTTGAACATTGGAGGACCAAAAATAAGGTGTATTGCGTCTCAGCAGTGATTTTTATCAGATCTCTTTCCAAAAATCATCTGTCTGCCAGGGCCTTAAAAGCCATTATGTAAATTACCAGTAAAATAAAACATATGCAAATACAACAGAAAAGTCACTTCCATATTGACAGTACTCCCAAACACATGGATATAGTCATAGTGAACTAGGGGGTTTATGAGGTTTTTGTTTGTTTGTTGTTTAGTTTTTGGTTAGTCAACCTGCATTTGAATATCAGCCATCTTTCCTTTTTTGCTTCTTCCCTTAAAAATTGTATGTATCCAGTACATTTAACTGATAAACATATATGTTTTTTATTATGCTGAATTTTCTTTTTATTTTTTAATTACTGTTTATATTTTCAATTATAGAAAAATGTACAAAATGAAGTTATATAGCCAGTCTGTAAGTGCTATACCATTTTCAAAAAATGTACAATAATTACTGCAGTTCACCTATTTACAAACATTTGGAAATCTGTTCATTTGTTATTCTTAAAACCACCTCAAATTTAAAGGCTACCTTATTGTACGTTTAAAGTGTATTATAACAGTGTGGTAGTTAATAAAACACTATTTTTTTTTTCTTTTGACTTGAATTTACTGTAATTCTTGTTAACTAACAGGGTGTAATTTCATAATACATTTGATGGCCAGAGATGTTTTATTATTTTGCGCTGGTTGGTGGGAACTAGAAATGGTGTTTCCTTTTCTTACGGGCAAGGAGGTGTAATACACCACCCCCTCGCTCTCAAAAAACCCCATCTGTTTGTGCGTGGGTGTGTGCGTACTGTTTACTGCAGGGGTTTAGTGGTAACTTTTGACCTTGTGCTGCGCAGGGCATGGAGGAAACATAGGAAACTCAGCCTATAGAACATGAAAATAAAGCTGTTTGTAAGTCACATGACAATATGCCACAATACAGTCTTGATAAGGAATTGTGGCTGGTAGGGTTGATGGCCTTTTACTTAAAGCATAGGAAGGAATTCAAAGTGCAAGGGGGAAAAAGCTGTGAGCTTAGAAAATAGGACTGGAAGAGTGAAGTGATGATTTTCAAAGGAGCAAGAAAGACCAGTGAGAACAGGCAGATAAAGAACGTGATGGTTGTATGTGATGCTGTAATGAAAGTGAAGAGCATTTGTTTGTGAAGTCTAAATTCTTGGATTATCAAACAGACAGAAAACAGACCAGGATAATTTAGGATAAACCAGGTAGAAAAGAGGGAACCAGAATAAATCATGAAAGGAAGATTTTCTGCATTTGTGGTTTAATGGGAAAAAGAAATTAATGCAAATCTTTTGAGATTCAGAGCAAGAGAAGTCGACAGGTACAGAGAAAAGGGAGTTAATTCACCATCAGCTTAATCTTCTATTTAATAAAATAAGAGTGAAATTGGTTGGGAAGGCACAAGAGCAGCAACTTGGGAGAGAAGACAGTTTGGCTTAGACTTGCACCATTCCGTGGCTGTTGACGATATTTTAACGTAGTCTGAATCCACTTCCTTTAGACAAGTGAATGGGTGTCGTTTCATTTTACAGAGCGTGTTAGTGTAAGTAACTTCCCTTCGTGATACTTAGGTTCTGTTTCTTGTCTTTCCAGCCGCTTGTTGCTATATTAATGCATTATTTTAAGAGGGAGGGAAGAGGATTACTTTCTTAATGAAATTGCTTTTCAGTACAAAAGTTTTATGGCGTAACAATTTCACTGATGTGTGCTTCGGTGCCAAGGGTTTTAATGCCTAATTACTGAAGATGAGATTGCTTCATTTCTCAGAACTTTAATGCTCGGTATATCGAGTGGTTGCTTTAATTAATGGTTAGGTGGCGCAAATTCTCAAAAGGATGTTTTGTTGTTAAGAAGCTTCAGAAGGCAGAAGTTTCGGAAGAAAGTAACTGGAAATGTGTAGGAAAAAGTCTGATGGAAGCCTGTGGTCTAAGGGCTGTCCGACTGATGCTTCACAGCCGTAGTGTGTTTGTTACTTGAGAACGCTGCCGAATTATGTTCATGTGTTGTGTGGTAGTGGCTGTTGAAAGATCTCTGCTCACCTCCAGGGCGAGGCTTCATGAGCCCAAATAGAAGAGCTTTGGAATATCTAGGATTGTGTCTGCCTCATGGCTCGCTTTCGTGGTCACTCGAGTGACTCCTGATACCAAGACAAAATTGTACACTCTGTAGGAGGCTTTCTGAGTTCATCTGTGAATCAGTTCTTCATGGGTTCTTGGTGATGGTTGCTTGGTGTGCTTCTTGCTTATTATTGGTACAGTCTGTAGCATTTTACATGTTTATTTTCACGTGTGGCTTCCTCGCTTGTGTAGTTTCTTGGCACAGTAGCCTTTAGATCCTTGGATGCTTTGTATCTTTTGCAATCTGATGTAGTCCCTAAATAAGAAGACCCTAAAACTGGTTCTGCAAGAGAGCATGAGCTTGAGAGCGGCCTCTCAAGAGTTTCAACAGTCAGGGTACTTATTTTCAGTAAGTACAAGGCCTGTACACCTGATACAATCTAAGTATCCTTGGGCTCATTCCTGAATGAATTAATGTTTGATCCTTGCAAGTTACAAACTACTAGCATTTTTTGCAGAGAACAAGAGGTTTTAATCGTTGGTAGTTACCAGGCCAAGGGGCGATAGGACTCAGGAGAATGATATAATCAGTGGAACACTTGTGAGAAGCAGGATTTCTGGTTTGAAGATTCAGATTTCGCTCTGGGAAGGGACTCCGCGGAGCCCTTCTTTCAGCTTGTCTGAACAAGAAATATCAGTCTTTGGTTTGAGGCATTTTGAGATGTTGGAATTGGTAAGATAAGTCTTCCCAGTGGCTTCAGGAAGGCTCAGATACATTCTCTAACAGGGTGTTCTGGGTGTTGGGGAATGAGGAGCTAATAGTCAACTGTCAAAGTAAACTAATGAGCAGGTGTCTCTCCTTCCTCCAGCTTTTTACACCACCAGTACCACCAGAAGCGTGAAGTGTGCATGGTAGAGCGGGGCAGAAGAAGCTGACGTGGCTGCCTCAGATCTTAATCTCGCAGATGGTATTTTCTATAAAAAGACCACCCCCATTTGATGCTCCCGAATTGCCGTTCATTACTGCTTCAGTGTATGTGGGTACATCTTTTCTACAGTCCGTGGCTGTAGGACATTTGCTAGGATCTTAGTCAGATGTGTAGGTGCCTCATGCAGCCTCAAGTATTGCTGCAAACGGGATTAGTAATTCAGCACGAGAACCTGTGACCACACCTTTCCCTGGCAGTGAGGTGGTGCTCTGTGGTCTCTCTTGTCCAGACATATCAGTCTTTCCCAGTTCCTGGGATGTCCAAGAGGCCACAGGGAAAAAAAACAGTTAAAATAAAAAGCTTTTTTGATTTTAGGGTTTTGTAGCAGTCCAAAGGTTCAAGTTCTCCCTTTGCTTAGAGTTGTGCTGCGTGCTTTTTGGCACAGGGTCTCAGCCTTTGTGCTAGGAAAGTCACTGTTTATTATAAAACGTGGGTGTAATTTAATTTTTAGGTGCACAATATATTATGTACTGTGTTGTATATAAGACTTGCGTACATTTTTCAGTACATGTGCGTGTGGGGAGATAAGATGTTATTTGAAGATTCTTCATTTTCACCCGGAAAACGGAAATGTTCCTGCCATTGAAAGCCTGTCCTGCACTTCAGTGGTAACTCTCCGCTATCTCCAACAGTCAAACTATGTGTGTAGTAAATCCCATAGTTTGGTGCTCACTGGCACCTGAAGTTGCCCATACAAAGAACGTTTAAGGTTTGGGGGTTCTGAAATTAATTAAAACATTAAACAAAGTCTGCCAAGTAATAATACCTGGCACTTCTTCTCTCATCACCCAGCCCAGAAAAGACCGGGCGCTACTCGTTTCTACAGGACGAGGATTACATTCATTTCCCGCACCAGTGGGACACTGGAGGTTTGCTTCCGTTTGTTCTGTGTTCTGGTTTCTGAAAGATCGTACCAAAAGGAATAATTTATACAAGGGGTTCTACATATGTTCCCTTCTTTCATCTTGAAAGTAAGAGAAGAAAAGCTATTTCTGACTCAAACCAGAGAGTCTCGATGTCACTCCAGAGCTCGCTTTCAGATCTTGACACTGAGTGAGCCCCTGTCTGGATGAGGTGGTAAACATTTTCAAGCCTTATCGTTGCTAAGTTGGCGGAAGAATGCTGTGAAAATTAGCTGCAAGGAAATAACCTTCTCTCCCCTGCTGTGCTCTCTCTGAAGTTGAAAAGCCCAATTGCACGTATTTTGATCTCAACATGAGATGGACACCACCAGGAAGAGGTTCAAAAGCGAGACTCAGACCTACTTATTGTTTGTGCACGGCTTTGCTGTTCCCTCGGAAAGCTGAAATCTTGGGCATGCTGGTGGGCTGCCTACAGATAGAACAAGATGTACTTCTTGTATATCTTTAAATATACTTGTGTTTTTCACAAAACTGCTTGAAGAGCAATGCCTTTGCAAGGGTTATGGGCTGCTCGATCCCTGTAGTAATTTTCAAGCAACGATGAGCAGCTTGTAAGTGTCATCATATAACCCAGCACACCTTCCTCCAGAAAGTTTTTTCAGGTAAGGATGTCTTCACCCCAGACAAGAAAAGGGTCATCAGGGAGGTGGTTGAGCTGGGTTGCAGACATGGACAAAGTATCACTGAAATCTTACGTTATCCAAACAAGTCCCTGACTTTCACGTGTCCCACGTTTTGAAGTTCTCCCTTCTGTTTCTATAGAACTTACTCCCTTATTCAAGGTATTCACAGAGTTTTATTTATAGTTTATGCACAAACCCCACAAACGGCTGCTTCATCCCAGATGCTTCCTAACTGGATTTTTCTTTTCCTCCATCAGGTTGTGTTTTGATTTTACAGACGAACACTTGGCACAGTAACAGTCTAGTCCGTTATGTTGCAAGAAATCATTGCTGCTGTGTTAAGAAACAACACCGCTAAGTAGAGGTTTGCAGGGAAAATCACTGGGATTCTGTGCGTGTGTTCACCCCGTGGTGGAGGCGTCATGGTGATGTTTCTGAAGGGGTTGATCTACATTTGCCGGTTACATTGATTCCTGGTTTCTGTCCTCTCTGTCCAGACCACTGTGTGAGTTATCAGTACGCAGTGAAGGCAGATGAATACAAACCCCCCACATGGCTTCTTCTCACTGTGGGGTTTGGGGACTTATTTTTGTGTATTCTGTGAGCCATTCCTTTCCCCGATACTGGGATCTGGTTCTAGTGCTACAAATGACGCTGCGGGAAGGCTTAGTGGTGAAAACAATGGCTCTTGAAAGGAAAGAAGCCATACCTTGCATTGTTAGCTTGGCCGCGAGCTGCTGTGGGACCTTCCACCAGCCCTTCCGCTTCCAGAATTTCTTCACTGAGAGAGGGGTCAGGCATTGGCACAGCTGGCCAGGTGGAGTCGGTGGAAGGGTTTAAAAGACAGGTAGGTGAGTTTCTTAGAGACAGGGTTTAGTAGGGAGACAGGCACGGTTGGACTCGGTGATCTCAGAGGTCTCTCTTAGGATTCTCTGAGCTCCTGCTGTTTCTGGCCACACTCTGCCTGTTTCGGGGGTGTGGAGTACGAGCTAATCTGGCACAGCCGTATCCCTTCCTATACAAACCCCGAGTCCCTGCCGGGACCTCTGCTACCACTTCACAGAAAGAAACACGTAGTGTTCAGGTGTGCTCGGAGCAGATTCGGGGCGGTGTGGCAGCACTTTGCTGTAGCTCTCAAGAGCAGCACTGCGGAGCAGGTGGAAGAGCTGAAGGAAGCGAGCTGGTAACGAGCAGCTTGTTAATGCCGGGCACCGAACGAGCAGGTGGTAAATGAGTGCTCTTGTGGCACAGCTTATGGTCCGGCAGGAAGACTGGTGAACGTGAGCACCAAGCGAGGAAGGTGGGAAAGAGGTAGGAACAAATTGCTTGGACAAGTGGCTGGGCTGCTGAAGGCTCTGGAGACACCCAGCAGTTAGGAGTTGATATAATTTATGGGTCCTAATCCCTGGCTCTCCCCCTTGAAACCTTCTGGGATCTGGGTTGTAGACGATTGTGAATGCAGCCGTTCAGCAACGCTGTAGATGGATGAGACAGGGTGTGATAAAGCAAGCAAAAGGGGCCAGAAGGCAAAATTTGAGTGCTGCATAAAGCTTTCTGGCATTTATGGTGCTTTCATAGCAGTCCTTCTTGTTCTTTACTGCCTTGTGCCCCTCTTTTGCCTGTTGTCATTCTCCTGCCAGGTTGCCAGATTCCGTAAAGCTGGCAGAGAGCACGCGCCAGGCTGGGGTTTGCCGCAGGTGGCATCGTTGCTCGAGGACTTCTCCATGGCAATATGTGCTGTTGAAGGTGATTTATGGTGGAGGAGAGTGGATGTGTGTTAAAGATTGAACCATGCACTGCTGCCTGAGCGGCGTCTTGGCCAGATCCCATCCTCTCATTTCAAATACAGGGACACCAGGGTTTAGGAACCGGCTTGGGAGCACAGGAAGGTCACTGTGGCTCTGAGGGGGTGTCGTACGCAGGTCGGTGCCTTATATTCTTGACTTAAATTCATAATTCTGTGGGATTATTTTTGGCAAAGCTGCCGTAATTTTGTGTGTGTGTTTGTAGATGTTTTTACGAAATGTAATGTGTCCTAAATACATAATTATTTAACTGAGGAGCTATTCAAGTGTTTTCTGTAAATTACACACCTTTTAAAATGACATCAATACTTGGTATCATTTTGGGATCCCTCTTTAAGTTTCCATAAAAAAAAGATGAACCCCCAGTCCGTATTTACCTGAAGATTTAAAATAGGGCTATTTTCAGTTGTGCTAATTGGTTTATCTGTCTGATTATGTATTTGCTCACCTGAGATTTGGAACGGCAGGTGTTTTCTAGCTTCCTTGGAAGTCTTAACAGTCCCGAGAGGAAGGAGTAGCTATAAGAAATATTTCAAATGCGAGAGGGCTGGAGGATGTGGCGTATTGTAGTTTTCCCTCTGTTTATGTGTACGATACCAAACACAGCGAACAGGAATGCAAAGCCGCCGTGGATGAGCTTGGACTTCAGCAGCAGAGCCAGAGAGATGAACCGACACCTTCCAGTGTTAACCTCCTCCCTCCCTTCTTTTTCAGCCTCGCTTAACGCACGTCTTGCCCGCAGCTCTCCAGATTGCTTAGAAGCCCCTTTGAGCAAACCCAACAGCTGTTTCCTGTCGGGTTTTCTGTGGGAAGCAGAAAGCTTTGGGATAGAAATGGTCAAAACTTTAGCCTGTCTTATCGGAGTGTGAGAAAATAAAACAGAGGCACCTGCTCGTGAATGTTGGACACACGGAAAGGGGGCAGAGAGGCAGCTGTGGCCTGATGTCACTGCGAGGGACCTTTACAGCTGTAAATGTTAAATAAGGTAAAAGAGCTATTTGTGAATGTCCCTTGTCAAGTCATCACACACATCTTAAAATCCGTGCAAGGTTGTGTTATCCAATCTATTTAATTTTGTACAATATAGCCTATACAATGAGAAACCCCCCTCATTCTCACTTTTATTAAAACTATAATTAAGTATAGAAATTAAAAAATAATTATATAATTAAATATACAAATTAAAAAGTAATTTATTACTTACAGCAAGTTTTATGCCTTTGTTTTGCTAAGGCTCACATCTACTTTTATGACAAAAGGGAAGGATTGCTGCAGTAAAGCTCAATTCAGTGTTACGCTACAAAAAATAAGTGAAACACGTTATTTTGAGTAAGGGCTATAAATTTTCTCCCAATATTCATGACTCTTTCATGCTGTAGAAACAGGCTAGTTTTGAAATTCAGCACCGGATACTGTAAGATTGCTGATTTCAGGACCAGAGCATGGGAACAGCTTTAAAAGATCATGACAAATTTTTTAAAAAATTAATAAAGTAATGTAGGTTGAAAAAAACCCAATGCCAAAACCCCCACGCGTTTGACATGTCAAATATAAACAGTTTGCTACCTGAATGTTTAAAGACTTGTGTCTGCATGCAAAATGTGATTTGTTTTTCAAGTGTATCAGAGTACCATAAGGTTGGAAAAGACCTCTGAGATCATCGAGTCCAACCTATGACCCAACACCTACACCTACTCATCATCTAAACCCTGGCACTAAGAGCCTCATCCGATCTCTCCTTAAACACCTCCAGGGACGGTGACTCCACCACCTCCCCGGGCAGCGCATTCCAATGGCCAATCACCCTCTCAGGAAAGAACTTCTTCCTAATGTCGAGCCTAAACCTCCCCCGGCGAAGCTTGAGACCGTGCCCTCTTGTTCAACAAGAACAAGAAGTGTACTGCTCAGTATTAGTGATCCCTGCAATTGAAATCAGCGTTTCTCTTGGAGTAGATTTTAACCTGTGCTTAATCTAAGGAACTCTTGAAGTAGCGCTAACTGGAAAGGACCCCAGAGACCATAAGTTTTCTGCTCTTTTTTTTAGATTTGTGAAGTGTTTATTTAGCGTGCGTGGAATGTTTGTGCGTAGCAGACAAGTGAAATGCGGTCCTGCAATCCCAACGTTTCAAAACCAGGCTAAGAGGCAGCTACGGTGTTTGGTGCTTATTGGGTGGTGCGAGGCTTCCCTCTTTATGAAAGAGATCTTGTATCTTTTGATAGCTTTTCTATATGTAACCTTATTAAGGCAAAAAATATTATTACTTCTTATCTTAGATTTCTCTTTCTTGGAGTGTGAACATTTTGCATGTTCTCGGGATGACTAAGGTAGTGAAAGGGTCTGAGAGTAATTGCAAGGAAGCCTTAGAGCCAGTTGAACGTGTTTTGCTGCTTCTCTTCAGCCAGATAAGCACAAATGCTTGAACAAAACTGTTTGACTATTTATTACCATGCTCTCAATCTATTCATTTCAAGAAAGACTACAGAAAACGTTCCAACAGCAGTCTTAACCATCTATGGAGTTATTTGGCTTTGTTTCAACGTTGGTGATGCAATCTTGTGCCCTTGATGTTCAGAGGATGCAGAATTTCGTTCAAGGTGTCGGTCTGAGACAGCTGCTTTAAGGGGAAGCTCCCACCACTGCTTCTGGCAGTTGTCTCTCTGTCCTAATATTTTATTTCTCTATCCCCTCGCTATTAATATTATTTAATTTATATTTATTTATATTATTTATCTATTCTTTTTCTCTCTGAAGTCTTTTCTCTAGCTTCTTTACCTGCTACAGGAAGTACAAATTATACATTTTTAGCCTTTCTGTGTGATTCTTAGTTCTTAGAAACAAAAAATGTTGTACAGTAAATCACTGACTTCTGCTTGACTCCTCTTGACGTAATTCCTGCTGTTACAATCCAGAATTTCACGACATTCTGGAACTGTTGTCTCTTCCACTTTTAAAGGCTTTTGAATATGACATGAACGTGGAAGCATATTTGAGGGCGTAATTGTTCAAAATTTTTAGGTTACGCTACTGGAAAGGTGAACGTTATCTGTGAGAGACCAGAATGCACAGGGACTCAGCCATGTGAAAGAGCCATTAATTTGAGCGTTGTGGTCATCTGTGAAAAGAGAGATGTCTTTTAGTGCCACAAACTGCGTGGCTGGAAATTTGTTGAATAAATAAATAAAGCTGCTCAGAGGAACAGCAGAGGACTGGCTACAAACGCAGCTCGAAAAAGCAAACTGTGAGCTACCAGCTTAGAAATCTGCTAATTAATGTTGCAGGATGGGACTCCTTTCTGAAACCCTGGAAGCACAATTAGGGGTACAGCAAGAAAAGGATAGACTCGGCACTGCTTACGGAAATAATACGTCGCTGAAATGGAGGCTTCTGTACCCAACAGAAGAGAATGAAAAATCAGGAAAATGCACAGCGATAGCAAAACTCTTAATTAATTGAAGGAAATCCTGTATCAATCATAGTCTTCCATGATAGAAAAATGGAAAATAATCTCCAAGAATTCTGTGCAATTATTAAGAAAGAGGAAGAAAGGTGAAAGAAAAGTACGTTTCCTGTATGATTTTAAATTCCTTTTTTTCCTTTTCTGGCTCTATCTTAGATTCAATTATGTTCTGACTTCCTTACACTTGGTTTGGGCTTGCTGGGAAGAGGTTAAACGGCACGGGCAGCCCACACATCTATTATGGAGATTCAATTGGGCTGGAGTGGAGATAAATAGCAAAAATCAAAAAGTCTCAAGCTTTTTTTTTTCAGAACATACAGAAATAGACTTTGGAGGAAAAGGTGGAGCTACCTGAAAAGCAGTGTTGCTTCTGAGAACATTGATGGGGGGGGAACGCTTATAAAATATAATGAGCGAAAAAATGTAGCAGCTTTGCCTCTGGCAGGGAAAATGGGGGAAAGAAACTGATGGAAACAAATTGCTAGATGAAATAAAAAAAATATTTGGCAAAGAAGCAGAGGAACACAGATCCTGAAAGAACCCTCAATCAGCTTACTATCCTTAGAGGCCAATTAAACCTGAATCAGTCAGGAAAGACAGAAAGAGCCCTCCTCGGGCTTAATGAAAATTTATATCAGGCAAAATAAAGCCCTGAGATTATTGGCGTATAAGGCGTAAACTGCTCAGAGAAACAAGCTAGCCCAGCTATTAATGATACTGGGGAGGTATTTACATTTAAAACAAAATATATTTGTAAGGTCTTTGAAGGTTTTCTGTGTCCATCTGTATATTAACAAAAAAATCAGCTCCAGCTGACAAAATAATGTATGTAATGAAGCGAATATGCCCCTATGTTCCAGCTGCCAAAATCACCATTTGAAGACATCTGAGTAAGAAAAAAAATGGAAAATATCTTGCGAAAAATGCCAGCTAGCCCAGAGATCAGGTCTTTTAAACACCTGACTTAGTAACTTGTAATAGCAATGGCTATGATTTTAACAACTAATGGGCTTTTGGAAATTGATGCATTGCTTTGAAAGAGCCTCTGTGAAACGATGTCGTTGCACAGTGTATTACAAGGATATAATCATCCCCATAAACCCCGCTTACAGTAAGGGCACCAGTCACTCAAAATGGTGAAGAAGACAGACAAAGTCATGTCTGTTGCTCTGTGTTCCCATACTTTGGGCTTCCTGCAGCCATTTTAAAGGCGTGAATTTGACGCTATTGTACGAGCACGTTGATTTCCATACGCAGAAGTTTGAGTAGGAAATTAATATTTTCAGTTCCCTATAAATCTCCCTAGAGAGTCAAATAGAAAAATAAATTGGAGAGACTTGTAGCTCAGGGTTAAAATCAATGCTACTTCTCAAATTCCCACTTTTCAGGCTCATAATTTTAGCATCTTTGAATGAAGTAGATACCAAACGTCGCGTGGCTGCTGTCTCAGTGATCTTGCAAGTCGGTTGCAGTCTAGGTTGGTAGACACTGCCAGCTCTCTTCTTTCTTTACTCAAACCATAGTGAAAAGTTTCAAACAATCTTTGAGTTTAAAAAGCTTAAGAGGCAGGAACTAAACTCCCAAATTAAGGAAAGTAAAAGGAACCAGGGAACAATTTATACTTTGTCTAGAAATACGTATCCATTTAGAGTCTATATTTTATTGATTATCTTCCTTAGGGGCAAAAGGTTCCAGGTACGGGCTCAGTAGAGGAGATGAGTCCTCATCCCAGGACTGGGTTTGTGACTTGCCTACGATTTCCCATGTTCCCTTTCTTTCAGAATTCAATCGCAAAATTTTGAAATACCCCTGAATGTGTTCCTGCATGCTTTGGGATAATGTGATTTTCCACATCTGTCCGTTGAAGTACTTCCTATGGACACACAATGCTCTAAGTCCTCTCCATGCCATGCGGCTCTCAATGCCCTTAGAAGTAATATGTAATTTACAAACTATTTTCTAAGGTTGAGAATGCAGGTGTATATCACTGTATGCAAGAAAAACATTCTAAATGAGAATGAATTGTATCTGTTGCTCTCTTTCTCTGTAGTAAAAAAATGCCCTTCCTGTCCTTTTTCCTTTATTGATGAGGACTCTCAACTATATGAAAATTGAGCTGTAGTGTGTTTGATGATCACTGAGACCTTGTTGTTTGTAATAACAGGCTGTTTCTCAAACTGTCTTAAGTCTTTATAGTGAACACGCAATCAGCTTTCTCCTTTTAAGAGCTCGCTTGCCTCCAATAAGGTGTGACTCGGCGTTACCACTCATGGGTGTTTTACTTTCCAGCTCCAGGTGTTCCCGTGTGTAGGAAGCATCAGTCCTGCAACGAGGTACGTCAGCCAATGACTTTGTGATATGAACAGTCACAAACAGACAGAAATTGCAGAATATGCATTGACTCTTCATACGTGACTAGCTGGAACGGAGTGGGGTGTAGATGTGTGCTACGTGTTATCTTGGTCTCTGTACGGTCATTGTAGAGCTGTTATTGCCAAGGTGATTCTTTCAGAAGCTGAAGTGTTCTCCCCGCTCTGCCTCCCACGTTCGCACCTTAGAACATCTGTTATTTCCCTACATTTGACTTGTTGAGAGATTCTACTTCACACAGTATCACAAGGTTGGAAAGGACCTTCGAGATCATCGAGTCCAACCTATAACCCAACACCAACTTGGCAATTGTCATGGTTGGCCACATCAGTGCCTGGGGACATGAAAATGTACATTGAGAAGCTGTAATGTAAAGCAGTCTCCTTGAAGAATTAAAGGCAGCAAGAACTTATTTACCCTCCCTCTAACAGGTGCGAACCATGAATGGAGGTGAAGATAAGTACTCTCTCTGTGTGCTGTTTCTGATCATTAGTATAAACCAGAGTGTCTGGGAACGGAAGTCGATGACAAGACGTCACTTGTGAAATTCTCGTACTCTTTTTTGTTTAGTGAAATCAAAATAAGACTTTTTTTTCCTTTTCACAGAGAAACTGTGGGTTTTTCTCTTGACTTTGTTCTCATGATGACCGGTAACACGGCAATAGCACCAGGGCTGTGCCTCCCATTACAAATATCCCAAGGCAGCAATTTTCCTATAGAACTAGGATAAGGAAGTACATATCCATATATATATATATATATATAAAGTATATATACAAAACTTGGGTGGCATGGAATAATTTTGTGTCCTAGAATACAAATTTGAAATGGCAATGCTAAAGACCAGTTTATATTTTATTTTAATGTTCTCGTTATAATTAAAATACCAAGTGGTTGCAAACGGAGCTGGAGAACAAGTGCTGTGAGGAGAGACTGAGGGAGCTGGGGGTGTTCAGCCTGGAGAAGAGGAGGCTGAGGGGAGACCTCATCACTGTCACACCTGCCTGAAAGGAGGCTGTGACGGGGTGGGTGCTGGGCTCTGCTCACAGGTGACAGCGATGGGACGAGAGGAAATGGCCACAAGTTGTGCCAGGGGAGGTTCAGACTGGACATTGGGAAGAATTTCTTCCCTGAAGGTGTGGTCAGGGATTGGCACAGCTGCCCAGGGAGGGGGTGGAGTCGCCATCCCTGGAGGTGTTTAAAAGACAGGTGGATGAGTTCCTTAGGGACAGGGTTTAGAAAGTATACAGGTACAGTTGGACTTGATGATCTCAGAGGTCTCTTCCAACCAGATGATTCTATGAAAATATTCTTACCTTTCCTACCCCTCCAGAGTTCCCATGCTTGAATTCAAAGGAGGAAGATCCGAGTTTGGGGTTGGTTTGTTTGTTTGTTTTACTCTGCCGTAGGAGAAGGTTCAACTTTCTCTTAGCCCTCATCACAGAGTGGCATAAAGCGCACGACATGAAGTCATTTGGGAAAAGCAAAGACGTGGAGAAAGACAGCAAGTACTTGGTAAGGGGAGTCAAGGGTTAAGGCCTGGCACCACAGAACAGCTGGAATATGTTAGTTTTACAGGAAGGCAGCCCTGAGAGGGAGTGGGAACTGTCAGCAGGTGTCTGGGAATGGCTCAATAACTCAGTGGTGGGACTGGAGGAGAGCTCTGCCTCTTACTGCGATGGCTCGGCCAGTTTCAGCAAAAGCCTGTTTTTCTTCGTAGGCAGAATTGTCAAAGCTTGTTGAAGTAAATGTAGCATTTCTTTTAAATATAATGGTTTCTGGGTCCGTCCCCTGCTTGTTTTGACACTGGTTTTGGTTCCTTTATCTCTTAAAGGTTTGCCTTATTCTTTCTTTCGTGAGGGAGGGCTGCTAGACGGGCTTCAAAGTGTGAGACACCGATGTGTCCCTCAGAGAAATTGTCTTCAAGTCAGGCAGACGCTGTTCTGTGAGAGAAGCTGTAACAGACGAGTGTGGGAAGAGAGGTCTGCTGGGGTTTCTGTCCCTTCTGCATTAAGGAAAGCTCTGCAGAGACAGCTGCTCTCGACGCGGTGATGCTTTGCTGTGGTTTGCAGTGCCGGTCTGTGCTCTCCAGAAGTCCCGGCCACAAAGTGGGCTTTGCTCTGGGTGGCACTGCACAAGCACAAGAGGCTGTCCCCGGTCTGAAGACCTTGCAGTGTAGGTGTTAAACGAGGAATGACAGCAGGTGGACACGGAGACGGGGAAGCAGAAGGACCCAATGGCAATGTGAGTCTGGGAGCACAGCACAACAGTCTTCTCAGCGTTTAATTAGCACGGCGCTAAAACAGAGTCTGAAGGAAGGATTTGAAGGGAATAGGGTCCTGCACAGGTATTTCTGAAAAGCACCTCCCAGGTGTGAAGGGCAGTGAAGGATAAAGCGTAGGTGTTCTTATTTAACAGTCTAACGAGGTGGCATGTGGGAGGATTGGAAGAAACAGTACTGGAATAACCAAGATATGAGATGATGAGAGCTTGGAGAAGACTTTCATCCACATGGATGGGTGGGAAAGCTTCACCTCTTGCACTGAGCAGCAAGGCTCTGTGATCGTTGTATACAGCATTAGGAGAGGACCTACAGAGAAGTCTGAGTTGAAGGTGATGTCTGGAATATGTTCCAGTCCCTCACTAAACCTCATAGGAAAAAATTTCTTTCTAATATCTAATCCAAATCTACCCTCTTTCAGCTCGAAACCATTATCCCATCATCTGATTAAAAGCCCTTCCCCAGCTTTCCTGTAGCCCCCTTTAAGTACTGGGAGGCTGCTATAAGGTTTCTCAGGAGCCTTCTCTTCTCTAGGATACAATCCCAACTCTCTCAGCCTGTCCTCGTATGGGAGGTGCTCCAGCCCACGGAGCATCTCCACGAACCTCTTCCAGACTCGATTTAGCAGATCCACGTCCTTCTCTTTTGAGGACTCCAGAACTGAACGCAGTTACTCCAAGTGGGGTCTCCAGGTGAGTAGAAGAGGGGAATCCCCTTCGTTGACCTGCTGGTCACGCTTCTCTTCATGCAGCCCAGGATACGGTTGGCTTTCTGGGCTGCAAGTGCACACTGCTGGCTCAGCAAACGATAAGTTGCTTGGCATTTCTGATCAAGCGAAATACTGCTTTAAACTCATGTATAGATAACGAACCGGCAGCCTGCATTGGAGCTTTCATGACAGTAAGATAATAAACACCGACATGGATAAATTGTCATGAGCTGAACAAAAAACCCCCGTCAAATTATCATTTTGATGAGGATGGTGCATTCGGATGTAATGAAAACAAATGTGCTGGTGGCTTCTTGCAGCAGTAATTTTGCTGTCCAAGATGACAGAGTTAGTTCTGAGAAACTTTTTAATTGTTTTATCCACATAATGGCATACTGATCACTTTTATGTCACTGGGCAAGGAAATAATCTTAACAACAAAAGCTAGATTTCATGCTAGAGGTACCACTTTTATCTTTAATTCTTTATTTATGGCAGCACAAATGAAAATAATTGTATAGCATGATGACTGGCATGGTGAGATCCATATTGCCCGTGCGTTCGAGCTGGATGGGAGCCAAAACGGAGAGCAGGTACGTATACATGACTCGGCTTTGATAGGACAGTGTTGGCAGGAACCCTGGCAGGGTGGCCCTCTAAAATATCTCCCCTGAGCGGTTCAGAGGGTCTGCAGAAGATACGTGGCTTCACCACAGCTGGCCAGGATTCCCTCCAACGGCTCAGCAGGTGCCCGTTGCCACCTGTCTCTCTGAGCACTATGGATATCGTTGGATGAGCCAGAGCCTTGTTCCCAGATTTGTCCATCTCCTGGAGTCACTTAGGCTGGATGGTGGCGTTACAACAACATTTTGTGTGCTGTTGGCATCAGAAAAGATCTGCTTGAATCACTCTTTGATAGCTTGGTTAGATCTAGTTAAATCTTTGCTTTAGGTTTCACTAGGTGTCCAGAAAGTCAGCACATGAAAATGAAAGCAGACGGTGTCTCTTTCTTTATCCCAGGTTTTTGTGAGCAACACTGCATCAAATAGAAAGCAGTGACTGCTCATTGATCACCCACCTGAGCTGAATCTGCCTTGTTTTTATCATAGTTAAAAAGTTGAAAATTACAGATCATAAAAATAATATGAATAAATTACCCTCGGCTTCAAAAACTCATCTTGAAAATTACGGAAGGCATGTTTTTTAGAGTGTGTACACATTTGGAAAACACAGCAAAATATTTTGGATTATATTTGAAGAGAATGTATACATTTTGATGACTTTTCACTACTATTTCAGATATTTTTCTCAAACCCACAAGTGATTTTATTCACTATAATTTAGTAAAATGTGTTTTGTTTATGCCATACCTGTCTTTCCTTTTAGCAATATCAGAAGCGGAAGAGACCAACCAGTTTCTTTGTCCTTTAAAATGTTATGTTGCCACTGAAACTTTACAACACTCCACATTTCACTGATCCCCTTTTCTCTGCCATCTGTCGGACCTGGCCTCTTTCCAAGTAATACTGCTTTCCCAATGGATACGGTTGTCCTGCTGCAAGAGTTTTCATTCAAGGTAAGGAAAATTCACATGCTGCTCAGTTGTTGCTTTGATAGTGCACACAAATATTGAACGGCCATGTACACTCACAGTTCATAAATTCTAAGACGCACATCAAAACCCCTCTGTTTGTCAGAAACTCTCACTGGTGCTCTTTGTTGAAAACCTGACGGTGACTGGTAAAAATATTTGTGTTTTCTGTTATTCTGTGAGGTGTCAGTTTGTTTATTTGGACAATTACTTTATTATGGCATCTGTACAGTCTTCAGGGATGGATGTTTTGAAATCTGGTTGGCTGGTTAAAAAATTGTCAAGTTTTATACACAGCATTGCAGAAGTGTTAATTGAAAATTTTGGATACAGTTGTCTTAAAAGTTCAACGTGAAATGTTGAGAAAGGCAGCGTATTTTAAAAGCTGAGCACTTCGCCACGTGCCATTTAATGGGCTGTCAAGCTGGTCACAAAATCGCTCTTCTTGACCAATATCTTGAGAATTTTAGATTTATTTGAATTATATATTGTGGTCATATATTCTGTTAGGCATTGCATCGTATCCAAGGACATCAACAGAGAAATAGATCTAAGAAAACGCAATACATCGTTAAAATACATATGAAAAAGCATTGTATTTTTATGTGCACAAGTGCATTAACTGTTGGAAAGGTGGAGAGGTCTCATTTCCCCTTCTTCCTTTATGCTGGAATCACTTTCACGCGAGTAGTTAAATAGTGCGTTTTATAGGGAGCAATTGTAATAAAAACCCATGAGACACTGACAACTTCCTTTAAGAGGAGCACATTACATTATACTCCGAGCTATGCAGATCATCCCTGAGCAGTGATAGAGTTTCTTGTCAAACAATTAACTCTGTGTGTCCCAGAATATCTCACACACAACCTCACTCTCTTTTTTTTTTATTGCCGTTGTAGGCACTCCCACGGTTAAGGGAGAACGTGCTCTTTTGTTCTTGGAGAGATAGGAATGCTTTAGGTTATCCGTAGTCGTGGTTTCAAGGAGCGATTTCCATCCTTTCAACCGAAAGGCTGAACCTTTGGCTCAGGATCCATCGCTGTGTCGGAGTCAATTCCAAATCCTTGAGTAGGAGCTTGAAACAACCGTCTTGTCAGGCAGCCGGCGCCAGGGTTAACTCCGAATCCTTTGCGTGCTGGGACAAGACACGAGGAGCTCGGTCTGTGGTTTGAGGAGACACGTGGAGCCTGACTCAAAGGTGTCAGCACTATTTAAGTCTCCCCTAGGCCATAACATGAAGACTTTGCATTTCATTTACACAAATGCCCTCATCCAGTGCCCGGGCAGCGGAAATGTTGTATTTCCTTAGTATTTCCTGTTGTATTTCCGAACTGGAATTGCAGGAGTCGTGTCTGTAAGCCCGTGTTCATCTTTTGAGCTGTGCGGACACACTGAGAACGGCTGGCGAGTGGCAAAAGGGGAGCCAGGAGGGGCTGCAGTCAGACAGCCGGGGACACCAGTTGCACTCCGAAGGCAGATACGGTTGATACAGCTCCTGTGTTCAACACCTCCGTTCTGAGTCCCCACCTTGATAATTTAAAGAGATCTCCCAGGAGAAACAGAAATATTATTCATTTTCTGTTTCTTAGCTGGAATTCCAGCAGGTGTATTTCCTGCGCTAAGGTAGGGTTCTGTCACAAGGTTCTCCCTCCTCTCTTAGCTGTGAACGGCTTCAGTACAAAAAGCAATTTACGGTTTATTATTTTTTCCCACATGGCTGCGAGTTACTAATACGCTGTTTGAAAGATTTATTTCCCCCCGCCCCCCCCAGCGACCAGCGTTCAGTGTCACCTGCTGCATTCGTGTCTGCATTCCCTTCTGTGCAATTAGGATTTGGGGTTGCTGTATTTTCTTTACTAAACAAACGCTCAGCACCTACCTCTTAGCGCAGGGTGGGGCTTTACAAGCAGATGCCGTTTATTACTTTGCAAAAAAGAACCCAGACTGTAACTTGCATGAAAATGAACGTATTCTCATGTAAATTCCTCAAGAAGAAGCTGGCAGAATTAACCAGTGTGAAAACAAGGAGTCTGCTCACTTCCCCAAAGTTTGCCCAGAGGCTGGGAAGCAGCTGAATTTCTGGGTAATATTAATATCTTGTTTTTACTGTGAAACAGATGTGTGCTGCCAGACCTTTTTCCTCTGGCAGGAAAAAACCCACCCCCAAAACCGAGCATGTTATGCATGTTGGATATAAACAGAGTGCGATCAGTTCCGAACTTCAGCGAGCAACTCGGCCTTCCGTTTCTGCGAGATGAAAATCAGGCCTTGTATTTGACGAGGTCCGCTGTTATTGAATTACGTGGATGTGGTCAGAAAGCGCCCTTACTGAGCAGAATGTGGAAATAGAATAGCATAGCGATATTAAGCATGTTGTTTTGTTGCACGCGGTGTTTTCTGGATTAGCACTGTTTGCACCAAGCCCTGTGCTTGTAGACACATAACTTGGTTGCTAAAAATCGGCGTATGCGTGGAATTTAAAGTGTTTTGGTCTGTTTGGGGGAGATTCAGATAGAGATATTTGGAGAGAGGGAAATCTGGTTCACAGTTCTTGCAACAAATGACAAGTCGCCATCCCTGGAGGGGTTTAGAAGACGGGTGGATGAGTTCCTTAGGGACAGGGTTTAGTAGGGAGACAGGCACAGCTTCACTCGATGATCTCAGAGGTCTCTTCTAACCTTAGGATTCAGTGATTCAGTGCTGGTTGCGTTCGTAGACGTTTAGTTTCCAAATCAATAGGAGAAGCGATTGGTGTGTAGCACCGGGCTCGCCTTGTTGTTCTGTTGTTCCTGGCAGTGCTTAAACCATCAGTGTGCCAAGTCCCAAGGGGAAGGGGTGGCTGGGGGAAAATTACTGCGTTTCCTGCGTGCCCACCCCTCCAAACATGGGTGAACATGCTCGCTTCATGAGTCTGTGTGTGACCAACTTGGCTTTCATATTGGGTGTTCTTGTGGTAGAAGAAGGAGGTTGTGGTCAGGCAGGGATTGATCTCTTCTCTCAGGCGGCCGGTGACAGAACAAGAGGACTCGGTCTCAAGCTTTGCCAGGGGAGGTTTAGGCTTGACTTTAGGAAGAAGTTCTTCCCTGAGAGGGTGATTGGCCATTGGAATGCGCTGCCCGGGGATGTGGTGGAGTCACCGTCCCTGGAGGTGTTTAAGGAGAGACTGGAGGAGGCACTTAGTGACACGGTGTAGTTGACAAGTAGGTGTAGGTGTTGGTGTTGGGTCATAGGTTGGACTCGATGATCTCAAAGGTCTTTTCCAACCTTGTGATACTGTGAGACTGTGAAGACACTTTGCATGACAGCTATAGCAAACCCCTCAAAACTCCAGCCTGAATGGGCTCGTTTCCCCATCCCTTCCCCTCCCATCCAGTGTCGTGGCCGTTGGAGCACCGCTGCGTGTGTCCCACAGTGGCTCTGCCTCCTGCACTCCTTGTTGCCCCTCTGGGGCAGCGCTCAACAAAGCTGGGTGCTTCCTGACCCCTGACCTCGCAGCTGAGCCTGCGCCGACTGCTCTACCTTGTCACGTGGGGCCAGCAGGAGCCGAGAGGCTACAGCCCGGCACATGGGGCACCGCTTTCAGTGCAAGTCTTCCCCTCTGCTGAGCTGTGGTTTGAAAGGCTGTGAAAGGGAAGCCCCTCCCGCACCCAGAGCCACCCACAAAAATATTCTGAATAGCGAGGGCAGCAGAACACGTCAGTCACGCTACCCTTGCCCTACCCAGACATCTGTGAAGATTTCATGCTTCTGTGAGCAGATTCTCCAAAGGGCTGGATTGGGCTGCAAGTCTGTCAGGGAATGCTTCCATTTTCCCATCTTTTGCCTTTTTCTTGTGTGTTTTTAATTGGCCTTGGTGTTAAAAAATAAAATATATAAATAAAAAAGGCACAAATTAATAAAATGTGTAAACAACAGGAGGGGGCAGGCTTAAACTGACAAAAAGCAAGAAAATGAGGCTGGCTGTAAAGCTGGAGGTGCCGTTCGCAGCTCCTAGCGTGCAGGCAAGGCAGCACATATGGCACTGGAATCACCTGGAGCTGGGCCTCTTTGCACCTTGGCACAGGAGAGCAGGAGCAAAACAGAGGCACATTTTAACCCTCAGTTGTCCGGTGTCTGCCAAGGCTCGGCTTAAGCCTCTTCTTAGTCTTGGCTTCCAGTTCACAAATATAAGATACAAAAATAGAATCATCACCTGATCTCTTCTGTACTTAAACATGGATAGCAGTGCTTTTCTGTTGATTCCAACCTCTCAGTATCATTCTTCCTAGTGTTTAAAAAATACCCACGAATGTAATTGTACCTTTTCATATAGAAAAGTTGATTTTTATTATAACCGCGCTTCTTTCACGATGCTCTTTGCAAAAGCTGGTTCTGATATTACGCTTTTAAGTGAGCTTCACAGCGCGCCTTACAATCATTAATGAATCAGACTTTAGATAAAGACAGTGTAGGTATGGCAGCGTATCATTATACAGGGGAGTAGACTGAAGCACGAGGGTGTACATATTTACTACATCTCGCACAATGTTGAAGAAAAGATAGCTCTAAGGGTAGGGTGATGTTTTTACTCTTTATAGTGTACTTCTACTAAAAAGGCTCTCTGGAAAATTCATACTATTTCTAACTTTTGCTCAAAGTTGGCAAATGTTTTTGTTGAGAGGAAATGAAGGCAGATTTTTAAAAATGTCAGAACATCTGATAATTGAGTATTTGACCGCATTAAGGGTTTGGGGTTTTTGTCTTTTTTCTTTTTATTCTTTTTGGTTTGGTTTGGTTTGTTTTTTTTTATTTTGTTTATTTTTTTTTGTTTGGTTGGTTTGGTTTGAATTGGGTTTTTTTTATCATGGTATTTTTCCTTTATTTGGAAAAAGGAGAAGCATAAAAATCTTCAGAATGAAAAAATACTTTCAGGTTGATGCCTGTTGATGGGGTTTTTTTATACAAAAGCTCCTCCTCAAAGCCCAAAATTCAGCTGCTTCTGCCTCCCTTCCTGCTCCAGAAATGCAGATGCTCGAGTGCGTCCAGAGGAGAGCAACGAGGATGGGGAAGGGCTGGAGCACAAGCCCTGTGAGCAGCGACTGAGGGAGCTGGGGTTGTTCAGCCTGGAGAAGAGGAGGCTCAGGGGAGACCTTATTGCTCTCTACAACTGCCTGAAAGGAGGGTGTAGTCAGGCAGGGGTTGGTCTCTTCTCTCAGGTGACCGGTGACAGAACAAGAGGACACGGTCTCAAGCTTCACCAGGGGAGGTTTAGGCTGGACATTAGGAAGAAGTTCTTTACTGAGAGGGTGATTGGCCATTGGAATGCGCTGCCCGGGGAGGTGGTGGAGTCACCGTCCCTGGAGGTGTTTAAGGAGAGATTGGATGAGGCTCTTAGTGCCAGGGTGTAGTTGAAAAGTAGGAGTAGGTGTAGGTGTTGGGTCATAGGTTGGACTCGATGATCTCAAAGGTCTTTTCCGACCTTGCGATACTGTGATAGATTTGTCGTGTTTATTCAGCTTACTCTGCCACAGATCTCCCAGATCCCACTAAGTATGTGCATCTCTAGTCAGTTTTTCTGTCAAGATTTATATGTTTTTCTGTATTCCATGCACTTTTAGCACAAAGTGGGTATTTGTTATTATACATCAGGATCTGAAGAGCAAAACAATTTTCAGTGCTTTATTTTACAGTGATATCATCACTGCCACAGGCTGATATTGCACAGGCATACGATTAACTGCCATCTTAAATGTAAGATTTCAAACTTATGGGAATAATTATATGTACTTTTAGAAAATGAAATAAGCTTATGCAGATATTTTCAAAATATTCCTAGAAGAAGGAATCAGAAATGTCCAACAGCGTGTGTGCGTTCAGAGCTCTTAAGAATGCTTTTTGTGCTTAAAAGCTGAGAATTCCTTAGAGCCCTAGAAAACAGCGAAGCTGTTAAACAACGAGACTTTACTTCTGCACTGATATTTTCTCAGTGTAAAGAAAATTTTAAAATGTTGCTGTATATTGGGGTAGTGTGATCAATTTGATATTTAATTTGTATAGAAAAATAAAGAAAATTTGATGTTTTATATTTGAAAAAAAAGCAGTGAGCTAAGAACATAGCGAAGCCTATGCTGCATGAATCGTTGGGAAAGAAAATGTGGATGTTCAGCCGAGACAAGGAAAGCCCTGACGTTTTGGCTGTAATTAGCAGTTATTTGGGAAAACGACTCTACTTTTGCAAATGGTTTGTTTGCAGCAGCTGAAATACGATTAATCACAATCGTCCCATAATCAAACTGCTGCTACAGTCTGCTTTCTAAAAATAGCTTTACTACAGTGAAATTGATTTCAAAGTTATCAGGAAAGAAGGTTTAACTATAAGGAGGTAAAGTCAAGCTGCCTCTGCCTGTGTAGACTGGTTTTAACAGACACAAATTCTTCTGAGCGCTGGACAGAAGGCAACTTCAGTCTGAAAGCTCCGCAGCTGCTTTAGTGCTGCTTTTTTTCCTCAGCTAATAAACGCTGTGACGATGTGGGGCTTTTGGACCAAAGCTGACTGGCATTTGACTGCCCTGCAGCAAAGAGCAGAGGAACTTGTTTCGGAAAATCAAACACAGTTGGATTTTCAGCCAAGGTGTTTCAGTGAAGACTTAAATTCTTGAATCTGACCCTGACCGCTGCAGCCTCACTTTTGTATCTGCACTGAGTTTGTGACCCGGTGCCAAGTAACCCTTTCTTTGGCAGCGTAAAGTCACTACGTTGTCGGGTTTGCATTCTATAGCGCTCACTTCTACGGCTTCTTTTTTTTCTTGGTAGTTGCTATTAGATTTAAATTTTGTAACTCTGTGGGCGACTGCTTGAATTAGGAAACTGAATTTTCACTTTGTGAAGCTTAATGGAAGAAAAGCTGTTGAAGGACAACTGAATTATTGAAATTTCCTGCCTGAAATCTTAGAGAGAAAGCGAGGGAAAGATTCTCAGAGAGAGCCCTCTCTGAAGGGGGTAGGTATGGGAAAAAAATGTGTGACTTTAATGCCTGCAGATTCCTGACGGAGCACCCTCGTTCCTGTACGGGAGAAGGTACAAGGAGTAGTTGCCAACGCTAACGCTGTTTCACAAACGGCACCGAAGCCAGAGTTTTGTAGCCAGCCCAGACTCTTTCTAAGTGGGGAGACACTTTTGGTTTGTCTCAATCTGCATGTTTTTAGCAAACACACCTATTTCTTGGGGGGGGGGGGGGGGGGGGGGGGGGGGGGCGGGAAGAGAAGGCATCTTCTAGTGTTAGTGCTGCCAACGAAGGCACTGACAGCGACTGAAGTCATTTTTGCTGAAATCACCAAAATTAAACATTTTATTGGTGAAACAGGATAGAGGAAGCTTTGATGTCTCAAACTCTTCTGCTGTTCCCTAAAGCTTTTCACAGCAGTTGTTGACCCTCTCAGCTGCTGAAAACAACGTCTGGGAGTCAGGAAAGGTGTTTGGTGAAGAAGTTCAGGGCATGAGAGAAGAGTTTCACGGGCACTGGAAGGCAAACAGAGGAATGTAAACACAGCCCACTGGATTGCGACAGGTTAGAAAATACAAATGCTCCAACTTTTCCGTAGAGCTCTTTCTGTGGAGGGAACTGTTACATGCATTACATTGCATGTAATGTATTTTATTTTTTTATTTTTATTTTATTATATTATATTTATTAATGCATGCAATGTAATTTATTATTTTATTTATTATTATTATATATAATTTATTATTATTTATTATTATTTTATTATTATTTTATTATTACACGATTATATTTTATTCATTAACATATTTTACTAAATTATACGCCTTTCTGCTTATTTAGCTTACTTTACTTAAAAAAATTGTTTGAAGCTGGTGAATAATAACACTGAGGGACATTGAAGGTCCAAAAACACCGTGGAAAAGAGGTATTCAAATTTAGGTAAATGAGTCATTATCAGGGTGTGTTAGGATCTGGTGCTTTTGGCTTCTCGTGTGCTTTGGGAACACCAACATGTGACCGAGGACTCCTGTACTGCATGAAAGTTGTAAAGCGCGCTTGTACCTCCCACCAGTGCTGGGAATTTCTTAGGGACAGGGTTTAGTGGGAAGACAGGCATGGTTGGTCTCGATGATGTCAGAGGTCTCTTCCAACCTTCTGATTCTATGATTCTAAGTGAAGAATTAGTTAACATTGAGTTGCTGAAATTTAGGCAACACGTTGGAAGTACGAAGCTGACCCTTCGCCAGAGATTTGAAATCTTAATTTTTCTTCCTTCCAGCTCATCCTTTTTAACATCCTGTTGGGTTTTTTTAACCCATACAAAACTGTAAAATGTAAACACTTTTCTATTGACAAGATACAATGATGTCAGTAGTAAAAGAAGTGTTGATGTGATAGGCTAAATTACCATGGAAAAGCATTTCTGAATTATTCTGTGTTATTTCTTTACTGGGTAGGGTGTGGCAAATAAACCCCACTCATTCACTTTCACAGACAGCACCTTCTTACTTCTTTCGCAGCGAAGCTGAGAGCCATATTTTGCTGTTGTTTTTTGGCGTTGTTGCTTTTTAAGTGACTTGTCTGGGACTTCTGTAAAATGGAAAAATGTTATTTTAAAACTGGAATAGTTCCTCCAGGTGAAGTCCAGTGCAGTTTTCTAACATTATCCTATGTGGCAAATTTCTTGTGACCACCTCTGTGTGAGGTGAGAGGTGAGCACAAATGAAGGAGGTGAGGGTAAAAGATTTATAACCCAAATAATACCTGGACACCTACTTCCACCTATACCAGACTATGCTGTGCTTCAATAACTCGGGTTTATCTTCTTGTTAAAAAACAGGTGTGGATTTTCTCTTCTTAACCGTTACCTTGCAGGTCTGGTAGGTTGGCTGGGAGGCCAGCCAGGCTAATAAACATACGTGCACGCTGTTTTATATATGATGAGCGGTACAGGGCTTAGTTTTGCTTTCCTCCAAAAGAAATCTTTTTGTGTTGTTTATATTTTCACTTAATAACAAAACCTTGATTTGGCTTTCCCAGTATGGTTAGCTCATATGTGACACTTCAGTCACTCCTGTACCACCACTGGCTCTTGTTGTTCCAGTGAACCCTTTCACTGACGTTATCAAAGCTACTTGCAATGCTTGATCGTATGTGAATTGACACAATAGCCTACAGCCTATTTTGATTCCTTTTATTCCGTAGATTTTTGCCGATGCAACTTGTAATAATTCCTACGAAGCTGTCACAACCTGTTCTATCAAAATTCCTTACAGATCCTGTTGTTCAGGGATCATTGAGATGATAGATTGCTATGGTCTCTCTTGCTAATGTGTGCTTAGGGAGTCCTTCATTTACACAATAGACTTATTCAATTTTTGGTGAAATGTGATTATTACTCTTGCACAGAAGAGACTTATTCAATCCAGACATGGCTTGCTTGGTTTTTTTTTAAAAAAAAATTATATAAAAATACTTATCCTTCTGAGAGTGATGACAAACCCCTACTTTTTGCCTTCCAGACTAAGTGCCTTTACCTTGCCGTTCGAAGGACTGACAATTTCACATAGCACCAGACTGTCAGTAAGGGCTGGCAAGAATTCCAGCTGCCATGGAAGCAAATCAAGGCATGACTGATGGCTCGGGGTGTCTGGAATTCATGGAAAGTCGACTGGAAAGTAAGCTCTGGTTCTACACAAGTGAATTCTTCTCTTCTCCAGCTCAGCTGTGCTCATTACATTCCCAGCTATGTGGCAGAAGTGAGAAAGGTCCAGTACTGGTCGTTCAGCTGGGAAGGGAGACGATTTTAAGCAAGCTACTGTTTGAAAGTACCCACTACCTGGTAAAACTGTAGTCTAAACCTAACAGGTTTTTATCCATAGCAGTTTTATTCAGCCCTTTTTAAGGAGAATGGTGAAATTATTGCTATTTTTTTTCTTACTCAACTGTTCCTTTTATGTTATTATCTTGATTATAATGTCATTTCTTGGTGAATCATCTGTGCTGTAATTGGGTAGTGGTGGGGTGAGCATCTAAAACCAAGAAGGAAAAATATAGAAGAAAATTCTAGGCGTAATCCTGCCAATGTTTGTTTCTGTCTCATTCTCTGTAACGGGACGAGGCATGGCAGTACCTTAAGTAGTTCATAGGATTGAGCCCCGTGCTTGAGTCAGGAGCCTCGTAGACTCTCCAAGCACATGGGTGGACATGAAATGAGGGCTGCAGGGAGGTCTTGGGAACTGCTTTATTTGTGAGCTCAACAACTGATATCGGGGTTGCAGCCTGCACTTGGTGCAATATCTGTTATTTACGGTCTCGTATTCTCAGCTATACTTTTAGCTTCAACCGGGCATGTGAAACCATCTGCCTTAGAGAAAGAATCTAAATAAGTGAATTGTATCATTCAATTTCAGGGGATTTATCCACCCTATCTTGTAATTTTTACTGACATGAGTAATCTTTATTTACACGTCCTTAATTTGAATGGGATTACTTGCGTTAGTATTAATGTGAGTAGCAGGTACAGGATTAGTTCCTGTGTTTGTCAGTGGTGCCAAAAGCGACAGAATATACAATAATTTGGTTACACTTTCAATTATAATCTGAAATTAAAGAGCTTTATTTTGGAGCTGTTGATCTGAATAGCAAGTATTGATACTTGTAATTGAATTCTGAGATAGAACTTTCCATACATTTGTAATGCAGGAAGCTCTCTCATTATGTGAGATTCGCTTGGCAGATGAATGGTCACCACTTAGCGACAGTATTAAATCCTGCATTTCACGAGTCAAAAGGACTGGAATCTGCTTCTAAGGTAAAATATTTAATCTATTTCATATCTCAAAATTCAATAGTCTGAAATTGCTAGGTAGGGGAATGTTTTGATAAATATTTGAGTACGTGCTGTGATTAATTTGTATTAAAATTATACTTTGAACTAGTGTAATTCATGTTGGTAAGACCACCTGAGGAGGCAGGCCCTCATCCTGAAAAATGCTCCAGGCAGACCTCCGGTGAAAACTTAGCTGCCTTGAGCAATTTTCTGGACTTAGAGCTAAAATTTGATATAGTGTGAATAAGGGTGGCAGAATCAAAATAAATGATGCTGCAGCATCTGTTTTCTGCACCTACAGACTGGTTTTTATCTTTCTTTTTTTCTCTTCGCACTTGTATTACTTGTTGGGGTTTTTTTTTTAATTTATTTGGATCTGGTCCAGATGCAGATTTTAGCCTTCGTGTGATTAAACAGAAAACATTGGGAAATGAATAATTTTGGCAAATGTTCTTTTTCAATGCCCAAGTCTTTTGTTGCTGGATAGATTTCTCAACTTCTATATAAAGCTTTCTTTCATGTGGAGTAAACGTCTCCTCTGTAAAGGAGTGGGGAAAGAAAGTCTGAAAAATATGGACAAATGAGATATATCTCCTCAGCCGCAACTGAAATCAACGCTAGTAGCTGAAAATCCATTTACAGCACAACCTTGCAGTAGTTCGAAGACAAGATACATATCAGTTACTTTTTTTTAAGATGACCAAAATGTGACAGTGGATTTTGGACTTCTTGGAAAGAATGCAAGATTAAGGTATAAATGAAGGGGTTCTAAGCCTAGAAGCTCACCTGTTCTTCCTTGTTATATCAGGTAGTCTATGGGAATGTATTACTCTTCCAGACAAAGCTGTAGGCATCCTGGCTGCTACTTAATATACAGAAACACTGTAGAAGAATAAGTAAATTACATATGAAAAATTATGGAAATGGTTTGACATTCTGGTAAAAATAGGAGTTGCTGTTGGATGAACAATAGGCAGTCTGGTAGAGTTAGATAATTGTCTTAGCATCATTAATAGCTCAAGTTAGAAGACAGGATTTAGGAAATTGAAATTGATATGTCCAAATACTGAAATGAAGAACAAGATTTGCATATTTTTGATAGCACACTCATTCAGTATTCGAGACGTGTGCTCATCTGCAATAGAAGAGAGGAGACCACCGTAGACTGCAATGATAAAAGCAAGGGCAAAATTTGGCTGGGACTCAAGGGGAAACGACTAATCTTTCTTAATTCATTCTGAATCTGGACACTCAGAGCTCAAATACTCTGACTTACATGAAAATGTCTTCTTTGGTCCCTCAGCTATTAGAAGTCATAATAATGTGAGATCAAAAAAAGAGAAAAATGTTTTAAACATTAGTCTTTGAAATAAGTGGTTAGAAACTCCTGTTGAAAGAAGGTACGGAAAATAAATGATACCCAACCAGACTCTTTATTCCGAGTTGCCAGGGAGTTAGCCACAAATCTCATATTAGTAAGCCTTATATAGTCAATGAGGGTCACCAAAAATCATTTGGAGCTGTGACCCTTCATCTCATGTAAAGTCTGGAAATTTTAAAGAAAACAACAATCAAAATAGTGGGAAAAATATATAGTATCAAAATTGGTAATGTATGAGTAAACAAGCCAAATAACTAACGAAATTAAAAACATGATGGAAAAGAGAAGATTGGGGGAAAAGAGGCGTTTGAATACGTTGAGTTATGTGAGACTCTAAGAAAAAGTACGCAGGGTTTCATAAAACACAATTTGTTGAGAAGCTGAAGGAAAAGGGAAAGAAAAGGGTCCGGTGTAATTGCTGTGAGGAACAGCTTCCTACTGAGACAGATGAGGTTCACCATCAGCACTGTACAAATGCACCCCAAGAAATACAACAAACACCAACAGGTAGATACGTCACAGCATTTTGGATTTTGTAAGCACTCATAATGGAGAAGAGATAAAGGGAGAAGTGGGGGAGAAGGGAAGGAAAACACGGGAGAAAATGGACATTGTATTGTGGTTGAGGAAGGAAGTGGCTGATTTGTAGGATGTGGCTGCCTGGAGAACATCAGAAGCGTGTCCTCTCTCTCTGTTGAAGGGGGATTGGCACAGCTGCCCAGGGAGGGGGGCGGGCTCGCCACCCCTGGAGGGGTTTAAAAAAATGGGTGGACGAGTTCCTTAGGGACAGGGTTTAGTAGGGAGACAGGTACGGTTGGACTCAGTGATCTCAGAGGTCTCTTCCAACCTTATGATTCTATGATTGTGATGAAAGTCATCGTCACAGGGAGAAGCTCACGTTTTACACCATGGATATTTTTATCCAGCAGATATGTTCAACAAAATAACTCACTAGTCCCATAAAACACATTATAATGAAATATAAACATAAAATAATTATATCTCTGATATAAATGTTGTAGATTCAAGTTCTGTCTAATTCATTTCTGATACGTCAGATTTCAAACCTGTTGTAGGATATTTCAGAAGGAAGAGAAGGCCATTACCACCTGCATTTCCTTTAGTTTTACACGCGGCAGGTGCTTATGACCCTTATAAAACCTCACCCAAAGTGGATAAAAGCTCTCTCCACAGAAGGTGCTGTTTAGAAATGGTCTTCCAGAGAGGCAAGCAAGTAAATAAACAGTTGTTGATAAAAATCTCTTGGCAAACATTGAAAAGGAGGCAAGGGTTTGCAATGCACGTGAAGCACGGTGACGTTAAATGTGTCCAAACGAAGGTCACGCCCTCTTCACGTCTGCAGTTGCTGAAAGGCTCAGAATGTTATTTTATGTCTATGGTCAGACTGGGCCCTAATCTCAGACTCTAGAGGAAAACCGAAGTTAATCGAAGACCAACTATTTGCTTTTAAGTGCCGTGCAATGGCATGCGTTGCCAAATGACGGCATTCGTTTTTAAAGCTTTTAAAATCTAGGAAAAATTTCCTCTTTCGAGGCAATTCAGCAACGATGAAGTCAATGTAGCTGTTACAGCAGGGAGCAAACTTAGATGCTCCGTGGAGTCTTCCAGTTTTTACGGATGCCGTATTATCGGAACCTGTGAAGAGACATAAACAACCAAGACGCAAAGTTCTAGCAAAGAGTAAATTGTGTGCAAAGCATTCATATTGTGAATTGCTTATAGGCAATGTTACCTATTTACGGTGACATTTCACTTAAAAAATTTAACTGCTAAATTAAGCTGGCTTTCTGCCATAAAGAGCACATTTACGAGCAATGTTTCACAGGCTGTCAAAATTGGTGATTTAATACACAGGCTATCTTTGCAGCTGTGTAGCAATTCAGAAGCACAATTTAATGTCATTGAGAGAGTGCTTAAGCTCTCAAAACTAATGAACTTTGTAGCATCTGAGAGTAAAAGATATTTCTCTGAGTACAAAGCAAAAGAAGCTACAAAAAAACCCCGCACAACGGCTTGCCAGAAGGGCAAACAGCGGGGGAACGCAGGTAGAGGTTTTGAATAGATGCCAAAAACTAGAAGGCACAACAGAGATAAATAAAATACACTGTGAAGATGCAATATAATAAAATACTGTAATTTGGGCTGTCAGCGTGAATGTAGTGAGTTCAGAATAGAACAAGTGAGTTAGCTTTTATGGGATATTTAACTGCAAACTGCCAGAAACCGAGGCGGCTGCTGGCAATACATATTCAAATACAGCAAACGTGTTATTGGGGAAAATGATATAAAATCACACTATCAACTTTTTGGTTGTATTTCTTGAATTTGTCCGTAAGGCGTCTGTAAGGTTGCAGGCTTGGAATGCGGAGAAGCGGCAGTTTCAGTGCCGTTTTTCCACAGTATCTTGGGAATAATTAGAATTACATTTAAATAGTATTACATTTAAAATGTATTCGTGTGAACAAACTGGATTGTCACAGATTCAACAGCTAAGAATTTCTGGGATTACCTCCCCCGGCATTTTTTCCAAGTGGTGTTCACTGGAAGGTGCAACCAGAATTCTGTGTTGTCTACCAAGGTCTCGGAAATTGTTTGGGTACGTGGGGAACGCGTGAGCGATGGTTGTGCAGTGCGTTGGGACAGCTCTTCTCCCATGTCTGCCAGAATGGTCGCCTTGGAGCTTCTCTCAGAGCCACTCCTACAAACTGAGCAAAAATTAAGTTTAATCTACTAGCTAGTAATAGAAATAATTCATATAACTATTTTCACGTATATATTTTTATATATAAACAGTTATATTTTCTTCTTTGTTTATTTTTCTTCCGTGCATACTAAAGGCACATAGATTTCTTTCCGTTATTTTTGTTTTCCCATATTTGTTTTTTAATAGCTTTATTAAACTCATTCCCACCATTCAGCTCTTAATAATCCCTTCCTCAATGCCATTACATTTAATTCAAAACGTTAATCTTGCATATGAAAAAGCAATAAACATGTACTGTACCATAGAATCATATTTTACAGTTCTAATGCAATTCTGAGTTTATGTTTCAAGCCAAAAAGGAAAAAAACCCTACCAATTAATTAGTAAAAAAATTAGAGGATATTTCTATATTTCTGTTTTTCTGCATTTTATATTATTCTACATTTCTATTTTTATTTTAACAAAATAACTGCTTGGAAAAATGCAGGACTTGGAGTAAGATGCTTTAGAATAAAATGGCAGATCTTTCTTTATTTTTCAATGAATTTTCTGAAAATTTGCAGATCTTTATTAATCAACTGGAAAGGGATTCCGGTTCCTGTTTTTATCCCAGTTTTGCTGTTCTTCTGTCAATGTTTGATGAGGAAAATACCCGCTACAATGAGATTTTTTGAGAATCAAAGATAGTAAGCAGGGAAAATTTCCCTTCTTGAATTAAATTTATTATAATATATTTAATTTTCATTATTAATATATTTTAATTCCTTGTATTATTTATTGATTTCATTGATGGACTACATCTTATGAATAACATAATTAATCATATTTTTTCCCCAGAGAGATAGATTTAATTTGGATTGGTATTTGATACCAGTTTTAAATAATTAGCTAGATAGCTTAAATGATACTTTTTATATTCTTTACAGTTTTATATGCAGTCTCGGGAACACAGTAATTTTCTTTGCCTGTTTTCTGGATAATAGCTACTGATTTTCTCTCTTACTGCTAGACACGTGCTATATTTTCAGAGAAGTTTCGTTCCAAGGGCTTCTTTTGTTCTCTGCTGTGCAGTGTTTTTAGTAGTATCGCTGTTCTGCGAGTACATTCTTATGCATCCATTATATTCTAACCAGAGGAGCAATATATATTTTATTTTTTCCTATTTGTTTTCTCATGTTGGTGACAGAAATTGAAAATCTTTTCTCCTTGAAAGAAACATAAAGATGCTTAGGACAGTTCTTCATTTTTCAAGCCGGCAATGACTAAGCTCTAAGAGATGAAATTTGGTGTGGTGGGTGACTCTGCTTCTGAACTAATCTGAAAGTAAGGAAACCTATTTCCACACAAACGAAACCCAGCCAAATTATTTAGGAGAACAATGAACAGAATTTCAAACAAACCTGCAGTGGATTTGTGCCGATCTCAAAACGCTGCCATGGATTTCGGAACACTTTCATTAACTGTCAGTTTTGGCACTTCTGGTTTCTAAACAAAACCAAAATCTGAATTCTTGCAATGTCATGAGACGGTTTCGCGTAGTATTGAAAAGCATTGCTGGATTACGAGCAGATTTCAGGGGAATTTCATCATTTAGCTGATTCTTAGGAAATTTACTGTACCATTTGGAGGATTTGTGATATTTTGCCAATCCTTCAGGCTTCGGAAGGGACTTATTTCTAAATTCTCTCTTTACTGATCAAGTTTGTGATGATACCGATTGCCTGTGTGGAAATGAGGCACTAATACTTCAGGGTTTTGCAAATCATGTCTCCCTACGTGAGGATCTGAAAAAGGAGATACTATAAAAGGAATCTGACAGAGTAGAAATAGTAGCAGGAAACGGGGAGATTTTAAAAGGCAGATGCTCTTGTGAACCAAAACACAAGTTCTGGAGCCTGCTGAAAGGTTCACGAGAAATTTAAAAATACTTGAAATCCGAACACTTCCACATTTTATTTCATTGAAATTCAAATTATGTTAAACTTCCGCTTTGAAATGAAAATGCAGATGCTCGGAATTCTTTTTTTTTCCCCACAACTAAATTACCTTTTGATGCAATTGGGTGAAAGCAAAACCCTTAAAGGATAAAATGGAATTGGACAAGAATTTGACGGGCTGTCTCCAGTTCTTTAGAACCCCAATGGAAAATAATTACAGGAGAGATTTCATAGATGCTGATGTAGCCAGTGGCGTTCTGGTTCTATTCCCTGTCTCTGAAAGCTCAGATCTGCACACCGTTATATAAGCAATTACAGGACAAATAGGGAAATGTTCTCAAAGGATGCTTTTTCATTTTTCTAAACTGTTCCATGCGCATTGAGCATGCTTGAAAGTATCCTACTATTTGAGCTTTTGAATTTTTTTATTTCCCTGGTTTATACAAGGTTTGTGTGGAAGGGAGGGACATTTCTTCACAAAATAGGAAGAAACTTGTTCTCTCTAAAAAAATATCTGAAGAAAGAGCAATAGACTTGCCAGTTACAGCAGAAGTCAGGTTTCAGAATGGTATTAAAATAAGGGTCAAACCCTGCATGGTGACCAACCACGTGAGGTCTGGTGAATCTGCCCTCTCTGTGGGCCTTGCGACTATCCAGTGATGTCCTCATTTATGTTTCCAGCCCACTGCTTTGGTGTCATCCATCCGTTTATCACTGAAGTTTTGGCAAAGGAACGCCCTGCAATTCTCCTCTTCAGCAATAACTGCACTTGCCTGCAGTCAGCGGAAGGGTTCGTGCTTTCTAGATTGGTGGATGTTTCACGGAGGGAGAATGAAAGTATCTTGATGGAGCACCCAAAACTCCTCTGCCACCCAGTGCAACTTGTCCCAGGGAGCCCTTGGGTGTTCTGCCCAGAGACAGGACTTTTTGGCTCCCTTTTTAGCCACTGAGAGCGCATTTGGTGCTGTAAGCGCAGCTTCTACAAGGGTAAGACCGGCAGTCTCTCACCAGCGATGTTTCTGTTTAAGCCAAGGAATGGACGTGATGCACTCTATAAAAACGTGCCAGGGACCACAGGCAGGTTCAGATGGGCTCAGGAGTTGGGAGAGGCTTCCCAGGCACGGAACACGTTTTAAGCACGGGAATCATCTGTAAGTATTGCTGTAAAACGTACAGCGGGGCTTGAAACACTTCAGACACTTCCTGAAGTTCCAGCCGCACCGTGTACTTCCAAATGGCAGTGAGGTGAAATCCCTTTTGTCTCTGTAGACTTTTGCAGACAGAGGAAACATCCGATTTTGCAAAAATGTGAGTATTTATTGGAAGGATGGATTGACCTTATGAAGAGATGAACCCCTGCTGGACACGGGACTTAAAGCTTGTCTGTACCTCAGACCTCAGTGTAATCATTCTCTGGAATTTGGATAATACGAACTAATTTTAATCAGAAAGTAAAGCAATAGCAAATTTCACTGCATGACATTAAGGGTTCCTTTTAGTTGTTCTAGCAGTTATCTTGGTTGACGGTAAAAATTCTCTTTCGTTCTAGAGATGAGCGCAAGTTATGTATCAAACTTCATAAATTTTTACTTCAGGGTACAAAAACCATGTAACAGGATTGTGTATTTCTGCTACAAGACGTATTCCCCGAGAAGCAGTAGTTGTTTAAAGTAAAAGAAATGCTATTTATATTTATTTTATAAAAAAAGGATATTGTACATGGGATCTAAATGAAGTGACTAGAACTGCAGGATACAGATGGCAAAGAGTTGTAGCGCTTGCTTTCAGGAGGCTGATGTAAATTCCGCTTCTGTAAATTCTGTAGTCGCGCTGTGGTAACTTGAGAAAGCTTTTTAGTTGGCGTCCGATTGCCTTCTTCTGAATAACAAAAACTTTTGTGACTCTGTATCTTTCTGTTGTTTCTCCAGGGAGTGTAATATCTTGAGATTTTACAACGTACTTCTAACACCAAGCAGTTGCAGTGCTCTCACATGGCAAGACTCACACTTTACAAGGTAAATAAAGACGATCCTTTTTGACAGATCTGTGTGAATGTAAGGACACACAAGAAAACTGACACAACCATAGTAATCTCTTCAAATTTTCAACTACACTAAACCAAACCCAAACTGTGTTCAACTATTTTTCCCAATTATCTCGTCTTCTGGGTGGTTGTTATTCTGTAGTTTGTAGTTAGTCGTACATTGTAATATATTATTGAGTGTACGTATGGGGGGTTTTGAGTACGAAACGGTGACTTCTAATGCAACACTTTGGAAATGCATGGACAGAACTAATTCCTCTTATCAGGATATACAGGAAATCAAGCAGAAGAGGCTTATTAGATTAGAAATAGATGATGAAACTTCTCTCAGTAGGCTGGTTGGAATGCTTTTCAGGGACTGGACTGAAATCTCTGGGTGATTTTAGTCCAGTTCCCAGAGACATAGAGTGTCAAAACTACCGTCACTACGGTAGTGAGTACTGACTGGAAGGGCCACAGCCACCCCTCTAGAAACAAATGAAAAAATAACCTAATGAGACTTCCTCCTGCTGATGAAAATGGCATCTCAGGAAGCAGGCAGATATATGTTGGATTTTCCTACAAAAGTTAATATGGACCTTTTTAATCCAAAAGTTGTGATGTCGGACTGATTTTTAGTGACAATGTTTGCACATGGACAGCCAGTAAAAGACACTTTCCTAAGGTCTGAACAGACTGTTGTATAACAGGAATAATCTGATATCACCCAGATTTAAAACGGGGTAACATCCACATTGGGAATTGTACCAGTTTGGCTGCATTGCCTGTGCACTATAATCTGGTTATTTCACATATAAGCTATGGCAGAAAGGCAAAAGGAAGAGCTGCTTTTGCCCAGATGTAGGAGCATGGCATTAGATGTTTTTAAAACTAGAAGTCTGAGTATATTTGATTTTTGTCCTTTTTTCCTAAGGGGAAAGCTCAATTGGTTATTGCAGCGTAACAGGTAACCTCAGTTTTGGTACAATTGATCTATCAGGCTTTTCTGACTAAGCAGACCGAACAAAGAAGGAAGGAATCTGATCAAAACTATTTCGGATACCTTAGAAGGAATAAGATGTTCTTCTTATTCTCCTTACACTGCAGATTTAACTGTAATAACAAAGCTGTGCCAGATGCTGTGGATGACCGTGCTGCAAAGAGAAGCAGAATGCATGAACTGGAGAGTTCTGACAAACAACTGGTATCTCTGACTTGGCGGGGTGCGGATCTCTGGGACTGTAATGAGCACACAGGGAGACCTTGTTTAAAATGTGGGTGAGAGAATCTGAATATTCAAACATAATGTGAAATTGGATGTTGTATAGATACAGTCAAACCCTCTTTCTGTTGAGAAAGTCTCCAAAATCCTTTCTTCTATCCTTTGATGACATAAAAAGAGAGAATCTATCAAACTACAGAGTACGATTCAAGAAACAGTAGAACAGATCCACCAGACCATCCATACGATAGAGGGCCAGTAAATATTTTTGTCCATGGAGCAGCTATTGTAAATACTTAGGAAAACCAGGATTAAGTAAAAACTAAAACTGTTTTCGAATATTTGCATTTGCTGATGCGAATCTAACTCCAATGGGAAATAGCTTTCAGTAATTAGTTCCAGATGTACTTGTAAAAGTTACAATGAAGAGGTAATTATGTTGTAAATAGTGGGAATGCTTCTCTTCATCAAAGTGAAAGTTCTTTTATTCCTGGACGGATGAGTTAGCTGGGACCAGAAATCTGTGCTGGGAAGAGCAATTCTAAACCCCTGTTACTGATTCTCTAAATTACTCTTTCCAGGACAATCAGTTTTTGCTTCAGGCGTATCCTCTTTCTGATGAATGGAAACTGTACACTGAACACACAGACCACATGATTGTAGATGGGCTGTTCAAAGCTATCAAGTGTTCTCTTCAGTATCTGACTGAAAAAAATGAGGCAGCATTTAAATGCACTCCTTTATTTGAAGTGCAACTTGTTCTTAATACAGTGAAACAGCTTTTAAATATCCTTTGGACTTAACATCAATGGTGATTTCTGTGGTATCATGGAGGGATAATCAAAAACATTTATCATAGAATCAGAAGGTTGGGAGAAACCTCTGAGATCGAGTCCAACCGTACCTGTCCTCTTACTAAACCTTGTTCCTAAGGAACTCATCCACCTGTCCTTTAAACCCCTCCAGGGATGGGCGACTCTACCCCCTCCCTGGGCAGCTGTGCCAATCCCTGACCCCCCTTTCAGGGAAGAAATTCTTCCCAATGTCCAGTCTGAACCTCTCCTGGCACAACTTGAGGCCATTTCCTCTCATCCCATCGCTGTCACTTGTGAGCAGAGCCCAGCCCCCACCCCGTCACAGCCTCCTTTCAGGCAGGTGTGACAGTGATGAGGTGTCCCCTCAGCCTCCTCTTCTCCAGGCTGAACACCCCCAGCTCCCTCAGTCTCTCCTCACAGCACTTGTTCTCCAGCCCCTCCCCAGCCTCGTTGCCCTCTCTGCATGCTATGAGACCGGCTCATCTGTAGATAGATTTGTCGAATACCTTGGAAAAGACCCATTTTAGATATTGCAGCTTTTCCTTTTTCTTTTTTTTTTTTTTAAAAAAAAGTGTCACAGTTGGCCTTTCCTGTAGGCGTTTGGGTGTGGTTGCCATCCCAGTCGAGTGCTCCGTAGCCGGTGGTTTATGCCAAGAAGGTTAGCACTGAGAGAGGGACTGTGACGCTTTCCCCATCTCTTCACTATGAGCCGTCATGTTCTGCTCTCAACCTCCGCCTCTCGTGTTTTATGGATGCGTCCCACGATTTCCATCAGCCTCCAGCAGACATTCTTTGAATGATACGGGTTAGCTCTTTCTTTAACAGCTTCTGTTTCACTTGCCCAAGTGAGAATGCCTCTCTAACACACACTGAAGGCTTTGGGCTGCTTTGCTTGTGTGTTGTGAACAGGTTTTACAGCGCGGGTGTTACTGAGCGTTTGGTGTCAAATGACTTGTAGAGCTGTATTCCAGGCTGGGTATTTTCCAAACCTGTTTGGCTTTCTGTTGATTATTGGTTGAATGTTTGCTCTCTTGGTGCCTCATTTATTGTCAGGACACCTGATACTGTTTCTGCTCCCAGATCTGCGAGTCCCAGTAAGCCACCCACACCACTTTCCTTCTCTGCAACCTGTGAGGTTACGTCCACAGGCAGCAAATAGAAGTGGTTTGTGAAATGCAGTGAAACAGTGCTGTATCCACCCCCTCTGACGCCCACGAAGTGTTTCATGCTGTCAGACCACGCGCCTCTGCCCCTGACGCTGCAGCACTGAGAACCTGGGTAGAATTATTGCTTGAATCATGTGCAGTAGATGCAGAAAAATGAAGAGATGATCCAGTATAAATATGTCCATATTTCATAAGAATATCTTATCAGAGGTGTGAAATGCATTTAGGAAGAGAAAAAAGAGCCCACCAACCAAGCCTTGGCACAATGCTTCTATGTTTGATTTGATTGCATTTTCTTCTTCATTAATATAATTGACATGTGTGGTTTGCCTTAAGTTTTCAGGTGCTCTGCGCTAATTAACTCGACGTTTTCTTACATTACCTATTATATTATTGAATGGAGAGACTCATTCTTGAAACCAGCTACAGGGTTGACTCAGAAAGTGTGAGGAGGAGAGTACACAGCTCTGGGGGAAATAATGGGATATCCAGTGGCTGGATGGGAGCAAGAATCCATAGATGACATTTTCCAAAGTATTAAAACTGACCTGCTGGGAAGAACTGGGTGGCAGCTGTCAGAACCAGGGGTAAGAATCCTGTGCATAACTGGAGGTAAGGGTTCAACATAACACATAAAACTTTGGCACATACTTAAATAGGAGCAAGAATAAAAATAACCCTAAATCAGCTTATATAATGTTTGGGGGGAGGGGAGGTTTAAGAGATGTTTACCTTGGACACTTTTTTACTGGATATATTTTTAAATATAGGCTCACACCTACCATCTCTTCCTAATTCTAAGATAAAAACTAGAGACTTAATTGGGTCTAGAATAGAGACACTGTAGATGTTTCTTAGTGTTCTCAAGTTTCATTTAATAGACTTAATGAGAAGAGTTTACCAATGCTGTACCATCATTGTCCTCCTAGGCATCAATTAAAAAGTTACGAGGAAAACTTATTTGTCAGTGGGAGGTAGTGTTTTCACCCAAGCAGTCCTAAACTGGTTTTAAGGCAGTTTTTAACTATGGAGCTCCTTTATTAATGAAACATAGATTTTAAGACCAGAGAGGATCATTAGTTTATATTGTCTGCCTTCCACAAAGTAGGATTTCCTGGTTACAGAAATGAGTCCTAGAAGGCACACCTGGGAATTTTCACTTTTATTTTTGTGTTTGTACTTGCATTTCAGTTAAACCTGAAATGCAGAGGCACAACCGTAACACACATTTCTCTCCAATCCCTGGAGCTAAGAGCAAGGTTGAGAGATACAGAGGGACCACGCAGCTCAAATAGTCAAAGATTCTTAGTTAGGGGGTTCGGAGTGGGATGTGAGAAATGTGGACCTAATCCACTGCTGCACTTTCATACATACATATCTAAATATATATTGTTAAATAAAAACTATTGAAAGGTTGATTCTGTCTACTGTCCTCTGGGACAAAATTAATTTTTGAAACATGGATATTTCTGGTTGAATGACACTTTCTTTTCCCACTGATCTTAGCTAAGACACACGGGGTACATTTGTTTTTAGTTTTCAAAAACAAGACATGGCAAACAGCTACTGAGAAGGTCTCAAACCTGTCTCTGTACCCAAAATGAAAAGATTTTTCTGTGCAGGTTAAATCCTGAGCGGTAAAAATCTGCTGAGTAGCCTTCATCTTGCAAGATGAGGGCACTTCTTGTTTGTGCAGGTAGGGCAGGTAGTTAGCAGCTTAATTACTTTGCTGTGTTCAGGCTGTCAGGGTCCTGAGTGCACTGATAGGCATTTACTGGTCCTGCTCAGCCCCACCTGGAGCTCCACCCCACACCCATGGGCTCCACTTAAGTTCAGCTCTGGGGGCTGGGTCTGTCTTTGAGTTGGGTGGTAAGTGCAGCTCCCTTAGAGCCTGCCTCGAGCCTTGGCTCCTGGCTGGGTTTGCTCCTCTGGATAAACCCTGAGCTCTTGGTTTGTGAGGGCATCGTCGGTGCTGGTGTGACCTGCTCTTGGCTCACCTTCTCCTGGGAAGCCCCCAGCCCTTGCTGCTCCCTTGTGAGCAGGTGCCTGGTTGCACGCAGAGGGGCAGAAGTGGTCTCGGGTGGTACGTGCCGATCGAAGATAATCTTCTCCAAAATTTGAGCTATGCTTTTTAATTTTAGTTAGGGAAGTATCGACAGACCAAAAGCTGAGGTGGGAAAATAGCACCGTTATAATGTTTGATGTAAACACTAGTTCCTTATCAATCAGAGTTTGCTTTCAACCTGATTTTTTCCAAATGACTAAAGGTGTTTCTGTAGTTATTTTCTCCCTAGCTTGATGCGCAGGAAGTGTGGAGACTCACACAGCGTATGAAAACGGGGAATCTTGCCAAATTATTTTTTTATTTTCCAATCCTAGCCTTTCATGCCTCTTAGCGCAGCTGGAAAATGACGTTCACGATGTAAATATCCTTTTTAAACTACGTTTTAAAGACAAACAGGGCATTCTGTTCTTATTTCTGAATGCCTTGTCAGAGGATTGCTAGTGTTTATTAAACTTCTGGCCCACTTGATTCAAATTGTGATTGGAAACCTTTTTGAGCGATATTGCTTGAAAGGAGGCAATGAGCTTCATCTGTGTCAGAGATTATGGAATTACTTAGGATGAGATTCAAATGAACACAAATATTTGCCTATGTAAGCTTTCCAAAACAACAACAACCCTGCTATCTTTGTGTAGTTGCCTTTAACTGTACTGCCTAATTATTCGTGTTTTGAGCAAGTCCTTGTCCATATTCTGCCACACTTGTGGCTGACCTTTTTGTCAGCAACCGGAATATCTTGTAGAGTAGATGAGCCTTTGGGATGCTTAAATGCAACATAAGGAATACAACTTCCGGGGGAACTGACTGGGATCAATGCTGAGTTTGGGACTTACTAATACGCTCAGTTGCCACTGTGCATTTTTACGATCTTCTTACAGGTGAGTCTAATAATAATATATATGTAATACTATATTTATGTTACTATATTTATGTTACTATATTTATTTATATTATAGTGAGTTGCATCACTGGGGTGTTCTTTCATATTGCTGAGGTTTATTTCCAAATTCAATATACCTAAACGTGTTCTAACTAGAAAATGCAAGATATTGTAAGCAGATGTTAATATTTTGCATAAATGACATTTTGCAAATTACCTCGAGTCGTGAGTCCGTGTTTGTCAATGTATAAGGACATAGGGAAGGAATGATACCGAGTCAACTAATATTTTTCAAAGAACGGCAAAAAGTGGGGGCAGGAGGGGAGAATGGAAGTGTGTGTGTTTGTGGGGAGGGTTATTGGCTCTGCAAGCTGGCAAACAATATCTATTTGTAATGTTGATAGAAATTACCTGAAAAGTGGAAGAATCTTAAAAAGATTGCCTTCACTGTAAGGCATGAAGTGGTACCTCTGCAGTCCAAGGAAGTGTCCGTTATCAGAAGAAAACGTGTACTTTTGGAGGTGAGATCAGTTCTGTGCTCTGAACCGAATGATTTTTCGGTTTTTGTTCTGATAACAAGCTGGTGGCAAGCTTCACTGAACTGAAAAATTGTAAACTCTTAGAAAAGGCTGTCTAAAGATAACAATTCAATGTTTCTCAGTAATGTATTCTGGATGAATCTGATAATTTAAAGCCCACTCCACCAAAATGGGAGTGATGCTTGTGTCCTCTTTATCTTCAATTATGTCTAATCTGTTTCTAATTCAAAGACGGTGCTGCTGTTGTCAGATCAAATATAGATTTTAAATGTTTTATGCCTCTCCACTGGGAATGTTTTAAACGTATGCAGGCTGTCTGTCAGGGCTGTTCTGACTGAATCTAATAAAGTTTTAGGTAAATTTAAAGGAAATAAGAGTGCTTAAAAATGAAATGATTCATAGTTCATGAGATGGAACATATTTAATGAATGGCAGCTAAGGACAAGTCGTGGAGCAGCCTCCATGGATTGCTTGCTCAGCCTCTAAGGAAGCATAATTCAGTAAATAAGTTGTATCTTTCAGGTTGAACAGCATGGTTTTAGGAACAGACTTAAAAAAAGTCATCTTTAGGTTTGGTTCCTTTCCAGGAATCAGATTAATTAAGAACTGTTATTTTATGAACTGTTACGACGTACCTGTCCCTGTCGATAGCTTGCAGTACTAATCAAGGTTTACAGTAAAAATAAAACCACATCAAAATCAGTTATCAAGGTGTATATCAAGTATTCCACAACATAAGAATGAAAAACGTAACAAAAAGAACTTTCCCAAATAGAAATAAGTTTTAGAGACAGAATAGCTCAGCTGAGGACTTTGCCTTTGGTAAGACTGTTCTCATGACCTCCGCCTTGAGGAAGATTCTCAAGTCTCATCTTAAAGTCAGCAGCTGATGGATTATTTAAAGACGCATTTGTTTTTCTGCCATGATCAGTAACTAAATGAAGAATTCATCTGAATTCTTTCAAAATTCTGAAATGGTTCTAAAATATATTCAAATTGCAAACTTAGACCAAAGATAGAAGTCTACTTTTTATCAAGGTTGTCTCTTTGTCCCTGGAGTGCTGCTTGGGCATGTGGGGTTCAATGACTGCTGAATGGATCAAAATAAGGGAAGAGGGTGCGATGGAAGTGTGTGATGTGGTGGGGACAGACTTATTCTGGGTTTTCAGGCATTTTGGGGTGGATTGTGGGGTTTTTTTTATTGTTGGCTTGGTTTGTGACCCCCTGCCCACCTTCAGGTCTTGATTCAGACTGCTGGGGAACTGTACCTGCCTTCTGTGTTACACACGCGGAGGTGCTCATTGTAAATCTGATGGTGAACTTGCAATAGGGAAGGCTTCTGCTTCAGGTACACCCAGCAGAAAGGTCGTTCACAGACACCATTTCTGCATTTGGAGGTAAAAACTTTCTCCATAAGAGTTTCCCTCTGGAGTTTAATGCCCCACCTTACAGCAGGAACAGAAGGCAACCCAAGTATGTGACTCTCAGGCTGTGAATGCTGCTCTCTCATCGTTACTCTTTGGTGCTACCTTTGAGAATGCCTTGAAATACTAAAATGAAGGCACCAGACAAAGGGTCTGTTTTTTCCTCACTGTTCACATACTTCTTCAGTGTGAGAGCTGGCTGTGATACCTTTCTCATGTACAGGGGCTCAGCCAGCGAGCCTGGAAGCTGAGCTTACCTGGCAGGAGCAATTCATGAAGCCTGTAGCGACGTGTGAGCCTCAGTCTTTCTTGGATTCCCTTAAAACCAGAATGGAATTGTCAGGATTTGGCTGCCAGGTAAGCAGAGTAACTGTAATTCTCTTGTAGGGTACATACCTATCACCTACGTATGGTCCAGCTTTGCTTCCCGTGGCAGGGAAGTGGTTACCATAGAGCCGCTGGCACTGCGCATACTCATAAAGACTCCGCAAAGTGGCAGGGGGAGCTGAAAGTGCTTCCCGTTAGGTCTTTTTCAGATGTGCACAGCAGATTGGAGACGGCTGAAATAGTTGTCTGGTGATGCTGTTTTGCTAAGGTCTGGGTCACACAGTGACCTTTGAAGAGTAAGACCTCTCCCCTAATGGGAAAAAAAGGTGGTTGCTCTCCTCACTTGAGGAAAGAGAAGAGAGGGTATCACCAAAGGACAAAAAAAGACAGAAAATGTCAAGTGTTACTGTTTAATTTTGCCAGAATTGAAGACCCCTTGTATGTTTAGTGTAAGAGGAGAGGGGAGAAAATACCCTTGGACATTTAATCCATTTAACTCCTTTTTACTTTCTTGTAGTTACCATTTGCTTTAAAAAAAGCACTGTATTTTCTCATTTGAATAGTGTGTTTTAAAGCACAACTCTAAGCTATTTATGAACATGTATGCAAAAATGATTGCAAAACAGACAAAATAAGGAAAACCAGATGCTGGGCAAACACATCAATATGCTGTTTAGTAATGATCTTTCTCCAATGACGCTATCATTTTCAAGTCTTGTCTTTTTTTTTCCCTCCTGACCTCTGAAAAACTGAATTCTGAACCACAATGATAAACATTCCACAAAGAAATTGGAAGAGAAGCTTTACTTTCCTTCTATTCTTGCGTTGTCTATACGCGTGTTAACATATATTGCCTAAATATGTGTGTTTGTAACAGTTAAATGAAAGAATATAGAATTTAGTAAATGTATCTGCTTTCAAAAGGAAGCCTTTAAGTTTTTACTGTAATTTTCAGCTTGCTTAGGCTTGCAAGAGCTATAATGGAAACATATATGGGAGGAAACTTTCTAAAAAGAATCTCAGCTTGCAGCATCACTATAGTGATTTCCCAGAAATAATCCCAAGTCCTACTTGTTTGAAAAAAATTCTGCCACTACTTGGCCTTGGAAAGGAATGCTATGAGTGTCAGATTATCCTGAGTGTCTTTACGCTTTAATACAGAAAAGCTAAATAAGAACAATAAATTCCTGAGAGGTACAAGTAGAAGGTCACTCAGGAGCCCAACTCTTTAGCTGTCCGGTGCTTGCAACTAGTTCTTCCTGAATTTGGTCATAGCCTGTCATGACGGAAGGGAAACCAGATCACCATGTTATATCACGATGGGTCTGGACAGAAAAGAACTGTAAGGAGTTGTACTTGGTCCAGAGTTCCAAAGAGCTGCTGTTTCTTAAGCCCTGTGTAGATTTGCTGCTTCAATTTTGTTCGCAGATAGAATCCCCAAATTTTTATTACCTTGGAGTAGAGCAGAGCTGCAGTTTTAGCACATTGCCTGGTACACGAGCCAGGAAAGCCTCCTGCAGAGGACAAATAGCTGCTCGAGCTTTGTGAGTGCTTCCTCTGTGGAAGAGCCTTTGTCCTCTTGTGAGCAAAACTAGGGGAGAGAGTCCATGGAACAGACTCCATCAGGTGAAGTGTGGTCCGGGCACTGGAGAGCCCAGTGCTGAACTGACCTGAGCTGGCATCTTTGTGAGCTCATTCTGGATCAGAATAATTCCATGCTTTTCCAGGCAAGCATTGTCTCACTCTGAACAGCAAAAAAGTTGAGAGAAGTTTGAGGCAGCAACTTTGTATTTCCAAATTATGGGAAAGTTCAGATCCAAACTTAGATATCTATATTGGCACTCGCTTTTCTTTAAAGGGGCTTTATGATATACCTGCTTCCCCATGAGGCTTCTTCAGGACCTCTGCCCCCGTACAGGGACGCTGTGTCTTCAGTATCCGAGACTAACGTGTTTTCTCATGTTAAAATAGAAGCATCCAAGCATCAAGTCAAGCAAGACAGTTCGTAGTTTTCCTATACATTAACAGGTTGAATTAAGGACAGTTAGTGACACCTGAACCAGTCATTATGAACTGTATTTACAGTCAATGGAGAGAAATGAAGATTTTCTGGGTGCCGTTCACCTGACCAATTTATATATCCCCTTGAGGCCAGGATGGGTTACACGCTATGCACTGCTGAGTCTCAACTAGATCTCTGCCGACTGTAAAGTGAATTGTTTCTAACTAGATTTTTACATCAACTTAGATAACTAACTTCTTGAAGAGAAAATTATGCTTTCTTAGATGAAGATACACATTCATGCACAGATTTTTTTAACTATATTTATTAACATTCACATAATAGACTCTACCTGCTGTCAACTTACTTTTATCCCTTTGCACATACAAAAAAAATTATGCGTTTGTGTGCACGTAATGAGCATCCAATCGTGACCAAAAGTAACTGAGTTGCTTATTCAAGGCTGTGCATAGATAACTTTTACAGCTTTTGTTTGCCAGACCCAGGAAATAAAAACTTGTATGTACAGATGGAGGGCAAAGGTGGTGTCAGATGTTTTATTTATAATAAACCAGCATAAAATTATATTCATTTTGATCGTGGCTACAGTTCTCAGGTTTTGGTGCTGCCTTACTCGTGTTCTCCAGTGCCAAATATACAAATTGGTTTGCTCTGTTATCTACCTGGAAAAATCCTGTTTGACTGGTTTGCTCCGCAATGATCTCGTTTGCTGCACCGTTACAGCAGCAAAGTGGATGAAAGTCAAAATGCCTTTCTTCGTATTTGCTAGATAGTTAATCGGTACCATTTCAATATTGTGTTCTAGGTGATCTGATATATCTGCTCGTTTCTGAAAAGGCAGGAACAAATTCACTCTTATCTAAGTGTGTAACACGCAGGATTGGCTACATGAATAAAAGGAGAGAGGAAAATTATTCAAAAGAAGAATAACTTTCTCAAGTTTCCCCCAACTATCTTGTGTCATTCGAGTAGCACCTAAAAATTCATTTCCATCGGGCGCTATATAGCAATCAACCTCTAACTAAACAAATGAACAAACAAAAAGTACACTTAGAACCACAAAATGTAGGTTTGTTAAACAGAGTCACTTAATGTTTGTAGCTCTGTAATCTTGTCTTCCTCTTATCCGTTATTGTATTTGGAATACTTCCACTTGCCTGGCACTTCTGTTACCAGACTGGATAGGAAGCCGTCCAGGTCAGAGCTCGTCTACTTTGTCTTCTTTTCATAACAATTTGCAGGCTTCATAATTTAAAAGTATGTGTGTGGAAAAGAGAGACTATGTCTGAACGTGTACAGGCGTACCCGTCTGTCCATTGCGCTGTGGTTGACTCCAGCACTTCCCTGTGAAGTGCTGACAGCGAGCAGACCTTGGTTTATTTGCAGAGGGAAGATTCCATCATCAGGACATTGCATGGACCTGGCATTCGCCGTCCCCTATTAGCTTTATGCATTACTGACCTCCACAGGCATTTTAGGGGAAGGCACAGCAGGAAGAGATGAAGGTCAGCGCAGAAAGTGTCACTCTTTTTGCAGACACGCAATGTGTGTTTTAAATGTTGTCTCACCCTGGTTTTGCGTAGCGGGCTGGGTTGCTCTTCCTGGCAATATTATCTGTCCATGAGAATGTGGGGAGACCTCATCACTGTCACACCTGCCTGAAAGGAGGCTGTGACGGGGTGGGTGCTGGGCTCTGCTCACAAGTGACAGCAACGGGACAAGAGGAAACGACTGCAAGTTGTGCCAGGGGAGGTTCAGACTGGACATTGGGAAGAATTTCTTCCCTGAAAGGGTGGTCAGGGATTGGCTCAGCTGCCCAGGGAGGGGGTGGAGTCACCATCCCTGGAGGGGTTTAAAAGATGGGTAGATGAGTTTCTTTGGGACAAGGTTTAGTGGGGAGACAGGTACGGTTGGACTCTGTGATCTCAGAGGTCTCTTCCAACCGAGTGATTCTATGACTTTGTTTCTTATTTCAGTCTAAGGGTCAGCGATAAGAGGCACCGATCTTCAAGTCCCATTGGGTCTGTGTCACACTCTACCTCAAAACCCAAGGAGAGTTATGGTCACATCCAAGCTTGCTGGCTGCGCTCTGTCCACATCAAGAAACGGTACGATGTGTTATTCTTGCTCATTGGTTTATGCAAAGGAGATTTGTCTGTGTGTATGAAACCTGGATTTGGAGACGTGATGAAATGTGAGTTAAATACCTTCCTGCCCCCTTCCAGCAGCTGGATTTAATAAGTTTACTTTGTGTGTTGTATACAGTTTATTAATAATTAAGCAAAGCGTTGGTCTGCTTGTTAACATATTTTTGTTTGCCTCTTGCATAAGAAAAGGCTCTCTCTCGCTTTATCTAGAGGGCTTTAACACTTCTAATAAGGTTGTCAGGGGGAGAGTCAGTTTTTCCTTCAGTATCCACATTAAAACTGTAGGAATCACAGGAAATCCTTGAAGCGGAGGTGGATATTTGAGTAGACATCCAGGAAAGGCTTGAATGTATAAAATCCTTTGAGTATCTAAAATGCAATACATTTTCACCTGGGAAATAGTGAAAATGGAAGAGATCTCAAATTTTAGTGAATTTCTCTACACTTATTTAACTGCAAATGCATTGTAAGTTTTACGATTTTTTGATGTTAATTGTGATTTAATGGTGACTGAGGTGGAGAACTCAGCTTCCCACAGCAATGGGCACTGGGCAGCAGTTCTGCTTAGTTGGAGGTGATACCATTGACCAGAGACACTTTGGTGGGTCTCTGGAGAGTTGGCCTTACCCGAAGGGTTCCCACAAGTTGGTAAAGGTATGTTTGGAACTGTAGCTTGTTTGCACTATCACTGAGTTAAAGTGCAAAACCCTTGTGGGAGGGACAAATCTCTGAAATTCAATTTTCAGGGCAGAATTGATCGTTTTGATTGGACAAATCGAGGAAATCAAATTAATGCTCTGACTGTGCTTTTCATCTGCAAATCTTACAGCATCTTTCAAAGGAATCAACACAATTGGTGCCTGTATGATAAGGAGAACCTCGTTAAGCAGGCTTTAAATGAGCTCTTAGGTGTTTATAGCGCAGAAGCCACAGAAACCTGGCTTATAAGCGCAGTCGGAAGACAAGGCTTTAAGTGACTGGAGAGCATTTGGTTTTCCAGGCATGCTACCACTTTGTGTTGCCACAAAAGGTGTCTGGCTTGATTCCCAGGCCTGCAGCTCAGTTCGTGAACGGTCAGGATGAGGAAACACCACAGAGGTATGGGGATTAGGAAAAAATTCTTCACAGAAAGAGTGATTGGCCATTGGAACGCACTGCCTGGGGAGGTGGTGGAGTCACCTTTCCTGGAGGTGTTTAAAGGGAGATTGGATGAGGCACTTAGTGCCAGGGTTTAGATGATGAGCAGGTGTTGGTGTTGGGTCACAGGTTGGACTCGATGATCTCAAAGGTCTTTTCCAACCTTGTGATACTGTGACACCTCAAATGGAACAGTGCTGGACGCTGAAATATGTAGTTTGGGGTTTTGCTCAAGTATTCTGAACCTATGAACTCTGTTCTCAAGAAGCCTGAGAAACGATCTGAAATTGCTCTGCCTGTGAACTGCGCAATGTTACAGGCCTAGGCTTCAGACTTGGTTTAACTCACCTTGCAAAATAAGCACTAATAGTTCATTATCATAACCCTCCTTCAGCATGAAGTGCATTAGTGCTGTCTGCACGAATAAGCAATGGAGAGCGGTGAGAAGAAAAAGCCTCCCACAGTACCATGTGCACCCATACCGTCTGCCTCAATTTGTACCTTTTCAGTGTCTGACAGTGAATGATAACATTATTGCAATGGTATTTATCGGCACTGCTGGAGTATGGGATCTGTCATTTTTTCTATTCTGAATTGTTGTGCATGGCTGTAAGAAGTGCCCGAGGCTGAAATGTGTTTCAGAGGTCGTCAAGGAGGAAACAAAGTGGATTTTTTCACTATTTTTTTAATGAATCTTGGCAAATCAATTTGAAGCTGGAGAAGTTCCAAACCTAAATGCACGTTATTATGGATTCAAACAGGTAACACAGTCCCTGGCGGGGTTAAGTTTCTCGTAGTGTCTTTCAGGAAATTATACAACTCACTCTCATTTTCCTCTATATTTTCTCTAGCCTAAAGAAAGAGGGTTTCAAAATGGCCATTTAATAATCCCCTAGAAGAATAACCTTTGCAGCAGTCCTATTTTATAACATAAGAACTATGAAAACCTGGCCTTGGATGGATTATAACGGAATCCTGTCTATTGACGTATAGTTTATGATTAAGTCACTAAGCTGGCTTCCAGCTTCACTTGTATTTGTTTGGACTGACAGGAGTCCCTTTCAGTGGGCATCACAGGTTTCTCTTTTCACCAGCTTTTCCTCAGAGGTAATTGTAGCTGTGTGCAAGCCATTCAGTCTCCAGGAGAGGACAAAATTTATTTTAATGTCCATGAGTGCAGGGGTACCTCGGAGGTGAAGGTATTGTTGTGGAAAAATAGGAGAAGCTCACTCTCTTCTGATGAAACAGCCCCTGACAAGATTAGAAAGCAAGAGCTCTTCCTGATTTTTATTTATTTATTTACTTATTTTCTAATATGAACAAATCATTGTTCGGTTTGTTGAAATACAAATTGATCCAAGCTTGAGGTAATTTTATCAACAGAACCCAAATCTTTTGTAAAGCTAATTTCTCAGTGCGCTCTATTAGTTTTGATATCTTGTAATGTAATGATTTTGCCGTTGTAAGAGAATTGCAGTGACAGTACACGGGGAGCTTTGCCGGCAATTGGTTTTGGTATATGAGAATTTGGGGTACTTTAGATCTGCTTGAAGTTTTGAATTCGATGAATCCGTAGTCCCAAAGGATAAGCATACGTTTCTGAATGTCAAGTGGACTTTTACATTCTAATCCACCAAGTTATGTGTGTGGGACAATTATAATTGTAGTTATGTTTTGTTAAGGTGTTGTCTTCATAGTGGAATAATTTCTCAGGAATACTGTCGCTTCATGTTGGTGTAGAACAATTACACAGGCGGTCACTTCAAGCACCAGTACTACAACACCCTTTACTGAACATGTATTGCAGGTAGGTGAAGATGCAGAGAAGATGTTCAAGTGAAAGCTTTGGGTTTTTGCTTTAACATTGCCAGATGAGCAATTCCATTAAAAGATTCAGGGTTTTTTGAATCATTGCTGGCACTTGAAGAAGGAAAATCACATATATACTTTTGCTTTTGCTTTCCCTGAGTATCAAACCTTTACCTCAAGTGAATTTTCTTTGAGGTTCTTGAGATAAATTCATCCCCAAAGAAAGCAGAAATGCATTTAATGAATGTGAGGGTGATAAACCTGCTTACCTCAGGTTTGAAATGTAGTTCCTTCTTTTTTCTTATTTTCAGTCCTCTCATCAATTGATGCCACTGGAAAGGCATCATTATAGGAAGTGAGCTGGGTCCTAGTTCTGGAATTTTAATACTTGTGAAGCATGTTTAAAACTTTGAAAACACATACAAAGAAATCAAACCCATGAAGTTTAAGTAGGATTCTTGCCCTATAACAAACGGAATTCTAGCACAAAAAACCAAGAATGTAGATTCTCTTAGATTAAGTTTTAGTACCAGTAGGTTTCAAGCTTTGAAACTGACATTGTTGCATTGGTACACCATACGTATTTATAAATATTGACCTGTTAATGAGTTGGAAATGTTCCTTCTATTTTCAGTTGCCTCAGGCTTTTCTTAGAATGTTGTGGGAGCTGTTTGTTTATTTTTTAGATTTTGTAGACAAGCACTAAAGATTGGAGGAAAACTCCATGGAAACAAATAAATGTTGAACACATGGAGATGGAGCTCGGAAGATTTGCAAATGTGATCATTTCCCTAATGAACGGTGTTTTGCTACTTGAAATAATCTCTCCTGTTCTGAGTACTCTGCAATATGCAGAAGACTGTAGCTTGTTAAATTCCCTTCATTAGAGGGTTTTTGAACTTAAAGGATTTCAAAAATTGGGGAAACAAGTATTAAAGGATTGAACTCCCAAATCTCAAAGTACTTCTGAAAATATCCTTCTGAGTTAATTTTTTGTTCAGTAACCAGCAAATTACCCAGCTGGCTTTCACATGAGATTTAGAAGTCAAACTCAAAGATGCACTCACAGGCTTGCTTACTCTTCTTCTTTGCTTCTGTCTTTTTGCTCAGAACTCTCTGCTGCAGAAGAAATAAAGACCTGTCAAAGCACTAGGGACCTGGGATGTTGCTTTTCAATCAACGTGGAGATTAAACAAACCTGCAAAGTTACCAGTCTGTCTTGGACACTATAGGGTAAGACCCTCAATATGATTTGATAAGGGTTTACTTCTTTTTATTCTGATTTTTGAATAAAATATGCATATTTCCTTTTTTGTGCACGCCATTAGAAATGTAAGATGAAATTTTAAAGTGTCTTCCTCTTTCCTAAAGTTAGTGAGCAGAGAATTCTACAAACCCTATATATGGATGGAAGTGTTTTTTCACTGATTTTAGATGGCTGTAGCTCAGGTCTGCAAGAAATGCAAGGTTTATTGCTTTTATAAGGCTTGAACTTTCCTTGCTGTGCTTTTGATTCCTGTTCAGCTCCAAGGATGGCTTGCAGGAACGCGAGATGATATGGACACGTGTCAGTAATCCAGAATCTGCTAGAAGCCTTTGTAATCACACACTATTTTTAAAGCTGAACTATTAAAAAGAACAAAACAAACCAAAACCAAACAGGGTTTGGGTTTATGAATGATCACGAAGTGAAAGAACTGCTAAACACAGAAGAAAGTGTAGAAGGTGGTAATCCTTATCCTTCCTGATCTTAAAAATTTCTGCATGGATTGGGTACTTAAAGATACCACTGGTAAATTCTCCAAACATTGAGAAGTAAGTTTATGTAGATGAAAAAAAAAAACCAGCCCAACTTCAGCTTCTGTCATTATTTTTGTGTGTTATTATTTCTGTGTTACTGTGTATTATTTGTATATAATATATATTTATAATATATTATAAATATTATAAATATAATATCTATACTAATATATTATAATAATTTTATAATAATTATAATAATTATATAATTATTATAATTGTTATATAATATAAATATAATAATAATATAATATAAATACAATAATAATATAATATATTATAATATATGTTTTGGTAAAGTCAGAATATAAAGACTCATCTTTCAAATTGAGAGTATCCTCATACAGTAGAAATAAAATGATTCAGTAGGGTTGAGAAGCCAGCGTAACCAAATCCAGCTAAATTTAGAACCCAGAACTAGCATGTACTGACTTTGGGGAAGAGTTGCCTGACGTGCACCCTGGGTTCCTGAGAGGAGCAGGAAGAGTTTGGGCAATCAAAAATAGTAATTTTTTTTCCCCCCTACTAAACAAACAAAAAATTTTCTGCGGGGAAAATGATTGTCTCAGTTTAAAGGAAAACTAAGATGAAACAACTACGACCTTTGAAATTAAGAGCAGAAGTGGCGCCAACTGGAAAACCCCCCTCTCACCCCCCTCCCCTCTGCCCAGCCATCAAACTGGAACTCAGAGCTACCAACCACCAAGGTAAGGGAGAGGAAAATTCCCTGAACGATTCTGAAACTCTAACAGTGATGCTTTGAGTTAAACTTCCTGTCAAGGAAAGCAAATTGTATAATGTTGGATTAAAAATAGCAGCTGCTTTTGACTGTCTGCCATTGTCACCAATAGGGGGGTGCGGCACAATCACACAGCTACTGCAATCTGAAAACGGGCTGCTGAGAGCACGTGAGTCAGAGAAACAGAAGTCAATTTAGGACAGTGCAGATGGATGCAGAGGTTAATAGTGACTCAAAGGTTAGAAGATTTGACCTGTTCAGGTGGTTATTTGAAAAAAGAATGTTGTTTTGCCAGAAGTTTTCTATTTTAACTATTAATTGCCATTCAGGTAAAACACAGGCTATCCTATGACACCAAGATCATCTCAAATTTGAGACAGAAGAGGAAAGAAGAATTAATAGAAATAAACCCCTACTTCTTCCTCCAGAAAAAGAAATTTGTATTATTTGGGAGAGCATAGTCTCTGTTTTCATAGCCTCCTTTCTTCCCCATTCTCCTGTCTCATCAACGCACTCCATGTCTGACCTATAGGCTACTTCAAGAGATTCCAAGAAGAAACCAAGAAAAGTCTCACCTCATTTTCCTCCTGAACTTCCATTCCTGCCTCAGCAATTTCAGTCGCTCGCTCGCACACCTTTCATATTTTCATCTGAACCTAAGCAGCAAAGGGTGTGGGAGGATGGTGGATTTCTCTTTCTTCCCAAAGAGATTTTTACTTTTTATTTTTATTTTTTATAGCAAATGGCTAATTTACTGTTTTCAGTAAAATTCAGGTTGTCTGAAAGAAAAATACAGTCTTACCCGTACACAACTGCAGGTTGGTCAGCTAGAGTGTCATCTTGCCCGTGCTGCTCAGCTAGTGATTTTGACCTTGGTGTGAATGGATCATTCACTCAAGTGATGAGAGTTAATTTCGTCTTCGTAATAGCCCAGAGCTCAACCTTTTCAGAGCTGCGATTGTTTCAGTGATGACAAATTATATGCAATCACTGAGTAATATGAGCAGTGCTCCCCACTGCTGTGTCTCTGGATGTAGGCCACCAAAATAATTCTTTTCTCACTGGTACGAAGCACAGGCTACAAATCCAGCCAGTGCTATACATTATATTCAATATGTATAGGTATTTTTCAATATTCTTGTATAAACCGTACACTGAAAGAAAGCAAAGCTTAGGGATTTTATCCCATTTTTTATTTTGTAGCTGTTTTCTCCTTTGAGGGAACTCCTTGAGTTCTCGTCGAAGCGAAATCTCCATAAAATTACGTCTCTCAGGTTCACAAACTTTTGTACGTCTATTGTTAGATTCACGACAACCATACCAAAATGAGGGTTTTTTTTCACCCTGCTCTCCGCAAATTCACGTGAAGTTCACAGGCTGCTCTGCAAGGGTAATGAAGAAATCAAAACTACTGTCAGCAGTCTGACTTGCTGTTGTGGTTTTGAATTTGTCCGAGGCATTTTCCTTCCTATTGTCAACAAAGGGAACACGAGGGGGGCGGGGAGAGGCCGTTTTCGGGGAAGCGGTGCCCGGACATCGGTTTTTCTTCCTTTCCCGCCTCTGGGGAGCTGGTTTTTGTTTGTTTGGTTTCGCGCGCTTTCCTCAGGGGAGGAGCGGAGCGGCGGCGCGGAGCAGCTACCGGCGAGCAGCAGCGCAGGAGCGGCCGGCAGCTGAGGTGTGCCTCGTGGGGTTCTACAGTCTCTGGAGGAAGCAGCATCGGCCATCTGATCTTCCACAACTCCCGCAGAACTCACACGCCTCCTTTTTCCCGCGTTCCCTTCCCGGCCCGGGGCTGCGGCAGCGGCGACCGCCCCCCTGCCCCCTCAAAGAGACCTGCGTCGCAAGATTTGGGATACAGGACTCAATCCGTTTGAAGGTTCTACAGTTTTGGTGGTGGTTACTGCTAATTCTGCTCTGTTTTATACCTATATTCGTACCTGAGAACTGTTATCTTTTTCTATACAATTTTTTTGATTAAATATTTTTAATGTCTGATTAATATCCTAGTTTTTTATCAAAGCTAAGTCACTTGCTGAGCACAGAGCTGCACCTCTGCTACCTCATTCATGGTCTAAAAACACCTCCCATCCATTGTCATAATGGCAGAACCAAAATATGAAGTTGGACTTTCTAGTCAAGAGAGATTGGGAGAAAAGAGCAGAGCACTGAGGTGTTTATTCACACTGAACCTGTGTTTTAAGCAGGCAGGTGAAGGTTTTTCACGGTGCAATCTGGGCTCGAAGCCAGGAGGTGGGATAGAGGGGTCAGTCCGTCCTCCAGGGTGGTGAAGCGTGCTCATCTTGCCTGCATCTGTTTCCGGTCTGAATGTTTTTTGCAATCAGTCAGAAAGCAGGTTTGGCAAGACAGACCTTCAGAAACAACAAATCTGTAATGTTAGTAATATTTTATAGTGCTTTTCATATAAATCACTTCTGAATAAAGTTAGGGAAAGTAGTATTTACATTCGGTAACATATTGGCTAGCACAGAATCATAGAATCACAAGGTTGGGAGAGACCTCTGAGATCGAGTCCAACTGTTACCTGTCCCCTTAATAAAATGTGACCCAAAGAAACTCATCTGCCTGTCTTTTAAACCCCTCCAGGGATGATGACTCCACTCCCTCCCCGGGCAGCGGTGCCAATCCCTGACCACTCTTTCAGTGAAGAATGTTTAGGCGGAACTCTGTTCAACTTGCTGCAAAAAAAGAATGGAAGTTGCAGCAGCACATGAGGACAACGGGGAAAACAAGTGGTTACTTGAGCATTCAACACCCTAGCTTTGATGAATATTGAGACTTGGTGAGCTAATTTGAAAGACCGCAACCACAAGTAGGTATGTGAACCTGTTATACATTTTGTGTCTAAAAAAGGTCATTTTAAGAGAAGACCTCAATCTTATGGTATAAATCAAATCTGTGGCAGCTTCGTTGTTTACAAAACTTAAATGCAAAGTCTAGTGCTCTCTAGAAGACCTTACACTGTATCAACCTACTAAGGGAGCGTAGGTTTGCAATCCTGTTTCTTGCACCAGTGCAAACTCTCATTGTGGGGTTGTGCAAGAACCAGCCTTGCAAAATCGGGGCCCTGATATTTTTGGCAGGCTCTGTCTCAAAGGTTTCTCTTGCTCCCATTTAATAAGCAGATTTATGCTTATTGTTGCAAGTGGACTTGAGGACTGTTCCAGTGTCCCCACCCCCCAAGCCCCCTAGCAAATACTTTTGTGGGTTTTTTGTTCAGAACCATCACTTTTTAAAATAAAATGTCTCTCTGCCTTGAGGTAAATCTAATTTATAGATTTATATAATTTATAATATATAAATTATAGATGCCAGTGGCTTCCGGGGCCGTGAAAGCAGGCACTGTGGGACACCTTTTCAGTGTCACCGCGCCCATCAGGATGGGGAATTGCACAGCGGTCTGAAGAAGGCTGTTCAGGGATCCTGCTTTTCACGTTCCTCTGATACAAAGGAGACATCATGTCCAAGGCAATCAAGCTCCTAATAGTTTCCCCTCCCCACTTCCAGCATTTCCTGCAGTAGGTGTGATGCCCGTTGTCCCCAGTTTGGAAGCCAGTATATAATCCTTTAAATATTTAGTAGCTTTATCATGTGTTCACTTTCAGACCAGCATTTTGAGTGCAGTACCAGACCCTTATTTATCTGTTCTGAAATTAAGTTCTAGGCACCAGCTGAAAAGTGTATTTTTGTTATTAAGGAATCAAATTAAAATTGTAAGAAAACAACACCGTTATTAGTTTGCAAAAGTTATTTGCTTTGATTAAAAGCACCAATAAATGTGTCTTGGTTCTATAACTGCTCCATTTAGCACTTGACATATAATAGGGTTTTTTTTTCCCCACAGTGTAATATCTCCATTGAAATATAATTATTTTGCAGATTGCTCAACTGAATGCCCTTATAAACACGCTGTTAGGGGAACTCACCCCTGGTGATCATCAGAACATCATGACAATACGCACAATTGATGTACATGCGAGGGATGTTGTAGCCACGCTTCTAGCACAGAAGGTAATTTGTTGCAGAGCAATTACACTAATGCATTTTTAAAAGCATAAAATAAAGAATAATTTCATTTGTTGAAAAGATATTCTTGTGGCTTACGCATGGCAATGACAGAATATTTTGATTCAATCCATTTTTGTCCTTTTATATTTTTTGCTTTAGAGTTAGATAATTACGTTTACCAGTTAAAGAATTACCATTTAAAAATATATAGATATTTTGTCCAAATGTTTAAAGACATCCATTAAAAATGTATACCATAATGTGACAGCAGGTTTCTCATTAATTTGCCTCCAATTACTGATCTGCTCACAATTAATACCAAACCTCACATTTATTGCAGATAGCTCGAAAGTTTCATACATGGAAAATATAAAACAGCCATTGTGTTATGTTTCCAGAGAGCATTCTGATTTATTTTTTTTATAAATAGGTTTTATTTCCCTATCAATTTCTGAGGTGGAGACTGCACTGCTAACTCTTTCCATGCACTGCTGGGACCTATTTATAGTAATTTGCTGCTCTCTCTTCTGATCGTGGCGCTTGGGAAGGAGGTGGGGAGGGACACCACACAGGTGAGTGGGGCACGCTTAGGCAGGTGAGAGAGAGATGTTGCATCTTCCACTCCTGCCTGCCGCCACCTGCAAGCAAGGGATGGTTCTGTCCTCCAAACAGTGCAAGATATAGCCCACAATAAACCCATGAAAGTAAACATTGTTTTACTTGAAAAAACAAAATACAAGAAATACACGGTAAAGCATAGCAGTGTGCCATGAAACCTCCTGGGCCAGGACAATGGACTCGGATTTGTTAACTGGTTTTGTGTAAAACTGTGGGGAAAATAAGAAAAACAAACCCAAAAAATGGGCAACACCCCCCCCGCCCCGCAACGCTTACAGTTGCTGAACAAAATCCATTCTACGGAGCAGAATCACTTTGTTGTGGTGTGAGGCATAATAGCAGTTCCCTCGAAAATTTGCAGCAATCTAAAATATTCTTTTCACTGAAATTGTTTATCCACATTGCCAAGGGCTTTAAGGAAGTGCTGATGTTTTCCATATTGTCAGGAGCAGCTGTTGCTGTCTGCTCCGGCTGTCGGACCGCTGACTCGGCAGATGGCACACGGTAGCTGAGGTGTGGCTGTTGTGCACAGGACCAACTTTTCTGGCTTACAGGAAGCACAGCTGCCCTGCTATTATGATGATGATGATGATTCCTAAGTATTTCAGAGACTGGAGACCTTGTAGAGAGCTGCATGATTTGAAGGGATGATTTGGCTCTCTAGTGCTTAAATAATCACACTGACAAGCTGTGGGGAAATACAGAATCCCTATTAATTAGAATTTCTAGGTAGGGATCTGAGGGGCTCTGAAAATCAAGTAAAATCTCAATATGTTATTGCATGCAAATGCTAGTAAAGAGTACTTCAAAATTTACTAGATACAAATGGATTTGTGAATGAATAAATGTGTTCTGCACCATTAACTCTGGATACCTATTTAAAGAACATGTTGAAGAAAATATTGGACAGTTAAAATTAGAGAAGACTTCAAAGTTTTACCTCAGTTGGCAGAAACTTGTTCTATAGAACACTGGAAACAGCAACACTTATTACTTACTTGTAGTAATTAATATATTAATATCTACTTTTTTCTTCTACAATTACTTCCTTAACATTCTTGGGTCCTGGGATATAGCACCAGGGAGCTGGAGGAGGTAGTAAGGTGTGCTTGGGGCTTAAGGAGCAACGAAATGCTGACCAGATGCTGCATTTCCTGTTGATTTGAGGTGTTAGTTCATTAGACACTAATCAAAACCATGTGCTCTGCTAACAAACCATCTCATCCCCTGAGTGCTGGAGCATTGCACATGCTGTTTCCAACTAATTAGGACCTGCTCCAAGTCAATAAAAAGTCTCTTGTTGACATCCATGGGAGGTAGAAGAGATGGTTTGAGAGTGAGTGTCCTTGTTATTGGTTGTGTCTTCACGTAGCTCCCCTAAAAATATTTTAGCCAGAAAGGTGGAATCACTGTATCTTGTTCGTGTCTCTATGGAGTTTACATTCCCTCAACTGTCGTGGTCTTGTTACAGAGTAAAAAAAACCCAAACCAAACAATCACAAAAAGCCAAAAAAACAAACTAGGGGCACAATCAGGTGGTTGGCACAGGTGTCTGTGTTTTCAGAAGCCCCATTATCAGCCCTTGTTGTCTAAAGAAACAGGTTAAGGTATTGAACGGACACGGAGATTGATTCATCACTTCAGCCCTAAGTTAAGAGCCGAAATTCGAAGAGGGCAATGTTACATCAATAGTCCTTACGTTGCATCGCTGTTATGTGTGCAGCAAAAAAGTCTGCCTCCAAAGTTTACAGTTCAAATGGCCTAATGAAATCATACTCTGCAGTATTTCCAAATAGTTATAACCCGAAAACATGAACAAATACAACATGCAGTAAGAATTCCAGTTATAAAACATGTTTTTTGCTTCATTGTCTATAGAAAGTTTGTGTTGAGCTTGAACAAGAAATTGTGGTGTGTAACTTTTTTTAAATACTGGTCCTCTTACTTAATAGAGGGGGTGGCTTAATCCAGTGCTATCTCTCTCCAAATATAATCTCATAATTTTAGAAATAATTATAACAACAATAATTTCCTTGCATGTGATAAAAACAGCTGATGAGAAAAAAACAAGGAAGTTTGGTCACTTAGATTTTCCCAAAAGGGAAGAGGGAGATATGATCAATTATAGCTTAGTAAAGCTCTGGGATCGATGTGTTGGAGAGGTGTACAAGGACAAACAAAGGAGGACGACTCGTGGAGCGGAAGGCAGAAAGAGCATCTTGATGAGGAAAGGACAAAAGAAATAGCCTGATTCTTCAGAAGCCAATGGAGACAGAGCTGCGAGCAAAGGACAAGGTGAGCAGTTTACAGCAATAACAAGAAATGCTGCAGGGTTAGAGGATCACGTGGAGGTGGTCACAGAAGAAAGCACAAGTACTGCAGTGCCGAGGGAAAAGGTTTTAGGAAGTCACAGATATCAGAAAGCACATGGAAGACAATCACAAAGGTGAAGAAGATGAAGATCAAGGGCAGAGGAGAGGACTAATGAGCCTGGGAGATTTAGAGCAAGCAAGGACAACCACTGGTGCCTGCTAGCGTGGGAGATGAAAGAACACAGGTTGATAAATAGGAGAAGGGATTTCTTCAGGCTGGTGAAAAATATCAGTCAGTAGGAAGTGATCTGCCTTGATAGAGGCTGGAAAAAGTTGGTGGGCAAAATGAAAACAGCAATAGGCGAGAGCTCTTCAAGAGCATTTATATGTCATAAGGAAAGAGGAGAAATTCATAGTTTATTATATTTGGAGGGAATACTGGCTTATGCTGCTCCTGGGTGAGATGGCTTTGTGGTTCGGCAAACGGCACTATGGGTGGAATTATGGAGACACCAAATAAAAGAAGGTGTATGGGTGGTGGAATTTCCTCATAAAGCATCACAATCAAAATGATACTACTCTTATAAAGCCTATTTCTGCTCTCCCTTCTATAATTTACTTCAAGTTTAGTGATCACAACTGAATACATAAACAGTTTATACATACATTTTCATTTTATGCGTTTGAAATATTTATTGTTGATAGAATGACAGAATGATTTGGGTTGGAAGGGACCTTAACGATCATTTTGTTCCACCCCCGTGCCATGGACTGAGACACCTTCCATTAGTTCAGGTTGCTCAAAGCCTCATCCAACCTGGCCTTGAACATCTCCAAGGATGGGGCACCTACGACTTCTCTGGGCAGCCTGGGCCAGGGCCTCCCCACCCTCACAGGAAAACATTTCTTCCTGATATCTAATCTAAATCTCCCCTCTTTCAGCTGAAAACTGTTACCCCTTGTCCTATCCCTGCACTCTCTGATAAAGAGTCCCTCCTTATCTTTCCTGTAGGTGCCCTTAAGCACTGGAAGGCTGCTATCAGGACTCCCTGGAGCCTTCTGTTCTCTAGGTTGAACCATCCCAACTCTCAACCCGTTTGTGATATTAAATGCCATTTTGCGGATTTTGAGAGTAACTCGTACTCAAGTCAACCACAAGTCGCAGAGGAAAACTATTAGCATGAGGTGACATTTAAGGCTTTCATCTGTACTCTTCCTTGTGCCATTTAAAAAGGTGAGGCTACTTGTGCTTTAGCTGAAGTAAGAAAATAAAAACTCTGATAAAACTGTAATATAACGGATAGACTTGTCATATGTTATGACTTGGGATGTTCTGCCATTGTAACCAAACAAAAAGATCTTACCTTTGCATTCATTTATCTGGATGATCTCATCTTCCCTAAAAAATGGTGTCAACCATAACCACTGAATGAAACACGATCCAGAGCGTGTTCTCACTTATCCTGGAGCCAATACTTTTAAGCAGATCAAAACAAGGAGACCTGATTTTGTTGTTTGCACATATTCACTTCAAGTGATATGAAACAACATCTTCCCACTGAAGAGGAAGGCAGGGAGAAGGGAAAAGCTGTTTGTAAAAAAGCCCAGGTCTCGTAAGTGGATGCAGAGCCATCAAGGCAAAATAGCTGCCTCTCTGCCACTGATAACAGTAAAGGATGGGGGGTTTAATCTTCTGTGGTTGGAGAGGTGCTGCACCAGAATATCAGGCACTATTTTTCTCAGATACATTCTGTAATGTTGATCAGCTGCTTCTCAAAGAAGCCCTCCTTTTATTCCTGTTTCAGATACTTTTGTCATGTGGTGCTAGACTGAGGAGAGTATCCCCTCGTTCCTGGTTGAATGATGCCCCTTGGGCGCTCTGCAGAATTTTAAAAATGGAAACAAGATTTCAGTGTACAGTCGGAGCCCAAGCTGATGTCAGTCAAAACAGGGCTACCTGAGGGATACACACATTCTTGCCTCACGCTTGTCTTTATTAAGGAATGATGTTTGTTTTTTCATCTGTGATCATCTGAAAATATAAATCTTGAAAAGCACGTGATAACTTTAAAATGGTAATGAATACTTACTGTGAATTTTTTCACATATGAATCACACGTAGCTTAAATTCATTCTCTGACTTTTTGTAATGAGGATGGGAAATGTCTGCATATGTGCCAGTGCTCACCAGTTCAGCAGAAAAACCTCATTTTTGTTGACTGTCTCTTTCTTAAAGGCAATATTAAATAAAATGGCAGATCAAATCAGAACCAAGTGTGATATTTATCAGTGAGTGACTTAGAGCTGAGGTGTGGCATTCTGACTTTAACCTAGCAAAAAGCGTTAGCCTGGGTTCAGTTTTACACACCTAACTCCAGAAAAATAGCTTAGGGCAAAAAACCCCAAACAACAAGACCAACAAAAACCCCTGAAAATTCAACCAGACTAATTTATCTTTTTTCTTTGAGGAAACTATCTATTTTGGCCTGAAGCCCACTCTGGCAGTGGCTGCTGTGATTTCTTCGGGTTCAAACTGTCAGAACGTGTACAGCTTTTCTTCAGGAAGTCTTCACGTTTCCTGCTGGGCAAGATGAGCCAGCAGATCAAAGGTATCGGTTGCTCTCGCTTCCCTAGTGGTGCTTTGTCTTTCAGAATAGTAACTTCTATTTTGATTTTTTTTTCCTATGGGTGGAACTTGCAGACACATTAAGTACATTAAAGTGCTAGACTTTCCCAAGATTATATATTGCACTATTCTGGCTGAGGTAATATTTTTCAGCTGATTAAACTAGGCTCTGAAATGCTGACTGTATTTGTGTGAAGTCATTCTTCTTAGAGTAATTCCAAAGAAAACCATCTGTTGTATCCATTATTTCAGTGCTTACTACTGATCCATTGTCAATCGTAATTGTTACTCCAAATTTACCACCTAAAATAACAAACCACAGCAAAGGTCAGGCTGTGGCAGATCAATGATTTGTTTGGAATCGCGGGGACTGGCGTACCTCAATAGGTTTTGTCCTTTCTTTGCTGTATTTCTCAAGCCAAGCAACCAGCAGAGCGAGGCAGAAGCATATAGAATCCATGGGCTGTATACACACTAATGTTACGAGTTTATTCCTTTGTCTTGATTTTATTTATTCAATGTAACAAAAGCTATGCAAATCCAATGAGGGCAGCGTCCAGTAAATGTGTGACTGGTATTCTTTGACAGCGAGGTCGCAAAACGGGACCATAGCAGTGGACTTTCCTCCATAAATCTATCTTTTGAGATGAAGGAGTGCTATTCCACACTCTCAAGGAGACCTTCTTCACTTCAAAGTTACACTGTGCTCTAAAATTTTGTCAAAGTAAAAGGTAAGATGACCATAATAGCAGATATTTTCTTTCTTCAAATGCATTGTTTTACGTAACAGGCAGCACTTTAGTAAGTTGGTTATATTTTTTTCCACTTGTAGAGTCAGCAGATGGGCCCTGCAATACTTGAGTATCTTGTTGAAGTCTGGTGGCAGCAAGAGGCAAGGAAGAAATTGCATGGGCAGAATAAGTCCCAGGTATGCGTTTTCCAATTTATATCGTCTAGAGAAGGCCTGGCTAACTGATTTTTGTAGTGATTACCAAACTGTAGGTGTGAGGCTGACTTTGTCTTAACACCAGCGTTCCATGAGAGGGTCATGGAATTGTCAAACTAGTGATTTGAAAGGAAAGGAAGTGCCCACACAGAAAAACCGTAGGTCAGACCAAAAGGACACTCTTCTGTCTTTAGTGTCCTGGAGCTGAATATTTAGAGGAAGTTTAAAAATCTACATAAATAATAGGACTTCTGCAGCTGTGGAAAATGTTGTCATTAATCATTGATGGTGACTGTGGAAACCCTTTGCAACAGCCCACAGGCATAAAGTTCATGTCACTAAGAGTGAGGGTTGATAGTCCTGATGTGTTTCTGACCTACCTAGAGCTGCTGCAAACATAGCAAGCAGTCACAGAACGGGCACCCGAGGCTCTCCAGAGGTGGGTAGACAGTGCTATGCAATGAAGATAGGACCAGTACATGTAATATATTGAAATATGCCAGACAAGTGGAACTGATCACAATGCACACAGTAGGTGAAACTGGAGTGATGAGACACAAGAGGGATGTCTCATAAACACAAATAATTAGGAGACCAAAAAATGGGTAAAATTAATCCCTGACCCCACCCTAGAGGGACCCCATTCTTTGTTTTGAAATTTAAAATCAAACTGAATTACATAAAGTGTGTCATTAACAGAAAGAGAAGTGTTGTGTTATATACAGTCCTGCCCTTGCCTGCTGATTTTTCTTTACATAATTAATTCAGAAATAGACTGATTAATTGTATACTCTTAATTTATATATCCGCTGTTGCTGATGAGGTTATGTATATTGTATTACTGCAAGAAGGGAGTTGTATTACTTCTGAATCTAACAAAATGCAATAATTGATTTCCTTATTTTACTGGGCTTGATATAGGTCATTACAACATTAGAAGTGTTTTAATAGATTATGATTTACCTTGTTCTACTAATTGTGTTAATTTCAAAAATTCTTCAACAAAATTAAGCAACCTTCTTGCTAAACTATTCTGTGTTTTTCTTAGCAGAGGAGATTAAAAGCAATTGTTCTAAGTTGTGATATTTGAAGTCTCACATCCATTAAACAAAAACGCAGACCTAGTTTAAGCTGAGAACATGCGGTCAGCCATAAAAATAACAGTGAATAATTTTATGGTGAAGGTTAAAGCACTAGGAATGTGCAAGAGGCTAAAGACATCACTAAATGAAGTGAGACAAAGACAGTAAGACCACGTTCTTACTGTGGGCTCCCCAGTACAAGAAATATAGGAGCAAGTCCAGTGAAGGCCTTAGAGCACCTGACTTACAAGGAGAGGCTCAGAGAGCTGGGCCTGCTCAGCCTTGAGAAGAGAATGTCCGGGGCAGATCTTTTCAATGTGTATAAATACCTAATGGCAGGGTGTAAAAAAGATTAAGCCAAGCTCTTCTCAGTGATACCCAGTGACAGGATGACAGGCAACGAGCACAAACTGAAATAAAGGAAATTCCACTTAAACATAAGAAAAAACCTTATTTACTGTGGGAGAAGTCAAACAGCAGAGCAAGTTGATCAGAATGGTTGTAGAGTCTCCATCCTTCAGACTATTCACAACTTGGCTGGACATAGTCCCGAGAGGCCTGCTCTAACTGATGCACTTTGATCAGGGTGTTTGAGCTAGGTGATCGTAAGCCATCATGAGATTCTTTGCTTCTCTGTGCAATGAGTGAAGTTACTTTGGATCTGATCCATGAGGTGATGCCTTGCTCTTTACGAAACTGCTGAGCGTCGCGAGTCCATTTAATCGTTGCATTCGGTGATCTTAAGGATCTTTTCCAACGTAAATGATCCTATGCTTCCGTGGACGTCTGGGGGAGAGCCTTCTCTTCAAGCCAGGCTGCTTCTCAGTCTCTCTAGAAGAGCGTGTTCCCAGAGTAATCAAATGCCCTAAAAGACACAATGAAGCCCTCTCTTGACGGCAGCTTCTTGCTTATCCCCTCACAGAGAACGAGTAAGTAGCCCTTTGTCTGTCATCAGCCAGAGAAGATGCAATGTGCCAGTAGAGTTTTTTTGCTGACAGGGTTATCCTTCTTAGCTACGGAGCAACAAAAGTACCCATAATATTTTCTGAGATTTCAGTGAATCAAATGAACTATTTTTACGACGCTCCACAAAAAGAAGTCTATCTTGGTATTCTGTGTCCTCGTCACTACAGCTGGCTCTTTTTCTTTTTTACTGTTGCTGGTTTGAAGTATCTATAGAGGTTTATGCCAAACCGGAGCATAGGAATGCATTTATTAACTCGGTTGCATCTTAAGCTTTCTGTTGTGGTACCTAAAGTTAAGGAATAGCAGGATGGTGTTTGTCAAAGGAATAAAGTTAAACCAATACATTGATTCTTCAAGCCTATGGCTTTCTGATTTTTAGGTGCGACTATTGAACTGAAAATGGCACATTTTCACAGCAGTAAATGCAGAAAAAAAGAGGCCTTCCAGAATAATATTAAAGTTCTTTCTTCATGAAGTTAAAAAAAGTCCTCCCTTCTTTTATTTTTTTTTTTCCTGAATTAGACCTTAAAGTAAAGCTACCACTAATAAGAAATAAGCAGCTGCTAGAGCTGAAGAGTGAGAAACAGACTTGAGGGCAGTTTCCTATAAAGACTTGAGACCATTGAGACTCAGATCTGACGGCACATTCCATTGCAAAACATGTTACGGAAGACTATGAAGGAGCCAACAGTATTAAAAATTTGAGCTATGTGATACTGTGGGGGAGAGGCAAAATTTTTCTTTAATTTAAAAAAAAACTGTAAATTTTCTTCACCCCTGAGAATCTGAAATGTTTAGGTGAAAGATGACCTGTAGTACTAAAGCATTCATGTTTTCTTAGTGAATTTTTTCTGACAATTCCAAGAGAGTTTTACCACAACTTTTCTTGCCTGTGTGTGTTCAGATTTTAACTCCTTTTTCTTTTTGTCCTATCATTATTCTAAAAAAACACATAAGCTACCATTTTTTTTTTAAATTGGCTTAGTATAAAATGTCTTTTGTGCTTATCAAATTCCAAGACATTTATGGTCTTTTAATCTAAGACACGAAAATGTTTATTGTTCTGTGTACTACTAATGGAGTTTTCCTAATCTTGTTTTTTTTTTTTTTTTTGACTAGTGCTAACAATTTGTTTCCTGTACATTTTTAAGTCTGAAAATGTCCAAGTTGAAAGATTACTGTAAAACATCCCTATTGCTAAGAGATACATCGTTAATTAATTTGGTGTTGTCATTAAGACACTGATGCTTTTCATTGATCTATGGATTAGGCACAAATTCTCATAATCAACAACATAATGAGAGGATGGTGGCTGTACAACTCTGTCTCGCATGTCCTGATTTTCTTTCCACCCTGCAGAGCTTTTCCAGACTTCTGCGTGAAATAGTGTTGACGTCAGGAGAGCTGCAAATCCAAGGAGACTTGTGAGAAACTTAGTTTTTCTCTACACATTGTATTGTAGTTTAATGGGTGCTGGAGTGAAAAAAATTAAACTTTCTGATAATGCCGCTGCTCGGCAAGCATACGAAAGAATTTAGGGGGCAGGGCAGTATCCATTAGAAATGGGCTACAGAGGATTCCCAGCATATTCAGTAGCAAGAATGTGAGCGATACTCCTGGCATTGTACTTGAATGCCGGCAGCAGTAAGAGAGAAAGCAGGCAAGTCATTAGGTGCACACTCCTGTGTGAGCTCAGGTCTTGATTATCTCTTTCCAGTGCCTTCAGAGAGTAGAGGAAAGAAGGCTGCTGAAATACCTGTCCTTTCTAAGAATGCTGGGGTGCATAATTATATAGGTTTACCTGTCCTTTTCCAAAGGGACAAATGGCACCACTTCTCCAGTCCCTCTCCTTCCCGGTCTTTCTGTTATTCCCCTTTTCCTTAACTATCAATTTTTCTAAGTGCAACACTTACAAAGTCTCTCCTAGCACAGAAAGTCAAACGTGTGCTCGCGCGATGGGACTGGGTGCCCCTTGCTTCCCGACTCTGATAACTTCCTAAGGCAGCTCCAGAGAGTGGGGAGATTCTGCTCACTTTCTCCCTTCCGTAGAAAAGTTCTCTTGGTCTCAGGGAAATGTAGTGTTCAATCCCACCGGGCTGGGCTTTGCTCAGGCTTTGTGACACACTTTTCGCCCGAGTGCTCGGCGACAAATTCAGAGCAGATATAGCTGCATCTCCTTACTGAATCAGGCTGTCCCACTCGCTTTAAGTTGGATTTTGATGTAAGGCTATCGGCCTTATGACTGCGTAAGTGCCAGCTTCCTATGCATGTGGCATTTCCTGATGCTCGGATGAGAACATCATGTCAGACAAGTTCAATCACAACAGTGTTTATTCCTTTTACTCAGAATGTACCCCCTTCGTGACAAATGTATGTAAATGCTGAGATAAAAATAGTATTTGACAAGATAGTTGGGTATCTTTCATTTTATTAACATGTTAGTCAACTTATTCTGCTTGGAGTAATATGCGAATAGTAGGTGCATGTAAGATCAACATAATTTTTTCAGTCAACGTTTGTTCTGTGGTGGTTTTGATTCCATTATTTTAATTAAGCAAGAAGAGTACAGCACCCCTCACAAAGCGCTACAAAGCATGTGGCTAAAACTGAATGAGTTTATCAAAACGTGCTTTGATAATTGCTCTGGACTGACTAGAGTGCCCCTAGGTTTCTTTAATGAAATACACTTATATATTATTGAATAAGAGAAGCATTCATTGGTTGTAGTCATTAGGGCCAAGACTTTGCTCTCGGTCAGTGAGGAAGCCCTGTTTGTGCTCCAAAGCTGGCTGTCTCGACGATGGGTTTGCTCATAACAGCACAATGTAACTTATAAACATATTCGGGGCACATCATACTGTCGGTGAGGCAACCCAAATGTCCTCGCTGGAATAGCATAATGTAGGAGGTGTCACAAGTCAGAAATAATGAAGATAAATGAGATTATGGACCCAAGAAAAGTACATATTTTCTAAACAACGCCCTCCAGTCAGAGACTGGGAAAGTGAAAACGTTCCATTTCTTTGTACCTGTCAGCTGGGAAAAAAAACCCCAACCAAGTAACCCAAACCAGCAGGGTTTTGTGTATAACTTGTTTTGTAAGGTACAAAGCAATAAAATGCTGGGGGTAACAAATGTTTGGGTTTTTTCAAGTGATCATTACATATTTCTTTTGTGCTTTCACTTATAGATGCAAAATAACTTGGATTTCTGTGATCAGGGTCTCAAAGTAATTAAATGTCTGAAGTGAAAGGACTGGAGTAACCTGAAATCAGGTTTTGATATTACTTTATGGATATTTAAATAGGGAAGAGCAGATGATAATTTCTGAACCTATGAGCATGTTGCTGTCATTGCACTGCTAAATCCTCACTATTACATACATTTTTTTCCTTTTTGGTGTTGTTCACTGTCTGGTTTACCCATTTGTATTAATCATATGACATTTTAATTGAGTGTCAGTGAAAGCAAGCCCAAGAAGCCTGTGGTTGTTCAACATTAAAGCCCCAATAAATGAGCAGGGATGTTGCCTACTATCGATCTCTTATTTTCTGTCATCATTGTGGAAAATCACTCTGAGATAACTGAAAGGTGATGTCCTCTCCTTCTTCCAAACCCAATCCTCAGGTAGACATATGAGAATACTATTTTTCTCATCCTAGCAGCCTGGTCCGAATCACTAGGTGGAAGAAAGCTTGAGATGGTACCTATTGGTCTTTTTCCGTGTCACAACCCCCCTTTTTTGCATGTATCTATTTATTAATTTAAATGTTCATGTTTTTTTAATTTGGGTCTGTTCAGGGTACAAGCAAAGTGATCAACTGTATTGTTATATTTCCCAGCAGATTTGATTATTTTGAATATAAACTACTTTAGGAGAACCTTCCATGTGTTCTGTAAGAACAAGTTGGACCTCAAGACTGGGATGGGGAAAGACTGAGCATTAGCTTGAAATTCCTTACACAGTCCACATAGGACTAAAATGTTAGAGAGCTGGTTCGGTCTTTTTTTGAGGCGGTCTCAGCTTCCTGAGTTTTATAATGGACAGTGTCACCAGATACGAAGTGCTGTGTGTGACAAAGAAAGGGACTGAACATGAACCTCAAGGCCAAATCCTTTGAGAGACTGAAATCTGTCTGGATGTAGGTGGAACAGAAAGAAGGAAGTGGTTATTCTCAGGATCCAAATGCGTGGGCTTCAAGTGGTGAACTGACTTCATCAGTCTTACACCATTCGTTGGCATCTAAATCTTAAGAGTCCCGTCTGCAGAGGACTAAACTTTGAACCCGGTTTGTTTCCTGTATTAACCTTTGGAGCGAGCGTGAACGTGAATTTATTGTTTCTACAGACCTAAAGGTAGTAAGAGTGTGATGAAACAGGGTTAAAAAGTGTCACGAGATTTGATAAGCATTCATGCATTTTATCTGACTTGGGGCATTGAATCCATGGAAACATTGGCTTTTACACGTCATTTTCTCATTCACAAAATTAAGTAATTACATCCTGGGAGAAATGCGCTGGCATTGAATATACAGTATCCAGACTATGTCACTACAGGTAGCAGATTGAGTTTAACTAGCCATATGGATTGTAATTGTCTAAGTATGATTAATTCATAATGTTTGTTAATTTTATGCCTTATATTATGGTTTGTTATTATAATGTCAGTCTTTTCTCTCTTTCTTTGTTTCTTTTTAATCTAGGTTTTGATGAGAGCCCTCAAGGGATTTTAATCTTACTATAATACTAACTAATGATGTCCTTTTATTTCTGAGTCTCATCAATAGCTTGTTCCCCTTGCTGGAAGTTTCACGGGAAAGGGTTCTGAAGTTAGAACAGATGGTGTGTCAGTCCATTGCAGAACTCTGCTCGCAGCCTGAGGAAGACTTTATGTTGAAGGTGGAAATAATGGTTTTCTGCTTAGCTTATTGTAAATTCTAAATGGGGTGATTGAAGACTATAATGATCACTGTTGTTTGATGCCTGTGAGTTTCAACATCTGGCTAATGCCTTTACTAGCTCTAACAGTAAGAAAAGGCACGATAGTGCTTTCTGCTTCTTTCTCTTAAATACCTCATAGCACATGTGTATATGTATGTTTGTACACGCACACAAATATCTAAGTCTGGTGTATGCGTGTGAAAGTACATATACACTTTATATATGTAAATCAATGTCTATATTAATACTTTATTTGCACAATAGTGAAACAGAAGATTACATAATAACACAATATTTTCACCCCAACACTGGACTTTCTTTGTTTCAATACCTGAATTTGATATCTACTTTAAAAATTGGATTTATTTTAAATCACCTTTTACCTACTCTTGCCTGCAGACCTAAGCCAGGAACCTGAAGTAAATATAGTTTTGCTTCCCATATAGGGTCAAAGAAGGCAGCACTAGCGCAGCTGACAGAGCCGGCCTGCGAAAGGGAGGCTGGAGACCACCTCCTCCAAAGTGATGGACCTCATCACACCAACTTTTGTCACACTTGACTTCTCAGCAGGTAATTAACTAAATCACCAAAGTCTCTTGTCTGTTCTGGCATTGTGTTGTAATTGACTTGATGGAATATTGTTAACAGGAATTGTGATTGAAAATGTTTTTATAGAGAATATAAAAAATGATTTCTCTACTTATGTGGTTTCTTTGCTTGGTTGTATTTCAATCTAGATAATGAAAACAGTTTAGGAAGCTTCCTTTTAGAAATCCGGGTGGTATTGTCTTAACTTATTTAGCAGCTTGACCTGGTGTTCTTGAAACAAATGGCCAAAAAGTCTAACAACGTTGTACTGTTGTTGTTTGGTTGCTTGTTTTTGATGCCTAGCTATATTAAAAACCCATGGGAACGCGTACCAAACTTCTGGCACGTGCTGTGAATTCTTTGATTTCAGCACAACAATGATCGCAGGCTCAAACGGATTCGGATCCCAACACCTAACAAAAGACTTGAAGAAAATACTGCCGTCCGGTGGTCACTATTTAACTTGGTGATGGGGTTTTTTTCCCCCCAAAGATGTGATGCTCTGTTGGTTTATGTCACGTAGGTCTAGACAATGAATTCTTCAGGCAGGGCCCGTAGGGTACCTGTTGAAAGAGTGGTCAAAGCATTAAGCTTCTGATTAAGGTTATCAGAATCTGACACATTAATTATCCTTAATTACAGTCTGTATCATCTTTCCTGAAGAAAAGTTCATGAAGCACATGCTGCTTATAATGAATTTGCAATTAGTTTTTAACTAATGCCAAGTCTGAGTTGTGAAGTTGCGTGACATTAAGGCTTTCTATTTCTTTTTCTGTAGCCTTGTAATTTCAGAATTTTCTTACAGTAGGATAAATGTGTGCTTACAGAGCTCTATGTATAACACAAATCTGCAGACAATGGCGGTGACAGGTACAGAAAAGGACTGGCAGACATAGAAAGCGTTTGAAATAACTATGTGGGAAGTTAAAAACCCTGTTTTTCAGTATTTCTTCATTCTTTTCCATTAGTTTGTAACTAATGCTACCTAATGTCAGCCACAAGAGATTTTAAGGATCGGTGCAAGCGATTTATGTGATCAGATGGAATAGAAGGATGCCGACAGTAACTTGGAGTCTAAAGTTCAGTGCCGTTCACAAAATAAAAATATTGGTGCAACTGCTGTGTTTCCTGTTAGCTGCTGAGCTTTGTCTTTTTTCTTCTTTCCTATTTTTTAACGGTGTATGTTGCAAGCTATTTTTCTTTACACGTAGAACGATGGATCTAATTTCTGCGTAACTGAGTTTTATATTGGACTGATACTTCTCTCCCTCACGAGTGGAGTGAAATGCACAGCAACGCCCACAAAGTAAGGTTTGACACAATAATTTTCTTTGTAGGGAATTAATATCAGTGGCATTAAATGCCCAGTCATCAGTGAAATAAAAACGTGCTACTGATTCCAACATGTTAAGCTCCCTAAACAGACTTCCATGTGAGACAGACGTACTGCTGTGGTGATGGCCAAGACATAGAAAGTATAAATCAATACACAGCAAAGCGTGTGGCTTGGTGAGTGGTCTTTCTGTTCCATACCTGTCTAGAGTGGCGGCTCGTCGTGCCTCTGGGCCTTCCCCAAGCAGCTCTGTTTTGGCTGCAGTGACACGGAGTTCCTAATGCTTCAAATGTGTGCCCAGGTGGCCAAGAGGGCCAGTGGCACCTTGGCCTGTGTCAGACCCAGCATGGCCAGCAGGAGCAGGGAGGTGACTGTGTCCCTGTGCTCAGCACTGGTGAGGCCCCACCTCGAGTGCTGGGATCAGTTTGGGCCCCTCACTCCAAGAAGGACCTCGAGGGGCTGGAGCGCGTCCAGAGAAGGCAACGAGGCTGGGGAGGGGCTGGAGAACAAGTGCTGTGAGGAGAGACTGAGGGAGCTGGGGGTGTTCAGCCTGGAGAAGAGGAGGCTGAAGGGAGACCTCATCACTGTCACACCTGCCTGAAAGGAGGCTGTGACAGGGTGGGTGCTGGTCTCTGCTCACAAGTGACAGTGATGGGACGAGAGGAAACGGCCACAAGTTGTGCCAGGGGAGGTTCAGACTGGACATTGGGAAGAATTTCTTCCCTGAAACGGTGGTCAGGGATTGGCACAGCTGCCCAGGGAGGTGGTGGAGTCGCCATCCCTGGAGGGGTTTAAAAGACGGGCAGATGAGTTTCTTAGGGACATGATTTAGTAAGGGGAGAGGCACGGCTGGACTCGGTGATCTCAGAGGTCTCTTCCAACCTTAGGATTCTAGGATTGTATGGTTCTATGAAATGACTCCACATCAGGCTTGGAGAACTGGACTTGTCCACCTGAGTTTCTCAATGGGATGGAAAGTAATCTAGAAGGAAGAACATCAAAAGTACTGGAGGGGGGATGGCCAGAGCTACAAATGTGAATAAAACAGCAGCCAGTGTTATTGCAAGTATCTAGACCAGCTGATGTTCCATTTGCTTCCCAATTCTCAAAAACTGACTGAAATCCAAAGTGAGATTCCGGCTGGGCTCGAATTGTCCTGGGACAGAAATTGGTGACATGGTAAGGCTTATTAGATTTTTCATGCTCTTTACCTTTTTCTTTACTTCTGTAACACTGTTCCATGATTCCAACATCTGAAAATCTTACTTGGGCTGCTCCCCACCATGCACAGTGCTCACTCTTCCATCTGTAATCCTTGCTTGCTTATTCCTGTTTCCAGTTATGGAAAATAAGCTATTTTTTATTTTGCAGGCACTTCCTGAGAAAAACAATGATTCATTTGAGGATAATTTTTGTGGATTTTCATCTGGCACAGGATCAGAGACCCCTGTGATTCAACTGAGGTGTGAGGCAAGCTGATGTCCGTAAGGTATTCATTGGTTCTCTCCGCTGCGTAGCTTTACTCTGCTGGGTCCTGTTAACATGCACGGCTCTACTGTATTTTAACATCGTAACATTTTATCAAAATTGCACTAGGGACATCTGCTCTATGTCAGGAAAATATAAGCAGCGGGATACTTAAGGTCTGCCTTTCTTTCCATACATTTAGAACACGTCCAGATTCCATTTTAGCTCTTCCCTTAGAAATATCCCTAGTGATCTGCATAAAAAGGGCACTGCTGCGATGAGCAGGGTTGGGAGGTTTAAGAGGACGATGTACACTTAATGATAATCCTCTAAGTTAGAAACATCTGAAAATGCTGTGTCAACACTAGCCCTATCTTATTTAGATAAATAAAACTATCATTTGAGAATTTCCCCTTCTATACGTCAGTCAGCTCTTCCTGAAGTAGCTTAAGTTAACCCTCTGGGAAGGAGATAGCCCTGCTTTGTACATATCAGTTCTCCTCCCCTTAAAGTAAATCTCCAGAATAATTCTGTGGAGGAAAAACAAAATCATTAACATGAATCTGTTTGCTTGGGGTTTGTTTTGGTTTGTTTTGCTTGTTTTTTTACAGTTCTTAATGCTTAATTCTTAGTTCTTAATAGAGGTTCATAAAATATATCTGTCTGTGTCTCAGAGTTCGAAGCACTGCTGGCTGTGACACAATCTTTGTGGTTGGAAATGCTGGAATGGGGAAAAGTTAGGTAAAATAAATTCTATTTTCAAATACCTACCAAAACACTTGCTTTGCTTGCTAATTGCATTGTTTTTTTAAGGGAAAAATTTTGGTAAAACAATCTGTGTTTCAAGTTCAATATAAAAAATATTAACAGTACAACTTCAGAGTAGAACAACAGATTCTATGAATCACATTGTGAACTCTAGGTAAGTTGAATAAAATTGGTGTATTATGCAAATGCTGGGGTTTTTTATAGATTGGGTAAGGTGTGAGGCTGCCTATATTGTTACCTACATTGTTTATTTTTAGGGGATATCTTTTCTTTTTTGTTCATGCATTTTCTCTGCACCTCATCTAGGTCCTGCTTTGTTTAATTTATTGTTCTCTTTATCTTTTATATTTTATTAAGCCAAACCTTTGTAAAAAACATTCTAGCAACAGAGAAAATGTGTTAGAATACTGTGCCATGCTAACTTCAAATTGGTTTTTTTAGTGCCTCTTTTTCTACTTCTGTTTTCTGAACATGAAAGGGTCAAAAGTCATAAACTTATTTCCAACAGATTTCCATATAAGGAGAAATGTCACGATGTTCTGGCACTGTTTTTCTCATCAGAGACTCAAGATGCTGCATAAGACCTTTACCAACATGAATTTAATGTCATTGTGAAGTGATGTTAGACTTAAGACCATGAACACGTGAACTTTTGGAGTTTATTCATCCTTCATTGGAGGAGCTGGAAGCCTCCGAGGTATTTTCAAATTAAATCAGGTGAGTGAATGACCAACATATTACGTGTTCATGGGTAAAGGAAATCAACTTTCTGACTTTTGCTGAAAGGGCCGTTTTCTGACGCCACTCTTGCACAACAGCTCGAAATAGATTGTGCTTGGTGGGGATACTGACCGTGTTCAACCAGATCACTGAAGGGTCATGGATAACAGCGAGGTCAGTAAATCATATTGCTAGCACTTCCGTACGATGCACACTTTGCATCATTTTCATAAATGCCTTTTCTTTATATTGGTATAATCTAAATCAGTGTCATCGTGATGAGAATGTAATACAAGAGTAGCTACGTATATGAAAATCACACATATGCTGTATAATTGTCAAATGCATCGAGCAATCAAATTTATAGCTCAAAACCCTTCACTTGTATGGTGGATGTCAAAATGGAAATTTTTCTCTCTCTACGTGTATGTTTGGTGTTTTCTGTGAGGTGCCTGTCATTTTAACAAAAGTGACATGCAGAGTAAAGTGGAAAGGTCCTGTTTCAACCTGCAAAGAGGGTGGGGCAGACAGCTGAATTGTTCCATATTTTCTATGAAATCTTAATTGATTAGACGATCACCTTTATTCACCATAGAAAGACTGTCTTTCTTTATGATGGATACAACAGCAGGAGAGCAAACTGTTGGAATTGATATACTTTGTTGCTTATCTGAAAGGAGATTTTTTGCCCTAATTTTGCACAATAGTAGAAACTTCCTTTAAATCCCATTTTCCTAACCAGCGCCTAGAATAGCTCTTGTTGTTAGATTCTAAGGACTCTATTGTGGCTTTTAAGCCAGAGCCCGCAGTAGGGGTTGTGGAGGGATGCACCGCCCCCAAGAAACTCCTAGAGGGTTTGTACTTGAGGACAAATCTGATGATAGAATTTAAAAATGGAACAGACCATTGTAGATCATCCAGTCCTCCCATCTGTCAGCACAGGATTTTCCCTCCCAGATATTCTTAAGGTATTGTTCAATGTAAAACTCTCAACTCTGGGAGTTTCCAAAGCTTTGCTTGGAAAAATTTTGCCTCCTTTTTTTTTGCCTTCAGAAGTGGGAGGACACAGCAGCAGCCATGACCACGTCTTTTAATATATACCTGTGTGCACTTTGGACTGGCTTCTGCCTGCTGGCTGGTGTGAATAGGGGGCAGATGGGTACAACTTTTCCTTTTACAGTTTCCAGATGACTTAAACGCACCACGTGATCCCGGTGCCCTAAGAGGAGATTTGTAGCTGCTTTAAACCATCACCTGTCCTTTAATGAGCGTCTCAGATTTTGTAAAGTGTGATCTGAAGCGTAATTGCAATGAAGTTAATTTGTGGTTCAGTCAGGAAATTTTGTCCTAATTTTCTGGACGGTGATCGCTCTCCCAACCTGTGATATCAGCTTGAACGTTCCAGTGTTTCATCTACTGCTTAAAGGCTGATAAAACTCCCCTGTATTATTTCTTATTTGGGGAATAATAATAATAGTGTATTCTTCAGTCTTGGTAACTGTTGATATTTCAGTTTTCCAGAAGGATTTTGAAATATTTCAATTATCAGATGTTTTGCAACACTATTGTAAAGTGCTCTTGGAAAGCAAACACTAGATTTTCATATCTAATTCAAATCCGTAATGAAGACGAGACCCCAATCCTGCAGAAATTATCTTGTGTTTAGCTTTGTTACATATAAGCAGTGGTCAGATCTATAAAGATCAACTCAGAGCTTGATGAATCCATGGGATAAACGCTAACACTGAAGTTTGTTGGGATTTGCTCTTCATACACTGCCTATGAAGTCTCCGGTGGCTTTGGATTGGTGTTATGAGTAGCATAAATGGGACTGTGTTCTGTAGGGAGAAGTGTGGAAAGTCAGCGATGTACAAAACGGGCCAGTAGCAACTATAATAGTCAGAGAAAAACGTGAAGGCTCCGTTAGCATTAAATTTCTATTGGTGTATTTGCCAGTGTTCTTCAAGAATCAGTCTGTGAAACAACATGGGATCTTTAACTCAAGTGACTGGAAGTTAATGTTGAACAAATTCGGTTTAAAGAATTTTTGTCCAGTTTCAGGAGAATGGTTTCAAGTCCTGCTTGTCTGCATGTTGTTAAGTGGGGAAAAAAAATCCACTAACATAGAACTAGCAAAGAAAATCTTCAGGGGCAAATAAAACTACATAAGTAAAGGAGGTAGAACCAGCTTAAAATCTGGTTAAAATGAGAGATGTCCAGTTTCTTTGCTCCTGTGATAGGCGCTAGACCTGAGCAAAGCATCAAGATGCTTTCTTTTAATGGATATTTTTCAAGATATGCGGGGCATAAGAATTTATTTGTTCAGTTGACAACCCACTGGAGTGTCGTGTACAAAAAATAACTGGTTTTACTTGGGCGCTCGGTGAGCCTTGTTCAAACAAACATCACAGCTACTTAAAGGCAAGTAGGGAGCCATGACAGATTTTGCTTTTTTTTATTTTGTTAGGTTCTATCGTTATCAACTAATGAAGATATTTCACTAAGAATTCCAAGGCTTGAAATTAGCTATTTTTGACCTTAGCTACTGTATCCAGAGGCGACGCTGTCCATGTGAATGCGCTTGACTTGGGCTAGAGTCCATAAATAAAAATACCAGATTAACGACAGCGTCAGGCTGGGTTGCTACAACAGAACTGTTTAATTTTATATGCAAAAGTATTTTCCATTTTTATTTTCCATTTTTTCCATTTTTCCATTTTACAGGTTTAAGGTAGGAAGGTCAGGTTCCAGTATCTAAAGTTCTTTGCCAGTTTAATTAGCTGTCATTTGTCTTTCTCGTAGTTTCAGAATCTGATTTCACGTATTCCAGTTCGATTGCTGTGGTGCCTGGGAAGAACCACAGAAGAGCACCTTTTCCAAAAGACAGGTGAATTTTAGAGCTGTCCCTAACAGGCATTTTCCATCCGCATCGTTGTCCTGCTTCTTTTTGTGCCACTTTCACTTTACAGGTAGAGAAAGCACACGAAGCGTTGCGTAATTCCTGAGCACAATTTCTCTCCAAAACATCTTCCAGACCGTGTGGCTCTCCCCTTCCCACCAGGTAGGACAAAGCCTTAATGGTTATAATGGTCCGGGTGCAACGGTACAGGTGCATTTCCTTTTCTGTGAGATGGCAGCATAGATGGAATGGTTCTTTACCTGTATGTTTTGCAGTTTACTTATTGCCTTTTTACTCCACAGAATATTTTCGAGCCCTGTATGTACCTGCATTCCCAGCAGTTCCTTCACTGCATTTTGCACACTTACATTCGCTCCTGCAGTGACTTCACGGGCTTCCTGCCATCTGTCATTGTTCCTTTATTCTAATGTACAGTGCAGCCTCACATAATTTATGATTTTGCCTGATATTTATTAGATAGACAGGATTATTGCCCACAGATGGCTATGGTTCACAGCCAGGGGCGTCTTCACAGAACTAGCAGGAAGAGATTTATTCATGTGACCATGTGACTTCTACTGTAAGCTAATTTTAGCACTGGGTTTCTCTTGATAAGTTAAAATGAAATGAGAACTCTGGGTCAAATTTATTCTTGCAGCAAGTGCTGCAGTTGCACTGACTTCTGTTGAGTCATACCTGCGTATCAGGTGTGAAATTAGCCCTCCATTTTTTTGCATTAGGAAATAAAAGATACGAGAGCACATTTTAACTGCAGCACGTGTGTGAAGTGACAAGGATTTCTGGTCTCCAAGCTGTACTTTTGGAGCAGAAACAACAGAAAAGATTTATCAAGTCGTACAGTTGTTGCCGGTAGATGACATTGTCTGCCAGCTTTACGTTTTCTCTGCTTCTTTTTAAGGGCCACTGTAGTCACATATTCTGTCGTTCACAGTGTGAGGCTCGGAACATTCCTTTGGCAAAGTCAGGGAGACTGGTGTGTTGAAAGTGAGCCAACGCAGTCAGGTGGTTTCATTTGTACTTGTATTTCAGTCTAGTTCTTGCAGCAGATAGGATAGCAAAATGTTATTGTACCTTTTTGATGTGTTTGTTTCGTTGTTAGTGATCTAATTGCTGCTGGTAAATTTAAGTCATCGCTCTGGTAATAAGTACAGCGAGTTGAATCAGTGGCTTTTCTTATCTTTAAGGACTCTGTTTGGTTAAGTGCAGCCTTGAGTGGGTAATAACACCGCAACTACCAATAATTAAAAGTGCCTACAGGTTGTCTTGCCGTAAACTGAAGCAGAAATTCCCAGCCTCCAGATTGTAATCTATAGGGAGTTTATTAGCAATTGGGCTTGGTAGACATGGCACTTCAAACAGAAGCCATCTGGAAGACACATTGGGGGATTCTGCCACAGGAGAGGTTGGAACAGAAGCAGGCACAGGAACCTGCTGCTGTCTCGCCCTGCAAAGCGCTCGGTAGCCTTTTCATTCCACTGGGAAGTCAATGGGAATTAGGAGCACTCTCAGCTTTGTGCCGTAATTCAGGAATGCTGTCATGGAGTTAAAGATGTTAAACCAAAAGTCTGAGTAAGTAAATACGCGAGGGGAAGTTCTACCCTCTGATTCAACAGCAGAGTTCCAGCACCAATATAAATTCCACTATTTGTCATTGCTTCTTTTGTTGTAATGTCAAAGATGATGGTGGTGGTTGGTTTTAGTGTTTGCCTTTCCTGGGTTTATGCAAAGCTGGACTGAAAGTGCAACTTCAGAACTATTACTCTCCTTCCACAAAGTGGCACGGTGTGTGTAACAGCAAGAGCAGGATTTCCATCCTGCTTCTTACGGTCCAACCTGGTTTTCAAAGGTGCTTTTTATAGATGAGAACTAGAAGATAAAGAGGGCGCACCTGCATGTGGAGCATTTGCAGTTGTTTGCTTTACCAATATGAAATCACCACCATTTTGTCCTTCTGCAGTCATTAAAGTTGAAATGGGGCAGAAAAGAGTGCAATATATGGCCTGCAGAAGGCTGTAAAGCACTGTGTCAATGCATTATTGGGTCAGCGCATCAAAATGTTACGCCCGCTGCTTCAGGTGCAACAGGATTTGACCCTGGAGAAAAGCACCTCCTCACCCTTTACTAAAGAGATTTCTAGAAGGCACGGGCTAATTTCAGGTTTGACATGTCAAGGCTCGGAGAAGAGTCATTGACACAGCAGGTGCACTTAAATATAACTGTCTAATTATACGGCTTGCTCCCAAGAAACTAAATGTACAGTGCTATGGAAAACATGGTAGCGGCCTGTCACGCTGCTGAATAGGAAAGCAGCCTTCAACAGTCAGGCACGTTTCATGTGTGAAATCATGAAAATCATGGTATGGTAAACATCTGCACCCTTCCCGTTCTTTATTGAGTCTGCACGTTGTGATTTCCCTTCTGCAGACCTGGGGGGCTGTAACGGGTGTGCAGCTTGTTACAGAGAAACCGAATTTCTGAAGCTTGACTGGATATTTTAAGGTCTGATTTCATGGTTTTTCTAATTACTTTGAATTTTAAAGTTCTGCAATATGATTTCTGAATCAGTTTATAATCCACAAGAGTAACAGTAGCTAACAGAGTAATGTTATTCTGTGGTTACTGCTGGTCTAATTACGGCACACGGGAAAGGTCACAGCCCGTTGGCTACATCTGAGCAGAGCCTGGAGCCTGATAGTGTGCAAGGAGTGTGAGGGGAGGGTTTACTAACACGGTCCTGGCTTGAGGACAGGCTTCAGTGACAGGAGATGGGAGTGTTTTCTTGCCTTTCCTGTAAGCCCTACAGCAAAATTATTCTTTATATTTCAATTGGCATTTCTGCCCTGTACTAATGATGTTTTATCTCTACTCAGCTGTTAAAGTCCAGACAAGCAAAGAGATGGAGAGAATAGAGATAGGAAATGTAAGAAATAATCTTAACCAACAATCAGAGAGGTGGTGTAACCTGTGCAGAAAATCTGAGTAGTAAATAAAAGTTATTGTAACTTAAATAGATCATATTATTTATTAATTTACTTTCATGGCCAAGTATAGGTGTTCACAACCCTGCCTCGCGTGCCAAATGCTACAGAGTAAAATTACAGTCAGTCTGTCCCTTCCATCTTTTGCTGAGTGTCCAGTTCAAGCTTCTTCATATTTTCCAGGTTTACTGTGCATTCAGCCTTCTAGGGTTTTCCCACCTGCTTATGCCATCTTGTACACTCACCAGATCCATGTTTAGTGAGTAGGGTTGACCCCGCAATGTTAACATCACTCAGAATTGCAATAATTGTACCCAATGACCAATAAATGTTTCAGGATAATGCACATTGCCCGAGCAGCTATTACAAAACTCACGAAATTTGCTTAGTGCTCTCTGAAATTCCCCTACTGAGAAGCAAAATGTTCCTGTAATGCACACATTCCCGGCTGAGATTACCCGATTAATGTCGCTACACTTAATGCCATTTTCTCTCAACGATGATGGAGAAAGGTTGTTTGTTTTGAGCACAAAAGGAAACATTTACTTAGTGACAAAACGGATATTCAAACTATACAGAGCAAAGACAGTGAACACTGTGTAACAAAGATCAACGTTCATGGTGAATCTTCTTACTGTCTGAGCCTGAGATCTATCTTCAGTGAACCTTAGCATTCTCATATCAATCAGCCAGTCAAAAATTTCTAAGTGAAGGGTGCGACTCATGTGCGTGCAGGTTCGTTCAGCCAAAAGTACAAGGAGGAGCAGATTCCATATTTTTTTGTTTTCCAACACTGTCTCTGGCTCCCAGCACCGCTTCACCATCACCACCCAGCCAAGAGTTGCTACCATCAGCAGTCCCTAAAATGTCACATGTACAGAAACCACTCATCAACCCGGAGCTTACCTTGTGTAGGTTTGGGGGTTTTTCCAAGGTAACCATCAATCCCATCTAATTTCTGTTGCCTATATATATGTTTATACGCTTGCTTTCCAAACTTGTGCTGCCATCCTCAGCCGCTGCTTAGGCTACTTCTTTTGGACGAGAAAAAAGGTCTTGCTTGCTTTTGTCATATCAATCATTCCGAAGAGTCTACCTTGAAAAATCTACAGAGCAGTGAAAATTCATTCCTTTGAGTGAGAAATACAAGAGATGGTTATTATATGACCTGGTATAGCTTCTGGACCAGTGATTTATATTTATGTCTTTATTCTGATGCAGTTTTCTCCTTTATGCTCAGGGTTGTTTTCCCTACAAGAAACCTTGCTATCTCTGTACTGCCAGAGTACATTACATTTCTATTTGTCAGGATTTTATTGTAGATTGCTACTGATTGTCCCCAAATTTGACTAAAACATTGCTGTGTCAAGATTTTCACATTCTGGAAAGAATTTTGCTGATTGATTTGTTGCTTTGTAAATGGTGATTTGCAGGTCACACAGCCATCATCTTTTTTTTGTGTATCATGTAAACATTTAGAAAATAATTACACACCAAACGGTGTTTATTTTTGTTGCTTACTCCTATCTGGTTGAACTGCATGTGGCCAAAGAGGAGAACAGCCCCAGCTGCCTTTCTGAGAACACTTTTGGGCAAGGCAGAATCCTTCTTTAGACCAAGGAAAACTATGGGGAATCTTGTTTTTGCTGGAGTACTGCTCTTCACAGATGGCTGATTCTGGTTGTAGCCACCAGAAGCCTGGTCACCGCTCTTACTGCAAGCCCTGTAGAATCCTCAGCTCCCACTGCTTTAAAGCAAAGTGAGTAGTTTTCTTGTTGCCCAACGGCTCATTCCAGTATACAAGCGCCTCCTCCTCACATACTCAGTCACATAGTGCAGCCACTTACGTAATTTCAAGTTTCAAGTCATCATTTGGATCTTGGTTCTTTAAGAGCTCAGTTCATTCCAATGACAGCAGCCATTTGTTCCTGGTGTTGAGCACCACACCGCCCTTCCGCACCCTCCCCTCCTTTTTCAAGGGAAGGGCAGAGGTGAATTCTCAAAGAAAAGTACCGATTATTAAATTTTCATTGAGCTAAAAAAGTCTGCGGGAGTTTAAAGCAACATGCTGGCACTGTTTGGAACTGGGGAAGGCTGCAGCTGATCAGATCCAGCCTGATCAGATCCAGATGGAAAATGACAGAAATTACTATCTAGAGAGGTTCTGGAACACACACATAATTAGACCAAAGCTGCCATAATTTTTAAAGCAGAAATTTTTGTGCAAAGGTGCTGGTATTACACTTTGTAGTGAGTTTCAGAGCAACTTACTGAGTTTTTTGAGATTTTTTGGGGATCAAATGGTTCAGCTGTGAAGGAGAGAAGGCAGAAATAAAACCAAAGCTTGGTGGATAGTATACAAGACACAGGCTTTAGCTGCAAATTCACATCTAGGTGCAACTTCTGAGTTCCTGAAAGTTGTGTTCTCTTTGAATCCGGGCTTTTACTTTCGGTGCACAAAGCAGTTCGAGCAGTTTTTATGGAGACATAATTGGGAACTTAATTTTTTTATGAAAGAAGGTTATGAAGTTGAATTTTTATCTGTTTATTTTAAACAAAACCTTGTGTCACATGGGACAAGTCAGTGCTAAGCATAGATGCTGTGTCGACACCAAGAACTGTAACCACCACTGTTGAGACACTCTAGGCTACATCCAGATTAAGCACTTCTCACGGCGTGGAGGAAGAGGGCGTGCTCACAAGCATTATTCTAATGCAGTGTTCACACCAAGAAAGGGTGGTTATCTGAGGACCTGGGCTGTGGATTTGCCCTCGGAATTAACGAGAGGCCTTTTTTAGGCTACAGAGAGCTTGCATCTCTTGGTCCTGTTTGATAAAATGACTGATTCAAAGACATAGTCTCTCAGTCTTGGCGCGCACCAATCCCAACTCTGAGTTTGGGTACATAACCAGTCACTCAGTGGAGTATCTTGACTGACTTTAGACAGTGTTGTAAAATGTATTACTTTTAAAAGTTTAAAAATGGGACTACAATGCTGGGTGCTTGTAGTATTACGGTTAATAAAATGTTTGCGAGGACTGCGTTAAAGCCCCTCTTTCTGTGCAAGGCTTTCTCTTCATTACACGATTGCCTGCCGATGCCAGTGTCTTCTCAGCTCTGTGAAGCATATTTCATTTGCAAATGCAAGTGTCTGGGCTTTAAATGTGTTAACGGGAAGCAATACCTTATGGCAGGTATTGCGTGGGGAAAAGTTCCTTATTTGTGTTTTTCCACAAGAAGAAAGAGGTTTAGTTTGTTGTGTTCCAGTTCAGTTGAGTCTCCTTTATAGAAAAGCCATCTGGATTATAAATTACCAACCTGGATATGGTTAAGGATTTCCCACTTGTCATGTCCTAGGATGTCCTAGACCCTGCAACTTGTCCCTCGTGCAGGAACCCCAGCTTTGACACCTTTTGCGCTGTGTTTCCCCACGCTGCACACACACCACGACCATCTCGGTTTTCTATTGTTAAGAGTTTTGGTTTCCCCAAGCCGTGGTCTTTCTGGGATACTCAAGATAGACAAGGAAACGAAAGAAACTATAGTCATGGAAATTTTTGTCAGCAGCAGCACCAGGATGCACAGGGGCTTCAGACGCGCAGATCTCCTTGGTTTTAAGAACCAAATTTGAGACCGAAGAAAGCCAAAGAAGTTTAAGGTAAGTCTGACAACAGTTCTTAAACTTCTGGATATGAGGTTGAGCCTATGGCCCTTTCAGGTTTGGTCATTTCTATTGCTGTGGGCCATTAAAATCTTTATTGAAAATAGCATGTTCCTTGTGTTCACCTTTTGCCCTGTTTTTTAGCTAATTAATTCTCTCATGGAATTTAATAACTGATGGAGCAAACAAAAAAGATCAATACAATTTTCTTCTCATTTACTTCATCAACCTAATACAACTTAACTCTTTGGCCTGAAAAAACTCCAGGGAGAGAGGCCTGCCTGCCTTCCCAGATGTGCGTCCCGCTGGCTCCCTGGAAGGGGAAGATCCCCTCGTTCAGCTTCTGCTGCGTGGAGGCCAAGGTAGAGGGACCGTGGTTGGGCAGCGTGATGCAGGAGGTGAGTCACCACCTCTTGGTCTGCTCTCCTGTTTCTCCTGTCAGCAAACATTTATATGGCCTTTTCCTAAAGCCCGAGGGGGATTTATGTAAGCAGTGTGCCAGAAAGTTGATTTAAGCCTCTGAATCCTATAAACTGTGTGATAGGTGGTGTCTTGTGGCGAAGGCAACTTTGTACTCAGTGCCACAGGGAGCTGCAGGGCAGCCGGGAGTGCACTCACTGTCAGACTGGCACTCCTTTGCCAGGACAGAAATGGTGGAAGACCTTCACCTTGATGGCAGGATGACCCCAACAGTATTAGGAAAACTTCCCATTCTCTAGTGGTGCCCTGGAAATCCAGAGCTTCCCTTTCTATCTGCATTTCCTGTTCCCATCTCTAGAGGCTTCCCTCTTGGTGGATCTGTCATTTCTGATGGACGCGTTCCCTGGAGATCCTGCCTGTGCAGCCCTGAGAGAACCTTTTAAACACATTGAGACAATCTGCCTTTTCACTGGGGGCCTGGTGACTAAAGATGTGCCATCACTATTATATCGATTTTATTTGTATTAAAGCGCCTCAGCCTCGTAGTTAGGTAAATTGTACTGAATTCGTTGGAGTTATTTTAAGCCTCAGCATTTATGCAGTAGCTTTGGTTTAGCCTCTTCATCATGTGCTTGTTTGCAAGAATGATCTGTTCTGCATCCACCTGGAGCATATATTTTATTATATTTTGCGATCTAAAATTTGGCTAAAAGAAAAACCCTCAAGGTTGACAAGGACTAGGATTGACAGAACTATGGCTCTTTGAAATCCCTGTTGTCCATTTAAATTTTAATGTTTCTATCATTTGTTCCTCAGTGTAAATTAACAGCCATGGCAGTGTGTTGGGTTTCTTTTCTGAAGTCAAGACTTTAAATTTAATTCAATAGCCTAGATTTACAGCTATTCTATATTTCACAAGGCAGAATCAATAATGTGACTGAAGTGAAGAAGATAAAAATTTATGGTATCTTGCAATTTAATGGTTGAAAAGATGCAATTGGAGAGATCATAAATTGTGAAGGAGTTTATGCTTCATTGCTCCTGATTCAGTGCTTGCTGTTAGAACTTGATTTGTGACTATTCACAAGGTGTGATTAATGGTGTGATCGATGCTTGCTTCAGTGCAGTAAAGCAGTTGTAATGCTCTTCATTAGAATAAATAAAATAAATTGACTGGAGCTTTATAAAAACTGTGTAACATTTAAAATCTAAAATGTCAATTTTTTTTCCTGTTACAATTTAGGTTTCTTCAGGCAATTTCCACCTACATCACATCACTCATTGTCATTCTTTTTGGATATTATAGAAATCCATGTGGGTTTGGGTTAGCTTTATGCAAAGCTCAGTGAAGGGGAAAAAAAAAGAGAGTTGAATAGGGCTGACTAGAGTCTAGGATTTTCTGGTGGCTGTGTTTTGCCATCCTGCAAATGTACATTTATTCTCTTTAAACACGTGCAAGTTTAAAGGAATCAAGGCAGAAAATGACTCTTCCATACACAGCTCTGCTAAAACCAATAAAAATTAATAATTTTCATTGTTTTTAAATGGGCTGAATGTATGATCGGTACTCTAGCAGAGGCAATGAAGATAAAGAGGATTTTTAGAGTAGCATTTTTTTGGTTTAAAGATGTTCGTTACATAATCCAATGCTATCTCACAGTATGCTCTAAAACTGACAGGGAAATAAAAGAAAACTGCATGAAAGGAAGTAAATGTAGTGATTTTGATGCTGTCATTTAAAGAATTGGGCTACAGGAGATGCAAATGAGAAACAGGGTAGAGAATGACTTAGGATGCCTTGTACATGCCAGTTGTGCCTGCAGAATATGGATATTTTTTGAGGTTTAAAAATGTCTAAACGTGCTGTGCAAAACCTGGAGAGTGAAGAAATATTACTGTGAAATTTAGGGAAAATTCTAGTGCGGCTTCAATCTAGAGCTCTTCTGTTTGTTCCGGTCTTGTTTGCTTTTGTTTGCCTCATCGAGAGATAAGCCTTGTAATTAGCTGGAAAAGTTTATCAGATTTGCACTGTGCTCCCGTGCTGTGATTTTCCTCAGTGTCCTTTGCCATGGTATGTGTAAAGATTCTAGGTTTGTGTTTGATTTTAAGTGGAACTATAGGTAAATGTAAAGCTACTGGACAACAAGGCAACGTTTTAACAACGGCAATGAAATATTTCCTGTAATTCATATATCTTGAAATACACTGTAGCAACTCCAGGCATCAACGTTCATGCATTTGCTGATTGGAATTGCAAAGAGAATGAAAAACATAAGGAAACTACATTTTTTTTGAAACATATAGCTATGTCAAATTAGTGTTTCTATTATTGCACACAGTATTTACAGACTAGCAGTTGTCACTTCACAAAAAAAAAATATCTTAAGATAGATCATATTCTGTCTGTCAGCAGTCTGGCAGAGATTCAGATATTAACTGCAACACGTCCTGACAGTAAACACATAGTAAAACGCGTGAGACTATAATGTAAGTAGATAAGCTTTTCTTTTGGAGATGATTTTTTGCTCCCTCGCTGTCAATTGAAAAGCCCGTAATTCACACTTACAAATGGATTTCTGTGAGTCATAAAAACTGGCTTTGGTAGGAGCAGGCACGATGTAGCTGCAGCCACGGCCCCTTGAGTATTGTAACTGAAAGATCCCAAGAGCTGAGTGCTGCAGCGGGCGGGGAGGCACAGCTACACCAGGCAGTTGTGGTCACTTGACCAACTGAACCTACCTGTACCCAACAACCATGCAAAAATGTAGGGCCATGAGCAGATGGGAATCTCTAATTGTGTTTAACACAAAGGAACCTTGAACCTTCACCACGTGTGTGGCAGAGAGAATACCCACGTCCCCATTTGTTGGGGTTTGGGTCTGGTTTTTTTCCCCAAGGAGCTGATGAGCTACCCAACACACGAAGCTGACACTGAGGGACTGGAGAACGTGCAGAGAAGGCAATGAGGCTGGGGAGGGGCTGGAGAACAAGTGCTATGAGGAGAGACTGAAGGAGCTGGGGGTGTTCAGCCTGGAGAAGAGGAGGCTGAGGGGAGACCTCATCACTGTCACACCTGCCTGAAAGGAGGCTGTGACAGGGTGGGTGCTGGGCTCTGCTCACAAGTGACAGCGATGGGATGAGAGGAAATGGCCTCAGGTTGTGCCAGGGGAGGTTTAGACTGGACATTGGGAAACATTTCTTCCCTGAAAGGGTGGTCAAGGATTGGCACAGCTGCCCAGGGAGGTGGTGGAGTCGCCATCCCTGGAGGGGTTTAAAAGATGGGTGGGTGAGTTCCTTAGGGACAGGGTTTAGTAGGGAGACAGGCACGGTTGGACTCTGTGATCTCAGAGGTCTCTTCCAACGTTATGATTCTGTGATTTGAGAAGCAGCAATAGCAACAACAGCTGAACAGACCTAGTCTGTCTTTGTCATTACCAAAACAGATCAGTCGTGTTTTGTAGAAAGGAAGACCGAAGCACTGAGAGTTTCTCCAAAGTCATGCGCCAAATCCATTGCAGTGTCCTTTCTCTCTTCTCTTTAGGCTTGTAGTATATCTGTAGATTCACCTGGCTTTTGTGTTCATCTTGTCCATGGAGAAAGCCACACCCATTTATAAGGCGTGCCAGAAAGGATGCTGTGGCAGGATTTTGCTTGGGGATCATTTGCCTACTTTCAACTACTCAAAAATTTTTTAAAAAATCTGTTAAGTGGGTGTGTTTGCACTTCTTTAGGCAGTTTGCAGATACACTCAGCCTGAAACACACGGGCAGTTTGTAAACAGAAGATTTTGTTGCCAGGCTGTTGAAAGATCATTTCACTGTGAGAGCAGAGCCCAATCTCTTCAAACGTGGCGTGCGGTAAGGGACTGGCTCAGATTAGGCCAGGTACTGAAAGCAATATCATAATTCTGGAGAAGCAGAATATTACCATGAGAGGGGCTCGGGCAGGCTGAGTTATTGCACCTTAACTGCTTGTTGTATTTAATCTAATCTCTTCAAAACCAGCTGGACTGTGCTGCGTATGGACATCCTCAGTCAGCTCCACCAACACTGAGGGTTTCACCTGGTAAAGGATGCTTTTGTGGAATAGGATAGAGCATGAATTGAAATAGCTCTTCCACACTGCCTTTCACAATGGACTTCTTTTTTTCCCAGTGAATGCTTTTCTGCAGTCTAACTTAGTCCACTTCAAAGGGGACTAAACAAAAAGGTTACTCTTCAGGCAGGAAGAGATTGTTCACATAGGAGACTAGAGCAGAATAGCTATTCCTGGCTTTTTCTAAGTGTAGAAAAAATAGCACTAGTCCCTCGGAAACCTGGTTGCCTGGAACATGGACAGGATGGATTTACTGCTGCTGGTTCACCACCATGCAAAGGTAGCCATGGTAGCCTGTTCTTCAGGTTTACTTGTCCATGATACGGCATGGGAACATCCAGACAGTTCCTGCTTTCTGCTTAATTTTCCTCCTGAGGTAAACTTGTGTTGTCCAGACAGATGTATTTCCTCCTTGTTTGGGTATCTTCTGCAAATATTGGAATACTGGCATCTCTTCCATCAAATATTCTCCCGGTTTTCTTTTTTTTGTGTACATTGATTGTGGTGAACATTTAACAACGTCATAAAATGCTGAGACCTTTCAGTTGAGGCTCTCAAACAATTTCAAGTCAGAGACAGAAAAACTGAGGCACTGCACAATTTATCCAAAGCTATAATTTGAGCCTGCTTACAGATGACTGCTTCAGATGACTCCTGCGTACTGTCCAGTGGGCTGTTCCAGTGCGAGGAAAATCATGCTTCTCTACCCAATGGCACCTTAGTGGGGAGATGGGTTGGACTCGATCTCAGAGGTTTCTTCCAGCCTCAGGATTCTATGATTCTTCTTGCTTTTTTGAAGGAGATATTGGCTCTACTAATAGTAACCAGCAGATGCTGCCAAAGAGCATCAGCACTAAACCTACTTTTGTTGTCACTGTTGATGCGGAAGGGGATTCTGCTTATTCCTGGTTTGCTGCTACAAATTTGAGGTGGGCGAGCAGGGTCTATTTTGTTTCCTAGGAGAGAGCATAGCTTTGACCTGGTGCAGGTGTGTCATAAGGGTTTATGCCTTTCCTGTTTGATACTTGCATCTTTCTCTGGAGATACTGCTACCAGTAGATGAGCCTGCCCTTGCCTTCTGAGGAAGCGCAACTACCCCAAGTAAGCAAATTATTGCAGAACTGGTTTGCATGTGCAAATTTAGATTTTGGGGTTTGTTTATTATATGTTTATTATATCCTAACCCTTAGGACATAATAGAAGAAGAAAGCGTTATAATTATGAAACCCTACCTCGATAGCTACTGTTTCAATGACAGGAGGATGTAGCTGTTAGCTACGGGAAGGTAGGAATCATGGTTAAAGAACAGAAGTATTCACATAGCCTTGCCCCAATTAAACACAGAAGCGTTGCCACAATATGCAGTTAACTTGCTGTTGTCCAGTCTTGCACTGGTTTGTGCTGCATAAAGTAACACAACCCAGCCGAACAATCATTTTCATATGGAGTAGGGGCTTCTAGGCTTGGAGTACTACTCCATTCATGGGCAAAAAATTTCCTAAATGTGTTTTGGTTTTGGTTTAACTTACCTGTCTTCTCATAATTATGGAAGATGGGAAAAAACACCAAAATGTGCAACCAGCAAAGGTTAAGGACCTAGAGAAAGGGAATAAGGCTGAGAAGTCTTATAAGGTCATTTCTGAGACAGTCCGGTACCAAGGGTGAATGACCTCTGCCCTTAATTCAGTATAAAGCTTTCCTCAGTGGGAGACACCAGAACTAAACATTTTACTTGTTCCACAAAGAAAACTTTGCAGCCTCATATATTTCAGTAGTAAGACAGTATTTTTTATGTTCACCCTTTTTTGTATTTAAGTTAATTGCTGAATAATCACATATTCCTCTTTCATAAAAAGGAATTCTCTCTCAACTCCTTTCTAATTGCTGTGGACTTGGACTCTCTCTTTATTGTTACTTACCTAGATTCTTTATTTCACCTTCCCGTTAAATCAACTCAGTCCCCTAAATACAGATTTTACTTTTTTTCTGACTTGCTCTTGTGTGATAGCATCATTCAAAATAAAACCATTCCTAGACACCAATAGGGAGGTAATGTTGTTTTCCTGCTTCTTTATGAGGCACAGTTGTGTATCGTGGCTCCAAATCACATAAACCAAAGTGCTCATTTACCCATTCACTTTTAATAGCAATGATGCTTTCCCCAGCAGATTTCTGATAATGTATTTCTCCTAAACCTGCGCACCCTCCTATTTGCTACTACCTCAGATAGTAATGAGCGTATAAATGAATTTAGGACATAATTCTACTCCATTTTTCCTCGCTATTGCCACTTTTTTTCTGGTTCTGAATGTCTAGTGTCTGCCAGTTTCTTCTAGATCCCTTGCAGTTCATTAGAGGGCTGCTCAATTTATTAGGAACCAATCATGCATTCATACCTTCTTCCATCTGAAGTGCACTTTTAAATGTTAGACTACACACTAATCAAGTCGAACATAATAATGAGAGCACGTTCACATTGTTAAGGTAAATGACCCAATGCATTTGTAGCGAAGACATATTTGAACTACAGTTTGTGCTTTTCCTTGCAATATTGAACATTCTGGACAATTCTGAATCACGTTGTTTTGTGGCAGCCTTGCAAATCTGTGATGATTATTATTACATTGCTGGTAGAACTCTGGACATTTCATTGCTGCTCTGTGATAAATTTCGAAGTGCCATTAAATGGGGACAGTTTAATTGTATAGATTTCTTCCTATAACTGAAAGTAACAACGCATGAATGGAACATACACGTTTACATACATGCATCTTTACAGTACTTACAGTAGTGAATGATATACGAGGCTGAACTTTGTAATATGCACCTTTGGGTTGTTCTTGGGGAAGGCAATAGGTATTTATTATCAGCTTCAGCCTTAATAACACAGGATCTGAAGCTGGCAAGTGGAGCTAAAGAAAAAAAAGCAGATGAGTATTTTGGAGGTAGGAAGATTGGAGGTAGTAAATGCATAAAAACTTTTCTGCTTGCTTAATGGGGCACATTCTGGGATTTGGACATTTTACTTTTTTTCGTTTCCCAGAAGGGGAGAGGAATTCTTTGATGGAGTTTTAAAAATTCTGTAGGAGAATCAAAATCCGGTTTGTGCTGTGTGAGGCATTCTGTTCTAGGACTGTGTGTGGAAAGAAAGAGACAGGTTCACATGAGTAAATTGGTCTGGTTATGTTCTTACAGAGCAGGCAGGATTAGGCTTCAGCTTTGTCAAAGGATGCCCAGTCTCCTGAGGCTAAATAAATGCACAGCTAAATGAGGGTGAAGCCCACGCAAGGTAATCTGGTGAACACGGGTAATAATAGCAGTGAATATTAGCAGACATCAGTGACCATAACACGTTCCCAAGGTACCAGTGTGGGTTGGTTTCTGGTCCCAGTGTGCACAGCCTGCTCTGGCTGTGTCTACTGTGCAGGTGAAGCAGAGCTCACTGTTCTCTCCATGCCTGCCTTCTGGTCAGTGGGAGAGTTCCCAGAGCAATGGAGTTCTTTGGCCTGTGGGTTCTTGATAATGCGATTTATGACTGAACATTGTCTCCCGAGGACCCTTCAATTGCAGTTCGTTGCCAGATGTGGAGAGACTTGCACATCCTCTAGGAAACTGCAGGCCAGCAAGCGGGTGAGGTGGTGCTCACTTATTTTTCTGCTAGTCCTCCTAAATAGCAGGGGCCAGATTTTTTCAGTTGAAGTTTCCAGAGCAGTAAGATGTGTGCCACTCCCAAAGACGTATCTGTACTGGACACTTGTCACTACGAATTTCTGTGCATCAGTCAAGTTGCTCACCATGAGGCTAAGGTGTGCTTTTAAGGCACCGTTCTGTTTTCAAAGCTATAGTTTCATTGCGGTATAAAATTCTAGGCTAATCCTCTCTCCTCGAAAGTCACGTGGGCAACTGCGCAATAAAGACAAAATTTGGCCCGAGTTTTGCCAGCTTTTTTTCTGTCCGGGAAGATGATGAAAGAACAGGGCTCATTTCTTGGAACGATCCAAGGTCTGTACCCAAAAATCTGTTAGAAGCAATTCTCAAGGCAAGTGTACATCCTCCTGCTTTGGTCCCTGTATCTTCCTCCTCGGGTTGTCTGGAAAGCAGCACTGTTACTAAGCATCACTTTACTCCTTACAGCAATAGCAATGTGATAAGAAAATTTTCACTCTAAAAATGTTATTCTTTAGAGCACAGCGGCCAAAATGTTTACACTAGGTTGTTTGGGGGTTTTTTGCATGGCTTATGTCTCTTTCTTACGACTGCTCATTCTACTGCATTTTATTTAGAAAAATAAAACTATAAAGTAATATAATTAAAAGAATAATATCATTGTTTTTTATTATTTTGACTGTACCATTCATGTTCCTAACATGAAGTAAGCAGTGAAACACAGGCACTGTGTCCAAACTCTCAGAGTTATTTATATGTCTCTAAAATTCAAACTGGAGGAGGCACACAGAAAATCTGCAGTTTTTGTGGTTGAAAAAAGCTTAAGGTAATGCTAAAAGTGCTGTAAAGCAAAGCCCAATTTGCAGTCAGTAAGAACAGGGGGACGTGGAAAATCACATGTGAACTCTGTACATTAGTAACTATTAACTTACTCATCTGAGGTGAAGGGATTTGTACAGCAAAGAAAATAATTTGATTACTGGTATTTTTTGCAGCAGAAAGGCAGAACGCGTTGCCTGGCGGTACCTCAGCTCCCACTTCCAGCCAGATCAGGGCACGCACTGTGTGAGCCCCTGCTGTGCTGTCAAGGAGCAACGCGTCTATGTGGATTTTGCAGACTGGCTGAGGCTGAAGGGTGCTTTCAAATATTCAACTGCCCTGCTTTTGCTTGATGCATCCCATGCCTTTGCCACAGGGCAAAGAGAATCCTAATTAGAGAAGAGCTACTTCTGATGACCGTGGGGCGTTGTTATGGTAGGATAGGTACATTTTCTGGTGCTTCTGGCTTTAAATAGAAGAACAGCAAGTTTCACTGTTTTACTTATGCGTCGGACTGTGCAGTATTACCCTCTCTTTTCTCTGGTATTTTGTCTAAGTTTTCCTTTCTAAAGTTCTGCTCAGCACAATTGGCAGTTTTCTCACTTTTAGCATTCGAGTAAAATTACAGCCATGGCTTCTACAAAAAAAAGAGAAAGCAGTACCAGCAGTGAACAAATACAATAAGAAAAGTTCAAGAAGCCTCTAGGTTCTAAGGTATAACCTCAAACATATGTCAAGAATCTCAAGCCTTGGAGCCCTATTTAATTTTTCATCCAAATACACGTCGACTGCCAAGGCCAAGATTTTCTAACATAATTGTGGGTGAAAAATTATTTTCTGACTGTAGAAACTATTTCATTTCAAAGACTCTGCAGCAGTTTTGACTTTTACTAAAAAAAGCCCCCAAATGCAACACCACCCACCATCCCAAATACTTTGATAGAAACCTGAGATATTTACATTTGAAATTGCTACCGGAGTAGCGGTAGCTGAGGTGCCTTGTTCTCTTTAGTGGTTCCTTGCTAATTTCTACCATGTGCTGCCATACCACGTTCGCTCTGATGGAAGATGAAATCCAAACAGATCCTAGTTTGGGGGGAGAATGGTAAAGAGATGAAGCTTCACGGCTCTAAAGCAGAATTTCCAGAATGCACTGAATGCTCAAGTCCGGTGTTGTATTCCTTGTCTCCTTCTGTCATAACTACTTTCCACTTTGTTCCTTTTCACTGTATCTGCTTTTTTCAGACTGTAGTGGCTTATGTTTTTCTAAATGGATGCGGATTGTTTGGAATTTGTGTTTCTTAGTGGGAACAAACTTTATTTAGCGTTTGGTTTTCAGTGCAGTTTTCCGCCATTGCACCATCCTCTGGAGTTGGGAGGCTGCTCGATGCAAATTAACCCACTGTGTCCCAACATTGCTGCAGAGTCTGTAAGGACGCCTACGAATCCTCAGATGTGAGGGGGTTTTAAGCAGGATCTGTTTTGGCAAGTACTGTGACAACCACAACAACCGCAGAGGACTCAGTCATGTTCTGCGTTCTTGATGGATATTGGCTGTCCTCAAGTCTCTGAGTTCTGGTTGGCATTAGTGTGAAAAGTACCACAGGATCCCTCTGTAGGGACACAAGGAACCATTTCAAACACAGGGACCGCAGGAGGGATAATGTTTCCCAGGTGGCAGAAGTTCTTTAGCCATTCCAGCATAAATCTCTGCAATAGCCTCAGCACAGTTTGCTTCTGCAAGTGAGGGCTTCTTCCCACACCAGAGGAGGCTCAGGGGAGACCTTATTGCTCTCTACAACTACCTGAAAGAAGGCTGTAGTCAGGCAGGGGTTGGTCTCTTCTCTCAGGCAACCGGTGACAGAACAAGAGGACACGGTCTCAAGCTTCACCAGGGGAGGTTTAGGCTTGACATTAGGAAGAAGTTCTTTACTGAGAGGGTGATTGGCCATTGGAATGCGCTGCCCGGGAAGGTGGTGGAGTCACCGTCCCTGGAGGTGTTTAAGGAGAGATTGGATGAGGCTCTTAGTGCCAGGGTGTAGTTGAAAAGTAGGAGTAGGTGTAGGTGTTGGGTCATAGGTTGGACTCAATGATCTCAAAGGTCTTTTCCAAACTTGTGATACTCTGATACTGTGATACAGACAGGTGCTTGACTTGCCGGACTCGACCTAGAGGTGAGCAGGAATCAATCAGCTGATTCCTTGCGCAGCAAACCCGAAGGCTGGCCGCGGGATGCTGTCCAACGAGACCCAGCACAACCTTTGCCACTGATTCACCACGTCCTCGTGCAGTTCTCAGACCTGCTTGCTTTCTGCTGAGAGGCTACGAGGCTTTGCCAGCACCACCTGAAATTCCCATCACTTAGGGCCGTGGCCCAGATTTCGGTGTTGGAAATGCCGGACTGCACGGGCTAGATGCCAGGTATTGCAGAGACAGGGGCTTGCGGTGCAGACACACACTTGCAACTGCACGTGCGTGTTGGCTTTTCTGTGCAGTCTGACCCCCCGAAACGGCCAGTAGGTACCAGAGGCTTTGCCAGGCAGGTCTCCTGTGCTGCTGGGTTTATGCCTGTAACAAGAAAACTGCTGGAATAGCCCCAAGGCAGAGGAGAGAGAGGTCCCTGCCCTTCTCCCCTTTGTCTCTTCCCTCCTGTTGCAGCACGTGGCCAGGCACTGCCACGCTCCTCGTCGGGCTGCAACCTAGACCCATATATTACAGCCAAGGCCAGATTATATATTCACTCTATTAACTTTATATATATTACCTTTAGTGCCTCTTAGCAGAGGTGCTGCATGTCATCTTTACTACCAAACGGTTCTTGCTGGAAGGAAATTAACTTGTAGTGAAAACAAGGATTAATTCACATTTTTTCTTTTTTAAAAAAGGCAAAATGCTTGTCCGTGACTGTATGTCTCTCTCTATTAATTCCTTCTGTCATTTTTATTTCATTCCAATTGTTATTTTCTCAGGGGCTTTCCCTCCTGCTGTTTGTATCTGTCATTCTTTGGTTTTGTTCTTTCCCAAGGAAGAATTTTCCCTGAACAGGTGGAACTCAAGATCTTGTTTCTAAACAACTTTGTGGGGAAATATCAATGTTCCAGTTTAGAACTTCACTGAATAAGCCCATATTTACCAATGCTGAACTTCCTAATGGCCTTGTAGGTCTCTTATCAGCACACTCTTAGGTTCTGCGGAGAAGAGGGAAAATGAGAATTCATTTACTTTCCTTTTTAAATGTATCATGAACTTCTCCAGTTCCCTACGCTCTTTTTTTCCCTTCATTTTCACTTGAGGCAGCTCTCATGCATGGTCTCGTTGCTGGCCCCGACAGCTCCACTGAAGGAGGATGACAGTATCGTGGGGCATGGTAAGTGCAAAGTTCTTTGGCACGGAAAATCAGGCTGTAACATTACATTTGTCTCTACTTGATGAATAGGATACACTTGTGGCTGGTTGAGTGCTTTGTTCTGAAAGCTCTGCCTGGCTCCTGGCCTGCATTTATATCACTTGTGGTGAATAACTAGGCATTTTTAGTGCTTAATAAAAATGTTTGTGTATTATATGGGCTGTATAAGATTGATGATACTACTTTTTCTGACACTGCTGAGCTACTTCAGTTTTGCATGTGAGGTATTGTCATCTTTTAACACTTCCACTGCTTTGGTTTAATAATTTGATAATTTTAAGCATCTTTCGGATATTTCCTGTTCGATATGGAAGAGGGATTTCCTTATCATCTGAGAGGATCATTTTTTCCTCCAAGGTCTGTAAGGAGATACTAGTGGAGGACCTCGGGCATATTTTCTTTCTGTATTCCCACATTGTCTCATGTGGAAAGTGAGTGTCTGTGGTTTGTAGCATTTGGTAGAGAAAATTCCCATCAAATTTATTTCAGTTTCCAAAAGTAGCACTGGTAGTTTGAAGGTTTGCTGCTGGTATTTCCTAGACTAACCTGTACCAGGCAAGCCAATGCCATGATAATTAGCTTGATTCCTTAGGTAGTACCAGCTGAGTCGATGTGAAACAGCGAATGCTCACAGTGCGTGGTGAGCCTTCAGAGCAACAGTGTGAAGGCTGACTAACAATCCAGCTTAGCTGGGTTGTCCTGGCTCTGTAATCAGCTTGGCTGGCATCAGTTCTGCAGTCTCTGCATCATGGTCCATCGTGTGCTATAAGCATGCCATTTAGCACCTTATTTTACTCCTCATTTTTCTTCCTTTGTCAATTTTATTGACAGAAACAGATGCGATGTTGCGTGCATTCAGGAATAAAAACTCACCATTTTTAAGCCAGGCCACTTACCAAGCCAGAACTTTAAAGAAAAATAATTTCTAAGTGGAAGCTGGTTGCAGTCTTAGCTTAAAGGTGCTGCCATCTGTCAGAACAAAATAGTTGTGCTTGCGTAGAACCCTGTACCCAAGGACCTCAATGTTAAGACTATTAAACCACATAACATCCCAGTGAGGGACCTAATAATATCATATCTGTTATGCAGATGGAAGAGATAAAACTGAGTTAAATTACTTGCCCAAGAAATCACTATCTGTTACTGGCAAGAACAAGAATTGAATTAATTGACCCCATCTTTCAGAGTCTGTTTTAATCCTGAGACAATTCTGCTTCCTCATCCACAACTATTTCACTCATGGCTTATCTTAACGTGTTTTATAAAAACAGCCAGATAACTGTAACGGGTCTGAATTCGTAGAGTGTTTTCCAACACAAACCCTGTATCTGACATATTAAGCGTATTCATTTTTCTGTCTGGCTCTTCCAGTTCATAGGTTTGTCTAAATGATAAGGCATTATGAAGCCCTATATTTTATTTTTCATTTGGAGATTTGTAGAGAGCAATTGTTTTCTTCCCCACCACCTCACCAGATTATAATTTTACCCACTACACAAGCTAACTTCATACCTTATTTCTGCCATTGATACGGCTATTTTCCACAATGTGAATGAACTACCTGGCGCGATAAATATTGAAGTGTATCTGCAGTTTCATTTTCACATACAATTGACACTTTTCAAAGAATAAAACCATTGTGCAGTATTTACTAAGTGTCCCTATTTAATTCTGATCTTCTTGAATAGTATTTCAGTATAGTGAGCAATTCCACATAATTTCTCTTCACTTATGACCATGTTATATTATTTCAACAGAATCACGCAGCAGTACAATGAGTTCTGTTTATGGCATATCATTCATATTGCAAAATGTGCATATAGATACTGCAATAATTCTGATATTACGTTTCACTACATTGTCAGTGACAGGAAAATGCAATATTCTGCTATGCCGAGTTATGAATGCTATACAATGTAATCTTGCTGAAATACATATTGCATTTTAGTTTTGCAGTATTAATAATCCTTCAGTATTACAAAACAAATAAGATTAATATCAGGTCTATGTATTCCTAAATGCTGTGTATTTCCACTTTTTTGCCTTTCCTACTAATTGACTGTCATGTTAACTTATTATGTTAAGAACATTCAAGTACAGTGATTTATGTCAGTGTTTGAACTCTCCTAATAATTTAACATAATCTTTGTTTTGCTACTAGTGTAGAGGTATTTCTGCATCTTTTCTTTGCGAAGAGGTTGTCTTCATATTGTTGAGGCAGTTTGTTTGTAATATTTTGTAGCTCTCTTTCTGGAGAAAGGGGAATCGATTATGTTGGTTAGAAAGGTTGAAGTTGGGAAATAGGAAACAAAGTCCTTCCATCTGCCAAGGTTATTGAACTATCAGGAAATTATGCAGTGGCCCAGGTTCCTTGCAATTACTACCCAATATCTTCTGTGCATCCATGTCTGTAACTGCAATATTCCTCATATTTCAAGGGGCTTTATTCTTTCCCATAGCTTTGTTTTGCACCACTTATGATGTAGAAGAATTCAGAAGAGTCACTTGTGAGTGGTACTGGTAGAAAAAAAAAAGGATTTAAAAAATCAGGACAAAAATCCTTATACACATCCACAGTCTCTGAGTAACTCAATTAGCTCAATTAATGATGAATACCAACTCTTCAATAAAAATGCTGTCAATTCTGATAGAATTGTTGACATCTTCTTTACCTATCCTTGGTCAAATCTAGACATGTTTTTTAGGAGAACTAATCGCTTATTTAATGCAGTATAACTATCACTCATTGTCAGGAATGTGAAAAATTAAATCACTGTTTTCCTTGTAAGAACTATTAGTTCTCTAACCTACATTCAAGAGGAAGGGAGAGATAGTGGCAATTACAGGGATTTTAACACACTGGTTATTCAATTTTGTATTGTTGGACATGAGCAGAGAATACTATGATACACAGATAATTTTTTGGCTCTTTTCATGCTAAAGACAAATTTTAAAATAATAGCTATTATTTGTATACAGCCTGCAGTTCTGCAATGCTGTGGTTAAGCCAGTAAAATTAATTTCAGAGATTCCTGCACAGAATTTGATGAAGCAATAAATTAAGAAAAAAAATAAGTGGAAAAATAGTGGGCAAGGAGGATAAGTATCAATGACAAATAAATATGTAACTCAGAATCTGCAGGTTCTGGCTTGATGTCCTCTCTGTTACCCATGAAAAAGGAGTTAAGACCTCCATTAACTTTGAGGTTTGGAGGACTTTCAGCACCTGCAGAACACACATGGCAGAAAAAGCCAAAAAAACCCCAAAAGGACATTGCCTGGATAGATTTAAACTTTCAGCCCCTCTGTGTCCACATCCTGGTGGGGAAATTTGTTCTTCTGCTTCCTGTACTCCCACAGGTTTAACATTGAGGTCTGGCACTTAAAAGCAGAGCAATGAAGAGAGGTTGTGCCAAACACACACTGGGAAAATCAGGTTTTTCCAAGATCCAAAACAATGGAAACTCTAAATATGCAGAAAACTGTGGAAATGTTTGAAGTAACGTCTGCGGTAACCTTTTCTGATTATTAAGCATGAGATGCTACAGGAGGCTAATGTGTGACATCACACGTGAATTCAGTTAATTGTATCTGACCGTGTTAATTTTGGTGTTGGTGAGGGGGGAAGCAAGTCATTCAAATATATACCTAAAAAATGACGTCTAAGTTCTGAAGCAGTTGGTATTGGAGCAGTTGGTTCAGGTAAATCCCAAGGGTTGTCTGTTGGGAGGACTGGTGTTTCAGGTGAAACATCTGCTTGGATATTTATAGGCCTGGGGCACTGCCTTAACATTTACTGTTGTAGCATCTACTCTGTTGGCAGGTTTTCTCAAACAGCCTTGGACGAGAAAACTGAGAGAAATTACCCTCCGTTGGGCTCTTAAAGGTAATTAATTTCACTGATGGTCTTAATATTTCTGATACTATTGCCTGTTCTTCCATTTAGCTTCATGCTTTAAACCAGCAACCTTATCTGCAGCCATCAGTAAAAGTCTGAATAGTTTTCAGTTGGTGTTATTTATTTAAGGTCCTATTGTGGTGTTTGTCTCCACTTTTGTTATTAGGATTTGCTTAGGGTTTTTACTGGTGTGAGAACTGGCCTTGAATCAGTCTGCATTATGCATTGTAATGCCAGGTGCCTGAGATTTCAGAGGAAGGGAGCCCTGGGCTATTTGCCCTGGACTGCAGAGTGGGAGAAGAAACAAAAACCCTTCCAAAGGAAAACAACTCGCCATAAAAGCCACTAATTCCTTGTAAGTCAGAGGGAGACCACAGGGGCTTTAGTCCCTGAAGCCTCTGATTCCTCACCTGCTCTCTGCCTGTGGGAGTTTTTTCCCAAAGAAACCTCACAGGGAAAATTTCAGTATAAAAGCAACGTGTGGGAAAACTAACGTACGCTCAGAGCCTGGCAGGATTTCTGTGGCTTCCTCATTGCCACCGGTGGAGGTTTCTATGAGTCTTTCTGCATGGTCCTTGGATCTCCGAGAGCTCCCACCTGATGTGGACACGGAGTCACCAAGCTGTGAAAGCAACAGTTGTTTTTGAAAGAGGAAGATCTGTGTGCGAAAGAGTCTCCACGAAAGTACAAGGTAGATGTGAAATGTTCTAGAGAGAAGCTCTCCGGGCACTCACAGAGGTACTGATGCGTTATCCCATGTCCAAATTGTGGTCAACGTACCTGAGGAAGAAACTTCTGTTACTGGAATTTCAATGCACGATGGACTTGGAGGCTCGAAGGGAAGCGTAGCTTCCTAAGGGCTCCATGTTGCTTTGCAGTTCAGTTTGACACTACGGGTTAGAGTTACTGGAAACAAAAAGGAAGATCTAACTTAGGCAGACACCGGGACATGAAAAACACAGAATTGATTGATGTCAGCTTCTTCCTGCAGTTTGGGGAAAAGATTTCTTCTAATATTTACGTTCTACCCAAAGTCCTTCTTTAGAAAACATCCCTGATGTGCTGCAAGGCTCCAAGAAAGGCTCGGCAATGATTACTGCAGCCAAGGTGAGCAAAAGAAACAAGCAAAGGATGTAGAGCCTCAGGGTGCAGAAAATGTATATTCAGACATTGTTCCTGGCTCTCTATAACCTGTTCCTTGTCAAGTCAAGGGCAATGTATTTTTAATCTCCTTTAGAAGGGTGAAATAACACTACTTGGGAACGGCACTATAGTATTTTGCTGTTATTGTTTTGTCACAGTTTTGGTTGTGTCAGATATTTTGGGGCTGGCTGAATGAAAGGGAAAAAGGAGAAATGTTGCGGGTTTTTTTCCCAAAGCCCAGCCGTTTACTGAGGTGTGGGAGTTCCAGGACTCGTCACCTCTTTGCCTGAAAGGCTTTGAAACATAGTATGTCCAGGAACTCCAAATCACCATTGTATACCCTGGGAAAGTTTCCAAAAGGATGGAGGCGACAGGAGATGGATCATGGGAGACGCTTTGGTTTGTTATTTCACTTTTTATAAAATAGACCTGTGTGTCTGATGGAAAAGTGGCGAAGGATGACCAGGAGTTTAGAATAATTGCTTTAGGATGCTTGGATCGAAGTGTTAGTGCTCTGGATGCAGGTCCCTAATAAATCTGGGCCAGGAGAGATTATAATCTAATGGCCTACTCTGGATGTATGTGAATCCTTTTTGGATTTCTACTGGGTTGTTACATGAGCAGGAAGAGACGATAAGCATTGCAACTCTGCAAATCTAGGTTTTCCTTTGTTTTTTTTTTTCGGGAAAAAAAAATCTGAGATGAACAGTTTTTCTGACCTGAAATTATTCTTTTTCTTTAGCCAAGAACAGCTCAACAGCCAGACTTGCAGTGCTATGCTATTGCACTTCATATTTTAATATCTCAAAGTATTTTTTTACAAACACAAATTTGTTCCTGGAATCCTTTTGTATCCCCTATAAAGCAAAACCAAACCAATTCTCTTAACATTATATTTATATATGTTTTCATATTTTTAAAAAATCTCCTTTTCTCTCTCTCTTTTAATTTGAGCTGCTACAGATTCAGGATTCCTTTGTCCAAAGTGAACCACCCAGCTGTCCCATGATTGGGAAAATGTTATTGACCTGATTTTCAGCCTAGAAAACCAAGATCCACAGAGATAAATTAGCTGCTGTTAAGCAACATGACATGAGACAGAAGAGAACCTAGAAGGTTGGCTCTGTAAGTGAGGCTCCGGCAGAGCACCCTCATGGCTGTGATATGATAGAGCTCTCGGCTGCGCAGTGGAAGGTTCGCGGCAACAAACTGAACCGGTAAAACCATCTAACCCACAGGTAAATGAGTAAGCAGAGTGATTTTCAGCCCAGTAGCAACTAAATACGTAGGTTGTAAGAGAAGAGTTAGTGTAGAACAGAAGCAGAAACCTGCATTTTGTAGGATGAAAGGGTAGATTGTTGCTGCCTTTCCGGCTGACCTGCAGTTAGGCAAAGAAGGCAGCCCTTATCTTGGAGAGACTGACTGCTGGGATTTTTTCCTATGTGGAAGACATTCTAAATCTACAAATATAATTTGGTGAGATGAGGCCAAATTTGGGCCTGTCAACTTTGACACATCCCTTAAAAGATTCCAAATGATAGAAATGGTGTGTAAGAGAGTTGTAACAAAGGAGAGGTTTTCAGTTCTTTTGAGAGAGCTGTATAATCACACTTTCTTCCAGAAGCATTGAGTGTGAAGATCTGTCAATAGAAATCTCAAACTGTGAATATACAATTGAGTTTTATTATCCCTTTGTTATTTTGTAACTACATAGGTATGACAGACAGAAACTGATTTTAAAAGAAATTCACAATTGTCAGTATGTCACATGCATGAATCCCACTGCTGGAAGTTTTTCAGGAACTCAGCATCTTCGGGTAGGTGCGCCAAATGCCATATTTTAACAAAATGTTTTTGCTCACGGTAATGCTCAAGCTCTTAATTTAAAGAGAATGAACATCCTAATATTTTGTTATAGCCTCGCACAGCAGACAGATGGTACTCTGCCTGGCACGGAGCACACAAGGAACCACATAGTTATGAGTACCAGTTAAAAGGTGCTGAGGGTACTGTTAGACCTGTTGCCAACGCATCCCCAGGAGCCCACGCGGGCCAATCGGCAAGGTATTGTGAAACAAGACTCGTTTGTAAGACAGTGCAGGTCTCCTCAAAAGTCCTTTGACTCTTCAAGGAGTAGAGTGAAAGAGTACACAGAGGGGCTCCAAACCTTCTCAAACCAGCAGGACTATTTGTCTGCCTTTGTGTCTTAAGGATTTATGGTGCTACTCTTCTTGGCAGGGCCTGGAAACCTGCGGCACACAGTGCAGGGAGACATGGAAGCCTCTGATGAACATCATAGTTCTGTCTTTCCTGGGAGATGAAGAGAAGGGATCAAAACTCTGCCTGATGGGCCCTGTTAATTTTTTTTTTTAAGGGTTGACTTTATTTTGTATCAACATTGATTTGTTATTAATTTCTTTCCGAGTCTTGGGGAGGCTGTGTTGGCTATATTTTATCTGCCAGATCGACGTAGCTGTTTGTGGCAGTTGCATAGCAGGAATGTGCACCCATGCTCAGACTCGGAGGTTCCTGTTTTTAAAGTGGTTGAGATTTGAATTCCAAAGGCAGGCAAAACTGAGGTTCCAAATTGAGGTTCAACACGGCCAAGTGCCGGGTCCTGCACCTGGGTCACACCAGCCTCGAGCAGCGTTACAGGCCTGGGGGGGAGCGGCTGGAGAGCTGCCTGGCACAGAAGGACCTGGGGGTGCTGGCAGCGGCTGAGCAGGAGCCAGCAGTGGCCCAGGTGGCCAAGAGGGCCAGTGGCACCTTGGCCCGTGTCAGACCCAGTGTGGCCAGCAGGAGCAGGGAGGTGACTGTGCCCCTGTGCTCAGCACTGATGAGGTCGCACCTTGAGTGCTGGGGTCAGTTTGGGCCCCTCACTCCAAGAAGGACCTTGAGGGGCTGGAGCGCGTCCAGAGAAGGGAACAGAGCTGGGGAGGGGCTGGAGAACAAGTGCTGTGAGGAGAGACTGAGGGACCTGGGGGTGTTCAGCCTGGAGAAGAGGAGGCTGAGGGGACACCTCATCACTATCACACCTGCCTGAAAGGAGGCTGTGACAGGGTGGGTGCTGGGCTCTGCTCACAAGTGACAGTGATGGGATGAGAGGAAATGGCCACAAGTTGTGCCAGGGGAGGTTCAGACTGGACATTGGGAAGAATTTCTTCCCTGAAGGTGTGGTCAGGGATTGGCACAGCTGCCCAGGGAGGTGGTGGAGTCGCCATCCCTGGAGGGGCTTAAAAGACAGGTGGATGAGTTCCTTAGGGACAGGGTTTAGTAAGGAGACAGGCATGGTTGGACTCGATGATCTCAGAGGTCTCTTCCAACCAGATGTTTCTGTGATTCTATGAAAGTGTCTAAGTGGGCGTGCAATAAACATCGACCTCAGCAGGCACTACACTTTTTTCTACAACCTTGTTTCTCCACCATATTCATTAAATGCCCAGTATACAAGCGGAAACAACCGTTTGATTCCCATTATCGTGTTTCTGACAGACTGCTGTGCAAATCCTCTGACAGAGGCACGCACCTGTGTCTGAGCGGGCTGAATAGCAAAGTGGAGAGCGGGGCTGAGATCAGCTCCCTAAACAACTCGACCACACTGAGTGACAGCTTGTTTGTGTATTGAGTGATGCGCAGGATCTGGTTCAAAATCTCACAATGGAATCGCCACTCTGTGACAGGGACCACAATGTCCTCCAATTCAGGCCCCCCCCCCGCCCCAGGAACAACAAAGGCCAAAAATCCACCACAAGTATGCTCAGCTTCAAAAAGAGTAAGTGTGAAAACAAGGAAGCCCAGTAAAAAGAAGCTAAAATGGGCGACTAAAGGAATTAAATCCTTCCAGGGAGCGAGAAGATCACTGAGCTAAGAGCACAGCGGCCCCATCCTTTGGGAAGGAATTCAGAAAGGGTAAAGGGGATGCGTGTGGCTAATGGGCAAAGGAAAGAAAGCTGCTAGAAAGAGGAAGAATCGTTCAGAAAACTGAAGTCGTGTCCAATAAAGTAAGTAGGAAGGACTGTAAACTAAAGACTAAATAGAGCCAAAAGAGTTTAAGGAGTATCTAGTTTCAGGGATCAAAATTTCCATGAAATCTTTTTCTGATCACATCAACAGAAACACCTGATGACCAGTGGGTAAAATGAGTACTCAGAGAGTAAAGGTTCTGTGGGGAAGATAAACTCATTTTCTTGTAGTGATGGTTGCTGTGAGTAAAACTGTGGCTATTCCCACATAGAAAGCTTTGTGGGGGTTTTTTTTGGAGGGGAGAGTGGGACATCAGGAAAAGCCTGCCTAAAACAGCAGAAACCAAGGAAGGAATAATGGTACCGAAAGTGAGACTGAATCGTAATAAACAGTAATAAACTGTCTCCACCCGAAAGCTCTGAAGGCGGAAATAGCTGGGTCTGTGGGCCAGATCTCTTGGAGTTCTTTAAAGAGCAAGCATAGAGCGGTCTGACCAATGTGGTCTGCTTGGGTTTCCAACAGGCATTTGACAAACTCTCACACTAAGGGCTTGTACAGAAATTAATGAGCCACAAAATAGAAAAGAGCTGCCACATGTCTTAACTGGCCAAGAAAGTGAGAAACAGAGGGTAAGAATAACTGACAAGTTCTTGCAATGGAGAGGGGTCACCAACAGTTCCACAGGGAGATCCGTGCTATTTAAAAATGTACATTAGGTATGTGGAAATCGGGGTGAACAATGAAGTGACCAAGTGTGGTAATGATTCCAGTTCTTAGTGAGGATGAGGACCAACTGTGAAGATCTGAAGTGACTGCATAATAAAATTACTGAGAGGAAATTCAGTGAAGTTAAATGTAAAATACATTTATATTGGGAAAAACAACGCTGTTTCATGCAGAAGATAGATGTTGGGTTCTGAATTGTCAGTCACCACTGAGGAGCGAGACCTGGGGGTTATGATAAGTAGTTCAATGAAAATATCAGCTCAGTGCTTGGCAGCACTCAAAAAATAACAAACCAATTGTTAGGAATTATTAGGGAGGGAACAGAGAACAAGCAGAAAAGGTAATTATTCCACTGTATAAAGCCATGGTTCATCTGGACGTTGAAAATTACGTGCATTTCTAGTCATGTCATTGCAAAAATGATGGTTTGGAACTAGAAAAGGTGCAGAGAAGGGCAACAAAGATGACAAAAGCAGTGAACGGCTTCTGTATGGAGGCTGGGATGTGATAGCCTTGAAAAGAGGCAACCTAAGCAGATATAGTAGAGGTCTACAAAATCACACCTGCGAGCAAGAAGATGAATGCAGACTATTTGCTGTCTCTTACACAAGAACATGCAAGAACATGTCAAGGGAATGAGAGAGAGAGAGAGATTTAAAACAAGTAAAGGGAGTTCAGCAACATCTTTCCAAAGGCTGTGAGGAACAGAAGTTTTCACGCATTCAACGGGAGACCAATGCCTACACCTGGAAGACTGCTACGTTACATCTATAGACAAAGCAAAACCAATCTCCTGAGCTGAAAATATTTGGAGATGATGAGAGTATTAGGGGCGAAATATTATATGTGCTTGTGTTGTTTTTATTCTCCTTGGGTGGCTGCTGCTGAGCACATCCTTGCTCTGAACTGGAAGGCTGGTCATCGCGTGTGTGCGCCATCGCATGTAAACTTTTCACATCTAGACAGTTCTGATTTATTACTAAATTAAACCACGTTTTTTTGAGAAGATAAAGTATCAAAAGAAAGATTAGAGTCTTAATACTAAAGTAATACTGTGATATTTTTTAATTATTGACCCTTGCTGACTGCTGTTTTCCTATAAGCTGGCTTCTCATCATGAGATTCAGTGTTGGCGGGGAGTCTGGACGCAGTGGTATCCTGACTGCAGCAACGGTGCTTCAGTGGGCAAGTTCAGTTGGTGTTCCAACCACTCATTCATCCTCTTGCACATGAAGTTTAAGGTCAGGTTCACTTCTTTTCACCTGCTAATGACAGCAGAAATTAAGAGATCTAATTAGCCTTAAGTGTAGGAGTCCTTTTATCTTCAATAGCGGACTTTGTGCCTGCCTACTACTTGGCACTGTCAGACTCCTTTTATTCTTATATTTGAACTGGTCACTGAAATACATTCAGCATTTCTTTGCCTTACATTGAGTTATTTCCTAAGCAGTGATTTAATTGCTGTAGATTTAATATCTTTTCATACCTGGAAAGGTATAGATTTTTAAAAATTGCATACTTGTATTTACCTGAAACCATCTTTCCAGCATCTGCACAGTATTTGAAATTGTCAACAATTTTTTTTGCTAATGGGTAGTGTTGAGAAACACACATCAAATAGCTTCTCACACTGTTTGGGCTCGCTGTAGAGAATCAAAATTATGAGACTGCATGTATTAGTATATTTCTCATTTAGGCTGATTAGGAATGTTCTATGACATGATTTCATTTGAAAATGCTGACTGATCAAAAGTGTAATTTCTGCAGAAGTGTATGACTTTTATAAACTCCTGTTTAGCTTCAAGACGTCTTTTTAACTTTTTGATTTACAGGTGGTTTATTTCTTTTCTATAGAGATGTTCTGCAAATGAGGGATTCTGTGATTTGGCCGTTTCTGTCCGAGCTGCCTGAAGCAGGAAAAAATCCTCAGGTAACTTTCCCAGATTCTCTGGTTTTTAGGTGACTGTTAAAAACACCATAAAGATGTTAATAGTAGGATTCTAACTGTATTGAAACAAGATAAAGGATCAATATTCTACTCTTCCTAAGAAATTTAACAACTCTATTACGATTCCTCTTTGCCTGCTACTCCTCTAAGGTGCTAGTTGCCCTTTTTTTTTTTTTAAAACAACGTTCAAACTCTGAACTTATCCCAGTTTGATTAAATATACAGCGATTATTAGACATTCTGGAAATAAAATAGCTGCAGAGGACCGCACTACCCTGAAATCAGGTTCATTTGGCAGGTTTCACGCTAACTTGATAGTAATTATGATCTGCACCAGGTAAGAGAGGGAGCAAATAAGATATTTAACACTGTGTGCTTTGGCTGTGAAAACCTTTTCAATTTGTGGTTTCAATTCTGGGTTTCACTGTTGATAAAATATTTGTGTAGGTATATTTTAAAAGAAATAATTATCCTTTTCTGCACACACACTACCTTTTTAATCTCTCAGAGACATTTCTTTTTGCTGTCTGCTTCCCAGAGATGGATACTTTAGCCACCCTATAGAGTAGGACCATAAATATCCTTTTCCAGCACAAAATCCTTATATGTATAAATTGTTCTTTGTCTTTACATTAAACATTAAAGATTCTTGCACAATTTATATTACATATAAAAGGAAGACATTTTTTCACAATGAGAGTGGTGAAACACTGGCACAGGTTGCCCAGAGAGGTGGTGAATGCCCCATTCCTGGAAACATCCAAGGTCAAATTGGACATGACTCTGAGAAACCTGATCTAGTTGAAGATGTCTCTGCTTATTGCCGGGGCTTTGGACTAGATGACTTGGAAGGTCTCTTCCAAGCCGAACCATTCTATGATTCTGTAAAGAACATGACTGTGATAGATTACTTTGCAGCAATGTGAATGGCAAAATATGGACATGCTACAATAAGAGTTTTTAGAAAGCTCCAAATTTTGGCGCCCATGACAAGCTGCCACATGATTAAGGAGTTAGGTTTGCGTTCCACACTGGTCTAGAACAGAATGTGAACTGTTGCTGCAAATAGTTGTACTCCCAAATGTGTTTATTCTGAGCCTGTACGGCAAACTGCTGTGCCACGTAGTGTGAACCTTGAACAAACTGACTCAATTACCAGAAACCACCTAAATGTGACAGATCTGTGGTCCCTGCACACTTAACGCTTATCCTGAAAAAAACAGGTAAATATGTCTGCAGAATTACGGGTCCCACCTAATTGGGTTGTTTCCCTATTGAAGGCGGCTCACACAAATGTTACAAGGTATCTCTCCACTCTTCTGCAGTCTATGAAGGAGACATTTAATAGGGGAAACCTAACACGGCAAAGGGCAAAATTCAAAATTTGGGCTTGTAGATTAAAGCTGCCTGTTCTTTCTCCCCTCTTCTGGGAGTGGTGGAGCACTGGAACAGCTGCCCAGGGAAGCAATCACAGCCTGACAATATTCAAGAAGCATTTGGACAACACCCTCAGACACACCGTGTGAATGTTGCGGGTGTCTTGTGCAGGGACAGGAGATGGATTTAGTGATCCATGTGGGTCTCTTCAGGTCATTCTGTGATTCTTCCTTCTTCCTGTTTGTTTAGGCAACGAACTCAAGCACAACTCCCGAGATGTCTTCTCCTCCCTCTCTGCAGTAATGGGCTGTGCTTCACTCCTTGCACGTACACGGACAGCCGTCACCTTGTGCTGATCACGGAGCCGACTGCAGGAAGGGGCGAGCACCTGAGTGCTGAGAAGTCCGAGTGACTCCCATTGAAGCTGATAGCTCTACACTTTGTTCCTCAGCCCTTTGCAAGTCCACATTCAACTGTTGCCATGACAGTTATCTTTTCAAATATGAATGGTCCTCCCAGTTCAATCTTCTGCCTTGTGCCCACGAAATTTGATGGGAGCTTTCTAGAAAAAGCACTCTCATCACCGTCCCTGTGCTGCCTGCAGTGTGCTACGGGCAGAAAGTGACGAGGATGGAGGGAAAATTTCTGAACATACTTAAGAAAAAATTACGTAAAAATACCATAAAATTTGGCAACTCGGTGAACCTGGAGTTTGGGGGTTTTTTCTAAGCCGGTTTGCGTTTTATTTAGCCTTCCTATCTGGGTTAGCTTTTAACAAATTGAGCTGCCGCGTTCTGTATGACTGAGAACATTTTTAGTGCTGTGGATCAAGCTGGCGAGAAGTGAGCAGTGGTGTCAGACCATCAGCAGGTGTGTGGGAGACAGCAGCAATTTGGGAAGCCTGAAAGAGCACATGTGAGGTTGGCAAAGGGGAATCGATGTTATAAAAAGCATAGTAAAAGTCTTTCTGGTTGCAAGAGGTATTAGTGGGACAACTGTGCTGTTGAGAGCGTAATTTGTTTTCCTATACTTCAACAGTTTCTGATCTTTTGTAAGTTAGCCCTAGGTTTTAAAGACAACTTCCTTTTTTTCAATGAATTGGAAATATTAATCTTTGGATTGAGGTCAGAATTTTACCCGTAGCTCCTGAGAGCTTCTTATTTAGTGTCTGTTTAGAAGCAAGAAGGAGAGCGGGATGTTGGCTTTCAGAATCTCAGACTGCAACCGGATCAAAAGGTCATTGCAAAAAGGAGCATTTTCACAAGGAATTCTCCAATCACGGAGAATTTCAAAAGACATTTTCCTAATAGTTATGTGTGCTAGGCATGCATATAGATAAATGACGTTAAATTAGTGTGTACCTGAATATGAAGACATTGAGGGAAGTACGGTTGCATGAGCTGCCTGCCCCCAAAACACCTATTAGTGTGTTTGCTGGATTTAGTCTTAAGTATCAGGGTAACTCCGTACTGCAGAGGCCTCAGTGAATGCATTTGTATTGGCAGAGAGATTTTAATCTGTCAATTTCTAAAAGTAAATACAACATTCTTGAAGAAACCGTGGAATTCTGAAGTCAAGAGCAAGATTTTTGTTGCCTTTAAAGGCTAGAATCTGTTGATTGGTAACAAGCAACAGGAAATCAGGGAGTTGGAGTAGCAAAGCCATAGTTTATGAAGAGTACCTAAAGGGGTTCGAGCTGAACAACACATTAGAAACAAAGGAAGAAGTATCTTGGGCAATGTCAGGTCTGATGTGCTATTAATAACGTTGGTGCAGTCCTTCGGCACCAGGGGAATCTGTGTTGGGAGTGAGAGTGGGAAGCACACAGAACAAAAGCGGCAATTTAGAAAAAAAAGAAGTTTTAAGCAGGAGCCGGGACTCTGGTAGGACACACTCAGGCTTCCTTGAAGAGAAAGAGGTGTGTCAGAGAGAAATAAAATGGGACTACAACAGAGATGAAAGTCACAGAAAGGAGGGGAGGGGGGAAGGGTTCACCATTCCCAAGGCAAACACACAACTTCATTATATAAATCCTTTCAAACCAGGTCATTAATTGCCCATTAAATATTCCTGCTCTGCGAAGTAAATAGTCGTGTTTTGGTGACCCAAGAATGCATATCACTGGCTGAAACGTTTTAGTTTCTAACAATGGATTGACAGTATCGTGTACAAGGGAAAAAACATGTTTGAATGAAAATGTTTTTGCAGGGAACACCTCAGGTGCACCAGTGATGCACAGATTCCTACTGACAGGTCCTTGTATGGCTGTATGAAATCAGCCTGTATTTGCTCAGTGAAACGGATGGCGAAAAAACATATTGAACATTTTAACAAAATCTTCATCCGTGCCACAGAAGGTACATTGAGGTGCGGTTCTCACCACGAGGTAAGTTGTACCTCTTTGTGTCTGCCCTGTTTCCTACATTTCATAAGCATTAGGAAGATGAAAAGGATGTATGGAACCATAAGCTTTACAGGTGAAGTGTTTATTATAGAATCTTTTCTTTTCATTCTGTTCCTGATCAGAACGGACGTAATTTCAATATAATCGAAAACACTTTAAAAACAAAATCACTGCAATCATAACAAGTATTCTGTTCTCTGCTTTACTTGAAGAAACATATTTGTTTAAGTTTCTTCTTTGCAACGAAACTGTTTACCTTTTTTCTATTCCGATGCTACCACCTTATGGTTACTGTCTCTGTAGAGAAGACACAATCCAAGAGATCTTGAAGCTAGACTTCTAGACATGGCACGCTACCAGAGTCTCATGGAAAAAAATAAAGCCCCCTCTGATATTGGTTCTGTACCTAAAAGGATCATTCCATACTCCATAAGCGCACCGCGTACCGAGGAGAAAATTGTGATAAAGGGTTAATATGCCCGGTGAATACTTGTTTATATCTCTATATTGTTACCACCAGGGTGTTGATGAGCATGTATTTATCCATAAGCCACTAATTTACTGCCACTTTGCCCATGGTGTTGGAGAACCTCGTTACTTTCCAGTATCTGATTGGGAGAAGCTGACCAGAATTTTAACAGAATCATTAGAGCACGACAGTGAGCTTCATGCTGCAACGAACCGTGTTCTGCCTGAGGATGCCACACAGCACGGGGAAGGATGCTCGCTTTCGGCAGGTATAATATGTACTCTACCAAAGGTAATCGTTGAAGTGCAAATTCATTTAAAGGTGACCTGCGAGAGTATTAAAAATAACCTCACAGCTTTAGAGACATACGCTGAGTGCCCCGAATGACCAGGCTACACCAGGCATTTAGCGCAGTTTTAATGTGAAATGGAACCATTTTGACTTCTAATGCTTCCAAGAAGTCTTTGCACACTGTGAATTGTTGGCTTTTTCTCAGTGTGAGCCCCAGGCCTGCTGCTGGTCATGTCAACTCCACTACAGAGCCCAGAGACAGACTGTGGTTTGACCCATCGGGGTATCTTAAAATTCCTTATTACAATGTTTCGGTGGTTTCAAACATTTTACACTTTACGTGGATAGGAAATGAAGGATATTTTAAAAAAAAATACATCTCTTCTGCTTAGAAACCTACACAGAGCTTTAGGGAAGAGATTTACTTAATGCTGTTAAGCCAGCCCCGTATTTTGCAAAGGGGTTTGGTGATTGATGAGCTATCGCCTGCTTATTGTATTCCAAGGGGTCACCTCATACAGCAGCAGCTGCTCCTCTGTGGTTGGAATTTGGAGGGGTTTTAAAAGAAAATTAAAAGGATGGATGGGGAGAGAGAAGGAGATTTATGTGTAAATTTGCTATATCTTCTTTTAAGGGAGTTTCTGAGGCACACCTTCCATGTTTCTAAACCTCACAAGAGCTTGATAAAGTGGTTTTACTTCTTATTCCTGTACAAACTTTGTTTTTGTGGCAAGTTGCCAACTTCAGCACCAGTTCAGTTGTTCCAATTATTTTATTTATTTATTGAATTATTTTCCCCACAAAATTTCCTTGGCAGTCACTATGTTATTTAATTAAGATTGATCATACAATCAAGTACCTTCGCATTTATTTGTCAGAACAAAATACTCATTGCTGTTGTTGGGTGTTCACCTATGGCCTTGTTTAGATTTATTTTGTACGTATTGTTTCACCCTGTGTTTCTCATGAAGATTCACACCGATAGCAGCTTTGAATTGTTGGCAAGTGTTAAGTCAAAATCTGCACCTCTTCCCTCTCAGATAAAGCAAGAAAATATTTCTGTTCACATTGGCTCCTTCCTTTCAGTTCCTCAAGCCTAAACTGACTGTACTAAAAATTTAAATAATATCTCTTATTACAAAAACGGTGCATCCAAAAATTGCCTGTTTATAGCATCCTCAGGAATGTCATTAGATTTACCTCAGTACTAAAGAGAAAATGGTAAAGAACCCCCAAGAAATATGTTCAGGCTTCATCCACTGCGACCCAGAGCAGAAAGCAAATTAGCTCTTTATCTTATTTGGATTTTTGTTAATCAAGAAAAATGCACTTAATTACTCTGGCAGGAAGCAGCGCACACAGAAACTGAGCTGAGCCCGAGGCCAGATGTCATGCAGGCTGAGACAGCAGAAGTTTGTTGTGCTGCTTCTTTGTAAATAGGAGAGAACCCCCTCAATTACAGTAGCTAAAAGAACTTGTTATCTTATCCAAATAGGAAGTTCAATAACTCACATAGAAAAACTTACCCATTCATGATTTTAAATGTTTATTTTGTATTAGCAACCTACAACTTTTTTTTCAATCTCAAAATCTACAGGAGCAGAGAGAGAACTGGGCAACAGAACTGCAGCTCTTGCTGAGGTTCAGCCAACGCTGATGTTACCCAGAAACTGCTGTCATAGAATCATAGGAGGTTTTGTTTGAAAGGGGCCTTAAAGATAATCCATTTCCACCCCCCTGGACAGGGAACTCACACTGGATCAGGTTGCCCAAAGCCTTATCCAGCCTGGCCTTGAACACCTCCAGGGATGGGGCAGCCACGATATCTCTGAGCAACCCAGTCCAGGGCCTCCCCACCCTCATAGGAAAACATTTTTTTCCCAATATCTAATCTAAATCTCCCCTCTTTCAGCTGAAAACTGTTACCCCTCATCCTATCACTACAGTCCCTGATAAAAAGCCCCTCCCCAGCTTTCCTGCAGCCTCCCTTTAACTACTGGAAAGCTGCTGTAAGATCTCCCCGGAGCCTTCTCTTCTCTGTCTTAGCCTGTCCTCATATGGGAGGTGTTCCAGCCCGCGGAGCATCTTCATGCCCCTCCTCTGGAGTCCTCTAACTGCAACTGAGTGTAGTTCTAGATCTGTTTATCCAAGAGGAAAGCAGAATAGCTTTGTTGCTCATCAACAGAGAAAGTCAGAAACTAAAAAGGTTAGCGTAGAGGCAGAATGCTGGTGACAAGTATCTTACTTTGGGTTAGAGTTAAGGCAGAAAGTAGAGATTTGTGATGCTGCCAATAGTTCCACAGTTCTGATATTTTGCACATTCTCTGTGGATGATTTACAAGAGTCATTTTTCCTTCACAGCATTTTTCCAGGGATTACTGCTGAGGAAAATAAACCCCCAAATCAGTTCTGTGAGCGATTTATATTGCAACGGGCCAGTGAAAATTACTAACGTTGAACCAACAGACAAGCATGAAGAATGAATGACTGAGAATGAGAATGAAGCAAATTAGTTTCCCCAAGGTAACTACATTTAGAAAAGTTGAATTAACACAAAATGTAGAGCAGGACTCAGTCAAAACATCCATTTAATTCCCACTGGCTGCTCTTGGAAGACAAATTCAGATCAGTAGTTTGCAGCTTGAATGGGTCAATGAAGATTTTACTACTATGTCCTAGCCAATCACTTCTGACAGATCAAATATCTTGGGAATGCTTGCTATCAAGCAAAAAAATACCGTAACTTAATCTTGTTTTTATAATTATCCTATCAGCTGCATTCTTGGGACTCCCTATGACAGTGCTCTCTTAATTGGAGTTGGAAGTAGTGTCAGCAAAGTGTTGTTTAGCTTGCTTTCACCGCTCACTGGAAGTTCGTCGAGTCACTACACATAAGGAGATGCTCGGGGTGTAGCTTTGGGTTTACAGTGGCGTTTTGTTCTTATGTTGCAACAGGTCATTTAGCGTCGCTGATTCCCAAACGCCCGCAGCAGGAGAGTGTGTGCTTTTCACAAGCAGTGACCTCAGCCAGGTTGTGTATGGGCAGTGGGATTAAAGTTCAACGGCACGTTGGGTAGCTTCTCCCCATCACTGCAGAGGCTGTAAATTTTGACCCTGAAATACTGCTCTGTGAACGGTCTTGTTTTGTATGTAGGCTGTTCTCTTGAGTGCTTTCCATTGCCAAGCGATGTCAGAAAGCAAATGAAGGCGGCATCTCTCTACATGTGTGCATGTTTCCTCATCTACTGCTTTCTTCTTTCTCAGTCTTTATAAGGAATGCTAAGTTAACTCTCTTTTTTGTACTGTTTGGGCTTCAAAATGTTGGCCACCTATCACAAGCCCAGACCAGCGTCAGGAACGGATGAGCAGGGGTCAGTGTCAAATATGTGCTGCCCAAGCAGGAGCTGAAGGCTGTGCTGCTGAGAGAAGCACTGTGAGAGACACTGGATCTCAGTTCTTGGCTCTAGAAAACCCTGAGTAAGCTGGGAAACCTCTGCCTCACAGACAGGTGATGTGGTACCAGCCAAGTGACTCAGTGAAACCTAAACGCCTTGGAAACAATGTCTCCGGGCTCCCACTGAGTTCTTACTGTCACAGTTTATCTGTAATTTAGGAAAGAAACGTATAATCTTGCCAATTGCCCTTTAAAAGTTGTCAGCTCCTTGTTTACACTGTTTCAGGAAATAGGTAATATTTCAAGGTTACCTGCGACGAGCTTTCGTTCTGAGGTGACAAAGGGACATCACTTCTAATTAACTCAATACATTCATCAGAATCAAATTCTTCAAGTCCACGGGATCTGCGTTACAGAGAAGTCTCACTTCAAGTCTGATACAATGACAGGTAGCTGACATTATTTAAACTGTAGGAAATTCACTGAAAATAATGGGAAATTTACCCCACTTTTGCCGACAACTTCAAATAAAAAAATTACAACTTTCCCAAAATATATGGTCAGTAAAACCATAGTGGTATTAATAGATTTCTAAATTATTATTTTCATACGAATAGAAAGTTCCAAAGATGGATCCTTTGGTGGGGATACGTCTGTAATTATGGAAAGTGAAGTAAGTATTTTACGTTTACAGGGCGTAATGAAATCTAGTCAATTATGAAAGAATATTATGTAACAGAGTCCAGAATATCAGAAACGAGAGCCGCAGAGCAAAGGTTTTCCTGTGCTCTCATCAGCAGAATTCTGTAATCGAGCAGTTTGCTTCTGTGTGGCTGATGAGTGCGAGTATCTCCCAGCACCACAGAGAAGGCAACGCTGATTAGAGACGAATTCTCCTTTCATTTTAGGGAATTTGTCTGTTCCTTAGTTTCATTTTTACAACCAGGTACATTCGTGGTGTTCCTATTGAATCTCTTCCACGTGAAATACAGCTGCTTTGATGTGCAGTAATGAAGCAAATTTTCACTCCAAAAACCAGACTCCTGGCAACCAAAATGACTTGTGTTGGTTTTGAGGAATATCTGAAAGATATAAGCTAAGATTCCGAGGATTATGGGCTCTTCGCTCTGAAACTGGTAATCACTCAACTTCTTGGCTTGATGTTATTTTGAAATATTCAAAATATTTTGATTATCTCAAAAGTAACTCCTCTGCCCCTTCTTTTGGAAAGTTGGAAAATGTGTAATTTTTGTTAGTAAGCAAAATTTTTCTTTTTGAAGAATAGACGCTCATAAAATTACAACCCTGATCTCCATCCTACCCTAAGTTTAAATGAAAGAGCTGAGATCTATAAGTTTTTAGACAATCTGAACATGCTGTCAGGTCTTCCTCTGTTAATTTTAGGTCTTTGGGTTGAGCTTTGACCATAGACAATTTAGAAAAAAAAAAAATAAAATGAAAAGGTAGTGAAATCCTGACAGCAAAAATGAAAAAGAAATCTTGAGTAGCCTTCAGCGTGCTGGACACCACATCCTTTTAAGGGACTGTAAAACCAAGGTTCTCATACGCGACTGCAACGGGCCAGAAGCAGACGTGATCTGAGGCAATGAGATTTTGTGTATATTTTAATCAAAACATATTTCCTCTTTTTTCCTCCTTTTTTTTTTTCTTCTGCTGAATTTTGTAATTGATTCCTCAAAGAAAGAAAAGGGGCAGACTCGGTCCTGATAATAATTTAGGTTTACCTCCCTGCGTCTGAAATTTTAACTTTGATTCGCGTGCCTGCAAAGCTGGTGATTTCTGTGAAGTTTCCAGAAGTGGCTTTACCACGGCAATTTCATGGCAGGGTGGCACTTTGTGAGGAACCCCATGCTCAAAGGACAGGACTGGGAGGTTGCGGTTGAACCGAAGAGGGCAAGGCATTTGTCCTCAATAAAAACAAAGCAACGATATAGCAAAGATAAAAGCTTGCCTGGTAGCAGTCTTTTCTTATTTGCTTTCTGCTTCCAAAATATGTTTTTAGAATAAAAGAACATTAATTATCAACTCTAACTTGGGGTCAGGAAAAGCAGCTGATATATAGGTGCATAGAGATAGATATAGATATAGATAGATAGATATAGATAGATAGATATAGATAGATAGATATAGATAGATAGATATAGATATATGGATATATATGGATATAGATATATTCAGCTATATAAGAATGGGCTGTGTTTGCCTGTCTCGTGTGTGTGCTGTTTGTTATATGCTATGGAGAGGCAGAATTCCTATGGTTTCTGCATTCTCGAGGCAAAACCAAAGAGCCTCAGTATTTGCAGATGAACGTACGCTGTAGTGGCACCCGTTGAAATCGCTCACTCACAAGGTGGCCATACCCTGGTACCTACATTATTGGAAATAGGAAATCGCAGCTTTGCTGATTGACGGTCCTGTATAGCCCGGGCACTCCCTCAGTGCTCTTCAAGCCTGCTCTGATTGCTAGCTCTGAGTTTAAAATCGGAGAATAGAGGTACTTCTTTATTTGGCAGTTTCAGCAGGCAGACAGTGTAAGTATTGCATTATTTTTATCTAGAAACAAAAATACGAATTTGAGTCGTTTACCTTATTGTATGATAAATCATTCAGTCGTGGAGCTGAATCAGACAAATCTCACATCAATGATTTAATTTGATTTATGAACTCAATAGTAGGTCTCTCTTCTTTTGCAAATTATATACAGATAATTATATAATATATACATCAGCTCAAGTTTTACTTTACCTTTATAATCAAGATGATTTTGATGCTTGTTTCATCTTCTTTCTACCTCCCCCCTCCCCCAAGCAGCAGTGGTTTACTGCTTTTCTTTCATTCTGTCTGGTTGTTGTCCATACATTCTGCAATTCTGCATTTTACTGGAAAATTTAATGAGCCCAGAAGAAAATATTTGTTATAGAACGTAATTCGTTATTATATAAGGGCAAACAATATGGGTTTATAGTGTCATCAGCAAGCTGCTCCAAAAACAAAATGCTTGCTCACGTTTTTTGGGTAGCAGTCCCTGTCTTTGTGACAATGGCTGCATCTTCAAATTGTTAATTATGTACTGCCCCCTAGGGATTCCTGCTTTGCTTGTGGCAACCTGCCTGCTCCTGCAGGATCCATGGGTTATTACCGTCTACATTTCTCATAAGGCTCTCGCACTTCTCTCCTCTTCACCTTTTTCTGACCTTGATAGTAACTTTGAATTCTTCCTGTTCCTACAGTGACATGACTTGCGTTTTTAACTCCTTGCAGTTTAGTTTTGTCGGTTTGTTTTTAAAGCAAATTATTAATATCTATGGTTTTACAGCATTCTGTGTATTTTAAGTGCGTGCATATTTTGGTTTATATATGATTTTTTTTCTCTGATGAGGATGGTAACATTTTTAAACATTTTTCCTTTTGGTGTTTCTAGGAGATGGGGTTTCTTTTCAATTGTTTGTTAAAGCTGTGCAAATTTCCTTCACAGCCACGTTTTGCTTTCTTGCTGAAAGAAAGAAGGTAGAAACTGCAGAATTTCAAACTGACGTCAGGTACCTGGTAAGTGATTTCTTACACTATTGATGATGCCGTGGTTTCAATAATAATAATAATAATAATAATGAGAACAGTGATAAGGACATGTTTCCTTTTACGCCACTCACATAGGTGAGATGAGATGTCCACAGATTTGTTCAGAGGACAGAAGAACTGTGCCAAAAGTATTTCCGATCAAAACAGTTCAGAAATAAAAGATGGTAAAATGAGCAAAGGGCAGCAGGTTTTGAATAGGCTTCATCAGCACAGGGGAGAGGTCGTGTGCGAAGATTAGTTATAGGAGCTTCTAAATCACCTCTGTGACACTATCAGAAGCAGCTGCTTAACATAATCGTGTGCACTCAGTAAAAATGCTGTTGATTACAAAAGGGTTTTGATTTTCGTGTTTGATATTGTTACATAAGATGGTGCATGGCCAGGCCACACACGTTTCCCCCGTACAAATTGTCAGCATTAATGGTTTGTGGTGCTTTTTCTGACAACTTTCAAAGTAAAAAACTGTTGGGAAATACCTCTCCGAAGGTATTTTCACTAATTTATTTGAAGACTTGCATAGAAGTTTTTCTGTACGCGTTAGTCATAGACACTTGCAGCTGACGGAGTGTTTATACATCGTCTAGTCCTGCATCCTACACCTCTGTTTAAGTTTCATTATCCTTCTTAATGACACAGTGCCAGCCACCTCTTTGGAGTGCTTGCCAGTTAGTGATAAGAACCTACAAAAAGGGATTGTCCAATGATCTTGTCTCTTCAGTTTGGAGTTAGACTGCTCTAACCATATTTTCTTATCTATAAAGTGTGGAATTACGCTCTCTCTTGTTTTCACATATTCACGTAACACTCTGGATTATTTCAGGATGAATGCGCCAAATCAGAGTTCTGGATTTGGACACGTCTTGTTTGCAAGATAAATTAGAAGTCGGTTCTCATGTTTGATGAGGACTGGTTGGAAAATCTGAGGATGATGGAATCTTGCCATGGGTGTTTTGCATAGGTTTGGGTGCAAATTAGTATCTTGCAAGACATCAGTTTATAACTTTGCCTGAGTTTCCCTTCATTCTGGGTCATGATCCTGTGAGGATATGGGGGGTTTTTCAATCACACTGAACAATGTCTAGATTTCCTGAGAAAACAAACTTTTAATTTCAGTGTAAGTCTGGAAAGTGTTTTACAAGTGGAACTGAGCCAGAGTTTCTCAGTGAAAATGTCTGGATGCCATCTGTTCCTGTGGGTGCAAGAGATAGAACTCAAAGTATCTAGGGACTTAGCCAGAGGGGAGAGAGCACCAAACCGCGTTAGGTCTCTGGCAGAAGAGCAAACTAATTTGGAGTGTCGTGAATTCCAGCAATGTGAAGGCTGCTTTCTCTCTAAAGTGCCAGGGTTAGGAACCTGAGGCATCGTTTATCGCTATTTTCTTCAGTCTTACGCTGCTGATTATTTCAGTGGGATTATTTTGGCCTAGGACTCAGACATAGTTTTATTTCACATCTTTTCTTCTATTACAATATAAGTTACATTTGTGTATATTACTTTTTTACTACCTACAGAATAGTACATGAAATTTGCATGAAACTGCTAAATCAAGAATAAGAATTCAAATGCAAACTTCATTACATGCTGCAGTAAACTCTCTTGAGCGAGCCCACTCACGCTGTGGGCACACTTTCTTTCCCCAGCTCATCAATTTGTCACATATCAAGTAGTGAACGCATGTCAGGACCCTTTATCAAGCACCCCTGTATTCGAGTTACTGATTTTGACTGGGGCACCCACAAAGCACAATGAATTTCCAGATAAACAGAGCCATCAAGGGGATGGTGAAGGATTTAAAAATAACTGAACTTAACTCGGTCTTAAACAGTTGTAGTGCTGCTTCCCAGAGTGATGCATGCTTGTAGGACCAAACATCTACCAGCAAGCTACCAAATTGCAGTGGGTTATAGACAAAGATTTCCACATTGAGGCTGTCCTCTCCCTTATTTTATTATTTTCTCAAAGTCCACCAGATCTGTAGAAAATAATACCGTGTCAGAAATTTAGAGCTGTATTTTTTAAATTTTACTTTCTCATTATGTCTTATTTTGGTTAAACTAAAAATATTTCTGCCATTTTTACCTGCTTTTTGGTGATTTATTAGATGGCATTAGCATATGTTGGCTCTTTTTTTCCTTTTTCCTGCTTATCTGGCAGCCAGAAAGAGCTAGAATGGGGAATGAATGCAAGTAGAGTACATACTTTTGGAAAGCATTCTGAAGCATAATATATTGAAATCTTCTATAATGAATCCTTGTTTGCCAGAAAAAATATTCAACCATGCCAGAAAATTATCTGTGAGAAATAAGCACTTTTCTACCCCCTTCTTTCCTCCCCCCTTTCCAATTTGTGTTGCTTGGAACAGGAGACGAAAAATGGCACAGATGCACGCGGTATTGCACAAAGAGTATATATGGACATTTCAGTCACTGATATTTCCCCATTTTCTGATGCTAATGTAAGATATGTTGGTTTTGCATTCATAATTAAGATGAACAGATGGTGAAGACTTAGTTTAAAGTAATACTGTACATCCATTAAAATAATCTCTGCTGACAGTGATTCTTCACTATAGCAAGACTTAATTGCATATATAACACATACAGATCAGAAAGAACTCGGTCTTTAGCCATTTGCTCAGTTAGGACAATAGGAGGACAGACGTCACCAAAACAGGTTCTGTCCTGGAGACTCCTAAGAGGAACAGATGCATATCTGCTGACAATATTGGCTCGCTTTAATTAATGACCACGTTATGAATAAAAGAAAACATAATTTCTGAAAATACACAGGATTTCTGTTTTAAAAAGGCACCCATGCTTTGAGGGAGGAACATTCAGGAACCTGCCAGAAGTAAATTTTTAGCAGATCAATCTGGAGGTACTGACGCCATTTGTCCCAGGCAGCAGTCCACGTTATTTGTGAAGCTTTGTAAACATGCGTCTTTGTGGGCTGCCTTTCTGTTTTAAGGTAGGTACGTTCTGAAGTGTCTGACTGGAGCAAGTTCTTAGGCTGCTGTGAAGCAGGAGCAGATCTCTGCATGTTTTCCTTTTTCTGGAGAAATTATATAAAATGCGGTTTCACAAATTGTTTATGTATGGCTTATGTACAAACCCACCTAAGAGCTTCACAGGGAACGGAACTTGAGGTTGCATCTCCAAAGTGGGGTATCCATCCTTCGCCTGTTGTACAGGAAGCAGCACTTATTTTGCGCTAAAGAGGTCGATTATTGAGGTGGCTGTGTATTCATAACCAAACTTCTTTTCTGTTCCCTTCTTATTCTGCCTATCATCCCACCTCGGTAGCTGTTTTCTATGAGAATGAAACCTGCTGAACTGTAACCTCCAGGGATGTAGTTTGGCAGAAATATCTGCCTTCCTTCCCCCAGGCTTCTTATGTAAGGACATAGATTTTACTATTGTTGTGATTACCAAAAAAGAAGTGTAATTAGGATTTTATGAACATTTGTGAAAGTTTTTTAAACTAAAATACGTTATTCATTGTGCCAAAGTTACCAGCCAAGTTGCTATATAGTGGCTAAACGAAAAAGTTGTCTACACTAGTTTCACAAAATCAGTGAATCCCCACCCTTCCTCATGTGCTTCATCTGTTGAAGGCCTGCGCTCCATACTCTGTCTTCCTCAGCAGCTGTCACTATCCATGAGAACACCTTGGAGACTGTTGCGTGGTACCTCAGTTTAAGTTCCTTCGTATTTTCCTGTTAAAGCTCTGCTTTGTTTAAAAAATATTTAGGTATTTATTGAAGCAAGAACTTGAACCCTGAGGTCCCATTTTCCACATGAATACCCCAAACCTTAGGTTATTGAGTCATTTTCACTGTCTCTCAGAATATTTAAGTAAATTAAACCAAGTGGAATAGCACCAGCAGGAGAGATTGAGAGAGTCTTTATCCCAGAATATGAAAACTCTATAATATGGTAGTTAAACATTCTTCCAGGAGATGTGTCTCAAAACTCCTCAGGCAGAAGAAGTAATTGAACCAATCTTTCTTCTATCCAAGATGACCTGTAGAGTAAAGCAGGAGGGAGATACTGCTTTCTATTAATCAATACATTAATTTTCTCTAAAATACCTGAAATTGAAATTAAATATTTATTGTGTGTACCTCCCTCCCACCCCCCATCTAAAAACACTTCAAATTAATTTGGATAGAAATCTGGGGGTTGGAAAAGGATCCAGTTTGTCAGCCACACTGACAAAGTCCTTCATTTGCACAGACTTCATTCCGGTGACAAAATTAACAGGACCAAATAGCCGTGTAAATATAGCTGAAGTATGTGGGTAATGCTCACCGATAAGGAAATAAGAAAGGGGAGGAGGAGTGAGAGGCTGGGAACCAAGGGACTGAAGAAGGCAGCAAGTTTTACAAAACATTCGACTAATTTGCTTAACATGAGAAAGAAAGAGTGGTTTATTTGGGGAGTTAGTAGTAATGATTGATTAGAAAGGTATGATATTTGCTGGGTATGGTACGAATAATGTCTGTGAATGGATACAGAAAATATCTCTCCAAAACTGGAAAAATCCATAAGTCATAGGATGCAGAGCACAAAATACCAACACACTAACATATTAAGAAAGGCTTTAAACAATAACTATGCAAATCTTGGAAGAGTTCCAAAAAGCAGGGAGCATAAAAAGGAACTACAAGCAGAATAATGGGTTTTAGACAATAGAGATGGTGCACCAGGCATTTGTGAATGGAGTATTAGCTCTTCAATTATAGTAATTACCTAAGTTTAAGGTCAAGGCACCTGTGCACTGCTGTCTGTGAGAAACTGATTAAAAAATTAGAAGTAGCATTTAGTCTCTGATACTATTTCCAAAAATTCTCCTAGAAATTAGAATTTTGCCAAGATCATTGCTTATTATTTGTACTGTACCTAGAGACAGCGACTGGGAGGGGTCCCGTGTTACCACCCTGGGATCATTGACATCAACATTTACTCTCCTGTGACTTAAAATAAAATATAAAATTGTTATATTTCTCTGTAGAGAGGAAAATCATGAAAAATAAAAACTCCTGCATCCTAGTTTACTCTGCTTTCCTGTTCATAGTGACCATGGAAATGAAAGGCTTCATGTTGTTCCCTTTAGTAATTCAGACAAGCCCATTCCTTGTCGTGGAAATCAGCTTCTTAGCTAATTAGTTGGTATCGCCTCAGATTTGTCAGAAGGGAACCCTGTCTGAGAAGCAGCAAAGGCGAATCTTGTCATCCAAGGGGATGAAAGAGAGTTGCAAAGCATCTCTGCTTGGAAACAAACCAGATCGCAAGAGACAAAAGAAAGATCTCAACAGCATCCGATATGAGCATTTTCTACTGAGAACACGGGTAGAGGAGACTGCAGTGGAGAACCAAGTGCTGAGCTGAGGGAAGCAGGGAATCGACACAAGGGCAAGGAAGAAGGAGGATCCAGAGAGAAGCGGGAAGTATTAGAGGTGATGGAGCCAAGGTCTGAGAGCTCTTCTATACAAAGAGGTTTTCTAAAAGCTCAAAGAGATGAGAACCACAAGAAGGGAGCGAATGAGTGTGTGAAAGGAAGTCACAGGAGAAGCCAAGAAAGGGAAACCTGCAAACAGAGACCAAGAAAGAAAAGGTAACTATTCGGAAATTATTTGCTGTGCAACTCTTATAACTATTGGTCTGCAATGTCATTTGTGACAGAAGACTATTCCCATCCCAGTAAAAGCTTTAATTTTTATAGTGTTTTTTTTTAAATGAGTGATTTCTAAAAAGACGTATGTAGAAATTTTAGTTTACATTTTTGTTTCAGAAAACAACCCCAATTTCAAAATTTTATTCTGCTCTTTCTTACCATTCTCTCTTTTTGCTACTCACTCCTTCTTTCTTTTCCCCCATTATAAGAATGCTAATCTGAACCATTGTCAAAAACAGTACGTGCTAGAAGGAACAACTGAAATGTAATTCAGGCAACCTAAAAATTTCAACAAGTGAAGAAAAACTAAATTTATCAGAAGTGCACTTGACAAGAAGGAAGGAACTTTTTTGCCAAAAGTCACCCAAAATAATAAAAAATACACATTAAAATAAGCGCAGTAACATTTTCTGTTGAAAACAAAAGTGACATTTCCAGAAAAACTTCACTGGGGGGAAAAAAGACATTTTCTAGTTTGTATTTATTTGTATTTCTAAGCTAAAAAGAAAATGCTGAAAGGACATATTAAAACAAAAGCAACCTTTGGATCCCTTTCTGACCCCAAAGCAAATGTCAGTCATGGCTATCATTGCAGAGGGAGATGTTTTGTCTCCAGCTGTGGCCTGTGGGTGATAACCAGACCTTTTACATTGCAATTGTCAGTGTTCGAGCTAAAGATGTCGTGAAAGAAACAGAATTAATGTTTTTTCACCATTGTATGGTGCTCACCCCGCCTTGCGCTCTCCCTGGTTCAGGGGTCAGTGTTTGCATTCCCATTTGAGGTAAAATGTCCCAGTGACGATCACTGGAAAAAGAAGTTCACAGAAGATGAACTGAGAAAATGAGGTGCCTGTGGTGAAGTTCTTGATGAAAGCATGAAATTAACCGCAATCCAAGCCAAAGAGGGTAACTCCGAGTCAGTACCACCATCACTCTGATTGAAGTAGTGAGAGAAATTCGGGAGAGCCTGTTCTAGGCGAGAACGAGCCTGAGGATGGTGAAAAGATAAGAGGATGAGAGGATGGAAAGCTTTTAGTGAATCAAAAGCACCTATTAGCGATAAATAAATAAATAAAAGTGAAGATCAAGCACCCATTTCTTGATGTTTTCCTCAGATAAAAGAAAGCCTTGCAGTTATGCTTGATAGTATCTTGTGAGAGGGATGGCAATAATGTGCAAAGTCTGGCAGGAAATCAGTAATAATTCATGATTAGAATATTGTTACATTGAAAACTGCGACCAGGGTTGATTGTTTTCAATATGATTAAAAATGGAAAGTTTCACTAGAGCAGAAAATGAAGAATAAAGATCACTGGGATTATTTTTTTATAATATAATCTGGAACCTTCAGGTGGGAAACTTCTGTGAGTTCATACATGAGCATAATTAGAAGCAGTTGCTGCTTTAAAAAGCTGGCAATTAGAAACACAAAGAAGTAAAAGAATGGGAGGAAGAACAGAAAAGGAAGTTAATAAAATTTCTGGCAAAAGTTTATCCTGGGAATTATAAAAAAACCTAATGATAAAAGCAACTTGACAACATCCTGGGCTGTGCAGGGGCATTGGGAAAGCTTTACTGGAAACTGGGTAAATACCTTTTGCCTGATTTTCTGGGTTTGGAAAGTGGCTGAACCATGCCGTCATTTTAGTTTCTTTCTAGCACGTTTTCTGACTGAGGAAAAAACAGTCTTGGTTTTCCAATTCCAGAGCAGCCAATATCGTTCTCATTACACCACCCCGGCTCTTTAAGGGACACAATGTGGATCTTCGGGTGGTGTTGCAGTCCAATCGTGTGCCACTTATCCCCACTGCTGTGCAGCTACTTGCTGATATAGTCCAGTTAATTTAAATTAAAATGTCTGCCTGTGCAAATACTTTCTACCAAAGGCAGGAACAACTTCATAATATGCGCCTTAGTTTGGGGGCTTGAGATTTTTATTTTTTTCCCTGTTAATTTTTCTTTCCGGTAAAAATTTAAATTGCACAAGGGTCTTATGAGGCAGAACTTACTTATTTTTGTAGAGTGCTCTGAGACTCCAAAGCGCTAAAAACATTTGGAAGGTCTCGTTACTCTTCCCCGCTAATTAACATCACTGTAAGCGATAAGGTGTGAATTTGCTAAGTAGCCTGTGAGCCCTATGTGTTATAGACTAGAATACTTGTATTTCTGGTCATACCTGCATTGTTCAGCCAAGGCAAAGTAGGGAACATAATTTCTTCTACTGGCATGGAATTACAAGAGCTTCGCCAGGCAGATTCAAGAGAGAATGGCTGGCAATATTTTATTGACGGTATTTGTCAACAGTTAAAGGTGAAAAAAGGACAATAAATGGGAATGATGAGAGGCCTTTTTTTTTTTCTTCAGTTTACAATTGACAAATAACTTCAACAGGCAGAAATACAGCAGAGTGAATTGTAATAAACACAGTGTTTGTGGCTAATTATCTTTGTTAGTGAGGAAAAATCAATGTATGGATTTATTCTTTTTATGTACAGTATCCAGTTATAAGATGCCTCATAAAATTATCCTTTTAATCCTCATATTACCTGCAAGATAAGAGTAGATTAAGGAAATGCCGTATCATAGTGTTTCATTTTCTTTTTGCTTCTGGAGAAAAAACTTGAATGGCAGAAATGGTAAAACCATGTTCTTACTGATTTCCAAGGGTACCTCAGAGTAGCTCCTCCAGCTTCAAGCTTGGGTAAAAAGAAAAGGTGGGTGTCTGAGCCAGTTAGTTTGCGTGAGTAAATTTAGACACTGACTTCCCACCGTAAATCCCACAGTAATTCCCACTGACTTTCTGCAACAGCTCACCTCAGTAAACCATCTAATGTTGAAGCCGCTCTGTAGACCTGGGCAAGGCGCCCTTCTGCAGGATGAGTGGAAAACTTAGACATTTTTGGAAGCTTGAATTAAATTTTGTATAAGTGATGCCAGAAGGCTACATGAGTTGATTGCTGTTATCCATCCTTTTTATTATGCTTCCTGAAGATACTGGAAAAATGTTCTGATTATCTTCTTTTCCATTTCCAAGCTCCAACGTTAACTCCGATGTTGTCTCTGAAGTAGCACGTGCTGACACAGTCCCTAGCGTGCTTGTGAAAGTTGTCGGATACAGTTTGGCAGATCTACAAATGACAGATGTGACATCTGGGGCAAAGGAGATCGAGTTGAATGCCACCACCTCTGACTCTATTGCTGGCAGTAATGATAACATACTTTTATGAAGGAAGTGAGCAGGTACGTGGGACTAGTTTGCCTTGTTAGCGTAAATGCACTGAATTAGAGCGAGTTACACAAATGTAAAGGTGGCATAAAGAGAAAAAAATCCATCAATCCAGAGTATTTTGAAAGCTTTACATAAAGTCTCATGATATTTAAACACTTTTGGCATGGTATTTGTTCATCCTTTATGTTCGTGGGCTTTTAGCATGGAGCAAACATGCGTAACAAGGTTGGTTGTTTGGGGTTTTTTCCTGGACTGGAGAATGAAACAAGGAAAATAAATATGAGCTTGGATTTAGGTGGCTCTATTTCCACCAACCAGATTTATTTTGCCAATTAGAATCATGGTGAGAGTCGCAATGAGTTGATGCTGAAGAGAGTGTTCAGTGGAAAATGCTTCATCTATTTGTTACAATTCTCCCAGTAGGTGTTCGGTTGTAAAACGGTAATTTAACATATAGAGTAACGTAGACTCTCTGCCAAATGCTAATTCACCTATGTTGTTGGCTCATTCACATACGTTAAGTGAAGATACAGATGACTGGACCAAACTTGATGTTTGTAATGTCATTAGTCAAGGGAATAAATGGGATTCTTCATGGTTCGTTTTCCTTTAAAGACAGGAGGAAATAAAAGTCATATGAGTTAATGTTGCAGGCACAGAATTTCCTGTATTTTTCTAGAAATAATTTCATATTAAGTTTTTCAGCCTTTTGAGTAACATGTGGTCTTTGAAATACTGTTTAATTGAAAAAGAACATAAGCAAAGCTTGTTTCATGTGGTTTTAAGCATAACCCCATACTTCATAATTTTCCCAAAATACTTCTTCAAGATTTCCAGCCTGGTTTAAGCCATTTTTCAAACATCTGTTTGATTACCTCTGCTCTGCGGTTGGACTTTTCCTTTCAAATCCTTTGTTTTGCGACATGTCATAGCATCAGCTTCCTACTTGAAGCAGATAGTTCAGCATTTAGGACTCGTGTGGCAGAGCACACTTTCGTAACTGCCAACGTCTGATCTACTTCTCTGCATCGTGCTGGGCTGCGTAGAGGTAGCTAGAACCAGAAGTCCAAAGCCACGGCAGTTTTAAATCGGGTACTGAGGAAAAGGTACTTGGCAACAGGTCCCAAATGGAAGAAAAGGTTCTGTAAAGTAAAATGAAAAGCACATGCGCTTCTTTGTCTTTGGGTAATTCTTGCCACAATTCTCATCTTCTTTAGATTCAATATTTTGTATATTCATGTTTCGTTCTCTGACAACTTCCATGCGATAATTATTAGAAATTCCAGATCTGCAACAAACGGATCCCAGATAAAACTGGCTTTTACAATAATGGGTGTGAAAATTTTCTCTGTTTTCCCACTGCCTTGTCCTAGGTCATATGTTGGCATTCCTGTGCCCCATTTTTTTGACCTATAATGTGGTGTATTTGTGTGTTTGTGCACGTTGTGAAATTTCCCTTCAGCTGGGCTACAATATACATGCCGTGCATAGTACACGGAGAATTTGTTGTCTCTGTCACTTAGTCCTGATTTCATTCCTCTCCGAGATAGTGTAACCTCCATGTTTTGACCTTCCCACCCCCTTTCAGTGTTTCTCCAGAGAACTGATCAATACCTGCTGCTTTCCCTTTATTCAGATGACGGATAGCTTTGGATAACTTCCTAATCTTTGCTGTTCTGTTCACCATCAGATTGTCCAAGCACTGACCTTCACACTGGACATCTCCAGATGGTGTGCAGCAAGGTTAAAGGAAGTCCTGGTAGGTTATCTTGTTATTTCTTTAGAGTTCCTGAGACAGAGAAAGCAAAACATAATAAAATTGAGACATTTTGAGTTGGGTTCCACAATGCTTCGCCAGCTGGGTGTCATTTGATCCACCTTTATGTTTTCAGTGTGGTCCAGCCCTTTCCAACAGGTTACTTACTGAGTGTTTAAGTATTTACAGAAGATGACTGAGTGAGAAAACGAGGCATTTACAGCCCAAAGAGTGAAAGACTGGTCTGGAAGCTGCTTTCTGGTGCTCCGAAGTGACTCACGCAGGGTCAGAGATGAGAGAAATCTTTAGAGGAATTTTTCATAATCCCACAGAAAGCCTCATGATTTCCCCTTCTACTCTGAAAAAGCAAGGAAAAAAAAAAGAGCAGATCTGTCCCTTGCCACGTAGTTAGGCGGCGTCATGCCATTCGTACTGAAGTGGAGAGTAGGATATCCCTCCTTGTGCTTAAAGCCAACCAACAGCTTTATTTTGAACCAAAAGAAGGAGAAATAAAGAGCAATTCTTATTTTGTGAGGGAGTGGGCACTGACCAGATGATGCTAAATGAGAATGCACCAACACCCAGCTTCACGCAGAGAGGCTCCTGGAATTGCCTGGGCACTGCTTGGTAACCAGGAGGACCCGACGAACCTGAAAAAAAGTGAATGATTTTAAATGAGCACCAATCCTCCACAACGCGCTTGAGATTACTCTCTTAAAATATCATTTTTAATCACCTTTCAAAACGCGCTGTCTCTTAGTTGAGATCTATTTAACTTGCATTAATTTCATAGAGCTGCCCCTTTCTATTGTTCTCCATACGCCGTGCGTTGTGTACGTTTGTATCCAGCTGTGCCCACGCTTGGGTGCATCACGGATCGGTCTGTACAGGAGAGTCATGAAGTATTTATGACTAGATCTTACTCTGATGGATAAAATTGCACCAGTATCTTATGATGAACACAAAATAGACCAACAGCATGCCATAAATACGGCTGAGTTTTGACTGGAAATAATTGAGCTGACAATACACAATAGTAGCAGAGTCTGTAAGACCCGCTGAAGTGATCTCGGTTTTAAAAGGACTTCGTCAGCATCACTTCTTAACATTCATATTAGCAGCAAACAAAAGAAAAAGCAAGCTTCTGGTGGAGCATGTGTGCTGATTTTTAGCACATTGTCTCCTGACTCTTTTCTTTCAAGGCGTGCTTTTTAAAAAGTAAGGTTTCCTCTGTTTTCTGGTAGCATTTAGAGAGGACTTATTTTTAAGGACTTTCTGACAAAGCAATTGACTGCTTTTAGATGGATACTTACATACTCTTACATATATGCATCCCTATGTATTTTGGTAAATTTTGGAGATGTTTTGTTGAGTGAAATACTAATGCTTCAGCTTTTTAAAATTATAAGTACAATTATACTTAATTTCAGTTTTTTAAAAATAGAAATCCAATTTCATGTCTAAATTGTTTGGATTAAGAAAATATGGTTGCGCTTCAGATAAAAATCTGTGAAATCAAGATAAATTAATGAAATGCTTATTTGATGTTGTGGGGAGGGGGCAGCGGAACTCACAACACAGCCAGAAGTCTCTCCTGATTGCGTGAGTTTTAAAATAAAAACAGATTCCCAGTGCTGGTGAACTCCACAGCCATTGATCGGCTCATGTGTGGGAACACTGGATGCTGCAGGCTGCAATGTTGTTGAGAAGGTAGGGTAATTTGGTTAAGCTTATGCTACTTCTTTCATGTGTTGGTTTGATTTTCCCCCCTTCTCCAAAATTGTGTTATTTGGAACAATCGGTTCTGAGATAACACAAAATATTGTATTATTTCAGACTGCCTGTTAATAAGATCTTTAACCAAAAGCTGAGTAGTTTGAATGGTACTAAACACGGTGCAGGTCAGCAAGGCAAAATTATTTGTGAAATGCATTTTTAGGTCAGGAGGATCTCCCTTAGATACGTTTGATTTTATTTCTGCTTAATCCTTCTGAAAGGTGCCAAACTACGCATAGAGAGTAAGGCAAAATTCAGACATGATGCAGAGCACAGCAACAAAATGATCCACAGAACAAACACACCCAGATAGATCAAGATTGTATATTAGAATGACGTTGTTGGATTTTTCCAATTCCAAGATTTGCGATATTTGTCATTTAGTTTCTTCTTACATCCTTAATCCTAAGAATGAAAGGATTACTTGGAAATTCTAGCGCTTTCTCATTTTCTTTTACTGATTTTCCTTTTCTTTTCTTTGTTTTTTCCTTCCTTCCTTTTTTCCTTTCTTTCTTTTTATATCTCTCTTTTTCTATCTTTCTAATAATTTAATTGCTTCCATGGCTACAGAGAATGCCTTGAAAAACATGTTCTGAATAAGTGTGTGTGTATATATTTTTATATATATATATACACACATAATGTCTCGCTTCACTACTTTAAATCCAATTCAGTTTTTCAGTGGAATATAGAGCAGGTATAGATATTAGCAGAATTTTCTGTTTCTTCATCTGTAAGACTGAAGTTTTTTCCCAATGCCAAAATGAATCATCCTCCTCAGATGACACTGAGTCCTCATGAGCTCAGGGAGAAGAAGAGAAAGGCGTATTCTGGAGAGCATCACATGGCTAAGGTAAAAGATTTTGGAGCCCTGGCTGCTGCTGTTGCAAGAATCTTGTGCTGCCCGATCTCATCAGATCTTTGCCCTCTGTGTTCGAACACCATATTTAACTGATCTGGAAAGTTGGCCGAGATGTCATAAATGCGGATTCTTGCTTCCAGTTCATCAGGAATGGTTGTTTGAACTCAGAGGTTGAGGCTGTACTGCCAGTTTGGAGGCTGACTGGGCTTGAAGTCCAACATTTCAAACAGGCATGGCAAGGATTTTACTGCAGAGGAGAGGATGTAAACTGTGGAGCCAAAATTCTTCACGTTTTCTATCCATTTAAAATTATAGAGACATGTATTGACATATTACTCATGAAACAGGTGCTAGAGGGTTTGGAATTTTTTCCTTTCTTCCAACTTTGTAGAGCAGTATAAATTTTATATTCGCTGGAAAATGACAAGCTGTTTTTAAGTGATGGCTTCATGTCAGTGCTAAAGGCTGCGGTTGTGTTTGCCAGAGGCATGAAATGCCCATTAAAGATGGCAATTTTACTAGCACTATGGGATTTCTGGGTACACAGTGAATTTAACATGAAAAAACTGGGGTTTTGGCAGAAACATGCACTTTGTCCTAGATTCAGTTTATAAATACCACTCAAAATATCATTGTCTCTTTCTGTGTGTGTGTATGTCATTACTCTCAAGATAGGAAATAGGCTTTTCCACACAGCTTGAAAGCTGTGATCCTTGAAAACCCATCTTTATTCTCTGTCAAGGATGACTGGAGTAGATTACACTGGAGTATTAAAAATACTAGACCACAAAAACCTTGGACCATTACCATAACTAAGCTACCATAATAATGGTAACATTTTTTTTAAAATCTAGAATGTGGAATAAGTGTGAGCTTTCTTACTTTTGTAGTAAACAATCACTGTACCAAGAGAATTTACTTATTCCTTGCAATCTGCATTTATCAATAGCACTAACATTGTAAAAATAGAGCGATTATATTTAAATGGCAGAGCTAAATATTGTGTCAGAGGTATGAAGCAAATGGCATTGTTACTCATTTCTGGGAGAATAATTTGCTTCATGAAAGCTACGTTCCCAGGTTGTGAAACCCAGCAGGGCTTTTCTGTCAACAAGCTACGACTTTCAAGTAAATCACGTAACGCAATGCACAGTGTTTCTGTATTTCACGTGGTTATGTACACATTACGCGTGATATTTCCCCGCTTAGAAAAGTTCTTAGTGTCAGAGCCCACTCCTCTGCATACTAATGGAAATCACAAAACCCAAGGAAAATAACAGTTAAGCCATTCAGCTATTCACCTACACTCTACTCACTTGGCTACCTCCATTCTGCTACTTCCCACACACACATCTCCATCCTCCTCTTGAACAACCCACAATTATCTTCATAATAAACCACTATGTTTATAATAATGGAGCTGAGAGCATCATCTATCAGTTTGCCTTAAGCTTCCCATTGAATGGCCGTGTTTTCAGTTATTCAAATGAATGAATTTCAGATACTTAATAGAATTTCAATAACTTATAACCTTTAGCAGAATGAATTTTTCCTGCGTGTTTACCTCAGTCTGGAATTTGGGATAAACTGCAGCCAAAGCAGTGCAGCTATTTTCAACAGAAACGCTGAGGTGAGGTGGGTGAATGTGCTCAGGTTCAAGTAGACTGGGGACTGTTTCTTTGAGAATGTAAGAATTTTTATTAGCTGGGACGAGGATCTGAAATTGATCAAGAAAACAACCTTTTTGCCAAATCTGTGGGATTCTACCCAACTTCAGCTAAGTTGGGACCACGTGAGCTGTGTGTAATTCTGCCAGACTTCGCAGCTCTGTCTGAAATGAGGAAGGTCCACCCGGATGCTGCAGGTGACAAACCAGCACTTCTCACTCAGTAACAATTTTCAATTGATATCAGCTCCGCAGTGGCCGTGTCTGGGCCCTGGAAACTAAGGATTTGTGCTTTCTTTAGTATTGCTTCTCTTGTTTATTATTTTTTTGCATCTTCGCAGGACCCCAAGCTCAAGCTACCAGGCACAGTTCCTCCAGCGAGCTCTGCAAAACGGGGCAAACAAAAATGAGCGTTGGCTGTAGAGTACGGACACCAGTGAGGCACTAACAAGGGAGGACCCCTAGGAAGCCCTCCTGTTGTGTTGGTTAGCGTTGCCCTGGCACATGAACAGCTTGGCTCTTCCTGCGGCTTCTAAAGGCAAAGTGAAGATCTAAGGGGGGGATTTAAAAAGGCAGAATGTGAAGGCTTTGCAGATACTGATAGGCAATTCCTTCCCCAAGAGTGAGGGGCAAGAGAGGAAAGAGCGTGGCTGGGCTTGTTTGAAAGCGTTGCAGTCGGAGGAAGGAACTTTGGCTCATAAACTAATTGGAAGCAAGAGCTGACCTTTTGATAGTGAACATGAGAGGGTCAGTGGTGAGCAGATAGGCCACAAAGGGCTTTGAAAGTCAAGGCAAGTCATTTGTGTCTAATTCGCCTGAGAAGGCTACAGAGAGCCAGACCTAGGGAGGGGCAACGGAGGGAGACTCGTGTCAAGAGCTTGAGAGAGAGAGAGCTGAGATTGGAGGCGGGAGAGGGAGTTGGGAGAGCAGGGGAAGCGGCTGGACGATCTAATAGATCAGCAAGAGCAACGAAAGGGGGAAGGGAGGGTGGGATGTTTGTAGCAACCTTAGTATGAATGAAAGCTTGACAGAGATGGCAGCAGTTTGAATTATTATAATATATTCCAAAGACATGCCAATTCAGGAGTTCACAATGCAGCTGTTGTTTCTGAGGGAATGAGAAATTATTTTACCAATTTATGCAAAGGACTATTAAAAAGGTGGCAGACGAAGAAAAAATATCTACACAAAAAGGAAAGTTAATTGCTCCATAAAATGACTCACTGAGTGGTTCAAAAATCTTCTCATGCATAAATATCAAAGTTTTACTGTTTGGGGTTTGGGTTTTTTTGGGTGGTTACTTCATACTAGAAGAGTCATTTTCACAGGCCAATATCTCCAGATACAGTAATAGTTGTATAATTGGATGTTAAGAAACAAAATGTATAACTCTTGCGTTTAGCTTCTTGGAAGGTGAAAGCTTTAGGAACTGAAAAATGGGTTTTCATTTCTATCTGCTAGATTTACCCATGGACACGTGAACAGAGTTCTCCTGATGTGCCTATCCTTCACATTGCCTTTCGGACTACCAGGGGCATCCCTTTAGCTCACCAAAAAAAGAAAATAGTAAATTTCAGAGCTATTGCCCTCGTACATTACGAGGCTGAAGTAATAACTGTTATGGGCATTGGATTTTTGATGCTACACTAATAAGTGGCCTCTATAATCATCCAATAGTTCCCTAGGAGGTTTTCTGTCAGTTGATTCTATTTCTCATACGGCCACGTAGGAAGACAATTCTGAAAATGCTCGTTGCTGCCTCAAAACCGTGGCTGTGGCTGGCAGGGTTCTGTACAGCAGGATATCTACTTTATGATCCCAGCTCTCTCTTGCTGTTGCTGTTGCACAATGGGATTGTTTGGATGATGCCCAACAGTCCGGTGAAACACGGGCTCCATTCGGATGGGCGACGTGCGGATGTGGAACCAAAATGACGATGCTTTTGTGTCTAATTGTTCCTTTTAGCATGGAGGCTGTTCTCAAAGCAACGTTCTGCAAAGAATCCGTCACCGGCAGAATTCGCGGGAGTGCCTTTGATGCACGTAGGTGGCTTGTAACAAATCACAGACCTGTTCTTTTATTTCAAAAGCAGCAGCTGGATGTTGCAGTTAGGCAAGTGCCTATAAAACCCGGCTCACCAGCTCCAAGGAGAGCAGTTTTCCTGAGGGGGTGGATGAGACTGTCAGACTTGGGAGAAAGCAGGAGTGGAGACAGGTACTCCTGGGAATTCACATGCAAGCATATTTGCTTTCTAACTTCTATCTTGGAACTTCTATCTAGGGTATGTCCCACTAGATAGGTGGGAAACATAAAATTATTGCAAATAGCATGAGGTCCCTTATATTTATATTTGTATTTGTATTTATATTATTTATATTTTTATATTTATATTTATGTTTACATTTACATTTATATTTACATTTACATTTATTTATAGTGTTTATGATTGGGTGTGTTTGGGTTAGATGTGCTTCGTGTTGAGGTTTGCTTGTGTGCTGGTACTAGAGATGATGGTTCCATTTTGATGGATGATTTATACCTATTGTGTCGTAGCATCTCGTATTTGCAGTGAACTTTATTCTAGCTAAGTTTAAGCAAACGAGGGGAAATAAATTCCCTTCCTAAGGGGAGGTAAGTTTATGTGCCGCAGTCATAACGACACTGTTAAAAATCAAGGAACAAATTACATTCTTCATTTGCCAGAAGTGCCCAGTCCAGAGCGCCGCCCTTGCTCTCACTCCTGCGATCCTCCTTAGCTCCCCCGTAGCAAATCAGGACGAGTGGCTGCTCAACCCAGCTGATTTATTTTTCTTTTCTTCGTCTCTCTTTGTCCCTCACATCTGATTTCCCAGACCCACAATACTGACTTCCTTCTGCTCTCTTTGCCTCTCAGAATAGCCTGTCCGTCTGGTTCTGCTCCGCTGCTCCAGCATCGCACACAGTTATTCACTCAGCCCGTGCAATATCCCACGACTACCTCCGCCCTCCACACAAACTTATCTTCTTACGTTTCCTTGACTCTTCAGTGACCAGGATTTTAAAAAAGACAAAACAAACCAAAAAAAATCTATGCAGGGTTCTTCATTTTTTCCTGCCGTGCTCAGTTTCAGAAACTGGAGCAACTATTTGCTTTTTCACCTTTGCTCAAGACCAATTTTAATTAAATATGTTTTCTATAGTAGCAAGCTATTTGTTTCCTGACCAACCATCCTTCCCCCTCCATACAGACTCTTGCATGTGAGTCCTGCCTTGAAGAGTGCACGTGAACACAGGGAACCAGGCATTGTCCTTGGTGACCCCACTCATCACTCTGACTGTCCTTGGCCCTTCACACCAAGTCGTGGTGCCCCTTTTTTATGTATATACTCTCTATAAAAATATATCTCTATATATTCCCATGTAATTTTTCTTCCATCAATTTGTCAAACAAGCAGAAGCTTCTAAAAATAACCACAAAGAACTGACCTTTACAGAGGATGTGAGTGGCGTCTTCTTGTCACATCTGATGATATCAGTCATTTCTGATAAGCACAGCTTAGGAACAGTTTGAGTAACACGCACACACTCGTGACTTTCATTGTTAATTCAAGCAAATTGTAGTTCCCAATCTATCCAAATTCTTTGACGCATATTTTGCAAGGGCTGTCTGCCTACTGTCCTTTTATTTTGTGATCTTAACTGGTTTTCGTGATGCTGAAGGAGAAATTTCTGGTCATGCTTTATTTTTTTTACAACAGAATGCACTTTTCATGTCACATTTTAAAAAATGCTCCCCCTCAAGTATCCCCCACTGTCAAAGGCTTATAAAGAATTAGAAGGTGGGTTAGCCAGGTTTAATTTATGTGAGGGTAGAACAACTTAGCACAAAATCTCCTTTTCCTTAATAACTTATGAATCAGAATTATGAAATAAAATGTCCCCAAAGATGTCTACACAGCAGTTTGCAAGGAGAACATACCCTGCTATATAAATAGAAGGGATCTCTTATTAAAGGACTGAGGCTTGGAATATCTGAGTGCTCTTTAATGTTATTTACTCACTGTTGGCTTGAAGCCCATGATAGAAACTCTTTAAATAAAACAGTGAAGAATTTGGCCCTGAGAGACATTGTAATAACAAATTACCTCTCTCTCTCTTCCTCGGTTATCTCCATCTGTGAAATGGGAATAGCCTGTTTGTCAGAACACACTTAGGAAGCATAATTCATTAATGCCTGTGAAATGGTTTGAGAACATCTCTGTTCAAGTGTCAGGTATTATTAGCTCTGAAATGAAAGCTATTTTATATTGCTGCATCAGGAGCTACTTGAGGTTTCTTGTTCTCTACAAATAACGAGTGGTACATGAGTGACATTTCTTTTGGCTTAATAGGACAGTCTACACAGTGCTGAAGGAACGGTTTGTGCTGGTGGAATTACATTAGAGAGCGCTGCTAAGACACTGAGCAAAGCCACCCATTCCAGAAATGTTTTGATTCAGGGAGTCAGAGATCCAGGAAAGAAAGAAGGTAAATGAGAAAAGAGAGAAAAGCAAGAAGAAGGTGGCTGGGACAGGAGGGAGGATAAACGGGATGGGGGAAGAAGGAAGGCAGGCAGAGTAGGGCAGATAATGTGGGAAAAAAAAAAGTTGAGGAGGAAAAAGTGAAAGAAATGTAAAAAGTGACTTTTTAATTAAAATAAAAAGCAGTTGGATGTGTTTATTGCAAAAAAACACAACTTAGAAAAACAAGGCTGTAATGCCATCTTGGGGTTTCTGGTGACATCTCAATCCAGCAGAGCTCTGTTCATTTGGTTTGTGAGTGTCAACAGAAACCCCTTGATGCCATTGAGGCTCACAGTTGCCTCTCATTGATTCTGTATTATTTCAACAGTGGAAAAATAACACCTTTATTTTCACAGCCAAAGTATCTCACACTGTGATAGAAATGTACATGGGCTTATTGAATATCATCTCTGTTCGTTTTTATCTAACTTCTGTGTTATCACTAGGGATTAGAAAGATATGTGTTCTTTCATGGCTGTGACGTGAAAGACTATTTGTCAAATATACCGTAGTCCAAGTCTTCCTTAGGCTAAAGGATGGAAACTGTTCTGTCCAGCTGTCTTCTGCTGCTTATTAATTTATACTCACTTTATGATTACAAACACTACCCTATTGATTCTTCTGATGTGTTGTATACATTTATTCTCATATTTCGCAGACAGGATAATCAAACTCGAGTAAAATCTCTTTTGTGAAATGAGTGAGAATATGCACCTTTTGGTCATGAGTATGTAAAAAATGTGTTGGAACTCTGAAGTCAGCTCTGTAACATGCGGAAAATTGTTACATTTTGCTGAGAGAGAGGAGGTTCAGAGGTGTCATCAGTGACCAAGGGGTACGCTGTCTCTGTCTTGACCAACAATTAAACTATGGGAAATGGAAATGTTATTCCTTATAGAATGCTCCTAAAATAGACGTTCTCATCATTGAGAAATATTCAAATAGTTGCAGATTTTCAGTAGGAGTTTTTTCATTAGAAACGGCAAAGTTCTGAAGAAGAACTTTAGAAGATCAATTTATGTTATGGTAACTGAGTTGACATTTCTTGGTGCTTCAGAAAACAATTCTGTGACTAAGCTGAGTTCACATATACCTAAACCTTCCCTAACGGTCATCTGCCTATCTAATCTACGCCAAAATCCCTTTAGAGGTGAGAGTTCCACCCCCTTCTTATCTAAGTTGGACATGTGCTTCTCTGTCCTTACAGCTAGGAAACCTTTCTCCAGTTTCTCAGCTCAGTTTTCATGGCTTCAGACTGAAATGGTTGTTTCTTGTCCTGCTTGCGGTGCACATGGAGAAAACTGATCACCAGCCCCACCATAATATCTTTTGGCATAAGTGAAGATGTCATCACGCTCTCAACTCTTTTCTAGACTGTATTCTCAATCTTTCCCCCATTGGTCATGCTTTCTCAGTTGCTTTATTTTTTGTTGCTTTTCCATGGATTTTCTTTCAGTCAATACAACTTCTGAATTGTGATGCCGAAAACCAGCCGCCAATTCTCTCGCTTGCAACTTTGCGTGTATCGCATGGATGACCTCTGGCGTCCTGCTCACATCCTGCTGCTAAGACATCCCAGACCGATGCTTTGTGTTTTCCCGAGTTTGATGTCACCGATGACCCATGCCCTGCCTTCGGGCTTCTCCACCCTGCGGTACTGAGCTGCAGTGCTCGTATCTGTCTGAGTGCTGTTCATTTTGTGTTTGTGATACTTGCTGCAAAAGTGCAGCACTTACACTACAACCCCAAGCTTCTTGCGAGGATTTTGAATACACAGGCACTATATCTTCAGGCTGAGGGTGTACATTCAGTTCTGTGAATTGCCTTGAGATCCTGTTAGTGCAGTAGAGGGCTCTTATTATTAATCTTAAATAAATGTTAAATATATGTTACCTTACACTTTGGGGGAAAAAAACCCACCAATGCGACTTCAGAATTTCAAAATTATTCTTCATTTCCTTTTCTTTTTTCTTAGCAATGAGCTAAGACTTTACTCTAAAAGTCTTTAATTATAAAAACTTTATTGAAAACATCAAGAGTTATGTGTAAGATACACTTGACCTGGAGCAAAGTATCAGGAGTTTTTAAACATTTAACTTATAGTGTATATTAGTATGAAACTAAGTTGAGCAGAACCCATTAATGTCACAGTGATCGGTTACCAATGGAAATAAATAATTCATGATGAAGGGAATTAGTCTAATTAGCAGGCAGTTTGAGTCCTTTGATAAAACCCAGCTCTAATTCCGTGAAGGGCAGGAAGTGCTGTCATCAGTCAGCCCTGAAAAGATTAGCATCTATTATGAATGAGGTTAGACACCCTAGTGAAGTCATGTGTGTCCTGGAGACAAACTTAATATGTTCCAGAATGGGACACAGTTTGTCTCACCAACACATCATGATTCCTACTGGGCTATTGTATGTAATAACAAGCAAAGATCAGTGCTCCTTCCTGTCATTCTCTCCCTGTCCATCATTCTGACAACTGTGCAAATACATTTTCCATGCAAAGCAGGGAATGTGTCCTGAATACTTGTAAAATTGCCTGAGATGTCAAAGGAAATGTGTTACCTTTTCTCAGCAACCTCAAACCAAACAAACCAAAATGTCAGCTTGGAAAGAGGGTTTAAAAACACATCTGGTAAATATATGGGGTGCAGAGTGAGGTGTATCGCTTCGGAAGTACGTCGATTCTGCTTGAAAGCGCTATTGCTGTCTGTCGTAAGATGCTACGATAAAGCCATAGACATAGCTGTGCATGCTAGAAAGGGTTTAAAATAACTGGTGATGCTATAACCTTGTAGTATTGGATCGACATATAGAAGTAACATCCTGGAAAAGTGCCTTAAATTCTACAAATAAGGCCTTAAAAAAAAGGAGAAGCGTCTTTGTGTTATATATTTTCATTTGGAAATGCTAACTGGTTCATTTGAGGAGACTAGCTGGGAGCTGTGCAAGCTTCACAGTTTTGTACTACATGCTGACGCAACATCAGCTGTGTTTCCATTTTTGCTTATGAGCCTTTTGAAATTATATGTTTCCGTTTTGCAATTTGATGCAATAATGAAGAAACTCCACATTTGTACGTTATTGTATTGCCTGTTTTTATTGTAGGAAATTAATTGCTCCTTTTATTTATGTTATTAAGGGGGGAGAAAACAATTTTGCAGTATTTTATCATTTGCTGTAATAATTATCATACTAGTAATACAACGGAAGCCTTAGAAAAAAGGATATTATGTTTGGATGTCTGAACGGCACTTAATATGCTGATATTTGTGGTTGTGGAATGTTAAATATTCAAAGGACATCGAAAAAGGTAACAATAAGTTACTAATAATATCCCCGATGAGTTTAAGATGATTTATAATACAGAAATTAAGAGGAAAAGAATAAGCGTAGTCAACACGAGAAATGATTTTCATAGAAATAGAACAATATAGCAACTCAGCTGTCCAAATGCTAAATGACAATGGAGCACTGATATTGCAGAGGGTGCCAGAATCAAGTGCCGCACTAACGTCAAGTAGATTCCTAGATGAAGTTTAAAAAAATGGTGAATTTCTCTGGAGGGTTTGTTGCTCTGCGTTGCAGGAAGAAAGAAGATGTATAACGTATTCGACCTCAATTTGTTAACTTTTATCTCGATTTGTTCATTTTTGTTTGAATTCACTGGCTCGTACAAGTCAGGACAAAATTCAGCTGTATGAGCTTTTGAGGGGTTTGAGTCTACGACCTCTGCCTGCCTCTTAAAAATGACCTACAGTGTGGGTGTGCCGTGGGCCAGTGAAAGGGTTCGTCCAGCTCATTAAATTGGATTTATTTATAGGTATGTGTGAGCAGGTGCGCACTATAAACACTATTTTTATCACTGAGTTGGTGGGGGCACGTGCTTGGAAGCAGAAAAGTTGTGTTCTGGAAGACCTGCAGTACTGGGTAACAATTTAGGCAAGTACCCACAGGCACCCTGCACTCACATAAGACAATCAGAGAAAATAAGGGGAAGATTGTAACAAAAATGTGGTAGTATCTGCCAGAGAGATGCAGAGCAATGAATTCCTTCTTCCAAAAACTGTCCTTCTGTCCTTTCCCCTCTTGTCTAAGGAAGGCTGAAGCACCTCAACGTAGATACGTGGTCCTTTTTGTCTGTGAGGTGGGATGCACTTTTCAGCAGCTGTTGTTTTTTTCCAGATTATTCCCTTCAGAATGCGTAGGGTGAAGCACAGGGACAGGGTGATGGTTAGTGGCCAAAGCCTGGTCACATCCAGCTTTATTCCGTGTGAGGCTTCCACTGGGCACTGCATGGTCTGACGTTGATGCCCCTGAGTCATAGCACCATAGAACGGTTCGGGTTGGAAGGAACCTCTCAAGGTCATCAAGACCAAATCCCCTGCGATGACCAGGGATGTCTTCAACTAGACAAGATCATTCCAGACAAATCCATCAATTTCAGTTTATAAATCACAAGCAGCAATACAGCTCAGCTGTGTTCCCACTGAGAAAAAGATACACACTCCAAGTGCAACCGCAATATAAATTCTTAATCTGCTGATTTTTCTTGAACGATGTGTTAAAACGGTACCCTATTCTTATTTTCAGTACCAGGAAGGTGGCACTGGGAAATGGCCAACCACACAGCATTCCTGTGTACTTACTGTACTTACAGTGTACAAGCTCTTATCTGCTGGGACAGATGGAGTCACCGCGCCAGTAAGGAGAACTGGAGAGGTCATAGCAGTCCCTGCATCGTGTGACAAAGAGGACACACCTTGGGTGGTTGTGCCACTATGGAGCTGCCTCTTCACATTGTACTGAAAAGGTGAGTTCTGCGGGACTTCAATATTTAAAAAACCAACAAAGTAGAGAAATATCCTTTCACTGAGGCACTCTTTATCTCAGCAGCTGTTTCACCTGTCTTCTCACTGAGACATCCTTATGGGATATCATCCATTAATCAATTCCTCTCCTTCCTGCTATTTTGTAACCAGTGTTTACATGTGTCATCCCATGTCTCTATTGTCCTTAATCCTCACTCGCACCCTCCCACAACACCAATACAGAGAGATATCGCAGGGAAGGACACATCACCCACATTCACAACTAAATCTATAACACACCGAACCATTTTCAATGCCTACAAAGGTGAGCGTAACAGCCCTATGTCAGCGCATTGTCATTAACTACCGATCACACGTTCAATCTGTTCTTGCTGGATGCTTTATTCGGGGGCTCTTATTGTGCATATCCATGCGAGCCATCTCTTTCATAAATAAAGGACTGGTTAGATCTTCTTGTAAGAATAGGGCTAGATCTGTCCTGATGAATATAAAACATTGTTTTCATATCCATTCTCAAATATGTCTTTGATTCATGATGCTTATAACATACTATGCTGTCTAAGCCAACTGCTGCCCATTTTCCCCATCTCAGATCAGCTTGTTTTCTCAGATACCTGTTAAGAATGTTAGATACTGGCTGGTTCTGCTGATCAGAACCATGGAGCAGAAAAATACATATCCCAGTTCACCATGAAATTGTTCTACTAGTAATGTAAGTTCAGATGCTGCAACTTGCACTCTAAAAATTTGCTGTACTTCTGAATGAAGAATAGCAGAGAAAGGAGAAAAGATAGCATGGCAGTACTTTAATGTGTATGCTCTGGTTTTAGCGTGCGTTTATCTGCATCAAACCAACCAAAGTTGGCTTTGTGTGGACAGAGCAACAGGACGGGAGGGGCCTGCAGTAAGGTTAGGGGTGCTGGAAGTGCAGAAAGCGGAGCGCGTAGCAGTGTCACAGAAGAGAAGGAAAGGATCGTGGCAGATAATATTGCAGGGACATAGAGAAAACGGTGGGATGTGAGGTTCACGGCATACACTGAAGGAGCTGTCCTGAGGCCTGTTAAAACGAAGGTGGAACTCGAACTAGGCAGAAAGACGGTGAGGAAGCGGAGTCTTTGAAACAATGCTGAGAGATAGTGCTCCTGGCATTAGAGGCAAGTGAACTTTTTCCTGCCTTAGTTCTGACTGGTTGTGCCCTGCCTGTCAGCACAGGGTTTTTCTTAACTCTCTTAACTCTCAGTGTGAATCCAATCCAGAGGGAACACTTGGGGAACAGTTCCTGTCTTTTGAAGAGAATGGAAGCCCTGGTTAGATGGAGAGAGAAATGTAGACACTCATTCTGCTGCAGCCTTTGTGACCCGAGATGAGGAAACAGATCTGCCATCAGTTCAACAGTTTACGGTAAGTCTGCAGTTCTGATCAGTGGGAGGTTCTTGATCACCCAGAAATGTGAAGTCTGGAATAATAGCTACTGTAAATTAAGCTCTTGTGAAAAGTCTTTAATTAAGCAATCTTTTATATTTGCTTCCTGATGATTGTCTCAATTCCTATTTTTCTTCTCAGTCAGCTCTAGCTCTTTTCCTGTCAGTGCCTCAAGTCCTCTTCTCTACTGCTACTTTCCCTCAGGCTCACAGCACCTCCTGGAACCTGCTGAGAGCGCCACTGAAAGAGGCAGCAGCGAGAATCCACTGGTAGGTTGCTCTTTCAGTTACTACACTCAATTATCAGTTTCTGGTTTGCATTTTCCATAAAGAAATGAAAAGAACAGGAATTGGTGCTTATGTTTATCAGTGGAACTCAATCCCCGCTTGGCTCAGTTATAAAATATGCAGCCTGTCTGATAGGGTTTGGCAGAACCCTGCTTGTTGAGGTGTTTGTCTCCAAACTGAGTAACAACGTGACCTTCTCCTCTACTGTCATCTGTATCCATGCAAATTGTGTTTTACCAATGCACCAAAATTTTGAAGCTAACAAACCTTCTCTGATCAGTGTACTGTAACTTCCCTTCCATAATTAAACCGGAACCCTCTCCTGGGCAGGTTCACTGAGCTTTGCCTTTCTTTGAGTAATACACCTTCAGACCAGTGCCTTGTCTTGATGTATTACAATGATAGACTGAAGAGTTCATGTAATACATCATCACAGTCAGCCCTTGCTGGACGCCAAGGATTGAGAGACTGAGCCAGCTGTTTTTCTGGAATATTCTGGTAATGCATCATCAGATGATGGAAACTGATGATATATTACTTCAGAATGACACCATCCAGAAAACGAAGAGTCCAGAGGTGCAGATTTTGTATAAAAAGGCATTCAAAGTATGAAACAGGGCTGCAAACTCCTGGAACAGGATGTTGGTAATAAATCAGCTTTCTATAATATTACATTAGCAATGTGGCTGCACAAGCACACAGACACCGCTGTGTGAAATCCGATTTCCAGTGCCTTTTTGTGATGCTGCTTTTGTGTAGAGCAAAGGTAACCTAGAGGAAGTTTTACCTTCACTTCTCTTACAACGAAACTGGCGGGCAGCCCAGAACAAGGGACACAGAGTTCCATTGTCTCAACAGATTCAAAGAGCTGGGATTCCTTCTCGGTTCAGGGTACTGCTACAGCCACTCAGATGCCACTCACCCGAGGCAACGGCAGTACTGCATCCCAGAGAGGCACAACGGGCTGACCCGTTGCAGTTGTGATTGACTTTTCCTGCAGGTTCAGTGACGACAAGGAAGGCTCCTTGGCTACCTCTTCCTCCCCTCTCTGTTCATCTTTCCCCCGTCACACACACACACACACACACGAGTCAAGCCAAGCAGTAGCTGATCCCCAATTATTAACATCATTTTAAAAGAAAATGATTGGAACAGGCAGCAGTTCCGAACATTTGTCTGCAATACTCTTATCTCCTTGATAAAACAGGATTGTGCATGTGTAAAAATATTTCTTTTGAATTCACTTTTAACCCCACAGCAGACGTGGGAAAACAGAAAAACTAGAACATCAGATTTTAAAATCATGAGCTACATCTCTACCGGTAGCTCTTCCAAATACTTTTGTTGTTGTTGTTGAATGCATTACTCTTTATAACTTTGTATGTATAAACTTCATTATATCTTTGGCAAAACATGGAAGATAAATAGGCCCTACCCTCAAACTTTACACTTTGTTTATGGAAGCCTTACACTGCAAATACAGACCAAGTATATTTTACTAACAGTGAGTGTACTTTTCTGTCTGTAATCAGATATTGTCAATCATGGGACTACAAGACATGAAATACAGTTTTGTGGCACATAATTCTGTGTCAAAAATATTCCAGCTTCATGTATACAAAGATCCACACAAGTACAACTTGCTCTGCTGGCTCAACTTTAGTCAAAGATTTTTGAAGAGAAGCTTTGCCTGGCGGATCAGGTGGTTCCATAGCCTGTGCTTTCACAGCCGCCCCAAGGCTAGCACAAACCCCATGCCATGTGCTGTGATTTACCCTGCAGAACACTGATTGTGTGCTCACGTCTGATCCATTACCAGTGCTGTCATTTATTCCCTTAATCTTTGGTAATCTGAGGAGCTGGGTGTTTTCAACCCCTGCCTGCCTTTCATCTCAAGGCTGATGCTTAGCACTTTGCAAGGGCAGGTCCCACAGAATCACATCTGTAATTTATTTCCTGCAGTTGATTGTGGGTACAGAATTCCAAGTGCAAATGATCTCAATAACCCAGCAAAGATTTCTTGATTTTAGAAAAAAGAACACGAGAAATTTCTGTGCTTGCTTTTTCAGACCACCTCATTTCATCCTTAAGATTATGTACATGATTGGCAATCAACCTTGAAGCATCAAAGAAACATTTTATTCAGTCTTGACTGCTTTTAATTTTACTGATTTTTTTGAAGTATTTTTACTTTTCCTTTAAATATTCTGGCTAATGTACATATAGGGCAAAAGACCACACACTAGGAGTTGGGCTTGCAAGGGAGCAATGGAGAGTGTCAGGTATACATTACCTCTGTGACACCATTTTGTCCCAGTTAAATAACGATCATTAATATCTCCTTGAATGAGACTTCATGGAAATTGTAGTTCTGAACATGCAATCAGCTCATTTATGGCCTAACAAGTGTTGCCCTGAGCCATCAGTTGACTGACACTCGAACATTTTTGTAAAATTCACCATATCTGCTACAATTAGACACTGAGAAGGCACTTTCTGTTTTGATTTTTGGCACATAACAGGCACCTTCTCATCTTCAGTCTGTCTGTGGAAAACCACAAAATTTATATTTAACCCTCCTCGTAAACTTGGACAATATGACACGTTTCCAATCTAAATAATTGTTTAAGGTTATTACAATGGTAATTATTGTGCTGATGGTAACACATTATTTCAGCTGACAATATGTTAGATCCAAGGGGGATAAACTGCATGGCCAATGGATTTATCTTGATAACAAAATGGATTATTGTTAACTATGATTGTAGTATTTTCATCTGTGCACAAAGAAATGTCCTATTGAGTTCATTGTCTTTTGACTGACTGCTGGTAAGAGTTTTCCCTACATATTCTTAACAGGACCAGATCCTAAATTAGTATGTTATGATTATTTGTATTCTGCTATTGCCCAGACGAGCCCCAGGAGCCTATACCTTCTGCCTTTGTAATGTCCTCTTACAAATTACAAAATGCAAGACAAATAAGCAATAAAACCAACTGTGGATCTATTAGGATGTTACAGGGTAGATTTGTAAATGAGAACAAGTCCCTGACTTTCAGCATTAATCCAGACCCTTTGCTATACTGGTGATACAAACTTTGGACACCACAGTTCCAGCCTCTGGGTATGATTTTGGGCAGTAGTGAGTAATATCTTTTACCCCTAATTTTTATTCTCATTCTGAAAAACACCTAAGGACAATTGATCGAGAGAAGGATCTTTCACAGTGGTCGTGGTTTTGTAGGAAGGCGAATGTACAGAAGTGCATTGTTAAAAATCTCTACTCCCAGTTTCTTCAAAGAGCTTTGGGTCAGACCCAAAGGCTTTACTTAACATTTACTTAGTTTCTAAAACTCTTCTCATCCAAAACTGTTAAAAATCCATACATGTTTTATTTAGTTCCTATGCTTCATCTCTCTCCTGTGTGTTTATCACTGTGCTGCGCTGGTTTTCTTACTTTGTCTTTACAGCATGCATTAAAAAAAAATTAAATAATTAATCCAAGACAAGAACACTATAAAATTCTTCAGAAATTTTGATAATTGTCATGGACATTTATTTGCTCAAAAATGTATTTGACACCACAAGACTAACATTAATATGCAAATCAGTGGACTATAAAATTCATTTTGGTGCCTCCAGGGCAGTATTTTTATAAATACAGAAACATAATCATGCAATCTCCAGAGGACTAAAAATAATTATACAAATTTACAACAAAGCCCAAGGCAGTGTCTCTTTTTAACAGTCTGTTTTTAATATCATTTAAATCTTGTTAAAACTTAATTACCAATTCTCTTCTGTAGTAATTTAAGCGGAAGAGCTGAGGTCTAAACTTGCTATTTGAGAGAGAGAACTTCATCAGAGAAACAAAGACACCAAGGCACAGATTGACAAAATAGGACAGCGCACAGAAAACCTTGGTAAAGGAAGAGTCCTCACAGAGGATGATGAACAGAATATACAAACATCTATTAAGATCCATATAAAGTGGAGCTGAGCTGATATCTGGCATGATGACAGTATAAATGCACCAGTGAATATATATAAAACTAAACTATAAACTATTTTAGGCTTGACATTAGGAAGAAGCTCTTCACTGAGAGGGTGATTGGCCATTGGAATGCGCTGCCCGGGTATGTGGTGGAGTCACCGTCCCTGGAGGTGTTTAAGGAGAGATTGGATGAGGCTCTTAGTGACATGGTGTAGTTGACAAGTAGGAATAGGTGTTGGTGTTGGGTCATAGGTTGGACTCGATGATCTCAAAGGTCTTTTCCAACCTTATGATACTGTGATAAATACAATATTAGCATCGCACATTCATACGTATGCATATGGCGTGGTTTATTCACTCGTACTGGTATAGCTCAACTGTAGACGAGTTGCAGGACCAGTGCTTTCACTCTCTGCACCTGCTCCCCAGCCGTTCTCTGTCTGGGAGACGGTGGCTGTTCGGAGCTGTAAAACTGAGTAGTTCTAAGTTCAAAGGTGGCCTTGCACAGGGTTTAAGCCCTGTGTAAAGTAGGCACACTTTATGGGTATTTGTACCGTTCGAATACCTGTGGATCCCTGTTCCAAACAAGATGATCTGTTCTCTCTCTCTCCACGGCTGATAGAAATAATTGCAACTCTGCCTCAGCGTCAGACGTATGAGGTCAGCGTGCAGCCCTCAGCTTTGTACACCAAATAAAGCACCTGGTGAACAGTTTAAAAAAACCATTGCACCGTCAAAGCCTGTTTCTTTGGCCAGATTTACAGCAGATTCTGTACCCATTACTTTTTTATGTGTTTGTCCAAAGATCCCAGCAATGTCTTCTCTCTTTACATTAAAGGTAAAGCAGAGAGTAGAGCACCTGGTGGTGGTGCACCCCATATCCTTCTCTTCCTCTAGATTTTACCTTTACTGCCAAGAAACATTAGGAATCTAGGAAACAGGACACCTTCTTGACTTTCCCTGTCAGTGTTACACATCCCATGGCCACGGAGGGTGCTACCTCAGGTCTTTCCTTTGTGCCATGTTTGCCAGCTCGTGTTTAGTAACAAGCATCGCTGTCTGCTCCTCTGCTTTGAACTAGCACACATTTCTGTTAGCCTTCACATCCAACTGAAATCAGCTTTGCATTGATTTAATTCGCTCTTTTTCATATGCCCATACTCACAATAAGGGAAGTGCATCCAAACTTCCAGCTATTGCACAATTGCCACTGGGCATATATTCAAGTGCTTTGGCACAGCATCTGGTTGGGAATCAATTCCCATTGGCTCGTTCTGTCCAGTGCACGCATTCCTTTTGATTGAAATGCCAGGCGTTTGTTAGCGTTGCTGATGCTGGTGACAGTCATCCTCAGAGCACTTCTCGGTGCTTTCAGACTGCGTATTCATTGAGTGTTAATGGAAATAAAAGATGCAAAGTCTTAGAAAAGGCAGTACGTTACAGATTTCACATACTTGCCTTATTGCATTAACAAATAACCTGTTCATTTGCAAATATACAAATTCGTCATATTTGTGACTGACACTTTATAAGGCTCAAATTTTCCTAGAATGATAATGCTTAAATTTTAAGATGTCAAAATTATATTTTTATTTAAGTGCTTAGGTTACTCACAAATCTTTTTGCTTTCATATAGAAATGATATCTTCAGAACCAGAAGTACGGCATATATAATAAGCCTGTTTAATCTGTAAAATCTTGAAATTTAATTCAAGTGTTAAATAGGCTGTCATTTGCACCTGTGCTATTGAATTTGAAGTTGACGAGTTTCCAGAGCTGGACTTGGATGTAAATATGTTGGTTTCCTTGGGCTGTAAATGCATTTGCTTCTAATCATTGTTTGCCACGTAGCATGACTGCAGTGGGGGTGAAAACAGAGGTATGGTATTTTCCAGGTTGTTGCTACTCAGGCAGAAGTTATGAAAGAGCAGCAGGGGTCTGAAGATGACCTTGCTAAAGCTGACCCTGATCTTAATGCAGAAAATGCTGCTTTAAGTATTTTAAATGCAGTAATGTGTCCCTCTTTCTTGCTCCGAGGCAGAACGATTAGATTTCTTTCCCCTGCTTCTAAGTTCTGAATCCGTACCTCTCACAATGGAGCTTTGTATTCTTGTCAGCTTTTAGGTAAACTTGATGAAGTTGAGAACTTTTCTGAATGAACTTGAGCCGAGCTGTAACCAATGTGACGCAGCACCATGGGACCTTGTGTTGCCAGGGGTAAAAGTCCAGAGGACTGAGGCTGGAAAACTGTAAAGATGCACCTGAAGAAGGTCATAGAAAAAGTGGTGTGAGCACATTTTAAAAGTGTGATTTATTTGAACAGTTCAACTAAATGAGGTTTTATTGCTAGGCATCGGTTTTCTAGTGATATTTCAAGAAAATATCAAAGATCAAAGAAATGGCAGGCGCTTGTCAGATTCTAAAAATGTTCCCAAGTTAATTGCAAGCCCCTTTGCCATCTTATTTCTGCAAAATGTGACGTATTTAAACATCGCCAAGGAATACACTTCTTAAATGTCAGTATGTTTTTAGGAAAAATAAAGGCTCCAAGATGTATGTCAAAGACTTAGATTCCCCAGATGGAGGCGACAGAAAATGTTTCTCCAGAGAAGCTTCAGAAATTTCAGTCTAGTATGTACTATTGATGCAAACTCCGTTGCATTATCAGGTCTGTTTGACCTGGACTTTGTCAGCCAACCAGAAGCTGAGAACTCAGAGTGTTCGCTCTTGCTTGCTCTACCATGCTTTAGGTAGGCAGTTGTAAGGAGCCAACACCTACCCAACAGGGCAGCCTGTTCTTGCTATGCCTTGGAGACCTGGGTTTCCCAAATAATGTCCTTGTGTGAGAAGGGAAAAAACCTCCTGTTTGCTTTACTTGTGGCTTGGGAAATACCAATTTCTATCATTCTGCTGAGCAGCTGGTGATGGCAGTGCTGAAATGCCAACGAGGTAGATAGTGGCAGGTTTCCAGCATGCCTGTTTATATTGCCTTGTCTCCTTTGTGCTGGACTCCTTTATAGCACATCCTGTCCATTTGTCACCAAGAAATAAGATATAGTGACCAAAAGGAAGTTGCTTCCAGTGAAGGATTAATTTCATCCCACATATGAAAGATGGCTATTGATACTGCGTGAGGGGAACACTTATCATGCTGATGAATCTCACGTACCTGATAGTGTCAGGCACCAAAAGTTCAGTTTCGACATTGCATCCCTTACAACTCTCGCAAGCTCTGAGGCCCAGTTAAACACCAGTACGTTTTAAAGTTGAAGCCTTGCTTCATCAGAGGGCAGGGGTAGACTGAATCCTACCTACGCTGGGTAAGGTTACAATCCTCAGTCGTTCTGTAGTAGCTCTGATGAAACACAGAATAGAAAGTAAGGCCCCAAAGCCTTTGCTGTATAACAACAGCTGTTAACTGTGGAGAGAAAGAGTTTTTTCATTAATGCTAAATGGTTCTTTAATATATAGATACTAAATTTCCTAGAAGATAAAGAATTTTTTTGTGCCCTTGACCCCTGAAAGGGAAAGTGTAATCGCTTTCAGAAGCTTTCGCAGGAGGAAGAACATTGTGGCTTTCTTTTCTAATTGCCAGGAGCAGGGTAACTGCACAGCCCCTGCCAACTGGTTGGGCTGAGAACAACACGAGATGACACTCTTGGATGCCTTCAGGTGGGTGAAGTAACAGTTCTTGCGAGCGGTGTTGCGACGGTCCCCTCTAGCAGTACTGCAATCGTATTATAGCAGACTTACAGGGTCAGGGCTACGTTCCAGCCTCCAGTCTCTATGCTCCTCTCCAATTCCGCACTAGTCCTGGTTATCTAAAGCTAAATGACTGAGTGGTATAAACAAACAGTTTGAAATGGACATCAGGGAGAAGACGCACTTCCCATCATATTAGACTGCAAAATTTGTTCTGAGTTAGGAAGTTAGCACACCAGCTACACCTCTCTTTAATTTGGTGGTGTTGTGAAGGACAGAATAATTACCAAAATATGGTTGACTGTTCTGAGACGAAGCAGATACCAATAAACACTTTGCAGTTTTCTCTGTCCTCCTTGGTACAGTCAAAGGCTCATGATGATTGGTCCTCACTGGTTTAAAATTGTTTGAGACAGGGATGTGGTGGAAAACATGTTTAGGTTTCAACCTCTGCAGATGTCACAATCCAAACCTTCAAGAATATAAGCCCAGTCTTCCAATAAACAAGTGCCTGGAAACTTGTTGATGGCCACACAGAGTTACAACATGCTGAAATTAAAAAGTAAAATAATTGACTGTCACAGCTGACCACAAAACTAATGAAAGCCTCAGAGGGGTGTGAGGATTCTTCAGCTGTCTGTCCTCCAGTGTGCTTTAAAGCAGTGTCTGCGCAGGGCTGCAGAACTCTGCAGAAGTCCTACGTGGGATACAGGGCACGTCAGGAAACCTTATGTGTATGAGTATCTTATCTTGACTCCTGCATGGGTGGAGTTCTCATTTATCCAGAGTTATTAATCATTAATAGTTTTTTAATCAGTTCTAGCCCAGGGATTATTCATGCCACTACTTGGAAGACCTAGTTTGAGCTATTGATCAATGAAGAAAATAAGAAAAATCAAATCGTTGCTTAAAATTCAGTTAACGATTGACCCACTGGAGTTAATACCTCATTAGATTAAACATGTAAGAGTTACATTTCTACAAAGTAACGGATCTAAAACATTTTGGTACTTTGGTTTCTTACTGATCTGTTTCAGAAAAACAACAGTCCCTGGTGAATAAAATAAATAAATCACTGCACATTTCAAGTGGAGTTCATATTAATAAATCAGTCATTAGTCCAATTAAATAATGTTTGTCTCCAGAGATGAATTGTTTCTCATATCCTGGAACAGCTAGAATGTCCCAAGGATCACAGACATTTAAAAGTGTGATTGCAAACCATATTACTGAGATACACAACATTTGCATAGTTTGCATGTAGAACGAAAGCTTTGTGTTATTTTTCTTTACGAGGCTGTTAGCAAATCGCTAGATTACCTGGAAGACTTGTTGAGATCAGAGAACAAGACTGCATAACAAGGTCATGCCTGACGCTAAAGATATTCAGAACCCTGAGCTTAAAAAACCAGCATTATCCATTTGAAAACAGCAATAGTGGCCATGGGAAAATAACACCCTGCAGTCAGTCTGAACATACCGATGTCAGTGGGAGCTGCTTATACAAAGTAAAGGCCAGAACTGAATGTTACGTGCTATATGGTGACAATCTCACCGAGGTAAACCGACAGTATTCCCACAGGCTGTCCTTTAGAATTTGTAATTACTTCTTCTCTTTTTAACAAAAATAACAAACCACTGAAATGTGTGAACTATACTTCGCTTCCTATGTAAATGGCGTCACTTATTTCATTTTCTCTGTACTAATACGTTTTTTAGGTTTCATTAGTTAAACCTGAGGATACTGTGGTTACGTGAGGAAAATAGGTTAAAAAAGAAAGACTTGTATTTTCAGGCCACAGTAAACTTCTGTAAAGAGAAAGTTTAGAAAGAAGAACAGATTTATTGTCAGAAGAAATATCCAAACTAACATTCAAAACATACATGAAAACCAGATTTGAACCATTTTTTTACCACTGCTGGTACTGATACCCAACTTAACAAACTGGCATTTTTGTGACACATATTGAAATTTTCACAAGCTTCAAATTTTATTGCCTGATTAGTAAAACTTCACACATCTTTTCCTTTTTTTTTCTTTAAGTAGACAGATTTCTTAAAAAGCAGAAATTTTGATAAGGCATTGATTTTGATAAGGAATACATTTCTGCAGTTATTGTCAATACTGTAAAAGAAGATAATATCTGTGACCCAGAGTTCAAATCAGACTTTGTGCAAGCATAATTTTAGCTGTTTAGTGTTTAGGTTAACATCGTTAGAGTCCAGGAGGTAGGAGTTGAACTGGTGTACATTTCTTCAGCTCAAAATTTTATAGCTTTCCTTTTTTCAACTCTTCTTCTGTTAATGCAGAGTATGGACTTCATGCTTATAGCTATTAAAAGGTACTAGAGAAAAAGGTTTTGAATGCCATGAATTGGTTTTATGCTTTCAGAATGGGTTGTGTATCTTGGGCACGCCTCATTTGGAGGTTTCTGACCTTCCAAAAATAGCTCAGCAGAACAATCTCCGCACGGGGACCCAGAAGATCTGAATTTAATCCTGATTCTCTCACTGATCTGCCGGGTGACCTTGGACAATCTCTGTGCCATTTTCCTGCTTGCTAAAATGAAAATAATAATAATAATAATACTTTATGGCCTTTGCAAATCACTTTTAGAGCTAAGCATATGAATCGATAGCATCTTGTCCTTAAGTATGTGAAATAGCAGAGGAAACTCTTCCTACTTGCATTAGTGCACTTTTAGCATTTTGAAATGTGAAATTATAAAGATTATTGCATGGGAGGGAGAAGCTCAGAAGTGTTCCCCTAATCAATAAGTTGCCAGCTGGAATGCAAAGGAAAACAGCACTAGGGTGATGTACCACTTGGTGTAACAAAGAAAGGATAAAATATATGTATTCAATGTGAGTACGGCGGCTACCAGCGCAGTCTATACTGTATTATTCTGCTGGCTCGCTTATTTGTGCTGCAGCAGAACAGTATAAACCATACAAACAGTTTGAAATTCCTACACTAGTTCCAAGACTTTCAATTTTCTTGGAGAGATCTGTCAATTTAGATAGAAAGGAAAGCTAGACTGAAGGGTTTTGGCCACACATGAGTGCCTTGTTCTGCCGGTGGGGACTTGCTTTCCCCTGGGACGCTGCTGCCCTCGCACAGCAGATGAACAGCACAAGTCATCTTGGCACAGGGCAGTTACAAGGATGGCAGCAGGCAGGATTCTTCACTTGTGTCCACAGGCGTGATGGTCTGCAGAGCCTTTTTGTGGTCCATGCAGATGAATGAATTGTGCTTGAGTAGTGTACCTTGCTTGTACACTGCCTCTTAGCATTGTATAACAGATTTTTTAACAGGTGCTGCACAGGTCCAGTGTCATCTACTGTGCAGCCTAGGTGACCCTGGCAATAATGAAAGTATTTTTAACTACCTGCTTAATTGCATTACAAGTGCACTGATGGGCTTGCACTGTTTGAATGATCTTTAGGACAATATTATAGAATCATAGAACCATCTGGTTTATCGAGTCCAACCGTGCCTGTCCCCTTACTAAACCCTGTCCCGAAGAAACTCATCCACCCTTCTTTTAAACCCCTCCAGGGATGGTGACTCCACCCCCTCCCTGGGCAGCGGTGCCAATCCCTGACCACCCTTTCAGGGAAGAAATTCTTCCCAGTGTCCAGTCTGGACTGTGCTCTGTGCTCTGCAGGCACAGAAGGAGGTGTTGGCCATTTGTTCTGCGTGCCCAGCTCAGTCACCCCACTGCCTCTCTGCCAGGAAAATCACATCAGAAATGCAAGAGAGAAAGGCTACTAAAGATACGGGTAAGCGCTGTAGACTAGTGGGCTTGCTTTGATTTTCATTAAGCATAAATTAAAGTCAGTCCTTTAATGGGCATTGGAGTCAAGCCATCACGAAGATTGCTTGCATATTCCATCCCTGCCACATGGGCAAGAGTCAGTGGGTAGTTTGTACTGAGATGAAGCCCCACCCTTTCTATTCAGAAATCCCCCTTACTGTTTAATTAAAATGCCTGAGCATCTCCCAGAAACCACTGTGTATCTAATAATCTTGATAACAAATATTGGGATAGTATGAGGTAATACTGTTATATTATCTCAGCATGAACTAAAATAAGATTGTACTGTTTATCCATTTTGCTTGATATATATGCAAAAAAGAAAATTTGCTGTTGGGTGTGGTACAATGTTTATGATTAAATGCTTTATTCATACTTGTATGTCAATCTATTAGTGTGCCGTTAATTCAAATGTTACTATGATGTATTTTATCGCCATTAGCACATTTATCACAGGTAGATGTGAAACTTAGACAAAGGTGTACATTCTCATTAATGATAGCAGCCTATTCATCTTACTGGAGTGTAATTAATGTTAGTTACAATACTTAATTTTTCACTGTTTGTCATGGTGCATATTTAGCATTTCTGCTGTCCTTTATCAATCTGCTCTCCTATCATACGAGCGCATCAAAAAAGATATATGTAAGTATCTGACCTGTTTTGATACCTAATTTTTCTACTTTTCCAAGAACTGGAATATTTTTATTCGTATTCCGTAGCCAGCACAGTTAGTTAAAAAACAGACTGTATCGCTTTGTCCACTGCTTTGATTTCTGGGTTAGGTGGGTTTGCATTAATAATATAACAACCAGGTAATGAAGTAAAGCAATGAAGATCCCTTGCTGTAGTACTGTGCTGTCCTTCTGTGCGGTTTTAGTGGTCCCCATCGTTCTCCTGCATTTTCCATTACATTTGTTTTTACTAGGAAGACTGGTAGTGCTAGTGAACATATTAAGTGAGTGATAGAGCTGCAAAACCGATACGAGCATGGTGTATCGGAAAAGTATGCGCTGTTAGGTAAATACATGTTCCAAGAGCCTATTGTTATACATTGCGGAGTATGGCTTTGTCGATAAATGTTCCCGGTCATAGAGCCGAACTACAGTCACTTGTTCAATGGTGCAAGAGTGGAAGAAGTTACGGCTAATGTGTCACACAGCAGGTGGGAAACAAGCTGTGCAGAGGTGGGTAAAAGGGAGTGAGCACAGAACATATGCTTGCATTTGCTCCCCAGCATGCCAATAAATCCAGCTGTGTTGGAATCCTAGGATAAGTCCATACTTTTGTATTGGTCCCAGGAGCGGCACGTTTGCCTTAGCTGAACCCCGGCCATCAAAGTGGGTTTATTTCTTGATCATCCAAAATTTCCAGTAAGATGGACTGAAAGAGAACTGATCCTTCCATTAATACTGGGCGAATAAAATTCCTTGGGAAAAGTATTCGAGCTGGGTGAACCAAATGCTTTAGGTCTAGAGTTCTGTGGATGCCGAATGGATTTGGGATGCATTTTCTTAAAATTTTAAGGAACTACCTCTGACATAAAGCAGACCGATTCCTATTCCTTAGCCTCTTAATTGGTAGACTTTATATTTCTAAGGTATCGTGATAACCAAGGTTAAAGGAATTGCCTGTTATTTTCCGTATGATGACCTCTTTTGTAAACAGTTAGAATTCTCCCGCAGTCTACTGTTCGTGCCAGGCATGAGCTGATCACGTCTCCACCATAACAAAATGAGTCTTAAGCTTTTGTTGAAGCCAACAAGGGCTTGGCTGCAGAACAACCCCAAGCTATTAGAAAATCCTCAGCATAGTTTATTTGTATGCTTTGGATGAACCATAATTTCCTCTTGACCCACCACAAGTGAAGAGAACCCAAACATGGGGATTTAACATATTTCAGTATGAAAACTCAATTTGGACAAAATTACAAGTAGTTGTAAATGCAGATTAGTAGCAAACTAAGAATAAAAATACCAAGATAGGTTTAGGCATTTGAAAAAAGTGGTAGCTGAAGGTGCTCCACAGTGATTGAAGTACAAAATGACACGATGCGAACAGAACTGAGTAATTTTTTTCCATGGTACCAAATCAGCGCTCCACAACAATGAGTTACATTTCTGCTCTGAAATCTTTTTTGTTGAAAAAGAAACTCCTTCCTTTGAATTTTCTGTGGCAAAAAGACCAACAAATTTTCCATAATACAGCAAAATTCCTGAAATAACAAACTCTGGCATTCTGTTTCCCCCACCCACCCCTCAGCCCTTGAGTCATTTGAATACAGGGAATTGCAAAAAAACCCGTATTATAAAACAGTGACTTTGAATTTATGTCTATTTTAATTGATAGATAATAAATACAGAGAAACTATGAAGTTGTCTTTAACCTTTATGGCATTACAAAGCTAGTTGTAACTACAAGCTGTAAAACACACCAAAAAGGTGAGCATTTCACTCCATTTTTGATTTGACCATTTTGCTTTCAAAAGGAATTTATAAAAACACCCAGGAACAATGAACATCTGAACTCAAAATGATCCAGGTTTATTTTTACTCCAAAAGAAGAAGTCTCAATAGAGATATTGATTTTCTAGCATTCATCCAATATTGCACAGAAAATAGACCTGACCTTGCAATCCCTAGCAGAGACAAGGAAGCAGTCATTACAGTCATGGATTCCCATTGATTTTAGTGGGATTACTTGCATAAGTGAAGGTTTTCAGGATACGATCCAGTATCCCATTAGCACTAAGACCAAGTGCACATGGATTAGTTTCACTAAGTTCAGAAGGATGCCGTTTACCTTCCTGTTATTTTTTCATCCTATGTTTTCATTCCTGCATATTTATACTGCATATTTTTTGTTTTCTGGCCAACAGAGCCTCATCATTATATGAAGACTACCGGTCATTCGTCCATCGTGAGTAGTTTTTTTCTGTACCTTCAAATGCCACTCTAAGCTCACAGTTGCTATTGTCTCTTACAGCTCTTTCTTCCTTTGGTTCTGCTTTCTATGATGAAAGAGATTTTGGGGGGCTAGGCACTATTTCTCACCCTATTTTTTAATTAATCAATACATTTTGGAAGTCTCTAGGGCTAAATGAGACGGAGCCATTACTGTACTTTGCAAAGTAAACATAGAATAGTAGACAGAAAACTGAAGCCTGTGAGACCTTTCCCAAACAGAGCCAGTTTCTCCTTAACCTTTGGGATGCTTCTTGTCCCCCGTGGGTCCTGTAGGAATTCCACTCCAGAACCACACCGCTCAGATGGATAGAAGCCCCCTAATTGTCACCCTGAATATATTCACAGTCATTTTATACCCGTTTGTTCTTGTGACAACCTTGCCCTTTTATTTCAAATGGTTCTTTTCCTTTTTCAGTATTCACTCCCTGGTGTGGGAAGGAGCCACATCTCCTCTCTGCCTTCATTTTGTTTCATTAAATGGGAGGAAGGTGGAGGAGAGGTGTGCAAGGAACAGGGTGACTACATCTTTGTACAGTGCATTGCACAATCGCCCGGTCATGGTTTGGAGCTCCATAGGCTGATTTTTGTTTCAGCAGTGAATAATAATGACCCTCCATACTATGTTTTATTCTGGATGGACACCATTGATTCATGGCATTTTCATCCAGTGCAGGAGCACTAACAGCTTTAGTGCAGGAACACTAACAAACAGTTGATTAATTTTGTCAGTGGTATTTTCAAGGAAATGAAGAAATTAAATGTACAATATATTTCAGTTTGCCGTGATCTTTCTGATGTTCTATTTGCAATGGAAATGAGCATACAACATATTCATGTGTACAGATAGGGAAAATGACAAACATTAACAACCCTTGTTCTATTCATTTATAATAGTCAGTTAAAAAGAATTCCTTCCATTCCATAGTTTTCAGTTTTGTTTCAGTAACACAATGCAAAACAAAAAAATATGAATTAATGGATAAAATATACTTATTTACTTTCTAAGAAAGTTTCCTTAAAATAACTATAAACTAAACTACAATTTTTTTATTAAATCTATCTACGAAAAATATGTAATTCTACCTCAGTGCTATTTTATTTTTATATTGCTTTATATATGTACAAAGACGAAGTTGCTTATGAAATCAGATAAACCAGAGATTCTGTGTGTACACACTTCTATTCCTACGGCGAAGCAGTCTTTGATGTGCAACCCTCAGCCTGTTTAAGCGGACTGCAGTGTTTGCCTTATCAGTGTCAGTCAGTTTCTGCACAATTTAATCTGCCACTAAAAAGAAGTTTTTTGCTCTTCGGGCTATAAAGCAGTATGCCAAGGATAAATGAGTGCAGCTTTGCCTTCCTTAAAATTTTAGACACAACCTGAAACAGCAGCTTTTTGCTTCTGTCGTCTCAATGGGATGTTGACCTAACAATCACAATTTTAAGATGGGGAAATCGTTTTGAGCAGAAACAAATTGTCCTGCCAGTATTGTCTCCTGCGCCGACATTAACGCTCATTGGGCCTGGGGTTCACAGCTTACGACATCTGGGTTTGGAGGACTGGAGTGAAAGCGAGAACAGAGAGAGAAAGAAGAATAGGAATTAAATACAAGTTCTAGATGGTCCAAGTGAGCTGGCTCAGCAACAGACATCCCAGAAACACGCAAAGGGGCTTATTCTCCAGCTCCTTCCCTTACGTGGTGCCACCTCCTGCCTGAGCCCCGGAGGAATTAGTCTCTGCGAGTGTGAGGGTCCCCTTTCTTCCTCTTCTGTGGAGGCGTCTAAAGCTCATGCTTTAACTCACAGCTTATATTTGCCGAACAGAAAAGGAAAAAAATACCTGTGTTTTTTCTCCGTGGTTGCCAGGAAAAAGAGGTCCATTATTTGCAGCTGATAGGGGAGCGGGAGAGGAGGGACCTTTTGTGTGGTGCTGCTCACTGGGCCTGAGCGGAGGCTGCTGCTGCCTGGGCGGGCAAGGCCGCCGCGGCCACCACTGCTCCCTGTGCTGGGGATTTGAGCCAGGCACTCGTGCGCGTCACGTTCGCACCTGGGCGCACTGCAGGACCCCCTTCCCATCTTCGGGCAGCTGTTACTGTACGGAGGACACACACAGTAAAGAGAGGAACGAGCTGCCCCTCAGAAATGTGAAGCTGAAGCTGCCCCGCCCGCACGCCTCCTGCCCGCGCTGGCACCTGTGGAGCCTCCGCAAACATGGCAGGTAAACGCCACAGGTGCGAAATCCTTACGTTCAGAAGGTCCCTGTCATGAACCTGACCTAGATAATCTCATCACCTGTCTTGAAGGTTCACGCTACTCCAATAGAATTCCTGCGGGCCCTCAAAGACAGATGGAGACATCACGTATTGATCACGAGCAATCACTGCCAGTCAGTCTTTCTGCAGGTTTCCATCCCCATGATGTTTTAAAAAATATTGTATGATTCAAAATTATACCTGTAAAACCTACAAGTAGAAAATTACTGCGTGCATTTATCTTTAATAACAACCTTGTGCGTATTTATAGTACTAGTTTAGTAGAATGTGTTATACTAGTTTATTTCCCAGTCTGTTTTAAATGATATTATTCATTAGTAGTCGTGAAGTGCTATGACATATTTTTTATGTTGCTTATTTGTAACAAAAGGGTTTAATACCTTTTCATAATGAAAGTGGATAAATGCTCCCATGGAATATAGGAAATTGTGCTTGTAAGAGCACAGAGTGTTGTCTTAGGGTATTAATTTAGCATTTGGTGCTGCTCTGTTTTGTATGTATTTCTAGCAAATGTTTCAGCGACAAATCACTAAAATACACCTGTATTCTGGTTCTCCAATTCATATAGCATTTAAACCCTGCCAATACTGTGCCTTATAAATATAAATATGCAATTTAATTTAATTCAAGCATGCAACACATAATTTTTCTTCTAATTAAAATACGATATTGCAATATGGTAGCTGCCTAGGGCAAACAGGACACATCAAACCAAAGGGAATATAGATACAGCTTGGAAGACTGGCAGGAGGGAGAGGGCCAACGCTCTGAGCCTCAGTGCTGGGTACCAGTAGTGCCCTTCCTGGAGGCCATTGTGCCAGCGATGGCACCTGCAGGTCCTGCCTGGATCTGCTGGTGCCAAGGACAGTGGGGAGCAGGGCTTGGCAGCCGCAGGTGCGCACACCCTGCAATGTGGTGCTGCCCCAGTGTCCTTCCAGCCCTGTGCCAGGACACAGAAGCAGCACACCTGCAGTTTTACTGCTGCCTCGGCGTGTGCAGAAGTTGGCTGAAGTGCAGCAGAACGCAACCAGTTCTGGGAAGGAGTAACTGCCTGATAGCGGCAACTCGAGGGATTCCTATCACGCTCTCTCAGAACTGAACAAAACAACACAAATAGACCTTCTGCATAATGACTTTAAAAACTCTTAATGGCCATCTTTAGTAACATAGCAACAGCCAAACCCTTGAAAAGAGGAAGTTTTCATTGAGAAAGCATTTCATTTTAAACATTGAAATTTGGTATAATGTAGAGTATGAAATAAGTTTTGAAAGGAAGCTGATGATTAAGAAGAAATGCAGTGGGCATTTAATAAATGGAGGAACCGCAAGATAATTAACTGGCATGCATAAAGATTCATGCTTTATACCAAAATTTTAATTTTGCACATAAATGTGCCTGATGTAGGCAGCATTTAATCACCTAGCTGACAGGAGTAACTACTTTCATTTAACCTTGACTGAAGATCATGAATTCTAACAGGTTTAATTGGATACATCATTTAACAGAATGAACAGAGCAAATTTTTCTCAATTCATAGGTTCTGATTGACATGCACCAGCAATAAGGCGTTGCACAATTAAAGCTGATCTGTATTCCTGGCCTGGGCAGCAATTGCCATAGTGATGTGACACTGTTTGATCACTGTGGCACTGAAACTATACTGAATTTCCCCTTGTTTTGAAAAGGGCAATGCTTTAAAAAAAAAAAGAGAGAGAGAGAAAGAGATTTTGGCACTTTAATTTTTTTTTTTTTTACATTAATCACATTTATATGCACAAACTGTAAGGGAAGGAACTTGTCTTGTTATCAGTAACTCAGAGGAAAGAGGAAAAATGGTATCTTCTTTTATCCATTTAGCACATTATTTACAGAAAGTCAAAAATGTGGATAGTCAAATGAATTGTAACAGATTAAGAGCCTGATTGTTCTGGGTTCCATTTGAACAGGGAGCAGTGCTGCGGGCTGCTCTTCACCTGCAGTTTGGCCACTCTATCCTTGCCCAAATCTGTTCCACATCACAGATAACTTGCCAGCTGAGAATAACTGAGAAGGGGTGCTCATATGGCAGAGAAGGTAGGAAAAGATGAGAGAGAAGTGAGCTGTGTACCTTTGCTGGCGCACGATGTTTCATATGACAAAACCTTGAAAAAAATTGTGGAGGAGCTGGCAGCTTCTCTTTCCTCATGTGGCTCCTGTCCACCCACACACCACCACTTCCACTGCCTCTGGCACCTTCCACAATTCCTGGATTTGACCTGCATGAACTGGAATTTTCTTCCATTGTTTAACCACATATATATTTTTTTGTGTCTCTGTTGTCCATATATACCTTTGTTTCAGATACCTCCTTTTTATTTTAATTCTTTTACAAGAAGATTTACCAAACACCGAATGGTCTGAGGGCAGGACAGCGCACAATGTGTTTCGTCGTGGCTCAGTAAAGCCAAAACTGCAGTAAAAAAATCATTCCTGGTTCCCGAGCAACCTGTTAAAACCAGCTTCAAGCAAGTTCTTCTCCCTGCCATGAGAGTCGTATCATCCAGGTAGCTTTTCTCCTTTTTTCTCTCCCCATCTCCTTAGGTTCAGTGCCAAGTGCTGGACCTTGATGTCACTTGCAGACCTGTTGCTACCCATTTGTCGACTGTCACTTGTGTACAGACAACGTATACACATAGCAGGCAACAAGCTTTGTAGATGTGCGCTGCAGTGGGATACAGAAATTACAGGGACAGCAGAAATCCTAGTTGGCCCAAGGACCTGAACTATGAAGTCAGGACCACTAGATGTATTTAAAAAGCTTTTTTTTGATCTTTTTTCAGATGCCTCTAAAATTCCATTACGTATAATAACTTTCTCTGTCTGAGGTATTTCTAGTATGATTCATTGTACAAAGCAAAGGTATTTGCCAGTATAATTTATCACTCACTAACATTTTTAATAGCTTCAGGTAAACGGTTGGGCTACATCCCCAGCCTCTACAGCCGCAAGACCTGCCTTGGGAACGTTGCAGGTGCTTGTCTTCATGCATGGCGACTTCCCAGTCAGTGCCTGGCTGCTCCCTGTGCAGGAAGGAAAGCCAGGATTTGGTCAACGTGCCTCCCTCAGTCCTGCTGACAGGACATATTTCTAACACAAGCACTGCCTGCTCTCTCCGTGCTCCGAAGCAGACGAAGGAAGGATGTAATGTGCCCCCACTCGGATCACTCCTGAGTAGGCTGGGTGGGTGCTGCAAAACTCTAAATGGGCCCTTCTCTAAAGGATATCTTCAGCCCCTTCAGAAATGTTTGTTCTGTAATTTACTGGGGTTTTTTATACCTTCCCTATAAAATATCCGACTGTCCCATCACCCAGTTCCTTTTTGTGTGCTATCATACAGGTAGTGCCTCGTGCTGACCTCAAGACAGCAATAGGGTGCTCTGAGGAGGTCATTCAGTGTTACTCTAGGAGGTTTCTAGCCACATCCACCTATCGTCCCAGAGGTGCCCAAAGCTCAGCAGCAGCACATCAGGGATAAAAGACTCAGCCCTGTCCTTCCCTGGAGAATAATGCCTAGTTCAGTCGGGCTCCATGAACACCTATTGGCCGAGCAGAGTTTGCTGCTGCGGGGGATCACGCCTCTTTCACGTGTTTCGCTGGCTGCCCGGACAGCCCCGGGCTCCAGCTGCTTGCTGTGTCCTAATACACCCAACACCACCTCTTCTCGAGTGCCTCATGTTGGGCTCTCGCAGCACCTTTCTGATCTTTCCTTTCCCAGCTCCCCAGCCAGTTCATCTTCCGCTCAGCATCACTGGGGTGCTCTGCCCACGACCCTCCTGAGTTACACGTCGTTCTTGCCTTGTCCTCATGCTCGCTCATCCGTGCTGAATTATCTTCCACTCCTCCCTCTGGGAATAACTAAGGCTTTGACCCAGTGGGACTGTTTGTGTGCTCGAATGCTTTGATGGCCCAGACACTGAGCCGCCTGCTCCCAAAGCTAAGGTGGCTGGGGACTTCAGGCTGTATTTCCAGCTGCGGTTTGTGCACTGGGAAGCGTAATCTAACTGAAAGTCAGCAAAGGACAATAACTTGTGCATTTTCAAGTATTGTTATCTATCATCCTTAAACCTTTCCGTTCTCTTTAGTTTCCAAACAACCATCCTTGCAGAGTTTTTGTTCTCCTGTAGATTATACACAGCTGTAATAAGAAATATATTACATTTCACTTCATTTCCAAATCCTCTGGGAGAAGGTGACATTCCTTTTTTACTGATGTTAAGATCAAGTTTGTAATTTCATTTTGAAAGCTGTTCTGAACGACTCGGGGAAATCAGAAGACAAGCCACATTTTTCCCCAGATCTTCCCAAATCCACCTTTGGAGTGTGACCTAGACAAAATTCTGAGCGCAGTTAATGCTTACACCTTTCTCGCACTGTGTAATTTAACTTTCACAAAAATAAAATGGGGCAGCAGAAATATTTTTATGTGTTCTTACAATGTCCAAAGTTGTTTCTCACTGTTTTTATTTGAAGGAACTAGACACAATCCTGGCTGCCTTAACCACTGCCTTTGAGAGAGCTACAGCTGAGAAAATCCGCTGCCAGGAAGAAGTGAATAGAACTAACAAGGCTATTGAGCTGGCCAACAGATTAGTGAAAGGTCTGAGGTGAGGTCCTACAGGGCAGGCTAATGAAGCAGCCTACAGAAAGCACTTCTTTGTTATACACTACTGATCTGGCAATAACAGAGGCACTTAGCAAAGAACCTGATGAGCTGAAAAAATTATGTCATTATCATTCATTTTTTTCATAATAGAAACATGTTTTTGACCTTTGCATTTTCTTACATTTTACCTCATTGTGGTATATATTAACTGTAAGATTACCTGGTAACTAACCTACCCGTGAGTATTAAGAGAAGAGAAATATTCCATTGTAGATACAGACAACGAAGGCTATTTATTAAAATGCGATGGCTATATTTGTAACAATTAAACAATGCTAATGATACTGCCCTGGGTTGGAATACATAGAATATAATACAATTTGCACTACTTAGTTAAGCAGTATGATAATTCTCTAATTATCTCTCTGCGATTTGCAATGGGTATTTCAGGAGAGAATAAATAATTGCAAAGCAATGAATTATCAAAAATCCATATTGTCTGTTGATCCAGGCTGGCTCAAGGGAATCCATACTCACTGATGGATTTTTCATTTATCATTCATCTACTGATGAGGCTGCTTTTCATACACACACATACACACACCTTCTACAGATACTTTATTTTATGGTAACATTTGTTTAGGAAATCTCTTGTGGTGCCTCTCTGCCATTATAGGTTTTGTGCCTTTCTACCCAGTACTTTCAAGCTGAGTTTGATAACCAAACATGTAGCAACCAGCAAAAACAGAAGATCCATTTGTTATTAAGCAAAATTATATGGCTGAGTGGGGCTAGTGGAACTTAAAATATAAAACAGTGCTTAGAGTTATTTCCCAAATCAATAGAAAGGATTTATTGACTAGAGGGGAGGGAGGGCAGTGCAGAAGGCCCATTGTTTCTGTTTAAAGAAGCAAGATGAATGCATTTACAACGTTAACATCCTGGCTGAAACTGTAATATATTTTAGTGATTAATAATGCCTGTAAAATTAAACCACGTACCTAATACAGAGTAATAAAATAAATAACATAGCAGACCTCTTCAAAGTGTGACAATAAATGATTGTTCTAAGGCATCTGATAATAATATTTTCTTCCACCTAACGTATCATATTGTTTGGTTCTACCATGTCCCTCCTGCTGGGGCTGACAAGGGCTGGAATAGCGTACATATAGAGATGAAAGGCAAAGTCTAGCTATGTTGGGGGGGAGGCATAATGAAAAATAATCTAAAGGAGGAAACGGAGATGAAAGGAAAGAAGGAAAGTTGAGCCGTGTGCTAGATGAAGACAATAAAATGAATTTTAATGGAAAGCCCTTCAGCTGGTACCTCCCAAAGCACCAGCTCCATGAAGAAGGTGGCCAGCTTGACAGATTGGTGATGGGAAATTGAATTCATTCCTGTTGTTAGCTGCACCACACTCGGTCAAAGGCAGTAATAACCATATGACAGCTATTTGGTGACTTATAGGAAAAAAAATCCATTTCAATCCAGTCCATGGTAAACAATAGGTCACTGATTACTATTAGCAAGCAGTGTAATACCGACACTGCTGCACTGTCAGTCTTGTCTGTTTCTTTGCCTTATTTTTTGCTGAGAAGACACTCCCTCCCTTCCCTAGTTGCACAATTAAGTTATTGCTTTTGGGGAGAACTGCTGGAGAAATAGGAAAATAAAATTGTTCACAACATATTATAAGCGAATATGTAAAAAATTGTTTATTAGCCAGTCTTTATAAATATACCTCTACCATGACAATAGTAACAAACAAACAAATGTATGTGTTTGTTTTCTTCTGATTCTTAGGGAAAGCGTTGACCAAGCAGCAGGAGAGCTGACAGTGTCTAGCACCGAGTGTCGTGTCAAATCTCTTATTGACTTTATGACATAAAAGATCCTGCCCAAAAGTAGGAATTGTTCTTTTCCTGCCTTCTTCTCTGAGCCCTGGCATGCAAGGACTATTTTGGGTGGTTGCATAAGTAGTTGTTACTCTGTACCAAGGAATTCTTTGCTTCTGACAGGTGCCAATTATGCTGTGGACATCTGCCCTGAAGGCATTGAATCAAGCTGACAACTCATTTTGTATCAATCAAACAACAACCATTTTCAATAATTTCCCATCCAGCTGGGACTGAATTTGCACAAGTGATCTATGTATTAGAGACATTACCAATCCACGGAGATATTCAGAACTGTGATTATGTTCTCTTTTCCCACAGAAACTCTTGCATCTGCGCAAGAAAGCAACAACTTTTTTCCAGTATGCAAAAGGATGCTGACAACTCAATTTCGGCCGCTTACTGCCAAACTCAATTTGCAAAACTCAACTTCCATTAGAATAGCAAAGGATTCTTTTTGTTTATGTCCAGGCTTGCCACATGCACATCCTTTCTCTTGATCCTCTAATCGATATGAATCCATAAAGTAACACCGAAGTACCCAGTATTGTTTAGCCACAGTAGTGTGCAGGGTTTTGATAGATAGTTGGTAAATATATGTTTCTTTAATCCTGATTTCTAGGCAGAAAGTAAGAGCTGGACTTATCAACAGAGCAACAGCAGGAAGAAGAGAAGATGGAACACAGAGATGTGTTCCAGATCACAATCTCTCATTCCTGTGATAGTTCATTTTCAAAGTGGTTCTGGTGTGAACCAAAATCTCCCCCTACTTTGCGGGTAAGTGAGAGCTTGCATATAATACTTTCTTCACAGCTCTATATTTTTTTAAAATACATGGGTAATCTGAAAAACTCTAGCAGCTATTCCATTCTCTTTTTGACCTGTTAAACCACTGTGTTGCTCATATGAACTCCCTTCAAATACTTTATTTAACAGACCAATATATTTAGAGGCAATGAATTGGTAAAATGTTCTTCGGGAAAGGACCAAAATGTGCCCCTTGCTCGTGTTTGAAGTAAATTTGCCAGTTGACTGGAGCTAGCAGTGACAACTAACCCACAGACCTTGGGAATACGGTTAGCAAGCCAGAACAGTAGGCAGGCTCACCTTCTCCTTGTATTCTGTTGAGTGCTATGCCCTGCTGTTTGCATAAGGGGATCGGCTTTTATTATTCTATTCTCTCCCCACTACTGTGCACCAGGGCAGCACAAAGCAAGATTTAGTGCTTGGATATAGTATTTGCTTGCTAGCAATTGTTATAGTTAAGGCTGCACTGAGACTTCCACCTTTACCTGCTGTTCTCCCATGCTCATAATATTCTTTTTTAAAAAAAAAATTCCTCTCATCTGAAATTTTTCATGCCTATTATCAGCTGAATTTATTTTTTTTTTTTGCAAGCCTGAATGAAATTCATTCATATTTGAATTATGCAAGGGAAAGGGTGTGGGGAGAAAGGTCTTTTTTTTTTTTTCACATTCATAATTCACAAAAAAAGCTGCATATTACAAGCTGAAACTTTCCAGGTGGCTAGTTTTGACTGAAGGATAGTCTTCATGCTAATTACAAAGACAGAATGACTGAAAGAAAAATGAAAGAGAAAAATTTTAAATTACACATATTGTGATTAAGTCATTTGTTTTGTAGGTGTGTCATGGAAAAGTTCCATTGTGAGCCACTTAAAGCAAGTTTAAAGTAACAATTTCATTTAAGTTACGACGAACCACTATAATTACATAATATCAATGTTTTGTACTGCAATTTCACTAAGAATCTCCCTACAGAAGCTGTGTAAGCTTTTACTTATGCAAATATGGAAGCTGGCAGTGAAATCAGTGCGGAATTCTATGAATCATTAACTGGCCAGAAAGCTGGCCTGGGGAAGGAGCACAGAGTTGGATCAGCACGCTGTGCCTCTCCCCGACCCAAAGCACTGCTTCAGTGGAGGCGACCTGGGCAGCAGAAGCTAGGAGTGTTAGAACAGGCTCCCACCACCACATGGAAAAAAGGTGCTGTGATGAAGCATTCTGTGTTCTCATGAAACACCTGGCAGTTAAGCCATGGAACTAATTTTAAAGAGCTGAAGCGTAACTGGCAAGCTTCCCCTAGTAATTGCTGACACAAAAGCTTTGCTCCACATGGAGCAAAGATGAGTGCAGAAATTCCCCATCACTAAGTTCCCAGTAACCTCCCGGAGGCAAAATAAGGACTGCTGGATACAGTTCAGGAATCCTCATCTGTGTTTTCCCTGACTTTTGGGTTAAGTGAGGAGAAAGGATGTGGGTTTGCTACTGATGTTGTTTATTCTTACAAAAAACCAAAATGAGTGAATGCTGAGACACACCAGCCTCTGTAACTGGGATTTAAAACGTAACCTTTGTTATTCTAGGTGCCCATTCCTGGAAGAGAAGGTCTCGATCCAGTCGCAGTGTGTACAGATGATACAAGAATTGCTAATTAGAAAAGTGACAGCAGTGCCTAACAATACCATGGCCATACAGAAAGCTCCTGGTCTTACATGTAAGTCATCATGGGCATATAATGATCAGCCAAGGATGAAATGGATGAAAGTTAAACCTGGTTCAGATTTAGAAGTTATCTGTGTGAGTCGAAAAAGGGAAAGAGCTAGGTGGCAGCCACAACTGCTAGTGAGAGCAAAAACATCTGCTGAGATGTTAAGGAAACGTGACAACTTTTTTTTGTGAACTCCTGATGTTGCACAAGGTGTTTCCTTAGTGCCCCAGGAGCCACAACAACTCTGCTACAGCATTTTCCCACAACATTTTCCCAGTTACGCAGCTGGTATTTCTTGCTAGAGGCCCTGGTTTGGTAGACAACATGGAAGAAATTATAGATCTTGTGTTTTATCCAGTACTTGCAAGTTATTTATGTTCAAAGTACTTTTTAACAGTCTGTTCTTTTCTCCATCAGCGCTCTCTTTGGTTATGTCCTCTAAGTATTCAAAGTATCTTCGTCTGAAAGCTGTCTTCCTCCACCTTATCTTAGCTCCCAGGGACTACTGTGCCTAGGACACGTTGACTCTAGCTAGATTTTTACTTGTCTATTTCTTACCTTATTTATGGCCTCATATGCACCATAGTTCAATGACTGCAATCTGAGCACTCCATTCTATCTAGTCAAATAGTCCTCCCCAACACACGACCATACTCACGTGTAATCACCCAGGAGACATAATCTTTCACTTAGAATAAAAATAATTCTCCTACCATCTGCTCCTTGCCTCCATTCTGCCCTTTTTCTCTGATTTATTACACTACATTCCTTAAGGAAATATTTTGACATCCATCCCCTCTATTCAAGTCTTGTACCCACCCTTTGAGGGAGTGCTTTGAACAGAGGAAGGCCAGGATGAGTCGGTATCTCATATACTCACTCACCCTTTTATTCCAGTGTCATTTCCCCCACCTCCTCATTATATTCCTGAGCCCTTCCCCTCCTTCTAGTTTAGCTGCACCTACTGCCCCTCCTACAGCTACCAGGCGTCCTCCCTTCCCTCCCCTGCCCCTCTGGTAAATGACAGAAAATATTTTCCCACAGCCTCTCCTACTCAGCGTTGTGTCTGAGTATATAGGGGTCCTGTGCCCCAGCCTATTACGTTACCTGCCTCGTCTAAGCTCTCTAAATCACTTGACTCCAAGAAGGTTGCCACAGGACAGCACTTACCTACAGCGCAGGCTGGAGAGAAAGTGCTGTTAATGCACTGAATTCCTTCGGCTCTGATCTTTGCTGCTTAGTTAGACTGCAAGAAAGTATTTAGTGAGCCAAGCACTGAAATTATTACTTCTTAAGCTTAGCCAAAATTACTGTGAAAATTCCTTAATTAAAAAGTTCAAGCTGAGAAGCAAAACACTTTTGAATTCAGCCATCAGAGTGCCCCACTCAGTACCGTACCTTCCACCTCTTCTTTATTGCTGCTTTCATTTTCTCATGCTACCCTACGTGTTGCCTGTTTTGCTTGGTACAACGAGTGTCCCCACCCCCCCGGACTGCACTGAAGAGCAGAAAGCACTCACACTAAGTATTGATCGCATGGCCCAGGGTGCAAGAGCATCTTTAATTCTTGCTCCACTGGGAGCCTTTGATCCAAGGATTTCCATAGTATGTTGAGACTCAGAAAGTGGCTGCTATTCAGTAAATACTGGTTGCAGTTCTGAGTCCTGAATGTATGTTGAGGTGTCACTTTTTCTGTGGCAACAAGCCACACTGTCCCAGGACAACGAATTCTGCATGTTTTTCCCCAGTGTGCAGAAGAGCAGAAACGGGACTGCACTCACACTGGCTGCCAGGCTGCTGTTCCTGCACGCGTTTCACCACGCTTTTCGCTGATTCTCCACATAAAGAAGTGTCCAAATCTGCTCTCTAAATGGGACTTCTAGACCTAAAGAACTTGAATCAGCTTCGTTGTTACTCAGGATTCATGAGCATATGGATCCAGCACAGCTTTGACTAAGGCTCAAGGTCTTACCCGTACTTGTTACTTCCTGTTGGCTACTCGGTATCTTCAGCAGCGCACAGCTTCCCTGTTGAACGCCAAAACATGAACGTTAAGAACCGCAAACCAAACAGCAACTTCATCAGAGCCCTGCGGAGCCTTTAAAAACCTCAGTGGCCAGATGGCAAACCACATCCGTGCTCATGTGCTACGATACTGTGGGTGCCACGCTGGTATTGCTGCTAAAGATCTAGTTCCACCAGCTAGGGATCAGCACCACAAAATTTTTCTTCAGTGAAGGAAGCTGGCAGGTAGCCTATGTATGGCTCCTCCCAGAAATAACTGAAGGAAATTGTCAGTTATAAACCTAGATGTTTGGTGTGCATTTATTAACGTTGCATAGGCAACAGGCAGCTAGCTTTTCTTATTCAAACCTTCCTATGGTGTACAAAATACAGTTCACAATTTTACTTTTCTCCTGTTTCTAGTAATTTAAAAATTAATTATTAAAATCTATGCTCTCAATGCATTTTAAGAAAAATACAATATTTGAAAAAGAGATATGTGTTTCCTTCATTACTATGGTTTGATTTATGGATTTGCAAACTTACTGCTTCAGCCTGAACTGGCAAAGCTGAAAAATTACTTTAAAATTTAGTTGACAGTGCTTTAGGTTGAATTATTGATACTCTTTTTGGCTGCTGACAGTAATTTCCTTCAGGATATTCTTCTGGTTGCAAAGCTGTAAACAACTCTCAATGCAGCAGAAATAGAAATGAAGACAAACAACTAAAATAATTACATCACCTACAATTATAAAAATTTTTATGCTGAATTTGGATCCTTTGGTTCCAAACCAAATATGTTTCTTTTTTAGTATTTATCATCTATATATTTCAAATCATTTATCCATGGCGAATGTATCCATGTGTATGTGTCTACTCTCCAAGAAGCATTGTGTTTCCATCATGAGAAAAATGAAATAAAACTTTTAAAATCACCATAAAACTCCTCAATTTATTTTAAGTAAAAGCCGCAAGAATGGAATTTTAGTGGCTCAATTAAATACATATAAATTTAGCTTTCTCTGGTACATTTTCCCACAACTCCTTATAGGGCTAATTGTTAAAAACTGTATGACTATTCATATCATTAACTGCAGCCTAGGACTACATTGAGCTGTTCGCATCTGTTGGACCCAAGAGACCAGCTAAAATAAAAGCACCAGCAGTGGAAGGACTGGTGAGCAGCACACGTCACTCACTCATTTCTAGCTCGGAGTAGCCAGAGTCGACTGCAGTTACACTTGGCCACCGAGCTTGCGCTTCTCCACGTGACAGTCAGGGACACTGAAAAGCCAACAAAAGCATTTTCCAACTCTCTAACAGCTTTGCAGGGCGTGTGATATCCCTTTCTGCTATGGTGATGCATGTAATTATGTATCTTGTGCAAGCAGCTACTGAACATGCAAACTGGGGAGCGGATATTAAAAATCATTGCATTATTAAATGAGGAATCGTATTTAATTTAATTAAGAGATAAATATACCCTTAATAGTAAGCAAATGCTGTCAGGTGATATCAGTTGTACTTGCATATCTTTTCCATCCTCAGAGCACTTTAATAACCTTCTCATTTGCGCAGAGTATGTCTCTCTGAAATGGGAAAACAAGGATTGTTCAGATGGCACATGAAGCACAGTTCAAAGGACTTGACCAAAGAGTATCAGCAAGTCAGTAAACCCAAAATGTATGCTAATAAAATCATTACGGAAATCTTTCGCAAAGTTTGTGTTTTTGCAGTTCAGTTGCAGGAATTTAATGGGCATAGAATTGAAAATTAAGACCCATCCAGCTTCAGGCTTGCCCTGCAGTCTGCATAAAGGATGCTTCAAGCAGTTACCATGCCTGAGCTGTTCTTATGACTGAAAGGTAAGATGTTTCCAAAGAAACAAGTTAATGATGACCCAGGCATTGTGTTCGCCTTGTCATGGTAGAATCATCACAGAGTCTTTAGACAACCTGAGACACAAAAATCAGTGTCTGCTTTGCCCTTACAAAATTTCTTACTTTAATAAATCTAAAGATTGCAAAGGAACTATTACAGAGAGAAAATTATCAGATATTTAGAAGAAGGAAGCAAACATTTTGTTAAAATTGTTTTGAGGAAAAGACAGGCTTTCAAGGGGTTTGAAAAAGATATAGTGCAGAGCCTAAAGGAATTTTTACCTAATTCCACAACTGCTGCATTTGAAGGATAAGCTGTGGGAACCCTCGATATTCCAGACAAGAAGATTCCCCTTACTTTAGAAATCTATACATTTTAGACATAATTTTCCATATCACTGTACCTTGTACTGTCATTCCCTTCTTCCAAGTGACAGGTGACAGGATGAGAGGAAACAGCTGCAAGGTGCACCAGGGCAGGTTCAGACTGGGCATTAGGTAAAATGTCCTTACTGGAAGGGTGGTCAGGCCCTGGGACAGCTGCCCAGGGAGGTGGTGGAGTCGCCATCCCCGGAGGGGTTTAAAAGACGGGTGGATGAGTTTCTTAGGGACAGGGTTTAGCAAGGGGACAGGTACGGTTGGACTTGATCTCAGAGGTCTTTTCCAACCAGATGATTCTATGGTTCTATGATTTCCATGGATGAAGTAAAGCCTGGTAGCAATCCTTCTGCTCACGTTGAACTGAATAACCGCACAGAATACAGAGACACAGAAAATTACCCCTTGATTTCTGAAGAGTTAAATTGCATCTGCAAACCATGTCAAGTTCCACTTCAAGTAAGCTCTGGTGTCTAGTGCTTTTCTGCCGCTGGTTATTCTTTCTTAAACTTTCTGTTTCTTCAGGAAATAAATACTTGCTTTCTAGCTGTTAATGAAAGAAGGGGACAATCCTGAAATGCTTAGTCACTTTTATATTGTGATTTTTACTAATGCCATGAAAGAGTGACAGAATCCTTTAGTTAACATAACTCAAAAGAGAAGGGGGAGGAGAAGGTGGAGAGCGATTATATAAAATGGATTTATATTGCTTTTACAAGTGAATTGTTTTCAGTATAATGTCACGCTCTTACCGTGGGGGAGTCTGTGTGTGGTCGTGATTCTACAGATGTTCTTGCACACTGCATGTAGCCACACTATTTGTCATGGGCAAATTTATTAGCAAGATGCTTCTACATGTTCGTTCTATTCTTAGTCCACAAAAGCCACTGAGGAGAAAAAAAACCACAAAATACACTGCCTGATATCATCCTTGCTTCCCTTCTTTATACGGCTTTTTAAAACATTTCGAAAATGAATTTTAGAAACACCATCTTTTCTACTAAATTCTGACACCTGCAATTACAGGTCCATTACCTTTCCTAGAATGATTTGTCAACTGTGTTCTTTTCAATATTTATAATGCTAATTAAATAATTTTAAGTAAGTGAAGAGGCCATATTCCTAACAGGGTGGGGGATGGAGGGGGGGGGTTCTTCAAGAGCTTGATGCTTCTGGTAAGTCCTGAGTATCCTCTGTTCTCATTGACTGCAGAGGAAACTCAGGAGCACTCCATACCAGGATAGTGCAGAGCCAAATGCTGTCAGAAATTTTTCAGTGGTAAATTCAGAAAGGCCCTACTACTCTCCTTATTTTAAAATCCAGGTTCTTCTTTAGAAGTATTCTGCTTACCAAACCATTGGTCCAAGATCACTGTGTTATTCAGCTCTTCAGAGGGGACCACACCCTTGGCTTCCAGCTTCTTGCAGGTGTATCCTGGAAGAACAAGATTTTGCAAACTAAAGGGATAAAAAAAAAAGCCTAGATTGTTCTCTTGAAAAGCCTATATTGTGCTGAAATATGGTCTGTCTAGTTACTGGAAAGAGAGGAAACCAAAGAACTGGCAGTGAAAGTAGAAAACTGAACTGCAAGCTGAAGAAGGAGAACATCCAACTAAACAGGATAAAACTCAAGAAGAGGATACAGATGTAGAACACGTTAAAAGTGTTACACTAAGTAGATGAACACAATCCTTGTGGGTTCCTTCCAGCTCAGGACAGTCTATGATTCTACGAGTCTATGCAAAGTATGAATTTAATTACTGTATCTCCTGCAATACAAGAAAGACATCAAGCTACTGGTGCTAATCCAGCGGAGGCTGGAGCAGCATGCGAGGGGAGGCTGAGAGGGCATCGATTCTTTAGCATTGAAAAAGGCCAAGAATGCAGGAGGATTTACTGCTGCCTCAAAATACTTTCTAAAAGGCTAGAGAGAATACAAAGCCAGGATTTTTTCAGCGGTGCATAATGTCAGGAAAGAGGCAACGGGCAGAAGTCAGAGAATGGGTAATTCTGACCAGGGATTAGGAAATATTCTTTACCATAAGGGTGGTAAAATATTGGAGGAGTGGCCCTGGGAGGCTGTGGCACTCTCAAGGCTGCTCCAGAAGAGACTGCATGTCCTTTCATTGACAGTGACCACGCTTAACAGATCACCAAGATACGAATGTCTATACTTGTAACAGTAAAATACACATATGTTTACAAGTATGATTGCAACTTTGGAACATAGAAGCAAAAATGGATCAACAAGTTATACATTATTTTGTCATGGAAAGTCCTATTTTTTAAAAAATGCACCATTTGTGTATCTTGAATCTAGTACATGGTGGAAACACTGCATATTTGTAAGATATGCAGTCATGTATCAAGCTGATGGAAAAGTTCTTTTATTACCAAGAAGTTGATCAGATAATTTTGGAAATGTATAACAAGTGTTTCTCATATTAAAGATGTGCATCTGTGAACACAGACTGTCAAAGAAAACAGAATATTTCAGTGAGTCTTTTCAGAAGAATGCCAGAAAATAGCATTTCAATATGCAGAGATATGGGAAGATATTAGTTTCCAGCCTTAGGATGATCACTGAGCTCAAAAGTTAACCAGATGCGACTATGACATTTCTCCATCTATTACTAATCAATCTCTAATCTTATATATAGGATCTAGTCATGTTTGTCTACAGCCCAAATTGAAGAAATTGGTGTGAATAAACTCACGTATAAAACCTGCCTGAGTGTGTGTGTGTGATGTATCTTCGATTCAAGCATGTGATCTTAATTATCCTGTCCCCTTACAGGTCTCCTACAGCTACAGGAATTTTTAACTTAGCTTTACAACCTATACTTCTCATTTTAATAATCAAGGTATTCCTGCTGATTGCTCAAATTGTGATGGTGATGAAAATCAAACACTTTTTATTAGCTGGTCTCCTAATGACAATGAAGAAACACAGGTCAATCAGACCTATACAGATTATTGCAATTCAAGAGAAAATAGGAAAGTGTGAATGCTTCCAAGATCTGATGGTCAGTCGTGATTCTGCAGTCACAGGAGGGTTTGCAACTCCTTGCTGAACTCTGCAATTCACAAACTATCCAAAGGGATCTTAAAGCCCAGTAAATGTGATTTTGCCATTAGTAAAAAGCAACAAGGTTAGTATTGACTTGACAATCTAGGATCTTAAGAATTCCCTGAGTTTGCCTGGGCCTGAGTAGATTTTAACTTGTTTCAGCTGTGACAGCAATTGTTGAGCTGTGAGGTGCTCTTGACCTGATTTGTTATTGTTTATAGGAACAACAAATGGTTATTCATTGTGGACTGAACTGCCTGTCGCTCTACAATAAGCTGCAGTTTAGAGTGCAGACACAGATGAGACAAATCAGTCATTTAATCACAGTAAGCTGATAGTGTTAAGAAAACATATAAAATTAAATCCAAGCAGACACCAGACTGAGGAGAAAGACATCCCCCTCCCATGAATATCACACTCCTGATGATGACTCATCGTAATACTCCCCCATTCCTTTCAAGAAATACTGAAGTGTCAATCTTAAGACTCAAAGGAGAACTGGAGGAGTAAGCACAACACTAGAGAAAAGGGAAATTTTTGTGTAGCAATTTTAACTCTATTTTTAATGAGGCTTTCCTGCATTTGTTAACTAATTTTGACTATTAGATCGTTTAAAATATTAATCTGACTAACAATAAATTCTTAGATTCATATACATTTTGCCCTTTAACAATACCTTTTTGCCAATGAGAAGACTTTGAGTGTAATACTACATCTTAACACTGCCGATATCTTTAAGGACCTGGAAACTGAAATAAACACTGTAAAGATCACAGAAGCTCACAAGCACTTTTGGCCAGTTGCAGTCTGCTTTCTCATGGACAAGCTGAATAAAATCAATTCAGTGAATTAGCTCTCACTCAAGGTTACCACTCAGGAAGAGGTCCGTGTGTTTGTGTGCCGCTGTTTTAATCTAGTGCTACCACTGGCTTACACCTTCCTTTCCCTCCTGTCACAGGCTTTTACTATTGTACTTCACAGGGCAGTGCAGTGAGCAAAACCCTCTGACAATGTGAGGCTGGCTATAAAGAGCCCATTTACATCGGTCTGTTTGAAAAGCTTACTTTCACAGCCCAGTTAACTCAGCTCTCCCAGTAGAGCATGAACCCTGCATGAGCTCCCATTTATGACTCCGTGCGTGTACCTATACACGTGGCCACACGGCCTGCAGAACAGTCTTTGCCTCATGATTTTCAGGCCCCATTGGAAGCCTTCCTGCTTTCCCCTCAGTAGGAGGAGACAGCTTTGCTGCTCACCTGCTCTGATGGACCCCTGGAAACTTGCTCCTCAGGTGATGGATCTCAGTCTGAAACACCTCCTACAAACTGAGTTCGCTCTCAGCCAGTCCAGGCTGCTTTCTCATTAAGGACAGAAGAGCACGATTTCACAGAGGTTGCTGTGGCTGGAGGAGCTGATTTTCTCACTCTCCACTATCCATCCTCATCTAAAACACCACGAGCTGCATCTACTTTCAAAGCAGATCTTCACGTCCCAAGTGTTGCTGCCGCATATTCTTCCTGGAATCAGATGAATGGAAAGAGCATTGTATAATGATCTCTGATTTAGCTTAAAGTGCCATCTTTTCCTTCACTGCATTTTGCCTGTGAGAAGTGTGCTGAGTCTTGTGCAGCTGTGTTCTTGCTCGTACTCAGCACAGAACTCTTCTAAGTTTTGCACCCATACCAAGAGTTTCCTTCTTCCTTTTGAAAAGAGTGATAAATGGGTACAGAGCAGAGGAGCCCAAAGCCTGCACAGATGTGAGTCAGGACTACGATGAAAATACTAACCTAATAAAAGAGGCTTCTTTGGCTTCCAGTGCATGTGCTGTGAGCCTAGAAAGCAAAATCCCAAATGGAAAAGGGAAAAGGAGGACAAAGAAATTCAGAATCAGCTGCTGAGCCTACTTGTTTGCAGAACACATATATCTACTGTACTGAATCATAAATCAGTCAAGCAGTAAAAACATAACCCAGGAGTGCAGCACAGGCTGGGATCTACCCAGCTGGGCAGCACCTCTGCAGAAAGGGATCTGGGGACCTGGTGGACAACAAGTCCAATACAAGTGACCAGTGTGCTGCTGCAGCAAAGAGAGCCAGCAGGACACCGGGTTGCATCAAAAAGGGCATCGCAAGCAGAGATAAAGAAGTTATTATCCCACTCTACTCAGCACTTGTCAGACCACACTTGTAATACTGTGTTCAGTTTTGGTCCCTGCTATTCAAAACCAGACGTGGACAGGCTGGAGAGGGTCCGAGAAGGGCCACAAAGACAATGACAGGAGTGGGAAGCCTAATATACAAAGAAAGGCTGAGAGAACCGGGCTAGTTCAGCCTTGAAGAAGGCTTGGGGGAGACCTTATCACCATGTTCCAGTATTTAAAGGGTGGGTACAAAGAAGGTGGAGACACCCTTTGTGCAAGGAGTCACATGGAAAAGACAAGGAGTAATGGGTACAAGTTACTCCTGGGGAGATTCAGATTGAACACAAGATGAAAAATTTTCACAATGAGAACAATCAGCCACTGCAATAATCTCCACAGGGAAGTGGTGGATTCCCCAACACTGGACACCTTTAAGATTCAGCTGGAGAGGATGTTGGGCCATCTTGTCTAGACCATGCTTTTGCCAAGAAAGGTAGGACCAGATGATCCTTGAGGTCCCTTCCAACCTGGTATTCTATGATTCGGTGAATTCCTACCCAGTCTCCTAAAGGTCATCTGGAAGTCACCTACAAACACCTTACATGAGGACATGCAAAATGGTTGACTCTAGCAAGACACCAAGGACCTTCTGCTCTGGTCACGACTGGATGCTTCGAATGCTCATCACAACACACAGCTGGGCTCTGCCTTTATTTGATATATTTCTCATTGCTGATTGAGCTGTGTAAACAAAACACAGTCCTGAGTCAGAAAAAAATGCACTATATTTAGTATCTAAAAATTAACTGGGGTTAAACCAATTGCCGTTGCCAGTCATGCCAACCTTTAGAGCAGATCTAGTATTAAATCACGGATGTCTATAGGGAGTTCCCTTGGAACATTTGATCAAATTACACTCTTAAAAGTAAGCTTCAAAAATGTCATCCTGGTGTAGGAGGAAAAGAAAGAAAATAAGGCAATGAAATTAATGGAAATTTGGAGAAATGAAATGTTGTCGCATGTATTTTGACAATGTAGACATCAGAAGGTTTGCCAGACAGATCAGCTTCAGATTTCAGATACAGCTTAAGCAATATTTGACTTGCACAAAATGAGCTAGTCTAAAGCAGAAGCTACTTGCTAGCCATTTGCTTGGCTTTGCCATCTTGAATTATTTTACAGGTTTATTTAATTATGACAGCTCTGGCCATGCTTCTCCCATGCTTGAGTTCCTTCCTCGGTCCTTGGGAAGAAACCTGGCATCTGACAACATCGTCTGTTTCTGGCTATAGGAGTGCTTTAAATAACAAGGTGGGCAGGCAGCAGCAGCAGCAAAGAGAAAGATGAGTTGAAGAAATGAGAATCTGCTGAAATAATCAGGTATAGATGGCAAGAGAAAAGAGAACTGAAATGCCTGAAGCGCTGGGACAGAGAAATCCCACTGCACCTATTGTTTAATTGTTACCTTGCTTTGCAAACAGTACAATTTAGGTGCCTTTCCTTCGCTGACATCTGCTGCTGCAACCCATTACCTTCAACAACGACCCATCAGGCAGAACTGGGCAGAACTGAGGGATCCGTTGGTTCTTTGGCACCTGCAGTCAGGAATAAAAGATTTCTCATTGTTTTTTTTTAAACTGTGTTTGCTGGAAAATGTTTGGTGGTTTTTGGTATTGTTCGGCATTTTACTTGTGAATGTGACAAATTTGACTGTGAAGCCTAAGAAACATTTTTATAGATTACTTTGAAACAGGCTCATACTTCAATATTGACGGTCTAGTTTCACACAACACGCTGTGACTTGATTTTGCATTATTATGATGATTTATTACAGCACCAAGTAATAGAGATTAGCGTACAGAGTTTAGGTTGGAGAATCTAAACACCCGTCCTCCTGTTTGATTTTCCTAAATCTCTTTCTGACCCAAACACCTAAATATCCTTAGTCTGATCGTGTTCCACACCTTGACCATATGGTCCTCAAACAGCAAACAGAATAATTCTAGGCAATTAAGGCACTTTTCCATATCCATATCATCTGCAGGTCTTTGGAGGTGCAAACAAAAACACTGGATGGGGAAGACTTGCTAATGCTGATAGTGCTTTAGATCACTTGATAATCTTTTTCCTGTGTTAGTTATCACTGAATGGAAATCAAATGCATGCGTGTTAGGACTAGGAACAGATGGCACTTCTGTTCTGTGAGGAAGAAATAGGGGCAAAGGGGCAGCAAAGTTGAACCTCCCCCCTTCCCTGTCTTACCAGGATTCATTGTGTTGCCCTCCTGTTACAGTTGGCTGTGACTCTTTCTTGTTATAAAGAGATGTCAGAAGTTAGAGAGAGACAGACGATAACCTTAAATCCTTTACTGCATTTTACCACGATTCTGAAAAAAAAAAAAAATAAAAAAATAAAAGCCAGCTGAGGGAGTTGGGAAATTTCAGTGAGGCATTACACAAAGGACTTGATACATTTGTTGACCTTTCTTCTTCCTCCACCCTTCTCCTCTAAGACGGATTTAGTACTAGTGGGTGCTTAGTGCTATGAGTGCTTTCTTAAAAATAATTTAGATGCTATTGTCTGTCTGCCACTTGGAAAACATAGCTGTTTCAATGAGCCCCTGCTGAAATGTTAAAAAAGACGGTTTATTGAAATGCCTCCAAAAATGCACCAAAATTTCATTCTTTCCTGTGTCGGCTGAAACCCGTCTTGTTCTTGCCTTTACAGTATTTTGTTTTATTTTTTTACTTGCACTATTGTATTCAGGGTCTTTTCATTCTTATCCCCTATTTTACAAATGGCATGTGTGGTATTAAGAGCTGAAGGCAGAGATGAGAGAAGTGTTTTGAACTGACTAATTAGCAGGCAAGAAATAAAGCTCTTGTAAGGTGGTCCCAGGGGTATCTTTGCCATGAACACTATTTGAAATGACATGTAATCTGGTACATTTCAAAGGCAAAACATTTCCTATTCTAAAGTATCTTCATGAGCCAGGGCTGGTGTACCTGCTTCCGTAGAATAATAAACTCCACCGGGGACAAGGAAACTCCTTCGCTATCCCCTCAAAATTCCTGTTCTTTTTCAAAGGGGCAATTGCAGCTAACAGTTTATTTCTGTCCTATCTTTTGCTGCTCTGACAGCTTATAACTCAGTGCTCGCTGCTAATACATAGCTGAATGCACTTCTGACTTAAATACCAAGTAACAGAACACAGCACATGCCTATACAAAGCCATAAATAATGGCTCCCTTTTTGGTTTTTATAACAGTGGAAAATTTAGATCTGGTTCTTACAGACTTCTAAAATTTTAAGCATTTCACATATATCTTTGATCTGCCAATTTCTTGATAGAAACTGTTCCTTTTCTAGAGAAATCTGAGTTCAACAGACCTTGGAATATTGTATTAATGCTCTTTCTCAGCGCAATTCAGTGTTTCCAGCCTTGTTATACTAAGAGGTTTACACACAAAATTCCACATTTAATTTGTGAAGGCAGATACTTCAGAAGAGGCTTAGGTTTAGAATTTTGACCATATTTTGGTGAAGGCTTATCTGGTCTTGCAAGCTGACACACTTCATCATCATCATTTGTGAATGGATTCACATATTACAAGGAATGCTTCTACATGTGCCTGATTCAAGCTTATGATACCCAGATTCTGCATTGCATGGTATTAAAAGCTTTAAAAATGTTTTAAATGGAGAATTTGGCCACAAAGACAATCCAAAGCTTTGTCAAAATAAACAGACAAATACTGCAAATCTTTTCTATTAATTTCACAGCTGTTCTGTCCTAAAGCTTTTAGTTATAAAAAAACCCCTGATGCTTTACGTTCTCTCTGAACTTACATTGACCACTGTTTCAACAGCTACTTGATTTTCTCTCTAACTCTGCATTAAGAGAAATCAGAGCACAGCGTGTCTATAATAATGAGCCTACACACTGGTTTTTAAAAATCAAAAACTTTAGTTACATTGATTTTCAAACTCCATATGCTTGTGCTCAAATATCCCGGCTCTACATAGTATTTTCTCAAGCGTGGACAATGATGAATGAATTTTGGTACCTGAACAAGAGATACTGAAGGTTCCTGGAAAGGCGAAGCAGAAGCAATGGAGTTGGAATGTCCGTAAAGGAGATATTTCTGAAAGAATGAAAAGCAAAAAGTTCTCTCCTGAACCTGATAATGATGTGAGACAGCAGATCATCCGGGATGACTTGTGCTGTCAGTTTGCATTACCAGCCTCAGCCCTCTGAAGGACGGATTTTTGCACCGTGAGTGACCCTAACGTGTGTTGTACTTGGATCTCTACCAAATAGAAGTCATGATAAAATATTATGCCCATAGATAGATCTAACACCTTAACTGTTGTTTTCCCCAAGGCTCTGTCAACTGTAACTCTTAATTTATAGGAACTTTGCCCGAATGTAACTTGGAATAAAATGTGTCCGGTGTTCACAAAAACTTTCAAAGAACGTAGGGTCTGGCCCCAACAGAGTTTATCACCTGGACTTGTCCCCTTATTGATTCTGGACCATTAGATTAGCCTGGACCAGACCCTATTACTGACCATTGTAAGAAAACACAGCATTTACCATGAAATAGAAGAAATTTATATCAAATTAGTTAGCAATACCACAAGTCTTACATATTCTAAGTGCCACAATCAGAAAAATGACGAGTCCTTCCCATTACTGCCCAGTGCAGTCACACATTAACGCGCAGAAGGCATTACACCTGGAACACACGTTGTCTGATGAAAGTCACAGTGCTTGACTGAGACAGCTGCCTGGGCGAACGCTGGCTGCTTTCGGAAATAAGAGGTAGCTGTCTGCTCTTCTGCATTTTACCAGCGCAAGTCATCACCCTTGCGTAAGCACACCCGAGCAACAGATTTGACCTGACTGCCTCAATATGCTGAAGCCTTGCTAACCCTCCTAGTGCCAGCGTTAAGGACGTCTGTTTAGCCCCTTGCATTGCCTGTGTATAAGAATGTTACTTCAAAGGAGACAATAATTTCATTTCTTATTTTCTCTTTAGGTACATTTCTAACATATCCAATCCCATGCGCACTGAAATATTTATACAGGCAGCAGGTAGGCAATCCATTAACAGGAATCAATTGTTCCACATCCGGGTTGCTTTTGTATTTTGGCAATATTCTATAACTAGCCAGAAAGCAATACAATATCCTAGCTCAGCTGATTTATTTAAACTATATTTTTGAGGGCTGTTTTTTTTTTTTTTTTAGTGACTCATGCGACATGGTGCCATTTAAACACCATGTGTAGAACATGTTTCTTAGAACACTTCATCATTTGGCTCAAAGTAGTACAGTATATTGTTCTGTTTAGAGAACAAGTTTGAATTTATCATTGACTCAGGAGAACTTCACAATGTATCGTTGGGTCAAGGACAGGAAGCTGTAGCAGAAATAGCTATGGAAAAAGCATCAAAAGAAGGCCACTGGGTTATACTTCAAGTAAGTCAAAGCTCTTCATTACATCAGTGCTGCATTGCAGTGTTAAAAACTGAGGCTTTTCAAAATAACACGTGCCTAGATAAAAGAGTACTAAATAGTGATTTAAAACTTCCTTTGTCTTCACCACAAGGGAAGCACATAACTTCATCTGTATATGCAAGTATCACTAAATACCACATAAAATATGAATTGTGACTATTTTGTGTGCAGGGAGTCAACTAACATATTTTCCCAAGCACATGATATCTGATTTACTAATTTATTATCCATTAAAAAAAAAATCCTTTACTAAATAAATGTGTGGCAAAAAGAATTGTTACAGTGTATAATCAGATGAATAGATACAAACAGGGAAGATTGCTGTCATTATGCAGTATATTGTGCTAAACAGATGCATACGATTTTTTTCAAATATTGTGCAATATCAAACTGCTTCCTTATGTCTGGCTTTTTCTTGTATCAATAAAATGTTTCATATTTCAAATCAATAGCTCCCTGGGAGGCCTATTTTTTCCTCCCTTCTCCCCCCCTCCCTCCCCATCTTTGAATATTTATTTTGCAGGAAAGTGGCTTGACACATTAGAGAAATTACTGAAGAAACCCAGGGATGGAAGTCAGCAGGGTGATCGTTTCTGAATGTGGGGAACCTGCCCCTTATAGTAAAGAATATCTCATTCCAGGGGGAATTTGGGAAACCTCCTATTAAAATAACAGACAAGCCACTACCTGAAATGCTGCCCGATCACCACGCTGCACGGGATAAATTTGACCAGGCAAGTCAAACACCACAGAAATAAAACTTTTAAAATATGACTATTAAAATTCTCATTTTAAAGCCACTTGAAAGGGTGAGATCACTAAAAAGCTTTGCAGGCTATGCAGCAATAAAGCAGAATGCATTTCATTTCTTAAAGACCTGTTCATGTATCCTGGAGTGAAACAACCGCACGTTTATCACCAAAAAAAAATCAAACAAGAAATTACTTCCTATCGTTTTAAAGCATCAAGTACAGCTTCTGGTTAAAAACACGTCTGCATGCACGTGAAACAAATCTACAGTCACTACAGTAATTACCATAGTTCAGAGTAAGAAATTCATTTTGGTTTAGTCTAGCTTAGTTTGATTTTTCTCCAAATGTGAGACCATGCTTTTTTGTGCCCCTGGACTATTTTTTACATATTCTGAGCATGTTGTGCACTGAAATGAGGTTTTTCAGCTGAGCTACATCAGTGAGGTTCACTATGCCCATTTATACCGCTAAAGATTTGGTCCAAAATGTTTGGATCCCACGTAAGAGGAAAGCATGCTTTGGCTGCTGGGATATTGTATTTTCCTTCGTCCTTTTTAATCTTTGTTTTTGTTACTGACGCTCCAAAGGCACACACAAATACAGGTGTATACAGGTAGCACTGACACAACACGAGCAACGCCACAGTCGAAGAAATCGAGCATCCCTTTGGAATAAGGATCCGTAAAGACAGAACCTCGCCCTGCACGCGAAAACCTCGCCAATTACGAAACCCCCACATTGCTTTTCAACTGTCATTTAAACAGGATTTTCTAAAAAACCCCGAAAAGTGTAAAAATCACAAAGGCTTTTCCTCTTTTCCTCTCATTTAAGAGTAAAGGTTCGAGCACTAACCAGGGGGAACCGCCAGCCCCCGCCCGGGGGGGGAGGAACGTCAGACGCACAAACAAAGCCGCCGCGGCGGGCACACAACGTTTGCCACCAACTTCTGCCGGCGGCTCGCTCCGCCGGGACCGCTCCCGCCTGCGCCTGCCCCGGGACCGGGCTCTGCCCTGGAGGTCGCAAGCCCTTGGCTGCCCCGCAGCAGCGCCGCCAGCCCGCGGTCCCCGCGGGGCGCCCGAGGCAGCGGCCCGGCCCGGCCCCGTCCCGTGGGGGCGGCGGCGGCGGCCGCGCGGAGCCCGCCGCGCTGGGCAGGGGAGCGGAGCGGTCGGAGCCGCGCGTTCCCGGAGCCAGAGCGCCCCCTGCCGGCAGCCGGCGCGGCCGAGGCGCGGGCGGGCGCCGCCCGTTGCGGGCGCCGAGGCTGGGGAGGTCGGGGGGGGCGGGGGTCCGGCCGCCCCCGCCGCTCCGCTGCCGCCGCAGTGCTGGGGCTGCCCCAGGCGGGAGGACGCCCCGAGGCGGGGCGTGTGCGCGCCGCGCTTGGCCCCGGCCGCTGTGATAGAGTCGTTTTGCTCTCGCAAACGTTTGTGTTAACGCCGGGGAGAGGGCGTACGAGGTCCCCCGCGCTGGCTCGCACCCCCAGCACCACCCCGCGCCCGCGGGGAGAATTCCCAGCCGCCCCCAGTGGCGGAGGCTCGGGGTGCGCTGGAAGCGCTGCCGTTACCCACAGCAGCCCTTGGCGGGGCCGGGCCCGCGCGCTGCGCTGCCGCGGGGCTCGGTGGGGCGCGCGGGGCTGTGGCGGAGCCGAGCAGGCACTGCCTGGCTCGCTTCCCTACTCTTAATGAATTACCCCTTCAGTAGCCCGAGCTGCTCAGTAACTCGGCCCCTGGCTCCCTGCAGCCGTGACCTCTGAGCCCTCCCCGGAGCGCGGGGCCAGCGGGGCCGCGGCCGAGCGGCGATGCCCCTAGCGCCCGCGGGCGGTGAAACTGTTGTGGCAAGAGGGAAGCAAAATTCCCGGTGCCTTCCACCTCCGTGGGGCGCTTGGCGGTCGTCCCTGCCCGCAGCAGCGGCCGCGCGGCCCCTGGCTGCCCTCGGCGCTCTGTGGGGTGGAGGTGGGAGCCCGGCGGCACCTGTGCCTCCGCTGCTGCCGAGAGAGGAGACCGACACCCGCCTCCTCACCTGAGAACGCGTTTCCCGCCGCCTCCTCCCCTCAGCCCCGAGCGGGGCAGGTGTGGAACGCTGCCGGTGCCACCTGCGGGGGCTCCGCGCCCACCCTGGGCACGGCAAGGGAGGGAGGCGGGAGCGAACCAGGCCCTGCACGGCCGGGGCAGCAGAGCGGGGGCTCCCACCGTCCCCCTCCCGGGGCGCGGGGTCCCCCCGCTGCGGGAGGAAGGAGCAGCGTCTGAGGAGGGAAGGGGAACAAAAGGACGAGATCAGAAAAAGGAATAAAAGAAGGCACAGTAAAAAACACAAGAGGAAGATTTTTCCCGGGGGGGAAGGGCCATTTAGAGGAGCTTTTTCCCCCTAAATTTCTACAGAAATTCTGACAACACGTGTGCTCGTTTCCCCTTTCCCATCCCACACAAACCTGTTGTTATTTTACTTTCGTTATTTCGCTTTGCTGCATCAGAAATGCTGAATCATAAAATGGGGGTTAGTGAAAATGATATTTGTCGTACAGGTATGAGCCCCACATTATTTTAAAGATCCCTGCCCTACTGCTGTTATTATTATTATCATCACCATCATGCATCTTGGCAGGTTGAAAGGTATCTCAGAACAGTAAGAATTCAGCAGTAATTTAACATCCCACAGCAGTACTTTAAAAGCATCAAATAACATTTTGAATTTTAAGTCAGTACGAGTGTAAATAGATGGATGTACTCCCACATGTCTGTTGTTTTTAAACTTGTGATGATACTAAAATATTTGCCTAACAGCTTTGAGTTGCAGCAGAATTTCAGCTCATATATACACATGCGTGTGATATTGAATTAAACCATTTGTCATTCTTTTCCATAAAAGACACAATTTGGCTCTCAGCAAACCATTTGAAATAGAAATTATGATGATGATACCAGAGCTCCGTTTTATTTTATGGTAGTGTATTGATTGTCAAATAGACAATACATGTATTTTTGTAATAGTCTAAAGGAATATATTCTGCCTTTTTATTTTTACAGTCCTCATGCTATTACTAGCTTTCATTTCAATAAAGGATGGCATTTTTCAGAGATGCTACCACGAATTGCTTCATTTAATAAGTTGCTACACAGAATAATAATGTTACTCCAGAGAGCAGCACTTTGTAATCTGGAAGAAATAACATTTTTCTTTTAAAATATTTCTACCTCTTTATTTTTAAATTAAAATTATCTTTCTGCTGTTTTTTAACTGAAGAATAATCAGATTATTAGATTTTTTTTTTCCTTGCAAGCATCGGAACTTGGATGTGACATAAAGAGTCTAATTAAAATGGGGAACAAATTAGATTAATTTTCGTGGATATAAAAGTGTTATAAAACCCTTGTTCTCAAAAATGACTCCATAACAGAACAATTTCATTTATGCCTAAGCAGGTTCCTTATTCTGTGTAGCAAGGATAGCCACGAGTGTCTTGGTGACAGGGTTTTTATTATTTCTTTGACAGTTTGATAGGAAGTCAGTGCTTGCTTCTGGGTTTGCAGTCTCTTCAAACCTGGATTATGAAGGTTACCATGAAAATATGGATGAAATGCTACCTCCTAAAAGGAGAGGCTGTTACGGCCTGCACCCCAATGTGGAGATTGCTTTTGTAATAATAACTGCAGACAATGTGCTCCATATGCTATTAGAGCTGCAATTCAAATACTCAGGCACTGGGGAAGGAGTCTCCCAAGCTGTGGAAGACAAGGTCAGTCAAAAGATAGAGCAGGCTGCAAATTTGTCACAGGATGGTGTGATGTCTCTGGTTTTATGGCTTTTTTTTTTTTTTTCTCCTATGGCCACTAATTTCAACAGAATTAATAATTTCATATCTGTTATTTACAGAGATTCAATCTGAAATTTGTAACACGGGATCTCTAGTATGCATGACACATAAATATATCCTTTTTTTTGCATCACACAAAAAAAAGATTTTGCTGGAGTGTTAAAATATATTTAAAGGTTTGGGCCATTTAGGATCCTTTGCCGGGTTGCAAAATGCCATTATTTGAAATCTACAAGGCACAATTTGCTTTTCTTCCTAACAGCATGAAATGTTGCTGCACAGGTCTTCCACTCCTTCTCCATTTCACAGCATAAATCCTCCATATCCTTCATACTATGACATAAAAGCAGTAGAACTGCTTTCGTTGCATAAAGTTAAGATACACAAAGTTTGCAATTTCTTTTACAATATCTCAGAAGTGGGTGCACAAGATGCTTCATGACTACACAAATGGTGATACATATAGGAAAAACAATTGCAGAAGAAACTAAGATCAGATGGTTTATCCAAACACCAGCAGAATGCTCCTCACACACACTGATTTGTTTTCCAGAACATGAGAAACTGGATCTTATATGAGGTAAGGCATTCCCTTCAAGAACTTCATTTAGGTCTGAAGATATGTGTGCTGTGCTTTACTAATCTCAGGGGACGCGCAGGTTTAAGGACAGCACCAGTGTAGGTGCCTGTAACAGGCAGTTGTGAATGACACTTGCAGTGCTTTTTTCTGATTTCATTGATTAAAAAATTGTGCTTTCATAAACTGCCTATTCCAAACATGAAACTCATCTCCATGTATCAAATGATTTGTTTTAGTTTGAGTGAAAAGATATTACCGTGAGACTGCTCAGGATGTTGAAATCCTCTCTCTGGATACTGGGAAGCAAAATGCAAGGCCTCTGGTTCCAGTGTAACCCCCATTTCAGTGCAGACCTGGCAGTAAGATAGGGACATTCTTCCCTTCTTCTGCCACTGCAGAAATTTGGCTTCTGTGCTGCAAGTGCTGGCAGATGTTGTTGGGTACAGTGCGTGTTCACGTGCGCTTTGGGCAATCCATAGGAGAGAAGAGAGGCAGCCGTTCGATACCTCAGGGGCCCTCTGATGCCAAAACCCAGCTCTTACTTCATATAGGTCCCTACTGGAGAAGGCATATGGTTCAGATCATGTTAAACAATCCCTGTGTTCTGAGACATCGGTGTGTGGCGTTTGACCATGGTGAGGACACGGCCGTTAACGGCGCATAAAGGTCAAGTAGCAGTACCACCCAAGTCCTGCTCTCGCTGTGCACCGAGTAAGTGCAGTGAAGCGAAGTCAAAAGGGCCTCAGGAACTCATCACACCTCTTTGGTGTTTTTTTTTTTTCTTGTAATAATATGTCTCTCAATGCCCAAAAAGTGCTGAATAGTAACTTGCAATGTTCTTAACCGTGCAGGGCCAAATTTTCATAATATCTAGCAACCTCAAACAGCGATGTACCTGCTGCAGTAACATTTAATATACGTTCAAATCATGGAACTGGGCAACCAAGTAGCTTCTTAGGCATCACTAGCAATTTACACAGACAATTGTGGTATATGCCTGCACAGCTGTAGTTAATATATACCACTCCCAGACTAGGTACTGAAAATCTAATTCATAGAGCTAGTTTTTTAAAGGAACCTCCTATTTCACCACCTAAAATTACTTTCCTTTCGATCTTTAATTCAGTGTAACAAAACATAGGCACTCAAATAGCCATTAGTGCAAGCAAGCCAGTAGAATGGTAGCTTGATTGCGTGTACAATTTTCTGTGGGATATCTGAAAGCAAGTTAGTAATTTGGCCCTTTATCATTTTCTCCCTATACATATGCGTAGGTGGGTGCTTCTGTGCCTATGTATGTGAATTACTATATCATATAATTACTTAATGCAATTAGAGTGAATTTAGGAAATACAGAAACCCCAGAGCCTACACTCTTGTTTTTCTGACCATTTCCCCTTTTTAAAATATAAATGACTCACTGAGAGCCAAGATATTCTTTACACTTGACGATTTAGCTACCTTATGTGTTTTTACTGGGGGAAAAAAAGCCCTCTATCATTTATCATGTCATCTTATCACAGTCTCTTTGTGAGACGCAAATAGCACACTAATGTTTTCTTTTGTTAGGGTGAGTTGGCAATCTCCTCCGAGATGGAGCAACTACAGACAGCTCTTTTTTTTGATAATCTTCCTGACACTTGGATGAGACTGGCTTATCCATCAACATACAGTTGCTCAGTGGTAAGTCGCATGCCAACAGTCAATCAGTATGGATGGCGCTTCTTGTCCATCATAAAAATAGAATAGAAACTAAAGAAATTTTTTGGCAAATATCTTACCTTCTTATGTAACTCAGAATAGCTTTTTATCATAAACCGATATTACCAGTGTTATGAAAAGCAGAAAGAGCCTTGCAGTTACCTTGCCAGTTACTGCAGACTTTGAAAGATTTCTCTAAAATTTGCATTCCCACTTCTTCCTTGCTTGCTTGCTTTTTGTTCCAGCTGTGTGTGCTGATCAAATAGGTTTGGCAAGTACCATAGCACATAATATCTCCTACTCAGAAGACTAAGCTTGATTTCTTGTGCTTTTTTGGGATCAGAATTTAGAACAACGGAAGGGTATCACTCTGACCTCAAGGGCAAAAGGGTCACCAGAAACAATTAACAAAGTAGCCTGCATTAAATACTCTGAGAAAAGTATTGGAGCGAGTAGTGGGGCAAAGATGTTTCTGTTCATCTTAATCGAACTCATTTTAAGACGTGTTCATCAACCTGCTTTCCATGGCTGTCTTGTAATACCAAAAGTGACATGAAGAACAAAAAATGAAAAGCCATCCGATGCTGGCAAATGATTTATTTGCTGACATACATTCAGCTGTCCTTGGGAGCCTCCTGAGTAAGGCAAAGAGCCACTGGCTGATGGAGCTAACCAGGAGAGCTAACCAAAGTACAGAAAAGCTCTGCGTAGTGCAAAGACAGGCAGTGCTGGAAGGCAAAGCAAGCCCACACTGCTGAGTTTGGTTCAGACTTCTGAGAGATCAAGAGAGGAAGAAGAAATCTTGTTCAGCAGAGGAGACGTTGAAAGAAGCACCAGAGGTACATTGTGGTACATTGATCAATCAGAGCTTTAAGGAATTAAATGCTCTTTTAGCTTCCCTTGATGGAAGACTAAAGCACCATAGAGATACTGTGATGTCTGTGATAAATATATGTCCTGAAGACAGAAAGCGTTGCCTAGGGGATATAATGCAGTAATGCTAAATTACAAGCTGTTTTCCTGAAGGACAACACAGCTGCTTTCTTTAAAAAAATGTATGGGGGAGTCAAGCTGGACCTTATATTCATGTTTAGAAAAAAGAGGGTAAAAAGTACCCGCTGATTATATAAAAGCTGTCTTGCAAGACTAGTAGGATTTGAGGTCACAGATTATCTTTTGCCATCAGGTGCAAAATGCAGTGAGTCACTAGAGAGTAAAAACATTGCCAGGAGTTGCTGCGTTATGCAGCTGGGCTCCAAGACAGCCTCCCTGCTGGAAGAGAGCGTGTAAGGGGAGGGACTGGGGAGCAGGTGGAAGGGACGTCTGTCATGAGCACCAGAGAAGTTACACAGGGCTGTGACTAGTGGAGTGGCCAGTTCTGCTTGGCCCTCAGTCCATTGTGTCTGGGGAAATGGAAAAAAACACACACAAAACAAAACCAAAAACAACCCAGAGAAACAAAACTTGAATCACTGTCACATCTAAAAAGCCCGTAGTAATTGTTGTCAGTAGCAGGACTGTAAGCTTCCTGCAAGGAAGGATGTCCTCTCTCTATCACCCTGCTATGCACGCTGCAAAGCACAAGAAGGCCTCGGTCAGCCTGATAGTTTTATCCTCTCTGTTTTTTTAAATCCCTCATGTCACCATCTGAGACATCAGATAAAAACCTTTGATTTCTAAGCTGATGACATTTCAAAGTGAGGCAAGGTGGGGTGAGGAGGTGAAGGGATAAAATCTGAATACATGCACAATTTAAGCATCGTGGGCTCAGCAAATGTGTCAGAAACGGCAAATGCGAGTGATTAAATGAAGGAGGTGATGTCAGATCACCTAATAATCTCAGATCTTCAGTTTGTCTTCAGGATCCCTTTCTACATCTCTGAAATGAATTCTGTTAATGCTTCCCTTTATAAGCTGGCCCTGTGTGTCACCTAGTGTTTCACATTTCTGTGTAGGAGTCGCCTCTTGCCCCTGAGCCAGCAGTCTCCTGTCTCTGGGTTAGAGACAGTCAACTATCCCCAGGGCAGATGATGTGTCTGGAATTTCTTAATAGCAGCTTGTTAGGAAGCAAGAAGCAACACTGAACAGTGCCAAAAAAAAAGAAGACCTCAGCTAGAAAGGTGGGGATGCGACACCAGTGATGTTAAATGGGGTAAAAGGAAAAAAACCAAGCTGATGCTCTTTTTCAGGCCACAGAAATGTAGGGAAAAATTCAACAGATGCAAAAAAATAGTGTGGATGGATGAGAAAGTTTGGAAGCCTGTGTCACAGGCCGTTCAGCTTTCTAGAACTCTGCAAAAGACCAACAGTGGGACATCTTCACAGAGGCAAATACGTTTATTTTCTGGGCTGTGGCTGCACTGGCAGGCAACGGCTGGAGCAGGCCGAGGTAGCAGCTATGCGGGAGGATTTGAAAGGAGAATTACATGCAGTGGAGATGAAGTGCAGAGGCTTGCAAGGAGTGGAGGGTACTGGGGAGGAAGTCACACAACATAGGAGCTGCCAGAAGAGGGGATGCTCGTTCCCCCTTTGGGAGATATTCATAATACACAGATGCAGGCTTAGAAACTATTCATGAAAGCTCAGGGTTATGGCACTGACTCCCTTGTACGCTGCAAAAACACATGCTTGAAAGGAAAAGGCCTTCAGGGTAGGAGGGTTTATTATTTGGGGTTTTTAACTGACAGAATCTGCTGCTGACTTGTAAGGTGGGGAGGTATTAACTCCTGAGAAGGAGGAACAAAAGGCAGAGATTGCAATCCCACGAGAAAAGGCAAGGAGCATTCCAAGTAGAGGTGGGCTGGTCCGGAGGGGGGGTTAAGGATATTCACTGAGTGCTCTGAGATGAAACATGCTGTGTGTTCGCAAAGGTGCCTGTCAGTCAAGTGGGGGAGCAACATTATGACAACCTCTCTTCCAGGAGCAGCAAAGACCAAGACGTTTTTCCTTGCAAAGCCAGCCAAGAAATTACTGAAATGATTGTTTTAACAGCCAAAGCTAACTGGGAGAGAACAAAAGAACTCCAGATGCATGTACACACACATCCATCCATCTGTCCGTGGCCTCCAATGGCCTCCGATGAGCCAACCTCCGCTTAAAGAAAGCCTCTGATGTAAAACTTGGAATTATTTAGGTTTCAGGGAGGAATGTGAAATTGGTGTAACTTGCATGAAAATTTCTGAGAGTACTGTGAAATCTGATGCACACAGAATAGTAGAAAAGAGGTTAGATTTCTTCTGAAGGAGCCACTCTTGTTTCCTGAGTACCCACTTTGCCAACTTACTGGGTACCTCTTGAAACGTGGCTGCTGCTGTGGCTCCTTGAGACAGATGGGTTCAACTTCCATCGGGGCTGTTCTGAAAGCCCCAAAACACACAATATTGCTGCACTAGCTGCTATTTGCTTGTCAGTACTTAATTAACAAATACAAATGCAGAGCTGTGCTGAAATAAAAAAAGATACTTGGGTATGGAAAAAACTTAATTTGAGGAAGTTGCTTGTTAAACAGGGAGGAATTTGTTGTTCAGCTGCACTCAAAACACAAGAAAGGGAAAAAACATTAATGTGTGCCAGGGCAAAAGTACTACTGTCTTGGCAAGAAAAAGAAACATTTGCAAGCTTCTGAGTTGGTACTTGAACAATGGGGAAGAAAATGAACTAGAAAAACTCCCTGATGGGCTGCTGAGAAGAATCCTTCTCCCCTCCTGATGTTTGTCTTTTCTTACACCCAGATAAGATGGACTGACGGTAAAACAAATAATATCTGACAGACAAGTTACACAAAAAACACGGTATCAAGAACAGCATTCAAAATGGGCGGAACTCCTTGAATTCAAATGCAATCAGAAATGCTGCAAAAATATAGCCAACTGCCACCACTCTTTCCTACCAGAAGATGTTAGGTACTGACAACAGCTCTTATCAGCTTTTCCACACAGTTTCTATCCCAGTATAGGCTGATACAAAGTAAGAGACCAAACCAAAACACCAAAATTAAACCAAGTCCTGAACCCCAGGCTGTAGATCAAGATGAGAAGAAACCTTAGGTCTGTCACACATGTGAAGCAGCAGGTTTTCCAGTGTTTGCTGTGGTAATTTTCCCTGCAGCTGTGATCATAGCAAATTACCCCTAATCCTTCATCAGAAATCTGCCCTTGTTCAGTTTTGTCCCAGCTTTGTAGTCGTCAGCTTTTTAAATTGCCATCAAAGTTTTAGAGCTTTCTTCACATATTCAGATGAGGGTCAAAACTTCCCATTACTAACTTACTAATTTGTGTTTCCTTTTAATCCTTCTCCTACACAAAACAAATATTTAAATATTGCTTGTGACAAATATTTTAAACCACATATACTGAGCTTAGGGCTGGTTGGAGGGTTGAGCTGCAATTGTCTGGTGTTTAAAAGACAGGTGGATGAGTTTCTTAGGAACGTGGTTTAGTAAGGGGACAGGTACAGCTGGACTCAATCTCAGAGGTCTTTTCCAGCCAGATAATTCTATGTTTGAAGTCTTGGAGCTTCACGTTAACGGATCCTTCCTAGCATGGCAGGTGCCAGGTCAGAGTGCGTGTGCTCACACACAGCATCCCACATACACAGCGCATCTACGTCCTTCCCAGCACCTGTGAGTACTGATCTTGCTTCTAAACACTTTTAAAGCAAGCGCACCCTGTTCGAATCCTCAGTGTTCCAGTGTTTGCTAGGCAGTACATTCTATTAGCCAACACCTTCACTGCAGGTTAAAATTCTCAGACACAGATCATACAACGCGCTGAGAAGTACTGGCTGGGGAAAAAAAAAAGCCTGTCATACGTACCAGAACTACTGATAATGTGCAGCATATCACACCCAGCAAAAACGACTGATATCAAAGCTAAACAGGAATTATTTCAATGGTTGAGGCAAGTAGAATAAAATATGTATTTTAACTAAATCAGATTTTAGGAATACAAGGCACAGGTTAAGCCTTTATAAATATGTTCACAGAGTACATTAGACACCAGCCCGCCTACGCAAAATGAATGCAGCACACACTCTGATGTGTTACACAGGTAGGATAAATGAGGGAACTCAGTTCTCTGTTTGATCTGGTTCTGCTCTGTAATTCAGAGATACTGGAGATGGGTGGTGAGTTTCTCATTGATCCCCAAAGAACCAATACTGTTGAATCCTGTGAAATGTAAGCTTTGTAGAGGATTGGAGGCTATGCACGAAGGGCACTGTAGCTTTAGGGGCATATTCTCTTCTCAGGAATGTGTGTAACTGGCATTCACAAAAGTCATACACATCCTGGGGAAACTAGACCCTGCAGCTTAACAATAGTAAAAATGCATACCTGGCTCCACAGGAAATTACAGCACTCATTGCTACAGCTGCATCCAGTTATCAAAGGATAGATAATAAATTAACCTGGAAATAAATGTCTTGAGAATTTTAAAACAATGCTAAATTTGTCACACATTAACATTTAAAAATGCAGCAAAGCAGTCAGAGCATCAACCCAAGTCTAAGATATTTTAGATAGAAAATACGGGGCTAGCACATAGATGTGGGAGTAATCAATTCCAGGGTTTTTTTTCTCCTCATTCTTTCCAGCTTTTTAAACCACTTACACCAGTCCTTGCTTCTCTGAACTGTATTTTGCATATGGTGGAGGTGTTAATGCACAGTTCCTGCACAATGGGCTTGTAAATTTTAGTTAGTGAAAGCTTTTAAAGGCACAATGAAATCCTCAGATGAAAGGCAACAAAGAAATGCAAAGTATTATTATAGCCTAGCCTAAGTTTTACCGAGAGCATTCTTATACACGATGGACATAGCGTAAATATGTATTATGGATGATAACCTCTCTGTAAAGGATAATTCCCACTCCTGAGGCTGCCAGAGGCAAGGGGTGGTGGTCTTATAAGATTTAATAAAGTCTCATAATGTTTTCATCCTATTCGTACCCCTGGGAGCTAGAAGAGGACCCCTGTATACATTCTGAATCCTTAATGAATAGCATGGCCATCCCAGCGTATTGTGAACACAATAAAACCACGAGCGCTGCAGACCAAGATAGTTGAGTGAACACTTAAAGGCAGAGGCAAATATAGGAAGCAGAGTGAATGCTGCCGTTCCAATCACAGCGGTGTGGCACGGAGCAAGTTTACAGCGTGTTTGTGTGCTGCCTGTGGAAGAGGTAAGCAAAGGGACAGACATCAGCCTGAGAATTCTTGGTAAAATCCAACTAATAGTTTGTGCATGGTAACAAAAAGAAGCAATTAAGCCAGTCTGTATTTTGCAAAGGTGAGAAAGACACAGTTGGCAACGGATGCAGCCGACAGCTCCAGTAACCCATTTGGAAAAGATTTAGCACCAAAATAAATGTACAACAGCTTACCAGGCTGAGAGAGGATGGGATCTGCTGGTCTGAAAAATGGTTTGATCTGTTACCACAGGAGTGAAGTCTTCAGTTTGAAAAATATTATTCTGCTGCCTGGGTCTGCAAGAGGTAACACTGTTCTAAAGGCTGCAGCCTTCTGATCAGCTGCCCTGTTTCACTGATCACAGTCTAAGTGATCTGTAGCCGCCTTCTTTTTCTGTCTCTGTTCAGAGAAAAGAATGCAGATACGTTTTGGTTACTATTTGCACGTTTTTCTTCATACTTTACTCTTCTGATTTCACCTTGCACATTCTTAAGTTCAGGAAAATGCTAAAAAGAAATTTTTTAAATCGGCACCTAATATTTTCAAAGTAATAGCAGGCACCTCACGCATACATCTCATGTTCCACCCTTTTGGTAAATGTATTCCGACGCTCTTACCTGCTTTAAAAGGACTGGCATGTTGAACTAGCTGGCCTTTTCCACTGCGATAGCTTTTCATGTTATATTCTGCTGCTCCAATTTCTGAAATTTCCCTGCATTTTGCAAGACAAAATGCATAAGTTTAAAGTCTCATAATGTTTATGTGACACAATCTTACCGCTAAGTATAGTATTACTGACAGATTAGTTTAATGCAATAGCATAATGTAATTTAATTATAGTAATATTGCACAGCAACAATCTTGTTACTTATGTCAGATCGTGAGACGTTCTCTCTTAAAACCTTCATCATTATTATTTAGTTTTTAGATTTAGTTCCACAGTATTACCCCCTCCACACACATTAAATTAATTTAATGGGTGTAGAAGAAGAAACACTAGGTAAATTGCTCCCATTTTGCCACTGTAAGGTTCCATAAGAATTCATAATACTAACCATAAACCTATTTTGCATCATGAAACAATAGTCAGCCAACCTGGGGGAAAGCTTGCAGCCCTTTAGGTTTAAGTCCTCAGACCCGCACGCTGCAGGTTAAAAAAAACAAGCCCAAGCAAAACAAAAAAGATCATGCCACCAAGTCTATCTTTTATATTTACCTGAGAGCTTTTATTGTAGATTAATCCGAATTCCTGTGCCAGCCATGAACTACTTCTACATTCATGTCAACTGTTGTAGTTCAAGGCTCCAGCTTTTTCTGCCCACAGCTTGCACTGATTTCAGCTGTGTCTGGCTGCAATTCTGAAAATCCAACCTACACCAGCTCCTGTTTCTAAAGTGTTTTCTATCTGAAGACCACAGAATTTTCTATCAGTGTTAATTTAGCCTCACAACAGCTCCAGAAAAATAGAAAAAAATGCATCTTCAGCCAGCACAGCTGTATGCAAAATGAACATCTGTCCATTGCCAAATTCAGTTCAGCTAATAATAAAAAACCCCACACTTTATTTCTCTTCCAGACATGGCCAGACTGCAAGGGAAAGCCTGGAGAGGATTTCCATGCTTTAAAAAGGGAAACAGGGAGAGACTGAATTTCCTAAAGTCACTGAGGAAATGTGTGGCAGCGCGAGGAAAAGAACTCAGTGTTCGGAGCAGCCGAGATACCACCTTCACAGCCAAACTCAGATGTTTTTTCTCTTCGGTGTGACTGCATTTGCTCTGTCGTGGTGACATAACAGCACAGACAGAGCAGGCTCTGTGGATTTTGTGGCAATGAAGTTGGATAATGTTAATTTCTGTTTGCAGACAGACATTGAGTTTTTGTAATTGCTTCACTGCAAAAGCACTTCTTGCCTTATTTCAATAAAAAGTAGCCATGTGATGTGAATGAGCTAAATCACTGCAAACCACTGCTCTTCAGAGAGGGTAGCGAAGCTGCACCCTTTTTCTTCAAACTACAGAAACTGCAAAATAGCCCTGCTTCGTGCCAATCTGCTGCTGGTCGCTTACTAGCTCGCCGTTTTTGTAAGACCCAGTGGCACATATTTGTCAGTGTATGCATTCATTTAGGTGTGAGGCTAAAACCACAAAGGGTCTTGGGCTCAGGACCGCAGGGCTTGACTCTCGGGGGCCGTTTCAGCTTAGGAAACCTGTAGTTCCACAAAAGCCAGCACCTCTGCATGGAAGCAGGCTGTGTGCAGGGGACACATTGCTGCCGCTTTCAAGGGTGCACGGACACATTTCTCTCCCCTTTGACTTCACAGTGTGTGTGGGTGTGTGCAAGTTTCCGTGCCCCCCAGTCCTTTTTTGTGCGACGTACCAGCATAAGGAAGAGAAAAAACGCCCTAGACTTTTGCACTCCTCTTCAAGCCTCAACAGTTTATTTAAGAGCAGGTCAGTGCTGTGAGAGATTAAAATTCACAGCCTTTTTCTATTTGATTTTGGGTAGAAGTTTGAACCCAGGATCAATCTTTGGCAGCACGTCGTTGCTAGCAGCTACGCTGTTCACTGTTTTACAATACCAAAGGCCACTTGTCACATCTACGGCACCTTTGAAAGCTACAGAAAAAATGATATTTATAAACCAATTCACTTGTGCATTAATTCTAGGATGCAGCAGAACCCCTCCCATTCTCTAGCTGGCCTCTGCTACTGCTGCAACACCCTGTACTCGGCCGAAACCTGGACTTCTGATAGAAGTGGCACCATTTTTACACCTTTATGTCTTGGTGTTATTCACACTGTGTACCATTTGCGACCAAAAAGCCTCTGCATTCCTTAAAGCTTTGTCTCGGAAGAAGAAAGAGATCTGGGTCAAACTCCTTGCATCAAAGCAAGCTGGTGGGGGATTTCAACCTTTGTCTTAACTCCACTTCTTAGCTGACTGTTCTGAAGATGTAAGGGCACTAAGAAAGCATTGTCCTCATTGCTGTGTTTTGCATGAAACTTTATAAAAACTAGAAAGCAAGAAGTTGTTCCTAGCCTAGGGTCTACTACAGTAAATTAGGTCACCTCAGCTGCTTTTGTAGAAGAGATGATACACATATGGCAAAGCAATCTCTTCCTCCCATTGATAGCATTGTTCCCTTGCCTATACCTGCTGATTCGGAAACAAACTTGGAGCCACTGTCTATTTAAAGTGAAACTCCTGGCTATGAGCCTCTCTGCTATTTTTCTCTTTTCACCATTCAGGTGCAGTGAACAACTTCTGCACTGCTGCGAGTTTGACTCCTAGCCTCAAGATCTCACCCTCCCTAGTGTTGTCTGGATATCACGTTTTTCAACCCCCAGTCCTTCCTCACAGGTAGGAAGCACATCACAACTCATTAGTAATTTACTGCTACAGTAATTTTTATAATTACTGCCAGGAGGCCTCATTAAATTTGATCTAATGAATAAATATTGTATTTTTCAACGTGATTACCAGAACAGCTTAAGCTGAGTGCCATAAACAATTATTTTCTTCAACACAGAGTATGTCAGTGAGTATTGATTTTTATTTTGTAAAGAATTTACTGCACTCCTGTCCATGGCTAGTGAGGAATAAATAGCCAGCCCTCTCAAGTGTCAATTGCCATGGAGCAGATGGCAAAACAAAAATTAGGGTATCCGTTGCAAAAAGTAAAATAACACACATTAGTGAAGATAAAGGGTGTGTCTGGAGGTCAAGGAGGAGTGCTCCAATGTGAGTCTCGCTCCGAGCCCTCAAGAAAGCAGTCTGCTTTAGTCTGGTGCCTCCAATTTGCAAGTCAGTGATACCAAAAAAATTAGGCTGTATTAAGCAGGCGACAACAAAGCATTTTATCTCAGGGAACTAACACAGAACAATCAACGATGCCTTATGTTTCATTAGGTTTTAGGTCAATTGATCTGATGAAACATTTTTCTAACAAGTTTAATAAAAATACAGAAATATGCAATATGCTGCATGAGAACCTATAGTTCAAATCAAGGCTGCAAACTGTATTTACTTTCCAGCATAATTTACATCTTTTCCAGCAATTGCAGATTTTAGCATACAAACCTCTCTGAACTGTAACAAAAGACATTCCTTTGGCAATGTCTTCGGATACATTTGAGAGGAGCTCAGCATCAGGAGAAAAGCCTTGAAATTTGTCATCTTAGAACGTTTTCTGCGCCTCCAGATATATGGCACCGTGTTAGTTCAAGCACTGCTTAAACAGATTTTAAGTAAACTTACCTACATCAACAAATAGCACCACTGGCCTGCGTCGTCAGGTTTTTTTGTTTAAGCAAGTCTTTAATTTAGGCCAAGAGAAAAATCTGTGTGGGTAAACCCGGGGTCACTGAGGACAATTCATACACCTGAAAGGATTTGTTCCTATTTCATGCATATTTTTGAATGAGCTGCATTTTCTCCCGTGGTTGTTTGGTCCAAGGAAAGCTGGGGAGTCTTGAAATTGTTAGCTCGATGTCTCCCACTCAGTCTCATTGCGGTGGCCAAGCTGTGATCTGGCCTCCACCAAATTTCACTGGCTGAGTGCAGCGCAGTTACTGCTTTGTGACTGTGCTGTTACTACACAACCTTTCCCTCTTACACATCACCTACAAGCAAACTGTAGGCAGTCAGCTCTCCATTGGACCTTAGAACTGGATTCACCGTAGTTGCTGCTTCACTTCAGAGCACGTGTTTCACAACACTGAACATTTGCTCTCATAAAATCCCTTTAGTACCCAGGTTTCTGTTGTGACAGGCGTGGAGGAACATTAATCCACCCACACTGGCTGATGAGTACCTGTGCCTCCAGACAGGCTGTTGAACAAAGCACAACCCTCCCTGTGTCACTGACGAGTGGTGGGAGACGGTGGCCTTTGCTGAATGAGCCTTGCACAAAGAGCACCTACAAAACAGCTTCTCTTCCTCCCTGGCATTTTTGGTGCTCCGTGTCCCAGAAGCACACTGACCACAGCACCACAGGGCTCAGGACGAGCAAAAGTAACGGCAATGGCACCGTGTGCCAGTGTGGTCTGACACCTCCAGTACCTCTCCTTTACTCCAGTGACTTTACTTTCTGAGGGATGAGATTGCCACGGTTTAGGTGCCAAGTAAACACCAAGAAAATATTACTCAAACTGGGGCAGAGAAGTTGGGTGGTTTTAAGTGCAAGGAGGAGTTGAACCTTTCGTAGAAACCGAGCCATTTATCATGGGGACCTCTGAGAATCCTTTTTATAAAATCTATGTTTTCTTCCACGTTGTACAGCAAGCTGTGGCGTGCCAGGAGGAGCAAACGTGCTCCAGTGAGGCTGCTTCACTAGATAGGAGGGAACCCCAACATTCTAGCAGGAACCATTTCTCCTTGAGGATCCCAACATGTTAAAAGTATAATGTGATGTTTACACAGGGAAAAACAGAAGCTGCATTCTGCAGTCAGACTTAATTAGCAAGTTAGCTAAGATGGATAACAGCCAAACTGTTCATCTCATCCATAACTTTTCCTCAGAACTGAAAAAAACCATCCCACACTAGACATGAGCTTTTGGAAGCTGGAAAAACAGGAAGAAAGAAAATGACACCTAGTAGACTGCAACACCCTCAACTCCCTCGTTTCAGCTGTAATCCATTATATCCTTAATAGCACACAGTTATAAGAAATAGACTAACTCTGCTTGCAAGGAGAAAGGTTGTGTATCTCCAGTTTATGCTTAAAGGTCCATGGGACAAAACCAAGGCATTATTCCTTGCTGTGGGTAAGTCTGCGTGTCTGGATCGGTATTAATTGTAATCACGTGAAGAACATTCAGTTGTTAATTTTTTCTAAAGCAGGCTTTAGCTATGTGGGTGAATGGGATTTGATCTTATAGCTGCAGAAAAACAGACTTAAGATTGTACCAGAACACCATACCTGCATGCTGTAATGACAGATAGCATATATACTGGTATATTTCTATTTACTGGAGGTGCTCTTCAGAGCTTTCTAGTGCAGATGCTGTTTTCTAGCCACAGCAACCATTTAAGAACTAAAAGTTAACTTCTCCCACAGAAAACTAGGATTATATCAAAGCAGTTCAATTCCTCACAACAAAACTCTGTGCTTGGTTTCCAACACCAAAATTGTAACATCGCAACTTTTTCATAAGAATTAAATGGAAAAAGAAATAAAGGGGGAAGAAAAAGCTTTCAGAGTGTTAACTCTCCACGGCAGGAGAAAGCCAGCATGGGCATTGAGCTCAGCACACTCATCCCCTTCTCCCTGCTGAAAGGGACACAAAAAGAACTCTGGCTAAGCATTTATTTTTCTGCTAATGTGAAAGTTTTCTTTTAAAGAGGAAGCAGATTGAACAGAGCACGAGAAAAGAATTTGACTCTGGCTTATTTCCAAAGGGGTTTTTTTTTTCTGATGATTCACTGTTATCACTGGTATTCACATTACAACCAGCCTCAAAAAGAAATGCCCTAAACCGAAACCAACCCCCTCCTACACCCAACAACAAAAAACCCATAGCACAAAAGCACTAAGAAATAGGATCTTTCCTACTGCTAAATTCTGCTAATAAGCTATATAAGAAGAGAATCACATAAGATAAGAGTGCCTATGTTCGTTCGCATTTGAGTAGTAACATAGCTAAGCCTCTAGATCTGGAACTTGAGAGTACATCTAAAGATGGTGAATCTCGACGGTATTAAAGAAAATGGTCCAGCTAGATAATAAAATAGAGAACATCTAAATACCTCTGAAGTCTAAAATGCTTCAATTTTCATTATAGTCTTTCCAGTAGTTTTATTTTCAAACAGGGGTTTGTTGGGATATTCAGGGAGGAGAGGTAACTGCTAATTCTCTGAACACATGAACAATACAAATGTTTGTATTTGCGGGAGCCTTCTCACCCTCAGCCCTGGTGGCAGCCAATTGTGAACGCCCAGTTTATGTAGCAATTCACAAACTTATCATTTGTACACGGGCATTCAAGCTAAAAGGAGGTAAAGCGAGGCCAAAAGGAGTGCTGGTAGGATTGCTTTGTTATTGTCTACATAATTAAAAGAAAATGAGGGTGGCTTGCCATTCTCTTACGCTTCTTGACACAACTTAGCACACAATTTCAGTCTCCTTGCCTGCAACAATATTAAGAGACAGGTAAGGATATAAAGCTAACTTGAGCCCAAACACAAACCTATAATTTCAGTGTTTTGTTTCCATTTTCAGGAGTAGATGTAAGTTTTACCTACAGACATACTCCAGGGGAAAGACTGTAGGAGCAGGACTCAACGCAGTAGCACCTACAGTTGAACCGATTCTTTTTTCTAGTTCAAGTGATCAGCACAAATACAACTGAAGCACCACTAATAGAGAGAGATGCAATGTCTTTTTACCCATCCTGACCGTACCATGGCTTCAGGTTTATATTTTTCACGTAACAGAACTGTCTGCCATCCTTGCAGAGCTCAGCTGGTTCTGGCTGGAAGAAAGCTTGTACCAAAGAGCAGCAATATGGCTGTAGCTCTGTGCTCCAGACATGTTTTCATACAAATTCAACATTCACAGCTTCTTATAAATATTGGTCACAATAGGATTCCCAGTTCCCCCCTCACTTCCCAGTTTCAGGACTCCTACTGATAGCACTGATTACATTTTTGGGTTCAAATGCACAATTCCCCTCCTGTTTGCCATTCCCATCCCAAAGGATTTAGGAGGGGGTTTTGACACACATCTAGGAGCCTGAGGCTTATTATTTGGAAGAAGGGCGAGACCCAGGCATGAAAATGCGGTGCTGTCCTCTTGTAACATTTGGAGCACTCACGCATCTCTGACACAGTGCAGCACTGAGTGCTGGCATTTACGATCCCATAGACTGGCCGACCTATCCTTGACAGAGGAAGCCGTATCTTTTTACTCCCTTCTAGATGGGAGGCCGAGAACATAAAAGAGCAGCAGGTGGTGTTTCCCAAACCTCCGCACGAGCTCACGCCACTCGCCACGCAACAGCCACGCTAGCGAAGAGCCGTAAGAGAATGAACTGGTTTATGCCAGCAGAGGTCAGTGGGTGTCTCTCACCAAATATTTCAGATGCACACCAGGTATTACAGACAAGGTTTCAAAGTCAGCTATGTTCCCTCACCCTGGAACACTGAAAGACGTTCTTTGACAGGAGACAACCATTTTGCCCTTTCTGATCCCATTAGCCTACTCAAGAAATGATGCTGATGCTGCTTTGTTACCATCTCCTTGCTTTTCAAAATATGCTTTTAGGTTTCTGGCAGACAAAATAATTAACCCATGAGGCTAGGAAGGGAGAGGGAGTGGTTCCCAAAGCTAAAAGTGGTGCTCTGGAATGTACATTGTACATGCTACTTCATCAGCCTGTGAAGCAACACTTCAATGCTGCTTTTGTAACTTATATATAATCTTATATAGACTTATCTATATAAGGAAGACAAAACCTCTTCTCAAGATTTGATCAGACCATTTGGCTTAACTGAAAAGTGAGTGAGAGAGGGAAGAAGCAAATAACATTGATAAAAAGTAGTCTACAACAATCTTCCAACAGCAAAGAGGTTTTGGCCAATTCCATCAGTAGACGCTTTATGACCTTGACGTAAAGTTTACTGATAAGGGAGCTTGGGGTGTTCTTTAAATATTTAACTTTAAAAATAAGCAAGAGGATTTATCACTCACCTTCTGGCATAGTCACTTCTCTGACTGTTACACAGCCACAAACACCCTTCCCATCCAACTCCCATCACAGGGAACAAAGGTTTAAGGAATTTGAGGGTGTGATTTGCCTATTAGTCTTTTCAATATTCTATGTCTAGCAGTTATAAATTATTATATCAGGTTTAAAAAAGCCTTGAAGTTACATCAGACCTAGGCACACGAACACCTGGCCCTAAAGCTGAGAGTAGCGAAGGAATATCAACTCATACAACCTTTTTCAATAACAAATTAACAGTCGTTCTACCTCACACATGAGCTCCGTTCTGTTCTTCCTTTAACAGTGCTTCTCTGTTTCCATGCGTCTGTGTTTTTAAAGCTGAGAGATTAAGGATCTTTTTCTCACAAAGTTTTTTTAAACTGCAGCAGATCTAAACCACGAGCTCTTTAGTTTTTTGTCTAGTTAATATCAGCAGTACTTCAGTCGCTGTGGTACAGAGGGAAAAGGTGCATTAAGACACCACAAAATCATCACATAAACCATAAACATACTACACAACTACATAAAAAAATATTCTATCACCAGCAGTGTTATGAGAGCGGAACAGGGCTTCTAGGTGAGAGTAACAGCACAAGGATTTTACCAGTAGAGAGTTACCTGGGGACGGCTCAGCCCCTCTGATTGATCACTTCTTTCCTGCTACCTCTCTCACTACAGATCAGCTCTGGGTTATCTGCCGCAGTCTCATGTAACTCCTCTCCAGGCTCAGCTACATTGATGCAAAGAAATAAAACCACAGAATCATCAGGTTGGAAAGGACCTCTGAGATCATCAAGTCCGACCATACCTGTCCCCTTACTACCACTACGAGTTAGTCACGAGGAGGTAGCAAACAGTGCAGCACGAGCACCACAGCGAGCCTGGTTCAGGGACACAGGGCTCAGGAGAGAAAGATGTCCTGGTCTCACTGCTCCCCCAGGGATCATGGGAACTGACCCCTTTACTTCACAAAAAGTTTACCTGAAAGATGGTAAAATCTAAGTACAGCTCTAATGGGCTTTTAAAAAATCAGCTAAGAGGCAAAAATTCTAACTCAGGAAATTTTTATTTTCAAAATAAAAATCTTTGTACAGCACACTGTAGATCTGAGTAAATCCGAATACAACGGTGTCTGCACGATGACGCAAGGGTTTGCTTTTAGCACAGTCCTTCCCCACTCCAGCAATCAGAAGGTAAGCCCAGCAATTAGGAAAAAAACAGTATCAATCTTATCTGTCAGAACATGTATTTCAAGAGTTCCTTCTTCACAAAATGTACCTAGAGGGGAGAGGACTCTCCACCTCAGATTGCACAACTATTCACACCATAAAAAACAGTCAAAGAGAGGACAGGAGGTTTTCAATAGGACAGAGGATTTATGAAACAGGACTGCAAGTCTGAGACATAAATATCCTTTGTTTCTAAACATCTCTCTCCTGCCCTCTCCCCTCCAACAATGTCATTTCCAGAAAGGTATAAACTGTGGATTGGTTTGTACCCACAGCACAAATACTGTGCAGGCAGAGAAGTCTAAAACCGTGTTTTGTCCTAGTGCTCAATAAAAGCAATTTGATTCTTCTACTATTCAACCATACATTAACATTGCATTAACCATACAATAACATTGCATTCTAAACCTTACACAAAGCTTACAGTAATTTCCAAAACCAAACAAAGTGCATTTATACACTTTGTGGTTCCCTGGATGCAATTTTCAAGGCATCTTCTTTTCTACAGCATGGAGTACGAGACCCCATCGACAGCACACTGGAATTCTTCAGCTCCATTTTCACTACACTCATGCTTCGTTACCAGCATCATGCAAAATATCCTTCTACAGCCTCGCAGAGCCAGATACAGAAATACAGCTGGACTCGTAAGGAGTAGACCACAGCATTAATCACATTTGTAAGTGTTCACAAACTGTAGGCAACACGATGCATCTCCTTTCTTATCTATTTTTAAAAGCCTTTTTGATGAAGCAATCATTCTTCCTCATCTGTTCCAACAACCAGGGTGTCTCCTGAGAACAATACCTATTTACCTTTATGCTGCTCTATGCAACTGGAAGAATAACTTACGCTGAGCTGGACTGTAGCTTACAAAGTCCTCGCTTTCTAATTTTATTTTTCTTTGAGGTGAAAAAATTTAGATCTCCGATTCCTCCGATTGTCATTGCCCCTATTCCTAATAACCAAATTCAACAAATCACTATCTTTCATCCACTTTAGTTGGCTAACAGTCACATGAATCACCCCCCTACTTCATCAAGCCCTGATCCAGAGGCATCCCTCTGGCCCAGGAACGATTCTGGAAAGAAGCAGCTTTGCAGTTGCAAGAGCAGGGAGAAGAGACCCACAGAAACAGTAATTTAGGAAAAGGTACATTCTGTTTCACACAGAGGGGTCATCCACAACCTATACCAGTCCATTCAGATCACTTTCATCACTAGGCAATGTTAGTGCTGGTGAAACTTTGAGCAGTGGTCCCTTCTCATCTGAGCAAAGAATAGTGGCACCCCCAATTGCTTCTGCTGCATTCAAGTCACTCAGAGATCTCCCTTAAAATGGCCAATGTGCACTCTGAGTACCCTATAAAACCAAACATTGGTGCTTATAGACTGCTCAGCCGCAACCTTTAGGCCTTCCTTTTTGAACTTAAAATACACTGTTGTTTTAGAGAATTCTTCAGCTTCTATTTAATTGTTTATGTACAGTAAGTCTGCGCTGCAGAAATTGGCCTGGAGCGAAGCACATACCTTTCCCCACTTGGTCGTCTGGGAATAATGCCCTGAATTTTCAGAACAGCCACATCTTTTGTGATCAACTTCGAAACATAAATAAAACCACAGCATGGATCATTGTATGAATAAAACTCTAATGGCTTCAAGCCCAATCTCCTTTTAGGAAAAATAAAAGTTATTGGCATGAAAGGAAGGACTGATGCTATCTGATTTGCAAAGTTGTTTCAAAAGAAAGCAACGGCATGTGGGCAAAGACTAAACAGTTTTCCCAAGTACGGTTTGCACTGAGGTAAGTGAAAGTTCTTTATCCTTTTTACCCAAAAGGGGAAGGAAGGTAGGCACTGGCTTTGTAATCTCATTCGATTAAACAATTCACTGTAGACGTGGTGACACTGGTGAAAACACATAAGTTACAGGCAGTCACAGCTTCAGTCTTCCATTCCAAGTTCTTGTTTCAGACTGAAAGACAAGCAGAAAAATGAGTTAGATTGTAGCAACACATTGTTTGGAAACTCTTTAGACAAAGCCTAAACAGTGGAAGCCCTGACAATCAACACAGCTGAAGTTGAGAGCCAAAAGACAGCGTGGATATACCACTTGTTTTGGCTAAGAACCAACATGCCGGAAACTCCGACAGCAAAATCTCAGATTCTAAGGGCAACAAGGCCTAGTCTTGAGATTTACCTCACGAACTGGGATGTGGAGAGCCCTGCTCTCCCAGTTTTGAGCTGCTTATCCAACTCAGAACAGAGCCACGCCGCTGACACAATGGCAATACTGACCTTTTCAAGTAGGCATGCACGTTGTCATATCCATGGTACTTGGCCAGATAGACCAGCACACCTGTAGCACATCGGCCATCCCGCTGTCTGCAGAAGCTACAGTTGCAGATTCCACGACATGGTGGGCACCTCCAGCTCTAGACAAAAGCCAGACAACAAGCCTTTATAACTGAACTGGAACGCCAGGCATGATCCACCCCCACAGCTCAAGAGGGCCCTGCTCCACACCGAGTTCTGCAGCAAACATCAGCGCTGCAGGAATTGTATAAACCAGTGCGAGGATACAAATTCTTCAGCCTGTAAGGGCTTTTTTAAGGGATTTAACTCTCCTTTGCCTGTCTTGCACACAACCACTGGAAGCACTCCGCTCTGATCAACTGGTGCGCCACTTCCACAGCCCTCCAAAGCAGCACTTTGTCCACACCACAGTTCCTTTCCATAAGGCACGGAGCACTATGCAAGGCAAAGGAGAACACTATTCTGATGCCCAAACACTAGAGCATTCCGGCAGCTGCTCTGCTCTCAAACTTCACTTCTGCAAATAAAGCTACTTCACCGAGTTTCACACAACACAAGGTTCTGAGATTCAGTTCGAATCAAACCGGGACTGTGTTATGCACTACAGCCACTGTAAGCCACTTCCCCGCTACAACTCTTTTGCTATGAGTAACCAATGCCTATCTCTGCTCAAACACCAGAAAGCCAACACTCAAAACTATCTTACCGGATCCAGCAGCGCTGTTCTGACGTCTTCCCCATACCGATTGCGGAGGCACGGCCCACAGAATTGTCCCCGTACTCCTATGCAGTCAGGGTTACGACAATTTGTCTTGGTGTCTATGGTTTTTTGGCGACACTGATGACAGGTGGATCCCTAGAACACAGGGAAAGTAGTTCAGGAAACAAGACATTACAGATGGCTTTTTAATTAGGGCAGAGCATTTACCAGACAATGTCTTTGGCAGCTAGCAGTGCTTATCCCGAAACAGAAAGCCACTCTGCAAGTTTCAACCAAGACTATTTTAACACTGCATCTTTAGTATTAATCACTTTTCCCAGCTGGTATCACCTAGGTACTACAGTTGTCCCAGAGTGAAAGCAAGCTAATTGGCTTGGGAAGGGTCATTCTATAAATTCATGACATGACATTTCAAAATCTCAGGCATCCTTCTCCCAAAAGACTCCCATCCTTCTTTCCAGTGAAAGCGAGTCTGCTCTATTTGATGCTAAACCATAAGCAGCAAAACCCAAGAAAATGGACTTCACAAAGTATGCATTTCGTAACTTTGGACTTACCATGGCCCTGTTATATACTTTCTCTCTTGCAGACCCACAAATATTATTCAGCTCTTCCTCTGTTATCTCCTCAACTGGGCGCACAATGTGTGGAAAAGCCATGGCACCACGGTGACCCCTCCTGGGAGTTTGGGCTTCATGCTGAATAGTGAAGATACAATACTGTTAGTATTAGTTTCAGCAGAAACTCTACACAAACAAGGTGGGGATCTTCAAAGCAATGCCAAAGTCTCAAATACCCATCGTACATTTAAACAAGAGATAACACATCTTTGCAAAGACATATGACACGGGTGCAGCTTTAGCACTTTCACTTATCTGTCACCTTCAGGGTGCAGAAATGCTACTGGATCTTAATTCCTGCTGGAGTGCAAGAGGAAGTGATTTTTCCAAAAATAAGGAGGCAACAGACAAAATATACAATGTTCTATTTTCTGTACTTCACCCCAGGTCATGGCATAGTCATAATCTTGATTAGCTCTGTATGAATCGCTATTTTCTTGACGGGATACAAACCCACCTTCATGATCAACCTGCAACAGGAGAATTAGAACCTCAACATACCTCCGGGTATTCGTCAGACATCTTTCTTCTTCTCACTAAGATGTATGGGTCATCATCTTCCTCTTCTGGTAAAGGAGTGGAAGGACCTTCAATCAGGGACCTGGATCTTGTGTGAGGCCGAGAACTTCGGTCTGGGTTCTTTCTCAAAGCACTTCTGGGCAATGAACGCCTTGGAAGTCGCTTCGGTCCCTAGTAATGTTTAAAAGCCCCTAATGAAACAGGTGAACATGCAGACAGCTCCTGTCCCTACTATGAATTCCACCCCCGAGACATGCCTTCCTTCTGTCTTTCCCAAAGATGAAGCCTCCCCATTGTCCCAAATCAGAAAACACACGGTAAAAACATTCTAGGCAAATCCATCTCAGGCATCCTGCTGGCTGCAGAGAAATACTCAAAAGCAAGTTTGTGACTGTACAGGTGTAAGGTGAATAATTTCCCCATGCAGCAGCAGAACCCTTTGTCTACGAGTTGAGCCTTTTCGTGGTGTTCCCACCTTCACACAGCTTTCAGGTAAGTTAGCAGTAAAATTCATTACACTGCCAATTCACAAGCCAACCTTCTTTAAGGACTTAGGCCAAATGTTGTGGGTTTTTTTCTAAGGCTCCAAACCCACAGAATATTCAGGCTTTGGCTTCAAAGCCTGAGCTGCCTCCCTCATCTCCAGCCTTTGATAAACGCATATTTACACAGCACCTTGTTGTGTTTTATTGGCCTGTGGAGACAGCTAACCTTTATGAATGAATCTGTTCGGCTTTATACATTGGCAAATCAGAAGACAATTGCACAATGAGGATGTCTGTTTTAGGAAGCAATAACATTCTGTACTGGACTTTGATTTACATGTTTTATTAAGTTTTTTGATTTAGTCCTGGTGTGTTATATCAGCAGTTGGCTCTCAGAAATCTGAAGGTGAATATAGTAAGTTTATACTTACAGGACTGGCAGTTGGCGATGACCTTCTCCCACCAAAGATACCAGAAACACTTTGCAACTCAGCCATTAGTTTTGCAAGCTAAAGGAAAAAAAAAGGAAGCAGAGTCTTTAAAGGGTGTTTATGTGCTATTACAGATTATTAGAGTAGGACAATTGATTAGAAGTACAATTACTTATAGAAAACACAGTCACTCTTAAAAGTAGAAAGCTGAAGTTTTATTTATGTTTTAGTGACTACAAGTAACTTGAAAACATTCAAACTTAATGTTGAAGCCCTATTTTTTAGGCCTGTAGCCTATGAATTTTCACCCAGTGGACATGAAGTATCAGGCTTAAATATTAGGAAAGTAAATTCCTCTTAATGAATTAACATAATTCCCATTAGAGTTAATCTGAACAGCTAAAGTCCTCCAAGAGTCAAAGGGGGAGGATGAAGAAGGGATCCAAATGAATACTTGCCATTGCTTTGTTTTCCTTTATGTTTAAAGCTCTTTTTTCTAAAAACAAGGCACCCTTTTCCTCAGAGTCAGAGTCTGAATCTGGAGCAGGCATCAGGTTTTCAGGAAGAGGTTCCACCTCACCCTTCCTTCTTGCAGATCTTCGAGGTGGAAACCTCATGGCTACCTTAAGAGGAACAGAGCGTTTCTGCCTTCTCCGAGCTACCTCACTTTCAGCACTTCTACCACACGCCTCTGAATCCGATTCCAATTTCTGTTAATGAACCAGAATGAAAGCATATAAATCCAAGTGAGCTTCTCTGCAATTAAATACAGTTCAACGATATTTGGGGGGGGAGTGGTTAAAGAGGCCCAGAATTTAGACCTAGTGCTCTAGTATACTTTAGGGTGGAGGGGTGGGGAGCAGAAAGCACAGGGATGTTAAAAAACCTCTAAGGGAGACCCACACTGTACTGCCACAACACATCAGAAAAAGGAGCCTGGTTTCAGTTTTAGCAGTCTTTGATGTTACTTGCAAATTTAACAGCAAAGATAGCTTGAGCACGAGTGCAAGAAAAAGAACTGCCTTTAAAGGCCTTGACTTTGCAGCATTTGGCTGTAAAAAAGCTATTACGTAGTTCTCAGTACAGGGGCAAACCAAGTTTGTAAGCTGCCAAGAAGAGCCATCTCACAGTACAACATCAAGTGAAAATTTCCTTTAGAGCCAACCAATGAAACAATTACAAATAAAATCCCTGTGTTTTCTTATATTTGAATTCTGATGCTTTGCTTACAACTCTGGCAAGAACCAAGGGTTCAGAGAGGACAGAAATGAATTTCTTCAGTTAAAAGCCTACTTTGCAGTAGGATTTGACTTTTAGGTTTAGGCTCAGTAAGAGTTTGGACATAGGTAACAACAGGCTTCCTGCATCCTACACAGAGACCATCAGTCTCAAATGGCACGGGGGTTTTATTAAACCAAAAGTACGTGGTTCTGTTTGTCCAATATGTGTAGTTATCAATTCTTTTTGCTTACTTATCTACTTATTCTCTCTACTGTTGTACATTATTTAACTGGGACACGTCCTCTTCCAACCAGGCATTACTCTTTTCTACTCGTTCCTCAGCATGTTCTCAGGTTACAACAAACCTATTTTATGCCAAACATGGTATTACTTCTGCCTGCTCTGCTAAATAGCAACTGTTGGTCTTTTTAAGCAATAAAACTGATCTTGCACTGACATCAAGAAAAGCAGGAAGGCAGATTTCACCACCCAGTACAATTTCTCTGCTGTTAAAAAGCACAGCATTTCCCGTAACACTGTGGGTACAGGCCTGGCTGCACATCAATATACACAGACATTTTTCTCAGGTTTGCTGGACTCCATGGGCTGGCAAAACATTTCATGCTGAGAAAACCAGAAATGTTAGAGTCTAACAGAGTCACATCCAGCAAGGACAGTTTTGAGAGGTAACAGATTGGAAATCCTTATGTTAGATTTTATTCTGAACTTGCAAAGCTCAGGAGTCTGGGGCTTTTTATGGAGACAAAAAGTAAATGAAGCTATGGTTACAAAGACTGTACATTAAATTAAATAATATGATGCTTCTTCCTGACATGTGACTTTCAAACTGAAGCCTCTGTTATTTTTCAATTAAAAATGTATGAGAATTTAAATTTTATATTGCAAACTAAAATCAACTCTTACCAATGCATTTTGAATCTCATTTTCCGAAAACCCACTGAAGGATTCCTCATCAGAGGCTTCGTGAAAAATTTTTGCCAGTTCTTCTTTAATACTTGACCTCAACTTGCGTTTCTATGAAAAATAAAACATCCTTTAACTGAAGTTGTACAGAAAACGATTCACATTTACAAGGGCAGCATAAGCAAATAGATTTTTTAATAAAAAAATAGTTAAGGCATTTAACAAGGGGTTTCAGAACCGCTGTTGCACATTATCAGGCATGTTAGGGTAGGTGACATTTCAAAGGCTAGAATAAATAGCTAATCTGTTTCCAACAATTACCACCTAGAAAGTGAAGACTGAAATGAAATTACAACATATAGTATAGATTGATAACCACTATACAAAAACATAAGCAGAGCAAGCAGTTTTCATCGGGCACAAATATTTAGTAGCTTTACTAGCTTCACAGTTCTCCAAGCTTTACTTGCGCTGCACTTTAGTGTTATTTGCACTCGCACTGTACTTACTGTGTTTGCAAAATTATCAGAACCAAAACTATCACAACTGTCATCAGAGGATGAGGATGTTTCCATGGGAATCAGTTTTGTATTTCGGAATCTTGTTAAGTTTTTCCTTCCTGGACAACCTCGGCGCTGCAAAACAACAATGGCATCACCATTAGTGAAAGCGACCCACTGTAGCGTACCAGTTTTTAAGAACATCCTTAATTTAAAAGTTTAGAGGTTTAGATATTCTAGCATGTCTTGAACACAGGTCAGAACAATTACCACCAGCTTTGGCATAATTTCCAAAGAGAGACACGGGAATAGTTTCTGCTCTTAATACACTTCCGATCATTGTCAGGAGTTTTATTCAGTATTTGGAAATACTTCTTTTATTTAAACAGCCAAATGGAAATACACACAAAAATCATGTCCTTCCCTACTCATTACAGGCAATGCTGGAAAAAAATTACAAGCACACAAACAGTACCTACAAATCTGCTTTGATTCACTAAATTACTTTTAGTTGAAGGCAAACACTAAACACTGCAGCTGCTCAAGAAGGGACTGAGGGTCGTACCCACGCGAGAGAGGAGCTCTGAAGCAACAGCTTGCGGTTTGTTAACTGGATTATCGGGCTGAAACACCATCTGTGACGGGGTGCGGGTTTCCCTTCCCCAGAGAACGTTCCCACGGACCACGGCCCGTTTCGCCTGCCCCCCCACCCCGCGGGCGCTGCCCGGGCCGAGGCTGCGGCGCTGCCAGCCCGCGGGTCCCCGGTGCCCAGCGAGGGCGGGCAAAGGCCTCCCCCTCTCGCTGTGGCGAGAGGAACACGAGGTGCGGCGCCCTCCGGCTTCGCTGTGGCCGATGCTGACGGGAACGGGGAAACCGCCCGGCCCGGCCACGCCACCACAGGGCCCGGCCCCGAGACCCGGCCCGGGCACACGGCTACCCCCCCTCCCGCCCCGAGGGGCCGCCCGCTGCACCGGGGCCGCCGCGAGGCGCCTTCCCCGCCCCTCCTCCCCACCGGCCGGGGCAGCGCGCGGGGGAGGAGGAAGCGGGGGCGCTGCAAGGCCGGCGGCGCCGCACCCGTGTCCCCCCGCACCCCGAGCGCGGCTCCGCGGCCGGGACCCCTCACCTCCTCACTCCCCCCGCGGCTCCGTGGCCGGGACCCCTCACCTCCCCACCCCCCCCGCGGTTCCGCGGCCGGGACCCCTCACGCACACCACCACACACACGCACACACACACACCCCCGTCCCCCAAGCGCGGCTCCACGGCCGGGACCCCTCACCTCTCTCAACCCCCCCGGCCCCAAGTGCGGCCCCACAGCCGGGACCCCTCATCCCCCTCCGCCGCTGCCCCTGCGGTGCTCGCCGAGCCCGAGCCCCCCCACCTCCCCGCAGCCCGGGCTGCCCCAGCCGCGAGACCCCGCGTGGCGTCGGGAGAGCGCGGCCGCAGCCCCGGCAGCAGTGGCGGTCCCCGCAGCGCGGCGGGCAGCGCTCACCTGCGTGCGGAGCGGGGCCATGCTGCCGGCGCGGCGAGCGGCGGGAACTGAAGGTTCGCGCCAAAGCGGCGGGGACTGCGGGGGGCGGGGCCGGCGGAGCTTTTCCCGCGCTGCGCCCGCGTCCTGGCAGATGCAGCGCACACCCCCGCGGGACAGGGGCACCCGCCCCGCGCCCTCCCGCGCAGCCCTGCTGAGGAGGGTGCACCGTCTCCCCGGGCGCCCCCAGAGGGGCCGGGGCCGAAGCTGGGGTTTTTTTCTGCGCGGGGTGCGAGGTTTGTGGAGCTGCGAGGACCTGGCCCAGTGGCGCGAAAGCTGCGGGCCGGGGCGCGGGGGAGGGGAGGGGCAGCCCGCGTGCGCCCCGGCGCGCCCTGAGTAAAGGCTTTTGTGTGCGCGCCCGGCTTCGCTGCCGCCACCCGAAGGAACCCGCACCGGCCAGTTGTGAGGGGGTGAGGCCGGGCCCCCGCTGCCCCGCGGGGCCCCGCAGCGCGGCACCCCCCGAGAGCGCTTCCGTGAGTCCCCCCGGCTTTCCCGCGCCGACGCGGGGGCGCAGCGGGGCGCCAGAGTCGCCCGCTTTGCTCCGTGCAAACGGGGCGGTCCTCGCCGCCGCGCCCGAGGCGAATGGGCCGCTGCAAACGGAGCCGACGGCAGCAGAACGGCAGCACGGGGGGAGGCAGGGACCCCCCAGCCGCTGCAGCACCGAGTGCTGCCAAACGCCCCCAAAACCGAAACGTGCTCGGTTTGCGCGCGTCCCTTCAACTGCAGCGGTTCGGCTCTTCCACGGCGGTTGCGCCGCGTGGCCCAGGGGAAGCGGAGAAGCCCCGGGGACGCTGCGTGGGGCGGGCGGCCTGGGTGCTGCCTGTGACCCCCGCGCCGTGCAGGGCTGGGGACCAGCGCGGCTGCCGCCGCTCAGCGTTCCCTTCCCGTGGGACCGCGATCCGGCGCGTGTGCCCCCGCACGCAGCCCCGCGCCGGGGTGAAGCAACCACAAACCGCCCCTAAGGCGAAGCCCATGGAAAGGCTACGGCACAACAGAGCGCGCTCGCTTTCCTGCGGGCATCTTCTCCCTGCGCGCGCCGCAATCGGCCGCGCAAAGGGGTCTCGGTTTTGAACGAGCCTGTAATTGCGCGCTTCCCTGCCCCGCCGGCTGCTCGGCACCGGCACAAAAGCAGATGCGCCAGCACCGTCCTCCTGCGACCAGACAGTACTCGAGCCCTCTAAATCCACGTTAGTGCAAGATTGCCACCCATGATGGTTTCCAACCAGGACAGCTCAGTTGGGAACGGGGAGATGTTCCCTGAATTTTGATAGTCTTACTTCTTTCAGAAAAAAGAAATTACACGAGTTTACTTGCGTGGCAGACGGTGTCCTCTCGGCAGTAACAGCCCTTGATATCTTGAATCCTGATTATCGGGATTTTACTACAAAAGCAGCCACCTTCATGGTTTGTCAGAGCATCATATGAAATGTTACGGAGCACTGATGGGGCTGGCCGAATCCACAATGCAATTAATTTTGTGTATAATGCTTAATGGAAACAGCATTCCTCAAACAGCGTGTGCAGTCAAATGCCTTTTAAATCGAGGGGCCAGAGCAGGAACTTGGGGGGAAACTGAACAGGACATTCTGCAAATTGAATTTTCATTTTTTTTTTAAACATGTGAAAAAGAATTAGTTTTTTGAAAATTGTGTATGGCAGTTCACCTCACCTGTCATATGGAGGACTGCGGACAAGGGGGCAAGGAGCCCTCCAGAGCGCGTGCAGAGAAGGCAACGAGGCTGGGGAGGGGCTGGAGAACAAGTGCTGTGAGGAGAGACTGAGGGAGCTGGGGGTGTTCAGCCTGGAGAAGAGGAGGCTGAGGGGACACCTCATCACTGTCACACCTGCCTGAAAGGAGGCTGTGACGGGGTGGGTGCTGGGCTCTGCTCACAGGTGACAGCGATGGGACGAGAGGAAATGGCCTCAAGTTGTGCCAGGGGAGGTTCAGACTGGACATTGGGAAGAATTTCTTCCCTGAAAGGGTGGTCAGGGATTGGCACAGCTGCCCAGGGAGGGGGTGGAGTCGCCATCCCTGGAGGGGTTTAGAAGACAGGTGGATGAGTGTCTTAGGGACACATTTTAGCAAGGGGACAGGTATGGTTGGACTCGATGATCTCAGAGGTCTTTTCCAACCAGATGATTGTATGAGTCTGTGAAAGGGAGAAATTGGAAGTTTGTGAAGGGCAGGAGCACCAGCAAATGAAGGTCTGTCCCTCAGGAGACAGCTGTTGTGACATGCGCCACTGCCATTTCCCTTGGTTTTGTCTTCGTGCCTTTGCACCCCTGTTCTGCCCCACGGGGCCCAGGTGTCCTGGGTGGATGGGCACAACACACTTACCAACTGGTTTACCACAATGTTTATCCACAATGTTTCTTACCGTTTGTGGGGATGCACGCCGCGCCTCTGTCCCGCACCTGCTATTTACAGTAACCGAGGACATGCAAAGGTGCCCCCAGGTGAGCACATCGCTTTCAGCCACGGTTAAGTCAGGCTAAACGTGAATGGAAGAAACCATCCCTGCCCGCCTGGTGCCCTCTTCCAGGCCCTGCATGGCCTGTCAAGCGCTACCAGCCTCACCATGCCCCTGGCTGCCCAGCTGCGGGCAAGCTCACCCCTCAGGGCTCACCTGTCAGCAAAGATTAGCTGGAGTATTTTGTCAGGTGTTTCCAATAAAATAGTCTCTTAAACTCCCGTCTTTCCTTGAGATGAGTTGTTAGTGGCCCTTGAAGAGCTGCTAAGGAAATCAGCTGCAATCACCGAGGGGAGGCTGAGCATGCTGGCGCTTTCTGCTTCTGTCGAGGGGAATCACAGTTGTTCACGTATTAAGGAGCGTCAAGCAGTAGCAAGAACATAGACCTCCAACAACAACAGCTCCATTGTGAGAAACAACAACTGCTCTGTGTTCCCCCAGGACAAAGGACAAGAGCTGTCCTGCGCGTCACCCTGCCCATTCCGGCTGCTGGCATAGCTTTTCTTTATGGAGGCAGGGCTGCTGCCATGGCCCTCTTACCACTTCTTAACTACAAACACCACCACTTCACACTCCAGTTCCTTTTTTTTCTGTTTTCCCCAGTTGGGACAATACATTTTGACTTGCTGAAAATAACCCGTGGATACATTAATTAATGTTTGTGTGATGCTAGTAATTGTTGTGATGGGACTTGCACAGCGACACAGGTTTCTAGATGCAAGAATTTCAGTGGAAAGGGGAAGTTTGGATTCTCACGGCTGCACAGAACCTGTAGCACAAGGCAATAACGCGTATCTTCGCTCCCTAGAAAGGAATAAGATTGCAGCCACTAATGACAGTAATTAAAAATTTCTGTAAGAGCTGTCCAATCACCTCTTCATCTGAGCAAATTACAGTGTGTTATTGAAACAGTGCAATAAAATGAAGCTAAAAACATTTTGCATTAAAATAATTAGACGTCGGTTTATGACTTAAATTGTAAATCAGTAACCTATAACACACTAATTGGTTTTCTCTCTTGAAAGGTGTGTTTCTGTAAAGATCCGATCAAGCTTACGGATTTGTCCACGTGTCACCCTCCAGTGGCAAACGCTACTACACAAGACACAATAAGGTGTATAATCAGTTAACTTGCTATTGATTGCAACACAGAAATGACACTTACACAGAAGCAGGAGGATGGCCACTTTTGGACATCTAATTATAGTTAGATCTCCACGTGTTTGCTGGACGTTAACTTTTATGAAGTACTTTTTTACTGTAAATCCTTTGACATGGTGCTCTTACGGGCAGAGTCAGAATCTGTAAAATAAATGTAAATTTGAATATTATTGTGTATAATCAGCTTATAGCTAAGATCAACTGTATTGGCTCCATAAAATACCTCCACAATGCAGTTAGTATCTTTTTCTTTTTTTTCTCTTTCCAAGGAAAACTATATTTTGCCCTTTTAATTTAACAGGTTTTTATCTCCTTGTGCTTTGCTGCAAGTTCTTTATTAGTGAAGGCTGGGTGCAGATCCATCCCGCATTGGTGGATTAAAGGTGGTCGTGTCTGATCTTACTCGACACTGTGTTTCTTTGACACAAACTGGTGAGACCTTAAAAATGGAAATAATAAGAGAAGGAAAACCAAAGGAAAAAATACAGCCCAGGGAGAAAAAAAGCGCACCTGATAAATGCCTCTAGGAACCATATTTATAAGCACACTAAGAGAATGGCCAAAATGTTTTCCGTTTTGATAGAAATCTTAATGTTTATTCCAAGTATACATCATAGCAGATCATTCGGAGCCCGCGGCATTGTGATGCACATTACGGGAGCACAATTTTAATGCCCACTTGAGTATCCTGCAGCCATTCCACCAAATGCATAGCAAAAAATGTTGATCAAAAATAGCAGTTGCTGATATGCAATAGCTGCTTTTAAAAGCTCAAGATCCCAGCCCTTTCACTCTTGGGTTTTGATTTATATTTCCTTTTGAAAACACAGAATAGATTAAGTCACATCATAAAGAAATTACTTACAAAATGTTCTGCAAACGTGTAGCTGTGGGAAATGGGAGGCTATCAGAAAATAATCAAAAACGACTGCTTACTGCAGTCTGGGGTTTTGCCCTTTTGTATCAGCTTTGCCACTGCCTCTTTGTGAATGTTGATTTTCCGTGCCTCCACCAGTCTTCAGCGAGTGGCAGTTGCTGGGAGAGGATGGGAGTGGGGAGACAGGCGGTGGCTTAACCTTCTGCCCAAGGACCTCTCTCCTGGCAGCTCCCTCAGGAAGGAGGAAGGGGAGGGACATAAAATGCTTCCCCAGGGCTTGCAGCTGCCCACCCCGGAGTGCCACTGCCTCCCAGCGCCGTTCCTCTGTCCTCTGAGCTGTTCATCTCAAACGCCCTGTATTTACATGTCCTCAGACGTGATCTTGGCAGACCCTTATTAGTGTTATTGCCGTAATAGACTTCTCCTCCATAACCTCTAACTTTTTGCAACAAACTGGCTTGAACTGCTACGCTTTGGCACTTCATTAGATAAGAAAATTATGTAAAAACCCTTCTGTGGTGGACACATATAGAGAAAGTAATTCTGTCAGATGTAATTTCCAGAAGTAGCACAGCTATTTGGTTCCATTTTAGTGACATGAGATGTCAGGAGGTCTCCCAGTTTGGGGTTTTTCCACAATTACCAAAGCAACTGCTCATCTTTCCCAGCCTAAAGAAATAATAATAACAATAATTAGGTCAAAGTGCATTATCTAGCACAATAAAAAAAAATCAAGTGTGTATTTTTGATGCACAGTCCAGTATTCTTGCCAGCAATTTTTTATGAGGTCTTAAAATACTTGGGGTTTACTCAGCATCTGCCGAGCTGGAGAGCAGGACAGTGGTAAGCGGTGCCCTGGCTGAGGCTGTTCCTCTGAGTGAAGAGGGAGGGGAGATGCAGAGGGTTTGGGAAACTTCTGTTCCCAAAATCAGCTCAGCAGATTGCCAGATTGTGGTCAGCACACAGGGTTTAGGAGGATGCCCAGGGAGGGTGGCATTGCTGTCAGACATGGCCAATTGCTAGAAAATAATCAGTGGGAGCAGGTTAGAAAGAGCAAAACTGCAGCAGCAAATGTTTTCTTTAAGACGTAAACTATGTCCAAACCCACCCATCTGTTTCACAGTGATGCCAGTGAGAAAGCAGGTTCTCGTGGGCTGTGGTGGTGCTGGGCAGAGGCATGAACAGGCACTCTCTCCTCCCAGCTGAACAGGAACTGGGTTAGCTTTCTCTTGCACTTAACGGAAATAATCCATCAGCAGCAACGACACCCAGGAAACCCAGCCCTGAAACCCACTGTCCCTGGGAGCATGGCAGCGTTTTATCTGCTGGCATCGCATTGCTGAGATCCAGGAGAAGATGGAGAGACAGAGGGGCCTGCGGGAAGGTCTCGGCAGCGTCAGCGCAGGATGACCAGGTCCCCAGGTCCCCCAGTCACCCCATCCCATCCCTCAGGATGACCAGATTCCCCGACCGCGGCGGTACCGCGTGTTGTGGCAGCAGTTGGACAGGCTGGAACTCTGTAGCCGCGCTCCCCAGTGGCACGGGCTCAGCCAGCCACCCCGTCTCCCCTCGCTGACCGTTATTCCTGTTTATGCCCCTGGCCAACGCTGCACAGGCATTCTGGTTTGCGCTTCGAAACCAATGCAAGGACAAAGCAACAACTAGAAGTGTTACAAGAGATTACAGCGCTGCCCAAATCAATTACTGAGATGGGTGAAAGTCCTGCCCAGGACCTCTGCAGCTCCACTAACCAGGACGGATTGGTCTACTTGTGTCCCAGGGGGTTACGAGGAGGAAGGGCTTGGAGTTGTTTATGGCTTTGGGGCCCCTTGGCTCGTTCAGTGGGCTGTCACCTCTGCAACAATCATCCTGCTGGGAATTTGCAAAGGCTCTGTGGGAAAAGGAAAGGCTTGTGTGAGGGGTTGAGCTGCGAGATGGGTTACTCTGCTGTTTCATTCCCCCCCCAGCTGGGATGATGATCCCTCTGAGCGGCTCTGCCCCTTTCACAAATGCCTTCAACTGCTGAGCAAGCTGCATGCAGGCAGCCCCCTCAAACCCTGCCGGCATGTGAACTGAAGTGGTGTGTGCATGCCAAGAGGGCATCAGCTGCAGGAGGAAAGCCTGTAAGGTTTCAGAAACCCAAGGACCTTAATGGTGAGGCTAACCTGCTCTTCCTGTCTGAGCTGAGCGTCGCTTCCTGCTCGAGAGACACAGCTGCTCACCTTGAAACCTTTCTGCCCATGCCCGGCATCCAGAGAGAGCTGGGCAACTCCTGAAATTCCCACAAGATCTGTAGTGAAATGCTGCCAAACAAACAAACAGATCCTGTGGAAGCTCTAACAGCGAGATCCTCACATGTTAATTAAAAAAAAGAGAAAACGTATCTGGTTTTATAAACATTCTTCCCATTGGATGCAAATACTCACTGGCTTTGGATGTCCAGTTCTGAATTTGTCTTCAAGAGTTCTCTGATGTTTTTCATCATCCGTTCCAGCAGCCATCCCAGAGCTAGCGTCTTACAATTCAGAGTATTTTAAACTGTGGAAAAGGAAAACGCAGGTACCTTTTAAGGACTAAAAAAACAGCAACATCAGCACATGGAGATATGAATGAAGCTCAAAGGAGAGCCAGGAAAACTAGAGGTGGCTCTACAGCAGTGATGTTTTTTGCCACTTGGTAGAGTCAGCTGTGGAGGGAGGGTACAGCACTGCTGTGGATGGATGGAGGGCAGTGTGTCCAGCAAATCTAGACATACTGGTACTTAAATACAATTGGCTTTAACAGACTTGTAAGAAACCCCTAAGACACCGCAGCGTGGCTCCTTCCCACAGCACAAGCATTTGCTGAGGTGGAGTTGCCCAAGACGTTCCACTTTTCCACGTTGTTGTGCATGGTCTTCTAGCACTGTGCACGTGGCTGCACCTTGGTAACACATGGAAATAAATTGCTTAGCACTATAATACACTAGAGGGTAAAAATGTAAGCACATTTTGACTTATAATGAATTATAACCAAGATAGGGAGTGGCCACATTAAGAGTGATACAAATGAGATGGAAAACTACATCTCACTGAGACTTTTTCTATTGCAAGTTCACTCACTGTTGCTTTAACCAGCATTGCTGGTGCAGCAAGAGGATTTCTAATGACATGATCGATACCATCCGCTCCTCCTTTAAATGCTAATGAGCACTTTAAAACAACAGATGTGGACAGACAGTACACTGCAGATTAAAATTAGGCACAGCATTAAATTGCTTACGAACAGCAGAAGGATCTTTCTGGACATCTTGACAGTCAACCACAGGCAAGCTGATAAATCTTGAACTGCCACCACCAGCCCACAGTGTCTGCTGGGCAGGCCCTGTTTTCAGGTTTGTACAACTACACCACCATCCTCATCACCCTGGAAGAGACATGCACCCTTCCGAACTCTTGCAATTTCTTTCTAGGATTTGTGCAGGCTCAACCGTGAAACAAGACCTGGCTTCCTCAGGTGCATATCCAAATTTAATAACAAGTACATTTCTAGCAAGCGCTCTCAGTGCAGTTGCTTTCATCTGGTATCCTCCAGCCCATTTCAGTCATGGCAAGAATGTTAGGGAACCTGGACAAAATGCCAGTCTCCCGCTAAGCTGTGACAAGTGAAACATCCAGTGGTGGGCTGTCATATCCCCCAAATTAGTTGTCACATTCAGTAAACCAGGAGCAGAAACTGGTTTACTAACTAGCTTTCAACCAGTTTGAAGCTACGAGAAAGCAGCAAGCTTTGTTATCACAGAGCTTCACGCACAGCCCCAGTAGCTTCTTACTATTTTTCCTGCTCTTAACTGTTGTCAGAGGAAAAGGTCCTTAAATAACAGACATCCAATTTCTGACACCTGGTATCAGCTGTGTCCTGCTTTGTTGGTTTTGGTGGATCCTATCCTGAATTCATGACATGTGAGTCCTAGTTCGTTCTGGCAGGTGCTGGGAAACCCACCGTGAGGCTCAGCCCTTGCTGGGGCTGATGGGGATCAGAGGGAGGAGAGCTGCACGTACCCCCAGGAATGGCCTTTGTGTGGAGCAGGGAATTCACACATCCTTTGAAGGTCCACTGATGGGGCTACGGTGATGGGAGTCCTCACGGGGGTGACACGCCAGCAGCTCCTCCAGCATCATTCACAACTGCGTGCCAGCAAGTGCTGCTTGGCATGGACGGTACGTAGCACCTTGTTCAAAGGCACATCTAAATTAGAGTTTCTTGGCTTTCAGAAGGTACCTTGCATTTCTTTGGGTTCAGGCTCCTTTATCTGTTTCTTCCTTTTTTTTTTCCCCTCTTGCATCTTGGGAAACCCTAACTTTTTATTTTTAATTGTGTGAAATCAACTTGGAGTGAAAAGGCCAAGAAGAAACTTTCTGACGACAAGTGAGTCTACAGCTGTGTCTTTGTTCTCGGTGGAGCTAAAGACCACGCTAATCAGAAACTTGGCTGACCTTGTCTTTGCTACCTGTAGACTGAAAGACAAAAGTGACACAGTCTGGCCACATTTAAAAATTCAATTAAAAAATGCCTGCTGCCCAGGGATAAACATTACCATAGCCCTCAGTGGGGTTAGATGTAACTATGATAAAGGAAATGTCTTTTTCTCTATTTTTATTTTAAAGCCTGCTTTTTGTTTCTCCTTCTGATTATGGCAACTGTGTATGTGACAGGGTGTGCTCAGTGGTGTCGGGTAGTTGGTGTCAAGGCTTTTATAGTAAAGAATGAAGAGAGAAATTCCTGAGAGGGGATGGCAAGCTGGAAGTGGAGAAATGAAGCTACTGGAGTAGACCTGAAGAAAAAACTCTCGCTCTTCCTGTTTTTTCAGACTATGCTGGTCTGATAAAAATACTGCCTCCTCCTGTAGCCCTGGTAGAAGCAGATTGAACAATAGGTGAAGAGACCCCACTCAGAGTCAGACCTGGCATCTGGAGACAGAAGCAAGGTGAGGTGAGATGTAGCAGCACAACTCCTTCCCTACGGATGAAACAAAGAGCCTTTCGTTGTGGCACCTGGCTGTGCCTTACTGATTTTATTATTGAAATATTAAGCAAATCAGCAGATGTCCAGTCAGCTGAGAACACAAGCAGCTGAGTGGAGAGGAGGAAATCAAATGAAATCCTTCGGCACTGACTGTGAAGGAGGTGAGGCGGACGGCTCTCCCCATCCACTGGCAGACCCGGGGCTGCGTGGCGTCCCGGCTCCAGTGTGGCAACTTAAATAGAGTGGGTGAATCTTCTCTGGGCTGAACATCAGTTAAATAAAGGGGAAAATTGCTCAGAACGTCCTGCGGCCCCGCCAGCTCCCCCGGGGCCTCTCCTTCCCTGGCTTGCCGGTGGTCTGCCTGTGTGGCTTCTTCACGTGCTGCACCCTTATCCATCCCCCCTCATTGACTCTGCTCTCCCCTTCGCCCCTCGTGGGCTCGCTCTCGTCCTGGGGGGGCATTCCTGGGATGGCCTTGGGCTGTGGGGAGCTTCGGGGGTGCCTGCGGTGCAGAGGGCCTGGGGGTTCCGCTGGTGAGGAAGTCCTGTAGGCTCTTCCTGAGTGCCGGGGGGGCACCGGGGAGCTGGTCCCACTGCGCCGCCCGTCTGAGGAGCTGCGGGAGTTACCGCTGTGCGAGGCGTTTCTGCCCTTGCCGGCAGACCTGTCCCTCTCCGAAGTGGTGTCTGAGGCAGTGCTGGAGGTGCTGCTGCCTTTCGAGTTCAGGTGCAGATTCGAGAGGTTCCTCATCAAACCGTGCGAGAGGGGAGAGGAGTTTCTGGAGTGGCTGATGGACGTGAACTGGTAACTGATGGGACCACGTGTCCTCCTCACGGCAGCAGCATAGGAGTCCTGGCTGTGAAGGTAGGGCAGGTAGTGGGTGACGGTGGTCGGGCTGTGGGGGTGGCCGTGCTGGAGAGAAATGGCTTTTGCTATTTGGTGCATCCGCAGCGTCTGCATCCACTGGCTGTCAATGCCTGGCAGGGAAAGGGAAACAGAGTCAGATTTCTGTGAATTGATGGAAAATTGCTCTTCAGTTGATTGAAAGTGTGAGGTTAAGTACCAGGGTTTCTCTTGGAAGAACCTCAACATATCTCAAACCACCCTTTCCCTTCCAACCCTACTCAAACTAGGACTGTTTGCTGCATGTTCAACATTATGAACATAGTGTTGGACTTTTAAAACAGCAAGCGATCCAGATATTTATGATGCCACTGCAGATAATGGAGCTTAGACTAGAAGACACTTACTGAACCAACCATTCAGGTGGGTTCCCGCTCCAAAATGCCTTCCCGTGTTTTCAACCCAACCTGGGTTGAAACATTTCCTGTGATGCTCTTGGCAGCCTCGGCAGATTTCTCCACAGCTTTCATTGCAAAAAAGCCTGGAGACTTCCAGAGCAGGCATGAAGGGGGCACACCAAGGTGCAGGCACTGCTGCATCCTCACCCTCCACATGCATTTCTCCCAGCCGGCATAGTCAGACCCTTGGCAGCCCAGCACAGAGGCGGTGCAGACCCCAGTGTGAATCCCTGCTGTGGCAGCAAGACTTATCTCCTCTTGCTCCATTTTCTTTTCAAACTGCTACATACCACAACAACCAGAGCCACTTGAGTTACTACTACAAATTCAGATCAATCCACTTTGCATACTCCAGATACGGAGTCTAAGCATTTTTTTGATGCAGAACATCAACTCTGTATGTGGAAAAGCCGATGAAGCAGCAGGCTTCAGCCAGGACAGCTCAGACGGTGCTTACAGCTCCCTCCCATCTACTGGCACAGGGTCAAAATAAAATTTGTAGCTCGCAGGGATCAGATTGATCTTCTGTGATTCTCTGTCTTTTAGGACGTGGTCTAGGCTACAAAACACAGTCGTGTTGGAAATGGGTTACAAATGCTAAGGAATAAGAGCACCCATATTAGATGTGTCTGTAGTCTAAACTCGGCACCTCTCAGTTCACAAGGCTGCTCTCTACATGCGGCAGTAGTGCTACATAACCAGAGAAGTTCACGCTCTGCTGACTGGTCTCTTGTTCCAGCTCCTGTGCTGGCTGGCAGCTGTCTCAGCCCAAAGATTTGTAACAAATCACTATGAACTGCTTCCAGCATGCTTCCTACAGGAGCACAGAGGTCATCCCCCTTAACTCACACGGTGATACAGAACATGCTACTACCCAAAGTTTAGCCTTTAAGCTAAGGGTGCTCCTGCCTGTCTCTACAAAGACACCACAGTGCCAGCTGATGTTGTAAGGTGATGCTCTGTTGTTGGAACAGAGTAATAGCAGTGACTTTCTGCAGTTCTCCCCATACACGGCGTGCCCACGTCAGCAATAAAGTTTGTGTGTACTGACTTACTTGAGTCGGATCTGCTCCGTGAATTCCCCTCGGAGTTGGGAAGTGAGGTCTGTATCATAAGCTGTACTGTCTCGACCTCATCCTGTGCTTTCACCTTGCTCCAGCAGACAGCCTGGATGTGCCTGGTGCTTTTCGGAGCTCTCACGTCGCTCTGCTCAGGAAGGACCAAACACGCGTGAGGACATGACATGCACGAGGACATAACACCACAGAACCCACTGAGCTCTCCTACGATGGAGCTTCCAGTAGTGCTGGGATGGCAGCAGCGTTTGCAATATAGAGTCTGTTTTGCAAAACCACTTTGCAAGTTCTCAAGTATTTTTAGACTCTAGATAATTTTGGCTCATATGTTGTGATTATGCTAAAAATGTTGTAGTGAACAAATGTTTCGATTCATGTACCATGTGGAGGAAAGATCTGAAGGCCTTCCTCGACAAGCACAAAAATGTGTTTTACCAGGTACGTTCATGTGAGCATCAAATGGGCAGGGCTTTCTGCTAAAAGATGTAGGACAAAGCAGGTATTTTTGCAGGGGGACACTCCACAAAACATTCCTGGAGCATCAAGCTCTTCAATTTCCTGTTAAAGGCCTATGACTCCTGTAAGAAACTAGGCTGAAAGAAATCACTGTTCTTCATTTCGAGACAAGCAAGCAAGGCGCGGGATTTCCCTGCCTCTCCATCATTGCTTGAATCCTTGCTCAGGACAGAGATGGAATCTCAATTATCAGCCTCCTTGTGATGCACAGCATTGGTCTTTATAAAAACACTTTTGTAAGTAACTGCAAGCTCTTTTTACAAAGGCTGATTTCTGTCATGTTGCCTTGCCTTCCAGGTTTTATTTTATCTTATTTTACTCTTGACTTCTCATTTTTTTTCTTCTCCTATTGCCTCTCAGCTCTCCTAACTAGCACTTCATTGAAAGGGTAAAAACCACAGCCTCTTCAAGCAATGCAAACAACACTGACCGTTACACTTCAAGCAAAAGGAGTTTTCATCCCTGAGAAAAGGGGCCGTCCCAGGCAGCAGCGAGAGGATGCTGTCTCTGGAAACCTCATTCAGCTTTTGCACTGAACTTTAGATTTTACAATTAATTACAGGCTGCTGAGGCTTGATTATAGGATATAACTAAGCCAGAGGATGCTGTTTCCACACCTCCCATGTAGGTTTTTTCTCGGATAAATAATTTTTGTACGTGTTTCTTAGAGCTTACCTCATATGTAACAATACATTCTACAGACTGGTGTTCCTCTATCCCCACAATCCATTTCTCCATTACAAACGGTGGCTGAAAAAAAACATAGTGGGAGCTTTATAAAGTGCTTTTCATCTCCTAACTTGTTTCTGAAACACCCTAAAGAAATTTTCAACATTTGCCTTTTTTCATCCATTTCCATGTTGTAAATATCAATATTTTTCTTAAAATCTTATGAGAAAAAGCATTATGTTTTGAAATTATTTACTTCTTGTTTACAAAAGGAAACTGAGCAGATAGTTCTATAAATAACAGGCAGAAGGTAAGAAAAACATGGAACATTTTCGTGGGGGCATAAACCTTTTTCATTTTTATGCATGTACAGTTTTTTTTCTGCTAGACTTCCAGAGGCCAGCAAGAACAAAATCTAGAAGATATTCCCTAACAGATATAAAAATGTTGAAGTATGTGAAATGTTAATGTTAATGTTATTGTATCTGGTTATTAGTTTATCTAACTTTAAACCTTTTTTTTATTTAAGGAAAAAATTAAAATGTCCAAGATGAAAATTAAACAGAAAACTACTTTGAAACAAAATAATAATAATCTAAAAAATCACAAATGATGTTCCAGAAATCACTAACTATAAAAATAGTATTAGTGTGACTTGAATATCCTTTTTGGCAGATACTCATATTTTCACATTTTCTTTAGAATTCTGACTGTTGAGAATCTGATTTTCAGTTTTTCCTTTAGAAAAAATAACCCAGTTTCCCCAAAATTTTTGCCAAAAAAATTCACTGTTAAAAGCATTCAGGAGTTTGGGGGGTTTTATCAGTGCAGATTAGAGCAGCATTCTAATGGGTAATCCAGCTATATTTTTTTTTTAATTAGAAATCTATTTCGTTAGCTATTATCAAGTTGAGCATATTAATAAAAAAATGAACACCAGCAAACAACACCCTCCACATTAACAAAGCTTCTGTCGCTCACAGTAAAAGCAGACTAAATGCTGAGTAGTAAATATATACAGGCAGGTTCAGAAATAAGGTAAAATGCCCAGTGACACTGAATTGCAGATGTTCACACTGTCTGTTGATGGGTTTCAGTTTTTGCAACCCATCCTTGCATGAAAGAGGGAGTTTCAGAACCACGTAAAAGTTCTAAAACCATGTCAAGGGAACAAAAAAAAAAAAGAAAAAAAAAAGCTCAGACAAATCACGTGAAGTTTCAAACTGGAACATTTAAATCACTTTCTTCTCTTGAAAAGGGAGGTAATTTTTTGAACATTCTTTTCTTTAAAATCCTCTTTCAGAGGATACAACATGGAATTAAAACAAGAAAATATAAATTAGTTCCTTCTCTTATTTTTCTATTGTTAACATTATTGTCAGCTTAAAAGAGAACCAAAATACCTAACTCCTATTATGATACAAATCTGTTTCAAATGTGCATTTTATTTAAAAGCTGTCAAGAGACTGAGCTTCCACAAGCACAAAAGTCGACTGCTGTGGTATTTTAATGTCTTTGTTTGAGATCTGTGAATTCATGAAAGCTTTAAGGCTGTAAATACCTTTGTCATCTTTAAAATCTCTACATCAGGTAGGTTAGTGTTGAATGTCACATCTTTTATGTAGGTTATTGCAATTTCATCCCCGTCCATCTCCATGTACATTTTCCATTTGCAATCCTATGTGAATAAGAATAAAAAAATGCGGGATTGTTAGAATATAAATAAAAAAAAATCCAAAATAAAACAAAATGGAAAGACAAAACAACCCGAAATCTAATCTCAATACACAGGGGAAAAAAAATAACCCAATGACAAAGATAAGGCACGTGTACACATTTTAGGGTATTCGCACTTTCCAGTAAAACTGTTGATAATGGCAAATCCTCGAGTTCTCTTGTTTGCTGTCCTCTGAGCTCACAGCTCTCCTCGTGGCTTGATGGGTCTGGATGTCCTTAGAGGTGTGGATCCCCCTGATGGACCCCAGGAGAAACATGGCACCACCCACCTGGACAGAGGGCCCGTTTGAGCGGGCAGCGTGGGAGCTCTGCACACCCGCTGGAGGCACAGGGTCACAGCCAGAGCTGGCAGCCAGCTGAAGGACACCCTCCCGGTGAACCCAGTGGGTCTGCGAAACACCGTCAAGATAGTCGCTCACACAACAGGCAAGAGGATGAGCTGGTTGTTACAGCTCTGTTACGAGGCTCTAGTGAGGCACTGAGCACCCTCAACCCACAGTTGCACTACTGATTGGGAGCAAACTCAGGTTCGAAAATAATCCCAGTGAGTCCAATTGACCAAAGCAATGAAAGGCAAATAATCCCACGAGCTGAACATGGAGCTAATGCCAAACAGTTTGCAGAGGTGTGAGCCTGTGAGAGGTTGATAGCTCCGGCAGCATCCTGCAGGACATCCCACGTGGGCTGAGCCTGGGACCAGGGCGCTTGCCTGTGGCCAGTGAGGCTCCGGCTGGGGACTGGAGACTGCCCAACCCGTGAAGCAAACCAGACAACATTTGCTGGTGTGGCCAGCAGGTTCTTCGGGGATTAGATATCGTCCAGCGCCCTCATCTCCTCCAAAAATCAGTCCCCCTGAATGACAGCACTGTTAGTGTTCGCACATGTATCTCTCATAAATGTACCGAAGGAGCTCAGCCCTCCCAAGTCTCAAAGCGTTCAATCAGGCATTGAATTGGCAATTCCAAGAGAAAAGAAAACTGGAGAATAATAATTTCTGAACTACAACAACAAATTATGCTTATGAAAGCATTTGGCCCTGTGTGTCCATCTGTCTGCATTGAAAGCTTCCGCGTTTTACAAGCAGAGTGGACACGTGAGGTGGTTTTCACATTGCCCTAGCGGCAGTTTGAGCGATGGGAACTGCGGTCCAGTGCTCAGGGCACCCGACTCAGAGGCCTCCTGCACAACCTAAGGAGCCAAAGTCACACTGTGCCTTTTTGCTAATCCTGGACTGCACTTCTTTGCATGTCCTTTTTCTGTCCTGCTTTTTTTGGGTTGTGAGCTAACCCAGGGCTACACCTGTCTCCTTCCCAGGTGCAGTGCGATGCATCAGCCCTGATGTTGGCTGAGGACATGTGTAACCAAACAGTAAAAGCAAAGCATCTTGTCTTTGACTCCTCTTCACCTCTCAAACTGTGCTCCTTTCCCTGCCCGCACTGTCCTTGTTGCTGGACTTTTTTGCAGGACTTCCAAAATTCATGCTAGGTGGATTCCCTATTGCAGATCAAACCTGAGGTTAGAATCAAGATGGTTGATGACATTTATAAGTTTTATAAAAAACACCTGAGCCAATGAAAAACCAAAACATTGACATAAAATACTATCCTCCAGTTAATTCAGCTCATCTCCTGCCGTGAGACTAGTGCCAAGCACCTGAGAGCCAGAGCGGCACCTTGTGCCAGGGCTCCTGTGCCTTCTGACTCAGGATTTTACGCTGTTCCTACAGGCCAGATCTAACAAACACGAACCCATTTTAATAAACAACATAAATCAAATGGCCACCTCAAAAGAACAGGCTGACAGGCTGTGTAAATCCAGAGTCTAGCAAGTGGTGGGCACCTGCCAGTGCCCAGCCCCTTGCCGGATCCGCTGCGCACGCAAGAGCCCTCTCCACGCGGTAACGAATCAGGCTGCCCCACGCAGCTGTGGATGCACGAGCCCTGCACAAACACCGCCTTCCCCAGCGCTGAACTGCAGCTTCAGAGACGAAATACGCTCTCCCGTCCTTCAAATCCAGCCCCAAACCTTCAGTTCTCCTTAGAGACCTCTCCAGCCACACCAGATACCAGAACAACAAATTACCACATTAAACCTATCCTCTCTGATCATTCAAAAACACATGTCTTGTTTTATTTGGAAAGGTTTTCATTTTGCATTTATTGTAAAATCATCAGTGGAGAGGGGAAGGGCAGAAAGAGAGAGAAAGATGAGGAAATTAATAGAGGACAGAAGGGGAAGCAGAGGCTGGGAGTAAAGAGAAAAAACAAAAAAGACAAGAAGCAGAGAAGGAAGGAAAAAAGGCAGTAGCTAGGTGACTTTTGAATCTAAGCACTTGGGAAATATCTAAGAGGAGCAGATGGCTACTTGTCTTACAAACTTGGTAACCATTTTGTGCAGTCACACAGTAAATAATGCAAGACTTGTGTGCTGAAAAAAAGGGACGTACTTCCCTGTTTTCCAATCGAGTTTACAGGTCTCATTTAGCAATGAATGGAGAGAGATGTGAAGACAGTTAAGCAAAAATTTGGCTAGAATATGTATGTCAGTTCTCCGATGAATTCGAGTCATAAGATTTCTTGGAACAAGACTACATTTACTGCCAGATTTATGTGGGAAAATAATTTGGAAAGGCTTTGTTACAAATGCCCAGTTGATAAATCTACTTACACAAGTCGTTCAAAGCAATTTCCCTGGGCATCTTGTAATTCAAGCATTAAAATATCTCCCAATATTAACCTGCTTGATTTTGATTTAAATAAAGAATTTAAGCTTTTCGTTTCAAAAAAAAAAATAAATCTAATTTTAGAACTGAGAGGCGCAACCAGTAAAACTTTGTGTGAAAAACATTTCCAAATTACACATTGACAAAGCCAATAAATCAGCAGCCTCTGCAAATGACTGTCAAAAAGAAAAGCAAATCACACGTGTATTTTGAGCCACTTCTCTTCAGCTTCAAAACAGAAAATAAGAACACTTTAAAAATTAACTCTCCGGCTTACTGTGGTGACAATACTCCTTTAACCCCATACGCGCTAACGGCTCCAACAAAAAACGAAAGGGAAAAGGAAAAGATCAAGCACATGCTTTAAACAACAAATGTGTCTCCTGCAACAACACCTTAAAACTCTCACTGGGGAGACACCTCATTTTCCAAGAAGGCCCAAATCCTGGATTCATTTAAAAATCAGTGGTTGCAATAAAATTTTTGGGTTTTTAAGACTGAAGAAAAAACGGAAACAGCATTATAGCAGTCAACTGGATATTAGAAGCAAAGTAAGATGAAACAAATATGAAAAAAATGTTGGTCATGCTGGTACTAAAAGTAGTAGCATGTTGATGATTTAGGTCCCCAGAAGCTCCTTTACATTCTTAGCTATTATCTATCTCAGCTGTTGAAACCTGCTGTTTTAAAGGCATTAGAGTTGAACATCTAGTGACAGCACTTGGGTTATTTATCATTATGTATCACCCTGCTACACTATATTTTATTATTCTGGATTTAAAGGAAGATAACACAATTATGGTTAATTTGCTTCTCTTCTTTATATATATAGTGTCATGACCCACCATGGCTTTGTCCCATGAGATATTTTTAACCAAAAAGAAATCCACAAGAAACTCTCCCTAAAAATTCCATTAATAACCTCTTGTAGCGTGTATAGGTTGCAGGGTCTGGAACTAAGAATGTTTTAATCTCTTCAGCAAAACAATGTCTCATAATGATGTACAGGACTATTGCTGCACTGATGAAGAATCATACATAATTCAGCACCTTTCACTTGGCACCACTGTGATATCCTCATTAGCAGTGGCTCACAGTGGCTGTCAGATGGTGTCCATGCGAATGCAGGCATTATATTGTCTTTGAGATGTGCAGCTGCTTCCATGACACTGCCAGTATATAAAAACATGACGCCAGTTTGTTTTATTTAGTGCTAAACCTTCCAGTTTGTAAAAACAAGGCTGACACAGAGCCTGACATGAGGCAGTGAAAATAATTAGCTCTCATTTTCTCAGCCTCCTATTTCCTTCTCCCCGCTGTGTTCTCTTTCCACTAAACCACCACATGTCAGTCGAAATGGGAGGCAATTAGTGGGCTCATTTCAGTCCCCACAACTGTGCTGAAAAGAAAGTATTTATGATGGCACAATGAACAGCTGAAAGATTAAATAACATTTGCCTTTTGAAAAGAAAATGACTTCTAGCTAAATGGGCAATTTTTGATTATTCTCAAACAAGCTTAGAGTAGTTGGTTTTTAAAATACAAGAAAGGAAAATGAGTCATTTTTAGGTGAAAGAATCAAATAAAACTTGACACAGTAATGCAAATAACTGATGTTTTATTACAAAATATGTAAATGTGTTATACCCTTAACAATGGCTGGTGTCTCAGGTCAGGGCAGGCTGTTGCCAGCCAGGCTCCAGCAAGAGAAGGTGGCTCCACCGCCGGTTTTGTTTCAGCTGTGCGGGCAGAAAAAAACAGGGGCGGAGGGGAGGCCTTCTGAGAGAGATGGTCTTAAAACGTACTGACACAAAGCAAGTGAAAGATGCATTTATGTTATCAGTGCCTCCCCCAAAAGCTGGAGCCCTTCCTGCTCGGCGAGGCCACCAAGCACTGGCTGGCAGGAGCTTCGCCTGGAGAAGCACGAGGCCTTTTTAACACCTACACAGACCAAACAGAACCTTTCTTTAACATCGAGAGCTGCCAAGCTCTGTGCTGCTACACAGGGGAACGCAATGGTAAATACCGGGCACTGCTACGTGCTGGGCACTGGTGCCCTCAGAGGCGCGGGCCGCAGCAGCTGAGGGGCAGCGCTGCAGTAGCAGCACTCCTGGGCCTTGCCCGAGTGTTTACCAAGAGCTGCCCTCGCCATGTGATCACGAGCAAGCAGGGGTTGCTGCAGCTGCAGGCATCATCACCCACGCGAGCAGACTGCTTACAACTGCGGGACGGTACAGGTGGGAGCGTGAAAAACACGAGTCCCTTCCCTGAGGGCTGCGCGGATGCCGTCCCGCGCCGCCTAACCCAGCCCTGTACTCCAGTGGCACCTCCAGTGGGCCTCTCGTGGGAACAAAGCGGTGCAGCCAGGTGGGCACCACGTCCCCCCCAACGGCGGCGCAGGGCACAGAGGCCATGACCTGCACACGGGGGCCTGCAGCCCTGCAGGACGTCGGCTGTGGGACGGGGGTGAGCAGAGCTTGGAAAAAGCATGGCAGGGCTGCTGGACATGTCCTGCGCATGCCTGGGGACAGGGGCTCCTCCGGCAGGTTGGATCCACAGGCCAAGTCCAACGGGATGGGGTTCAACAAGGCCAAGGGCAGAGTCCTCCATTTGGGTCACACCAGCCCCGAGCAGCGTTACAGGCCTGGGGGGGAGCGGCTGGAGAGCTGCCTGGCACAGAAGGACCTGGGGGTGCTGGCAGCGGCTGAGCAGGAGCCAGCAGTGGCCCAGGTGGCCAAGAGGGCCAGTGGCACCTTGGCCTGTGTCAGACCCAGCGTGGCCAGCAGGAGCAGGGAGGTGACTGTGCCCCTGTGCTCAGCGCAGGTGAGGCCGCACCTCGAGTGTGCTGGGGTCAGTTTGGGCCCCTCACTCCAAGAAGGACACTGAGGGGCTGGAGCGCGTCCAGAGAAGGCAACGAGGCTGGGGAGGGGCTGGAGAACAAGTGCTGTGAGGAGAGACTGAGGGAGCTGGGGGTGTTCAGCCTGGAGAAGAGGAGGCTGAGGGGACACCTCATCACTGTCACACCTGCCTGAAAGGAGGCTGTGACGGGGTGGGGGCTGGGCTCTGCTCACAAGTGACAGCGATGGGACGAGAGGAAACGGCCACAAGTTGTGCCAGGGGAGGTTTAGACTGGACATTGGGAAAAATGTCCGATAAAACCTATTCCTCTGCCAGCTTGACTTACTGAAGTGGGTTAAAATATTTACAGACCATGGGGAATACCTACGACTGAAAAACTACAAAAGCGGGATTTTAAATTTTAGTCCTCGGCTCTTGCTTTGTTTCTTGCCACATGTGTAACGTGAGGTGTGTTACACGGCAAATTAAACTGGTGATGCTACATCACGTCTGTCTGAACTAGCATTTATTTTCAGAAAGTAAAGAAAGGTTTTTTGAATGTTGATGTAGTGGGAGGGTGGAGAGGAAGCAGCAGAAATGGTTTCACACTTATGAAACTGCATTCCAGTTACAACTACTGTTTTGTCTGGTACTGCCACATGAAGAGTTGGTCACAATGTCTCTCTAAAGTAGCCTTAATATTATATTCACTTTTGCACTACACATTTAAATCATGGCATTAAAATATATCCCAGTTTGGATATGCAAGGCTAGAAAATAGTTCACACACATAGCAGATGGTTTTGAAGAGGCTTTTCTCCTTACCTTGTCAAATGGAAGGAGAGGTAACTGGGGAAAAATAAGGCAAAATGGTGACCCAACTTCAAGGCTTTGTGTTTGGATATAGGTCAGATTGTGCCACACTCAGTGAAAAATGAAAACATTCAAAGGCATGGTGAAATCTGCCCTTTTGAAGACCAAAAATAAAGAATGCATCAACAGGAGACAAAAAGACTGTGAACCACCCTTCTTACAGGGCTGGATGATTCATCAGTGCAGAGCCGACACAGCTCAGACACCTTTCCCTGATTGGGAAATTTTAATGAGCCACCTAGGATGAGAAAGCCATTGAAAATTCCTTCTGCAGTTCTGCGAGACAGCTCAAGCCACAATTGCCAGGGTTTGTTTTTTTACCCTCTTTGGTATCTCAGAGTTAATTGGTGTTCCCCCTTTTTTTTTTAATTTATGGGAAAAAAAATAACTTAAAATGTCTAAATCTATCACCTTTCAGCTCAGTGGGAATTATGTACAGAAAGGTCATTAAAAGGAAGTGCATGGAAGTAACCACATAACTCGAACTACAAGAGTTGGAAAAGAAACCTCTAAAAACCAGGTTAGCTTTGCAGCGCTCACTCCTGATGCATTCGGAGAGCACAAAGGTCAACTGAGCTTTCATCACCTCCAAAGATGCAGCTAAAAAGGAAAGGAAACTGTAATGAAATGACTGCATCTGTTGGCTGGTGGAAACCAACATAATCCCACTAGAAGATGCACTTTAAATTAGATAACAAATCTGAGGCTGGTAAAGTCGCATAGTGGGCAGTCAATGTTCCATTCAATGTTCAGACAAGGGTGAACATTCAAATGCCATCCTGAAGCACATTCATCAGGATCCTTGCTAACAGGCACTGCCATTCCCAAGCCTTTACGTTTCTGCGATGCTCCTGCTTGCGTATGGGTAGGTGTCCTGGCTGTGCTGGCAGGGCTTGATGTAGTGCCAGGGAGAGGACACCTGTGCTTCAGGGAACCACCTTCACATCTGAGACAGTGCTGTACTCTGACTAGCCAAATGCATCTGAATGAACCTGCACCTCTCAAATGGTTTCTGGGTCTTGGACCAGCTCATCCAGCACTTTTATGCCCTGTGGCACTGTGGTCATGCTGCATGCCGAGGCTGTGCCCACACCGCTGCTTTAGTCTGGATCAGGAGCATGCTTTTGTCCCACACGTCCGCCCTGTCCCATGCTTTAGTGGAGCCACCTCCAAGCATACAGACCAGTGTGCTTCCAGGTCCAACTACACCTAAAGACGCACTACAAGACCTAAAGGGAACTCAGCCCAGGAGACCAGTGCAGAGCCAGTCTGGGATAAAACCTCCTAGCGTCACCTGTTCCCCTGTACAGAGCCCTTCCTGCTGCGCCGCACCAGCTCCCAGCTGAGCCTCGATGTACACAGGTCTAGTAGTCTACACATCATCTGGGGAACACATGTTCTCAACTCATAACCCAGATTTAAGCTTATTGCCTCTGTTTTTCTCATGGCTAAAACAGGAGAAATACTTCTTAGCGAGGCAGCCAGTTACAGGGACTGATTAGGGTAAAGCTTCTTTGAGAAATTTATTTTTAAACTGATGTAGGCCAGCTTTTTAGCTACAGAGATGGTGGAAGGTACGATCCCAAGTGTTTCTACTGACCCAGTTTTACAGGAACAGGCTCCGCTCTTTTGCAGAAATGGGACAATAAAAGAAGTTTAAACCCTTCAATCCTGGTTTACCCACTATCTCCAATTCATTTTGGAACAAATCTGGATAGCAACAGCAGTTGGCTTAAAGCAGCCTCTAGGGGAGCTAGAAGATTGTATCCAGGTATTTTCAAAGCAGCAAGCCAAATTTTTTGTATTTTATGTACAATACCAGTCTTTGTCTAACGTAAGTTACCTGGCTCACATTGGCCCTAGCAGCCCGCCCAAAAGCTCAGTCGATCTACTCCTTCCAATCCACTTTTTAAAACTTGCGGAGCTACAACATCTTTAAAGGCAGGTATGAGTTATTAAGCAGACGTCAGACAGAAGTTTCCAACCCAGACCAACTCAGGTGACAAATGGTGTGTTCCCTGGGATGGCACCAGGGACACACATGCTGTGGATGCCAGGGAAGGCATGCTTGGCACACACCCATGGCTGCAGAGGGAATGACTTCATTAGGAAGGGCCCTGACAGCACACAGAGCAGAGAGAAACAATTAGGACGTCATGGGAAAGGGAAGATGAGAAAGAAAAAAGGGTTCTCTGTTGGCACACCCAAAACTTGCAAAGGTTGTGTCAGCACTACACACGTCTGTTGAACTAGCCCTGTCCTCTCGTAACAATTCAACATCTGTCCTGTAGACTTTGGCACGCTGTCTTATTTGCAAATTTTGCCATCACAGCTATAATATCTACTTCTCCTCAAACTTAGTGCAACCTGAATTTTCCTTCAGCAGTCAGAGGTCTACTCACTCCTCCTCTTGCTCTCTCCTGGGGGAGGTTGTCCACCTCCCTGCACTATGGGTCAAAATTCATATGTAAGGGACATATGATCTATATCACAGACTTCTAGTTCCTTGTAGAGTTGCATATAGAAGGGAAAGATCCACACCTTCAAAAAAGCAGCTGTACAGAATCATAAGCTACATGCATTTAAGAACACTGAGACAGTCTAAGTAATTTATAAAGTCATAAAGAAGATTTTCATAGGAAAAAAAAATGCTTAGGATAAAAGAAACAACCAAAAAAGGGAAATCTCCAGACAAAAAGCAAAAACCTTTTTCAAATTGATGAAATGGTTTCGAGTCCAAGTTCATACAAAGTACAAGCCTAAATGCTTGCTCTGCAAGCACCACCAAGTACAGAAATCAAGCGACTTCTGCAAACAATACGCCCTGAAAGCAAAGCAGCCAGATAACATGAGATGAAAGTCGGCCACCCACAAGTTTAGAGTGGACACACAATGCAGATTTGTCAAATACAGAAGGAAACAAATCCTGCTGTCACAACCTCTGACTCTAACTCAGAAATGCTTTGCACACCATTTCCACATAGATGATTAATTCTAAACCCTTTGAACTCAGAGTCCGTGGCAGGCTGGATAAAGAAAACAAAAAGTATGGGACAAACCTCACTCTCAAGAAAAGACAACCTGGTGGAAATGCTTTGCTGGAACATCTGGAGTTGTCAGTGCCTTGAACTAGCTCAGCCTGGAGCTGCAGTTTGATTAGGATGTGGCGTGTTGGCAATTGCCTTATACCAGCCGCTGCACAGCAGCTTTGCGATCTGCAATGTGCTGCACCTACCCCTCCCCTCCATGCTCACTACCGTAAGGGAGCACAATCACCACCTGGATGAATTCTGTCCTCCCCAGCCAGCAACCACGCATGTCACGTATTTTCAATACATCCTTCTGCCAAGACAAAAGTAAGAATCTGTCCACTAACATCAGGCGTACAGCATTGCCCAACTGTCCCTTGGAAGCAAAGACCCCCCCCTTTAAATGTCATTTCTGCATACAGGGATTGTTATTTCACACTCACTGGAACAAAAGAAACAAAGCAAATGCCTGAATTAGAACAATTAAGGTTAGAAAAATTGTTCATGAGGAAACAAAAGCTTTCAGTCAAAGCTTTTTGCATCCCTCTTTTCTTCCTCACCTGCTCTGGGGTGCGGTTCCCCATCACTGATGCAGCCCCATGTGCCACTTTGACATCTGGTCAGCACTTTCCAAAAGAGCATTCTCGCAGCAAACTATCTTTTTTTGTGTCCAGAAGACACTGGACCCGCTGGGTAGTGTCTAAAAAGGTAACCAAACCAACAGATCCAGCGCTCCAAGCTTACCTTTGGACCATTTCCCGGCTTCAAGTGATAACCAAAAACAAGTTCAAGATTCACTATTTTCTCTATGTTTTCTTCGGCTCCACCTGCAGAATCCTGCAAAAAACCAGGTAAGATGAGACTTCACATCTACCACAACCCCCTGGGAGCCAGGAGCAAGACCTTTGGTGGCAGTACGGGTTGGCCTTCCAGATGCTACGTCTGGCAGGCAGCGGGAAGGAGCCATCACTCTGTCTTGATCACAGCACTCCAAGAGAGGCTAGGGCTTGGCCATGGGGTTGTGGTGTGCAATGGATGGCGTCCGGGAGATGCTGCACAATTTCTGACCCTGGCTGAGCTGTTCCAGTGCTGCACGGTGCTGCTGCAAGCATCGCGGCAGCCACTAGCACTGGAATTGCGGCCAGCATGGCACGCTGGCGAAACCTGATTTTCAGTTTCCCCTTCAGGGAACAGACTTTCACTGGATGTAAATTCACTTGAAGTGTATTTGACTCTATAGCTGTGCAATAAATTGTAACTAAAAAAGCCACTTCAGGCTTTGGGGTCTAGAACTGCTTGATTAGCTCACCAAATTACATCAGGCAACCCCGAGGTTCCTGAACACCGTCCCTTTTGCATGGCTCTTGTTACTGATATTAGAAACCCAACAGGTTAACACAGGGGTGACCAGACATTATGAATCATCATTCTCTCCTGTAACATTAATAAACTGAGGAATGATGGGCTTATTCTGGGGCAGGGGTCTGCCACTCTCTGGTGGTGAACAGCCAATGACACCAGTTTGGAGGAATGGCTTGAGAGTGATTTCTGATTAGTAACAGCAAAGGAACCACAACCAGTAGTCTTTTCATTTAATACTACCAGTTCCACAATAAAATCTTAAAGAGTCTCCTTGAAAACAACTTTTAATATCTTATTGCTTGTTCTGATGTGACCCATTGCTGCTGTTGACCCGTCACATTTGTCACAACCCTCTGCAGGAACTGCTGCTTCCCTCTGCCATGAGCGGTAGGAAAGCTGAGACACGAGAACAGGAAAATATTCATACCAACACGAGAAGCACTTCTCATATAAACAATGAGACTTGCCTTAATTAACGGTGGAAAATGAAACAGATTCAGGTAGTCATGGGTTAACTTCTCAATAGCAGTCTAGAAAAACAAAATCAACAAAATCAGATAAAAGCTATTCAGTATCTCACACTGCAAATACCAGCATGAAAAGCAGCACAACTCCACGTGCACCGTGTTTTCCATTGTGGATACATTAAGGCATGTGAGAAGAGTTTAAAATACAGCCCTGTTCTGGAAACTCTCGTGGTAGATTGGCCCCATTTTGCATTCAGAATCAGATCTACTTTATCAGAGAAAGAGATGTCGGGGGTTGGTTTGGTTGTTTTTACTTATGCTCAATCAACCCAGGAAGCTGAAATCTTTCATTTTGGGCATTATTGACTCAATTATTAAGTGTCAATAATTTTCCCTGTAGAAAATGTAGATTAAATATATCAGTAATGGTCTGTGGCATGAAAAAAATGGCTGATGAGCAAAAGGGCAATAAATCTGTGTGGCTTATGAAGCTAAATTTGCAGGACTAGTCATTAGGATATAAGTATCTCTTTACTAGTAAACTGTAGTATAAAATCATTGAGACCTAACACATAGATGCTGCTTTTAGAGAAATCCTGTGCCAAAGCTGACTGCCAGGAACTCTCTCTTGTGGCTACAGTATTAATACTGCTACTGCTGTTGGGATCACATTTTCCAGACCTTGATTTTCTTTAATAATTACAAACATTAGATATTTAAAACCCCATGAAACCAAGTTTTAAGAGCAAAGCAACCTGGTCAATCAACAAGCTTTCAAGTTGTCTAATGGAGTTTTGTTAATCAAAGTATGTTTTAAGCTACAGATGAAACGTGAAAGTTGAGAAGTTGATTTCAGTTCAAGCAACTGTTTTCATATTTGCTTCTCCCTCAGCTGAAGAGAAATCCTCAGAGAGAACTCCGAGGATATTCAAAGCTTTTTGCCAAGAGAATGGCCTTCCTAGGCAAAGCTTTAGCAGTGCTGCCTGTCCAGCCCACAAGAAAACCGAGAACCAGAGAGTACAAATTCCACATTTTCATGCCTCAAAATGCTCAGGTTGCTTTGGATTCCAGATCCATACAAACCTTTAACTGTTTGGGTTTTTTTAATACCAAATATATTCTCTATTTAGCTTTATATTTTTGTTGTTGTTAATACTACTAAAGGTTCACAGACTTCTTAATACTCACACTATAACCTATTGCAACATTCAGCATATGTTGTTAAATACCTTTAAATGGATGATGTGCCCTCTGGAAACAATTCCCATGTCCTTTAAATCCTCTTCCTCTAGAAGCAGCAATCTTTTCCCAGTGATATGATGTTCCTTGAACAAGCTTGCATACACACCCATTTCACCAGAAGCATCGCCTTAAGATAAGAGAGGTTATTCAGAAATCCATAGGGTGCTTTACTGGAGGGAGAAAAAGATGAGCAAATGTATATATATTCATAAACTTGACTACGAAGGTACATGTGAATAGTTTTTACCTTTTCTAGTAAGTTGTTGCATCCAGAAAAACTGCAAAAAAGAGGAATCGGTCACATTACCAATGTTTTATTTTACAGTTATTTGGAGTTTGCAAGTAATCATTCTTTTGTAAAACAACATTTAAAAATATTTCTAACTTTGGGTTAGAAGACTCAAGATTTGCCAATGCAAGTGATTACTTTCACTCAGCATTTTAGAACTGCCTTCTATTTTTCAGCCATCTTCCTCAGTTTACTGTTATGAAGAACAGAAATGACCAAAGCAGAAGCTTAGAGATCTGTCACGTACTAAAAGGGCTGAAGTTAAACGGCCAGGGCTATTATGGTTTTTGAACTGGCTTTCCAGACAGTCCTTCAGTAAACGTTAGCTAAATAACCCCATCGTGCACAACTCACAAGGAGAGTGCGAGATGGGACATTAAAATCACTATGACACATCACTGTGCTAGAGAGAAATCATTGATGTTTCTTGTTTAGCCTTTTAACTGAATAAAAGGGTAAAAAAACTCAATGCCATTATTTTGTATGAAGGAGAGATTCCAAATCCCTTAAAAACTCCTTAACTTTCTTTTAATTAATTGCCACCTTGGTCACACACAGTGGGGTAAAACCTTCAAGCTTGTTTTCTCCTCTTCGAGACAGGTCTTGCTTAGACAGGTCTTGGGGCACTTCCACTTTCTTATGTGATCATCCAGGAACGCCCCTCTGGCTGCTGACAGCTCTCAGCACAAATGATTTTATAGACATTAGAGAATGGGGCTGCTCTGTGAAGGTTGTTTTGACTCCTTAATTCACCCCTGGTCATTTTAAAGCCTTTCTGGGACCAAACTTTCACCAAGCAAATAGCAGTAAAATCCCATCTACATGTTCTCATCCAGCTTTCCCTCCTCCCTCCATACCCACTGTAATTTCTCAGAGAGCTCCAGCAAGCAACGCCGGCCACGTTAATACAAAATACTCACCACATCTTCTTCGGTCCATGCACAAATATCAAAGGAGGGCAGCAACTGCGTGAGAGACATGAATTGAAAAGAAAACTGTCTGACTGCTTCTGTCCCCTCCACCCAAATTTCACTCTGGTGGCCAATTTCATCTGGTTCCTCTTTCACTGCAAAGGGCAGGACATACTGACATACTAAACCCTTGGATTCACCCTGACCATGGGCTGGTTCCAACAGCACGACGGCAGTACTAAATCAATCCCATTGTTTCACGTAGGTAAAACGATCAGCAGATCTCCAACAGAAACAATTTAGGAAGCAAAAGAAAGCAGTCCAATGGCGAGGGGCTCTCTGGCTGCCTCTCTTCTCACTCTAACACTACAGGAAGGCTTTTGCTATGGCCACGTGTGGCACAACGTTGAACGCAAGATGGTGTTAGCTCTTGAAGCACAAGGAAACCAAGGATGGCACGCAAGGATGGCTGCACCAAGTGAGATTCTGGGATGCTTTGAAAACCGATGCAGGAGAAGGGGTCACTGTAACACTGATTGCCATGTTCCTCACTCAAGCATACAGTACCCCAAGCTTCACCTTCTCAGCATTTCTATCCAGTTCAAGGGTTAGCATTAACTGGTATTGTCAGTGTGTCCCAAAGGCTCAACACAACACTGTAGCTGCAAATTTACTCAATCCACATAATAATGACTTAAAGAGACTCAGCTCGGTTACCCATCTGCCCCCAAGGCTTTGCTACCTCCTCCAGAGAGCCCTGACACCCATGAGCTCTTCAGCCCCCACCCACAGGCCAAGCATACCCCCTTGGCAGGCACTGCCTGCCTCCATCTGAACACTGAGCCCCAGGGCAGTGTTGCCCATTACATGCCAGCCTGAGCGCTTCCCTGGCTCTCCAGGCAGAGACCGAGGTCTAGTGCAATCCATCCATAACTTTCAGTCATTGCTGTGAAACACACTTTGCAGCATCCATGTAAACTCCCATTGAAGGACTTGTGACTGCCCAATACCCCTTGACTTTTGCCTCTATATCTACAACTTTTTGCTGCTCACTCGACTTTGAGTTTGAAGACTCTTCAGACTCTCTTCCTCCTCCACCAATGTCTCAGCCAAACCATACTGGGCACAAACCACCCACAAGACGAGCTGAAGACAACTCTGTGAGGAGGACCTGGCAGACCCTCAAACCCATCTCTTTGCTCACTGTTTTTCCAAAGGGCACAGAGCCAGAGGCATTAGGGTGAAGTGGCCAATGGGAGGATAGAGAAAAAGAGACCTTCCTGACTTCGTCTTTCTGTTATACTGTATTTCCAGCCAATCTTCTCAACCAACTTGCTATTAGTCAGGTATTCCCTATGCTAGCAGATAATCTGCAGCCTGGGCAGGATGCCACCTGAGCACAAGGCAGCGCACGTGGCAATCACAAATACCCTTAGGAAGGCAGAGCATTGTACCTTTTGTAGGTACTTTTAGTCAAAGCAGCTGGTGCTGTGTGAGAAGCCTTGTAGAATAATCTGTATGACCGAGTCATTTACTGCAGAAGTCCAATATGGCAGTTTTCGTTACACAACGGATTTTGTCAGCTTTTCCCATGTTTAAATATAAGCAGTGGCAGAATATATTCTGTATTATTTTGATTTAAAAAAACAAAGGGAGAAAAAAGGATCAATGTCATGCAGTGAGTAATATAAAAAAATTACTTAAATCAGCAGACAGTAAGAAACCTCTTGAAACACCAGCATTTTACACAGGGACACAGATGCATAAAATTTACTGTCAAAATGTTTATTGCAAAATAGAAGTTTGGAACAAAGAGAAGCAAAGGAAAAAGTTCACATCAAGAGAAAGTTTACGACACCAATTGAGGAAATTTAATACATTGCATAATTTCTTTTTCTTTGCTTTGGTTTTACACTGGAAAATCAAATCCACAGTGTGAATAAAACAAGACATTGTATGTCAAGTGCAATCAAGAGAATAACTGACGCCGCAAGGTTTTACCACACAAAAGTGTAACATTGCATGTTCCACAAAAATTATGTATTCAGTTTACAGCACAAGAGTTTTGGCACAGGCACTGCGCTCAGCATTGGTTTTTTCAGAAAGGAAAATGAAGTTTTCTAACACTGTGAAAATATTTTCTATTCAAATTTCATCAGTTCACACTCGAAGTGTAAGTAGCATTGACTCCTAGTATTCAGTACAAAACTTTTTCAGTAGTGCAAAAGCAAGAAATGCAGTGGACTACATCTGATTTTAAAAGGCATATGAGTACTTAGCACACAATATAAAATGTTTAAAGAAGGATGTTTGTTCTACAGTTTTAAAATTAAATCTTCACACATCAGAAATCTCTGTGCAGATTTTACAGTGTACACCCAGTCGAAGTCTGGGGGAAAAGGACTCTCCTCCAGACTCCTACCAGTGCATTTTAAGGGCTGTGAAAATTACTAAATGAGCTTATTTTCCTACCTGAATGTTCTACCTAGGACTGTAGTTGAAACCTCTGTCAAGTTAAGAGGTCTTATTAAAAACCTGTAAAAGCTGCCTGATTACAGAAAAAGGAACTACAGTACTAAAGACACACAGTAACGCTGCTGAATATTTATGAGCTATATGCACACTATGGACTTAGTGCTGTTGCTGACAGCAATATAAATTGTTATTGCATCAAATAACCGCTTTAGAATCCAGAAGGAAAGGGAATTAACATCTAACAAAAACACTGGAACGATACCCAAATGACAAGTGGAGAACATGACTGTGTGACAAGGAGCTGCTCCAGACCTCACCTCCTGGAAGCCCGTCAAAACTAGAGGGGACAAACTCCATGGCAGGCAGCGTGCAAGCAGCCAGGGCTGCAGCACACCTTCACACAGCACCACAGGACACTGGCTACTCCATGGGATTAGTGGTGTCATCATCAAAAAAATCACTAGATTAAAAGTTTTACTCTGTTAACGTCCCCCTCCATTTTTCTCCCACTGCTGTAGCAAAAGAAAGGGAGCTGGGAGCTGGAGATCCTGTCTTGGTTCCAGCTCACTGTGCATCTTCCAGCAAGCCAAAAACTGATCCTTTCGGTCCATTTACCCATCTAAGTCAATGTTGGCACTAGAACAGCCTGGTAAAAACAATAAGTTCAGGCCCGGTTCTTACCCTTCCCCTCTGTCAAATGTAGCAATATTATTTTACTGCAGGTAACTCCAGGGCGTTAGGAAAGGTGGAGAAAACTGGAATCCCAAAAGGCCTGGTGGGGACTGAGAGGTGAATGAGGCATAGGAAGGCTGCTGGTGGTGAGCTAAACACCTTCTGGGGTCGATTAGTGCCTTCATAAGCTGACACACTGCGTGGCTGTGGATTGTTTTGGAGATCTAGACACCCTAGTGATGATACAGGTAGGAGACAGACAGGGTTACACCGCAGGGCAAAATCAGGTGAGGAAGATGAAATACTCTGACCTCCTCCAACCAACATACTTGCCCACCAGAGCCACTTTCAAAACCTTTATCTAGCGAGAAACATATCAGAGGCACAAACAACACAGCTTGATTCTCATATATGATTTTTGGCTTGCAAACTGAAGACCTCTATCTGGTATGAAAGTCATCGCAGGGAAGTAAAAATGCAATCAATACCATTATTTTGTTAATAAACATAGCCTGTATCTTAAGCATGACACCATCCTAAGGAACTGCACCAGAAGAGTTTGTCATGTGTTACCACCACCTCTACAATTCAGACACCTTTGCTACTTTGGATACATAACTAAATTTTATAAGAGTTTAATTTTTTCCTTAATTGACCTTAATTTGCTTTCACAAATAATGCATAGGGAAAGAAAGAGGAGAGGAAAATCTATTTTTGTTTCATTAAAAAATACTGGAACTAAGTAGACAGCGGAAATTCCTGTGAGCACGCTACCAAATTCTGATGATATTTTGCTGAAATAAGTTACACGCCTGGGCGTGCACAAAACCTTGAAGACAGACTTAAATCTTGTGATTTTGTAACTATGAAACCTGGTATCACGCTACTTAAGGATTATTTTTACTTCTGTAAAGATTAAGGTGTGGATTTACAAATTCAGTTAAAACCCCATGCAAATATTAATGTGCATGAAGTGCTGAGATTATGAGAATTTTTTATGTTCTTTTTTAATACTAAACGAACAGAATCAAATTTCATTTTCAGGTAAAGCTGTACAACCCTACAGTGCTTATGTGGTACAGTAATTCATGCACAATGACACACATCTTAAGATCCTAAGTGCATATATGAGATTATATAAACCCATCAAATTTTCCTGGGTGCAAAGTGGCACTGACAAAAATAGTATCATTGCTGTGGGCGTTAGCAGATGTAGACTTACAAAAATAGTACAAAACTGCACCGGAAACAACCTATTTGCTCTTATTTCCATTTAAGTATTTGCCCTTCAATGTCCATTTTTCTCCCTAAAATCAGGTTGCTTCAATGGACCTAAGAAGCCATCCCTATCTGTGCTGAAGAAGCAGGTTTCTCCTTGGGATACTCCACAAACTTACACCATTTAAATTACAATTCTGTCACAAAAAAAGGCTTTCTGATACAGAAGGGTTAACTTCAAGCAAACGAATTGCAACTTTTAGGAAGAAAGTGGGACATGGAATGACATCCTATAGAAATTAAATCATCTTGGAGGGGCTAATCCTGTGCAAACTGAGTGGAGGGGGAAAGCCTGAAGCCCAGCACTTGCTGCCTCGCAGGTTACCAGACCAGTGCTGATATTTAAGGATAAAACAATTCCCTTTCAAATCCCGAAGAGATACCCACTTGTCACTTTAGAAAAACTCCTTCAAATAACTTTCTCTTTTGTTGAGGGAACATGTAATGATTTCAGGCCTGCTGTTATCTAATGTATCCATTTTTCTCCAAGCTATCTACAAAAACACTCACCATAATACGTAGGTTAGAGCTGTGTAACAGGCAAGCCTATAATTAAAGAAGCCACTCAAAAACACAAGTTTTCATAAAAGAAACCCCTCCAGTAATTGAGAATAGAATTTTGATGGCTTATTCCCACTACAGCTGAACTAGACAGTAATGTTTTTCTTTTGAAATGCTGCCCTTCTTCCTTGGGCAAATATTTTACAACGTCTTCCTTTCTAACCTGCATTTGTGTTTGCACTGGTTTCCCTCCCTCTGCATCACCACTAAAGGGGTCATCAGGAGAAACGTACTCGCTGCTCTCAACGTAAGTGCCTGGCAGGCAATTATTGCAGCAGATTGTTACACACTGAGTTTTACGGTAAGTCATAACAGCAGTGGCATTACTTCAGAAGTGATTTAGCCACAAAAAAGGTACACAGAGGCTAGTAAATGTTCCTCAGGTTACCGCCATCACGGAGAATTTCACATAAGCCACAGGAGTAGGGCTCCACCTGAAATGTCACTGCAGCTTCTCTTTGTCCTTTCATAAGGGTAGCACACAGTTTAGGAGATATAACAGAATCAAAATTTGCTAACACTGATTTTTACTCTCAGGTATAAGAATAAGTCCATCAGAGCTAATGAGGCTTCCTGGATTTACATCAACATAACTGAAAATTAGCTTCTAGATCACAATATCTGATAATAGATGCAGAAGTCTGATTGCAGTTTGCTTTGCTAGAGTGAATTACCACACACGCACACACATGTGAGGGGAAAAAAAGAACATTTATACAAATCATCTACTAATAGGGATTATCTCGATTCTGCTGCTACTCAGTTTTTAAACTGCATATTTAACTAATCCCCCTCTTCCCCTCAACCAAGCTTTTCTTCCTAGAAATGTATTTGTGACTTCCCACAATATCGCCTTGAAAAAGGTTTTAAATTAGAAACACAGCAAACCGCTTCCCTACAACAGTAAGAAAGAATAGGTTGTAGAGAACAGCAAATCTGGAAGTACATTTGTATGACTGAAAATTAAAGGGGTAAGGGAAGTGACCAAAAACACAAAAGAAAAATTTTAAGTACATTAATGGCATTAAACACTTTATAGTTTCTCCCAGTGTTTTCAGCTCTTATCAGGCCATAGTTTCTGTAATCAGGCATCAAGAATTATAGATATAATCACGGTTCTTAAAATAGTAATGATCTCAATTAGTTTGGAAAGTTTAGCTCCAAATTTCAAAGCACATTCTAAACAAAACCAACATGTCTTTCTACACACAAACATGCTCAGCCTGGAGAACATCTCTTTTTTGTGTGTTTTCTTTTACAGGATTTAAACAGACCAAACTGACAGGATTCTTGTTCTAAAACTTTATTGTTTTGCTTTGCTAAAACGAATTTCAGGGTTAAATCTACAACTGATTTCATTCGCTGCTATCATCTGTTTCATCACAATAATCATCATCATCATCATCTGACCAGTCGAATTCACTGAAACCCAAAGCCATGTTGATTTTCTTTCCTTTTCTCATAGAGGTGGTTTTAGAAGAATTCTTTTTGGCTTGCATGTTTATCTGCATTCCAGAATGCAGGACAGCTCCTGCTTGGTTCAGAGAGAAGATATCCCCAAAGCCCGTCATCATCAAGGCCTTCAGACTTTGGTTCATGCCAGCAACCTCCCCGTTACTTGTTGCTGTGATCTGACATGACATCTCTGCACTGTTTGACTCCTCTGTTTTAGATTCAAAGTAAGACTCCTCAGACATTCTTGCAGCAAGAGGTAAGAAAAACTATTTAAAGGAGGAAAGGACAGAGCAAAAGTGAAAGTTAGAACCAATTTAAAAATCGAGGAAAAAGACACCACCAGATTAGTTGAAAATCAACAGAAAGCAAAACAATTAGTGACTCATTAAACCAGACAGCTTCATTCTGGGGTCATTGTTCTTAAACAAAAGTGCAATATCACTGAGTCGCATGGCAAGAATCACAAGCAGCAGAGCTTTCACAACAAAAGAAGGTTCAAACTCTTCAATCCTTCACTTTGTACAAACATAAACCAGAATGTGACATTTCCCAGCCGGGTGCACTGGTGCCCAGGGCAATGCAGGTACAACACAAGTCTCAGTGAGTTGCTTAATTGAACTTTTCAGGATTGAAGAATAAATCACGCTAAGATCAGATAACGCAAACAAGCTCCCAAAGTTTGGTGCAGAAGTAGCAGCCCTCTAAACATCAGAAATAATAGCAGCAGTATTATTTGTGCAAAGACTGGTTCTGAGCGTATGCTCAAGAGGAGAGCAAGAGGTCACCCTGCAACAGCCGCAATCAGAAACAAGCCCCTCACCAATGCAAAGTACACAGGAACGGGCCCCAAGTCCATACCACCACCTTGCTTTGGGAAGCTGTCTCAGGGAGGTATCAACAGGTATCTGGGGATCTCCTGATCCAGTCTATTGCTATAGCATTTTCCATAAATGAATCGTGCCCTCTCCAACTGCACAATCATTAACGCCTGTTCAGAGCGGCCAGGCTGATAATCTTCCTCCCATGCTTGCCTGTTCTCCCCAAGGATTAAAACTCAAGTGTTTTGTCCCACATTAATCTGCCTTCTAAAGGAACAGCAAAAGAGCTGCATGTGAATACATGAGCTGGCCAAAGCTGTTTGCAAAACTACCTGCCCAAAATACATGGTTTTCTATATCTTTCTCAACCTAATAAAAAAAACTAACTGAAGAGTTGATGACAGTTGGTCACAACAGGTTATAGGGGAGACTGGTGACATCCTAGTCTGCAACACAGGAGGCTTCATGGACAGGTTGCTCAAAGAGTGCTCATTTCTTTGCAAAACCACTTACACAGACAAACTATCATTAAAAAATGAGGAATACCTGTCTTTTGTTCCTCAAGTTTTCCTTACTTACATAGGCTTGTCATTTGCATCACGGCTAACAAAAGTTAGCGGTCATTGTTACAGAAATGAAAATAAAATTTAAGAAGTTGGGGGCATGGAGTGCCCTAAACACTCTTCATTTGTCCTCTGGCTATCTAAGTGACAGAAAAATCTGTAGCTAAACTTCTGTACACCTGCCTATATAGAGAAAATGAGCACACAATCACCAGAGCCTTGCTTAGATCACAGACACCAAAAGCTCTTACTAACAAAGAGAAGGAGTATTTTAAAAACAAGATCTAGCAAGATATGAGATGACCAGCACATAAAATTCAGTGCCAGGTCATTCTTCTGCCAGCTATTGGTGTTTTAGTCACTTTAGATCCATGGAAATACAGCTCCTGACATATGGGAAGAATTTGCTATAAAAATCAACAAAGTTGCAGAACAGCTTTCCTCTAGAACACATTTCTGGGTCAGTGTTTGTGCAATGCCTTGCAGTGGGCAAGCTGCAAATGGGCCATAACTGTGGCTCACTTTGCAAGTTACAATCACCTCATTTCCTCCAGATTTTGCCATCTCATTATCTGGAGAACTTAGGAGCTAGCTGCAACGGGAACTTGCCTTTGGTGTCACTCTGCACATGACAACTCTCATGAACAGACTTTCATAGACAGCTGGGATCCCCAATCTCTGTACAAGCCACTGTTCTTAAACCACCACCTGCAGGTGCACAGCATCACAGGTGAATATCTGGATTTCACGTCTTGCTATCTTCCTCTAAATATGGGTTTCAGCTTAGCTACATATACTCCCTTCTTAAAGTCAGGTCCTCTTTCAAAAGATGTCTCCGGTTTCACAACAGCTGTCAATACATTTCACTCCTCAAAAAGGCTCCAGATTCCCTTGTGCAAGAAGCTCTTGGAGGTATGCACGAAGGGAAGTTGCAGAGACCAGACTCAAAGTTGTCTGTTGTATCAAGACACAGCAGAAACAGGGTCAAAACAAGATGAGGAAGAAACACTCCTTTCACAGAAGCGTTTCTAAAGACTGGCCTCACCCTGCTCTCACGCTGACGTGTGTAAAGCTATACTCTGTTCTTTGGAGTAGGAGCAGCCTGCCACTCATAGCTACCTACCGTGCAGGATGAAGTATCTACCAAGCCCAAAACACTGGAGAAACAGGCGGCAGAGACAGCTTCCCTGCTCTCCTTTCACTTGCTTTGAGCTTCTCCTCCTGCACACCACTCTAACAGTATATGCTGGCCTCTGGTCTTTGCTGCAGAGCAAAACGCAATGACCGCAGAGCACAGAGCACGGATGACAGTAGCAGATAAGACACATCAAGGCCTAGTGCTGGCTAAGAACCAGGTATAAGCCTAGCGGGCACTCTAAGCCGAGTCATTAGCTCTGGCTGCATTATCTTTACTACTTTTTACAGACAAAGCAGCTTAAAATGGAGCAGTGCACCTCCCTGTTGCAATCCTCCAGTTTGCCACTGCTGAGCAGACATACCCTGAACCAAGGGAGGGAGCAAGACACAACACTTGACTCCAAGGATTACAGTTTGCAAACAAAGTGCCCATGGATATTTTGCAAATGCTATGAATTTATAGTTGTATTTGTAAACAGTGCCTTGTAGAACTTCATTTCCTATGAAAAAAGTATCCTGCTTGAACAAGCCAAATTTTCCCAGTACATCAATTTTTTTTCAGCATAAAGGGCTTTTTTTTTAAAGCTATTTCATGTAACAGTTCATTACAGAACTGTGGAAAAAAACAAACCTAAATTTCTCTATTAAAAGAAATTGCACTTAAATGCAATAGGAGAGTTGGGTTAATGTTATGCAGAAAGGTAGTTCATGCTTAGCACAACAGGCCTTAGCACAAAGCTTTATTCTTTCAGCAATGCCAGCTCTAAGTGAAAAGTAGAAGTCATAAGCAAGTACAGCATAAAAAACCCTAGGGCCTTGCTCATGAAAAGATTGCTCATTAAGGCTGTGTCTCATGCTGTGCTCAAGATACATGATGGCCCACAGCTCAGTTACTGGAAGTTTGCAAGCGTTAAGGCAGGCATACAGACATCAACTGAGAACACACAGTATCTGCACATAGGAAAATATTCATTCTTCATTATTTTATTACTGCATGTTCGCAGCAGGAACATGAATTCAACCTCATTTAAACAACAGCAATAAGCTGCACCTTAAAAACAAGTTGTATGTAAATGGGGTCTGGCTGGAATCAAGGTTATAAGTAGGATAAAACTGTGCGTAAGAACATTATATGCTACTGCAGTCTCAATTTGGTATTTGTTTTGGCTACTGCTTTAAAAACAAGTAGGTAATGCAGTATTTTTCTTAACTACAATTCTGTTGTAATGTATCTAGCCATGCACCAACCCTGTAGTCCTCCTTCTAACAACCAGTTGTCAAGAGCATCATATTTCATTAAGAAATTAAAGATAACCCAAGAAAGATTTTTCTGTTCAATTTATTAATAGATACGTAGCAATCCCAACAGCTGATAACTGGCTAGTACAAGCATGTTAACTATAATTATGAACAAAGCCCTAATTTAATGCTTCAGATTTTGACCCCAAATGGCCATTTGCTTTTTCTCAAAGAAAAAGAACAGAATAAAAAAAAAAACTGTACAGGTTTCTCAAGCCTTCTTCTGCAAGAAAAAAATTATTCTTACATTTAAGACCAAATTCTGCATCCATTAAAGTCAACAACTTTCTAGTTGAAAAATTGATTTGTTGAATACAATCAGCTTTTAAAGCTATGAAACTACCTGAGTACCCATGGTATAATATGAACTATCAGCAATATCTGAAATGTAATGTAGTAGATGAAATTTTAAAAAATAGTATAGTGAAGTGAGAAAACAGACATTAATTGGCCCAAAGGAACAACTAATGAAAACAGAGGCACTCCTTCCTTGGTGTGTCTTTGTATTTAAACAGACAAAGTTCCAAATACTTTCTGAAGTAAGATGAAAGGTAGAATTATCGTCTACTTACAGGAGTATTGGACTGTTCGGTTAACTTCTGCTCCCACATCCTCAAACGTCGCTCCCGTTCCTTTAGTTCCTGCTCTTTAAAGCTCAAATCACGCTCCAGTTTCTTTAGTCTCTCTAAGGTTGCCTCAATTTCACATCTGCACGGAGACAATTTGTTACGTCTTGTCTTTTCCTGACAGATATAAATTGTTCATAATTCCCACTTGAATGTTAACTAAATGTGAAAGGCTGAAAAGTACAATACTAACTCAAGCAGTTCATTTAATTACCAAATGCAAAACCTTTCAGAGCTTTAAGAACAACTGGCAATGTTTATACTTGAGAATAACCATAATACCTTCAGTTGAAGAAAAATAACATTTAAAAGAGTAAAATGGCACATAATATCAACATTTTAAAAACCAAAAGGCAGTCTTTTCCCTCAACACCATGAAAAATTCTTATCCATAAATAAACTGCATTAAGAACTGGCAACGAGACAATCATTGGCAACACAATATGGGCAGTCTAAGAAGCCCATTTGCCTGGGTGTATAACTTGACTATAAATACTATTTGGATTCAAACTCAAAACACACAGAAGCAGCACTGTGTGTTTTTCCCACTTGCCTTCCTGTTCTCTAAGTGAAGATACAATAGCAAGAATATAAACCATGATATGATCCAATATTACAAATGGGTACAAGCTTCTCAAGTTAGGACGTAGTTAATGAAAGGATTTGGTGTACTTTTCTCTGCTTCTCACAATACATGCAAAGGTGTAAAAAATAAGAAAGGCTGGAAATAAAGGCAATACTCTAAGAAGCTTCAGATACCATCTTTATTGGGTTGCACTGCATGTTTGTCAGCCCTAAAAGCGGTTTCCTTTGACATATCAGAGGTTGTATTTGCATTTAACAAAGCATTTCTGTGACTGTATAGGAGACTGCACCGCCTACCACCTGTGTCCTGACCATTACTACAACTGTTTCCCATTTGCATTGTGGAAACAGTCAATCATACTGTTTCACTTTTCTCCTAGAGGAAGTGAGCTCCTAAGGTGACAGAGATCCTAAAGCGAGCTCTGAAGACGGTTACTGGGACTCTGCAATGACAAATCTTCTCTTCAAACTTTCATAACATTTTTCTTTCATAAAAACATTGCAAACAAAACCTGCTTTCTGATGTTTTCGAAAAGAAAATAAAATGACTATTTCTTCCTGTAAATATCCTGTCCTAGCATAGAATGATTTAGCTCTTCTCCACAATCAAACCAAAGGAGTTTAGGCTCTCAGTGTGGGAAAACACATACCAGAATAGCCTATTTAAGTAAATAAAATAATTTAAATATTCCAAATCTTACAGATTTCCTATTTTAATAAGACATGTCTATCAGAAAGTAATGCTTACAAAATATAGAAAAGAATTCAGAGTTGGAAACTACCACAAAGTCTACCACCACGCTTAATTCTACTGCAAAAATCAGCCACCTGGGGCAAGGGCATTTATCACACTTTAATCCTGCTGAGCGAGCTGTTTGATGTGGTGGTCAGAACAAATGCCCCTCACAATTACTATGCTTCAGATTTCAAGTAAAATTCTCTCTCGTATTTAAGCATGCAAATGTCAGGGCTGATCTCAGTGCTGGGTGGAAAGTGGTCCCACATCCTAATACAGAAAAAAACCCATCCACCCTAATGAACATTGCCCTGTTGTAAACCCTTTGTCAGGTGCAACATATACTATGAAATCTACTGTGGGAACTACAGAGCAAAATGAGGATAGCTGCAAGTGCTGCTTTTTAAAATTTGTCTCTCAACATCACGGCTACTTATACACAACTCTAATTTTTAAAACACGTAAATTAAGGTTCTCTTTTAAATAACATTATGCACTAGGGAAGTCCTGGAACAATAGCTTCCTATATGTCAAAAGTCTATTTTGTGCTGTAATTACTTCTCTTTGTTAGACAGAAACTTCTTTTATAATAGAGGGTCAATCTGCAAAAACCAGTTGCATTCTGAAAAATAATTCCACTGTGTAATAAACCTGTGTAATTAAAGAGAAAGCTACTGTACATTGCCCAGTTAATGAGTCTTAGTTCATAAATGAAGCAGCTTGAAACATGATACATGGTAGGGCATGTGGATTTGTTTGCTTCTGTAGTTCTGCAGTCTGAGCTTACTGGCTTTTCTAGAATAATCTCATTCTGTGACACTGAGGAATGCAAACTGTATTATTAGAAACAATAATGATAAACAGTCACAGATTAAAAATGACTGGCATTTGTTTATATGTCTTGAATTGCTAGTGATACACTAATACAAGTATCACTAATAGACTAATCATTAGAACAGTCGCTTGTGGGGAGAGGATGGAAGGAGAAATGCATTTAGCATGTATGACTAAACACAGACAAATGCGATCTCTCACTGAATTGGAACATCATTACTTCAATAGTAATTTTTTCCTGCTGTAATAAAAGTGACTTGAGAAAGAGCTCCAAAAAGATCACAGAATGTGAACTGAAACACAAGGCAGAGCCATGCAACTCAGTCGTAAAAAAGTGCCCCAACTCAATTAAATAATAAAAATGTGAAGGGTAGGACACTTAGGAAATAAGATATTGAATTATTTTAAGGAAATGACAGAGCAGGCAAACTAAAATGCATTATTAATATAAAAATCAAGACCAGTAAATATTGCAAATAAGATTACAATAAAGACAAGTCAGAGTGCCATTTATCTCATCACCTCTGTCAGTCATGTATAGACTCGGCCCCCTCTGTTTTCACACCAGCCAGTCAGATGTTGATGACTGGTTACTCACTGTTACAGATGCATATTTTTGCGCAGCATAAAAAGAACCCCACCTTGCCTTTTCAGCGTGGCAAAAACCGTAATCTATCTTGTCTGAGCTTTGATCTGCTGAGGTAAGTGCAGTATCTGGATTGCTAATTTGAGGTCCCTCAAAGAACAAGCGTAACTTTCACTTTTCTCAAGCCCATCCTTCTCAACGGCTCCGACAAACAAGTTTCCTTAAAATTCTCAATTTCTTGGTAGCACATCTCATTCTTCCCCTATTACTGGTCCAACTCTCTTTGCAAATCATTATAGGATTTAAAAAAAAAAAATTTAAAAAATAAAACAATAAGTAAAAGCAAAGATTTTTCAATGCAGAACTTAAACCATTAAACTTGCATGAAACTGTTCTCAGAAATAGTTTTAGTTTATCCCTTGAGATCACTTTATGCATACAAGTCCTCAATCTACTTTAACTTGCATACTTTCAGTTAATTTGGCTTAACTTTCATAAGCGTCTCTGTACAGATACAGCTTCTGCATCAGGGAAGGCAACCGTTACTGGAATTCAGGTAACAGAGCCCTCCTCTCCCCCAGCTTCTGAGAAAGTCTCCAAAGACTTGGGCTCTTTCCATGCTTTGTGTTTTCATGTCAGCTTAATTCAGTAATCATCTTTGCTTTCAGGCAAATCATGCCCCATTGCGAATTTGGGTTTTCTCTCTCATTTCCTGGTCTCCAAGTTATCTATTCTTCAAAGAAAGAAGCACCAAATTGACCTTTAACCCAAGTCTCCATGGTAAGTTTTTCCGTGACTGGATGGTGCCAAAGAACTTCAGTTTCTACATGGCTGTTCATTAACACCTTGTTAGCATTCCTCATTGGAGCAATTTAGGTGCATCCAAATAAAATTTGCAACAAATTTGTGCTACCCGAGTCACACTCCAAGAAATGAATCCATTTAGTAAAAGAAGTTTAATGTTACCAAACGTCAAGTAGCGTAGATTTTCTTCTGCTACACTGCAAAGATTTAAGTGGTTATTTGTTTTTCCTAAAGGCTTTTGAGTACTTGTTCATCTATTAAATCAATATTTTTACTACACAGAGGTATATAAAAAACCCCTCACTGGGGGATATTTTTTATCCAGCCTTCCTTGTCTTCTGTCTGCTACCCCGACCACACCAGGACGCCCAAAGCCTGCAGGAACAACGGTGGCCAAGAAATACATTTTTATGGTTTAAAAAGCCAAAACTTGTCCCAAACCTCAGGATAGGGATCCAGGGCTGAGAGGGCAGGCTGACACTTTATAAAAGCAACACCAGGGAAGCGGAATCCACCCGGTCTGCTCAGCCCGGGGAAGAAGACACTGAGGGGGGACCTCACGAGCCGCTTCCCTTCCCCACGAGGGGAGGAGCAGCAGGCGCGGGGCTCTGGGCACCAGCGCCAGGCCCCGAGGGGACGGCGGGAAGATGCCAGGGGAGGGGAGAAGGGAAGGGTCTTCCCCCAGAGGGTGCGGGAGCACCGAACGGCGCCCGGGGAAGCAGGCGCGGCCTGACGATATTCCAGAAGACTTTGGCCAGCACCCTCAGTCACACGGGGTGAATGTTGGGGTGTTGTGTGCAGGGACAGGACTCGGACTCGCCGGTCCCTGCGGCTCCCTTCCAGCTCGGCCCGGCAGAGGCCCGAGCGCCGGGCGCTGCCGCAGGCGGGCGGCTCGCAGCGCCCCCCGCAGGCGGCGGGGCTGAGCGCGGCCCCCGGCCCGGCCCGGCCCGGCCCGGCGGCGCAGGGCGGCGCTGCGGCCAGGAGGTGGCGCGCTGCGGCCGCCGGCGGCCCCCGAGGCCGCGGGGCTGCTGAGTCAGGGCGGCCCCGGGCCCGGCTATTTATACCCCGCCGTGTGACCGCGGGAGCGCCCCACCGCCGGCTCACTTTTTCCACTCGCTCGGCTAAAACCCTGCCTCTCGCTCTGCCTTGAAAGTCGGCGAAGGAAATGTGGGACGGCGGGTTTGACACCCGCCTCGCTTCCATGTGCTCTTCCCACCCACCGCTGCTCCCGCTGTCTCCGATCCCTGCGCCGAGTGCACACATGGAACCTTTCCCTGCTCCCAGCTTACCTGGAGCAGGGCCAGCGCTGCTTAATATAGACCGGGGCACAAATCACCTGCCCCTGCCGAGTCAGTGCTCCAAACGGAACTCAGGTTTCTTAAGTTTTGGCACACGCAGAAAATAGGCCAGAACTTTTGCTGTTAAACTGTGTTGTGTAGTAAAATTTTCTCGAATCTCATCTCCATTTATAATCATGTATGAATAAAAATTACCACCAGCAATAGGGTAAAATCATACGCTCAACCCATGCTGGTGCACCATGCAAAACCAGGGCTGGGCTGGGCATGTGCTGAACGCATGGACACAAAGTCAACACAAAAGACAGAATGTAAAAAAAATAGGAAAAAACCCACAAGTGAAGTTGAATGGAGGCCTGATTTGAAAATTTATTCTTTTATGTTCTTTATCGCTTTTTTTAAACAAATTAATGAACATATGCCTATATCCTTTCAATGAAAAGTGCATCAAATTCACGTATATGCGAGTTGTTTTGCCCTCACACCACTGACTGAAAACATGTCATTGGTTTTAAGATGTGAATCACAAAACCATAAATATCACCTAAACCAGTGTAATAATGAATATAGGGTACAACTAAGTATACTGGCTCCTAATACAAGTTCCACAACATTCCAGGCATTCCTATAAAACAAGGTAAGCTGCAATCTAAAAATACCTCAAGCACAGCTATTTTCTACCAATACATCACTAGAGTTTGATGTCTTTCTTAAAAGAATATGGACTCGCATCATTTCAAAGGAAAACCACATCATTTCATCTTGGGAAGCAGGAAACTTACCTCCACTCTGCTTTGTTATGCAGGAATGAGTTGCACTGGTCTGGAAGGTTGCTGTCATTTGACATAGATTCCAGGATTGAAATGATCTGCTTGAAAGATGGCCTTTTCTGAAGAAAAAAACCCCACAGTAATCAAAACAGAGCATTTGCATTCATATACAACTACTACTGTGTGAAATTATTTGGAGGAATTCTTCAAATGAAAGACTGCTTTCCGAACACAGCATCCTAACAAGAGGACTGTAAATTTAGAAATGGGTGGTTTTTTGTTCTTCCCATTGAAGACAAGGTCACTTAGGGAAGAGTCACATAAGCTAGCAGGACTCAAGTCTTAGCTTGATCTCCCATAGGTACCAGTGAAAGCTTTTGGTACCCAGTAAAATCATTAAAAAAACATTAGTAGCATCCATAAGCATCAAGATTCTAAAGTTTTCCTCAAGCTAAGATGGAAATACTGCCAAAAGCTGGACCCATTAGGAACTAGTAATTAGACAGATGGATGGCCTTTTACAGGTAGGAATCCAAAATCTTTAATATGTTAACAAGCTATTTAGCTGCTCATCACAAATGGGTTCCAGGCTGCAGTTCCCCTCTCACAGAGAAGGGCTGACTTTGCAGAAAAACCGCTCACTTGGCTACCTCCGGAGCAGCCAGGGAAGAACTGAAGAGAGAGGCTTGCCTGGCAGCCTGTGCTTTTCTGTCCTGGGCTCATTTACTACAGAACCTTCTGCTCCAGGGCTCTCCACCCAGCACCCACTGTGCTCAGCAGTCACAGAGAGCAGTTAAAACTTCTATTTTCCCCACAGTCCCAAAAGAAAACTGTGGAGTAGGATAATAATTGAAAACTAAAAAAGCCACAGTTAAATGTGTTTCTTGAAAGAGCGCTGACTCTGTTAGTCTGTTTGACAGACCCCAGACAAGGTTGAGACAAAAGGTTGAAACAAAATGTAGATATATAATAAGGGGATGATGCACATTCTCTCTCTATTGCGCCTGTAATTATACCATTTCTGCTAAAATTACAGATGCTGCAATTAAAACGTGCATTTTAATTTGGGAGCACAAAAACAATTAGGAACAATGCTGAGGTGTCTCTCTCAGGAAGAGCCAAGTGATTTCCACATTATAAAAGAAAGACAATTTCTTTATTTTAAATGTCAAACAGCATGAAAAAGTGTCAAATGCATAACAAAAAAAAAAAAAGACAAGCTCTCTTATACTGTAACACTGCACTATTTGGCTTTTACTGGAGTCTTTGTCTGTCATTTTTTAGTCCATCTCCATGATTTCAGGCAACAGGCAGTTGGATGAGCTATGCAGATTTTCTTTACCCCAGCCAGCACCTGCCCCAACCACCCCTGTGCTTATGCAGTTTGGCCGCAGCACCCGTGGAGCAGCGACGCGGCCATGCCGAGCAGCACGGCGGCAAGCGCCTATCCAGCACCACATCGCTGGCACTGGTTGATCCGAGTCCCAGTGTGGAAACTCAGTAGAGTCTCCCTGCATTTATATGGGGTGGGGGGACGCAGCAGTCAGCCTCCTGCACGCACGGTGCTGCTGGACCTGTCACAGCTAAACAGCCCCTCCGAGCACACCCTGGGAGAGCACAAACCTCCCTGGTCACACGTGCCACGCTGGGGGCTACGGAGCACAAAATGCACCACTGGCACCAACTGGCCCAGACAATGCCGGTGCAGTTGTGGGGAGGAAGAACCTTCCAACAGCCCTCGCACCCTTCTCGTTGCTACAGCTGCATCTCGTCATGACCCCAGCGAGCGTGAACTGTTGAGGGGATTGGAAATGGTCAGGAAGCTGCCAGACGGAGATTGTGGCTCCCCACCAACGCATGAGGGTACTGCTGCTACACTGCATCCCGCAGATGGGCAGGCACATAATATGCCCATACTAAACTAATCCTGTTCACCGGAAAAGATGCAGGGCAAAGATCCCCTTAATTAGAATATTTTATGGCTTAAAATTAATCCCCATTAATTCGAACATTTTATGGCTTATTTAGGATTCTTTTACAAAACATTTTTTGTGAGTTATACTTGCTCCTTCTTTCTTGGGGATGTGCTGGGAAGGAGAGGGCAGGGCTGACACAAAGTCACACAGTCAACACTATTATCACGCCTGCCTGGAATAAATGGAGTGGGAATAATGGTACAGCACAGGGCTTTTACTACAGGCAGGTGAAAACACCAGCTGACTGATTCAGGAGGAGCAGCAACACAGTCTTTGGGTCCCTTCACTACAGCAACGGAGCCTTTGAGCTGTGCGAGTGGAGCTGGAGCAAATGCAGTCACAGTGCTGGCAAAGCTTGTGCAGCTCTGGCTGTGCAATTCCTCTGAACAGCCATCAGCTACTCTGCCAGGTTTACAGGTTCCTGCCGTCCCTGGAGGCAAAGCTGACAGGAAGACACAAGCCTACACTGTCATGTGGGTTTTGTTGGTTCCTTCTCCCTGGGAAGGATAATTTCAGATTTAATAAATGCACTCCAAGTGCAGACTGATACCTTGGCTAAAACTGGCAAGAAGTGACTGTTGAAATTGGGAGCCCAAGCTGGCAAGCTTTTTTTAAAAAAAGTCTTATTTTCGGTGGATGACTGCTTAGTACTTTCTAGAAAACCAGGCATCTCAAGTCATTCCTTATAAGAGATTCTTAAAATATCAAGGCATAAGCTGCCTTTGAAAATTGTTTCCCTTTATATCTGTGATGTCTCATACAAAAATCTTTAGAACATATGCCTCTCTCGCTAATGTTTTCACTGTTCCCTTCCACCCAGTTTTTCTTACTAAACAGGTCTGCCTAAACCCAGCACATTTAATCCATATGGCTTTCTTTTCTTGCTGCTTCTCTGTTCCCAGGTTTATGATTTCCATTAAAATATTCAATAATTTATAAACATCTTTGATGTTAAAGTGGGGATGAACTTAAGGAACAGATGAATGAAAAGGAATCGCTCACCTATGTTTCAAAAGCAAGTATCCCCACTAAGCAAAGGCATCTGTGATGAGCAACCTTGTTTGTATAATTATCCAGTACCCAAGCAAAAGCAGCTCGTTTGGTAGGGATTTTAACATGTCTAAGTAGTTATTTAAGACACTTAGTTACCACAAAGATTGTTCTTTAGTATTTACTGACTTAAAATAATTACTAATTAACATTTTAGTAAAATGCTTTGAACTCACTAGGGACTTTGTTTCAAGTAGTGCAGTCTGAACTGTATAAAGACCATCATTACCATTCTTCTCCATGTATGAAGAAATTCTTCAGAATTCAAAGCAAAGTTAGTAACTCTGTCCATTTCAATGAGGAAGTTCTGGTGTGAGCAGTGTCTGCCAGTTCAGCTGCTCTGCAGCAGCTCTCCAAGTGTATTCCTCAGCCCCTCTAACCACACATCCCTCTTTTCTCACGGCTACGCCACCTAAAGAAACATCATGCTTTCTGTGGGCTAAAAAAAGGTCTGCGCATTAGCAATTGCTTTTGAGCAGCTGACATCCTCAAGCTCACCCCTGCTTGACCTTCAGTAACTAGTTCATGCACTATCTGATTTTATAAAGCTAATCCTGGCGAAAAGGGAACATTACACAGAGCAGTATTTGAGAGGAGTGTGCTCCATCTTTTGGCTCATGCAGGCCACACAGCCTCTTATCGAGGCATTTTGAGAGCCGTACGTAGCGATCCTTTCCCAACATGTGACCGAATAAGTCAGTCACATGCCCAAACTGTGGCCAGTGATTACTCCATTTTAGTCACGTGAACAAAGCATTTATATTTGCCCAGCAGAAGAGAAGCTGCATGAAAAACGTAGCAAAGAGCAGGCTGTCACACAACCCCATCTAACCTAAGCTTCATTCTTTGCACAGATCAGAGATGCCTCTGGGAACAACGCTGCAAGGAACCAGCCCAAACCATGGGAATTGCTCACACAGACAGAACTCAGCCTGATGGTTAGGTATTCTTCTTTTACAAGAAGCAGATCCCTCCCTCTCCTTGAAAAACAGCAACAGCCATCTGGATACGTATCTGTAGCTAGGACAAGCTGATCTAGTTTGTGCTGCAATTACAGAAAAGAAGCTCCAATAATTCTTATTCTGTGGCATTTGGTAGAGATGCTGATGCTTGGAAGTAGCTATTAAAGATACACAGTTACCACTAGAAAGTGCTCATCAGCAATTACTGACCTAGAACTTAAACAGTCTACTTGTATATTCGAAGACTCAAGGCATTTTTCTCCCCTCCCTTCTGTGGGGAGGATAAGGAGGGAGATATTAGGAGAAGGGCGTTTAAGTGGGTGTTCATGTGGAAACCACACACTGATGGATGGATTTTAGGCTTCCAGATCCACTCTGTAGGAAAGCAACTCCTTCCATAAGAAAAAGAAACCAAAAAGGGAAATCTCCTTTCTCATATTGCTCTTCTGTAGACAGCACGTTGTAGATTTAGAGCTCCTAAACGCTGCAGTTTGCCTTGGGATTAATCTTAGTAGTAGCTAACTTTCAGCTGAGTTTAAAGGAACACATTGCTAGTACCTTGACTTGAGAAAAAGAGCCTAATTTCCTTTCCTTATATAACCTTCCCCCTCTCAAATACCTTCATAGGCAAAGGAAACAGATGTTAATACTTGGAAATAAAGCTGTTATGCCCAAAGGCTCTTTCCAGCCAGTTTCAGGTACAATGGGATGGTAGCAGAGTCAATTTAAAGAAGGTAACTCCCATAATCTACAAAACCTTTTACTGCATAAACATTCTCTTTTTCCCCTTTTAGTTTATTCTCATAGGGGCAGATTAATAGTGACAATGGTTTGGCTCTAAATTGTATTTTTATTCCACTTTCATGGTTAACCAGTATATTATAGTACTTTCACTATTATATTATTGCAGTATAATCACTATAAATCTCACCATTTAAAGTTCTAAGGGAAAAGACTAGGAAAGGTTTAATATTAATTTGGAATGTGTTACTGCTGTTCCTACCCATATTTTATAAATTAACTTACTCTTCACATGTTTTCAACACAAGGAGGGCATCAAACTTGAACCTCCAAATAGATATTTCATACATATTCTATATATAAAGACTATATTCTTGCCATTTCACCCTATTTTACAGGCGTTGTCTTTAGCAGTCAGGTAAGTTAGCAGAATATTCTTGATTAAAAGGCAAAGAGAGACATTAAAGTATAAATACATAAACACATAAAAAAAGACAGCCTCAGCTATCTTTGTGAAGAAACGTGTCTACTAGCATGCAGCAACAGTGCTAGCTGGGACTTGTTCCTCAAAGAAGTACCAACACACTTAGCAAAAAAAGGTGGGGGTGGTTTAGAAATCAAACACAAATTAAATTACCTTTGAATCAGCATCCCAACACTGGTGCATCAGTTCTGCAAAACTCCTGGGACAACTGCTCGGAATGGTTAATCTCTAAAGGAGAGGGAACATACCAGTTACTGGGAGCATTTACCTTTAAGCTGCTACTAATACATGTCCTATAAAAGCAATGCTACTAAAAGTAGTAAAATGCACTCTTTTTTCTTTTAAGAGCCATATAAAAACTGAGGACTGACATGTTAAAAAATAAACATCAACATCACTAACACTAGCAAGATGTACAAATTAATTAATAAACCTATAAAGAAGGAATGGAACAAATGCACAAATGGAGTTGCTTAAGAAAGCTTGCAGAAAAGGAAAAGAAAACAAGGCAAACAACTTTTAATACTAGAACGTAATAGTTTGTGGAGGTTACTGCACGGTATTCTGAGATGCTTGTCAAGATAGGTATAATGTACAGCCTGCCTTAATTCCTTTCTCCCACACACATAATCCAGTTATACAATATATAATCACTTTTGATATAACAAATGGCTGAAATATAGATTACTTTAAGTGAGTTAGAAAGAGTTAAGTGAAGCTCTACATGACACGAGACATTTCATGAGCATGTGGTCAGAAGGATTAACGAGGACATGCAGATCTCGCAGAACACTTGCAGAGCACATTGAACTCTCATAAATATTTCCTGATGACTGAAGACAAGGAGTTGCTGGTTATAGCCAGGACCACTGACAACACAGAATTAGTTTGAAGTTTATTTGTTTTCCTTTGCTGAGAGTTTTAAACCATGAAAACATTCCCTCAGCCAGTCTTACACAGTTTCAAGACTCTGCCTCCACACTGGAAAGCTTAAAAGTAAATCTGTTCTCATATTCACACACCCAGATACCGAAGCCTCACCAGTTGAGATTAAATGTATATCTCAACAACATTACACATATAAGGACATCCCTCTGCTCTCACTAAGGCAGTTAACTGTTTTCAGATGTTTTGTACTACATTAAAAAAACCCAGATAGATAAAAAAATTAGTTCCACAGTGAAAACGGATCAAAATCTAAGAGGCTGAGCTAGAAAGAGATTTTTCTGTCCTGTAACAGGTAAGAACCAGGTATTACAGTCCTGTTCAGACCAACCAGCTAGGAAGACCCATTGATCTGTCCTACTCTTGGCATTTCAGCAGCAGAGTAAGTTGTGTCAAACTGTACCATCATATTGGTGCAACGTGCCTGCAAAACCTTGCAAACCACAGCAGCCAAAGTACGAGTCACGAAATTCTGCTGTGCAAGCATTTGAACACCATGAAAACTGGAAACATGAGATACAGAGCCAGGGCACTGCAGGAGTATGGTTATTACAATACTGCAGTTCCTTAAGGTGTAAAGCTTTCTGTGCAAGAAATACACAGAAATTTGCACAATGCATAAACAAGTTGTACCGGGGCTTGACCTGTGGTTGAGTCATTAGCCTAAAAATACACTGGCTACTCTTGCTACAGTATTTGTCTGTAACTCTCAGTGTTCCAGGAGGTGGAAAATCAGTTGCAATCACCATTTATATGTGTCTCACTTGTGCAGAACATTCTGTCATGTAATGTAGAGGTAGCGTGCTCCAAAAGTGTAGTTATTATAATAAAGATAACATTTCTCAGTGGTAATTTATTATAAGATCATGCCTAGTGTAAACTTAACTCTCTGTTTTTTCTTTTGTGGATTAAAAAAAAAAAATATAGAAACACTACCAGAAAAATAATTATACAGAAAGTTGAAAAAGCCCTGTACAGAATCATTAAAATCCCCTTCATTTGTTGGGCTCAAGATTAGCAAAGGGGCATTTTTCACCCTACGCAGTTATACTTTGGCCTCAGTCCCACGCTGATTTTAACAGGAAACTGGAAGTGCGAGAAATGAAGAACCAGCTCGACAGTGATTTTGTTCTGTTGTGAATGGGAACCACGCAACCCCACTGATGTCAACAGATTGAAGAGAGAGCAGAACCTGACCCTCACACCTGCTTTGGGACACAGAAACTATAAAGAAAAGTAGCACGAGCTGACTTTTACAAGGCTTATGCTGGGCATGTTCCCAAAGTCATGGCCAGAAAAAATAAGGACTATTTAAGCAAGTGTTAATGTTCTCCAAGCTCCTTGCTCTGGCACCCTTCCAGAGAAGATGGCAGCACCAGGCTAGTGGTACCTGGCACACAAATGGCTGGCTCTGAACATGCCACCCCATGAAGAAATAGTCATCACGTCCACATTTTATTCACCTTGGATTTTACACAGTTCCTTTCTCCAGAAAACAGGTATTGTACCCCCTGATATCTTTCAGCATCTGATTACTTCTCTTCACCACATTCCCAATGCCATTCTGTACCCCTTACACAAAACTGCACATGATGGGCACAGGAAAGAAATGCTGTTGTTGGAAGGCTTTATGGTTCCTCCTTCAAAGTCAAAGCATGAGGCTTCTCCTAAACCAGGAGAAAGAGTCTCGTTGTGCCTCCTGCTCTGATAAATGCTGCAGAAGACCACAGTCTTAATCTTTCCACTGTTAGTGTAACCTTTCCAACTAACCGGTACATCCCAGGATCACTCACTGGAATTAATCCAGTCCTCAAGCAGAAGAAAAAAAGGAGAGAGGAAAAAAAACACCAACAAAAAATATTAAACTAAGAGGAGGAAACCTAACTACTCCGTTTAACTCTGAAGCATTTTGAGAAACAGTTTATGTAGAATAATAGGAATCTGTATAGTACAGCCACTGCCTCGCCATTGTAATGTTTCCCAAGCTTCCACTGTGTCTAGATAGAGGAGGTTTCATCTTTGTGGAGGATTTCCATGCTTGTCTGTGTGTGGTACAGTCACAACTTTAAATGTTTTTTAAATGTAGTAACTGTCTTTGATATCAAGGGACTATGTGTTCAGATATACGCTCACATGTCCAACTAACTGAAAGCCTCAATTTGTAAGAAGAAGAAAAGCGAGGCTGGGGACACTGTACAAACGGTGTTTACACCACTGAAGTGCTTTTGAAATGGAAAGACTCTGCATGAGGAGGCTTGCAGCTATGCCACAGCCTTGCCGATACCAGTGAGGAGCTCATCTTCAATGTAGTGTTGAACGTAGGTGGCAAAACTGTAATTTCTCTCTTTTTTTAAAACTATTTTTTCTTCTTTTATTTTTGAAATTTTCATCTAAGCGGCAGTTTCTTGTACTATAGTGACTCCTGCTGGGAGAGTTAAGTTGAAGTAGCTGAAGGTCTCTTACAGATATATCAACTCCCGGCCAGTAAAAAGATGTCCTAAACGCAGGAGATGGAGTTAAACTGTTCCCCTACCTTGGACGCAATGGCTTCTTTCATCACTAAGAACAAACCCCTAGGTTTTACAATTGAGACTGAGAAACTAGTACAGTACTTGTACAATTTTTGATCTACAGCATCACGACGTGAAGCTGCAACAATTAGATGTAAAGGGTCCATTCATGAGGAATAACATCACTTTGACCCTTTGTGTTAGCTCCTACTGCTAATCTTTCCATACGCGTGAACTTACTTTCAATTTGAAGAAGATGAAAAAGTCTTTTGCAAAACCCCAATACTGTTTTCTGATCTATGTACCTGAATGTAGAAACGTAGTCTTACCTCGTTTTTTTCCACTACAAGCCAAGCTACTTGTAATCCTTCCAAGCCTTTAAAGGGGACCTCCCTTGTTAGCATCTCCCAGAGAACCTGGAACAGAAAAAAAGAAAAGAATTTTTATTTCTGTACTTTGTATTTTAAATACATTATTAAACCTTGATACAGCACTATTCTGTATCCAATTATCAGGCAACCAGTTTCCATTTGCAGGAACTTGGACCAGTGTTTGTGTGCAAGATCCTCTCACTAAATTAATTTGAATGTTTCTGTTTTTTCCTCTACAGAAAAGCCCAGATGAAAAATTGGGTTGTGTGGGGTTTAATGCCTGCAATTTTGTGAGAGCCACTGGAAATGCTTTTTACTTCCTTTGTATGCTATAAAGATCACATTCAGCGGCTGAGACTTGGGAAGACAACTACTCTTCTCCTTCTCAGCCCCAACTACATATCTTTGCTTTGTAGTCATTTTACGTTTAAAAATATTTCTATATGATTGCAACTAGTGCTTCTCAGTAGTCAGAATCTGATACAAAAGGTATTTTGCCCCTATGATATGCCTATGGAAGTATTAAATATAATTTTGCAAGCACAACTGTAACTGTTTATCTCCAAGTATGTGATTATGTTAAACTAAACAATATAGAGCATAGAGAAAATTTCTGTTCTCCTCTATGCCTTATAGACACAGTGTCCTTAGATACAAAAACATCTCCTAATTTTGCACGTTTTTAGCATTTTGGTAACACAGTACTCAAGAATCCAAGCTAGTCTGTAGAAAAAGAGTTTAGCATCATCAAAAAGGCTTCATATCAATGAATCCAACTTGTTTTTCTGCCATTGGGACTACGTATTGGAGTTTAACCAAAGTAACAGGCACTTTGTACCTTCACTGGAATACATCTATTTTTTCTTTTTGAATCAGACCCTTTATGTACAAATATCGACATACAGACTTTTTATTCTGCTCATATACCAAGCATAGCAACAAAAAAAGCCATCGTTTATGTAGGAGCTGACCAAATGCATTAAGATCCTTCTGCAAGTGTTTATATGCTCACTGTTCGGGTTAGTACCCACATTATTTCAGCTACATCATTTTGAATGGATTCCACCCAGTTATGAAGGTAATTAGAAAAGAAAATACAAGAATATTGGCAGATGCTGCTCAAGTAGAAAAAAATGCATTGAAGCAGAGTTGGGCCTTTAATCAAGTGAACAGGGTACTCCATCAATAGACCTATTTGAATAGTTTTGCTTGGGTCAGAAGACTGGTTAGCAAAGGCAAGGGCATCTTGGAAGAATAACTAAAAGGGCAGTTTTCCTGAAAATAAGAAATGTATGGGGAAAGCTATCATAGAGGTAATCAACTCTCCTATTTGCCTCAGTTCACTCCTTTTAGAAGAAAAAGAAAAAGCACCTCCATCTGTATTTCCAATTATCACCTCTCTACTGGTAGAGAAGGAAAGTTAACTGTGAGAGAAGGAAATAATTTAGCAGTGCCGCATACTTTAGACAAAAAAAGCAATGTACAAAACAGCCAGTTGAGACAAAAGTCCCTGGACCAAATCAAACACACAGTTGAGCATCCATTTAGAACCATCTCATCCGTACAGCTGTACCAGGAAACCACAGGGAAGAAACTCAAGTTTGCACACCACAAAAAGCAGTATCGAAATACATCTTCCAAGTGAAGAACATAATGAAATACATGTTAAAAGCCTCCAAGAGCTTTGAGCTGAAAAACTCCACTGCTCTGCTACCTTTCAGAAGACTGTAAACTGTAAGGGTTGTTCTGTTTCATTCATGCACGTAAGTTCGTGCAGAACATTTTGCACCAAATTCCTTTACGATGACACCTTTAGAGTTTATTTCCACTCACTGTTCAGATCACTGCCTTCCTAAACCAACAGTGCAAACTTAAAACACTTCAAGATGGCACAGAGTTGAAAGCAAAATAGCAATCTGACACAATATGAAGACTTTTTCTTAATGCCATGTTTTACACTAACAGCTGAAGAAAGGAAAAGACACCAAAGCAGGATGTCAGAAATTCTCGTATTTATTTACACAGGTTTAGAAAATGTTCTAACAGTTATGTAAATTTTCGCTTCAGGCCAATGGTGTAGATAAAGCCTTTCCTTCCAACGGTGACATGTCTCTACCGTCAGTTTTATAGGAGCTTCAACCCCCCCTCATTTATTAGTTTCCTTGAATCATCACCTAAGCTTACCAGACTTTTAAAAAGCAGCAAATGGGTATCTTCTGCATTCCCATTTGTCGCTTCCTGTCCCCAGGGTCATTCAGCAACACAAAATGCACCTCAACATTGACTTACTCCATCCTCTTTATTATGAGATACGCTCTGTTCATCTTCGGAACTGGCTCACCAGCTCACCTCACGTGGAAATCAATATCTCCCATTTCTGGTGTAATTTAATTGAGACTGATAGGGTTCACTTCTCCTGCCATCTCTGATGGTGAGGCTCTCCTGCTTTCCTGATCACATCACATCTCTGTGACAATGGAGAGCAGGTGCCCACAGAGCATCAGCCAAGCTAGACAGAGCGATGGTAAACAAAGCAAGATCATTTAATGTAGTGGTTTGTAAGCTGTGGCCTCAGAAGATGTTGAGCTCTTTTTTGCATATAGAGAAACAGAAAGTAGAGACAAATGTGTGAATGTCCATTCTAATCATGAAGCTGAGAATAAGAATTCTATGGTCTTCAGAAAAAGCTCATATACTTCTGTCAGCTCAGCTGTTCATTTTGATTCTTACCCTCTCAACTATGTGACAACCACCAAAAGGAAAAAAAGAAAAAAAAAAAAAAAAGATGTTTTTTGCTTGGTAGCAAAGTGTTCACAGATGAGGGTGAGGAGCCACAACAGGCAAAAATACAGCATGAGCACAGAGTGTAGCACTTTTAGAGGTACTGCCCTTAGGCATGAAAATTAGGTCAGTCTTGTCTGCATTGATCCAAGTGGAAGTTAAAGATCTCATAATTCTTTTCAGAAAGAGTAAGGGATAACCCCTGGAGCTGGCCAACATTCCCTCTATAAATAACATATGTTCTCATAGCTAAAGCAATGTATGAACTATCGCTCGGAGTGTAACAGCTGCTCTGTTTAACGGCAGTCTCTCTGCTCCCAATAGCTAATTAATGGTTTGACTTTTTTGTTCTTGTAAGCGTTAAAATAATTCAGCTACATCACATAACGTTTCTGTGATTAAACACATTTACACCGATACACAAACACATACTGCAGTGCACCACAAACAATCTTGCCAGGCTAACATTCTCTCAGCATGTATCTTCAGGATTTAGAGTGAACACTGCCATCCCACACACACTTTCATATCTGGATGAGAAACAAGGAATCATTTTTGAGCAACACACACAATGACATGAGACAGTGTTACTGATGGGAGTGAATTTCTGGGTTGATCACTTGTAACACTTGGTACCTGTTGTTTAGAGTATGGATTTAGAAATGAATTAGAAAAGAGAATCACAGCATGGCTGAAGAAAGTGCAACATCTGTGTTGTAATAAATCTATTGGAACATTTATCTTTAGCATTTCATGGCAGTTTCATAGATTATTTACTAAGGCTAATATATAGATTGTTTAACCACCCATGACAAGCAGGACAAACTAATCTCAATGTTAGCTATAAACATGTATGCAACTGTTCAGAAAGAGGAAAATTCATTCCAGCTGAGGAGCAACTCAGACCTATAAAGGTTACAGAAAGACTCTGACAATTCATGAAGAAAGCTCTTGCACATCTTAAGCAGAATATTTAAAATCCCAGACTGGTTTGTAGAAAGAAAAGACAGTTGGAAAAAAAAAAAAAACAGCAGAAAAGAAATTAAAGAAAACCATGGGGAAGGCGACAAATATTGCAAACAGAGTATCTATTCCTAGCATCTTACTAGTTTACATTTGAAAGGATTCTGTTCTTTGTTAACAAGACTTTAACTGAAGAAAAGCAGATTTGTCTCTAGCACAAAAGCTGCTGGCAAGTGTTACACTTTGAAAAAGGATTCTTTAAATTTTGTTTTTATAGATGATAATCATTTGAAGAGATAAAAATACCCTTTCTAAGATTTGTTGTTTTCAGTCTCCTAGCTAATTCTCTGATAGTCTAACACTTAATAGGGAGATTCCAACTTTCAATGTTATATTCGGACAGTTTCTTGCTGGTATAACCCCATTATGTCAGTAATTTCACCAACAGAGAACCTGGGCCACTGCCATTCTTCATTTCTACCCTTGTATCTCCTCTGAAAATGACGGTGTTCCAAGACTGGAGTTATAAAAAGGCAAATGGATTCCTAAGTACTTATAAGATCATAAGCTTCTACCCACAGTAGAACACATGAACTCCAAAACAATATATTAAAAAATGTGGGTCAAATATTATTAGGTATACTAAAGTAGCACTACACATCCATAACTACATTAAAATATTTTAGTAGCACTGAACTGTTTCCATACTGAGGGTATTTGAGTTTCACCTCCAAGCACTGAACTGTCAAAGGAGCTTTAGTTTTTGGATGAGGAAAAATAAACTCTGTGCAACATGCTGTTCCCAAGGCTCCAGTATGATATTAAACAATTTCTTACCTTCTCCCACTTCTAGAACATTACTTAAAGTCAATTCACATCAAGACAACTATGTGAGCAGTTTGAGCAGTAAGACCATGTTCGGAATTTTGCCTCTAACACTTTTCTTTTGTTTTGAAAGTGCAATGTTTCCCTTCAGTGGATAATACGCGATTGCTTCCAGTAAGAGTTTACATTAACGTTTACATTTCTCAGCTTATGTTTGTGACCTAGTTCGGTTAAGCAAGCAAGGATTCTGAATTGGTCAATATGGGCTTTTTCTCTCCTTGCAAACCTTCAGCCTTTCATATTTTTTTCCACTATAAACAACTGTTTGACAAAAATTTTAAGTCATCTTCCCTTGGGACATCAGCTTAGCTATGTCCAGCCAAAGGTGCTGTCTCCTCTCATCCCTCAGAGAGAAAGAGGCACCACTTGATGGGTACTAAAAGAATTCCTCATTCTGCCACCCATCATTGAAGCCAAAAGCAAAAGCAGTTAATGCACAGATATGCACGCCAACTGCAACCCCACTTCCTCTCTTTCCCTCCTCTCAAAGTATTTATTACTGTTCTCTGTTAGAGAAAGGCTGTGGCACACAATTGGTCTGGCTATTTACCTAGTTTGTATTGCAGAGCAAAACCAAAACAGACTGTAAGTGTGGACAGAATAAAACAATTCACATTACTGTACCTGCAAGCCTGACATTCTGATGAACTAAAACTGACTGTTCCCTCTTCATAAAAATGTCAAAGCCGTGCTGGCCTTTTCTTTATTTTCTGATGGAGTCTCTACCTCCACAAAAGGTGCAGTCTCTTTTCTCACAGCTAATAATAGCAGCATCTTTTAAACAACTAAGCACGGAGAAGTGGCTTTACTTTTTAATATAAAGTCATTTTATGGAAAGTGGAATCCTAGTCAGTTCATCCTGCTATACACTATTGCAACACCACCTCCTCCTCTTCTGTTCCATCAAAAAACACAAGCAGAGATCCATGATGCAGATCGCTAAGTGGCTCCTGTAAGCCTTCAGACACAGGCTGAATACTTGCCGTCAAGCACGTGCTTCCCACACTGGCATGCTGATAATCTAATTACATAAGGATCTTACTAAACATGCAAGATGCTGTTCTTCCTGTCGTTTTCAAGCATGTAATTAAAAATTACGAGTCCCTCTTGAAAAAGTTTTTAATTTTTTTTTTGGTTGTCCTTATTTTGGTTTTGCGTTGCATGAATTGTGTCACACTAGAGATCTGCTAGGAGGCACACGGAAACAAGAGGCACTCACCACTCCGTACGAGTACGTGTCACACGTTTCGGACACTGGGAGACTTTGGATAACTTCTGGCGCCATCCATGGAAAAGTGCCCACTAATGACATGTGTGTTGTATGAGAGTGGAATCTTGAGGCACCAAAATCACAGATCTGGCAAAAATACATTAGAAATAAGCAGATATTAGAGCTTCATTCATTAGGCATCAGAACACTGAGTCAAGCAGCAGCATGTCTCTACAAATAACTGAAGTGTTCATACCTTTAACACGCCATCAGCAGCTATAACAACTGAAAATGAAAAAACCAACAAGGTTAGCAAGAATGCTGTGAAAAATAAATACAACGAGTTTTCACAACAAAAGACTTTGCATTTCATCAAGAAAAATGACCCTATGGTGAGCCAGCATGCACACATGCACAACTGTCCTGGTTTCTTTGAGAACCTTTACAGAACATCTGGTGAATACCTACAAGCCTCTGAACAAGTGCAAAACCTTTCAGGCCTTACTGAGTTCGAAGACAGCACCACAACTCTAGCTAAAGTACAGATAAACTCCATCAAGCTTAACAAGAAGCTCTCTGAAAGATTCAGTAATAAAGGCAGAAAAGTTAAAACTGAGGTGAGATCTGGACTGTCTCGGCTATTATCATCCCACTTGCATTATTAAAATCTGTGGCCCTCGCATCCCACCACCAGTAGATAAAGTTTCAGTTAAAAGGCAATGCAAATTCATAAATGGTCATCAGCTGCCAGGCGCAGGCTAAGCAGTGCAGCTTCGCACGGAGCGCACATTACTCAAAAGCAGGAACATCTGTCAGAGCTCAAAACACGCCACAGTAAAGACAAGATGTTCAGATAAGAAATAACAGGCCTTATCCAGTCTCTTGTGTCTGGTGTTTACCAGCCTTTGCTGGAACTCAACCTTTCCAAATAGAAAAAGGAAGTGTGGAGTGTCCAGTCAGCGTCTGACAGCTGATAAGATGGGTACAGGTCATGGTCAGCAAGACACAACTTCAAAGAGCCCCTCACAGTGCTCTAAACGGTGCCTGGGACTGTAAGCTCAGACAGGTTCGGAATGGGGAGCAGGGATCAGGTTCCTCTGTGCCTCAACAACCCCTAGCGTGGCTTGATGAGAGCCAAGGCATCAGTTGGTTCTGCACGTTCACAATGCTCAAGTACAGACTGAAACACTACATTATCAGGTAATACGGAATGTAGAGCGTTCCAGTGTTTTGCTACTTTACCATTCCTGGACTTCAGATCCCTGTGGATTACTTTGACTGGAGCTTCCATGTGCAAGTAGTGCATTCCTATACAAAACAAGGGAACAATCCAGTTAGGAGGCTGAGTGTCCGTCACCTCCCAGTGGTAGCGTTTGGTTCCCATTAATTGTCCTCATGAGGAGGTGGCATTCCCGTGTGCCAAATGGATATGCTGCAAACCTTCCCATCATCTACACTGAGTAAAACACCAAGTAAAGCTCATAGATCTCAGAGAGCATCTTTATGGGTACATTAATGCTCTTTAAACATATTTAGTTAATTTCTTTAAGATTTTGTCTACACAGGGAAGCCAAGATAGGAACTTCCTGTTTATGCATTAGTTTAGACCGATTCTGTGTTGACAGAGAAAACACCAAGGACAAAACAGCTTGTTCTGCATCTTTATATGAAGAATTTCAGTATGTTGGCTGAGAATAAGCCTTTAGCTTCCTTAAATGTCCCAATTCAAATCAAATATAAGGATAATTATGCACTTTACCTCATAATTACTCTACATCAGCAAAATTATCCTCTTGGGACTTAGGGGCAAGCCAGAAGTAAAACTGGCTCGTAGAAGCCATTTTCAGTCCAGAAATTAATTTGGATTCATAACAACCAAGGAATATATTAAAAAGGACAGTGAATGAGGTTTGCTTTTTTTATGTTGTGGGGTTTTTTTTTACTATTTGAATAAGAAAGTACAGGACAGCCTTCCTGACTGCACAGGGAAAGCATCTCCAGCTGTACACTTTGCTGGCTGTGTAGGAGACTAATGAATAGCTCGTCTTGCTTACCTTTAGCTATGTCAGTTGCCCAGGTCATGATGTGATCCATATCCATCTCTTCACTTTTGTTACTATTAATGTAATCAAACAGTGAGCCAGCAGAAGCATACTCTGTTAAAAAATGACAACCAACAAACTCACATGACGTTTTAAAACATTGCACCTCAACTGAAAGATCTAATGGAAACTCTCCAACGTCCAGAAAATCATATCTAGCAACAGGCTTTAAAATAAAAACACATTTGGACATCTGGCACCAAGAAAGCCCATGCAAAGTAGTTCAAATTCCAGAGTAAAAGGTTCTGGATGCACCTTGTTCAGGATCAACACCCTTTTTCTTAATTTCTCTCAACTACACCTGCAGAAACCCACAGCAGGGTGCCATGGGTACAGACAAGGGCTTTTTTGTCGGTTGGTGTTTGCAAGTGTGGCAGATGGAATCCAGACAACTGTCAGAACTTGCAAGGCTGAGAGCTGGAATAACAAGGTAGTTACACCTACACACATTCAGGTATGAAACTGGAGACAACCGAAACCTCCACAGTGTCGCTTTTATACGACTTGAAATTCTTATATATTTAAACAGTGATTTTGCCACTCCTGATTAGAAGAGCAGTTAACAGATATGTTTGGTGATATCAGATCCTTCTTATTGTTTCCAAAGACAGAGGAGACTCCCTGCTGGTCGGCAGCAGTGCATGTGAACGATGCCCCATAACAAAGGATTTTTTTTTAAAGTAAAACCAGATGTCAAGTATATAATGCTGTGTTAGGAAGAAAGAGTTTGCAAGTAGAAAGGGAAATTAGAATTTTCTTTTTCTATTTCCCTACGGAGGATCAGAGTAGCAGATGAAATAATTTGTTCGTGAAAAAAATGGAAGGATGAAACTACATCTAACCCAGAGGTAAGCAGGCCAGATTCCCATGTGCTGCAGGTCATGTTCAGCAGTCTAAAGGCTGTAGCTCCTCTTAGCATGTATTTAATAAGCTTTATGCTTATTTAGTACTCCATGTTTCATTGAAAACACAACAGGAGGTTTGTGAGTCAAAGCAGCTGCTACATTTTCTTCTATTTGGTTGCAAGACAGAATGGGCAGATGCCACCCAGTGTAGCCCAGGTAGCACAAAGACCAGGGGGGTGCAAGGAACAACCTCAAACCTTTCGTTCCTCTCTCCCAAGGTTATTCAGTGTGTTCCTTGGTCAGCCTGAAGCATTTAAAACCTACTTAAGAGACTTCCCAAATCTTCACACCTAAAGTGGCAAACCAGCTGGTATCCAATTGAAATGCTCAATTTCAGCCACTTCAAAGCAGCCAAAAAATAATTCCCCCTAGACTACATCAAATATATCCAAGTTGTTGCTAATAATATTAATAAATGATACATGATAAGCTAAATGCAAGAACATTGCTCCTCATCAAGGAAATCCAAACCACCAGGAGACTGCTGTGTGGGGAACAAAAACTCTGGGATAAGACTGGATCTGCAGCCTAGAATACGGTAGGCTCTGTGAGAAGATTCCAGCGCTAAAGGAAAGAAAAGAGGGCGAAAACAGTAAGGTCCTTCAAAGTAAACACTCCAGTGTAGAATTAGTTTTGGATCACTACTGCAGGTCCTCCCACTGAAAAGAGCTTCTGCAGGAGAGGTGCTGCTTCCGATGTCACCGAAAGAGGAGCAAGTTGCTGACCTGCGCAGTTCCTCGATTAAAACATAAGCTTTTTTTTACCCATGATGTCATCATCTGTCTTATAAATGGATTCTTCGGGAATAGGTTGGCTGCAAGTTTTGCATGCCTTTACAATGCATAATGTGATCCACCAGGGTCAGGGATAACTCTGCTCCCTGAGCCCTTTGCTGCTCTGTGGGAACGGGTGCAAGCAAGCCTCAACCAACACAGCTCCATCCTTTAGTATTTCTTGTACATATTTACTGTGCCACAGGGTCTTACTAGGAGCTTATTGATTTGGAAATCACGTCGCAAGGATAATTTTCTGCCAATAATGGAAAAGAGGTACTTGCTTTTGAAAGAAAAGCTCCGAATGCCTGACTGGCCCCACCCTGTGATGGGCTGCGGGATACACCAAACGTACCTGTGCAGATGGGGGGCACAAGCTCTGAGAGGAGCTCTCTTTTGGGAAGGGGCAGCTGTGGTCAGAGAAAACAGATCTGAAAGCTCAACATCAAGACCATTTTTGACAGAGACAGCCAGCGACATACAGAATGCTGTGATCCATGCTAGGCTTGCCAGGCAGGATGATCAGTTATAGCACTGAAATACACCCCAGCGGGGAAACGTGTCTCGACTGCCAATGTAGCTTTTCTCAGAGAAGTCCCTGACAATGCCACATAAGATGCTACGTGCAGCCAGTGCTCAGAACAGGCCAATGCTTGGCTGGACGCCCTTATCTCCACCATGCTGAAGAAACATTAGTTTATTGGGATTTGTTCTTGTTTGAGGTTTTCCCTCCTAAGAAATGGATCTCTGACTAAAACCAGAATTAAGTCCACAACAACGAAGGCCATCCAGAAGATCATGGAGTGAAAGTCCCTCTAAAATGTATTTCAAGCATAATTAACATTTCTATTCTCAGTAGCCATTCTCTCATTTGAAAATGGTGTGGGGAAATGGAGCCCTGCTTCCCTTCCAACCCACGGGACTCCAGACTCCTTGGAAGTTCCAGGGAGAGTCAATGCAGTTTGCTAAAAAAAAGCTCTTCTCTTTAGCCAGGGTGGAATCAGAGCTCTCTGAGTAACAAAGTGGTTGGACTACGCAGCTTAATCTTTCTCACAGATGGTTAAAGAGTCCCCTTTCCCAATGACATAATGAACTACTTTAGCTGCTGTCTGTCCTGTGACTGGCAAGCAGGTCAAATGTCCTCTGAACACTGACCTTTTGTGAGATCAAACTGAGGACTTTCTGATCCAGACATCATCCCGAGTTGTTGATTACACATTTTCTTTGTTACGCAGCTTGCTGGCTGGCTTACACTTATTACACTTATTTTATAACTAATGGTAAAAATACACTACTAAATTTATTATCTTTCTATTATTTTTATTGTTCAGGAAAGTATGCAAGCTCCTGTCTACATGCCATCATCAGTGCATCCTCTGAGTGGTGTAGACTGTGGCCACCCCCATGCACCTCTGGAGTACTGTTTGCAACACCGTGACCTCCAGTAGGGTGATACTCCTGGAAGCAAAGCTCCCCACGCTCTGAACAGTGCTGTATCTCAGGTGTGCTCCCACCAGACTACACTGCTATCTACTGTGATAACTGGCCATCTAAGACAGATGTAAACTGCTGAATTTTCACAGGTTCTTTCCACCATCTTAGAACCAATAAACCAGTGCTTCAAACTGGTATTAGATTGTGCCACATGCAAAGACTCCGCATCAAACTCTTTGAAGTGTTACAGGCATGCTCAGACATGCCTCTTCATCTCCATTTTCATGGCTTTTACTTCTCCAAACATTTTTCCAGCAGATTGTAGAATTCTCTGCTTTGGGTTTATTTTCTGCTACTATCTTACCTAGTTTCTCCCATACAGGAATGGGAAAAATTACATTATCTGTAATATAGTTTTATATTGGGACCAACTCCCGAGATAAGGGAAGGAAGCTTGAGGTGGTGATAGAAAAAAAAAAAAAAATACAAAACCACAAACACCAATCTTCACATAATTCTATGAATGCCAGAACGAAGGCAACCTATGTTCCAGTGAATAAAGGGAGTTGTCTTATGGTGCCTGAGAAAACCCTTGACTCTATTTCAAGCTGTACCCACAGCTGGCAAGTTCCTAATGCAGATCCTCCCAACTTTCAATACAGGCAGAATTTTCGGTGCAGCTTTGCCCTGAGCAGACTTTCAGTCTTCCCTTTTCACAGAACTTGCCAGAACTTTTTATCATGAAAACCTCTACTACTGTCACACAGCAGTTCAAATGGAAAAAACCAATTCACCAATGGAAAAAACCAATTTCAGAGTGAAAGCTTCTATTTAAAGGAGTGCTGAGTTTGTGCATTAGGAATGCCCCAGGCTCCAACTGCGTCCGTGCTGCTCCCAGCCACGCTCCCAGCCTGCGTCCCACCTCCAGCGTCCCCATTTACATGGAGGCAGGTGGTGCCACGCACTCTAAGATTCAAAAAACACCAGAACAATCAGCAAAACACTGAAGCTGGATAATGCTGGTCCCCTGCAATGCTGGAGTTTTACATAATCAAGACAAAGGTCAAAAATCCTTACCTGTAACTATGCCATAATTGGGAGGTTCAATGACAGCTCCGTAGAACTGAATGATGTTTTTGTGACTGAGCACACTGAGTATTTCTGCCTGTTAAAAACAAACAAACAAGTCAGAAAATTAAGAAAGGGCCATCTACTTTAGAAGTTTATTTTATACCAAAGCAGGTGTACACACATACATAACAACACATATAAACACCCAGCGATCTAGGGAAGACTGTCCACAAATGCTTGGCATTTGGAAACCTCCTGAGGGAGTCTGGCAGATGAACCTTCAGTTACTTGGGGAAAATAATACAGATTTTCAGTCTATTCTTTCATGGCCAAGGCACAGATGTAGAAGCTGAGTCTTTGGAAAAAATGAAGGCCTTGGAAAACTTTGTTCAAACAAAGATCTGGGATTTCAGGCAGAGTTGCAGCAGTCCTATCCAGAATTTGTGTTTATGCACAAAGTACTCTGGGTTCAGCGAGTCCAACGCTTCAGGCTATTAGAGCACCCCATGAGACACAGTTCCAGCCAAGGTTTACTGGAGACGTGGAATTCCCAGGCATGCGCTGTAGAGTCTGATTGAACACACACAGCAAGTGTGCTTGAGACTGCCATTACCCAGCAGTGCAGCTGAAGCTGCTCCTCAGAGCAGGCTGCAGATGTTTGGAAATTCCGCATGAATATACAAAACCTTCACATTCCACTTGAACAACGCTTCGGGGCTTGCGAAAGGCACTACAGGAGAATTGAAAACCTACCCACAGAAATTAAGACACACAGTCCATGTGGGTTTTGAGAGAAAAGAAGGTCAGATGTCTCCTACAATGTCTCTCAACAGTTATTTTAACATACTACCTCTGTAGCGTATCAAAATAAATACTCAAGATATTTTTAGACACGTTTTTACACAAACATATGTATCACGCAAATACGTATATATATAAACTACCATATACTTTTCTCTACACAATACATTACTTTAAGACTGAGATTATGTCAACTCTATACCAGTCAAGAGCATCCAACACGAACAAGATCACAATTAATTTGTTTGAACTTATCAGAAGCACCTGACTGACAGATCCCCTCTCGGGGCTGCCAATTAAATTATTTAGTGGCCTTTTAGATTCACTGAAAACAGAAAGAGCGGAGCTGCTTTGATGCAGAAAACCATGGTACCTCAGCTAGCACTACTGTAACAAATGTATAGACACAGCGAACCAGTATTTTTTGGTCTATGTTTTAGAGCTGGTACCATGATCTATGTGTGTAACTGCATTATCACAGATAAAGGCATCAGACGGGTCCATTTTTTGCTATTGCTGTTTAAAATCTTTTCTAAGTAACTCAAACACAGTTTTGAATTAAGAACTTGATCTTTAGCTAATGCACTGACATTACACGTATTCAATTACATATTTAACTACAGCTTTGGACTTGGGTTGCACTGGTTCTTCATTCTGCTTAGCCTGCTCACCTTCTTGTACAGTACTTAGAGATCCACATTCTTCACCTGCTGGTGTTGACAATCCATATACCTCAGCTGGTCACTCGAATTAAATTAACTGCTCTCACATTTAACTTTCCCACGGCACGATGTATTTAGGTGCTCGATACAGAATACTAGTTAATTCTTTTTAGAGAATTATTAAAAAGGCCACATGATGCACATATCCAAATGCTACAGCTCCGAATGCCAGCACAGCAATGCGCAGAACCCAGTGACTGCCCTCCACCTCACACACGATGCTGCTGGATCCAGTAAAAGCCCACCAGTCACTGGACAACAGGAGGGGCTGCACTGCAGCCACACCAGCAGCAACACTCATGCCTACCAATCACCCAGTGCTACCAGGTAACGGACAACGTGCACGGCAGGAGCCAAGAGGATGCGTCCTTCCCTGCTGCAGACTTACTGACACACAGTGCTTTTATTATTTGGACATTCAGAAATAATTATTTTCTAAGATTACCTTACTTACAGTGCCTTGCACTCCAAAATCACATTCTAGAAGCGTGGAGAAACGCTGTGTCAGCCATGGCTAATATCATCTTCCTCACATTGATGTTCACCCTCTAAACAGGGATTCAACAGACACCAAAGCAAGCTTCCATCTAGATTAAGGAAAGGCACCTACTCATTGCACACAGATATCCCAAATGAACAACTGGGCTGGGGATGGTGGGGTAATTTCCAACTTTTTCCAAGGGCCATTACTTCTGAAAGAAATCCTTTCTGAACACTTCTAATCACACTGCTGTCAGCACTAGCGATTCTGGAGTATTCATTGCATGTTTTGCTCTTTTCAGTTGCCGTAGATCAGCTGTGAACTCTATTAACGAATTTAAAGATGCTCATTCCTTACAGTGAGAGCCAGATGCAAGTCAATCCATGTCTTTGAAGCTTTTGTGCTTTTTTTGACGATAAGGTGTCATATCTCAGTGAAAGACTGAATTTCAGATAGCAAATTACAAAGTGATGGTTAAAGACCGGTATTTCAAAGGTCTCTCAGGCACTTACAACAATATTTAGAATCGACTTTAAGCGCAAACTCATACTTCAATCTGAAATGCCTAAATGCTTGGAACAAAATCCTGCCATGCCTCAGTCTGCCAAAAGGCCACTGAAGAAGCCAGCCCTCACTGGCTTGGGCAATATGCTCTCACACTCCGTAAAGCTGCTTCTCTCCTACGCAACTTAAAAGAGCATCAACTTCCTTCCTAAAGTAAAAGTCTTCAGTTATTTCGTTATATTACTTCTTTTTCTGAAAAACAGATTAATTTTTTTTAAATCTTGAATTGATGCAGTACCAGAAGGAGCCCAGCGGAAGGAAAGGTACAACTCAAATACATAAATACAAACTCCTTAGACATAGCATAGAGACACACTCAGAGCAGGTGACTGCAGTGGAAGCGAATATTATGCTTAGTCCCATGATATGTCTAAGTCACAGCCTGCTGCTGATCATCAGACCATGCTAAAACCATTCACCCTGTACTTACACCACAGGTCGAGTCCTGCTGAAGGCAATCACAGACTAGATGCCATTTCTTGAAGGCAAAGGGATTCAGAAACATAATCCACTGTTTACATAATTCAACCACTATCGTGAAATCCAAAGTGAGAGCAAATAAGACTACAAACATTTTGGTCTAATTCTCACTTAGTGGCTCCTGTAGCGTTACTGTAAATCAAATCTGCTACATAAGACTACAGCATAACACAGGAACTCAGGTAATTCCTCACTCTACAAACTAATTGTGTCCTATGAACCATGGACTAGACCACAGTTCTTAACAGCTGATTTATTTTTATGCCTGTTTAATCCCTGTCTATTGACATACGTGAAAATGACAATTACCTCATCTATGTCTGGCATCACCCTACAGCTGCCCCTACACCCACTAGTACTGCTCTTACGCTTCTAGGACAAACAGCTAAGCACCAATACTCATATCCTCAGTATTTTTAGCAGGTAAAAGCAGGGTCCTCCTCTAGGACCTTGTCTGCATTCAACAACTGGCGAACAGAAATCGCCAACACGTACTTTGAGCATGGTCTGCAGCAGGTGAGGGGACACAGCAAGCTACCTGGACAGCATTATAAGCAGCACAAGTCTCATCTCACTGGGATGACACAAATCCAAGCAGCTTAGCTGTGACAAGATCTTCAAGGTCGGTGCTGACTGCAGATGTGGGCAACAGCCACCTGATGCTGAGCTGGCATTACTCGGGAATGCAGACAAGGCCACATCGGCAGATCTTTAATTGCAGCCACAAAGGCAGTAAGGATGTGGAGGGAGGCACTTTGTGTACAGCTGTGTTGTTGCCTGCCAGCTACTCAAACCAGCTGCAGCTGCTCGTCAGAGCTGCCCATCCCAAGGCAGCTAAAGTTAGCAAAGACCAAGCGACTCAGCGCATTTGAGTTACTCTGGTCCTCCTTGACAACGCGTTCCAAAGTTGTTATACTCACACTTCCAGTCAAGAAAAGCAATGAAGAGTAGAAGCCTACTCCAGCAATACATGTGGATCTGCAAAAAATCATCTGTCCGCACCATTTTCTCAGTATCAAAAGCCTTTTTTGCTTGGATCCAGGCAAACTCAGCCCACAGTAACTTTCCCACCACTTCCTCCAGGTGCCTTTGGAGCCAAGTATTTCATCTTCCACCCTGAGCCCAGCACCTGGGCTAGGATTAACACGGGAAACAGCTGCCGCCCCTTGTGAGACCATCAGGTCAGCCAGCAGCCCAGCAACTCGGATTTATTCAAATCAGTTAATTGCATGGCAAGAGGCACCTTCCCTCCATGAAAAATTACAGGGTTAGAAGTGGTGGCTACTTAAGGAACCTGATTAACACAACTTCCTTAACTGCCTCCTAATATTTATCATTACGTTATGAGACAGTTTGGTTATTTACTTTTCCCAAATAAATGTCTGCCAAGTTTAATAAGAAGATATTTAGACACACTTAAGGCAGCTTTGAAAGTGTATTTTTTCCTGAGTCTTCTAAGCATTTTAAAAGCTTTGACCTTCATTGTGTTCTCAGGAGAGTTACAGCTTTGCTGCTCTCATGGGGTCTTACAGCCTAATAGGAGGGCAGCTGGAAGAGGCCAGCTGATGCTTTATTAAAATTGTTCTGTTTACTGACAACCACATACAATAAAAAGACATAGAATGTCAGCACAAATCATCCCCATTTCCACTGCTTCAGGAATGCTTTCCTGTGAATTTCCTGACATCTAAAATGGGATCACACCTCTTATAATACGCTAGTTTCTTTAGGTAAACAAGTCCAAACCATCATTTCACAGACACTACGCTAACGCAATCGGCATCTAAAGCTACAGTTCAGCTACAAGCCAATAGTAAAATACACATCTTAGAATCCTACAAGCCTATAATTTTTTTAATTTAAAGCTGATAAAAAAAAAAAACCTGCACAATTTCTTATAAGATATTTAGGTTTTATATACTTTGAAATAAATATTTTACAGCCATATAAGGATTCTTTTTAAATCATGTTAAGGTTTTGATAGAAGCCAGAAATTACCCACAGCAATTTTTTACTACTTCATTGTTTCTGTCCTTTTGAAAGCTAAACTGAATAAAATTCTTAATGAGCAGGATATAGGAACAGTTTATGTAATTAAGCTCTTTCTGGATTATTATCGTGCCATAGTGTTAGACAACAACCTTTCTATCATTGCTAACAAATGATTCCCTTAATATGCAGTAAATAAAGGGATACTTAAAAGAATTTAAAAAATATAAAACTACTAGTAAGAATTATACAGCAGGGAAGTTATAGAATTATTTCAGTTTTGAACATTAAAAAAATTCAAGCAGATACAAAAGAAAAGTTTAGGTCTTTGCCTACTGTTTTGTCTGTTCTCAGAAAGTTTTGTAAGGAAAAAAAAATACACACAAAGGTTTTGTGCTTTGGGGTCCCCAGGAAGAAAGCTAACAAAAAGCAAAGCACACTGGCTATCTACTTCAGGGAATGTTTATTAAACATATTAAACTGTCTTTGATATAAACGACCTAAGAGGAAAACCACATGAACATGGCAAAGCAAAAGAATCCTCAGTGCGATCTCTTACCTGCAAATAAGCAGGGTGACCACATGCTTTGACGAGTGCTGTGGGCACCCTTCCAGCACAAATGCATTGCCACCTCTTTCAAAAGGCAACCAGAGTTCTTAAAATTATGGCTGCATATCACTTAAAGCTGTAAGAGCTTGGGGTACTTTTTAAAAACTCATTTAGAGTACAACTTAGCCAAAATAAAAGCTATTTTCTATAGCCCAGTAAGTTAAAACTCTGTCAGCATTTGTTACGTCTTAGAAGAGAGCCATATATTTGGTGCTACAGGGATCCTGTTTCATAACCACACAGAAAAGAAGGGTTAAATTACATTCTCAGATTGACTCCACCAGCACTTCTGTAAATAACAGAATTAAATTCTCACAAGTACATCTACAATGACATATAAAACATGTATCTAAAAGCACTCTGATTCAGCAAATGTTTCAAAGCATTGAATTTGCATCCAAAATTATGTCGTATGCTCTCACAACTCCCAGAGATTAAAAGTGGAAATATAAAGGAAACTAATACATTCTCATTGCTATTATAATCATCTTATTATTCTTTTAAAGCCACTGTTTTACATCACCACATAATTCTTATTTTTTGAAATACTGTGGTAGAAATACACACTTGAAATACCTTGTGTTCAGACTTTCAGATTGCAATCTTGAAGAGAGAAAAAAAGCACATTACCAAGAGACACAAATTCTGTTAAACTGTCATAACGTACCATGCTGAAGGATTATGGACATAAATTAATTACAGGGTGTTACAGGTTCATCCCATCTTATGTTTTTTATTTTAAAATATTTCATTTGCATCATGTAGCAGCAAATATAAATGAGCATATTTGGAGGTAAGGAACGCTGCAGGACAAGTCAGCAGTAAAACACATTGGATATTGACCATTTGAAAAGAAAACCGAGTTTTACACTCTACCACAACTTTTTACAGCAAATTTTGCACACACCTTGCCATTTTTAAGGATAATTAGAAGGCTGTGGGATTAGAAGTATTGCTTCATGAATTCAGAGCATGCCCACCAAAACACTGCAAAGGCTTGCTCAGCTCATGGAAAGCAGGTCGGTCCCTCCAACAAGGACAGGGAGCTGCGTCCTTGTGCTGTGGCAGCAGACTCTGCCCTGCGCGGTCACGGAGCGCTTTCTGCAGAAAATCCTTATGGAAGTTTTAATAAGCTTGAAAACAACATTTTGAGTTATGACTACATTGCTGTTTACAAAAAAAAAAAAAAGGGGGACAAAGATCATGGACAAAATACTCATTTTCACACAGATTTCAGCTAGAAGTCCATGGTGACCAAACACATCCTGCAGAAGCATCACATTTTGCAGCACACAGCCTGCAACTCTATCATCATTTAATAGAAAGGTACCTGATAAAGGGAGATCTGCCAAGCACAAGAGTAGTATTTTAGATTTCACTAGTCTTATTCACAGTTAGTAAAACCCTTCAAAATATGCACAAACCATGCATTTGTAATGGTGGAAGAGTTTACAAATGAGCAAGGTCCTGCAATATTTCACCCAGGCAAATTTTGCCTCCACCTGCAAAGCAGTAAAAAAATGTCTTAGTTTAGATGAAAACTAAGATATGTTATCAGAAATTAAGAGAGATTTTAATCAGATAAGAAAAAAACCAAATTGTATAGAAAACACAACAGTTCATGGCTACAAATGTATGTATATACAGAACAGAATTAACAACAATCGTGATTAAGACCTTAATATGAATCTAAAAAAAAACCACTCCGAAACTATAACACAGCAATTGAACGGAAACCACAGATGTGTGGACTATACAGCAGGTCTGAAATACCTGAGCTCCCACAGAGCCGTTTATTTTCAACAATCATCATTTATCTTCTCAGTGTTGGGAAATTTTCCCGTTTACTCACAACCATTTTGCACACAAATCTGCTTTGACTATTGAATTCAGCAACAAACCCCACACCACCTCTAATATACACAGGAACAACAACAGGCGAAACTTTCCCGTTCATTCCACAGATGAGCAGGTATCCACTGAAGGATTTTCTCATACTTGATCATGAAAACTGTAATTTAACCAAGGAAAAAAAATCATCATATTCATCACCACTCAATTTAAGCCTGTCTTAGAGGAGGCAAACCCAGCCTACTGCAGCCAATGACAGGAACAGCACTTGATGGGAATCAGACTGGAATCCCAGTGATTGTTGTAATTCTAGGGACTGTTCCTCAACCAGATAGGCTGAGCACCACCTCCTGAAAACTGCAAGACGTGTTACCTCCTTCTCACAGGTTATCAGCAACTGCTGGGGAACCAGGTGGGGTTATCAGAACTCTGTAGAAGGTTCTCCCGAGTTATCACTCAAAACTCACCTGCCCCTGCAGAAAAGCAGAGAATTGCTCCTTACCCAGAGACCACCCGCTTTCGCAGAGATTCTGGCTGTGACCAGCTGGCATAAAAGAAAGGAGGGAAAGTAGTTGCCAACTAGACATTCTGCTGAACTGTCTTAGGGACAAGAAGCACTCTCCATGCCTCACTTCTCTGTGCCACAGCACAAGCTCCCAACATCTGGGGTTTTCACGAAAATGAGTTATCAACGTAATCTGAATCTCTGACTGCTCCGTATTATCTGAATGATGAACATCATGGTTTTATGTGCAACTGCCCAAATAATCCACTATGAATCACTGTGAAGTCTTTTTACTATGACTTAAGCAGTAAGCAACCCTCCTCAAGTTACAGCCAGATCTCCCCTTCACCTTGCTGAGAATGGTAAGAACATAAGCAACAACAGCCTCTGGAAACAAAGGGCTTCCAACTCTACCAAAATCTGATTTGTACCTTCTCCAACTAAGTATTTCTGCCTTTCAAGCAGGACCATGCCATCAGGCAACAGCCAGAGCAGGCTCGCAGCAGCTCTCTGGCTATGGCCACACCAACACCTACATCATTATGGATCACAGTCTCAATTCCCAACAAAACTGAAGTTTCAGGACACAGATTCCTTACCTGCTTTTCAGAAAAGTTACTCTTCTTTGCCTAAGATTGAAAAACGCATTTTACTTAGAAACTTGGCTCAAATGCTACCCCTACTGGGTAGCGATGGTCAGAAAATGAAGCTAGACAAAACTCATGAAGTTTTAAGCTTTTACCATTAAGCAAAGTGGATCCACTAGCTTTTGTTTCTTGAGATTCTTCAGGCTACATTCACGGTAGCTCAATCTTTTTCCATTAAGACTAAAAAATTTCAAATAAAGCAATGCTTAAAATAAAAACCCTAGAGGAAAACTAGCAATATTTAAAAATTTAATCTAGTGTCATAGAAACCCATTAATATAACTGTATTATACATTTCAGACATGTAACTTCACCTTTTCCTCTATTTCTCTCTGATGATTTTCTTTTACACAGAAGTCCTTATCTTATCTAGAGTTCTTTACAGCTATCTGCTTACATACATATATCAATAACAACTACTTCATTTCTAATCCTTGCTATAAAAATTATTTTCAGAAAAGCTTTTTTTGAGATTATGTTGACATCGTATCTATATAAGAATACAAGCAGTCAGCCTCAAATTGTTTAAAAAGGCAATAACTTGAGTACTAGTATCTGTGACCTCTGTAGAAGTGGAAATCTACAATAACCTATCTAGAAGAGCGAGACACTTCCTAGTTTTTATTTCTGTGAACTTCCTAGCTTTCAGGCGTACAAGGAGCAGAGAACTCACAGTTTTTGCACCACCACAGGATACTAAATTAAGCCAAAAGTCTGGCTTTCTCATTGCTTTCTCATATTACAGCAATATCCGAGTCAGTTCCTTCCCCAAAGTTAAACCAGAACGATCAGAGGTACCATAACCTCTACCCATGTCTGTGCTGCAACCTTGGCTCCTCGGTTCAAACCCACCAGAAAGAGCAAAACCAACTAATGAGCCGAAATGCGAATACAAAGCGTGAGACCTGATTCAGCTCCTCTGTGATGGTTTGGGGGAACAGAGCACATTCAAGCCAGGAGCGTTTCCTCTGAGGAGAGTTAGAAATGTAGAAGAATCAAAGCATCGCACACTGCTATTAATTCTTATTCACCAACGTGAACAAAATGTTTCTAAGAACTGATCTACTGACACACATAAACAAATGTATTGAAAAGGATAACATATGTAGGAAATGCGGTAAATAGAAGACAGCTGAACGCAAAAATAACAGTACTGCAATAATACTCAGCAATGTAACCACAGTACTTTTTGGGGTAAACATGTAAAGGGAAAGAACAGCTTGCAACCACTTTCGGCTCTGGCATTTCTCCATTTGTGAGTTTCTACTTCCACATCACTAATCTGCACTTTCAGACGTAATTTTAATTTTCTCTTTCGTAATTTTATTAGAAAAATTCCAGATATATCAGAAATAAAGGAGAGGAATATTGCACACATACCCCAATGGGGAATTAAGAACATTCAAAAGACCAGTTATAAAATGGATATCATCTATTGTGATTACAAAACAAATGACTTGCACTACTTCCTCCATTGTCCTGCAATAAATGAAATGGCACAGAGGAAGTGGGAACGCTGCACTACACGAGCCCACAAGAACTTGGCCAAAGTTATGTTGTGCAGCGTGTACCAAAGAAACCCCCCTCCCACAGGTTCTACCTGAAAAGCCGAAGAGGAGGGGTCGTGCTGCAGCCAATGACTCTTCCAGTCTGAATAGGAGAGCAGCAGAAAGAATTTGCATGTCTTCACGTCCCAGCAATGCCCGCAGTGCTTGCACACTTACCAGCCGTTTGATTTGTGCTCTGAGTGCAACAAGGACTACATTGGCAAAGTTCACTACAACAAATTGAGCTCACAAGCTGCACCCAAGGTCCAGGAGCTCCTCACTGTTTCAGTGCCACAGCACATTCAAGCCTGCAACATCTTCTTTGGTGTGGGAGAACAGCATCCCATACACCACAGCTTCCCATTTTCCAATGCCAAAGGTATGCAAAAACTCATCTGAGGTCTATTCTAATTTACATAAAGGGAGAAATCAACTCCCATCAAGGACCAGACACGAACAAATGTAAATTTCCACGCCACCTTCAGGTCAAGCAAGGTAGAGATGACTTTAAGCATTCTATTTCATCTGAGAAAAATCACCCTTTAGCAATACCGATCCCAAAGCTCGCTGCCTCAGGCACATTTCTCTAGTGGGCACAGCCAGAGCTGCTTTACACGTTGTCAGAGCGCTGTATGGCTATGTGACATTTTCCCTTCCCTTTCACGCGTGCTGCCACTCTGCTGTGCACTTCATGTGCAACAGCCCTGGCCTGCCGAGGGTATTCACTCCTAGGAGACAATTCCCTGACTCCAGGCAAAGCCCTTCCTCTGTCTGCAGAAAAAAAGATAAAAAATGAGCTTGGGAAGGCTAACTCTTACAAGAAAGATGCAGTACTGGCAGGAAAAAAGCACCCAAAGAAACATTTCTTCTTCTCTTCAAGCAGAGAACAACATTTTGCCATTAGTATTCACTGTTACCACAAAGGGGGTTTGGCTGATCCTATATATATGGAAGGCATTCGTAACTCTTCTGCCTTCTTTTCTTCTTAAGTTCGAATTGTTGCAGTTTGGAGGGCTTCAAGATCTCTCCTCAAGGCCAATTTCATCAATTATCTCTGTCTTTATCAAATCTGGATATAATCACTGTAGTTGCCTCCAACTGGAGAACGTAAGACCATATGGAGATCACTGTTGTGCAGAGCAAGGAATAATCCTTGCAAGGATTATTTTTTAACATTTTAACCATTAACTATTCCTTATTGTATCCTCAGGCACAGCACCTTGTTGTTAAGTTTCAGATGGAAAGGAAGAATAATTTTCCTTCTGACTAGGTAAAGATTAGATACCCAGCTTTAGCACTTCCAGGACAATTCTGTGATGAATGCTCGTAACTCTTGCTAAAAATCTAACTAGATTATTTAGCTAATAAACTGAGAAACAGACATTTCCTACAGAGCAACAATAAAATTCTACTCTACTTTGCCAAAATTTGGAGAAAAGTGAGCATTTCAATTGGGTCACTGATGCACCTAACTTTAGGTACCTATGTTCAAAAATGATCTTGATACTGCCTCGGAATCTCCATGGCTTGCTCCCATTACTCTCCTAAGCCACTAAAAAGGCAAAGCTCTTTTTTTTTCGACAGGAAATCTTGAAGAATAGAGATTTTAAGCCCTTAGAAGCCTCCTGCATGTTTACAGATGTCCTCACTGTTGAGTCTAGACTAACACACCTTTATTGTTGTGTATGTGCAAAAAGGAAGTACAAGGTGTAATAAGCCTTCTGAAAATACTGCTTTTTTTTGCTCGAAGTCTCTACTGAATTCAGAATTTTGATGGGTTGAAGTAAACAATGGTGCTAGAATAATACTGAAGCTGTAGAATTCTGACTCAAATTCTTTCAAATATATATTTTAAGATATACAGCTGCTTTACAAGTAAAGGAAGTAAAATTTCTCATTCTTTGAAAAGCTGTGTACAGGAATGGATTTTCACAATGATGAAGAGCCTAATCAGGGTGTAGAATCCTCAACTGAAAGCTCACAAAAGAACCCCTCTATCCCTTCTCCATTTTTTCATTTCCACTTTTCTCTTGAAAGGGGTGTCTCACCAGAGAACCTAAAGAGTGAAAGATTTTAAAGTATAGGACTGAAATCCATCAAACCCAGCATTGTGGTCCAAACTCAACCAGCTGTCAAACCCAGAGATACGAATGTATGCTCGCTTCTGCCTAATAAAATTTGAATCAAACACTTTGCATCTGATTCTCCGTGTGAGCTTTTATGCAAACTTCTAAAGTGCAAGGAATCCTGGGGTGGAAGAGCTATTCTGAGAGCTTTCACATAGTTCATGTAATTAGGGAAACCACTTCCTTTGATTGCAAGTGTTCAAAACAGCTGAATTTCTTCTTTCAAAGGAACTCTGTGATTTGGGTCATCTCTTTTACTTGCTCTTTCATGTTTCTCAAGATGAGAGGTGAGGCTGTAGAGCACATTATTTAGAAAAAAAAAGATTCTACTTTTTGTTTTAGGGATTGAACTTGGACTATTCAAAAGGTTGTCATTTGGAAATCTATCTTTCTTTCCCTCCCTCTGTTTCCTTCCTTTTCTGATAAGCTCTTCAGTGGCTCCAGCGAACATAGTCCAAAATGCCAATTTAAACCTAAGGGAAAACTGAAATACGGTACATAAAGGAAAAGGGACTCTCATTTTCCTTTGTATGGTTGTGGCTGAATATGTAATTATAAAGGAGCTGTAGCTGCGGGATCTCAGTCCCCATGTCACGTTTACTTTTTTAATGGTTCTAAACACTGACCAAGCAAAAAGGCAGAAATACAGATTTTAAAAGACAAACAAAGCAGCTGCCCTGGTCTTTGAAATGGGTCTGCGGGTTTTTTCTTTCCCGAAAGGGAACTCAGGTCACAGTTTCAAGGCAACAACCATCTTACTACAGCTAACAGCCGATGCCAGTGTCATTAGAGAATCAAGTGTCACTTGCCCTGAATTTCTTGACCCAGGCACCCCGTTAGTGCTGTTACTCCGTGTTTGTCACAGTAACAGCCGGAACAGGCGTGGAATCTCTCCCTTCCCACAGCAAAGGTAGAAACACAGCAATGAAAAGCCAGGAGGTTTCATTCTGCAGATTTCAAATTTATGAAGTAACAACAGTATGCTTGTTTACCTCGGGAGGACCAAGCTTTATTTCCAGTCAGTAAAAAGCTGCAGGACTCCTTCCAGAAGGGCTAACGGGGCCGCAGTTTGTGCTGGGAGCAGAGCAAGCCACTTGGGATGCAGTGCCAGAAACCACATTACTGCCAACTTCTGCACAGGACAGACGAGACACTGGCTTGAAGAGAAGACTACAATATTGTAAAGACTTTGGTACAAATACAAAAACAATTGAAAAAGCAGAAGTTAAGAGCAGAACTCCAAAATGAGGGGTCCTAATGAGTGGGGTTCTGGATCCTGTACATACTAGCAAGAATACATCCAAAAGCAAGAGCAATTCGACAGCTCCAAATTTTACCCATCTGTTGCTCCACACTGACATCACACGCAGCACCTCAGCATACACAGACATGTCGCAAACAGGTCCAAGTGAAAAGCCTTTTCCTTGGTTTAGGAGATTAAAAGTACACAGTTCACAAAAAAGGAAAACCACTGATCACTACTTAGAAGTCGTCATCTTTGATACAATTGCCTCAAATGCATCTGACATTACAAAAATTAAGGTTATTACATGACTAGACAAAAAGTGAATTCCGTGCGTTTCCCTTTGCAACACAGACTACATTTTCTCTGCCCTGCGATTCCTCCAAGGAAGAGGAAAATGTATCTTCTTGGAAAATGCCACTCACTCACTCAAGGGTGCACCAACCCGATTATTTTAAGAAGTTTGATAAAGATTTGTAGAGAGCTGCAGCTTTCATTGAGACGCCGACAGCTGCCCAGCCTGCAAGCCTGTCTTTTGGTTTTCCACCTTCCAAAGATGAAATTCATACAAAGCAACTGTGCGTTGCCGTCTTTTGTCCAGAAACAGCTTCTCTGATTCTCCCAAAGCAGCTCTAGGTTTTTTACAAACCATGCTTCTTTTTCATGCAGCTACTGGAAACTCACATTCCCATTGCACAGCATTTCAGGCATGTATCATGACATGATTTTTTTCTCTCCCCTAGCCATAAGGAACCTCAATTTTCAGAGGTTTCAGGTTAAAATAAATGAGCAACCAGAGGCAGAAGTGACACCGTCCCCTTCCAGCGACATCCAGGGGCCAGGCGCTGCGTCACCAACGAGGTGCAGCAGCAGAGATGCCCTCCTGTCTGCAAGAGGGTGCCCTACTCTCCAGGCATCAGGCAGCCCAGCTGCAGAGAGGTCCAAGGAGACACAGAAATGGTCGAGTCATCCAATTTCCCAGTGAAGCTGCTGTTCTTAAATAGAAATCATGCAGAATGCAGATTCCCAACTCTAATAAATGAAAATGTATTTGCAAATACGATTCTTCCCCAGTAGCTGAACCGTAACAGATGAAACACAACATCTCGAAAAAGAAACAGCGCAGCTTGAAGGCAGCTGGATCTATCAGCCTCACCTCACCAGTGTGTATGAGAGAGAGTTAAAGCCGAAGTGGTTCTCTGCGCTCCTCAAAAGCCTCGAGCTAACATAAACAGGTCTGAATGTTTCATTGTGACTGTTTATATTGTCCTCTTAAAAAGGAAACTTTCTCTATCAGCACCTTAGTAAGTGGCGATAGGTAAACATGAAATAACTTCTACAGTCTTAGTTGCATTGTTGCAACTAAAGAGATTGATTTTGATGATTCGCTTCAAGTTAAGATATATATATTTTTCTTCATTTTTTTTTCAACTTGGTTTTCAATGAAATCTTGTGCCCCCAACCCTTACACGACTCACTTTCAGCAGTCAAAAATTAAACACAAAAAAAAGGGGAGGAAAGTAAAGGACATGTTGAGTCCTATCAAGTCCTCTTCAAAGGACAAAACATGTTGTTCAAAATTCCATTGCTACCATCTGCGTTGGGATCTCCAACCAAAGAATGTGGCCGCTGTGCTCAGCTTCAAATACGCCTGTGGAAATCACCTCTTGGAGACTGATGGTGCCGCGCTGCGATCACACCAACGCCAGCACAGACCCCTGACTACATGTGAACCATCACACAGGCATGCAACAAGTCAGAAACAGTGTTAGATTCAAACAGTACCTCCACACACCAACAACAACTTCAGTATCATCAGAAATAATAACCTGTCATTCTGTATTTGTTATACAGTGAGTGTGAATTATTAAATTAGAGTCCCTAGGGACTGCAACACAAACAGATTTCAATATGTATCACAGATATTTAAATTGTCAGCTGTCTCTCAAAGCACTCAAGGCTCACGCACACACTCTAAAGTGTGGTACCACCAGATCTCACCTGCCACGCAATTTTGTACCATAATCTTCTTTTAAGAAAACTATATAGTTAAATAAATGTAGAGATAAGACTAACTTGAACCAAGCCTGAAACAGCTTGAGCCTACAACAACCTAAAATACAACCTTAAGAGACAAAGATCTATTCCGTATCCAAGAGATTTCGACAGCGAAGCTTCAGGACAGCCTAAATATCCAAAATTACCATTTTGCAGTTGATAACTTCAACAGAAGCTCAGGGTCAGAGAATGTCGTGGGAGGGGAAATAAAAGAGCTGCCATTTGATGTCAAAGGTTGCTGGCATGGAGAAATAAGCAATGCAACCTCTCCTCCAAATTATAAATAATAACTGAGCGCATGCAAAAAGAATACATAAAAGGAAGAAACATCTCCAGAGCAAAATTAAGAAAAAATAAAACAAGAAAAAATACCCTTAATTGTGGCTAAGTATTTACTGGCAACTTGAGCAACACACTGTCAAACAAAACTTTGCTGATGATTGACAGAATGATTTTTAAGACAATATACAATGGAGTTGAACTAATTATGAAACTAAAGAATATCTAATAATACAGGCCGCGTAGCGTGGATAGCAAAAAGGCTAAGAAAGAGTGCTTCCTAAATAATCAAGAAAGATGGGTTTTCTCCTTATTCTAAACAACATTTATTCATGATTTGTAGGAAACTGAGATAAAAATTTGTTAACTGGCAGATGATGAAAAAAACCCTAAAGATAACTGAGGGAAAAGAGTCCAAACCGCACAGAGATTTTCCTACTGCAGAGACGAGGCACAGGTAAGTTGCTGTGCCTCAACCAAGCTACGGCAACTGCACTTGTATTGTGGGCCAGCAGCACATGAAAGGTCATCGTGCATCACGCTGACGAAACTCAGGGCAATTCAAGAGTCAAGCAAAAGCAAGCAAGAGATACATCTGGCGTGTCTCAGCTTATTAATTTACCTGCAGTTTATGTAGTAACAGTTCAAAGCTGCCAACCAGTCAGCAGAAGGACACGTGCACTTAACCCTTTAGAACTTCAGTACAAAATCTGGAGGTTTAGCTGACAAAAAAAGGACAGGCAACTTCTTGAACACGGCAACAGCAAGATTCCCAGAACTTGCGAGATTGCTTTTCATTTATTGCGAGCTAAGATGACAACGCTGACAGACACTATGTCTCAACTGGCCCAAAATAACTTTTGAAGCCACAGAATGCCACTCCTGACCCTGACATGCCAGTTTCATTGAAACTTATGTCTAAATCAAATTAAGTCAGAATTGGCTTGATTTAAAAGAATTAAGAGTGTATACACAAGCCTGTGTAGGTAACAATCTCAAGTTAAGCTGGTAAAAAAAACTCAGTAAGCCACACAACTCATAGCACAAATACTCGTTATTTACTTGAAGCAACTCTGAAAGTTGTTACACATCTAATGAAAAACTTAGTATAAAAATGTTTAAATACACAAGTTAAAAAAAAAATCCACTAAAACAAAATGTAACAAAATACAGACAAATACATTTCTGTGAGTGGATTGCTGTATTTCTGGGATCATTCTGGGGAGCAGAGATGCAGAGGAATGAAATTTCTTAAAAACAGACAACGTGAAACTAAAGCCTGTTCTTCCCAAGAATGACCGTATGCTGGCAATGTCACATCTTGTTTCACTGTACCCGTATCTCCTCAAAAACAATGGGGATTTGATATTATTTTGGTTACAACACATATGCCACTCGACACTTACAACACAGACTAATCCAGAGCACCCATTAAGAAAATCTAACACAGTGACTTTCTTGACACCTGAAATTATGACACTCGTAAAGTCCTCCAGAAAATATCCCTTGAATGAAAGCCAAGATTAAAGCAAACTCAAAAGCAGTCAGAGATTTATTACAGAATTCTGTCCTATCCAAAATTATTTTTTCTGTAAGACAGAATATACAACAGCTGGAAGATCTGAATCCATTTTAACAACTTCCACCAACTAGAAAGGCACTGAGTAACCTCTTGATGCCTTTTAGGAATACCCTAGCAAGCATCAAGAGGAGCACTCTAAGCCTTTTCCTTTACCAAAATACAAAAAAGAAACAGAACCCCTGCAAAATAACTACTCTAAAACCAGAAACAAACACATTTTAAGACATCTCTCTGGTGTAATAGATACAGTTTTATTTCCTTTTACCTGTTTAGCCCAGCACCTTGTTTGTACCCGGCGGCAGCGCCGAGCTCCCTGCAGGAGCATGAGAACGGTGGGAGCTGTGAGTTTGACATCCCTGCTCTAGGGATATCCAACTCCCTTTTCTGTGAACTCTGGAATTTTCCAATATAGGCACAGACATCTCTGGAACGTTCATATATTTGACTTGCACATCTTGTGTCCCTTTACACAGCCCACACTTAAAGCCCTCTCTCCTCGTTCAACAGCAATAATAGCACCTGCACCAAAGCAACACGTGCTGGAAATGTCAGGTCTGTCAGCTCTTGCTCTCAGTTGGAGCCAGGTAAATCCAGACATTTCCTGGCAGATGTTACCTTGAATCACCCTTGATACCTGCTGATCAAACATGACAGGAGTAAGGGAGCAGAAGCTCCCCGAAAGAGCTAATAAAATAATAAAAAAAGCACCAAAATTGCCCTTCATTGCAGCCAGGTCCCAGTGTGGAGTCATTCTGGGCTGGCAACCGAGCACCCATGCCACCTATAAGCCACAAGCAAAAGGAACAGCTACTATTTTTAGTCCTGTCCGGGCTAAGTATCAATTTCAGTTTTGTTTGGTTTGTTTTGCTGCAGTTTACTCTGTTGTTTTTCTCTTGTTACTCTTGAAAGTCATTCCCACTCCTCACTGTCATGACCCATATTAAAATTAACACATGCTGGCTTTTAGGACTACAACCATGAGTGAGCTAAGTCCAGTGACATGCATGCGGTTATACTTAACTCATCCCCTTTGGAAGGTACAGGCGCAATCCATGTTTTCTGGACAGTCCCTTCCAAAAGTGAACCATAAAATCAAAAAACCAAACAAGCTGCATTACATTCCATATGAAATGTTTTACGAGGCATTACAAGATCCTCTAAAACTTAATGCACATCTATTATACACAAGAAAACCTGACAACATAAAATTAATTTCCATGGTAGTCAGAATTCCAGCAAGACAGCATCAAAACTAGTAAAAACATGTTTTTATTTTTGAGTTCATAAAATTCAAATGCATTGCACAGACATGACTGAACAAAGCAGGCACAGTTCATCCTACTCCATTTAACATCTTTTATCCAGAAGTTAGCTCAGTTAGGTCACCAGAATTACTTCCCAGTAAGATTACAGTCAAATTTTACTGGATTATTTTCTGCCACTCTCCTGGAGTTCGCACAGACCACCGCAAGTATTTTGAAGGAATCCAGGAACAGCTGCACTGCATGAAACCAAACAAACTTGTACCTAAGCACCCTGCTGTAAGAGCTGAAGCAAGCAATTCAGATGCAGTGCTGGTGTCCACCAATAAATAGCGTAGAGCCAGTTCATGGATCATGGAACACTTTCAAAGAGCAGTGACATTAAAATTAAATTCAGACTTCAGGTAACATTCCAGCAGTTATAAATCTCCCAATAGAGAACCACACTGCACAAAGCCACACAAAGCACGGCCTCCAAAAGCAGGGAAAGATAACAGGTGAACTTCAGAGGCATACGGACAATTTATAGAATCATAGAATTATAAGGTTGGAAGAGACCTCTGAGATCATCGAGTCCAACCGTGCCTGTCTCCCTACTAAAGCCTGTCCCTAAGAAACTCATCCACCTGTCTTCTAAACCCCTCCAGGGATGGCGACTCCACCCCCTCCCTGGGCAGCTGTGCCAATCCCTGGCCACCCTTTCAGTGAAGAAATTCTTCCCAATGTCCAGTCTGAACCTCCCCTGGCACAACTTGTGGCCGTTTCCTCTCGTCCCATCACTGTCACCTGTGAGCAGAGCCCAGCACCCACCCCGTCACAGCCTCCTTTCAGGCAGGTGTGACAGTGATGAGGTCTCCCCTCAGCCTCCTCTTCTCCAGGCTGAACACCCCCAGTTCCCTCAGTCTCTCCTCACGGTACTTGTTCTCCAGCCCCTCCCCAGCCTCGTTGCCTTCTCTGGACGCGTTCCAGCCCCTCAAGGTCCTTCTTGGAGTGAGGGGCCCAAACTGACCCCAGCACTCGAGGTGTGGCCTCCCCAGCGCTGAGCACAGGGACACAGTCACCTCCCTGGCCCTGCTGGACATTTGAAGGAGATGAGCGCCGTTCACTGAAGAGCCAATGTGAACTGAAGAGGCCTAAAACAAGAGGCTGCAACATTGTGCTCCATCTGTTCTCTGCTCAAGATAGTGGAGTCAAGAGAACTGTTGGCAATTTGCAGAACAAGGCCTCTGGGCCCAATTTCTCCCATTCGTTTCAGCAGAAGCCAAATTAGAGGCTTATCCAATAACTCATATAAATCGTTCACAAAAATACCACGTAACGTCCTGAGTAGTGGGTGTGTGATTTTCTTTAACGAGCACACGTAAGTATCACTTAGGGGAAAAGGAGTGAGCGCAGGTCCTACTAGAGGAGGCATTTCTACTCCTCCCCCAGGCATCATAAACATCACGCTGATAGTTCGATTTTCCATAAAACAATTCACACAGAACTCCCTTTCCTTGCTTAAAACCTAAAACTGCTAAAGTGCTTGGATTAGATAGTAAAACAGCAGTTTAATTTGGGTTTTGCTGTTATTTAATCACTCAAGACACACTCCTATGGTTTACTTAATCAGCAGAAGGCTTGTCCAGAGTTTCATTTCTGATACTCTAATCAAGACCTTGCAGCATATTTATTTTTCCCAGCACACCTATTTAGCTGCATTTTATTCGCATAAACACAAACCTCTTCCTATGCACTCACATTTTTACTGCCTGTCTATAGAAAACAAATGCCTTGCAGACGTCTTCCTATTTCTCACATTTTAAAAGCGTTTTGAAGAAATCTGCCCGAGCAACGCCCTTCCAAGTATTTATAAGTTTTTCTGAGTACATATTTTAATATGATATGCTGTTATATACTGGAACAAAACCCGCTTTGTTTCACATGTTAGAACTTGTTAGCCACTTGGCTAATATAAAACCTTAAAGATCTTTGTTGGTTTTGATTGGCCAAAATTAAACACAGATACAACATATTTGCAGAATGACACCACAGCTCTATTGACTTGGCTTGTTCCCTTGGACTCGGCTAGCACAAAATTCCTCTGAGCAAGCTTTTCCCAATTCTCCTCTGTTTTCTTTTTAATCAGTTGTTATGGATTATTGGCAGTGGTTAACAGAAATACAAGACAATCAGTCATGAAGTTAAAATGACACTTCCTTTCAAATAAACCAGAAAGGGTAACAATTAGCTCCCTGGACTAAGTGCAAACCATCCAAATATCTACTAAACTCAGACCCATTACGGCAAGTTACTTCTCCACTGCTATCAGGAAAGCCATTGACCTGTCATGTCTTTCAGCACAATTCTGTTCCAGATGTTCATAATTGTCATGACTACAGATAAACACACTCCGTACTAGGTATGTAAACAGACTGGTAGCCCTTAGGGTCACATGAGATCTTCAGGTCACTGAGGCTGGCTTCCAGTACGTCACAGGCCACTGTACTTGAGCAAGCTGCTCTTGTGTTGAGCTCAACAAGTTGACAAAAGCAATTGTCCCAAAAGATAGCTCAATGTGAAGACACGAAGAGACGGAAAGGATTTTCCATCTTCGCTCCTTCCCTTTGTAGTCCGCTCCAAGTGTTACTCATCCTTACTCCTTATTTATGCTTTATTTCCCATTCTAATTTGTCTGGCTTCAGATCGCAACCATTAGTTCTTGTAATGACATTTTTGCACTAGAATAAATGAGCCGAACATTTTCTCCATATGAAAATGCTATTTTTTATAAACAAGCTCTTATTTTTTAATACTCCATGGTTTGTGATAGACAAGTTCTGGCAAAAGTTACTGAACTTATTTAAGGCACCATCACTTGCCTCTCTGCTTTCCCCTGGAAACCTTCAAGAGAACATGTCCACATCAAGCCGCTCCCAACTATGAGCCATCTTATTAGTTTAAGCTGCAAATGATGATCAGTCTAAAGGAAAATTTTTAAAAATTGTGCTGGAAGGTACTTGCTCCTCTTCTGTCAGCTCATCCAGATGGATGAGGTCCATCATCTCCTTCCAATATACACATCACCACAGCCTCCTGTACTTCCCACTTTTTGAGCCTGTTTTGCAGTCCCCCTTTTTCTGCCCCTCCAGTTTGTTTACATTCTTCTAAACACAACAGAAGTGGGTCTGCACCTACTGCTTAATGCCCACTTCCCCAGTGCCACATATTAAAATAAAGCACATCTGGTTCTTACAAATGACTTATCTTCATTTGGATATGCAAGGACATTAACCTGATTTGACTAACAGTACCACGATACACGCTCTTAATGAGCTGCAAGTCTTCATTAATACCTAAATAAACCCTTAAATTATACTGAATTATATTCAGCATACAATTTCCTTCTCCTAGTGTACAACCTGGGTTCCTCGTTACTACAAGCTGAACATTGTGTTCAGCTGATTTAAATGAAAATATTTTTGTGGAATGTTCCAACTGTGTCATGTGATACATTTGACTGCCCTACTTTCTCCATCATTTCCCATTCTACTAAGTTTTATGTTATCATAGGATGTAGTAATACTGGTTTTAAATTTTCTTTTAAAAATGCTTTAAGTACCCAGCAACAGGTCTAGCACAGGCTCCTACCTAATCCCACCAGAACACACCTATTCAATAAAGATACCTGACTGATGACTATTGAGATCTGGCAGCCAGCTGAATTGAAGGAGTGCATTACTGATACCACAAGGCACAGATTTTAATTGCTTGTGTATATCTTTTGATATTAACATACAGTAGAAATACAGAGAACAGTACAAACTGACATCGGACAGAAGGTGTACACCTCCCACCAAGATCCCTCCACGTTAATTTAGACAGCAACTTGCTTAATCATGATCAAACATGCTTATCGCATCACTAAGCATGACATAATCACACTAACTCGGTTGCTGTAGCAGGGATGAACTTTGGTGTCTGATTATTTACTAAGCATATTATCCCTAGCACTGCTCTGCTGTCCTCCAGCTTGTAACCCTCTTCCTAAAATACTCTGAGGGTGTTGTATACAAGTTAGATACAGCCATGCTGGAACAGCAGCCCAGTAACTGTGCTGTCCATCACTGCAGTGGTGTGTCCTCACTGCTGTGTCAGCGGTGGTCACCGGAGTGCTGTGACCACCACACAGTCTCTGCTGGGACCATACAAAGCAGAAGGTCAAGAGGATTTTTGGGTAAACCTAAAAGTCTTGTTAAACACAAACAAACCCAAACCAAACTCAGCTGGGCAAAGGTACAGGGAGTTAATTGTGCCTTTTCCCACAGGATTATCAAGGACTGGTCTGCCTTTCCAGGTGCACAGGATGCTGAGAGGGTAGGTGACTGGTAGAACAGTTAGGCTTCAGCTTCTCTGCAAGACGAGACCAAGCTGAAGCGCAGCTATGACTAACTCAGAGCTAGTGGAGCTCCAGCTCAAAACCGGCAGCAGGCAGGAAAGAGACAACGCCAAGCAACGCCTGGTAAGCCTATGGTGAACGTACAGATGCGAACCACAGCGCTTATGAGACCAAATTCAAGGAGGAGAAAACAGAAGCAGGCAAATCAGTGAACACCACCTCTTCCTATCTAGCAACGTGCCCAGCAGTATCAAAGGGAAATGAGCAGCTCCACAAGCTCAGCGAGCTCTCCTGCTCCTCAGGGCCAGAGTAGAGAGGAGCTGCTAAACAAGAAAAGTTGGGGAGGACAGTAAACAGTAAACCAATAATGCTTTAATCAGAGACACCTCTGCCTGGGGCCCCCTATGTATGTCTTTATTGTAACATAATCCAGTTACAGCCTTTTACAACTAAATAAACAAAACGTACAAAGCAGTTTGCCTCAATCAGCTAGAGGATGGGAGACGCTAGAAAAGAACTTCCGTCCTTGTTTCCACAGCAGACAAAGTGAATGAAAAGTAAACTCTTACCTCTTTTTCTATTTTGAGCAGCTTCTTTACAGCCACCTCCTTGTCCTGAGAAATCCATCGGGCTCGGTAGACGCTCCCGAAACTCCCTCCACCGCAGTTCTCAAAAAACTGCAGGTCATCAAATCTAATTTGCACAAATGAAGCACTGGTAGACGACATCTCATAATGACAAAATATACCCCAGCAAAACCTGCAAAGACAAAAGCTTTCATTAGCATATATGTTCTGCAGATTTATGGACTTTCTTACCCATGCTCAGACACCCAAAATCAGAACCAGTCGCTATAATCACGTCACAGTAAAATCTGAGGAGCACAGGAGGGAAGGAGCCTGAGAATTCGCACTCCAACAGTCTGTGCAAATGTTTGCACAATTTGCACGAGCCGTTAGGAGCAGCTGGGAGACCAAAAGGACTAAAAGCATTCCTCAGAGCAATACCAGCGTTTCCCAAACACCTCGGAAGCAGCTCTGAGAGGCAGGCACGTCACTGCCTACCCCGGCGCAAGCAAAGTGCACCGAGAGACGGGAAGCAGGCTCTGTGCCCCGAGCCTGCCTGGGAGCTGAGGCATGCCAGGCACGCCAGTTCTCCCGCTGCGATGGCTGCGCACAAGGCGCACACTGCCCCGGCTGGGCAGGCAGGCGGGCAGAAACGCCTCGGTACGCACCACGCGCGCTGCTGGCGCTCAGGGCGAGGTAGCAGTGCTTCGCGCAAAGATGTGGAAAAAACTCGCCATGGCAAACGCCTCTTCCCAAGTGACTCAGTTCTGCTCGCATGTCATAACAAAGCACAAGCACACGGTAATTCATCTGGGTTACAATATCTGAAATTCTGCAGCCAGTGCCAAGGTCGGTGTCGGCAGTTTCAAGAGATGATCCCATGTCTGCTGCCAGAGGAACAGAACGTCCTTCTCGGAGATTTCACAGCGATAAAGCTTATGCCCGTAGCGAATTTCAAGAAATGCTATCACTAAATGCATGAATAATGACTAATTTTATGTTTCTTTTTCGATGGTGTAAGATCACGAAGGCTTAGGTTCTTAGCAGGACTGCAGGACACAGGCTCCTGCGGAATCATCTGCAAGCCTGCTGTAGGATCATTTCAGATGCACAAAGCAGTTTTAATTACCAGCAAAAGTTACTACACTTGCAATTCATGAAAGTCATCTTATCAGCATAAAATGAAAGAGATGGCTTTGAACAAAACACACAAACAAAAAAGAGAGATTTTGGGTTGGCAGTGAAAATTGCACCTCCAATTACACTGGTCTAACTATAGCACCAAACATACTGTATCTCCTGGAAGCCTCCAATCCATAGGGCTTTTTGAGACGGAATCCACACATGAAGTGTTGTCCAGGGCTGGGAACTGTACCTGTTACACACATAGCACTGCTGACTGCCAGAAATCTTTCATCCCAGTCCCTTCTGTAACCAACACAAAGACATAGTTCCCTCCCACCCCGCTCTGCTGAATATGCAGCTAACCTGATTAAAATTTTTAGCTATCTTTTAACCAGAAATGTCTGGCACTGTTTGGTTGCAGCTATTCTCCAGATGAGAGATGAAGATATCAACCTATTTTTCTACATATTGCATAAGAAAACATGCAGCCTTTTCCAAAACTGCCTGCTTCGTTGTACATCTCTTCACCACCCGTATGGGGAAAGGCAAGCCCTGAGCCAACCATGACAACTTCACTATGTTGACTGAAGGTATATATTTAGGAGGGAGCAGGCTTCAAGCACACCTCTCACTGACAGCCAGCCTGCAGAGCTCTCAGTGAGGGACCGTGAAGGCTCTCTGCCTTGCTCTGCAAGTTGGAACAGGGGTTATCCGTGGGATGTGAAACAAAGTCTGTTCTTCGAGTACCCTGCCGGCTTCTTCCCCGACGCAAGTGCCTGAATCCTTCCGCTGACCTTTTGTTCTTGTTTTAACCTTGTTTGTCACTGTTGTTGTTAGATTTCCTGCCACCTCAGAATCATCTTTTGCACCACCCTGCATGCATTTTACTTAGGAAAAGCTCACTTCTACAAATCAGGAGGGTAGCAAAGGCAGTTTCAACTTTCTGCTTCTTTGCCAGTGCTGCTTGATTAGCAGGTCTTCGGAAACAAAAGCTCATTTGCCTCATTTACTCCAGCAGTTGCTCGAAGTTAATGCTGTGTACACAATGTCTCAAGCATATGTGACGCTTTATAGACAAATAAATCGGATCAGCTTCCCAACACAGAGACCTCACAATTTAAGGCCACAGCCCTGCACACGTTTATGCACACGGATAATGATGCTACAGTGAATAATCTCTTTACTGACAATAGAATTATTCCGAAGATAAATACTACTCATAGGCAAAAGCATACGCACTGACTGGACCATCAATTTAACAGGAAAGTGTGAACAGCTGATAACAGATGGTTGTGTTTAGGACAGCAGAAGGAAGAGAAAACCAAGCAAAAAGCAAAATACATCACAGGAAAGAAATATTCCTGGCCTTTACTATCTGGATTCAACAATTCTGGCAAATAATTTTAAATTATTGTTCACCCAGAAGAACCAAATCATCTGTATAAGTAAGTAAATCATTTGCATTCTGAAAGTTACACTAACATAGAACAAGATCCTATTCCAAGATTTCACAGAAAACAGACCTCAAAATGGTACATGCACACCAGACACACAATAAATACAAGTGAGTACTTCTCTGATGTGTACTCCTTGCTGCTTAAAACTTTCCCCAAACATTGATGCAACTGCAATGCAGTGCCAGCACACAAGCATTTGCAGAAGCCATGGTTCATTCTTGTTACGCTTTCCCTATTTCACATTTATCTGCAGCAATCAGCTGCACGTGCTATAGGCACCAGCACACAATAAAGTAATATAATTTGAAGACTGACTCGTTGGTTTGTATCAGGTTCTTGCAGATGCTTTTTTTCCAGAGAAAGTAGAGGAGATTTACATGGGACACTATCGAAAGATAAGCAGTTAATGACAGCCTAAGTTAGGTATACAGTTTTCCCTTTCTAGATGACAGAACAGACATGTTTAATTATTACTCCATGGTTTTGGATGCAAGGCAGTTAATCCTCAATTAGACAGATCAATCCCTTTGTTATGTTTGAGAAAACAACTGTTTAGAGTAACAACTGCATGTGACAAATCCACACACAGCTATTAACTTGTCATCTTGTTTTAAAAGATACTTCACAATCTGGGTTTACACCATTTGTTAAGGAAAAAAAAATCAGGTATTTCACTGAACTCTGTAGTCTTACACGTGCATTCGAAACAAGAGCATCATTCCAACAACGTGTGGCTTCCTTCACATCTTACACTTCCACAGTCAGGAGAGCAGCCCTCTGCAACAGGCTGTCCACGCTTGGGGCCGGGGACAGCATAGCAACTCCCTGCCACGCAGGCACCCAGTGCAACAAAGGCCTGGCACCAGCACTATCTCTGCCCACTAACACAGTTCTGAGTGCTTAACACCACCTTCATGAAGCAATGGGTAGCACTACACCAACTGACTTTGCTGCTTGTTGTCGATGAAATGAAAAGCTGACAGCCGACAAACAGTGAATGACAGCCATTCGAAGACATAATTCAGCTGCTGGTTATTTCAATTACTCCTGTGGGATCTTGGGGGGGGACTTTCTCCTCCTTCTGTTTTATTTCTAATGGTTAATAAGGGCTTGCAATCACGCAAGAACATCTCTACCTCCCGCGTGTTTCTTTCCCTCATAATAACTTCTTTGAGCACTCTGTTAGATGCTGTTCATTTCACACCAAAAAAACAAATCTGAGCATCATCTCTTGGCAGTATTTAACATCTCAAGTTATTATTTAGTATTATTTAATGTTAGCATTTAACGAGTCAGTACTCTTATGCCGAGTCACTTTGAAGCAAGCTATTAAGCCACAACAAGCTCAGTTCAGTAGGGTAATAAGTGCTCGGTGTAGGAAACCATCCACCATCGCTGGTTTGTTGTTATTACAGCATTTTGGCAGAGTAACCAGAGCACATGTCCCTCTCCAGGACCCCTGCGGGGTTCTCAGGCCTGCTGCTCCCCCCAGGCACCCTGAAAGTGAGGAATCCCCAAGCAGCCAGGCAGATGGGTTGCAAACCAACCTCGCTGTAGGGAGCCCTGCCCTGCATCCTCACACAGAGACACTGGCAGAACCTGACACATTCACTTGCACCTTTCAGCTTCCCCAAACCAGCCTGCGCCCTAGGGCAAGTGCCAAGCCCAACTCTGCTTTATTCCATGTACAAACCAGAAGACCCTAGCATTTGTCATTGAGCTCCTGCTCCCAGAATACAGACAGCTTCCACCCAGGGACTTGCAAGGAGGCAGAAAAGAACTTAGCACAAATATTGCACAGTAACTGCATCTCACATTTTGCTTAGTCTGTGGCTGCAGAACTGAAAATTGCATCCCTCGTCTTGCACGTTCACCTGACACTGCTTAAATATTCGATGGCTCTAGGAAAATCCTTTGTAATTTATTAAAGGGAACAAGCACGCAATTCGGTGCCTGCACTTCACTGCGTGGTTGCACGAAGCAGGATTCAGGGCTTCTTTCAGGAAGGCACACTGCCAACATATTGCCAATAAAGTAGTAGCACACTACACTTGTGCTATCTTAAAATACACAGCAGAATGTGCCAAGTTTCCTTATTTGGCAAAACAGCCCATTTGCTTTCAGGATCTTTGACCATCCATTTTTAGACCCAAATCATCCTTTGTATCCAACATGGCCTTCAGTTCCTGAGCATACCAACCTGGATTTTTGCAGCAGCATATTTATTTAGCCTTAAAAAAAAAAAAAGCTCCCTCCTCCTCCCCCCAAAAAACCCCTCATACATCAAAACATGGTTAACCATTGTCTTGTCTAAACAGAAAACAAGATACGATGATATCGAGCGATGAGATACTGCAGAAAGTTTTCATAAATAAAAGTTCCTTTAATCATATCATGAACTGCTGATGGATAAGATGCAAACAAACTTCAAGCACAACTCCAAATTAAATATATCCTAATCTTCTAATCTCTCAATAAGTTAAAATAAAGTCAACAACCCCTACAGTTCCTTAACTTTCTTAATCAGACTGAGCAGCAGCCCAGCAGTTGGTGAGACTGGAGGCACGGCTCTGCCTACCTTAGTGACAGAAGCAACAACATTTCAGCCTGTCCTCTGTCAGGACCTAAGAATTCTGCATAACTTCCATTAATAACATTTCTAATTTTATTTGAATTTATATAACAATCAGAGCCATGGAAAAAGAGCTCAACTCAGCCTAAACAGTTTGAGCACTTCAGGAACAGAACTATTTTCGACTCCAGTCATGTCAGTGGCAGAAACCGAAGGATTTAAGGGCTTCAGTTTAAACAGAAAACATTTTATGTCTGAGAAACCCTGAACTGCTCACTTCTCTTCCATTATACCTCGTCAGTGATGCCTGCCAGGAGCACGCACGCAGCGGCACGCAGGGCAGACACAGCAGCTACAGCTGCGCCCCGGCCTGCAGAGACGCTCGGTCCTTCTGCAGGATCCGGGCCTTGGATTTGTCAGCACTTCTGCCCTCTGTGTGAGGGAGCCGGGCTCTCCAGAGTTACCATCATCCAACCAACGCCACCGGCACGCCAAGCGCGCTGCTGACAGATAAAACGCGCCGGCTTCGCAGAACTTACGATTTCAGGGCAAAGTCCTGAAAACATCCAACCGCACGCCCACGGCGGAAAGCTGTGATGTTTTCAGACAGTGACCCAGTTAATCCACGTGCTTTCAAATTATTTCTGCTCCTGGAATTTAGAAAAAGTAAATGATCCACGGCTTTCCCGAAGGCTCTGTGGCTGAAACGGAGAGCGGAGCCCGCTGGACGGCGCGGCACTGGGCGGCTCGCGCAGACACACCGACAGAAGGAGACCTGTGCAAAGGGGCTACCTTGGACGAATGCAGAGAAAACAATGCCAGGTGTTTCATAAAATCAGGGAAAGAGGGAGGGGATGGGAAGTCGCATCTGAAAGCCCAACCTCAGCGGGTTTATGCCCAGAACAAGAGAAAAGCGCAGCAGGTGCCGGCGAAGCGAACCCCTCTGAAACGCGGGGCGCGCGGGGTGGGCGCGGGCGGCCCTGGACGCGCCGCCGGCCCAGGTCCCGCCGAGGCACCGCCCGCCCCCGCGCGGGGCCGCCCCGCACGGCCGCCGCTCCCCCTCGGCGGGCACCGCCGCGCCCTGCCCGGCCCCGAGCGCCGCCCGGGACACCCGCTCGCCCCGCCGCGCGTGGGCGCCGCCGCCTGCGGACAGAGGGAGTGACCGGCGCGCGCGGGACCGGGCGGCCGCGGCCCCCGAGGCGGCGCAAGGTCAAGCCCCGCGCCGGGACGGCCCCGCGCCTCCCCGCCAAGGACTTTCAAAGTTGCTCCAGCGGGTGGGAAGCGTCACACGCGGCGGGGACGCGCGCGGCCCGGCCCCGCTCCGCGGCCGCGCTGCCCGCCGCCCGCCCCCGGCGTTGCCCCCGCTCCTCACCTTCCCCGAGGGACTCCGGGCTGGCGGGATGCGAGCGGCGCTGATCCCGGAGCCGCCGAGGGAGGCTTGAACCGGCGCGACCGCGACTCCCGCTCCGTCCCCCGCGCTTCCGGTTGTGCCGCGGAGCCGGAGCCGCCGCCGCCGCCGCCCCCACGCTGCCTCGCAGGGCGCCACCCCGCGCCGGGCCCCGCGGGGGAGGCGCGCCCGGAGCCCCGCGGGGTGGGCGGCGAGGGGCCGGGGCAGCGCGGCCGCCCGGGCGGCGTGGGGTCTGCCCGCCGCAGCCCCGCACCGGCTCCTCCGCCCGCCTGGGGGGCGTGGGGCGGCGGGCGAGGAGGCTGCGCGCCCACCGCCCTCGGCCCAACGGGGATGAGAGACCGGGAGCCCGGCCCCGCGGGCTGCGCTCCCCTCGCCTGCAGCGAGCCAGGGGACCGGCGGCGACATGGAGCTCATGGGCCTCTCCATGGCCACCTCTGTGAGAGCTCCGTGGGCCCCGCCATGGACGCGTCCGTGAGGGCTCTCTGACAGCTCCATGGGCCCCTCCATGGACACCTCTGTGAGAGCTCCATGGGCCCCTCCGTGGACACCTCCATGGCCGGGCTGCCCCATGGATGCCCCCTTCGATGGCTCAGGCCAAGTGGAGAGGATGGCCTGGGACCAGGCAGGGCTTGTCACTTCACAACCCCAGAACGAGGATGAGTGTGCTGCACCAAGCAGGGCCCTGTTTGGGTGGTTTGGGTTTGCCATCACGGCTGGGCCGCAGCAGGTGGAGGGAGCCCCAGCACAGGGCTGCGCTGCCACAGCCGCACTTTTGGAAGTACAAGTTCCTTCCAAGGCTGCTGCTTCAGTGATAGCAAATATAGCTAAATTTATCTAAAGTTATGACCAAAATGACCAGGTGAAGGTAATTTTTAAAAAAATCTGCTTTGCTGCTCTTGTGTCACCAGAGCTGGGATGGTGTTGCCATGAGCCACAGCATTTTTTAGGTGCTGGGTGTCGCCCCCACCTTCCCCAGCGCTGCGGAGCTGCTGTGGCTGCGGCTTATGAGAGAGCCAGGAGATCCCGAGGAGGAGGAAGGGAGCAGCTCATGCTGCCATAGCTCCTTTTAGGAATGTGGGAGAAGAGGAGGATTTGACTGGCAAGTGGAAACCCAGCTCTTCCATCTGTATTCCCCGCTGCCCTCAGGATAGTCAGCCCAGGTCATGAAGAAAAGAGAGCTTCTGCCTTTTGAAGCCACACAGACCCTTCCTTTTCCAAAGATTTTAATGGCAATGACGTACTTTGATGTTGCAAAAAGCTTTTTGAGAATTAAAGTAAGCTGTCATGCTTAAAGGAAGTGACTCAAAAAACTTGGGAGCAAACAAGTTTTCTGTGAAGGAAATCACATCACATGGCTGCGAGAGTACATTTTTTATATCAGTATCGTACAAGATTTAATGACCATCACTCCTTCACACCGCGCTTCCCAGCTTGTCTACCAGTGTCTGCAGTTTTGGACTCACTGGAGAATCTCACGTCCTCATTACCTCTCATATTTGACTATTATTGTATGCATGTGCCATATAAAAATGAGCTGTGTAGCACCATGAATCACAAAGAGGTGTGCAGCATCACACTGAATCATATACATTAATTGTACATCACAAAGATCTATGGTATCAAGGTGAATCATGGAAGAACACTTTACTGATGAATCAAATACAATTGTTCCACGAGCATCAGAGGCTCTTCCCCAAGGTGTGTTATTTTGGCATGGGGAAGGGAAAAAAATTTAAAACAGTAACTGAGTTACCATTATCCACAAGTATTATTTCTGGGCATGAAATAAAACAATTTCATTGTGCCATAATAACTAAGCAGAGTAAAGTTCAGCAAGATCTCAAGCCCTGGATGCAATGCGTATATGAAGATGCTGAGAAAGTTAAAAAGCAGATGCTGGTGACCCTCTTCCACCTTCTTGGCAGGGTCAGCATTGCCAGGACAAGCAGTGAAGGAGGCTGGAGTGCTCTGGCTTCCCTTGGATATGGGGCTTTCAGACACTTTTTGTCTGATCTGAGAGTGCCTGTGCTCTATTATGAACTGATCTGTAGAAGTCTCCAAATCAATCAAAGGTGCCGCATTTTTAAAGAAAGTACAAATATCAAATGCAAATCATATGAAATTCTGGAAGAGGAAAGATGCCACATACTTAGTATCTTAAATGCTGTGACTAATGTGTTTATCCTTCCTGTCTGAGGCAATTGTCAATTAGTCAAATTATTTAAAAATCTTTTTAAATGTTAAATTACTCAATTCACCGGCATTTGCTTCAGAGAGCAGAATACTTGCAGAGGTCTCTTGCCCTGGTCTCTTGTCCAGGTATTTTGTCCAGGCAGGGCTGTGTTTCTGCAGAGCTGGGATTTATCCTGTCTGAATTTAGGTCCTGGTTGCAGAAAAAAATAAACCTTTCCAGTAGCGCATGAGAAATGAAGGAGTGGTTAATATTTCCGACTCGAAGGGCTGGAGTGCAGAGTCTGCATCAGGCACTGTGTTAACATGGCAGTGTTTAAAACACACAATTGCACTTGTTCTATTAGAGGACAGGAGAGTGAAAGCGAAGGAGCCTGCCTCCAACCCCAGTAGTACAAGATTGTGAAGCTGGAATTCTTACAACAAGGTTTTAAGTGTGCATTTTTGGGGTTTTATTCTTTCTGCCCTCTTGCTAATGATCTTAACGACCTCTTTGTATCTTTCTCAAGATTTTTTTCATGATCATGAAAATTAAAAAATTAGCTAGAAAAGACCAGAAACCAAAGTAACTGGCGTTTCTTGGATGATTATAAATACGGTCTAAAACAATGAGCCAACACGTGGCAGTATTGTTTCTCTCCCTTTTTGAGGCAGCAAATTCAAAGTGAGAAACTCGGTAAGTTAAGCCTGGAGAAGTCAATCCTAATAGGCTTTTTCAAATTATATGGAACAGGCAGAAAAAGAAAATATTTAAAAGCTGACAGAAGTCATTGTAAAGCCACAACAGCTGGCAAAGGATAAAGGCAGCTCTAGCAACTTTTAACTCAATTTTAGACTTGAAAGGATTCATACGAATTGTCTCTTTACATCTCATTGCCACACTGGGTATGCAATGACGTCTCACCGCCTTTCAACATGGAAAATATAGTTTCATGCATACGTCCAGGTGGTTTAAATCATCCAGCCTGCCAAAACCAGCAGTCACACCCATCCCCTGCCCGACGAGCCCCATTCCTGCTGTTACACTGCCCACCTTGCCTTCTGCTGGTACGATTTTGCATGGCTCACTATGAACTGGGCTGTGGAGGCGAAGCTACTGTGGGGAAGAGCAATCAGTTTTTGCCCAGATTGTTACCTGGGTGCGAGTCATTGGGAAACGGCACAAAGTCTCAGGGCAGTGCAAAGGCAGGAGAGGAGCAAGGGCTGATACAAGCGGCTGAGTGGGGATGGAGCCCAGAAGGGCTGTTTTAGCAGTAGTGATGGTTTCTTCCAGCTTAAACTGCGTGTGAAACCCCAGATACAGATAACTTTGAGGTGGACACCTGCTCCGTATTTTTCAGTTCTCCTTCAATACCGGCTCAGAGGCAGCTCAGGCTTAGTACTGAAGTATCTTTGAAGCACTTCTGGTCCTCTGGCTGATACGGCCTGTCTGTTTCCAGCTTAAAAAATTGGCCAGATAACACGGTGGGGGTCATGGCTGGGATGTGCTAGGACGGAAGGTTGTGCACACATGGCCGCAGAAGCAGCAGCACTAGCACAGCCAGTGTTACTCGGGCTGCTCAGAGCAATAGTAGCCGTCACAACACGGTAGCATTAATGTTCTGCTAATTGTACCATCAAGTTTGTGACCTGGAAGAGGTGTGTGACTCCCCTGAAAACCCTCTCTGCACCATTATTTTTGCTTGCGCTGTCCAGACTGAAATTCATGCCGGCACGTCCAGACACACTGCAATCACCCCACTCTGCAGCTACACCCCGCAACGTAACAGCAGGGTTGGTTTCATGACTAGAAGAGAACGTGCGTGGCACTGAGAGCCAAAATAAGCTGCATTTAGTCTTTCTGAGAGACGGCAAGTGGAAAATCGAAGGAGCTGCCTTTGGATTTGGTTCCGAGGCGGCCCTGCCTTTCCTGCTGTAAATGACATAATGAGCTTGCACCCACAAAACCGGGCCCGATCCTACAGGCAGCCCCCACGCTCACAAAGCGGGGCTCTGATTCCCATTCACTCCAGCAGCCCAGGCTTTGGTGTGCGGTGGGTAATGGCTAATTCTTGACTTCCATAGGGAGTGAAGAAGGAGAGAGCCTGTACTTAGACCCACACAGTAGGTATTGTTGTTTTCTCATCTGTTTTCTTGTGTTAGAGAGAAAAATAAGAAATTTGTGAAAGTACTTATATGGTATACTTAATATAAAAATATAAACATATATTATTATAAAATATTAATTATGAATTAATTATAACATTATTTAGCATAAAATTATTAAATACATAGTAGAATGATAAAATGCAGGCATTCGTGTGGCAGAGGAGTCTTGTGTGCAACAATAATATTACATGTGGATCAAATACCTGCTTTGTGCATAATGGTTTTCGGAACTGGCAGGCTACAGCTTGTACACTGTATTTTGACCAGGCATGTGTGCAGTATAAAAGCACACATAACTTCTACAGAACGGTCAATATAATTAACAATGAGATCGCAATGAGATGACACAATATTAACAAGAAATAAATTTCTTGATTGTTTTACAAGAACAGCTTTCTTATTCTTACTGGCACCACAATTTTTAGCCAATCGTTGTACCCAGCTGTAACCCACTCACTAGCACTCTGCTCGGTTACCATTTCATTGCGTACTTTTAATTATATATTATATAAATAGTTCCTATTCCTTCTTATATTGTATTTTGTAATCCAATAGCCTTAATTTATTGTTCTAATGTCAGCACATTTTTTTCTCTAAAATTTAATATGGCTTAACATTGTTTTCTTTGTTTTCAAGCTGAACTGAATTTATTGTTGCTGTACCTGTTTGTGTTGTCTAATCTGCACCACCGTGCGCTTTGCTGAAGCAACAGTCCCCTCCTTTCCCTGGTAATTTTTTTCCAATAGGTTGGTTGGTTGATTGTAGCGGGTCTGGGCAGAGGCAGGCACAATTCCAGCCCTGAGGACCACCAAGGCAAGATAACAACACAGAACATTCAGCAGCTGGTTTAAAGCACTGTGTGCTATTTTCTTTGTTAAAACTAATTAGTATTTAACTAGTTAGTATATTTACTTGGAAAGTAAAGGCATCCACTGGAATAATGAAAATTTGGCCACTCTAGGCAGCGAGTTAGTTTGAACTAAAAAGAAAATAGTAGTTTCTGTCAATTATGTACTGTAGACTTAGTAGCTTACATTTTTTGCTACTTCTTTAATTCACAGTATTTTAATTATAAACAAATCTCTGTATTGAAGATCACATCTTTTTATCTGGATTTTTAGATGAAAAAATACTAGAAAATGTCCATAATATTAGACTAATTTAGAAAAGCCCTTATTCTAGAAAAAGCTGTCTAGCTATATAATCTCAGTCCCTTTGCCTGTGTTTCAAAAAGAAAAGTGCCCCCCCCGCCCAAACACTAGGACACTATTAACAACGGCTAATTGTGACAGGGAGGGAAAAAAAATGTGCAAACCTTGCACTAGTTTCTGGCAACAGAGCCAACTGATGAGGAACATCACAAAGGAGTTCCATGGCAGACAACTGGAACAGGAGAAACATTAGGGCAGGAATTACAAATGGAAGGAAATGTTCGATTTCAAACAGCCACCAGGCAGCAACCTGCCAGTACCGCAGCCCTCAAGGGTCAGTCCTACAGAGAATGAGGACATCTAAAGAAAACCCAAGGCAACGCTGGCTCTCTGTTATCTGAGAGCAGCCACAATGCTGCCGCCAGTACTCCTGCGCAGACTAATGTTCACCTGTGAAAAACCACAAAGAGTCGGCAAATACCGCTAGCAGATTCCCTTGCCGGCTTGGACAGCATCTGAAGAAAGAACTATTTAAAAACACAAGAGGTGGTGTTATAATGAGGAAACCATGGCGAGCAGAAAGCTTATGATTATTGACAGAAGTTGATTAAGTAATGGATTATTGTCTGTTAGGATGTCAGAGTATCTACTGTCACCTCCATCCTACGTATCTTTATGTAAATGTCCTTTAATTGAGGTATTCATGCAGAATCATTATTTTCATTGGTAATGTGCTTTATTTGCATTTGAAAGCAAAAAGAGGAAAAAAAATCAAACACGACTGGCTGACCCCTGCCATGTGACAAAGGCTTTGCTTTTTGTCACTCTGACCCAAATGGATTAGGGCCAGCAAATAAAGGTCAGCCTCTTACCAGTACCCCCGGGTGTCACATTTTTACTACATGGAGTTTCCAAGAAAAATATTCCAATTTGCGTCACTAATTATGCGTCCTTTATGCATTTTCATGCAGTTTTCTGAGTTTATTTTGAATTCAGAAATTGCCATCAAGTGCCAAATCTATTAAAAATGAACGCTTTGTGAAATACCCTTCAGCAATTAAATGTAAATGGTCGATTTTGTAGCTGTACATGCTCTCTTTTTCCCCTTTTAACTGCAAGAATCTTCCTTTTGGCAGTAGTCCCCCCATCACCTGAGTCATAAACTGCCAGGACCGGGGCTGGATTCCTTTCCTTTGTGAATTTATGAGTTATTTCCCTAGTTAGGAGCTGTATTTTGTTGCTAAAGCAGTGCAGGGGGCCAGTCTTAGATGTTCTTGGACGCTGTGCAGGTAAGCGCATAGGGGATGCACCCCAGGTGCTCCTGTGGCACTCGACTCACACCTTGCACTGCCACGGGGAGATGTTCGAGCGTGGCAGGGGTTCCCTGGGCACAGCTACAGCCCTGGGGCCAGGGCTTCGCTGGCTGCTTGGGCGTGAGCTGAAGATAAACTGCTGTAAAGTTTCTGGTTTAGTAATTTTAACGATAACTTTTTAATCTGGTCATTATTTTCTTTGATCGCTAATACCTTGACCTCTGGTGACAGCTGCTGCTTGTGCCTGCTAAACTTTAATGCAGGCTACAGTAAAGAACATTATGATTATTTGAAAAGGCAGGGTGTAATGCATTTCAGATTAACAGTGAAAGAAAAGCTATTCAAGTTAGAGGTTCACTTTGCCATATCACTCTCTATGCTGCTTTCCTTATTATCAGTACAAAAAATGAAATGAGAATAGCACATCTTTTAATTTTCTTCCACTATTACCTCTTGATTTGCATTCAGAGCTCCCAGAAGAAATATCGCTGAATTGAGAAGTCGTCTATTTAAGCTGCGTGGTGTTTAAAAATTGCTGGAAGAGGTTAAGGTACTGTATATTATGCAGTTGACCTCACTAAGAAGCTGTCTTAACAATTTAGACTTATAATTTTCTGCCGTTACATTTTGTTAAATTTTTTTTTTTTTTAAGCAAAATTCATTATCTTTTTTGGTACCCCTGCAGGTTAAACCTTTTTATTTCTTTCTAACTTATTTTGTAAGATTTCTAAATTGTATTTAAACTTCCTGTATTTAAAAGGTTGTTTTCTCAGTGTCTCTTTGAAAAGAGGGATTTTTTTGTCTCTGTCTTTCTCTTTGTACCTGGTCTGCAGAGGCTGTGTGCCTTCACAGCGTTTTCCTTAGGAGGAAAACCCCCAAACCCTCCATCTGCAGAGTCCCACAAAAGCATTTGAACTCTTTTATCTGACACTTAGCATGACTTTATGGTTGATTTGGTTTGAACAAGATATCCCAGGGAAAATATTTTGGATCCTGCCTTTACCAGAGTCATACCCTCCTGGAATGTTGGATTCAGCCTCCCTGGATTTAACTTTTGTTCCCTGGTGCTGTCTAGCAATGCCCAGCCTGGGCTACTCATTGAAAAAACAGCAAATTCCAGCAAAGCAACTACAGCAAAATGTGCCGGGGTGGTGGGAACTGCACCCTGTGACTCTCCAGGCTCTGTAGCCCTGAACAGAGGTGTTTGTGCTCTGTTCTGCTGCTTGAGCAAAACCCCACAGCAGCAGCAGAACGCTGTAATGCGGAATATTTTCCAAAATGGCCAAGGTGTCGCCTTCCTGGCTCCCTGGTCCCCGGCAGCAGATGTTTATTGTGGACACTGCCTCCCAGACACCTCTCATCTACAACCACAGCTGTGACTCTGCCAGTAAATCAAACAGCAGCAGGGACTGTGGGGCGTGAGGCCGAGGCGCACGGACCAGCCGTATCGGCATTGGACAACCTGTGACCCTCAGGCATAATTGTTATTTTGGACAGATTTGTATTCTTTCCGTCTGCGGCACTGAAATAAGGAGCGAGCTGCGCTGCAGTGTTTGCACTGTCCACGCCAGTGGGTGCATGGGAGGCGGGAAGCATCCGGGGGCCCGTTGCGTGGACGGTGGGGTGGGTGTCTCTTCCCTGAAGCAGGATCAAATTGAGACTCACAGCCACAAGCACGGGGTGAAGACAGGAGGGGCTTTGGGGCATTTCAGTGTTTCCTGAGCTCATTCATTCTTGACACTATTGCAGCAGTTGCTTAGACTTCATCCAGCACCAGCGATGCACCGACAGCCGCCTTCCGGTTGGAAAGTCAACACAGGGAGCCAGAGAAGCCCAGTATGGATCCAGGAGCCAGGAGGGAGTTCTGTTCATTTAATCTCTAGGTATGTAGACTATGATCGGCACCATAGCAACTACCTGAGCCACCTGAATGAGTTAGATACAGACATAGCAACTCCTGTTATTTATACAGCACCCTTTATTGGAAAATTAACAAACGTCAGGTACCAGTTTAATTGAGAAGGCAAACTGCATTCAGTTGCGGATATGGAGGTGCCATAAAACCTGTTTGTATCGCTGGGTTATGTCTACACAATAGACACTGTTTGGCAACAAATAAGTAAAGCGGTTAGCGGTTCTAAGAAATAAAGAATAAACCAAGAGGATGAAAACATATTAAAAGGATAAAGGATTGGCCTATGAGCAGAGCCAAGCTGAAACTTGGCAGCTTTATAAACCAGTTAACACAGAAATAAAGAAAGTCCAAACAATAGGAATGAATCTGGAACAAATAAAACCATGAACTCACAAACGTTACAAATTGATTGTGAAGATAGAAAATGTCTTTTGAATTAATTGTGTCCCTGATGTTTATTCCACTGCATACTTTGCTTCTGGGAAGATTCGGTATCTGCAAAAGCCATGTGAGGTAGATTCATAGAGCAGTACAAATGGAAATAAGAAATATTTCTCACTTGAAATAATAAGACACAAATTTGTCTCTATGTTATTAGCTGTTTTTCCTCTGAATCATCTTGAACTTCTAGTCAGACAGCAAAGTTAAAATAAATTATTTCATCATGCTGCAGAATATTTCTTAACTGTGTAATTCTTTCCTTTGCAGAATGCAGGTACTGAGCTGATAGTTGCTCTATGTGTCAGCATTTCCCTGGTGATTCTCAGCTTTTGCAGTATTTATGTTTTGACTAAAAGGATGTAATTATTTCTATAGATAAAAAAAATAAGATCTTTACCTGTATACTGACTCCACAGAGTCCTGGTCAACGCCAAGAGAAGTACACTCTATCTGAGGCGAAATGTAGACTACATCAATGAGGTCATCTCTGAAGCTTATTTGTGAGATAATGTTTGCAACTTGTAATTTCAGGCTTGATCAGTTTTATGAGATCCAGCTTCGCAGAGCCGAGCCAGTGTGAACGCAATAGGAAAGCCTTTTGCCCTGGGAACACCACCATTCCCTTGGCACGCGCTTGGCCACTCTCAGCACAGGCCCCGCAGTACGGCTGCCCCATGGAGGACTCAGGCCAGCAAAAGTGGTCTTGGAGGGGAAAGGGTGCACAGCAGATCACCTCCTCCCCCACGGCTGCAGGACCTCGAGGTAACCGAAGCCGAAGCCGGAGGCCTCTCGAGTGCCACATGAGTTGCAACTCGAGTTGGCCAACCTGAGGGCAAAACCCATCCAGGATAAGGGGCCTCATAGCACTCACAGGGGTGACCGAGCAGACAAATCAGTCAGGTAAAATGAAGAATACATCCCTCCTTCATTTAAACATCTCCAATTTAAATGTGTTCTGTCTTTCCTCGGGAGGGCAGGCCGCCTCCGTAGGAACTCCAGACGCAGCAGCTAATGAACCAGCGATACAGCACTACCAGGCTGCCACTCCCTGGGGCAGGGATGGGGCCGAGCAGCTCTGTGCTGCCCGTCCCTAGCACAGTGCGGGTAGGCTCACTGTGGTTTTGAGGCCCAGCAAATGACAAACGAAGTTTACTCTATCAGCCAATTAATAGCATCGGTATTTATGCAGGAACGAAGCTGAAAGTGCAAATAAGGCCAGCGACTAAACCCTTGTGGCAATTACATTTAATGAGGTACTGCATGGTATTTACAGAAAACATACATCACGTTTCCTACACGTAAAATGCACACAAAGTATAAAGACAAAAGCTGTGCTCCCGTAACATGCTAAACAAAATAAATAAAACTGAATTATTTTGGCACAATAGCTATTACATAAATAAATATTCTAGAACATACTGAATTAACATTTATTTACAGTCTATCGAAAGTGCAAAACAATTGGCTGAAAATGAAGATATTTATAAATGCTTTAGACCAGAAAATATGTGTTAACCAGCCACAATTAATTAGAGCTGAAGTTTAAGGTTTTAATGTCCAGGAAATTATTATCTTGAAATCTCTTTGTGCATATTGTGCTCTTTTTGAACCAGTCCTTTGCTACCTTTATGCTATTGATTTCAACAACCTTACTATCATAATGGGATTTTGTAAAAACCTGATTGGTAGTTTAAAAAAAGAAGTAAAATGTAAACACAGATTAATATATTTATCATTCAAAATATCTTCAGTCCTGTCAATTTTCTGAAATGACCACACTGCTTGCAGTAGTAGGCAGTACGATTAAGATTAGAATTTTTTTCTTAGTATCGTTGTATCTCAAATGGAAATACTGTTAAGCTTTCTCTGAGTGGAACAATACCTTGGATCTCTGTCGAACCTACATTCTTTCATCAGACACTTACACACATCTTCCACTGAGTTCAACAGTAGCTGGGCAAGCTAGACTGATGATCAGTTTTGGTCCTGACCTGAAAAATAAGTCATAAAATACAGGTTTTTAATTAGGGAGGAAAAACACTGCCTCCCTTAGAGTTGTTAGAAGCTGTTTGTGTATTTTTCACTATTTTATCTTTTGCCTTTTTTTTACCCATACAGGAAATAATTTACTAGACTTTAAGATGAATTAACAGTTCACAACATGGCAACTCATTCAGCTACGGTGCATAAATTCCTACTCAGCCGAAGTTCTCTGTCAGGCTGGTACATTGTGCGTTGCCTAAGACCTTAAAATATGTTTTTGCTTATTTTTGTAGTGGCAGTGTGGTAGCAGAGAAAGTGACGTTCTTAACAAGTGACCTTGACAGCATAAAAGATCATTTCTCATCATTGCTTCAAATGTTTATGCTCGACGCGGCTCTAGTCGGTGAGACATCTGTGATAAAGTTCTCTGGTTGTCAATCACATTTAATTGCCGCACATAGCTCCGAACATCCTGATGGTTCTTATTAGTTAGGGCTGCGTCGGGATCTGGTGAAAGAGAAATGATGTAGGTTTGATACACTTAAACGAACAAATGCCTGAACAGAATGCGTAACTCTTTACAAGCTGTCACAGGAAACACCAGATCCTGGTGAGTTAAAAAGAAAATATTTAGAAATCGCTCTCTTTGAAATCCTTCCTCCATGTCTGATAATCTTTGAGGTTACTACCCCCACAAATTAACTTTTTCTCTCAGATAGCCCTGGCTACGTTTACTCAAATTGATGGTGCTTGGTTACAGTTTCACACATCACCTTACTAGTCAATAGCTATAAATTATAGAGCTAACCAGTGTGATTTAAAGCTGCTCGTCTGCTTTTGAACCCGCAGCTTTCACAGATTCAAAACTATATAATTGATTTAAGCCTCCTCTCACAAAATATTCCCACTTCTAGCTATGTATTAAATATTTGCAACACTGTAGTGCCTAGTGACTGCCCTGTTCAAGCCTCAAAATTTATTACCTGTTTACATTAATGAACATAACCACATTACACTTACACCAATAACAATTATGAAATACCACTGAGTTAAAATCTGAGTATCTTCAGCCTCACAGGGAACAGCTTACAATTTGAAGAAATACATGTTCGTTAGCTTGAACGCAAAAAGAAAGATACCGAACCATCTACAACACATAAATACACACACGAGGGCCAATGCAAAAAAGCTGAGACCAGCCCTATAGCTCAGGAACCAAAGGTGGGAGGGGAGAGACAACGAGATGCTTATAGAACATGTCCTAACCTGTCACAGTGAGACAAGGCTCAGCTCGACCCCTTCAAGCAGTACAAGTGGACATGTGTTCAAATGTCAGTGTGCACCAGTCCCAACGCTTTGCCTGTGAAGCCGTTTTGTAACAACCTTGCTGCGTTTGAGCACCCACTCTATTTGCTGACCTGGCTCCCTCTTCTCAAAGACCAAGCTGATGCTGAAAGGACCCCATTTTTTGTTGGTCAAGATGTGAAAGCAAAAACGATGGAGATCCTCAAGAGCCTTTCAGAAAATGATCTGCAGAATTGCTCTGAATGTTGGCAACACCATATGTAGCTGTGTGTCAACTCGGAAGGGAACCATCCGGAAGGGGATCACAGTTGATTTTGTCAATTTGTTAAATCGTTAAGAGCTACAAGCACAGTCTTGTTTTGTTCGTGTCAGACCTTGTACACACAGAAAATCATGGGACTTAGTTCTGGCACATCTAGAGACTGAGATTTTTTTTTATATCATGCACAGTGAAAATCCACTTCCGTTTCTAGATGTGTGGAGGTCTCACTAGTGCTCAATACATTAAAACTACAAGATGCATAGCCAGAAACACCTTGATGATGGAAGAAAAAAAAAGCACCGTTAACTTGATCTTCTAGAGTTAAGCTTTGACCCAGATGGCAAGAAACTATTTTTATAGAAATATGTTGTGATATAGTATTTATTCTGTTATTTGAGAAAGAGGAGGGCTACTGTGAGGCAACATGAAGGAATTGCTGAGGAAATGCCAGTGTGCCTGGGACTGACAGCGCACCCAGACGGGATGAAACCTACAGAGCAAGCCTGTTTGTCATCTTACATGGCCTCAGCCAAGTTCTGACAATTACACTGACAAACATGTTTTAGGTTCATCCCCTTATGTGGTTATGTCACTTACACATGTCATGTTTCTGGACTGGTTTCCTATAAAAACAGGGTTTATCCAAGCAAGTATCTTGCGTGTATCTGTAAGCTGCTGCCTGCTGGCCTTATTTCAGCCACTTCTGAACCCGCTGGACAATTTCACCCAATTCTAATTTGACAGACATGTCGAGACCTCACAGATATTTAGCTCCTTCCTGTACTTGGAAAGAGATGGAGAAGGGGCTTATTAGAGCTTTCTGAGGGGTATTTCACTCTGTGAAGCATCAAAGCATCCAAACATGGAAGAATCTCTGGAAACCAGCTTTTCAGTTCTGGTACACACAGAATTAGTTGTAATTACTGTAGCTACTGATGATAACGCTGACTGTGCAGATGTTGTAATACACTTACTGAAAGATTGGCTTCGGCAGAATTTCACCGTCCTGACAGTGTTGGCAATCATGCGCTGGAAAGAAAAGATGGGATGCAATCAGAGAACAAGCACTGTATTTCATCATCATTTAAACGAAGCACCTAACTGTGCCTGAGTGTGAAGACATATGCCAATAAAAGCAGTCATATGAATGAAAATATAATTTTAATGCTGATACCCTCATATGTAGGGTGTGATTTGCATTTACACAGGCTTTAAATGAGCATGAGTGTAATTTACATGTGCTCAGAGAACCCTTTCCCTTGCTTGGATGCTGTAAAAGGCCTTAACTAAGAATGATAATCAGCTCCTTCAATGTGCACTTTTTGATAATAACTTCCCACATTAAAAAATAAAAGGAATATCACGTAGAGTACCTTGGAGTATGCACACATGTTAATTTTAAGACTGTCAGTTCCTAACAGCAAGGCCATTTCTAGAACATACTGAGCAATTAAAGAGCTTTCAGTTTGAGTTCAATGTAAAATGAGCCGGTGAGGGTCCAGTTCACAGGTGAGAAGGCCACCGTTGGACCTGTGGCCTCGCAGGCAAGTTTCATCAAACACACCTGTCAGTGTTAGCTTGCAGAAGTGTACCTAACCCAAGGTGAAATGTGGATTCACTTTTCATCAACACTTCCACTGGCAATTCACAAAAAACACCCAGAAGTCACTTTAGTCCTTTCAGCCCGTGCTTGCTTTTCAATAAATAAACCATCGTTTCACTCACTTAGGTAAGAAAACAATAATAAATATATTTTACTTCGATAAATGAGGTGCTATTTTATAAAATACTTTTTAAGAACAGAAAGGAAGGCAAGTCATAAAGCAAAATATTTTGGATTTAAGTCTGGACTGCAAAATTTTAACTGGCTTGTGTGATTAGCACCACACAGGTAACACACCCACCAACGTGGGGCTAAATTACTTGTTCTGCAAAATATCAAAATATCAAATAAATTGAAACTTCAGCAGTAAACCTGAGTTCCTTAGCTAGACAGCTCGATTCAATCACTGTTGTAAAGACGTTTGTTTCAGTTTCTTTTGCTTAGATTAAGAAAAAGCAGAGGCAAGAAATGTTATTCCTAATCAGTCTAATGTTTGTTGCACACTTTCACATGGTGCAACAATTACAGCACAGCGACCTGTTTTAATGCAGCGCACTCACACCAGGCTGCTTCATACCTTTTTGTGTGAGATTAAGGAGCCAGCCATAAACCCCCACACAATGGAATGATATGTTTCTTACTCGTAAACAGCAAAATTTAGGGCATATGCTCCACAAAATTAATATACAATTATAATCTTACATGAAAACTATGTTATAAATAAAATACCTTTGTGAAATCTGTCATTCCAGAAGTGGGAAGCACCAGTGTAAAACATTCCTTACACACATACTGAATAATCTTAGACATTTTAATGCACTGTGAAGCATACAAAAGTGGGTATGGCTGGTGGTCAGCATTAAAAACACTATTGCTCTATCGTGTACCACATTTTTGTGGATTACACATTGTATAATCAAACGAAATGTAGCTATTCTGAAATAGATCTAAAATATTTTCATTCTAAACCACAAGATCTAGGGACTCTGGGTATGGGTCTGCTTATATTGTTCCTATAGAAATACACATTTACACGTGCAAAATAAGTAGATTTCAAGTCAGAATCATTTTTATCCTATGTTAATTTTCATACCTCTTCAAGTCATTACTACCAGGCAGATCTTCTAAGGCACTTCCCTTGCAAACATTCTCACATGTGCTTAGCGTTAACCACGTGAACAAGCCCCATTGACTTCAGTGGAACCTCTTAAAATACTCAAAGATAAGCACCCATTATAATCCTGAATCAAGACAGAATGCGCTCCGTATGGTTCTTCAAGTCTAACCCAATCAAATCAAAACAACACGAACATGTAAACATGAATGTTTCATAACTCCCCAGATTCACATTTGGCTGTTATGCGGTACTGCTATTTTGATCTATACCTTATCAAAAACAACTATTTCAAGGAGGGACCATAAGGTTGAACTAGACCAGCGAACCTGATGGAGTTTCAAGAAGGTCTAACATCAAGGGAAGCTTTGCTAAGGACACTTCATTTTATGAAGACAGCTAGTGCTGCTCGATGTGCTTTCTACATGTATTGTTATTACACACATAATTTCCCAAATCTGTAAATGTTTAGGTTTTGAAGCCTCATTTCATAATGATCGTTGGAGCTAGACTGTAGGCTCAGTGTTCAATTAGTTTAGTATTAAGCCTCTTAGGTGAAAACTTAGATTTATTGAAGAAGCGTGTTCTGCAGAATCATTTCACTTTTAATTTATGTGGGGAATTTGTTCTAAAAAACCCATAGCATTCAGAGTAAGTACTGTAATGCTGTGCTCTGTTGAAACACAAATCATGAGGTTTTTACAAAGTTTTCACTGTTTCAAATTTCTTATTATATGGGCTGTTCCAGGCAAGGAAAACCAAGTTACAATGAACTTATGTGACTTCTGGTTAAAGGCTTAAGTGCCTGGCTTCTTTCAGTTGGCTGAAAGGCTTAATTTTAAGGAGTTACTTTGCCTATTCCTGAGGATAATCTCATTCAATCAGTGCATTCAGAAGTACCCTGGAATGAGGAAACATAAAGGAATGAGGAAGTGGGTGTTAAGGCAGAATAAATGGAGAAACTGGGGCCAAAAGACGGCACCGCAACCCACTGGGGAGATTCTGGAGCATTATAGATCCCTGAAGAGCTCCTTTCCCATTGCTTTTTTCCATGCTGTTGGACTGTCTAATATAAGCTAAAAAGCTGCAAATTGAATAGAAAAATAGCATAAGAAAGTGAAAATAAATTTCCCTTCTTGAATCTTGTAGATAAGTTGCGTTGTCTTTTTTTGATTCAAGAAAGTTAGAAACATGTACAGAAAAAATGTTCAGATCAAAGTTTAATTGCCAGCTCCTTAAGTTTTTCTTCAAATAGAGGATTACCTCTAGTTAATGCCTGCAAAAATTAACCTCTGTCTTCTCAGTATGCTAAGAAAGACCATTGCCGAAAAGCCATACAAACCTAAATTTGGATCTTCCTCAAACAGAACCAACTGCATAATCTAACAAGCAACCGCTACTACTACCAGCACGCCATAAACACACAACAATACCCTTTCAAAGTTTTATGCAGTCTGGAGCAGTGGCAGCAGGCCAACACATTATCTTCTAATCCATTCCAAACCCAGGTTTCTAAATGTTATAAATATTCATAGATACCATAGAAAACTACTAAGGGCTTTAGTCACGCACTTTCTGCATAATCTTTATATTCCAAAAATGAAAGAATGTTTGCCCTTTTTTTGCATAAGGATCAGAGTGCAAATTCCCTTTTGTTCATCTCCACAAAACCCGAAAACCAATATGCGCAGATTTTCTAATCCTCATTTCACACCTGAAGGGTGAAGAGGCTTGACAAAAAGAAGCACCAGTGGCCAGCGTGGTGGCACTGTCTTGTGCTGCCATGCCAGGGCAGCACTTCCAGAGCTCCATCACGACTTCTGCTCCCTCTACAGGTGCCGTTTGTGAGACGCGCTTGGTTGTGCAAGGTGGGAGATGGTGCCACAGAAAGTGATCTTCGTTCAGGCTGTCTGACGATTTGAGAAATGGCAATGATAAAAGTTCCCAAATGACTGCATCTCCCCTCTCTCTATGAATACAAAATTCTGTACTGGCTGTCAGAGTGCAGGATTATGCAACTGAGGTTTGAATAAAGTGCAAATCAGTAAGTGGTCAAGAGTATGAAATATTGCCTGTCCTTAAGGAGAGTCATGCTCAGTACTTCTTGCTTTCCTCTCTCTTCTTCCCCTGGCAGGACATAATTCTAGGAAAGGGTTTTAAATTTTTTCTAAATATATAGCTATAAAAGCAGTGTCACTTGAACGTTATATATTGCCAGGTACTGCACTGCAGGTTGTGGGGTTGTCTTGTATCTGCTAAATCATACAGAGTTTATAGTAACTCATACTAGTGACAGCTTTGAGGGCTCTCCTTCACAGGAAAAGAGGGTCATTAATGGACTTAAAAGACAAATGTGTATTCTAGATCATAAACTAATTGTGTTTGCTGCCTACTGCCACGTTTCTCTCTCTCACACACTTGCAGCGCTCAAAATGTCCTCAACCTGCCAAACTATAGCTATAGAATTTAAAAACTTTACATGCTTATACATTTTTTTTCCTCTATGACAAGTGTGTCCTCAGTTTTCACATGGACGGGTCTTCTTAAGCAACATCTGCAACCAACACCTACTGTCAACTCACCAGTGGAGACAAGATGCAGGTAGTTTTTACCACTCAAGGTCCCGGAGTATACACCGACCTAGAAAGCCCATCTGAGCAATACCACGGTGGAAACAGCTTGTACCTTGTCCCCATCAGCTTCTTACAGTGAGATAAACAAAAGACCTTCAATGCTTCTCCAAAACCACGACTCGTTTGGTATTGAAGGGAAAGCCTTTTACTAAAGGCTTATCCTACTAACACCAGTAATTTAGTTCTTCTGTCTACTTACTGACACAAGTATAAAGAATGTTTTCCAGGGTGGATTTTAAGGCCAAATACTTGTTTCCTACACACACAAACACCCCTTGCTTCATGCAACAAATGGCATAATAAAAAGCACAAGTATAGTGTAAATACAAAGAGTACACCTATTTCTGACAAATTCAATATTCTTTGTCCACATCTTGAACAAACCGTTTACACCCTCTGTACACACTGCTGTGGCTCTAACACACGTGGTATTCTCTTTCCTGGGCTAGCTGTCCCTGCCCTCCCCCATCCTCACACCCTCCATCAAATCAGGCATCCATGGGGATGGGGAGATGAAGAAGGGGAAGACAGAGCAGGGAGTTACAAAGGCAGCAGCAGGTAAAGTTCAGCACCGCTCTGCAGAGTGATGTCCTCCCACTACTGCCAATCTCACCATTCTGCCATTACACCTCTGAAAAGATCAACTTACAGGAAAGCAGCAGGAAAAAATTGATTCAGTTTCTTTTCATTTTAGTTTGACTTGCTAAAAAAACCTAGGCTAATGTGGTTTAACACCACCTGCCTGTTTTCCCCTTCTTCTCTAGATAATGTTGTCAAATTTGAAAAAAAGAACCCAGAATTTTCAAACATAAGAAAGCTCCTGTGAAAACAGACGGCTGCGGACACAAGAAAGACACTGCAAGCGCCCTCTTCTCCTGTCTCCTTCAGGGAAGGGGCCGTAGTGCAAGTTCCTATGTTATGACAAAAACATATTCACACAGAATTCCCCAGCCGTGAAGAAACCGCACATGGCTCAGCCACGAGGAAAGCTCTGAGCAGAGCTCAGGCAGCCATGAAACACAAATGTTTAGAAAAGCAGGCCTCACTGTTCCTGGCACTCAGGGAAGTCCTGGCTCAGACACCGTCTGACAGCCCGTGCGTGTTTTAAGATGCATCATTTAATATAAATAATAACAGAAACATCAGAAAACATAAAGGATTTAAAGGAAGCTGATTCAGCTGAAGAGATGCCACTAGATCAAACTTCTGCTTTTGGCTGCCTGTTACAGGAATAAAGTTGTCAGCAGCACATCAGCTGTCGGGATCGGGCTGTGCGCTGAGAATGCAGACGTGGTGCCAGAGGCTGTTCTCAGTTTCACCACTGTATGTACACGAGAGATGGAGGGACCCACCTCCTTCGGTGCAAGCGGCACCACCGGTGCCAAATACCCAGAGATTTTTATTCATGAACTTCAGCAAACATCAAAGTTAGAATGGATGGAGGGAAACAATTTTCCAAAGAATAAAGATTTTTGAGACAGATCAGTAACGGAGCGGCCCCAGCAATATTCAGCGGTATCTCCATCTCCCTGTGACAGAACATCAAGCAGCAGAACAAATGGCAGAAACAACCAATGGCAGGACAAGATTTCTGTGTGGAAATCTGGTTTCTGCTTTTCTCTTGAAAACAGCAGAATAACATCACAGATTTCCCTTGCATTTATACTTATGTAAGAGAGAGCTGAATTATCTTGTGTGTTACCTAGCTGAGTGGTCTTGTCTTCACTAGTTAATATCTGGCAATTACGTGTAGATATGACACCTGTAAGCTTGACACAAGTAGGCGGCAGCAACTGAGGTTTAACAGTTGGCTTTTCTTGTTTGCTTGACCTGATGATACACACAAAAAGCCAAAACCTGCCAGGTCCACATTAGGATTTGAATGAATAATGTGGGTGGAATCTGAATAGGTGTTGCTTTGAAGAGCTATGGGTTGAGAGAAGCACTAAAACCACCAGAGAAGCATGCGGAACAGCCAGTGAAGAACACTCTAACAACACAGAAGGTAACTTGTAGTAAGGCTGGGAGGAAAAGCAAGAATGAGCTTTTAGGTACAGCACTAACTGAGGAAAGCTTTAGAACACTGAGAAAGGAGTTGTGTGAGGAACGAGATTCTCTGAAAAACATACACCATCAATAATGAAGTAATTGATCTTCACTTTTCTTTCTAAAGGAAATACTTGAAGCTCAGATTACTGAACAAAATGGGTGATAACTCCATTCATGCAGTAGAACATTTTATTTAAACCCTTCATGTGCTACTAGTAAATCTATGTTCTGGACATGGCATAATTCTGAAGATAATGCAATGTACAGACCAGGATGAAAAGAGCAGACCTGCAGCAGGCTAGACGGAGATCAGTTTAAGCTGCTATAAAATTCACTCTCAGCCTTGGGAGTGCCAAACTGTGGAACTGAACCATTTCTAAACGAGCAGTCTGGGTTGAATTTCTGTCTATAGGCAAGTGCCCACAGGAGAGCTCCTGCCTCCTCTAATGGCTTTTACACATACTCAGGCATAAAGAAGAGCCCGAGGCGGACAGCTCTGAGGCCTGCGGACGCACCGCGTCTTCTGGCTCCGAAGGTGTAAGCAGGCCCAGGGAAGTGGAGAACACGGAGCCCACCACACAGCCAGAGCAATGCAGCTGCCTTACTTCCTGCCAAGTCTGAGATCCCTTTGTGTTTCCCAAAATATTTACTATCTACACTAAAATACATATGTTTATCTATCTAATTAGAACAAGCAGTCCAGGAAAGAGTCCTTTTCTGCAGGTAGAAGGCTCAAGGCCTTTGGAAGGAGATGGCAACACAGTCTGCGTATGCAATTACAGTGTCATTATTGCAAAGTGAGGTCAGGCCCTTACTCAGGCATTGGCACTACCATTTTCCCACAAAAAAGACTCTGCTTAGTAGAGAGGCATTTTCATCCTAAAACAGAGGCTGTCCTGGAGATACAGAGTAAAATCTAAGAGAAGAATTCACTCAGAGTGATGATCACTCTTCTGTGACGTTTTCTAAAGAGCTGGAAGTCCTCCTTTTTCACCCTCTGTGGTATTGGTGCTCAGAGGGTAGGGCAAGCTCACCCCTAGTGCCGTGGAAATAACCATGGAGCAGTTCTGGTTACGGTAGGACTAAGAACAAGCTGATACAGGTGCCAGAATAGATATGCTCTAGCCTGGCTGCTGAACAGGGAGTCAGGTTTGGTTTTGCAGTGCACAGCTGGGTTTGGCTAACCTTGGTTCTCAGATGCAGGTGTCATTAACCAGTCTGATAAAGAACATGGCCTTAGCAATCAGGAAAATGAATTCTCATTGGTGAGAAACATGAGCTTCGGATGAGATTTCTGCCATGGCAAGTTGCCTCTCTGCAGTTTTTGACAATGGCGTTTTTTAAACGATGAGAGCTTAGGTGCAGGATTTAAAATAAATAAAATTTGAGCATAATCTAGCCTTCCAGATCCCCCTTTTCAATATTAGAGCAATCAAGTCACAGAAGTCTCCTTTCCCTTGTCAAAGGAAAGAAGAAAATAAGCTGTCGTGCACGTTCTGTATTAAAGCTCCTTTCATTCTCCGAGGAACAATGCAGGACTATCCCAGCCTGAGGCAGTTCAGTCCTGTTTGAAGGAACAGCCATTAAAATCACAGCTTGGTCCCAAACTGGCTGTTAAAAATGGTCTCTAACAGCTCTGCTTCCTGTCACTGCTGCTGCCTCTCCTAGGAAACATTTTGGCTGTGCACGGCTCAGCGGGCAGTTTCTCTCCACCTCTGTGAAGTTTTCCAGAAACCCAGAGGTCCCAGGCGCGGTGCACAATGCAGACTATTTTTGCCAGCTCTTGGTCCTGCCTTCACTTTCTCTAGCCCTGGAAGTCATTGTTGAGAAGATCGCCCTTGAAGAGATTAATAGGGAGGTCTTTTAAAATTTTCATTTCAAATATATCACACATACCATTTTTTCGAAGTTTACCAGGTTGTCAGTGAACGTCTTGTTTCCCTCATGAGTAAACGTCATGTCTGTATAGAAATAAAAGCCACATAAAAGCCCATTACTGAATTGTGGCCACACAAACAAGCAGAACATGTTGTTTATCCCTTAAAAAAAAAATCAAAGCAGCCGTAAAAGTAAAACATTTAGTTTCTAATTTGAAGCATTTCTCAGACTACTAAATTTGAGGTATGATATTCAGATGTACTAAAGCAGTTTTTCTTGTCTCTGTGTCATGCTTCTTATAATGGAAAAAGATCACACCTCACACTGAGATTGATTTTTGCTTTTTCGTGCTGCTACTCTTATTCTTCAAATATCTGACAAACAGCTTTCAAGTTAATAATTTTGCCAACACCCAAGCTTACCTTTTATAAGTAGTGGCATGAAAGGAATTATTGGAGGTTCCAATTTAGCTACAGTCAGTCTGTAGGCTCTATGGTTTCTTGATGGATCCTTGAGAAAAAATCAAATAATTACTAATATCTATTATTATATGTATTGAGACACTATGCATTCATTTAGATGTCATGGCATTTATTAAAATGATTATTTTCCCCTGTGGCTTTAAAAGTGCATCTGCAAACTAAGACACCTTTCATCATTCTCCCATACAGCTTGCCCGATGAGAAGGCAGCTGCTAAACACAAACATTTTTCATGCCAAAGAGCAAGGTAAAATACGATTACAAAAAATTGTTCATAAAAGGAACTACACATTTTTCCTCCCTCCTTGCAGCTGCAGATCCAGTTTTGCATATGTTGTAACACCAAAATGTATTGCCTGGAAAAATCCAGGTTGGAAAATATAATTTCCCATATGTCCTATCGGAAAACATGTGATAAAGCTTTTCTGAGTTCCCAGATTAACTTTGAGTGGTACATAAGTTCTCTCAGAGTAGGTTCCTAAGAGTATAATTTATTAGTCATACATACTTGTTTTAGCAGCTCTAAAATGGGATCATAAACTTCTTAAAGTCAAACAAGGACATATAAAATGTTCTGAATCAAGGAATTCAAATCAGTTACTCAGAAACTGAATTAGCTCAGATTGTGCACAGAATAAGGGATCCATTGCTATTCACCATTAAGCTTTCAAACTCTGCATAGATCTTCTTGAACTTGCTTGGAAGTTTCTGTTAAAAAAACCCAAAAATAATGAATTTTAATTAAATCAAATTCGTGTGGTAATTTTCTGTAAATGCTCGTTCCCTCTACAACGCCCGAAGTCAGAAAAGTGCTCTTTTTACCAGATATTTCTAACAATGTGCTAATCTAAAATACAACACGTCTCCTAGCAACCAGATTATAAATAGAGACAAACCATGAAACCTGGATCCTGATTTAAACCCCAACTTGAATTTACTCCTTTGGGATGTTCAGGTTCAGAATTCTGTTTGGCTCACATCACAATCACTGAATTCAGAGTGCAAGGGCAAGTTCAAGTCAATGTTTTCAGGCCATTCCTGATCACAGCCTGTCTGAAAATATTATTTACACACAGCTTGCGTAGGGGTAGTTCAGCTTAAATTATTCATACTCATGATGAACTGCCCTGGCGACGGGTTTTTTGGTCATGCTGAGGCATCACCAACTATTGCTCAAATTCTTGGCATGCCCAGCACTCTACTGCTTTCTGGAGTATAAAGTAATGAATAGTTTTTCTGTCCGCAATACCGACCCAAATAATGGTCAGCTGATTGTGCAGTGATTGGGACGAGATGGGCTTGTATAAGCATTTTCTTTCCCCCTTATGTTAATGCTACCTATGTTAAATAATTTTACTATAAAGACTGTAAGAAATGTTAAAAATTGGTTTCAGAAATGTTTTATGCACACTGAGAATATGTCAGATTTCTAATTTTAATAAGAAAATTCTCTGTATTTGTGGATTTAAATCAGACTGCTACTGGCAGCAAGTAACATTAAAAATTAATAGAGACTTTATAGTGCAGAAATGATTTTTTGCAATACTTTCTACATTTGGAGTATGTACCCTAGCAAGATATTTACACTGTGCCACAGCAAGGGCCTAATTTTTAATGATGTGTGTGAACAACTGTGTGCCTAGTTTGCATATGCATGCAGATTAGGTATTTGTGAAATAAGTGGTATAATTGGACATTTGCACCTGCAAATATCTAATTTGTGCATGCACCTAATGTAAATGCATGATAATATAGCAAAAATCAAGCCTCGATATGTTTGGTTGGAAGTACATTCTGTATATAGAGCTGGCTAAAAAACAAGCTGCAGAGCTTGTCCTGGTAAACCGCTTGTATTTGCAACGTGGACATCTGAAAACTGGGCCGGTGTCTTCTAGAGCGTCAGTCTGACCTCCTCTTTCGGAGCACCTTTTCAAAGGTGTTTGAATTTTGGTCTCGGTTGCATCAATCACCTCAGTCAATGCTAACAATTTAGAATTTCTAATGGAATTACAAAATACATGCACATTCAAACCTGCACTGCTTTTGACAACCGGTATGTTCTTCGTGGTTACGCGTGCTCACTGCCTCACCCTGCTGAACATTGCGCCCTTTTGATATTCTCACATATAAAAGAGCAAAGCCACAGAAAATGTGGAACCTCTGAGAATGCAGACCAAACTGACAGTAACAGGGGAACGTGTGTCAGAGAGAAAACCAGAGCTGGTTAGGATCAACACACAATTTAATAGGAAAACAGAGTGCATACGGAGATTAGAAAATAATACATATAAAGAGAGGATGGATTTTAGAGGAACATCTATGGAATGATCTCACTAAATGATCAGCGAAGTCAAACAGAGCTCATCACTAGAAGCTGCTGTTGTCACTCTTGTTAACGGCTTGTGAATATTCAACACTTTCATGGGTGTAACTGCCTTACTAATAAAAACTGTCAGCCTCAGCTAAAGGCTTGTGCTCAGGAGCTGAATTAGTAGATCTCATTTTATCAATAATAAAGGCCCAAGTCATGTTTTTTGCTAACTAAAAGCACAAATCCCAGTCAAACTTCTTGGAATTGGATTTTAGCTAAGACTTACCTCCCACGTTAACGAGAGACGGCTCACAGCAACATTGCTCAGTCCCATAATAATAGCGAAAAAGGAATTCAGGTTTTTATATTCTTTACAGCTGAAACAAAAAGGGCCACATTTTAATTTTATGCATCAGTCAGGGCAGAAGTAATACATAACAACCCAAAGACAGCTGAACCCAGGCACCTCGCAGGGACTTGAATGAATTTGGGCAGTCCTGGCCAGCACACCCACGGCACGTGGCTTCAACCAACACGTGACTAATTCACCACACTCTGGAGGCTCCTTTCCCCTCCCTCCTAAAATGACCTCCTGCTTCCACTTCACTGGGTGCCAGCTTCTGCAAGGACATTAAAGGAGTCTTTGAAGTTCCTCCCCACCCAGAAACACAGTCCTGAAACCGAGCTCAATTCAGTCCCAGGGAATACCAGAGACAGTGGAAGCAACTGGTCTACAACCTCATTTGCTGCAGAACTCGCTGACAGCTCTTGAACAGCCCCTGAATGCTGGAAGCTGTCCCTAGATCATCTTCATAACAGTTTACAGGGGCGCTGAGTCTTTTCAAAGGGAGAAGAGCAGCTGTCTAGACATGACCGTGTGCCAGTGACCTCCCTCCCTGTACATGATTTCTAACTGGTACTTGTAGATTCTGGAACTCCATAGCATCTTTCAAGCAAAGAAGTGCCATTTGTCACCAGCATCATTAAAGAGGTCCTGGGCACCAGGAGCTCTAGTTCACCCTTCATCCCTAATGCAAAGGAGAACTTTTGTTACTGATCCGGAAAACCTGGAAGGTGTAACTGAGTGACATGGAAGATCCAACACACCATATGCAGGAGAAAACACAATCTGACAGGAAGAGCCTGCACAACTGCTCAGCTGGGACTGCATCAGGTGGCTCATTGACTCAAAAGGAAGAGAAGAGAGAACAAAGCCTATTTTTCAGAACTGATTTGCCAATATCTGATTTCACAACCTCATCGCCTGATTCTTTTGCTGTTTATCAAGAAATTTTTCACAAGATACAAACTATGATTATCAGATAGATTTGTTTTTATTCATCGCTGAAGTCCTTGGCTCCTCCGAGTTATCCTCAGCTCCGGATGAAATTAGTACAATCCTCATATCCTACGGTCTGACTCCGTAATTCCCATATCACCTTATTGTTATTCTGCTCTTTCTGTCCCTCCGTTTCACTGGACTCGATGTATTGAGTGGGTGAGTCCTTTAGATCTGGGCCTCATTTGTGTCTGCACTGTGCGAACACTGAGCATGTGAAAAAACAATCTCTCCCATCGGATGGTCCATCTGTTTGAGACTGCTGCCCCCTCAGATCTTTTAGCAGAGCTGCTCATACAAATTCTCCCACACCAGACCAGGAACAGTGAGCAAGGTTAGCGACGATAAGCTGCAATGCAAAAGCTACCCCAGGTTATTCTGACTAGAAGAGGTGAGGGAGTGCCTCTTCAGTGGATCTGAGGGGAGATAAGGATGAGAAGAAGCCAGTATAGGCTGTCACTGATAACCTCTTCCCCAGGCACAACTAAATCCAGAAAGGGATATCTGTCCACAGCCTGCGAAATTGAGAATAAATTGTGGCATGGTAAAAATAATTCGTACCACACAGCAATAGTGGTCAAACATAGTAGGCAGCTGCAGATGTACCCGCAATATGTAATTTGAATCTATCTTTCACTTTAGAAAGGAAAGTTTTTGTGAAATACCCTGTTAAGCAATGTCATTTGACCAAGTCCCTGTTAAAATCCATCTAGATGTATGACATTCTTCACCAAATATTCTGTAGATTTTACAGGCTCCACACTAAGCAGCTCAGTTCCAGGTAGAGGACGCTGTGCTGCAGGGCTACACAGCACATATGCTGCCTGCACAACGTAAGGAAGTGGATCCTGCAAAGCTTCACAGTGTGCTCAGCGCACAGGTCCCTCTGCCTCCCAAAATGGACTGTACTGGAAAAAACGTTGCCGTTAGTACAAATTGGGAACACACACATATGCACACACTCGTCTCCAACACGGACACGTGGTTAAAATCTCTCAGTACTTAAATGGGCATATTCAGCTCGACATTTTCTCTGCAAATACAAACCCTTCAAAAATTTCTTATGGGCTTCTTGGGATTCTAACATGTGCACGAGCACGGAAAGAGTGATTTTAAAAAACTGAATGGAAGTATCTGAGTATAGTGGTACATAAGGCGGCTTCTAAATAGCCTCTGGATATAACTGCAAAGAGGAAATATACCTGAACTGGGCTTGTGGATATCCCTCAGAGCATGTTCAAGCATATTCTAGAAAGCCTTTCTAATAAGATTAACATGGGAAAAACTCACTGTAGGAAATAGAGTTCGATTCTCCCCTTTGTTTGAAAGTTTAATTCTACAATGGCCGGAAAAAAGACACGAACCCGGTAACCTCTATCCTGATCCTGAGCAGATGCAAAGGCACCAGTGGCTTCTGGAACAGAAAGCAGATGTGCTCAGCAGCTGGAGCCCTCGGCCGCGTGCTTGCCTGCGCAGGCAGGGAGGGAGCCTGCATCACGGGGTGCCGGGGGGGCAGATACAAACCCATGTGCCGTCTGCGACGGCGTCCGAGTCCCCGGCACAGAACTGAAACAGGGTGCTCAGTAACAGTTGTCTTTGAAAATCGGCACGTGCCAGGCATCTCGTTACCACCAGTCGTGCCTAAGATTAATAGTGCAGCGCTGAGGTTCTCCCCAAACACTTCTCTAATGAGTCCGGTACTTCTAGGTAGGGTAAAGTTCTCACTAGGTCTCAAGGATCTTCACAAGCAAAACTTCCTCAAAGATACTGCTTCAAGGCCTGGGCCTGCATCTTTTGATCCAATTCCTTGGCTTTTTCTCCCCTCTAACTTCAGTGCACTTTGTGTTTGTTTTACTGCACGCTGTAGCACCAGTTACCATGGCAGCACGGCACAGAGGGCAGCAGCCTGGCAAAACTTCCCAGCGCCTTTCCAGGGGCTGCAATTAAACCTCACTGCTCGGTTTGTATGGAGGAAAATCTTGTGCTTCAGATTTCTCTGCTTTTAGGAGACAAAGAGGACTCGGCAGAGCAGCCCGCTTTTAGCTATTTATTTTTAGCATTGTAGTGATACCAGAAACATGGAAGTAAACAGGAGGTTGTCAAGCTGTTGTAAATAGCATCGCATTAAACCCGTGACACCGAGGAACCCACAGGCTAGGGCATTTTATTAAGGAGATATTTAACTGTAATTTTTAGGATACTTGATCTCAAGTGTTTATGGAAATTACTATTGTATCTTAATTTACCACATTTCAACATTTTCTCATTTCATGCCTCTGAGTTAGAACAGACCCAGGCGTGTCTGTGTGTGGGTGCCACTGCCCTCTCCTGGACACAGCCTGCCAGATTGGCGGCTCGCTTCCCAGTTTTGCTCTGTGGAATGAGATAATGGAATACGCACTACATATATTTTTAGAAATGAAAGAGGTAAGTTATGTCCTCTGTTCTGAATATAAGCCTAAGCCTGCACGCCCACCGCTAGATTTTGAAAACCTTCGGCTTTGACCAACCGTCCTCCTTCCGGAGGAGCCAAGGGGGTTCCCAGAAGGAAGTCTGTCCTTGCAGAGTGGGGCGTTCCCAGAGGAGGGAGGCACGACGATGCCGAGTTTCGATGTGAACACTGATTTTAGCTCCATGGAATTACTGACTGGGAGGAGAGGAGCATCCCAGCTGTAACAGTAATCTCTTCCTTCACCCAGGTACATTTAACAATGCAAAAAAGTCAAAACTCTGCAAGTAAAAATCTCTTTGTTCAGTGAGATTGCCTAAAGGTCTCCAGTCACAATGTCCAAAGTCATAGACAAACACTTGGACAGGCAGTTCCTCTCCGCACATCTCAGCAAACTGTGTGTTCACATAGCGAGGAATGTAACAAACGCACCAAAAAACTGGAAAGGAAGGAAGAGGGTAAGTGTGCTAAAAACCTTTAGCTGTGCAGGGCAGGGCATGCCCCGGCTCCCTCAAAAGGCACTCACACCCTTGCCCTTGACTTCAGTGGTAAGGACTCACAGCCAACGCCTTTGGCGTGAAGGCTCCAAAGAGTTTCAGGTTCAATATGAATAAAAGAACAGAAGGACAGCAAGAATTGCCTGCTCTCCAGCTTCAAACACAGCACCAGAAATGTTTCTGTTCACAGGAAAATTAAGGCACATTTTTGTTAATATTTACTAATTCACATATTAGTATTTGCTAATACATGTAAGGGTAAATGAAGGATTCTCCTAATGAACTGAAATATATTTACTCACAAATTTGATGTGAAAAAGTGGCGCTAAGAGATCACAGATCAAGAAGCAATGGAGAGCACGACAAGAAAGAAGAATACGTATTAACAAGGTTCTGTTTAGCACTGTGAGTTTATGGACAGAATTACCAAATAGAAAATGTTTTAACCTCTGCTGTGTGTGGCTGTCTGAAAATAAAAAAGATAAATAACAACAATTTGACTATATTGAATCCCATTCCCAGCTCACAGATGACTGTATACTTACTGGGCCGCTATCTTAATATACTTCTTTAACAGCTGAACACGCTTGCTGAGTTGAGCGCAAAGACAAATCTCAGTGACCACCCAGAACTGAATTTCATTAAATCTTCTTAAAAACAAGTCCAGATTTGCTGTGGTCTTTTTAAAATTGTGTCTTCCAAAAGTGTGATAGATCAATTCCAGCTAGGAAAAAGAAAACAGTTTGGGATTTCTTATTAGAAATCTCATGTGCTGGGCAAAAGGAAAGAGGCTAAGAATGACCAGGGCAGTACGGAGCCTGAAACCTGCTCTGCAGTTTACGTTTTTGGCTGTACAGGTGACAAGGATCAGGCTGCTAATCCAGCAGACAACAGCTGAGCCACACTAAACGCAGAACTAAGGACTAGGTATAAATACCTTAAAGAAGGTGTGTATGAAAACCTTAAAACATACAAAAGTAATTCAATAAGCAGCACAAGTTCAGATGTTTAACCGATTTTCTGCATTTTCCCTATAAAATTAAGCATGCCTTTTATTTTGAAAACTTAGAAGTGGCTTTATTGCAGTATTATTTAAAACCAAGCTTAGATAAAGTTTTGCAAATAATGCACAAACCTAGAATGTACAACTAAATATTTTTTAACAGATTCTAGTCTGCTGAACAGATAGATCCTCATACCTCGTGCACACAGTTGAAGAGCTCCCAGTCATAAATTGTCATCTGATGTGCAAGGTCTTTGGAGCTCATCAGTTCGAACGTTCCCACTGTACCAGCAGATGGTCCTTCTTGCTCTGGTAATGGTGTCTACAGATGGAAAAATGGTATAAAAATACTTCAGAAATAAGAAATTGCACGTTCCATAATGCTTCTGATGGTTTTTTTCAGTATGACAACTCTCCTAAACATTCTTCTAAAAGTGAAACTGAATTTGCTTCTAAGCACGGGCTGGCATTAGGAAAGGTGAACACTCTGCAAAACAGGTATCTGCTATGCACAGGATAGTCAGGAAAAGTCTCAAAGCTCTGCACAGTCACTGTCAGGAAATAAACCAGACTGTTCTCAATGTGTTATTTTTAGCATTGTTCTAAAATTTGAAGCCAGAGATAAATACTTCAATATTCCAGCATGTCCGTCTGTTTAGGAGCACAGGTCTTTCCACAAAGCTTTTGTTATCAGTTTCCTTTTCCACTTACACAAACAACTAAGTCACAAAGCACAAACCAAATACGTTCACAAATCAGTGGTTCTAAAGATGAGAATTATTACATCTTGCCAGAAATCAGCAAGATTATAAGATCTTCTGATCAGTTACCAAATAACCCTAACGTTTTCTCTTTGACAGTACAGAAAGGCACGATTTGTGACTGCAAACCTCCTGGCTATGCTAATTCCAACTATATGCACACGGTATTATGAGGTAGAATCCTTTATATCATTCAGGTATAAAACATTTTCGAGAGACACTTCCATACCATCCAATAAACGAGATGTGATCTACACACAGGTAAATCTCATATTAAAGAGAGATTTAAAACATGGCTTGAGATCAAGTCAGATTTGGAGTAGTCTGTTGTACATATCAGGTCAAAGTGTTTGAGCTCTGATTAAAGATCTCTTAATATCTGATAACATAGCTTAGTTTTCATCTAAACTAAGACATATACAACGACCAATCCTCTTGCAAATTCGGATGCATTGCATCAGTGAAGACTTCCTGTGAATCCCCGTTTTAATTGTTTTGTTGCCAGGAGAGGGCAGCAGAGTTCACTCACAAGTTTCTCAGTTTCCCACAGGTTCTTTGTTAGATCGTTCCAGGGCAGGGAACTGTCCGCAGGCTCCTTTCTAAGTACAAACTCAATACATTGACAGACCATATTTACATGCTCAAAAGTGAGCTTACTAAATTAATCCCTTTTTATATAAGAATATTATATTGCCAACAGAAAAAGGGCTGGCTGGATTAACACATCAAGTCACTTTTTCAGTAACTCACACTGTGTAGGAGCTTTGTTTCTGTACGAGTTCTTGCTATGTACTCTAGGGAAATTTGTCTTTCAAATATCATCATAACACAAACAAAAATAATTAAACTAAACCACAGGCATTACTACCTTAAGAACTCCATCTAATTTTTTTAAAAATAACGTATATAAGCCCAGTATTATCTAAAGCAATTAGGACAGCCATCAATCTTATAACAGCCTGCAGATTGTTCCGTATCTGGACTTGCACAAACACAAAATTTCTTTGTTTAAGACAGAGTATGACTTAAAAATACAGCAGTTTTGTGTAGAAAATCCTAATTTGTGGAAATCTGTGGAAAGAGATGCCCATAGGGCTTTTTTTCCCCCTATTTGGATGCAAACACAACATAGCTGTTACCATAACAAACACATATTTTCCAAGGCTGGGAAAGAAGCACTTAGATATAAACTCATTGCATATTTGAAAATTCATCTAACCCAGAACAATTTTCACATGGGAATTGCCAAGTGTAATGTGAACAAATGTACTTGCACAGGCAGCAGCCAGAAACTGGAACACGAAAGGATCAAACTGGGAGGGAGGTAAGGTTGCAACATTTTTCAATTTGTTTATACCTCTTTGAAAAAATGCAGCTGATCCGGGACTGCATTCTGTTACGCAGTGCCGAGAACCCTTCTAATGTGCTCAGTGCTCATCCCCGATTCCTACTGCAGCCAGTCCAGCTGATGAAAACCAGCACATTGCAGCCCTCTATCTTAGAGCTCCCTGTAGCATTTTGAGTACTTGATCCACGGCAAAGAGCACGCGGGAAAAGGCAGAGAAAGTCATGAGAGTTGGCTGCTAAAGGTATGTCTACCCAGACAATGCAGAGCCATACAAACGTACCCAGAGCAGCTGCGCCGACGCAATGCCCCTGCTTTAGAGAAACATGCCCCAGGAGGGTATCTGCTTGGCAGGATTAATTAACCTTAAGGGAACACCAGAATTTAATAAACTGAACAAGAGGTTTCTCTGCATGGAACTCCAGTATGCTGGATGTGCATTCCCTGGTTACTAAATTGAAAGCAGCAGCAAAGCACGGATTTTACCATATCTATAAAAGAAATCAGGCATACATACTAAGTGGCTTGTTAAAAGCATACAGGAGGCTGAAACAAGGCTAGGAGTAATAGAGTTCATGCTGACATGACTTGGCAAGGACATTTGTTTTTAATGAAATAAAAGGAACAAAAAGTACAGTCAAATCAAACTCTATAAAGCAGACCCCATGGAGATCATTAGAATTACTGTATAAACTGCAAGTACTCAAGAACAATTCCACTTAAGAAAAAAAAGACTTTCTACCAGGAATATTTTATGTGATTCTTCTTAGAATCATCTGAGATTTTGACACAGTAGTTTGGGGGGCTGAGAAAAAAAGGATTTTAAGAAATTTACTGTTGGAATCAAGTGTCCAGAATGCTTTAATTGGTAACATCTATCTTCAAGAATATATCTCCGGGGCCTTGAGGAGGTAATTTTGTAAGCAGGAGCTACTGTATGTCTTAGGGACAATATTCAGCGCTGCCTACGTGCTCAGCGTGACACAAAGAATGCTGGGATCAAATGACGTTATGTGAATCTGGTGGATTTCTGCTCTAGTTTAGGAAATTGCAGCATTACTTTGTTTTCGTGTCAGGGCTCATCTCATTGCACTGTGGCAAGCCCTTTGTTGTGAATGCTTCCACCCTTTTTTACCTAAAGTGTTGACAATGCAAAAAGGGCCAAGTGTTAAAATTAACAGGACTTTCTGAGAAAGGCGTGCATACCTACCAATGAATCAAACTGATCGCGCGGGCAAGCAAAGAGCCGTCCATTCACAGTGAGAGTTGTAAACACAGAAACATCGTGAGGTTTGAGCACAACCTTTTCTGTAAATATGAAACAAAAGACTGTTTATTATATACATATTGAGAATTTACAGCAGGAGGGATCCAACAGCTGCACAGATCACCCTTCTGGGAACAAATGTAGCACAGTAACCAATGTCCAGGATACACAATAGATGACAACGAGATCCACTTATTGAAGAAATGTGACAACAATCTCACCCAAACCAGCCTCCTGGCACACAGAACTGGAATCCCAGCCTCAAACTGTAGAGACAGGTCAAGAAGCCTGTGCTGCCATCTCTAGATACCTTAAAAAATTCAGCTATATTTAGGGACTCCACTCATTCTTTTCTGAGATGTAAGTATTTGGCGAACTGTTTTTAACAGAAATAGCCTTGGATGACAGTGACTGCAAAAGGAAGTGATGAAAGGCAACTGTATTTAAATCGCATTACAGCAGTTCCAAAAGAGTATCACATCACAGGTAAAGAAAAGATAGCGAAATAACTTACAAAACGGTCTCTTCCAGCATGAGCAGCAAATCTGAAAATAAAAAACTGCTGCAACTGCAAAAAGTAGAGCTGCCTGGTGTAAATTCTCAGGAAGTGAGCTGGCTTTGGCAGGCATCACTGTTTGCAAAAATGCCTTCCAACACAGCTCTCATTAGCTCTGTGTGTGTCCACACAGTCATACTCAACCAGAGCAACACCAGTTCTCCAGCTGAATTCTCCTTGCAGCTGCTCTCCCATTTCCACAGCCTATAGTGGGGGACTGACCGACCCTCTGCCGGCACCAGGTCAGCGGGCTTGGCAGAATGGAACTGACCACCACTGGAACGTCTGCACTGCTGTGTTTTCTGCTGTTGTTGATTCATATGTCAGACCTGACTTTATCCATGCTCACCTCCTACGTCTACTGTTAAAAAAGTCAAGTCTTGTAGTGAAGGGAACTTGGGATAGCTCTGCTTTGCAACAGGCAGGTACACAAGCTTCTCTATTTTCCCTCTCTCCCATGTGAGCTTCAGTCTGTGCTTGCAGCAGGGAAAGGACTTGCATCAAAGACAGAACTTGTGCGCCAGCCAAACAAGCACATGGATAGAAAAGCCTTGACCGAAATGGTCTTTCAATCCCTCCCAACATTCTGCTTCACCACAAGGGAGACATGTTTACAATGATGCAAATACAGTACCTCCTCCTGAACTCATCTTGACTATGATGAGGCCTTCTCCAGAACCCAGCTTATCTGCTACTGCGCTGATCACTTCCTTCACCGAGGAAGACACCGGCACCCGGATAGTGGTGTAGGTTTGGTCTATGCAGTACACCTTAAAAAGAACTAAAGAGAAAAAGATTGTGCTAGGTGTGCCACGTACAACAACCACAGAGGCTTTACTGTACAAATTACTTTCACTTCAGTGATCACCACTGCTGTCCGAGAGGAAAACGGACGTCTGGTTCCCTTTATTGGCAAGAGGAAGAAAAATTCCTTGGAAAAATGCCAAACCACAACACACACCTTGCAGATGAAACAAATAAACAACAATAAAGCACTACAGTTTTGACAGCTCCCCATTTCTCAGATGTTCTACGATTTCTAGTATAGAAATCTCTGATTTCCCAGGGCTTTCAGTAAACCACGAAGCACTAGTGTTTCAGTACTGCTACATTATTTATGGATGCTAATTTAATCTGACACTTTGTTATGTTCCAGACATTATAAAATTTTAAATCAACACTTCCTTTAAAGAGTCAGGAAATCTGGCTGCAAGCTCTCTTAATTACAGGAGAATACTTTTCATATTTACAAAACAGATTTGAAAATACTTCTGGCTGCAATCAGAACTTACACCAAACTGTGCTGCAACCTGTTTTTTACAAGCAAGTATAGAATTGCTGAATTGAGAATGCTGCAGGTGAGAAAGGAAAATACCCTAATAATAAGAATATACTTGAGTGTATGGTCCAAATTGGCTCACAGCAATACATGAACCCAGGCCTCTGGCTGCCCAGAAATCAATATGATAGTACATTAGTCTGCAAAAGCAAGGCAGCCCAAAGTGATGTGAATTTAAGGCAGAAGTTAGCAAACTACTCCTTCAGCTCAGCTGCCAAGCCAAGCCAAGGCGTGCAGCCCCCGGGGCTACAGCTGTGCGTGGATTCGCAGTGTTCAGCGCGCTGCGTGCCCTATGAATGAGAAAGGTGCAGCCATACAAAGGGGCAGTGACTGCCTGTCCACACACACAAGTAGTACTTCCCTGGCAACGTGAACTGGCTTTGCTCTTTGTAGACCTAGAAGAACCACTGACACAGACAACAGAAGCTGCATGCCAGGAAGGATGTCTGCTGTTCACACGCAAGTACTTCCAGCTTTGGAAACGGCTCTTCAGTTGGTTTGATTTATGCCACCAGCTTTCTCCGCTATATGACCTTGCATTGTGTTCCCTTATTTTCGTTGTTGTTCACTAGGAAGAGCTATCCTTTAATATCAAACACCTGGAAGCCGAAACTATTTTCTGTGATGAAGATGCACCAAAACAACCACTGAGAACTGAGAGAGCAGTTGCAAAGAAATCCTCAGATTCATGAGTTTTAAGGGGATGTATCTTTGTTTACAACGAACAGATCTCATCAGCAGAGCTCAGGATTTTGTTCAGATAGCAGTGCTTCCACCTGCCTGAAGTAAAGGACAATATGAAAAGCCAGTACAACTGGAAATGATATTCTGATACACTGCTGTAAATATTACCTTGATCTCTTCAGAGAATCACACGACAGCAATAGGGCAAACCAGCAGGTTTTGTTTTCTAGGCTGTGTGCCACAGGGCAGAGATCCACAGCATGATTAGCTGTCTCACAAAGAACAGCTGTACATGTTAGCTCCAACTACGTAGACAAGATAGAGGCTCAAACATGACCTTCAGCATCCACTATTTATTGCACTGCCATTACCTGCATGGACACTGTACTGGTTCTTACCCGTTTTGTTCGTTCCCTATTTTACGGATTTTTAAATCCTCCTCTGAGGAGGCACAGTGTTTGATAGCACAAGTAACTAAGGGAAAAGAGCAGAAGCACTTCAAACCAATGATGGACTACGTTGGGTTACAAAAGCAAGCACAGTTTGCTTCAGGTCAGGCTTCAAAACTGTAGGTAGGTACTTGTGTCTATTTTTAGACTATTTTTTGGAGGGAGACAGATTTATTGCAAATATCAGTGGCTCAAGAAAACGTTGCAGAGAAGGCACTCACCTTCGTCACTGCCCCTGATAGGCTGGCGTTTCTGTGCTCTGTCATCACTTGTGTTGAACAGCTGCAGAAGAACTTTGTGCTGAAAATGAATCATCAGAATTCGTGTTAATGCAAAAAGAAACATTATGGGGTAGACATGAACTACAAAAGATCTCTTATCGATGGCAGGAAAAAGAGAAGCAATGCAAAATTTGACATTTGATGTTAAAAGCTATTTCTTAATGTGTTGGTTTAATATATCCACGATCACTAAAGAGAAGATGCTTATGGATTTGCTGTGCTAAAGCTTTGACGTCAGAAAATGGACAAATAAATTATATTACCTTCTTTTGCGATGCTTTCGGTTCTTCAGAACTATAAAAAGGAAAAGCATAGAATATGTAATTAAATATTACCTGGAAGATTTTGTGTACAAAGCCAACTACAGAACATGGAACACCTATCAAACTACAATATCAAGATATATGAATGTATATGGAATATATATGCTTGCATATATGAAAGGAAGACTAGATAATACCATAGTTTTCTATGACCAAGGCAAGGAAAACACTATACAAAGTTCACGTAAGCATGAAATAAGCATCCAGTTTAGTTTCAATATTGTGTACATAATTTTTATTCCTTCTGTCAACCTTTTAATGAGAGCCTGGTGTTTGCAACAATGATGTGGAAAGAGAGAGCCAAGGACATTCAACCAAACATGCCTGCATGCAAACATTTAGTTTTGTATGACCAAGTGCCATTCATAGAATGGATTTTTAATAGATATAAGCAATAAAATTTCTTCCCCTTTTTACTGAGAAAAAGGGTGGGGGGAGGAAAGAAGCAAATCTGTGCTTACACTTGCTTTACAATTTTCTCCAGCTCTGGAAGTTGCTCCTTTAGTGCGGCAATCATTCTAGTATCATCTGATACAGATACATAAAATTCCTGTAAATGACACAGAATAGTCTTTAAATGAGCAGTACTCAGGAGAGAGGATTAGGAGATGACATCTGATAGTTTAATGATTATAAAGAACGATAATCTGCACAGAGGAACACATGCTGGGCCCAACGCTCTATTACTTCTACTTGTTTACCTCCAGCTGATTTAAAGCAAGAGTTACACATGCAGAAGGGAAGCTTGATGAGGCTCCTTAGCTCACTGCGTAACCACTGACTGCTTGTGCAAGAACTGCACTTTCAGATTATCAAGGATAATGACTATAAAACTCACAAATAATCCGGCATGACACTTCTTTTTACCCACTGCTGTTGTAGTCCTCAGTGGTTCATTTGCTACTGAGTTGTTGACCCTCAGCTACTCCAGTCGGCTACACTATTACCCTCCTTAAAACCCTACTCAAATCTCTTCTTGCCACATCTACGGAAAACTGACCCAAAGAAGGATCTATATGCCTGCAGCGGGTAATTGCTCTTTACATTTAACTTCTGGACTAATGAAAGACATTACATCTGTCTCCAGAGCTTGCCACTATGAAAAGCTTTCCCATGTGGGCTTTTTGTTTGTCTGTCATACTTAAGACCCCTCTCTATGCCCCTTTGCTAACTCCTATCTAATATTCAGTTTTAAGTTCTTGGGGCAAGGACTTCCATTCAGTCAATAATATATGGGATTGTGATCTGTAAACTCAATATATAACAATAACGGCAATCGCAACTTAACCTGATGGTGTCGGTGCATCTTATCTTAGAAATACGATGATATGGCACGTACCCCAAAGAACTTATAACCCATGTCTGAGGAATTAAAATTATTTTAAGGAATCAGAAGGGTTCTGAAGACCAAGATGTTAGGTTTCAATAGTTGCAGTACAGCCTTCATTCAAATGGAAAGGATTTTTGGTTTTGTAGAGCAAGACCCTCCAGCTCCTTCCTGGCACACCTCAGGTAGGCATAAACAGCCTCCCGATTCAACCTGTCGAGCCCCTGAACCATTCACGAGAAACTCCTAAAAAAAGCACATATAAAGCAATCCACCCATGCAGTGCTCTGAAAGGGGTCTGCCAACTCCAACAGATATTTCTGGGGGTCCAGAGGTTGCCAATGGTTCCAGCACTGTTGCAGTGTGCATGCTGTGCACCTAAAACCCAGAAAACAAAGTGACGAGTTTGCACTTTGGAATGACTTTGTTTTAGTTCTTAACAGGACTCTACAGACTGGGAACAGGGTTTCAGCTTATCTTGCCTGATCGGTACTTTTCAATACAACGACGCAATTCCTCTATACCTCCAAAAAGGCCATTGCTGCTTCATCTTCTTGCAGTAAATCTCCATACAGAGCAGCCCACTGCAGAACCAGCCGAACGACTCGCCTCTTATTGTTGAGGGCATAATCCATTTTCTCCTGCTCTGTACCCTGGGAAGGCTGGGCATGATAGGTGCCACGGTGTCAAGGAAAACTTTCAGTGATTGAAGATATCAAAACCAGCATGAATTCACAAACAGCTGACTTTCAACAAACCACTTTCAGGGTGTTCAAGCATAACTTTCTAATATACACTTTTGATTTCTGACTGCCATGAGCATAAAGACTTGTGGACATTCTGCGTTCATACAAAAAAGTAAAAAGGCAGTGAATTGTCTAAGGAGCACAGGAATGATCCCAACCCCCACAGATGGCTGCTGTAGACGAGCAGAACAGAAATGACACTTGGAACAACAGAGAAGAGAATTAACTGTGGAGACTGAAGAGGGATGGTTCTCCTTGTCCTTTGAAGGCCTGCTGAAGAAAAAGAAAAATATCACTTTGTATTTATTAACAATTCCAGTCTTCCATTTGTGAGGAAGACTCCTGGAATGAACCATCAATATCGCTCCTTTTGTTTGTAGAAGCTACTGTAACCCAAGGTGAACCTCAGGCCATCATGGTAGGGGGACCTGGAATTTTACAGCCTAGGCTGGCTGCAGAGACACGGGGTAAAATCACAAATTCTGCTGCAGCCTCATTTTACATATGAGGAAATCAGAAGTTTCCCTTCTATTAAAGAAAGTGCATTTGGGACACAATAGTTTGTGACAGTTATTTTGTGATAAACAGTAAGAAAAAATGGGAAACATTTCATTGATTTTTTTCACAATGAAATGTCAATGTTACAAAAATATGCAAACAGCAAAAAGGCCAAAAGTAACATTTTTTGAAAGGAAGAAACCAAGAAAAAGTAAAGGCACAATGGACAATAAATTGAGATAATTTCAGCATTTAACCTATGTTAAAATGAAGAAGAATCTCCAGCGGAAACAGGATACAACAATTTGTGTGCCTACTTCCCATCGATCAGAAATTAATAATACATAAATATAAAATATAAAACTGTTCACAATATAAAATTGTTTCCCAATAACTGATGGCTGAATGTGAAACAAGCATAGAATGAGTGCCATCACATCTTCAATTTTTGTCCTGGATATCAAAGTTCTGATGCTGGATTGTCATGAATAATACTTCTCTGAACTATACAGCAATGATTAATGTTACAATACTGATATTCTTTCATTCACAGTGAAGTCCCGCATCCTTTCAAGATGCACTTTCAGTTGCTCTAACAAAAGATTTTAAAAGATTAATTAGAGAATTAAAATAATAACTAGAAATAAAAATTATTTCAGAACTTAATTTAAGCTTCTCATTGGAAGCATTTCTCTAACCAATGCTAACATACTTCACACTAATAAAATACAGTGGGAAACAGTATCTGTTAACTCACACTTTCCAAATGACCCTCCTGCCCCAAAGCCCTGCAGAGATTTGACATGGTACCAGGGCACTCATTCGCCTCACTCAGGTTACTGGGGCACTCATTCGACTGACAAATTTTTAGAAATCTGCATTTTAATTTCATTCAGAAAGGTTTAAAACGATCAGGGAACTAAACATGGTAGTACATTTATGGGAGTAAATAAGTCAAAAGGTCATCAGAAGTAAATAATATATTATAAGCTGTGTGCCCTCATGTCTCAGGGAGCAAGTTTAATATTCTACTAAGTAATTTTTCTCATGCCATTTTTACTCCAAATATTGTAATTTTGGTACGTATTTTTACTTTTATTAACTGACTCACCACAGACTTTGGTAATTTTGCTGTATTTTTACTGCTCATTTATATTAATTGCTCTTTTGTTCATATTATCACAGGGAAAGTCAATGAAGGGTTCTTCCATTTTGACGGGACCTCCAGGAAGCAGCTTTGCTGCGTGCTGCCATCCAAAGTGAAACACCATGTGCACTTGCAACAAGTGTCAGATAACTGTCAAATATTTATCAACACCAACATGGTTAGAGTTCAATATATCCTCCTCTAATTATGGCTAGCATACACTAGGAAAGGGAAGCAATTCTGAAGTCTGTTCTTCCCTGCGTGGGAATACCTAACCCTATCAGGAGCTGCGCAAGATCAGCACCCACTACTACAGCAGAACACAAACTATTTTGCAGGCACAACTGTAAAGAAGGTTCACAAAATACTCATGTGGAAACATGCTAAAGGACTATCACCTACAGAAAGCAGAAGAGGAATTTATGCTTCCTAAGTATCTAAACAGCAGTTCTTTAAAGGTGTGCCCCTGCACGCCTGCTCATGCACCAAGTGCACTTTGCTGGTGCTACTCTAATTGCAAGTTTTATTTTGCCCTTTGTCCTGTCTCCCTCTGACAAGCTGAACCTCTCAGAATTTGTCCATTTCCATCTCTGTGAAGAAGAATGGCAAACAGGGGTCTCGGTTCACCACACAGGACTGACAGGGGAGCAGGCCCTTCGCTTCCCTATGAAAAATAAGTATGTGATTTTTTTAACATATTCTTTAACGACTGAAAAACTGAGTGGTGTGCGAAGGGACAGCACAGTTCAAGCACTGAATCTGCAGCAAGTAAGAATGTTGCTGAGCCAAAAAGCTGCACCCGTCCATTCCTTTCAAGCCTAAAGAACTCACAGATGATAAAAATGCTGCTGTTTACAGGAAGGGAAACCCCAAATAATTCATACCCTGTACTATGCCCGAAAGCACCAGAGCGGTCTAGCTCTACCCGTACTTGCATACTGCCTGCTAAAATAGCATCCTAAATGGTTGCAGGAAAATAGACTTGTATCCATCCAAAACTGGGAGCTGGAGCAAACCCAGCCTCTGACTGAACGCCTTTTTTCTTTTCTTTCCCTGTTTTAGTTTCCTCACCGAGCGTAACTAATCCCTCCTTAGTCGCAGAGCACCAGCAAACATGTTTGTAGAGTGATTCTGCTCAAACAAGACGAGCTTCGCTAGCCACCTTCCAACTCTAACAATAGATTTTGATGGTAATCAACACAGCACAGTTTGATTTTCCATATTCAGGATGGACTAAATAATAACTCAGCTCTAGGAAAAGCTGACAGTAAAGGAGTGGGGTATCAGTTACTTCCAGCCCTCCTCTTCCTCTCTGAGAAGAATTAGCATGATGCCTGCCATGACCCAATTAAGACCATGGTGGGAGCCTCCTCTCCAGAACGGATTTCTTCACCAGTGAATATGTCTACATAAGCGACGCTCTCACTCTGATCTTCAGAAAAGCTTTTCCCCTATAAACAATGAGGTGTATTTTGCTTATGCATCTGATTTTCCCAGTTCCTGGGTATCAGAGGTATACTAATACAACCAAGAGTAGATACGCCTGAGTCTCAAATGGACTGACTGAAAAATATGAACTAAAAAATCGGACAAACACACCCCTCCTCCCGTAAAAAGTGCTGTCCTTTTCTTCCCCTCTCAAAGATGTCAGCAACAGCATTTCATAATATTTTTGATATCCAAAACTATGGGGTTTTGGAAAATGTGTTTGTTTCAGGTGTACGAACAATTTTCTGCAGACCAGTTTTATGGGTCCAAAGGTTTTCAAAACAATTACTGTCCTTGCTAGAAGTAACACAAATGGATTCTCAAGCTTGCCAGACAAGGACACGATGCTCTATTTTGTGGTTTCAGGGTGTTAGCTTTCCTAGTTGTCACTCGCCCCGCTGAGCTTCAAGGAAAGCACACTTTCACACCAATCTGATTCTAAAAAAATAAACGGGGAATTGAAGTTATTATACCCTGTCAGAATTCTATAAAAGAGAAAACATTATATGTTTATTTAATGCTCTCAGTCACTTGATAGCTTCAAGTCACTGCGCACACGGAAAACTCTCAGCGCCCAACAGCTCCCCAAACTAAATGACCTGCCAGTAAGTGACTGATGGACATTTCACAGACTCTTCTGCAAAACACGCAGACAGAACGAGAATCACCTCCAGTTCTCGATGCAATCCATTGTAAGCTTTCAGCTCCTAGGTATTCACATGAAATTGAGGATTCTTGCTGTTTGTTAACATTTCCAATAGATTATTACTATAGATTATTACTCTTTTTAGTTATTATTATGACAAAATTTAGGAACTACTTAATATTCTACTAGTTTAGGCACCCTTTTGCTTGAGGTAGTTTGTAATCTATAAAATGGACCACTGAAATCATGAAAACGTAATGATCATAGTCAAAATCTAGATGCTACAGCTCAGCAAAAAACCAAGATAGGCAGAAAGGATAGAGGAATATAAACTTTCATGTAATTTCACTTATCTGGTAGAGGGACAGTACATTTATTTCCCTTGGAACAGTAATCAGCACAGGAAAGATCCAGTTTTCATCCTCTGGGACTGTATGCCGTCACCGGAACACACTATCCCTTTCGGAGTTGTTGAGCTACGGACAGCTGTCAGTCACAAACCCAGAACCTACCCAGAAGGCACAGGCTACGTGAAACGTGATGGACTTCTTGAGAGAGAGAAGCTTCAGTCTCATCACCAACAGGAACAACTCTTATAGGGATGCGACTTACCCCTTACAAAAGGATATTGTGCCATCAAGGCTGGGCAGAGCTGACTATTTGGCATAAAAACACAGTGCATCATAATAAAATCATTTAAACCAGAATCTGTGAAAAGAGAAGAAAGACAACACTCAATTAAGCCCCTGCAAACAGCTTGGGGATCACAAGGATGAGTTTTCTTACAGCTAAAATATCTTATTAGCCCTCTGCCGACAATAGAGGGGTCATTTTTGCGCTTTGTACGCATCAAGTATGAAAATGGGGAATGAACACATATAAGCTGAAATATTAAGCTTTTATTCTTGTCTGTGTGAATTTTATTGCACTTATGTTAACAGGCATTTGCCCGTACCAAAGGGAAATCTGGCACAGCAGAAAAACCCTGGCATCTGTGCTAACGTGAATTTTTTTTAATACACTTCTCTACAAGCGTAGCAATCTGAGCTTAAGAAGAATCAGATCTGCCACACCTGGGTACCTAAGAGGTGCTGCTGCATTTGGCTTTAGGGAACTATAACACCAAGGAGCACATTTAGTATATAATACACGAGAGAAAGCAAATAATCTAATTACTGGTTTCCTCGCAATGATCAGAAGGCCTAGAAGAGGTAAATTCAAAAGTATCACCGCTGCTATATTTACATTAAAATGTAAAAGAACAAGCTGGTTTTCTCTCTTAAAATGATTTGTGGCAGCTCTGGTGCAAAATCCCAGTTTACCTTATCTTCATATTTGTGACAACAAGAAGGATTTATAAAGGCTGGAATAAGTTTGGCAGTGAGAATAAACTTTATTTTGCTTTTAAACTATGCAAGTCTTACATGGAATCGCTGAGAAACAATAAACAAAATACCCTGGGGTATCATTTCTACAGGGCAACTTTTGAGATAAGAGAAACATTTTAAAACCCTGTAAGAGATGTCAGAAAAAATATGCTGAGATTAACTGTGTGATGTAATATTACATCATTGCTTCCACTATAATTCATACATGAAAATATCTCTCAGTTGGCACAACTCACCTCCAGAAGGGTGGGACTTTTCCTTCACATAATATCCAGAGCAAAGTGGATTTTAACTATTCTTAATTTAAAGGAATGCATTAACTAAAAATTCAATTTTCCAGCACTCTGAGTTTCTCTATCCTAAAGATACTTCTGTTGGTGAATTGTGCCATTTTGTACCCCATTAGGATGTAGGTATAATCTTGTCTTTGGAGGTTTTGGGCAAAAGTTTTAAAAGATTTTTAAAATAATTTGTTTCCAAAATACCTGTAATACCTGCATGTTATGAGCGGTAAACCTGTGATTATATACTTGCAGGCTTAAAAAACACATTCTGTTTGTAATCCTAATAAACAGGTACCAATGAAAAGGATCGTTTTATTCCTAAAAGTGTTTAAAACACACACTTTAAAAGGATTTCTGTAATCTTTCAATTCTTCCACCATTTATAGACTAGTACACAGGTTTCTCCAATACAATGAGGTCAGTAAGAGATTAATTGGATTTAATAACACCTTTGAATATATACTTCTTAGGCATCCGCAACGTAAAAAGAACTTGCTAAAGTGATATTATACAGCTTAATATATGTCTCTGCACTACTCTATCATAATTAGGGGGAATATTTTGTGCCTGACTCTTTTTAAAAATTAAAATACTTACTAACAGTAGGTCAGAAAATCAAGTAATTTAAATTGTGGTGCTTTAAATATGACCTGGATATGAAAATCTGGGAATACTTGTAGCAGCATAACGCAGTAGCTGGTAGTATCAAGGTGGTTTGCAGCATTAAGTGACATCCAGAGCAAGAAGTATGAGTGTCATCACTGGGTGGTAACGCGTGTTCTGGCCTGGCGTTAGAGCTGTGCCAAATGAAAGCAATGAGCAGTTGTCTGGCAACTTTTGAGATTTTGCTGTTCTACTCTGAACCAAAAGCACAAATACAACCCAGCGGGCTAGGGGAAGTGGATCGTTATGTTTAAATCTGGATTTCCTAGATTTTCTCAGAGTTGTTTCAGAGCAGTAGTAGTTCTTACTATGCAAAAACCTAACAGTAGCTGCTTTTCAGAGCATGAAATTGCAGTGTTCCCCCAGCGAGACCACCTCGTGCAGCAGCAATAACACAGTCTTTGTCACGTAGATACCTGTTGCTTCATTTACAGTCGCTTCAAGGCGCATAGTTTCTAGAAAGTGCTCTAAAATTTTCTCTGGGGTTCCTGACATCACAATGTACCTGAGGGAGGGAAAGAAGCAGTTAGTGTCTCGTAGGCAAAGCAGCTCATCAACAAACAGTTGTGAGAAGACCAGGACCGACGAGTGCCAGAGTGCATATCCCCCTGCGTGGCTTAGGACAAAAGCACTCAAGTGTTTGTTGGCTTCCGCCCCGTAAAACGGAAGCACTAACACCCTTCACCCTACCCAGGGAGTCCGAGACGACAGCCCCCTCCCCACCCAGGTGCTCCAGTGTAACAGTTCCACCACGTTCAGCAGAGCGGCACTCGTGCAAACCTGGGAAAGGGCAATCAGAAATGCTTCTCCATCAAGAATAAATGCCGCAGTAATGACAGCAACTCGCATTCCTTAGAGGGTCTTAACACACTTAGTATGAGCATGAAATGAGAACCGGTGTGTCACAGCAAGAAAATTATTTCCTTCGGCATCACCGACAGGGGTTGGTCCGAGCAGATGGGGGACACACAGTGAAACAGGACACTGCCTCTTCAAATCTGTGCAATCTTAGATAGCTGCAGTAAGTTTTTCAAGTGGAAAGTTAGGATTGTATCATTTCCTGCAATAAATTTAGGGCGGTGAGAGAACAGGTGCAATAGTCTGGTTTTTCCGCTTCACGTAAAAACACTGGCAAGATTTTAAATACCAGCAGAATATCATAGGATATTGCTAAACTTGTCCTGTCATCTTTTTTTTTCTTTCCCTATAGATTGGGGTTTTTTTATCTTTCCCTCCATTCTTTCAATCTTTGCATCTTTTTTTTTTCATTTTTTTGGAATCCAACTGATAAAGTATGAAACTTAAAAAAAAAAAAAAAAAGAAAAAACCCCGAGAAGTGAAGATACTCTGCTCCTGCTGAGAAATAAGTGGTGGAGCTGAGCTCCTGGGAGCTCCTCCTCACTTTGAGCGCTGACCGTCACAGTTCTTTTACCTGCCAACCCCTTTGGAAGAACTGTATTGATGTCCCAAGAACACAAACACTTGTTAAGCCAGTGCACATTCTCGCAGAGATCCTAACCAAGTGTCTAAGCGAGTGAAGCAGAGAAATCACAGGTTGCTGTACTCTGAATATGAAAGTGAAAATGAACAGTGAAGTGACTTGCAGGGCTGCTGAACTCATCCTGCATGAGTGTGATCACCCATAAAGAGTCAGATCTTGGCAGTGAGAACTTCAGAGCCAGTCCTTCGAAGCGCAACTGTCACTGTTTGAAAGTACGGCTCGGGGAGCTACGTGGGAGCTATCCCTCCTCACTAGAGGAGGCAACAGAATCCAAACTGAAACGGAGAGGATCTGCTCCCGAAGCAAAGTCTTCTTCAAGATTAAGATAAAGAAAATCAGTTTCTTGGTCAACTGGATATCTCAGGGAACAATTCTGGGCTGCAGAACATTTCTAAGTGTAAATGCTACGTACCTGCTTAGGGAGCAAAGCCCAAAGGGCAGCTCAGCTGAGGAGATACCAGAGTTTAAGCTACCCAAATAAGAGGAAAGCAGCAAGCCCTTAAGGAGAGGTCCCTGTTAAACTTCTCTTTTGGGCACAGTGATTTTAAAGAGTACAGAACACTCAACACATTCCAGTAACACATTCTGGAAATCAGAATACATCAGTAACTTTAATTTGGACTCTCAAGCATAAATGTAGCGACTTAACTCTATTTACTAACAAAAGAAACAAAAGAAATTCCTTCCTCAAAACCAGTGAACTCACTTAGGAAGATTTTAAGCAATAAGACACTGCCAACACACTATTAACAAAGCCATCTGACTGCTAAAAAGCAGACGGTGAACTTTCAACGTAGCTTCCTCTTTGGTGTAGCTTTGTTGATTTGCCATTCATAGAATCATAGAATGGGTTGGGTTGGAAGGGACCTTAAAGTTCCACCCCTGCCGCGGGCAGGGACACCTCCCACCCGCCCAGGCTGCTCATGGCCCCATCCAACCCGGCCTTGAACACCCCCAGGGAGGGGGCACCCACAGCTTCCCTGGGCAACCTGGGCCAGGGCCTCTTCACCCTCATCCTGAAGAGTTTCTTCCTAATGTCTAAACTAAATCTTCCTCCTTCCAGTTTAAAGCCATTCCTCCTCATCACTACTTGCCCTTGTAAAAAGTCCCTCCCCAGCTTTCCTGCAGCCCCTTCAAGTACTGGAAGGCCATTTTAGGGTCTCCCTGGAGCCCTCAACAACCCCAACTCTCAGCCTGTCCTCGCAGCAGAGCTGCTCCAGCCCTCTGAGCATCTTTGTGGCCCCCTCTGGACCCAGTCCAACAGTTCCACATCATTCCTATGTTGGGGATTCCAGAACTGGACACAGCACTCCAGGTGGTTCTTACGAGAGCTCACCCTGCCTGTTTTGGATGCAGTCGAGGACACAGTTGGCCTTCTGGGCTGCCAGCGCACATTGCTGGCTCACGTTGAGCTTTTCATCAACCAGCACCCCCAAGCCCTTCCCCACAGGGCTGCTCTCAATCACATCATCCCCCAGCCGTATTCAAACCACAGTCTACCCCAATCCAGGTGTAGAACATTGCATTTGGCCTTGTTGAACCTCATGAGATTCACACAGGCCCACTTCTCCAGCTTGTCCAGGTCCCTCTGGATCACATTTTGTCCTTCTGGTATGACAACTGCCCCACCCAGCTCGGTGTCATCCACAAACTTGCTGAGGGTGCACTCAACCCCGCTGTCTGTATCATCGTCAGCAGTAAAAGCGCCCTTGCACATTAATAGTACATAAGAGCTGACCAAATGCATAAAATATTTACGGATATGAAATTCCGAGCTTTACCTGAAAATACTCCTGGAAAGCAAACTCTAAAATACAGCCTAGCTTAACCAGGGACCATGAATGTCTCTAGCTATTTTTATCAAATTCTGAACAAGAAAATAAATAATACAAGTAATGCTGGTGCAAAGATTTTGCAAGGAATGTCGCGTTTGAAATATGTTTAAATGAAATTTTCGATTTTGAAAGCATAAAAAATATAACAGATCCAATAAAATGGATTTAAATCTCTGACCAAGTTGATGTGCATTGCAGCTGCTGACGCAAAGCCACTGGCTGCACTCAAGTTCCCCTCTTTCAACAAATTAAAATTTGTTCTAAGAGTACATGTTTTCCTGGTAGCACAGTTTGTTTTTCTAATAGATCAAGTGAAAGATGAAAAGGCAGTTCCTGAAATTTGTGAAATGTGTATATAAAGTACAAGGAATGGTTTATTCGACCCGTCATAGATCTTTACAAATCTTTATATTCAGTCATGTAGATAAAATAGGTAGATGAAATCCCAGATCAGACAAAAATGTTCGCAAAATATCTCACAGTAAATTAGCTCTTTCTTTGAAAGAAAGTAAGGTCCAGGGTAAAGGATTCAAAGCGTCTCAGTGCTTATTTTGTTGGGAGTTGTTTGAGTGCTTTTGAAGAAAATTGTGCATCCATTTGCAAATAACGCATTTACAAAGCCTTTAGGGGTTTTACCAACATTTGGAATGACAATAGCCTCACTCTGCTTTTATCGCAGTAGTATCTAAACAGAACAGTACTTTTTCCCTTTCAGTAGGAAAGTAAGGAAAATATAACGAATATTGTTATTACAGAGCAAATCTATTCTGTGAGAGAAGCTGTGTGACTTTCATTGCATGAGATCTTCGTTTTGTATATGAATGGCACCTACCAAACTCTATTAGAATCCAGAGCTCAAAATCCAAGATGAAGATATCTGTACTTAACAATAAAACAATGTATTTTCCTCACGTCTTTCACCCAGTAGCTCAGCTTAACAGGGTTTCAGCATTCTCCATGTGCAGTCTATTTAGAAGCTATTACATGAGATAAGTATTTACAGTGAGATCTTTAGAGAATTATTGTGTAAAGACATAGAACTGGTGTGCTGCTGGAAATGGATATATTAGCCAGTACAGGGCATGCGATCAGCGGATGATTAAAAAAAGAAAAAAGAAAAATGTATATGCACTGCATTCTTCCGTAGAAAGGTGGAACCATATGAAATAATAATACTGTCTGATATTTGCACTTTTGAATGAAAACATACTTGTGCTGAGGCTGTGAATTTCCTTGGTTAGAAACTCTGTTTCCTGCTGGGATCTTCTCCAACACCAAGACATCTTGGTCATGTTCCTTGAGTCTTACTGTATTTGCTTCCACATCCTGCAAGACAAGTTACTTTTAATAAAGTAATTCCACTCAATTTGGCTGATGAGCTACTCTGAAAAAGTACATGACTTTCAAATAAAAAAAGACTCTGGCGTTGGTTCTCTCCTCCTGTATTTAGCTATGTTTATTCTATTTTTTCACAGGCAGAATCAGGAGGGAAGCACTGGCCTCGGGGTAAGAGGCAGAGAATCGTGGGAGGGACAACAGCAAGAATAACGTGAAAAATCTCTGCCTAAGGAAAAGGAAAAAAAGTTGGCCAAAAACCAGTGTGTCCCCCCAGCCTTTCCACACACGTGTAATGCAATCTCATTTTTCTATCACAGTACTCTCTCTGGACTGGTTTTATTCATACTGGGCACATACACATTTGAACAGAGGATGATACTGGTTTTGATTTCCTATAGTATGAATGATTGCAAACCAGCCTGTATTTACAGAATGACAGTTGGACTTTGGAACACATTTGTCCTAATGCGCATAACCTGTACACTGACCTGTCTGGGAGAATAGATGATCTTATTTTTTTTCTATATTTTCGATGGAAGATCACCCACAAATCCTAGACAGTATAAGGAAAAACTGAGCACTTGGCAAATTCTAGACCATGGAAATGTGAGATAGAAAAGATTCCATTTGGTCCCATTTTTATGGCTGAGTTAAGAACAGAAAAAGATTATAATGATTAATATAGTCTTTATTTGATTTTCTAGACTGTCACATCTCTGTTCTTCAATCAGGGACGCTTCAAACAAGGTTATTGATACCAATGTAGCCCTAGAAATAAGACAGACTCTAGCAAAATGCTCAAGTTCTGATCTGCTGCTGTTGGGGGGGCGTTTCCCACTCTTACCCTAAGGATCCTGTTGAAGTCCTCCTTGTCTACCCTCAAGAAGTGGCAGTTGTCTTCACGCAGAACAATGGATGCTGCTCTGGGAGCATCATTCACAAGCGCTAACTTGCCAAAATCATCTCCTTCGTGTAGAGTACATACCACACCCTGCACAGAGCAAAACATTTACATGCAGAAACCTATCATTACTCTGGATTCTATTGAAAGTCCTTGTACAAACACCGGACTTCACAATCAAATACCAAAACAAATCTATTTGGCAGGAAATCAACACCCAAAACAATGACTAAGAAACAATACTTGATAGCTGGTTATTACTAAAGAAAGGCAAGAATAGAAAAGAATTGGCTTGTTCTCTGAAATTACACTCAGCTTGAAGGACTCTTCTAGCCCTGCTGAAGACAGAAAGTTGTTGTCTGTTTTTTATTTATAGAGGCCCAAAAAAGAAGATCAAATTTGCAGCAATAACACAGAACACCACATCCTCAGCTCATGTAAATCAGCAGTGCTCCACTTATTTCAATTTATACCAACAGAGGATCAGGCCCACCCAGTGATGTAAAAAATGTAGGTAAATATTTAAATAGTTACTTACAGACTGAGCATGAGGGCCTCTATGCTAGATTTTGGTGAAATGCTTAGGATGGATTCTCAGTCACTGAATGAGAAATCAATAGGGAGCAGGGATTTTTAAAGACTCGAGGGATCGTTGTACTAAAGTCTTAATTTTTGGCTTGAAAAATCTCTCACTCAAAATGGAAATTTAATAGAGATGCTTCTCAGTTTATAGCTTCACTAAAATGGGGAGCTGGCACAAATTTGGGAGGGGTTCATCCAACGTGAGAAGCACTAGTCCCCACGCAGTACTTGTGTCAGACGTGCCCGACACGCACGACAAAAGTCAGTCACACAAATGCAAGAGAATGCAGTACGGTGGTAAAGGGACCAGGCAAAAACCCCCATGAGAAAGAAGTCTGGCAATTCACTGAACCCCAGCAAATTACTTTGTCCTAAAGATAGTGATGTAATTCTGCTGAATTATTTTCAGCAATCAACTGGCAGCATAATCAGTGAAACCACGATCATTTCTTAATAAAATTATGTTCAATTTGTTTCCTCAGACAAAACAATTTTCCTCTAAAGGAAACTGTATTCCTTCAAAGTTTACCCTCACAATTTCTATAGTAAGAATCATAAAAAAAGGCTTCTGAAAAAAATACCTTGCCATAAATGACTACGTTTACTGATCCCTTTAGGATAATGTACCAAGAAGTACCTTCTTCTCCCTGATTAAATACTACAAGAGAGAGAAAAGATTTTATGGTGAGAATACAGTTATTCAAAATATAAATGGGTCAGATTCTGCACTCAATAAAACTCAAGGTAACTCTATTGCAGTCATATTAATGTCTACCTTGAAAAAGGGCATACTGTGATTTTAAAAGCAATTGCCTTCTAGATTTTAGGACCCCCCCCACCCATATAGCAGTTATTTGATTACCGTGATGTGCAAGTTACTTTTATTTTCCATGACAATTGCAACAACTACTTTATTGATACACATGAGGCTAACAATTACTAACCAGCACAAAGATTTGCATCCCACCATTAGCACCATGTTCTAATCCAGTTCTCTATTAGCTGTAAATTTGACATTCATTTGCTAAAACTTGTCTAAAACAGGTCTGAGTATTCTAAAATTTTAAATCCTTTATTTTGCACAGCAATATTTTTTTAATAAATAATAATATTTTTTTTTTAAATTGTAAGCAATATACACAGCCAAGCAAGGACATACAATTAATTTTGGTACCGTTCCTACAATTGGTAACAGTCTAAGCCGACGCCTGTTACCCTAGATTTGAAACACTGAGTGCCAGGTCAAATTTGAAGACGACATCCAAGTTTTGCTCTTGTCAGTTAAACATTAAGAATTTAAATGTTTGTGCCACAGATGAGAAAGAATATCTGATAGGACACCATTTACTTACAGACCGTTCCTGCTTTGGGATGCGACTCGAAAATGAGGACACCTGCTAATTCTCGCTTTACCTTAAAAAAAAGAGAGAGAGAAATTGTAGTTTTTATTCTTCCTGGCAAGAGGAAGTCACATAATACACCCCAGTTACTGCTTTCCTTCCCTCTGCATCATCCAGCACTCATTCAGAGAAACACGGCCACACAATGGTCTGCTTCACTTGACGTCTGCTTTCCTACTGATGGGCTTTACAAGAACATGAGCTTCTACACTGCCTCATTCCAAATGGCTCAGACAAGGGGATTTTCAAGATACAGATCTCCACATCTTTCCATCTGAACACATGAAAGCACCCTTAACATCAACGTGATGGAAAATTTCCAATGGTAATAGCTAATCTGTTGCAGAAAACAGCCAGCAATTCTCAGCCACTGGCGGGGCTCTGCTGAACTCCTGTTCCTCCACAAGAAATCAGTACCCTTCCCCTTACTGACGTAAGCCCGACCGCTGCTGCTGTGTCCAGCTGTGAGGCACAGCCATCTGGACCTGCTGAGGCTCCTCTCCGCGTGACAGCTGCCTGGGCAAAACGTGCAGCCCATCACCTCTTCCAGGAAGTGGAGAATGTAACGCTGCCCTTGGTGTGAGCCTGCTCCTCACTGGGTTTGCAGTGCTCTGCTGGGATTACACCCTGTGGCCAACTGGGCAGTCGCTGCCTCTAGTGAGACACTGCTTACAGCGGCTCTTTGTCACTGCAAACACTGTTGGCATTACTTTCACAAAACAGAAGCAGCACTGGTAACTTCATGTTATCCTGGCATTTCCAAATTCTTACTAAAAATACAGAATCAACGGCGTTTCTTCAAAACACCAGGTATTTTGTGCAGTTTGTACCATTTGCCATACTTGCTCTGTTTGCTGCTGGCTGTGAATTCTGACCTCCTGTCCGAATTTCTTCTGAGCTGGAAATATTTTGTGTTTAGGATTCTGTTGTTCTGGGTTATGTCCGTAATTATCGAGTGTTCTCCCCTCCCTCTCAGCACCTACCTTAGGTAGTTTCTTTTGTTTTATTCAAATGCGATCATTTCTGGATCTCACAGAAGTCTTTCTTTAAATACTTTTTTTCCTACATCCGAGATGTTTAAGGATTTTAGCTGGCTTTTCTCTCTGGACGCGTGTTCTTTTCCAAAAGCATTGCTCAGGTGTTAAATGTTTGCATGGAGTACTATCTTTCTGTAACGCTGCTTCATAATTAGCCGCATCTGTCCGAGTGTCTTAGTTTAGATAAAAACTAAGATATGTTATCAGGAATTAACATCAAGTTACCTGAGAATTACTGAAAATATTAAGAGCTTCCAAAGAAGCTCTTAACTTTCTAACTGGCTTCCTTCTTCTGAAAGCGTCACATTTTGCTGCTACCAAGTAAAGTGCTAGTTAGGTTGTTTCAGCTGCCTACACTGTTCAACGACGGCGAGGCTTGAAGCAGTGGCATTCTCTCCTCCAGGCATTTTCTCCACGTTATTTATTCTTGGCTCTCAGCACCATTCGTGCCCACTCAGAGAGAAGATGTCTGATGAGGTTTCCTTCACTCTATGACCAAATTCCAAGTACACCTTTCTGTGGTGTGTAATTCCTCCTCCTAACTGGTTCAAGACAAGACTTCTTTTAGTTCAAAAACCAAGCACCTATTCTGCAAAATTCAGTAGTGTCAGAGGCCCAGGAGTCAGATCAGATTGCATGAATTAATTTAAGGTCAAATATGGACCCAGACAGAGGCACCTGTGCCAAGTGAGTGAATTAGGAGCTGTGCAAAACACATGAAGAGAATTGTATCCGATATCCGAAGAACAATCTACATCTGCATAGTACTTGGGTTGTCCTTATAGCTGGGAATAACTTCTTTGCATGGAAAATGTAAATAGAAAAGGTTGTAGGCGCTCCAATTCTAATAAAGCACCAGAAGTCTGAATTCAACTTCCCTTTTGGTGATGAGTTATATCTTTAAAAATACTTACTGTGGTAGAAAGATGAGATAAGGCCTTAATGTGAAGAAGTTCTTCATATATAATTTCTAAGTCATCTACAGTTCTCTGGCCAGGACTAGACAGAAGATAAAAAGGACAGCAAAATGCAATAAATGTCCAAAATAAATGCTTCAGAGAAGTACAAAACAACACAAAATGATGTTGCACTGTCTACTGAAAGGTATATCCTCACTGTACAGGGACTGAACGATGGTTCTGGCTAGAAGACTAAAACACACAAAGAATGGAAGCACTACAAAACTACCTGAATGACACTGAGCAGCAGCCATGGCAACCACCTTAGAGAGACCCTGATTAGGCAGCTTTCCCGACAAAATCAAGCGTTCTGTATGCAAAACGGTCAGATAAATCAGAAATGGTACATACAGATCTGTTCCTTTCAAAAGGACTCCTGAGTGTGGGACCTGCACTATTTTTCACGTGCAGCACTAATTAGTTATAGTAGTGGTTCATAAAGGAGTGCGTGAATTTCTGCTGGACAAACTGGAAGAGGCAGCAGTGTGTCTTGGAGGACAGAAACGACTGCTGTAGGGTTAATCCTGAGTGCTGCTGTTTAACCACAAAGGTAAATATGACCCAGTCAGTAGTTTCAGCTTCTCTCACTGAAAAATACAAGAAGCTGCCATTAACAAAAGCGTGCACTGATGAAGGAATAATCCTCCTACAGCAGCACAAGGAACGAGGATGCCATTGTGAGTGAAATAATTCCATTTCTGTACTCTACACACTAGAAGAAATTCTGATTACTAAAAAAGGACGCAAATACTCTGAGGACTGACTGCCGTGTGTCACAGATGCTTTGGAGGATCTAATAAATAGTACCCATGAGAAGGAGCTGTAGGAGCTTGTGAGTAACTCCTAAACTTTTTGCCTCTCACAAGATTCTCTTCAGTTCAGGTGTCTAATACAGCTTTATCTTCCAAAAGGCCAAATTCTCCAGAGTACCGGAGTTACATACACACAGAGAAAGAACCCTTCAAAGCAATATCCCAAGTTACTTTTACAGGACTAAGTGCTTCCAAACAGCAGGTTTTAAAGCAATTAAATCAATGGGCCAAGAACAGAACATAGCAACATAGCCATAAGAAAGGAGAGAGGATAAACTTAAGGTGTGAGGAAATGGGATACAGGAAGTTCAGTACAGGGGGAAGAAGTTTCAAAGCAGGTTTATGTGCTTGCGTTAAGCACAGGCTAGGGTGTGGTTCCAAGCCAAATCCCACTCTCTACAACATGTGGCGTCAGAAGAATTAGCAACACAGTTGAATCTTTGGACAACCCTAAAAGCGATGTCGCAATGAACCTTTCTGATAGATGTTTTCCTCCTTAAAATATCAGTATCACAGGAGTTTCTAGCATCTAGAGGATCAGGAAAGTCATATAAAGAAATAAAGTGCTCTACAAGCTTTTCTGCCTGAACCTCTTGGCTCAACAGTCTGTCTCAACCACGTCCGACGTAGAAGAAGCAACCAGCACTCTGGAGTTATATTGAATCTTTTTTTGCAAAATAAGTTTAATGGGGACTTCTTTTGGGTGGAAAAAGTAGTGAAGAAATAATAGAAAACATAAAGGACAACTGATATCTCTGCTAAGGAAGCTGTAGTTTTCATCTGCTCTTTGCTTATCATTGACATGCACTTATTATCCCAATTAAAGACCAATTTAGACAAAAAAATTCTTAGATGAAATTATTCTTTTCTCATACAGAATGGAATAAAGTGTTAAGGGAGAAACAGAAACTGGTTTGGTACTGCTCTGCCCTCTAGTGACTCAAAATACTCTGTACTATTTCTAAATATGGCTTGAAATTATAAGGCTAGCACTCCTAGTGATTTATGTGGCAGCAGCTTAATTAAGCCAGTACTATCTACCTCTCACTGGAGACTTACGAAACACAAGGTAAGGATTTTAACAAATAATACTTCCCATAGGAATTAATAGCTTTGATTTTGACATGCTTGCAAAACCAGTATCTCCTGGGAAATGGAAACCATAGTGTAACAAATCTAAAAATCTCTACATGAAATTAAAATATAAAAGGCTGATTTCTTGCTACATGAGATCTCTCTCAAGACTCTTCTTTTGGTATGTCCATCGGCCTCCTGCGTTAGCACATTGGGAGGACTCGCAATCTATAGTGGATATACCCAGTCTTTACCCCTGCTTCTGCAGACTTCACATGGAGAGATATTAGGCATCGCTGCTTCTGTAAAACCTGTGTGGTGACCCACTGATGTTGTGAAGGATCCTGCTGTGTAAAGACCTAGTTTCTGCAGGGGACACGTTCTAACAGCAATAGCCGGTTATAGGCAGGATAATAAATGGAACAGGTAGAGAATGAGGCTACACATTAAGGGACAGGAGAACTCAGGTGATATTAAGTGATCGATAAAAACTGTTCCCTGTTTGGAGAATTTATCAAGGTCAGAGACACCGAGCTCTATGAGTAAGATGTTTACGATAACAGAGTCCTTTGCCACTGGTAAACTACGTACATACAAGCACTACCACCGATCACTTAGCTAACCAGAAAATTCTCAGGTAATAAGAACAAGGCAGGAGATCAGAGACCCCGTAACATGGTGATTATAGGTCAAATAAGCTTATATTTCCAGAGTGCAAATTTTGTCAAGTACCAGAAGGAATATACAGTAGACATGAGTGATCTTATTATGTGTGTCTGAGTGCGGAAGTGAATGCCTGTTCACTTATTATAGCATGGAAAGCAAATTGATTAACTCCATAAATACCATTTACTACATATAATATCTCGAAATGTCAGTGAACTGATACATGGAAAGATAACTTGTATTTCCTGCCCCAGGAATAACACATGATTTATTAAATGTTGGCAGGGAACTCCACCAAGGACTACAGGACTTAATGAAGTCTTTACGAAGAAATCCAGTATGGTTCTTACTACCACAGCTGGGTGGAGTATCTAAACTAAACATTTTAAGAACAAGAGAATAAATATGTCTTGCTTAATTTTTACAAGACCTTAAAGAAGTTAAAGATTCTTAGCAATAATTAAATTGTTATGTTATTCTGTCTGTATATATATGTATACTTGTTGCGGTTTACTATGTTTAGATTTGTTGTCACTTCCTCTCTCTAGCATGCTGTCGAGCTTACTTCTGCAAGTGACACCAAAATTTGATTGCTAATCACATATGGACTTGTAGAAAAAAATTTGCTGAGTGAAGCCAGCAGAATACATAACAGATTTATTGTTTCAGTCATACTGTTAAATTACTGTAGCCTAGAGTATTAAAAAATAATATAATCCATAACATCCTCTGCGTTAAACACTATTGTCTGCTGAATATCATTCTCCCTTGAAAATCCCTGTTATTATTGTGTTTAGGTTACGATTATAGCATCCTATTTAATCAGGTTTTACCCTCAAGTTAGCTATATCTGAACACCATTAAAATTAAATAAAAATAACTAAAAAAAAGGTTTCCAGGCTGTATTTTCATACTAAAGGATTGAATCGCTTTTAAGAGAGAACTGCGATAATTCTGCATTGTTTTTTCCAGGGACTTGCTCAAGGTCTGCACCTGTGCTCCAGGCATTATAAGGAGCAGATTGCTGTCTTTGCTACTTCACAAAAACCTATTTTCACATTCACAGTGTATGTGTTTCCAAAGGGAAAAAAAACCCCAATAGCAACAAGAGCCTGCCAAAAATTTCCCTGAGCTCTATTCTGTTTTTTAAACTATAGAACATTCTCTCACGGTTTGACAGTTAAAATGCTGCAGTTAATGTAATAAACAGAGAATTTTTTAAGTTGGCTGTCAAAACAAGTGACACTTTTTGCTAGAGATTTTCAGATTTTGAACAATAGAAAGTACCTTTCAAAGCAACAGCTTCATTATACAATCAAATTCTCGAAGTAATCTTCTCATCAAAGAATATTGTCTTATTTCTTTCATGGTAATTATCTGAGTTCTGCAACCTCTCCGGAAATGGTGACTATTATAACACGCAGCTGTGTTCGTCTGGAAACCGTGAGCCCTGCTCAGGTCAGCGAGAGCCGGTGTCTCTGAAGCCCTGACAATTCCTTGAACTTTTGGCAGCTGTTAACGGCGTCTGGGCAAACCATCAGCACTCTGAGGATTCACGGGGATTTTAACAGCTTTGATACAGCTCAGCCCAGAGTGGATTTTCAACTAACAAAATTGTAACGTATGTAAACTGAACACTAGAACAGTAGTTAATACGGTGCCCGACAGTACGAGCTTGCTTCCACGAGCAAAGGGCAGCAAAAATAAGCACCTTCAGGGACAGAGACAGGGAAATATGTCAGATGGCTGTCAGTCTTGAGAAACCTCTTCCCCCTTGCTATATTGCAAGAAAAATCTCCTATGACTGTTCTTTCAGGTGATGCTGTGCAAGTAACAACACAGAGGGGAGAGCAGTACTGTCCACAGCATCATTCGAGCCTCTCAGCTCTCCGCATAAGTGTGGATGACAATCAACATTGATCCTGCCAGGGTAAACTTACACTGGCTGCTCTGAAAATCACGATGGAAAGCCAATGTAGTAGGCAGCAAAACCCCATGAGAACCTAAGGGGGCAACTCTCCCAGAGCCAACCTGCTCAGTCAGCCTGAGGCAAAGGAGATGCGGAGTCACAGGCTCCCAGCACACACTAACTGCTAACGGTTCCCTAATGACTGGCATCTGCTCATGGGTGTGAGAAGCTCTCTTTCCCTCTTTAGTGGAGAATGCACAGGACACCTCTGCGAGGAGAAAACACCTCACTTCCCTGACACCTTAATGGTCTAGGTATTTTGCGTGACAGGGAGTGAGTGCTCCTTTGCTTCTGTTTGCCTAGACCTCTAATAAACAGAGGAAAGAGAATTTATGCTTTTAAAACTACTGCTGCATGGCAGTGTTACCTGTTTTATTGGCACAAATATCTGATGGCACTTTTTGAAATTCAAAACTTTTAGCAAGTTTTTGGAAAAGTGCTGTCTAAATGAGCTTACAATCTAAACAGACAAACCAGGGACACGAACGGAGCGGGGAGAGGATACAGATGGAAACAGAACAGGAGCAAGCACTTGTGTTAAGCAGATTAAAAACATTTTTGGTATGGAAAAAGTTGTCACACTGTAGGCAGGGCCCAATCCAACCCCACAGCAAAGAGAAACTTTGCCAATGGCCTTAAAGGAGCAGGATTCAGCTTTGTGTACTTACCTTTCTTGAACTGACCCATATAAGGTCATTTTCACTGAAGATTTATTTAAGTAATTAATTATTCTCAGTGTGCTTAACTAGCGGTAAAACTTGTCTTCAGTGGCCCTTAAACACTACCTGCGTAATGACGAGGCTGCCTTTAACGGAGGGTCAAACAGAGGTTATACTCTTGCTTTGAAGTCACTATGAAGCTGCCTGTAAAAAATGCCTTTAGCACAGTTTTCAGCATGACCAGAATGTATTGCTTAAAGGATGGTCCCCCAACCAATGAGTGAGAGGACATGACCTGACAGCTAGGAAAAGCTTAGGCAGACACCTTCTGTGGCATAGGTACAGAAAGTACTTTTTGGTTTAACATATTGATTTTATAACAATAAGAATGGATAAATAAACCCAGAGCCACATTCACACCTTGCTAGCAAACTACAACAGGCCAAGTTCACCCTACCTTAATTCCATAAAATTCTACCAAGGATGAATCTAATTGATGGTTACCACTGATGACTGATTGAAACACTTGCTGTGCTGCCATCCAGCCGCTCTACTCACTCACAGTAAATGAAAGCAGCACAGTTAATTGAACAGCACGTCTACACAGGAAGTGTTAATGGAGCGGGACTTCTCTTACCTGCACTTTACCTTTGGGGAGACTCAGAAATGAAATAAAAACTCATAACACAGCATCTTCCCCAAGGTGAGTATGATGGCCTTTGTGGCCTTTGATCATTATTTTCAATGCGTAGTTCAATCCTTAAAAAGCACTGGAAATGGATTTAAAATGAACGTAAAAACTTTACAGGCTGAACAAACTGGCACTGAACTGAAATAACTGGCCAAAGGATGCCTCAGAATATGTGCACATTTGTTTCCATGTCACAAAGAATGCCCATGTATAATATTAACTCATTAATCTGCTTACGGTTTTCTGAGAATCATCCTCATGTGAGCATCTGGTCCAATCTGAGACAAAAGCAGCATAGTGTCCTGTAGCTCCTCATCACACTCCTTTTTCTCTTCCTCAGTTGGCAAAGGGGCATCCTCACGCTCATCATCCAAAAATCGATAAAATAAGTATTTGTCTTGAAAGTGGTGCTCCTGATCCACTGAAAACAACGTTACATATCAAATGTTAAGCTCTCCTCATTGAAGTTAACCTCCTAGAAATCTGTGTATGTCACTGATACACTAGCTAAGAAAGGAAAGAAAGCTACAAAGAAGCCGCAAGAGCGTGAAACACCTGTATTTCTCACACACATCCAAATTACGAAGCTCAGAGGATACACTTTTAAATTGTGCAAGACAAAATCCTTTCCAAAAGGCTTCTATATAAGTGTGTGGTGTGTATGTGTACATATATGTGTGTGCATGCACGTGTGTGCTTTTTTTCCTACCAGATTTGGTTTTGTTCCATTTCAAACCATTTCATCTATGCAAACAATTCACACTGGGGAAATGGTTACATAATGAATTTCTAAGAGGTGTTCTCTAGCACAAACGGCTTACCCTGCACGTTTCAGATAGGGCTAGAAGGTAAAAAAAGCCTCTCAACTCTTTCTGATTTACCAAAATGTAAACATCAAGATATCATCCCAGGGGCAACTTGTGTCCTGGTGAAAGAACTTAATGGAAAAACTACCAAGAGAAGATTTTCACGGGGAGGTTATGATATAGTGAAGGACAATCCTTTGGTCTTCCAAACAAATCAGTGATACGTTGAGTTGGATATTGTGATGCAGCTGCAAAAGCTTCCCTCTGTGAGTTCAGGGGAGTATCTAGAAGGAAATAAAGCTAGAATCTGTCTTCGTGGTGTGGAAATTTCTCCCTGGGATATGGGAAGCAAAACAGAGGATAAATGGAATTGTACTGTAATAGAACTGCTCTTCTGAACTTAACAAAACTGTAATTGCAAAGCTTCAAATATGAATACTGCTTCAGAAAGCTACCAAGAAAATCCACCAAATAGGAACTGAAAGTCAATGCAAAATACAGTCAGAAAACTAACATAAAATCCCAGAGCTCTGCACTGGAATAGTTGGAGTACTGAATTTGGTAACTGCTCCAAAACCACTGAAAATCATTCCAAAATTCTGGAAAAAAAAATTATGAGCAAACACAAATGCTCACATTCACTTCCAAGTGCTGTAAATCTTTGAAAAAAATCAGTTTTGTATATGGTAATACTTCTCTTGGTTTTGGCCTGAGTGCCATACAGCTCTTACAATATAATCACAAGCCAGTGCACTCCTAAATATAATTAGATTTATCATTATAAACCGTTCATTTACCTTTCAATAGTCTCATAAGTCAAAGAGGTGTATTGGTAGCAAGATTCATGTAACACTATTTGCGTGTTGCACTTGCACTTATGAAGGAACGAGTTGCTCTGCAGCATTTCTTTTGGGCTCGTGATCCCTTTCTTTTTTGTGAAATAAGTCTACAGAGGCACTGACGTCACACACTGCCTGCGTTTTAGTCAAGATGTTGATTTTCTTCATCTTACCATGGTTAAGAACACCTTCTTCCAGCAATACTTGCCACATGCCAACTGCCTGGGTTCGTGAATGGACACAAGGACTTTGCTGCATCATCCAGTCAACTAGTTCTGTCCCCACACAGCATTGCCTGAAGGACAAATACATAGATGTAAAGAAAAAGGGAGGCAGCCAAGAGAGAGACCACACACAGCATCTGCCAAGAACAGTGAATCTTAAACTCTGTATAACCTTAGTCACATTTCCCTGCAGAAGACACAGTGTAATCCTCTACCTGTACATGCGTGAAATGCCAGTGAAGGTGCTCAGTTTTAAGAGGATCACCTCAGCAGAACAAGAAGTGTTTTGGGAAATGCAATGTTTAGAGGAACAGAGAGAGCCTGTGCCACCTGGTACAAAAACCAGTGCAACAACCTCCAACACAGATTTCAAAGGAAGCCTTCTCTGTATACCATGGGGCAGCAAAAGCCTCACGCTATTCAGAATCCTGCATGAAAACAATCACCTAACACTGTGAAAGCCTGGCTAAGAAGAACAGCCTCCACAGAAGAGCAAGTGCTATGAGGGTGTTTCTCCACTTGTGACCCAACTCCAGCCACGCTGTATTTGAGGACACTGGTTCGGAGGTCTGCAGCGTTTCTGAGGTTCTCTCAGGCTGGGTGTTGGTGACCTCACAACTGACCCAGAGGCAGACAACAGCAGGACTCGAGTTCTGGAGAACACCCAAAGAGAGGGAACAAACAAAAAAGCTACCTGCTCACTTCATAAAATTGTTTGTCCTAACACTCCCTTGCTCAGCAGAACAGAAGCAAATAAGCAATGTGATCAAAAACTTACAAATCTATAACTGATCACACACAGAACAGAGAGGACATTGGGTAATCCTTCTAGACAGGCTCTAGTGGCTCCACAATCTTTGCATCATTTTCGGAGATCAAGGAAGTAGATAATACTGAAATTGCTGAAATTTAGCTTAAATAATGCTCTTCCAATTAAAATCCCATTCTGGTGACAAAAATTTCCTCACCTGGATCCAATCTAAAGTTTGACATTCCATATTTAAACAAAACCAAGGATAGAATAATAAGACATTTTCCCATTTAGGTCTAAGACAAAATGGTGCAGTTGTTTGGACCAACACTGGTCTTCATTTACCGTAAATGCTCTTTTGTCATTCTAGAACAACGAGCAATATCCTACGTGACATATTCTCAGATCAACTCACAAGCTCCAAATACCTTGCATCATATTAAATACATTTTGGACTAAAGTATGGAAAATCAATGCACTTCTCTAAAAAGCAGACCAGTAATATATTGATTTACTATTTAGAAAAAGACAAACTCAGAGATTTTAAATCAATTTTTATTTAAATAAACTCTGAATAATGCATTAGGTATTTGATTTAAACATTAGACACTAAAACAAATTGATTGTTTCTCAAGCCAACTCCTTAAAGTCAGATTCCTAGGCTCTGTTATCCCACTTCAGCAATACAGTGCTGCCACCAGCAGGAAGATAAGAAAGCCTAGCAAAATACTGAAAAAAACCATTTTAAATGTAACAGAAAATCTACATAAGGAATGTTTCTCACCAGGCAAATTTTCAGAACTCCACATTGAGCAACAGTGCTGTAGCAATCAGTACAGTAACATAATATATTAATGACCTTTCCTATTATCTTTTACTGATATATGAGGAGAACAGAATCTACATTTTAACTTGATATTGCACAGAGTATTCCAGCTAACTATGCTATTAACTTTAGAAGAGTTTTTGTATGTGAATACTCTGTTCACAATCATGGACTCAATTTCCAGTAAAATTACTTCAGAAAAGATTTACCAGGCCCATTAAAGACTGCATAACATTCAGACTCAAATAGCACCACAGAATAATTTCAGACCTTTTGAGACCTGCAAGTATGGTAAAGCATAAATCACAAATCAGAAGATGGCAGGCATAAAAATTCAGAGACCTCTATACAACCAGCTCACACACCTGTAAGTCTTCAGATGGTATTTACGATCTCTTATCATGTGAGGGGCTCGGGACAGAATTGTATTCCGCAAAATCTTTCCAGCTCTGAGGATCTTTTCTGAAGGAACCTTTGTGATCATGGAGAAAAAAAAGAGACCAAGACACACAGATTTTAAACTTTCCACAATCTCTGTACTGCCTTCTGCAAAACAAAACACAAGTTCTCTTTTCCCTAAATTAAAAGGCAGATGCTTAGTTTTGCAGAGCAACGTAGAATATATTTGGGAATTTAAGTCTCACATACTTATCACAGATAACAGAGAGCACCACTTCAGCTGACAGGCATTACAGTGTTGGAAACAGCAGTTATTTCCATTTGTCTAGCTGCCTGGCTCTACAGCACACCTATGTCCTATTACCTGTGTAATGGTTTTAGTAGGACGATGTGGGATGTGAGGTTCAATAAGAGGTGTCTGAAAAATAAAATGAAATTAAATACAATTTTAAAGGTTGAGCAGTAAAATAAAATAAAGGCTAAAATAAAAAACAGAACAAAGAAGCTGTAAAACCAAAGAATGAACTTTAAGTCCAAGCTCTACTCGGGGGACATGAGTAGAAAAAGCTCTCTGAAGATATCCTAAAGACAACCTTGGATCTTAACGCTCAGCAAATTAAAACGGTGATGTGACATGTGAAGATGAATACACAAATGCATGTTAAATTATCTAACTACCAATGCATCATGCAACGGCCAAATATCACAGGAGAAGCGAGGCTACGCAGACACAGCTGGCTCTTCCGCTGGCTGCTCTCGACCCACAGTGGGCACAAGAGCACAACAGCGGCTGCTGCCACTATTCAGTCCCCCCGCCACAGAAGCTGTCTCCTCCCTCAGCGCCCTTTTCTATCCAGCTCTCTTCTCCCTTATGGCATAACACAAGAAACAGGAGTGAAGAAAAAGCTCTGCTCCCACTCCCTCTGAACGATCAGGCCCAGCTGGCAGCCCTTTGGCAGCCGCTCACCAGAGCGCTCCGGAACGCGAGAGCACGCAGGCCTCACAGGGACCTGGGTGAGGGCTTTCACAAGGGGGCTGCGGAGGGAAAAAGCAAAGAGAAAAGTGGGCGACTTGGTTCTGCCAAGGGAAGAGTGAAAGGCAAGGCTACGCGGGCTCCACAAGAGAGAAGCAGGGAAGGGGATGCAAGAAATGGGGAAGCGAGCGCGTGCCAGATGAAGGGAGAGGGGAGCCAGGAAGCACCTGGCACAACACAGAGGAAGAAGCAAAGCAGAGGGTTAAAGGATAGCAGAAACGGAGGCAAAGAGCACAACCAAACGTCACTGGCCACCTCAGAACGACAGGAAGACGTTTTGCTTAGTTGGGACGGGCAGTTAACAGCACGGACCAAACCTACTTCCAGTGTGAAAAGACTCGGCACGAGGGCACTGGATCATGGCTGACGGGGCAGGTCACACGGAACACAGAGATCCCCCACGAGGGCGAGGCCTCGCGCCTTGGCCCACGGCAGCCACGGCTCCCTCCCACAGCCTTGTCGTAATCACAGAGCGCGAAGAGCTACGAATGCATCACGAGACTACAGGTCAGCTGGGATGGGGAACAGCAGGGGAGCACGGGCAGAACTCAGTAACGATAAGATAACCTTAACGGTATATGGAAAACAACGCAAAGGGGTTTCCATTTCTACTCACACCTTACAAGAAGTCTCTGAAAAGGCAAATCAATACAATTAAATTGGGATTCCTGATTTTTCTCATTAATAAGTCAAGAGTTTTTCAAAGACTCACTTCAGCTATAAACACTTCTGTAACACCTGAAGGGTGGTAGAATCTCTCTCAATATTTCTTGGTTTCTGGAACTGTGTGGAGCGTGCTTTAGACAGTCTACATTTGCAGTTAAAGCATACTAAGAATAGCAAGAATCTTCTGAAAGAGGCCTCAAACAAACAAAACAACTGAATAACAGTTTCAAACAGGTATGTAAATCATATTGTCAGAGATATCACTGTGTATTAATAATTTTTGCTTCCATTTTATTTTAAAAGCATTTCAAACCCTCATAAAGTTCAGTGAGACTGAAGGTAAACATAAATGGCTAAATTGGCATTAAAATCATTATGAAAACTATTTTTAAGTTCTACATTCTTAAAAGGGTTGACTTTTCTTTAAATCAATAAAGTAAAATATAGTCAATCTAGCTTTCAGATTTTAATTCTGGTTAGGAATATACTTCAAAGGAGAGAGAAAATGCATGAGACAAAAAAAATATGAGACTTTTACAACAGACTAGCGAAAATGAATCATTTTTTTGTCCTTTAGTTTCCACTAAGCTACAATAAAAATGCATAAAACTAATAGTTGAAAAAATTGAATATGGATTAAGATCTGTCAATAAATCTCCTACCCTAATCAAAACAGAATATAAGAGAGCATTTAAAAGAAATCTGATTCAACCCAGAAGTACAGAAGACACTCAAGGTAAAAGCTAAGGCACAGCACAAGGATCTGCAGACAGCAGCAGGAGGGCTTGTTCACGGATATTTGATCCTGACCAATATAGGAGGATCAGCTACAAAGACAGAAGGTACTTTGGGTGAAGGTGATCGCGAAATGATCCAGTGTCAGAATTTTACAGAAGGAAGTAAGAACATCAAAGTAGAAACAATGGTCTAGGAAGAAAAATTTTCACAAACCCAGAATACTGATAGCTATATTCCTGGAGCAGGTCGGGGGGGGGCAAGTGTAAGGTACAAGGAGCTAAACCAAGCTGGTAGTTACTTAATGAAACAATACTAACCACACATATATCCTAGTACACGGCTAGAAGTTGTAGTAAAGACTCAACTCAGCTAAAGAAAGAGCTCTCCACTGAAAAACAAGAAGGAAACATATAGAAAGGATAAAGTAAAGCATTTACGACAAGTGTAAAACATAATTTGAATTGTGAAAGACAGAATTAGAAAAGCAAAGGTACGAAATGAGACAGAGTTACCGAGAAACATCAAGAGCTACAAAATATATTCTACAAGTACACTAGTAGTAAAATAAAGAGAAGGGAAAGTGTTGATTCCCTGCTCAACAGAGGGAAATCTATTGACAGATAATATAATAAGCCCAGAAGCAGCTGATTTACTTCTTGTATCAGTGTTCGTTAGAAAGATCAGTGGCAGACAGATGGTGAATATCTTAAGTCATAGAGAGAAAGGAGTAAAATCTCAGCCGGAAAAAGCAAAAGAATGGATGAGAAAAATATTACATAAATCTGCTATTTTCAGATTGGCTGTGTTTGTAGAATTTTATGCAGGAAACTCGAAGACTTTGTGGAAAATTAAAGAGGGCTGCAGCCATCTTGGAACCATCAGCAATCACTTCTGGCAATTCTTAGGGACTATGGAAGGCCGCAGAAGTCAGAAAAATGGGAAAAGGAGGAGGTACAAAATTGTAGACATAGCGGTTTAACTTGTCTAACTAGAAAAAGTCCATTTGTAAGTACCTGGAAAAAGAACAGTCACATATCATGTATATTAACCAAGAACAAATCATGCCACACCAATCTAATTTCTTTCCATAACCAAGTTGTAACATAGAGAGACTGGAGCAGAAACAGTAGGTTTTCAACCTTTAATTTAGTAAGACTTTGGCACCGTTTCATAAGATAACCTTTTCTGCAAAGGGCAGATTAAATTCTGTTCAAATAGGTGCAAAACCAGTTGGAAAAATATATTTTGCAAGTAGAATGTACACAGACTGATTCTGCAGGGGATTTCAGGATGGGAGGGACTGCATGGACACTGGAGAATACGTTTACAATTTCACATAGTTTTGACACTGGTCTGAAGAAAATATGATACTATTATGCTACACAGATAGTGCCGATTAGTTTTCAGGCAGAATCAGCAAAGTAGGAATCAAATGCGTTAGCAGCAGTTCCACGAAATAAGGTTTATAACAAGTATCTAACAGAACAGAGTAAGCAAAGACATACTTTTGTGAAAGCAACAAATACTACACCAGGATGCAGTAAGAGATTAGATGCACAATGCAGTTATGCTTTCATCAGCCTAGGTAAGAGTAAGCTAAAGCACTGTGCCTTTTCTTTTCTTTCTGTAATTTTTCTCTTGTGAGACCTCACCGGGAGTGCTGTGTTCAATTCCTTCCAGCACAGGAACGACATGGCTTCGTTCGAGCAAGTCCAGAGGAGAGCCCCAAAGATGCTCAGAGGGCTGAAGCACCTTCCACATGAGGACAGGCTGAGAGAGTTGCGCTTCTTTACCTTACAGAATAGAACACTACGGGGAGACCTTATAGCAGCCTTCCAGTACTTGAACAGGACCTAAAGAAAAGCCGAGGAGGGGCTTGGTACCAGGGAGTGCAGTGATAGGACAAGGGGTAACAGTTTTAAGCTGAAAGACAGAAGATTTAGATAAGATATTAGGAAGAAATTTTTTTACTGTGAGGGTGGTGAGGCTTGGAACAGGTTGCCTAGAGACGACGTAGATGTCCTGTCCTTGGAATTGTTCAAGACCAGGTTGGATGAGGCTTTGAGCAACCTGATCCAGTCGAAGGTATCCCCGCCCACGGCAGGAGGGTTGGAACTGGGTGATCTTTAAGGTCCCTTCCAATGCAAACCATTCTATGATTCTCCTAAAGTATCTAAACCTACTGGACAGAATCTAGAGGAGAGGAACAAGAATAATCAGAAAGCACAACATAAATATTCAAAATTGTTCACCTAAAGAAAAGGCAAGTCTTAGCAGAAGTGTGATATAAAAGCCTTCAGATTTAAAAGGCCTTTCACAAGAAGAAGGAGAAAATCACCTAGTCCATCATGCAGAGATCAGGAAATAAAGAGTTTCAATTACTGTAAGAAAGATTCAAGTTAGATATCGGTGAAGCTTTGCTAACAGTGTGGCCAGTGTGTACTGGCACAGACTGCCAAGGATGTGTGGTTTCTGCATCTTCAGAGGCTTAGAAGGATATGCAAGGTATCTGTCAGGAGTGACACAGCTGTAACGAATTGTGTATGTGGCTCAGGGACGGACTACATCATTTCCTGAAGTACATTTTAGCCTCACTGTGTGCCACTGTGCAATTTATGAGGACACCTTTACATGTCTAAAATTAGTTCAACCAGAAGGTGGTGCGTAAAGGGATGAGCAGCAAGCCGAGGCTCAAGAAAGCCAAGCAGTCACTCTTACTCAGGAACGATGTCTTTTCCATCCAAAAGACATGCTTAACAAAGAGTCCCCCCAAAGTTGCACTCCTTCAAAGGTACCGCAGGGAACTCTGGCTGCACTAGCGATGAGATTAAATGCAACAAATGGAACCACAGAGCTTGGACTGGTTTTGCTATAGAAAGGTAAGTCATGGTTCAAAGGCAGAGAAATGTAACACCAGTCAGTTAATAGGAGATACGGTGTTCCTTCAACAACTTTCCATCACGAAAAATGGATTCTGTAAGGAATCATACCTTAGGATAATAATCACAACTTGGCTGAAATCCAAGAAATATTTTCTAAGACTTTACTATCTTGGATCTCCCATTAAGGGATGCTTAGAAAGCACCTAGAAAAAAAGAAGTAGCTCTCCCTATAAAACAGCAGAGAGTGAGCAAAGTGTTTAATCACCTTGTTAACACATTCTAGTATCCCTGAAGAATTAATGTGAATAAAGTACATGTTGCACAAAGCTGTATGACTGCACTTGATCACGTTTTTTAGGACTTCTGAATAAGGGAAAAGTTACCAGGTGAAGAACACAAATATGTAAGACAACTAGAATAGTTTACCAATTATTCTCCACCTCCTGGCGACAGTAGTGACAAGTGTACCTGCTCCGAGCTTCCCTTCAGCATGTGATAAAGCAAAAGAGCAGTACCATCTCGAGCTTTAGCTACTTCATGCCCTTTTCCAACTAGTGCAAGCACAGAGAGTTTACTATGATTTGCTGATCCCTCCTTTAGGGGAGAGGGTGCGTATGGATCTGGAGCTTAGAGAAGGGAAAGTGGCAGATGTTGGTAGGAGGAAACAGAAAATGTTCATAAGACACTGTGATAAAATTGTTTTCAGCATTAACATCGACAACTCCGTATCTGTACATTTGTGGATTCACATTTGGGCCATTCAAACAAACCCTTCATGAAGCCAATCACAAACCTCCCTATTTAAATTGGGGTGAAGCAGAGAAAGTAACAATTTAAGCCTCCATTCCTTTGAAGATTCAAACGTTTATGCATGAGAGCAATACCGTAGATTTAAATAGGACTATTCATGTGTATAATTTTATGCACACATTTAATCTCTAGAGAAATAGGCCTTAGATTACAAAGTACAGGGCAAGGGCTGCCTTTATTTCCGTGCTTCTTACATCACTGAGCAAGCCATATGCAAACAAACAAATAATATAATGTAACAATAATAGAGACCTAACATGAGGTCTGTATTTGTCAAGTTATTTGAATCTGCTAAATAAAATCCAAGATCTCTTATAAAAATACATTTTTCTATTTCCTTTGTTAAATAGCCGTAAAGGGATGTTTCTTGAGTCTTTACATCTGAATGAGTGTCATAGATCTACAGCAATTTGCATCTACAGAATCAACGGATGGAGGGGACCTAACCTACTACTCTCAAATGTTAAAGTAGGAAATGTGTATCGCAAAGGACTAAGAAGCAATAAAACAAAAGCCACTGAATCGTGTTTTTCCCATGACCTCAGTGTAGCTCATCTCTGAACAGAGAACACGTTTCTGTATTTATTGGAGTTAAGCAAGGCATGTAAGGTTACCAGGGTGACCAGATAAACCTGTGCACTGCTGTTGAACCTCTTTATTTCCAACTGAGGCGCTGAGAAGAATCATGTCATCTGTTTTCCTGCTGGCTGGCAGGGGATCCAGAAGAAACAAAGGACAAAAGCCACGCAAGCCGAAAGGTGACAGCAGCAGCAACAGCTGCACCACTAAGAGGTCTGTTTGGTTTACATCCTCAATATTTACTGCCGTTAGTGATTTAGGGCTAATTCAAATCCCACTGAAAGCACTGGAAAGCCCCTAACTGACTCAACGGGTTTTGCATTTGATTTTCCTAAGTGCGTTTCAGGAAGCAGAGCACCTTTAGCACTTACTGGTTCCAAATGTCTTCTGATGATGGCCATTAATGACTGACATGCTTGGATATCCCTGTATACGCTATCAGTGCCCTACCTCGTTCACATGGGAGAAAATAAAACATACAAACTATTCCTGCAATATTGGTGAAAGCACAGTCAGTCAGTGAGATACAGCTGACAACTAGCTTGAGTACCCCAGCGTTCCCACACAGCCCCTCCTATTCTTACCATGCTTTTGCAAATCCATGTACTTATTACTAAAAAAGGCAAGTTTTTGAAAATATGTCATCTATTTGAGATACCTCAGAACAAAAGCATCCAAAAATGAGGAGCCTTTGTAGAGATGACTCTTTTCCCAATACAAACCAGTATTTCCAGCACTCCAGAATAGCCATAAGCAGGAATGATGCTGAGCATACAGTACCATAGCTGTGGGAGTGAATTTCCAGGCGGAAAGCAGCCTTGGATAGAGTATACTAAAGCCAACTCCATCGCTTCTGCTTCCATCTGCAGAGAAACAGTGTGTCTATCCAGACTGTACCAACCTCTGCCAGGACACTGCAGGTAAAACAATACACTTAGTGAATGCAGCTTGCTGGAAAACATCAGAGAAGCAGCGGGCCAAAGATTTTGTCATAAAAAAAGTCCTTTGAAACGCACTTCTGTCAAAATCTGAAGGAAAATATAATCAATGTGGTAGGAATTTCTATCCTCTGTTAACGTATGCTGGATCTCTGGAGCAGCCTCACACAGAACATGCTGGTACACTGACCACGCTTGTCATCAGAAAACAACACACATCATGACCTCTAACTGAGACCCCAGGGTGCACAGTCCATAAGAAACCTTGGCACACATTCCCTGCCACAGGGACTCTTGATAGTTGAGACACGTTACCAGGACTGAGCTCTGCCCAACCCAGATCACAAGTCGTATCAGCTGGGAGACCTCACCTCACTCCTCCAGAAGACAAGAAAAGTGGAAACAGAGATACAATCATCACTACCACACTGGACTTCAGAAACACTCTTCAATTAATAAAGGACAAATGACTCAGCAAGAGCACTTGTTCCACTCCTCATCTACGTTTACCAAACAATGCAAGTACTAAAGGGACCTGTAGTGAGCGCAGTCTAACATTGCACTACCAAAGCACCTTCAAACCACCCACACTCATAAAAGACAACCACATAGTTTCTTAAGAAACACCTCTAAACAGCAGAAGTGGAAAACAGGGCAAGGTATGGAAGGAGGAAAACACAGTCACAAGGATGTTCGCAAAACTAGGGAACTTCCACAGAAACAGGAATTAAATAAATCTTAAAAAATCTGAGTTTCATAAAACTACAGCATCTGTAATTTAAACACCCATAGATTCAACTAACTACAAACTAACTAAACCAAGCAAAACAGACTAGCAGAAATCGTCAGGACCAGCGGTTAGGGCAGCTCAGTTTTATTCTTTTTATCTGAATTAATTGACCGCATGACCTTGCACAAATCACGTCATCACACTGTGTTTCATTTCCCTCTTTTTGGAAAGAGGAATACTAATAATTTCTACCTTTGTAGAAGGCTTTGAATACTGTCAGCACATAGACTACTATCAAAATATTCAGAGTAATGATGACTATTTTAAAATCTATATTCCGTAAATGTAATACAATGTGAAGACTAAGCTGTATTTTAAAATACATTCTAAAATTGCTTTTCTTTAGTAATCTACATGTATTAATAGCATAAACAGGAAAATGTGTCCCTTTAAATTCTCAAATACAATCAGCGTAGCAAATTTATTTTAGAACGTTAAATTGACATTGCATTATTAACACTTCTACAATGTTTCTTTGACAAACTGTAAATGTCCGTCCTTTTAACACAAAATGATTCAGCCATTACCAAAAATGATACTTCACTGTGAATGTCAAAGGGAAAAAGAATATTGAAACAGACTACGACCAGTGGACAAAAACCCCCAGAACATGGCTAATGATGTCTTATTTTCCTGTCATTTTTCTACTTTCCTGCTACAATGAAACAGCTGCTATAACTACGCTGCATGCATTAAATAAAATGTCAGAAAATGCTAACTCTGCTGTGAGCATTCCTGATATTCTGATAAAGGTGTTACTATGGTTGTCATAAGGAATCTCAAGCCAACATTGTAATGGATTTCTCTGCTGCTATATTTTTTTTTAACCTTTGTTAAAGCATTTTTTCATTGTCTATCATGAGAATTCCTGGTTTATTTGTATCCACAGCTTTAATAGTATATAGTAATACACTGAATATAGTAACACCTGACATTATTTACTTCTTCAGCAACAAAGTGTAACGATGAAGATGAAGAAGAATGATAAATATTAAGCATTGAGCTTACTGCTTTTTAAGACTTGCCTCTTACCCATGCTAGAGGTGCACAGCAACTATTCAAAAGGCAAACTGCAAGGAAGTTAGATGAATGAACTTTTGGAGGATTTATTTCCCTTGTTTCCAAGTGCCTTTGTAACTTCTGCACACATGTCGCGCTCCCAAGCCTCCCAGGAGGCGTGCCTCCAGATAAAAACAGGACTGTATTTTGGGTTTCCTATGCTTTGATTACACCCAGATTCCAGAACCGCCCTCTGAGGACCAGGTGGTGCAATTTTAGCTGATATGATTTCATGGCAAACATAAGGGTACCAAAAACTGATGGAATGTGAGTTATGGGGCAAAACTGTGAACCTATTAAAATCAGTGGTAAAACTCTTGACTTTAGTGTAGTCAAAATGCCACCCAAGTGAGGGAAAAGCACCGTTGTCTTCCGGGTGATAGCGGTTTGTGTGTTGTGTGCCTCCAGCTAGTCATTCCACCTCTGATGTTTCAACTTCTCCATCTGTACAATGGGCACGATGATCTCCATTCCATCTCTGACAAGTGACAAGAACAAGCAACTGAAAACACTGCTGAAAGCTGCAACTGACATCCTGGAAGTCTGGTGTCTACAAATTCATCCTAAGCATTTTATAATGATTTTTAGCACAGAAAGGAAAAGTCATCAAAGTGAGACAGGGCGAGAAGCGCTGAAGGTTACCTCCTGAATTCCCTAAGGAGGTCAGCAACAAGAGAAAGCCTTAGGCAAGTAGGAAACAGAAGTTAATTTAAACTCATTTTGTGTCTCTTCTGGTGACTCCATGTTCCTTCTTCTCCAAGTTCAGGACAGTTCATTGTGTGAACATACAAGAAATGAAGAAATACTGAAGGAATGGAGCACATCTGCCTGCAATTACAGCTGCCCTATCTACTCCTCATTCTTCTTGTCATCCTTCTCAGAGATAATTTTTTGCTTAAAATTAACTCAGATGGAATAATTTAACAACATCCAGTGCAACACCTTGTGTTATCCTACCGCACAGAAGATTTTTAATGATCTATATAGATGTTTTCCACCTACATAGAATGTCTTTCCTAAGAAAGGTAAATGGTAGTTTCTGTAGTACGTGAAAGTAAACAGAGGAAAGAAATCCCACACTGGTGGCTAAACCAGAAAACATTTTTTGAAAAAAGCACATTCTTCTTTCAGCCAAGTATTTCTTTACTTCAGCAGCTTTACATCTTCTGTCATAAACATAAAAACCATTCGAGCTCTTCTGCTTAATTTACATATTTGTGCATCAGTGGAAAAGACAAGAATTCTGCTCTTGGCAAATATCCACAAAACAACCTTCTTATCTTCCTCAAAACTTCTATTTCCCATGATGCCTACAAAAAGCTCGTCAAAGCGGAGGCTGCTGATGTTCTGAACCTGCTACCCATCCTGTCTCATCCAAGTCTTTCAGACTGTGCAGCTTATCTGTTGGGTGGTTTTGTTTCAAAATTGGATTGTAGTCTCGTTAGCGTAACACCCTTCCTTCCAACACTTCCGATGCAAGAGACAGCTCCTGCCCCTGATCGGGACACATCAGCACCCCTGCAGCTCTGCTAACCACAATGACCCTTCATGACCAGACCAATCTAACCAAAACACAGAGTGACTTCACAGCAGTTTAGAGCTTCCTCAAGCAGGGCAGCAGAGGAGGAAGTGCTGATCTCCTCTGCCTGGCGACCAGCAATAGGACACAACGAAATGGAATGAGGTTGTGTCAGCCAAGTTCAGATTAGACATTACGGAAAGGTTCTTTACTGAGCAGCTGATGCGCCACTAGAATAGGCACCCCAGGGAAGTGGTCATGGCACCAAACGTGTCAGAGTTCAGGGAGCATCTGGATCACAATTTAAGTCGTATGATTTAGTTTTAGGTAACCCTACAAGGAGCAGGGAGTTGGACTCAATGATCCTTACGTGTCCCTCCAACTTGAGATATTCTATGATTCTGTAAAAACAGAAGGGACCTGGTCACAAGGGACAACATGCATCTTCTGAGGACAACCCATCAACATCATTACCTTCTCCTGCTTTGAGGGCCCATCACCATCTGATTCAGCAATGGGCAAAGTCCAACAGCATAAATTCGGTGTGGAAATACTGGCTATGAAGGATAAGGGCTTTTTTTCTTTTACAGTAAAATCCAATTGTACTCTCACACATTTAACTAGCATGAAATGAAACATAACTGCTGAATTAGTTAATCAATTAATTCAGTGTTCTTCATATACTTTATTGGCAGCAATTGTATTGATTAAAAGCATACAGAGGCATTAGGAATCAAATTACTAGATCTGTACAACATGGATTAACATGCCCCGTTTTTCACATTAATTCCACCATGCAAGCACTGAGTTAACGTGTATCTGTGTGAACAGTAGATATTCCCTAATAAAAGAGTGAAAGAATAATAGTATTACTTCCTGAAAAACTGAACAAAATGCAATTAGCATTGGAAAAGAGTAAATATTTCATATTTGTAAATTTGCTTCCTCCCTCCTCCTAACTTCCTGCAGAGCTTGCAGATGCCTAACTTGATACCAGTTAAACCAGGCCTATTTCACATTTGTTCTTATTGCTTTGAATTTCAGCTCATCTTCCTTGATAACTTGTGAGACAGACGTTTCTAAACACACTGAGTTGCTTCTGTTGCTAAATAAATATTTATTGCAACTTGGTTCCACAAATGCACACAGAACACTGCAATAATTAACCCAAGACTGACACAGGAAGGTGAAATTACTCTACCTGACATTCCCCCTAGCAAACCACATCTCTTTACAACCCAATTCACCACAGTATGCTTCTGAAAGAGATGACCTCTTTTTACCTCTCTCAGTATGTAGCCCAAGCTGTGTAAATTCTGTGATGTCTGGCTTTTAGGGATATCACAGAACCTGCCCTTGAGAAATGGAAAGGGACCTATTGATGTATTTTGTATCCTCCTTTCTCCTGCTTCTCCTTAATGCTAGTGTTAATTTTCACATAATTGCTAAAAAAATTGCTTCATCCAGCTGAAATTCTATCCCTGCTATGTCTCATCCACTCACCTCCTTTCTAAACATAATCTCAAAGTATTCTTTGGCATAACTGACACCTTAGTGTCTTTTTGTGGGCTGTATAAAGGCTACGGACTCTCCCACCATGCTAAGCAAATCACAGTGTGAAAATGTTTGTTGTTCCAGGTAAGTTTAATTACTGTAATACAAACTAGCTTGCCTGGAACGTACATAGAGCATTCCTAGGTAACTTCTGTTTAAAAACCCCATAATTTCTGCAATAATGTAGGAATCTTCAGCTTCTTCTCCGTGACAGTTTGCCTAGGAGACTGTATTGCAGACAGAAAGAGGCATCAGAGGACAGAAAGGTGCATTGAAGTCCAATATTATTGCAGATTGCCCTGCGTCTGCACCCACAAGGTCACACAGCACTTTCCAAGCAGCAATCCAGGTTTTCTACCCCAGAAAAGCCAGACAAAACACAAAAGACAGTGTTTCAAGAACACTGACTGTAACACCGATCAAACCAAATACACCAGGCAGCACTTAGGAGCTCTGGCAAGGCATCCTCCTGGTTTTCTTCTCCCTACTCCTTCCCCCAGTTTGGACCAGGCAGACAAGAGAGCCATTTTTTCACACAGGTCCAGGACTGCTGTGGAGTAGTAGCCAGATATTTACAGCACAAGGAATGCCAGAAACCTTACTGCTGCAATTTTGTTGACATAGGGTTTTCCAACATTCCCCTGGAATCTGCAGCAGCTTCCACTGACAGCTGAGTGTGAACTGAACTGATGGAAACAAAAGGCAGAGGGGGGGGTGCTTAGGCTCCTTTATCTTGTGGATCCCTATAGCTTTGACAGTCAAGACGAGGTACCTGGTCCAGCCAGTGACAACAGGTTTTTCTTGGTTTTATTTCCCTGACTCATTTGGAATTGCTGCCAGAACCCAGCAGCCTGCAGGCCGCTAGCTGAAAATCCCTGATCTAGACTGGCTCTGAACACTCGGGAGGAGGGAGGGAGAGGAAACAAGTATTTGCCTGGATCCGTATGTGTATTACAGGAATAACAGGAATACATCACACAAATCTATATTTAAACACAGGAGTCTGAAATCACAGATTCATCTGTGATTTAGCAGTGAATTGCAACAGAGCTGCAAGCTGGTCGGACAAAACGATGCCCTGCCTGTTGTCCCTCGGCCTTCCCCGCAGCTGACGTGGGCTGGCAGAAATGCTAGGTTTGGGGCAGGAGAGAGTCTCAGTCCATAGCTGGCAGATCTGTCAGCGCTTTGTGCAGGGCTTGGACATTTAAAGCTAGACAGCTGGCAACAGACACAAACAGGTCTGCTGTGGTCTGCCCCCTCCTTGAACCCCCAGACCCAGGCTCTGCTCTGTTGCTTGCTCTGGCCTTGCCCAGGAAGATGATTTTCATCCAAAAGAACAGAAAATTAAGTTCAGGAAAAAAAAGGTTTATGTATTTCTGACAGTTCTACTCCCTTATCACCAGACAAGCAGGAGTGTCAGCAGGGTGGAGGAGAGGGCACGTGCAGTCGGATGTAAATGGAAGGAACACTGGGGCAAGACAAGTGCTCGATAGCCCTGGCGCAGGTCACTGGAAGGTGTTTGAGGAAGAGCAGCCACCACAGTTCTCCCTGGGCCCAAACGTGTCTTGCTCTGGGAGGTGATGCTCCCACCACCTTCCTATGGCACAGTAACCCTCTCCTACCTCTGCTCCTGTTGGCACTACTGGCCCTCGTGTGGCTCTAATGTAGGCTGGCTCAGAAAATGGCCTCAGGCAAAAGGCAACCACCCGAGCCATTGTGCAAAAGGCTACAGGGAGGAGCGGCATCACAGAAGATGTTCCTTTAGCCCCCTCGGATTCACACATTTGAAGTCAGCTGCTTTAAGGAGTGAGTATGGACAAAGCAGTACCGCGAGGTTTACAAAGACTTGACCATAATTTCCCCCGTTAAGTTACTGCCTCTTTCTCCATCCAGTCCATATTTTAGGTTATTATAAAAATTGTTCATATCATTTCATTTCCTAAGATGAAAACAGGTGTGGCTGTGTAACCCTAATTAGAAGCAGTGTAATAACTGGTACTGGAAGTAAGATTTGGGGGTGGGGGTGGGTTAATTTTGATTTTGGAACCTAAATTATGTATTCTTTCCATTTCACAGTATCACAGTATCGTAAGGTTGGAAAAGACCTTTGAGATCATCGAGTCCAACCTATGACCCAACACCTACACCTACTCCTACTTGTCAACTACACCATGGCACTAAGTGCCTCATCCAACTCAGCTACATGTATTTGTATTTTCTCACTAACTGCTATCTTTAATTTTCAGACAGCTGCATCACTGATGATAAAGCGCACAAAGATCAAACACATTCACAATCTTACACCAAGCTTTCTTCCAGAAGGAAATTTACAAAAAGAATAAATAATGAAAAGTCATAAATCATAAATCTTTAAATACCTGAAGAGCACTTGCTCCTTAACCATCACTGGAGATAATAGTCCAATTACATTTTTGGCTCTGCTGTAGATATCTGACATTTTTGCCTCAGCAAGCCTAACCTGGAATGGCTCTAAATGAGCACCACAAACTGAACACTGGTTTTGCTGGTGGTGCTCTTTGCACAGAGCCAGCACAAAATGCTCCTGCTTCTTGACTAGGTAACACAAAAAGAAGAACAAAACCACTGGACAGCTTCTCTCCACTATTTATTAACCTCTCAAATTTTTGTCATCTGTACACTGACGAAGAAGATGCTGCTAAATGATCAGATCAGACACATTGATTACTTCTTACTGACTCAGAACTATAATTGACTTTGTGGAATATCAATTTCCAGCATGCATTGTAGGACAGGCAGTCAAAATGCTCTGCGAGAGATGATGTGAGTGACTAGAAGGAATACGATTTTAAGATCCTTGATCCAATTTTTCTGCCAAACTTGAGAAAATAATTACAAGATTAAAAAAAAATTCATTTTGCTGTTTCAAATCTAAGTGCCAAATGTGTTACTTGTATACGCTTGACTTGTCTGAAGATGTGAACCTTGAAAAGGACTATCTTTTTTCCTCAGTATAATTACCCACTCTTCCTGCCTTTCAACTGCAAGAGATAAATGGAGCATATGTGCATGTTTTTTATGGGTTGGGACAGAATCACACAGAAGACATAGCCAAGGAGCAAGAGTCATCAAATGTGACTCCACAGTACGTATTACCAGGCTGCCCTTGCCAGCACTAGCAGGTAAGGCAAAACGCTGTTTCCCCAGACCACTGGAACTAAGAGTGATGTCCCTGTTGAAAGAAGGTACCACAGCTACTTAATTTGAGTATTTTACAAATTCTAGCATTTTCTAGAAATGTCTGTTATTTTTCCATTATTTATTTTATTTCTCTAAACTACGATAGCAACACTCATTCAGGTAGGCAAGAGGAGTCAGAAAGGGAAAACGTCTTTTCAGCCAAATTTTCTTCCCCGTGCTACCCCAAGCACCTCTGTAACCCTTCTGTGGGGAGAAAGTTACTCAGGGAGGAGGTGAGTACTTGCTTACTCTGCTAATTTGAAGGAGGCCAACAATGTAAGTTAGATCCCACCATCCTCAAATTACAAGATTAACACAGGATAACTTGGTTTTCATTTGTCTATTGATTTCTGTATTTCTTCCTCCCACTGCCAGTATGTCTTAGGATTATCACACCAAGAACTGATCACGATAAGCTCCTGTAAGGAAACTCATTTGAAATGTATGAACACCTGTGACTCCTATGCCTTACAATGTTCTGAGTAAGCCAGCATCTTTCAGTCTGACAGTCATTCCATCCTTTTTGTGACTGCAAGCTCTTTGTAGCAGAGGCTCGGCTCCCTCCTTTGCATCACAGCACCCAGCACAAACACGAACTGCAAGGATACACTTAAATTGCACTAAAGGCTGACAAAAGCTTTAAAAAAGCAAGAGAAGTGCAGAGCACCAAAATAACAATAACCGCGTGAGAGGACTCTCGGACAAATACTGTGGAGATCACACGTATTAATACTCAAAAGTCATGGAACTAAAAACTCAGCTAGCTTAGCTCTAACATCGATTTGAGATTATGGATTGTTCTGCTGGTTACAGAGGAGCCGTCCTCTACCTCCCACACTTCATCTTTCCACTCCTCGCTCATGATAAAATCCACACTACCCCAATTTGGAGCTTGTGGGTCATTTCACAACATCTCAAAGTCACTGGAGCACGTAAAGAAGGATAGAGATGCGGACACACTTTTCCAAGCTCAGTTTTAAGGATAGTGGCTGCTTCTGGAATGTTTTGCAGCTCTGACAGGAAAGCAGGGCTCTGTCTTCCTTAGGGACACGGTTTAGTGGGGAGACAGGTACGGTTGGACTCGATCTCAGAGATCTCTTCCAATCTTAGGATTCTATGACTCTATGATTCAGGTGGGACCATTCGACCGTGCAGTGCCATTCCACATTATTCACTATTTTCCCCATTATTCACCTTTTTCCAACATAAATGTGGCAATCTGTCTATATTTTAAAACTGAAATACACTACATATATTTAATCCTCTGTAGATATTACTCCTAGAAAAAGAGGATAAAATTTAAAATAAGAATATATCTTTAGCATCTGAAAGGTGCAAAATTCTGGCCTTTTCTGTAAGAAGTTGAATTCATCTACCAAGAAAAGGTTGGCCTCCACCTGTTACCAATCTCACTATCATTGCAGGCAGCTCTATTTATCCTTCCAGCTGTTCTTTTCATGCCAATGAAAGTTCTGTATTGTAGAAAGCACATGCTTTTTCTTCCAAATTCACATAAGCGTTTTGAAGACCAGACTTCTTTGAACTGGATCAAGCAGACATTGAAGAGAAATTAAGTTATTTTGACACATATGCTGGTAAATACAACAACCCAGCCCAAGGATTCTGTGGGTTTTCTCCACAGTGCTACTCATTCGTGTATAGTAACAGACCTAATGAGAATCACTAATTGCATCTGCAGGTTTCACACTGGGACCAGTCTGGCTAGTTGTGTACTGGTTAAATTGGAACTCAATTACACGATGAGAGACAGCACAAGAAACTGTTTCCAACAGAACCTGCCATGAGGGTCTCCAGAATTCAGGGTACACAGGGGTTGAAGATATTTCAGAGATTATCAGGTAGCTGAACTGAGTAGTAGAAGATGGGGTGGTGCAAGCTTTTCTTTGAGGCATAGCTATTCTCGGCGACACCTGGAAAGGAAGCCCACAGCTGGGCATCGTCTCCATACAGCTGGAACCAGAGATCGTACGCACCAAAACCTTCCCTGCTGACTCTGCAACAATTTAGTTTATGCAAAGCCTACTTATGTAATGCTGCAGACCCACTAACAATTTTGTTTACATTAGAGAGCTCTGATGACATATAAAGACCTTCATATTTTTTATTATGATATTCATTACTAACATATGAAAAATGTATTTTTCACAGACTCCTACTCATCTCACACTCCTGTCTTTGTTATCTCTCCTGCCATATGCTGTCACTACGTGACACTGCCAGGGTCTGTATGCACAGCCTTTGCTCTAGCCAAATTGTTACAGGCTGGGATAACGACTGAGCCCTGTCCACTTCCACTTACAGCAAAATCAAGAACTTCTACAGACCTCTAAGCAAATTACTTTCATATATGGGAATTTGGTGCCAAAATATCAGAGCAGCCCCTAAAAGTAATTGGTACAGTTAGGACTGCATGAACACGTTATTTAGAAATATTTGCACATAATGCTTTTATGAAACCACTTTAAAAACAGAAAATAAAAGGAAATTACTTTTTTAACCCTATGCTAACATTATATAGAGAAATGATCCTGGCACAGAGCCCGAGAGAAGAATTAATGCACGCATATCACTGGGCAGTTTTCTAAGGCATCCACATAGAAAATCAGTTCTGTTATAACACAGTTTCCATGCGAATATCGGAGAGGTTACCACTTCCAAACAAGCACCTTGTCATTGCATCTATAATCCTGCCGGAACACTGCCTGCTCTTCTGCGCTTTCTCGTTTTATTCTTTCTTGTAGGCTTACAATTCCATGAGCACGTGAAACATTTCCCTTAGCATTCTGCTAATGCTCTCTCAAATTCCACATTTGACAATCTACTGAATATATTAAAACATAAGCTTTCTTCTTGGTCATCTGGGAAAAGTAAATTGAAATAGAGGGAAATCAGAACTAAAATTATTGTGTTTATTGTTGGAGTAGCTAATATGGTGAATACACGATTACTGGTATCTCGTGTGGGCTCTTCAAGGCTGCATCTAGTGAACTGCAACGTCATCTTTACAAACAGTATACTTTCAGCTGCCCAGAGCTATATTTAAGTGCTTGAAAACTGAAATAAGTGAATATGCATTTGCCTGGCAATGTTGAAAATTGCAGTATTTTGGTCTTTCTCTGGCAACTGAAAGATCTTTACAATGCAATTTTATTAAATGCATTTAGAGTTGATAAAAAGCAAATTATGTTTTCACAATCACTCCGAATATTTAAATGCATAAAAAACTGCACAGCACCTAAAAATTGAAAATTCAGTAAAGAAAAGGCATCTACGTTTTATCACATCAAATTAACCAGGAAGAAGATGGATGAAAAGGTGACTTTCAGAGGAGTATTTCAGCGTATCCTACAGGAAATTTGCAACACAAAATACGTTTAAGTAAATAAGTCTAGAGGATTTGGAGTTATTACATTAAAAACATGTAACAGGGGGACATTTCAGCCTGTAAACATCACAAACTCGATCTGTGTGCGTTTAGAGTATTACTTCGTGCACTAGGGGGAGCTCCTGCAACTCTTTAACACAATAGAAACCTAAAGACAATACAGGGAGTATAATGGAAATAAAATATGAGAGAGATTTCAGGAAGAGACATTTTTCACTCAATAGCAAGACTGACTGCCTGAATTTGCACAACTTAATCTCCATGTATATTCTGTGTTCAATATGGTTTTCTCAGCACAAAGAAGATGAAGCAGCGCCTTCCCCTTTTCAGGATGTACTTTTTCAATGAAAAGGCACAAATTTATGTAGTCATAAAGATTAAGTCGTACAAAAAGAAAGCTAGCATGGTTTTTGAGGTGAAACGTTGTTTTAATTGAGTGTGCCACAGGAAAAATGTATGTGAGCAGGTAATCAAAGTCTGCACAATAATAAACACTAAGAATTGAAGTCCATACCATGACAAACATGGATAAGAAGACTTCATTAGCACTACTCAATCAGTTTCCATTCTTGGATTTCTCTGCTTTTGAGCATTTCATTTTTCAGACTTCCTTTCAAGCAGAATTTTTTATGCGTAGTTCCTTGAGGATGTGAGTGCTCTTTTAGCAAACTGCAATACGTAGATTCCATTACGAAAAACAATACAGAACTTCAGCTCGGGTTAGGACTGTTTAACTATAAATTCCCTGAATAGACAGAATAATTGTTACTAATCACAGATTTCTATTCTTTCTGCAGGTCATTGCTATGCTCTCTACGGCACAGCATCCACAGTTTGCAGAGGAGTTTAAGACATTTATTGATTGTAGAGAAAAGCATTCAGCACAACGCCCCGCATTCATGCTCTCGATGGGTCTGTCCTCTGTTCCTACCCATACTCATTCCCGTGCCTCCTCTACAACACATTCTGCAAATCCCTCTTCTTTAAAACAATCACATATCTCGTGTCTCCGGAGAAGAATGGGCTATTTCTTCACTAACTTCCTACTTGGGTACCAGTAGAGAGTGTAAAAGCACAAAGGGGAGACCTGCAGTTTTCAGTTAGTGTCTGGCTTTATAATAATCAAACTGTTGCTCTAGCAACTGGAACGAGTGATGATCAGAAAACCCACGCCGTTAAGCGTTGATGCAGGAATGCCCAGGCGGCCCGGGACCAAAGAGGAACAACGTGGGAATTCCACACACACAACACACACAGTCTACGTGCGCAAGCTCACATGCTGCAATGAGCCTCTAGTCAGATTTCTCAAGGCTTACCTATAAGGTTTATTTTGTAGGGGGTTGCAAATGGCACTACTGATGCCAGAACAAGTCCCAGATGCTGAGCTCCCAATCCAAAGGACAGGTTTGCTAATGTAGCAATCAGAAAAGTTATTTAATATGTGCTACGCATTTTCCCCCAGTCTCACTGTCAGAGGTTGGAGTCATTTCAATTTAGAAACCAGCCAGAAGCACACTCTCAGCGCGGCAAATTCAGCGTAAACAGTGAAAAAGTGGCCAGATTGTAAGAACAGGATCTTGTAGTGAGAAGCACCACGCAACCCCGCCGCCAGCTCTGCTGGTAATGTATGGAAAAGAACCACTACCTATTCTGTCTGCATGCTGGAACCCGACCCCCCCTGCCTTCTAAGTACTCTTCTGTATCTTTTCCAAAAATGTACTTGAAATTACTATTGATTTTGTCATTTTGGCTATAGGGTTATATTCACCCCACAGATTCAGCTATATCCAGCTCTACCCCATGAGAATTTTTGAAAACCAGAGCTAGAGAGACCGGTGAACAGATATTAGACTGACTAGTTAAAAAGACTGAAGCTGTGTTATTTTCCCTTATGTAAGACAGCTTTAAACTGACTTTGTTTCCATTGCCTAAAATATAACTGAGGACAGTAGCATACTCTGTCTCAGTATTATACGCTCAATTTAACAACTACATTGCATTAAATGATGTGCAATAATGTAACCCTAAATGCAAATGAATATGTGTTTGGTAAAAGCAAATCTCTTTGCTGCCTTCTCCAAATAAAATTGGTTTTTTTGATTTTGATGAACTAGGAAAACCAAACATCTCCATATGGTGAGAAAATTTCAAGGCACATATTAAAAGAAAAATCTTACATTAGTCATCAAAAACTAATAGATGTGACAGGAGAAAAAAATTAAGCTATGAAGATGAAACTCAAATAATTAGCAAATATGGAAAATCATCTATTATAGTGCTTGTAACAGACTCAGCACAGGCTAAAAGAGTGGAATATATTAAATTTCATTTGAAGGAAATTATTTATAGTTATAAACTTCCCTGGAAAATTAGAACACACACCCCACTGAAATAAATGCATCACTATGATCAGAACTACTGAAGATGTTATCTCCTTCTGTCTAAGAGTCTTATGTTTTCCTACCATATGAAAGATTTTGCAGAACTTTCTCTGAATCTCAGAAAGTTCCTCACTCAGTCTTTTTCTGGACATAAAGAGTACCTTGCTGGCCTCTCCAATCTGTATATGCTGCCAGTCCCAAGGTCATCATTCCAGCAATCTAATGACATAAAAGAGTCTAAAGGTGTCCCGCAAACACTTCCCTTTCCATGGATGAAAGCCCCTCCCTGATGCCACAGCCATCTTGAGAGTCTTATATAAAATAAAATATATAACAGCTACAAACACAGGACTGTTTATGGCACCCTGTTATTTAGTATTTTGAATAGCTGGCAACAATTCTGGCAATTTGGGCCCAAAATTCCATACTCTCCCTGATCATTTAGAACTGACTGCAGGGCGTGAAGATCGACACGTTGTGTCATCACTGTAACAGCTGTACAGTTTAAAATTGAGGGAATGAAGCTTGCTTGCAGTAAACAAAATATTTGTGTATTTCTCTCTGCTGCGCTTACCTTTCACTTAACATAATTAAAGAGAAGGATGCCCATACGGCAAAAATCACAGAACTGGGATTCAACAACATTCCTATGCTGTGCGAGTTCTGCCACATTGGTCAGGGGATTGTCTGAGCTCCTCCAGAATGACACAGGGTGACAAGCATCTGTCACATATTTACTCTCACAGCTTCTCTCCACAGAAATGTGGTCAGCGTGGGAGGGAAGAAGGATGGCTGGTTTATAAATGTGTGTCTTGGAAAGGAAGTTAATACAGTCTGCAAAGGACCTTATTCCTGTAAAAGTCATTGAACAGTCTGAGCCTGCTCCAGCCAAGTTCTGTCTTCTCCCAGGTGAGCGCTGCTTTGTGCAGGAAGAGTCCTGTTGTGCTAGAAAATCCCAGCTATTGGCAGCAGTGTTAATCACTAACCATCGCTCAGCTTCTAAAATACTTTGTGCTTGACAGCGTACCCTGGGCATCACTGCCCATTACAGGTGGGATATCACCTTCTAGGAAAGATGGATGGATTTACCTTGTTACCTCTATCTGCTCCAGAAAATAAACCAAAACCTTTTAGTTTGGATTCTACAGCCAGTGCTTTCATTGAGAGGTCAAGCAAGACCCCTGATCTGGCTTAACTCCACAGGTAGCACCGAAATGCCGACATCTTGGAGAAGTACCGAGACTTAACTCGTAACTGGTCACTAAATGCTTAGAGAATGAAAGGTGCCAAGAATTATCACTCACTGCAAGGAAAAATGTTTATTTTCATACAGAATAAGGCTGTGTCAAGAAATGGTATGGTATTAGTGAATAAGACTCCAGAAAAAGGAACTGCATGCCCTTACACGCATACATTTAATAAAGGCTGAATGTGACAATTAAGAAAGGTCAGCACCCTTGAGGAAGCAGGACAGACAGACAGGGAGAGGTGGAAGTAGTTATTTTCACATTAAGGAAACATGCCAAAATATTCATTGTCTTTATCTGCTATCACGAGATGGTCTTTTTGTGTAACAAAAATAAACTTTAACCTTTTAAAGACATGACACAAATGCATCCAGTTAAACACCTATGTCCAGAAAGAAGGCACCCAAGCATCTGTTTATTGCTGCAACTTTTCTAATCCTGCCATAAAAAAACTCCATAAGTTTTTAATGTTTACAGCAATGCCTGATATTATTCCTTCCCACTATTATAATTACTTTAAACCCAGCATAGAAATATTCATGAGTTCTTTCATGTGGGTCCTGATTTGGTGAGACTGAAGGCACAGAACTGTCTTACAAAGGGGAACTGAGATGTAAAGCTGCTCTCTGAACACAGGAGAAAATTCATTCAGAGCAAAGGTCCAGAACAATGCATGTGCATCAGCTAGGACTCAGTTAAGCCTTAAAACAGGATTTAATTATGAATTTTATGATCCACTGGCTATGCACTGGTCTCACCGCAGTGCTGCTTTTCTTCTCCACCCTCAGTACCTTTCTGACAAAGATAGGACAACCAGATTGCAACACAAACTTGGCAGCATTAGACTTTCTAATAATGCTGATCCTGAACAATTTGCTTTCTCCATATACATGATAAAATGCTTAAAGCATTCTTAGAATGTATACACTGTATTCATATGCATCGACCACATCCTTTACATTTGCACCTGTTTCTTTTCAATTAAATTACGTACTTTAGCATTTTTCATCACTACCACCCACCTCTCCCCCCATCAAAAAAAAAAAAAAAGAAAGGCAAAAGTAGGTGGGATTTACCTTATTACAATTTTTAGAAACTTGGCAGAGAGCACTGCTCGACATACTGTCCTTATCTGGCATTCCTAAAAAAAGAATACAGAAAATATATACAGACTGTGCATTCTTTAAGTAACAGCAGAGATATTTATCAACAGAACAGGGAACTGGAGGGTTCAATAATTTGATAACTTACAACATCAATCTATGATTTTTTAAGAGCAAAACAGATTCATTCAGATTGAAGTTTTCTCTCACAAAAAAGACAAAAAGCTAACTTGTGTAACTACAGTAAACAGCTTATTAAACAAAGTGCTTTCTCACAATATTTGAAGTATGTACACAGGAATTATTCATATTTTTTCATTTAATATTATCCATATTTTGCTACCTGGAAGTCAAATGTGACATTGATTTTGCACTGACAGGTATTGCCACGCCATGCTATTGTTTCACAAATAGAACATACTGAACACGTAACATATAGCACAAAATTCACAGGTGCAATTGCTGGCCACCAGATATTGTCCGGGTTGCAATCTTAAATAATCCTCTGGCAACTAAGTAAAAGCACCCTGATTTACAGAAGTGCTGAATTCCAAAAGCTGCCCTTGGATTCATGCGTACAGCACTATCCCACAGCTCGAGAGGCAGACATACCTTGATTTATTTAGCTCTGTAGCTACAGTCAGACAGCAGCACGTTCACTGCAGGCTGTCTGCCCAGCACTGACCCCAGTTCCCGAGCAAGTTGTGCAGCCCACCCTAACTAAAAACCAAGGCAGGTGGTTATATTTATTTTACTGGCAGAACTCATGGCTGTGTTCATGGAATTCACGTAACACCCATAACCAGTTACGTGGTCCATGACATCATATAGGATGCTTTAGTCAACAGGTCTGGCTCAGAATGCAGATCTGTGTACAGCTCTGCGTACACTTTCATCCAGTTGGGAATGCAGTAGGCAAGTTCCAAATGCTTCCCTACTACATGCAGTATTAATACAGTCGTAACACTGAATTGAACTTTAAATTTAAACTCCAAAACCCCAAGCCAGAGGACTTTCACCTTGCCCTTTTTTCTCTTTTCCCAACACCTGGTGTCTATTTTGTCATACTCACTGTCATTGTTGGAGCCAGTTTCCATAACACCATAAGGAGGAGTGAGAAGTCCAGACATATACTGTCGATATTTCTGAAAGACAGCGATGGCATGGTCAGTCAGGTACAGACGTACAAAGCCATTCAGCAGATGCTGTGTTATTTACATTTGTGTGCCTGCTGCCTTGTGCTCCACATGTACACAAGCAACCTAAGACTGTCAGACATGTCTTTACTCTTAATGCTACAAGGCTTGCTTTCTTGACTCAGCACACTGTGTTTATTTTATCAAAAGCTCTGCTAAAACAGTTCACTCCATCTTCCCCAAGGCATGACTTTGAAGATTCTAACAAACCAATCCTGTGCTTAGTTTGCTGGTTTCCCATAGAGGCTGTTTTAAAGCTTGCTCAAAATGACACAAAAAACCCAAGACTCTGCCTGTAGCTTTTTATTTAACAAATTAAGAAAATCAACTAATATCACCTACAAAATAGTTCCCTTCTGAGGTGACAGAGTTGTTCCAAGCAATTCCTCAGATCATTTTCTGAAAGGCTGTTGAGGATCTCTGCAGGTTTTGCATTCGCATCTTCTACTGACAAAAAAGGGGCTCCTTTGAGCATTGACCTGATCTTTGGGGGCAAACAGGGTGGATGTTCAAGCACAGCGATGTCATTATGTTCACAGACAAAGCATTGTGGGCTGGTGCACACCGATATTTCCCAACCAAGGGTAAGAAAACGTCTGCATTTGAACACAGGTCCACGCATACTGAGCGACACAACTGCGCTGAGCCTTGTCTCATCATGACAGGCTAGAACATGGTCTATAACCACCTCTTTGGCTGCTTCCCCTCCCACTGCTGGGTCCCAAGCTGTAGCGTTAGTCTCGGAGTTTTCGAGTCCCATCTCACACATGACTCCGCTGTACTCAAGCTAGAAAGATGCTGTCTTGTAGGGATGGACTAGGTTGTTAACTAAGGATCTGTGAGAATCACGTACCACTACAGTTTTGGAGTCAGATTCAAAACATACAAGACTTAGTGTGAAAACTCTAAACATTTCATTCCAACGCCCTAAGTCTGGTTTTCAGAAACTACAAGTTTATGAAATGCACAAACCCAGCACTTCATGTTATGTGGATACAAAAAGTGTACTATCAGATAAAAGTTTGTGACGATAAAAGTAATGTCCCTTGTACCACTGTAAAGTACGTAATTGTAACTGATGTCAGTAACTGGTATTTTTCTTCAGTGCATGCTGGTGACACAATCAATAAGGTTCAAAGCTCTGTCTGGGGCTTAAAAAATTCATAGAAGCTAAAAAATAACAGGAAAAAAAAAAGAGTCCTTTTATCAAATACAAATAATTCAATAAACAAGTGAAACATTTTTGTTTTCAATCATACTATATTACTGTCATGATTAAGGGTAAACAATTATAATTCTTTCTTGAAACTGTCAGAAAACACGCTGATGAAAACAGGGATGCTGCTGATCAGCGTAAATAAATGGTGGCGTGCGGTTCTTAGGGTGTGCAGTGAGCTGAACGCGAACAACCAACCAGTTGAAATTCATGTAGGTTTCAATGAAGCACACATAATAATAGAGACAGAAAATCTCCTTCATAGGCCAATTTAAGGTAAAAGTTTCATCCTTTGCTCTGTGAAGTTGTTTGCAGGTATCTGCTTTTAAAATGTTGTCTGCTGGATTTTAACATATGCTCGATATTTTCCTTTTAACAGTTCTTTTTCTTGGAAATCAATATGAAAACACCATTGATTCTAGCACTAAACACTTGCATTCTAAATAATAACAAAAGCTTCAAAGATTACATTAATCTTAATAATCCAATCCTATTTTTAGACAAGCTATTACATCCTAAAGCTCAGTAATGTATTATTTAAATCTCACTCATAATCCAGCTGAAAACTCATAGGAGGAAAACTGTGCTATATCTCTGCTCAGTCTCACAAATAAATGCTACTTCACTTGAGGATAGAACTCTCCAATTTTATCTCCTATACTCTGCATTCTGTGCCTGTAACTCAGTGAAAGGAAGGACATGGGAAATAATTATTTTCCCAGTTCAACGAGTAAACCACGCACAGAAAGCAAAGGAAACACTTATTTTCGTTGGCCAAATGAAAGGAATGAAAGCAGGTCATATGGCGTCGAAATAACATTTTATTCAAACAGTAGATAAGCATTTTGTTCTACATTCTACCGAATTTGGCCTTGAAATGTGATTTAGAAATGGAAAATTGAAATTTTTCATTTGGAATATGATAAAATCCAATTTTACAGGGCTTTATGTGTTCTTCCTCACTGTTGGTATTTGTTTCTTTGGGGTTTTTTTGAAGCGTTTTCCCAGAAATGTTTGTAGCATTTCCCCAGAAATACATTATTAGTTCACATTTAATTCACCTTGATAAGGAAGCTGAATTGTAGGAAATAAAAGAGGAAACAATTGCCTTCCCACACCATGTTCGCAGCCATCATACGGTGCGTGGCATTTTCCCTTCTGATTAATTCTCTAATATTTTTCCTGAATATTCTTCTCATGAAATGACAAGTAGAACACATCATATAATTTCCAAAAGATCTGAGGACCTAGCTTTACAAAAATACCTGCAGGCAGAATAAACCAGAATTGCATGCAACACTTTAAAGGAGTTCATATGACACCCAACTCCATTCAGCCCCACCTCACGCTCAGGATGCGAAAGCCCATCAGGAACCAACACGCAGACTGCCAAGGACTTCAGCTCTGTCAGCTTCCACATGAAGGTCCCACCTTGGGATGAGACAAATCTACTCGTGAGTTTGACACACGCAGCCCAGTGCAGTGTTGCACGTGGATGAGATCAGGCAGCATTACCAGAAGACGCAATAATTCAAGACATGCCCTCAGAAAGCTCAGTTTTTCCGACTCCTTTAGGCAACCTCTGCCTAAATGAAACTACCTTCCACTCCTGGGTATCTGGAGGGAATGCTGACAGGACTGCCCACACGGGATCTCCCATGAAGACACCTTGGCAGGGTGCAGGCTGACACAGCAGGCACAACTTATGCCTGAATTCATGTCACCTCATCAGCCAAATGAAATTTCAAGGGACACTTTATTTGTCAAGAAGTCAGGGACACCACTGTTTGCTAGGAAACCAAGGTGTGCAGAGATGTGAGTGACTGCATCAAGATTCACATCACCAGATGGAGGAATCAGTTCCAGGCACGAGATCTCTCAAAGCTGAGATAATGAGGAAAACACAGCACTGACTGTGACACCTATCTCGTTACCATAATGTCCATAACGAAAAGAAAATGCAGGAAGTTATATTGTACTGGTAAAAGGCATTTGAAACCATTCTGAAGATTAACAGCCTAAATATTTACAAAAGGCTTTTCAAAATATATCCCACTGGTGGTATGAACTCTGGAAGGGCTTTCCTTACGAAAGACAGCAACAGCTATCAAATCATCATAAGGTTGTTTATTACCAGAAGTCTTCAAGTTCAGCAAATCCAACGTGACAGCAGGTTTTAAAACTACACTCAGTGACCTATACACTCTGTCTTCAGATTTCCACCAATTTCTAAACACTATCACGCAACAGCCTAAAGATCAGACACTTCCTGCATCCGATCTGACAGCACGAGTAATACACACAGTTTTTCTTCCAGTTACTGCCCGCCTTGTATCCACGCAGCGGTGAAAACGAACACGACCTTTTCAGCCACAGCTGCAGCCTCAAGCACAGAAGAGTGCTGACAAGGAACAGTTGGGGATGGGAGAAAGGGAGGAAAGAGAATCACACACGCGCCTTAGTGGGGAAGTGCTATGGGTGAATTTTCATACCAACAGTTTTTAAGGCCACTCATTGTCAGACGTTTCAGTGTGTTCGTTCACATGCTCCTATTCAGACTTCACTTGCAGTTGGCTGCAGTTTGTCTCAGAGGTTTCCATTGCTACAGTAGATTCTTTTCTACTCCATGAACATAATTCGGTATATTTTTATATGCTAATGTTTAGAACAGAAATTACTATAATTCTGATGCAAGCTATCTCGAAACTGCTTGCAATTTTTTTCTAGCATAAATAAGGTATATAAAATGTCTTTGTAGTCATTTCCTCCTCTCCTGCTGCAAGTACCGAAGAGCTAGGAGTTGTTTAAAGGGAAAGGAGGAGCAAAAAAGAGATCTAAACAATACAAATACAAAGAAAATAGATGACCCTTTGTTGTCCTCCTTGTGCCCTGTGCAGCAAAACCACAGCACTCGAACAGGAAAGTCCCATGGCTGAAGAAGGGAAGACCTGGGTTTACAGCCTTGAACGTAGGTTCCACGCCAGATACTCCCCATGTGCTGCGGTTCTCCAGTCAGCAAAAGCTCTCCGGTGGGCTGTGCAATAAGGACCAGGTAGCCATGGTCTGTAGCACCAGGGAGTTCAGTCAGGCTTAACCTACGCGTGGCCAGACACCAGGAAGTGAACATGTGATATTTGAGGGTTTGTAGCCCACAAGAGGTACTTGCTTGAATACATGATCTCTCTCTTTCTTTTTCACCCTTTCACACAATCCCAAACCACAGTGTCACTTTTGACCAGGTGCGCTACTGCTGCCGCCTGTTCTCACCACCAGCAGACACAGTGACGAGGCAGAGCCTGCATTACTTGCAAACTTGGGTGTAACACAAAACAACTAAAGTTGTAGAAATCCTAGGCGAAACATTAAGGTGCCCTTCGCACACACACTTTTCAAAACCTTCCGTAAGTATTTTATTCACTGTTATTTTGGTGTTTACCCAGGTTCTGCAATCCTCCTGTAGCCGCTGCCACGCCCCTGTAACGGTTTCTGCTAGGGAATATATGCTGTAGCTTGACAACGTGGGCCAGCTTCTCATTTCCTTTTGACAATAAATAATTGATCACTGATGCTCTCAGCAAAACTCTGTTCTTCCTCTAAGTTGGCTGTGCCAGTCGTACCATTTTGGCAACGAAACACCTCTCTTGTGAGCTTTACTCACAAGAGTGCATCACTCCCATGGTGCAATGCTGCTGCTTCTCTTTTCTCCAGAACACCACAGAGAAATGTGAAAGAGATCCTGAAGATCTCTGAACTCTCTTTTCACCCACCAAACTAAGCAGAGATTGCAGTTTCAAAGTCTTTGCCTTTAGATCTGATGCACCAAATCACAGAATAGAATCATAGAATCCTAAGGTTGGAAAAGACCTCTGAGATCACTGAGTCCAACCGTGCCTGCCTCCCTACTAAACCCTGTCCCTAAGGAACTCATCCACCTGTCTTTTAAACCCCTCCAGGGATGGCGACTCCACCACCTCCCTGGGCAGCTGTGCCAATCCCTGACCACCCTTTCAGGGAAGAAATTCTTCCCAATGTCCAGTCTGAACCTCCCCTGGCACAACTTACAATCACTGACCAAAGACTGGTCTTCACTGAACTAACCAACAGGTAAAACCTCAGGTCACCTGCCTGCTATCCGTTAGGTTTTTTACAATAAAAAGTGCCTCATGTTCTTACAGAATTTCATAAAAAAGGCCCTGACAATCACAGTCATAATTGCTTTTTATCCAAATGGTGTTACAAAGCAGAAACCAAACTGCATACTTGCTATTGTCAGGAAGGCCACGGTGCAGCTGGAGCTGAGCTTGGCAAGGGACATAAAGAATAATAATAAGGGCTTCAGCAGGTCTGTCAGCCGAAAAAGGACAGTCAAAGACAGCATACACCCTTCTTGATGAACACAACTGGGAAACTGGTAACAATGCACTAGGAGATGTCTGAGGTTTTCAACAACTTTCTTGCCTCAGTCTTCACTAGCAACCTCTCTTCCCACACTTCCGGAGTGGATGCATTGCAAAAGGGGGAGCAAAGACCCTCCCACCGTAAGAGATCAGGTTCATGATCACTTGAGGAGCTTGAACATACCTATGGGACCTGAAGAGATCCCAGAGCCTTGAAGGAACTGGCTGATGTAGTCGCCAAGCCGCTCTCCATGATATTTGAAAAATCATGGCAGTCGGGGAAGATCCTGGTGACTGGAAAAAGGGTAACATTGCATTCATTTTTAAAAAGGGTTCAAAGGAGGACCCTGGGAACTACCGCCCTGTCAGCCTCGTCTCTGCGCTTGGGAGGATCATGGAACAGATCCTCCTAGAAGTTGTGCTAAGGCACATGGAGGATAGGGAGGTGATCTGAGACAGCCAGCGTGGCTTCAGCACAGACAAGTCCTGCCTGACCAGCCTAGTGGCCTTCTGTGATGGGGTGACCAGATCAATGGTCATGGGAAAAACAACGGATGTGATCTATCTGGACTCGTGTAAAGCCTTTGATACAGTTCCCTACAACATCCTTCTCTCTAAATTGAAGGGGTATGGATTTGATGGGTGGACTGTTTGGTGTTTAAGGAATTGGTTGCATACTCAGATCCAGAAGGTAGTGGTCAACAGCTGGAAGTCCAGATGGAAGTCTGTGACAAGTGGCGTCCCTTAGGGGTCCGTACCGGGACCAGTGCTGTTTAATATCTTTATTGATGGCATGGTGGGATTGAGGGCACCCTCAGCAAGTTTGCAGAAGACACCAAGCTGAGTAGGGCAGCTGACTCACCTGAGGGATGGCATCCAGAGGGACCTGGAAAAGCTTGAGAAGTAGGCCCATGGGAGCCTTGTGAGGCCCAACAAGGCCAAGTGAAAGATCCTGCACCTGGGTTAGGGCAATCCTAGGTACCAATACAGGCTGCAGGGTGAAGGGATTGAGGGCAGCTCTGCGGATCGGGATACTTGGGATACTGGTGGATGAAAAGCTGGACACGAGCCAGCAATGTGTGCTTGTAGCCCAGAAAGCCAGCCATATCCTGGGCAGCATCAAAAGCAGCAGGGCCAGTAGGTTGAGAGAGTTGAATCTGACCCTCTGCTCAGCTATGGTGAGACCCCACCTGGAGTCCTGTGTCCATGAAGTCCTCAGCACACGAAAGATATCAACCTGTTGGAGTGAGTCCAGAGGCGGCCACAAAAATTAATAGAGGGATGGAACACCTCTCCTATGAAGACAGGCTGAGAAAGTTGGTATTATTCAATCTGAAGAAGAGAAGGTTGAGAGAAGACCTTATTGAGGCCTTTCAGTACGTAAAGAGGGCCTACAAGAATGGCAGGGACTGACTTTTTAGCAGGGTCTGTTGCAACAGGACAAAGGGTAATAGGTTTAAACTAAAAGAGAGTAGATTTAGAGTAGATACAAGGAAGACATTTTTTACGTGGGTGGTGAAATAGTGGAACAGGTTGCCTAGAGGGAACAGGTTGCCTAGAGAGGTGGTAAAAGCCTCATCCCTGGAAACACCCTAGGTCAGGCTGGACAGGGCTCTGAGCAACCTGATCTAGGTGAAAACATCCCTGCTCAATACAAGGAGGCTGGGACTAGATGACCTTTAAAGGTCCCCTCCAACCCAAACCATTCTATGGTTCCATTGTCCATTGATTTCAGATACCACCTTCACAATATGTTTATAAATTAGTACGTGTATTTATTCTAAGCAAGCTCGATCAGAAAACTTCCATAAATTTCAGATCAATGTAACTTAATTGAATATCACAAAAAGGACCTGACCCATGGTTGTTTAACACTGGCTATTAAATCACTGCTTGAAGCTGGTGCTTCGCTCTAGAACACCAAGTATTGCACATACTACTAAATATTTGCCTTTGTCACTCACAGAATATATATAATCAGTCACTCACAGCATAGGCAAGAGAACATAAATGAGCTATTTCTAAAGGAAAGGATAAAACCAAATTAGGATAAAATAATGCTACAATAGTGAAAGTGTATCTTTACATATTGTGGAAAAACAAAAAATAAACTATGTGAAGGTCTTAACACAACTTACTGAACAGACTGTTTTGTACACGTCAGTCTATCAAGTCATTAAAAGAGATAGACACAGCCTGAAATAGCAGAAGCGAAGTACCATTTAGTCATAGTTAGATAAAATAAATACAGGAAATGCCTGCACTGAAATTGCTGAATCCTGATCCCAGAATCAGTACAGCAGATAAATCTGCATCTTTTCCATTTGTTTACCTATTTACTGTCTTCTGAATGTTTCTGCATGGCTCTAATGAACTATGCTTCAGATTTTATTTGATCTCATCGGTTTGGAGGCATATATTTTTCTGTCACATTCCCACTTAAATCAATTTATCATGCTTGAAAAGCTCTGTGTGCAGAATTTGCTTGATCACAGAAACCCCTTGAGTTGTAGTTGAAAATAAAAATGCACCCAGCTCACTGAAATCATGCCAAATAGCAGAGTTGGCTACCAGATAGAAACCCGAAGATAAGACTGCACTGCAAAAAATCAAATCCGAGGAAATTAGAGCATGAGCAGTGATTAAACAAATTACACAGCCTATTCAGCTCCATCTAATTTAAATATAGAAATGACATCATGCATCCCTCTGATTCTGTCTCCTAGAGGAATCCAGTCAGGAAATGCAGTTGGGTGGAGACGGGACTTGGTTGGGAGGGGTGGGAAAGGCTGCATATACTTAAAAGAGGACAAAGAAAATATATAAAGAAGAACAAACAGTCCATTTGATTTATGTGGGGTTTTTTACTGCGCTTGTGTAACCGCAGAATAGATAATGTATTTATAGGAAAAACTATAACAATATAACTGCCTTTAACGTGAAGTTCAAATTTTCAGAAGTGGTTGAAAAAAAGCATTATAGAATTCATATTTACCTTTTCACAGCGATAACTGTGTTGGATTTGTTCACTGTAAAATCAGATGATGATGACTGTCAGCAGCAGTGGTTCAAACTCAATACAAGATCAGAAAATCAAGCTGTGCTCTCCTTTCTTCCCCTTTCATTATCACTTGCAGGAGAGGCAGCAAATCACACCTTAGCTGGAATTTTCTGAATGATGTAAGTGGCAGAACAGAACCTCACTCCTCTTCAAACTGTTCTGCAACATCAACAACTGTAAGCTCTATTAGCAAAACCAGCAGATAAATCCCAAAAACAAAGAGCAAAACTACTAAGAAAAAGGTACCATTTGAATATAATCCTTCTTACCACCATAGCCAACCTTTAGACCTACATCGACAGCACTTAGCTTGATCTAAGTGTGGCATCATCTCACGGGTCACGCACAAGGGAAACCTGTTCCAAGAACAATTTTCTGAAGTTCTGGACACAAAATACTTCTTTTACCCTCAGGCAGTCACCCTTCCTATTTTCAGACACTACTGGAATGAGGAGAGAAGCAAAGATGCACCCTTTCGGGTGAGCTCGGTCTGGGTGTGCTATGCCAGAAGTCCGTGTACGAGGAAGATCAGAGCTAGGGAAGATGAGACTCGCAAATAGAGGACAAGGCTGGCTCTGTTCAGCTCCTTGCTGAAGTATGACTGCGCATAATCTGCTCCTTCTAGTGCATGGAAAAGAGTATTCTCACACAGAAAGTCATGGGTAATCAGGACCCCGAAATATATGGGCTCTCAACTCAGGCAGCAGTCAGAGCAATGGCACCACTGGAATTACCCTCATAGGTCCGACTGCTCAAACTTGGGGCCACTTTCATGCACAGTGTTGTATAATAAATGCCGTCTGTGTCACTTCCCCACCAGAGTGCACACCAGTATCTCAGCTGTCTGGTGTTTCAGCGTGCACTTACGCTGTCTCACATCCACATGCACAGTCCAACACCTCACGGACCTCACGTCTGAAGGTCCCTACAAAGGTCTGTGAAGCACAGTCTCTTCTGATAGAATTACACAACAGCATCTTATCTCAAGATATCAAACTGCGTTGGATGGGAATGAATGACTTCCAGCAAACTGAAGTGCAAACAACATTAACAGTGGTGGTTCAGCTGCGCTGTAAAACAGAGTTAGGTAAAATACACTACCAAGCTGCAACGCAACAGCCTGATTTGGATGGAGCAGCTCTCAAGGATTTTCCCTCTGACTGGAGTCAGTGCAAACGACCTCAAACCAAAGACATTTTATTTAGCTGCCAGTCCCTCACCAAGACTAAAAAGGCCCACGCACCAAGTGCTGTTCTGTGATTCCAACCCAAAGTCTCGCTGTGGCTGCTTCTCACGCGATCCTTTCTTAGGCATGAAGTAAAAGTAACATTATTCATTTCACCCCAGCCCTAGAAACATTTTCAAACCTCATCATGAGAGGAGACAGTGCGGAACAAAGGCATGCAGGGATGGGAAAGAAAGAATAAAGTGCCACAGGAAGTGAAACGTTAGAAAAGAAAGAAACATTAACAAGAAATAAGAAGGAAGAGCAATGAATGAAAGGTATGAGGGGAGTGCGACACATCGCCTGAACAGACTCCTTCCATCCACCGAAGAGATGAGGTATCGCAAGGAGTGGAGAGACCTCAGGGAAAAGGGCACATCAAAACAAAAACAGGAGAAAAAAAAAAAGAGACAAGGTGAACTGGCCAATGGATGCCTAATAACGAACTCCCCCCTCTCTCTGGTTGCCAGCAAAGAAGCAGTTATACCTGTTGATGTCTTAGAAAGAGACAAGCAATTTCACAACAGGCAGACTCCAGGCCCTCAGATCCGGCTGTCAGCTGAGACATTCAGCCTTAAAGATGCTGTAGATCGACATGAACAGCACATAACGCATTATCAAGACTCTCAATTTTCCAATCACAAGCTTAATCTCTGTTTGCCACAGTGAAGCATTATTATGTTTGCTGTTTTTTACCTTGTGGCACCAGCACGTCAATTATAAGCAAAATTAGAAGAAGATATTTTAAAAAATGTGAGTTTTAAAGGATTAAAATAGTATTAAGCCAAGTAGAATCCAAACTATTCTGAGATTCTAACAAGTGACCTGTTTAAAGAAATTACAGAATATTATCCCAGATTAATGCAGCTCGGTAAAAATAATCCAAATCCTTTTGGTCACAATTTAAAAATTACTCAAATTGTGTTTTTTTTCCAACTTAGCTGAGCATCAAGCATGCAGCCTCATTTCACTAGGCCAACACTTCATTGTGGATAGGAATTTCGTATTAAAAAGTCTTTGTTTCATATTTATTTCATTTTTTGAACACAAGTTTCTTTCAGAATGCAATATATAACACAAAAAAATGGTCCCCTTGATTTTCATTCCTCATTATCAGCTGTCATTCTCATCATGATCTGTCACGTTATCTATTATAAAGATTAAGATAGCATTTAAGATACCCAGTTGGGCACAGTAATGAAGATGCACCATAAATTTTCGTAAGTGGAAAAAATAAAGAGTTAAGGACCAAAAATGAGAAATGAAACAAGAGTAACATGAAAACAATGGAGACAACTCAAGATAATGAAGGGTAAAGTACTGAACTAAACCGAATTATAACCTTTCCAGAAAAAGGAAGACGTGGGGAAGGAGAAACGTGTAACATCATGTCCGTCTCCTGCTCTGTCCCTGAAATCAGCTTGACTGTGGTCCAGCTTTGCAAGTTCACACACAAAATTGAAGGTCAGAACCTTCCTGCCCAGGAAGGCTTGCAGTGCACCGACAGGCAGGGCGCGAGCGGGCAAGTGGCACAGCACAAAAGAGGCAGAATGGCAAAAACGAGTTAAATACAAGAAGAGGAGGTTTCACCAGGGATTTTTGTTCACATAAAGCAAGTGAGATTATATCAGAGCATGAGGTAAGCGAGAACGAGAAGTTCACTGCTTTGGCAGCCACCATCAGACAGACCTCCAAAGGCTGAAAGGAAAATGCCTTAGAAAATCCTCTTCCCGCCAAAAGAATGACATGGTCACGTTTTTGCACTACAGCAACACCCCCAAAACCGGCACAATTAATAAAGAAACTAAGTCTACACTACCCCAAACAGAGGTTTAACTGGACATAACCAGACACTGGTATTACTACTAAGTTTGCATGGAAGGACTCCATAAATGATGATGGTGAGAGACTGTTAACAATCGGCTCTAAGAAGAAGAGGAGGAGGGTTGCTGAAGACTTGCTAACAGACCATCAAACCTGGCCATACACTCCATCTGGAACAACTGCAGCAGTTCTGTGAGACATCTGGCAAGGGAACTCCACATCCGATGGGCACTGATAAAAGCTGATTTCAGCACTAAGGCTCCTTCAGACCCAATTTGCAAAGCCAGAGCACCCCCAACGTGTCAGCACAAATGCCCAGTACTGACCTCTTGAGGGAGAGTCAGCTTTTGTCAAATTGCCTAAAAGATGCTCTCAGCAAAACATGTGCAGTGCTTAAGTTTGCCATTCTGGAAGACTTGGCTTCTAAAAGGATATTCTAAAACATACACTTGGTTTCAAAGGTTATCTATTTTTCTAGTAAGCTTGCTGGGAACTGAACCAATTTTCTGAACTTTTAAGTTTCTATTCCAGTTGGGCAAACAACCCCTTGCACATGGCTAGAAATAATTTCATTTAGCATCTTGAAATCTCAGCCCCACTAGATGGACAGGTTTAACACAGTCAGGATGTACAACAGATCATTAATTTTGAAAGTAAAACATCTTTCTAGTCCACTGCTATCAATTGTTCACTTCTTAGATACCTTTGTAGTTCCTGCTTCTTCTTTATGGAATCATATTTTATTTGTTTGTTCAAAGGATGACAAAGTGGAATTAAAATAAATATATGAGGCTGTCCCAGGGAGGCCCCACCACCTGCTTCTCATGAATCTTGGCTGTTCCTGTTCCAAACCCATTGGAAACAACTTATTACAAGGGATAATATTTACACAAAGCTAAAAGCAGTTCCAGATAAATACACTGGGTATTTATGTAGAGCAAACTACATCGGTTTTCAGTAGAGCAGGAAAAATAAGAGTGCACAATGTTATTGCACTATGATTTTAAATAATTTCTGTAGATTATCAAATGAAGATGAATGGATTGTTTTAAGATATATTGCATGAGTATATTTCCCCAAACAGGAACAAGCACGAAAGGCCAGACAAGAGAAAAAAAAGAGCTAGTACCTGAATACTTCACAGGGAACCCTTTGTCAACAACAGCACGGATCAAATCTGGCCTCTTAGGAAGGAAAATTGCTATAAATGTCCTAAGGTACCATTTTAATAAAGAAAGGAGCAAAAAAAACCCAAAGAAACCTGATATAAAAGTCAAGATACCAACCCAGTATCTGCCAGCACAGGCCTGCTGACTTGCTCTGCCTCTAGACAGAAACTAGGGGTCTGATGCACCAATGTGTTACTTCGGTTTCATGCCAGCATGACTTTTTTCCAAGGGATGTAAAACTCAAATAATGTTCTTACACCAGGTTAATCAGAGCAACAGATATGTAATTCAAGGAGAGGTTTCCAGAGTGTATACTTACAACAGAAGGAGATGATGGTGGCCAGAAAATCAGTTTCAAGCTACCAGAAGATGAAATGTAAGTGACAAGACTTTGGATTCAATTGACACTTCCTTTGTTGGAGCAGCAGTCCTTGTAGAGAAACTGTCTTTTCTTGAACTTGCACAGAGCTACATAGAATCATCTGGTTGGAAGAGACCTCTGAGATCAAGTCCAACTGTACCTGACCCCTTACTAAACTGTGACCCCAAGAAACTCATCTGCCCGCTTTTAAACCCTTCCAGGGATGGAGACTCCACCACCTCTCGGGGCAGCTGTGCCCATGTCACATCCACAGCCTTTCCCTTGTCCACTAAACGGGTCACCTTGTTGTAGAAGGAGATCAAATTGGTCTGGCAGGACCTGCCTTTGGTGAACCCATGTTGACTGGGCCTGATCACCTGGCTGTCCCATGTGTGCTGTACAATAGCACTCAAGACAATCTGATCCATGACCTTCTCTGGTATCGAGGTCAGACTGACAGGTATGTAGTTCCCCGGATCCTTCTTCCGACCTTTTTGTAAATGGGCGTAACATTTGCCAACCTCCAGTCAGCGGCACTCCCTCAGTCAGCCAGGACTGCTGGGAGATGAGGGAAAGGGGTTTGGTGAGCTCCTCCACCAGCTCCCTCAGTTCCCTCGAGTGGATCCCATCTGGACCCATAGACTTGTGTGTGTCTAATTGGCCACGCAGGTCTCTAACCGAATCCTCTTGAATTGCGGGAGCTTTGTTCTCACTGTCTTCTGGCTCAGGGGGCTGAGTATCCCCAGAACATTCCACCTTACTATTAAAGACCAAGACAAAGAAGGCATTAAATACCTCTGCCTTGTCCTCATCCCTCGTCACTACTGTCCCTCCTGCATCGAGTAGAGGAGGGAGGTCCTCCTTTGTCCTCCTGCTGCCGTTGATACATTTGAAGAAGCATTTTTTATTGTCTTTGACCAAACTGGCCAGTTGAAGTTCTAGTTAGGCTTTGGCCCTCCTGATTTTCTCTCTACATGATCTCACCTCACTCTTGTGGTCCTTCTGGGACACCTGCCCCCTCTTCCAAAGCTCATAAACTTTCCTCTTCTTCCTGAGATCAATACAAAGCTCTCTGCTAAGCCAAGCTGGTTTTCTTCCCCGCCGACTCGTTTTACGGCACACGGGGATGGCTTGTTCTTGTGCCACCAGGATTTCCTTCCTGAGGAGCATCCAGCCCTCTTGTGCTCCTTTGTCATTTAAAACTGTCTCCCAAGGAACTTTATCAATCATTTTAGCTCGATGTCCCATCATCGCCTTGAACAGCACAAAGAACAGTAACACACATGCATATAAATGGCTCTTGAAGTGGCTCTGTCTAGTAGAAAATGCTACAGAGCCAGTCCTAAATCATCTCTCAATTTATCAGTATGTTTTAGAAGCTTCTGAAAGATAAAAGTTGTATCTCCTTAGAACTATAATTCTCAATGTCACATATTAGGTGCTGCTTATTAATGAGAATTAATACTACGTTTGATGTTTTCCTTTATGGTTCTCTTCTCATGTTTTGCAGCAGAATGGTCAAACCTCTGCAGTGACAGCATCCAGAGACCAGTTCTGTGGTGGCCCCTTATCACACAGCCCAGGATTTACTCCCTTCCTGCGCGGGCAGGCAGCAGAGTTCAGTTTGCAGAAACCGCAACAGCCCGAGAGGCAGCAGGAGGCACTTGGTTACTGGGCAGCAAGGTGGTCAAACAGCTGCTCCCTGGTACCTGACAGGAAAACGCCGCAGGCCAAGTAGGAAGAACCTGCGGGCCAGGCGTGATCAGCTGGGCAACAGGGTAAATCGTGAGGGACTCTTTAACTTGAACTCTAGAATCAGCAAGTCCATCACCACCCCTGTGAACACAGCCCAGCAGAATGCTACTGCATTAAGCGCTTCATATTTGTAAAACACTTCAAGATATGTAGATTAAGGATCCCATAAAACTGCTAATCAAAATAATGTTATTCTGACATTGCATTCCTTCAGGAATAGACAGACAAACACTACAGGACGTAACTGGAATGATATCTCTTTAAATGTAGATCATTAGAGCTCTCCTGAGATTCCCACGTGTCAGTAAATGTGTACAAAGAACCACTCACTTGATTATCTTACAATACAAACCCCCATGCATTCATCCACAATGATTATATATTCAGTACATTCCCTTTAATGTCAGTACATCAACTGCATTTCAGATGAAATTTAGCATTCATAGTCACATTCAGGCAAGTTTTGTCTTGCCTTCTCATCTCCCACACTTGATCTGACTCTTTAAACTTGGCATTTCTAGCAGCCTCTCCCAGCTAGGTTTTAAAAGTAGACTCTTCTCTCTGCTCAACAAGCAAGAGAACAGTATATAATTTTCTGGTTTATGTACAACTGGCATTGTAGAAAGAACCATCGCAAATCTTACCAAGACAGAAGAAAAAACAGCTGAAAATCCTCCTCTATGGAAAATGGCTCTGCAGCACTGGCTAGAAAAAATATTCCGTATTATATGAAAGGTTAGCAGATTTCCTGGCAGAATATAGTACAGTATGTGGGACTTGATTGCTGTATAGAAACAGAGCACTGAGAGGGCCTTGCATGAAACATTAAATGATGAAACTCAATCTGCTTCTCTCTGCATTAAATAAAAAATGTCAAGAGAAATCTGGCAGGAGTCTACACTTCCTAATGTTAATATTTTGAGTGATAGCCTACACAGAGCATCTGCAACAAAATAACCTTCCCTATTTAACCGGCTAACAAGCTGAGGGTACAAAATTTCCCAAAGCACCAGAATGACTTAAGCAAGGAGGCTCCATTTATAGCCATGACTTAGGCATTTCAGAGACGAAGCAGCACCGACTTTCAGTGACCACAGCGACAGAATTTGGCATTTTAAGCATTCGCAGACACAGTTACCTACGCTTTGGTCCTCTTGACGATCCCACAACAAGCACACAACAACTTGGGGCTTCTATATGAGGTTATGAACTCTTATCTTTATCAAGCCTCCGACTCCAATAAGAGGATTATTAACTGAGGATAAGCCTCTATTCAAGTACAATCTTAAAAAGGGGAACCACGATGAAGAAGTTCACCTTTGGAATGACAACACAGGACAAGGGGAGGCAACTGCCAGTTGGGACTGTGATCTTACAGCAGCATTAGAAGATTCTAAGGTCGCAGAAGATGAGGCACTTGATGTTTCACTCGGTTGTCCAAGCAGAAAGTAGACTGCCTGAACCAGGGCCCCGTGAAGTAAGTGGAATATTTGTTTCCCTAGCTGGACACTGGCAGACATCCCTTTCTCGGGGACTCTGGAGAACACAGTAACGACAAGAGGGCCTTTATCTTCCAATGACCTTAAATTGCTTGAACTTTCCCAGTTAATAAAGCAATATGCTTTGCAAACCCTTCCATAAAATTTTAGCTTGTCAGTTGACTGTCAACACTCAACTGTCACTGTCACAAGCTTTTTGAAGAAGTAAACTCTTCACAAGGAGCGTGGGAAGGAAGTATCTGAGATACTGTCAGTGCCTAAAGCCAGGACTAGTTCACAGAGCCCGGATAATTCTCAGATTACAGCCCCTGTCTGCAAAGGCGCTGCCTCAGTAGGAATCAAATACCCACAAAAACCTGTCCAACACCCTTGTGGAAATAAGATCCAAAATTAATTTGGAACGTTGCCACGCACTTTCGTAAGGTCAAGACATGATGCAGTTCCTTGTCGGTACTGATATTTATTGAAGTGGAATAAAGTGCTATTCATGAGCTAAAAGCCAACCCAATGTTTTATTCAGAATTAAAATGCTCTTTCCAAAGAGGATGGCTTTTCCGAAGTGGTAAGCACTTGGCCAATTCTGTTTCCTTTAATGTCAGAAGCAACTTTTGAAAACAACAGCCCTAATTTGAACCATTATGCTGGCTGTTCGGGGCAACTCCAGTCGGACAAGCCAACACTATTTCCCCGCGAGATAAATATGGCTAAGGGTAAGCAAGTGACCTGCACAGAAAACAGGAGCTTGAGTGCAAGGGTAACGAGGGACTGCCAAGGCTCTCCCAACTAACTGGAAAACCTATTCCCATTGTGAGAAAGCTAGGAGAAAGCTGGAGAAACTCTGTTATGACAAACTACGTTTCAGAAGCATTCTGTACAGAGGACAGTCAGGACCATCAGGGAAAGACCAGTAAGAATTTTAATTACAATTCCATTACGACTAAAAAACTTGTGTCCAGCAGCATTACAGGGACTACATACTCCTCCCAGGCCTCCATTCTGTCCAAATTCTACACAACATACCTGGAGTCTAAATATTTTGGCTAGGCCAATAGTTTCAGGCACCATATGTGCTTTTTCTAAATACATTTCCACCAAACTACTGCTGTTGTCACACACCATTACAAGTTAAATTACAAAGGTTGATGATACATACAGCTGATATTGAGTTCAATTTGGTAACGTTAAAGAGAATGAGGTATTATTGCATATGTCTCACTACCAGGCCATAGGACTAACTCTAGAAATTTCCAGAAGGAGTAGCCCTCCAAAGATGATGAAAGCCAGCCCGTCGTGTTTGGGGCACTGCAACCCAACAGTAAGGTCAGCCCAGGTCCAAAACCTTTCTGTGACGTTTCAAAAACTTACCTTGCAGATCACTGGACACCTAATTCCTGGCCCTTCAGTATCCTTTCCAGATGTGACAGAGATCACTAATATTAGTAATAACAAAGCTACTGGCTAAAATCAGGGAGTCCTAAGAGAAGAGTTCCTCTGGACTGAGCCAACCGATACTTTTATGTCAGTCAGAAGTCACCACAGTTGCACCTTTTTTTAACCTTGAAATGCTAAATAATAGTTGTAACAAAACATTTTTGGAAATGTGATTTTTGCCTTAACATAGTAAGGCCTACTTCAACAAAGATCTCAAACGCTAAGCTTTCCTTCAGGCACAGCTCTATCTAACGTGCTCTTCAAAGTTCAAGTCAATAATGAATGTAGCTATTCAATACCATCCCCTTGCTACCCTCTCGCATCCTCCTCCCTCCCTCCTGCATTCTGTTCTTCATCAGCATCTAATAACCTCAATTTCCAGCTTTAAAACTGTGTAGCAGACACAGATAACATTGAGTAGCAATGCACGATGTTATTCTGTCTATAAATCTCCTTTTTTTAATTGCTTTTCTGAAGAACCAGCGCAAATGCAGATTACATCCAACTCCTGCACATGTTCCCAGGCAGCCCACGGCCGTTGGCCGTGGTTCCACATTACAAAGCACTCAATGCAAAAATGGCCAATGCCCTGCCAGCAGCTGGCTCCTACTCCTGTGCCAAACATGTCATCAGCTTGGCCAGGTCTGCAAAATTGAGGAGGGGGCCCTACTGTGATCAGGGATCAGTGAACAGATTTGGGTCTTTAAGAAATTGCTGCACAGCCGAGAAAGAATAGTCAGAAAGGGGCAAGGCAAATCCTGAGACATTTGCCTCTCTGCAACATGAGAAAATAGCCACGTTTTTGCTGTCCAAAGTTACACTAAGTTGTTTTTACTTCTTGTATATAACATTCTAGCAGTCTTTCAATGGAAATGAGAACGCACACGTACGTTCATACTGCATGTATTCCATTCATACTGCATTTCAGAGTATCTCACTGAAGTATTTTAATTAACATCAGCCAGAAAAAAGAAGTTACATGAAGGTAATTCAAGATATATATGTATATTCTTTCTCCTCATTAAAAACAATGGCCCATTTTCCATTGAAAGAAAAGTTAAACCAACAGTTGACTCCTGTCCACTTTGAATTTGCATGCAATGTCTTGCCCAGATCAGCCAACCATGTCCGATTCCAGATCACGGAGCATGTAAAAAAAAAAAAAAAAAACAAAACAAAAAACCCTCAGACTGCAGCTGGCACCGCTGCTCTTTGGCCTGTCCACAGGGCAGGGAGAATCCACGTACTAAAGGTTGTGAGGTTGCCCACATATCTCACTTCTACCAAGCTTTTTGCTTTGTGACAGTACTTTGGAAATATCAGTAGCCCTTCAGGCTTTGTTCTTTCAGTTTAAAATACTTTCTGCTGTTCCGTTTCTGTTAAGAAGTCAGCAACCAACTATTGAGAAAAGAAAATTAGTCAAAGACTGACTCAGTAAGAGATACACTCAAAGAGACTGTTTCTGGAGCCCTTTGTGTCTTATCGCAGCTCTCTTAAGCTGTTACACTGAATTACATTACTTACAGAAGTAAAGATAGTAACATCAAACACACACATCAAATGGGACAGTCTCTTCTCTTTACAAAGTGCTATCAAGACTTTTGAACTCAAAATTAAAATTAATTAGATTCAAGCTACGCTTCTTTCCTTGTCCTGACACCCCATTCTGCAGTATTTTCTAGTAGACTGATAGAGAGTTAAGAGTTTTGGTAGTGTATTTAGGTAACTGTACAGTAAATCAAGCCATTATTTCCCCTCTCCATACTGACACTCCTAGAATCTTCTATAGAGCATATAATCACAGCTAAAGATTTGGCTGCCTTTCTGATCCATCACAGTATTAAAATGGGTAGGTACTTGGTCTGCAAGCCCTTTGGAGAGCAGATTTTGCCAGCAGACATGCACTGGAGTTCATAAACAACGCAGCAGGCAAAGAGAAGCACGCAAAAAGAACGGTGCAGCAGCTGCATGGCTCCTATGTAGAGCCACCACGAAGATGACCACAAACCTAACCTCCCAGTTGTGATGGGGGGCTGCCCCAGTCAGGATCTGCAGGGTTTCATCTCATGTCTTAGAGCATGTCATCTTCCTTATTTCCAAAGAGGAAATTTAAACTGAATTTGTGGATGCATTTGGGGATTTTGTCATCTTCAAACTACCTCCAGGAATAAAAGTAGTAATAAATTTACCTAAAAATCAACCAACTCCTTACCCTCCCCTGCATTTCCCCCTGAAGCATTCACTGAATAATTTCCCAATTAAAAACTAGACAGTCCAGAAGTCTGCTAGTCATCATTTACAAAAAGACACAGGGCACCCATTTTAATGCTGCAGTCACATTTTAATCAAACATTCATCCTCAGAGGTCTTTGAAGGGAGGAGATACGCTTCCTTTGACAAGCCCATTCTTAAAATAACTTTTTGCTTTAACAGTTAAAAGGTCAAACGAGAATGCAGCAGGCAAGTCATGGATTAAATGGTACCTTCAACAAATAGGACTCAGCAACATCAAGCGAAAGTCAGAAAGCATAAGCTGAGGGGAGGGGACAGAAACCAGGACATGCATTAACTTCTAAAGTTTGCCATTGTCCAGTTGGTTTTGGATAGCGTGCATGACAGCGCAGGTCATCCACTGGAGCAGGCACCTTCAGACTAGGGGCTGCAAAAGCTCAATGCCTCCTTGCAGCAGAAGTTCCATGAGGAAATGTGACTTGATCTAATTTTGGAATCTGGAAAAAAGACAAATATCAGGAAGGAAGTCTAAAAATATTTGGAAAAAAGTCCTTTCAAAGAAAAAGGAAACTTAAACCAGATAAATTCAAATAGCAATAAGTCAGCACCAAATTGCAGTGACAGTTCTCTTTGGAAACAGCATCTAAGGATTGCTTGTCACTCTCTGGAACAATTTAGACGAGGTGCAGGAAGTCACTACTATCTTTGCATGGGTTTAGCTCAGTGGGTTCCAGTTGTCCCTGTCTATACTGGTATTGCAGCCCTCCACTGCATGTCCAACACACATTAAACTCTGCTGAGTGAGGTGTGCACAGAGCTCCATGCGTTGCACCTTCCTTTTCAGACATTCCTGTCTACAGAACAGCCTTTGAACCACAAGCCTGGAATACTCCAGATCCCATGGATAAGCAAAGCTAACAGACAGGAGATCTGCTAAGAAGAATCATCACAGAGGAAAATACCTTCAGGACTCTGAGCTAAAGACACAACCCCTAATTTCACACAAATACCTACTGCCAGCTAGCACCATCCCTGGTGGGTTTCTGCAGGACTGGTCAGGTCAACACTCAATACTTGATAAAGTCTCTCCCGTACCTTCATGGAAGATCAGGGTCACCTCAGTCAACTCCCCTGATTCACCTGGTAAACACCGTCTCCAAGGGATTAGTTTGCTGAGTCAAATCATCTTTGCACTTGTTCAATTTTTATCAATTCTTGGGTCACAGAGAAATAAAATTAAGACTTTATTAGCTAACTCCCAGTTGCAGAAGAGTAAATCCTCATTATGCACTAAAATGGTCTAATTTACATTACAGCGATTCTCCAGTGGGTAAATGGATGCACATTTGCCTCCACATGACCTCAGAAGGTGAAGTTTCCTCCCTTTCTCACTTTGTTCTCCTCTCTTCCTCCCACTTCTCTTTTTCTCTGACAGCTCTGTGAACAGTGCAGACTTTATTTTAAGCAAGTGCAAAGGGGGAGAATGGGCAGTAAGCAGGGTAAAGAGGATTACCACCTCCTCCTTCCCCCCTCTCTTCTCCCGCACAGCAACAAGCCAAACTCTAACGTAAAGTCAGGGGCAGGAAAAGGAACAACATAAAGAACTTAAAAAACACCCATTCTGAAAACATGGGTTTTCAAAGAAAAGTGCTGAAATGTTAGTATTGGCAAACATAACTCCACGGAAAAGAATTCCAACCAGTCTAAACCAAAAGAACACTGGCTCTTTGCCCTCTCTGTGTATGAGATGGGCACATGGGTCAACAAGACTTCACACATAAGGGGAGGTGGGGCAGGAATCCATACACCAGCCTTCTTCCATACCACCGTCGCCAAACTTTAAGCACAACTTCTCCTAGAAATATATTCTTTAAATACATATATTTTTAGTTTACCAAAAGACAGTCTGTCCTATGCCTTCTCTTTTACTCTAATACGTCCCAACACTCTCTGCTGTGATCAATTTTGAATTCATAAACTAAACAAGGCCCAGCTGAGTAAACAATAAGCACAGACAGCACTGTAGGAAGAGGTTATTTACCCTAAATCAACCCTCAAACAACCTCATACCCTCTTCCTTGGAATCAACGTAGTGCAGAATTTCACATTTCAGCAATACTATCTATTTCTTTATCACAAGAGCTAATTATAGAGAGTTCAGATACTACTGCTTCTTTTTTTAAAGCAGTTTACTATTGTTCCCATACAGTCTAGCAACGTTAACTCACCTACGTTTTCAGCTGAGTAAAGTATCCCACACTTCCCGGCCTGAGCTGCTACGCAGCGTTGCTGTATGGTCTTTCAGGGACTGCACAAGTGAAGCCCATCTGAAGTCACATTTCTGCACTGCCAAAGTTTAGTGCAACCACGGTTTGGTCAGTCTGTCAATGTTCCCCCTGACATGTGCATGTCAGTACTAAATCTCTGCATCTGTAAAACACTGCAGGATCCCTGACAAAGAAGGGCTCTAGGTAAAGGTCAGATTAATAACTTTCTTCTTGAGCAAAATCATTTTAAGATAATTTAAACAGACACTCAAGTCTAACATTCTGGCACTTCTCACAGCTGCTGTCTGCTACCTAAACTCTGTGCTGCTTAGAGTCATGGGTGTTCACATGATCTGCTAAGCTGGGAGCTGGGGGCTGGCTCTTGCTCTTGAACTTTTTCCTTCTGCACTTTAAGATCTGCCCAGCAAAGCTTTTATTGTGTACTTCTGAGTACACGAGCACACATGTAAAGGGCATGTGATGGCAGTTGCTGCTAAATGGTTTATAACTACTCTGTCCTTTATTACCATTTTTGGGGCCATTGAAATAAATTCATTAAAATTTCAGGACCTTTTTCTTTTTTAAAACAAGCAAAAAATTAAAATAAATGCAACTTAAGACTGCACTTTGCTTTACAAGAAACCATATGTTTAATTTTCCTTTTCTCTAGACATAAAAATATGTATGCTAATTATTTTTAGAGAGTATTAATATCAATTTTGCTTTCCCAGGACTCTATACAGGAGCATATCTCATATAGTCTACAATGTTTTCAAGATTTATTCAAAGGCTAAGACAGAAGGGAATGCTAATAACATCATTCCAGTCTTCCTATGAGTAACAAACAAAGCATTAACTCTCTGGAAAGACACAAAGCTGTAAACTGAAACTGTCCAACACTGTAGTGACAAGCATTTAGAAATATAAGCAATCACCGCAAGAATAACATAACCCACCAAAATCCATAGGTCAGTCATCTTTCTATTCCTGTGTTGCAACGGGAACTGTGGCATCAGCACAGGGCATTACAGGGGGATTAATGACTGGATGGAATTAACAGCCCCAGGCTACGCCTGAGGCAATCAACTCCACCCACCTACTCACTAATCCCAGGAGATACTCTGGTTTCCTTTGGAGCATTAACATCCAGCTTTGTCGTAAAACCCTTTCTGGGCAGGATTCTCGTGCTTAGATTATTTGGAGAACTTATATACATCTGTGAGAAAAAATACGGTGAATTAGGAAGAGCATATTGGGGTGAAAAGCAGCATCAGTGCCTTCAAGACTACATTCAATGGGAACAAATGTTATCAGATAACAAAGAATGCACGTGGGCTTGTAGCTGATCATTTGCTCTCCGTGTATTGGAAGCGAGAGCTTAACAGTCTCCTGTTAGTCTTCCAGTGCTCCAGCTCCTTCAGAAAGTCTGTGATTCAACCCTGCTCAACTTCCTGCTTTTGCAACACCGCACACCACTATCCCTGCTACAATCACCGCTGCGTAAATGTCACAGAATCCTTTGGATAGGTGCTAGGCACTTTCAAAATTGGCTGTCACACACATCCAACAAAGATAACAATCACTGTAGGTAGCACTACCATGACATTAGGATGCTACACATCGTGCTTCGGAAAAAACTTTAAAAAAGGCAATACATCAAGTCAATTTAATCCCTGGCACAGTCTCTCCTCTGTTATGCTTTTTATTCCTCACCCAAAAACTCCCTTTGCAGGCATTCACTGTCTGCCTCTTGGCACAGACAGTGAATACATTCCAGACTTTCAACAGTTAAACTTGCATGAAGAACTGAGTACTCTTCTCAGGTGAGTTCACCAAAACTGCAAAAACACCTTCAAATCTGGACCCTGGATATTCTCTTTCCCAGGAAAGGGGAAGGAATAATCCATTGGACTGAGATGCAGTCTGGAATGTTGCATTCACTAAAGCAGCAATTCTTGGCATGACCAGTAACAAATTAAATCAAGAGAGGAAATGGCCGCAAGTTGTGCCAGGGGAGGTTCAGACTGGACATTGGGAAGAATTTCTTCCCTGAAAGGGTGGTCAGGGATTGGCACAGCTGCCCAGGGAGGTGGTGGAGTCGCCATCCCTGGAGGGGTTTAGAAGACGGGTGGATGAGTTCCTTAGGGACAGGGTTTACTAGGGAGACAGGTACGGTTGGACTCGATCTCAGAGGTCTCTTCCAGCCTTATGATTCTGTGATTCTATGAGGTGCCTCTGACTGCTGAGTGCTTTGTACTCCCTGCAAGGTGAGCTCCACAATTATGTTCAAATACTCTCTACCAACATACAGCCTGTCCCTGGAGTAAAGAACTCCGCAGTCAGAAACAGTGTTACCACATTGTGGAAAAAACAGACTGTCTAATCAGTGTTTAAGCTTCCAGCTTGCTTGTTCAGTTATCAACCGCTCTTCATCAAATTCTCAGTCAAAGACGTGCAAGGGCTTTCCCCCTGGAGCCTATGTGGTCTAGATTTAAAGAGGAGAAAGGTTTGATTCTTGTAGCCAAACACTGGAAATTTTCATAATTACATTTTAAATCTTTTTAGCTCCTGAAAAATCTTATCTGTAGCACCAGAACAGGGCACTGGCTGTACCAGTTAATTGTATATGTAGCAATACAGGAAAAGTAGTTACAAATGTAATACAAACATTTGCCACCCTGTGGTTTCAGAATCGTCCACAGATGACTTTCATATTAAAGGCCTGGATGGGTATATCCCCAGTGTAAAACTGAGCTGGTGATTTTATCACTGCTTATCGCGGCCTGGGGAAAGTATGAATTTGTGTGCGTTACCATCTTTCTGTAGCCTTTCACTGCAGACCTGCTGTTGCAGTGATGGTGATGTTATGGGGATGGGTAACTTCCCCTCAAAACCAGCTAAAAGCTGAAATGACAGAGTTTCTGGCAAGAGAACTTCTGGCAGAGGAAGCAAAGTAGGAAATGCAGTTCCTGATATAAAACAGCCCACTCCGTCTCGTCTAAGAGAAGCCTTGCTGCCTGGGTATTACTCAAATCTCTTTGCTGGATGAAAAATTGCTAGGGTTTAAAACATCTCAAGCTTTCTTGTTAGGAGAATTAGCTGCTTTACAGATCATGGTAAATCCTGACTAAAATATGAAAATGACAGTTTTCAAACAGTCCCTTTCCTTCAATGAGGTTAAATTTATAGTGGGACTTGGATTACAGGGTCCTTTTTCGAACAAACTGAAAATATATGTATATATTGTAGAAGCAGTGCTCAAGCACTGAATAAAAATGATGAGGCACCCCTCCCTGAAGGAATTACTCAGTCCCTCAAGAATTTTCTTTGCATTACTGCTCACACCTTTCTTTCTGCCTCCTTCCTTCCTCTCACCACTCATCATCTGTCCAAGGAAAACAATGCCAGGTTTTTCAATGGCCTTGTTATCACAAGAAGTTTTTACGGTAAGTTGGTGGGCTGAGAGATGGGGTTTGGATGGACGTGCGGTGAAAAGTTCAACCTGAGCCTCCACCCCTTCTGCCGGGAAGTTCAGCTGGAGTCAGTGAGGAGATACGAAAACAGAGGCAAGAACATCAATTTTTAAAAAGAGCACTGGCAGCCTCGTCCTGTGACTGGAAACAAGGAAAACACACCTATACTGTTCCCTCAGATCAAACTGGGAAGCTAACTGGGACATGGCCCAAGTGTAGTTCCAAAAGTCACACTGTAGTTCTCCAATGGCCTTAATCTCTGCCGCCGATGCTAAAGGTGAATTTTACATTTTATCATTCACTCTTCCTTTCAGTGACTGCTCCCTCCATCGTTCACTTATTTGTTTAGATTTTCAGCACATAAAAATCCTGGCACTGCCATTATGGGCTCCGAGCCATCTGAGCAATCTTCTTAAAATACACTAACACATCATCCATATGGTTACCCAATATGTAACTATTTACTTTCCAGGATAATAACAAAGAGGTAACAAAAACTGTTAAAAGTAGCACAAAACTTCCCAAGACATCGTCACCCTGATTAGGAGTCTATGATTCTCCCTGAATAGCAGAGTTAGACATCAGTCTGCATGATTCCCTGTTCAAACAAAATTTCATTTTAAGTTTCCCTTAAACAAGACGGAAACATCAGATGAGTGAGTGGTTGTCCTTAGGAGCTGAGATCATTGTTGTGTGTGCCCCAGGAACCTGATGCCATGCAGTTCCCTATGTTCTGGAAGAAACCCACTTCAGAGACAGCATTTAGGAAGGCTGGGAAAAACTATCTGAAAGTTGGAAGGAGAAATACCAAGGAAATTCCTTTCCAGGTACGATCTTCTTCCGTAATAGCTTATAATTCTTAAATGGTTTTCAACGCAGGTTCCAAGATTTGGTTACTGGACCCAACTGAGGTATGAAATAGTTTGTAAGCTGTAATTGGTACTATTTCTTCTATAGTTAACTTACATGTAAAATTCTGCTGCCCCTTTCAGAGATTCACTGTTTTCCGAGAAGAAAATGATAATTAGATGAGAGTTCACTTTGTTGAGACAGTTATCACATGTGTTCTCTTCACAGCATGTGCCATCCTGTCTGAGGGCAAAGTCGTTTATCACAATTTCCTAGGTGTACTTCAGGTGGGAAACGACGCTGTGAAAGTACGTGAGTTGATCTGTGGCTGCTTCATACACTGCAGCTTGCGGGTTAACAGTTTATGCCAGAAGTTGGTTGTGCTACAGAGTATTCCAGACACAATTCAGCGGATGGATTAGTAATTATTGAACTTGTGGAAGGAATCAATGAGCTCTCAGGCCTGCAGCATAAAGCAAGATGCAAGCTTTCCTTGCGTACTTCAAAGATGTAGAGTTCTTGGGTCTCTTGGGGTGGTTGTGAAATGGTGTCTCCTTTCATCAGAAGTGAGGAGAGCCCAGAAAGTAGAAGGAGGAGCAGGAAGAAGGAAAGCCACGTCCTGGCCAGCAGAACCGGGTCAAGATGGGAACACAACGCATTCATTGCAGCAACACAGCACTACACTTTCTCCTTTGGTACCACAGAACTTGAACAGCCTCTCCTTGGGACAATACAGTTTTCTTTTGCAACCAATACAGAGACAGCAGAGATCAGACTTTGAAGTTCAAGTGGAAGTTGTACTGTCTTGTAGACAGAAAACTAGAAGAAATGCTATTTCATCAAAATAGTTTGAACTTCTACAATTATACTCAGTTTTTTTTCCTGGGGACAGCTTTTTGTTTGTGTGAGATGCCACCGCAGGGCTCACACCCCTTTAAGGTTTCAGGCCCTGCCTTGGTAATCTTGGTTAATAGGAGCTTTTCCATCAAACTCAATGGGAGCAGGAACATTTTGTGCATCATTTGCCCGAGTACTGTAGGTAGAAGCAAATTCAATACACTGAAATGGGCATCAATGAGACCCCCACAGCTCTGAAAGTACAGGGGCCAGCGTCCACTAGCACACTCGTAAGTACAATAAACTTTAATTAGCATAAATTTGTTGTCCAAAACTGAAAGTGGCAATGATGATCAGGCTGGAGTCTAGGGAAAGGGCTCACAGGTAACTGAAGAACTCTCAGCATAACAGATAAACTTAGAATTTCACTCTAGAGGATGTGCCTTGTTTTGACTAATGGAAACTGATCCAAGACCACACACAACAACCAAGACCAAATCCATCCTACAGAAGGCACTCAATAGACTTCTGTCTCTTCAACTAAAAAGGAAACTTAAGAAAAAGCAGTAACAACTGCAGTTTTGTCACAGGCAATGCAATTCATTTAGCAGCTAAGTGTGACTGCATTATGAAACCTCACAAACACATGGAAGCAAATGTTGGGTTTAAGATCATAATACGAACAGAAATGTAGACGAGCTGAGCAGGCACAGCATTTCTAGATGTTCAAAACAACTTTAGTAGGAATCTACAGATTGCATCCAGTGACAGGAAAAGGAAAACTACTCACTTGTTTCACTATCTTTGAAAATCAGAATAATCTCCTGCTGTTCCAATGAACACAGACCACAGAAAAAAACGATGCCTTAATTTTAGCAACAGAAGCCCAACTCCATTAAGAGGAGCCAGACTGATTATATCATTGTGCCACATGTGAAAGGAGAATATTTCATAGAACAAAAACACCGGAATGTTTGCTATGGAGTTTACAACTTAATACCACATTGGGTACATTAGAAGAGAAGTAACAAGGTCAAAGAAATCACCATTCTTCTTCGCTTTCTGTTGCTGTACAGCTTTCCTCTCCTTTCTGTTTATTATTTTGTAAGTCAGACCGTTAAAGCTATAGGTTCCCAAAGGGACCGCAGCTTCAGGGGCTGAGTACAACCGAGAGCCCATGTGATCATGTGTATGCTTATTTTGTACAAAAATTAACTCCCTACTTGGTCCATGTTACATCTGCCAGTTGGCCAGGCTGGTTCTTATTCTGCTGGGAAGAATTAATGTCCTTTTTGCCATAAAGCCTTTCCTTCCCCTTTCCCCATTCCCAGCTACCGTTCTTGTAGAGAAGTTGCAACTATTAATAGATAAACATTCAGTTGTGTTTGGTAAAACCCACACAAAACATCTGTGTCTCAAGACTCAAAACTAGCCCACGCTGTGAGTGTTTTAGCTCTGTGGAAGGGACAACAGTCACACAACTATCCCTACAATTGCCACAAAAATAAACGATTTGTAGACTAAACACACACAGGCTGCTTCTGTTTGCGAGTCTCCTGTTATGATATTTGGCCATAGCTACAGCAGTATAAAATAAACGCACAGTCTTCTGTATTTTACACTTATTCTATGAAGTTCCTGTCACTGAAGCATCCTTCACTCCTTTTTCATATTTCATAAATCTGTTTGCTTGAAGCCCTTATCTTACCCTAAAAATAAGTAAATAAATAAAGCATTATTGTTTTTTTGGAGAAGTGCTTTCAAATTTCCCTCACTTTCAGACTGCACAGCAAGACCTATCTTGGGCTTCCCTGCCTCCTTCCCTGTAGCCATGAGAGAAAGCCCGAGATTCCACATAAATAGCTGTTACTATACATTTTTTATCTTTGAACAAAGCATCACTGTAACATCTGAACAGTAGAATTCCACCCTTCCTTTTTATTTTCCCATGCATTATTTAAACATGTTGCTCTGAATGTTACAATTAGGGTATTCCTGGGTAGCTACAATCAACAACATCTTTATAGTTTGATACAGCAGGAAACGTGGGCTATCCAGGATAGTTTCACACATTTGTTTGCTATATGGTACCCTCAATTTAAATGCAATAATCTAATTTAGTAAAAACTAACTGAAATCAGATTGACTGCAAAAACTTTTAAAATTTAATTTTCAGACTAGCAATCAATGCTTATTCAGTTTTCATGTCATCCCTGCCTTCCCCTTTTGCAGATGCTTAAGTGACATTAAATTAAACCATTGCACAAATTTTAAAAATTGTAGGAAAATTACCCTCTGTATTTAATTCGCGAATAAATGCTCTTTAGGAACATTTTCCTTAGCAGAAAGAATAACAAATGTAAAAATTCTTATGCTAGAAGTTATATACACATATATATTTGTGGCATTTCTGTCTTTCAAATAATTTTGAAACCTAAGATGACAGAAATTAAGAATAGAGATCTCATTATCATCTCACTCAAAACCTTACTCAGTTTGAGATATGACTGTTAGGATTAAATATTAAAACATCTTCAAAGAACAAACTACATTGAGACACACAGTAATAAAGCCTATTATTATTCACAGACATAAACAGTATCCAACTATTATCTGCTCAGCATTATACTTCACTCTATTATATTGCCCCTAAATCTATGCAAAGTAAAAATATAATCCTGCAAACAGCAAGAATTACAACAGAAGGAAACAACAAAAAATAAATATTAAACTTACATTGATGTGTTATTATAGGTCCTGCACAGCAAGTAGCCCTAAGGGTACATTTTAGGTTTTTTATCCATGCTCCGTTCTTGTTGCTGATGTGACCACTTAGGCACATGGTCAAGTTGCAATCAGCTTCCCTCTTAGTGATGTATGAGAGCTGTGCTGATTTATCTAGTCCTTCTGCAGCAGATTAGCACTAATGTTTCTGCTTCTGCATCCTACCTTTCTTTAGCGGTGCACTCTGCATTATCATTGGCAATCGGAATTAAAGAGCCAGTCAATGTACTTCAATTATTTTTTCTTTCTGAAACCATTGCAAAGCAGGTAGTCTCACACAAAAAAAACATGTTTTTATCCACTGAGCCTCTTTTTGAGTATCTTTGGCAAGAATAGGAGTCAGAGATACAGAAGACTGGTTCCAATCCGTCTGCTATAGTATTTTTGTGAATTCTTCTGTTAAAGGAATATTCTCCTATACAGATGGCCTTAGGCAAGAGACTGCTCTAAATACACCAACATGTCAGGCAAAAACATGAGATTTGCACTTTGTAACACAAAGGTAGGCAGTGAAATTCTAGTTTATCCTGAAGAAGTGGACAAGGTGAAATTAATGCAAACAGGGCTTATGAAAAAAGCAAGTTAAGTACCTTATATGTTAAAAGTACTTAACTTATAAACTCATTTGGCTAAATATCATTTTGGTACCTTACAGTGCATGTGTTCATTATAAGTTCTCCTTTCTCAGTAGGACTGACACATTTTACACTACAGAATAGTCAAATTCCGCTACTAGAAGCATTACAAAGAACCTGACTGAACCTTGTTGTTACTACTTTGACTTTCCAGTAAACAAGTAGTATTTTAGCAGTAAAGCACAATTGTTAATTCATGATCTTTTCAATTCAAGACACCATGAGACACAGCAGTTTAAATTTTCATTAGGACTTTGAGAAATATTTGGGAAAAAATGGATGTCTTAGACCATCTAGTCTTGAAAATGTGAACATTCTGACAAGTTTGCTCACTGTCAAAATGACTCGCATCACTGCTGTTTCTTGCTGCTACCCTTTCTGATCACAGAAGATAAGTATTCCTCCCTGTCTTTAAGAAACAAAGTGCTACTTAAACACCAGTAATATTTGAATAGCAGAAAAATTTCAGCTACTCATAAAGACCCATCCTGTTTATTATCAGCATTCATTTTAAACAAACATTACATGGAGTGCCTTACCCTGAACAGGAAACCCGGAAAGAAAGAAGGAAATAGAATTAACTCATTACTTCATAATAAATCCTAAAACAAAGAGGGGCTATTTTTGTTCTAATGTGAAAGCCTACTGTGGCAAAACATGGCAACATCCATTTCAAAGTGCTTTCTTGATTTTGCAAATCCTTATTGCTACGCTGGCCACAGGCACAGAGCCACCACCGGGGCAGAACGGAACAAAGACCCAACCACGCTCATTAGCACAGCATTGTTACAAAGGCAGTTTTAGATCCAGGTGCAGGACTGCACATGCTTCTTCAAGCTTCCCCATCTTCCCTCCTCTTTTTGTGAGCCAAAATACTGAAATCTGGTGCAGAAACAGCACTCGAGCTGTTATTGCAGGTACACACAGAAAATTATTCTAAAAAAAGAATTCAACCCCACTTTAAACAGAGCAATTTTTGCCCTCAGACTTCCATTAGTTGTTTGTTTGGGAAACTCATTGCTCTGAGGGTTAAAAATAAACTTCTAATGTACACTCAGGCTGCATGAGTACCCACCTGCTCCTGAGAAACACCGTCCTTTAACAGTTAATTTCCCCCGAACAGTGGGTTTACGTGCTTGTAGACACCGATCACACTCCCTTCCAGCTTTCACATCAACAGAGTAACTAAGACGCGCTCTCTTAGTGCTAGCAGATAAAACAGACACTCCATCTCCCTTACCATGACAGCAGGCACCCACCCCAGTTCATCTCAAACTGGCTGAGCAGGGATCTTCCACTGGACCTGAGGCATAAAAGGAAGGGGTATGGCCAGTGGCAGCAAGGACAGTTGGCACGGGGGCACTACAGGGATGCTGTTTGCCCCTGTAGGGCAGAAATTCATGCAGTTAAAGCTCAATTAGAGTTGAAGCTGGCCAGCACTGTTAAGGATAATAAAAAAGGCTTTCTTAAATATGTTAATAGCAAAAGGTAGGCCAGAAATAACATTGGTCCATTACTTGATGAGCACAGACAGCTCATAAACAGGGGTTTGGACAAAGTAGAGACATTTACTGTTTTTTTGCCTCTGTCTTCAAGCCTGACGATGGGCTCAGGCGCCCCCAGAGCCCTGGGCTAGAAGACCAAGACTGTGCGTATGATAAACTCCTGAACTTGTGCAGAATTTGCTGTTCCGGCTGGATCACTGAAAGTTGGCGTGTCCTGATGGGATTTATGCGAGGGTACTTAAAGAGCTGGCTGATGTCATAGACAGACCTCTCTCCATAGTTTTTCAATGCTCTGGGAATCTGGAGAGGTACCAGCTGACTGGAACCTGGCAAATGTTGTCCCAGTCTTCAAGAAAGGCAGCAGGGATAAGCTCAGTAGCTACAGCCCTGTCAGTCTCACTTCAGTGCCTGGGAAGATTAAGGAGATGATTATTCTATTGAAAAACATCTAAAACACACTTGGTGTGTTCAGCCTGGAATAGAGGAGGGTATGAGAGGGGACCTCATTATGGTTTCCTGCTTCCTCATAAGGGAAGGAAAAGGAGCAGGTGTTGGTTTCTCTCTGGTGACCAATGATAGGACCTGAGGGAATGGCAGGAAGATGTGCCAGGGGAAGTTTTGGTTAGATATTAGGAAAAGGTTCTTCACCCAGAGGGTGGTGGAGCACTGGAACAGCTCCCCAGGGAAGCAGTCATCACACCAGCCTGACAATATTCCAGCAGCATTTGGACAACACCCTCAGTCACCCGGTGTGAATTTTGGGGTTGTCTGCTGCAGGGATAAGAGTTGGACTCAATGATCCTTGTGGATCCCTTCCAACTCGGGTCATTTTTTCTTCTAAACATGGGTGAGGAGAATCACACAGACTATGTCCCACTCAAGGACTTAACACAGTTTATTTTAGTAGACCAAACAATCTGTGGGTTTAATACATGGTTGCAATAAAATCTAAACCGCCTACCATCTCATCTCCATCAGCTAAAAACTACAACAGCTTTATCTGTGATGAAATTCTGACAGATACCGACTGGGATGTGTTGATATACATTTTCTCTGCTACATACATGAGGCCATGAAGTAAGAGAATCAACATCCATCTGCACTGACTCATATGAAGCAAAAATACGAATATAACATTACTGCTGGCCCACTTGCTTAACTCTCAATTATTTAACTGAAACAACATGTTGGTTTGATAAAATAATTCCCAGTTCTCTCAAAGTTGGTTCCATATCTACTGAGCAAAGAGAAGAAAGAATAGCCATCATACCACTGTTTGCCACTAAAAAGCATCATCTGTCCCTCCTAAGCCCCAGTGGTTTGCTTAAATGTTAGACACAAGATATGCAAATTACATACTAATACTTCAAACATGCAAATGGTATTTCTACAGGAAATTATTCAAGGCAATTGAGAGTGTAAAGTCAAACAAATTATCATCTATAATTGAAAACATGCAAGTAACTTATAATTAAACATGACTTCTCTACTGAAAAAAAATACATTAAAACCTTACTAAAAGGGAAGATAGCTAATTGGGGAAAAAAAGGAATGAACAAAATAACGTTTTGTAAAGAAGGTGTTACTCAGGAAAAAAATTATTTGAGAAACAGACTTTTCAATGTACTTCTAATTTATTCTTGATTCCAAGCCTCCTTCAATTTCAAACAAACAAATACATGTAGGTAAAAAAACCACAGGTTCTCAAAAACACAGAGAAGGTATCCAAGTGCTTATTTATGCAAGTATCTGATTTGTTTAAAATAGCAAATGAGACAGGCAGGAAGAATGCTGGAGATTAAATGATCAGTAATATTATTCTTCGGGAGTCATCTAAAACCTAGCAGAAGTACACACACACAAGAAAAAAAAAAATGAAACAATTTTAAGCCACAGTCAGAGTCCCATCACAGAAAGGGCACCAAGCTGATTGTGCCAAGTTCTCAAGGAAGCACAGTAAAGGTCAATCTCTTCAGTTGAGAGTCTGTAAGTGTTGCATATGATACACCTGGATGTTTACAGCTTGTTCAACCATTCAACTACCAACAAAAAGCTTTCAGGAAACAAACATGTAAGATCTAGGACAAATCTCCGCAGCCAACTCCCCACATAGAGTTGTCCCTGCAAATAGTCGGCTGCAAAGAAGTGTCCCGTGGAGAGTTGTCCTGCGCAGAGTAGGCTGCAGAGAGTTGTCCCTTTCCCAGTACCAGACTACCTTGTTACTTCAAATATGGAGAAAGCAAAATGGGAAAATTAAATGCCTTGATCAAAATTGCATCTTAGGCTTTCCATGGGGAAGAACACGGGTATTTACTGGTAGTAAATTTGTGTAATGTAGACCAACTAATCAGTGACAGCCCATTCCTCCAATGGAGCACTGCCACGATGGGGAAGAATTAAGGGCAAGTTTTATTGAGTTCTATGGCTCACAGGGAGCCACTCCATGTCGGGGAAGAATTATTGCAAGTTTTAAAAGGCCAACTCAGAGCTTGCCCTACGTTTTAACCTCAGTCAGCAAATTATCCTAGAGAAAATAAAAATTATGCCAGTAAAACTCTTTTCCAACTGTTCCTTATACCAGTTCTTCATTAGGCTATCTATACCACATACAAGGCCTCTTTTCCCAGCCTGACACCACAATGTTCCCCACAACCCTGCCAGCAAAATTTGAGTAGACACCTCTTTAGTGAACACAAGACCAAATAATCAATAATGTTGAGAAAAAATAAACCAGTATGAACGCTTTAACCCCAGGTATCCAGTTTACATTTCAAGGCTCTCTCTGCAAGCAAAACAGCAGGGAAAACAAGAAACACTCTCTGCAAGAAAAACAGGGGCCTTTCTTTCAAAATAGAAGTTGAGAGGGGATTTTAAATACAGGCATCTCTACAAATCAGGGGACTCTGTGAGCTGCAAACTGCAGAGGCCACAATGTGGGCAACATAAGCAGCAAGGATCAACTGAAACAAAATAGAAGAGACTATATATATGCTGTTCCATGGACTATGGAATTCAGTTGCCAAACAGCACCGTACTGAGAATCATTGGAAAAAGCTGAATAGATAGAAAGTACAAGCCTATATTTTATTCTTCAACATAGCTAACAATCAGTATCATCTTTTTTTTGTTAGAACAACAGCATTACAATGAAGTCGAATTTCTCACTTTTCTCAAAATGGCCTTACATGTCTGCTTGCATTTTAGTGGCAGGGTTGTGACATGTGCTTTTCTACTTCTCACATCAGGTCAAACTACAGGTTGAAGATTAAATAAAGGATGACAGCTATAAACTGTCCTACTGAATGGGAACTTAACATTGTAAGTGTTTTATTTCTTTCTTTCCCTTAAAGAATCTTTGGCATGCTGAATCTATCATTAAATGTATATTTAATAACCAGGAGAGCTAAATGTAACTTTAATACTTTCAAAACCAGCCCAATGAAATAGTTTTCTCAACTGAGAATGGTATATCTGCCCAATGGACAGGTATGGCCTCACAAAAAAACCTTAAACCTCAGAAATCCCACGTGCAAAGGCCATCGTAAGACACATTTCGGATCACACTTGGAAAAAACATTAGAGAAGGTCATAACCCCACTTGGGTGAAGAGAACAGGGAAAAATTGTTTTGGCAAATGTCAGCAGCTACCCTAGGTAAAGAGGTAACATTACATACAGTCAGCGTGGGACAGGCTTTTTATCCAGACATCAATGCCATGAGCTGTTCAGTACATATTGCAACTTTCTCCAGCTGCAACTAAGTTTGGAATAAGTAAATCTTGGCATTCTGAGTACACTGTTTCTTTTCAGCATGAGAATTCTTTTCACAGTTTTGTTTTCAACAAGCCTGGATTCCATCATGAGAGCTCATGATACTTCAGTGTATTTATTTCACTGTCTGCGAGAAATGCTTTTGTAAGTTTCTGGTTCCTAGCACCACCCTCTAGTCTCAATCAGTAAGGCTTGTATAAGGCAGTTTTCACAGAACCACAGAATGGGTTGGGTTGGAAGGACCTTAAAGATGACCCAGTTCCACCCCCCTGCCACGGGCAGGGACACCTCCCACCCGCCCAGGCTGCTCATGGCCCCATCCAACCCGGCCTTGAACACCTCCAGGGAGGGGGCACCCACAGCTCCCCTGGGCACCCTGTGCCAGGGCCTCTTCACCCTCATCCTGAAGAGTTTCTTCCTAATGTCTAATCTTAACCTACTCTCTTTCTGCTTAAAACCATTACCCCCTGTGCTATCCTTGTACTCCTTGATAAAAAAAACCCTCCCCAGCTTTCCTGCAGGCCCCTCTAAGTACTGCAAGGCCACTATAAGGCCTCCTGGGAGCCTTCTCTACAGGCTGAACAACCTCAGCTCTCTCAGCCTGTCCTCATACGGGAGATGCTCCAGCCCTCTGAGCATCTTCGTGGCCTCCTCTAGACTCACTCTAACACATCTACATCCCTCCTGGGCCGAGGACTCCAGAGATGGACACAGCCCTCCAGGTGCCCTGCTTACAGTTTGAAAATTAAACTAGCAATATTAAGAGATTTTCTTTTCTATGGTATCAAAACTTCCCTGTCTGCTTCTACTTATTTTCATCATGCTGAGCAATCTGATTTGGGGGACAGTCACATGGGCACTTCTTATAGCAAATTCTACTTACACAACGCAAGCCATTCAAAAAAACATTCATTTAAAAAGAACACATTCAAATAAAGATAGCATTCATTATTACTTTAACAGCTTTCAAAATAAGAGTTGCTTTTTCCTTCTGTAAAAAGCTGTTAAGCATATTAAATTAATTTTCATTTGTAAATGTGGCAGCAGCATTATAAGATAAAGAAGATATGCATAGGTAGACTGAAATAAGCAGCAAAGTTATGCTTAAAAGAAAAAATCACCAGAAACGTTGGTTGGCAAGGACAGAAGAAACATGCTAAAGCTTTGCATTAGCACAAGGAAGAACAGTCAATCATAGTCAAGAATCCAGACACTCAATATTATATTTACATACACATAGTACTATAAAGGGTGAGCTCTGCCATTGTTCTATAACCCCTCAGGGGAGCAGGCAGATATAAAGTGCCTCCCCATCTCCCCACAAAGGTTACTTGCACAAAAACAGGATCACGAAGGTTGTTTTCTGTGGGTCTACTGTTTCCTCACACATTAAAAAGCATAAAATTCATCCTAGTAGTATGAATTATTTTGTTAAATAAATAAGGAAAATATAACACAGTTAGTGTGAACGGTCACAGCCATTCATAACGTTTTATTCAATATTAACTCAATTTTTATCCAAAGACATTGCCCACTTAATGGACACCAGAAAGGTAATTCGCCTACCATTCTGTAATGATACTTAGATTGGTAGTATGGATACTCATGTAAAATCAATCCCTTAGACAACTCTGGTAGTAAAAAGATATTCCGACCATTGCTAGGGCCTGGAGTATTTCCAGGATTTCCCATGCCTCACTCCTTTATATAATTTTGGAGTACAAAGTCGACAAGAATCCACTGAATTATCAATGCTGTGGGCTGACTGGTAGAATGCATCATTTTCTGAAGTCATATCAAGTAATTCTTCAGAAAGGTTAAAAGGCATAAAAATCCACATTCTGTTATTAAAACAGGAAAAGTTTACCTCTTAAAATAAAATGACACAAAGTACGTTTTGTATAGACATCAGATGGGATTAACACCCTCTGTAAGGCAACTCCGTATGGCAGACGTGTAAACACATCAGACAGAAACAACTTGCAAAGATGAGAGTTTTGATGTGAACTTCTGTTGATCTCAGATCATATCATCTTTCAGCCATACCACAGCAACAGCACAGATAAATGCTCCACATGCTCTTCTTTGATAAAGCATCATGTAAAATTGGTACCTTCTTAGTAATCAAATCTGCTACTCCATCAGTGTATTCAGACACACCTGCTGAATTGTCTACACTTTTACTACATTTCACTCCTATAGCTCTGCAGGACTAAGAAAAACTAAGTGATGGCATAATTCTCACCAATTTGAAGAGTATAAGAATTATCTCCTAACTGCTTGGTGATCCCTGGTTATCTAATAGGATCTAAATGTCACAGATAAACCCAAGGAGAAATACCCAATGAACTCTTCACCAGAGATGAACAAAACTGGCATTAAATGCCAGCAGGATCAAAAGTGACAAATGCAGTAAGAGAAACCACATTCACAAATCCGAGGAAGAGGACCGTATCAGCAAACTGCCTGAGAAATGCTGGCAGAAAGAAAAAACGGCCTTTGAAAAATGTTTCATGCTTCTAGAGAGGCTACAGGCTTGAAGGGTATTGGCAGAAAGAAAGAAGAGAGAAAATAAGCCTGTACTGAGCTTTTAATCTTTCCTTAATTGTACTCAGAGTCTCCAGCATTATCCCCAGAGAGAATTAAACATAAAAGCCTAAGTAACTCAAACAAGTTCCCTTATAACTCAGCCCTTTCAGAACAGCACGGTTTCTTTGAAGGACTCCGTTTTTCAACTGTAATGCGTGGTTTTGTTCTGCTAAAACAAAACAATGATATTGCTCCCGTTTCAACTCCCCTGTACTCAGGAGAGTCTGGGTAGGGCTTTGCAGAAATTAACAGAATAAAGGTTGTCCGTCTATTTTGGAAAATAAAGGGGTTAATACTGCAAGAAAATGGTTTGCATTGGTAGAGAAGATCTTTTTCAAAGGTGGAGAGAGGTGGCAAGCAAAATTAAATAGAAATTAGGAAACAGTCAGAGGTTAAAATGTAAGCAAGCTGAATTCTAGCAATAAGTACTAAACGCAGGACGTCAAGGTTTACTTTGAAATGCTGATTATGTATCACCCTCAAACAAATGCTGTAAAAGTCTGGCTTAGAGCTAAGAACAGCATCTTACAAGGGCGAGCATTTTATCAGCATAATTTAAAATGAACAGAAGTTAGGTCAGAAGATATTTTGTGTGTAAACTTTTATGTGAGAATTTGTTTCAACTTCTTCATTTGAGGTTTAACTAAGAAACTATTTTCAGCAAAGTTCAGAGGAAATACACACTAATTAGGCATGAGATGAAGGATAAAGAAATTGAGCCTTAAGCATCACACCAGACTGATGGTATGAATCCACAAATTGTTATAAACCACTGCTTTAAACAACAGCCTCTAACAAAAATATTAGATGAAAACATGAATTCTGTGAACATCCACTTCATTACAGAGTATAAAAATGTACAGAGAGCACATGCCATAGTAGGCCACCATGTGCTGCTCTTTAGTATTTGTGACATAAGCAACCATTCGCCACAAGAAAAGAAAATATCCGTGATCAGGTTGTTCCATAAATCTGCTTGAGATTTAAGCATTTCAAAGGGCCTGCAGGCCCCTCGGGGCATGTTTCAGGCTTGGTATTTTCACATTGCTCATAAACAGATTTCTAGGAGCTAACGGAATCAGAGCAACACCTTAAACCCTCAGAATTTTAAGTGCTGGAGTTCCAGTGTTGAGATTGAAACAAGGACTGATTCAAGAGCAAGCACATAGATTCTCTGGGCTTTTAAAATCTCTTTTCTCCTCTTGACACCTGGGACTGGCCATAATCAGCACAGATGGCAGGCTGGGTGGGCTCTGTAACTCTCTGCCACAGGAGAGGTATTCCATAGCCAGTTCTTAGCCTTTTATATCTTCATTTTTAAACATATCTCTGGGTGCCTCGAGTTTCTACGGCTTTGACAAATTTACCTCAATACAAATACTGAGTTGACCATTCCATTACGCACCCCTAAAATACTAAGCCACGTTTGAGTGATTCCAGCCCCATGCTCTCCTGTCACATCAGCTACGCCAGTGCATAGAAACCGTTACAGAAGGGAAGAGGGTAAAGAGGATTTAAACCCAGAGCCAGCAGCCTGTGCTGCATATTATATAAGGAGAAGGAAGCAATTAGTAATTACCTGGGTTGAAATCCCACAATGCTCGTTGACTTCAATAAGGTAGGGTTTCACCAGGGATGAAAAGAGGGGAGGAACCAGTCTAAGGGAAAGGGCAAGCATTGAACCTTACAGCTCTGATTATGACCAGGAAAAGACATCTATCAGAACTGCTCTAAGGCAAGCAAAGAACACTCGCTTTTTGAGCACATATATTAGTCCATATACCTAATAAATTGAGGTTTAGCTTGTTTTGAATTTTAAGGTGTTGACTGCTCATTCAAGAGAGTGCCTCCTTAAAGAAGGAGGAATTTACATTCTGCAACATAGTCCTTGCAGGTTACATTTTTCTTGCTACATGACAGTGAACACATTCACAATATTTTTACAAAATATTTTATAAACTAAACAAGACTGTCAGAATACAAAAGAATAACACATAATATAATATAATACAATAGTATTGTTTTCAGTTTGCATTAATCTGCATAAAATCTTCCACTGACACAGATCTCCCTGTCAAAGCTCCCCAATTTTTTTTAACGCTGGCAAGTTTAAGCAAATGGATTTTTAAAATATCAATATTAAAATATACCCATTGATTTAATAAATGGTATCACATTTACCTGATCCATTATGTAGTACAAGCAGAAAGCACCCATTCAAATCAAGCATGCAAGCACAAATTCTATAGGAATTCCTTGGAGAAACCAATAACCACATTCATTGCTGTAAAGCAACAAAAACTGACTGCTAAAAAGAAGCTTCTACGGGTTTAGTAATTTTCTCAAGGACCTGTAGGAACCAGTAATAGCAGTTAACCTTTTGTGTGAGGAAGAAAAAAGCACAACTCTTCCAAAAAGAAACCAAGGACTGAGATGACAACACTGACTAGGAGAGGAGAAAGGGTCCATCTCCAAAATAACCTCATCCACGTATGACCCTGCAGCTCAGCTAAGCAACAGACAACCCATGTCAAATTTAAAAGTTTGGAAGTGTAAGCAAAACCTTAAGCAGCTGATCACTTCAGTATTCATCCTAACCCAGTTAGAACCAACATTCTGGGCAATCTGACACAAAAGTTTGACAAGGCAAGTATGAATTTAATGTGTTAATATGTATACACAAAACATTAGATAGCTAATTATATACACACACATATCTACAAAGACATAATTTGTGTTACGCATTTTTTTCTCTCTGTGACAGATAAGAATGAGACATATATTTGATAGTTAAAATGTAGTCTGGGGAAAAAAAAGCTAGAAACTATTTTATAAGTTCAAATCTTACGATTCTTCTGAAAGACATTTTTACCTAATAAAAATGAACAAATGAAAGACCAGAAGTTTGCTCCCTGAAATAAGATTTGTAGGCTCCCAGTTGTGTTTTGCAATACATGCTTTTGCCATTTAGCACATCATGCTTGGATATACCACATTTAATAATACAATCTGCTGAGGATGAAAAGCACTTTCTTTGCTAATAAAAAAGCTGGTTATAGAAAGTGCAAGTTTGGCAGTAAAGCTTCAAAGAAAAATAGCAGCCTCAAAAACATCTGCAGGCTTTTAAGTGTACACATTTCAGTTTGTCAGATGTTCTTCTGTAATTTAAATATTTTAGGAATTAATCAAAATAGTTTCTTTTCTTGAAAATCAGATGAATTCATATTTTTCAACTTTACCTCTAACCATGATAAAATATAATAAAACCAATAATGGCATTACTTAGTAGGGAGATTGACATGTTCACTGGATGTTGGATGTTTCTATTTCTTTTTATCCAAGAAGGAACTTCAAATAAGTCAAGCTTTCTGCAACATAATTTAAGAGTCTTTGAAGTGCTAATAAATGTATAAACACTTACAAGGGTTGTAAATAGCAATGACAATACAGTTTTGCACAGTGTCTGGTATAATAGGATTCAACAGGGGCTTCAAGGGGATGGGCATTACTACCGTGATACAGAATTGCACCTAAGAAAAACAATGTGCTACTATGGTTTAAGAGAAACCAGGTCTACAAGACCTTATTCCATCTCTACAAGACCTTATTCCATCTCCATATGGTGATCAGTAACACAGTCACAAACCACTGCTATCAAAATAGAATCGTAGAATCATTAAAGTTGGAAAAGATCTCTAAGATCATCCAGTCCAACCATCAGCCCAACACCACCACACCTACTCAAACATGTCCCAAAATGTCACATCTATGTTTTTTTGAACACCTCCTGGAATGGTGACTTCACCACTTCCCTGGGCAGCTGTTCCAATGCTTCACTCTTTCAGTGAAGAAATGTTTTGTAATATCCAATCTAAACCTCCCCAGCACAACTTGAGGCCATTTCCTCTCATCACTTGTTACTTGGGAGAAGAAACCAATAGCAACATCACTACAACCTCCTTTCAGGCAGTTGTAGAGAGCAATGAGGTGCCCCCCTCAGCCTCCTTTTCTCCAGGCTAAACAGCCCCAGTCCCCTCAGCCATTTCTCATAAGACTTGTGCTCCAGACCCTTCCCCAGCTTCACCTGCTCTTCTCTGGCCACGCTCCTTCTCGTAGTGAGGGGCCCAGAACCAAACACTGTATTCAAGGCGCGGCCTCACCAGCGCCGAGCACAGGGACACACTCACTGCCCTGCTCCTGCTGGCCACACTGTTTCTGATCCAAGCCAAGATGCTGTTGGCCCTCTTGGCCACCTGGGCCACTGCTGGCTCATGTTTAGCCACTGTCAGCCAACACCCCCAGGTCCTTCTCTGTCAAGCAGCTCTCCAGCAGCTCTTCCCAAAATAGGTTTAGAATAAACCGAGAGACTGACATGAAAACTGATTGTAGGGATGACATATAAGAATATTTATCAGGAAAGTTTGTTGCAGAGAGATGTGAGAAAGGATCAGGCCTTTCCAAACAGCTTGTTATTTTTCAATGTTATTGGTCAGATAGGGGATGTCTGAAGTGCCTGCGTCTGTCAACTTAAATAAAAGATAACAACAAAGGCAGGGAAACTCAGAGTTAAAACTGAGTGCCTTGATTTTCTGCAGAAGTTGTGCCTCATTGACAATACTGAGTATCACACATAGTGGCACAGCAAATTACCTGAAACAGAGCAGATAATTGATTGTGAACTTTTATTTAGAAAAGAACACATCATAGCAAGACTCTATCACAAGATTTGCACGTTTCCATCAGTTTGTATCACACCAAGAGAAAGCTGTACTACCGCAGCGAAAAATCTAGGTTAATTCCTAGATATGTTTCCCTGCTGCCCATGGCCAGGAAGGTTACCTTAGGAGATAAAACGGGGTTCACAAAATCTGCAGCCATTTTTTAAAATCTGAAGTGATTCATATATCAAAATGAAAGCAGCAGCCGTGGTGTTACTATGCTGACAAACACGGCTTGTTCTTAGAAAAGTCTGCCTACTGAGGATAGAATGTCATTCCACACTTGTTTAAAACCAGACAGAAATGCTTGAGAAGGAAAAATAGGAGAAAAAATCCTAAAAGCATGCCAAGGATGGTCAAAACGTAACAGCAGCACTAAAGGCCAGACTCTGCTCCCACTTAGCTCCATATGTATCACAGCAATTGTACTGTATTCATTTGAAATACGTTTCATTTACACCAACAATTCTGGACGTGCAACCTGGCACAACTTCTTGGTATAACAATTTTGGAATCCTTCTCTGCTCCTCACTTGCATGCTTTATCAGTATTAACACTGAAGGTAAGGAGGTAGGATGAGAGTTATTTTCAAAGCTTTGTTCACATCTTTTACTGCCATAAAGTTGTCGTCATTGTGTTTACTGCCATATTCTAAATCTGAGGAGGGGAGGAGGACTTTCAATATTCCTCCTCCTTCCATGCATTACTCTAGGAAAAAAAAATCTCCTGCTTGTCTATCATCTCTTCATTTTCCAATGTCTCTCACGCTGGCTCTGCTTCTTTGCATACAAATTTGAATCGATCACCAGCTGAAGATTTGCTGACAGCGTAAGGCAACAGATTCCACACATTTGGGTCCTTCTACGTCTTCCGTGTTGCATTCTGTACCTGATAACATGGACTAATTCTTCCTTATTCTGAAAACGCGGATATTTGAGCGGCTGGTGAACACTGTATTCCAGCTACATTGCAAATGCACTCTACTACAATCTGATAAATTTTATATTTCTCAAATAAAACCCCATTTGAGAGACAAATCATCAAGGCAGAGTATGAGCAGTCAATGGAGAGTGTGACATAAAGCAGGTAAAGATAGCTGAGTGTTCCATGACCGCCTTTTTATACTTCTGTGGGTCTCCGAGCACTTTGCTATTTTAAATCACACGATCATCCATCCTGCAAAGCTAAATATGCTGTATTTTATTAACTCTAGCTCTACTATGTTCGCCTATGGGAAATCAGTAAATCAAAGAGTAGACTTATGCAATTGATTACTGGGCAATAAACTGGTGGAGCAGTACACCATAAGTCAAGCTGCTAGTTTAGGGGCTGGACATGAACCTGATTTTTTGTTTGATTCCCCCCTCCCAATATTTCATTTCTCAGAACAAATTTAATCTCTCACTTAAATGAACTGGAAAGAGTTTCTGGTATGGAAGAGTCATTGGTGAAAAGGTGCATTAGAAAGCACTGACATTTACATGAGATTCCTAATACTGCTTAAACACGGTGAAGTATTCAGGAGCCTACCAGAAAAAGAAGCAAGAACGTTCTCAAGTAACAATGTAACACATTTTCCAGCACTACAAAACACCCACATGAGATTCAAGGACATAATTTGATAAATAACGTACTTACAGCATGACCAAATGGATAAAACAAATTCCTTACATGTTAATTTTCATTACCCTATTTTTACAATGCCTTCGTAATTCCTACTGCCATAGTCCTGATACATAAAATGAGGCTTAAGATTATACTATACCTTGATAAGGTGTAATATAAGGACATGATTAGATACACCTTAAAAAGACAAACCAATATTACAAATGCACTGAGAGCTGTGGTCTCTATTCTGATGAACTTAAGCCTTATTTGCAAATTTCACTGAGCAGAGCTACAAAATTGAAGTCAACGTGCCATTCAATACATGTATTTCCTACACAGCACTCCATTGAGGCTATATGTAACATTTCTCCTATTCTGACAGAGGAACTGTTTTAAAACTGGTGCATTAAAATCTCACATTCCCAGTGTTCAGAAAACAAAGACAGTAAGAAAGCTGCATCATTTCAGAGCAGTGAAGTCTGCTGAGGGCTACTGGATCACCATCGGAGGGGCAAACACAGGAAGCAAGTTATGCCAGTGTTTACCACACTACAAAATGTCAAAGTGCTGCTGAATATGAATAAAGAACAATTAAAATATTCATCCTGACCTTACAGGGGCCCAGCCTCCCTTCTCTCCAAAGTTACAGCATAGCGAAGTAAGAGCTGCTCTTCATTCACTCAGGATCAAATGTTTTTCAAGGCATGTTCAGTAACTTCTAACATAACCTTATTCCACACAAAAGGAAACTGGTTATTTGTGTGTTATCCAAGGAAGGCTGAGTAATTCACTGTGGTAGGAAAGACCTCTAAAAATAAGTCACCTCTCAGCAGATTCACTCGCTTCCTGTCTGGCTTTGAATCTGTTTGCAACTGCATGAAAGGACAAAGCTTAAGGATGAACGACAGAGGCCTTCTGCAATGATAACACTGCTCAAACACTCATTTCACTCCTCATTTGTTTAAAAGAATCCAACCATTGGGGTGGAGCAAGCCAGTGACCCAACAGGATGTTCATGACCAGAGCAGCTCGTGTGTAGCCTTCTGCTGTCATGTTTATTTTTGGATGTATTTTCCTTTGGGTGTATTTTGTATTTCCTTTAAAACAGCTTTTTGGGTAAAGCAGCTGGCACCACACTAACTCGTTGATGCTAAAGGGGGAAAGCAAGTTCTCACCAAGACAAAGAGTACTTCTTCCTACAGATTCTCAGAGCACCTCGGAAGTCTATGGTGTTATAACAGTTATGGACAACTGTTTTCATGTCTGTTAGCGCTCCTCAGAGACGAAGGCCAGCGACAATCGGTGCACAAAGGCACATCACGGTGATTCCCATACCCTCCTAGAGTTTCTTCATGAGGGAACAGCGTTCAGCTATGTAAGAACCTAACCAGAGATTTCACCTCCAATCTGCTACAGCAGCTGCTGACAGAAGACAAATCTCCAAGGATGAGTAAGCCTAGTAGCTCAGCAGATGCTCCCCAAAAGAATGCGACCCCAACACATATAGTCATTAGAGAGAAGGCCACTTTAACAGGTAATCATGGTTATCAAAACAATAGAATTCGTTTTGAACAGCATTCCCTGACTGTTAAAAATTAAGGTCATAAAAAATCTACCTGCATTTAAAGGGTTAACTGAATATGTGGTTCTGTACATTACTGAAGGCATATTCTTATATTTTTCACAATCCTAGCTTTTCAAAGAGTATTAAATTTGTAAAACTGACCGAAGAACAGTGATAAAACCAAAAAAAAAAATCCGTTTAGAAGTAGCAATCTCCTCCTTTCGGGTATAGACTCAATTGTAACTGTACTTACAGAAATTACATTTTGCTGTATACCGTGCATTAAATATGTTGACAAGCCACATCCGGTCTGTGAAACATTCTATCAATATAGTTGTTTCCTAGAGCAATACAGCAAAAGTTGGTTTTCAATTTAAACAAAACTCAGAAAAAAATCTGTACATTCATAATATGGAGTTTATAGATTCTGGAGATTCTTTCTAAACTTGAAATAACTACACTAGATAGGTATTATACTTGTCTTTCTCAAAATCTAGTTTCAAGATTTACAATACAAGTTTCATAACCACTGGAAGTGGATTTTTATTTGTCTTTCAAAAACTGCTTAGCTTTGTGGTAGAAAAACATTTGTTGCAAACATGAATTTCATCAGTAGGTTTCAGTGTGAACAAATTGTTGCTATAAAGGAAGATAGTTCATAGCTCTCAGTCCTATAATTTCAGATTAGTTGCACTATAAATAAAAGTCAATACTGAATTTATACCTGTTCCTTTTCCAAGATTATATTCACAACCTAAAAATAAAAACGAATACTAAAAATTGTAGTCTTGGAATTTCCATGCTCTGTATGTCAAAAATCTTTAATCAGCTAACAGAGATAAACCTTATCTTCTGCATTTCTATTATTAATCATAAAAATCCTACATTCATAAAAGCAGTAACCATTTTAAGAATTCCAACCCTACAGTTTAATTTAGCTTGTTCTTAAACTGCACTATTGTATAATACTATTTTAGAATTATTCAACTTCTTTTTTGGACGGAGAAACTATTTCTTTCTGGAATTATCATTACCTGGAAAAATGAAATTTGTATGCACTAGATTTTATTTTTTACCATATCTGGATTGTAATGACACTGACATTGTTGCCTTCTCCTATTTTTCCCATGGTATCACTGACTTTTCACTTTGTGTGGATTTACATTAAAAAAAAAAAAAAAAAAAATCACTACCAAAAAGGGTTTCCTCGTATGGGCTTGGTCACAGTATATTTGGGGGGGAATTTTCTTAAATAATACTGTCTGTTTTGAACATTCATCATAGCTAAGCTGCGGTTTATGTAGCTTTGGGATTAGCAGATTGCAAGGAAACAAATATCACTTTGAAAAAAAACAAACCACTTAATTTTACGTTGGACCAACCAGCAAAGTGATATTCTGTGGCATAATATTCCACTCCCTAAGAGCACATGGACAGCCTCCTTGAAAGAAAGTACACCAAAATCCATGGAAAGTTCACTGTAAAACCTCAACCAAGGCACCACGAAGCTGAAGTGTGGTCCGTGACTGACACCTGCAGCATCTGTGACAAGCTCTACTGCACAGTTTCACAAAATCTGCCACATACAAGATGTGTGCTAATGCTCCCTGGGGAAGCTCCCAATACTTTCAACACACGAGACTTTTTCCAAAAGCATCTATCATCAAAAAAACCCATCATAATCAGCAAAAATCAACAGAAACAACACTTTATTGGTGATTAAATTGTAAGTGATATTGGCATTTTTTAAAAAACAATTTAAAACATGTTTTAAGGTTCAAAATTTTTAATAAGGAATTTAACCTCCACTTCCCCAGTATTTCTCATAGAAAACCAAAAATCTCTGTATGTTTAGCAGGAAAGTCATACACACAGCAGAAGTTACTCTGCTTATACCAATTAGAAGTTAATTTGTTTAAAGAAATAAGTTACTTGAGAAACCTACAGTTGGATTTATTCTCCTCCATCATGAGCCTGTAACGCTCTATCCACATTAAAAACCTCTGACCACTGACAAGTCTTGCATCTGCTAAACAGATGAGACCACTGGCATATTTCATCTTCTAATAGCAAGGTCTCAAACTATAATGCACCTCCAGCAGAGAAAAAAGCATGAACTGCAGAAAAACACTGCATTGTGAATTTCTTCAAATTTGCTGTGAGACTTTACAAGCATTTTATTTTATCTGTAGATATTGCCAAAAAAAACAGTATACATTGTGGCTATGGAATTCAAAGAATGGACTCTGATATTGTCAAAGCACTCAGTGGTAAGCACGGCTCATTCACACACTGGTCTTTCATACCTTGGTTATGCCGTTCCATTAATTATGCCCAAGGTTACAGTATAAATATTCTTATATTTCATTATAAACACTTAAAACAACTTTTTTCTGTATAAACTACGAGTAAATCTGAATTTACCTCCCAAAGTGCTTTAAAGTCCTTCTGCTCAATCCGAAGGAGCTCACTACATTCTCTGGTAACGATGGTAGCATGGCGAGGGGTGTTATCGAGAATGGACTCTCCAAAAGCAGTTCCAATTCCCAGAGTGCATATTGTCACAGCATCCTTTCATTAAAAAATAAAATGACATACATTAAGTATTTCAGAATGTTTTCAAAGTCTTTATGTCACATTTGCTAACAGCACTGCCTTAAGATTCTTCTACCAATTTTCCTTAAAAGAAAACTAATTAAAAGTACCAACAAAAAAAAATCAACTAATGCTAAATAACAACACAGAAAGTCTCAATGTGGAAGAAAGCAGGACTTCCGTTTTCTGACCATCAGCTGAATTAGACATTTCTGTCTGCAAAGCAGAGAACACAGGAGCCACCTTCACCTTTAGAAGAAAGTTAAGAACTCTGTCCATCTGCACCTGACGCCTGTTCCTTGAGAAATGCCAGAGGTGATGGGAAGATAACGAGCATGAGAAATGCAATCTTGCAATATGAATTTCTGCCTACTAGGCTACCCTTGTCAGAAAGCAAATGTGGTTGTTACGTTGCCTCAGTAAACATAACTTTCAATTACAATATCCTCTTGTATTTATAAAGCATTTCTCTGTTGTTCGAGCTCTGTGCGCAAGATACGTCACCCAATTCTACCAGCTCTGGGCCCTCCTGTTGAAAATGCCAGTAAATCTCTCAAGTGCTGATGGAATAAAATAAATTCTGCTCACATAAGCCACGGATTTCAAGAAAACTATTAAAGCTCAAAGCAACCTGCACCACAGTATTCAGGATGGTCCCAAACATGCAGTGAAGTCGAATTCAAAGAGTCTCTATGAGCACACGCCATTCACGTGGTGGAAAGATGCCTGAACCGACCCCCCTGGCCAGGAACTCCCCTGTAATGGTTCCAATATTATGAGCTACTGCAAACTAAAAATTAGACTGCTCAAAATGAAGTTGCTGAATCAAGATCTTTAGGTACACGTTCTATTTCAGGCTCACAAGTTGCTTTGTTCCTAAGCGCAGGCTTGAAGCTGAACACTTATGTCTGTCTTATCCTTTTGGGCCTTAACTGACCATTAAAAAAAAAATAGCAACAGCAATAAAAATTTAAACTGATACAAGCTACACTTTACTAAGGAAATCGTACTTGCACACAGACAAATACACACAAACATATAAAAACACTTGCTAATTTTTACTTGATACATTAGAAATATAGTTTAATTCTAAAAAGCGGGATTCATGAAATGTCTACAAAAACGAAAGCAGAATATTCTGTCATCCCATCCACTACATCCTTTTGGCTGGTAATCCAGAAGAGACGCATGAGCATAGTTCAGCATCATTTTCTGTGTTTAAAATTGCATTGTTTTCCTTTCATACATCTAATAAGTGGTAATAGGCAAATGTTATTAAGATCAAGTTAGTAGCTTTATAATTGCATTACAAAGACAAATGCCCATAATAGTCCAGGTCCCTGAACCATAGCAAATTGCTTTTGCACAGATATTACCATATAAAATTATGTGTTCAGGAAAATAAAAACCAATTACATCTTAGAAGAGAACTAGAAAGAATTTACCAACTGTCAGAAATAAATTTTCAAAGAAGGCAAATAAGAACAGGCACGGTTTAAAAGAAAGAAAATTTGGGAATGAGCACCTAGGCATCTAAATAAAAGTCTCTACAAAGAACCCACAGAACAGGCCGCTCACTGAAGGTCTGCCTCAATAAGCTTACTTTTCAGAGTTGACATGCTATGTGCACACTTCCATACTCACAATTACACTTAAAGAAGCTACAAAGAGAATGTGCCTGTGCTGACTAAGATTTCATCTGCAGGTTCCCAATACACTACTCTCAATACATTTATTTAGAAAGTTCACATAAAAGATCTCCATTTAGGGCAGAATAACCGAAGAGCCTGGTAGAAAAAGAAACTTCTCCATTAAGTGAACCATTAGCAATATTTATGTCTTCCAAATTACTTCTTACTCCTTTCCCAGCCTCCAAAAAAATAAACTCAGAAATGTTTCGCCTTTTTTTATTCTCTACAACCTTCAAGATTAGATCTTAAAAGACAGGACAGAGAAGAACAGAAAAGGAAAGATGTTGGTGAGAGAACCACTTTCTAAAAGAACTTGTGATGAGGCAACTGTTCAGCCTGCAAAATAAATTAACATTGTAAGGTATGAAGTCAAGGAGCTGGAATAGTCCCATCTACGTTCATTAAAGAAAAAGCCAGGTTTCTATCAAGGGAGAGTTCTTTGGATTTTTTCCCCAGCCATTTTTGCTCTCCACCGAGATGCTGTTTCACAGCCAGCTAAGGAGCAGCCCATCTGCCTTCTTCACGACTTCAGCACCCCATTTTCTCTCTGCCCCTTGTTTATCCATTTCCAGCCTCCTGAGGAATCAGGTGTGCATTTCCTATTACTGCTGTTAAGCTTGCACTCAAGGTATCTCCTGCTGTTCAGTGGAGGCTTCAGGAGGATTGCTGGCAGCTCAAAACTCAGTTTGCAGTTCCCCTCTGCAATCCCAGAAGCAGCAGGGGGTTCTAGCTGCTGGTAGCCAGCTAAAATTCACCCAGCTATTTAAAAGGCAGTATTAAAGACTTAAAAAGATGAGATTGTTTCAGTGCTACCTGTCCTCTGAACACACTACAAAATGGTTAACGTCCAAATCAGAGGCTGTTTGTATATTCTGTTTCACCCTCACTGGCAGGCGAGACCCATGCAGTGACAGAGCCATTAAAATCCCCCCTCAGTCTAAACTTTTACTGAATTTCTAAGATCATTCTATGGAATGGATGAGAATCACAAACCAGGCTCTGCTTTATTCTCTCCCCCACCAGCTCAAGCCACACCCATGCCCCTCCTTGATTTGTGACACTTTCTATTTTCCAACCTGGCAAATAGTAGTGTATAAACAAAATCATTGTGTCTGAAAGAGAAATTAAGAAAATATATTAAAAAAAAAAAAAATCACAAGTGCTAGGTTGAAAGGGAATGGGAATTTTTCTTTGAAATTTTAGCTTGTTCTATATTTTGAATTGATGAGCTGATGTAGCTAGTTTGGTTTTAATTTCATCATTTTCCCACACCTTGTACCTTTATCTCATCTCTGCACCTGTGTCTCTCCAGGACTCCATTACATCCCCATGTTTAATTGGAGATCTGCAAAAGCTAGCATTTTGAAAAGTTTGTTTCTAATTACTTTGGCACAGTTCAGTTTGTCCCAGCATAAATTTCCTTTTATAAACAGAGAAACCAAAGGATACACATGGAAGTAAACTATGTGTCCTATCAAGTGATTTTCCCATTCCATTACTTCCACTGGAGTATGTTTCAGCCATTCAAACAGGAAATCCTCATTAAACTAATTTTAAAAGATAACATGGAACCATCATCCCACACTAGAATTCCAGTTTCACAACATATGTTAGGCCATCTTCTTTATACAAGGTGATTTACTAAAAGAAAGCATTATGCTTCTAGAGAGACCGTGACCAACTTCTCTTCTGGTTCCTAATTAAAATATTTATAGACCAGATTAACTGTACTGAATAACATATTCATTATTTCCATACCTGATCCTCTAAAAGCTACCTGCAATGTCTTGAACATTTTGCTAGGTTACCTGGCAGACAAATGAAATTATTTTTCAACATTAGCTTTCAATTAGCTAAGTTCAAAACTAAAATTAGTACAACCACGATGCTGTGGAGCGCAGCATGGGCCAACACACCCTGCTTCCCAACTGAGCACAGTAGCTCAGCAAGCCTCTACGTTACAATGGGCAGAGCAGCCCTCATGCTCAAACTAAATAATTTAAAGCTTGGGCATATTTACACTATGCTACAGACTACAATCCTATGCCACAGCTTCACCCAGGTCATCTCAAAATACATAATGGCTATTTACATGCATACATAATGGAATTTACACACAGAAAGCAGTATTGCAAGGACTGTCCTTGGTTAAAACCCCTTCCTTGTCTCTGCTTTATCTTATCACATACCTCCTCTGTTCTCAGTTTCAAACAGCCAGGAAATTCTTCCCTTTTTATGTGGACATCTGTACCTCTTTCTCCACAGCCATTCTTCTCAGCAACCCTACTAACTCACTTGACTTCTGATCCTCAGCCCTCTGCGTCTTCCTACAACTGACACCGCTGTACCACCCAAGCACCCACAGCTCCTCCTTTAAAGCTTTTCCAGAAAGGGGTAATTGTTTGTAAAGTCAATGCCCTGTGCTCAGTTTGGTCTGGTTTTAAAATCTGATCAGCTGAAAAAAACACAGGCAAGACAAGCCAGCACCAGCGCCCAGCGCACACTAGGAGTCAACTGGCAGGCTACGGCATTTCAGTGGCAAATGATGAGCAGCAGCAGCAAGTATATTTTACCACCTCAGTGGAAAAGAAGTAAGGGTAACAGAGAAATCTGCTCTGGTCAATCTCTTTAAAACAGATATTTTGTATATAGTTGAACATGATTTTCAAACTAGCCGTTTTAGTACTAAACATTGCCTGTGCTCAGTTTGTTAGGTATTCTAACGCTGCCCTCTTGTGCCACAATACAGTTTTGCAAACAGTCAGAAAGGATTTTTCCAAGCCAATAAGAAAGCAACACTTTGTATACAAGATCCTAAATGCGTGTTTGTCTTTATTAACTTAGATCGGTACATGAAATGCTTCCTCTTATTATAATAGCAAATGATACGCAATGTTAATATTTCTGCTTATATGAAGCCTCAGCTTGGTCCTAATGAGTATTAGTAACATTTTCTGTGAGAAATCATAGGTGTCTGCTCATCTCCAGCAAGAAATGTGTAGGAATTAACACATCACCGGCTACACTGAAGCTTGATCCCTTAGTGCATTTACATGTAATTTCTAGTGTAAGACATAACTACATGCCTCTGTAAGGGTAAAGGTCATTAAGACATTCTCAGTAAGGTCGAGGGCACAGTAACTGACTGCATGTTTAACAGGAGAAAGCTACCAAACACCAAAGGTGACTGCACAGAGAGTTAGCACACAGCAGCTGCTACACAAAGCATTAAATCCCAGGCTTGCGTAAATTTAAGTTTCCCAGGTAGGCAGAGAAACATCTAGTAAAAGTGGGACTAATATATTTTTAATCAAGAGAAATTATTTTCCATATTTACATTAACACTGTAGGCATCATCATATAACCATAGGGTAACTCAAGCTGCAAGAAAACCCAGGGGGTCATCTAGTACGACCTCCTGCTCTTGGTTGTGTCTAAAGACTTTTTAACTAGTAGGAATCTAAATACAAAGTTATCTTCTCTCTTCCTAGAAAACATAGCATAGTCCTTCCATATTTTTACACGAGACCACAAACTTCTACGCTCAGATAACTTTTGCATCTCTTCTGCTCTGCTGGAAGTCTGTCATAGTGCCACTGATGGTGTAATAGTAACGGCAGAGCAATGGACCATCACTATGAATTTGCAAAGGAAGTTTTGGCTCCTGAGTGCTTTTATCGGAAAACGTGCTCCAGGGTAGGGTCCAAGCAGCCCTACACCTTGAGCACTGGTGACGCATTCCTAGCTGGGAGCATGATGCCAGCAGCTGAGGCTGTCAGGGCTGCCCACCTATGGAACCACATTGTTTCCTTCGTCACCTGGGTTTGCAGTGAGCACGGTAGGCAGGGCGTGCTAGCAAACACTTCAAGCTCAGGAATGAGTAGCACCATGCCAACAACAAGTACAGGCAAAACTGGAACAGGACAGGCAAGACAAGGAGCAGGAGACCAAGGGTGGACAAAGAGGGACATGGTATAAACACCAATCTGGAGCAAAACAGAGAATGGTTTGACTCAAATACTACTTAGAAGTCCTCAACCACCAAACTTATCCAGCACTGGAATGGGAAACGTAGGAGGTGCTCACTTTCTGCAGTGAGGCTGTATCCTATCACAACAAGGCAATGGTAAAAATTCTTTTCATCATCTCTGTGAGAAGGAAATGTGAGGCTAAGAAATTAATACAAAATATAATCTCTAGAACTAGAACTACATGAATTGTAGTTCTGTAGTTTCCTATCGACAGGAAAATGCAGTGAACCTGCATAAGCAGGAAAAAATATTTATATTACATTTCTTAAAAGGCTGAAGTGTTCCACTTTCCATCTAATGGAATAAATCAACACTTCAAACAGATTCTTAATTTAACTTCCACATCCATCCATGGATGTATTTCTGTCTGAGTAAAGAACACTGGACCTTAAGAACAAGGTAGCGCCATCTCTTGGCAAACATCCGAAAATATTCCTGATTGCTTTAGACTGCACAGAAAACGGTCTCGTAACAGCACTGTACTGTTCCAAAACCACGCCAGTAATTGCTCAGATTAAGCTAATTATACTCTCCAGTCTACAGTACAATACAACTACTAAAAATACTGATATGAAAGAAGTTCCTTCTTTATCTGTCATTTTACTGTAGGAAGTAGAAAGACGCAGTGCTCACACACTGCCCCGACTTGCTGACTCAATTTCACTGGTAACACAACACTCAACAATGTGAAAAATCCAATTTCTGCCAATCTGCTTTACGCAAGAAACCTTCCCCAATCAGCCAAACTTTGGGCAAAGGTTTTTTTGGGGTGCATCACCACCACCCCTCAACACATTCTACAATCAGTCAAGGAGACAAAAAGGGGTACTGTTGTACTTCAGGTCCTGGGTAGCTACACCATTCACGTGAAGGCACAATTAGTCACACGTGAAAGGTACAACCCCATGCTGAGCTACATGATGGACAATCCCAGATCTCAAACATGGAAGCAGGCAATGGGACATGATGCTTTCCCAGCAGACTCAGTTCAGAGCATGAAACGCATGGCTTGTCAGCGTGATGTGAGATGACATGGGTAGAATACTCTCTCTACGAGAGATATCACACCCTTTTAATTTCTGCATTCTAAACTTCTGTTTCTGTAAATCCAGGAGTGCCAAGATATTGAGAAATCGCTTGCAATTTTAGAGGAATTTTACTTTTTCTTCTATTTCTTAACAGTGAATAGGTATTACCTCCAGGCTTCTGGTTTAACATGGCAGTAGTTCCAATACTCTATTACTATGACACTTTTTTGGTTCAAACTTTCTGAACAAGGACTGAACTAAAATCTTCTCAGGGAAATGAATTAACAACTCTTAGATCTGTAACTTCATATGGCACTATTAGACAGAGTCTTGTTTTGTATTAAAACACAGACCTCTTTTCAGAGCATTATGTTTCAGTTTTCTTGAAGTCAATGTCATGATTTGCCTCCATAGACAAAGGGCAACTGAGACTAAAGGAGACTCAGAGAAATATGCTTGTGATAAGATAAAATATCTGTACGACATGTCATCGTCATCTGCCTCACTACAAGACACACTTTTTTTGTACTACTGACTGGATGGTTGCAAGGAAAAAATCTATTTTACCTGGTGGTTGCTTGTATCAGAAACCTTCACATCCAGCGATCCTGTCAGAACAGCATACCAGTTCGTCCCAAGATCACCCTGGCGGAATACTGGAAAGATGAAATCTTGTAAATAAGAGCTTTCTCTTAAATTTAGCAACATTAACAAACATTTTCCCGTATGTTACTGTGCTACCGTAGTCACTGCTGGCACTACAGAATTTGCCATATCCCGCTACTTGCTTGCTATTACAGCAGTATTTCAAATGACACTGGAAAGCACACACTTCAGTAAAATGGTCACTACCAGAGAAATGATGAAAGCACGCAGAATTGTTTCACTTTTCCTCCCAGTTTGCTTCTCTTTTACTGCTATCTTCGTTAATAAACAAAATGAAACCAAACAAACCCTTTCTGAACAATGTCCCTTTGAAATTCAGAATCTTCCAATACAGATACAACTCCCACTGACTCCAGTGAGGGTTCTGGCTAAAAAGCAACTGCAAGACTTTGATGTTCAGGCGTTCTGGCTGCGTGGTCACAGCGCATCCGAATTCCTATTACTCTAAGCAAAACCTAAAGCGTGCCAGATTTACCAGAGGGGTATCTGAGTCTCTACCAAACACCACAGGTCTCAACCAGCTATTCTTCAGGTACAGCTTTGGGAACTCTCACATTCCCATGATAGGACCACGCCTTGTTTCCATCCCAGCTTCACAGACCCAGCCCAATTGTCCACACTCGTCTGGCACACGGACTGCCAGAGCAGGCACAGTAGCCCCTCACAGTAGTTGCAGCTCTGCAAATCTGGTTTGTGTTACCCAGAAAGACTGCAAAGCACGTGCTAGTCAGCGATATGCCCAGGTAATGCACTTTTGCCCCTGACACAACAAAGAACCTACAAAAGAAATCAATAATACATGAGGTTTAAGTACTTCTCATCTTTCAACAAAATAGTGACAGAGTCCTAAATCCAATGTGTGCCTTGTTCCAGAGATTCACTACACGCTGTATTTGTAAAGCAAGCAGTACCTTAGTCCTGCCTTCCCCCACGACTACGACTGTAAACATTTTTACATGCACTCTACCGATCGCGCTCTCTCATCAATTTCCTAGAGCCAATCCCAGCCTAATCCCCAATTTGATCTATACGAAGTACATCACCATACGAGGCTGTCTTACATGTGATTCCTTTTTCCAGATTTTCATAATATCCACAGAGACATATCTGCTGGAGAAGGTTTGGATGAAATTTCTCAAAAGCTTTCACTTCTTTCAGTCGTGTAAATATTATGTCTACATCTTCACTGGAACGTTCCAAAGGTCTGCAAGAAAACAAAGGACAAAATTCTCAAGGGCATTATCAGAGAAACGTCCCCACCTGTATGCAACAAACCTCCAAATGTTTGCATTAAATGTCACACTATAACAAAAACCAAGTAAAATACACATCACAGGTACATAATAAAAACCTTCCAAAGCATCCTAACAACTGTCTGTTGGCCCCACTGAGCACCAAAGTCTGTCTGTAGCAGGACTTATGTACAATATATACTTATATCCTTACTTTATACACAGTATATACTGTAACAGTATATAAAACGATACATATTATCCTAAAAAACTTAGAATGATAGTTTTAACTTTGCAAGGGAACGCGAATAAACAGATGTCCAAACATGTACGAGGCCTGTGGAATCAGTGCCTAGAATAGATGTTCTCAATCTGGCTGCAAGAAAAGCTTTAAATACCAGCAGTAACTCCTATACTCACATCTCTCTTCTGCATTTTATTGGATACAAACTAATTTGGGTGTTCTGTTTTCTCTTCTCACTTGCAAGCAAAAGAGACAACTTTAATAATTATCTTCTCTTTCACGCAGTTCCTGTTAATTAACATTGGACAAATTAAACATGCATGCAAGAATCTTAACTCTTCATTGGTAAGAGTAAATAGTTTTAATCCAAATATTTAAAATATTTAAAATCTATGACAGTAACACCTTTAAAAAAACAAGATTCCAAGAAAAATAAAATTGCAGAACTCCCTCCAACAAAGTAGCACGTGAAGCAGCACTTCAGCAGGTTCAGAAAATTACAACATATTTATAAAACTGAAGTGAATTAATTCCATAACATACATTTTAAATGTGATTTTTAAACATTATGAATCAGCAAGTAAGCCAACCACTAACTGTCAGTATTAGACTCTTTCATAACATACTAAATGTCTACTACTACACAAAGAAAAAACACATAGAACATTCCTCGGAGACCACACTGGATCAGATACAGAAATCACTGAAATATATAAAAAGGGTATCAGAGAGACAGACAACTGTCAGTCATCATTAGACACTCACTCAAATGCTGCTGGTTAACTTTACTAACAAAAGCATTCTTTCAGCCAATGGATGAGCTTCTAAAAAAACAGCAGTTAGGTAGCTTACAATGAACAAAGACTAAGTTGACAAATATATCTCTTTATTATCCTACTGTCACACTCATGGTCTAAGTGCTCCTTCCAACAGGATTCTTTTGTAAAGATTCCACTTTGGAATCAAAGACTTAAGGGTTCCAAATCTTTGTCTCAGGGAAGAAGCCCAGATCCGATCAACACCAAATCACTGTTTATCATCTTTCTTTTTAAATTACCTCTAGGAGGGATTAAATCTCTATCCTCATTTATAGTTCTATTTATCCTTATTAGCTGCAGATGAGAATAACTCTCAGGTGTAAGCAGTTGCTTCTACATCACACTGACATCCTCCTAGCACATTGAGACCACAAACAACTACAACAGCTCTCTTTTGAAATAGTTCAAAGACAGATTTTCACCCATTCCTTTCTTTTACCTCTACCCTAGCTAACAGTACTAGTAAGCATTAACTCTTGTCAAAATCCTTTTAAGAAGATTAGGATGTGCAGCTTGCAAAGAGATTTAAAATCCATTTATACAAGATCCCTACTCAAACTACTCTAGCACTTGGAACACTAATTCACTTAATTTATGGACTTTCAAAATTAACAGCAAAACTCAACAAGGGAAAAAAGGGAGCTAATTCTCAGAATATCCGCTTTTCCTAGAAAAACGGTGGCTGGGATTGTTTCATTCACACCGCTGCTCATGGCTGACTTTGTTCAAGTTCATCAGTTCACGGGCAAAGAATGGACTGCAGGACTTCAGTGTGTAGTGGCTTTAATTGTTTAACACAGTCAGACACAGGAAAAACAAACAGGGTTAGAAAAGAACAAGCATCAGGTTATATTAACTTAATCAATGCTGTTCTCTCAGTTCTCTTTCTGAAATGCGAGTGCAGAAATCTCTCCCACTTCTGGTCCTGTCAAAAGGACAAGTTCTAGGGGCACTTATTTCATGAAACATGCAAGGTTGTTTTTTTTTCCCCGCGAGTTGCTGAGGACTCAAAAGGCAGAGTTTCCATCTAGTTCAGAAAAAGGTGAGGGCAGGGCTCACTGATGAAGTTCACTGATCCATCTGCAGATGGACTGTAGGAAAAGCTTCTGTCCTTTCCTAAGGGTATCCCTGTTTCTGAAAGAGCTAGCCCAAGATATACAATAGGAACACAGATTAATCTGAAAGAGTGGACAATCCACTTAAATCAATTTTAACTTTTCAGCTCTCAACAGTCTGGTAGAGGTATCAGCTAGAGCAGAAGCATTTTAAGTGCATCCTTCTCGTAGAAAATCTATTACTCCATCCAGTAAGGGACACACATTCCCTAAGCTGCTTCAACAAATTTTAAAAAAAATTTTAAGTAAAACAAACTGTGGAAGCATTACATTTCTTCCTATTTTTTTTTTTCTTGAGAAACAGCCTCTTACTCCTTTTCCCCAACTTTTCTGTGGGGCAGCTGCTGCTACATCTCTACTTCCCTTAAGTCTGCACGCTGCAAGCCCAGAGAGCACTTCAGCAGCTGCTGTGGGAACCACAGTTCACTAACCAACCCAGCAGCCACAACTGAGTAGGTATTATGCCATCACCACTACAAATGCCAGGACAAAGCCAGGCAGGAAGAATGACTGGTTTGGAAATGAAAACTTCAAGCTTAGTATCTCTTAACCGTGAAGGATAACGTATACTTGACAATCCTACACTCCCCCTTCCAGTCTTCAGTTTATTTTGATTGTCCCTAAATTTGTATCTCAAGAGAGTTCTGTGCTGACATCCCACTTCACTGCCACCAAAGCGAGGTGGGCATTTCCAGCGCTGCAAAGCAGGATCACCAAATTATTAGGAAATGACAAAAAGCAAGAGTATTTCATTTATTTACAATACCCCACAAGCCCTTCTGCTTTGTTTTTACCCTTAATGCTTTGCCCATGTCCTTATTGATATTACTAATTTGCCTCTTTAGAGCACAGTAAGTCTTATCTGGCAGTAATGTTTTCACACAAGATGATATCCGTCTCTCTTCAATACAACATCACAGCATACACATACAAGTGACTACTATCAATGCTAGTTACACATCTCTATTCAATTGTGCCAATAACTCTTCTTTAAAGGACATTTTATCCCTGATTTATTTGGTTGTGAAGATTTGAGGCATGTATTTTACAATTTTCTTGACAATGTCTGCTTGACTATCTGTAAAATGAGATTATAAAAAAAAAAAAACTGCCAGAAGTGTATCTTCAAAAGGCTATTTCATATTTTTAAGTGAAAACTATCCAAGCCCAAAGTTTAAACACAGACAGAAGGTAATTGCTACAATTCTTCACACATACAATTGGGGCAAGTATTTCTGTTCATGTGTACCATATATAGCTTTATAAAAGAAACTATTTTAGTGGTGGTAAGATTAAATATGTGAATGTTTATGTATGCCACAATAAACCTGTTAACCTAGAAGAAAGGAACAAGATGGAGTTTTTTGGCTTGTTTTTTATCAAGTTTAACAAACTATAACTTATTACTTCTACCATACGCTATGTCGTCGTCTTCAGGTTCTTCCTCGTAATTGGTTTGACACTTGAAAAAGAAAAAACAAAAGTCATGTAATTTTACCTTCTTTGCCAAGATGCTTCTAGAATTTTAAAATGTTTATTTCTATATCATCTGTTCAAAAATCTGAACCCCACTCTAAATGAATGAAAACACCGAGACCCACTTCTTTCCCTTGCTCTTTTTAACTCTTTAAAATCGCAATATTGCATTTCAGGCAGCACTGAACAACCCATGGATGATGTATTTCTTCCATGGGTGAAGCTGTTTCTAGACTACAGTATCACACTATGTAACAGATAAATAAAACTAGAATTGTTCACATTGTAAAAGGTCTTTAAGATCATCAAATCCAACCGTTAACCTAAAAGTCCACCACTAAACCATGTAGTTCACCTTTGGGTTAAAACCGAAGCATCTATTCAAAGACACAAAGGCAAACTTGATGAGCTGGAGGGTAGCAGTAACAACTACCATGGACCAAGCAGTGAATTTAGTAGTATTTTGAATTATATTCTGCTTTGAAACATGAGCGAGGACAGCACAGCAAGGAATGCCACTGAACATAGACCATTCCTCTGTGCTACCTGTACTTACTCTTACCCTTTCCTTAACACGCAGAAAAACAAAGCATCAGGATGCAGAATATACCAGTGCCAAGAGACCATTTAGCGAGAGCATGACAACACTGAAGCACCTTTCACCTCCAGGCAACGCTGGAAGGCTCCGTGACTTTTAATTTCTCTTTGAGAAAGGAGAAAAAGAGGGAGTTTAAAAGAGGGATACCTGTGACCTATCAAAGCATTTTAGACCTGTGGTAAGAGACTTAAGTGCTTGCTATAAATGAAGATTATTTTTAATCCGAAGTAATGTTCAGGTAAGGGTTTACTTCTCCCCAAGAGGCACTTTGCACTCATTGCAGTACTATTAACAAATCCACGTTTTCAACATTCATATTTCAGCTCCTCTTTCCCTCATCATGGGAAAAGCCTCATCATGAGGCTTTCAAACAATAATCAGATTACAACTCTTTTCTTTTGATTTCCATTTAATGAGACTTTGGGATCCCAGTTTTCCCATTTCCTCTGATAAACAAGAAACAAAATTTTACTTAAACCCTATTCCCTAAGATTCTTATACATACAAATCATTACAGACTTTTAAAAAAAAAAAAAAAGCAACACAAGTAGAACTACTGATGCTTCATTTCCAACAAATTACTGTCACCTACACTCAGAACCCCTGTGATAATCTCTCATGCCCTCCTATGAAGGCACAAGAAATGCTGTAGATAACTGACCTACGCCAGTACTGACTGACCAGCCAGTCAAATGCAGAGCAACTTGGCTGTCAGCTGCAGTCTCACAGAACTTGTAATAGTTGAGTTCTGGCTTCCTCAGCAAGAGCCAAAAGAACACAAATACGGGGGACTCTCCTTTATCTACACACTCACCTCATTATTGTATTACTCAATTACATTTGTGCCTTCAACTCAGTTTGGCCAATGCACTGAAAAATTACTGGAGGGGTAGACAGAGCAATCAAGTGTGTTTCATTTCTTTACATACCCTGCTCTACAAAATATTCATCCTTTCAACAGGTCAATTTTTAGATCTATATAAACAGTGGAATGGTAAAACATGTATTTATTAAGTAATTATATTCACAGAGATTTATCTCAAGTTAAAAATACAGCTATAATAAGAAACAAAATATAAAAATACCTTTCTTCACCTTCATATGCTTTTCAAAAAGACAAAGATACTTCAAGAGAAAAAAAACTCCAAGGGAATTTTTTCCTTTAATTTATGAAAATTTTTATGTACATGCTTTGGAACCAAGGTGGAACTAAATCTTATCAAATAAATGCTCCAACTTCCATAAATATGAACTGGTGCTCAGGGCAGTTAAAATTCCATTTGACAGAACTAGATCTGGATGAAATTACATTAACCAGCACTGCAGCTTCATAGCAGACGTTAAAAGCTGTTTAATATGATGACAGAATCTGAGACACATTGCATATGAAATTTATAAGTGTTGATACACATGGATTTCAACTCCAGCCACTGCCACCCACCAACATACTATGCTAAATACACCTTATCAACTATGAAATTACTTCTACAGATTTACCTTGACATGCATTTTGACAACTGTTGAACTCAAACGTGAACTGGAAAGTCAGTTCAGGAAACATTCAGTGAGGATACTGATAGAACAGCAGGACTAGCGAGCCATCACGCAAACACAGTGCAGAAAATACCAACAGAGAAAAGGATGTATAAGAATGATGAGCTTATTAAAGGCAGCAAATTCTAAGATGCAAACTGTTATGCTCGAGACAAACAAATGTCATGCTCGAGAAGAAAAATACTTGTATTTGAAAAATATCTTGTGGCCACCTGATTTTGAGGGCATGATTTCAATTAGCTGGTTTCTTGAGTTTTTATTCTGTTGCTGGAATATGACTTTTTGTTACAAAAGAAATTTGATGTGCTCAGGATACAGGATTTTAGAGAGTAAATCTTAACAATATGCCAGAAATAACTCAGGCAATGACAGTTTAGACGTGTTCCCAGTATTATCTGGTAAAAGAAAAAAACAGACTAACCATGCACCCCACAAGACTACCAACAAAATCTGAATATATCATGTGCTCATAGACATGCGCACATACTAGTTCGCTAAGGTGGGCCATAACAATGTTTACACACATCAGTGCTAGTGCTAATACCTGTCCGTAGAACAAGTGTGTAACTTACTGCAGCCACATGCTTGGAAGACGATACTAGAAATGTCTAAGTCGTGGGGAGAGAATAAAACAGCTTGAATTTGTTTAAAATACAGCCTTGCTCTCACCATAAATTGTGCTGAATTAATAAATTCAATAAAATGCACAGACCTACAAGCTTATGGCAAGCTATAGTAACATATTTTTTTTTTTATGTCTCTGAGAAAATATGGAAAGAAAAGGGGCTCTTATTCATCAAAGACCACACCTTTGCACTGGACTAGAAAATCAGTTGCATGATGCAGAAAGATAAATTTGTTATTATTCAGCACTCTCAGAAGACTGCACCTTTGCATGAGTGCTAGAAAGCACCTAGGCTATGTCTGCACTGCTCTGCCTCCGAGTTTTCACATACACCGTGACGCCTGCTGCTGAGACATCCCCACGCAAACTTGATCCAAGCATACACCAGCTACAGAGAGAAAAACGCCAAGCACACAGGCCAACAGGAGCTGCAGCGTATGCCCATAAATTTGCCCAGATCCAACCTATGCGAAAAATGGTGCTGTTATTCCTATGGATTCACTACAAAGCAAGGGCAAACATTTAAAATACACAGAAGTCACTGTGTATTACAATAACCACATAAAAATGTATTTCAAGAGTAAATAAAACAGTATCTTAAAGCAATGCTAAAATAGTTAAAATATTGCCTGATTCTAAATCTATATCCCATTATCTTTGACATAATTATAGTTTATAGAGAATGAGAAGCCTTTTAAAATTCTTTCAGAATATCAGTTTTTCATTCTAGCCTGTCTGTATGCTCACAAGAGCATATTTGATTGGATGAGGCACTCAGTGCCGTGGTTTAGATGATGAGTTGGTGTTGGGTCATAGGTTGGACTCGATGATCTCAAAGGTCCTTTCCAACCTTGTAATACTGTGATACTGTGAAGAGACCTGTTGGCTACTAAGCATGTACAAATAACTTACATCTCAAATATATGTTACAATGAACTAAAAAACAAATCCCGATTCAAATATATTGCTGTTACATAGCTTCAGTTTGAATTTACACTAAAATCTATGGGAGCCTGGCTTAAAGTACAGATCTGGAATATTATCCTGTATATGTTATTTCGCTTTTGCTAGGTGTAAATGATCCAAGTCGAAAGTCTAACAGGGATGACAAGGATATAAAAAGCTCAATATGTACAATACGTCCTTGAAACACCCATTCATATTTAAATAATTTATAAATAGCTGAGCAAAGAGCATAACACTCTTAGCATAACCCGCTAGCAAAGTTACATGCTTTGCTCTGCAATTTGCTCCTCTAGTCTGCTAAAGAGCTTTAGGTTATATTTAATAGAGAGAAAAATACAAGATGCCATAGGCAGGTATGAAATCTTGGGATCTCTGACTGTTGTGAATGCTATACATCATTAAAAAGTTTGTATTTTAATCCAATAAAAACAAGTCCCTGAATTCATAACCGTGATCAGGTTCAGAGAATAACATTTAGGTAAAAAATACTTTGTCCACCTTTCATTAAAGATATGTCAATGTAGAAATCTGCTGGTCAGACAGTCTTTGGTGTGTCATCACGAGAACAAAGCACACATTATTCCTAAGCTAGTTATACACACTTACATAAATCAGCAACCTTTTAACTCTGGGCAGATCGGACTTATAGAAAAATGCTAAGACAGTAGGCATGCTGCTGCACTCGAGGAAATGAGTTGTAAGGTAACAATTTGCTTCAAAGACAAAAAGGATATTTTCCTTAACAGAAATATTTACATCTTCAGGTACAATCAGGATGTACAGCTGCAAAAATAAAATATTCTCAACAGAGCGCAGTGATCAGAATTTTTTTGTTCCTGCTTTTGCTTATCCTTGCACTTGTGATTTTCTATATAAATACTATACTGTGTATTTGATTTTTAAGTGCTGATCTTTAGCTTCTCTGGTTAGTAATCACACACGGAAGCTGCTTGGTCAATGTACTCATGGTCCTAGCCCGGAACACCCTACGCAGTAACAACGTTTCTCCTGAAACAATTTCATCATTCTTCATTTTCACATGTGCTCTCATTTTAGGTCAGGGTTGGATGGGGCTCTGAGCAACCTGATCTGATTGAAGAGGGGTTGGACCAGATGACCTTTAAAGGCCTCTTCCAACCCAAACTATTCTATGATTGTGTATTACAAGCAATTTTAATTGTTTTTGCTGAGGCTCACCTAAAATTCCAAATCACACAAGTTTTGGAAGTGACTTCCTCCTGAAAACATAAATATATTCTTTAACTGAAACATATTAAAAGTATTGTTGTTATTTAATACAAACTCATGGCATCCTACAGAGAACTGACTCATTAAATGATCTTGTATTTACAGAATCCACACCTAGGTTAGAAAATGCAATAAGATTTTTTTTAAAGGTTTAAAATATATGGAAATTACATAATTCAAAATTCTATATTCTATAGAAAAGAAATATGTTCTAGGAATACAAGTATGTAAATTAAAAAAGCTTCATCTAATAGTACTCAGATTTCTATAGTTCTTTTCCAACATACTTTAAATGTACTTTTTAAACAGAAAACCAGAAAAAAAATGCGTTAAGTGTATTTCCTACCATCACAAAGCAAAGCATAGCAGAAACCAGGAAAAAAACTACAATCTCTCATGCCCTGCATCTGGCCTGCATCCAGATTGCCTTCTGGAAAAGAAAGAAAATAATACATAATCTTTCAGGGCACCTGGAACTGATTCTTTCCACTCAGCAAACTGGTTTTACTCCAAGTAATAAAAAAGGGAAGAAAAACTTTCATCTTAATAGCTCTAATGAAATTCCCATTGTAAAATTGGTCAGCATATTAATTTTCATATAACATGGAGATTTCTAAATGAAATGCCTCACATTTCCCAAAACCAATATTCACTTATTAAGCACGAACCCCTGAATTTTAGTTTACAATTTAGATCTTACAACATATTGCATTTAAGAGCCCTCAAAAACGACAGGATCATCTATTTAAAAGTAATACGGCTCATGCTCTGCTTCTTTACACCTGCTCAATGCCAGCTTAGGAAACCACGAATCAGAGGCTCTGTTTCCCTTCGGTTTTTACATGGGGAGGGTTTACCATCACCACTTCAGTTTGTATTTACATTTATGCTGCTTTCAATATTTACATGCGTTATTTAACCCCTAAGAGGTCAGTCGTCTTTTAATTCCCATGTTACAGATGGGATCAATGTTCGTGGTAGGTGTCGAGACCAAAAGTTTCACACGCCTCCTACAGTTTGCTGCCTAGACTGTCAAGAAAAATCTAATTAGAGGTGCAGTCCCCCAGCGCTAGGAGGTTACCTGGAAACGGCAAAACGGGGAGAAGAGGAAGGTTCCTTCTGTGGGCACAAAGGTTTCTCCCCACAGCACAGCCCCAAAGGGCACGAAGTGCCCAGAGCTGGCTGATGCTGCTCTCCAAACCGCTACGCGCTGGGTGAATTCTCTCTCGTAGCTTTATCTGCACTGTAGAGCGTATTTACGATCTACATTTTTGTGAACTGGTTTCCTGGGCCAGGTGAGCGCTACAAACCCAGTGACTCTACTCCCGAACTGAGTCAGGGAGTGCTGAGGGAGGAACCCAGCGAAGGGCGCTCAAACCACCCACCCTGCGAGCCTCGCGTTCTGCCACAACACCCAGGGCCGGCGCTCCCCGGAATCCATTCTTTTAAATAAATCATTTGCCTGTAGGTTTAGAAGCGAGCAGCACAGCGCCCAGCCCTACCCCGCGCCGTGAGGCGGCTGGGGCGGGAGCGCGGGGGCGGCAGCGTGCGGAGGTGAGGGCTGGGCTGCGGGGGGCACTGTGTAGGGGTGAGGTGCGGGGGCAGTATGCGGAGGTGAGGCGCGGGGGAGCCGCGAGGCCGGTTGGCTGAGGTGAGGGGCGGCGAGGCGAGGCGGGGGGGGCAGACCGGGCAGGCGGGGGCGCGGGCAGCGGCTCTGCCACGGCCGCACAGCACGGCACGGCGCGGCCCCGCCCGGCAGCTCCCGCGGCCCCCTCCTCCGCCACGTGCGGCGCCTCCCGGGCGGCAGAGCAGCCGCCCCGGCGGGGACCGGCCGTCCCCTCCGCCGCCGGGAGCCCGCGTCCTGCCCCGGCTCTGCGTGCCCCGGCCGCTCCGCTGCCCACCTGCACGCTCCTTATGTAAGGCAGGAGCCGATGGGGAGCGGGGGGGCCGCCGGCGCGCACACACGCACAAGCAGGCAGAGAGGCAGGTTCCAGGGGGCTGCCAGCACGCACACACATGCACCGCACACACATGCACACACGTTTGCAAGGGGCAGGTTACACGCACGCAGCATCCTCTCCGAGGCCGCCCCTGCGAAGGCGCCGATACCTTTTATCCAGACAAGCGATCCACTCGCCGGAGGACGAGGAATGGGAGGTGTGAGCGGCGACCATGTTGGCCAGGGCTCAGGTCGCGGCGCTGCCGGCTCCCCCCGCGCGCCGCTCGGCCCGGCCTCCCCCCGCGCGCGATGCGCGATGGGCTCGCCCAGGCCCCGCGGAGCCGCCCTGCCCGCCGCGCGCGCCGGACTGCGGGGCTGCCTCCTCCCCGCGCGGGACCCCGCAGCCCGCAGCGAGGAGTTTCTCCCGTGCTGCGAGGGGGCGGCGGCCCTCCCCCGGCTGCGTGAGCCCCTCCGCGCGCACACGTGTGCCCGGCCTGCGGGTCCCTGCTCCGCTTCGGCACAGATGTCCTTTGGGCTGGGCTGGGCTGGGCCGGGCTGGGCTGGGGGGTGGGGACTCCAGGGGTTTAATTACAATAAGCAGCTCAGGAGTATTTTAGCAGCTCTCCAGAGCCCTGTGTGTCCCCCCTGTCCCCCCCCCCAGCAAACCCACAGTAGCGGAAGGAAGGTGCGGTCTTGGTCCCTGCTGTTGCTTCAGCAGAGATGTCCTTGGCTGGGTTGGGGGATACAAGGCTTTTAATTGCCATTAGCAGCTCTCCAGAGCCCTGTGTGTCGTGCCTGTCCCCCCCAGCAAACCCACAGTAGCTGAGCAGAAGGAAGGTGCAGTCAATGTTCCAGGAATTTTTCTGAAGCCTATCATCAGGCTGCTGTGCATCCTGTCATCTCCCAAGAAACTGTGTCCTAAAGACTGGCGTGTACTGTAGATGAAAAATAAGCCGAGCAGTACAGCCTATGAATAAGATTTAACAGCTGGAAGGAACCCAACACAGCATGAGAGGGGTGAGTCTGGTGTACGATGAAAACCATCAGCATCCTTCTGTTGTGACAGCGTGGCCTGCACGATGCAGGTTTTTAAGGATGCTAATGCAGACGTGATTTAAAAAGCGATGAGCAGAGAAAGGAATGCAGAGTAGCAGGTCTTCTTGTTTTGCAAAGTTCCCTGAGAAGTATTTCTACAAAATACTTCTGGATCTAGACCACATCTTCCCAAGTAATCTGTGCGTAACTATAAGCTTCAGCTCACAGTCAACACAACCTGCCTTGAGTAGCGTGGGAGAAGGGTAGGAAGCTACACAAATCTCGGCAGGATGTTTGGGATTACATATACATGATTGCGAAGTAAAAATCAAACTGTGCATTCCTTCAGGTTTATAACTCATCTCTGCTTTACAGTGTGGATACGAATGATTAATTCAGATGCTGATAATCTGCTGGTACCTTTTACAGTTCTCCATGTGCAGTCTTCTCTGCCCTCTGTTCTAATCTCTTTCACCATACCAAGTGTAATTTTCTTACATGCACTACTTCACATTTCACATCTACCTTTCAACAGCCTCAGTGCTGCTGCAGCTTCTTCAGCACTTGAACAGAAATAAATATTAACATCAGCATACTGAACAGTATGATGAAAAGTCTAAGGAAATGTATGTAAAAATCCCTTTTGCTAAAAGGACGCGACAAAGAAATTGTCTTAGAGAATACCAGAAAAAGCCAGTTCTTTCATTTTGTCTTACCAGAACTGAAGTACATGGAAGAGGAATAGAAGGGGCTGCCAGTCAGTGAGCTCAAAGCAGGAGCTCTTCTTTTGCTATAGTCCGGGGGGAAAAAAAGGAGAAATTCTTGCATCTAAGCGATCAATCCACTTGAGGAAAACCAATGCTATTAATTCATCAATACGCGAATGTTTGTGAACCAAGAGAACAAGAGCTTCAAGCGTAAGAAACTCTAAATTCTCCAATTAATGATTTATAACATGGTACGTACATTACAGATGAATCAATAAAGCACACTAATTTTGTACTTCCATTATAAAACATTCATCACATTATTGTACATAATTACAGTTTTCCTTCCAGAGCTATCACAGAAGGCAGCCCTTACTGCGCTTTCTCCCCTGAACCCATCTGAAGCTGCAGTTGATGCTCTTTGCTCTTAACTGGCATCAGGCCTGAGAAGGAGCCCAGAAATCATTCCTAGCTGAAGGCCTTTATCTTTTCTCACGGGCTGTTTCACTGACACAAACAGCATTACACATGCCAGCACCGGCAGTTTTGTACATAGCAACGGCGTAGCTCAGTCAGCAAAACCACGGTGCCACAACTGTTCAGTGTTCATTCAAACCACCTTTGTCAAGTCCTTTTCCAGCCGTTTAAAGTTTAATGACCCAACCGCTAGAGGACAGGCTAGGCCTCCGGAAAAAGCAGCAAGTGCGGATATTACCTTGGTAAGCAGATGGCATGGGGAAAATAGCCTGAGCTTGGAAAGACATAACCTTTGGAATGCTCTCCTGAGATGGAACTTGTGAAAACATTTATCAGTGCTTATTATAGAATCATAGAATCATCTGGTTGGAAAAGACCTCTGAGATCACCGAGTCCAACCATACCTGTCCCCTTACTAAACCCTGTCCCTAAGAAACTCATCTACCCAGCTTTTAAACCCCTCCAGGGATGGGGACTCCACCCTCTCCCTGGGCAACTGTGCCAGGGCCTGACCACCCTTTCCATGAAGAAATTCTTCCCAATGTCCAGTCTAAACCTGCCCTGGCACAACTTGTGGCCATTTCCTCTCGTCCCATCGCTGTCACCTGCGAGAAGAGACCAGCACCCACCTATGAACCACTTATGAATGTACTCTTGACCAAGCAACCTACCTGCCCTGGGACAGCCCTCTGCAGTTACCAGTGCTTTTGATTCCAAGGAATGCAGTGCTTGTGGGCACGAAGGGGATGTTGCTCAGATGCCTGGCTGTGGGCAGACACTGCACCAAGCCTGACAATATTCCAGAACCATTTAGACAATGCCCTCAGACACACGGTGTGAATGTTGGGGTGTCCTGTGCAGGGATAGGAGTTTGACTCAATGATCCTTGCGTGTCCCTTCCAACTCAGGTCATTCTGTGTTTCTATGATTTTATCATAGAGATGTATCTTTTTGTGAAGTAACCGTTAAACAAGAGTTTAACACTTTGTGGACTGTGCAAGCTACACAGGCCCAGAAAAGGCTAGGAACCCTGAGTATAACCATACTCCATTCAGAAGTGTCTGAGTGCCTCAGCAATTAGAGCAAGACAGACAAAATATACCTCTGGCAGTTGGATTATGAGTAATCATGTAACTTTCTGATTAAAACATGAGTGAAACTTTTCAGAGAAACTTGGGAAGCTGGGAATAAATACTTGATTGGTTCAGATATCAGCCTGTGTCAACCAAAGGGTCTCCAAAATGCACAGAAATGTCAGGAGCTCCTGACTACTGAAATCAGAAATTCTGGAGCCCAGCTCAAGTGCATGTTCTCCTGAGATAAAAGTTATCAAATAAGCAGTATATATCTCACATGATAAGTGAAACAGAATGCAGATTATCCTGTGACTCTTAAGGATTCAGACCATAACAAGCCTAAGAAACATATCATTTGAGAGTACTGGCCTTATGTTAATGGGGTCAAGTGCCCATTCACCTGTGAGTAAGAGCATATGCTAGAAGGAAAATGCTGAAGCACACTTCATTACTATAAGGACTGTATCTCCTCTTGGTGCCTCATAGTGCTCATTCTTCATTACTTTTCCAAGCTACACACTTCTATGAAAAAGAGATGACCCAAAAGATATACGAAACCCACTATTTTTAATGGCCAAAAATGCACTTATGCTCAGTCTCACCTATATCTACATGTGCCTTCTGCTACACCTTTGGTGAAGTTTTACCTGAGAAAACATAAAGGATTGTGCATCCTTAAAATTACTGGTTGTATGAAAATATCTTTCTCAAAAACAGATCCTTCTTTTTCAGCATCTGTGAAACTCCACACTGATGTTTCAGATTTAATTTCTCTGTGTTGAACCGAAAGACTTTTTACAATCTGATTTGTGAGATTTGATTATGCAGCTAAAAATTGGGCTGCTTTCAAAGGAGGCGGCTGCTGGGAAATGGAGACTTGCCAGCCGAGGAATGTGAAAGATCAACTGGCCTTTAACTTTCCACAATTTACAAAGGAGTGACAGGGCCATGCAAAAGCCCTTAAACCACAGAAAGCCAGAAATCAGCCAGCCTTCACATTGTCCTAGACTGACAGTCAGAAAGTGTAGGATCCAAACTGTTGTTTGCATTATGGGACATAAGGGAGGTCACGTATGATTTTGTAACTCGACTACTTCTTTGCTTTTTCTTGCCAACATAAATACTTGTTCATCAATTTTTTTTTTTCTCAAATGCAGCCAAATAGCCTTTGCTAAAATCTCCTTAAAAAAATAATTTTCCTCGAACAGGAGCTTGCTATGAAAAACCTGAACCAAAAGACTAAATGATAGTTGTTACAAGCTTGAAAAAAAATTACTAAATATATTTATTAAGGTGTGCGCTACAAAGTAGTAGGGTACAAAAGAGGGCTACTGTGGAAACCTCTTCACAACACTAATTATATCCAAAATCTTAAGAAGTTTCAAGCAGCTGCAGTTAATACTAGTAAAACAAAGAAAAGCAGGGGCCCTATTTTCTACAGCAGTTTTGGATGCTATGTCTAATACTCCATACTAATGAAATTGCAGTTATGGTATAGTGAGGAATCAGTGAACACAGAATCTATAACCTGCCCATTGGCATCACAGCAGCCGCAAACTAAAGCTGTTTAATTTCGGAGCAAACTCACACAAAACCCCAGAAGGTCACTCCTGAGTTCTGGCCATCTGTGTTCAAGAGAGGAGCTGGGGAAACAGACGGCTTCCAGCCACCAGTGTACTGCCCTGGTTCCTGTGTCTGGTGAAGAATTGCTCAGCCTCAGGACTCCTCTAATTCATGCTGACTGTGCTGAATGTAATTGATAGCACAAGGCATTGGCTACAATCCTTTGTCCCTAAAATACAACTGGGAGACAAGTCCAGGTCTAGCAGCTTTAAAACATTTAAGATTTCCTTTCTCTAGAGGAATCTCAGGTTTGTCACTTAAGCTGAATTTAAGCATGTTTTGTGTTGCTATAGGGAAGTCAAATTAATTAGTGGAAGTCCAGAATGAGTCCATGGATTCTACCTCAAACAATAGTTTAAGCTGATGTATCACTCAGAAGCTCTAGAAGTAAAACTGAGACTGACAGAACTATGATGCATGTTTAGAATCCAGCAGTGCCACATTCAGCATGGTTAGGGTTGTCAGAACCAAAATGCAGATGCACATATACAGCACCTACTGAGTACTAAGAAGTAATCAGGATTGTAGTGGAACAAAGACAGAGAAGCCTGCATGAGTTCTTTTGGGATTTGTATGCTGTGAGGGCTGCAAAAGATCCGATGATGTACAAACTTAAACCCAATGCTTATATTAATAAAACTGTCTGTAAAGCCTACAAGCAACATACTGATTCTCCTTTCCAAAACTGATCCTTAAACCCAACATAAATGACATAGCAAAGGCTTTTTTAGAACAACTAAGGACTTCCTTCCCAGATTAACTTGGTGCATAATTCCCTGCTCTATCTCTTTCTTGTTTCTGTCCTCCTCACTGATTCTTCCCAGTTCCCATCAAAGCACCTTCTTCAGAAATTGCACGGTACTGCAAGCCTTTCCCCCCATCGTTCAGGAAACCATTCTGCTTCACTTCTCGTGATATTCTGGGAAAGGTCTCAGTGTTGCCAACACCAAAATGGATGTAAGTGAGATACAAATAGGCTAGTAAGGGACAGATACATTGGAAAGAAAGCATACGGTGTTCTATATAGTAGGAGTAGCATGAGCACAGGTGCAAGGTGGAGAAAACACAGCTGAGCCACTGTTTATGTAAATCAATAAAATTCAAATTCTGGGCTTTTTAAAATTAGTTGGCAGTTTGCTGTTGTGTTCAGCAGGACCAGAGCTCTTTCCTAAATTCCTGAAAGCAAAGGAGGTAACTGCACTTACAGCATATGTTCAATTTTATAAATACATTCAATAAAAGTCAAGGACATTCAGTAAGTCAGAGACTGTCCTGTTCTTCACTACTTTAAGGACAAGATTGTAATTAGCATCATAGGAGTACTCTAATGAAACCATTCAGAGCTTTACATTGACTTGCACATTGTAGTATGATCTGTTACAGGTAAAGATCATATGTGACACACACATGCACATCATAGAACATTTATATAATAATTCATTGTGCAGCTTCCTATACATTCATTGCAACTACTGTTTTCATCACAATATGGTAAAGAAGTTAATTCTTTCTGCAAGGTTTGATTCACAGGATTACGGATTTAGTTTTTCTGAGAGCCTGCTGGGGGCACCACCACATGCCCATAAAAAACAGATAATGAAATTAGGCAAATGAGACAAGACAAACTCATTTATTTATGTGATAAAAATGAGACCAAATGGTTAAAGAGCAAGCAGAAAACAGCACAGGCAACGCCAATAATATATTCTGGCTGAGGAAAAAACATGAACCAATGGGTAAGTGGGGAAAGAAACTGCCGTGCATCCTAGCTGATACAGACAGGTAATATTTGTTGGTTAAAAACCAGACTTTTCAGTTGTGTTATGGGAAACCCAGCACTGTAGCAACGTAGCAATCGTGAGGTGCTATTTTATGTGTGTAAAAATAGTAGGAGACTTGGATGAATTAAAAGTATATTGATAGCACAACAGTAGCATAAAAACAATTAATATCTATTTTGAAGCATGGGTTTTTTCCATATGTAAGTCCTATTGGTTCTAGAGAAAAGTTACACACATCCGAAAGCTTTGAGTGGAGACTGCATAACATGCAGCAGATCTTTACAGAGGTGCTCTGTTGTCTACAGGATTCTCTCATTTTCCTGATGAAAGAAAGGTCCCTCATTTCACCTTCTCCTTTGTCTCCTGAAATAAGCAACATTCATGCCTAACAGCAGTTTCTAAATTGTCTTGAAGTGCCCATTTTTCTAATGCTTCTTTCCTAGTGGACAGATGAGAAGAGTAGATAAACAAAGGCAAATTAAAAAAGCAAGTGAGAGGCCGGCACAAAAAGGCAGTAAAAGGAAAACATCGACTGGAAGAAAAGAGATTGTTGGGTGAAGTTCATTGATTCTGGATTTGTACAGGATCTGAATTTCTCAAGGATCATAGAGGAGAATCTCATTTAGAAAATTCCATGCAGATAAAGAAAAAAATGAAGTTGCCTCTGGTGAAGAAACAGGAGACAAAGACTTCCTAGACACTAAGCAGAAGCAGCTAAGAAACACAGAGAGGAAGCACCTCCTCATTGACCTATTGGCTCATCAGCTATCTGGTATTTGGAAGCATTCCTGAAAAGGGAAATAGAAGTGACAAAATATTGCACAATTGCTGGCAGCTTGTATTATCCTCCCATAGGCCCAGCTTGCTCCTGACAAAGCAGGGGTTCAGTCCATATTAATGTTTTTTAATATTTTGAATTTTGTGTTCTTGTTCTATTTCTATTCAATCTAACCTGTTCCATTATTGAATTGGTTTTACAGTAATTTTTTTTTTAACGTTCAAGTGAAATTTCCTGCACTTCAGTTTGTGCCTGTTCTCTCTTGTTCTGTCTCTGGACATCCCTGAGAGGAGTCTGGCTTTGTCTTCCTTATCCTCTCCCCCCAATCAAGTACTTATAAATATTGATAAGATCCCCAAGAGTCTTCTGTTCCCCAGGCTAACCAGTTCCAGCTCTCCCAGCCTCCCCCCAAATGTCAAATGCTCCGGTCCCTTAGTCATCCTCATTACCCTTTCCTGAGCTCTTCCCTGTAAGTCTGTATTTCGTACTGGGGAGCACAGAACTGGTCACAGCACTCCAGATGTGGCCTTATCGGTGTTGGGTAGAGGAGAATAACTGAGTCTCTCAAGCTGCTGGCCACACTCTCCCTGATGCAGCCAAGAACGCTGTTGCTTTCTGCGCTACAAGGGTGCTTTGCTGGCTCCGGTTCAAATAAAATGAGATAAAACAGATATGGGAAATAGATAGATCTTTCATTATTTCAAGACTGGATCTTGAAATGCATTGTAGTTCACAAGTCAAGGCCTGCACAGTGGAAAGGCACAATTCCATGAGTTTGTTTTAGATGACTGTTCCTGGAAAGCTTAAACTTCCTTGCTGAACTATTCCAGGCACAGGAGGTGGAAAAGGAAGAAGGACTGGAGGGCGCGTTCTGGGGCCTCACCTGCCAGTACTGCCAAGGCCACCGCTGGTTATGCTGGTGACAAAATTAAGGTTGCTTTACATCTGTCACACTTGGACCTTCTTTTAAGACATTTTTGGTTTTGTCATATTTTAAGATCTTAAACTGAATTTTTCTGTATTGGGGTCTATCTTCTGTAAGAAAGCATCAGCCAGTGCTGCTCAGTCATGCAAACAGTTTAGGACAAATATATTGTCCTGCTATTGTGAATATTCTTTTATTTAAACCCTTTGTTGTGTTCCTGGTCTCAAACAGGGACCTGAGATCCGAAAGGATGTCCAGGTTGTTGTTTTTCTAGTGAGAACATACATGCAGGATGTTTCTGTTAGAGGCTGGAGCTCAAGTCTGTAAGTCCATCCTATTGAGACATCTGAAGAGGGAGTAACTGTGACACCTCTGTATTTCCCAGCACTACTGTGAAAGTTAATGATATTTGAAAAGCACATTGATTTTGCAGTTATGACAACAGAGAAATGCTCATAAAGGTATCATTAACCTTTTGGTCACAGTAGGGTCTGAACAGACTGTGTTAAATTAAACACAAGAAATGAGCGACACAGAAAACAAAGTTCATTGGGGAAGCACAGTACGTTTGTTCACTGCATAGAAAAAGTATCCTCATGGAATAAAAAGAGGAGGGAATCATCATGAATAACTTCAATAAATACATACGAGTTGGCCATGGATGATTCATCCAGTCATTTCCTAGATTTTGAAGGCTTGACTTTGCAGTTTTAATACTCTTCAGATGCACATCATTTGTGATCACCAATAGTGGCCAGGTTTCCTTACTGCATCTAAATATTTCTTCTAGTCAAGAGCCATAAAGATGAACCCACTGAGTAGCTCAGAGGGCCAGGACAGAAGAGGATCCCTTCGGACAGTTCACTTCAGGATTCCCTGTGATCCTTTTACTTCACAGCAGGATGAGTATGGACTAGATCTCAGTCCAGCCCAGCAGTATGGACCATCTCAGCATGCTTCCAGCCCTCGCTGGATAGTCAGAATATCCAACAGCCCTCACGTTGCCACAGTCCCCAGGGATGGTCATGTGGCACAGCCCCAGCTGAGGGCTAAAATTGGTCAATTCATGAGCCAGGTAATGATCAAAAAATGTTAAGTCACCCCTAGAAATCTTTTAGAAGCACATGCGCCCATCCTTCTCCCTTACCTCCTTAGCAGTTCACAGAAGTTTGCTCTCCTTAGTAATTTAGGCCCACAAAATAGCAGTAGGTTGTTAGCCCACCTTTCCCAAAACAGTTCCTAAACAATGTAGTTAAAAGATTTGGGGAATTTTGTTATGTTTGTGCCTTTTACACATCCTAATAAATTTTCTAGGGTGAAATCAGTGTGGCTAGAGATACAAATACTACACACTTCTCTATGTTGCATCATGATCTCTAGAAAACTTAAACAAGGAAAATGCTGATTCACTGCTATCGTTGATCTTTTTTAGGCTTCTTTACATAGAAGATTTTAGGTTTTCAACTAACATTTTTGAGTGTTGCAGCATGTCCACTGTACACATGGCCTCTGACTAACCCATCTCATTTCACTTTGGCAGAGGGACTGATTTATTCTAGGCTTTCTCCTTTCTGGAACAGATGAGGTTACAGTGTTCTATTGAGAACATATTACACAAATCCACCAAAAATGCTTCAGTTAATACTTGCTAGCAGATAAACCAGGAAAATATGCAAATTGTACAAATTTCATTTTTAAGGCTTTTTTCATTTTGCCCTCAATAAGCCAAGAAATATTATTTCATCTAATTACAATCTTGTAAAACATTCAAATATTTGAAACTAACATAGGGCTGCTTTCTCTCTGGGAAAGGCGACCACGAGGATAATGTGCCACTGTCCAATCACAGCGATATATGTATTGAAGTAAAAATATTTAAACAGATGTTATAAAAGACTTCATTTCCATTGTACACCAGAAGCACATCTGCTCTACTTTAAATACTTCTTATCCGTGCTAAAGGAAAACTATGGAGAGAAAATGTATTTTTATGTGCTCTTCCTTTGAGTTTACCCTGTGTGAATACAGAAGGCGTCTTTTCAGTAGGAAAAAAGGCACTGATTGTCATCCCTTGACATTTTGCATTTGCCCTAGAGCTGCCATGTGTGAGTAGTATGGAAATCAAGTTCTGGCTTTTGATTTCCAGCCTGATCTTTTAAAAACCCTGAATATTGCTAAAACAGTATTGTGCAAGAAGGAAAGGAAGGACAGGATGGTGTGAGATCAAACTAGTAAACATTAGCTTATTGGTATTGTTCTTTACAAAGACAATATTTGATGTCACATTATTATTACCAGTGACGAAGTGCACCTACACAGATGTTATGATACAGCCTTGTTCCAGCGACATGCTTGGTTTTCAGTATTAATGCTTCAAGGATGTATACATTCCAGACTTAGGCAGCAGTGGAGTGGTGGCTTTAGAGTAGTAACCTTAATTACTTATAAGGTAAGGCTCTTGTGTTTGCTCACTGGTGAGTCCAGAAGACTTAATACAGTTCTATTTAGCAGAGATATTTAGTGAGAGGCATCCATCTCTATTAATTATGTGATTTACTCAAGCAAAAGCCTCAGTATTAAAAAGGACTCTACCAGGCAGCCTTCCTTCCCAGAGCTACTTACACTCACAAACCTGTTATGTGTTCTTAGCTGAAACAGGTACCCAATCTCTTGGTTTGACCCTATGTTTATGCATAAGATATTACCTAAAGCTCACTGCTGGATGGGGCACAAGAAGAAGAAAACCTTGAAAGCTTCTTCTGGGAATAAAGTGTGCAGCACCAGTCTGACAGAGGATCCAACCAAGCAAGCAGCACTGATTCTATATGCTGCCAAGAGCCCAGAAAAAGCTCTCAGGGACACAGAAGCTGTGCCGTTAACCCAAGTGAGATGGAGTAGAAGTGGCAAATAAATGGCAAATAAATGTTATGTACAAGGAAGTGATGCAGAACTGGCCTTGTAGATCCTGTAGATCCTAAACAGGACACCGAGACAACATTGCTCATCACTAGCTTGCACGATGTTCTAGAGAAAGCAGAATGGGATCTATAATCCATCACCCTAAGGCTGTTGTGTAAAAGAAATACAAACATTTTCACTTTGCAGGTACAAAAATTACCAGCATTTTGGTACTATTAACAAGCCCTCTGAGAGGATTAATGTGCTTGATATAAATCATACCATTGCATTATGTTGTTGTGCTTTCAACTGCTACAATGTGAAATCAGATTAACTGATATTGTGCTCTAATGTACTCTAATGTACTCTGCATTTTCAATTATTTCAAAAGCACAGTTTATGAAAATGATGCTCATTTTCTGGCAGAAGAATATTTTATGCCATAGCAGACACCTCAATTATAAGACACCGTACAAAAGGGATTTGAAAGTAATGTTTTTGTGCTTCGCTTGGCTTCAATTGTAGAAGCTTATGAGATTTGTATCTCTTCTGATAATACTTTCCTTCTGCTTTCTTTAAGTTTTTGCTGTGCCTGGGTTTAAAATTTCAGTCATTGCCTTTTGGGTCTGGCATTTTTATTGTTCTTATTTTAGTTTTAACTGAAACTTCTTATCTCCTCATGGTGTATAAAGGAGGATTTGTATGCAATCTTAACAGCTTTCTTAGATTTCTCATAAATTAAATGAAAAAGGATATGAATGTGAATTAGTTCAGAAGTATAGCCAAGTGACCTTATCATCAAGTGACATCCTAGTGGTGCTTTGTAGAAAGATTATTATTTATTATTATTATTATTAATGCTTTTGCTGTTTAATATTCTACTGCAAGAAACTGTTCTCCCTGTTCCAACCACTGTAAAGTGAATATCTGCTACCTTCTCCAACATTACCATAAAAACAATTTGCAAAGTGAATTGCATTCACCAGTGTTCATGGTCCATGCTTTTATTCTTCAGTCTATGAATACAATTAACTTTAGCTTTCCAGATAGTAAACAGAGGAATAAATACTTCCAAGTGAACTGCATGACTGTGTATTAAACCAGAAATTAAAAGACCATCTGACTGAGAAATGCATTGAAAAGGCTGTGTTGAGAATTTGAGAAATCCTCTTCAAAACAAAGTATCTGAAAATAACTTCATTTATGAAGCCAGGCTTGTTCTGTTTCTGATAAAAATAGCAGATCTTCTTAGACTGGAGAAGTTAGATAAAACTAAATCAGACTTTGCAGACAGGTACAACTGTCGGCTCACAAGCTGCTGGACAATAGCTTGCTGGAGATAAGGGACTGGCTGTCACCAGAAATGTTCTGACTTCATAATCATCTGAAAAAGCCAGCTGTCTCTCCCACCTCCAAAAGCAGGATTAGAAAACCTTTCATTACAAACCCACACTTCTGCAAATAACATGAAAACAAGGGAAAATAATGTCATCTTCTCTCATGATCAGAGATGTTATTCCTATTCTTTTTGTAATTTCTTTGCAGGTTTTTATGGTTGCATCACTATAAAGGTGGTGGTTTAAAAAGTGACAAGAAGTCTCTGACGCTATTATGCAGTTTATTAGAGCCAAACCTGAAAAGTCCTACACACAGTAAATCTATTTTTTATCAGTGATTTTAAGCATATTTACCGAAATGAAGGTTACTGAATTTCATAAATAAATCATTTCTCACCAAAACCCAGTGACCTCTAACGACAGCCAAAAGCACCCATTCTGTAAGTATAGTACACAATGATTTGGGTTTCCTTGGTTGGTAGTTTCAAAGAAGCCAACAAGAAGCACAACTATTGGACTGACAAATGACAAAACAATTGTACTCAAGCTGCAGAGTCAGTGAATTCTTACTAGGATTTCCTATACTGATCCTTTAATATTTTTCTTTTTAAAACTTTTAAGAATTCAGGATAGTGAAAGAAGCATTACGTTGATATTTCAGGGAAAAAATGTGAGATTTCAGGCCCCCTTTAGTGTGGGGCTCTAAACAGGTGGCTTCAGTAGTACCGACACTGACTTGGGATGACTCTGTGTGAGGAGGAATCGGTGGTATATTTCATTGGTGGTTTTAATACATCTGTCATAATGATTCCCCACACCAATATCAGCTGAAGAATCATACCAAATTTTGCTGTAAAAGACTCTGTCAGCCACTGTAATTTATCATACCTGTCCATTCTTCTTTTCTAGTTTTATGAGATTCTGTAGTTGGAGTTTCTGGGCTTTCCCTGCTGGATAAAGTCATGTGGGGGGAAAAAATAAAAGGAAAAACACTGAATTAATCATGACTTTTAAAATCCAAATTTTACCATGTAAAACTATGTGAAAGATGATTCATACTCCAAGAAAGTTAGAGAATGTTGTTATAATTGTTTGCCTCTGCCACAAGTTCACCAACTGTATACATTTAAGTAGTTCTCACTGTTTCCGTTTGCAGATAAAAATGTGATCATATGATCCTTTCAAGATAAGCTACCACTAATTTTAAACACTATGATTAGTCTTTCTTTATTTTTCAAAACAGGATCTCACGGAATTTCACTGTGTTGAATGCAACTCCTTGAGTTGTGAAATGCTCTCTGAGAACTTTTAGAATTCCAAAGATATTTTAGTTCTGACAACATGTGATGTGTGGTATGTCTTCCAGCCCCTCATAGATACATTTTGGATCCATTTGTTCCATTTACATTTTTTTGTTCCTGCAGCTACTCTGAACTCTGAAGTTACTTTAGCTGGCAATACCATCAATTTTTTTGTCTACCAGTTACTTTTACGACTCCTATCTGCATTTAAATCCAACACATCACTTAAGCTTCAAATCTTAGGGCTGTCACTAATCCTTCCCAGAAAAGCTAAGAATAGATACTCTTTTGATTATTTTCATGAAAATTTTGCAGCTTAAAATGAACAAGACTGAAATCATCACCATTCCTTGCCCTACCTTCAAACATGTCTACAGTAAAAAACAGAGGGGTTCTTGCCATTTGAAGCTCCAGAGCAGATGGAGTTTGGCTATTCTGAGTCAGGGTCACAAGGTTTCATATTTCCCTCTGTTCAAGCCTTGGTAAGCATTAGTCATATACCAGGCTTCTGCATGTTGCCCTTATCGGCGTGGCTGGAAGGAAAAGTAGCTTTTTTGGTAAACTGGGGAGGCTGAGCAGAGACTGGAATTTGGCATAAAGTCAGCATCGCTCTCCTGAGGCCATTAGTGCTGCCTGACTTCTGCCAACCAGACTAGCAAACTGCTCGTGTTTGCTCTTGAACTTCGTTCCGCGTATGGCAGGGCAGGGTATTAATGGATGGAGGAATGGGCCAACCAGGGAAAACTTTTTGTAATTAGCTGAGTGTGACTGTGCTGTGTTGACTCCGCAGCTTGGCAATGCTGTCCATCGCTCACACTCGCAGGGGCATATTAGGTATGCATTTAACAGTATTTGAGTTTATAAGATTACATGTGAACACACGTTTGTAGCTGTCAGGAGTAGGAGCTAAAATATTTTCAGTCAACTCCATTGCCAACTAAACAGAAACTGTAACTAAGCAACACAGAAACACCGATCTAGTTATTCACGACTCGGAAACCGGATTTAACCAACGTCTACCTCCCCCTCATCCTCCAACTAAAATGTCTAGATTTGCTTAGCTGCCTTATTGCACTAATCTGCAATATGTTATATATCATAATCTAAAAAGCCAATATGAAACTGAATCATCCTCACCACAAAAATTAGTAGAGCGGTTTGATATTGCTGAGTCCAGGCACAACATTTTCAAAAAGCTAAAGCAGTTTCACACAGTTATACAGAGAACAGGACAAGGAATAAATTGAAGAAATGCTTATCAATTACTTTTTTTTTTAATGTAAAAAAGGAAGTGGCTCTTTACTTAGAGATTTAGAAGGACACCTTCACAGGCAATGCCAGTGCTGCTATTGTGGCAATACAGGTTTACATCTGTGCCTAACTCAGTAGCCCATCACTTGAACCAGGTCAAAAATACTTCTTCACAACAATACTGGCAATATGAACTTGCACTGCGACTCAAAGGCAGTACGTTATGTGAAATGTTTCTCCTGGTGTTTCTCCAGCCCTACTAATCCTGTTTCTTCTCATCTTTCTCTGGGTCTCAGTGGTTCAAGAAAGGTAATAGAACTATAGTTCTCCTCATTCCTGAGCTAGGAATTCTTACAGAGCATTTAGCATTATACAAGAAGCAACTTTTCTCAGAGTCAGGATGGTAAATGTACTGGTTTATACAGCTGAGATGTGTAGGCATTTACTGAGAAGTCAAAATTTTTCTGCATCTCTCAAGTCTAAGGAGTTCTGGATGGTCAATAATCCGTGTTCCATTACAATCCCTGGAGTCATTTCACATAAAATGATACGTTTCTACGATCTGCATCAAGTCCAAGTTAGAAAAATTCATAATGTCAATATTACAGGAATCCTGCAGGGTTTCTATCTGTGAGGTGTTTTCTGTAATAACACCTTAAATCTAAAAAGATAAAAAGGTCATTAAAACCACAAAAGAAGTCTGTTTTTCTTTTCACTGATGTCACATCAAATTTGTGTGGATAATACTTATATTGACATATAAGCTACTGATTAATTGTTGAGGGGCTCTAGTAGACATTTTCCATCTTTTTCAAATAGAAACAGTTAAGATTTTCAACTGAAAAATAGATATGCCTTCATATATGACTGTATTTCACCTCCTTATTAAAATATGCTGAGCACCTTCAAAGCAAAGATAGTGTCTCTGCTTTCATCTCTTTAAAATGTATGAAGAATACTGTATCTCTTTTCCCAGATGGTCAGGGTACAGAATAAGCATTCAGAAAATGTTCAAGTAAATCCTTAGTTTGCTGTTTACATTACTTCTTGGACTTCTTGAAGTTTGAATTTTTTTGCCAATTTTTATCACAGTTTCAGGTCAAAAAATAACTAAGTTTTTGAAACTTGAGTTAAAAATATTTATTTTTGCCATCTAGAGAACTTGATTTATGTTTTCATATTTTGACACAAACATTAAAAAGATACCATTTTGAGTTTCACTGAAAAGGAATACTTTTTTTATTTCAAAAACACAAAACAATAAACCAAACTTTTTAACTAGTGGTAGCAACTATTTTATGTAGTTCTTTAAGAGAGTGGAGAACAGAATGGGACACCTGATCTGTCCTGGTCCTGGGAACAATCTCACAACATTAGTGCTGACCTACATGTATTTTGATTAGCTCACCGAGAGCCCCAGTGGCATCCAACTGTTCTCTTTTGGATAATACGTGTTCCTCAGGCACAGTAATTAACCTTACACAGACCCTTCCTTTGTTATTTATTAATCATGTTTGTGCGGGCCAGTCACACACATCTTAGCACTATAAGATTTCCCAATTAAAGGGGGGGGTTATATTTATGAGAGGACAAATCCTTTCTATGCTCTTTTTAGCCCTCATTGTTCCTCTGTAAGACAAGTACCTATAATGACTGTTTCTAAACAGGTCAGATCTATCTTTACAAGCTAACATCCCACTAATGTTATTGTAGGCCAGAAGAGCTTCAACAAAAGTAAACTAAATAGGCTGCTTCTTGGCTGAGCTTGGAAAGACACCTCCCAACAAGACAAGGAGCTTTCAGAATAGTAATTGGTGCAAATGGGAAATAAAAGAATTATAACCTTAGTGCTCTCCTTAGGTGTCATCCTGCCCATTGCTTGCAGTCCAGCAGCTTTTCAGACACTTACTATTTTTTTTGCCTCAACCAAGAGCCACATTTAGATTAAAAATAATCCCATCAGCCAGAACATTCTTTGTGTCCCTGCAACCTGCACCTGTGTCGTTCAACAAGCTTGAGAAAAGTTGGTACCACTCCTTCTAAGCTTGAAAGCAGAAGAAATGTGAGATCTGGCAGATTTCCTGATACAGCCCAGAACCTGGACACTTGATATCCTGAGCCCATTTTCAATGAGCAAGGGAGATGTAGCAAAACATTTTTCAGCTTTTCCTGTCTAACAGACCAATCAATAAAGAGTTTCAGAAGTTCCTACTTCTCTTCAAAATCTAACTTCTAAAGCCAAATATCTTCTAGTGTTAAGCCCTGAACAGATCTTTTATTTTTTTTTGAATTCTGGAGCTTTTACTATGTAGGATCTGAAAACACATTTACAGCTTGTATGTACCTGGCAGGTATAGACAGCAACATTCCACATCATCTGGATTTGACACCTGTTTAGACCACTTAATGCTACTTTTTAGCCCATATGCTAAGGGCTTTCTGTGCACGAAAGTCAGAGCTCTGGGGAGAAACACTGCTCAGGTCTCACCTTGGAGTCGAGTGAGGATGCAATTACACTGCACACCTTGAGATCATAGCCAGTAGCCCAGTAATGACAGCTGTTTAATACCATACAAATCTGAAGGAGTCTAAATCAGAATGGACAGCAGGAGGTTTTCATAGGGTTTATGCTATATTCTCGAAGGATCTTTTAAAATAAATAGCAAATAAGTTATGATGGATTGACAAAATGAAAGTGCCTTAATAGAACTGCATGTATATTTAAAAATATACTTCCTCGCAAGTATGACAGATGGGAGCCCTCCCGAAGTTACAACACCAGAGCAAAGCCCACTATGTTTATAACAACACCCAAAAGCTGTAGAGAACTTGCTTAATCCCAGTCTAGCCATGAAGAATATATTCCTCTTGTGGAGTTTCCTTCATTCAAAGCATTTCCTGTGCCCTTGGCTCTATAGCATGATCGCTGTTATCCTATATTTCAAATACTTTTGTTATAAACTTCTAGTTTGAAACTGTCATTTTGCCCATATTGTCTCTTTCAGGCTGTAGGGGCATCTGTATTCCTGTGAGCACAGGTGAACCTTTATATCCACTAGGACTTTGTGACCTTGCAACAGTGGGTAAGTGTCCTGAAACTGTTTCTGCCCATCCATTTATCTTCCAGCACAAGCTTAAAATCACATCCATTAGAATGTTTTGCTTTTCAGAACAATATTCAGCCCTGAGTGCACTTATAGTTGATCATGTGAAAGATGCTGTTAAATAGTTTTAGGGATTTTCTCATGCATTACTGTTCTTTGAAATACCCTCAGAGAAAGAGGACAGTGGTTGTGTGTGTCATGAGGCTTCAGAAGCCTTTTGTTTTTCACCTCAGTCCACTGACCGAAAAAAGATGAGTCACTTCATTAGAAATATCCTGTCTCCCATTGTTTTGTTTAGGTTTGGACCTACCTCTTCCTGAATAGAAGATTAATCACAGAAACAGGTTGATACACTAATAATACAATGAGGAATTAAAACCCTGATCTCAGTTTGCCGTCTTTTACTATCTGTGTGCTAGGACTCGTGCCTGGAAAGACTCTCCCTTGCTCAGAAAGTCAGGTGGGGAGACGAGGGTTCTGAACAGCACAGGGCTTCCTAAATTGCACTGAAAGCATTTAAAATGCTAATTTGAACTTGCTAAACTCAGTTTGGGAAAGCACAAAGAAAATCTAGTAACTGACATCAAATACAGATGATAAGAGACAGTATCCATAGAAAGACTCTCTAAGTGTTGTGTCCTTCCCTTATGCATTCAGCCATTTAGAGCATGAGAATAAAATTATTTGAAGTGTGTTTTGTATTCTTTTCCAGAAGAAAATTAGAACAGCAACAGTTCTTCATTTCTTCTGGACACAGTCCAGGTTGAAAAGCAAAAGGTTCCAGGAGCTTAGTGCCAATACCACTGAATAAGAATAAATCAAAATAAGAATAAATCAAAATTATGACAGCTATTCTATAATAAGCACCTTTTCATGCTTATGTTAATTAAATAAACATGTCAACCAGACACTCTTGAGAAAAGGCAATCTATCTGATGCACAGCTGATCACCACCATAAGTAATATAGTACATGATGGAATTTAAGTGATTTGGTGTTCAAAATTAACCTGAAAACCTAAAAAATGCCTTTTGTTTTAATTCTGTTACTCTGACCAACAGAACAACAAGGCAGCTAAAATGCTGTAACTCTTATTACATAAGTGAGTGTTTTGTATTTAAAATTGCTACTTCTTATACCACTTTTAAAATCTGTGGTGAAGCTTTTAATCACAGCACTCAGGCTCTGAAGCAGCTCCTACACTCTCTCAGGATTGCCTTGCCACTACTGTCTTAAAGTGCTCTCCTGCCACAGAGGATCTGGTCAGCAATAGCAGCAGCTGCAGGAACAGTGCCTTCAGCATGCCAAACAAATTCATGTTTCAGGAATGTCTCCTAGAGGAGCTGAGCAATTCAGATAGATTCCTAGTTAAAAGCCTTTCACTGTAACACAATTACCCTGCAGTAGAGAAGAAGAATGGTCAGTATTTGTTTGCTACAAATACCCTTTGCAAGAACCACTATTATTAAATCCTTCTTCAGGTGAAAATTCCACTGACAGTGGGATTTGCCTCTGCTAGAATTGCAGGCTGTTGGATTGGAAGTATAAGGAAAAAAAACAAGGGGTCAATATTTAATATGGGTTTAGACATCCATTTTTTTACTTTTTAATATTAGGGTTTTTTCCATCTGAAAAGTAGTAACTATGACTGCCCAGCAGGACCCCAACAGTGCCAGGAAGTTGTGGTTTAGGGGCTGTTTAGAAAAGCATATATTTTATTTTTTGGGGCTCTGATTAATTCTCATCATACAAAACACAGAAGGTCCTAGCAAAGAATATATCATTTGCCTTACGAAGGGGAAGTACTCTCACTGACCGAGTTACAGATTTAACTGGCCTGTAGCCATCCAATTTGCGATTTTCATCACACATTCTGTAATTCTGGCTTAGTCTGAGTCATGGCCTGAAACAAGAAAGGAAACCACCGCTGTCTGGCCAAACTGTCTCATCTTGCAATATGAGTACTGTGTATTCTCTGCCTCATGATTCCCACAATCAAGTCCGAGCCCACCAGGGAACAAAAGCAAGGATATCTGATCTTTGCCTTCTTTAGACTATCTTTCTGCCTCCTGGTAAGTGAAATGAAGGCTGACACACGAGTAGGGCAGAGGATTGAAGCATATATGTGCTAGTGAGAGTTATGCGATACAGGGTAAGAAAAAAGAGTGAGGGGTGACTTAGATGCTTTATAGATTATTTTTGACAGAGCCAGAGATTGTGACAGTAATTAAAGCTTTGACAAGACATGGGGAGGAGTCAGGGCCAGACCACAGACAGTTAATAAGGACAGTCATTTCCCACTCAGCTGAGAACTAAGCAGGGGGAAGACAGAAGAAAAAGAGGAGTAGTGAGTGGTGATGCAAGTGAAAAACTGGAAGGAAGAAACTGTGAGGGGTAGTGAAGGAAATGTGGGAAAACTATCTGGAGACTGGCTTTCAAGACCTTCAGGTGTTCACTCAAAAAGCCCAGGGTACAGAAAGTGGTTTATCTCAGGATACTTCCCAAAATTAACATGTTAACACTTCAAGCATCAGACAGCAGTGTGACAATGAAAAACCTACACCCGTGCACAGGTTGATTCTGCCAGAATAGACATAAAGGAGAGAGCTTGACCAGTTAGAGCTGTGCAACCTCTTTAGCTATGCAGGGATTGGTATCTAATTTTTGGCCTGACATGAACGCCCCCAGTCATGTAATTTGAGTGGCGTGAAATACAAAGGTCTAAAACTCAGTTGAAGGATTCTATAATCCATATTGTCTGAAGAAACAGTCTCACAGCAGCATAATTTTCCTCCTTTGCACACATACTTTCTTTTGGAAATTGATACGCTTTCAAAAGTACATTTAGTAGGGAATTACACAGATGAGGTGGTCAGTGCACAGAAAAGAGGCAATTTGTACACTTGTCAAACAAATCTGTAACCTGGACATAGGACAAAAGGAGAATCTGATATGATAGCAGGGTTGCTTGTCCGGACAGAGTGAGACGGTAGAACATCTAAAATGGAAGGAAAAGAGACTGAATGTTTGTAACGTTACACTTGAGCTGGTGGTCCAGGTGATATTTGCAAGCACAATGGTCTTTTCTTCAAAGCAGCTACAGAATAATAGTAATTGCATGGGTTAAGTTCAATTAGGCTACTGAAACAAATGTTCTGTAGATCAATTAAACAAAAGAGGCTTCAAATCACAGCACAAGCATGTGTAGTCAACTCCAAAGGTATATGTGAGGCTGCAGTGATTTTAAACACATTGGAAAGAGGTGATTTGGGGGAATAACTCTCTAACTTCATATATGCAAGAAACAAGATAAACACAAGAAATAGGAAAAAAAATACTAAGAACGTGAAATACAGCGAGAATGTTTGTTAGAAAAAAGTCTATATATTTTTTGATGAAAGTTGGTGATGCTACAGGGAAAAGAATTTGCTTCTTGTTGTTCAGATCCTCCTATAAACACAAAATTATATCTTTACACATTCTTCAATGCAGCTCTCTACAGAGATCCCCTGCTCTTATCATGACCTTTTCCAACAGCAACAGTCTGCAGTATCTCAAACTCTGGATAACAACTTAGCCCAAGAAGCAATAACAATAATAAATACCTTTTGTATCTTTCAAAATGAGTCATATTGTTCAAAAGGTACTTATAATGGACAGGCAGTGATGATTCAGCAATTACATTTTCAACAGGCAGTCAAACTTTAGTGAACTATAAGAATGCATCTGTACTGATCTCATGAAAATATACAAAGGGAGTTGTTTTTACACCACTAGAAGCAAATGCATTACTCAGAACCAGAAGTATAAAAGAGAGACCGATGAGCAGACAAGCCTCTCAGCAGACAAGCCAAACAGATTTCTAAGCCCTCTTGAAGTTGTCTTTGCGTTCCTTCCTGGAAGAAGGTTTTCATGAGCGGTTATCCAGATTTCTTTTAAAGTAATGCATTCCCATCGAACAACACCAGGTTACTACTGCTGAATGCCAAAAAGGCACCGATGCTCCATTCTGTGCTTTCAGAAATACTTGAAATTGCATCAAATGTTAAAAATGTTTGACATGGCAAAGTGCCACATAATTAGTTCACCATGAGTTCTGGTCTATCAGAAAGCATGCATATAAAGATTTTTAGGAAACCTTTGAAGAGAAAGAACATCTACTTTTGTAGCACCTAGTGAAGGCTAGCCTTTAGATATATATAAAATATAGGTAAACCACTGCTACACCAATCATTTCTAAACAATCTATTCTTTCTTTCTGAAGTACAGTTGATTTCAAAAGGCCCACATAGATATTAATGTCTATATATGTAGGACAGAACTTTAGAAGTCTCTGTGTAGATGCAGAGAACTTCTTCCATCAACTTCAGTAAGAGCTCAGTAGGACCCAAACACCTGTGATGCAGTTCTCTTTGAGAAAGAGCTACTTTGTATTTAGATGAAAATGTTACATTTAAATCTATTGGCAGTGCCTGCTGAACTTAACAGATTGGAATAACCACCACTTTGTAACCTGAAATCAGTAACAACCCGTGATTATTTTTAAACAAAGAAATACTTTTTCTTCTGAAACACAGGTCAAGGAAAACTTTACACAGAATATGACTTTAAAACATTCTAAAAAACAGTTCCAGTGTGGATGGAGCCATACATAAATGGCACACAGTCAAGAATTTCTTAGAACTAAGAGGTCAGAGTTCCAAGACTTTAAGATTCAGATTTATTTCTGGCCTCACAAAATATGTAGTGTTGACTTCCTGCAGCTTGAAGCAAAAGGCACTGAGAAGATTCTACCAAAACAAATGAAAAATGGAGCCTAAGCAGAGTAGCATAAGCCAGACCAGCCAAGCTCCAGCACTTCTGCATTTACTCAGCTCTTCTTACTCTGTAGGATGAAATACCATGAAACATGCTTATATGTGAGTGCCCGTGCAGAAGGATATGTGAAAGTATATAAACATATGCCTACACACAGTTATTTTCTTTACAATAAATAAATAGAATACACTTCATGCATTAGCATTCAGGCTCTGGCTGCCAGATCAGTGTGCTTAGAAAATGAGAAAAAAAAGGCAGCTGGAACCTTTAGCAAGTCGTGTAGCACTGCTCACCATCAGCATGGAGAAGGTTAAAATTGGAGCCAGAATTTGTTTTTGTCTTATTTTAAAAATAACTGACATTTGTCCTGGGAATGTACAACATCCAGCATGCATTAGAAAAAGAAATCTTTCTGCATTGGAGCTCACTGTAGCAAAACAAAAAAGGAAAGCTTTCAACAAGCTAAAAAGGTAAAATAGCAACATGATCTTGAGATGCATAAACAGGAGAATAACCTGCAGGGCACAAGAAATAACCCCTCTGCTCTGCTCCACTTAGGCCACAGCTAAAGCACCACGTACAATCTGGGGCATTGTATTTCAGAAAGGTTTTAGCATGAGAGGACTAGAGGCAACATGCTAGAATTCTTCAAGGTTATGAAAAGCCATTGTAAAGAGGGGAATAATATTGTTTTTCATGTCTACTTTGCATAGGGCAAGAAGTAATAAACTGGAACAAAATTTAAAATTAGACATTTAGGGGGCAAAAATCTAACAGTGCGTGTATGGAAAGTCTGGAACAGTTTGCCTGAAGAGGTTACAGGTTGTCCATTATCAAAGTTTTTAGGACGAAATAAGGTAAATGTCTATCGGGAATGACACTACAGGCATTACAGGGCAGGAGGGTGGGCTGGGGGACTTCTGGAGGTTTCTAGCAGATCTACAGGCCCACGATACTTTGAGAGGAGTGATAGCGTGCTAAGACATGAACCTCCCTCATAAACTGTGAAGTGTCCCGAGTGTCTGATTCTGGTTCTGTTCACGTTTGGTTTGTATTACTTTCCTTTCAGCATGAGTTTTTACACAGTTTAGGCATAAATCTCTGATAATCTCTTGTTGTTAAATCACTTCAATTTGAAGCTTTCAAATGGATCTTTTGGATTTGCCTTGAAGAGGCAACAGATCACACTACTAAAATTTGCATATGTCAGATTATATTTATATAATGTAGTTAGATATATTGTAACAAGAAAGTAAAAACACTTTTATTATAAAATTAATAACTCGGTGCTTGAAAACTGGATGTTACATTTATGGTTTAATGTCCTAATTACCATTGCCTTAGATTAATTTTTTCCTACTGATTGTGCTCCTACTTCACCTTTTTCATGTCCAAATTGAGGACCACTATGAGTTCCATGCTATCAACATGACCCATAGCTATTTACTATTTCTTGCTCTATTCTTCTTTCTTTTACCCATTCATTAGGATTTTCCCTCACCTCCACACATAAGTATAAAGTGAATAACAATGAAAAAAAATTCAAGAACAGTACTCCCTTTCTGCAAAAATACAATTGTAAAGCAATGATAATACAGAACTGTCAGAACCAGAACAAAACAACAATAAATACTAACTACACTACCTTTAACCTCTTCCCACTCACCAAACACCACTTATGTACAAGCAGACAGGATACCAAAATACTAATACTGTTCAAATCTTCTTTACACATGTACTAATGCTGATGCTGAGAAAATTACCAACAAAATATGTGCTTAAGATGCTTTAAAGTTCAATTCAAAGCTTGAAGTGTTTAGCTGTACACATATCGTGAACAGTGCTCCTGATGATCAATGGTCTCCAAAGACAGCACTAATAATCCTCATCCAAATACACCACAAGAAATAGCTACCTTTAACATGCCAATGTTAAAGGCAATTCCTATAATTTCTAATCATATTCTAAGTAGTACTACATAATTTTGGTAATCCAGCTCGGATGACACACACAAGCTACATACAAGACAGAGTTCCTGTCTGACCATTACAGCAGTGCAATATCCCACACAAGTGAAACACTGAACTTCTTTTGAAAGCCAGGTGTTTTCTGTTGTTCTTCACAAGAAGCATATTCTATATTTCTATGCTTAATACAAACTATTGCCCAATTTTCTTATTAAAACCAGGAACTCACATTAGATGTCAACATAACAGTAAATAAAAACAGTACTACAACCTTCCAGTTATATTCCTATCTGCTTTGGTTTACATATGCAATGCAATGCATTTAACTCAGTCATCGGCAAGGAGAACAGGATTTCTGGTCCTCTAGAATTCTGAGGATCTAAAAGTTCAAGCTGAGCATACAGACTCACGTTGAATTTTGGTCCAACAAGTAGAACAGTAAAGAATACTGCACAAGCATCATGGCTAAATAAAAAAGGTGCCATTATATGTATAATATAATACCATCTGCAGGAGACTTCATATTAAAAAAGCACTCAATCTAGTGCATTAATCCAGGCTCTGCAATTATCCTATATGGACTAGAATAACTCGACTTTTCAAATAGGTTTAAGAAATGGAAGAATAATAACAGATCATATTATTACTTTCTGGTTTTTAATCTTTCGCTATTGTTCAACATTATACAAAGTTGGTACAGATTCTCCATAAAAATAAGCCAGTGGTTTATTTATTGTGTGTAAGAAAGTAGCTAGAGATGAACTTATTACAAGAGTCAGAGGGAATCTTTGTGAAATATATGTTCATAAAATAGTATTACATTCAGCTAAAAATGCAAATCCAAATTAGTTGCAAAATCCTATCATTACAGTGATTAAATCCAAGGCTTACCTATGTCTATATTTCAAAAAGAATATTTCTGAATTTATCTAAAAGGCTGTGACCAGAATACTTAACAGCAAGAGTTTAGCGCAAAAAAAATGCTGCTACAGCAGCCTGTCACCCTTCAGCCAGCAGCTTTATCTTTCACGAGATTCTAAAATGCTTTTTTCTCTTCATTGTAGATGTAGATTTGTAGCAGCACATTTCACAGTAGCTGCAGCTGCACTTTAAAGCATAAATTCAAACTCAAATTTTCAGAAACTGAGCCAAATATAACCTTATTCCTATATTTGAATACTTACCACTGTAACTGAGAAAATGAAACAACTCACTATCAGAAAATCCTTGCTGCTTTTCCCTACTACAAAAAGCCAGGAGGTATTATGCATGAATTTGACCTATGCTACTTAGTCTGATTTATCTCTTCCCCCTCCTGTATTCTCCATGTGTATTGAACAGCTGTACCAGAACGGGCCATGTTCACCTGGGATCGCTAGAAGGGCACCTAATGTACCAACATGCCAAAACTGGTCGGGGCAGTAACCATTTTCATTTGTAGACTATGAGCTGACCCGTGGGTGGCTGAAGAGAAATACACACAGTCAATACTTGTCCTTCTAAGTCCCTGAATGCTACTCAAAGTAAACAGAAATTTGCCAGAAGGAGTAACCTTTGACAATATTCTCAGAGAATGCTAAAATAGCATGCGTGCATTAGCCTGTTTAGTGATTCTTCTGGAAGAGAAACATTACATTTGTCACTCTTCATCAAATCATTGCTTTGTCCAGAAAGTTATGCCTTGTTATTTCTTTCCCATCATTAGGTATGGAATGGTTTTACATCTCTGTGCAGTCAGATATAGCGGAAGACACCAAAGGAAATAGAAAGTACCTCTAGTTATGTATCCTAAATTCAAATGTCAAAAAAAAAAAAAAAAAATCAACACTTGCCCAAAAATTCAGCAGTTGGTATGCTTCCAAGAAACAATGTTTTCTAATAAAAAAATTTTCAAATTTCCAGGAAAATGCTATTTTAACTACATGTGGTACTTATATCTAAAGAGAATTTTAAACAATGAAGGTCACCTAAACAATTCTTTAGACTTAAAAGTATCTGCTTTATAATTATTTTCTTTTAGAGAAGTATTTTTCATTCTGAAAAAAGTCCATTATACAAAGAACAGATTATTGTAACCATTCTGGATTAAAACTGAAAACAATACTATAATTGTTTTAATTGTCTCTCTTATCTAATTTAATCCATCACTAGCTAATTACTTTAAACAACAACAATCAGCTCTTAAATAATCTTCTGATGAAAACCTAAAACCAGACTTGTCACCAGTGATGACAAATTTCCATATGCATAGAAAGAAATTGTTACGTATCTGTGCAAATCACTTTGCATTGGTCAATTTGATAAGCGTGCAATTAATGTCAGTTTTGAGGGTGCAATTCCCTGGGATGGCAATGCTATGGCTGAAATATATACATACACACACACTTAAGTTGCTTGACCTGGGTAAATGCCTGTAAATGGTGAATACAAAGATTACATGAACTTTCATTTCGTTTATATGCAGAACAAAATTACCATTCGCAGAATCACAGAACCATTTGGGTTGGAAGAATCTTTGGAGATTGTCTAGTCCAATTTCCTCCTCAAAGCAAGTTCTAGATGACTCATATCAAAATACCCCTGACTGAGTCACATTTCTTTGAATTTTCACTTTTTTCACTTACTAGGTGAAAAGGCCTTGAATCAGCTTTTCATGCTATTTCTATATAGTGGTCATAGGTGCCTTGGAAATCTTTTACAAAGCAGGCAGTTTGTTCTTTGGAACACATCATCTATCAAACAAAACTAATCATATCCATGACATAATATCTAACTGGAATCAACTCTGTTATGATATTATTCATATCTTTCAGCCTCTTCAGTCTACATAATTCATTATTTCTTATTTATACTTTAATTCTGCTCTGTAGTCTTTGTATAAAACCCATCAATAGCTTAGGGCACTGAAGATATGCATGCTAAATCGAAACACTACTGGGACTGAATATTCCAGTCCGAGTAATGCAACAATAGTGGTCCTTAACAGAGGACTACAATACTGACATGTGATATTCTTTATGATAATATAAAAAGTTAATACCAGTTAACAAAATGAAGGTTCTAGCTTTCTAGCCTCAGATAATAAATAATGCTTCCTGTTCCTTGGTTGTTATTTTTGAGGTTCCTCCCTCACAACTCAACACGGCGATGACAAGACACTTCCTCCCCCACACCAGAATGGCAGTAGGGAAGGTAGTTTTCATTTGTTCTACCGCCTGGACTGAGTTTTTGCAATTGCATGGCCATTTCCTTTTATTGTAGTGGAATTCCTTAACTGAGCAAGATTAAAAGTGAACTGTATATAACAAAGGATCCTGAAGCAGAAGGAGTGGGAGGAACACCAGAAATATAGGGAGCATGGAGGAGGAGCACAGAAATATCAGAAAGGGTTGTGGAACACATTGTAGAAGAGGGTGAGAGATCATCAAATAGTTCTCTAGAAATCTACTATATTAACCAATTTCTAGGGCAAAGAGTTAAGTGGTATTTCTAGTTCTATTTTGTTACTCAAAGAAACTTCCTATATCATTAACCTCCTTCAAATACTGTATAAAACATCATAGCAAGGATCGTGTTGTGCTTGTTTGTAGAAAAATTAGATAATTACTATAAGATATACATATGCCTAGTTCCCAAGCAACCCAAAGAGCAATACTTCCCTAAATATATGAAAAACTTTTATGGAAGCATCTAAACCACTAGACTTTATATCTAGCCTTCTTTGGGAAGAAGGATGAACTGGCTTGGCTTTGCCAGTCTGTCAGACATATTTAAAAGAAAGTCAAGAAAAGGAAAGAGTCCGAAAAGACGTCATGAAAACTAAGAAGATAAGAAAAGTTGAAGTTCTGAAAAGAACCCTTTCACCGAGCCTGCTAATAAAGACGGTCCAACTCTTCATTACCATGCTACTCATCCACCTCTGTTACACTGCACAAAAGGGAAAAAAGCAGTCTTTATAGTTGTACATGATTATATTTTCCTTTTGTATTGAGTTCAAAGTCTTTTCTAAAAAAGCAAGAGTAGATTGCTCACAATGTAATGGGCCATTCCCAGGAAACGAAAAAATGGCCTCAACGTTTTATATTAATACAATAGGTTATGTATAAAACAGGTTTTAAAAAGTTAATGCATATTAGCTTAGAACAGCCATATTTTAACACTGTGCGACTGAAAGTTCCAGTAGAGCAGATGAATGGAACTACAGAAGAAAAAAACCCGCTATGACAAAGGGATAAAGGTTTAACTAAAAGGACTCAAATCTATATTTCAGGTGTCTCTTTACCTTCCATCAGGAAACGAGTTATTAGGAGTAATGAAATCAGAGATAGAAAATACAAAAACTTTTTAGATCCTTCTGTGCAAGGCGGCGACACTGGCCTTTACTTCTTCACTTTATAATGATTCCTTTGAGTTGTGGTTCTGAAAGAGCTGTGAAACATCTTCCTGTTAGTTCTTTTTCATCTTTCCAAACACTGGCCAGGAATAACCCCATCCTATTCTTTTCTTGGGTTTTTGAAACACATATTGACTGTAATGACTATAAATTATCTGGTTAATGTACCAGATTTATAAAAGTGTTAGAGCTCCTCTACGCTGCTATCAGGTGCCTCTGAGAAGGTGCAAGGCACGAGACAGAATCTTACTTTTCTGTGCCCACTTCTACTTTAGACCACAGCAAATATTTAACTTTTGAAAATTTTGTAAGTTAACTGGATTTTAGGACAGTGTCACCACTCTTGGCTCTTTCTTCACCAGAAGTACAATTTACTTCTGGGGTGATTCCAATTGGACACACAAGGAAAATTTTTCAAAATGAAAACAAGCAGCCATTGGAATAATCTCCCTAGGGAAGTGGTGAATTCCCCAACATTGGACACTTTTAAGATTCAGCTGGACAGAATGTTGGGCCATCTTGTCTAGACCATGCTTTTGCTGAGAAATGTTGGACCAGATCTTTGAGGTGCCTTCCAAGCTGATACTCTGCGATTCTATATTCTACGAAACAGCAGTAGAACGCTAGCCAACATCACCTCTGCCAGTGCCTCCCTACAGTCACCAGCCTGATGGTCAACTTCTGGATAATAATATTCCTTAAGTTTCTTTTTAAGTCAGGCTTCTACTGAACTCCATTACAATCTGCATATATAAAAGAAACAACTGTAACATAGCTATGGCCACTCTTTCTGGACTGTGCTGACTACCCTAAAACCACCACAAGTACTGAACCCATAGAAATTTTCGGGATGCATCATTACACATAGACACACTTCAAAATATAGGAAGCCAATTAATAAACCTTGCAGTGCCTGCATGTTCAGCACCCATCTGTGGCTGCTGACCTGGGAATGTAGCTGAATGCCTTAAGTGCTGCGTGTCAGGAATGAACTGGAAGTACAGAACTATATAACCTTTCTATAACCTATACAGTCTCCTAAATCACCACTGGAACAAAATCAAGGTCTTGGGATGACATGTTTTAAGAAACACCAAAACCACCTCTTCTTACCTCAAAATCTTCTTCAAATAATTTTGATCTGAGCAGAGCCATGACAATCAGAATCCAAAAGAAAGCATTTCAGTGTCCAGAGAGGAACTTCTACAGTGGAAGATTACAGACTGTGGGATTTCTCATGACAAAGATTAGCAGCAGTCATATTAGCATTTTCTGGAAGATTTTTAGACAGCCTAACATCTACTACATAGAAGAAACTTTCAAAATTTAAACGAGAATTCTCCCCCAACAACTCCTCCCATCCCCCCTACAATCCAATTCAAAAACTGCAATTAATCTTAAAAAGAGTTGCCCATAGTCTGCTGTCAAGCACTGGCTGACCTCATCTTTTACCATGCCTATTTCTTTGCTGATGAAATCAACCAAGTTATCTAGATAACCTAATACTATTTGGGTTTCCTGCCACGCTTTGCATATAACTGGTAATTCCTAACAGAAAAGTGACCTGTATACAGAACTGTGAGCCAGGTAAGGAAGCAGGGTTGCATAGGCTGGTGATGCTCTGGAGTAAAGAATATTACTAAGCCAGAGCCTTAAGTACAAATTTATCTACAGTACATCTAGAAAATACATATTTTCTGGTAGAAAGCTTTCAAGGTTACTGCTCTGTATCAACTGCTTGTAGGTGAGGTTGTATTTGACCTTCTTCATATCTGTAATTATTGTTTCCTTTATGTTGCAGTACTTCCCCATTGTCCCAGTTTGGACTGAGACCAACTCACAGCTACACCATCTGGCACTGTATGCAGACCATGGAGAGACAGCCTCTACGTTGTGAAGTAAAAAGTTTACAAATCAACACTACTTGAAGACAGACCTTTTGTTGTCTTTTCAGAGTTCTATTATCAAATTGTGAACACGCTACCAAAGTGAAAATGGCAGCAGACTTGACCTCTCTCTGACTTTTCTGAATAGTTTCATGAATCCAGTTTTTGTTTGCACAAATGGTACACATGGAGAGAATTCTTTTATTCCTATGAATGAAAGTATTTGTGTGCAAATGAGCACATTCACATGCAAATAGTGTATTTGCACAAGAAGCACTTGCCCACCTGCCACAGGAGCCTTGGCTTTTCAACTTTCAGCCTCTGGGTGCCCAGAAGCAGAGAGTGAATAGGAGAATAAGAATGCCAGCAATATTTCAAAAGTTGAATGACCAATCACTAGGAACAGCGAGCAGGAAGGATAGAAGACAACAAAAGGGGAGAAAGGAAGAAAAATGGAAACGTACAGAGAAGATTCTTACAACTGTTCAGATAAGGCAAGTAGAAAGACCACCCCTTCCCAGAGCTGAAGCAATGGCAATCTGGAAACAAGGAAAGAAGAGAAAATACTGTAAATTAAATCAAGGCTTTTGACAAATTCCTTTGTTTGCTTTCTTATTTAGCAGCTAAATAAATTGCACATAAGGATCAAATTTTCTCTGCAATTCTGGAATCCTAACACATTGAGATCCTGTAGGCGAAACCTGCAGAGACTCTTCAAATACAGCAAAATGAGTTTTTTCCATTCCCATATTTCTGTTGTTTTCCTTATACAAATAATCAGCGTATAAGAAAAGTGCTGCTGCTTTCTAGTCTTCCTTATGCTGCTCAGGGCCACTGCTACTTCAACAGCATAGGGCACTAATCTCTCACCAGGGAATTTAGCTTTCTAATAACAGAAGTTTAACAGTCAGTACTGTTAAAAAAACAAACAAAAAAAAACAATCTGAGTAACATATCATGCAGTTGAGGACCTGCATCTTTAAACTCCACATTATTAGAAGCAGCAAGACTATGCAGCTCATTTTTTATCTGTTTCTCTTTATACCTTGTATGCTGCCAAGAAATCACAGTGTATATCCCAAAAGTCTAGTGCAAAGACAAAAAACAACATGAAAACCCCATTGCACCTGCACTGGCTCCTCAGGAGCTCCTCCTGCCTTACACGTGCAGCAGGTAGATATCCAGTGAAGCACATAAATCCTCTGCACAACACTAAGTGAACAGGCTTTCTGGGTACAGAGCAACCAGTCAAAGCATGGCTCATAGGTGCCCAATGCGCTGTATCTCACAGGAGCTTTTCTGCACCCAGGAGATTTTGGGGCCATGCAGCCCCCAGAGATTGGATTTTAATTTTAATTTAAAATGTGTGATTACCCTTTACTTTCTGCCACCTGTTCTGCATATAAACTTCTGCAGGGGCCATCTCTCTGCTCTAATTTCCAACAAGCTGTCATGTTACCCTACCTCCTGTCCTAGGCACTGAAGTGGCTCATGTGCATTTGTGTATGCAGAGTGGCAGCTGGCCCTAAAGCCAACCAGGAATGTGACCCATATATCAGATGCTTAATTTTACTGAAACTGCACCCTGCTAAAATAAAGAACTCCTGTGGAGCTTCACTTCTAGCAGCACTTCTGTCATGTCCATGCCTGTTGTAACGGTTTCTGGAAAGCTACTGTTCACAAAAAGTGTTCAGAAAACCTGAACGTCCATTAAAATTTTCAGCATTTTGGACTCAAGTCATCCTTATATCTACGGAAACACCAGGCTCAAATTCAAGGAGTCCCCTCAGACAAAATTACATGTACTCTCACTGAAGTCATAGTTGGCTGGCTACTACAGGGTAGCCATCCTTACCCACATGCTCCTCCTGCTCTTTCTTCACTTTCCACCAGCTCCCTAGACAACAAAGCCTGTATGATGTATTTAATTTTGTGTTCCCAAACCATCACCAACATAATTTCATCTAGTACAAAGCACAGTCTCTATAAACATTGCTTCAGGGTGTTTGTGGAAATCATTACAAAACTCCACAAGATGTTATTGTCCAGTAATGCTGCACAAAAAAGGAAACAATATGAAAACATTTTAAATAAAAAGCAAAAAGCAGTTATCAACACCAAAAGGCTCAGTGAAGGAAAGTGTCCTGGTATGTGTGAAAAATGTGAGTATTTCTGCTATTTGAAGAACGGGGATGTAAAATTAGATTAAGAAATACAGAAATGTCAGCCTTTGATCTCCAGCTGTTTGCAAAGATTGAAACTTAAAAGCCAGAACAAGAAATACTAATTTATTGCTGGATAAGCTTTTTTCATTTCTTTGTAGTATTTCTGGCTATCAAGGTGTACTCATCCCAACATGGAGCACAAGAAAGACTCAGCAACTGAGATGGTGGTCCCAGTAGTGTCACACTGAAGATGCACAGTGATATGTGGACACCTTGGTTAGTTGGCTCATTGAAAACAAAAAAAAAAAAAAAAAACAAAAACATTGAACGACATATTTCCCTGCCACTAAGGTTTTAAAAACTAATTAAGGCAGTTGTAAATCTATACCTCAAAAATTTATTCATATTATATAGAATTTCAAAGCTATACTAAAGTGAAAGATTATACTGATTGACCAGAAATTCCATGTTGACCACATGCAGTCATTAAGCCCCTTTGCAGTACTAATTAGATAACCTAATTCAATATAAAGTATGTTTTCTAACAGGGATTCATCTATTTTTTCTTGTACAAAAAAAATTCTCAAAGTGGTGTCTTTGTGGTCACTTTATGTGTCCCCTTCTGGAGTCACCAAGAGCTGTGCTACCAACTATAGATGCAGACAGAGAGGCTGAAAGGCCCCAAAAGATGTAGAGTTGAGACAGATGCTAAAAAGTTGTAATCAGTCTCTTCACTGCAAGCTTGATGACCGCCAAAGAACCAATTTTTCTAATAATTTCAGTAAAGAAACCATTACATAGTTATACTCATATACAGACAACAGCAATTCTAACGTAAATAAGACATATTGACAGGTTTTGGGAAACTAGCAGCAGGTTTAGACTGGACCTTAGAAAGAACTTCACTGAAAGGGTGGTCAGGCCCCAGCACAGCTGCCCAGGGAGGTGGTGGAGTCGCCATCCCTGGAGGAGTTTAAAAGACAGTTAGATGGGTTTCTTAGGGACAGGGTTTAGTAAGGGGACAGGTACAGCTGGACTCGATCTCAGAGATCTTTACAAACCAGATGATTCTATGATTCTATGAACAGGACTGCTTTCATTGCCTGAACCTCCTTCCTGCATCACAGCCTGCTTCTGGTTTTGACTCAGTTACCCTGACACAACTTGCGGCCATTCCCTCTCGTCCCGTCACTGTCACTTGTGAGAAGAGCCCAGTACCCACCCTATCACAGCCTCCTTTCAGGCAGTTATGGCAGTGGTGAGGTCTCCCCTCAGCCTCCTCTCCTCCAAGCTAAACAACCCTCATTGCACTGTATGAACACATTTCTCCCTGAAGACACCACAGTTTGTAGGTTTTCTGTGACCAAAACCAATAAAAGCTTTAGGGGCTCTCTGAGTGCTTACGCACCACAACATGAGCAACAGGAGGAAACCATGACGTGTTTCTCTCCTCCAATTCTAGTTCTGAATGGGAAATGAAGGCAAAGAAACCTTGGAAGATCTACTGGATGCTTCTCTTCTCCTGAAGTGATCATTGCAGGGTTTCACTCCCTGCCACTAGAAGTATTTTCAAGCAAGTTTCCTCCTTCACACATGTTGTGAACTTCAACAGTGCCTCAATCAAGCATTTAGTTTCTCTTGCCCCCCAGAAACTGCAATATGTCTCAGTGCCCACACAAAGTGCTTCACTACTGTATGCAGTGCAGCTGTAAATAAACCCACAAGTCTTTACCAGTTAGCTTTTATAAAAATCTGGTTTAAAACATGTCCAAGTTTCAAAACCTCATCAGCTGTTAGAAGCATTGCCTGTTTGCTGGCCGGTTGCCTTCTGCTCTAAGCAGTGCCGAGAGCTGCACGTCCCCTTGTTGTGCCTGTGCCTACACTGGCTTGCTCTGAACAGTTCCTGTTCAAATCCCAGCTATGACATTTTATTAAACCATGCAGTTACTGCCATAATCCCACACTAGGGCCTGAGGAGGCCAGCTCTGATAGTAGTGGGTATTTTCAGTTCAAAGCCTGCAGCCAGGAGATTATTACATCTCCTGGCTGTGAGAAACTTTTCCCATCCCAGAGTCAATCCAGTGAGAAAGCACACAGCTTCCCCAGCCCCCTCTTTAGGCTGGAGTCAAGTAATTTATTCCACATTTTCCAACTGGCACAATTAATTCCCTTCAAAGCCCTGAACCTACCACCACGCGGTTTTGCATCTTCCTCAGCCACTGGGTGAAAGATACATTCTGTAGGTACCAGCAGACAACTACAGGAAAGAAAAAACAAAGGCTTTTCACCACAATTCAGAGTTCCCAAACTTCTTACACCTACACGTCCACCTAGCTAATAGTGCTTGGCCTACACAGGGCACTTCTCACCAGAATTTGTCACCTTTATGAAGCATTAATTCATATACAAACTACACAAGACAGTTAGAGGAGAAGATCCACAAACAAAGAATGATGTTCTTGCACAGAAACAGCACCTAATACTGCAACGACCTGATAGTAATGAACAAAGTTGTCCATCTCACCCCATCAAAAAAAATGAGAGAGCACATTAGCACACATCAGCAGGCTTGCACAAAATGGGAACTGAACTCACGAGTGTATCTCCAAAAAGACAGGCTCAGAGAGATGAGAGAAAAAGCAGCATCACAACAGGGAACTAGATACCCTTCAGGAAGTCCAGTATACCTTCTCCTATATTCCATTAGGACACATTGTCAGTTAAGGACTTCTAGAAAATGTTGATTCTCTCTGCAGGGGAATAAAGTCTGTATCGACAGCGCATGAAAAATAAAATTGCAAGACTGTTGAGAAACAAGAGTAACAAAGCAACACCTCTCTTATTTCTAATTCCACAAGGCAATGGTGTTAATATTAATGAGCCAAGAAAACCCTTGCCATTCACTTTGAAATGTTCATTCATGTTCTGCACTCTGCAGCAGATTTTTCAGTTACTTGCAGGTTCAAAGACTGCAAGGAAACAATGTAGTGCTTTAATCATGGATCATCCCTTAATGGAAAACATAAATTAAGGATTTACACCCATATTACAGCCTTTCTTGAGAAATGTTATGTATTTTACAGAATGAAATTTTCATTTTTAAGTAGACTTTATTGATGACTACGGGTGTTTTTAATTGTCTGTTGGTATATACTTACTGGTAGTTCAGCAGAGAGTGTTCTACAACACTAATAAAAAGTATTGATCTATGGCTGTAAAGTACCTTAGCACCGTGTCATAAGTACCATTTCAACAGGACATATTTGATTCTTTTTCTTCTTGTGATTTAACGTACTATGGCATTTTACGCGACATTTAGCTTTCCCACATGAGGCTCAAACCAGAGAGCAGACAAAAGAATTATGATAAATCATGCCATCACAGGTAAATGTAAAAAAATATAAATTACATACACACCTCTGTCAAAGATTTAGATGCTCCTGTTGGAGCTCCTTGCCCATAGCAATAACTGTTCTCCAAAGCCCCCTCATTATCTCTCTCCCTTCATTTGTTGATGTACCATAAAGACCTTACACTTAGTTTCTGCTTGGCTTCCAAAGGTTCACACACACAAAGCATTGCAATGGACATGGTGTCTTAAATCAGTGAAATTCATTAAATACCCTCAAATTTTGACCCCTGATTTTTTAAGGAGTGGTTTCTGAACGCTTTAAGTGACAGATTCGAGGCAAGATTCAGCATCAGTGAGGAGGAAGTAAATGAAGCAAAGTGCTGCCCCATTCCAGGGACTGGCAACTCTGATACAGCATGATGGGGAGACAGGTGCCACAGTCCCTTGGGACTCCCATTAATCCTGTGCTAAAAATTTGCCATTGTTATCACTTTTGAAGATTTTGATAAGAAGGCTGATTCAATGCCTGAATTTTTTGATATTATGAAACTCTGCGTCTTCCAGAAACGTCATTGATTTTCAGAATACTTTACAAGCTAAATGTGAAATAAATTATAATTATGCTTCACCAAACTAGAAATCCAAGAAATATTGTACTTGAGTATCATGCAGATGAAATTTGGTAAACATTTGCAGTAACTATGTGGCTGGCAAAAATCAAGGTGTAGTTTCTGATGATGAACCCCATGAATTTGGTTTTACTGTTACATTATGTTACTGTCTGAGCTCCTTTCAACTGCTTGGCCTGTACCAGAGAGTCCTATTACTTTGCTTTTATGATGTTTATGACAATAGTAATAATTCTTAAAAGGCAAATATTAGCTAACACAGAGCCATCTTGAGTTTGTTTTGTGAGCATCTATAAATATTTGCTACAATTACTCACATAGCAGGGGCAGCTGTATGCATCATTTTTTTCTGGTTTTGGGAATTGTGTGCTATTATGGACAAGCCAGACAGGCCTTCTGAATATGTGGCTTTAGTGTCTTTCTTGGTAGATGGCAACAGTGGTTTAATGATTAAATACAGGATATGGCAAAAACAACAAGTCTGTACTAATTATCAGGTTTTTGGGGTATTATAGAATAATGGTGGCACACAGCTTTTGCGAGACGGAAGTGTCCGGCTTTGCTGGTCAATTCAGATGCCAAGCTCCAAATTTGCTTGTTTGATTGGGCTGGCATTCTTCCCTCAGAGACTAGGAAAAGCTCCCATAAGCTTTCATTGGCCTAAATCAGAAACATCTGCTAGAAGCATGAGTCACTCATGAAATCAACAGTCAGAAACCTGCACAAGGGCAGATTTTCCCCCTCAGATAGGTGACAAAGTCATATGCTATCATTACTCTGTATGTTAATCTATACATACATTTCATTAAATTGCCAACTCAGCCCAAGCCTGCACCTTTCACTGAGCTCCCTTAGCGATATTCTAAAACTACAATTAAACTTCCTACACATTTCTGTGTTCCCTCAAACCTGTGCTGTTACTCTTCACAAAAAGATACAAATGCATTAGAAGTTTAGAAAGCTAAGGAAAAATAAACTCACAGTCCTTCAGAGTAGCTGAGGTACAGTGGAAATACAAACTTAAACATTAATCTCTTTTCTGTCACATGCTCTTCTGTTGTAGATACGGAGATTTGATTCAGAGCATTCTGTAAAACCACTTCTAGCTGACACACACCAGACTTACCAGGATCCGTATCATGGCTGGTTTTGAGGAAAAAACAAGGCCTCACCTTCAAGGCCCCACCTCCAGGTGTCAGCTATACCTCACTGAAAATAAGCACAAATATAGAGTACTCCTCAGCACGGGACTGTTAAAGTGTCTGTGTTAGGGTATGTTTGGCCGGCTGTGCTAATTGCATCCAAACCCCTACACCCACGCTCCTGCTGGCTCTGCTCCATCTCCCCATTTACTACAGCTCTGCCTCTTTCCCTCTAATAGATTCTGGCATACTCTCCAGTCCCACTATTTCTAATCCTGACATCCCTTTACCAAATTGTGGAGGCAGCTTGGGGAAAAGGAAAAACAAAACAAAGCAGCCATCATCTTCAGCTAAAACTCACCCGCCTGCGTGGCTGCCTGCCAACGTGTCTGCCAGTGCCAGGTTGCTCCAGGAGCTCCTGCAGGACCTGGAAACCTGAGGGGAAGGAGAAAAAATACACAACAGGAACAGAAATTAATATTAGTGGCTTCAAAAGGAACAGCCATCTGTTTTCCTTACTCCCTGGCAGCAGCAGAAACTCCCTCCAGTGAGGATGGAGATTTGGCAGGTTTCCGTAACCCCAGTGAGCTTTTACTCTTCCTACCAGCATCCCCTGCTGCTTCTCTCCACACCCTCAGACCAATTATACTTTGACTTTTTTCTGCAGCAGTAGCGAATACACAGCCTTACACTCATGGGCACTTTAATCACCAGCATTGAGTCAAAAACCAGCAAAGTTCAACTACAGCTTAAGCATGGCACTCCTAAATTCAGAATTAACATGATTTTGCAGCCATGCTGCATCCAAATCATAGGAAAAGAGGGTTTAAACTGTAGCTGAGGCAGAGTCTACACCTGAGAAACAGAACTTGGTTCACTTCTGTGACAGCATGATCTGACCTATATCCCCCAAGACATCAAGAAAAACTCATGTTCTATTTTCCCCACTGTTGCTGCCATTTGAATTTTTATTTGCATAATGCTGCTTTCCATACAGAAGGTTGCCAAGAAAACAGGGTATGAAACCTGTCACTGAAATGCAACAAAGAGGAGTCAGGGGCTGTATTCTCAAGGAGAACTGAACTGATTCTCATTGTCAAAAAAATCAAAGTATAAGTGTTTATTATTAATATTTCTCCTCATGGTGTGCTACAGTTCAAATTTCAAGGAAAATAGGAAGTATAAGAAAGAATGTAGCACGTAAAAGAACACACATTGTACACATTAAAAAAACCAGCAATTCACAATCATAGTCTTTCCTCAGAGTAGCACCTTTCCAGTACGGTTCTTCAAGGGTGTTTCTGTTCTCAGCTATCACAGTTTTAATATAACTTACAATCACTTCCTAGAGACTTAGTTATCCGGATTTTACAAAGCGTTATCTGCTTTAGTGAAAACCAGAGTGCTACATACAGTAATCTGTTGTGCAAGAGCAGCTGGTGTAGCTTACATAAAGTGGCAAATAGCCCAATGCAATAAAATGTAAGCATGTTCAAAGCAAGAGCAACTATTGGCATAGAATAGATGCCAGAATGTGTTTCTATTTGAAAATAAAATGATCTGTTTACCTTCTATCATAGCAAAGGCAAAACAACAGGATGCCATTACCATAAATTTAGGGGGGACAAATTTTATTTGAAATATGTAAAAAAAATAAGAAAATCTAGATATTTAGTGCTTCCAGGTACAAGGGCTGCTTTATCACACAGGTCTAAGCAACTTGAAATCCATTTAGTTAACTTACCTACCACTTCATCACCTTAACTGTGGTTTTGAAGGGGTTGTTTGGATGTTTGAGGGTAGGGTTTTTACTGTGTTTGGCGTTTTTACATAAAAGCAGAACTAGTTAAATGGAACATGAAATCAGTAAGTATTTATATCCTTTTATTGTTTGGGGTTTTTTTTTTAAAAAGAAAGAGATTGTCCATTCAGATTGCCTCAGACAGTTCATTTTTTTCTTACTAGTTGTGCTGCATTAACTTTAAAGACCAGGTGTACTTGGATCACAGATTACTAAATGCTCTGCTCTTATATTGCCAGAAGCGTACTGGAAGAAAGCTTGAACTGGGCTGCACTGTAGCTGCAAAATGCATCGTACAACAAAGATTCCTGGGATAGGGATGAGGGGACAGATGTGACCTGCTTAAGACTTCTGAAGCTATTGAAATAAAGACTAAAAGCAGTAGCAATGTTCTCCATCAGATCGGGATCCGTTCTGTCCATGGACTTAGTGGCCATTTTATCACTGACTGCAGCAGGTACAGTTTCAGACCCTATATTTTCCATATGCCTCTAAAAGAAAGGTGATTTTATGAAAATTCTACATGCTATGATAAGAGTTCAGTAGTCCCTTCGGTTGGGAAGGCATTTACAAACCCTCGTTAAGGCTATGTTTTCTCTCTTTTTAAAGGAACATTTGCTCAGTTTTGTTCTGCAAGATGATCAGGTCCCCATTTTCTACTCAAATGCTTAGCGTTTCAAAGAATTAGTCCCCAAGAAGTACTTGTTTCCTTATCATTGAAAACAACACAAACTATGGGTCCACAAATACACATAAACAGTTTTCAACCAACTGAGCAAGATTGTTTAAAGCCACTGACCAAGTTATTTTCTGAGGAATGAAATCTCTCTGTGCGACAAAGTTAACAGGTATGACATAAAAGGAAGAGAAAAATGGCTGCTTTGATTTATTTTCTCCATCTTATTGTGGGCAAAATTCTATTGATACTAAAACTCAGCATCTTGGCTTTTGCACCATGGTAATAGCAGAAGCATGGCTTAACTGTGTGTGACAGCCACAGTGACTTCTGATGCAATATGTTTAATGATCTGTGTTTAATGAGAGCTGAGGCACATCCTGGACACCATCAATAATAGTTCTTCTGAGGCTACAGTCACACATTTATGGCAAGAAGAAACTCCAGAGGAAATATTTTCTTATTCTTTCTGCTATGACTGTGAAGTCATCCAAAGTGAAGTGAATGTTGGAATGACCCTGTGAAAAATAAAAAATAAAAGCTCAGCAGAGGGAGCCACGCCACTCTTCTGAGTGGATTAGCCCAGGTTCCTGGCAATGGTAATTTTAACACTGCTACTAATAAAGCCTTTAATTTTTCGTGCAAGGTCATATACCTTTCATGAATAAATTCCCATTTCAGTGTCACAAGTGGGTAGGATTTGGGATGTAGCACTTATCTCCTCCCATCTGCCATCCCCATAAATTCCTAGTCAAAAAGGTGCTAGTCCTAGGAGATCTAGAAGAACACATGGCTGGATTTAAATCCACCACAAAAAGAAGCAAGCCAGTCCTAATGTTAGTATCTCCAAAGTGCCACCAAGCCTCCTGGAAATGAAAGGTACTTCGAGCAAGAAACTCACTCTGCAGACAAACTATTTTTTTTTTTTTTTTTATATTAATTCCCCTGTTGTGACTTCCAGCACCATTTGCACATAGGAACATCCGCAGAGCACATCAGTCTGTCAGAGCCTACAGACAGAAAGTTAAACTTTGCACATGGACCTCTGCAAACAAAAATAAAAAAAAAAAAAAAAAAAAAAAAAAAGAGAGAAGCACCCACTTAGTACAAACTTTATGGTCTGGATTGTGCTTTAGAGGCTTAGCCCTTTCTCAGTTGGCAGGAGGAATGAGGAGTTGTTCTTCTGGTTTTTTGGCATTTTAGCATGAAAGGCTCCTGCCTGGTGAGTTCAGTGGGTGCAGCTGGGATCTGGCACGCGCTAGCACACCTTGCACATCACGCTGCAAAGGAACCGCACTTGGGGTTTTACACCTGTAACCCTCAGCAGGCTCAGAGCTTTTCACCCTGCCTCTTATGCCATGGATCTAGTGAGAATTTGATCCTGCTCAGCAGGATCATCACTTTCAGAAGAGACCCTGCTCCTCAGGAGAAGAGAAACTGAGGGAAATATTCCTTGAGCTCTCTCTATTCTTAAACATTACGATTACTAATAGAGCTCCCAGCTGCCATAAGAGTTTGTATAATATGAACACCTGCCTGCTGCAAATGACACTTTGCTTTGCTTGTGTAGTTGCAGCAGGCAGGCATTTATATATACTTCTGCCCACTATATAGATAGAAATTACTTTTCAGGCCAGTTACAAACAAGAAAGCTATAGCTAAAAGATAGGATAATCCTGTTCTCATGTGGCAGCCATCCAGTCCTCTACATGCATATATGTTTTTTAAATGGTCACTTTAGCTCTGCATTAAAGGTTTGTTTGAAGGCAAGAGCTCATTGCTCTAAGACAACTGCATTCCTTTGGGTTAATATTTCACTGGACAGGAATCCTTTCTGGCTGGAGATTGAATACACAAACAGGTTTGTATCTCACTTTTTCCAGGGACAACAGTTTTTCAAACCCTTCTCAAACATAGATGAATGAAAATATATACTCCCCCCCATTCTCTTCCTTCTATTTAAATCCATAACCCTGGGCATACTCTCTTCTCTAAAAATAGCATGATTCTTTACATTAGTTACATATTATTTAAGTACAGTATATTAATAACAAATTGAAGACCATAAAAGCATATGGCTTCAGATCTTACACAGAAAAACCCATTAGAATTATTTACTCTCAAGAGTAAATCAAATCCCTTTCTTTTCCATTTGGGACTATCTGGCCTCATCAGGTTTAATGTCGTGTCAGGAAATGTGTCTTCCTGCTACACCTATTATTATACTCCTCTGAGTAACATACAATACAAACATAGTATACAACAACAATATAACACACTGCTACATCACTTAATCTTCCATCCCTGTCCTACAACACTCTGGTCCCTAACAAAGAGCCATGCCTTTCTTCTGATTCTTTTTTTTTTTTTTTTTTTTTTTTAATCAATAACTGCTGCTTATGTCCTACCTTACATATTGTGGGCAATGGAACAGCTTCGATTTTATGCTCCTAATTTTACATTTTACTTTTGTCTCCCTGGCGCCTACTACAAGGAAATGCAGCAGAAATCTAGGAATGAAGCTGGAAACAGGAAGACTAGGGGGAAAAAAAACCTCCTACAATTGAGTCAAAGAAGCTAGTAATTAAGACAGGCAAGCAAGATGAAGGAGGATGATGAGTCACAGAGGGATTATAAACTGGATATTGACAACAGAGTGTGCTTTTAATAATTTTGTAAAATGCTTGCTTCTTTTTGAGTGCTTTGAGTCTCCTAACAGCAAATCTTTACTGAAAAATACACATCGTGGAGATAAACAAGACTGCTTCAACATCTCTCTGGCCAAGTATTTCACTTACAAAATTTCAGTCCAACTCTTTATGCAGAATGGAGATATCATTGCTCTTTAGCCTCCAGAAAGTGCATCAGCCATTACCCAGCAGCAACTTTGCTAAAAATGCTATTACAGAGTATCACTCTATATCACTTACAAACACACTGATCATAAATACTTCTGATATACAATAATATATCAGAAAAGTTCTCAGATATGAACTATTTATAGGACTAACCTCAGAATGCCTCTTCAAAGCACATCTCACTACCTCTCCTGTAATAAATCAGCGATGACATTAAGAAGGGAGTCCTGAATCCTTACCCTCATAAGTAAAGGCTGGAGTTCCCAGTCCATGCTTTATGAGTGAAATCAATGCACCTTGTGCCCTTCATGTCCCTCCCAAAGACAGGCAGGTTTTGACTCAGAGCATATTGCTTATTTCCTCCTCTACCCCGGTTTCCTGAGGAAGCCACAGCCCTCTGTAGTAAAATGTGCATCGATCACCTGATTAAAACCAGGGGAATTTGAAAAGCACTGTAGGTCACTCAGCAAGACTGCTTGTATGTCCTGTTACTGAGCTTGTGTCCATCGCATGACAAAATATCTGAATTTCTATCAGATTTCAGATATGTCTCATCCCCAATGAGAAGCCATATCCGTTGATCCTCAAGTGCCTCTGTAGGAAGTCCTGTGGTTTCTTCAACCTGAAATGTTGGGGATCATTAAGACTGTAGGGACAAATGTACTCATCTAGTCTCAATGTCAGTAAAGAAAAGTCTAGAATTCCTTATTCAGTTTCAGTAGCTTTGCCTGCATCAGAGTTCACCTTTCCTAAAATATCCATATTTTATTTGAAAATTTCTAGTAATGGGTCATCACTGGAAGCACCAATAGCCAGTTCGTTAATCACTGTAGCCATTAAAAACTTGTATTTCCTTTCTGCTCTATATACAATTTCCTATTTGAGCAGTAGGCTAAATATCTTTATTCTGTAACTTTGTTGCCCTCCATAATTTTTAATAGATTGTGACCAAGCTCACTATTTACTTCATCTTTTAAGAGCTAGAAAGAATGACATTCATCGAAGTTTTTGCTCCTGCTTTTCAGCCCTTAAATTACTTTTTTCTTCTTGTCTGTACAATCTCTATATGGCGGGTCTCTAAGTCTGTTGATTCCCCTACTACAACATGAATGGAGGAATGGTATCTGATATGACCAAAAGCATCCATATTTCTGCTGTGAGTGCTCAGAGCGCTAGGGAGGAGAGATGAGAGGGAAAGATCTTCCACCCCTTAATCTTCCTTCCTTTCCCAGTACCTTTATGCTCTGCTCACAATGACACGCTAAGACTTACCACTGGCATTGCTGTAGTTCATATTTGTCCCATTTACTTTTCTTTTGTTGTTCTATTTTATTAATCAAGAAGTCTCATGTAGAAAAGTCTTATAAAAATCTGTGCTTATTATATTGCTATTACAACAGAAAAATGTAGCCTCATCCTAAAAGTTATGGTAACTTGGGAGATTGTTTTTTTTTTTTTTCAATAGATACCGGTCTCTGTTACGAAGCTCACATTGATTGGCTTTGTTAATTGCCTTTCTTTGCACAGATTTCTTCGCACCCAATCTGTTCTAAATTTCCATTTGAATTCATTAAAGAGCATGCATGAATATTGTCTCAGGTTAAATGAAAACTAAAATGCGTATCAGAAATTAAGAGATTTGAATCAGAAAACAGCATAGAAAGGGTAACAGTTCTTAACTACAAATACATATATAACCACAAACAGAACAGAATTAACAGCAAGCATAACTGAAGCCTTTAAATAAATTAAGTCCTATACCCAAACCTTTTAGTGCAGTCCTCTCTCGGGACAGCAAGAAGCGATGTGCAGCAGATCCAGGCAGTGATGCTCGTGCGCTCTCCCTGAGGAACCGCACGGGGAGCCGGGCCCGGATCCCAACAGAACTCCCGCCCGCCGCAGCCTCCGAGCAAAAGTGGCGCCAACCGGAAGTGCCCCCCCTCCCCCTCACGTCCCCCTCAGGGTCTTAAAGCGCCCCTGTGCTGGCAAGGGAGAGAAAAATTCCCTGGCAGATTTGAAACTCTAACAGATATAAATAAGATGCCAATGTTATCAATCCTTACTCTGCAATACTAAGTCCCCATTTATGAGCTGAGCTTTTAGAAGCTGTTACTGACCCCCTCACAAGATTCTTGCAGGTGACAGTAATTCTTTGCGTTGTTACTTGCTTTTTTCTGCCACCAAGTATTGGCTCCCAGCAGTGTATTTAGCAGTTTAGAACACGAAAAAAAAATTCAAACCCTGATAACAATTCTGTAGGTGCCAACTTACACATTATAGCACAGGACCACAGAATATGGGAGCTGAGACATCTCCCTAGATCAACACCTGCACAGTTCCAACCAAGCGTTCTAGACCAGGCTCTTCTCTTGTTGGAGATGGAGCAGCCCCACCTGAGCGTTTCTATGGACAGCTGAGCTGCAGGGTGAAGGAAACTCGCTGCGCGTCCCACTTGCCAAACGGAAGGTACAACGCTTTTGTATTTGTGTGGCCTTCCTGTAGCATCAGGTGATAGGATTTGAGTTAGACAGAAATTTTATAACAGTATTTCTTTTTTGCTTTGAAGATACGTATTAGCTAAAATTGGGATATTCTGTTACTTTTGGGAAACTCTGCTCAAGGAACTCTGTTCAAAATACCGTCCAAAACCATATTTTGAATTCTATTAAAACTTATTTCATCCCTAAAACCTGTGTAACACACAGAAACAGGAAACAAAAACCAGTTAAAGATTTCAGGAGAAATAAACAAGCAAAATCAGAATACTTCAGACACACAGAGAGATTTTATATATGATTCTTTTATATGTACATTGAAATGGAAAGCTGCATTGACTGCAAGTCCTGTAATATGCAGCTTTCAGGATAATGGGCTGAACATTTTCCTCCCTTGTTTATTTAATGAGAATACTTATCTTTTTTTTCCCCTACTGACGCAGGTGTTGGGTTAATCTTTCAACTCCTGCAGAGGACACAAGAGTAGGACAGTGATGGAATTCCTATGAGATGACTGGGCATCATTCACCCATTGCTATATCTCATTCTTCAGTTATTGCAATGTAGCAATAGAATATCAATCAAAGTTAGAGCTACAGTTGCAGACAAAGGTCAAATGGAGATAATTTACAATACAGCACTTTATTTGTTCCTTCTAGTTAAGAGGAAAAAAAAAATCCTCACATTTACCCTCCTTTCTTCAGCAACAACATGGAACAAGTACCAAGAGACCTCAGCTTATACGGAGAACTTATGACCATATCATTCTTCAAGTCCTGCTGGATTTGTGTGTATTTGTAAATTAAAGCTTTATGACTTGATCCAAAGGCAGCTGAAACTACTTATTTCTGCAGATTTCAATCAATTTGAAATGAATTTGAAATGAAGACTTACCTCAAAAGAGCTCTAAATCATTAAGATAACATCAGTTACTACTTTCCTTTTTTTATCTCAGTATTGTGTTGTGAAAAGTGCTCAGTCTCTTAAACAATGACATCTCATTCATATGAACTAAGGCGAAATGAGGGATGGGTCTTGTACTAAATAGAAAACCTAGGGAAAGGTGCATCTTCTGTTCTGTATAAAATATATTCAAGTGGCAATTAGTGCCCAAAGTGAGTGTAGTCTTAACAATATTTAACATTAAAGTCCATCAAGATAGAAAATAGACATGAACAATGACCAGACTGAATGAAGATTTTTTGTTTGTATAAAGCATGCTATACAAGTCCTGAATCTTGAACACATCATTATGATCTTTAAATACATGTACATGAGTACAAAACACTCTAGGCCATGGCTATATTGATGCATGCTCAAGGGCACTCTCGCAACCGAGCAAACTGCAACGAATCCTTTGGGTGGCAGCTGGGGTGCATAAACAGGCCATGCTCAGCGCAGAACAGATGAAGAGCTGCCATTCCACCTCAAGACCACGTCTGAAGTTCCTGCATTTGGTTTCCTTCAGAATGGGGCAAACCCCAAACCTTTAGATATTCTTGTTATAGACAATCATTTCCACATGTTTGTTCAAACCAAAGCCAGAGGTTTATGATTCAGTAAGGGGTGGAGGGAGTGGAAGAATGATTCCGTAACTCCTTAACTCTGTTTTCATTTTACTGGTCTTTGAACTTCTGCAAATAAATTGGGCTACAGGAATAGTTCTAGGAAACAGTGATATTTTATGTTCCAAATACCTTCTCAGGTGTTTGGCTATGGAGAGAGTATTTGAATAACAACGCTTAGCTTCTAACAACACTAGTGTTTTCAGCCACGTCTGCAGAGTGATCTAGTTGAAAACAAATGGAAATAAGTGGAGTTAAAGCATGTCTAGTGTGACCAATGGGATGTTTATGCTATCCTCACACATACCAAACAAGCAAGTTCACCCACTTTTTTATTTGCTGTTTACCCTCATGCAGCATGTGCTCTACAACTGTCTTAACATGTATTGGCACGTCTGACCCCAGTGTGAAAGATGAAAAGGATTCTTTGCTTCAGTCTGTGTGTACCAGGCATTAGACCCATGCAAAGCAAAGCAAAGCAATAAATCATTCTTCTGATTTGGTTGTGCTACCCCCTGACTTGATAGTGCTTCTGCTCCTTTTCTACTTGTTTCACAAACATAAAAAAAAATCATCAGAGAAAACAACAATTACCATGGGTCTGTATGTACATGGGTTTGTTTGGCTTCAAACAACAGGGTATTTTTATCTTTAAAAATTAAGATATGAAGTACAGAACAAAAGACCACGCAAATAAGATGGAACAGTACCCAGTTTTCACCTGGCCTAACTCTCCAAAGCAGACAGTACCTCCTTCCCTTTGCAAATTCACGGTCCTGTTGAAGTGGAAATTTTAGCTACAGTTATTTTGTTTCGTAGTGGCCAGTCTGAAACACCTGCCACCGAGTTGACAGAAACATTCAGAACCAGAATGAAATTAAATTTGTTCAAGCAGATATAGTGCTACAGAGCACTTAATCACTTGAAGGGACACAGTCAGATCACGAAATCCTCATGTAGTCACTCAAAAGTATCGCTTGAATAACTCAGTTTTACAACCTAAATATACTTCTGTAATGGACGTTTCTAAAATATATTTTCCCTTTGAACTGATTTGTTTGACCTTTCTGCAAGCTTGCTGACTTGGAACAGCGGGTGACTCCCAAGTGAGCACACCTGCATGGCCAATTAACCACACATGTCTGAGCCAGGCTCGGCACATGAAGGTCCACCTGGGTTGGAAACAAACAATCACAAGAAGGCAGACATTACTGAAAGGAGGTGAAAACAGAGATGGAGCTGAAACGAGGTTTTAAAAGCTGTTTAAGTGGACGAAAGAGCAAATATTTAAAAAATTAAAGTTTTTTAGATTTTCAGGGTGGAGAAAGCCACATTAAAGGTTTAAAAACTGAAATTGTGGTCACTTAATCTTACAAATAAAAGTATTAACCTGATTAAGTTGCAAAAGAGCTAGTTTTAAATATTAAGTAAAGGGTACACATATATGTAAAAACGGTAAGTGGAAAATGTTTACTGTTTGAGTCAGTCAAATTTTGCTGTTGCACAAAGAGAAGTACAAACTCAAAATAACTTCATGAAAGATGCTGTCCATTTATGAAACATACTTTATTTGTTGTTCATTTATTAAAGCTGCCTCAGGATTTTTTACAAATACAAATATACTGTCCTGGTTTGCTAACATAATGCAGAGAAGTAGGTAAACCTTTAAATGAAAGCTTTAAAAGGCTGAAAAGGCAAAACAATACTTTAAATATAAATTAACTCAGATTAGAGGGAACTGATGTTTCAACATGAGGAGAAAAATATTTTCATATACTACTGGAAGAAATTCCTGGCTGCAGAAATGATGCTGTTCGTTACCTTTCTAACTTTTTCTGGTGGCAGAGAGGATTCAGAGACAACAGTGCAGTCAAGTCACTTGGCAGGGCTGTGTGGACAAGGAGAAGGGTCAAGCACTAATGTTGGTCATTTAGGACAAAGCACTGGGACAAAATTCAAATTGAACCAAAATTCAATCATAATACCAGTATCTGGAAAAGAATAATACCTGTTACAAAAATATAAGAAAGTAAACCAAATCCCCTTGGATAGCATAGCAAAAAGTTTTACTGGTAGCTCCTCACCCCAGAGTAACTTGTCATATTAAGAAATTTTGTAGTATCCAAGACTAGATTCTGACCCCTAAGGAAAGAGGCAGTGTCCCCCTAAACTAAATTCACAATCTTAGTTTTTATTATGTCTAATTCAGGGTCTTTTTGCATAGCATATTCATGGATTTAGTACATACAAGTTGATGATAATGTTCACAAACAATCATTTCTCATGCTTTGAGCCATCCTAAGTGAATTAAATTAAGGGGAAAATGCACAATCCTGCAATTATAAATTAAATTATGATCAAGGTAATATTAAAATAGAACACATTAATGCTGCATAGACAACTCTAATTTTGACTTGCTTCTAATTTTCAAGGGCTTGACTTTGCAATCAATTTTATTTCATTTTAACATGCACACAAAGTATATCATTTACATGAGACTTCCTGCATTCACAGAAAGAAAATCTGCTGGATAAAAACGGATTTTAACCATATGGAAATATGGTTACAGTTTACATGCTTGCAAGGGGTCATCAGCAATACCAGACCTTTGGATCTACTTTCTTAAGCTTTTGCTAGTTAAGTTCAAAGAGCAAGAGAAAGCTAGAGAAGGCTACTTTTAACATCTTGGACCACCTACTTTGCCAGTGCTGTTCGCAGCAGAGCACCTGCAAACAGGCAGATCTATACAAGAACAGCAGTGTTTCCTTCTATGAGGCTGCAAGGATAGAGCCCCTTTATTGAACTTCGCTTCAAAACACAGAAGGCAACATGAGTGTAAGAATTCAGCAAGGGCAAGATGAAATCTTTTCCCCTGACTGGATTTTGAAAATTATTTACTTGTCATTCAGCATCTCTTCTTTCTAGAACTTTATGTCTACTGCGTACAAAAGGAACTCTTTGGGAAAGGTATTTTCTTTTGTCACCAAGGTGGGTCGATCAGCTGGAGCCTGTTGCACCCAATGTTTTTCGTGATCCCATAGCACATTCTGCATCTGTCACCAGAAAATTCTCTTCAAAAGAATTAAGGCCCACTCTGGCTTTGTTCAATTGTTTTTCTTCCTAATATAGGAAAGGCTGTAAAAAATGTGTATGACAAACTGCCTTGGTATGATTTTGTACCTTAGACACAGCCAGCTTTTTTCTGTTGGGAAGTTTCCTTTCCCACTTGCTATGAAGTCAGCCTTTTGGCATTCTTGTAGCATTTTCTTTATTTGCTTCACCTAAAATTAAGTTGGAGACAGTTTTCTTTGCTCACAGAGCTTGTCAGATTTTGCAATTAAGGTTTTGTCTTTCACCCCCAAAAATTCCCAAGTAGGTGACATTAATGAAACTTTGTGACATGTTTTATGATTTTATTCAATATCATGCACAAATAATTTCATTTAATCTCATAGAGCCCACATTTGCCATTAGGATGGCCCCTTCCGTTATCTCTTCATAATTGCCTCTGGAATGGTGGGCTTGAATGGACCACTTGGGAATTGTCAGAATATACTAAATCATGTCCACCCTGCGGTGAAAAGATATTGATTCCCAAGGTAATATTAATATTCAGCAGTTAGTGCAGTTACTCATATATGTAAACTGCACACCATTTATACAAGCCTGTCGAATTTAAATAGAGTTGTGCTAGATTTGGGTCAAGAGCAATCAGGAATCTCATGAAGATCAATGGTTCCTTTGTGTTCTCTTCCCTGCGTTACTGGAAATTTTACTCTTGAAAACATAATCTGACACAGTAGCATACATATCTTCCAAGAGTGGCTCATCTTAGGTTTTGCAGCATATATTTAGCATTTCTAACTCACACTCGTTATTTTTAAGGCAGAGGTCCATTCTATAGAACCTTAGCCTAGCTAGAATATTATCCACATGATACTTATCTGTATCTTTGAGCTCTTCATGGATACTCTGTCTTGGCTTCCTTTTTTATTTTCTATTTAAAATCCCTTCCTCAAGTTCTTTTAGTTTTTGATTGATTCATAGATTTGTTTGTCTTTCTGAAGTATCTCAAATTTTGCTTCTGAATTAAGGAATTGAGTTACATTAACTTCAGCCTTGCCTTCATGAGTCTTTATTTCTTTCAGCTCAACATTAAAGTTCTCTTTGATCTCTCCAGAAGCTGCATTACTTCAGATCAACAGTTTATGTTAGCCTGTTATCCCATCTCTAGCAGCAAATACCCAGGGAAGAATAAAACAGGACAAGACCTTAGTGATCCTTTCCCACACTGCCCTCTCAGCAATCAAGAGTATTTTGAACATTAAATTATTTCCAATGCACCTACAATTTACTTGTTGATTTTGATACATGCAACTGGAAATATATGTTCTACTAAATACATTTTCAGGAGCAAAATTTAATTTAGTTCCCTTTCTTCTATTTTAGATGTCCTATTTGCATGAGGAAAACACCATAAAGAAACACAGTCACAAATTCAAAGCAAGATGGCATAAGGGTTTAAGAACTAATGCTTTTCTCTTGTCACACCATGCACTGAGATTAATCTTTAACATTTTATAATTCTACAGCGCATGTTGGATTATGACTCAATAATGACATTTGATCTATACAGTGCAAGCTTGAAGTCCACTGTAAAAGTGAAGTTGAACATAAACAAAGTAGAACCAACAAAAGAATTAGAGTGTCTCAGAGGTTCCCTTTTCATATTGTCATGTGTAGTAATGATTCAAGAAAAGTAATGAAGAGGATGACGCGGCCAGACCAGTGGGTATTTTGGTTGGTTCCTGGTACAACTAAGGAAACCACAAAACCACATCACTCTCTAGTCTGCTCAACCAGTTACAACAGAAACATTGCTGGGTTTGTTTCTAGAACTGTAAACCACAAGAATAAAAAAGGTTTAGCTTATTCCCAGAAATTAACCTAGATTACATTCAGAATGTTATTGACATTTAAAACTAACACCTCGGTGCTTGGTATGACGTGAAGCAAGCCCTACAACACTGGTACCATGTATGCCTCATAAACTGTAAAAACTTAATTCTGACAATTTTCAACTTCTTCCAGGTGAAATAAAATTACTTTGGATTCCTGCAAGAATCAACACATCTCCTAGCTATATTTTATATCATGCTACAAAGGGAAAAGACAGTTATCGGTGCATTTAAATAATCAAGTTTTACTTTCATGTATCAGCTGTTTCACAAAATAAATAACAAGTAACAGAAATCTAGGAAAGTTATTGTTCTCTGTTCTTGGCGGTTCTTAAGTGATTCTGTATAGCTAGGCCTGATGACTGCTGTTTGTTGGCTACTAGTGTTGTTTTCTTTCCTTAATAGGTGTACCATGACCTTAAGCCTATGCTTCTTACTCAGCAGTACCTGTATGCTGCAGTTGGATACAACTAAGCATGCATCTGTCCCACTGCTCTGGAAGAGGACTGAGACCAGCAGCCAGTATTTCAGCCAGGCACCCAAGGGATCTTGAGTTTAGTAGTTATGTCCAGTCATGCTCCTGGATGACAGCGCTGACCCAGAAACGGTCCTGAGAGCTTTCTTTATATTTTCCACAAAGCCTTCTCAAAGCAGCTATACAAGATGTTACAGGACCGTTTAGTATCCCTAGAGCAGGACAGAGATTCTCCCTATCTCAGAATCATTGGAGGACTATGGAGAAAAGCAAAGCCAACCCACTTAGAAAGTGAGCCCTACACCAGTACTGGTCACACAGACAGCCTCTCCACAATCAGCTATATTGGCTTCTGCGTATGCAACAGCAGAGTTGTGTAAACAGCTGCAGCACAGCCAGGAATTCAGGAACAGAGCTGGAAATGTTTTCTGCTTCAAAAAAATCTCAACCTTGCAAGTATAATTAAACCTTTCTTCAAATGGAAAGCCAAAGAACGGCATTTTTCTTTGACGTAGATCTCGGTCAAACAGCTTTTAGCTGTAAGTATAGCAGTACTTTAAATCCATCACTGCAATCTTTAAGCTGGAAATAACTGAGAGGCACCTCTGTCTGACATCTGTAACAAAATGAATGACTGGTTAGCATTCTTACTACTGCAAATACTGTCAGTCCCTCTGTTTTCACCTGCCTATAAAGTAAAGGTGAAAAGAAATTAGCTCATAGGTTGTTGTATACGAACAGCAAACTGTTGACCAAATACCTGTCAGGAACTGGAATATTTTCACCATTTATGACTCTTTTAATAACATAATAAGCAGAGCAAATACATATTGATGTTTCAGCTACCTATATGTGACGAGTAATATTTTTCAGGTATTCATGATTCAGTAAAGAGAAACATGAGGAAAACCACCATTGTTTAGGATAGTGACTAATACTGAAATATCTAGGTACTTCAACTTTTCCTAAGGATCAGTAAGCATATGATGCTGCACAGTAAATCAGTTCTGAAATTTGTTTGTTTATTTAGCAAGGGATTGTCTGAAATGCTGGCAATCTGCAGAATGTCTATTACCTGTTCAAAAATCTAGTCAAAGCTAGTCCTCTATTTGCGTGTGATTCCTAAGAAAACAGAGTGAATTTACCCCTTAAACTGTTTCCTCTTAATGACTGCTTGGTAAGGAATATTTTTGAAGTCTTCTGTTAATCATCACTAGACTAAATAATAGCTTAATATATTCATTGTTCAAAAAAGTATACACTTATATCATTATATCAGAAGTTTGAAGGGTACAAATGATCAAACTTTGTTAATCCTTCTCATTCCTTATAGAAGCATTCAAGTAGTCTTCTGCTGACAAAACATCTTCCAAAAAACAAAGACAAAAAATAGCTTTCCTAGTTTAAGTGTCTAACCATAAATTATAATTGAGCACTATATGATAGGTTAAAAAGGAAAAGAAAATCAGCCTACCATTTTCTGGGCAATTTTTAAGGAAAAAAAAGAAGGGCTCTTAGGGAGCTTTATTTATAGGATGTTCTAATTGAGTATTAAAACCTACCCTATAGATTTTAAACTGTGGAATTGTTTTTGCCAAGTACCCTTACACTAGTAACGTTAAAGGTTATTGTTAAACTGTTAATATTGCTGTCAGTATGTTATTTAAAATTAAATCTAAAACCTTCACAAAACTGAAATTAGGCTTACTTCCAAGGCCTTTATTTTTGAATTGTGAAGCTCTTATGGAGGATTCTTATGAACAATATATAAACCCATTTAGATACTGTGAATGTAGTTTTTTGAGGGGGTTTTGGGTTGCTTTTTTTTTTTAATGATGCAGAATTTATGATTTAGTAAGCATATGAGCCTATTTCTGAGCTTCCTTGTTAGAAACAGTTCTTAAGCTCTGATGAGGGATGCTATTCAAGAAACATGTGACAGGCATTTAGCTTTCTAAAATGTGCAGCATGTGAGATGAACCAAGGCACAGTAATTGCAATGCTTCCCAGGCCTTTTCATTTGAAGACTTCCAATGCTTGTTGTGGCAAATCTTAGCCTGGCAGTTTTCCACGTCTACTGGAATAACTGCCTCATCTCTCTTCATTGGACATGCTTCCTTCTCTTTATTTCTGCCTTACGCCTGGCCCTGAAGTTCCCCAGATTTACTTTCTTTACCCTATTGCTTTATGCCATTTATATTCATAGCTCCATGCCTTTTATGTTCGTAGCTATCTGGTGTATATTTCTTAAAGGGAAAAAATACACCTTTGGAAACTTTTACTTTAGCGTGTATTTGCTTTAGATGGCGTGATGCTCAACATCTAGATGGCTTTTCTATGATGGAAAGGCACCCTACGGCAAATTTCCCAGCTCATCTGTCCCCCCAGCATGGTGAAACAGGTGCTGATGGAGGCAACCTCGGCTGTTGCACCTGGCTCTCCGCATGGCAGAACTCTGTGTGCTCATCTTGGTCTCCGAGGACTCCGATGTCTTGTCACACTTTCCACAGCTCTACCTTCTTCACAGAGGGTAGCTGACCCACGGCCACAGGACATATATGCTCTCCCTTCCTCAGGATATCAGCAAGCACTGCTTTTCCACATCTCTGCCTCTTTCCAGGCTCTTCTCTCAGTTTCTTTCCTCAGGGACATAATAGCAGCAAAATTTGTGCAGCTGTGAGAAACTTTAGCTGGTGCAGCAAGTCTGCAGACTTCAGCAAAATAACTGAAAACATATTTTAAAATTCCACATTCCCATTTTCACCACTCGTGAGCATTTTTTTTTAGTTTGTTAGAATTCTCCCTTCCTGCATGTGCCTTTTTCTTCTAATTGGGGTCTTTTTTTCACATCTACAATTATTGCTGTTCTTCTGTCTTACATAAATTACTGATGCTCCATCATTTACTTAAAATAGTGCATGATATTCCTTCTATAATCTCTGATTGTTTTTGAAAGGTAACTCTCATTATCTTAATCAGGTGATCCTCTGTCTTCTTAGCTCACTTGGTAGAATCAATTTCCCTGGAACAGCCATTTACTTAGCATATCCATTTTAGTGTGTAGATAAATCTATTTAAATGTTAATAAGCCTCTCTCCTCCTACCACCCAATTCAGACAGCACAGTCTATTTTTCAGTGCCAATGGGTGTCTCAAAAGAAATTAACCCATTGACTTAAGATAATACAAAATTAAATTACTAACTTGGTTATACTTGATGTTCTATAAAAAGAATGCAGAAATCTTTCTTTCAGGTTCAGTATCCTTGCATCCCATCAGCATTATTCACCATCCTGGAGCTGTTTGGAAAAGATATTGTGCCTGTTGCATCCCACTCAGATGTAAAGCTATTGAATTTAATTCAGTCTCCCTTATCAGGTTTCAGCTGTACTGAAGATTTATTTTTGTATGGCATTGCGTAATGCTCACCAACCTTGCACAGCTCAACACAGTTATGGCATGGCCATCACGGAATGAATCAGAATTATATTTCTCATCTCCTGGGCCAATTTATTGCATGACATGGGAGAGTTTCTAATCTCAGTTGTACTAAAATCAATTATAACACTGTGGATATTTGCCAGCACAAGATCAGATGCTGACTTGTATTTTGTGCTTTTTTCCTCCTCATTTCCTTTTCATTATAAAACTTTGTGACATAGTGAGAAATTTGTTACAAAATCATGTATTTTGGCTAATATGTTTTGTATTTTGAAACTTCTATTCAAAGCAAGGTTAGTTCTTATATAACGTGGCACGCATACTTTTGTTCTATGTGCTTTGAACACCCACATTGTTAGCCACAAAACCCTCGCTAAATCTATGTTAAATTGTAGACATCTTAAATTCCTTTTTAATTTTAACATAAATAATTGATTCTAAAACCCACTACCCCATAAGCAGGATGCCGTAACAAGTCGTTCCGGTTTTGGGGAGCATGGAATTTATCTCTTTACTGTATGTTATGCATGACTTAGCAGCAAAGAAAAGAACCACAGATGATTGCTTTTCCAACAAGTCCTAGAAAACATTTCTTTTACGTAAGCGCATTGATCGTACAACTTACCACTTGTTTAGTAACATAAATTTTACTTTCTCCCCAAAAGTTGGATAACTTGACTCAAGAGTCCAAGGGTGTAAGTCACTGTGAGAATAATTTTCAATGTTTTGGTCAATAAATCTGGATTCTAGGGATTCTGATGCTCTGTAAAACATTTCTTCCCAAGGCATTCACCAGGCCTTCCTATCAATGAAGTCCACTCACCTCTTACTTTGAAAGCTTGTTCATCATTTAATAAGTACATAAATTTTTAAGTAAGATTTCTGAGCAGGGTCCATTTTCTCTTGTCACTTAGCAACAAACGTAGAGTTAGAATGGAATTAGCTTGGTTGTGAGATTTTCACCTTGTTCTTTAACCTAGCATTTGCATGGGGGAAACTATTAATGGCAAGCTGATAAATGGAATACATGGAATAATTCCCTTTGGCCTCCCTTTTCCAAGAATTGTTTTGTTTTCCAAAATAAAAAGTGGCAGCAGCAACTCACACTGTTTTTTACTTCCATACATAGAGAAGCCTGAATACAAGCTAAGCCCAGCCTTCCCAAATCGTACAAAATTTTGCTTTCATTTACACCCTAAAAATCAACATGAATGAAGCAGGAAGCAGAAAAGAAACTACCAACTGTAATCATTCTGAGTGACTAATCTGTTTGTTTTGGTTACTATATCCACCCGTTTTCCTTAGTTTTCATTTTCTTCCACTTTGTATCAAATTAATGACATGAGCACACACAAGTCTACCTACTCCATCCAGGCTTTACGGCCTTGGCCAATCTTCCCAGCACTTTTCAGGCAAAGTATCATGAAACAGCTAGGACAGACCGTTACATTCAGCCTACAATTCACTTGGTAACCATGATATGTCTGGCTAAATCAGTGAGTGGTTGTAAAATATATTTTTCCATTGGAGGGGGGGTATTTTGCAAAGATAGCAGGGGAGAGAGATGAGTGATATTCTCCAAGAGATAAACACAGGTCTCCCAAACCTTCAAAGAATGATGTTATCCCAGAGGAAAAAATCTCATGGTGCTCTATTTAGCAGAATATCTTTCTGAAGTCTCATGGAACATATTATTTCACTACTGCAATATTTAGGTTGGGGAGCCAAATCACAATTTTTCTTTCTTAGAAATGAAAAACTACATGGCTGCCATTTTAATGAAGTACTGCAATGTTCCAGTTACTCTGAGAGCCCCCAGGCCTCAACACCTTGGGGAGTAGCACAGCCACGCTCCCAGGCACCAGTGGGAATCTATGATTCTTGTCTATGCCAGTGGGCAAAGACAAAATAAGTAGCAATATGTGCTGAAATGGAAATAGTTTCCCATGAAAAGCAGGATCCTTGTTCAGGCTGGTCAAATATTTGCAATCAAAACTGTTCTTCAGTGGCAGACTACTCTCATAATTTTTTTTATTATTATTATTATTATTTCTAAAATATATCTCTTATCTTTGGAAAATTGACTTCTCAAGTAAAAACTGAAAACCATCCAAAATTTTCTCTGTGAAAATAAAGGCCTTTTTTGTTCATGCCTAATCATTGCCTCGCTTACCACTCCACAGCCAGTCTTAGAGTTATTAACAAATAGCAACCTTTGTTAGAAATTCGTTCTGGTTGAAAATATGTCACGAGAACCTGCCTAAAGGCAGAGACTCTCTAATAAATATTTTCCTACTCATTTTTAAATTATTTTATTATTTTATCAATTTTCAGTGACGTTCTCGTTTATTGAGCAAATATTTGAAACATTGAGCAATTATTGAATAAGTAGTTTTTGTTGCTTGAAAGCAGATCATGAGCTTTACATCTTTATGTGAACATCAGTTCCCCACAACAGCAACAAAGAAATCATCCACTAGCTTCTATTTTTATTCCACTCTGGATTTATTTATTATACATTCCCCAGTGTGGCAAGTAAACAAAGAATAAAGAGATAATCCCTGCCTCAGTGTTTGTGATTATCACAGGACTTTGCAGGTGGAAGCAAACAAGCTCCTGCCCACTCCCATACTTTTGAGATCCAAGCCAGCTCTAAGCTGGGAGGGAGCAGCATCGCTAACTCGGGTCAGTAAGTGCTGCCGAAAGGCAGTGTGTGCTCCTGCAGGGACAACCCCAAGCTGGTACATCTACCTGCAGCCTTCTGACTGCACCTTTCAAGTGAGCTCATAGCTCTCCATGAGAGACAATACAGGCATACTCTGGTCATATGAGCCAATGGACAAATTATACATAAAGACGGTTGATAAACAAGGAAAGAAGAGAGAGTAAGTCAGCCTTGATAGCAGAGCTACCACCCGGTTTCTGTAGGTATGGCAAGTTACAGGTCACTTCAAAGAAGCCAGTTCAGAAAACCAGATGTGGTTTTTGTGGATGCCTACAGGAAGGTCTCACACACTGAGTCGAGAAGCATAAGAGCCTTTGGCTCACAAAACTGATTAAATCAGACGTGAATGTTTTGCCCAACAGAAATGCTATGGAACAGCCAAAGCAGACCTTCTATTTCTCTGCAATGCGCTTCAGCTTGCTTGTGTATATCACAGACAGGAAATACTTACTCAACATTTGAGAAAAGAACAGAGCTGGACTTTAAAGAGAGATTTAATATCTGGTTGTGGGGGGGGAGGTTGCATGTTTGGGTTGTTTCATTATCATACAAATAAGTCTAAAGAGGTTGTTGGGGGGGGGGGTGTTGTTGTGGGGTTTTTTCCTCAGGCAAATCTCCGATGGATGGCGATGAGTCTTTCTGGATAAAAAGATTTCAAGATTCAGCCCATGTTACGTTGTAAAAATTATGTAAATAGTTCTGTCATGCTATCCATAGCAACCAAGTATGTTTCAAGCAGCATAACTGGAGAAGGAAGGAGTACAAAAGAGTTACCAATATATACTCGTAAATATAAAGCAAATTAAATTTTTATAGAAATATTTATCATATGCATTTGACTGATAGAAAGCAAGGGTATTTCTAGATATTTTATCTATGTGAATGATTTGAAGTTTGATTTATGAAAAAATGCTCTAGTAACTGCTGCCCTTAATAAACCTGCATTTAATAGTTTCAAATGTTGCCATTGTTACAGTTCAGTTAACATGAAAGATGTGTTTGTGTACAGGTGTGCATATATGCATATATGAAATACATAAATTAGGTTTTAAATATTTATTTCGAGGCTTAAAGTAAATTATTTTAAGGCACTACAGTACATAGTGGGACTTATTTTTAGGCTAAGAAGTTTCAATGTAATGTCATTAAACCAGCCCCTCTCTCAGTCCCTCCATCTTCTCAATTGCCTCACAGTTATGAAGCCACAACAGACATTTCCAAATCTAGTTCTGAGTTTACCTGACTTTTCTGTCTGCAGTCGGTGAGGAAGTGAAAGACAGCACCTGATCTGCAATGTGCTGAGGGCAATATCAATTTGAATATTTCATGATACTGACAGCAATAAAAGGACAGCACTGATACCATTGTCTTATTACCACACAGCCTTTTGGACAAGGGTTCAGAAGACTTCAAACTAGAGGGAAAATTTTCTTTGCTGCTCTGAAAAACTAGATATGTACATTTCTGCCATTCTTTAGTCAAGAAAATGACGCCAAGATGCGTGAGGACAGCTAAAGGCACAGAACTAAAGCAGAGCACAAGACTTGTACTGCAGGTATGCAAACAGCACCCAGCAATTTTTGAATAATGTAATTTTAGAATGGTAATGCTACTACAATGTCAATATAAAGCCCATTACAACTGGTAACGTGGCTGCAACTGTATGCCAAGTTTACAGATAATAGTTTAGAGAATTAATTTAGTGGCAAACTATTGGAATTGCTCAGAGGGTTCATAAACATTAAGAATGGAGAGACCCAGATAAGTCACATATTACATCGCCTGTCCCAAACAGGATCAGGTCCGCCTAAAACACTCTCAAGAGAGGCTTGTGTTACAAGTTCTCAAAAAGCATCCGACAGTGAAGATGCCACAATCTCCCTAGACAATCTGTTCTCTATTCTGTGCTCCGCAATCTGTATCTGTTGGAAAGCTTTCCACAGCATGTAATCTAAGTCTCTCTTGCTGTTTTAAACATGTTACCATATCTACTAAGAAAAGGGCAAGAAATAAAGAGTGTATTGCTTTCCTCAAACTAGCAAACTATGTATACTTGAAAACAGCCTCCCTTCAAGCTATCCTCACCACAATAAACAGCTCATTTCAGTCTGCTTTTTTAACTCCTGTTCTGCTCTCTTCCTGGCAATCATTACACACTTATATAATGTTAGGAATCAAAATGTATCCTATCTTGGCAACCATTTATAGAGAGTAAGGAATATGACCAGCAAGAAATATAAGTATCAGACTAAATAGCAAAAAAATTCTGTACTGTGCATGAAATAGGGAGCTATGCTAATGCATACTAACAGAAAATGAGTTTAGTCAAGCCTTCCTTTAAGCAGTTTGAAAATACTTATCACTATATGGAAATATATGTAATTTCCATATGCAAATTCTTTTGTTAGAAAGGCTCAATTTTCCATTCTGTAATTGGCTTTGGCCGCCAAGCAACATTCTAACAATGAATTTCATCTCCTTTTATAGCACATCTGCTAGAAATGGATGACAGTCAATTGGCAGAACTGATATCCCTAGCACTGGCACAAAATCAAATTTTTTTTCCCCTTGATTTCATTCATTTCCTGCCCGTTGTAAAATCATAGCCTCCCAAAAATGGTGTCAGTTCATACTGGCCCTCAGAATAGAGTGGCATTACGATAGTTTAAGAAGATGAAGGTATTCTGAAGTGAACTAATAGGATTTGATATAAAAGGAATGAACAGACTACTTAGCAGAATCTGGGAATGTTCTGCTCTCTGAGTAAGGATGTATCTGCTGATGTACAGCTCTGCACACAATTCAAATGCAAAATCTGCATTTGAAAAAAAACGACTTTTCAGGGACAAGGTGGTGAGAAAACACCTGAAAATAATCTGTTCCTGCAACATTCTGCCTGCAAGGGCAACTTTCTCTTTGCAACAGCTGTTCTATAAAGAATAGAAATCACTTTTAAGTTTGGTGAGATGGAGGACAGGGAAAATAACAAAGACACTGAGCTGGCCAAATAATATGCCTACTCACACCCTTGTGGAGAAGGTTCAGCCCCAAGCTGCCTGGGTTTTCTTACTGAGGAGATCCAGTGCAGTGTGGAGACACCCCCGTTCCCTCACAGCTCCGAGCCCCGTTATTCTCCATTCCCTGTGGCGCCGAGGCAAAGAATTTTGGTGCTGCCTTGACACAGGTGTTAATCAAATAAATTTAAAGAGAATGCTTTACAACTCTTGCACTCCCTGCCTGTACTTTTTCTAAACTTCCCCATCCTACAGAAAGGAAGGGTCAGATTTCTCCCTGATGTCTGTGAGTGTGGTCCAAATATCAGCAGAGCCATGCTCAGTCCCATCACCTGAGATGGGTGTGGAGGAAACTACCCACATGGAGCACAGCCAGCAAAACGCTTCTGCCTCGGTTTGCAGAACGTGAACCCTTTGTGGCCTCTAGAGGAACACCACTACATGGGGAAGCTGAATCTGCAAACTAATTCTAGTAAAGTTAACTTGCTCATAGTTTGTACATCTCTAAAGCCTAATGTGAATTGAATGTTAAGTAAATCAACTTAGTTTATTGGTAGAACACGGCATATTGCCATTTATTTCAATTCAACTTCTTTTCCACAACATACGCCTTTTGTGTATTTCATACATGCTTGAAAGACACTATTTTTGGAATGGCTTTCAAGGAGTTTGCTATGTTTATGGAACTGATTCTTGTACATTTCCTGAAAATCAGGGTAGTTAGACCCTTGCATGCAAAGTGCTCACAACAGAGAAAAAAGATCAAATCAATGAAAGTAAAGCAGCACAGAAATTACCCAGCATAAGTTTCATTCATTTAAAATTCTAAATTTAGACTGTACTGGGGAGCCTTTTGGGTCGGGAAACAAGTGCTGAAAAATAACAGTAAGAAAAGAACTATTTATCAAACAATTAAAGCAAAAGTAGACAAGTTATTGGGCTTTTATCCTGCACACCCGAATGTTGCCTAGCCCACATCTCAGACAAGTAATTTTGGGAAGAAAATTAGGAGCTAGGGAACAAGAAATATTTTCTGACTATTTCTCATATTAAGAAATGGGCAGCTGCTTAAAAATGCTCAGTGGTTTGGAATGTCAGCCCAAGCACCGAGGAATGTCTTGGTGGAAAAGTTCACAGCCAAAATCATCCAGTGCACATCACGCTTTCAAAGCAGGGCTTCCAGAGCCATGCCAGGATGCTGCGTGACCTGGAAATGGGACAGACTGGCAGCGTACAAGGACTTGCTTTTTGCAGGTAGGTCTAAGTGTGTAGACTGACACTCCCAAAGTCTAATTAGGATACCAGTCTTTGGAAAGATGAGATTACAAACACAGCATAATTTACTTTGCCAGCACACTTTTCCACAAGGCTATGATCTCCAGCTCTCCTGTGTTTGGCAAGGGAATGTACACCTAGAGCTATAGGTACAACAAATACATCAGAGCTAGATAGTGCCTCAAGGCAAATATTCTATTGATTCTTCTGCCCTTCTGTTACATCTTGTGATGTTTTGCTGTACTCATCTACTCACCCCATAAGACACCCATGTGAGCAGCTTTGTGGTTTTATTTTCGTGATTAAACCAAGTTGCTGTAATCAGCTTTTCTGTAACCTAAACGGCAGTTGTTTCGACCATATCAAAGTACAATTCTTCAGGCTCAGCCCGTAACTCTGCTATTAGAGGTTTAAACCTCAGCGTGGAGAAAGTCTATAATGAAAGTGAAGCTCTCTTTCATTTCCTATGATTCAGCATAGCTGTACTTGAGAATCGCCCAGTTTTGCTTCCCGTGCTGTGGCATTTGCCACATGCCCTCTGAACGCCGGTGGAAGGCTGTGGACTCGCCAGCTTGGTGTTACAGATGGTATCGCAGTGATGGTAAACCACTGCCTCAGTGCTGGCTTGGAGGCAAAGGTACACCAAGTGAGTATGTGGGGTGGTTGTTAAGGACTGTACTTGTAAGCCTCATCAAAAGCACTCGAATTTCCGAGAGAAAATGGATTTACAACTATTTCAGTGTACTTTAATTCCGGAGACATTATTCTTGTTTAAATTGTTAGTGAAAATATTTAGCATCATGGTGTAAGGAGTTATGAAATGCAAGAATGGAATCTTTGAAGGGATGACTTGCTTTGTGGCCAGTAGTAATACCACATTACTACTTAAATATAGAGGAAGAAAGGTTTTATCCCTCATATGGGAACATCCCCATCAACTTTTGCTGGAAGAACAGCACTAAGAATTATATAGGACCCATCTTTGTAGCAGTGTTTCTAAAGCACATTTAATTGAGGTCCCCTCTGTTCAGTAGTTACCTCTCAATGGTATTTCCTACATTAAAAAGTCAGTGTGGAATAGCCTGTCATCCTGTTCCAAAAATAAGAAGCGCAAAACAAGCTAGCAGCTAGGAACCAAATTCTGAAATAGCTCCAGCTGTGACACCAAGGAAATTGGGGGCTGGTTTAAGCTCTTGTGGAAGCAGAACTTCAACCTACCAATGAAGGAACAGACATGTCGTTTCTCTCCGCAGAGAGTGCCGATATGCATCTCAGATACATCCAATTGAATCGATATACCGGCAAAGTGAAATCTCTTAATAGTAGTTGCTGAAACAGTGACAATCCACCGTTTGATAATGAAGTCCTAAAAGCTATTCTAAAAGTGACACCTGAAGGTGAAGGTCTGATGGCAATTTTTAAACTAGATGAGATTTTTCATCAGGCAGTCGGCAGGTCTTTCTCCAGTGCAAGCAGAGTTAATGCCTTCTGTTCACCAGGCCCTGTTTTTTCAGGCATCTGAAGAGTAGCTCAAAACTTGGTGACTGTTTCTGATAGATCACTCATTTGCTTGGATTTGGGGAATTCAGTTTTCTTTTTCCCCACTTGCTTTAGGTATTATGGTAGGAAAGACATCAGTCATAAGTGTGCTCTTTCTTGGTTCATCTGGACAATGTATTATTGGATTCAAAAGTTAAACTAAAAATGGAGGGGGGAGCCCATTTAAGTGAAATGCAGCTTTCTGTAATTTCTAAAAAAAATAAAATCAGTTTGTGTTAATGAAAAATATTTTCTTAAGCCTAAATGTTTTACTTTATAGTTATTTTGTCCTCTAAAATATTTTTAAATGAGAACTTAATTTTCAAAATAAAAAGTGAATGTTTTGATTTTGAAATGTCAAAATAAGCTCTAAATTTGACTTATTTTTACCCTTACAGCTATTTTACAGATTCACAGGTTTGGAAAATAATTATTTTATGTATGAAAATGTTGATATGGATTTAGTATTTGTATAAAATGCCTCTTTAATGCCTTTCACATTTCCAACATAACTGCAGATACATCTCGTGATGGGGGACTGATTCTTATTTTCTGTCTACATAGGACTTGCAAAATGCACATTTCCTAATATATTGCAAGGAGTCATCATGGAAATTGTCCTGACAGGTATCAAATTAAAATTATTTTCTCTTTGTTGTGTAATTTATACTATATACCTAAATTCTGTTTACTATTTTATCTCCTCCTGTTTTTATTTTATTTGACACAGTTGTCATTCAGACTTAGCTATTTAAAAAATAACTATTTTTTGAAGCTAAATTTGTTTCATATTTTTCTTCTGGTTTTGTAACTGATTATTTTTTTAATATATCTTCTAAACCTAGATTATGTCAAGCATGGACTGACAGAATTTCAAAATACTGCCTTATTTATTTGAAATTATTGATAACTGAAGGAAATAGCTCACCTATGTGTAACATCATGCTTCTCCTTTTTGCTTTTTCTAACACAACTACTACTTCAGTATAAGACATGCAGTTAGAATGCTTCTGGTTTGCTTTCCATCTGCATTGGTTTAGCTTTATATTGTAATCAAAACTCTAGACTCTGTACACTTGTCTCTTTGATTGTATATAGCTGTAGTTTTTTAAAAGGACTAGGGAATCTGAATATTAAAATTAAGACACCTCCTGAGAACTTAATTTCAAAGAATTTCAGATTATCTCATAAATGAGTTATGTATAGATAAATAGGTATAACTGGGTGTAATTGTGATATAGACAGAGATGTATAGTATTTAAATTTTTTTTAAAGTTATCATAGTTGTGTGTGGACAAGATTCATTTCTCATGATTTTCATAGCATTCCTGATTGTAATTCAGATCAAGGATTGCACTTTTATTGTATAGGAACACTTTGGGGTTTGTACAAAACTGCTTGGTTGGACAAAAACTAGCACATCAGAATAGGAAATTGTGCTGTGAACTCTAGAGTTAAAGAAGCCAGTTCCCCTCCCAGTGTGTGTCTCTTGCTTGACTGGCTTTGGCTTTAAAAAAAGTACAACTTCAAAATAAGGCTTTTCTTGTGACTAATACATTCACCAGGTTTCAGTCTTCTGTGGCTTAGATGAGATTCTCTAGTGGCTTGTAAGGGGTGATCTCTTGCTGTAACCTTTTCCTTGACTGATCTTGCAAGGTCTGGCTGCCTATTTTCACAAAGCTGGCAGGAACATAATTATTGTTGAAAACTCTCAGCCTGTGTCAAATCTGGTCGAACCAGCTGGCCGGTTTTCAAATGTCCTTGCAGAGTAGGAGACACTCAAGAGGCACAAAGAGACAACACAACAGCATAAGCTTTCTTGCATTGGAAATCAGTAAAATAAACAATAGCCAGAAAGTTTATTTCCAAAAATCCTGTAAATTCTATAAATCTGTGTCAAAAGAACTCCAGTTATCCGGCTGAAAAATGTAATGATGGACTTCTCTGTTCCAACAGCATTCAGTGGGATGCTCTTATTAAGCCCCCCTGCCTCCTTGTCATGCCAACATCTGCTTATTGTGCTTGAGAAACCCAGCATGGTCTTGAACCACCATTTGACACAATTCTACAATGTGGGCATTTCTTTCCTCCCCTCTTCTTTTTCTTTCATGAATTTGCCAACGTGGCAAATGGTTTTGATGCTTTGGACACTGCAGGAATGGGGCACATAGGATTGACATTAGGAAGAAATTCTTCACTGAGAGGGTAATTGTTCATTGGAATGCGCTGCCTAGGGAGGTGGTCGAGTCACCATCCCTGGAGGTGTTCAAAGAGAAATTGGATGAGGCACTTGTGACATGGTGTAGTTGACAAGTAGGAGTAGGAGTAGGTGTAGGTGTTGGGTCATAGGTTGGACTCGATGATCTCAAAGGTCTTTTCCAACCTTATGATACTGTGATACTGTGATAAGGTGAGGAAAGTCTCAAGTGTCTTATGTTCAGCCTTCCTGGCAATAAAGACTTCTTTCTTTTAACGTAACTTTGAAATTCAACTGCTAATATTTTACCTTGAGGCTTAGGAGATTCTGGAAACTGAAGAGATATTTCTAATTTTAGGTCCAATGTGTCCTGCAATGTAAGGAAACCTCCTTATGTCACAAAGACCATTAGTAATGTATGCTGGCAGGCCAGCTGCACTCAAGGCAGATTTCAATGACGTTCACCAATCTTCATTTAACATTTGTGGTTCTGTGGCCAGAATATGTGGTCAGGGTATCAATTCACAGCATTTATGGGGAACAGCACCTGGGTGGGCTGTAGAAGGAAGTAATGGAAGTAATCGTAAATTAAATTCACCCTTCCGCAGATAGTCCTGTCCTTCAACGATCTATCTCTTCAGGAACAAGGAACAAAGAAAATCCTGGTTTATGAAAGTTAATCCAGCAAGACAGACACTGATGTGTTATTCGCTAGAACGGCCCCTCCCCGGGGCTTTGCACAACAGACACGTTTGGGAACGAGAGAAGGCGGCCCTTCTTTGCTGGAGCTGCTTCTGTTTCTAAAATTCCACTTCATACGCAATGTTTGAAATTTACTGTGGCATAAATATTACTGCAATGAGAGAAACCAGGCAGGCAGAGGAACTGAGTCCTGAGTATTGATGCCTTGTTAATAGCACTGCTCTGTACGATAGCTTTCTAACTAAAGCTCCCTACAACAGTATAAAAAATCTTGTCAAGGTGTGTACTAATAGTAATTTTTTTTCTTGATCCAAGTGCTAGTTATAGGATACACATCTCATATTAGGCCTGTAAAACACATCCCAGTAATCACAGACTTATTCAAAGGGCGTTTTTTTTACGACTTGGCTCAGCTGATGATGGAATGGGAGAATGGGGGAGGCTCAGAGGTAGCAGTAGCAAGAGAAACCAAAAATAAGGCTGCAGGATCACAGCATTGCTGTTAGCCATTTCAACTTGAGCTACTGTATTTTTACCAGCTGCTTCTTGAATGTGCTGGGGAGCAGTCTGAGGAAAGAGAAACAAAACCTGGAGCAGGCACTAACCTACCCAAACCAATTGGCTCCGATTTTAGAAATTAAAATAAATATTGAACATATAGATCATCATATGCCACAGCAAAGACAGTCACACTGATGTCTCGGGCTCTCTCTGTGTTGCTGCTGGCATGCAGTAGAGTAATTGCCACAATATCCAGCACAATTTGAATGGAACTGAGCCAAATTTAATTAGCCCCTGTCTTTAGAGCCTTTCTTCACCCATAGCACTTGTAGTCTTCAGGGTCCTGCTGTGCAACTGTAATGTTCTACACAAAATGCAAACTGTTATGGGAATCCTGTTCCAAAATCTGCCTTAGTTTACCATGACAGACTCTTAACTCCTGCACGAGTGGTGGTCCAGGTTTTGTTTGTCACTTTCTTCTAGGACGTCTCGGTATCCTTATTTCACACGGTACTACATAGCAGCCTGGCCGGTCCAGCCCTTAAGCCTTAGAAGTGTCTTTCATGGATGGGACCATATTTAGACCCTGAGCTTTTTCCTTGCAGATGTTTGTTCCATATCTGCCTGCAGTCATTGCCACACCATCTTTGCCATATGACTTGTGTCCTTTGAAACTCTTTTTTTCTCCTTCATTGATCAAATGCTATTGACAATTAAATACCATTTTGGACTCTAGTTCTGCTTTATTTTTGGGGAGAAGTGCTACAAAGTAATAAACTTAAAATGCTACTTTATTATTTTATTTTTGTATTTAACATAAGTACAGTCTAAATTTACAGATCGCTTTCTTAATTCTAATGATAGACACGACAAAACTTATATAAGGTGCTCTATTTCAAAATCAAAATTGCTGTTTGAATGGTACTGAGTAAGACTGAAATATTTCCAGAACATTTTAATTACTTCTAAATGATAGAAAAATATTTTCTTAAAATACAACTTTAAAAATCTACAGAAATAGTTGTGGAACTCTGAATGCTTAATTATTCCTTCTATTCCTGGCTTTTTGCAAAAGTATAAAAAATCCCACTGACTTGTTCTACATAAAACTGCTGATGTAACTCACATTAAATACATTAAATACAAATTTGGTGAGACTGCATTTCAAATCACATGATAAAAATAAAATCTGGATAAAGCAGATAACTTTTCAAGAGTAAAAGTTCAGAGAATTAAGTTTTCCAGTGAATGCTGGAGACATGGCTGTGTCTTACACAGGCTTCTTCACCTGAGCTGATCACTGGCTCTAACAACGTTGTACTATTACACTGGCTTTGGAACTCTTCTTGCCTTGGGAGGCACTTAGTCCTTCTCAGCTGTGTTCTGCCCAGTCAGCCACAGGGACAGGTAAAGCAGCAACGGAGCAAGAGGGAGCTTTACCATCCTGTCCCCAGCCAAAGCATTGCTTGCCCAGGATTTTTGGTTTATAAAAGGCTTAAGACCAGAATTTTCGTGAGTTGATTAAAGTATGTTAATAGGGCGATGATACCAGTCTCAAACTTCTTTGCCATAGAACATGTACTTGGCTGTTTCTTATGCCCTTCTTGAATGAACAGCAGCATTTGAATCCACCACTATCAATAAATATTAACACAGACTGCTAAATACATGCCCCATTTTACCCACATTAATCATTCAAACCGAAGTGTAAAATGATGGCTGTCCCTTCAAGCTGAAAGAATATAAACCATTTAAGAAATGACAGGTTTCCTAAGCTCATCTATTTACATATTTATTGGATCTTTCTTACAGGATAATTTCACACCAATAACAGAAAACTACTCCCATCCAGACCTCCTGAGAGTCTTTTCCCCGTTTAGGTGCTCTTTTGATGTTCTCATAGGGAATATCTGTTGCTTCTCTGTCAACATTGCCCCAAACCATATGCACAGGCATGTGTGAAAGGAATTTTGAGAACAGTTAAGCCAAGCCAAGAACAGTTATGGGAACATTGTTCTATTCAGAAGATACTTAATCCCTTCCTAGTGACCACTGAAATGGATTCCTTTTGTGCATATATGCTTCTGTCATCAGAGAATATTGAAATAAATAGTACTTCAGTGGCAGTTTGAACAACTGGGTTTGCAGAAGTGCCCTCAATTTTATGTTTTTTCTTTAAACCACTTCCCTCTTCTGTCTTTCTTAGATTCACAAAATCATATATTGCCACACTGCTTTCTTTTTTCCCCAAGAAGACTTCGAGCTGCCACAGTTCCACTTAAAACCCCCCCTTTTTTAATAAGCTTAGATGACAAAACATAGATGCTGCTTGCTCAGTGCAAACCATTTGCTTACTCACCATTGTTTCACCAGGTTTCAAGGAAACCACCGCAGACTGGATGTGTAAGATACTCTTCCCGGGTTTTACTGCAGTTATTCGCTGTGATGAAATCATAAAGTACGTCACCTTCCCAGACTTCTTGCTCAAATTCCAGAGGTCTTTATCTTGAATTGCCTGCTCTTTTTCATCATTGTTTCTGTAAACAATTCAATTCTTTCTTTCACATCAGTTCACCTAGAACACAATTCAGAGTCTTTTCTCACTAGAAACTAATTGACCCTGACAAATATTGTCCTTCCTAAGCAGCACAGCTAGCCAAAATAACCTATGCTTTTTCCTAGTTAGGAAAGGAAATTGTAAGGAAATAAGAGTCCTTTGATGCAATTAAACCTGTTTTCAGGATCTGTAATTACAGTTCCTGCTTTCTCAAGCATGAGAGGATTCAAAAAGCAAGAGTACCTTCCTGCTCCAGACTCTTTTAGACAGCAGCCAGTACAAAGGCCTCTGACTTCCCTGGGCACACTTTAGAGCTGCTTTGGGCTTTGTTGTTACGTTGTTCCCGGGCTCTGCTGTTGTTTTCTTTGAACCATTTCTTATGTACTAACAGGCTCCCCAAGTGGCATGCAGAACGTTCGCTGCCCACCGTGTTCACACTGCTGAGCAACCTTGTATTTACCTTTGTTTGGTGAAAGAAACATTTATTTAGTTTCTCTGTCAGCCCCGTTTATTGAAAATGGTGGTGAAGCCCTGCAGTTTCAGTCCAACCTCAAAACACATATGAAGGACCATCTCAGGAGGATGTGAGAGAACGATCATCACTACTTGTTCTAGACAAGACCTATGTATTCTCAAAATAAGAAACATTTGGTGCTTGTACATTGAAACTATCTGTATTAAAATTTTATTCCAAATCGTGTTTCCAAGTGTATCTAAGCCTGCTAGTGACAGGTCTTGGTGAAATGCCATTGTCCCTGCAATGTTTGAAAACATAGAAGAAAGTCTCAACAATTTTATCCCTGTTTTGTAGTAGAAAAAAAAAAGTATTAGAAAAATGTATCAATAAGGTGATTTTATTTTATTTCTTTTATTATTATTGTTATTTCTTTTATTTATCTTATTATTAAGGCTGATTTGAAACTGTATCATTTGAAACTGACTGAACCCATGAAGTATTCCAGGGACGGAGATTCCCAGTTAAACCAAAGTTAATTGAGATGTCTGGGACAATGTGTATATTTCACCATTAATTTGAGTAATAAACCAGCAAAACCATTATTTTCAAAGGGTTAAGTATTTAGATTTCTAAACAGTTGTTTCACGCTTCGGTAACAACAGTTGTCAAATAACCGTTGGCTACCAGTGCTCTTTAGTGCTCTCCTGATTATTTTGTGTGATTATCATATATGCTCTGTGGAAGGAGCTACGCTAGAAACTGGACAGTCCTCCAAACTCTGCCTTTAACTGATAAACAGGCCCGAGCCCATGCATTTATTTGGACTAAAAGACGAGAGAACTGGATGTGCACAGAATACGCCGGTGAATCCACACCGCTCGCACAGCTGCAGTTCTCACTGCCTAAGGCTGCTGCTCACGGGCATCGTCCGCTCAGGCCCGGGGAGCCCCGGAGGGCTCTGGGGAGCCCTGGGGGGCACGGCCGGCCCGCGGGCTCGTCCTGCGCGCAGGCGGGTGTTGAAGCGTCCATGGACGGGCTGGCAGAGCCTCCCACGCCGGGGGAAGGGGCAGCAGGGGAGCGGGCAGCCCCGCATCCCTGGAGCAGCCGCGGGGGCTTTGCTGGGGAGCGACGCTCCCCTCTTCTGGAGGGGTTAAAAACGTGATTTTTAAAAGGAAGGAGGGGAAAAAGGAAATTTTGGCGTTGCTGTTACTTCCGGCTGTCAGAGGCTCGGTCGTGGCAGCTGCCGAGATTTTCCCTCCCCCCCGGGAACGACGCTGCTCCGCGCTGCTCCAGGGAGCTGTGTGCCCCCTCCGCGCCCGCCCCGGCCCTTATCCCGGCGGCGGGGCAGGTGAGCGACCCGCATCCACGGGCGCTGCCCCGCCAAGGGGGACGGGGCCCCGCGCCCACTCACCCCGCTACATCCATCACCCGAAACGGCGTGGTAGGGAGTCATAGAATGGGTTGGGCTGGAAGAGACCTTAAAGCCCATCCAGTTCCACCCCTGCCGCGGGCAGGGACCCCTCCCACCCACCGAGGCTGCTCATGGCCCCTCCACCCTGGCCTTGGACACCCCCAGGGAGGGGGCACCCACAGCTTCCCTGGGCAACCTGGGCCAGGGCCTCCTCACCCTCATCCTGAAGAGTTTCTTCTCAATGTCCAATTTAAATCTTCCCCCTTCCAGTTTAAATTGATCTCCCTCCTCCTATCACTACTGGCCCTTGTAAGAAGTCCTTGCCCACCTTTCCTGGATCCCCTTCAGGTACTGGGAGGCCCTCTCTGAGGTCTCCCCCGAACCTCCTCCAGACTGAACAACCCAACTCTCAGCCTGTCCTCGGGTGCTCCAGCCCTCTGAGCATCTTTGTGGCCCCCTCTGGACCCAGTCCAACAGTTCCACATCATTCCTATGTTGGGGATTCCAGAACTGGACACAGCACTCCAGGTGGGGTCTCACGAGAGCAGAGGGGGAGAACCCCGTCCTGTCCCTGCTGGCCACGCTGCTTGGGATGCAGCCCAGGACACGGTTGGGCTGCCAGCGCACATTGCTGGCTCACGTTGAGCTCATCAACCCGCACCCCCAAGCCCTTCTCTGCGGGGCTGCTCTCGGTCACGTTGTGCCCCAGCCTGTATTGACACCTCGGGTTGCGGTTTCACATCCCGCGGCGGGAGACGCTTCCCTCAGCCCCTCGGTTGCCTCGCGCCGAGAGGGACCGGGGTGCGCGCGCCGCTCCCTCTCTTTGTGTGCGAGCGCGGGGGCGCGCGCGAGACACGGCGCGGGGGGTGGGGTGAGTGAGAAGCGCGGGGCGGCGGCGGCTCGAGGCGGGAGGGGGCGGGAAGGAGGGCGGTGGCGGATGAGGATAATGATGGCGCGGTGTCCGCGGCCGCTGGGCGGCCGGCAGCGCTGAGGGGAAGCAGCCGGCGGGACCCCCGCACCAGGTAGGCTGGCTCGGAAAGTTTGGGGTGCGGTGCCGGGGCAGCTCCGCCGCGGGCTCCGCCACGGGGAAGCTCCGACTCGGGGCCGAAACTTGCGGGTTTCCCCTCGTTCCGGGCAGCGCCGCCTCGCCGTGTGCGCGGTCCGGCCCGGGCCCGGCCGCCCCCACAGCGGGAAGGGCCGCGCGCTGCTCCCCCCCCTCCCCCCGCGCCGCTGCCCCGCCCGGCCCGGGAGCCGCTGGCGGGAGGGGGGGTGGGGATGAAGCCGGGGCGTGGGGGGGAGTGAAGCCGGGGGGAGGGGGGGGCAGCCCGAGGAGGAGAGGGCTCCGAGCCGCCGGGAGCAGCCGTGTCCGCGCGTCCCGGCGGACACAATGGGCTTTATCTCGCGGGGATGTGGCGGGCGGCGTTCCCCGCTCCGGGTTTGGGGTCGGTGTCACACGGCGGGCAGGCCCCGCGCTAACGAGCACTCTCTGTCTCTCCGCAGATGGCTGTGCGGGCACCGCCGGCCGCGCTGGGGAGAACGCCCGGTGTGGCCATTTGAGCGCTTTGATTTCTTTCTGTGCACGTACCCTCCCCCGCGCTCCATTTCAGTGCGAGCGGGAGGCTGCGTGAGCGGGAGGCGGCTTTGCGGATCCCGCTCTGCCCGGTGTTGGACGCTGGAAGCTTTGTGCCCGGGAGCCACCCTTCCCATTCTTCTTCAGGAGTCGAGGGAACTTTCTCTCTGACGATGATGAAAACTGAAGGCAAAGGGGAAAGGACTTTAAGAAGTGCTTCTCCACACCGAAATGCCTATAAATCTGATTTCCACGCCATCAAATGCTCTTTTGATGGCATAAACAATGCTGAAAATGCTTCCAACAAAACAGGCTTGCATCAGAAGCTGGGCACCTCTTCCAATGGAGGGGGAAACGACCCGCACAGTCGAGGCAGAGCTGCCACTTACGGCAATAGAGTACACAAGATCAAAAATATGTTTCTGCAAATGGGAGGCTCTTCTTCCACTCCCTCTAGTGAAAGCAGTCCACCTGCTGAGAACAAATTAATTAGCCGGGCCACAGCAGCAGAGTATGGACCTTCTCCAGGTAGCCCATCTTACATCATTGTCCAAAAAAATAATCTTCTTAATACAAGTACCAGTCCCTGCAGCAGTCCTGTGGATTCATTGTCTGTGCCTTCCGCTGCCGACAAGGTTATCCGTAGCAATGATGAGGCAGACTTGGATAAAGTTGCCCTGGCGGAAAAATTTTCAGAGACCAGGAAGCTATTTGAGAGAAACATAAAACAGCGGAGCTCAGTGGACAGATATTCCCCCAGCAAATGTGAAAGAAGCGAGGATAAGAGGAGACGCAGTTCAGCTTCTGATTGCAGCAATGTGGTGGATCACTTCAGTTCTAATACAGAAGCGAGTCTTCCAGCTGCACCAGAGAAAGCTGAAAATCAAGGTAATGACGAGTTGAAGCAACAGCATCCCACTAGTGGTTCCAAATCCTCCTTCCTGAATGCAGGGCCCATTTCTAGGAGGCTGGAAAGCTTTCTAGGTGACAGCGATACTGAAGAACCCAAAGAAATTTCCAAAAATTATGCTTCTCCAAATCAGGACCCTTTGAGAGGCTACCACAGTTTGGATTCATCTGCTGTTGTTGAAGGATGTTTGGAAAAGGCTGTGTTCACCAAAGTGCCTGGGATCCTCAGAGATGAGTTGAGCGAGGAGCTTGGAAAAGACAAAAGAGATCAACTGGTACCTGAGAGAAGCCTGTGGGACTTGGGCAGTTTTCCTGGTCAGGAGGCTCAGTGGAGGTCAGACAGTGTTCTTTCCCAGGTTTCCCTCATGGAGGGAACTTGTGCAGAGCAGCTTGCACAAGATGAAACCTCAGGGCATGAAAAAGAAAGTTTGGAGAAAGATCATGTTGTTCAAGAGGATCAGCTGCTCAGATGTCAAGTACAGGAAGGGAAGGAGAGTGGCTACTCCTTGGAAGTGGTAGAAGAGTTCACAGAAGGCAGCGAGACCAGCCAGGAAGGAGAAAGAGATGTGATGTCCATGAGAGATGGTCCACTTACACGAGTTCAGGATGTTCTAGAGCAGGAGGGGTATACTGAAGGAGAGCAAGTGGTGGAGAATCAGAGCAAGAACTTCAATGCTTTTGGAATAGAGAATGCAGCTTTTGATGATTACAGGGATACAGAGCCAGAAAACCAAGGGCCTGAAGGCAAGGAAATCCTGGAGGGAGAGGAGGAGGAGGAGTATATGTATGACAGTGAATATGAGGAGTTTCCTGGGCTTTCTGAAGAGGAAGATCCTGAGCCAGACCGCAAAGTCAAGTTCTCGACAGCGCCTATCAAGGTAGGTACATTTGATACTGCTTTATTAATTATTTTGCAGTCAAAACCACTCAGGAAATATGTTTTTGTGGTGCTTTTTTTTAGAGCTCTAAAAATCATTAAAAAGAAAAAAGTGTATGGCATTTATTCAAAACTAAAGAGAGAAGTTATTTCTTGTTCAGAAAATGTATGTTAGTGACAAGTGATTTCTGAATCGCTGTGGCTTCATACGAGCATGGTGAAACACGTGAGATTTTGCTTACTGGACATTTGCAGGAAGTCTGAACTTTTAGCAATAGACAGAAACTCATCGCCTTTAATGCTTGCCTTCATTGGTTTAAGAATGAGACATCGTGTTAGGAAGGATTGTTTCAGTTTTACTTTTTATATGAAAGTTTAAAAAAATCACAAACAGCAAAAACCGCCATAGCAAACCTTCAGGTTCAACTTCAGACTTGTTTTCAGAGTTAATTGAGAGGAAATATCAAGTGACTGGTTCCCATTATTTAAGATTTTAGAATTCTCTCAAGCAATAACTATACACGTGTATTGTTTGGGTTTTTTCTACTGGCCTGGTGAATGAGCCATAGGAGTGTTAACACGAGCACGTTGGAGTTGCGAAGCGGCAGAAGTGGAAGTTACAGAGCAGGCTGGATAATGAGGAGTAGCGTAAGTTACAGTGCTAACAAATTAAGATGATTTCAGTGTCTAATCTTCCCTCACCAAAAATATCCACAAAATAAGTCATTCCACAACTCAGACTGTGTTTACCTATAGTCTTGTTGCAGACTTAAGAGAACTGGGAGAAGGGGACTAGGATGGAATGGGAAATTGTGCAGACCTTCTCAAGCATCCTTCTACTATGTCTATGAAAAATATCATCTTACATAAACAGTTCTTGCACGTTTTTCATGAAGGGTCAGGACTCACTTTTACTGATCAGAGGGATGTAAAAATTCTGTTGACTCTTGTATTTCCTGCAGTGGAGAGCTGTAGTTTCCAAGTCTGCTGAACGCACCCCAGTGCTGTACCCTAGAAAATGTTACGGGTGTGGCAGAATACAAGTTTTGTTGCGTGTGGTTTTTTATAGTCTCTCCATAGACAGGCTGACTTTATATGGCTTGCTTGTAGTTGATGCTGCTTTAGTGGTGACCTGGAGCACTGAAGGGGAGAGTGCCACTATTGGAAACTGCATAAGTGAGGGTTGTGAGAGAGCTGGAGGGATGTCAGTCCATTTCCCCTTGCATTTCTGTGCTGCATATCTGAGGAAAGTGCCGTGTCGACTCTACTGTAAATGTACGTTTGTTGAATGGTTTCCTGCTTCAGGCAGGGTTTTTACTCATCACTGCTTAAATCCTACTGAAGCAGTAGCTGTGACAGACTTTTCCTGCCTTCTCCATTACATCTATGCTAGACTTAGTTGAAAGCATTAGCAGAAATTTCTGTGCCAACTGTGATGGCTGTCATGTAGACAAAACTTAGTTTTTAGTAACTAGCACTGTTCAATCAGAGCTGCTTCTCTGAAAGTCACAGGAACCAACCTGTACAAGATTATCAATTACACAACAAAGAAGTGAATGGTTAGTAGCAACTGTAAGCAGTTTTCCATCAAAAATGACAATTTTGCCATAATGCCTCACTTAGAGTAGCGGAATAAACTGTACTTAACAGCAGTATGGTCAGTGAACTTTCTTTTTAAGACCCTAAAATCAAAGTTTGTAATATCTGTCTTCCTTTATCCCTTTTCAATGAAACTTGACTATATTTTTCCTATGATGCTTATAGGGATCTCTTTCTGTATGTAATTTTCAATAGCTTCTTCCCCTCTGTTCCTCATGTCTGAACATTTTGGTTTCATATTTTCATATGGTTTCATATTTTCTATGATACTTAGTGAGAACGAGTCCTGGTATATGATTTTTGGCTTTTGTGCTCTGTAAAATGAGGAATTCCAACTTTTTTTGCCTTTCCCTAAAATCTTTTCCCGTAATGTACCTTTAGTATCTCATTAACTTTTTAGAAAATCCTGCTTTTATCTCACAGAATATCTTTGTTGTTTGACTTTATGCATAGATTTTAGCTCATCTTAAACTGGAAAAGAAAAGAAAGTCCAGACTGGTAGCAGATTATTTAATACTCCCACCATAGATTAGAACAGTGCCGTAGTGAGAATTGTATCCTAGTAGCTTCTTTTTTCAGCTTCGTTTAGACTAGTAAGTTTGAAAAGTGAGTGCCATTCCAGGCATCCATAGCCACTAGAAGGTGTGTGTTTCTCCTCTCTGCAGCCTCCAGGCTGGCCTTGGTGTTCTTGCTGTTTTCCTTCTGCACCTCTCTAGTGATTATGAGGGAGCCATGTTGGTCTTTTGCTGTTGCTGTTTAGCAGGTGTCTGATAGAGTTGGAGAATTCAAAACATTCTGAAGGTGTTCGGGCAAGAAAAAGCACGTTCTCAGCTCACTCAAGGTTCTGCACTGATGGAGCTCTGACCATTGCGCTTGATATACCCAAAAGAGAAGTTGAATACGTGTGTAGGTAATGGATGTAACTTACACACAGGCATTCTAAAAGTGATTCATCCTGCAGAAGCAAAGAGAACTTGATTAATATCTCTGTTTCAAAGTTTCTAGTCAGTTGTAAAATTGGCAAGGCTTTTGAGAAAAAGGAGTCTGTGGAGCTCCCAGGGCATGTGTGAGGTAGCTAACGCTGTCAGCACTGCATCTGACCTGTGCTAGAGATATGTAATTGTTGACATCTGTAGCAGGGCTTAACATAATTTGATCTGATAATTTCAGGAAAGATGGAACATAATTACGCAAATACTCCATTGTTTTGAGTTGCCCTGTGCCTGTGAGAATAAGCATAGATGTCAAAATAAATGTTTCAGTTCTGTGGAAGCTGGTGATAAATGATGTCTGGAAAGATTTCTTGCTTGCTGTGGGTGACCTGACTCTTAAAGCCCTGCTGCTGTTTGATCCCTGCAGACCTGAAGGGATTTTATGTCTCAGTTGCCTGTTTTTCCTACGGTAGTGAAGAGAATGATACTGTAGTTACTAGCAGAACTTCACAGACTGACTTTGTGTTATGGCACACGAGCTATTTTTGGTCTCTTGTTGCCACATATGAAGCCAGTAAGGAATGTAAAGCACACTCAGCTGTCCAAGGTATTTGCAAGCGAACTGAATTTGTCTTTGTCTTGAAGTTTTCTGAATAAACTGTGTTTATTCACAATCGGCATTGCAGACAGTGCAAATAACGTCAGGTTAACTGTGCTCTCATCCCTTTATATTTCACTTTGCTTTTGTAATGTAGATATTAAACTCACTTTCAATTATGTGGTTACTTTGAAAGGCTTTAATTAACATAAATGTAATGCCTAAGCACTGTTTGACACAGGTAATTTTGAAACTTTCCATTGGGAAAACAAATGCCTGTTTCCAAATCGATTTCTCGATGTTTTGACTTCTGACTGTGTCAAACTTTATCCTCGAAACCTTTAACAGCACCATGACTAACTTCTGCAAAGATTTATGATCCTTAGCAGTTCTGTAGCTCAGGTAAACTGAAACGATACGGCTGCTATTTGCACCTGGAAGTCTGTTTAATTAGCAGTGCTATCCAGTTTATGTTGCATGGGAGTGTCTGTTCCCAGCTTTTTGTGATTAATACTTTCTTTTAAGAGTGTTAAAACACAGTTTAAAGAAAAACAAAACTCAAATCCCTGTAAAGGCTTTATTTTTATATTTGTCACAGTTGAGCAGAAGTTTAAACTTATTTCTTAAGGAAACTGAAAGCAGTTTCATAGCTTGTGTGTTGTCCTAACCAGCCAAGTGTCAGCTGCTCCTGAGAAAATACGGAAATCCTTCATAACGTTGCCATTTGTCTTGCACATTGGAACAGAGCTGGTTTATGTATAGCTGGGGCACGAGAGGCTGGTGTACTCTTCAGTCTGTTTAGTACAGAACTGCTCACTGTGGAAGTTAATGAAGCAGTGACTGGAGCTACACTTGAATTAGATTTCCTGTATAACAGCCTATCTGTAAATACTTACCACATCTCGGAGATGCACAATTTTTCTGGATTGACATGCAGTCTTCTGAACACTGTTGTGACAGAACGTTGCAGAATAGTGTGGTTCAGCCTCATACATCCTCTGATTTTTTTAAACCATAACTTCTATACTTAAAACGCCATACACGGAAAGGGATACAAAATACACTATTGGGTGGAAGATACCCAAACCCTGGGTTTTCTTCAGTAATTAAAGAACTGGTGACTGCATAAATGATCAATTGTTTGTTAGCCATTGGTCAAGCACTTCAGTGAAATACTTGTATAGCATTAAGAAATAAGTTTGTGACATGGATGTAGGCTGATCTATGAAGACAGATTTGATTTGAGAGTAGATTTAAACAGAATTGACTTGTATATGAAAAGTCACCTGCTTTTTTTTATTGACACAAGTGTCATTCCATAGTGCTTTGTTTGGGATCTCTTGCAGTAATCAGGGTTTTTTTGTTGTAACTCGCGGATTCTAATTGCTTTGAAGCTCTCTTTATCACTTGCATCAATGTTACAACATTTGTAGTTTAACATCATAACAACTTTTCTTCATATTTTTATCTCAAATTTAAAGTCTCCACAGTACTTTTCAGTGACACTTCGAAAAAGGAACTCTGTTGTATTCTGCCTGCATCTGAGAGTTTGGCACTTCCTGCTGGTTAGCTTAACAGTATGAGATGGTAAAAACATGGATAGTGATTGGAGGAAGAAGGTGCATATTTTTATGCAAGTGTGAAAATTTTGTAGGTTGTTTTTCATTCTTTTTTTGAGGAAAATTTTTACTGAAATTTTACTTTTACTGAAATTTCAATTTTCTTAGAAGTTAAGTATTTATGAAGCCTAAATGCGCTTAATTCTGTGTATAGGTTCACGGGGTTTGGAAAGTTCCAGTATTTCTGGTCCTTGTTATGTTGAGATTCCATCATTTTCCTTCAGCTCTCTAGAAAGAAGCACTTGTAACTCCCAACTTTCTTTGGCATTTTTTTTCATTATACGTATTTTGTTTTGATTTTTAGGAAATATTTGATATGCAAGTTTTACAATGATAGATAGATTTGGCATTTTGAGAGTTTTTGGATGACAGTCCAGTGCCAGGGTGTGGGGCTGTAGAGCAGAAATCTGAACCAGAACAGAAAGAGCAGAGAATTTCGTTTTATATCCTGGCTCGTTACTGGAGCATCTTGATTGTTTACATTAATATCTCAATGTATTTCTAGCTGAATTATTCCTTGAATGCAGGGATATGACATACTGGCTGCCCTGATGGGTGTAATTGATGATGCTATAAAACTATAGACAAATAAGAGAACGCTGAGTTTATGGATGCTAGGGGTGACAAGTTATCACCTGTCTGTCCTCACTCCTTTTTCAGTCCCTCCAACTTTTAACTTCCTAGCAGTTTCATCTGGATTTTACAGGGAAGAGAGAGATTTTTAAAGGTGTGTTTGAAATACTGTTTAGTTTGGGGAAAATGAGCACTTCTATCAGAGTTGCACATTTGTGGCCTCACTGATGGCAGGCTGGAGCTTTAGTTCCTTGTTCTGACCGATGTTAGCTCATCACTGTACGTGTCCAACCTGTGCTGTGTTTTGCTCTGAGAGTGGCTGTGGGGGAACAGGAGGGAGGAAAGGGGCTGAATAGGAGGCATTGAGGGTTTTGTGGGAGGTGTAGTCAGAAGAAACACTGAGGTGGTGGTGAAGGTCAGCAAAGATAAGCAGATTTATAGGAGACAAGTTCATTAACTGAACAGTTAAACTGCTGATAGACTCAGCGTCTTTTTGGTATGATTGCTGATGAGTACCTGGGAATACTTAACTTCTGCTGACAAAGAATGAATTTTTGTAGTTTACCTTTTGAGAGATGAGAAAAATAAATTATCTCTTTTCATATAATTCTAAAGTAAAAGAGGAGGAGATCACTCAGAAGGACATCAGTGAAAAGAAGTGCACCTCTGTTATCTAAGTACATATTTTGTAACTTTGAGATCAAAGGGGGCAATGTAGCATAAGTTTTTTTACATTCTTATTTTTATTGAATATTAAAGTATTATCCCAAAAGGGAACATGCAAGTTCTTTAGTTCCTCTTACCAATTTGCTTGCAATTTAGTCAGGTCCAGATTTTTGTTTTGGTGTATTTATTTAAGATTCACATATCTAATTCCTCTGAATTGCCAGGCTTAAATTGGTGGTACCAAGACACATGTGAAGCATAACTGTTGTTCATAATGGAATTGCTTTCTTAATGTACAAAGTCTTCCAGGAGCGAAGATTTTCTGGGGATGCTCCCCCTTTATGTGGTATCAGGAGTAGTTTTTACCTCTTCTGGTCGTATCCTGTTTATTCAGAGTCTTTCAGTCTCCGCCAGTCAGAGCAGTGCCACCCCAACGGAGACGGTGGTGGAGTACAACCCAGTCATGCAGAGCTCCACTGCTGTGGAGGGAGACCATGGATCTCAACATCAGCTCTGAGTTTTTGAAATGAAATAAAATCAGCTTACTGAATCTAAATGGATGCTTTTCTCTGTCTTCGGTATTTGTTCCACTGGGATTTAAAAATGAAATACCTGAAAGTGAAAATGTTCCTTCTTCTGGACTAGGTAGCATAACCTGACTGAAACAGATTCCATGCTGTGTTTCTTGCTCTTTAACTAACTCCACTGCCTTTGCTGCTGCAGTGAAATAGAGAATAAATTCTACTGGTTTTGTTCAGAATTAACTGGAGAATAGTGAGACTGGTAAAAAACTGATTTATTTAGGATGAAATGACCTACGTGAAGTTGTGTGTACTGTAGATCTGAAGCAAGGTTGCATTCATGCCTTTACATAAACTGACTTAGTTGGGGTTCTTGATTGAGTCACGCAGAGTTACAGGATCAGGGGAAGAGTGTACACAGCCTGCAGATCTGCACATTTGGTGACAGAAAATGCTGTACTGAGTGTGACGCTTTATAACATTAACCTGTTTAACAGTTACCAACCATTCTGAATGCTTTTTGAAATGAGTAGAAGTGTAAGTGTATTAAAACCAAAGTAAGCAAGGTGTTTCTGTTTGCTGGTTAAAAGCTTTGATAGTGTGAATTGACATAAATCAGGTATAGTCACTTTTCACTTAAAGTATTACAAGTAGTGGTGTAGTAAAATACTAACCGTGAACTTCCAGAAACAGGGGGAAGAGTGGGTAGTGGTAACGAGATGTCTACTTTAACTGAAGAGGGAGATTGTGAGAGTAAAATGTGTGTTCATACTTGAGTCCTACTTCAGTGCTACCATTTTGAACGATTATTCGTGTTTGCCAAGGCACTTCACATTTTGCCAGGCGTCGCGAAGACAATCGGTTTGAAAGCTGAAACCGTCAAATAATTTTCCCTGAGCCATAAGTTGCATTTTGAATCTTTGGCTTTATTGAGTGTCAGTAAACTTGCGTGTTCCAAGAGTTGTGATTCAGACCTGTGAACCGAGTGGTGCGGTGGCTGCCAGGTGTGGGGTGCAGGCAGGGCTGTCAGGAGCACCTGCGGTGAGTGTTACTCCACCCACCTGTGCCGCTGGTGTTAGGCTTTCCGGCAGGTACTGTGGTATTGCATGAGAATTTTAAGATGACATTGATATTGCTTCCGTTCCAATTAGTTGGGAGCCCTTCTGGGCAGGTATTGATTTCTTAATCTTACAGTTTAATTACTTTTGTAGTGTTCTGCTTTTGATTAGGCACAAACAGCTCTTATCTACTAGAAATGGATATGGGAGTGGAGGTCTTTGGACTGTGTTTTATGACTCCGTAGCACTTCCACGCAGACACATGGTAAATGTTTGTTTGTTACCCTCTAACAAAATCGACATTTTGCTAAAACTAACATATTTCTTAAGTAGTGCTTTTTATGTGTTGCTAAGATTTTGAATTAAGCAAGTTTTTTTTTTTTTTTTTTTAAAATCTGTGATAATGCATTTTTCTGTGATAGCACTGAAGGAATATAATGGAGATTTTAGTTCTGTGTGGTAACAGGAACTGAATGGTTGAATCTTTTAGACAGAAGGCTGCATTTGGGTTTTTTTGAGTGCTGATCTTGGTGAAGTCAACATCTTCACAGAAGGAGGTGAACTTAGTTTTGCATTCGAAAAATGATTTATTATCCTGGTGTGAAGAATGCGGTTTGTTCTGTCTCCAAATAAATATATCTGCTGTCCGATGACTAAGAATATGTTTGAAAATTTTCAGTTGTGTATCTTAATTAAATTAAAATAGTCCTTAAAAACTCAGCCTTCTGAAAGACCTTTTTTGATTTACATTCTGGAGAAAAGAGGTCTTGGGTGTAAAAAGAAACCTTTTTCAGATAGCAAAGTTTTTCGTAATTTATTAGCTTGACAAGATCCAGAAGTTATTAATGTTAGATTAACCTTCTGGGTGTGTAACAAGCTATGGTAAAAGGCTTGTAAAATTCACATAACTTCCCACAGTAAAATTCATCTGGTTTCTCCTGTGTTGAGACGGTAACTTGTGTTTGCTAAAGCATATCTTTTAAAAATATCACTTGCACACTAACAGTTTTACGATCTCTGGCTAGCAGTGGCTTCTAAATAGTAAGATTAGGATTTCTTTTGTCCCTAATGCGTTTGATTCAGTGACAAAACCCTGCCAGACACAGTGCAGGGATGAGCTGTGTTTAGCTTTCTCATCAATCTTCTAAACTCTGTAACTTGTAACATATTACTTATTAGGTGCCTTTTAACTGTTTTTAATGTTACGTTTGCACCTTGGCGGGATCAACTTTCTGGGCAGTTCTGTATTTTCTGTATTGGTATCAACAGTTTTACTGTTTCCGTCTCATAAAAGATTAATACAATGTTACGATTCCACATGTACACAATAAAAATCTATCTTTTGCCCTTGACTCTTTGGCCATAGTTTTCTTAGTGTGCTCTTTATTATGTTTTTGTTTTGGCAATGTTTGGCTTCTGGTTAGATATGAGGTTTGCTTTTCCTCTGTTCTTTGTAAATTCATGTTTTTCCTCAAAATTATTTTTCTGAAATTGGGGGTGGGGTCTTGCTGATTTAAAATTAGTCTATATTATCTAAATTGTGAGATTATGCTTTTTAGAATATTACCGAAGCCTTCTCACAGTTGCCTGCTGCCATATTAAGAGAAAAGCATGAATTCTTCCCCTTGGTGGATTAGTCAGAACTTATTTCAGACAATTTTTTTATAAAAAGCTAGTGTGCAGAAATATTAGTCTTCATTTGCATAGATATGTTTGTACTAATGTTTTATAAATAACATTTATAGACATCACTGGAATCTACGCCACTACTACTTTTATATTTTTTGATCTGCTCCTGACAGATGAGCAGTTTTGTGTCAAAATGGGTAAATTCAATGAGACTCAAGTACAATGCCATTACTTCCAAGTTGGAAAAAATACTTAATATCTTGAAATTGCAGAGAGCTTTTGGTGCTGGCAGCCTTGGGCACGCGGCATATGTCATGCTGTTGTTATGGTGCAACTTTGCTTCACCCGGATTTTCAGCGCTATATAAACGTTGTGTAAGGATCCCTCTGCTGATGTAATTTTTCAGTAGATACTGACTACTTGCACCATCTTCTGCTTTGTGAGTCAGACCACTGAGTTTTAAAGAATCAAGAAAATACAGTTGTCAGTGTCTCCAAAATGAGCTACTACTGTTCTTGCTCTTTGGCTCATTCAACCATGTAATTGTTATATGACTAAAATGTTAAAGATCACGTATTAATACTAGATCAAGTAATACTAGATCAAGTTATCATTTGTACACTGAACTTCCTTTTTATTACTAGTTTAAAATTAATCTTGTTATAAGCTCACTATATATGGTAGAGAGATTGATTTTTTTTTTTTTATTTTCTGTTGGGGTGGAAAGGAACCAACTAGACTGTTTTTGCTCCAAAGGGAGAGTAGTGTTTCACGAAATGCTTCTGCCTCATATCCTATTTACTGATCTGGGGAGGTAGGGAGCTTATGTTAAAGAACTGGACCACCTTTTTTCCAATAGAGATAGACTAAGGACACTTGAGAATATTTGAATATTTGCAGATTTTTCTGTAAAGTTTATGGAAGACAGATACAGTAAGTGCAACCTTTGTCTTTCTGGGTCAGATTGTTGCCCACTGGTGTCTGCGTAATATTCCAAAGGATTTCAGTCGTTTATGTACCTTTCTGCAAGACTTGGGAACAACAACTTTTCAGGGAGGTTCTTTTATTTGGGGAAAGTAAGACTTCAGAGAGTTGGTTACTTCCTTCCCTTTCAGCCAGGTGGAGCTAATCTTGCTCACTTAGTGAACTGCTCTATGGCCGTACTGTGTTTCTGGAGTAGCTGTTTTGCAGGATTTGGTGAAGAGTTTGTTAAACTCTCCTCCAGTTTTAGCTCCCCATGGGAAATAGTAACCTGTTGCGGTAACAGTGAGTCTGAGGCTGCTGCCACGCAGAACTAACACCATGCACTAGCAAATGTAAATTCTTTGGGGAAATGTTAATTACAGTTAATTACAATTAATTCTGTCTTCTTTACATGATTGCAGTTACTTGTCTAGGTAGCTTTAGTGGGAAAGTGCAAAAGTTGCAAGAACTTAGTAGGCCAGCGTCGATGAGCTTTGTGTCAGCGCTGCGTGTTCTGATTAGGGAGCTGCAGTCCATAACTCGTTTTTGTCTTACAGTGGTGTTGAGTGAAATGTCTGGTGCCTGCAAAAACTTAAGCAGATAAACCTTGGTTTTTAGATAAACAGGCGGTGTATTATTTTTTTTCTTTTCATTTTCCTAATTTATTAATTTAAATACAATTAATGAACACGCTGATAAATAAAACTAACCCTGTTACAGGTAACTCATTCTTCCTTTCTAGATTTCAGTCTTAATTCATGTTGTTTATCTTTTATTTTTAACTATTCAGAAAATCAGCTGGGGTGATTACTAAAAATAGTAATGTATGTAACAAGGCATTTCCTTTTCCTGGGAAACTCTGTGATTCCCTTGCAAAATCCGAAAACGGCATCTGTTTGAAGTGCTGCAGTTGGCGGATTGGGGAGAAGAGAGGAAGAAGGATCTGGGGGAATGTAGTCCTAAAAATAAAAAGTAACACTATGTCAAAGAGGAGATGACTGATTTCCTTGACTGATTTCTTTTAACTATTTGATGTATCTACAGCACAAAAAGTTTTGAAATTGTTTTGAAACTTCTAAAATGTTATTTCTGTGCAAGCCGGAAACTGTCTTCCAGCAGCAATATTTATTAAATTGATGGTTGTTTAGAAATGGGATCTCTAAAAGTACTACTTTTGTTTCCTTACTGATTTTTCTTTCGACTATATCATGTTTGGAAGGCGGTGGGAAGGCACTAAAAGAAGTTTTCTGTTACCTTTCTCAGGTTTTCAGTACTTACTCAAATGAAGACTATGATAGGCGTAATGAAGAAGTTGACCCTGTGGCAGCCTCAGCCGAGTATGAACTTGAGAAAAGGGTGGAAAAAATGGAAGTGTTTCCTGTGGAAATTGAAAAAGGTGGAATTTAAAACTTAAACGTTTGCAAGAGATGCTGTGTACACAGTTTTAAACTCTATCTTACCTGAATTTAGCTTCTGAATTTTTGAATATGTTCCGGCTTTCATTTGTGGCTACTTCTTGTTGGATTTAGTGAAGCTTAACTGGACAGGCCTCTACTAAGTACAAATTGTTGTGCTTAATGGGAGTCAGGAAGGCTGTTACTGAGTGACAGATCTGCACCAAAATGTATACAGTTGTTAGAATTCGCTGTCTCCTCCAGATCTAGTGAAGCCTTGAGTCTAACACACAGTCATAACTACAGAACAAAAAGGCTTTAAAGTAGTATCTAGATTTAAAAAAAAAAAATTGACGTATTTTCTAAAGTGAATTTTCATATCTTGTTCAGAAGGACTTGAAATACTTTGAAACAGTTCCCTACTGCTAATGGTTACATTGTGGGTTGTGTGGCTAACATTGGGTTTTTTGAATCCCTCAGGTGACAGTGGCCTGGGCATCAGTATTATTGGAATGGGAGTTGGTGCTGATCAGGGACTGGAAAAACTAGGTATTTTTGTAAAAACAATAACAGATGGTGGAGCTGCACAGAGGGATGGACGGTGAGTTTGTCCTTGAATCAGTTATGCTTTTTACAAATGTCTCACTGAGCCCAATGATTTTCATCAGCTATGCTAAATGCTGGGAATAGAAGTAGAAAAGCTGAATGCAGATGAATAAATATTGCATTTCTGCTTGATGTTAAAAGCTAAAGATTTATTTAATGTAGGACATTTTTGAAAAATAAGCATAGATCTGCTTACAGCATATATGAAAAAAGCGTAGAATGTGCCCATGTGTAAAAGTGCCATGAAATCTTATTGGCATCCCAGGACACCACTGTGTAAATAGTATAAAAAAAATCAAATATTGTGTAAATTTCACTTGGTGGATGTGCATAGTAACTGAGGTTCGGAACATTGGTTTTGGGCAATTAATTTCTCATTATAAGTGCTGGTGCATTTTAAGTGATGCTTGTCGTGTCAAAAAAACTGTCAAGGCAAAATATTTTTGTTGGTGTATTTTGCAGAATTCAAGTAAATGATCAGATTGTTGAGGTTGATGGCATAAGTCTAGTAGGAGTTACTCAGTTCTTTGCAGCCACTGTATTAAAAAACACCAAAGGCACAGTGAGGTACGTATGTTTGCTATGAAATGCCACTTTACTTTTGTCATTTTTCGTTAATGGAGAATACAAAACCAAAGTCTGAAATCTTTACAAAGACATTGCTGAAGGCAACAGTATGGTGAACTGATTTTTAAGTGTATCTTAAGATTTTTTTGCTGCAAGGTATAACTTGTTGCTGCTCTTCAGGTTTTTGATTGGGAGAGAGAAGCCGGGGACTCAGAGTGAAGTTGCCCGCCTCATCAGTGAGACCTTAGAGCGAGAGAGATGTCTGTATGAGCAGCACTATGTTCATGATGATACGGAACAGGTAAAACATTTTTTTAAAATACATGATAACCACTACATCCAATAACTTCTGCAAATAGAATAAGTGTTTTCTGAATCAAATTAAAGCAAACCCAGCATAAAACGGGCAACTTATTCAAAACCAAAAGTGCAAACTTCATACATTATGGTTACCAAAGCACATGATTATCACTACTTGTTATACTTTTGATTTATCAATAATCCAAAAAAAAAAAATTCTAATATCAGTTTTATGTGATCTGTGCATGGCTTACTTTAGCTATCTTTTGTGGAACTTTGATGAAGGTGTTTGTAAGTCGTCCTTAAACCTTTTCATAGGTATAAGAAACTAAAAAGGAATAGTAACTATTTGAGAAGTTTTGCAGCTGTTTGGATTCCTTGATTGTGTGTTTTTGTTATTATTGCTACAATAATGCAAAGTGCGTGTGTGTGCGTGTTACAGAATGTCATGACTTTCTCATTTTGTTAGGATGATGACTATGAGGATGATGACGATGCATATGAGACACATCTACATGGAAAATCTGTAGAAGTTTTTGATCTTCCTGAAAACGAAGATATTGATTTACCACTGGACATGGATTCAGCGCAATCTCTTCTTAAATTTAAAGAGGTATGGTGGCAACTTCTTAGGTATTCTTTGTTTTGCACTGGAAGCATCTAACCTTGTAAGATACGAATGTAATCTACTTCATGCCCCCCTCATTATGATATTGAGTTTTTTTTACCAACATCTCCAATAAATCTCTCTGGTAAATGTTTCTTGAAATGTAGGTCTTCTGTAATTTTCTGATTCCAACTTCCCTATACATATTCATATTAAATGGTCCTTTGATTTAAATTAAATTTAAAAAAAACTCCTTGGAAACAGGTATTAGAAACCAACAAACACCACTTTCCTACTTATTGTGGTGTCTAAATGTTACATCAAATAGACATGACGTGTCTCTTGGTTCTTCTTTGGTCCATTGGGCTTTGCATTTTTTCCTGCATAGTAGAGTGGCTTTAGCTGTGGGGAGGGAGCATGGAGGGACAAGTATGCCCATTCTGAATGGCCTTGAGTGTTGTGGTTAGATGTTCTTCAGGAAGACAAAAAATAGACACCTCTTGCTGTGATCCTGAGGTCTTCTGGGAAATCTCTGTATATGTAAAAGCACTTAATTCTGTAGAGAAGCATGTTTTTCGCTTGAAGGGGTTTTTTCAGGTGCTCTTCTGGGTTTTTTTAATGGTATTTTCTGGAAGTAATTAATTTGTAAAACCAGTAGGGCATTCCAGACTCTGAATCCAAACTTAACAGGAAAATTGAATTCTCTTTTCGCAAGGTTTTTATAATGGAGCGTATTTGCTTTGTTCAGGTCTGTGAAATCTCCCAGTGATTTAAGTGATGCAGACTTTGGCATTTCAGGGTCTGGGGGTCTTTGGGACCTTTCAGTTCCTGTCATGTTCACGCTGGAGGAGAAACATACACTGCATCAGGTGCCACTTGTGCATACATCAGCTTATTTTTGTACAGGATCAGTGTTTTGCAGACCTCCTTAAATGTATTCTCTTGATAACGTTGAGGTCATTGAGGAAGTTGAAATTTCAAGCTATTGGTGACATTGATCAGAGAAGGCTTACAGTTTTTCTAGGTTAGGAAGCATAGAAGCAGGCTACAGCATCTTATCATGCAGATGGAAAGTGAGATACAGGGAATAACAAAATAACTAATAGTTGTCAGAAGATGTGCTTTTGCACTCGTGTTGTTTTCTTAAGATATATTATCAATAATCTTTACATTTGGCTTCGGTGTATCCTTTATCCATTTGTAATAATCCTGTGAAGATTTGTGGTGTGAAATACAAGGCTTAGTTTAAAACCAGTTTGTTTGTTTGTAAGTGCTGAAAAGTAAAAATACTTAGTACTATAAAATTTTTACGTGATTCTGTCTGCCACGTGTCATTGTAAGTGAATTGCTGCCTTTTCATTCTCCTGGCATATTGAAACATTATTTTAACCTCCTTGCTTTTCTTAATTTATGGCAATATGGGATTTTTAACTATAGGTTGTCGTGTATTCATTTTGTAGTATATAGAATAATGTGGGACTTATTGGTTTTAATTTGAGTTCAACTTTGCTTCTACTAAAAGCTCATGATCACTTTTGTAACTGACAAATAATTAAACGGATTTTATGCCACTATAAAAATGGTTTGGGTAACAAGAGAACCATGGACAAGTACTTAAAACCAGTATTTCAAGTCTCATTTTGTGTGTGCTCATACAATTTGTTCTTTTGTTTCAGCTACAATTAAAACATGCAGTAACAATAGCTGAAGTGAATCAACTGAAGGAGAAAGTAAGTTTTCAAAGAATCTTACTATTTGGTGGTGGGGGGTGGTATTTTTTTGTTTCTGTCTACGAATTTTACCAAGAATAGGCTGAATGCAGAAGGCAGCAATCTGTTTTAGCCCTCAGGGTCTGTGTTATGCTTGACAGACATTTCTAAGCTGAATAGCTGTGCTCAAATTTAAAGAGAATCCTCGCAAAACAAATGGAAAAAGAAAACCCAACCCCAAAATCACTCCAGTGCCATTATAAAATGAATGCCTCAGTATTACTGCTTACAGGAGAACCGAATATAGCAGAGCACTGTATGGAACAACCTCCCAAGCAAATGAGAACATTTTCAGTGGATTTGGCACTTAGAGACAATGGTTTATGGATGACTTTCTGTTACCAGAAAGCTATTTTTGTTACTTCCCTTCTCTCCTCCTCAAAATTCTGACCTGTTCTGGGGAGAGATTTTTTTTTTTCCAGCTTGTTTTTTTTTAATGAGGAATGGTTAAATGCTTCTGCTTTTTCTGAGAAAGAGTTTCCTCTTCTTTTTACTGCTTTTTCCACTGATGGAGATGTATGCATGGCCTTTTTTTGGGAATATTTGTTGTAGGTGAGCAGCTTCTTTTATTCCATTGCCTTTCTGTGTTGCTTTGCTGAGAAATGTGTACGCTAGGACAAGTCGCAGCACATTGCTGGATATGGGTAGCGAGTGAGGAGGGCTTGGTGCTTCAGATAATTGCAATAATCTTGAATAGCAGTATCTGTTGGGGTTTTTCTTGCGCTCTTCAAGTGTCCAGAGCTCCAAGTGTAGAGAGGCAAAGCAGCTAAAACTTATTTTTTGTTCTTATCATAGTTTGTATTTTGATTTCTTACAGTGGAAGGAGGAATCTTTGCAGTATTCTTGAAATCTGGCACAAATGGATTGCTAAAAAGCTGTTCAAGTGTTGGTTTTAATACAACTTACTGCCTCGTATTTAATTTAAGAAATTTTTGGTCTTTAAAAGCAATGATTTCCTCAGTGTAAATGGCATCCCTAAAAAAGGAGGCATGGGCAAACTAAATGGTATCCTGGCTGCTTACTCCTCTAAGGCCTGGAGAACTTCCCGCGTTAACGTTTCCTTTAATAATGTGGCTGCTATAAAGCTCAAAGGGCACCGCCATCCCGTTCCTTTGTTGAGGAAATGTTTGGTGTTTTTATACATTACACCCAGGAAAGCAAACCATCATAATTTATTAGGAAGACTAGAGTTTTATACAGCACCAGCGAAGTTCAACTGGTCTCGTTAGCTTTATTCAACAAGCTGTTGGTAACAAAGTAGTAGGACAGGGAGCTGGTCTTATACAGGTATCTCCATTTGCCTTTGAAGGTAATCAAAATAGGCCTCTCCAGAGGTATTAAGAGGTGATGAGATCTTGAACAAGTCAACATAAGTTAACAATAAAGGTCTTATTAATTTTATCTCTTTAAAAAGAAGCATTACTCATGAGGAATTAGTAAGACTCTTGGGTGTGAGTTCTAAACTTACTCGGGTTAGCAAGGGTTGGAAGAGTTGATACGGTTTCTTTAGAAGTTCAGTGTCTTGTTTTAATATTACTGATAAGTATTTAATTGTTATTAGTTATTCTGTACTTGAGCATGTATAAACTTTTTTATTTCATCTTTTAGTTTAGATTAATTCTTCAAGTATTAATCTTTTCAGTTACAAATTGTTGAAGCAGAAAAAAATGAATGGAAACTAAGTCGAGCCCAACTTCAGCAAAACTTAGATGAAAGCAAAGAGAAAATTAAAAAGTTAGAGACCTACTGGTTAGAGGCACAGAGTTTATGCAAAACCGTAAATGAGCATCTTAAAGAAACTCAAGAACAATGTGATGCCCTTGAAAAGAAATACAACAAGGCAAAGAAATTGCTTAAAGATTACCAACAAAAGTAAGTACCCCAAAATACCAGGATTCTTTTTAACTTGTATGTTTTGTATACTATAGGGAAACCTGACAGAAATACCTAGGGTCAGGATTTGCTTAACATGCTTTCTCTCTGCCTGAGTTAAGGGGAGCAGTGGGCTGTACTTGCTGAATCCTTCCGTACCTTAAGTCACCAGCTTCTGGAATGGTTCTCGTAAAATTTTGCTGCGTTGGATTCTGAGCTTAGGAAAAAATATTTACCATTTCAGTAACAACTTTTTAAAAGAACTTAGTTGAGAAACTGTAATGCATCTGTACTCCAGAAGGACTACTTAAAATTTGGTGTGAGATGTTTGGCAGTACCTTTTGCTGTTTGTGAAAAAACCCCTAGCTTTGACCAACCAAATATGCCAGATAGGGCAGGCATCAAAGGATATATAAGAGCCAGATACATGTGATTCAGTCTGAGTTAGGAGTTATATCTTTTAGGGGGAGTAAAAGGAATTAAAAGAAAACTTAAGATTAAAAAAATTAAGATTAAAAAACTGGGATATGTATCTAGCCCATCTGAATGGCAACATCAAAACGGTCTCTTCAATCTGTTAACAGGCTGGGGTTTTAATAGAGGTAATATTGCTTATGAGATACACCTGTGTAAGACTTGAACTCTGTTGTCATGTAGTTGTATCTATTTGTTTTACCTTCTTTCCTCTTAGCTGAACAAGAGCTAATTGCAAAATACTTGTAGAAGTGTCTTGATAACACAGAACACAGCTGTTGCTTTTGGTAGTTACTGTAAGCATATAATTCTCTTTTCCCCAATTTCTCCACTTGCTACTTATTTTTAAAGGCAGTTTGCATGATCTTTTGGTCTGTAGTCCACATCCAGGAATGTTACTCTTCACAGTGCATTCTGGTGCTGTTTGAGTTTTTTAAAGGTCTCTGTTCCCCTCTTGTCCCAAGCTTATCCGCATGGAAGTTCAGAAGTGCGTTACGATAACGGCTAACGTGCTAGTTCCCATTTCCTCACTGTCTGGCAAATTCCCTTGACTCCTTTAACTGTCCCCAAGGCTTTTGCATTTTGTGTACATGTTCTGTGCTTATTTTTTTGATTTGTGTGTTATTCCATCTGACTTGCTGGAAAAAGCAGCTTTTATTTTTGTTTCCTTCTTGTAATCATTGTTTCTTTTTGTAAAACCCAGCCATTGCAGAACTGAGTTGAAACTTGAAATGCAGTTTGTTTTCCTACAAAGAATTTTACCATGGCTTTTGGAAGAAAAATACCGTATGTGCATGTATCTTTACGGAAGGGAGTAAGATATAATGACTGTAGTCACCCGTATATTTAACACTTAAAATGTACACACAACTCGCCACGAAAGATGGGTGTAATTTCATCATTTTGTGACGTTACAAGATTATTGAATTGGTTATGCCTTACAAGCTGATTTTTTTTATTGTTTACTATCAGAATGCTTTTTAGTAAATGCAACTGTGCCTATTTCTATTTCATGTGTTTTCCTACATTTCTGTATATTACTGTTTCATACATATATGTATGTATTTCTTTTACCAGAGAAATAGAATTTCTGAAAAAAGAGGAGGAATATTCAAAGCTGCTGGAAGAAAGAGACCAGAAATACGCAGAACAGCTGAAAATATATCAGGAAAAAGTAAAGCACTATTATATTTTGAAACAAACTTACACATTTTGGGAGAGTTGTATCTCACTTCTGAATTTTAATTCTTGCAGGTTTCAGAGCTTGAGAATAAACTAAAAGTATATGAAAAAATGCCATATATGTTTGGAGGTGGCAATTTATTGGAAGATAGCAGTCAAAGTCCAGGCCAATATAATGAACAGTCAAAGATAAGAGAAGAAAATGAGAAAGAAACAGAATCAGTAGAAGAAAGACTAAATTCTTCAGAGATGTTAATTTCTGGTAAGTAGGCTGTAGGATCTTTCATTTGCATTTAACAAAATGCAGGAAGAATTGTATGTGTACTGGTTTTCTGTTGTTAAAATAAGTTGTGTTTACTATTTCCTACTGACTGGATAAGTGTCTGACCTGAGCTAGTGTGGATTTTGTTGTTTAGGTCCCTCAGTGTTTTCAGTATTGTAGTAATGTATTTCTTAAATGCTGTGGGAAAGTGAAGATGGAGAGAGATCCATCTTCAGATACTGTGTTAGTGAATCCAGTAATGTTAGTTGGACTGAGATCAGCAAGTTAAAATACCACTGATTTTAAGCTGTGATTTACACCAAAACTTGCTATGATTTTTTTTTTTTTGTCTTGTAATTTCATGCCCGGCGTGTTATAAAATATCACATGGTGGTTCAAATGAGAAGCATATTTTTTTAAAAAAAATCAGTAAATGCTTCTGTGTTTTGTGAAGAGTTTCTGTTGTAAAGAACAGGGATAGGAAAATACATTTTGGGCACAAATTCTCATCTTAAATAAAACTGAATAAAATTCAGTTTTCAATGTATAATACAATTATATCCTGATGGATTTTCTTTTTTCTAACTGAAGAAATGGGGTAGAAATATATTTCAAATTAATTAGAAATTGCTATCACAATATGTTAAAATATTCTAGCATTATATGAACCGGTATTTTCATATATTAGTGATGAAGAGGTAGAATAATTCTGATTTAACTTCTGAATGTTATTCTGGACAGTGGGTTTGAGAGCTTGCCTACTGTGTTTTTGTTTTTTCTTTTTAAAGTAGTACGTATTTGTTGCAGATTTTGATGCTTTTGTTGGGGATACTCCCAGATTAGACACCAGTGCCCACAAAGCAAAAGCACAGCTTGCTTTGAAAGTGAAACGACAACCACCTTCTCGATCAAAGCTGAAAGAATCTCTTGGGGCTGGACAGCAGACTGCAAATCTACAGGTACCCATATTGTTAGATAATTGTGTTCAGGAGCCTGAATATATATTTTTAATGTATGTTTCATTCAGACTGTGCCAAAGCATCTTATTTTTACACTGTATCAAGCAAAAACCCTTTTGTTTGGGAGCATACTACCTGTGTGGTATCTGACGTGTTCTTTGTGGTGTAGTTAATTTGAAGTTAGCAAAGAAGTATGCAAGCTTCTTGCATTTTAATCCTCGCTGAAGGTTTTTGATACAGTGACAGGGTTATGTTGTGAAGTGCGCTTACCTGTGTTATAATGCCTTCATCTGAAGTGAGTTAGTTACAGATTTCTTCAAAACCTCAACACTGTGGAATGCTTCATAATTTCATAAATAATCATTGAAGTCCACAAAAAATATACCAGTAAAATGTGCTGGCATGTTCCTGGAAAACAGTTGAATTGAGGTGTATATAGTTGGCGTATGAGAGAACCTGTCATAAAGGGAGAAGATAGAAATGCTTCAGTTAGACTGAAAAGTTGTTGCATTGAGTTGGACTGGGCGAGATGTACCAGAACATCTCTGACTTGGCTAGAGGAAGGTGGTTTAGGTTGTGCAGGAGGATCTCTGTACGGGTGGGTAAAGGAAAGCCTAAAAAATCAGCTTTGTGTAATTTAGATGGTATCTATGAGTGATTACGTCAAAATTTTCTGAACTGAGGAAGTTTGGGTGTAGCATAGCTTTACGTCCAGGTAAAAGATCAGACAGTAAATTATTGTACGTCATACTCACCATAAAATAACTTTTGAATTTGTTGAAGGATGAGGATTCAGAAGAGACTGTTCTCAACAGAGACCTTTCCACTGTGTGCCTAACCAAGAGCTTAGAAACAAGTGAAAAATTAACTCTCCTGCGTCTGGATGACATGGATCAAAAGAGTGAAAAGCCTGAACAAACAGAAAGCACAGAAAGTCCTCTAGGATCAAGTCCTTCTGCTTCCACGCAGTCTTCTCCAGTACACAAACCAAACAATGAAAATAGCTCATCCGCCACTCATTCACCTCCTCCTGAAGAGATGGCTCTAAATTCTCCTCAAGGGTATCCTAAGAGTGTTAAGCAAAGAGAAGCAAAAGGGAAAGGGAAAGAGGCCAAGGGTAAGACTTAAAAATTTTTTATTTTAATCCTTTGGGGTTAAACTATTACAGATTTTAGATATGAATATTGAACAATAAAGAGGGAAGATTAATTGACTACAAAACTGATTGCCTCTTCTAAAACCACTTGTTAAGTCTTCAGAAAAGTTTAAATTTAAAAAAGTATGCAAGTTCATTGTATTCTATTGTTACTGAAATATTGATACAGCAGTAGTACGTTCTGAAATACATGTATCTATCAAAATTGGTTTATCTGCAACAAGTTAGTTCCTAATTTCTGCAAAAACTCAACATTTCTGAAATAATTTATAGCGCCAGGAGTCTAAAAGAAGCCTGCAGAATAAATACTGTTTCAATTAAACAGTTACAGAAAGAAATCGGTCTCTGTCAGTTTAGTAAAAGCTCAAACCTGTGAATCTAGAGAACCTATATCGTTGCATTGACAGGGGAGGGGAGCTAAATCATGAGCTGTGGATAATCAGTAAAGGCCCTAACATATTTCTACAAAACACAGAGTCATAAGTGACAATTTATAAGAGTAAATTTGCCTGATTTCCCAGTTCGCAGAAAAATTCAGCACTGACTTTGTGCTTCCAGACGTTATCCAGGTGCTTAAACATGATAGGAATTCCGAATGTTATGGGAGTGTTGCATTATTCATCTCATCCTCGTAGGAAATTTCTTGCTAGGAAAAAGTTAAAGGTATTGCAATCAACCTAGTCACTACTAATGGTTATTTGACAGAAACCTTTGGCACTTTTTCTTATGAGTAATTGAAAAAGGGAGCAGGTAAGACATTAAATGTTTGATATTTCCTTTACTCAGCTATCATAATATATAAAGGCAGGTTGTACTTGCTGTTTTTCTACACAGCTCAGACAAAACCTTTCTTTTAATACCCTGGAAACAGGTTTTATTTTATACTGTCATAATTCTATGTGTTTCTATAGTCTTAATCGAAAATAGTCTCTATTCCAGCTTCTGTTTGTTTTGTTGGTTTGTTTTCTAAGAAATATTATCAAAACAAGTATCTAATATAAAAGTGGGTTTGCTTTCTTTTCCACATCTCTTTTGTGATGGCTAAAGCACTGAAAACATTTTCTTAAAATTTGCAGTGTCACTGGAGGAACTAATTAGCATAGTGCATCAAAGATGAGGATTAGTATTGATGCTCGCTATTTGTAAGCAGAATGCCACTAAATATTACTTTCTGCTAGATTGGTGCTTTCTAAGTGTAATTAAATGTCTACCTATTATTTCATTAAAATAAACCTTTCTGTTACCTTCTTACCCATTCGTTTATTAGTCTGTATTTTAACCTATTGTACTGCATTTTACAAATTGGCTCTTTCCTTAAAATATTACCTCCAAAGAGAGAGATGGAAACAAATGCAAATATTGAAATTAATTCTTCTGGTTTTGGATTTACACTGACAAGAAGACAAACTAGTTTAATTGGTAGTTATAATTTATCGGATGTTACGTGTTTAGGAAGAGCGGTTAACTAATTATGGAAAGTTCTGATGTTGATCAGAAATGCTGAAAAAAACCCCCAAACCACAAATCCTCTGACTATTCAGCAGGTAATCTTTGAGATAACCATTATGTTTCAGGAAGGATTATCAGCTCATGGGGTGGTGGAGACGCGTCCTCAGTTTTGTGTAGTAAACATGGCTTTTGGCTTTTATGATATTTGAAGGCATCTGCCTACATTACATCATATAAAAAGCAGTCTTGAAGGCAGAGCTTAAATCATGCTCTGTCTCACAAAAAGCAAGCTGCATCTCTTTTATAGGCAGCTTAGTTGTGAAACACCTGATTTGAAATATGAAATGTATTTCAGTTATTTAAAAAAAAAATCTAGTAGCCTGAAAACTTAAAAGGAAATACGTTTAGGACTTGCAGTAATCTGGCACAATCCATGGGCAGATGTAGTGTGATGCTTAAATTTCTCACTTGATTTCACTTAATAATTGAGCAGTTGGAATTGAACATGCTCCCTCTGGTGAAAAATGGGATCCTAGCAGGTTGTATTCCAGTTTTGAAAATACCACAGTCTTGGAGGAGCTTCAAAGTCCCAATTATTTCTTTAAAATATTCACATAAATATATATATATACTGATTCCAAGAAACTCAGCTGCTTGTGATGTGTGTGCTCTGCAGGTGCTGATACCGTGTTGGTAAGGCACACCTTGCAGAGCTGGCAGCTTGCACGTGTATCCTGTGCTCCAGGTAGCTGGCCTGGAGTAGCGACTGAGCCAGGAACAATGCAAAAGAAACATCTGAAAGTACCGCAAACTTAATAAGACAATTAAATGCTGTATTTGCTCGACTATTGACTTAAAATTGAGTTTTTCATGCATCTCGTACTGGTTATCTTGTTGATGTATTTTGAAGATGAAATTTTGCAAAAGGAAGGTTTAAAAAAATCACTTATCTTCAACTGTCTTTTGTTTGTGATTCATTGAAGCAAAATACTGTGAGTTTTATCTTTCTGTAGACAGTGTAGGATTACTGGTTATCAAAAGCAATACTTTTGGTCAGTCATAAGCAAATGTGTTGCCATTTTTCAGTGGTACAGCACAGCCTGAATGATAGGAAAATGCCACAGAGAATAACTAGCACAGCTGTAGTGTTGCCAGCTGGTACCTACGTGTGTGGATGTGAATTTTAGCACTTCTACGTAGGTTTTAGTATCTTATTTACTCAGAAGCATCATCTTAAGCACTTGAAAATTGCAATTATTTTTAGAATAACATTTTTTTTCTACTCCTCTATGAAAAGCAGAAGAAAAGAAAAATGAAGACAAGACGGTAGAAACAAATGAAGGAACGTCATCAGGGAAGTCCAAGAGGAGATTTCCAGATTTTGGGTAAGATTTTACTTGAGTTCATTTGGAAATAAATGATTTTCAGTGCTACTTTTGGAGAATATCATGTTCTCTAAATTAAAAAAAATGATGAGAATATCATGCTACTTCCCAGCAACACCACTGGACAGAGTGAATTTGTAATGTTGCATTCATGTTTCTAACAGATTTTGATTTTACTAATATGTACTTTTCCCTTCAAATCATTTCTTGGAATTCTTGAGGTTTTATCTGAATAGACAATTTCTTTAAGAAGTGAATTACAAATACATGCATAGTTTTATGCCAGAATATTTTTGTACCTTAGACTCTACTGTTGCATCCTGCTGGTGTTACAGTCTAAAATAGGTACCCATCTTGCTGTAATTCCTTCTACAGTAGAGGTTTTGTTACATAGGGTTTGGCTACGGTAGCTGCTTACTGCACCGTTCCTTGGAGGCACTAGTGATGAGTGCATTTCTAATTTCATTTTTTGAAGATGAAATTGGGAGCAGGCGTAAGACAAAAGTGCAAGATGCATATTATCTGAGAATGCAGCGTGATAACCGAACTCCTAGGACTTGAGAGAAGAATTGCTACATTTTGCAATAAGCTTTGCTTCTTTGCAGCCAGGTATAAAGCTTGTTGAAGCCAGCTAACCTAAAACTCAAGACTGGTACTGCAACAAATAAATCATAATACATAACATAAAAATGATAACTTGTTTGACAACAGACAGTCTAGTTGGTGACTTAGTTAATGTCACTCTGCATTGCACATTTACATTTATATAGCAGGGTGTGCTTCCACGTGGTTGTATCCACTATATGCTAAGTTTCTTTGGGCATTTTCTATGTTTGTTTTGATTATATGTGGTCTTGGAAAGGTACTTTCATAATTCTGTCGTTAAATAAAATAGAATGACTGCTTTTTAATTGCATGCATAATCTGCCAAATCATGCCTCAAGTAACAACATAAATGTAGCTTTTTGTAACTGTTGAAATAATGTAAAAATTGGCTTGCTAATCAAAAAAAAATCTTGCACTGTGTAAATGTAAATGCTCTATGAAAATTGTGGTTTTTTTACTTCAGTGGATTGCGGAAATCTGGGGGCAAGGGCAAGAAACAAGAAAAAGAAAATCTGAGAGGTTCTCTGGATAGCAGGTAGTTGTTTTTTTTAATTCATCCATGTTGCATTTCTAAAATTAACGCAAGAATTTCTTTAAAACTGTCGTTACTCTTTGATCTTAAAGTGCATTCAATATAACAGTGGCAAAACTCTGTGAAGACTAATTAAATGATGTGGACGTGAGCTTCTAACCTCATGGAGTAGAAATACATCGAGTAGCATGGAGGAAACAGTAAAGCAGAGTTAGATTTTAAAACTCCTTATGTGATTAACATGTTGTAAATGTAAAAATTATGTTTTGCTTAAGAAGATGAATGTTGAATAAATTAAATTGGCAGACTATTTGAAACTGTTAAATTGTTGTATAAAATCCTGCCAAAGCTCTTAAATTTTTGTTATTCAATAACCCAAATTATTTTGCATGGACATTTAAAGACAAGTACCAGTTTTCATTTCAAATATCAGTTGTGCTGTGAAATGGGTAAAAATGAGTGGTGTGCGTTTTGAGTTTGTTGTTGTTTGGGGGGAGGGGATTATTTGCTGTTGTTGTTTAAACACAATTTAATGTACTTATTTCAGAGGTTCCCGAGAACTGTTGGATGATGCTGGCAACAATTTATCTGCATCAGATTCAGATTCCCCTGTTCCCACTTGCATGCCTTTCTCTTGGTTTGGAGACAGTCACAAAGAGCATCCAATTTCTAGTAGCAGCCTGCAGGTTACTCAGAGCGCACAGGGCAGCTGTGAACATGGTCAAGAGAACAGAAGCAAGGTAAAGATGACTACTTTGTGCTTTGAATATTTAAGTGTTACATCTTGATGAAGTAAAACCCTCAGTGCCTTGGTGTGTGGAAGCTTGATGGCCTAGTCCTTGATCCCATCACCTTAACAAACGTGGCTGCAGAAGTTTGAGACCTTGCAGCCCTCACAAGTGGCACCGGTGTGAGTGTTCCCGCTCCCTCCTGTTCAGTTTAAGCTTCAGTGGAGACTATTCAGGCTGAAGTAGCATCTGAGGAGTGATCACAGGGTGTGTTTTTCACTGGTTTGTAATGCTAAAAGTAATGCTAGCTTTAGGATAGAATACTATTAAAAGCCAGATTCCTTCTCTGTCCGGTACAGTCTGCTCCTTGGAGGAAGTGTATGTGAATAGAGGTCGACTTCCCAGGCAGATGTGCAGCCAGTTCTTGCAGTACTGGTGTGTAGAGGTGGAGAACCAGACAAGTGGATGAAGATAGCATTGTGTTTTCCATTAAGAATTTAGTATTGAAAGCCAAGAAACACATCTGTAGAACACAGTCTCTTCTAGAAAACTGGTTCTGAATAACTGATAATGTTCTAAAAATTTAAAGCCTTTTAACCAGATCTTAAAAGTGAGGCTGCACAGTTCAGTCTGTGACCATAAACAATCTCTACAGTTTAAACTATTTGGAAGAAGTGGATGCAAAATGAAAGAACTTTAATAAAACCTTTAGTGATGTCCCGTTTTTGTTTACCTGTTGACAGTATTAGGTTTAAAGTTTATGTGAAAGAAATGCCATCAAACAATGTTTGTGCTGTGTAAATATTTTATTAAAACCCATTTCACTGTAAGACTTGCACTAACAGTCTTATTGACTTACCTTCATTCATGTTTTCTTTGGATTTTGTCAGATTCAAAATAGTAGCTGTTTGAGTTTACCACATCTGCTAAGCTTATTCTTAAGTTTCACACTTTTTCTTCACTTTGGTTGTCTAGAATATACTTTCACATTTTCCTTTTCCTCTGTTATTAGAGACAAATGAGTTGCAAATCTAGAAGAGAAACTTGCCAGGGTGTAGTCTGTGAAGTCACTGATGTTTTGCATAGGCGACAGATAACAAGTTGGCTTTCCGTATTTCCAGACTCTTATTGCATTAAAATGCTGTTATACTTTTTTTTAAGTAACCGTCTGTTTTCTCGGTGCAAGTTTATAGCGGCTATGACAGGATTAAGACATCTGCAATATATAACTTATAAAAAATACAGAGAATGGTTTTAGAACCATACAATACCTTACTATTACACAGGAGCTTGAGTAGGAGTTTCTTAACTCTCAGGTAGACCTACACTCTACAGAGCAGTGTCCAATGTGTGTCAGACTTGTGTACTTAGAGCTCCTGCATCGTTTGCTTCTCACAAAGCCTGGAGTGACCAAAAGGTTTTTCTGTAAATAACCCAAGGATTTTGGGACTGCAAGATCCATGTGGAATTGACTATGCATACACTTCGGTACAGTTTTTGATTAAATACGAGTGTATGGTTGATCTTGTAGTAGGCTGTCGCAAAGCTATCAAGAGATGTTTTCTGTGTAGGTAAATGTTCAGTTCAGCTAAATATTTTCTCTTTCAAAGTCATTGGTTCAGAGGAACCCATTCATCCCATCTTTGTTTCTCCTTTCTGTCTGAATCAAATGATTTTTCTGAACATAGTAAAAGTCCCACTGCTGCATTTCTACCATAAGCACCCCTTAATGTGTTCATATATACTTTTTTTGGCAGTCGAAAAGGTATAGAACTTACTGGATTGGATGCTCTCCTGTCCACATTACTCTGAAATAATAATAGCCTTTTCTTCCCAATATTGTATATTTTCTCTGAGTTGATTGTCACTTTAACTTTCCAGCTGGTTTCTTGCCTGCTGTTGTATTTTTTTCCCTCTTATGGTCCAGTATGTAATTGCTGCTTGCTGCTCTTTTCCTTGGAGTCAGTTGCAAACCAGCGGCTGGAAGAATACACAAGTCTTCAGCTATGTGCCTGCTTTGTAAAATGGTAGAACACTTACCCTGTTAAAAATCAGATTCTCTTATGTTAATTGGCCCTAAAATCATACTCAGCCTCTAGGAAGTCAGGCTGTTTACTTTGCAACGTTTGGGGTCATTTATAAAGACAGCAGCTTGGAATGACTCTTCTTTGTAGGTCTTAACCTGCAGTTGATCATTAAGTTTGTGTGACAATAACAAGGCTTTGGCTGGTAAACCTTGGTATAAAAAGACATGAAAACTGAGAAAGAAACATGCTTGACCACTCAGTCTTGTTACTAAAACACCGTAACAGCAGGACAAAATCATCTTCAGAATTCAAGGGAAGAATACTCCTTTTAGTTGATGTTAACTCCATAGTATTTATTGCTTTTATATCTATAGTATCCCATATGATCGGGTGAAAGCATTTCTTAAAGAGCAAGTAAAAGCTGAAACCCTAAAATAAGAAATTTTGTCATGTAAAAATCTCTAACCGGTCTACAGAGGCCTTCACGTTTTGCTTAATTTCTGTAGTTGTGTTTTAATATTGATGGCGTAAGGAGTGTAATTATGTTTTAACTGTTTTCTGTTTCTGCAAAACTTGCCTCTTAAAATTACTACACCTACAATGATTTTGTTATCCTAAAATGATTCTGAACTTATAATTTGGCAAAGTAATGAATCAGCTTCCTGTTTCTGGTGAGGAAACTAGAAACACAGAACTAAAATCCTGTGATCTGAGAGTGTGAGCAGACTGTTTAACCTTATGGGTTTTCTAAATTGTACGGTTCTTAAATTAGTCCCTTTACTTAATCTGCCCCTTGATTAGGTCCCATTCTCTGCTGCAATACCGACACATACACAATGTTCGTATACATTATTTTACCAGCGTGTTATTTAGCTTCCGTAAGCTTGTATGCGTTGTCTTGGTTTTGTTGGAGGGGACAACACTGTGGTTCAACTGTTTATATCCTGGTGCCTTAAATCTGAGGAACTATAACTATAAAAACTCTTCCATCCAAATTCTGTGCCTGTAGAGTACGATAGAATCGTTAAGGTTGGAAAAAACCTCTAAGCTCATTTGAGTCCGACCGTCAGGCAAACACCACTGCGCTTACTAAACCACATCGCGTGCTTTGAACGCCTCCAGGGTTGGCAACTCCACCCCCTCCCTGGGCAGCTCTGCCAATGCTTCACCACTCTTTCGGTAAAGAAATTTTTCTGATGTCCAGTCTGAACCTCCCCTGGCACAACTTGCGGCCATTTCCTCTCGTCCCATCGCTGTCACTTGTGAGCAGAGCCCAGCACCCACCCTGTCACAGCCTCCTTTCAGGCAGGTGTGACAGTGATGAGGTCTCCCTTCAGCCTCTTCAAGAATCAAAAAATCTTTGTAACTGTCTCTAAATCCTAAAAGGAAGTGACTACGTTAAACTGAATAGGAGCAGGAGGAGGGGAAAACATTACAGTTGGTGCTGAGTTGCATTTCTTTTGTTTCCTTCATATTTTTTCTAAGGTCTCATAATTTGCTCAACTATCATCCTGTAATTTTTTTTTTTTTTCCTTTGTATGTATTTTGTTTCTGACTTATTCTTGATTGCTCCGCAAAGGTAGAAAGAATAAACTGAGGTGGCTAAAAGAAAACCTCCTCAACAGATTTTTACTTTGGTTTGAAATTAATATGACAGTAGGTTGGTGGAGAAAGTATTCTGTTGTTTTGGTAATACATTTTACATCTGAAAGACTGAAGAAATCCCTAAAATATAATGTAATTAATAATCTATATGGTAAATAGAGCACCATCTTTCAGTCATGTACAGTACCACATTCCATGAAAAGGTAGCAGGAAAATGCAAGTTGTGATTTGGGGTTTCTTTTGTTTGCTGGGTTGTGGTGGTGGTTTTCCTTGTGGGATCTTTTTTCTTTACTATTTCTTTTTTTCTTTTAAGACTGGAAATACATATTAGTAATTTAGGGTAAAAGGGAGTACAAAGATTAAGTACCCACTCCAAAAACAGAATTTAGAGTTCAGTTTAAATTGAAATCCAAACACAAATACAGAAATGCTCAATGAAGACAACTGTAATTACAGTGCTCTTATAGGAGCATAAGTTACTGAAGAAAAATATCTTTAGCATATCAGATTATTTATGCACGTAGGGATATGATATGGCATCCTTATAGTTAGTTGATTAGAGACTTAGAGAAAATAATGGTAAACAATTGCATACTTTTTGTAGGCAACAGATTAGTGTTGAGAAATAAATTTTAGAAAGGCGAAGTGGAGGCATGCTTGTGGCAGAATTGTTTTTCATTCACTAAAGAAAAATAAGAGGCCAAGATTTAAGTTGGAAATGGTAGTAATCAAATTAGAAAATATTGCAGGAAACACATTACTATTCTTTAGAAGGATTTTCTTACCAAAGCTGCTGTGAAGTTTCCGGGTATAGCATCTCGGGTTTTTTTTTTTTTTTCATCGTCTTCGGCTGAGTCATAGGCTGCGCGGGTCACCTGCGCAAGGGTGAGGGAGTGCGGACTGCTGGGCAGGGATGAACCTAGATCCTGCTGCTTTTTGGTGCTAAGGCAAGCGTACGAATCCAAAAGCTTCCATTAAACACAGACTAAGTGTAATAACTGAATGTAATGCTGTGATGATTTTACATTCTTTCAATATGACAGTTCTTACATTAGTCGTATTTCTACTTGAATTTTACTGTTACATATTTTTTAAAAAAATAATAGTACTTTATTAGTCTATAAAAAATAAATTTGTCGGTCTTATTTCAGAAGAATTTTCTATTTTGAAAAATATTCGGACTATCATAATACATGCATAATTACAGTAGATGTATAATGTTAAACCATTTGTAAAGTCATCTGAATAATAGTTGAACTTCAAAAATGTTCAGCTTTATTATAGAGATTTTACAATATTTAGTATTTTAACTGTAAAGATGATTTTTACATAGTTTGATACAGTCCATTTATTATAAAAATGCTTCTAAAAATATTTTACATACATAGTACTTTTCATATCAAGGTAATTTGTAGGTAATTTGTGTGCCTCAAATGCAGCTACCTCAAAATTGAATCATAGAATCGTAGAATAGTTAGGGTTAGAAGGGACCTTTAAAGACCACCTAGTCTGAGCCCCCTGCAATAAGCATGGATGTTTTCGACCAGATTGAGTTTCTCAGAGCCCCATCCAGCCTGACCTTGAATGTTTCCAGGGATAGGGCATCCACCCCTCTCTGGACAGCTGTTCCAGTGTTTGACCACTCTCATTGATGCTGTTAAAACAAACAGCAATACCATACAGTATCTTAAAATAAAATTCCAATTTTTGCTGAAGCTTGTCCTTAGTCATTCTCTACTCATGGACTAATTTAAACCCTGATCTGCAAGCTGCTAAAAGCTCTTTGCTATTCCACTTCTCAGTGTACATCAGGCAAAGACAACGTATTTGTTGCAGTGGCTACAACAGTGGTTCTATAGTGGGCAACTATGAACTCTAAACCTAGTTCTCATTTTGAGGTGGGGGCACTTCAGGGAATATTAATGACCATAAACAATTGGACTTCAATTGTTATCTCACCCACAGAACAGCACCTTCTAAAGCACACTTAGAGCGCTTGTCTAGGTTTCAGTTGAATACAAACTCAGCGTGAATAATTTGTCCAACTGAATCTTAAATTGCTTCTCCCCAAGTGTGGTGTGCCTGATGACAGAGTAACTGCGTGTAATTCCTTGTGTCCTATAACATCTTTTCAGGTTATGACCGATTCTCCACACAAGGTGCTCTTATTGGAGATATTGCTTTAAATTTGTTGTTGTGCTTTTGAATTCAGAAGTTTTAACAAAAATAATTCAGATGCTTGATGTAGTGATTGCATTTCATATGTGATCTAAAGGTAACGAAGTCATAGTATTTTTTTTTTTACCAAAAATCAAAATTACTAGAATGTCACCTTATGACCTGCTTTTACAAGAAGTGAGTTAATGAAACATTATTTCCACTTGTTTGCAGAGTAGAATTGTCATAGATGATACATACCATAGCAAGCCAAGTTGTGAACTTTCAGGGTTAGTGGCAGAACCAAATCTGTCAGGTCGTTCACACACTTTAACCTTCTCTTCAAATGAGGTGAGTTTCAAAGTGTGTATATGTGTCTTGTTGATGTTGTTGTTCACACTACAGCATGTTTAATAGAAACAGAGTTGTGTAATGTGAAACTAGGTGGCTGGGTCCATATTTTAATGTTGAAGAGCACCGTAAAAAATCCTAAGCTGTTAATGAACTAAGCGCATGGACTAGTAGATGCCGTGTTGGCCTTTGTTCTGATCATAAGACATTGAATGAACTCTCTCTGATTGAATTGCAGTTTTTAGTTTTAAATATAACATCTTTCTGTTCCACTAATTAAAAGATACTTCCTGGGTGAATGAAAACTGCAGTATTTTTGACCTTGCTTTCACATCAATCCAGGTGTGTCTTACCATAAAATAGAATCTAAATTTAAAAACAAAACAAACAACAAAAAAAGACCAAAAAAACCCAATTATGTAGCGGTTCTGATATGTAGCTAGAAACTCGATACATGAAAGTCAGTGTTCATTCCCTTGGAAAACTAACTCCTTTGCCTACAGGTGAAGCCTGTGAGTCTGCACTTTGGTAACGTTCTGAGATATTGCCTTATTCAATATTTGACTGATGGGTGTCTTTATAAATTAAATCCTTTATAGACTAGGAGACATCATTAAAAGCTGAAGACAATCATCTTCCAGATAGGAGTTAGAGGACAAGCTAAACTGATAGTTACGGCATTTGAAGAAAAAAAATTAAATGGTGGTTCATGAATGTGGGGGATTGTTATGAGCTCTCTTAAAGCAGGCTTTAGTGAAATTCTTAAAATATTCTAGTAGTACATAGAAAGTCAAAATAGCCTTATAAACAATGGTATAACTATAAAATCACTAACAAAAACCGCTGTGTCAAAAATCATATAACTTAGGTACAAGTTTCAGTGGGGGATTGATTTCTTGCAGATTTTTATTGGTGATGACAGTCGTTGATCTGATGAAAGTCAGAGAAACTACAGTAATGTGTGCTCCCTGCAGTTTCTTAAGAGATGTTCATGAAGGCAAAATGTGTTTCTAAAGCATTCAAGCAGTATATAAATCAGGATTTTATAGCAAAGCTAAATAGCTTGTTGAATATTGTACTTTGTGCCACAACTTCCAGTAAACTGGTTCTAAAGCTCTGACAAAAGGTGTCTGTTACTAACTCTGTGTAAAGTCATGATTACGGCTTTTCTTGTTCTAGATTAGATTCTAATGCTGTCTCTAGTTCATCTGCTGCTTATGTGTATGAGCAATGAAAGTTGGTTGTACCTTTTCAGTAATCAGTGTGATCATCGGGTCTGTTCTGAGGGTACTGATAAATAAACTGAGCTGCTTTCCCTTTTGGAAAGGTGGTATGTGTGAAGGAAAACAGGTGGTTCTGTTCTTGGGCATTTTTTTAATTAGTAATGCAGTACAGTGAGGTCTAGAACAAAAAGCTAGCCAGTCTTGCAGCAATTTTGGATATTTCAAATCCTTAACTTCAGCTTTTCACAAGTAGAGTGCTCACTGTTGGGATGGGTTCATAAATATCCAGCAGGGATCATGCTGGCCAGAGTAACAAGCACTGCTTTCGGAGGAACAGGCTACTGCTCGCTGCCCTGTAGATCCTGGAACTGTTAGAAGACTAGAGATGGAAACACCTCTGAAATCCAGACTGGAGCAGCATTGAAGAGCCTGCCTCTGCTGGGCAGGTACTCTCGGGCACTCGGGGAAGTGACTGCATGGTGAGAGTTAGGTTGTTAGCAGCCAGGTAGTTAGAGCAAAGGCATCGCTGCTCACAGCTGGTTAGCAAGCTAGCTGGTAACCCCTCCTACCCCTTCAAAGGTTTTAATCTCTTAAATGGTGTGTCTTGGGTTTTTTTTTTCATCTGCAGAGCCTTCAGTGTTTCTGTGCTTGCTTTCTGAATCACCTGTATTTTTATACAGGCACGCATGGTTTTCTCAGATAAGTGGTTTTGGTTCTCCTTTCTGAATTTGCAGCTGATCTTTTATGTGTCTGTGTGTGGTGGCTTTTGGGGGACTCTAACTCTGAAGTGCAAACAGCTAGGGACAGTCCTGCCTCTGCAAGGACAGTAAACAACTGAAAAAAATGTAAAATATGTAGAGGTGGTTTTTTTAATGACTCAAAGATCAGTGTTCTTCCTCTTTTACTTTCTTCACTTTCCTGTTCATATTGTGAAAAAAAACGGTACAGATGTGCTCTTGCCTTGTAGTGGAAAATTCAAATTATACAGGACTACGTATCTTCCTGTTTACCTTCACTTCTTTGAGGAGATGATGCCTAAGTTTAAACACAGATTCGGTTTTGGTGTAACTTCTTGTTTTAGGGTTGTGCGTTTACCAATATGAAGTAGGAAGAGTTTGTTAGCAACTGATGATGCTGAAAGCCAAGACTGGAATTAGTAGCTCAGTCTGGAGGACTCCTCATGGTCCAGCAGAGCGTTATCTGCTCTTCTCTGTGTTCCCTGGAGGAACCGGTACAGGGAGCTCCCCACCTTCTGTTGGGGGACTGCACTCCCCTGGCAAAAAGAGTGCATCCGGGTCTCTGTTTGACAGGAGTACACCTTCTTCAAATGCTTTTATTCTGAAATTCCAGAAGAAAAGTTGTTTTGCTAGCACAGATTAAGTGTAACTGAGTGAATTCCAACTAGAATAAAACACATAAGTTTCTGGTTGTAAAGGAGATACTGACTTATCTCCATCTATGTCTATATACACCCATCTCCACTCCTGCCCCGGTATTTCTTGCTGCTGATAGACATGATTCTGAGATACAGCTAAAACTTGAAATGTAAAGTTTCCCCTTTTTTGTGGTTATTTGTGAACACTTGCTAGTATGAGACAAAATAAAAGGTTACCAATATGTATTTTGTATTACAGTATCAGGTTGAGAAGTACTCTTATCTGAAATGATTTAAAATAAGCAGGTATTTTGAAATTCCTTTAGTAGTTAATACTATGGATCTTCTTTCTCTGTACGAACCATCTCAAGCTTGATAACTTGGATAGAAAACTCGCTGTGCCCCAGTTGTCTTGATACAGATGCTGTATAGAGCATTTCAACCAAAACTTCTAGAGCTCTGCTGCTCTTTTATGGAAATTGCTGCTCTTTTGCATATCAGGAAGGTGGATGTGTTCGCAGTTGTTATATCTACATAAGCATTTTAATTTGGGTTAGTATTCATTTTTGAAGTTAGTCTCCTGATTGTCCCCACTTGTCTTTGATTCCTATTGGAATTCAAATCAGCTGTGGGTCAGCATTGATTACTGGTGCATTCCAGCTGCTAGAGGCCATTGGGTCTGTGTGACCAGACTAGAGCTGTTTGGAAGTGAAAATCCTTTGAAGTGCTTGTAGTATGGATTTTAGGACCTCTGCCCAAACTGTTACGCTCTATGCTCTTGTTCCTATTTATCTGCACTACCTCCTACTGTCACCACTGTCCTTTGCCTCACAGACCAGGGAAAGCAAAACCATTTCTAATTACATGTAGTCCTCTGATACATCAGAAATCTAAAATTGTGTTTGTTTCACTTCAGACGTGTCCCATGGTGCACTCTTGGATCCAGTTTACTGTCTGATCAGATCGCATGACAGGCCTGTGTCTCACTGTCTTCCGTTTTCAATCACCAGAATTATTTTCTTATATTCAGCGAACTCCCCCAAATTTTCCAAGAAGGGAGCTGGATTTTGTGAGACCTCTCTAGCTGGAAGTTGTAGTTGTTCACCTGAAACTTTGTCTCTAGAAAGATACTTCCAAATTTTCTGTTTACACATGACGTGTAAGACTCACTGGCAGAAGTGGGCATCCTTCCTGCTGTTCTGCAAATACCTTGGATAAGTAGTGGCAGGTGCCTGGTTGTCAGTCACGAGCTAGCAAGAGATTCATTTTGGATAGTTAATGAAACTTAAGCTAACTGGCGTGTTACTGATTCAAGTATCGCAATAGGATTTCTTCTGTACAGACACTGAGCTGTTTTATGTAGCTTTGCTTTTGTGATGAAGTAATAGAGTGCTTCCTGAAAACCAGCCATACCTTTGTGCCCTGAGAAATGAACTGAGACGATGGAAGCAGGGAGCTTCAAATGCTCTGTGAGTTGGAAAAGTGTATTTTCAGTGGAAGGCTACTGGTTCTTCTGTTTCTGAAATGGTTTTCTACTGGGCAGGCTGTTAAAATAGCGCCATGGTGGCATTAGATAAAAGAATGGACAGTCCTCTCTTTTTAGAAATGCACCAAATATAGTAAAACTATGCCTGGAACTGTCACCAGATTTTCTGACCGCTAGAATTGCTTTTATTCTAGATTTTCTTTGCTTAACAATAATCAGTAGTACATCTGAAGTGCTACTTGATTCTTCTTGGTGCTGGATAAGGCAGTATCCGACATTAGGACTGAGCTACCTTAACTAACAGAGGAAGCTTGTTCATTGTTAGGATGCATCAAATTTAAGCTAATGCTTTGCTATATAATTTCTTAGAGAAAACCATTTACGTTCTATATTTCTTCTTAGTTTGTGTTGGACATTGTTTGTCTTTTGTTTATGGCAGACTCCTAGGCAAACCGACTGTAAACAGTGATCTCAGGAACTTAAGTCCTTTTGCAGCTAAAGTATGTTTAAAAATGCATTTGGTTAATCAAACTCAATTGACAGCTGAAATTCAGCAAATAGCCAAGTAAAACATTGCTTACAGTGCCTTTTCTCAATTGGTTAGGCATTAGATGATGAAGTTACAACAACAGGAAAGCAAAACCAATGGCACAGTAGACCTATTTCTGAATGGACCACGCAGCAAGTGTGCCACTGGTTAATGGGAATGAACATGGAGCAGTATATTACAGAGTTCACAGCGATGAACATAGATGGACAGCAGTTAATGCAGCTCGACAGCGAGAAGCTCAAGGTATGTGAAATGCCCAAGATACATCTGTAACCGTGTACATTTCATTGCTGATTCAGACATATTTTTATCCTACAAAGTCCATTTTCCTGTTTTCACAGCTTTTGAAGGGACAGAGTTTTGATTTTGAAATACTTGGAGACTATGCAGTTAGATGAGAATTTAGTAACTGAATGTACAATTAAAGACAAGTTGTTTTTAATCAGAAAAAACCCCAGTATTTCTTGAGGAAATCAAAGTAAGCATAATTCCTCAAAGGAACTTGAAACATCTCTAGTCAATGTCGGCATAAGGTCATAGCAAAGCAAGATCCAGCCAATTCAAATGCATAGAATTCAAAGATCCAGTTTTAGAAATCTGTTTCTTCCACATCTCTTCTAATGGGAAGGCAAAAATCCTATCTGGTGACTTTTAATAATATTTTTGTTTTTAACTTCTGCTGAAAAAATCTATTCTAAATCTCTTTTGGGCCTTTTCTTGCCGTTTTTACCTCTGGAATCTGCATGGTGTGTATCCCCCATAGTGCTAGTAAACTCCTCAATTTTTCTTTCTCATTAGGTTAGACTGCATTTTGGACAGGCAAGATGTGTGACTAAAATGGGGTTCATTAATATGTTCTGGCATACGGCAAATTATTGTTAATGATCAATAGTAGGAATTGAGAGTTTTTAGGAAGAAAAATGTCTAATTTCACTCTCCAAATTATACCTGCATTTTAGAGTAGACATGTTCCAGTATATGTCCTTATTTTGTTAAGTGAATGTATCCTTGGACACAGATGAAATACCTGTTAGGGGGTCTCTCAAGTGACGGTCGCTGTTTGGGGAACTTTGGATGTTGATGCTTAAAGCTTAGTTTACACCTAATGCCATTCCAGGTTCCATAGAGAGTGAGCAGTGCGGTCTGTAACTTGGAACTGGCTACTGCCACCTCCTGATCAAAAATCAAAGTGTACCATTTACTTACTGAATGCACTTTTTAATAATACACTTTAAAATCCTTCATACTAAAAATTAGAGTAGTTACTGAATATGAATTGTTCTTGTAGAAAAAGCTAGCAAAATATTTTGAGACTACTGCTATTTGATGGAAATTCTCAGGCATCTGTGTGTTTGTAAAAAGCAACAAGCAGCTGTTATTTCACAAGAGCAGGCCTTTATTTCCTCATTTACCTTCTTACCCAGATGATAATTTACAATGCTTTTGAGGACTTAGGTCCTTATTTTTCAAATAAACAGATTATCTTGCAGCAAAGCGAGTACCAACTCAAACTGTTCATACACAAGCGCCGTTGAGAGTGCTGTCGTAAAAATTAACGATGTATTTTTCTTTTATTCCCCCACCAAAGGCTTTGGGAGTTTCCAGTCAAAATGACCGATCAACAATAAAGAAAAAAATTAAGGATATTAGAAAAACACAAGAAAAACTGGAAAAGCAGAAGGAAAAGGTTCAAAAGAAGGAGAGAGAAGTTCGCAAGACTGGCAGAGTGGTAACCACTCTTGAATCGAGCTGCTAAAATGAGCCCGTTTTATTTTAGTGCAGACTTGCTTCATCTTGAGGAAGTTCAGCAGATTTGTATATAATTGTACAATTGAGGGAGGAAGGAAAGTGCAACAGTTTAACGTGGTAGGTTCTTTTTACTTTTTAATTATGGTCCCACCTCATTACAACCCGATAAAATGAAATGTTTTCAGTATTTTTATTCCTAGTTGACTCTGCCTGTACTAATAGCTAATAATTTAACTTTCTGCCTTAAGTAATATTTGTGCTTCAAAGACCTCATATGCCCTTTTCAATGAAATTGATGTTTGTGAAAAGTAGAATGCTGTATTAAAATAATTCCAGTATTAGTCAACTAGCATTTGATAGCGTTGAATCTGATGGAGGGACAGCAGAAAAATCCTGCCAACAAGTTCAGTCTCTGACAGTCTGTTTATCTGTTGCCACTAAAGATGTATAGTAAAAATTTAAGTTTAAGAAAACAGTAATGTCAAATTAATTTAAAAAGAAAGCATGTATTTCAAATTTATGGATTATTTTGTTTAAAATCTTGTATTCCTGGGTTTTCCATTCAGAGTTCACTGTAGTAGCACATTGGTTTTTTTTAATTCTATGTGTTGCAATTCACTGAGAAAATAACAAGAAATATTGAGTAGTTTCCACAAACTGCATATGCTAAGCATAATATTAAGTTTTCTGTACCTGTATGGTGTTGGGACGAGGTTTAAACCTATAAATAAGATCTTTTTTAGCCTATTTTTCCTAAATAATGCATAGTTTTATAGATTTATGCTATGAATAAGATCAATTTGCAATACATGTACTTCTCTTTTCTACCTGCTCCAAGTTTTTTGCGGACCAAATTTATATATTTGCTAATTTTAAACTATACTGTTTTTCAAACTTAATATACCGAGGGAAGAACTGTAGGAAAAATTATCACTGAAGCACTGGGTTCTTGCATTGTATTTAAATGTTCAATTGTAGACAACAGACTATTTCTCTTTAAAGGAGGATTTGATTCTCAGAATAATATAGAACATGGGACTGGTGTTTTGTATATTTACATGCTATTTTCTAGCAATACTACAACAGCACTTCTTTTAATTAGATTATTCCAGAGACATAGACTAGTTTAAATATCAATTTCACCTTAGAATGGACTAGAACAAAACTTGCATAATTTGTTTTTGTGGACCAAGTTCTCCTTTAAATCTACGGACTGTTTTTCATTTTAATTAAATGAATGAACTTCACTGTTGGTGTTTCACAGTTGTTATTTTTTTGTATAAATGTCTTACGAATTTCAGCAGAAGGGCTGTGTGGAAATGCTTCTGCACACTATGCATTTCCAAAATAAAGCTTGAAAATCTTGGCAGTAATTACTTTTTAAAAAAAGGTTGAATTTTCAGATTCATGCATTAATAAACAATTCTTTGGTCAAATTTAAATTATTTACTTTGTTTCCAGTAGCTATGAGTTTGTATTCCAAACTTACAGACCTTAAGCCAGAAGAGGAATGCAGCCCTACTGATAAAAGAGAAGGGAATTAGAAGTAGGAATGATGAAATGTTTAGAATCACATACATAAAACCACTCTCCAGTTCTTTCAGTCAAGGAAGGTTATTTCTCAGGTAAGTGCTTTCAGCTGGAACAGAGAATTTTGATACAACCGTGTATCTCTTTTCCTTCAAGCCTACTGAACCGAATGTTGCCCCCTGTGAAGAGTTCTCAGTCAGGAGACGAGTGGAAATAATGATTTTGAAGGTTTGCTTGTGTGCAGAGCTGCTGTTGTTAAACAGGGGCCATAGCGGGGATGATAAACTCACCTGGCACCTGAGCATAAGAACTTTGATAATCAGAGACTACAGCGTTTATCATCAGTCAGATGCTAAATCAGAAGGCTGGCTTAGTACCAAGCCACAAAATCACCCAACTGAAGGTTTAATTTTTAAAATGGTTTTAATGAATAAATGTAGTGATTCTTTAAAAAAATTAGGTACACAGAAACCAAGATTAATTTTACAGTGCAAGACAGCTCATTTGCATACAAAACTATTAATCTTAGCATTCTGATTGCTGAGCTAGTATACTGATTTTCTACAGTGATTCACTTCAGCTTAACCAGTGTGCTAGCAATGACTTCAGTACGATAATGAAGATAATTAACAAAAAATTATCTTCTGAACTTCAATTTAAATCAAAATAATCAAACTTCCAAGTAGAGTTAAACACTGTAAACCAAAATATTACATTTGTGTTTTTACTACAATCATTTGGGGTGGCAGGTGAGGAGATAGATACAAATATTACATGGCAAGTTGTTTGAATAACCAGAATTCAATCGCTAGCTAGCTGAGCGCCTGACACACGTTTTATTTCAATAATACCATATGAAATACTTCAATAGACTTTCCAGAAATCAAACTGTGTTAACTTTTTGTTGGAAATGTCTCTTACAGTTCTCAGGTATCATTAAAATCAGTTCAATTAAAACTAAATGTAAAAGCTAGAATGTTCAGCTTTTTTTAAAAAAATCCCTTGCTGTAACTTTCAGCTTTAGTTTTACAAATGCAATAGCTGCACACATTCCCCTTTCCTTTTGTACATGCCCTGTTTTACCACGTGTGGAATTTCTCACATCCATCCATCCTCTTGCAGGGCTGAAGAAAAGAACGGCTGTAGCTTCTCCTCACTTGTAGCCTTGCAGATTGAAAGCTATGCCAGTCACCACCTCACGTCCTTGTAAAGAAGAAAAATAGGGCTCTTTCAAAGTGCCCACAAGCATTAGCAGGGCAGGTAACTGTACTATTCTGGTGGCAATTAACCTAGACTAATCCTCCCTCAAGTGTCAGTTTAACTGCACATACAGCCCCTTCTGTAAGTCACTCCTGTTCAAGAGACCTACATGAGCTTGACCGGGGTATAAAACCATTTTCTTGTTTTGCAGAACTAGGCTAGGGAGGCAGCAGGTGACGATCTGGCTCAGCCACAACTAGCACAGCATGACTTCAATTTCTAACCCACCAGTTATTCCTTTCACTTGCGGTATCTCACCTGCTCTGTGCTAGCAAAATTTAGGCTTACTCTTTCTGAGAGGGATTATACATGTCTGCTGCAGAACAAAAATCAGAATTACACGCAGCGAATTAACCAAGAAATGGATTAGTTCTCAGTGTCTTTAACTGAACGTTCAGAAATGACAGGGATTGAGGTACAACACAGTCATGTACCATTTGAACAAAGCTGGCGCAACAGGCATTAGAAGAAGTTAAACCTTTATTAAAAAGTTGTACCTGAAAAGCAATACCCATTCCCCTCTCTACCTTCCCCATCATGTTTTGACAGTTTGCCTTTGATAATGACATTCTGCTTACCTTATTTATGTTATGGTGGGACTTTTAGTTGCTGCATAAGCAAGGCCAGAAGCACATCACAAATACAAAGGTTATTTTCAAAAACTTTTAATTCCACATTTTATAAAATATTCCTGAGAAGGTGGTTTCTTCTGTCAAAAGTACGAGAGATGCCCTACTAAGGGCAAAATTAAAAAATCTGTTTGTTGAAATAGTTTCCAGTAATCTGAGTTACCCCCAGAGCATGAGATCTTAACTAGGGATAAAACATCGATACTGTGGTTTGGTATTACCTACAAAAATACAAAGCAAATGCAGGGCAACACAACTTTACTGTACATGAGCCAACACTATTTGCTAATTCATAATGATCAGGGCAAAGTGTTTCGCATGTATTAAATATTCACATGACAACTGAAAATATGATTGATACCACATACCTGAGATGTGTTATATCAGTGGTAGCAGCTAGAACTTATTTTTTTATTCCTACAGACTTAAGTGTGATTTCTACCACTGCAAAAACCCTTGCTGCAGGCAAGGTGTGGAGGCAACACGTGTAGCTTTGCAAAACTAGGCTTCAGCGTGCTTAAGGTAAGAGAATAGGGAGTGCCACATGGGTGCAAAGGTACAGCAATGAGCTCAGTATTTCTTGCATGAGTTTTTCATTAATCTTTAATATTGTGTAATGGAAAAATGCTCTTGTGAGCTTTTTCAATAGTTCTTTTATTAAAACAATTTTGTAATTATATGAATTAATACATTTCTCACCGGATATGAAAGATTGCATTAGTCCCTATAAAACCCAAAATTACTGCTCCTTTGATTTTAGCTACTAAAAGTAGTCATAAATAGAAAGTGGAACAAGTTAAATGTGACCTCACTTAAAATTTAGAAGTATGCACAGGTTTGGGGGTTTTCTTCCATTTAATTTTTTTAATTCCAGAAGAAAGTAATTACATTAGCTGTTGCTCCACTTAAAATTATTTTTGCACATCAAATGTGGCTCAGCATCTCAGTGTACATCAGGTCTTCTAAATTCCCTCCTTTACAGACATACCTACTTCTTAGAAACTGTTGAGGAAAAAGCTTATATACTGCGAAAAGTGGTCATGTCCTTTGGCTCACTGCTCGGCACGCACCAATCATCTGCTTCATGGTTTGCTTTATAGTGTTTCCAGGCTGCTTTGTTATATACAGGAAGTCTCTCAATTGATTCTGTTGATAAGGCCTGTAAGTGGAGAAGGCTGTAGCTGATGATTCTTTTCAATCATATAAAATTGTAGTAACAGAAGGAGGAGTTGCATTAGCAGTTACACTAGAGTTGCTGATAAATTTAAAATGGTGAAGTGTTACACCTTACCTTTATGTAAATAACTGCATCTGTACCGTAGCCTTCTAAGGAATACAGTTTCAGGTCTCCCTGGAAGTACTGTGCGTACAGACGTGATATAGGTAAGCCATAACCAAATCCAGCCTGATCCAGGAGAAAATGTGTATTTTCGTTAGTTGCATCAGTCAGTGGTGTTTTTTGTTTTAACTTAATAGGTAAATAAACAAACTAAGCATGACTTTTGACAGTAAGAGGAGGGGCTCGCTCAAATGTTAACTGTCGTGCCACTAGAAAAGGAAGAATGCATGGAGGATCATGATTACGCCAAAACTGTTTTATTCCTTTGTCAGACAGGGCAGCTAGGTAACACTGGTATTACGGTAGCTTTTTCAAGAAGAGATGACACCATTAGAGAAAACTGTACTGAGTCTGTCTTACTGTCATGGAGCTGCTAATGTTACGAACACTGAATGCTTATGGCAGACACATTTCATCATGAGTATATACTAAAATTCTAGAAGGACCTGTCTGCAGTAGCAGGACAGAGCTCTGAGGTGGCAAGTACAATTGGTTTTATCCAGTTTAGAGGTAATCTGTCAATGAACATGCAGAACACTTCTCTGTAAAGATCTAGTGTTTAATGAGCTGCACAGTCATCCAGATGCAGAACACCGCATACATTTAAAAACTATGTTTTGAATGATGCAATGTGAGAGAGAAAGTTCAGGAAAGCTCTTCAGAGCTTCTTAGTGAGAGCCAAGGCTTTATTTCTTGTACATCTATTAAGTTCACGCAAGAATGCAGTATAATCTTTATATGCCTTGTCACGTCTGTGTACTTTCATCCTTGCTGGGAGATGGTACAACTGACTACACAGTACAAATGAAACTGTGGACTTGGTCCAAAATCATTGTTATAATTATTTTCCCTTTCATTCAGTGGCCACAACAAGAATTCAGAGTCCTGTCCTTACTGCAGTGTATGCAACATAACCAAGTGTTCTGCTTGAGGTAGCTGATCATTATAGTTGGTAAAGTAAAACAGAATCTTGTATAAACTTAAATAATTTACAGGACTGTAAGATTTTATGCAATTTTACGGTTATCTTCAGAAAAATATTTTAATTAAGCTATAACATCTAAATGGTGATACTCGTTCTATCTATAAAATCAGTACTTCATAGCTTTGGCTAAATGGTGACAAACAAGGTATAAAAGATTTGCATACCAAAGGTGTAGCTCGTGACGTCTCAACACGTGGACGTGGTGCGGTTGAATACATGTAGTTGAACAGTCTGTCAATTTTCCTCATAGGAACACCTCCACCACGATCGCTCATCTGGAACATGAAGGAACATGCAGCATTATGTCCTTGAATATATTTTCATTAAAGACAGCTTCTCTCAAACAATGATCCAGATAAAGTTCGGGTAGAACATAATATATAAAGTTGTCCCTATTAAATTAACGTTTTTTTTAAATTCTTATCTCTTAGCTACAGCAATGACCAGAGAAGTGAGAAAATTCTACTTAAACTGTGCATTGCTTTTTATCTTGGTCATAACTCAATTCTGTTTGAAGAACACCAGGTTCTGTGCATTTTATCTTTATTCCTCAGAAATAGGATAGATAGTTAGATACAATCTATTAAAACCTATTAAGTAAGTCAGAAGAGTTGTTTTACTGTGATTTAGTTAGACAGTGCTTGCAGTTGGTCTTTGAAAGCCAACATGAATGTTGTACAGAAAAAGAAGAAATCACTCTGCAAACTGTATTTCAGGGAGGTTTGATCTGTGTATGGAATATACAATGCTTATTTCCTTTTTTTTCAGTTGTTTCACACCTATATAGGTGTGAAATATATATTTAATTGTTGCATACAAAATGCTGACACTGCAATTGTATAAAATGCTACTTAATTTTTAGCCATGGCTAGGTAAGACGTGAGCATGACAAAAGCAGAGAATTCTGTTGCAGAGCCTTCAGTGTGACTGCACCACCTCTTATGAACTTCCTACTGATGCAGTCTGTGAAATTCCATAATGGTCTTGTTACTTACGTACTACATCATTCATGCACAATCTATTACTGGAACCAGATCACCGGCTAACCCATCAAAATAACCTTCAAAATAATCAAAAAAGTGGGTACCTTCACAGTTAAATCTTCATTTCCCAATGTGATGTGTACGTGAACTGGAGGATAAATGCATCGATCAGCATGATGTTCCATGGTGGCTCTCATTGCATTCTGCAATTTTCAAGTACAACTTAATATACAAAGTGATAAGCACAAGATTTATCTTAAAACATCCATCTCAAAAAGTCATTTTTATCATATATTTTAGGATTGGGGCAAATGCACATGGTTTTAGAATGGGGGGGGTATATTTCTGGCTTATTCAGTATCAATATTTACATAGTTTATTAGAATACACAGATTTCCAATATTTAATTTTTTTAGAAGAAACATCTGAATATTTTAATGTAGTTTAATTTGTAGAATTCTTTATAATTCAGAGTACACGCAATATGGTGCAAAGATCAAGCAAAGTCTAGGACTGAACTGCTTGAGGAAAGCTCTACAGGATCTGTTTAAAAAACACTGAGGATGTGCCAAAAATTTTATATCTTACTCTCACTTGCTTTATTAATTAATGCCTTTATACATTTTAAGATTTTTTTTTTTGACAAAGGTTTCTACTCAGAAGTTGTCAGATGTATTCAGTGGCCAGGCAAAGGAGAGGTATCTTCCAAAGCTGTTCATTTTCTATGCATTGTTTTTACTGTTCTTAAACAATTTAGGTGTCCTCCTGCAGTCAAACAGCGAGAGGTTTGCACTTGCAAAAACACACTGCTATCTAGAATTGGTTTGAAAAGTCAAACAAATCAATCTCACTAAACGAAGTGTATAAAAGAATTGCTTAATGGTAAGTGCACAGACCTTGAAAAGTTCGAAAACCATGTGATAAAGATGTGATGGCACATACACCACTTGCATGGGCTGTCCTGGTGATTTAACTGGATAGAAGAGAGTAAATAATTAAATAGCAAACTATGTATTTTCTGTTCATTCCCACAGAAATCAAAAACGTGTATTTGTATTATTAGAATTTAAAAGAGAAGGAAGATCTGAATAGAAACTCTTCAAAAGGTTCATATGTGTCATATCAGGATTTTCCAATGTGCTTGATGCTCTAGAAATTAATCTCAAAACCCACTGTGGCATCACTGATGAGAGCATATAATGGTTGCTTTCTAATACCTACGAGGAGTTTTTCATTAAGATAGTTGGGCTTTTTAGGTGGTGGAAGAACAAGAAACACTGGTGTAAAATGGAATAACAGAGGTTGAGGGTGGAGAAAAACTTTTTCACCATGATTTAAGCATTCGAACAGGTTGCCCAGAGATGTTATGTAGTCGTCATCCTCGGAGGATTTGTAAGACCACTTTACACCATGCCTTCACTCCCAGATTCCATAACTAACATTTAAATAATTGTCTCCCCTCTCAGCTGTGGGCAAGGAATGTGCGCTCAGCCTAGATCAGGTTTAACTCGCCTTCACTGTTCACTAAGCAAAAGGTTTTATAAAAACTCGACTGTTCTAGCTTCTGGAGCACGTGCACCACTAACCGACCCCTCAGAGAATTAGCTTAGCAGGACTGATTTTAGTGTCGCACTCCAAAGACGGAGGGACATAAACCTTTTAATCTCAAAACAGAATGACAGGTTTTGTACTGTGGGAATGCGTAGTCAAGGCCACACTTCCTTTAGCTTTAGAGGCCAAGTTACTGCGGTTGCACTTTGGCTTTCATTACTGGAGAAGCAATTTTGATTGCTTCTTTTCGTAGGTCTGTCCGAATTTGGCGTTTAGTATCTTGAAAAGACCTCTAGCGAGCAGTGTCAGAAAGGCTCTTTAGCATTCAGCAGGATTAGGAGGACAGTAGCTGACCTCTAAGACCACAGCAACACAGTTATAAACTGTTTTTTCAAGTCTCAGCCAATGTGTTCAAGTATTTTTTTACCATGAGTGGAGTGTGTCTAATTTAAACTACAAGAACGTGAAAGCTGAATAAGAAAGAGAAATTACAGTGGAATATTTAGCATAAATCTTTTTTGTGTCACAAGCAATGCAAAGAGGGTGAGACACAATAGATGGCACAGGATGAAGACATACAAGAAGTTTAGGGAGGGAGCAGGGGAGGCTGCTAAAATCTGTTACGGCAACAGCTGTAGTGTCTAAAACTTCTATTGGTTTCAGTTTTCTAATTAAATAGAGGAGTAGGGAGAGCCTTCTGCCAGATTTAAACTAAATAAATACCAAACCATCACAGCAGATTAAAAGAACACATTAACTGTATGAAAAGTGGAAGAAGAACATTCCCCCATCAGCTTTAGAAAAAGCCGTTGTTATGTTTGAGAGTGCCTCATCCCATATTCACTTACCATTCAACTCTTCAAGGATCAGTTCTGGAGAGCTCATGTAATATAAGTCACAAAGTCTCTTGGCACTTTCATAGCCATCTATAATTAAAACACAAAGTTACATTTCCCCCTCCATGATTTTTTTCTTTCCCTTTACAATCAAAAAGGAAAGCAAATATTGAAAACACTGTGTTGTTGTGTCACAAAAACTGGGCTTATACAAAAAAGTGATGAAACTGTGTTATAAATGAAACTTCTGCTCCAGGTAGGAAAGAACTAAAGAGTACGAGTATCGCTGTCAGTACAGACATTCATATAAGTCTTCAGGTTGCTTATTCTTATCTGCTGAACTTGCCTCTAATAACTTCCACGACATTGCAGCTAGGATCAATGCTTCCAATGTGTTTTGGATGAGCTGGATTAATTTTCCCACCAAAAAGTAAAGCTGCCAAAAAGAGAAAATATTCATTAGTGCCCAATATGGTTTTATAATTTTAGTTTGTGTCTTCAGTTTTGCTGAATTTCCCCAGAAATTTATAGGCAACCTATAACTTCAATCTTCACCATACCTGAAAGCTTCTACTAAGAAACTGTATTAATGTGTTTATGAATAGCAAGGCAAACAGTGTACGCCTGAGAGTATTTAAGTGTGTACTAAGCACTTAAAAATTAAAGGAAAATACACTGACATCGCACATGTATCACTTCCCCTCCTTTCAACAATGGCACTTACAGTGTTGATTAAGGAGCATTCGAATTGAAATGCGACTCATGTAGAAACGGTCTAAAAAATACTGCACATTCTGTGAGGTCACTGGATCAATGCCAAAGCTTTCCTTGTACTCTATTACTCCTTGAGCCATCGTAGGAATTACATCGTTGTGACGATTCCGGATTTTTATCACAGTATCTGTAAAACTAAAATTAATACATAGTTAGTATCTCACTCTAAAGTGAATTTAATGCTTTGGCAAACAGAGTACCTGCCTACAAAAATCCAGACTATTACATACCAAAATATCACAGGTCTGCCTATGACGGTAAGAAGACAGGTCAGCGTATTTCAAGCAACTAGCATTGAAACAAACAGTAATCATTTATTAAATCATTTATTATCTTTATTACTGTCAAACGGAAGTTACAGTCAGCCCTGACCAGGTGATACAGCATGAAAGTGCTTTGTTTCATGTTTTAATGTACCTTCCTTTTAGGGATGGCCAGTGATGTTACTGAAATTCTTATGTAAAAATTGGCATTAGCTGAAATTTTTCTTAAGATACTTGTTTTCTTGCTAGTCCTTCTAAGTAACATTAATATACTATTAATATATGTGACAGCAATCCTTACCTATGAATAGCCCCTGAATCTTCTGAACTTTTGTCCTTAAAGTCAAGGATCTCCTGCAGACTCTGGACATACCTTTAAATGAAAGAAAAATCACAAAGACCAATTCTCTGCAGATCCCTTTGTTTAGCAATTTATGAGCTTCCAAGGCTGCTTGTTTCCAAATATTTGTATTTGATACATCCCATTGACCTATCCCCTATGAATGTTGTTAATTCTTTTGAATCTATTCATCACGTTTTCTTCCTAAATTTTCAGAGCAACGAATTCCACAATTTAATTAGAATGCATAAAAGGTCCTTGCATTTTAAACGCAGTAGGTGATCACTTATTTGCAGTCCCAGCTAGTTCCTGTTATTAGAAAATCTTCCCAGCTTGTTCGTGATTTAAGTATTTCTGCTGTCTCCTTCCTTAGATGTGTATTTTCCAAGCTGAAGAATTCTATTTGGTTTCTCCTCATGTAGAAATTGTTCCAACCCTCTGATTATCCCTCTTGGTCTTTTCTGTTCAGGATGCAGTGACTAATAAAACTGCAGGCAATTCAGAGGAATAATGGGCTAACACAGTCATACAATTATATTCCTCCCCATTTGTTACTCAGTTCCTAATACTATTTGCCTTTTTGCCCATCAACTGACATAATCAGAAAAATATTCCCAGTAGCATCAAAATTTCTTTTACATTTGTAAGTAAGCAAGTGTACAGGGAGAGGAAGTTCCTCTCTGCTTTCTTTGCATTTGTCCAAGTGGAATTCATTTTCCAGTAAATCAAGGTAATTTAGTATTATGAAAAATTAAGCATTTGTGTTTCATTAAGAGCATTCATCTTCATTGACAGCTCTTCTTATAGTCAGTCATCTGATCAATCCCACTTCTTCACCAGCAAGTTTTCTCTTAACTTTAGAAGCCTTTCCAGACAGCCATGGGCCTTTAGCAGTCTTTTTGTTTCGCTTTCATCTTAGAAAAGTTTGTGCTTGTTTGCAAGTTCCTTACTTGGAAGCATATTTTGCTTTTCAAAGGATGTATTCCTCTTCCTGTTTTAAATATTTTGGCTTTGGGAGCTTCCTATTGCTCTTTCTTCCTGTTTTCTACACCTTTACTCTCAATCTGCAATAACCTGTCTTTTAAATGGTTTCTACTATGTTTTGCAAGCATTTTGTGCATTAAGCTGCTTCTGTCAATGTCTTCCTCTAGCTCCTTCATTTTAGGTAAGTCTCCTTCCTGTTCTGGTGGATTTGTTTTTACTGAACTCGCATGCATGGCTATCTGCAATAATTAATGGTTTTTAATTCCCTTGTGTGTTCTCTAATTGCTCCTATAGGTTTTTTTTTCCAAGTCTGTAAACTTAATTCCTGATTTATGTCAGGCTGGGATATTTACTCAAGTGTAAATAAGGAATGTTCATGTAACGAGCACATGAAATGCTTTCTGCAGAAGAGAATGAGTTGTGTATATGCTTTAAAGGTATGAAGTAACGCTGTTCTTACCAGCTCTGCACCAGCTGAACTGAAGGTGTTCTTAGGAGGTTGTCTGGAAGCAGGCTTATTTCCTTCATTATGTTTGCCAATCTCACAGGCAACTCTTGTCGCAGAAACATAAATGAAGTCTTTTCACAAGCATTTTCAGATCCTAAGCCCAAAATAAATACACAACGACATCAGAATGAAGTCAGTACTTATGACGGATAACTACATGAACTCTTACTTTCATGCAGAATTTGACTGTGGTTTGGCTTTAAAGTTGACTCAGCCACTCTGACTTTCTTGGCAGCAGCCCACTTACGTTTCAAAATGTAAACTCCTATTGAAACCTACCAGCCCTGTTGCAATAATGAGAATTTTGAATATATAAAGAGTTACTTAGTTCAATAGCTGCACACTCGTACCGTTCCACTTTACATATTGCTTTTATCCAGGTCCATTTTCCATTTTATTTGCACTAGCACTGATCAAACAGCACTTCACTCTGAGTGCGGCAGAGGCAAACGAAAACAGCACAGGATGCTATTTATGGGAAGGATGCTTGAGAAAGTATCACTGAGCCTCCTGAATTCCCATAACTCATACTGGAACACTTTCAGAAAATGAATTCTGTAATATTTGTGTCATTTTCAGCTAGATCTGTTGTAGTTTAAATTCACTGTCTTACAGGAACAGAAGAGAGATGAATTCAAATGAACACCGAGAAGAATGAAAGTAGGACAGCAATGCTGCTTTGTCAGTACGATAGGTTTACTTTTTGTTTCTCACATTTTAAAAAGCTAGAAGGTAACTTACCACACCTGTTGATAACTGGCCATTTATCAGCAGGTGCAGAAAGTTAGGTGTTAATTAAATGTGGTCATTAGGATTGAGGCTTAAATTTACTTCAGTGCTTGTTTCACTAGGTGAGAACAGAGGGTGCAGAGTGGGGAAGAGTCTAAGAAATGCTGTGCTTTACTTTATCCTCAGACAGACTTCTTTCTAGACTTATGAGTGTCACGTAAGCAGCATCCAAATCTGCGGACTCGGACGTTCACCTCCTGCAGCGAAATACGGACCTCAGGCTGGGTGCTTCACAACAGGTAACCCCTAAAATTAACTCTGGTGTTTCTCCTCCGTTCACTCGTGCCATTTAGAGGGAGTTGGGGAGGAAGATTCAAGGACGGGACGTGGAAGAGGAGGGAGGGGGGGAGTATTTTAAACAGGAAGAATCTTTTCTCTGTAAGTCCCCCGAAGTCTGGGGTTCTAGGAAATGCAGAAATGCAAAAGGCCTTGCAGCTATTAACTAGTTCTGTACGCGTTTATGTAACCGTTTGTGCACGTGCGCTAACACGGCTCGAGCCCCACGCTTCGGAACGGCTTCTCGGGGTGACTGACACCACCTTTCTCTCTGAACCTGAGCAAAGCCGTTCCTGCCATGGCTTTTGTTTCCGAGCAGCCAAACCCGGGACCGTTAGGAGCGGTTTTGGCGCGGGGGGGTCTAAGGCCGAGTATGCGGTTACCGGTGTTTCTAGGGGAAGGCTCCCCGTTCTCAGAGTGGCTCTCGCCGTTCGCAGCCCGCTCCTTCCCTGGCGGCGGGCGGGCGCGTTCTTTGTGCCGGCCCCGCGTGGGCGTGGGGACAGCCGAGGATTGCTGGGGCTCCGGGGCCGGGAACACCTGAGTCACCCCCTGCCAGCGCCGCCCCTCCCGCCCCGACAAAAACAACCTCCAAAGGGATGGCAACAGCCGGAGCTGGGCCCCTGCTACAGCAGGGAAGCAGAGCCTTTTGGTGCCACGGAGAGCGCTGAGCAGCGGCAGCCGAGCAGGGAGGGTCCCGAGAGGAGCGGCGGAATCCACGGGGTCTGCTCAGCCCGGGGAAGAAGTCACTGAGGGGGGACCTCACGAGCCGCTTCCCTTCCCCACGAGGGGAGGAGCAGCAGGCGCGGGGCTCTGGGCACCAGCGCCAGGCCCCGAGGGGACGGCGGGAAGATGCCAGGGGAGGGGAGAAGGGAAGGGTCTTCCCCCAGAGGGTGCGGGAGCACCGGACGGCCCCCAGGGAAGCAGGCGCGGCCTGACAGTATTCCAGAGGCCTTTGGCCAACACCCTCAGTCACACGGGGTGAATGTTGGGGTGTTGTGTGCAGGGACAGGACTCGGACTCGCCGGTCCCTGCGGCTCCCTTCCCGCTGGGGTGGCTGCGTGACCCGGGGACAGCGCGGGGCACAGGGACGGGGTCCCCGCGGCCGCCCCGCAGCTCGCAGGCGGGGCCGGGGCACTCACCGAAGTCCAGGAACTGCTTCATGGAGAGCGGCGAGGGGGAGAAGCGTGAGTAGAAGTCCACCTGCTGCGGGACGCTGGCGGGCGCGGCGCAGCGCAGCAGGGCGCGCAGCAGCCTCATGGCGAGGCCCCGGCCCACCCCGCCGCCTCCACCGCGCGGCCCGGAGGAGCTGCCCGAGGCGGCGGCGGCGCCTCCCGCCCGGCCCCACGCAGCGGAGGAAGGGGCGGCCCCGCAAGGAGCGGCTGCGGCGGCGTTCAGGGCGCGCGGGAGCCGCGCGGGGGGCGGGGCCACCACCTCCCCGCGAGGGGCGGGGTCCGTGCGGTGCCCGTGCGGTGCCTGTGCTGCCGTGCGGAGCGGGAGGGCTGCGGCGGGGCAGCAGGCTCGGGGCCCTCGGGGCGCAGCTGCTCCTGGGGAAAGGCTGTGCCTGGCACCGCGCCCGCCACCACCCGCCTGGATGTTTCGAAGGTGTCGCGACTTCTGTTGGGGTTGTGTTTTACACCTGTACGTGAGTGTCTGGTTGGGTGATGTTTCAGCTGCCAGGCGTGCCTGGCGGCCTGGCCTGCTGCTTAGTGACCTGTGGGCATCAGTCCCCGGGCAGGACAGGTGGTACAGGCTGTCACAGGTGAAACATCATTGCACTGTAATAAACTACAGCCAGATCTCGGTAAAGTCAGCGCTTACCAGGCAAACTTTCTCTGTTTAAGTAAAGGTGTTTTCTCTGTAGTGTTTAAGCTCGTGATAACACAGTGATGCTCAAAAGTACAGAATACAGCAATAATTGTATATATTCCTGAAATCCACCCCACCCTCTAAGTAATGTCTGTTCCCGTGGAGGTGTGATGTGGCCGTTAGGAAGAGCCTACCTACCTTTCGTTCCTTTCCTTCCCACACCTACAGACAGAGCTGCAAAGCCCTCAAATGATTTCGGGGACACACACCCCTCTCCCCAGTGACAGCAACACCTGCCTTGCAGGAGACCTTTTCCAGGACTGCACCCACTGAAGGCACCTGGGCAGCATGAGCGAAGCGTCCAGGGAGAGGGCAGCTCTGCCCCCCGAAGCTGCCACTCAGTGCTCGGCCACACTCCACACACAACTCCTGGCAGGGCTGGCAGCGAGCAGCAGCCAGGCTGCAACTGTGAGATTGCGTGTTATCTCCTGCAGCGCCCTTATCTGCCCCTTCACACATGGGAGCGCAGGGGTCTGACAGTTCGTTACAGCTTCTGAGTTCCAGCTTGCTCCTCCAGTGAACTCTGCTGGGACTACCAAGATTATTGTAAGAAATCACTATTACCAATACAATGTTTACTTTAAAAACCATTTATTTTGCACTTCTATACAAATATCCACAGGTAATTTCTAATCATGGAATGATCCAGCATTGCTAGCTGGTATAAAAACAGTTTGAGATAACAAATACACCAGTGATATGACTCATTTCTCAAGAAATTTCAGTTTAACACTGCTAAGACATTTCTGTTCTTAGGTGATGGCCACCATCTGGTTTTAAACCTAGGGATTTGGGTCAAGCTTCTTAGCTCCCGATTACCCCGCCTTCTGATGCTGCTGCTTTTCAGCAATTACATTGGAATTATAAAAAGCTCAAAAACTATATAACAGCTACAAAGGTGTGAGGGTTCACAACATCAGCAACACAAATTACTGAGATTATTTAGTGGGAGGAAGACAGATCTATTAAAGTAATGCACTTTTTAGATGCACACACCTTCCGGGAAGCTACGTTCAAAGTTAGTAGGAAAAATAAGACACTTGACAACTGCCCTCCTAGCAGTCTTTTACCCTATGAGGGGAAAAAGTACCAAGAGGTTTTTGCATAGTTCAGGTCACTAGCAGAAGTTTCTTCCACGTGGAATAAACAATTGTGAACCAAATCTTTGCCCATAAATAGTACCAACACTTTAGAACATGGGTAAAAAACTAAACTCTCTAAATAGCTTTATCAGTTATGTTACAATAACCAGATTACTGATAAACATAACATCGTGAGTCTGCTTCTAGCAACATTCAGGTATTCAGGATGATTCAGTAGTCTCGACGTGGATCAGCTCGGATCCCCGTAAAAGTTATGGTACGTTAGGCATTTATAGCCTCCTTCAAGTGCTACGTAACAGCTGCAGTAGTCAACACCTTTCACCAAACAGGAAGTCCTCATGAAGCTGGGAAGTTGTTTCCAGAGAACCACTCTCTCCTTGCAGTAAGTTTAAAACCGTATGTAAAACCCCTACTTCTGCTTGATGTCTAAATTGTTAAATAGACAGAAGTACTATACAAGTCATGTTACAAGACCTGATATTTCCTATTACATAAAGTTACAAGTATCAGAGAAAAAAGCCCCCATACTTGGAATAAATATTTACATTTTCAGAAAGCATTGGCACCTTCGGTGATTTATTAAAATGTAGTGAAATCCTCAGGTCTCATAATTTGAAGTTCAAAACCACAGTGGATTTGAAGGTTCAGTGAAGTCTTTGGCCTAACAGTTAGTCAAAGACAATGATTGGTAACAAAAATAAATACAAAAAGGACTAAAATTTATATACAAAAAGTACATCTAACATTCAAGCCTCTCTTAAAAAAAACCTGTGTATATTTGGTGTGAGCAAGATTCACACAATCTGATCTTAAAACCAAAATAAAAACGAGCAACATGACCCATTGCACATGCAGTTTAAGATGATGCTGTCTGTGAAGCCCTAACTACTGCAGCAGGCAAAGATTATGGCTAAAGTAGATTTGCAGGTCTTCAGATTATACTTGAACCAGGTGTGTTAAGGCCACTGTGCGTTTATAACGGACTACGCACTGAGGGAACCTGTCTTGGACCTTAACATGCATTCCTTGCACACCAAGGAAGAAGGTTAGGATCCCAGGAAAAGGTCTGCCAAAGTGGTTTACCAGAAAAGACCCCAAATCATTCCAGTTAGATTTGAAGGGAAAAAAGAGGGAATCTGAAAATTAAATAATGCAAATAAAGTCTGTTGAAGCAATTTTAACTGTGCAAACAAAAGCCTTGATATAAGTAGTAGTATCTACAATCAAATGGTGAGTGTCCATAGTGTTCATAGCTCTGACTCCGTCAGCATTCCAGTAATGAAAACATCAGCCTCTATCTGAACTTTGCAGATTAAGAATTTTTCCCTAAGAATAACTTTCATTTTCATTCCATTTTGTGAACCACTGCTTTGTCTCAAGGTCTTTGCATTTTCCATCTTTGATCTGTCGCTCTTCTTTTCGAATTCTTACAGCATGATATTGGGGGACACTGTCTTCGTACCTAGAATGCTGGAAGAACCCGCACTGCGGAAGAATAGAACAACAACAGTTTTGGTTTAAGTTGCTGCCGAAGCACTACAATTATAAAGGTAGTAAATTCTTCTTTGCGTAGATATGCAGGTAGGAAAATTGTAAACAAAATAGAGTAGGCCAAAAATGTAGCGTGTGTATCTGTAAAAATGTGAGCCCGCAGGTCTGCGCGAGTTGTTCCAGCAGCAGTTGAAGGCCAATGGCATAGTCTGACAATCCAGTAATCTAATAGCTTAGAAACATTCCCTACACTAACTTTCTGAATTTGTTTTACAAGTCTTTAAGTCTTCTTTATAAAGCTGTTCATTCATATCATTTGAGAAGTCAATGCTACACAAAGAAGTAGATGCAGTTCAGGAACGCTTGCTTCTCCCAAAACAAAGGTAGGGCTGTAGTTCAGCACCTGCCTGTATGGTCACACGATTTACCTTCAAAAACCTACAGAAAGCTCTCCAAGGCCTTCAACAAAAGTTACACCAAGGCCTTGTTTTTCAAAGCACCATCTCAGCTATGGTCGCCTGAACTAACTACACATTGGCACCATTAGAACATGAGTTGTGCTTAGGATAAAAAAGTCAAACTTGAAGAGTTCGTAATACGCCACGACATAAATCTCCCTAAATCAGGTCTGTACAACTTATTTGTGCCCTGCTGTTTTTTATTCAAAGTCACTGTAAAAACTGATTCTAACTGTTGAAAAATGGACTGAATTTAATTTTCAGAACAAAACGGAGACGGGGACAGTGTTACAAAGGTGATGATTGGGAGACACTCAACTTTACAAGCTTATGGGGTGACTGATGTCAAGATTAAGGTTAAAAGACATTGTGCCATTCAGCTGTCATGAGATACTGCTGGGAAAAGAGATTAAAAGTGACAAGGTTTTGTTCACAGAATTTGCAGTGGAAGGTGTTTTGTTTTGAAAAATAATATTAAAATTTAGATGGAACTGAATTTAAAAAAAAAAAAAAAATACACCCAGACATAGAACGAATCTTTAGCCATCTCTAAGTTAGGATTTCATTAAACGCTTTTGACATATTTTAGTTAAGAATTCCTCCCCACTCCCTGATCCCAAGCATCACTTATTAATATCTTGTACATGCATGTAATATGTCAAGTTGAATAAAGGTTGGTAGAAGCATAAATCATGCACGTAGTAGCTTCAGCAGAGAAAAGCGTGTTCCTAGAAAAGTACACCTTAAATCTCAAGGACAAGAGGTGTCTCTCCAGCAATTGAATTCCCATTATGAAAACACATGAGCATGCACTGAAGGTTAGTAAAGCTAGTTTATCACCCACATAGTCTTAACTTTAAATCTTAACTTTACAGCATTGAATACCATCTCTTGAGCTTAAAGACTTACTTGTACACCTAAAACATAAATTTAAGAACAATTGCAACAGATCAAGATGTCTTACAAAGAAATAAACAAAAAAGCTTTTTACACCAAGGTGAGCGCCTGTGTGTATTCACGTGCACCAAAAGCTGAAAATCTATCGACAGAATGAGCAAGCAATACGATAGTTTGAAATCCAGGAGTTAACAGAACATAAGTAGTAAATGCCTCACAGTTAGCCACCGCACTCATAGCACGTGCCACAGCTAGGAGTTAAAAAACAGCATCAATTACCAATGACAGAAGTAGATCAATACTACGCATCAGAAGTAAGCCTCTCTTTATCAGATGGCTGAGCATGGATCTCAGCCTTGTGATATGTGGCATCGTAATGATCTTTCTTATTTCTCTTGAAGAAACCACACTACAAGGAAGCAAGGTATTTAGTCAATTTTTGTGGACTGGAAGAAGTCAAACCCATTAAAAGTGACTTAAACGAACTCTGAACAATCTTCCCATTATCTATTCACAGGCCTTAAAAAATTAAAAATCACCAGAACTCAGCTGTTTCTAGATCCAAGAACTGCTTGGCCTGACTCAATCTGTAAAATAATAGAATAACCTGAGGTAACAAATATTTCTTCAGAGGCATTTTGATAGATTGTCACGCATCCAGCTTGGGTTGGGTTTTTTGAGGGTTTGGGGTTTTGTTTGTTTGTTTGTTTTTGTTTTAGGAAAAGCTACTATAAAGTATGTCCATAACAATGAAATCTGGCTGTGAAGGGCAGAAATAATTCTATACAGAAACCTGTCTGTGGACTGATGCTCAGGAGAGACAAAAACACAGGGCAGAATAAACACAAGTACTGCTTTGACATGGACAACACAAGCATTTTTCTTAAACTAATCCTGTAACTGCCTTTAAAGTACCATGTTTGTCCTTCAAAAGATGGCATAGCGTCATCCAAAGAAACCTTTTATGCTGTGTCTGCATGTGTTGAAGATGTGTGTATTTTCATGTAAGTAAAACACCAGCAGCTGTAACCTCGCAGCCCACCCAAAGTATTGATGCCTCAGGAAGGTCTGCGGCACGGACTGGGCACTTAGTAGAAAATGGGGAAGTCAGAACTATCCCATGAGGAGTGACCTGCAGCAGAGTAGCTCCTCAAAACCAACTGCTGCAGTTTCTCTACAAGAAAGCGACAGATAGGGTATTCTTCTTCCCTCTTCTTTCTCACTAACCCGCTAATCCATAAAAGCAAACACTAACTGCCTCTGCCTGTGAACAGTGAGAATGAAAGCACTGTCCTGTTACGCTTGGAACCACAGCAGTTGTAAAAATGCTAGAAGTAGTTAGAAAAATAGATACTTGATTGTTTATTTTGCGAATTGTTAACCCTTTGTTATACTTAGAAATGCTAAAGGAGTAAATAAGATAAAAATCCAATGCTACCAGCACGCACCGCCACACCTGGCTATGTATTATTTCTGTACCATTTGGTTATTTTCACCTCCTGTCAGTTGAAAGGTATTTCTAATATTATGAGAACAAAGACCCACTAAGGCAGGGCTGTCAAACTCACGGCCCACGGGTTGGATCCAGCCCCTCCACCTTGTTTTATCCAGCCCAGCATCTTGTTTGTACCCAGCGGCACCGAGCTCCCTGCCCCTGCGCTCCTGCCAGCACCGGGCACGCGTGCAGCGTGTGACGTGCGTCGCACTGCTGGAGAACAGCAGGAGCTGCGAGTTTGACACCTCCGGGCTAAAACATTCGTAGACAGTTGATAAAGTTTTACAGGTGCCTGCAGAAGCCCCAGTTTGCTGTACCCCTCTGTATCAAAGGAACTGCCGTCTCTGAACATTTGTCTCAAGTTTTGTCCAAAGCTCAAAATACTGCCTTTTTCATCACAAATCTTCCCTTGTAACCATTTTCATTCCAAATTTTGCAGAACTGAGAAACTGCTAAAGGTAATGTATGGTTTGGGCAGTTTTGCTCTATTTTGAATCCCAAATACAAACGAAAATACTTTATAATTTGCTTAAATAATTTGCTGTCTTGTCAGTCGTAGAGCAGGAAGTGTAAAATACCCCGATGAATGAACACTCACCTTCCATAGCAAGAATACCAACAGTGCAAGCATCAGTATTCCAGCAAAAATAGCCACCGCGATGACCCACCAAGGTATTCCCGTATAGAGTGCTACCGGTTTGGCAGGAAACACAGTAACACGCACCTAGAGAAAATACATGAAGATGGAAAGAGCATTTCACAAGCGTCCATGTTAATATAAAGCTGCGATTCATAGTGTCTTATCTCTTTTCTAACACAATGTCTTCTCTCTCACCTACAAAATGTGGTATCATTTCTACGATAGTGAATTTTTCCAACATGATTATAAAGTACAAATCATCAATAATTCAGTTATCAGTAACTCAGTTAAAAAGCTAAACTTTCAGCTACTTTTGTTTTGCAATGGTTTATTTTTTTCCCAGTCTTTGAGGTAAGCTGGAAGCATCACAACCATAACACACAGTTAGCATTCAATGCTGAACCTACCTGAGCGACTTCGTTTGTGAGTTTAACATTCTTAGCTGCAGCAGGAACACTGATTGAAGCCCTAACAAGAATGTCCAAGTAGTTCATTTTGGAGTATTCCTGTTTCAAAATAAAACATGGACATTGGACACAGAGCAGGGAAGAACTCTGACCTTTCCAAAACAGCAGGTAAGAGCACTTACTTCTAAGAAAGTACTGTTCCACAGTCTGGAACGCAGCACAATAGATGCCTTGCTGTCCAAACCCTTCAGGGGACACTTTATGTCCACACAGCGTGCATTCACCTTGCAATCCTGCAATTGCGAATTTCAACATGTAAATAAAATCACATCCTCACAACCTGTTTAAACTTTCCCCCCTCCCTGACAAGATTAAAATCTGGATCATAAGCATGGTATTTATGTGCAAGAACCAAAATCTGTTTGTCCTGGCAGCAACCGGATGATACAATTGAAATGCTATTACTTGTTTATTGTAATGTAGAGAACTATGGAGAAAGTCTGTCTTATTCCTCTGTCATCAGTAGATAATCTAAATAGTCAAATTTTAAAAGCATGGATACTTGGATTTAAGATAAAATCAAAGCAAAGAGATACCTTCTTTCACCCTGCCGAACTCAGAAAAGCCCTCTTACAAGTGCAGGGGGAGATATCTGACAAGACCATAGTTGGTGCAAAACACTTACCAAGGTCTGGTATTTTCTTTCTGAGAATAAAGAAAATGCCTTGCTGTCTGCAGTCTGCTTCTCTGCAACCTCTTGTTTCCTTCTAGAGTTATGGGAGTCCTTAAAAAAAAAAAAAAGTAGAGTCAGAACAATTATTAGAATTTGAGATCCCTAAAGTCAACTGACTGCTTTCTTCATAGATCTAAAACCTCCTTGACCTATTAAAACTTTCAATGCTATCTCCATTCTTCTTCTTTATGAAGGCTATTAATGTTAATATGCTAAAAGAACTAAGATTGTGCTACAGTCAGTAGATGCATCTGACAAGAATGGGTTTATGTGCATACAGTTTTAACAGTGAAAATTAAAACTTCCCAAACAACCTTAAGATTATATGGAAAAAAAAAAAAAAAGAAAATGAAGGCTCAGGATTTAGGAAAAAAAATCTTGCTAGACAGGTACAATGAAGGGCTACGAGACTCTTGAGAAACTCTTTTCATCATTTGTTGTAAATGAGTAAATTTAAGTACAAGCCCTTTTCTCTTGAAGAAATTATATGGAATTCTCCCAGGCTGGGGAGACGTTTACTGTTGTTTATTGTGTTCTATGTAAGAACTCAATTGGGTATCAGCAAGGCTGATGAAACGTGCTAAAGTAAACGGCAGTTTCACCCTGTAAGAGCAAACGACAACACTGCTCATTGCAGAAACAGTCACCATCACTTGGCATCTCTCTTCTAGCATTTTATCCTCATTGGCTGTTACTAAGTCTCCTAAGGAGCGTAACCCTTGATACACTGCTCATGCATGGTGCTCGTGAGTTGCTTAAGGCAAAAATCCCACAACCTTCTGGCCGAAAGCTCTAATGCCCTGCGATCACCCTGCTATCGCAAGCCGCAGCGCTTTCATGCTGTACTAATTCACGAACAGAACACAGTAACATACCGCAAGGTGCAAACTATTGATTTCATTCTCGGGTTGACAGGAGACTTTTTCCAAGCCTTTGGAATCTATTTTCATCAAATAAAGCAGCCATTTGCCATTACTAATTTCTTTTGGCCACTGGATGTCCAGGGAAGCGGTACCAAACATTTTCAGTGGTCTGCCCAAGTTAGTTACCTGTTAAAACAAACATTCTTTAAACTGTGAGATACTTGAAAGAGATTTTCTTCTAGATGTAAAGTATTATTTATTGACTTGGGCAAGTTTCAAGCATGCAGCTAACAGGAAATTTATTAGCAGATGAAAGACAGTCAAAAGAGTATAAAGAGAAAGCGTGTTCTGAACCTACCACATGTGGATAGCAAATAAATGTAGAGTTTAAACATAAAAGGATTACAATTCCTTAACGTGAACTTTAAGCTTTTAATTTTTAGAAATCTGTCCTCATGTGAAACAACTCCAATTTAGAGTTAACCAATCATTCAGTTATATAATTCAGGCAAGTTGCCAGTTCATGAGGAACTCTGACACAGAAAAATAACCAGCCCTTGCTCTCGTAACTTGGAAGTTGTTTCCCAACCTATTTTTTGCTTTAAGTGTTAACGCTCATGGCAGCAAGCTCTAAAACGGACATCCTTTCTGCTTCTACTTGAATACATGCAGGTACTGAAGGATGTAACGGATTGACATGAGATGGACTTCAACCCTGACAAACTATCGTGTACAACGACAGCAGGGCTCGCACTGATGATGTACAAAAAGCAACGCTCTTTCTGCTAAACTGAGATTTTTACAGGACCAAAGGCACCTCTCAGCCTTCTCCCTGATGTATTAATTAGGCAGAGAATCAAAAGAGTGAAATAGATCCACACACTCCAAGTGGCTCCAGCAGTGTCGTCTTGTGCCTGCTGGGTCCTGCACGCAGAGAGCACGCACGCTGGCTGCCGGTGTGCACGAGGTACCACCTGGGCACGCTGCCGGGTTCTGGGTGAACGCTTTGTTCCCTGCCCGCAGGGAGTTTTAGGCTGTACAACTGCTTGTGCATGAATTGCTCTGAAAAAAAGGGTACAGCAGCCGCCAGCCACCTCCTCAAAACAGCATCGTAAAACATCAAGGCCTAAAGAAGCTCTTGACTGCAGTCAGACTGCTCAGAAGCCAGGATTTGGGGAAAAGAAAAGCAGATTTTAATCCAGAAACTTTTCCAAGTAATCACATCCATAAAGACAATTGATTAAAGCAGCTGTTGCCATTAATGTAAATTACTCACTCGGAATTCATACTCTATGAGGTTTCCAATATGATCTTCAGATTTCATAGCACTCTCACCAACAATGCTACCTCCAAAATACACCTGAGAAGGCTTAGCAACTCTGTTCAGGCACAGGTGGGGAAGGAGAAATACCAGATTTTAATGAAATCTGCAGCAAAACTGTCATCCCCAGCCCCCCCATTTTGTTACGCTATCAACGCTTACCCCGTGAGTGATAAAAGCAGTTCAAGAACCACTTTAGCACTGGCTGTAATTGGAGTCGAATTAACTTGAGTGCTTGTTCTACAATGAAAAGGAAACAATGCTGTTTATTTCACAAATATTAAATGGCTTTTGTGAATCGAACAAATTAATACAAAATGTTTACAACTGTATACAAAAACATAGCGCTCACACACAAAGAGAACTTACGTTTCCAACTTCAGATTAATGTCCAAGTCTGTTGTATCAACATTAACTTTAGTGGTACTCAAGATCAGATAAAAGGTAACCTAGACAAGAAAGAACATCTGTGAAAAATTTAAACATTTTATAAAATATTTTAATTCGTATTACAAATGCATCACCAAGGTCTACAGTTAAAAAGACAGATCCAAACCAAATTTCCAGTTGTCACAAACTTTGGATGGCTGCAGTCAGGAGTAAGATTTTATAACCAGTAAAATTGGTGTAACTTACATTGGAATTTCTTTTGAAAGGATTTCCAAGTTCACACTCTGCTTGAGAACCATTTTGGTTGGCACCGCACGTCAGCTGTTTCTCCTGATCAAATAGAATATTTTTACAATTAAAAATATGCTGACATCATTTTAAAAATGTGAATATCTTTTTCTCTTAAAAATACTTACAGGATAACCCCTCATCTCCCTGAATGCAGAATATGTCAGGCTGTCTGGAAAAGTTGCGATTAGTTTAGCTTCATATGCATCTTCACCATCTTTCCGTGGATTTTTTGGGTCAGATGGATTGTTGGTCACTGTTATTTCCAAGGCAATATCTTTCTGGTCTTTCAGCACAAGCACGGGCACGCCGTTTTCACTACGGAAACAGAGCGTACAGGGTTGTGTGCATTAGGAAAACAAATGTGCATGGAAGTTTCCCATTACTATAGTTCACCCAAATATAATTCCCACTACTAGGGAAGAATTACTGTTAAGATGATAAACACACGAGTGGTTGTAGGTATTTTCAGTATTTCACATCTGAAAGCAGCCAGCAGTTCACAGGCTGTAACAGACCGATCCACACTTCATTTCTGAACCAGCACTTCCAGCTGCCTCGTGTTTAATAGCCATGAATTTTCTCTGAATAAATCTACTGACCTATTTTATCTTGTACAAAGTATACGTGCTTTTGGCTTCCAAGTCAGGCTGTGGCGTGCTCAGCTAAAGGCGACTCGACTGTTGACAGTAAGTAAAGGTGCTTTCTTTTGTTTGCTTTACACTTCCACTCCCAGGGCGGAGGGATGCATCAGGGCGTCGGGTGTGTGTGGTGAAATGATTTCTTTGTTCACTTCTCTGTAACTGCTTGTCTTTGCCTACTAGGCTATAGCACATCGTGTCGTCATAGTCGCAATCAAATTTCACTTCAAATATAATTAACAGTAGCACAAACAATGAACTACTGCAAGGCTGATTTAGTATATATTTTAGTATCTGTCTGCAGGGGCTTAGAAACCTTTCTCCGTAACTTTTAGCCGACACCTGCACAGCAGCAGCCCCTTGGTACCCAACTGACTCTGTACCACATTTCTCCTCCCAAAGCTCATCCTCGCTCCCCCACCGTCCCCACCCTCAGATCAGTAGGACTACATAAGGCTGTGTTTGCCTAACAGAACAAGGCTGCTCCATCTCCCAAAACCCCCTCCTTAAAGTTCTTTTAAGCTGTTTTTAATAATTTGAATTGTAGCAATGCATGAATTGAGGCTTACATTGGTAAATAAGTAAACCTGTCTTCATTTCCTTCTCTAGTGCAAAAACGGTACTGAAGTTTCAGATTGCTGTGACATTCATTGTCTTCTCCACATCCTTCTTTTAAGAACTCCACCTAAATAAAAACAAAGCACTTTTACTGCATGCCAAGTGATACTGGCTTAAAACAAGATTTCTAAAGCATCCACAGGGAACTCGGAGACGCTTTCCTGGGTAGATTAAGATTTTTAACCTGACTCAACTTCTTGCCTGCCAAGAGAGTTTCTTTGTTATACACAGCCCTGGGTGTCGTTAATTTAAAACTTTAAACTTGACTAAAAGGCAGAGTTAGATAATTCTAAGTGGTACACTTAATGACAAAAACCATCCTTGGATCTGATTCTTCAGCAAACATTGTGGAACTGAGATCTTTTACCCAAGATATTTCCTCTCTTTTACGTCACTGCTGCAGAGCTCCAATGCTGTTACAGCATGGAAGAATTAGACCGTGCGTTATTTTGTGATGTGCGTCAAGTGTTCACAGCAGAAGACGGTGCATTTCCCTTTTTAATCAAAAGTACATTTCCTCCTAAACTTGTTGGGGACAGAAAAAAAACCCTAGCACTCAGGTCAGCTTCACTGTTGTTGCAAAAGAGACCTCGGATCTAGTTCATAACAAGTTCATAACAAAATGTAGAATCTAAGCCAGTGGTTACAAGGCCAGTGCCACCCCGGTTATTTCCTCTGGCTGCAATTTAGCTTTCTGCAGTCTTTACAATTCAGTGATTTATGCAGATTTATGGGAAAAAGTGATACCAAAGGCTTACTTTTGTGGTCTTTGTTTCAGGTTCATTTGAATCCAGAATTGGTATAAGATCCGGAAGCGCTCTCTCTTTTCTTGTGGATGGTGAGCTAGAATCCAGGCCAGCAATTTTTACGCTGACTGATACTGGAATGGGGCGTAGCTTATCTTTAATTTTTTCCTGTCAAATATTTTAAATGGCATAGTTAGTGCACAGTGCAGAAAAGAAAAAAAATAAACACAAAGACTAGCTTTTGATATACATTTTAGAATAAGCAGTAGAGCAACCCCCTTTCTGCTACATTGTGCAGTATTAAAACTATTTGCTATATGGAAACCCAGCCTTTTCTAAAAACGTGCAACACAAGCAGCCTAGCCCAGCCTGCTGCTTTTCTTTCTGGCTTCCCAATCTGATCACTTCTCTCGCCATTAAGAATTCCTAGGAACAACAGATGGTAACTCGGGCAAGTGAAATAGCACACTTCCTCCTCACTGCAAGTTCAAGCTCTTTAATTCACTGTGGTCAAAAGCAGCCTCGGAGGCTGGCTCGTTACTGCCAAGCCACAGATCAAGAGCTGGGTCAAGCTGCTGGAGCAATGCCACCTTCACAGGCCAGGGGAGGAGCCGAGCCAGAGGGCACATCCCAAGCTTTCCTGTCCTGCCCATTCATCCCCTCTGAAACCCGTGGGTTAATTCCTCTCCTGGCCAGTCACGCTGTTAAATTCTGTAACAACTACTTCTGGTAGAAACAGCTCTCTGGTTTTGGCATTTATTCCCTCTCTGTTGTTCTAAATTAGTTCTATTGACCTTCACAGCATGCTGCAGTGGCTGCAACTTTTATTCATACTTTGCAAGAAAGGCACCAGGAGGAAGCAGCACCTACGCAGGGAATAGTAAGGTACTACTTAACTATGGCTGTTTTCTAGTTTTGAAGCTTTATATTGCATGTAACAAGTTATATACAAAGGTACCACAAGGCTGAAAAAAAAAGCACGCTTTTGTTTTAAATGGATCTAAATGAAATAAAAATAAAATACTCTGCCTTACCTGCAGTACAAGCTTGGTTGTCACACACTCTTTTGAGTTCTGCCCCCTTAGGGTGGTACTTGCTGTAAACTGATCCGACAAGTGGTCTTTAAACCGTACCCTTGATGGCAGGCCTAGCTGCCTCCGCTCGTTTTCTGCCTCAAACGTGTAGTTGATCTCTGTATGAAGAAATACAGCAGGTCACTATAAAAAAGAACCCTTGCCTTATTAAAAAGAACTTTAATTTCTCCAGGTATGACCTTACAGCATTATCTTAGTAGACTGTCTCAGCCAGTGCTGGGCTTCAGAAACTGTTTTCAGTTATCTACAAAACCTTCTCCATCAGTTTTGCCCCTCTCCAGTCGAGGGTCAGGTACCCCGAGCGTGAATCTAAAAGAAACTTCTAAACCCAATCCTTTCATTCCAGAAGTACCCCCTTACTTTACAGGCACGCAGAGCTGGCTGGAGGAGCTGTAATTGCTGCTGTGGAGCCAGCAGAGGGCTGAGATACAGAACTTTGTAAATCTGTCCCTCAAAATTCTGCAGAGTTTTCTGAGGTGTAGTACCAGCAGGATTGTAACAAGAGAAAAATCAGGAGACAGAAGAAATTCATGCTGTACTTTTTTTATCTGTATTTGTTGCACAGTCTTCCAGGCTCCTATTTAAGACATTTTATTATTTCAGTGGCCAATTTCCACAAAAACATTTTCACGTACACGTAACGCTGTTTTATAGGCTAAGTCTCCAAAAGAAATAATGCTTACTAATGGTACATAAAATGGGCTTTTTAAACTATTTTCTAAAGCAGCAACCTAGGGAGGCAAAATGTTTTTGGCCTGCATGGCAGCTATTTGTTTGCTGGCAGTTACATTACTTAGAAAGCTTCAGTTCAGTCTGTCACGCACAGAGCTTCCCAACACACCAGCACATCTCCCAGTACACACTACTCTACACACTGAGAGTGCAACCTTAGTATTGAGTCTCGCTGTAAAAGCCGACAGTCCCAGTCTGAGATGCGTCACTATAACCTGAGTACTGATCCCCCATGACAGGCTCGAACGGAAAAACAAACTATAAACCAAAACACAAACATCAAAAATATTTATGTTCAAAACTTACTTATTCTGGGATTTAAATCACTGGGGTTTGCAGTATATTGAAAACATGCTTTCACATCCATCCTGTAAAAAGTGAGAAAAATTAATTTTAACTTTAATCAGGTATGGTTTGACAGACTGGAAAGTTTTAAAAGTCCATTGACATTATCAGTCTTATGAGTGTCTTTACATGCTAGAACGGTCGTTTGCTGCGTACTAAACTGAATTACAAAAGCAAGAAAACATGGTTAACAAGCAATGAGAAAAACATTTTCTGGTGTTTGCTCTAAGGCTCTACACATGAGAAAGCTGTTAAGATTCTTGTGTTAAAATTCTTAAGTGGCAAAGAGACATTCATTTTCAAAAACGGTCATTATGAACAGAACGTATTCCACACCTCGTCTTCAGCACAGCAGTCAACGCAGGAAGAGGAAACGACCACACGCAGACACATCTGCTTAACCCGCAGGGCCATCATAGCGCCTCACTTCATCATCAGCGACTGAATGAATTTTGACAACAGAAGAGGATACACAAAAGCTTCCAACAATGATTTTTAAAACATTTACCATATTTCACTGGGGTCCTCAGGATTCTTTTTCTTTAGATCAATTCTGTCAGGCTGTACTGTAATGCTTCTTCGAATGCTTATCACAGGCCGAGATCTTCAGTCAGGGGAAAAAGGGAGAATGAAAAGGAGTAGAAAAAAAAAGTTTCTGTTAATATTCATGAAATAATTCATGTGAACCCCAGATGCCCTCTATGCCTGCATTGATTTACAACAAAGACACCCCAAGAAACACAGAGTTAGGCTTTGATAATGGTTAGAAATGAAAGAAAACTACTTAAAACTAAGTAAAGCAAGTCACAAAAACCTACCACAGTTGTGTTAAATGCCTGACAGGGGAGCGGGGTGCATTCACGTGATGTTGTGGTTGTCATTTTATACAGACAATTCAAAGTGGTGGCTCCCACCCCAAAGGTAACTCGGGCCCTGTGAGCAACTGTAGGTACTAAAGCTCATTCAGAGCGTTCACCACAGCGGTACCGTGGAGCCTGGGTGGCTGAGGGCAATGCTTTCATTTCCTGAGTCCTCTGCAGGTAGGTTGTAACCATAACTCAGCCTGGCAACTTTTCCTTTCTCTTCCTTTTTTTTGGAAGGGACAAGAGACACAGTTCACATGAACAAATGAATGAGCTGATCCCACTCTTGTTGAAGCATCTAAGGATTGTTTAAAACGGCCAGAAAGCCACCTCCTCCTTTTCTAGCACGTTTCTTCTAACCAGGGCACTCCTTTCACTGTCACTGCTAAAGGTTTTCATTCTCACCTTTGTAAAAGATTTGTACTGCCCTTATCAGCAAATGATTAAAGCTCCTTTTGAGTAAGCAAAATACTTAACAATTGAACCAAATTCCGTTCCACCTACCCCGTTCTTAGCCACAGGGAACAGCAGTTGTTTTTTGGGTGCTATTTCAGTGCATTTAAGAACACTGTGATAAACCTTAGAGATGGGATCATCAAAAAATTGTAGGGAAGTTCATTCTCCCTGACAGGAAGAGTCACTTGCATCCCCAAAATTGAGATAACCAGTTTTGGAGTTTCTGCTTCTCCTCCTTTTGGGACCAGCAGCCACCAGAGACCTGAACTTGGTGCAGGATTCACAGCTCTGAGGAGGAGCCAGTGCTCTTCCTGGTCACTACCTGTGGTTCAACTTAACAGTACATTAAACTGGGAAAAAAAGCACAAGTCTGTAAAAGATTGTGACCTCATCCCTAAACTAAGGCATTTGCTACAGAAATCCAAAAGGCTCCTGGCTGCAGGGCTTCCTTACAGCTGCTCCTTACAGTGCAACCTCAGCGAGGCCACAGCCTCACTGCTTCTGCATCCTCAGCTAAAAAAAGGTGAGATTTGGTGTGGTCTGTCTCCAATAAAGCCGAAATTTACACAACAGCAGGAAACAAAAGCTGTAGTGAATGTATCCATTAGCTTCTTTCTTAATGCAAAGAATTACAATCCTTAATTCTATCCAAGGGCATCCAAGTAACCTCCATATTCCCTCCCTTACTGCACACACTGATACTGAGGCAGCTTCTCCATGAGAAGAGGGGGTTAAAGTAACAACAATTTATGATGCATTTTTTCCCCCCAGAATTTCCAGCTTCTAGAAGGGAATATACACTCCAGGCCAAACAGGTTTTTGCTGCTTCTAAACGGGTTGTTTTTTAAAAAATGAATTCAAACCCTTGGTGTGATTAGTTACAGTTCTGTATGCGATACCTGAACACAGAGACAGAATCTGAAAGGGAACCAACAGCAATATCAGGGTAGGAATTCTTATCCAGGTCCATGTTTCCAGCAATAGAGTAACCAAAGAAACGGGTGCCTGTTTTTTCACCATCAAGAATCTAAAGAGCAAACAGATTGAGGGAATTCAGACATTTAAAAGCTGTAAAAGTGAAGCAAGTAACAAGTGAACAACGTTGTATTATGGCTAGGGAAAAAAACAAAAACTAGAGGAGAAGCGATATAAAGAAATGGGACCCCTGTATCCAGGTAATCGACACTGAAGTACCAACATGATTTGGTTTTCTTCCAAGAAGTTTCTTTGGAATAGCAGCAAGTACCAAAATGACTCTAGCACAGAAATGTTGCCTAGCTTCTCTCGATTTATAGTATTTGTGCAGTACAGGTACTGGAAACTTAAGAAGTATTCTAGCAACTATTATAACAGTACTCTAGGAAGTGTCACCAAGTTCCATTCTCACCCTGCAGAGTGAACACAGTGCTCAAGAAAAAAAAGATATAAACATTTTTTATTAAAAAAAGTGACCTAATAGTAGTGAAACAGAAAATCAAGAAACTATTTTCAAATCCCCAAATTGCTCTCAAAAAAGCAAAACTGACACATCCACGTGCCTTCTTCCTTCCCTACATACTACTGGTGCCAGAGGACTGCCCCAGAAAGAAAAACGGGTTTTAAATTCAAGCTCTCTGGTCAGCAGCAACCCTTGCAGGGTCCTGTGACTTCTCTGCACACCCACCACCCCACTAACAATAACGGGAAGGGAGAAGACAGACAGCCCTCTCCTTCCTTGAATTTTGCTCAAGATTACTTATATATAGCAAAGATTACTTTATATATATATATATAGGTGTATATATATATATTACCTGTGCTGGTTTTGTGTTTATTCCGTTCTTGGATCCATGATAAACGTACACTTTGCCAAAACCATCATATGGGGCCCCTACTGCAATATCTGTTGAAAATAAGTTGTGACATCTAAAAATCATCCTTAGTTGTCCTGCAGCTGGCAATCACAATAAGAGTAAAATGTTCCAACTCTAGCATTAGCAAGAGTCCCACATATTTTTACTGTAATCATTTTTCACTCACCTGGATATCCATCCTGATTAATGTCCCCAACGTTTTCAACCGCAAGACCAAACATGGAGTCAGCAGTTCCATTCAAGCGAACAGGTTTTACTCCTTCCCACTTGCCTTGCCTGTTAATGTAGATGTACACAGCACCGCCAATATCTCCACTTCTGTCAAAATACTGCGGGGCTCCAACAACAATGTCTTGCCATCTTAGAATTTAAGGCAAAAAAATAAATCAGGCTTTTACAGAAAAACTATGAAAAATAACTGATCAGACAGGGGTGTCCAGGTCAGCCAGCCAAAGCGCTGCTGAACAACAACTGAAAAGTACATCAAACAGGTTGATCCACCAACAGCTCCACTGATACTAAAAGCTGATTTTATTTTCTTTGTGACACAGAAGGATCTTCTAGGGCCTGCTTTGGGTACAGAACCCCAGAACCACAGAATTGCTTAGGCTGGAAAGAACCTTTAAGATCACCGAGTCCAACCACCAACCTAGCACTGCCAAGTCCACCATTAAACCACATCCCTAAGCGACATAGCTACATGTCTTTTAAATACCTCTAGGGATGGCGACTCAACCACTTCCCCATGAGATCTGTTTCTTCTTTCTTTGGTTACGCTAATTGTTAAAATTCAAATAAACTCTTTTCTATGATTACAAACGTAGACTGGGTCCTGACTGCTTCTCTGATACGGTTGCCTGTCTTCTCCAGCAAAACATGGAATATGGGATTTGGCATTCCTTGTATTTCTAATGTGAAAAAACAAACTTAAACTAAACCAGATTTCCATCCTCCACTATACAGGCAGCAGGAGTTAACGAAGGCCATACCCGTCACTGTTGAGATCCACCACAGCAACATCATAGCCAAAAGAAGAGGCCAGCCCCTCCCCTTCAAACATGTGCTCCAGGGAAAGTGCTCTCTGATTTTTCTCTTTTTTCAGTAAAACAACTGCTCCGCTGTGGTTGGCTCTTGGGGCACCAGACACAAAAGTCATCTCATCCTGGGAGACAATTCCTTTACCAGAGTCCAAAGAGAAACCTTTAAGAAAGAGAGGAATAAAATATAAACAAACTAATGGCTCGTACTGTTAACGAGAAAAATAAATTCCCCTACTATATTTAAGTGGTATATTGAATAGAAGGTTTGTCTAAACCAGAACACCATAGACTTGCAATTCTGCATTTCTATTTGGACTGGTGGATGCATGTTTACACTCCTCATGTTACATTTAATTATTTCCCATACAAAACATATTGTTTCACTGCGGACTCAGATCTGCTTTTCACAGACACCAAATACAAGATCATTTTTAAACACACCAGCTTAGAAAAGGCTACACCTTACCACTTGAATATAGCTCAAGTATCTCACCTCCGGCAAAATCATTATGAAACTTCCTAAGTACAAGTCAGTTACGTCCTACTGCAGCCATGCAAACCACACTGCACAAGCACAGTACTGTACGTGAATGATGGACACGGTATTTGAGAATCACCTTACACAGTAATGGTGAAATAGCAATTTTGATTTAAAGTCCTAAAGGACATGTTCTAATTAATTTAGTCTCACAGATTCTTTATAAAAGTCAGTGCATTTTAAAACGACATGAAAAATTGAGTTGAAAGAATATACTGCATATACCAGCGTATCCAGTAAAGGCCAAAGCAGAAAACTACGCGCATGGCAAGAAAAAAAGGTATCAGCCAGCAGATAGAAATCTCCCTTCTGAAACACTTCACCACTACTACGAAAATTCTCAATTACAGCAACTCACAATGAGACAGCTTCAGAAAAATTCAGGGAGTCCCATCTGGGGAGGGGTGGGAGGGTTTGGAGAAACGCACGATAGATCAGTGTTTCTCTGAAGCTGTGTTATTTTGCAAGAGACTCTTCATCTGAGTCCCTGCTTTTACATGCTTTTACTTGCAATGTATTTGAGATGAGGGGAGCTGGAGGGGGAAAGGATCATGTGAAAGGTCTGGAGATTATGTCTGACCAGATGCTGCCACCTGAAGTGGTCACAAACCTAAGTAGCTATTCATCATTACATCCAGCGATTTGTTCACCTGTATGCCGGGAGGCAAGGTTTTGTATACAAACTGATCTGGATGAGTATCAGATACAGCTGTCAAAAACAGAAGACCTGTAAACATGAGTGAAAAATTGAAGAGAAAAAAAATAGTCATTAAGCAAAGTGGCCGAAACATTGTTTATTTACTGTCTGAACAGAGGGAACAGCAACACCAGTGAACAGCAGGCTTGCCTGAAGAGGTTTTGACTGTGACAAATCAAAGTCAGCGTTTACATTTAGGAGATAAATGCAGCTGTTACAAAACTGCAAAAAGTCAGTATTGCTCTGTTCACAGCAAAAGGCACTTCCACAGCACCCCTCTCCTTCCCAATTCTTATTTCACCAGAAGAGGCTGCCAGCTTGTCTTTCTAACACCTTTCCTTTTATTCACCCAGCAATTACTGGTCATATTTAAGGGAAGTTTATGTTCTATTTCTTCTAACAGACAGCTAGCTTTGAGTTGGCTCTTTCTTAACTTGCTTTTACTTTTTGTATTAGCAATGCCCTTCCCATCTGTTCAGCTTTCCACCACTCTCAGTATTTGTTGCACGCGCCAAAAGCAGTGGATCAATGCACCACAGAGATCTGCGCTAGAACAGAAAGGTTCCTGATCCTCTACGGCTTTTCAGAAATGCAGCGCAGCTGCTTCTCTGCACCAGCACATCTCAGTGCTGTAGTACAGTACCATCCACTGGCCTAAGGACATATTTCTGCTCTTGTCTTTGCACAATGTGCAAGAGACTCACCTCCTGCAATACACACTTAAAATATAAACACTACTCACACTATGGTATTTGAATGGCCTGTAAAAAGGCCACTGGCAGTTTAAAAACTTGAAGAATAAAAAAATGGCACTCACTTATCTCCCAGGAGAGAGAAACTGCAGTCTTAACAGTTACATCCAGAAACTCAAACTTTGAGAAAGCCCCTGGTACAGCATGACAGAGACCTTGTGACCAAGGACTGCAGAGCCATGCACCTACTTACTGTCAGAGAAATTACAATCACTCCCTGAGAATCTATAGGTCCTCATGCCAGCTCTTAAATCTCATTCCATTAGCAGCTCCTCCAGATGCCTCAGCAGGGTATCACTGTACACTTAAAGCTGGACCACAAACACGCAGGGAGATGTGAATTATCCAAAGTGGTCAGTATGCTACAGGGTCCACAAATGAGGGGTTTTCTGTTTCATAGCATTGCACCAGGCAGGGATGACAAATAGTTTAGAAGCCTCAAGAGATTTACCGTAGGTACTTAATCCTACCTAAGTAACTGTTAGCTGGAACAGGAACTAGATTCTTATCTTGGCGGCTCTCATCACCAACTTCGTAAGGCCCATCATCAAAGATACCCAGATCATAAAATGTCTGATTCTTTTGCTCTGCACGAACCACCCCTGAAGAAATGAAATGATAAAATAAAAGCAAATGAATGGTAAGGGAGAAAAATAACAGATAAATGGTTCAAACTAACACTAATTAACGATGAATGAGATAGTGACAAACACAGAACAGTGCACTGGGTGAAAGAGTTTTCAAAAGGCAATGAATTTTTAAGTTTTATCTGTGTACCAGAATCTGACACTTCTTTACAGATGCCATGCAATGATCTGGAGAAAACATGGGATACTAAGAAAATTCTCAACAAAGACACGGGACCAACTTGGTCAGGAACCACCTTCATCCCATGGTTCTTAACCTCTTAAAAAGGAGGTAAGTGCACAGGAATAAAAAAAAGAAAAATTACTGTTGAGATATTACAAACAGCAGTGATATATTTAGAAAACATTACTCAAGAGGAAAGGAGCTACTGTCCAATAAAACGTGTGCTTCCCTTTTATCAACAGGCATATTTAACATTTTGGCAAGCACAAACATGCTTTTCCAGGATACAAAAGAGTACTCTTACTATGGATACACTGTCAGAGCACCTCTCTGCAATTAAAGTAAAACAGTGTCTGAACTCAATATGCTGTTTCAGCTTGGTCAGATTTTGTTGACAGATACAGGGAAGATTAAATGTTTGCCAAAGTACACCTTGTGCCAGGGCTTAACTCAAAGATTTTGCATGGTTCATGTAGCAGGCACAGGTGTACGAGGGGAAAAAACGTAATGGTTTGAGGATCAGACATTCTACAGAGGGAAGCACTTACAGCTGTTGATGTAATGAAGTGAGATGGGAAAAACCACTTTAAGAAAAAAGAGACAGGGCTGGCCTTTTAGATGCTTCTCAATATAAAAACAGAGGAAATCAATGTTTTTTTTCCTTTCAATTTTGGAATATCCTCTAGGCGATATAGAGTGCTTGGCTCTTAGTCAGTCACATTAGCCATGGACTTTTACATGGACATCCATGGATTTCGATATGAATACGTGTAGTACTGCTCTGTTCCGTTACTTTACTGCAATCCCCCAGTATTTAATTTGGGAAGTACTACTTTCCACAGACTTCACAAAGAATAAAGTGGAGGACACTGCAAAATTAACACAGATCTCAGTGCAGCCACCTAACATTCATGCAAATGCAGGAAAAAAGGTTGGTTAAAGAACTTCAAAATAATTTAGTGCTTTGTTTCAGTACGGAAATCAAAGCAAGCACTCAATCCCACCAAATGATTAAGAATAAGGGAAAAACTCGCTGTATATAAGTGCAAAGTTGCATTATCCATTTGTAAGTATTCCCTCAAAGATACTTAGAGGAACTTCAGTAGATACTTCAGATAGGAGCATGACATTCTGTAAAAACAGGGTGAAATCATTACATCCCTACTATCCCCCCCCTCCAAAAAAACCAAATATTAACACTTAGGATGTAACCCTTATGAGCAGTCTCAGAGGAAATGGGAAGGGTAGGCAGGAAGGAAGCCAGCTCATACCTTTCCAATTGTAAGTGCCTGGGGCACCAAACACAATATAATGATAGTCTCTAGTAAAAGTAGCAGCAACACCTTGCTGACAGGAACCAAACTTCTCATGGCCTCTTAAACGACCATCACAAAAACTCCATACTCCATTATCCATATCATCCTTAATAGTGAGATCCTGGCTCAGCACATAGCACCTTCCAATGATATCCCGCGTTTCCTGCACTGTGTTCACATACTGCCTTTTCTCATAGCGATGCGCGCATGTCTGCAAGATAAAAGAAATAAGAAGCGATGCTTTCTGTACATTTGTACACAGGTCATCAAAGAAGGCTGGTCTCTTTCAGCAATACTCCATGCTAACGATTCTGTCAGTCAGTCCCCTTGTAGACACATCCATGTTGCAATGCTGAGAGAGACTGTTCCCTGTGGGCAACATTTGGGAAAAGATGGGCATCAGCGGATACAAGACAGAGCAACCAGTTTCATGGGCAAGGTTAAACCCCTCTTCTTTGTGGGATTTAGGGGTTTTAGTCCTACAGTGTTCCCTGATACCTAATCCCTCTCTTTCAAAAGGCGAGGAGAGAACCACCCTATCGCTTAGAGGAGGAAGCGGCTGCGTTACCCCATGGCTGTCAAGAGTTAGACTTATGTGCTTCTGGCAGGACATGAGGAGCTGGTTCAGGGACCACCTATCTGAGGGTATTCAGAACTCACCCATTCCAGAAAAATGCCACAAAGCAGAGGCTGAAAGCTCTTCCAGTAAAGGGGAGGGAAGTTGGTTCCTCCTTGCTGTGTTGGACGTTCCACTTGTGGGATAACTGTCACTGGGACAGAGCAGCAGCACTGTCCGCTGGGTTAAGCGGTATTACCTCCAAACCATTGTTCAAAGAGGTGGAACAATCAAACCTCTTTGCCAGCAGTGTTTTTTGCAGAACTAGATGCAGTAGGTGTGTGAAAAGCACAAGCCAGCTTTCTCAGCTGACAGACCTTTCCTGCAGTTCTTATCAAGGTTTAAATATTAAGCAAACACCCAGCTGCTCCACACTAGGAGCACTGCAGCACTGCCCTGCTGCACAGTGACCTTCAGGCTGCTCACACCCCATGCAATTACTGCCTTTCCCACTTACAAAGGAAGTTCCTTCTCAGAAACAAGACAGCATTAGCTGATGATTAATTATTCAATGAGCAGGACTCTTTCCATCTGCTCTTCGCCGCTTTGGGTTCTGAGGCAGACTGACCATGTTGTTACTGCCTCTATATCAATAAGTAACTCCAGAGTCACACCCTGAAGCTGCCTGCTTCCAGCTTTGGAAACTGTGACATTAACCTGCAAGAACATAATGAGATGGGGAAGTTTCACCACACACCAATTTTATGTTGTAGCACCATGAGGGGTTTAGTGAACTAAGAGTTTAAAAAGTTAACATTCTCTGGTAACTCCTGCAAGCCTTTTCTCTCTGTATTGCATAAAATAGAGTATCTCTGTATTGTATGAAATAAAGAATAGCCAGTAGTCCTACTGCAGTGCAATGGCCACATTAATAAGAGCAACTCAGCCAAAGTCCCTAATGAAAGTTAAAGTAAGGCTGATCATCTTTGGTAACAGGCTGATAACAGCCTGCTAACTTTTACAGCCTTCTCATACTACCTTTCCCTATTTCTTTAGCCAGTGATATTTAAAAGAAACAATGTATATATCACAAAAAATAAGTGGACACTCTGAAAATGAACTGTCCACTTTAGATTGTTATAAAGGTTATAAAGAAAGGCTAACTCACAGTTAAAAAAATATTTTATAACTTTTACAATCTCAAGTGTCTTACTTTACTATGAGACATTTCAATCCTTACCTACAAAAAAATCACTGGAGTAAACACAGGGAAGTTACCTTTCTGAAAGCTGCACAGAGACGCAGACCATTCTGTACATTTACCACACACCCAGAATGTTACTTTCAGTTAGTCCTTCAAACTTACCACCACGTTTCCTCCTGGCCCCTGACTTTGGACAGTTACACCCATCCACTGGTCTTCTTTACTCTCTGTCCTCGGGTCCGCTGCAGAGTATCAGAACACAGCTTCAAATATTAAGGGTTAACCACTTTTTCTCCTCTTTTATTTTATTTTTTCCTTTCTTTTCCCCAGTCCCTGCAGGACAGGCACCACATTCAGTACATGAGCTGGTCTGCAGGTGGCAGTGTGTGTACACTGTACCACTGACAACACCCACTGTCAAACACTTCCAGCATATTACTTTGTCACATCAATTTACAAAACAATTAAAACATCCAAATCCACCAAGATGTGTCTCATGCGATCTCAGCAACTAAGCTACAACTTATTCTGATGCAAAAAAGTTATGTATAAATCCCTAGAAGCAACTGTCCAACACACACTGCCTTTTCCAAGGACCGTGTCAAACAAAAATGAGACAACTGTTTCGATCCAAAACAAAAGCACTGAAAAACTTACTCTCCTCATCAAATACGACACGCGTGCAGTGTGCATTTGGAGATGTGATGTCACAGCTGTACAGTCCTCCTGTTCTGTTGGCTTGCTGGGCTGGAAAGGCCTTTTCCCGAGGAGCTCCAACCAGCAATCTGAAGGGAAAGATAAAATGTTAAGAGATTGGTAAAGGGAATACTAGAAAAGAGGAAAACAACAGAATCAGGAAGTGTTTTCACCATGTTGATAGAGGTTTGATGTGCCAACATTTGAAGATGAATGGAAAGCTGCATCACAGCACTGTTTCTTAAAAATAAAAAGCAGCAATAGCTCTGCAATTATTGGACCTGCAAACCAGTAAACATATTGTTATTACTGCTATTTTTGGTGCAGTGTTCACTGAGAGTGGCTGATGAAACATTGAAAAAAAAGCAGATGTCTGGCAGTTTTTTAAAGCTTCACCTATAGTTTTGCTCAATAGAAAAGCTTTTCTGCGTGCTTTATAGCAGCAGCAGGACAAAGCACACTGTCCCTCAGAATGTTTTTCCGACTAAAAACAAGATTCACTTTTATTCGTATGTAACAATTAAGACCAGATCACTTACGATCAATACACATTTTTCTTACTAAGAAAGTATTTATTCAATGTCACTAAAGTAATGAGACACAAAAGAAACTGATATTACAAGCAAACACTTTTTTCCACAATAAAGTTGCAATTTTCTGTTTTAAACAGCCAAGTTTTCACTACTTTTATAGAAATAAATTCTCCACAACCTATAATTTGTCCTCATGAAGGTAACCTCCGCATCGTGAAACCATCAGTTAAAATATTTGATTTGGAGTCTGATACATATACGAGATCAAGACACACAGTGTGGGTGGGTTTTGGTTTAAAGTGTTTCTTTTTCCCTTGCCTATGTCTGGCATCTTTTTCAAAGATTTTTTCAGAGACATAGCAGTCATCACAAGAGTAGTGTGTAATCTAAACAACCATGCTTTTAGAAAGGCCATTAATAGCTCCATTTTCTAATTTTGGCAACAGTGCATTTAACTCTAATCTCTTAGAGTAACTCTTCTGCAAAGCATCTGTTTCTGAGCTGTTCCTAACGTGGGAACAGATATTTTTTCCTCAGTTCTGTTATCCCCTAGGGAAAGGCAGATGAGATTTCTTTTTTTTTTTTTTTAATTAACATTAACAAGTATAAATTTAAGGAAGGAGAAGCACTGATTTCCTAACGTATAGAATTTCTTTTTAGTTCTGCTCTTTCATTCAAAGCTTGGGAGTAAAACGATATATTGAATTTCACTTAAGAGAAATTTGATCAGAAACCTTTTGTTTCAACATTGTGAACACAAAAGCCGCTGGAATTGAAATACTTAATTTGGTTTAATTCACCCATCTGCATCCTTCTGACAGCAATGGTGCTAGATCAAGAAAATTATGACTCCATTCTTTCCCGTGGGCTAGCTAGACTTTATCCTCTCCCTAGCTAAATGGTACCTCTGCCAGCACACCATGATGTGGCCACAATCTTGATGACAGTTCAGCCAGAGGCAGCAGGGAATAAACAGCGTAGCCAACAGAAGTGAAAAGATGTGCCACCTGACATAAGATGCCCAAACATTTAATGACATCTCAAACAGAAAAGTGCTGAAGTCAATAGATGAATAATGTAATTGTTCAGCCTTCCTTAAAAGAGACGTCAATCCCACATGATCTCCAAGGAAATAGGTGACCTTAGGTTTTCCCGATGCACACATTCCCCATCCAAATCTTGCATAAGTCATTTTCCACTGCAAACAAAGTATTTCAAAGCAGACTTATTTAAAACCCTCCAGACTTCAAAGAACTTTCGTCAGGAATCCTGTGCCCACTCTTCAAGGCCCATGAAACACAAAAATCTGTTAGGTTCGTCACTGCAAGTCCTTATTCAAAACACGGTTCAACAGCAGCACAGGCTATGAACAGACACTTGCAAAGGATTAGATTAGCTCAGGTAAATACTACAGCAAATAGTGAAACGCACTTTTCAAATAGGAGCCAAAGACGTATTAAAAAGTGGTGCAACTTCTTCCCACTTCTTTACTACTAATTTGTCCAAAGACGACAGTAGAGAACCCTAAATGTACACTTCCAGGTTCTGTAAGACTAGTTACTAAGGAAGACAGGCTCCTAAAGATGACGAGGATTATCAACATTATTAGGAATGTAAGAAAGAAAGTCACATGCATCTAATCTTTGGCTGACTAAATCAAGCAAAACAAAAATCCCTTGCCAAGCACATTGTGACGTGACCAGCAGAGCCGTCATGCATCTTGCCTACTGTTCAAAAGGTATATTTGAAAAATTAAAATTCTATTAAAGAGGTCAAATTAGTTCACTTAAAAGAAGAAGTGGGCACAAAACTAAGGAAGTGTGACCTGGGCCGTGCACCAGTGGGAATTTCAGCATGACTGCAGCAGTCCGAATGAATGAGCCTGTACACTCAGCTGTGCTATGTGCAGACCGAGGACACATTCCAGTCATTATTGTATGGCTACTTGCTCAGCTGTGTTTTAATAAAAGAATTTTAATCAAGTTTGAGCTCATTATGCAAAAAAGGGGCAGGTTTTTCTGCAGCAATGCATGTTCCACTATAGCTTTCCCAGCAGCAAGCAAAGCCTCCTACAAAAGGAGAGAGGTAAGGGGGGTGGGGAGGGGCTCTCCTAGCTACTGCTGTCTCCTTATACCAGCAGATGAAACACTGAGATTAAAACCGAAGAACTTCCTCTGCAAACCAAGACTGACAAAACCAAGTTTTTCATTTCTCTTTACCCACGATCACATCATTCATTTTATTCACTGGAACTTCTTCCTGAAGGTGTATGAGGGGCTAGTCACGTCTTCCAATTCAGGTCTGAATGCCCGAAGTCCATATCTGGATACCAAAATAACACTTCAACTGTCAAGACTGCAGAGTCAAAGATGAAAACCACAAAGATTCCAACATGCGGGCATTTTACTGATTTTCTACCCCATGCCAAGTTTGCTTTTTTACTATGCAAAGAACAGAAGCTCAACCATACAACACCCTGAACATGTCTGAGCACCAGTTCCTGTTACAGCCTTCAGTTTTTATGATTTTAGTTACCATTACTTAGCATCTATGTTTACCATGTGAGCTAGAAGTCAGACACAAAAAAATGATGATTCCTTATGTAAATTACAGAATCTGATGCTTCATACTTCTTTAATTCTGATTTTCCCCATTCATCTTGCTTAAACATATCCTATAAACTGATTGGGTTTCCCCTGAGCAAATCAGAGGCAAAGGTATCAAATGAACTTCTATTAATAGTTCATTACATTACATTTCTATAGACTAAAAGAAGAGTTTATCACATGACAAAGCTGGAAAAAAATCAGAATTCTCTCATACTCTGGCACAAAGTTACAATGCTCTTTAACTCCAGTTGTACCTCATGGTTAAAACATGTGCCTTCCAATCCCAAGCTAAAATTCTACTTTCAAACCAAATAAATCACTTCTATTACTCTATTGGTTAGAATTAGATTAATTATTGCTTTCTCTTAATTACTTCTTGGAGATACTCAATAATGACTGAAGTCTCACTACCAATTATGAGCATCTGCTGGCTTCCAGGGACAGACTTACTCCCTTACAACCCTGGACTCGTGGCCAAACCTGAGATAATCCTATAGGATTAGAGCTTCAGGACTGGGATGTAATGAGAGCTAATTGATCTCACCAAGATGCAATTTTGGCTCAGGAGGATGGTGCCTGCACCACACAGACACCGGCGACCCCAGCTGTGCCTGCATGTGCAAGGTACAGTCACAACTCACAACAGGACAGGCACGAGCCCCACGAGAGAGAGGGAGGGACCAGCAAAGCACCACAGTGCATGACCCTAGGGCACAGCTACACCCACCCAAACTCACTGCAAGATTGCACGGCACCGTAACGGGACAGCTGAGGCAACGTCCAGACCTTTGGATAACGGCTTTATAAACTCACACATTTCCAAAAGTGAAAGGAGGTTGGAACTCGCTGCCTCCAGTCAGATAAGAAGTAGGTTTCAGTCTGTCAGCTGCGGCTGACCAGTATCCAGCAGGAACAGTCACGCAAACATCAAGAACGGCTGTAACACAGCTTAATCAGAAGTAGCTCCAAGTTAACCAAAGTAAAATACACCAGAAATAGCTCTCCATTTTAACAGAAATTCCAGAACATTAAGCAGTAGAGTGTAGATTTTAAATCCCTCCCTGCTTTTTTGGTGATTCTTGAGAAGTTGTGTAGGTGGCTGCGGCTCCTTCTCAGCTAATGAAAAAAAGAACAGTGAGAACTGGAAGCAGTTCCTACTCACAGCTGTTTGAGCTCTCTCCAGTGATGCTCATGAAACTACCCTGGTCGCTTCCTAAAGGAAAGCTGCAGTTGAGACAAGAAAACCATATCAAAAGAAATCCAGAAAACCTCCAAGCTCCTGGAAGTATTCCCTCACTCCAAGGTGAAATTCTTTTCCTCGCTTGTAGCCTGGAACTGTCTAAGGACGACACACGGTTTTCCACAACATACTTCAGACATTCATTACAGTTCTGTTTAGGAATAAACACTTACTCCAAAGAAATCAAGCCAAAGGAGGAAGAAAATCTTCAACATTTTTTGAAAGCAAATCTTGTTCATCAAAAGAAGAGGCTTCCATTGAATAAATTATGTTTTGATTTAAACAAGTACAAAAACCACTACAGTCTGCACTGAGCTCAGATTCTGCCACCACCCCAAGCTTTCTTCATTCTTTAAATTCTTTTTCTTTTTCCCATGGTATCTTCTACCCCAAACAAGGCACCGTGTCTCTGCCATCCTTTCTCTAAAAAGTAACAGCAACGCATCACTAGTACCAGCTCCGAGCTTTAACAGACTAGAGCAGAAATCACTGAAAGTGTTTCCCGAGTAACAAACCATTAGCCATTTCCACATATAGACAGAACACAACAGTCAGTGGGGTAAGTAATTTCCAATTCTGCAGCCTTCAGTGAGCACAAATGTCCAATTTAAGGTTGCTGTTCTCAGATAACAACGCTGCTGCTACAGACTTTGCACTTCATTGTGTTTTCAGACAGACTTTGTACCAACAAAGGGGGGCAAATTTGGAAAGTAATGAAGCTAAATGCTATGAAACTGCTTCCATCCCTGACTAGACAGATAGACACTTCTGCATCCTTTTCGTCTCACACTCCCAGTACCTGCTTGCGAAGAGTTTCACTGGACTGAACAAAATGAAGAAATTAGACTAACCACCACTAACTCATATTTAGTCACAGTCACTAGCTGTTTATCAAACGTTTAAAACCTCCAGGTAGAGATTGCCCATCTCCACGTGGACACCTCCAGTCCTCCATTGGAGCTGTATTTTCAGCCCTCTCCACTGGCTTGATCTCAACTGCTTTTAAACTTGACAAAAGGGGAGGATGGGAACATCTTAACCCTCACAATACTTCAACATAACTAAAGCTGGGCAACGGGACAGGTGCTGCATTTGGATACTGGTGGCATCACCTCTACTTTGTGCCTGGATTTTGCTTCTCACAACTGAAAAAAGTCACAGGACGGGAGCACCGTGGACTAATTAGCACAGAGAGCTCATCCCTCCACACACTGGGGCTGCTAATGGGAAGTGGAGCTGAACCATGGGACTGGGCCCTCTCCCAGCAAAATACAGCCAGTAACTATGTCAACATGGAACTTGTTTGTGACACTTTTTACAGAAACAGCCATCACTGCCAGCCTGTTATTAAGAGCTATTTTAAGTGGCTGGTGATTCTCCTAATCCACTACTCTACAGTTAAATTTTCCAAGTACCAGTGCGAAGCCATGACCAACTACACCATGAATCTCTGTTGCCTGGAGGCTTGGCACTTGAAGGATTGTGATTTTCACTTCATTCATTCAGCCTTTTTTGGGAAGCAGATTACAACAGGCTCGGAAAAGAAGCAGCATAAGGACTGGGGCAAGCTACCACAAAGCAAAAGTGGATCTACAAAGATACTTGTTGTTCTCAAAACGCCACTTATTAAAGACTTTCTGAAAGTCACACAGAAAAATAAACCCTTTCCCCTCATAGTCCAGAGCCCAGACTGTATGGATTTGAAGTAGGTTTTGCAGATCTCATTTTCATTGGTAGAAAGCATTTATGCTTACAAGAAATGGTACAGTCTACAGTGAAGTCATGTTCCAAACCACAGTTTTCCATTTCAGACACCATTTTCTGGCTTTAACCAGGAGATGCCCCTCATTCTTCATATCGTCAAAAAGCAAGCGAAGCCTACATAATATCTAGTTTTCATTTCTCCCTTACAAGGTATACATCCCTTCAGATTTAAAACAAGGAACATCACCCCGTGCTTGGAACAGATCTGAGCATGAAGCAGTATTGTAAAACATGTATTAAACGTTTTTATAATGAAATCTATGATAAACTTAGGAAAGAAATAACATTTGACATTTTCACTTAGATTTTCACACAGAGCAATGCCCGTTACTGCATGAAATCCTCCTGTAAAACATGGGGTTTCACTCCAGAAGTGACAAGCATGCCTTCTCAAGAAGTAAAGCTCAGAGCCAAGGCCCCAGCACTTCCAGCCCCTGCCCACAGCCCCCTCATCTGCACAGGTTCACTGAAGCTGTGCAAACCCCACCGCAGCGAGCTGGGCACAACCCAGCTGCTCTCACAGCAGGCAGCGATGGCGGTACGGCGCAGGTCCCAGCAGCAGCAGGACACGCACGCAAGGGAGGCTGCCATAAAGCGGTAAAATAGCAGCTGCTGCCACTGTATGAAGTGGTCAGTTAGTGCTGTCATCAACGTTTTGTGGACATGCTCACTCTACAGGCTCAAGCACACAAGTGCATGATGGAAATCAGGAATTACTGTCTCCTGCATCCGGGCTGCTGGCCATTCATGCTATGGAAAACCTCTGAGCGCAGATCTAACGTCTCTGTATTGGCAGGGCTTGTTCTCCTACCCTCTACACGTGTCATCTCCCTTCCAACTTCATGAAAAGTGAAAGGACTATCTGCCAGGTACATGTTTTAGAAAACAAGCAGGGAACTAAACGAAATATAGAAACAGCTGCTCAGACTGTTTTTCCCCCCCGCCCCCCAAAAAGCCATCTGAAAGAATAGTGCACCCAGTCAGTATCTGAAGGCACCGCTTGTTAGAGGCAACAACCCTAACAGGCTCAAACTGTTCATCAACGCTCCAAAAGCCACTTTAGAAAAACCTGCAGGAGCTTTAATACAGTGCAGGACGTTGAAACGTCACTCCTCTGTTTCCTTCACTGAATGAAGTACATCAGTTTCATTTATGACCATAATTAAACCATCAAGAGGCATGAAAGAAGCACAGGAATGGACGTTTCACACGAGTCAGTGGGCAATATAACAGGCTACAGCTACTAATCCCACAGCAGCTGAAGAGCAACTGCTCCCCAGGCTAACTCAAGGTCATCCATACATAAAAGTTATGAAACCTCTGCTGCTCCTTCTTTCCAGACTTAACAGCCTTCTCCCTCCGAGTTGTAGGGGGGAAAACAAGACAGGTAGAAACCTCCTGTACCAGATACACAGTCACAGAAACGGGAATATTCATCACCTTCAGCCAAGCCATACCAACCAGAGCTCCACTGGGGAGCTCATCCACACCAGTGCAACACTGGCACCTCGCGCCAAGCCATACCCTCCCAGCTGCTGACACAGCACCACAGAGATGCTCCCTGCAGGAGTGGCTAAAGAGCTCTGCATGTGTAGAAAAGGCATTATGCACCCTCCCAACACATAATCCCTAATAAATGTTTCCAAGAACAAGTACAGCCAACACACGTTTCAACGGCAACACTAAAGCATAGATTTCAATTTACGCCTTCAGCCTTAACACCATCAGAGCCCTGGGTTAATGCATACAACAGGATCCACAGTTTGAGTACAGCTTTTCTTCAAGCCATGAACCTAATCACAAAAGCAGCTGTGTCACTGGGTTCCTGTGCTGACACGGAGTCCCCCCACTCCTTCAAATTAACTGAAGCATAGTTGTTCAGAACACTGGGAAGAACGTCACTCCAATAAGGTATTTTCATAGGAGAACCAAATGCACAAACATACAAATGTCCATGCTGATGGGACTCTTATGGAGTCTTTTTTGTTTTTTATGTTCCATATTGAAACTCTGATCAAATGGGTCAAAAGAAATAAACCATATATTCACAAGAAAATCTTCTCCACACACGTATTTATGGAAGAAGCAGCAATTATATTTTACTGTGAGCAGGAATGTACAAATTCAGCTTACAAAATCCAAGAACAAGATGTCTCTGTTTGTAAAATAACTTATATTTGAGGCCATGCCAAGAAACCCACTGCATTCTCTTCCGCTGTATTCTGTTCCCCTTTCACATGCACACACGCTTTATTTTCACATGCCTCCCTTCACATATTTTTTTTCCATCTTTCACACCACTACCCACATTCTCCCTTGAGCAGAACCTGGAATTAATTATTTGTTTTCAAGTATTTTCAACATGCTGCGTTCCTGTAAGCTGGAAGTTGCGCGAACAGAATTGTAGCTATTACTACAACTGCATCTGACCTGACAACAACAAAGTATTCTTCCACTACACGCAGGAATATAGCCTCGCTTAGAAGAGAGAAGGAACTTACCTCTTCAAGTAATATTCTGGGGCCACACTTCATAATCATCAAAAACCAATATACATCAAACAACGCTACATTTTTAGTAGCAGCTACAAGAGTTGGCTATATAAGAAAAAAACCACCAAATTTATTTCAGCATCTTTGGCCAAGAAAATGTGATTTTCACTGAAGGTTTGTTTCACACTAAACAGACAAGAATAATTAAACACAAGTCACGATCTCTTCTCACAAACTCTGCTAGACGGGGCGCCCAAGGACTAGGAGCCAGCAGACCCAACCCCTACACAGCTTCAGCAGCACTGGCGACAAAGTGCAAGGCTAATCAATCTTCAAAGCTCCCATACAGGAGTAATGTGAAAAGAGGGAAGCAGAAAATTCACCTACACATAATGATAACGTGTCTGCTATCGCAACAGCTGGTTGGCACTTTTGAGCACTTCCAGGATAAACATGCATTTCCCTCAGACCTTTGACCTGTGCATGTGCTGCTGAGCAAACAACCCCGCGCACTACAGGGGCGAGTCACTCCCAGCATATCTGAAAGCTTGTTTTCCTTTGTTTTTAAGGCTATATTTTATAGATCTACTTTTGAGGAGGGTACCGGTGCCCACTGAAGCGGGTAGAAGCTCCATTTGAAAAAACTGCCTGTCATCCTTGCTAGAAAGAAAACGACACTCAGTTTGCCATTCCTATGGACACCACCAGCAAACGCAGCGAACAACAATGCTGATCATTCCTATCTGCTGTGCTTTTTTTCTTAAAGATCTCCGAACTGCTTGAAAACAGAAAACAAAGAACACAGCTGAAAAGTAACATAGAATCTCGAGAGCCAACAGTGAAATCCAGTGCAGGACCTGCACGCATTACCCTGGAGGGACACCAGTACCCTTTTATGCTGTAGATGGCACCTAGACAGGGAGCACCCCCTGAACCCTTCTGCTCTTGATCCTACAGATCTTCTCCCTTCCAAACGGCCAAAACATTCACACACACGAGAACAACTGCTTAAAGGAAATCAATATTAGGAAATGACATATTTTTAGATGCAGTTCTGTAAGAGGAAACAAGAACAGCCAATGCTCCAACAGAGCCAAAAATCAGTCAAGTCCATACTAGAAAACGCTCCAAAAATCACAATGCAAGAGAACCAGTACTTCTTGCCTTTTACTACTACTTTGATCTAATCTAATCGCAAGCACTCGATAGGAGGAAACATCCGGCCTGCTCTTTAAAGTAAACCAACATAACTTTAATTCTCTTTTCTAAAGCAACAGCTAGGGAATTCTCTTAAACGATCTTAGAACACGTGATAGCCTCGATACCTTAAACTCAAGGGAAGCGCACCTTACCAAGAACACATGCTAAAGTTACAAAGGGAGCTTTATCAGTCTGTGGTTCACCTCACTTATTTTTAATACAATGAATAATTCCCTCAAAAATTGAAGTGAAACTTTTTTTTCCTCTCCACATTCACATTTCCTTTTCTAGGCTATATTCTTCTACCATTATCTCCAAAGTGGCAACTTGCTTACATATATCTCAATTGACAACACCCAATTACAATAAATGAATTATTCAGCGTTTTCCAGACCATTTTGTGTACTTCTTCAGATACTCCTGTGCTTCTTACCTTACCTACCCTCGCTAAATACCACTATGGGGTATTAATCCTCTAGCTAACGTTTCACAGTACAAACCACCATTTGATCATTCAATAATATGGATTTTTTTTACTTGTTTTTCAACAGTCATTTGCCCAACAGCCAAATCTCTGCCTTGCCCTTTCCACAGAGTACGTCCCCAAAGCATGGCATTTTCACAGTTATGGCCAGAATGATTCATCCAGCCCCAGGCTGGTTGTGAAACATTTAAACAACAGCTGACTCTAAAAAGCAGCTCTTCTGAAACGAAGAAATGAAAAACTTACCAGATTGCATTCCTTAGAAAACTGACAGTTGCTCTGGCACACACAGAAAGGGTATGGGATAGAGTTTAAGAGAGGAAAGAAGAACGGCCCATGCAATTTACTGCTGTGACAGGGCTGGCAGCCCAATAGACTAATTTGGGAAATGCCTCTGCTTAAGTTTTTCTTTGTTATTTACAAATTAACATTAGCAGTATTAGTAACATAGACTACACAGAAATCGCACTCAACTCAGCAAGCAGTATTAACAATGACTTTGTGCTCCTCTTTGTTCCTATTTTACAGACATAATATCAGTATAAATTCCATTGAGATTTTTGGACAAAAGAGCCTATACAACTGCAAAATATTTATTAAGGGCAGTCAATAGTAAAGAGACTTCTCAGACTCTTGAATAAATAGATCAATTAAATTAACTCTTAATTTGACAGCATTACTACAAAGACTTACTTATGTCTTGTACAGTTACAGATCATCATCAAATAGGCCCGGTGTAACTTGATGGGGTTAGTCAGTATTTCTGAAGAAGACAGACCATAGATTATTCTTTCTTGCCATGGTACAAGACACTTTTCTGCTAGGTCTTATAAAAAAAAAAAAAAAAAAAAAAAGGGATTAATTAGGACTCTCTAAACAGCTGAATGGTATTTTTAAGAGTAGACAAGCAATACAGTGAGAGGTGTCCCTGCCGACAGCAGGGAGGTTGGAACTGGATGATCTTTAAGGTCCCTTCCAACCCAAACCATTCTACGATTCCATAACAAAGACAGATCCATACGTGATGGTAGGGTTGCCTATAAGTCTATGCCAGCTTAAAGAGTCTTATTCACCATCAAGGCAGCCAGTACGAGAGTGGTACAGGAAGCTCTATCACACCTCCCAGTAACAATTCCAAAGGAGCTGTGCACCTGTACCCAACACCACCCAGACCATCTCACCTCTCTGCTGCTCTCAAGACCTCAGAAAACTTGGAAAACAAAAACAGAAACCTAAGAAAAACTATGTCCTCAAATAAAAATGCTAAATTTTCTGATTTCAGCTTCTCTATAACATAACCATACAGTGCTCCCTTTATCGTCCTTGCTGCAAAACTCCTGCCATGTCTGTCCCAAATTCTGCTACTTTGGGACAGAGCAGCACGCAGAAAACAGACCTCGTGTTGTGCATGCTTTGTACTTCAGATACGTGAAGTTCACTCTACAGCCCTGATCAGTATTCTCTCTATCTCTTCCTACCCTCCTGTAGCTGATGGGGTCACATTTTAAGTCTAAAGAGGACCACAAATTTTCTTGTGCCAGCCAGTCCGTAGGATCAGGACAGCAATGAGCTCCAAGCACTTTTCTGCCAGCAGAAGCTTTCAAGATGCCAGTGCCACAGAGAGCCTCGATTCTTCACTCAGCTCCAGCTCACACAGCTGAGAACTGGGACAAAGCATCATGCATGCAGCCCCAGGCAGCACCCCCGCACCCCACTCATTGCATCAAGGGAGCCACAAAAAAATGCTTCTCCAGCTCGCTCCCATGTCAGGTTTTGGATGGTAAGTGGTTAAGCTCTTCAAACACATTTTAACCCACCCAACTTGCAATTCTCAAACTGAAGTATACATCAGACTAACAGGGTACAGTATGACTTCTCCCCCCCAAAAAATCAGAGCAAACACTGTTCAGAACTACAACTCCTTTTCACAATGCAATACCTCACGCAGTTTCATTGAGGCTTTTTGCCAGGCATGCACACAGACATACCCACTACACCAGCTTCGTCTGAAAAGCAAGAGAGTAGCTGCTGGTCTCACCAACCGCGATCCCTACCCCCAACACTTTTCTGCCCAGCCTTCAGGCACCATCATGCAGAGCTGTCAGGACCAACAGCCCCTGGTCAAGATCACAACCACTTGTCAAAGAGAATGCTTTTCCTTTGTCCTTAACTCATATTTTGTGCAGTTTATTAGTTTTTATTCACTTCAACAAAAAGACTTTCTTCTTCCCAAGATCAAGGTCTGTCCTTGCCTGCACTGTGGTATTTTGTTCCACTTATTTTAACCTTGCAAGTTTTAGAGGAAGTTTCTGATCTGTTTGAAACATGTCTAATACTTTGGGCACAACAGAGCTCGCTGGGCTAGCATATGCTACGTTCATCAGGGCTGACTTATATCCTAACATTATTAAATGAGAACTACCTGGTATAAATTCTATCCTTTTAGAAAGGGACAACAGAATTGGACCAGAAGAACTTAAAGCAATTTTGGTTAATCATCACTTACATTTTAATGCTCTTGGAATGGCTTGGCAGATCTGTGTTTTACACAGAGTAACAGCTTAGAGAACATCCTTCTCTTTCCAAACACGCAGCCTGAAGAGAGATTTCTACCTCCACAAATTTCCATTCACATCTACCGAGACATTTAAAAATAAGCCCAAATGCTTCTAAACCTGTGATCAACTCTACCCAGTAAATGTTGTGCTCTAGCAACCCCAAAGTCACAGTACCTCTTACATTAGAGGCTGATTCATTGATCAGGCTCAGTGCAAGCTATGACGCCAAGGAGCTGTATCCGGTACAAGCACCTTCCAGTAAGAGCATAACAATTTTATGAGCTGTAATTGAAGCTGATAGCCTAGGCTGCTTCTCAAAGCTGGAGTTTGCACACAAGGTCATTTATCATCACTGCTGACAAAATGCATATGCCACAGTCCTTACTCACAGAAGGCTCCCACTAGCACAGCGATTAACTGTTAATTCTCAATGAGACCAGTGTAAGAAAAACACCCCCTCTACCACAGCATTACCTAAGGTTCTTACACGCTTATGGATAACCATAGTAAAAAAAAAAAAAAAATCTGAAAAGATACGACCTCTTGAAAAACAAGTTTCTCAAGGGGATGGAGGGCTGGAGTAAGAGGTTTGCCACTTACCATGCAGGAAGGCTGGCTTTACACTATGACCGTCTGTCACACCCATTAACGCTGCAGTGAGGCTTAACCTGTGGGCTCACACAGCTAACAGCAAAGGACTGCACTGTGGCATTTCCTGGCACAGTCTTTTTAGAGTCACCTCAGCTAAACCGTGCTGGTAGAAGCACATTTTTGTGGTATGAGCTGTGACTTCACTAGTGTCTGCTCTAAACCTACATCGACGGAAGCGGTTTCACTAGCGCAGCTTCCTAGTGTCTATCAGCTCTACGCACTGCTTCACCCTTCTTGCCTTAGGAAAGATCTTCAGGACTGAGAGCACCATGTGACCTTTCCTTTTCCTTTGAGGAAAACAACAGGGAAAGAAACAAAATATATGTATATATTGACCTCTTCTTTTCCACCTGCAAGAACGGGAGTCAGACAGTGACAATTACAGGATAGTCTCTGCTCTTCTGCATACCTGGCCTGCAGACCTCTCAGCTGTGTCTCTGCCCAGATGACCCACAGCACAACACAAACTTCACTCTGGGAAAAAGCCTGCCTTCTGCACTTTGACTCCACCTGCTGGAATTCCACATTCTTCCTCCTTATGCAATGTAAGTTTATCTTCTCACTTCTTTCACCTATGATATTATTATGATAGTGCTTCTTTTTAAAAATCTTTCCCTTACCACTACAAGAAACTCTTAAACTACTTCTCCCTTCTCCTTCCCAACTTCATGTGACGCTGACCTTTGACACAGGACATCTATCTCAAACACAGACTAACTCCTCCACTATTACAAATTAAGAAAGTAATCAAGCATGGTAAGCAGGTTACCCAAGAGTAGCTTGCAGAGACAAAACAGAGACACTCAAGAAAAAAAAAACCAAACACAACCCTAAGTGCAAGGAAACAGTAAGGACACAGGCTTTAAAAAAAAAAAAAAAAAAAGGAAAATTAACAGTTTTTCAATTGAAAGAAGCACTAAAGACCAGCATTATTAAAGCATTTAAATCATGAAGATGTCAACAAGCACTGTTATTACTGTCCACCTGAAGCCTGAATTACACTACAACACCTCTGCAAACAGAAACTGCTGTTTTCTGCTGCAAACCAGCGCAATCCAGCTCTTTTGTTGCTGGAGCAGTGTCTACGAGCACAAGCCCTCAGCCAACACAGAAGTACTGGCTAAATGCCACTGAGGATGCACTGCAGCAGTACAGCAATGTCAGCAGCCCTGCTGACCTAAAGCAACTTCGTTATGCATTAATACAACAGCTCACAGTACAGATAATGCAGCATCAGCAAAACCTGCCACCAGTAAAAATTTCACTAAGACACCACAATTTTTAGGACTTCATGGCTGCTCACGGTCAGTGCAGTCTTGACAGAAAGGGCTTATCTACAGCTTTGAACCACACAGCTTCTCAGCTGATGAGATGTTCTTAAACGTTCATTACTACAATCATATCCCTGGTTGCCTTAAACAATAACAAGAAGCCTACACGAATTCAGCTCCGTACTTCTACTGAAAATAATATCAGAATTGCCTGCAAGCAAAGTTACATAAAAATTTAGGTATTCTTGGGGCTTGTGTTCTCATTCAAGATGTTTGCCTAAAACATTGTGAATTCCAACCAAAAAGGACTGGAACAGACGTGCTGGAGATCTTACATGGAATATGCACACATACATACAGATTTTATATATATTCCATTCTATAGAATTACACATACACAACTACACGCTCTATATATACAGCAGGTACTAAAATACTAACATATTTATAATAGATAGCAGCTAATATATACATATGTAGAGCATGTACTGCCCATTTACAGATCCTAGACACACTCCTCCATTCACAGGACTGCTTAAACTTTAACCACATTACTCCTACAGCTATGCTGCCTTGTGTCTCAGGCCCCTCCAAGTTGCAAACCTTCCAGTTTGCTGATGAAACCTGCTGCAGCTATGCCACCACCCCTTGCAGAACCAGAACTCCATTATTTTCATTATATTGACAGATTAAAAACAGAACAACCTTACACAGGGCAACAAGCCCAGCTCTGTTAGAACTCCATTAGCCTTTTCTGCTTGATGGTTCGCTGTGCACAAACCAGAACTGTACACAGAAATCCACACTGAGATGGCATTTGGCTGCCTTTCACACCCACATGCCACTAGCAGTCCATTTTCAGTCACTGTGAATTAACATTTTTCTCCTCTCCAGCTGACAAACCTTGCAACTCTTCTCACCCAAAGAAAGTTACAAAGACATGAAATCTTGTCAGGAGTCCATAGCCTTATATTCAGTACCATTTACAAGAAAAGTCAAAGCAGTTCTTGAAAGGTCACCTCCTCATACTGTTGGGAGTCAAGCAATTCCTCATTAGCAAACACGGCATTAGTAGCTAACGATAATAAATCAAAAGATTGCTATTCAAAGCTAACACGCAATCCGCAGTACCCTGTGACTAAGAAAAAAGGTGATCAAAAGCAAACGTTATGTTTAATTAAAGGCTATTTCAGCTGTAACTTTGTCACATTTCCTAGACACTCTCCACCCTTATCTTCACAGAGGATTTTTACAATGCTTAACACTGCATTATCCGGTGTAAGGAAAAGGGAACCATTTAACTCAAGAACCACTTAAGTGAAGCAAGAGAAAAACTGCACATCTAGTTCGTTTTACCAAGCCTTGCTCCAAGCCACAAACTAAACCAGCCCTTCAATAGAATTCTTGTATTTCACCTTCTCTAATTTGCTTGTTTTTCCAAGGATTGACTGATATTGCACACGTCTGTTACAACCTGTTTCTATTTTTGTAAAACTAGAAGGGCAGGAGTGTGCTTGAGTTGGCAGGGTTTTTTTTGGAATGGGGGTCCCTGCTGGATGAGAAACAAGTGCCACTTCTAATTAAGTTTCAATGATGAAGGATGGTTTGTGTATTTTTGGCAACTACTTAACAGTGTTCACACTCAAACCGTAAGTGAGCTTTGAAGTCAGCATCCGCTCGAGAAGGGGTAAAATAAATACTTCTATCTGACTAAGAGATAGCTGCACATAAAACCACTTTTGCAGCAGAGATAAGGCACAGACCAAAACGCAGTTGGGAATGCAGAGGTATTGCACCCCTGAAAACTACTAGAATTCCTGCTGTTACAGATAATGGGCAGCATACAGGCACTGGGCATACTTGTTTCTCAGTAGGAGACCTCAGGATGACCTCCATTCCCATAATGGTCTACCTTCACCGAGTATCCAGACAGCACACACCATTTGTTCCACCTATAAAGAGTCAAGCTGCACATTGTTTCTGTGGAACAGGTCACACAAACCATTCAGTATTAGTTCAACGTAGCCCATTTTCTCTGTTATTAACACACAGCCTAACATTCACTTCAAGTCTCCCCACCAAAATTCCCATCTGTTTAATGAGACAGAACTTAGAAAAGGGAGTTAAACACATCTCTATCCCTCTGAAAGACAGCTGAAGTTTGACACGTTTAATGTCTTGTTCTCTTACAACCACACATCACTACTCTTACAGACATAAAAATGATGCTCAAATTGACTATAACACGCCTGTGTGATGCAAAAGGCTCCATTCCAAGAGTACCAGCCAGCAGCTACGCAGGGTAGGACTCGAATTCTTTATGCTAAGACTCATGAATAGATTTTAAAAATGGCCAAGATGTCTCATACTCAGAATTACACACCATCATAGAAGGCATTTTCTCTAGTCTGGCTTTGTCTCTATCAGAGACCCTTGCTTCTCATGAAAGCCTGGATTCAGAAAGCCTTGTCAAGGCAGATAGCATCTGGCTCTGCTCTGCCCCGGAGCCCGACTGCCCGAGGAAGCACTCACTATACATACAATGCAGAACTTTCACGCTAATCATCTCTCAAGCATTTCAGCCAAATATTACAGACTGGCTTGGACACTGTGACTGCTCTTGTGTTCCTACCGACTTCTCAGTAATTGGCTTTTTGTCTGCACACCCCGACACGCTCATTGTGGTGCCAGTACTGACCATACACCGGGACGCCAACAGCTTCAGAACTGCTTTCTCAGTGAAACTACAACGAGACCAAGGGTAATCCCGTCAAGACTCGAGATAAAGGCACCTGAAAAGCAGCTCACAGATTTGTATTCCATTCTTTGGGATGAAAGGTCATTTGGCTCACTAGATGGGAGTCGGAACGTGCTTACGTGATTTATGCTCCTTCAAACACTCTATGAAATCACACAGGACACAAGCGTGACCAAAACGGGCCCACAAGGGTTCAGTCAGTTTACCAGCAAACTTTGCGAAGGTCACGTTTCTTTCCAGCTTCCTTTCCCCGTTACCTCTACACGGATTATGGACTCGTTTTCCCTTGAACAGAAGCGGAGCCCGCGGGGCAGAGCCGTTTATTTAATGCCAACACCTTCGAGCAGACGCTGCCCGCAGCGCCGCCGGACAGGGTGGGGCCGGGCACGGGTACGGAGAGGCGGGGACGCTGACGATGGAAACAGGAGCCTCACTTCGCTCCCTGAACCTCCCAACAGGCGCTGCCGGCTCTCACCCACGGGCCCCGGCGCGGGGCTGTTCCCGCCTCCCACCTGCGCTCACGGGCAGGGCCCGTCCCCAGCGGCCGCGCCTGCCGGGCCCGAGCGCCCCCGCGGGGATCGGACCCGGGAGCCTGGGCGGGCGCCCGCAGCCCGGTGGAGCGGGTCGGCACCGCCCCGGGACCACCCCCCTCCTCGCGCCTCGCTCCGCCGGGGCCGGGCGGGAAGCTTTCCCGGCGGGGGAAACCCGCTCCCCCGTTCCCGCAGTCCCCGGGCGGCCCGGGCCGGGTCCTCGCAGGTGCCTTCCCCCTCCCCCCGTCCCGCCGCCCGCGGGGGCACTCACAGCCTTCTCTCCTGCGGCTGCAGCTGCCGATGCATGGCCAGCGAGAAGCCGAAGAGGCTGCCGGGCTCCCCGCGCCGGCCGATCACGTTGTCCGTGTCCAGGTTGAAGGCGCGGGCGAGCCCCGGCAGGAGGGGCAGGTAGAGGAGGAGCGCGGCCGCCATCTGCTCCCGCCGCCCGCGGTGCCGCCTGCTGCTGCTGCCGCTGCCCGCGCCGAGCACGCCCGCTCTGCCCCGCCGGCTCCGCGCGCCGCACCGGGACCGCCCCGCCCTCTGCTCTGCCCCGCCCCGCGCGCCGCTCCCTGCGCGCAGCCCCGCGCTCCCCCTCGCCCCGCCCCCTGAGCGCAGCCCCGCGCCCCCTCACGACCTCTGCCCAGCTCCGAGCGCAGCCCCCCTGGCCGCGCAAAGTGCCCCCCCGGGGCCCGGGCCGCCTTCCCCGGGCAGGGCGGCCGAGGCTGCGGGTAACCGGGCGCCTCCCGGGGCCGCAGCCCCGGTGTTCGCTCCTCACCGCTCCCGCGGGTGGGGCGGGAACAGAGCTATGGGCACCGTGACCCCCGGTACGGGGGCTTCTGTTGAGTCTGCGTTCCCCAAACAATACAACCTTGAGAAAAAGGAGGAAAACCACACAAAAACTCCAACCCGTGCGGCACCGGGTTTTTCTCTGTTGACCGAACACTTCAGACACCATGAGGAGAGAGAATCAAAACGACACCCGAGTCAGCTTTAAACCTCATCCCTGCAGCGCCTCGTGTCTCTGAGCGGTCTGAGAACTGCTCACCTTTCAGCTGCCGGAAAACAACGTGTGGTTTGGGATCCCACATCATTTTAGCTCATGCTTTCACCCGTGACTCCCAAAAGGGTACTTGCAAGAGGGGTTTCGGTCTGTAACGGAGTCTTGGTTTAGTGCTCTGGTTTGGGGAAAAGGACCCTCACAAGTGCCAAACAGCACAATGCTCTCTTCTCTTTTACCCATATCCAAGATGGGAAGAGAAGCTTCTCTTCTCACACAAGAGATTACACAAAAAGTGGGAAAAGAGCAAGCAAGTCAGAGCACTTAAACATGTTGATATTCCAAATAACTCCCCCTGGAACAATACTCTGCTCCCATGGAGTTAATCCAGGCTACTTTTTCCAGAGTAATTACTCTAGGATAACTCAGTGTATAGACAAGTCTTTGGCTCAAGCCCCAAACACTCTTGATCAAAAGCGAGAAAACACACCAGAACTGCACATTTAATGTGGTAACAAAACATATTGTTAAATTAGGCTCCCAGATAGTTATTCCTAAAAGTCCCTCCGTGCTTGCTCTTCATGCCCAACTCAAAGTCTTCGTGCAGCGCCCAGTCACTTCACAGTCACTGCCACGGAAGAAAACTAGTGGTCTACAGTGTCAGTAGAGGATCCACAGGAGGGAAGGGTCCCAGACCAATTACAAGAAGGCTTACTACAGTCCACATATTTTACAGTAATTAGTAAAGATTTTCAAACAAGTCTTTTACAATTGCATTGAGGTATGTACCAAAGTCTTAGCAGTTTGCCCTTCAGGACCATGTTAATCTGCATGTTTAAAATATTCTGATAGTACTTATCGTTACTTTTTAAGTTACGCTTGTACTCAATACCTTGCGTAAGGAGTTACAGAACGCTATCATCCAGAGCCATCTGAATGATATTGGCACATCTGGTTCATCTGACTTCTCCCTTCCCTTCCTCCCTCCAGCCAGCGCTGCCTGGGCATGTTGTACCCTGTTTGTTGTTATCTACAGAGACTGCCGAGGGGAGACACAGTTCTCTCATCTCCAGATGCAGTAACGAGCATTCCAAGACACAGTTATATTAAAGCCTGTCTCCAGTGACCACAGCAGGAACAACAAAAATAGACCCTATACAGGGTGGAGCAGAACTGCACACAAACAGCTTAGAGTTACCTTGGATGGTCTCTCACCATTTTGTACTATTTTCATTTGCTCTAGATGAGGAGAGAAAAAAAGGTGTTTTTTTTAAAAAATAAAGCCAGTTTCCTTCCTTTGCTCTTCCTCCAAAACAAACATACTGTGGGTTATCTATGACCAACATGTACTTCAGGAATTCCTTTTTTGTACCATCCCTGCATAAAGGGGGACCAACGTTAGGTACAATGGCCAATTAAACATGAGCGCTCCGCTACGCATAATAACCGGGCGATTCTGAGAGAGGCGATGGCCAGATCAAAGCTGCCTCTCTTTTTGTTACAAACACCCTGCTACTGCAGACTTTTCAAGCTGTCAGCTTATTACTGGTGTGTTGATACGCAGCCAAAGGACTACAAGGTGCTCGCCTGCTGTGTCTACACACTGAGCAAGCCTCGGTGCCAGCAGTACTTTCCTCCTCCATACAACGCTGTAGTTAATTACAAAGGAAAAAATCATTTCTGGAAAACAGAAAAGGTGGGATGGAAAAGCTAGAACTTGGCAAGACATTTTAGGCTTTCCCTAGAAGGAAGGCAAGGCACAGTGCTTTACATTTCTGAACTTTTATCATTTATATGAGCAAAACATACTACGCAAAGAAATACACAACTTGCGGATACTCAGCTGTGCAGCTCTAACGCAGCACATCTAATGGTCCTGAAAAGCCAAAATATGTAAACATCCCCTTCCCATTTCATTTAAAAAAGGCCTTGATTTTATAATTGATGCAATTCCAGGTGAAAAAATTATACAGGCCAAGAAGTTTTAGGTCACCAGGCAACTTCTAAAGCTTTAGAGTTTCAGTTAAGATACATAAACTAGTTTAAGTGTTGATAGCCTGGATCAGCCTTCTGGGTGGTTTCTCCTGAATGCAATACATATACCATTTTTAGAACTGCATGTTCTCTAAATTATTTACATTTATTTAATAGATGCATCTCAACAGCTGCAATAAATGGTCACATTTTTATACAGCTAGGCTATCAGACTATTTTTGCTAATATATCCTTTACAACTGTTGTTGGTTCTCTGTTAAACAATGACGTTAGGACTAACAAACAGCAGCACAGGAGATAAAGGTGCTTATAGGGGTAAGGGAGACAAACTGCTCAATACCATGTAAGCAACATGTTTCACTCACCAATGTTATAATAGTTGTATTTACACACTTGGTATTCTGAATTATACAGAAGGCACTCTCGCATTTATAGCATTTATAAATAAATTAAGAATGTCTCAATTGCTCTCTCTTTACTGTCTTCTCAGAAAGATTCCCAAGATGTGGCTTTTTTACTTGCTTGGTATATTAAAAGCAAAATAACTACAATTCCAGGGGAAGATGTTGCTATGTTTTTATATTTTTTCTTTTTCTCTTTGGTATCTAAAATTACAGACATCGTTCTGCCATTCTTTATTGGCTTAAAAACTAAAAACATTTTACCTCTGCAGGCAAATTGTTTAGAATTTGACAGGATATTCCAAGTTTAACGTCTGAGCTTTTAACATTTATTGCCATGGCTTTAACTTAATGTTTCTATATAATATTCAAATTATTACACAAATAAAAATGTGAGTTGAAAGAAATAGTCAGTCCAGACTTAGAATTTTGGCTAACAATGCAACCAGTGTTATATAGCAGTTCTTTAAGTCTTTTACAACGAGAGAATAGTTTTCCAGTCATGTTGTCAGGTACATTCCTTAAGTAGCTTCAAAATGGTGAGCCTGGACTGTTTGGAGAGTAAACATCTTTGCAAACATACTTGGAGACACTTTATGAGCGTAGCTAGGCAGGGATCAGAGAAATGCTGGTGACGAATAGGAACTAAACACCCATAGCCTGGATTGCTGGGGAAGGAATTAAGGATGTTCCTTCAAAATTACTTATAACTGAGGCAGAAAACTGCAGTCAGTTTGAACATGAGCTTGTGTTCTAATTCACTGCTATGTAAGATCCCCTTCCCAGTAAGGGCAGCTTACGCTTACACCTCCTTCTACGCATCACAGACTCCTTTGCAGCCCCAATTTGTGGCAGTCCCAGCAAGACACAGATCCCGAGTCTGCATGCGTCCTGGATCTGTCTATACCACTCGTGCTCCTTGATCTGCACCAGCCTGACCTGTGAAACCTTGCTCGTCTTGTACCATTGTTCACCAGGGCAGAGAGACAGAACCCAATACCAGATTCAATCTTGAGGGCAACTTCAGCCAGCTTGCCCTCAGCATCCATCTACGTGTAGATCTTCCAGAAAACCTGGGCCAAAGCAGCCAACCACTGCTCGTAGGCCAGCAAAGCAGATTTAAAAAGTAATCAAGGTAGGTGCTGGCAGGGAGCCAGGGAGGAAGAGAGAAGGTTTACAAGCAAGATATTTATAGGATCTCTCTGGAAGCTTTCCCCAGGAACTCAGGAAGCAAGATGAACCTTCACAGGACGCATTTTAACTCCATTAAGAACCATAAATAATCATTGTTCAGTACAAAACACTTCTCCTAGCTCACCTGGGCTCTGACTGAAGAGTCTTTGACCGTCACCAGAAGCACAACTCCACACAACACCGTTAGCACTTACCTCCAAGAGCTGTACTGGGTGCTGGAGACAAAGGACCTGGCCCTGGAACAGTCTACAAAGCACAAGACCAAGGATTACAGTCACTCGAGGAATCCAGTCCCTAGGTCAGTGCCTCGCTTATCCTAACAGCACAGCAGAGCTGAGACTCCCAAACTTCCCTGGAACAAAGGAGTGGAAGCAGCTGCTTGGTCATTACCACATTTGCTACACCTGTTCCCCCCATCAGGTCCAGATCAGAGCAGGCTGTGAGGGCACCCAGCTGGCTGTTTGGCTTCACAGAGGAGGTAAAACCCAGTCCCAGTCTGCACAGAGCTTTACAGTGCTTACAAGAACCGTGCAAAGAAGAAAACAAGCCAACCCCCCAGCCCCCAAGCTGGTCTATCTCATCAGTCTGGGATCCTGATCAGAAATCTGACTTCTTTTGTTTGAAATAGATTTAGATTTTTTGATAGTCACTGTCTACAACAATTTCACAGTTCTGGTACTACAGCCACCTCCTTCCCATGTGCCAACCAATCTGTGTCTGCCGCTGATTCAGCAGGACCTGTGTTCAAGATGTTCAAACAGGGCTTTCAGACCACTGCAGACAAAGCCAGCAGAGGCTGCCTCTCTACTGAAGGTCTAAAGCTAGTAGGCTCACAAAGATGCTCCCTCTCCTTTCTTTACCTTTCTTTGCTAATACAAGTGATTTCTCCTTACTTTTTTAAAAATAAAAATAAATTAACTAATGTATTCACTTTTCGCTTTCGATTAATATCCTGATTTCTGAAGGACAAAATGGACAAGCTAGAATCAAGCACCACGATCATCTTTTATATTTCATTTGGCTCATCATTTAATTTTTTTTTTTCTGAACAATATTTAGTTTTAATTAATCTTAGCCTTTTAAATCAATTCATAATGAACAAATCCAGTCTTTTGTTGTAGTGACTCCCACTTGCTAACTTGCCCACAAGCAATGATAGAAGTGTTAATTATGCAAAGGCTGTGAAAAAAAAAAAAAACCCACAACCTAAATAAAGTCCGTAAAGGCCCGGTCCACTCTGGATTTGAGGTACTGTCTGAATGGAAATCCGATTTTTCTCCCTCCCTGCTTTGCCTGGATATGAGCAGCAGTTACACGGAAGCTAAGCACGCTCATAAGCTCCCTGCGGAACAATGCAGCCCTTAGCTTCTGGAGCTCCCTAAGTTATGACACAGAACGCAAGGATTCTTCTATCTTCATGCCAATCCACCTGTGGTGCTATTTTACATGCAAAAACTATCAGATACTTTCACTTTCTAATTTAGTCCAACAAATTAAGACACTCAACAAATTATAATCTCCATTTCACAGTGGCAAAGAGAGCAAGGAAGTGCCCCAGTATCCCAAATCTGTTATCCAAGGAAAAATTTCTTAAAGCACCACTTCTTTATATTTACATCTACCAAAGGAAAAACACTGAGGACTGTCTCTATATGCAGTATTTTCCAATTAACTGCTTCTGTTTGATTATTAAACAACTACATTAAGTTTAGCAGCAAGAAGATATTTTTTTTTATTCCAGAATAATACTGCTCACACATGAGTTAATCATGTACAATTTCATGTTTAAACAAGCAGGACAGAAGTACTCATACAAAAAAAATGAGTTCCTGTGCAATTCCAGTTTTATTCAAAGAAAAGAGTCATTGCATGACGCTGCCATGACCAGGCAGGCTTAGTGCGTGAATGGCAAATCCAATCAGTTTGGCAAATCGTTTTATGGAAGCTGCTGTGCTAGCTTTGCTGACTTCAAGTAATTTGTTCTTTTGTTCATTTGTTGCAAACAACTAAAATCTGGGGGCAGAAAGGAAAGGTCATTCATTAATTATGAAAGTGCCAATTTTTTATGTTGTATTGGAAAAGTTTAAAATGCAAAGTTTTGAAATTTTTATTCAGCTCTGTATTCACTGTGTATTCAGTTTTCTCACTATTTTTCCCCATATAAATTTCAAGTACCCTACCTAGGAAAAGGCAAAATGACCCGTTCCTTGTAGGCTATCAAGATTTAAGACACTGAGTTTTAAACAATTATTCCGATAACATCATAAATTGTTATAAGTACTCTAATGTTTATTTTCAGACCATCCCTTGCCTGGTCATTCTCTCCAGATTAGTTCTGTCAGGAGACATTTTCTTTCTGAGAGATCTAAAAATCAGGTTTTGAACTTTCATATGGCATTCATATTGAAAGAAGCCCAGTCTTATTTTATGTGATAAGAGGAACTCTTCTAAAATATACATTATAACAACTACCTGTGTTTTTTCTTCAGCTGCAACTTACAGTCCTTGTGTGGATGTGCTGGGAGTTCTCTGCCAAATTTATTCACGTCTTTCAGACCAGCAGTCTCAAAGAGAAAACCCTAAACCTATTTGAGCTCATTTTTCACCCCTCAGAGCATGAACTGAGGAGGACAAAATGATACAGTCAGGGTTAGGTTCTCTCAGTTTTCACTAGAGCTGTACCTTTCTTCTTGCATGGCACACATCTTCCTTTGTGGGTGTGCATTTTCAGTACATATCAGAAAACAGCATGTTTTCCAGCACACAAGCAGGTAAACTCCTGTGAAGTTGTGACCCCACTGAGTGAAATGCATGCATCAGCTCCTATTGCTCAACTTTTTCAATCAGCGCATCCACCAAGGTCCACTTCTAAGAAATTCAGCAGTTCTCCCCCCGAGAGGTATGGCAGTATTATAGTCTCCATTTCGCAGTGGCAAAGAGAGCAAGGAAGCGCCCCAGTATCCCAAAGGAAAGCTGCAGCAGAAACCACCGCCAGTTCTGTTTTCTGGATTCTCCCTCGTCCCTCTGCTTTCCCGTAAATATCCTGTCTAACTCTGAAAATTCACATTCACTCGTGCGCAGCGATCAGCTGACTGTCCTCATCCTTTGAGCAACACACGATGGTAGCGAAAGGCACGCTTCATGGCAGGTAAGCACCACGATATCCTTCATGACACTCTCTGGTTCTCCATCTCTGGGAATTTTTGCAGGACGTTGTGGGTTGCAGCTGTGCTTATCAGAGAACAAGTGTTCAGTGCAAAATAAATTCTTTCTGTTCCTCTTCATGACTTCATTTTCACATAATATTTAAAGACTTGAGGAGTTCTCTCTGTTCCACTGCAACCTTCAACACGGCAGCTTTGAAACTCTACTGTAACCCCTGGAGCCGTCTGACCGCTGCTGGGAGAAGGAACAGATTTGTCTGTATTTGTGCAAATAAAACAACCGGATCCACCAGATGTGCAGTAGCTAGAAAAGAAATCTGAGCACATGAGTGTTCTGCAGACAATAAAAAACAATCAACAGATGCTAGGAGCACATGGCAGGGCCATCGCCACGCGGTGGGATCCAGGCACAGTCCAAGCCTGTGCCCCTCAGGCTGCACGCCAAGTTCAGCCTCGTGGTGCCAAAATGACGGCTGCCTCGAGGGGGAAGAATCAGGGTATCAATCTTATCGTGCAGGTTTGCATCATCGAACCATCTGGTGTCAGGAAAAGAAGTTATTACAGGAGATGGTCAGTATGCATACAGGAGAGCCATTAACCATCGCCTGCCTGCAGAAGCGTGAGTGGGGAGAAATGCTTGTCAATGAATATTTAAGTCGATTAAGAAGGTTTCCCGAGGTGGGCAGGGAACAGCCTGGCCCTATCTAGAAGCCAAAACATTGTGGTGAAGTAAGAACATAAAAATACTAAATTGCAGAGATTAAATTTAAAGTACCTTTGGAATAACAGTCCTATCGCATTATGTAGTCTTGATATCAATTTGTGACGTTGCCCAGCAGCGGTTCTACTTCTTCTCAACAAATCTGCTGTACATGTTTAGTGCTGCTGGGTGCACAGCCTTATTCCAATTCTGCTTTCATTGTAACACAAGACATATTTGTGATTTACTTCAATTTGAACAGCAGCTTTTTTGCTAAAGTTATGATAGGGAATGCAGTTTAGTTTCAGTCTGAGTTCTGTTTCTCTGTGATTCTTGCTTCATGTACCCATTCGTAAGTCGATCTGCTACTTTCAGCTACAGCCTCTTGCTCCCTAGCTATAATACATGTAGTCTGTTCCTATTTGAGGTACAAAGGAGAAAAGAAGCTGGCACGCCACCATCCAGTGGCAGAGTTATTTTATCACAGACTTGATTTGTAAAGCACCTGAGTTTCCATCTTTTTTTGGATAGCATCACACAATGTATTGAAATAACTCGGCTCCCTAAGAACAATCTGTCCATGGCAAGAGATATATATATATATATATAAATATACCTGTGCAGAGGCCGTGGTGAGCCTGCATTCCAGTACCTCAAGCTAGGTCATGTAGGTATGTTGAGTATCTCCACCCCACCACAGCCCTGCCCTCTGAGAATGCCTCAGAAGCTCTTCCTTGTACTGCTGGCCAGAGGTGCCGTCTCCTGAGGGGCAGAGAACGCACTGTGGGCTGCGGTTGCTGCTGTGCCCCACACAGTACGGGGCTGTGCTCTGCAGAGAAACAGCAGCCCGAGATGGCTGCCACAGCTCTTGCCGCATTTCCTGACATTTTTCTTTATCTAACGCTTCCTCATCCTTCCTGGAACATCTGAGTAATCTTTATTCCGGCCGAACGTGCACACCTTGGCCTCGCATGCAATGCTTGTAACACATCTGCAGACTTTTACTTTAAAGGCACTCTGAGTCAGAGGGAGGAGTGGGGGTGGGAATCTGAGTATCAAGTCTCTTAATTATTCTGGCATCACAAAACACAAGACTTTCAGTTCTCAGTACAAGAACTTAGTTTTACTCTGGTTAGCATGAGGTTAATACCTAGGCAGGGCTTGCTTTCTTTTTTCATTTTCAGTAAGTCAACAGCAGCTTTTAGTATCTTGCAAGACAAGTTTCAACAAAGCTGCAGGATGATTTTTGCGGTGATTAGCGAATCACGGGTAGAACATATGCCCACACACATCCTCCGCAATCAATTCACAAGAGAGGGAAGATGTTAGCAATGTCTGTTGCATGTTTCTTTAATTTTATCCCAAAGATCAAGATCCAGCGAGGAACAGAGGGCATGGCTTGCAAAGAAACCAAGAGAATGTTTCTTGATAAACTCCTGAAAAAGAGACTGCACTACCTTTACCACCAATCCCCTTCTGCAGGGCTTCTTCCCAGCGTGGAGGTGTTTGAGATGTAGCCACAGCTGGGAAGGGCTCGTTAATAGCAACAAATCTTCACTGGTGACACAGCTCCAGAGGTGAAACAGCAGGAGGCACCACAACGTTTTAGGCAATCACAGGACCCAGCCTTCTCCAGATCTTGAAATCTGTGAAGTACAAAGTCAGATCTGTGATTTATTGAAGGGACAGGGCAAATATTCACTTTTCTTAATAGACTAATATTGAGGAAGAGTCTCAAAAAGACCTTGGCCGAGTTTCACCCACTGCAATTCCCCTCCTTCCATAACAATTGTAATTATAACATTTTAATTTTAGTTTCATGACATAACAAGGTTGTCTTAGAAAAAAGTTCAGCTCGCCCAATATCCTGCCTAGCAGTTGTCAGTAGCAGTCTCCTGAAGGACTGTGTCAGTGCCTGCTCTTTCTCCTTCCTACTGAAACCCTGCAGGTGATGGACTTTGTCCACGGGTTCATTCAGACCACTGCTTTTATTCACGCTTCCTAACTTATCTCATCTAATTTATATTTATAATTATACTACTGGTCTCTACAGTAGTTGTGGAAACAAGATATGCAATTAAATTGTGCACTGTGTGAAAAGGGACTTTCTGCTTCAAACTCCCTTGCCCAGTAACTTTACTGCCTGCTGTATTGTATGACCATAAGTGGATGTCATCTCATTCTGATATAGCCCACTTCAATCATCTGTTTTCACACAGAAGACTCCTTGTCCAATTCATATCTCAAACAGAAATCATTATATGTTTCTAAACGCTTTGAGCATTCTTTGTACTTTTATCATTCACTCTGTGCCTTTTGAGACAGAACTGTCAGACCAACCACCCAACGTTCGAGATGAAGACATGGCCTTACAGCAGTAGCATAATTACATGCTCTGTTTCGTATGTTATTCCATTTGCAATTCCTAATTTTCTAGTTCTCTTTTTGATTGCTACTAAACACTGAGATGACAGCCAACTTATTACAGGAATACCAAGACCTTAATGGAACAAATCGGTTCAGGGTCCATTTTTTATTTCAAGCATATTACTTGGTACAGCGTGCACCTTAGTCTTGCTATTTTATTTCTCAGTCATTTCTATGGTAACCTTTTCTTTAGAGCCCGCTTCAGTTTTGATGAGCAAATAATTAGGTCTTTAAACATGGCAAGCAGCACACATCCTTCTTGGTTCTCCTGCTGCCTTTCCTTCAGCCAGCTCTGAACCTACAAAAGGATCTTCTCTTCATTGCATACCAGTTTAAGTTCTCAAGGGCTCAAAGCAACTTGAAAATCCAAGGAGGTTGTGACAACTGACACATCTTTTAATCTGTGGGTTCATTGCCTGCTTGAAAGAATTCCAAGAGGTGTGATGTCCCTTTGCAAACTCTGTGTTTTCCCCATATCCAGTAACGCTGTTCTCATTCCAATTCCCATCATGTTCCTGGCTTAGAAGCCAGATTAGTTTCCATAATTTGCCTGTAGACCCCATTTCAAACTGCTCTCAAACGTGCTTCCCTTTATTCCTCTGGTACCATGAAGATAAGTGACAGAATTCCATTTTGGGGGGAGTTCAGCCATTTCCTACATGCACTCCTTCAAATCTCAAGAACCATAAATCAATATAGAACTCACAATTAAGAAAATACTCAGTCAACTGATGACGCACTAAGCAAACAGGATAAACATACAAACAGAATCTTTACTTCCACGCTCTTATGTGCTGTTGGAACATGTGCAATTGTGAAACCAGAGCCTAAAAAGAGCAGCCTGCTATCTGCTCCTTATCCTCCATCTTATCAAGTTGCGACCTCGGGAACCAAAGAAGCACCATGAACCCAGAAGTCATGTCTGCTGTTCAGAAGGTTTCAAATATCACCCTCCAAACGACCAGCCAGGCTGCAGGTGTCCCTGGTATAAATAATGACAAATGCACCTACTCTTTTAAAGGGCTGTGGGCAGCAACTGCCTCATTGTTGCAATTCAACTGGCAGCATCAAAACCCTCTTGGAAAGCAGAAATCCATGGAAATCTCTTGAATTTCCTTGGGTTCCTGCTCATCTTCCAGCAATGACATCAGTAAAAAGAGTTATTTTTCAAGCAACACCAGTTTTCTGAGTTCTCCACAGTTTTTCACAGCTCAGTGCTACTGCGTTCTCATCTCCCATTTCACGATGAGGACTCGGGCTGCCCCTGTGCACTTGTTATTCACACAGCACCTCAGAAGGAAAGCACTTCTAAAATATTTTATTAAAATTCGTGTCTCTTTCATGTTAAAGAAGCTGGATGACTACAGTAAGCCAACACCTAAATATCTGCGTGCCCTGTCTCCACACGCCTTCATCAGAGAGACGTAACCTCAGGTGTTGTTTGTATGAATGCACGTTCATAGCTGTAAAATTCCTGGCAGTTCCACGTTATCCTACTTACAGACCGTGCAGGTGACTGCAGCCTCCTGAGGAGCGATGACCTTCCAGCGGATCAGCCTCTGTCACCACGACAGAAGGGGGTTCTCAGCACAGACTGTTAATCTCTACCTGAACAGGCAGGGCTCTGTGCTTTTTCTGAGACCAAGCAGGTATCTCCCTGGCACTTAACAGTCCAAGGGCCACTTCTCATGCTATTCCATACTATCCAGCACAGCATTTCATCACAACCCATAACATCCAGAAACTGCATCCAACAGAATGAACGTGGACTTCGAGCAGCAGATTTCCACTTACTTCAACTTCCAGCTTTTCCACACACTGCGTATTTGCCCCTTGTAAACTTTAAAGCACTAAAAAATACAGAATGCAAGGTCATTGTTCAAAGGCATAAAATATTTTAAAATTTTAAAACTATTTTAAAACTATTTAAAACTATTTTAAAATATGTAGTTTTTCACAATATAAAAACTGAAGACTTTTCTACAATCTACTAGAGGAAATAAAAGTAGAATTTTTTTTCAGATCTAACCAGACAGGATGCTTATGTGTTTCTAAGGAATAAGAAGAAAGATGAGCCAGGACAAAAGCAACATAAAGTATTTTTAAAATTATTTTTTATGCTACTAACTGGAAATAATTTATTTTCCTGAAAACTGCAGTTCTAGAACTTCTAAAAGATAAGATATCTTTTCTTTTAAGAGAAAATACAACTACCGTGGGTTTTTTCTAAAACCTGTTTCAAGATTTGCATTTATCAAAACCAGAAAAGGCACCTTTGGAAAGAATGAAACACTGGCAGCGACAGCACTATGGTGACAGGTTTTTGGATCAGAAGCTAAGTTTCCCAGTTTCCTCTCTTCCCCCCTCCCCTGCTTTCCTTTTCCTCCTCTATAAAGCAGTTTTGTGACAAGAATCACAAAAGTTACTTAATTTCTTTAATACTTTTTTTTTTCTACTCATTCATATTACTTTGCTTGAACAACGAGGGAAGAACTAGTTGAAAAAGAAATGAACAATTTACTGATATTTAGGCTCTACTCCTGAAGATGCACAGATGCTAATTTTATTATGTGAGTACTTCCAATAATTGTAAAGGAAGTAATCACTGGAATATAATTAGGCAGATGAATAAATACATGGAAAACAGGGGGCCTAGTCAGCTGCTAAATATAGGAATTTACTCAGTTTCTTATTTAAAACAAACAAGTCCAAAATGAGATCTGCAGAGCACTCAAACAAGGCGTGGGGAATTGACAATTGACTTCTGGGCACCATATTCGAAAATGCCCTTTTCAGAGAAATGACGTGCCGAGTGATGTGAACGCCATCTGCACTGCTGCCCGGCACCCGGCGCATCTTTTGAGTGGCAGAAACACACTCACACAGCCAATGCACAGCTGTGCCTCCCTGCCCTCACACGGCTTCCCAAAAGCACAGCCGTCTGCTGCAAACCCACGCGAGGCGGCTGCGGGGCGGCACCGCGTGCGGACGCCCCAGCCCACACGCTGCCGCCACTCTGTTGGCACCTTTTGTGGTTCTGCCACTCCACAACCGTGGGGCGCAGCCCGAGGCCAGGGGGGTGAGCACTAAACCAGAAATCAGGGCTTTAAAGCTTTTCCAGTCGGGACTTGGGCTCACACCACTTTGTTCTGCGCCCCCCAGATGTATATTTATCTTTATTTTCTTACCATCCATCGTCACTCTTCAGACACCAGCGAGGCTCCCAGCGACCCCCTCTGAACAGAGCAGAGCACTGGCCCTTCGATAGGTCATAGGTTGGACTCGATGATCTCAAAGGTCTTTCCCAACTCCGTAGTACTGTGATATTTGCTCCACGCAGGCTCCTTCCCAGAGCAGAAGAGCACAGGAACCGTATCCGCTCACCACCTAAGGACGAAAGAGGCCCTGGTTTGACGCTGCCCTGCACAGATTTACGCCTCTGAAAACGTACTGCAAAATTATACCATAAAGACTGTCATTCCAAACAAGCATTATGATGAACCCCCTTCAAATGTTAACCTGTTAGTGACAGCACATTATTTTGTGATTAAAACAGCTGCTTATATTTATCCATTATGGAAAAACTCCGTGGTTCACCCTTCAGCTCTGCCCCTCTAATTTGACCCTGCTTGTCTTCTGTTGTCTGACTGATTTTGGATTTACAACACTTTTGCGTTTTTATTTGTCAACCCATCTCTCTGAACGACTGTCCTTTGGTTTCCACAACTTTATTTGAAACTCACATTAATGCATTTAAAGAGCTTTAAAAAATATCTCTCATGCTTGGAAGGCAAAGCTAGGAAGTAATACATTACACAAAAAAATTCTACTGGAAAAAGTAAATGATCTTGGTTTGTTTCCTCACTTTGCAATCCTGAACACAGATAAACACTGTGAGCACATCAAATGCTACTGTAAAATAAGGACCTTTTCAGAAATTACATCTTATCCTTGCTTTTAGTCTGAGGAGCATTATTTCACCTGCAGCTAGAAGGAGACCTATAACAAATAAACCTTTTTACAGTTCTGCAAGGTTCTTTGTTTCAACTTGAGAAGTTCCGTTGTAGGAACAATTCCTTTGAGGTGATTTTTGAAGAGATACATTGGACTTTCCTAAGCTGCCCTAAAGCATTATCTTGAAAGCGATTGCTGCACAGGAGCAACTCCTGCCATTTGTTAAGTTTGCCTTCATTTCTGCTTTTGCCTTTTAGGCTACAACTGTCCAAGTGCATGCAAGTCTCCCAGGAGTATTTTACAAGTTATTTCTATTTTCAAGTTATTTTGAACAAAATGTTCAAAAAGCATATGAAGTTCTCCCTCACAGAGTATGAAATCAAAACCTGACCCTTGGATCGAAGCTTTCTATTTTCTCGAGTTGGCTTTCCACTGAAAGCATGATTTTTCCCCTGGAATCCATCAACCTGTTACACCATCGCTTAACAAACCCTAACAACCTCTTAAAAATGCAAACATACCGAAATAATACAAAAGTTAATTTAAATTTGTTTTAACCTGTGGGGCTCAAATCTATATATGAACATCATTATTTAGCAACGATAACAATAAAAATCAGTGTAGCGTTAACCTATGATGAAATTGTAGTCTTGCTGGATCAGCCTCAGTCGGACACTCGCGTATTTCAACTACAAACCGTGGCAGATACCTACACAAAGAGGTGTGTAGGTAAGTGCTGGGATATCTAGGTTAGATCAAGAGCAGTCGATTTGTCCATGCAGCACTCAAATAGTGTATATTGCCCTCCCCCTTAGCAGGGGTGATGAGATAGAGACTAGAAGGGAACTAAAAATGTTGTACCGAGTGCCCAGCCTAGTGCCTCTGCTGCAAACGCACCTTAATGTGCGTTAAACCCTGGCACATTTCAACCAGGAGATACAGCAGGTAGAAGCTTCTGGTTCCCCTGCCTGGGGACACTGGTGGCACCATAGATGACCCCCCCTCTGCTCCAGCCTCCTTCCAGGAAAGGAAACTGCAACACATGGAGAAAGACTTTTTCCCTCCTGCAAATAACACATCCTACCACGAACCAGAGAAACACAACTCACTCAGAGGAACAAACCCCACTGCGTTTTCTAGCAAGCAGCAACAATCTCTGCTTTCTATTGTATTTGACATTCCAGAGCTTTGCTTATGGCCACATGAAAATGCACAGACAGTTTTGCACCCACAGTCCTGTTCTTTCTGGGAGGATGGGTTTTTTTAGCTTGTCCTCCTTTCTTCCTCACTATTCCGGTAACTCAGCTTTTTAGGTGGTGTTGCAGGTACCTGGCAAATTTCACCATCTTTACCTATAGCCTAATATTGCTTTCATCTTCGATTTAACTTGGGACAAGTCCACGCAAAAGGATTAAACTAAAGACCCAGTTTCGGGGTGGTACTCATAGCTTAGTTCTATAGTATTTCTGTCCCATAAGGTCAGCTTTTAGGTTCTTTCATAAGCTCTGAATTTCATATGCAGAGCAGAAACAAATTAACTGCCACGAGGCATCTAATCTCTAAGCCACATTGTACAAACCATGAGAAGAATTATTAGAATGAAAAAATTGTTGCCCTATTAGTATGAACTCGCTCCCATCTGTTTTATAGGAACAGTGGCAGCTTTGAATGAAAACGTGTAAAGAATGTGCAGTACTCTTGGGGTGGCCATGGCATTCAGCGATCTAATTTGAAAAGAAACTAAGAAAATGAAACGTAGAGAAGAACACGCCTGCAGGAAATTTCATGGAAGCAGGAACTGAAAAGGAGAGATCTACAGTTTACTTTGAAAAGAAATCCATTATGATACAATTTTCAGCTTGGATGAGCAGTCACTATGCTACTGTATTGTTTGAGAATGCATCTACTCTGTGCTAGATAAGCAAGGAAAAGTAAACTGCAAGTATTCACCGGAGTTCATCACAGCCCTCAGATCCCAGCAACGCGTACCAGGAGACCCCCCTGATCCCAGACCCTTTTCATGATTTTTAGCAGAATATTTCAGGTCTGGGGGGGGGGGGGGGGGGGTTCCCCCTTCGTTAATTTTTTCCTGAAATTCCTGATGTCGAATGGGATGATTTCTTACCTGGCTTGCACAATGGTATGGAGTGTACAGAAAATTTGGTTGGAAGTGTCTGACAGAGATCATCTCTGGCAAAGAACTGGGACTATGCCGCTCTTAAGACAGTACACAGGGACTTTATCACTGAACGGCTCAAGTGGCAGCATGAAAAAGCTTTTTAAAATTATCCTTAGCACCCAAGCAGAAAGCCTGGGATATTTATTTTAATCTTATTCTGCATTTTAGTCTCAGAAATATCAGAGGGGCAGGTGCAGATTTCCTTGTGAGAGCAGAGGGACTTCTCAAGAAGTTTTAGGTATTTGCTGGGTCACACTTTGGTTTAAATTATACCTCTCTTTTCACCTCCTAAAGCCAATTTTAATTCAGTGGAGCTAATTTCCATTCTGTTTGTTCTTAGACTAAAACACTGAAAACTGCAAATGTAAGTTAAACAAACAGACTGACAGCCCACGGGGCCACGAACAAGCAGGTGGGGCCACCTTGGACCTTCTTTGCACAAGCACGCTCGAGAAGTGAATCCTATCCAGGCTTGGCTGAGAAAACCCATGAAATAAATTTAGCAGGATGGGTGAAAAACAGTTCTAACACCCGTTGGGCACTGGCTGAAGGGAGAGGGGAAGTAACATGCAGCCTCCTCCTCTCCACGCTGCTTAGTCAGCACCCAGGCAAAGCCAGCACCCTGATCGCAGGCAGTGGGAGGGTCCCACACCATCGCTGTCTCACAGCAGACCGAGAAGACAAAACGGTTTTCAGGGGTTTTCACCCCTCCTGTTTACAGCCTCCACCAACCCGTCCCATGTCACCTGAGGAACCTCTTCCCCACCGCTGCTCTGCATCCTCCCACGCAAACAGCGCTTCCCAAAGGGGACCCCCAGCTCTTGCTGTGGCCCTTTCACTTTTTTAATTGCTGGGGGAGTCACTTCTGTCCCTCCTGCCTCTGACGGTTCTCCCTCAGCGGTGCCTCCCTGGGGTGGCAGACAGCCTGGGCACCCTGGGGCAGCTGCTCCGCGCCTCTCGCCCCGAACGGTTGGACCCAGGAGCAGAGCGGGGCCAGGCTCTGCGTTGCTGCAGGTACCGAAGTCTCCCTGGTAACCGTGCTCCTCAGGCAGCACCAGTTTCTCTCAGTGCTCAGCACCAGCAGCACGTACCGCCAGCACGGTGCTGACCGTCCCTGCCCTGTGCCACCGGGTCGGGGTGCCCAGCACGCGCCTTCCCTCCCGAACAGGAGTAAAGCTCATAAACAACAAAACACCTGGTGCTCTGCTCTAGTCCCAGGAGCGATACAAGAAATGTTCTTGCAGAGAATGGAACATTTTGACTTAAGTAGAGCTGGTTTGCTGTACCATTGGTTTTCTGACTCACTTCAGTTAAGTGATATCTAAGTGGCAGCATTTTTAAGTCGGACAGACAGGCAGACACAGACCGTTCTTCTGATAGTTTTTTAAAATAGTGCTGTACCCAGACAATGTTATTTACTTATCTAAAAAATTGCAAGGCCAAACAGAGAGCTGGCTCTGAAGCTCTAACTGGCAGAGACAGACTTGGCTGCGATGAAGTTCGTAATAAGATCAGTCCCTGGGAAGCAGCGGAATATGCTGCAAGAATTTCTCACGTAAGCTGGAGACGCATTCTGTCCCGCGCGTCTCGTTGCACACGACTGATGGAAGTCAGTCCCTCGTGTGCCCAGCGCTGGGATGAAGGTAAAGGATGCTGCTTTCTAAAACCCCGAAACAAATCTTAGGGAGGGAGGCACCCCCGGGGCCGCCCCACCATGGCTCCTCACCCCCAAGCGCTGCGAGGCAGGAGGAAGGCAGTGGGACAGCAACTGGGTCAAAGGCCGATGCTCTGCAAAGTCAGGGTGGGAGACGGGAATCAGGGAAAAGGAAAGCAGGGCAAGCAGGACCAAGCAGCCCTGATGCCTGAAAAATCAAAGCCAATTAACAGCTGCTGCGTCTCAGCTCCTGCTCCCCCTTGCTGAGGCCCTGCTCCTGGGGAAGGGCTGACAGCAGTTTCTTCTGGGCAGAAGAACAGCCCCTGGCTGGCGCCCAGCTATGCCAGCTGGGAAGCTGGGGGGCAGGAACGCGCAGGAATGGGGTGCTCCGGCAGGGACCCCGCAGCTGCCGCACCAACAGGTGGGCAAGGCACGCAGGCAATCCCTGACAGCTCCGTGCTGCAGCGGCGCCCCGTGCTGCACAGCACCAGCCCGCTGCTAATAAAGGCAGGAGGGAAAACAAACGCCCCTGCTTTGAGTTCTTTAAAAGCCCAAACTCAGCCTCCATTTCTGGCTGTCCGTCTGCCCCTTGATTCCAGTGCAGGAGCTCCCCCATCCAGGCACACAATTCCTGCTGACTCGGCAAGCTTGGTGTTACAGCCGCAGCGAGATTAGGCAGCCTAAGAATTTAACAAAGTGAATTTTGCTGCTGTTGAAGCCATCGCTGCAACACGAGGGGCACTGCGCTTGCACAGCAGTACTTTACCCACTAACACCCCCATTTCACCTTTGTCTGTCCTCCAGTCCTGCTCAATACATACAACTCCACATCTGACACTCGCCGACCCCCTTTTCGGCATTACAGAAGTCTCTGACCCGTTGACTTACAGAGCACAAGACAACAAACCTCCTCCCTGAGTTTTGCACCTCCGAGGTCAGGAAGGGTTTGCACGGACTCGGCAGTTTGGCGGCGAGAACCTGCACAGAACCACCAACACCATACCAGATATGCAGTAAACACGCTGCAAGGCACAGGCTCTTGTAAACCAACAGGAATAACCAAACCCTTCCACGGAATAAGGATCTGGGGCAAAAGGCTCTATTGTTTGAAAAACAACATTCGGAAAACTGATGACATTTTCCTGTTCTCCGCAGCACAAGCAGAATTTCAAGTCTCTCCATGAAAGTCTGCAACAAATTTTCTTTATTATTTTGCCACCTTATTAGATATTTTGGGGACTGAATTACATGGAATATTCCACATAGAATATCTTGTTAATAGATACGAATTTTATAAAACTCCAGTGGATTCCACTGCTACACGGAGGTAAATTCTTGCAAACCAAACACAATGCTGTTACTGGGTTGCAGAAGAATCATCATTCCATCCCATACAAGAGAAACTCTTACAGGGAGAATAATCAGTCTTTGTAATTGTTTCATTCTTTAGAGGTTTGGAGTTGCCTTGTTTCCTTTCAAATGCCCAAAAACTCTAGAGGGGAAGCAGTTGTTTCCTGCATACCAAAATGCTTTGTCATTTACCCAAAAAAACTGCCCAAAATAGCTGCTAACATTTGTTTTCCCCTCCTCTCCAAATAAAGATGTAAAGATGGTCTTTTTTCTCCATCCTCTCTACGCTCTCATTCTCCTTTGACATTGATGGATCCACTCCTGGCAGCCAGCACTGCCCTGAACAGCAGAAGGGGACATGCCTTGAATTTCCAATTCACGTTCCAACTGTGAAGTCGCTTCCTCCTTCCCCCCACTGCATTTAACAGGATGCGTTTATGGGTCCTTCCAGGAGTGCAGAATGGCCTTCTCAGGGAGTGGCTGGGGCCACAAGGACACAAATGCCACTGGCAGGAAACTTGTGTCACAGGAACCATATGGTGGGATCTCCAACATGGTATCAAGGGGTGATGCAACAGGGGCATTTAAGGCACTTCTTGGAGTTGATCTCTTCTCAGAAATCATTAATCTGCAAGAGCGGTGCTTTAGCGGATATGACTGATTTCTGTAGGATCAAGAATATGATGGAAAATGTCAGTCACTTTTTTTCTTAACTCCCAAGGGCACCGTCTGCAGAAACTATTCTCAGAGAGGATGGAGAGGCTCCCTCTCCCCATAGCAACCCTACTCCATCCTTATTTTGTCCTCACTAGTGGTTTTCAGTGTTGCTTTCAGGCACGCTCCCCTGTTCACACACCTGTGCAGGTACCGTGTGGGAAAGCACATGCAGCCCTCGGAGCTCCATGGAATACCCTGAAGAAAGGGGCATAACCAGGCATCGCTTTTTCACACACCTGAGATCTCACCTGAAGTACTGTGCTTTTCATTCCTCTGCTCTTTCTCTATAGCCGTGTTGGACGCGATGCTCATCCAGCTGCACCCGCATCCGTACTAAAATCATCCAACCAGCAGGCAGCCACTTGGTCAGGCAAACATGCAAATTTCTTGGCAGAGCTTGGATTCCCGCACGCAGCTTCAGTAGCACAGAAAGGGATTGTAATAACTCTATAAACTGAGATTTTCCAACAGCTACCAGGAACTGCTGGCTGGCATCCTGGGACAAGGACAAAGCCAGCAGCACTTCTTGCGGTGGCCACATACAGCACCGTTACCGAGGAACGGGTGACGCTAGCGGTGATAACAAGCTTGCGGCAGCACAGGCTGTCACACATGGATGAGCATTCAATTACTCACTCTGTGGTTAATGCGCAGTGAAAGCAAAGACTCTACCCATGCAAGCCTCTGCGACTTCCATTTCATAATGTGCTATTAAATCTCCATCAAATAATGACAGCTTTGTCCCCGGGCTGGGGCTGAGCAGGAGGTGGCCTGACTTACATTGCAGAGCTCGGGGAAACCCAGCTCAGCCCCTCACCCGCTGGCTGGGGCACCACCGCCTGCCCCACCACCGCCTGCCCCAGACGGGACCTGAAGGGGTGACTTCAAGAGGAAAATATTTCTGCTGTGTTCCCTGCCCTCAATCCCCTCCTGGCCTTACAGACCAGATGCACTCACTGTAGCTCAGCAGCCTCGGAAATAAAGAACCCCCCCTTGAAGTCCTGGATTTATTCTTTTTTCAAGACTTAGCGGAAGGGATTGGCATTTTTACCACACAGATGTGAAACACTTCAGTGTAGTTGGTGCAGGAAACATTTTGTAATGGTACAAAATTATACCTAGTATTCTTGCTACAACCTGTGGAGCCTCATTTAAAAATCACTTCAAGGAGTCTCATGGTTAAACATAACATAAGCGACAGCTCTTGCTTCCTTGTGAAGATGGGTGCTTAAAAAAAATGGTATTTTCAAGGATTCTTAGGTGTCTAAATAGGCAGATACATTCTTTGGAGATTTTATTTGGGACTGAAACAGGGGAAGAGCTTAATTACCATGGAAAAGAAGCCAAACTTACAATCAGAGTGAGATGCCCAAACACTCAGGCACTTTGTAAAATGTACTTTCTATCTGTCTGCATATTTAAGCATCTGCACGTATTGAAGATATCCCATCACTACAGTGTTACTACACTGTATCTGTGGGCTGTATTCTTAAATAAATACTTACTGTAGCAAAATCATGACTCTGAAGGCTGTGTCCTCACCAAAATGAAGACTAACGCTAAAGTTCAACACCGCTAACGAATAAATCAGATCATTATTTAATAAAAACAGCACTGAAAAGAATAATTTCACTGCTTGAGGAGTAGATTCTTTAATTTACTAGGATGTGGTTTTCTAAAGGCAAACTCATTTTAGAAAAGAAACAAAACAAAAAAACCACCAAGAAAACAAACCAAAATAATCCTCAGATATTTCTCCCAGATCCAACATGATGGCTTGGCGCAAGCCATCATTTCAAATTCTCTGAGCTTTGCCATAAAAAGTATTTGGGGAGCTAGCAAAAATGTGACGCTGCCAATTCACTTCACTTCTGGCATAGCTTCTGCTCCTAAATCGTGCTGTAAACACAACGCGGCAACAGTTCCCCTTTGGTAGCTGTAGGTCGGCTGCCCTTGCCCCGCTCTAGAAAGGAGCCCGGGCACACCCCTGAAGGGGGCTACCTGGAACCAAATGCTCTCCTTCAGGACTGCTGCTATTTTGTGACCGACAAAAATGCAGGCGCTTGCACCAACCCCCGTGTAAACATTTCAGCACAGCGTTGGAAAGGGACGAAGTGGCAGACAACAAAACAAAATCAGTGTTAGCAACGTCGTCTCAGTCACTTCTGCAAACCCATTTAAAATTAAAGTTTCCAAGGTACCAGGTTTTTCATGAAGAGTTTCCCACCAGCCCTGCCCGGCTCTACGGGTGGCGAGTGCGGACAGAGACTTATTTACGCTTCAGCTCATTTGGGCATCATCTACCTGGGTAAAGGCTTCCTAGCGATACACACACAACACAGTGACACACAAAACCTGCTTTATTTCCTTCCACTTCAACCCCTTCCCAGATGACAAAAGCTAAACTGACCCTTCTGAAGCCGAGATGTACGTGCTCAATGCAAGCTCACGTTAAGGCAAGAGCAAAGCCTGGACCATCTGGGAGGAGGATGTGAACGGGCTGACCTGGGCACTGCCACGCAGAACCTGCCCATCAGTTTCTAAATTTTTAAACTTTAAAATAAATAGAAAAATGAGCACTGCAACATCAGTTCCTACTGGAGAGAAAAACAGTTGCTATGTCCAGTCTTAGAAATGAGTAAAGTAGACCATAACCACTCAACACAGCACCATTGTTAGAGAGCAAATATATAGAACTCCAGTTCTCTAATTGAACCTGCGTACCATTTTCAAGGACAGAAAGGTGCCGGTCCCCCAGCCTGAAGCAGGATCAGTTGTCTTAGCGATGGAGACAGCGTTGCGGCCACTACCATGGCTGAAAAAAAAAAAAGAGAAAAATAAATCTTCATTTAAAATCTGAGCTCCTCGAGTTCTGCTGTGCTTCTGATCAGGACCAGCCTCACATTTGCAATGTCATATGGAAAAAAAAACCCAAATAGGGACAGAGGAGTCTTCTCCATTACAATCCAAACTAGAATCAACAGCTCTCCCCCAATATCAGCACGATAAGGAAAAAAAGAAAAGAATTAGGCATTTAGGTGAATACATTTTATATTTACTGATGAACTTTTTACAATTTCCAGCTGTGGAGGTAATGGCTATTTGGTCTCTCAAACAGTTTCACTCACTATTAGTAATTCTCATCAGGTGGCAGAATTCAAAAAAACCAAAAAGGCTTTTTCCATGTGAAAACTACTTAAATTTCTAAGCTTCTAAGCTTCCATGGTACCCTGTGTCAACGCTTCAAATGCTTTCAAACAGCGATCGGACACGTTCTCGGACGGTCAGTCAGTCAGGAGCCAGTGACTAGCAGTGTTCCCATGCAACAGCTCACTCCAGGGTATTTTTCAGCTGCTGATCGCTTCAGACTGGAGAAAACAGGAGAAGCAATCTGTAGTTCCCTCAATTTGTTTTTACATCCCTCTCCCAATCTGCCACTGGCAATCACTGGAGAAAAAACCCATGCAAGCCTTTTCCTCACATGACCATCCCCCCCACACTAGGTTTACACCTTCATTGCGGCACATTTAGTTTTCAGCATCCACTGAAACTTACAGCTGTCCATAGCTCGATTTCGAGACACTACTTAGAGGTCTTCTAAATCTCAGCAGCCCGGATCCACGCGAGAAGCACCCTTTGAAAGCAACGGTAAAACTCTGCTGTGCCTTTAGCAGGAAGAAAACAGACATTCAACTCGTGACCCAGAGCCACTTATTTCCTTACTAACAGCTGTACCAAGAGGCAAGGCCGTATCCCTCGCCTGCATTTCCTTTTCAGTTTGCCCCTTCTGCAGCAACTCCTCCAGCCCGGTTGGGTGGCATCCGCTGCCCCTCTTCCCCATCAGCAGCTGTAAAGCAGCTCACCCTGAGGGACAGCAAACACAAGTCAAGGGACACACAACACAGAGCTGCCCACAGACAGCGCTCGGGGACTCTTCCCAGCGCTGCGCTGGCTGCATCACAGAAACTGCAGTAAACAGAGAAGGCAAGGAACAAAAGCCGAGCTGCCCAGGAAAAGACAAGGTTTGATAGGTCCCCCAGGCTGCGGGAACAGAAGCTGGTCCCCAAGGGTCTCGGCCAGTCACCGTGCTTCAATCGTCTCTCAAGTTAAATCAGTTGAAGCGGCTGCCAGTGTCCACCTCTCACATCCCATAGGATGCTTCTGAACAGCCTCAGCGTCCCTTCCAAAACGGTGTCTGATTCCCTCCAAGAAGCTACACAGACTCAGTCGGACTGGAGCACATGGGGATCCTCCAGCTGATCCCAGACTGAAGCACTCTCAGCCTCAGCAAACGCACCGTCAAGCACAAGGTCTACCACATTCAGCTTTGGGAGATTCCGGGCAAAGAAAAAGCCAGTGCCTTTTTCCAGACCATCCTAAACATTTGCCTCACTCAGCTGCAAAACTGACCATCAGTTCATCTACTGAGAGCCCACCACGGCCTTAGCCACAAAATTGTACTGCTTACAGAACGGAGAGACAGCAACCACTGTTGTTCAGGAGCAGGAATCCTACGCTAGCCCTACTGACTGTAGCTATGTTAAATGTTACCAACTTTTTAGTTATTAAAAGGGAAAAAAAAAAAAAAAACACAACACGAAAAAAAACCCCAAGAAACAAAGCAGAAAGAGATGCTTCACATCATAAAAATGCAGAAGTCTGGAAGTCAACTTCTACTGCAGTGGAAATGCCCACCCCCTGCTGGGGCCGAGCAGACACCGAGCGACAAAAAACCGGGGGATCCACCCATGGTAACCCGCAACCGAAGTGTGTGGCAGCACCGGAACCCCAAGGTGGGATTCGAACTCAGGGCCCTTACGGGCCCAGTGCACCTTCGGTCCAGCGGAGCCACCGGATCCCCATTGCCCACCAAGGCAACAGCGACCCCTATAGCCCGCCCGTCGCCATTGACAACACCAGCCCCTGACACACAGTAGTCCCCCCACCTCCCCACCCCCACACACACCCACCCCCCCCCGTGCCTGGGAATGGCAAGGAAACACCAACAGGACAAGAACCATCACCACTTCTCTCATCACATCCTACCTCACCATCACCTTCAACTACAACAACAGACACACCTCAACAAACGACACCCTACACGCAAAACAAAACACAACAAATACCTTCACACCATGCAGCACCACCGCAAAGACGCTCCTTCACACACACACACACCCCCCCCTATAACAAATCCCTCTCAGAACTGATATCACCTCCACTACTCACACAAACACCTCGCTCCACGCACACAACACCCCAAGCCTCACTTGCTTCAGACCAATTTAGCACCTTACGCGGGAAACCTTGCAACTCCATCCTTCTCAACACCGCGTCTATTGGACTGTCTGTATCCAATGGCCTGGCACATCAGAACCACAAAAACGCCAGGCTCTGGTGGATACTGGCACTCAAGGTACATTAACGCCACTCGGATTAGGCGCGCATTGCTATCGCTGCACGGGCGGTAGCGGCACCCGTTGCCAAAACATTTGTGTAAATATAGTCCAAAAGACACAGCAGCTTCCCTGCCCTTACAAGAGTGGAGCCTCTGCTTCCAGGAGGTTTTGGATTAAGTGGCTCTAACTGGTAGGCTACAGACACTGTGGGTCCTTCCGGGTTCTTCACCCTAACGGCTCAAACTGTGCTTTCACAACTGTCAAACAGAGACAGTAACAGCTGCCATTCTTATGGCTGAGACAACACAAGGCATCACTAACACAGAACACATCCTGCACACAGGAGATGGTCGTACCCCTAATAATGCTTTTGCTCACCAATAAACAGCTGCTTTATGACTACCTTGTGTCAGCTGCCCCTTGACCCTACAGCTCTTGCATACAGAGCACCTTCTGAAGTGAACTCAGATGGTTGGGGCATGTCCGCAGTCATTTATCAGTGCTGTTGTGCACCGAAGGCTAGGGGGGGGTTCTGTCATACGGACCCGAGAGCTGTTCTTCTGCAGCCCCTGCCAACACTGCCTGTCATACCAGAAATCAAATTGGCCTCTTCTCTGGAAGAGATGACCAAGGGACACGATGGCACTTTGTGTAAAAGAGAACCTGTGGAGGTAATGACTATTTGGTCTCATAAATAGTTCCACTCACTACTACTAAAAAAAAAAATCCTACCAGCCAGCCACTTAGTCTTGCATAAGCCCGGCCGGATGGAGTAACAACATCTTCCAGTGGTGACTCCGTTAAATCCAGAGTGAAATCCAAAGCCCAGAATGATCTAAAAAGTCCTTTAACAAGTAGTAGCGTGAAAGAAACAGGGTCAGAAAATAAATCTAACTCCTACTACTGCGCGCAGAAATAACGAGATCGTTTGTGCAAGATCCTAAACAGACAATCCTTCTCTTTATAAGTCAACAGGAGATGCCAGGTTCTACTGCAGTGGAAATGCCCACCCCCTGCTGGGGCCGAGCAGACACCGAGCGACAAAAAGTGGTGAAGCCCATGCTGTGTGCCGAGTAACCAAAGGTGTCGCCTATCAACTGCGTGAAGCGGGAAAAGACTCAAGCCTTGCTCCGAGCGGGAATTGAACTCCGGGCCCCTGGGACTTACACGCACCATTGACTACACTGCGCCACCGGACGCCCCGAGTTCTGCTGTGCCACAGCGACCCCTATAGCCCGGCCCGTCGCCATGGACAAACACCCCCCAGGCTCCGCCCACTGTGCTCGGGGACGGCAAGCAAACACCAACAGGGAAACAAGACTCACCACTCAATTTCACTACAACAACACCTTCACAACACAAAAGACAAAAACCACTTCAAACACTTACTACACACCCCTACAACACCAGCAACACTTACCCACCACTAACAACACAACACACACGCTGCACACACAGTACGCACACTCACAACTCAACACAGCACTCCCTCTTTTACTACACTCGCACACACCATTTGCCTGCTCTTTAACAAAATTCTCTCGAGCACCCTCACACGGCATCACCCGCATTATTGTTATTTCTATGAAACTTTGCTCAGTGCTCTCGCTTCCGGCATTACAAACAGTCCGGACAAAGCTCCTGCCCAGCAAGGTCACCACGTTAAATGGTTCCTCGGCACCTCAGGATCTGCAGTCAGTCCTGGGGAACTTCAGAGCGTGGGATCACTCTATTCCTACATCGTAACTGAACAGGAATCTTACCCAAACTGAGCAAACCTCGTGGCTGGAGAGCTGCCTGGCACAGAAGGACCTGGGGGTGCTGGCAGCGGCTGAGCAGGAGCCAGCAGTGGCCCAGGTGGCCAAGAGGGCCAGTGGCACCTTGGCCTGTGTCAGACCCAGCATGGCCAGCAGGAGCAGGGAGGTGACTGTGTCCCTGTGCTCAGCACTGGTGAGGCCCCACCTCGAGTGCTGGGGTCAGTTTGGGCCCCTCACTCCAAGAAGGACCTTGCGGGGCTGGAGCACGTCCAGAGAAGGCAACGAGGCTGGGGAGGGGCTGGAGAACAAGTGCTGTGAGGAGAGACTGAGGGAGCTGGGGGTGTTCAGCCTGGAGAAGAGGAGGCTGAGGGGACACCTCATCACTGTCACACCTGCCTGAAAGGAGGCTGTGACAGGGTGGGGGCTGGGCTCTGCTCACAAGTGACAGCGATGGGACGAGAGGAAACGGCCACAAGTTGCGCCAGGGGAGGTTCAGACTGGACATTGGGAAGAATTTCTTCCCTGAAAGGGTGGTCAGGGATTGGCACAGCTGCCCAGGGAGGTGGTGGAGTCGCCATCCCTGGAGGGGTTTAGAAGATGGGTGGATGAGTTCCTTAGGGACAGGGTTTAGTGGGGAGACAGGTACGGTTGGACTCGATCTCGGAGGTCTCTTCCAACCTTGGGATTCTATGATTCTAAACAAGTTCTCCATTTAGGGCAGAGCATCAGCCCAGGTCCGACAAAAAACCTCCAGTCTAATCCTGTGTGAGGGACTCTGGGGCCTCAGCAAGATTTGCCGGATCTTACAGAGCCCTTATTAATGCAATAAATTCATTTTTGGGAGGGTTGAAGAAATTCAAATCATGGCCACAGTGAATTCTTAAAACTGCATTCTATGAGTTAGATTGAATATAAAGTGTGTACAGGTTCTCCACCGAAAAAAAATGAATGTATTTATCTTTTTAATTGAATCTAGCCATATAAAATGATCCTGTTAAGTAGATTAGAAATCTTATGTACTAGGCCCCCATGTGGTTTGCTTTTAATATTTGTGCATTCTGTTACTGTTTTTGAAAAGCAGAAATTACTCATTGCAACCCTGATGCTATATTTACTCAGGATTTAGGCCTATTTTAAGATTAGACCTGACTTAACTATACCAAACTATCAGCAATGTTGAAGTCAGACTGATGAAAGTCGTTATCATATATCTGCCCGATAACCGCACTCTGCAAATGTACTAAGAAAAAGAGAATACTTCCTCTTTGTACTGCTGGAATAAAATTAGAGGATGTTTGGGGAATCTGAAAAGCAGTTTTATCCAGATCCTCCAGTCAAGTATTTATTTTTTGATGGAAAAAAGTTAAACGTAAAAACCATCCTAATAAAAAAAGACGTATGACAGAGGGAAAAATCTCCCTACATAATTCACAGGGAAAAATTATATATAATAGGAAGAAGGGACTGCAAGAGTCTACGTTACGGACTAGGAGCGCCCTTCAATTGCTGCGCGCCACGTGCATTAGGAAGGGGGGAACAGTCAGTCACTCCTGTCTTTTCCTTGCAAGAGATTCACTGGCACCAACCAGGTCTGCAGAAGGAAGGGCTGTGCTTTTAGTGCTTACCCAGCCCTGCAGATCAACCAGACAGCGCCTGCACCCAGGGCGGAGAACAGCCCTCTCCTCTCACCAGGAACACTGTCCTCCAGCTTCCGCAGCAGCTCCTTCCCAACAGCAGAGCTCCACTCAGCTTTTACAAGACAAGGACGCAACTTCAAAGGAGTAAAGGAAACGCAGTCCAAGGACCTTTGGATTGCTATTACACTGCCACTATTTCTGCATTCACGCCTCAAATGGCAACAGCAAATCACATCTATGAGCTTGCTTTCCAAATCACTCATTATCAATTTTCTTTGTTTCACCATTAGCTGAGTAAGCTCAGGGATGGACACCTCCGTATATTTCTTCCAGCCTGCCTCTTCCCCACTCACATTGCAATCCCCAGGGAGAGTCCCATCACGGTTTTTGGGAAAGCCTTCTCAAGCACCACGCTAAAGCTCTTACAGAAATCCTTGACTTGCTCCAGGTGAAAGGTACTGCAGACGTTCAGCACAGTCAAATGTGGTTCTAACTCTGGAGCTTGGCAGATTATATCATTTGTCTAACGAAGCTGAAGCGTTACCTTAATTTGTCAAGAGATTAAAGAACAAGGACCGCAGCTGCAAGGACAGGAAAAGCTACCGTTCATAGGAAAATATTTGCTTTTATAAGTCAGTGAAACAGCGCCGTAAATCTGCACTGTATTTCTCATGGGAAAAAAAATAGATGATAGTTACTAAGAGCCTGGTTGCGTTTCCCACAGGCACAGAAAGATCGTTACTTGTAAAATCAGTGTTTTGCACAGATAAGAGCAGGAAATTAAAAACAGACACCATAGTTTTCAGTGCAAGGCAATATATGCTTTCATAATATAGAATAAAACCTAATATAGAATAAAAGCCTTAGACCCTGGGGGGAAAAAAGACAGAAAAGAAACGGCATCCATAAATATAATAGCTATAGGCATTCTGGAGCGATTCTATCAGAGGTGAGTAATGAAGAGAGACAGCCAGGTTCAGACTTTACTTGTGACAACTATAATACCATTATGCATCAATTTAAAATCGGTTTCAAAAAACGCCACACCTCAGGCATCCGATTTCGACTGGTGGGTCGGTTGGTTTGTTTTCCTCAGGAATGGCACAGTGTACTCGCATTTAAGTTCTATGAAAATAACAAGTAGGCATTGTTTCATTTACAGCATAGAGACAGTGCCATGCAGAGTACCTTAAGAATAATAATAAAAGGCATAAAACAGATCCTTTCGTCCCCTAATATACAATGCCAAGGAACTTCTCAGTTTAATCATAAATACGGATTTTTTCAGAAAACATTGGTAATGTGGCTCAAAGATGCAAATTGTTGTACTATTATTTAGTTTGGAAAAAAAAAAAGAAATAAATTGATTTTGAGGTGTTAATTTCTGCCTTACACAGAACAGATGATGGCAGAGTCCAGAGACTCCGTGACAAGGTGGTTGTTATCAAGAAAGAAGTATTCTAAAAATGTGAGGCCTCAAATTGTTTGTTTTGATTTTGAACAGACAATCTGTCTGAAATCCTGGCCAGCTACTGAAGCGCAGCTGAAAAACTTTGCCTTTAGGATTTCTCTTATATGCAAAATCCACGTTTATTGTGGCACAGTTGTGAGGCACACATGACTCACTGTTAACCACAGCGTTTTCCAGATAAACACAACCGATGGGCTTCGAACGAAAAGTAATTCAGCTACGTCGACAGCTCAGTTCATAAAGCATCTGACAGAATGGAAGAGGCATTTGACAAGCCCTAACTGGTCCTCCTTCTCTAATCTTTCAGGTACTTTTTGCTTGTGAGAGGAAATGCAGCGAAAAGTATATGCAGAAAGAGAAAACTGCTTGGAAACAAAGTCCTTTCCCCCAAAAGCCGGGTGGAGCCACAGGGATGAGCGAAGGAAAAGAGGGAGGAGAGTCCTGTGCACTCCTGTGCTCAGAGTGCAGGCAGCTCACGCTGGCCCCGCGGTGCTCGCTTCCAGACCAGTCACAGGCTAACCTCACCCTCGATGCACACCAGTCAGAGCACACAGGTGTTCCTTTCCAAGCGTTGCTCGTGTATTGGCATTGTGGAATTATTCATTCACTTCCATCAACGAGGCTCGGGGTGTTAAAGCCAACTGCTTCCATTCCTCTGAGCTCTCTGAAAAACCTACCTTGTGTTTTCCTCTCTACACACAAGGGACGTGGGTCCCTAGAATAGTGTCTTGCACAGAAGTAGCTGTCACCTGAGCCTCTCCGCACTCAAAAGGAGCAAAATATATCACAGTGTCACAAGGCTGGAAAGGACCTTTGAGATCATCGAGTCCAGCCAACACCAACGCCAACACCAACTCATCATCTAAACCACGGCACTGAGTGCCTCACCCAATCTCTCCTTAAACACCTCCAGGGACGGTGACTCCACCACCTCCCCGGGCAGCGCGTTCCAATGGCCAATCACCCTTTCTGTGAAGAACTTATTCCTAATGTCAAGTCTAGAAACCAGGAAGAGAAACAAATGTGAATGTGTTCCTGTAGTCACTAAAGTTTAAAAATTAACTGGATTTTGAAGGAGAAGCTTGAAGGAGAAGGGGGCAGCCAACACGTCAAGACAAAGAACAGAGTTGCTGCTAATGACCTGGACTGTCTTTTACTGCTTTGTAAGCTAATTATATTTAAAAAAACAGAGCAGAGGAAATTAGAAGGCTTGTTGATTTTTCTATTCCTTCCAAATCAAAACAGTAGCCAGCATGATGTAGGAAAGCCCCTTCAGGTTACATACACTGAGAAAGTGCTTCTACACAGCAGAAAAGCAAAGTCAAACAAACATTTTAAGTATATTTTGAGGTTTAACAGCCGAAGGCTCTCTCTGCCGTGGCTGTGCCCTCCCGTGTTACATACGCTGCGCAGTGCAGAAACACACCTTTCATGTCAGACCCTAAAAGAACGTTATACCTAAAAGTGCAGTTGAAGTGAAGAACAGAAATTACCTCCCGGAACCTGTGTTGGATAATCTGGGAGCAGGTAACAACACTCTTCTGCAACACGCGGTCTTTTGGATGAGCTTTCAAAAAATGAACTTTCAAGAAGTCTTTTAGAAGGAGGTATTTTCTGAGTTTGTATCACAAAGCTACTGGCTAGTAGCCACGGTTTCTGGTAAAAAAAGTTATTGGCCAGTTAATATCCAAAACCCATCACTTCTGGAGCTTTACAGGAATTGTGCAAACTCTACTGAAATCATCCTGGGCTCACAAGACACCTGAGCTGGCAGCTGACACAGCTACTGCTAAACAACCCCCCCAGCGGGATGGCGGGGCTCCTGAAAAGCTGTGCAGTGTAACGTGTCTGGACGGCGCATGCCACCCATCCCTACTTGTACTCCGTTCCTGTGGAGCGAGCATGAAACCACTCTTCTAACAGAAAAAAAAATCCATTATATTCTTTTGCTAAAGTCTGATGTAAAAGATGGAAAATAATCTAGACAAGTAATTAATTTTAAATCAGAAAATATTTAAAATAGAAAAATGTAACTCTCTGGGGATGGAGGAAAACCAACAAGTGGCCTTTTCAGCGCCAGATTAGTGGCATCATCCCAACCTGCTGATCCCATTTCTTTACCTCCAGAAAACCCTACACCCTGATGGCACAGGTAGCCTCGAGTACTCTACAGGATGCAGTGACCTGACCAGAGATCCTTACGCATTCGAGGCTACGCCTGCCAGGCACGGCTCATACAACATCATGGCCAATAATTTAATTATAGGAAGACCAGGAAATTCAGAGAGTGACAGCTCCCGTTTTCACGCTCAGCGCTTATCTCAGGCACAAAGTCAGCCTCGAGGACTTCACGTGCAGGAGGAGATTTCTTGCTGCAGACCCACCTATCTGAGGGCAGCACTAATACAGCAGCACCCTGTGCTGAACACACACCAGAAATGTCTCGACTTCGTGCGGTCAGCAGGAAAGCAGGGAACTGTTGGGGCTGCTGTAAGTTGCCTTTGGCAGCAGCAGAAGGCTGGAACATCACCCGCGCTGCCCTCAGCTTCACCACGCAAGGAGACTCCCTCTTGCCCCTCTGCAGGTCTGCTGGATTCTGCGGCGCCTCCACGCACTCAAGTGAACTCTGCGCAGCCTGGGGAGCGAGCTGCAACTTAAAAACTGCGCCCAAGTTTGCCAAACCAGTGGCCTGCATTTACGAGTAAGTGAAAGACCTCAAGAAAAAAGAAAAGGGGGAAGGGGGCGGGCAAGCAAACTGTTTTGATTGTTGTAGGAGATTGATTCTTTCTAATGAATGCAGCCCCTGCCAAGCCCCGCTTTGGAAGCAGTTGGCATCAGTACAGACAACCGGGAGCTGTAGATGGAGCAGGGACAGCGCAGACTGTTTTTCGTTTGCAGGTGTTCTGTTTTACGATGCCCATGAAAGAGCACTTTATCAAGCAGCTACCCCCCAAAATCATGTCCTGCTGAAAGAGTCCTGCGCCAGCTCCTTTGTGAAATGCTGCTCTCCTCCCTTCCCCCACTCCCACAATCCCTTCTCAGCTTGTGAGGGCTCTATTTGCAATGCTACACAAAAGGATTAGTTGTCTCAACTTTTCTGTTTTCCTATTTCCAAACAGCCTCAATCCTCTCTCTTTTGACTGAGCTCCCTCAACAACATTTTACTCCCCTTGTTTCCTCCTGTCTGCCCTTCGCCCCCCCAAAAATAAGTAACCAAGCAGTTCGGCTTGACAGCAGCGCAGCGACAAAACCCGTTAGCTTTAAATGCTGCTTCTCTAGTCCTGCGTCTCAACTGAACGAGCGTTTCTTGCACTTTAACCTCTAGACACAGCAACACAGGAGAACGTGCATTAAGGGAGCAATGAAACAACAGGTTTTAACACCCTTACTCCTTCCCTAGATTTACCATTAACATATTCTGTATTCTCAGCCAAACCATTCAGTTTGTACCTCAGCTTTAAGTGTAAAACAAGTACAATGCACGCTACCACATCTTATAATACTTCAAAATTGAAAGAGACTTTGAAAAGACTGGCTCGAAGTACCAACCGTTATTTTCATAGAATCCAGACTGCACTACTAATGGGGAAAAAAATATCTTGACTGAGTTGTCACATTTAGGACACTGGCTTGTATATATGAACTAGAGAAGTTTCAAAGGAAATGGCATATTTGTAAATTACATGTGCCACAAGCATATTTAATAGAAAACCATCACAAGCGTCTTGGTGCCACAAGTGGTTGTAATGAAAGCATTTGGTTTTGTACTGGGCTGTAATGGCTCAGCAAGAACTGTCAGGATATGACACGTCAAAAATCCATGCACGGAAAAAGGAGTGGTTGCCCAAAGAGGGTCTGGTACTTCAGAGACATTAGAATCTATTTCGTTAATAACACGTATTTGTGCACTTGGGGTTTGCGGCTGAGCTTGATGCTATTGCAATATTGCCCATTCTCTCCAAGATGCTTTTGTTGGGGCGCTTCAGGGGCAGAACCACAAACAACAGCATTAAGTGCTCAGGAGCAGCCAGATGAGAGGCTCAGGTGCCAGGAGCCCCATCAAGCCCAAATGCCAGGGCGACATCCAGCACTGCAGGGAGTTACTCACAGTGCATCAATGTCCAGTTGAATATTTTGTGCACAACCTGTTTAGTAGCAAAAGTTGAGAGCGTGAAATCACGCAGCATCCCAAGTTTAGAAGCGCTGTTAACTGACGACACTGTGAGGCTGTATGAGATACCAGCAAAAGACACCTGAGAAGTGTTCACCCAACCCTGCAGTTCCCAGAGATGAGGCCACATGCAAAGGCTCTGCTCTTTGTGAACATTTATCAGAGCAAGATCTTTCTCCATGACTCTCCCGTACCTGCTTTTAATTCTCCACAGAGGAAAAAATAAAGATACCTCCTTTATTGTGCTTTATGTGTTTTCTCTTAGATGCCAAGAAACAGAGGATTGTGAGTGACAAACAACTCTCTTGATGAATAATTAAACCATCCCTTACTTCCAGCAACTGAAAAACCTGTGTGACTTTCCAAAATAGAAATTCAACTTCTGCTTTACAGAAGGACTTAGGCTCAACAGTCTTTCAATGGGGGTTTATGCTGCAAATAGAAAAACTCAAACCAAAACAACCCACCAGTTACAGAGAACAAGATTTCTGCCCTCTAAAACTATACAAGAATTACTTGATACAACATTACCTGAGTTGTATGTAGACCTGTGATCTTATTAATTGCCTAAAAAGCAAAGGCTGTCACAAAGTTTCGAAGTATTTCAAAGCAAATCAACTTGCCATTGCCACATATACAGCTGCCTTGAAGTCAGAAACCCAGAAACAAGGAGCTCTACAAGACAAATGATTCAAATAAGAGGGCGAAGTGAAGAACTCGTAAGTAAAGGCAACGTCCTGAAGCAGCTGCAGTGCAAATTGCAAAGCGCCAAAGACGGTTGGTTTGAAGCAGAGTGCAAAACTGTTGAAGTCTGTCTAAAGCAGCAGAAAATGGACGGATTTGTGGGGGAGCAGAGGAACAGAAAGCACACATTTCTACTGAACTCTTTCAAACTACAGGTATTGTGCATTTTTCTAAGCTTTCAGACTGTAGAGGATTCCGTGGCACTGAACCCACAGCAGATCCACCCAGTCCTGCTCCAGTGTTGGGTCTCGATGCTGGGGCGTGTGTTGGCACATACCATTAGCGAGAACTCACAGCGATCGCATACCAAGACCAGAGCTTTGTTGCAAGGAAGATGAATTGCTGTGAGAAACAAGAACAGGTTCCGTTGCACGCAGATTGTCCATAACACGCGCGCCAGATCGTAACACCAGGGAGGGAGAAAAACACTCAAGCACTGCTCTTTCCTTGGGGATATTCTTAAACAAGAGACAACATCTTAGTCCCCCCGGAGAATCAAGCATGATTTTTACCATTAATTTCAAAGAATCAGGACCTCGGATTCTTAGAAGGGGTAGTTTCTTCTGTGCCCAGTAAAGAAAAACACCCCATACACCTGATCCTTATTATACAAAAAGCAGTTCTATACCACTCCCCAGCGCACACTCGGTGCTCATTTCAAATGTCACACTCCTGAAATAGTGCCCAACCAGAACAGAAGCCAGACCCAAGAGAATGTATGTTTACTAAAAGTATACATTTTGAGGAAAATAAAATCTGTTGCTCTCCTGCAGTGGAAGATTTCAACTCTGTGGCTTCCAGAGGCAGCTCTCGTTTCTTTGTCTGTTTTTCAGCCAGCTATAGGTTTTCCTTTCTCACAGCTATCAACGGGTTGTCCCAAGGCTCACATCCAGCCTTGAATCATCAGCCGTCTACTGACATGAAGGTGTTCGCTGCAGAATACAAATGAAACCCATGACACCAGACACTGACTGAGAGCGCCTGTCTGGGCACACTTCACACGTCAATAATTCGGCAGTGCTGCTGCCAGGGATTTCTGTTTTCTTTCACAATGTTTTTGCTGAGTTTGTTTTAAAGCTAACAACCTTTTTAGTACGACACCTACTTCTCTAAAGCACTGAGGTTGCTAAAAGAAACTCCTTGCAAGGTGGCTTGTAGGAGAAAGGTGGGGTAGGTAACCTATTCGGCTTAAGAAGGGCACTGTAGGCAGCCCAAGAAACCGTCTGGATCCACATCTGAGCTCTGCCACAGTTCTCAATTATTTAACCGCTCAGATAATGAAAGCTAACAGCAACAAGAGCAAAAATAGTCCTCCAAAGTGTGACCAAGTTAATAAAATTTTCCTCAAGGTTGTGCTACTTTCCCTCTCCCCCTGCAAGTCCTTGGAAAAACAAAAGGAGGGGAGTGTCAAAGAATTTCAGAAGAACTTAAAAGTCCATTTCATTTCAAAGATTTAGGTCACTGCTTATCACTCTCTCAATCATTCTTTGACTTTAAATCCTTAAGTATTTTAAAACAAGGCCACTAATCACTTATCTCCACCGAAAAGATGGGAGTAACTTGTTTGGCAGTTTGTGAAACAGGCTGTGCAATAAGTGCACATCCTGCTATTTATCTCAAGGTTATACTCAATGCCACCACCAAACGAGTTATTTGGCCCGTGTTTATTTGAATATTATTTCCCAGTGTGGTACTGAAAGGTTACTAACGGCATTGCAGGAGCACAATATTGTCCTAGACCACCAACTGATGAAATCCTACATTTCCTTACAATATTAATTAATGACACTACATTTTCAATGAAACTAATCACAAAACAGCTCCGCTCCCCTAGAGGCCCGGATCCAGAACACTAATTTCCCGGGGTTTTTTGCCTCTCCCCAGCCGTGCCTTTATTCCTGCAATCGGAGGGAAAAGCAGACAGGAACAGTGAGAAAATAGTTGCTATCTTCCCACCTGGCTTGATGTCCAGCTTCAGCTCTGAAAAAATGCCAGTTTTTATGTTCACGTAAGCATTAAAATAGACATCTAACTCTGAATGAGATTTCAAGGGACAAAACATATGCAAAATGCAATTTCAGAGTAAGAAATTGAAAGTCTGTATTCAAAGCAAGTCTTGGCCTTGCTGAGCCAACAAGTGCTTGGTGAAAAGATTTAGGGGTAGAGTCCTACGGGAGATGAAGCTTGGTAATCGGCCGTGCTGGAAAATGACTCAGCTGAGCACTGAGTCATCCAAGCAGGAAAAGAGAGAGCTGAAGTACAGATAAAGCGCTTTATCAGAAACGCCTGGCTGCTGGGAGGTTCTGACCTTGATTGAAAAGCCTGGCAATTTGCTGATCATGAGTCTGTAAATACTTATAAGATAAAACACTTCAGCAAACAGGAAAAGATCTTCAAGGCAGTTTTCACCTGTTCAAAGGGAAAAAAAACCAGCTCCCTCCAGCTGGTCGAAGAGGACTCCGGGGACGGTACCTTTAGCAGGTGTTTAAGGCAGCCCAGGATCCACCAGGCACTCGAAACAGGTCATTCGTGAGTGAAGGCACCGGCACCAGGGCCAGACCGACTTTGTGGCGTGTTCAGGGAAGCGATAGCTACGCAGTGTCCTGACAAAGCACCTCGGCCATCTAATAGGCATGCTGGGCACACGGCTGTCACGTGAAGTTTGGCCTGTCAGTGTCATAGGCTAATTTAAAGGAAGCATAACAAGAAAGCAGGTAAACGCCACAGGTGTGCCTTGTGACTCCGACTGCACCCACAGGAAAAACAAAGAATCCAAGTCATAGGAGCAGACTCCGACCTTAGCCCTGAGAGAGCTCCAGCGTGCTGGGGATACTGGAAGAGAGAACTGCATGACAGCAGTTCTATCATAGTTTCTTGTAACAACTAGAGAAAACAGAATTTGTAAGAGTTTTGAGGTCCTGGCTAAGCGCTTTAGCCAACACGAGCCCCTGAGCGCTGCCCCGTGAGGCAGGACTTCGCTGGCCGAGGAAGGGTGCAGGGAGGCGCAGAGCCAAGGGCGGATGTGCTGGGTGATCTCGGAACGTGCAGCCAGACCACGAAGATCCACTCCCACAAGGAGTGAGGAAGTGGAACGGGACTCAAAACTCCTTGGGAAGGCCGCTCCTCAAACACAGGGAAATGAGCAGCTTTGGGCAGTTTAGGAGCATGGGACAGACCCAGTAGCACACATCTTTCAAGAGGTGCTTTATGAAGGATGTGACCAAAAAAATGCCTCTTCAAATGTACAGGTTTTTATGCCAACCTTCTGATCTGAAAGCCTGAGTCACATATTCCAAGTGCCAGAGGTCGGCAATGTTTTACACGTAGGCAACTAAACAAACATACAAGTCTTGCACGACTTCTATACTTTCCAAATATGAATGATATAAACTTCTGAAATCATTTAAAGGGACATGAGCTACACTCTGATTTTAACAAGCATGTAGAAAACACTTTGAAATACAATTTTCCATGTTCCTTACCACCATATAATTTCCTTTATGCAACACTGATTCATCATTGCGTTCTTAATTTTTTTAAGATCAAAGGGGAAAAAAAAAAAAGATACTCCAGTCTTACCACCAAAAGAAATACGCTTCTGCTTGCAAAGATCTATGACGAAGCACCATCCCACAGAATAAATGATTTTAATCTTTTTGGGTTAAGAGATTACTTTGCACTTAAGAGACGACTCCTTGCAATGAGCTAAAGCACAACATAGAGCACAATCAGAACTGCAGAGGGTCCTTCTTCCTTCCCCGGACACACATATAAAAAACTGAGGGGGATAAACATGTACCCTATTGTTACCTATAGGAAGAACTGTGAAAAAGGATTAATTGTTAACGAGGATAAAATTGAAAAGGTAACACCTGCTCTAAACCAGTCCTTTGGGGAGATTTACTACTTCAGAAATATGTGATGGGAATAAGTTAAGACAGACGATGGCTCGTCATGGGACACATGATTATTCCCTGTTCCCAACCACTGGTTTTCATTACTGACATAAATCAGGGCAAGGCAGCAGCTCAGCAGATCTTGAAAGACAATAAAAGCACCACTGAAAGAAACTGGCAGTCAGAGCGAGCAGAGAAGGTTGTCTCCAGAAATACCAGATGCCTTTATGAAAATAAGGTATGTTTTGCTAAGCAATGCCTGAAAAGTTTGTGCAGCCACATGGAGCTTGATCGTTATTTCACAGTTGGGCAACACAGGTCCTTATTATTTAATTAAACACTCATTCCAACCCACACTTGTTTAAGAAGCCTAAAATGAAGTGGTCTTGCTGCAAGGCAAGTAGGTGAAATGGAAAGGGTTTATTCATATAAAGCTAAGAGTCATGAGTGAAGCAATGATTTTTACCATAAAAAGCACTTGCTGCTAAACAAGGAGTTACTGTGGAACATGAAGCCCAGACGCTGGTTTAACAAAACGACCCTTTGATTTGAAAACCAATTCTGCACCACACTTATGGAAGGATATTTGGCTCTTGTTTTGATTTGTGGTCACCAGTCCTCATGTCCACGAGGACGGCGTCCCTCTAACAGGCACAGCACATCTACCAATAATACTTAGACAACAGCTGGAAAAAATCTGATTTGATTTGGCAGGGAAGCCACGGACTTCTCATTTATTTCTTTCATTGATACGCTCGCACCCTCTCTGTTAAAGTATCACAGCTTCCCCCTTTCCAAGCCGTCACGTGCTCTTCATACAAACACAGAAAACATTTTGAAGATAACGTGACTAAGTGTCTGCCTTTGAAGCCAACAAGCCTATTTCCTCAAGCGCAAACATTGTTACTTTTAATGTGGAAGCCAACCTCAAACCAAGTGCCTGATTTTCCTGAAATCCCTTCTGTGGCAGCTGAACCCATCCGTCACCTCCAAGCGCCAACCGTCTGGGTGGTGCACGAGAAGGCAACTAACCGGTCTAAGTTTGTGGAGGGCAAATGGGTACTTGACACAGGTGTCTGCAAAGCATCACCAGCCCCCTGACCCAGGCTGGGGAAGGCGCCTCTCCCTGAGACGCCAGCCTTGCCCGCGGGGCACAGTGCCAGTGGCCGTGCACAGCCCCCTCAGCTCCCTTCACAGGTTTGGTTCAGGCGCTCCTCCAAATCCCTAGCGCACAACCAGGGAGGAGAGAGCTGCGAGGCAAAGCCCCCTCACCCATCGCCCCAGTTTCCCCTGCAGAGTCGCTGCTGCAGAGGGGGCACACACCAGGTTTTCAGGCTGTCTTGCCCCACGGGACAGCCCGGTCCAGCACGACTGCAGACACGCACAAGTTGGCACAACTTCATTTGGATACAAACCAAGGAGAAACTCCACGGATCATCTGAAACAATACCAGATAGAGACTGCTGTGCAGTTTGGAGTCTCTAATGAGCACAATTTCATTACACATGCAAGACCTAATAAGCAGAAAAAGGAAATAACCAGGCTGTGCCACAACAGGAAACGCACCGGAGTCCTGCTTCAGTCGGAGCTGGCTGGGAAGCGAGCTATTGTCAGGAGCTCCGTGCTTCAGATGCTGCCGCAGCGCCAACCACCACGAGCAAGCAGGGATACTGGCACAAAACAAATTGGCAAAGAGACCGATTTGCTTATTTCAAGGGAAGTGGGTCAGAAACAGCCCAAATCCTAAACGTGCACGTCCTACACCGTTGTTGTTCCATTGAAGTGGCCATAAATAGTAACACATTAAGTTAAAGGATGGCTTCATTTACAAATAAGTATAAAAACACACACCTCTCTCTAGATGCACCCATTTTAATTCTGGCTGGGTGTACGCACACCTTGCTTAAGGTGCTGTAACTTAATTTGCACGGGGTACGTCCTTACCTACAGTTTCACTTATTTTATGGTCTTCTGTCAAACTACTCCATTGCAAACAGACTTCAGATTTGCTTTGACATTTGTGGTGGTGGGTTTGGTTTGAGGGAGGGGGGGGGGGGTGTTTTTTTAAAGTTTGGAGAATGGAACTGGGGATTCATAATTAATTTTACTGTCAGTTTGTATATTCATCTACAATTTACCAATGGTACCGACTCGGGTTGGTCCTACACACAGATCAATTCAACAGACTCGTTTAACAGATTCGCAAGTGGAATTCTTCATTTGCACGGGACACGTTCAGTTCCAGGAAAGCACCTTCTAAAAAATTTCCATTTCTGCTACTGGAGTTTCGGTTGCCTGATCCCAGCCAGCCTGGAGATTTGTGTTTCTCCGCACGCAGCTCTGTCCGGCTTTGAGCCAAAACCTTTGGGTGTCCTGCCCGCCCCAGTTCTTCCCTGCAGCTCCTTGGGCACTGAGCCGTTTCCCTCGCTGGCACCAACACGCTGAGAGGCTGCGGAACCGCCCTGAAGGAAAGGCAGTTAAACGTGTTTTTGAGAAGGCTGAGGCAGCCCAGCACTAACTACAGATTGCTAAGCCTCCCCTCTCCTTCACCGTGCGACAGCCGGCCTCGCCGCCCTTGTTCCCTATTTTAAACATAGGTCTTCGCGCTGCAGAAACACGTTGCTTTATATTTTCTGTACAATCTAAGTAGAAAATTAAATGCTAATGCACAAACGTATCTGATCAAATAAAACCATAATCCCACTGATATTTCCCAGTATGAGTTAAAGTGGATGTGGGAGTTTCTAAGCAGAAACAAAGCAGCAAAAATGAAAATGTGCATCCCGAGAGCTGATGTTGCTCCCTGGCCGGCAGCAGAAAGGACATCTTTTACCACTTAGAGATCATGCCGGTTCCATCATTGGGATCTGAAAACTCACTGAGGCAGATACTCATTTCCTTCGTGTTCCTAGTGTGAAATAGCAAGGCTCGGTGTGTCCGAGCAGCACACAGAAGGCTCATTATGTTGACAACTATAATATTAAACTGAACAGAATGATAACATAATTCAAGAAATCTAATTGCTGCTGTGCAGGAAATTCATTTTCTAACAATGCACAGCAAAAGCCGTCTCAATCACTAAACAAAAATCCACCCCCTTATAATTTTCTTTCATTTTCAATTTTATAAAAACGGCCTTAACTCCTCCTGTAGACATCAGCAGTTATCTAGTCAATCAATCGCCAGAATCAATCACCACACCTGCTGTCTCCATTGTTATTCCTTAAATAAAAACATAACTACAAGAAAACATGTACTGACTAGAATCCAGCAGGAGCACATTAAAAAAAATAAAGCCAAGAAAGTATTCTCATGACTAAAATTAAATACCTTCTGAAAACTGTCAATTAAATTTATTCCATCAGAGGAGAAAGAAAAGTTGAAAAATTTACAAATCTAATATGTTAATTCTGTGACAAATAGAAATCATATGAACACAATATTTACCTGAAAATAAAAATCCAGCTCTTAACTCTTTATATTCATTATTGTCAAAACACCTTGACAGGGAGATCACTATCATTATTCTTACTTTAGAGATGGCAAAACTGGAAAGATCTCAGCACTACCAGAAACCTGCAGATCAGGAGAAAAGCTAGGAAAGGAACTCCTCTCTCTCATATCCAGTGCAGAGCTTTGATTTTAGACCTGACCTTTGGAACAATACAGAAAAAAATCAGAGAACAATTTCTAAATATTCTGTAATAACACTGAACATTGACCTTTATATTCCCAAGCTGAATATTTTACTACTCTCACTCCTTGAAAATCAGACACTCAGAGAAAAATAGTCTAAAACAAGGAAGGGAAATATAGGAGTATTAAATAATTTTTCTACCAGTGTGCAAGTTAGTGCCCTTTCCAGATTCCAATCACTTGACGATCATTAATCAGCTATGCTCCTTCTTCATCTCTAGGTTTAACACTCCATATAGATATGTCACCATGGACCAGATTCAGCTGAGAAATATGATAATTAACACGCAAATCCCTGACGACACATGGTGGGTTCTATTTATGGCAATAAGACAGAAATTCTCTATGCAGGTGCATTAGTAATTCTTCCAGTGCCTCCGACAGGGGCTGGGAGTCTGCAGCCCACGGCAGCATTTCTCCAAATGATTTAAACAGAACCTGAAGCACAAGTGGAGATGCCCTCCTGTATATGCGGAATAAAAGTTTACGAGTCCACACATAGAACAGGTTCTTTTACAATCTCCCAAACCCTCCTCCTCTTGAGGGAAATCCCGATTGTACACACGAAATCATCTTTTCAAAGTGGACTGGGTATTATTTCTACATCCTGACAACAAAAAGGCTATTTCCCATTAAAAATTCTAACTTCCCTGTCACAACATCATGAATTCTTTACTTCTAGGGATAATCAATGGGACGGCACAAGAAGAGGACAATTCTCCTCCCATGAAGAATGCAGTATGTAAACATCCCAGGAAACACTTCAGCCCGCATCAGCTTCCTAAGAGCTGCACGTACTGCAAATGGCTCGCTGTAGCATTTTAATACAATGCAGTAATTTCAGATAAACGTTTCGATGTTCAGAACACGTAAACCTTCATCGCATTTACCTCTCCAGGATTTACAGGAAGCCAAGAGAACTCCACTGGTCCAGTGATTCGATGGAAGTTACGCAGCAAATCTTTTTTAGTCAGTGTCTTGGAAACTTTGCCATAAGCATCACAGCAACCACTGCCGGTATCTGGAAACAGATAATGTGAAGGTGCTTAACTCTACACAATTCTACAGAAATAGCACACCGGAACTGGACACACCACCACATCCAGGACCCTTCCACCACTAGTGGTAGCGTGCTAGACCAAAGGATTACACGTACAATTAAATAAAAAGGAACAGGTTATGGGAACGTGTCAGTTCCACTGGAGGACTTAGACACATTTTCTCTACATGCCCATGAAGGCTCTTATTCATAAAACAAATCCATGTATCACTTCCTGACCCTGCTGCGGGGCAGAGTATCCTGCTACAGGGTGGAGCATTAAATTGTTCAAGAAAAACACTGGCTGCCAGCCAGTGGAAATTTCATGTTTTATGGATCACACTTCCATTCCGCCATGATTCATCAGCTTCAACAGCCACCGGTGGTGTGTGGGGCGTGTGCCACAGGACACATGCCCTACTGCAGGAAAATTCCCTATGAAATATTTTGTCCTTTCTAAGGTTTAGCCCGGGTTCTACCAGCAGCCTACAGCTATTTCAAGGGTGGTTATAAAGACAACGGAGCTGAACTCTTCCCTTAGTAACAGAGCGTGGAACATAGGACAACAAATTGCAACCAGAAACTGAGGTCTGAGAGATTCAGGATGAATATTTAAGGGGTGGCACCTCCATCAGGAGGCCACCCTGGAGAACTCGGAAGAGGTTAAACTGTTGTCTTTGGAGTTTTGCAGGATACAGCTAGACAAAATTAGAGCTAGCCTGATGGCAGTCCTGCCTGCAGAGGGTGCTGGACTAGCCGTCCTTTCCAGTCAACATCCCTACGACTCCATAATTTCACGTGTCCTTAGTCAGTGTTTCCGATTAGTTTGACTCTCCAGCCTGAATTAGAAAATCATTCCTGTCTTGGACTGTTCTGAAAATCCAGACGTGTTCGGACACCTGCAAATGCTACAAGACACTGCAGTGAGCATCCTCAGAGAGCAACGTACCGGCCAATCAATATAAAATCAGGGTCTCGGGTGTCAACCTGTAGAATTTCCAAAACTTTGAACCAGATAAATCAAAATAAATGAGGTGCTGAAATAAAGATGATAGGCAACTCTGTTGACCTGACATAATGGAAAAAGACACAAGCTTTTACACTCATCAGCCCAAATCCATGAAATTCATTTCCTTCAACCAACCCTGGAGACAACCTCATTCATATTTTTCTCCAGATTACAAATTGGATTATTCTCACCTTCCCTAATTCATACACGCATCTAAAGAGGAAAAATCACTCTCCAACTGAAGCCTTCCCTGACAGTTTTTGCACTGATGAGGAAGTACAAGAAGAGAAAAAAACATACAAGTCATTGATAGAAGAAGGTACTCTGATATTATGATAATGAACATAATATTAGCATACAGGTTTAAAACAGGTCCTTATTTTTCTCTATATTTAAAATTTAAATTAACTCCTCTTTTATCATGCATTTGTTCATTCTCCAGGCATGGATGAGGAGATGGGGTAGGACCTCCAACTATAGTACCTCTAGTTCTGTATTTATGCGCATATGCAATTTCCTCGTCTTTGAAACCCAGTAATCTCGTAACTGTGAGCCACTGAACGTGCTTTTCTGCTGCTGAATGGATGTTCTTCAAACGCCCGAAGACAGGCAGGCACTCTGCTCTTCCCACTGAAGTCAACAGGAGTTGCCAATTGATTTAATTTGAAGCCAGATTATGACTTCTGTGAAAAGCTTACATACGGAGAACACGTACTGTAAAAATGTAATCCTTTAGGAAAAAAAAGTCATTTATAAAAATCTTCCAGTGAATAAAGAAAATACACACTATTGCCTTAGGTAACCATTTAACAAGCCTGACAGCTGAAAGTAAATAATTCTTGAGTAAAGTTTCTAGGATGAAAAGCTTGACCTTCACTTGAATCTAAGAGCAGCAAGCTGATTGACCTTATGATACTGTGGTTTCATTTCAGGAGTTGCCTCCCCAGCCCCTCCCCCCCAGCTTTTTTCTGAATTGCATGAATATTTCATGACTAACTGCACATACCATGGCAGACAAAGAGCTAATAGATTAGTAATTTGACCTGCTATTTATTTGAGGTGCCCCAAACACGCAATGAAAGAAACTCCGATTTTTCTTTAGAACAATCATGAAACAGAATATGTTTGATTCTAGAAACTTTATCTTTACTTTAGCTGAGCTAATTGCAGCTGGTGGAAGAGGCAAAGGGTGTGATAAGAACTCACATCTAGGAATGAAAGGAAATCGGTGAGCGGTACAGTCAGACGAGAGAGCACTCTATCTTAATCACTGCAGTAAAACATCAAACTTCATGGCACGATCTAGAAACATTTTTATACAGCTTCCGCTCAACTTCAGCAAAGGATTAAAAAACCCTAACAAGCACACACCACAAACCCTGACAAAGAGTGATGTCACCTTTGCACTGCAGGAGTGTAAGAGAGCTCTTCAGTCGCACTGTTTTCTCTCCCAGACTGAGTCAGGTAAGGCTGACGGGGAGATCTCTTTAATTACATGTCCAAGCCGCCTGTAAAGCGGGTGTTGGAAATCATCTCTAAAGATCAGATGGCGATTGAGGGATCTCGCTAGTGAAAAACATGAAGCTGTTCGACAAAGCAAAGTGGGTGTGGATTACTGAGCGTAGGAAGGGGACGCCACCCATCCCTTTCTTTCCTGCCCTCCGAACAAGAACCACCAAGGAAGACAAGTGAAGGAGCAGACTGGCATGGAAGGAAAATATTTGACTATGAAGCCACTTTTATGCATTAAAACCACACACATTCATACAAACACACTCTGAAGCAGAAGAGAATATTTAACAGTGCCGGAAACTTTTTTACAAACAGATGTAATGAAATGAGCGTATGAGCCCACGGTGCAGCTGGCATCCAACTGTAAAAATTCAGTAACAAGTTCAGGTGCCCAGAAACGGCGGAAAGGAGTGGCTGGAAAGTGCTGCACTGCAACATTCAGAGATGCACTCGTGCCTCAGCACGGACCCAGGGTTGATCAGGCACTCGGTAGCTTTAGGTACCTATTTTCTGCTCGGAGTGCCACGTTCTGAGGTTGTGAGTCTGCTCCACTCTCGCATGTCCCGACTGTCACATTTTAGCACTTTAACTGAGACAGGGATTTGTGTCAGGCACCCCACGTGCAAAATGTGTGCAACTGTGGAACAAGGCGCATACAGACTGAGGTCCTGCATCTGGTGCATCTAGTCCACACCTACTTTGACAGTTAATTTTCTAGATATCACTGAGAAAAAAAACAGCACTATTTGTCACTTTCAAATAACCCCTCACAACATCAGTGATCGGTTCATAGTGCGGAAGCCATCTACAGTTCCAGGGACAATTAAGTTCAGGCCTTGTTCCTTCTCCCACATCGCTTCTTTCTATACGGAGTTCCTTTTGCCAAGGGATTTTTGCATATCTGCTAAATATAATTCCGGTAACTGTGCAAAAGTTCTTTTGTTATCTTCCAAGGCTATGGAAGTGTCTTGAATAGGAAGCATTCCTAGGTCCTGCTACTGAGGAGGTGAACAGGTTTAGAGCTGGAATTAGATCTACTGAGAACGGAAACTGCATTACTGGAGTTTGCTCTCGAGCATCTCTGTTAGCCCAGGCGAGAAAGCAGCTGAGGGGAGGCGTGGCAAGGGCTCTGACCCAGTCTGGCTGGTACTGGAATTGTAGCTAAACAAAGAGAAAAAGACAGTTACAACTAAAAGAACCTGGGAATCCCAAACCATTTTGGTTACTGCAGGAGAAAGTTGAGACCAAGCAGAACAGGAGGAAGCACACAGTTCTGAAACTTGCTTCAAACGTGTGTGGGAAAGAAATGGCGACAGGCAGAGAGAGGAGCTGCCAGCGCGGGGCGCGGGCTGGGTCCACCAGACAGCTCTGGGAATTAAGGAGACTTGCTTCCCATTTCTTGCCTTATCTGTTTCCTGAACGTGTACGAGTCAGCTCACTTCTCTTTCTCTTCTCGTTCTCTGAAACTGGTGCCGTACCATCTCTTGTGTATCGCAAAGGCACTGCAGAGTGAAAGCTGGAAGGAAGGACGCCAAGGAAAGGAAGAAGTTAGACTGAGCCACGCAGCAGGTCTGTGACGTGGGGGACGGTGAAGCCATTTATTCCTGTGCCAGGCTGCTGTGAGCCCGTGGCTGGCTGGAGCAGGAGGCAGCCAGCTCACAGCCCTGACACACCAGAAACCTCACCAAATCCATCTGAAACCACAACACTGCCACGATTAATGAGCACCTCCAAACACCATACAACACAGCCAGGGACAGCAATAACAAATAAACAGGATTAAGGAAAGCTCCCATTCTCCAACTGTCACAAAACTAATCCACTACAAAATATACATCTCGGATTAGAAGAGGGGTAATTTTTTTCCCTTTGAGCACTGGAGTGTTTAGTCAAAATAATACAAGATTTCTCCTGGAGCAAATCATCTCCCTGAACACAGCAAGATGACAGCACTGTGGGTCATATTTAGAAAACCTACAAGATGTCTGGGTCAAAACCAGACCATGCACCCTTCCCTGTGGCTGCCACCAGCACCCGACACCAGCAGCCCTCGGTGCTCGGAGCGTGGCCGGTGGCAGCCACAAATCAAGCAGCAATTCAGCTTTCGCCAGTGCTATTTCACCTTTGCCCACGAATCCTTTCCTTCTCCCAGAAGCTACCGGTTCCACAGTTTCTGTAAGGAAACATCAGGGTAAACAGTGAGCTCCTTCTTAGCCCCAAGGCTAAGCTGTAACATTTGGCACTTCATCCTTCAAGTAATTTTACCAATGTCTATTCTACACCTGCTGGTCTGGTCTTGACTATACAAACACATCCTTAAGCCAGACTCATTTTAGCTGTTAGGAAGATGTCTAAGTGTCTGTACCATCAAACTGTCAGAGAACAGTGCTCCTGACAAAACAGACAGGCTATTCAAATTTAGAGTGCGTTGCTTCACTAAGTAATCCTCACTACAATCCAGGACAGCAATGGGTCTGCGTCACAGCAAGTCACAAAAAAGTTTCTACATTGTCTCAACGTACCAGCACATTTAAAGCTGCAACTAAAATCTCTGTTCATGGTAGAATTTTTAAATTATATAAATGAACCTATACCAGATTATAGCTGTGTTAGCCATAACAAACACCACGATAAGTAGTAATTATTAGTACAAACACTTCCAGTCTCCTTCAGCTGTCAGTCCCGAAGCATTCTAGAGATGGGGGTAATGACCACCTCCTTTGCAGGGAGCAATCGTACGGTCTTGGAGATTTCACTGTTACTCCCTTTCTTATTTTCTCTAATGGGCCATTATACACTCTACAAACTATTTGGAAGTTTGATGGTGATTCCAGCTTTAGTAACTTCAAAAGCTTCAAAAGATCTGTCATAAACCGAAGAGGCACTCAATATCTCAGACCTCAGGACTGGTTGAAGCATAACTCCTGCTGATGAGAGAACTTTAAAGAGCGTAATAAGTCAGCCACGTATCAAAGAACAGGCTCTACTCCTTGGTTCTCAGCTGTCGAGCAGAAAATAAAGATTAAGGTACAATGGTGAAACACCTTCCTCTGGCACGCTTCCAACTCCTGCTCCGAAGAGCCTCGAAAACTGCTCAGAGCAGCTCAAGTAGAGCGCGCTTCGTGCCAGGAGTACTCAGCAAAGTGACCCAGCGTGTGCGTGCCTTTGATCACTCTCACTTCTATTGTTCTGCCAACACGATCGCACCAACTTGCCTTTTATCTTCTTCTATTTAACCTGCCCTGATGTGTCTGCAGCACAGCTGAAGCAAAGCTGTAGTCTACGTGTGGATTCTAGATCCCCTTGAAATACTGCTCCGAAGCGTTAGCACTGATTTCCAAACGCAGCTCTTGATAACACACGCGGGCACCAACAGGCACAGGAAATATTTTCCAAGCAACTAACAAACCTGCAGCTCAGTTTCAGTGCAGAGATTTACCAGAAGGCAGAAGGCCCCCGACTTGGCATCCTTCATCCCACCTCTCGGACACATCCAAGCACCGGCACTACCCATGTTAACACCGCATTTAAGTTACTTTCTGTTGAGGGCTGTCTGTGGCAGCGCAACAGAAGAGTGTGAGGAGATGAACAGTGCGGGGGCTAAGAAGAAACACTAAACATTTCCTAAAGTTGTAGCACGCCACCAGCAACTCTTTTTTTCAGAGCACCTGCACTGCAAGCAGCAGCCTTCACTTCCACCACGTGACTCACACGGGGAAGGGTTGGGACAATGAGGACACACTTCCAGTGCAAATAAATAAATCCACGAAATCCGTACCAGTCTGGAGGGAAGCAGAGCTGCAGTTTGACTCAGACTGCAAGGACACAGTTTTACATTGTTGAGATTTTTCTTTGGGGTTGTAGATCATCGTCAAAATAACGTCAGACCGGAGCACTACCTTCTACCCAGCATCTCTGCAGGTATTTTCACCCTTCTGGCAAAAGCAACACTGTGCAATAGGTTGGGCAGAAGACAAAGGTATCATCTCAAGAATCAGCTGCACTGTGAAACATCACAAACCACGCTGTTTCTTAGATCTTGACTTCTCAGCACAAGTACACGGCAACACGTGCGAGCCTGTAAATACACACAGTTAAAAAAAATCTCAAATAAAAAATAAGACTCCACACACTTCTCTCCCTGCAAGAGAACAGTGAAAGGGCACCCGGCACAGAGCAGCTATAGCACTTCATTCACTCCTGCAGGATGAGGAGACACAGCAGTGACGAACACACAGTAAGGGTCTATACAACAGAAGAGACATCTTGAGCAATTTGGTGTGTTTTATAGCATTCAGAATAGCATCCATTTACACAGATAAGCAATGCTCAACTTTTCCAACAGCTGATCTCCACTTGGACTGCATTAGGAAACGCATCATTTCTGTAGCAGTCAAAATGCATATTTTCCCCATTCATTCCCACACAGAGTTGTGGTCTAAAATTACCAGCCTTTTAAGTAGCACTATGAGTATTTTTTTTTAAATACATAGAAAAGGCAAAAAAGTACAAGACTGAAATTCTATTTCCTGCACATTTATCATATGGCTACATTCACTCTGCAGAAATGCAGCCACAGCATTCAATAGAGGTGCTTAGTATCAAGGAAAGACTTCTAAAGCCATATCTCAGCGTGTATCACACCTTGTTCCTTCTACAAAATCACAGCATCTTTATGACACCCTTTCAGAAGGGCATCCTCAATTCCCCTTAGTAATTTTCTGCCTTAGATTCAAAACATCCACTTCCCCAAGGACAGACCGACGCTGAGTTTGGAGAACATAATCAAATTGTTACTCTTAGGATATTTGTAGCTACATCACTTGCACCTGAAATTCACTTTCTTTTAGATGCACATGTCATTTAAAACTCCACTTCTGCACGTGAAAGGCGTAGGTGAAACACGTACTGATGCTGAAGAACAAAGCACCTCATTAGCTCTCTGAGCACAGAGCAGTGCAGTTTGTCATTATCCAACGCCCTCCTCGCAAGCCACTGCGCGGGGGATGAGACAGGCTCTGAGCCCGCATTGCAGAGAAATATTATTGACATCCAAGCAATACCAGAGACAGGTATTGCCCAAAATCACGTCATTGGCAAATCGAACAAACAAAAAAGAACTGGTGAAGTGCAGGAATGTCACCCCTGAGTTAATTTATTGCTAAAAGCCACTTACGAGACACCTCTGTGCCTCATCAAGGGCCACAACTCAATGGGTGAGTCAGGCACCAACACGTTGCAATGTGAATTTCTCACTGTCAGTAGGGAGTTCAACAAAACAGCAACAGCAAGAGAAAACAGATGTTATTATCGTAGTTTATAAAGGATTTTAATATGATTTTTGTTCATCTATGATTGTTCTAAAAATGGGAACATTTTTACTTGCTGTACAAGAAGGGCTTCTGAAAGGCCCGTGGAGCCTTAATATGTCACCGCAGAGTGATGTCAATAACTGCATCACCAATCAGGACAATCCTCGGTGCCGCAGTGGCAACAGGATTTCTTGCAGATGAGCTGAGAGTGGATTCAGGGAATGGGCATTCAGGGACCGAAGCTATTAACCTGACTCCAGAGAGCACTACAGCTTTGCAGTCTAACTCCTCCTCAAGCCTTACCTGCTACTTCGCACTGGAAGAAACACCCTCTACAGGGGTCCTTCCACATGAGCCACACCACCCTGTGAAATCCGGAAACCTGCAAAGCTATCCTGCTACGTATCGATTGTCCAGGAGTTGGCGGAGAGAAGAACTCACAGGCACTTAAACAGATGAATTCCAGTGCTTTTACCTCAGGAATTCAGCAGCTGGACTTCCTGGGTAACCTTGAATAAACCACCTCCTCCTGTCCCTCAGCGGCCACACAGGATAGCGCAGCCTCCACTTGTAGGAGTGCTGAGAGGCGTTGGTGCTCCCCAAACCAAGATACTGACAGCCCCGCTGGCCAACCACAAACACCACGGGACAGCACAAATGTCGTGGGAGTACCACGGAATTCCCTAGTCCTGTACACAACACGGTACTTATGTGTAAACTACCCTTCTTTTAAATACTGCTATGATTATTTATCAATCCAGCCTCATTTTTGTCTATTTATTCTGCCACTTTCTGCTGTGTTCCAGAAGCTTCTGGATACAATCGAGCCGCAAACATGTTTTGCTTTGTTTAAAATTTTGTTTAATAATTGTTTCCTGACTAGCTTTAAATAAGACTAATCCCCCGTGCTCACAGACATGCACACACAAAGAAACCATTGTCAACCTTGTTTTTTTAAAAAAAGGACTGTTCAGTTATGAAGCGTTGTCAGTAAAATCATTGCAAAAGAAACCCAAGCACCACAAGGCACAGAAATGCAGAAATCATGTCGATCTGGCACAGAAAGCATCCACCTCTGAACCAAATTTCCTACCAACAGAAGGGTTCAAACAACATGTTTTGCCCTCGCACAGCCTATTTGTGAACTCCTCAGGCATCTGGAAGTTCTTGGGGTTGAGTGGGAAGGACAAGCTAGAGTGAAAGAAGTGACCCACAAATCTATCAGTCGTTACACGGCGAGCCGGGCAGGCACCGACAACAACCAAGCCCCGCTGCCCAGAAAAGCCTTGCCCACGCGCTGCGCCTCCAAGCGGAGGATGAGCCGCCCCTCGGCAGCTGGGCAAGACACAACTCATCTTCCCAAAGCTTGAACCATCCACAACACAAAAGAAGAATAATGTTTTCAGGATACCTTTTCCAAGCATCCCACTGCCGTAACAGTTCTTCCCTCTCTGTGATTTTGGGGGTAACATCTTGAGAGCTGTAAGTACCTCGCTCTGTGTTCGCTGACGTTAATACCATTTCCTTAAATATCTGCGACCCCAAGATTTCTCCCCTCGCTCTTCCGCGACACAAGGGGCACAGGAAAACTTCCTAACAAAGAGCCAGGAAAACAGTTACAAACTGAAGCCAAACAGCAAATCAAACTCTCATCTCCCTGCCCATCTTTTGCCTTTTAATTCATCTTTAATTAGTAAGGACGGCCAAAATAAACGTTTTCCTTGTTTAAATTTGCTTATTTCTTTGTTTCTGACAGATAAAATACGTCCTTCCTGCAGGAGAACCAACTCCACTCTTCTTATAAATAAAATTCATTTGTGTAGAGGGAAGTTCCTTTGAGAGGTTTCCCAACACAGCTAATTCTAAAAACGGAAGGTTACAAGAGCCCGAAGCAAATGTTTTTGTCTCTCTAAAGTATCGAGGAGCAAAGACATTTATTTAGGACATTTAGGGATTGTGAAGCCACTACTTATTTTATGTGAAGCACAGCAGTTGATAAGCATAGAGTAAAACCTATCAGCACTCTAGCAAAGCACAGGAAAGGTAAATTTGCTCAAGCGCACAGTGAGGCAGCATTAACCAAACACTGCTCCTTCCTAAATAAGTGCTCGTATACGAAAATCTATCACCCACTGCTGTGCTACGTGAGCAGGTTTCAATACTGAACAGCTCGACGATTTACAGATGCCTGGATTATAGAAAAGAAAGAGTACGGATGGCTCCTGTCAGCACCACAGAAAGGTCTGGCAGAAGACCCGAGAAGACAGGGAAGTTGCTCAGGATGAGCTGAACATACTGGCAGCCTTTTCATACAGTATCTGAATCGTGAACTACAGTTGTGAATTTGTCCAAGTCCACATAAGTTCTTGAATTTCACAGAAATGTTTTGTACCTTGCAATTTTAACTGTATATAGTCTTGATTTTAAAATTTGACTTCATATTTCACAGGGACAAAACCAGAACTGGTCATTTCCAATAATAGTTGTCCACCAAAAAAAAAAAATTAATCTATATACATGCCTCTTTCTGCTCTGTAGGGGTGAAACGTGACCATCCCAAACCCTGCTCAGAAACAGCACAAGCAAAACAATTGCGATTGTACATTACAGAAAACAAAAAAAATCCGTATCGGGCACACGAACAGGTATTCACAGTAAAACAAAAATAAAATTAATGTCCCTTAGTCTATGGACTGATTATAGGTTTGCCAAGATTGTTTTTCCCCCCCTAGGAGATTGCGTCTCGCAGGCGGTGACATCCACTTAAGGGACAAGAAACCATTATTTATATAAATGTCCATCAAGGAAATTCTCTAAAGAATTGCAAATACTGACCGACACGCAGCAGATGACTTTGGCTTCGCTGTCATCGGGGTGTGGTGTAGACAGCTCTTGTGGAGTGGCAGATCTTTTACACTCGTACTTGACACATCCCAACCGAACATCGAATTTCCACCAACAAAAGCAGTGTTTAATAGTCACTGCTTCCCTGTCAGAGACACTTGCCTTCCTAATAATGTAAAGACAAGCAGGATGTTTTCTAACACGTACCAACCGACTTGATATTACTAGATATTACCTGGGTAATCAGTACAATCCCACGCTAACACAGTGTTCCTGCTTTCTCATCTCCAGCAGATCCTGAAACACAAATCTGTGTTCTGCTACAACCACCAAAACGTGAGGGGAAATCGAGGTCTATAATACACAGCGGCATTTTCCGCGGTTGCAAGAGCTGCTTCGGTGGGGGGGTTGTTTGTTTTTCTTACTACAGCAAGCCCTGGAATTCAACTGCAAAGCAATCACGATAATCGCAAATCTAAGATAAGAAAGCGTCCAATGCCAACCCTTGAAACAGGGCAAGGTAGCACCGAGGGGAGCCTATTGCATCCTGCTGCTGCCTCCGAGTTAAACGAGCACAAACTCCGTGTCTCCTGACCTTCGCAGCTTTCCTTACGAACTGCAGCTTTACACGCCTGGGCCAAAGGACATTGGGCCGGCTCACCGCAAGACTTGGATTGCCACAGCCAGGCAGGACGGCAGCGTTTCAACAGAACACAGCAGAACAACCAGTACTGATTTTTAGACACATCAAGTAGGTACAGTTTCTTTAATCTCCGTACAGTGTTGAATGCTCAACATCCAAAACCAAAATCCAGATCGTGGGAGGAGCCAGAAGACCAAAGCAGAGCATCACTTGGTCTTGCTCCTGCTTAGCTGCAGCCTTTTTGGATCTGGCAGTTCCATCATTCTGCTCCGAATTGGCATCGTGCTCGTATTCCCATCTGAAATTTAAAGGAAGAGAGACAGTGTGTGTGTACATTAGTGCTAAACAGGAGGATGTAGCAGCAGGAAACTCATCATCAAAACATTTTTCCTTTGCAATGCATTTTATTTTGTCATCAGGACTCGATTTTGAACAACTTTCAGAGTTGTAAATCCTGGCTTTATTCTTCTTGCTTCATCCTTTCAAGCATTCCAGCAGGAGAGAAGGCAAGTTGTGGTGGAGCAGGATAATTAGGGATTTATACTGCAATTGTTCAGAGCACTGAGCACAAAGGCAACACTAAGACAAGCTGCCTGAAGCTTTTTTGGCCGTGGGAAGTGGCGTTACCAAGGTAATCGCTTTCAAACTGTCCAGCAAGACCGCTGAGGAACCGAGAGGGATGTGTAAGCCAGAGCGTACTTCCTGAGAAGGAGAACACAGGCATTCACTGATGATTTGTAGGACTTCCATGTTTTGTCTTAAATACTCATTTCTAGCTTGCTGAAAGTTGGAAAGCTGAGCTTATTGTGAACATTTAAGATCCTCCCCATCACATCCTGAATCTTGCAGTTGATTTCAAAATCAGATGAATGAAACAAAATTAATTAGAGAACCACTGAGATATGAACCAAGTCAGATGGAGACAGCTTGGGTATGGCCGATATATAAATGCTTAGGGGTTAAAGTGCAAGGAACCACAGTTTTCCCACATTGCAGCTAAATAGATTTGCAGCACTTGTGCTTTCCTGCCTTGGCCCCTTCCAGCAGCCCCTTCGGTGCCAGTGCTATTGTGTGCTGCAGGAATGCAGCCCATCACCCAGCTGCACTGCCCCCACGTGACAAGGATGGGAGCCTGACAGCTGCTGCACTTCACTCCTAAGATCTTCACAGAGGCTTTTAATTCTGGACATCCACAAGGAAGCGCCCAGTCTTCACCAAGACAGCACTTGTTACACTAACCCGAAGCCTCACCGTGCTAACGGTGGAGTCGCCAGCCCTGCAGGGGTTTAAAAAATGGGTGGATGAGTTCCTTAGGGACAGGGTTTAGTGGGGAGACAGGCACGGCCGGACTCGATCTCAGAGGTCTCTTCCAACCCTATGATTCCATGATTCTAATTGCTGCGTAAACAAGTCTCAGCAGCGCCAGCTCCTGGCCCTCCCTATCTACCTGTTACTGACTTGCACGGAAAGTGGGCAACCCACACACATTGTTCGCAGATGGAAGGAGATGACACGAAAGGAAGGGTGACGGGAACAAGACAGCAGATGCAGGTTTCCTGACCAGCACAGCATCGCATGGTGGCCCCGTGCTTTTCATGTGGTGCTTTTCACACAGAGGCACGGCACGACCCCTGCCTGCCGGGGCACACGCGCCCGAGCACTGCAAGGAGCAGCCTAGAACTTACTCTGCTGCTCTAGAACCCCAGTGACACAGCTGCCCTGAACCGAGCAGGAAGGGGTTTCAGCACAGTGCTAACGTGCCTCCTCTTTGTGGAGCTTTCCCCTTGCAGATAACTTATCACTCATCATCCCAAACAAACAAAAAAATCCACAGAGAAAAGCTGCAGTCTCATTTTAGATGATCTTTAGATTTGTCCATTTTACGTGAATCAAACAGTGCCACAAAATTCTCCAGGAGCCCCTTAGAAGTTTTCGGTTCATTATCGAAAGTTGTCATGAGATCCCATTCACACAGAGCCCACGATTACAATTACACAAGCGTGGAATGATCAACAACATTCTTCCTGCTGCTGCCCTGTATTCAAAGCTAGAAGCAATTGTCTTTAAGTACATGATTTTAACCGTATTTCTATGCTCAGGCTGCACAGGACATTTGTTACAGTATGTATTTTCTCAGTCCTATATATTCTAACCTCAAGTTGTTGATCAACCCTTTACCTCAACACTAGAAAGTATCTAGCGAGCATCTACTCAGGATGTTCTCATTCCAACCAAATGTGAACCCCCATGAAAGAGGGAAGCACACGTTAGACTGAAGAAGCCTTTGCTAAGGGCGTAAGAGTTGCCATGACCTGTCTCTTATACAGCTGAGAGTTCAGCACCTCAAGTTCTCAGCTGCCACTATATCCACATCTGCAGCAAGGGATATTTTTTTACTCCAGTTGTTTAGAAGTTTACATTATAAGAAAACTCATTAGAATGGGATGGAGTCAAAGGTATTTAAACGATAACTGAATGGCTTTCTAGTCCAACCTTTAAAATTCTGTTGGTTTTTTTGCTTTGGGTGTGTGTATTTTTTAGTAGAAATGAGTATTGAATACAGCTCTTTTTCATACTTAAAGGGTCTAAGTGTCTCACATTTCAAGCACAGCACAGACAAGACAGACTGCAAAGTTGTAAGCAGTCTTCATTCCTTATTGACACCTTTCTTGAAAAATGGTAATCCTTTAACCTTGCAACATCATTTCTCAGAGGGTTGCTTAAATGAAAAGTCTGGTTTGGTCAACGGTAATTACAGCTGCAGACCTCAAGGTAACCTTTAGTGTGTACAGTCTGCCTGGCACACAACGCCAATTAAATGGTTGACTGTTATTCCTTAGGTTCATCTAAAATTACATTCTCTTAAGAGATAAAATATTGCCAACATAACTTACAATATGTCTCTTCAAACTGCAATACCCAACTAAGATTTATTTATTCCAGGTCAAGAAAGACTGATAAAAAAAATTATATATATATACAAATATATATAAAAAACTTAACTTGTAAGATACCTTTAAAATAGAGGAAACAGGTTTAAGCCATAGGGTATTTGGGTTTTTTCCTTCCCTTCATAGAAGGGTTGTTCGGGTTAGGGTGGGATTTTTTGTTTTGGAGGGTTTGGGTGGGCTTGGGGATTTGGGGTTGCTCTTGCGTTAAGCTAAATCTTTTTGAGGTTCAGAAAAGCACCGATCTTTCCAATACACAGGAAAAACACTGCCTCGGGTCATATAATGTCCCTTTATGTTGTCATCAGTGTCGTTAAATATATTAACAACGTATTAGGAAAAACTAACATGCAAAGTCGTGCCAGAAACAAATCGAAGAATTTACGTACGCAAGGATGCTGCCGAAGAGAAACCCAGAGCACCAGCTCAGAGAGCTCTGCCTTCCCATGCAGGAAAACCTAGAAAGTTACCGTCCACTTTGGTTTTCCCTACTGGTTTTACATCAGTGAAGATGTGGAGGTTGAGAACGCGTTTCTTCCAGCTGTTTCTAATAGGAAATCAAAGGGAGGTCACCGTTTTCCTAACAGTTCCACTTGACAGCGATTTGAATACCAATTTCAAATCCCTCTTTCAAAGTGTTTGTTCTTTACTATTTCATAACATAATTCTGCACAGATAAAGGAGATTTTCAATAGTTTGTAGTTAATTTTGTTCGGCTCTATTAGACTTTGCGAGGCTTTCGTATCATTACATTTCTACTCCGTTCCCCGCAATGCACAAAGAAATACTGTACTTTACAAAAGACAAACCTGTAAGTCAAGACAGGAGCCACAGGGAAGGCAGCGTCATTTCAGAGCACAGCCCTTCCCACAAGATCTCCTGACAAACACTGAGCACACTTGCCAGTCTCGTAGGGATTTTCTGTAGCTTTCAGTTTAACTTGTTCCTGCTGGCCTCATATTAAAAAAAAAAAGTCATTTCCACATCCCTCTCTAGTAATGCCCTCAGTCTGGTTGTTGCTCTGTTGCTGTTTCCAATTAGGATAATTACATAGCATGACTTCCTTCATCCTAGATCAGCTTCCACCCAGAATACCTGCATTCATATTCTTTTACCTCTATTAATTACTGTAATGTTATATTTTAAGAATTTTAAAACCGATTAAGTAGCACAATATCACATAACTCCGGTTTGGGGGATCATGGCTTACTGAGTGAGAAATCTGTTAATGAAATTCACGATGGTGATCAAAAACAACAGCGTAAAACCTCAATGGAAGATCCAACCGAATGAGACTAACAGGTATCTGACTGTACAGCGCGGTTAGCCAAGTGTGAGCAAGATTATGAACATGAACCCATCTTTTCTATTGGTGAACCCATCTTCAATGCTTCAGCACCTTTATTTATCATTAACACAGAAAATGGTACTATCGAGTGGATCTCCAAAACTTCCTGAAGCGCAGGGATGACACCACACTGCACGTACTATTTTTGTTCATTTGTCTTTGGGAAAGACCAGACGGTCACTAATTGTGGATATAAATACAGAGCAGTCCGTCAAATAATGGGAGGGCACTTTCTGTTCACTTTTGCTCTGTAACAATCTATCAATTTCTATTGATTTCACCTCTTCCCTGAAAGAATTGGAAAATTATAACGTAAAGATTCTGCTAAACAAACAATTTTGGTTTGCTATGTGCTGGTTTTTCCAATAAAATAATGGGTGAACACAGGCAACTACAGCACCTGTAAATTCAGGCCCTTGTTTTCCACCATATGGCATTCTCTTCATCAAAATCCACTCTCTTCATTAAAATCATCATCACCAATATACTGTTCTACTATGACAGATTTACCCAGGTAAACTGAATAAAGAAAAAGAAAGTGCCTTGGTGCCACGAAGAGTGGCTACACAGAAAAATTGCATCAGTGTAAAATGGAAAGTGCATTTCCTCAAAAATACACCGGCCAGATTTCTTACTCCTTCATTCAAGTGAAAAATTAAATCAGCACACATTGAGAGTTAGAAAAATGAGATCTTAATAGAATTCACTAAAAACATTTGAAGAAAACACACTCTCAATCACACACAAAACAAGAGGTAAGTGCTAATGGCAATATTTACAGGATTCTTCTCCATTTCTCCACCTTCCCTTCGGCAGCATCTGCACAGGAGATGGAGGAAATCTGGATATCGCTTCACGTCTGTGACCACGACACATTCCTCCTCCAACCAGAGCAGCAGCGCCAGCAGGACTTCCAGAGCTTCTCGCACCACGTCGGACTCGACCGTGAGGTTCTCCAGATTGTGGTGTTGTCCTGCCATGTTGACCACTCCTATGGCTGCAGCTTTTTGACACCACAGTGTTGCCTGCACTGAACAGCAGCAACACAGGGACAGCACTGGGTCCAGTTGCCAAGTGATTCAGGGAACAGTTGTCAGCATTTCAAGCTCTGAATCTTCCTCAGCTTGACACAGGATGGCCTGAGCACACTCTGGCAGTACTGGAAGCTGCTTTCCAGCCCACATCCATCAAGGTGCTGTGTACAGTTAGTTACGTGTACAGTTAGTTACGTGTACAAACAAACACTCTAGCATTCAAGCCCATCATATAAGCCTATAAAAAACCATAACCCCAGGTTCATGCTTACTACACAGCAGCTGTTTCCATAATATAAAATGACATTTCTAATATTTCCAGTAAATGCAGTCAAATGTAAATTTCCAGGCCTGTATAAATAAGGGTGATTCCCTAGAGCTGATAATAAGCAAAAAGAGGGCTCACAAAGTTCATGATGTTCATATCTGCTGACACGTTTAACAGTAACTTATTTTATTATTCAAACGTATAACATAACTGAATGCAGTTCCTTGACTGCCTCTAACAACTGGGACAACTGCAATCAAACTAAAAGTGCAGTTTCATAAACAAATCCGTATGAAGATACATGAGATGTAGCAATGGCAGATCTGCACGGGACTGCTCATAGTAGTATTACAAGCAAGCCACTTAAAGACTGCAGAATGTCCATATGATAGTTTATAAATTCCTGGCTCCAAACCGTCTTCAGCATAGGTACAACTCTGGTATCCCCACCGTATAGAAGACCAGATTCTCCCACCTCAAGTAGGAAGAGAATACTCCTAGCCATTACTTCTCTAAAGTTTGTCCTGTTATGCTAGTTCCATAAAAAACATCAGTTCACTGCTTGACCACCACCAAAACCCATGGAGTTATTAACAACAGAATACTGAGCAAAAAAAATTAACATTGTGCTGCTGAACCCCACGTGGAGCTCTGGGCTGGGGACAGAGGGGCTGGAGGGCAGTCAGGCAGAAAGGGACTTGGGAGTGCTGGTGGACAGGAAACTCAACATGAGCCAGCTGTGCGCTCAAGTGGCCAAGAAGACCAGTGGTATCCTGGCCTACATCAGGAACAGTGTGGCCAGCAGGACTAGGGAGGTCATCATCCCCTTATACTCGGCACTGGTCAGGCCGCACCTCGAGTGCTGTGTCCAGTTCTGGGCCCTCAGTTTAAGAAGGATGTTGAGATGCTGGAGTGTGTCCAGAGGAGAGCGACGAGGATGGGGAAGGGGCTGGAGCACAAGCCCTGTGAGGAGCGACTGAGGGAGCTGGGGTTGTTTAGCCTGGAGAAGAGGAGGCTCAGGGGAGACCTTATTGCTCTCTACAACTGCCTAAAGGGAGGTTGTAGTGAGGCAGGAGTTGGACTCTTCTCTCAGGCGACCGGTGACAGAACGAGAGGACGCGGTCTCAAGCTTCACCAGGGGAGGTTTAGGATTGACATTAGGAAGAAATTCTTCACTGAGAGGGTAATTGTTCATTGGAATGCACTGCCTAGGGAGGTGGTGGAGTCACCATCCCTGGAGGTGTTCAGAGAGAAACTGGATGAGGCACTTAGTGACATGGTGTAGATCATGAGTAAGTGTTGGTGTTGCATCATAGGCTGGGCTTGATCTCAAAGGTCTTTTCCAGCCTTCTGATACGGTGAATAAATCCATGCTTTTTCTGGACATAGAACGCAGCTCAAACTAGTCCCCTTATCTCAGCAAGTGAAAGGTTCCAAAGAGACAACATGGAAGAACAGAGGTGTGGGTCAGCTGGGCAAATTATGATCCTTCAGCCTAGGAAACTGATGGCTTCAGGAGCAGGTGACAAGAAAATTGAAAAGAGGAAGAACAGGGCAGAGAATGCAGTTTCTCCTTATATTGTAGACACGAGTTCAGCAAATGAAGCCTCCAGAAGCCAGTTCAGAACAAACATGCCCAGCATTTCCTCACACATCTGACAAAACTGTGGTGATCTGAGTCAGGTTGTGCTCTGAAGACACTGGAACAGACCTGAGGTGGTGTGGAGGAGCAAACATACTTGGGAAAGGACCCTGCATCGTGCTGCTAGTGAGACAAAGTAAATCAGGCTCAGGAAACAATCCTGCCCTGAAATCAGTGAGAGGAGGAAAAGCTACCATGGGAGAAGACAACAAGTGTGGGGAGAAGACAGGGCCACATGCATTCCACTCTTTGCCCCTGCTGGCCCAGACAGGCTGTGGTAGCTCTGACTGCTTCACTCCATCAGTACTCTCAGGCTGGCTGGTAGCACAGCGATATGTTCACTAATGATGCTTTCAAACTCACATCCAGGCCTACTGCTTTCAAAGTAATTAGAAAATGTTATTAATAGAAAATGTTGCCCTAAACCAGTTACCAAGACCTGTTTGAGCAGTGGTCACAGCGCCCACAGAAGGTTCAGGCAACAGAGAAAAAAATCCTACCAGCCAGCCACTTAGTCTTGCATAAGCCCGGCCGGATAACCTCTTACCTACAAAGCTACGGGCATACACAGCACAACGAACAACAACTGCCACTCACACCTTCACATGCAAGCCTTTTCCTCACATGACCATCCCCCCCACACTAGGTTTACGCCTTCATTGCGGCACATTTAGTTTTCAGCATCCACTGAAACTTACAGCTGTCCATAGCTCGATTTCGAGACACTACTTAGAGGTCTTCTAAATCTCAGCAGCCCGGATCCACGCGAGAAGCACCCTTTGAAAGCAACGGTAAAACTCTGCTGTGCCTTTAGCAGGAAGAAAACAGACATTCAACTCGTGACCCAGAGCCACTTATTTCCTTACTAACAGCTGTACCAAGAGGCAAGGCCGTATCCCTCGCCTGCATTTCCTTTTCAGTTTGCCCCTTCTGCAGCAACTCCTCCAGCCCGGTTGGGTGGCATCCGCTGCCCCTCTTCCCCATCAGCAGCTGTAAAGCAGCTCACCCTGAGGGACAGCAAACACAAGTCAAGGGACACACAACACAGAGCTGCCCACAGACAGCGCTCGGGGACTCTTCCCAGCGCTGCGCTGGCTGCATCACGGAAACTGCAGTAAACAGAGAAGGCAAGGAACAAAAGCCGAGCTGCCCAGGAAAAGACAAGGTTTGATAGGTCCCCCAGGCTGCGGGAACAGAAGCTGGTCCCCAAGGGTCTCGGCCAGTCACCGTGCTTCAATCGTCTCTCAAGTTAAATCAGTTGAAGCGGCTGCCAGTGTCCACCTCTCACATCCCATAGGATGCTTCTGAACAGCCTCAGCGTCCCTTCCAAAACGGTGTCTGATTCCCTCCAAGAAGCTACACAGACTCAGTCGGACTGGAGCACACGGGGATCCTCCAGCTGATCCCAGACTGAAGCACTCTCAGCCTCAGCAAACGCACCGTCAAGCACAAGGTCTACCACATTCAGCTTTGGGAGATTTCGGGCAAAGAAAAAGCCAGTGCCTTTTTCCAGACCATCCTAAACATTTGCCTCACTCAGCTGCAAAACTGACCATCAGTTCATCTACTGAGAGCCCACCACGGCCTTAGCCACAAAATTGTACTGCTTACAGAACGGAGAGACAGCAACCACTGTTGTTCAGGAGCAGGAATCCTACGCTAGCCCTACTGACTGTAGCTATGTTAAATGTTACCAACTTTTTAGTTATTAAAAGGGAAAAAAAAAAAAAAACCACAACACGAAAAGAAACCCCAAGAAACAAAGCAGAAAGAGATGCTTCACATCATAAAAATGCAGAAGTCTGGAAGTCAACTTCTACTGCAGTGGAAATGCCCACCCCCTGCTGGGGCCGAGCAGACACCGAGCGACAAAAAACCGGGGGATCCACCCCTGGTAACCCGCAACCGAAGTGTGTGGCAGCACCGGAACCCCAAGGTGGGATTCGAACTCAGGGCCCTTACGGGCCCAGTGCACCTTCGGTCCAGCGGAGCCACCGGATCCCCATTGCCCACCAAGGCAACAGCGACCCCTATAGCCCGCCCGTCGCCATTGACAACACCAGCCCCTGACACACAGTAGTCCCCCCACCTCCCCACCCCCACACACACCCACCCCCCCCCGTGCCTGGGAATGGCAAGGAAACACCAACAGGACAAGAACCATCACCACTTCTCTCATCACATCCTACCTCACCATCACCTTCAACTACAACAACAGACACACCTCAACAAACGACACCCTACACGCAAAACAAAACACAACAAATACCTTCACACCATGCAGCACCACCGCAAAGACGCTCCTTCACACACACACACACGCCCCCCTATAACAAATCCCTCTCAGAACTGATATCACCTCCACTACTCACACAAACACCTCGCTCCACGCACACAACACCCCAAGCCTCACTTGCTTCAGACCAATTTAGCACCTTACGCGGGAAACCTTGCAACTCCATCCTTCTCAACACCGCGTCTATTGGACTGTCTGTATCCAATGGCCTGGCACATCAGAACCACAAAAACGCCAGGCTCTGGTGGATACTGGCACTCAAGGTACATTAACGCCACTCGGATTAGGCGCGCATTGCTATCGCTGCACGGGCGGTAGCGGCACCCGTTGCCAAAACATTTGTGTAAATATAGTCCAAAAGACACAGCAGCTTCCCTGCCCTTACAAGAGTGGAGCCTCTGCTTCCAGGAGGTTTTGGATTAAGTGGCTCTAACTGGTAGGCTACAGACACTGTGGGTCCTTCCGGGTTCTTCACCCTAACGGCTCAAACTGTGCTTTCACAACTGTCAAACAGAGACAGTAACAGCTGCCATTCTTATGGCTGAGACAACACAAGGCATCACTAACACAGAACACATCCTGCACACAGGAGATGGTCGTACCCCTAATAATGCTTTTGCTCACCAATAAACAGCTGCTTTATGACTACCTTGTGTCAGCTGCCCCTTGACCCTACAGCTCTTGCATACAGAGCACCTTCTGAAGTGAACTCAGATGGTTGGGGCATGTCCGCAGTCATTTATCAGTGCTGTTGCGCACCGAAGGCTAGGGGGGGGTTCTGTCATACGGACCCGAGAGCTGTTCTTCTGCAGCCCCTGCCAACACTGCCTGTCATACCAGAAATCAAATTGGCCTCTTCTCTGGAAGAGATGACCAAGGGACACAATGGCACTTTGTGTAAAAGAGAACCTGTGGAGGTAATGACTATTTGGTCTCATAAATAGTTCCACTCACTACTACTAAAAAAAAAAATCCTACCAGCCAGCCACTTAGTCTTGCATAAGCCCGGCCGGATGGAGTAACAACATCTTCCAGTGGTGACTCCGTTAAATCCAGAGTGAAATCCAAAGCCCAGAATGATCTAAAAAGTCCTTTAACAAGTAGTAGCGTGAAAGAAACAGGGTCAGAAAATAAATCTAACTCCTACTACTGCGCGCAGAAATAACGAGATCGTTTGTGCAAGATCCTAAACAGACAATCCTTCTCTTTATAAGTCAACAGGAGATGCCAGGTTCTACTGCAGTGGAAATGCCCACCCCCTGCTGGGGCCGAGCAGACACCGAGCGACAAAAAACCGGGGGATCCACCCCTGGTAACCCGCAACCGAAGTGTGTGGCAGCACCGGAACCCCAAAGTGGGATTCGAACTCAGGGCCCTTACGGGCCCAGTGCACCTTCGGTCCAGCGGAGCCACCGGATCCCCATTGCCCACCTAGGCAACAGCGACCCCTATAGCCCGCCCGTCGCCATTGACAGCGACCGCCCCGCCCCCCCCCCTCCCGCCTCCCCTCTCCTTCCCCAGCACCCGCAGGGCCCGGGGACCACAAGCAAACACCAACACAACACCTCTTACCTACAAAGCTACGGGCATACACAGCACAATGAACAACAACTGCCACTCACACCTTCACATGCAAGCCTTTTCCTCACATGACCATCCCCCCCACACTAGGTTTACACCTTCATTGCGGCACATTTAGTTTTCAGCATCCACTGAAACTTACAGCTGTCCATAGCTCGATTTCGAGACACTACTTAGAGGTCTTCTAAATCTCAGCAGCCCGGATCCACGCGAGAAGCACCCTTTGAAAGCAACGGTAAAACTCTGCTGTGCCTTTAGCAGGAAGAAAACAGACATTCAACTCGTGACCCAGAGCCACTTATTTCCTTACTAACAGCTGTACCAAGAGGCAAGGCCGTATCCCTCGCCTGCATTTCCTTTTCAGTTTGCCCCTTCTGCAGCAACTCCTCCAGCCCGGTTGGGTGGCATCCGCTGCCCCTCTTCCCCATCAGCAGCTGTAAAGCAGCTCACCCTGAGGGACAGCAAACACAAGTCAAGGGACACACAACACAGAGCTGCCCACAGACAGCGCTCGGGGACTCTTCCCAGCGCTGCGCTGGCTGCATCACGGAAACTGCAGTAAACAGAGAAGGCAAGGAACAAAAGCCGAGCTGCCCAGGAAAAGACAAGGTTTGATAGGTCCCCCAGGCTGCGGGAACAGAAGCTGGTCCCCAAGGGTCTCGGCCAGTCACCGTGCTTCAATCGTCTCTCAAGTTAAATCAGTTGAAGCGGCTGCCAGTGTCCACCTCTCACATCCCATAGGATGCTTCTGAACAGCCTCAGCGTCCCTTCCAAAACGGTGTCTGATTCCCTCCAAGAAGCTACACAGACTCAGTCGGACTGGAGCACACGGGGATCCTCCAGCTGATCCCAGACTGAAGCACTCTCAGCCTCAGCAAACGCACCGTCAAGCACAAGGTCTACCACATTCAGCTTTGGGAGATTCCGGGCAAAGAAAAAGCCAGTGCCTTTTTCCAGACCATCCTAAACATTTGCCTCACTCAGCTGCAAAACTGACCATCAGTTCATCTACTGAGAGCCCACCACGGCCTTAGCCACAAAATTGTACTGCTTACAGAACGGAGAGACAGCAACCACTGTTGTTCAGGAGCAGGAATCCTACGCTAGCCCTACTGACTGTAGCTATGTTAAATGTTACCAACTTTTTAGTTATTAAAAGGGAAAAAAAAAAAAAAAACAACAACAAAAAAAAAACCACAACACGAAAAGAAACCCCAAGAAACAAAGCAGAAAGAGATGCTTCACATCATAAAAATGCAGAAGTCCGGAAGCCAACCCATTCCAGGAGGGGAGGCTAAAATTGCAGCCTGTGAAGGAGGAAAGCCCAGGCTGCCCAACCCCCGCTGGGGCCGAGCAGACACACTGAATGACAAAAAAACCCGGGGCTTCGTGGTTGCCCAGGGGAAAGGAAGCGTGCCGCCTCCTGTCCTTACAGACGCCTGGTTTCCCCCGGAGCGGGGTTCGAACTCAGGGCCTCCAGAACCCGCGTGCACCTTCCTTTCCCCTGCGCCACCCGATTTCCCGCCTGACCTAGACAACAGCGACCCCTATAGCCTTCCCGTCGCCATGGACAACTCCAGCCCCTGACACACAGCTGTTTTAAGATGAATATAAACTGTACAATGCAGATTGTTGCATCCTTGCAACATAAGCCACTTCTGATTCTTCCGTGCTCCATCCATATGTGGGATGTTTAGTACAACAGCCTCATTGTAATCACACAACTTTAGCCTTGTGTTGGAAAAACATGGAGACCTTCCCGAACTGCAGAAAGATGAAAGCCGAAGCCAGGCACTAATGACCTAATAGGCAGAGGTCTAAGTCAGCAAATCCCCTAACCCTGGAGGACAGCTCTTGGTACACTCACTGGTCTTTTTGAATTACTGCTGCATTTCTCTTTCTTGTCAGCTGTCATTCCATGTTTTTATAGCATATATACAAATTCAATTATTTCCTTTAAGGGTAAAATTAGGATCTGAGGACTTCATTGCTTATCAGTCACTGCTCTTTTGCAGTCTTTCAGTGACCTCATGCGAGGCTTGCGGGAGCCTTCTGAAAAGCAATGTTAAACTGTGGTTTGTCAGCCAACCGCAGCTGTTCAGCCCGACACTACTAGCAGTACCTCAGTCAGCCTTGGAAGCAAGCTTACTGACCACTGACACTATCAGAAACAAGACAAGAACCAACAAAGTCGCAGCAGCTAAAAAATAGAAAAATGCCCAGAAAAGTCTCTTGCACAGCTACAGTGCTCATACAGCTCGTAACTACATACATGCCACCACCATCTATTTTTAAGCTACACAGGAAACAGTAATCTATTACTTTCTGCTGCATAGCTTTCTCTGTAATATTCCTGAACGCTCCAGAGTATTTTGTAAAAGAGTCCTGATTTTCCAGACAGAAGATAGTGTTTTGGAGAAATTACTGTTCTAAGTTTTTATAGCTGAAGTCATTAATTATTTTATTATTGGCTCTAAATTAAGTCACAGTTTTATCTAGATATATGGACACATGCTGCAATGTCTTTGATTCTGTTGCAATAACTAATATATATTTGCAGTAAACACTAATATACACTATAAATAGAGGTAAAATGTATACATCTATATAACGGAGAAGACAACATTTAATTTTATAGAAGGAACTTTTTTGAATTAAAATATTTGTAAAAACCATCACTCTCAAATCATGATAAAGCCAGGTAATCTATGTGTACGGGGCAGCTGGAAGCATCAGGTAAGGAGGATAAAACTTGTTTTAAGGAATTTGGCAGATGTATCCCAGACAGCTGAAGAAGAACAACTTCAGAAAGTTTCTGCTCCTAGTTGTGATTGGTGCTTAGTCAAAATTGGCAGTAGCTTAACGCAGAAGTATTAATGAAAGTACGCAGGCATAACAGCTAAGATAATATTATACCAAGGAACATGTGGCCATCCCCTCACACACACAATATCAATCTCTGATGACCCAGCCAGTACTTAGCACTTCATCTATGATAAGCAGCATATAATCTTTTTTTACAATGGTGTAGCCTGTTATTTCTGTAAGTCTTCTCTCAGAAGTTTTACACAACCATGAAGCAGTGTTGTGGAAAGCATGCTGGCAGCAACACAAAGATCTCACTGATGTGAAAGCCAAAGCCTTTATTATAAGCTGGGTGGTCAGGCTGCCAAGTAATGCTATTTATTAATGCTATGCATTACTAAACACTGTTCCTCTTTGCATGGTCTTTAAAGCCAATACTGTGTTTGATGGAGCAATATCTAATAATATTTCAATGAAGTAATCCATAAATTGATAGCTATGTTCTGCTATCCTATGAAGAGATTCTTCTGAAATGTAATACCCAGTTTACAATACCCAATGCTAGAGATACAAAACAAGTAGAACTGTTACCACTTATCAAGTGAAAACAATTTGCATATCAGGTGAGGTCCAAATCTTTGTCAGGGAACACATTTGCTAGGGATCATATTAGAGATCCATGACAGCTAATTGTTCTTAATTTTCCCATACCTCAAAAGAGGTCATAGTATTACGAGGCTACTGGAGAACAGCCATATCTCACACAATGCAGTAGATGTTGCAGAAAAACACCAAGGGGGGGAGGACGGACAGTAGGGAAAGTCTGCACAACTGTCACAAAGCAAGTAGGTTTCTTCACCTCCTTTCATCCATCATTAATGTCCCCATAGCACCCAAGTCCCACTGGCTTTGCCCTGTGTGTCCCCACAGGCCCAAGTGCCCTGCCAGGGTGGACACCAGAGCAGCTGGCCCCACTTGGGAGCAGGTAGCCCTCCTCTGCAGTTGTTTTGGTTGGGTTGGAGGCTCTCCCGTGGCTCCTACCCAGCCAATGCATGCACCAAAGGTGGCATTCCAGGGAGCTGAGCCCTGGCAGGATGGGGTGCCAGTCCCTGTGGCTTTACCCAGCTCACATACTCCCTACCCTAATACTTCAGAGCTGGTTTAGCATCAAACAAGTGCTTTCACCCAAAACCAATGCTAAACATGACACACAGACAGATGAACAAAACTATTTAACGTCAACATTTCTGTATTCAATATTTTATATAAGAGCAGATATGAAAATCTGGCAGAGGATTTAAGTTGTAGACCTTTACACTATGTTCAGGATGATTTTCCAGTCTTGTTCTGACAGAAGACTTGATCCTGGAAATTTGAAAACATCCCAAGAACTTAAAAGGTTTTCAACTTGAATACTAACCAAGTTCAGGTACTTTTCAAGCTCAAGTACCAATTTAGGAATGAGCCAGGAGACAAAGATTTTTTAAGGTAAAATTTATAAATCTACGGTGCAACCAAGTGGACACATTTAGAATGCTCTCATCCATTGATCAGCTTGTCACAACACTGATGTTTGCACAGGAGGTGCTGTCATGCTGTGGTGGTGGAGTAAATACAAACACACCAGACACATTTGGTAATAATGTATCTTTGAAGTTTCAGTTTCATGCAGAAGAAAGCCCAGGCATTGCTCTTCTCCATGTAAGAAGAGTGCAAACACCTGACACAAACAGGGGATTAGCCAGGGACACTTTTCTGCACGCAGGTTAAGTCCAAGTACAGTCTTCAGGCAACCTTCTGAAGGAACGGCATTAAATCTGCAAGATTCAGGTTCTGCAGAGGATTGCCTGAGATTTCCTGATATTACCCTTCATCAAAAATGTGGAAAATAATTTTAACAGTTTTAAACTGCAATCAAGACTGTTGTGGTTTACATCGACTCCAATTTCAATAATGCATAATGGGAGGGAGCAAGAATGCAAGAGTATAACCACTGTTATTGCAAGAAATTTTTCTGCCAGCTTTCCTAAGTACACAGCTCTACTTTTCACTTTTGAATATCATCACCAGGGAGAAAGTCAAGTTCCTGCTACCTCCTGTTAAAATTGTCGATGCAAACCCCACATTGGTATATGTGGACAAACTGAGTATTTTTATATATCATTGTGCAATTAAACTATAGATATGATGTACACATTTTTAAAATGTCACATTAAATTTAACTGCTTCCTCAACAAATCCCAGGAGAATGTGGCCCACTTTTACAGTAAAAAAAAATAAAATAATAGCATAAGAACAAATGGATACAGCAATGAGAATTTAGGAGTCATGTAATTAAAAGAGGTACTCCACCACTGACCTCCTGGCTTAACAACAGACACTAGACACGTTAAAACCAGCATTATCAACACCAACAGACAAACTCCTGTCAATAAAGAAAATGCATGAGAGGCAACAAGAAAACAGCTAGTTGTCATACATGTCACCTGAAAAAAGGAAGGTCCAATTTATTTACACTTAGGTAACTGCTAGGTGGCACACTAGGCAACCAGGACAGATGAATGTTTCCTGTCATACCTGTTTTACCCTTTCAGAGTTTGCCTGGATGAATGAAAGGTGAAGCAATTTCCTTCTCAGCCAGGGGCAGGAGGCTCCCTGCCAACACAGGTGTGCTGGCACAAGCCCATTGCAAATGTGCCATCTCCTGGGAGAAAGCTTTTTTCTGACAATACAGTTACCAAGACACACCTTTCTATCTGTCTTTGCTCCTGAACCAGCTAACACTGAGGCCAATAACCTGGACAGGCAACACTCCCCACCTTGATTTTCTCTCCCCAAATCAAGCTGGCTGATCATATGGCACACATCTCTTCCGGTTCAGAGACAGCAACATCCAAATCCCCATTCCCACAGCAAACAGGGAGCTGCTCTACTCCAACCACAGCACAACGGCGTTCCTGCGCCACACAGACACACACAGAGCCCAATGAGCCCTCCCAGAAATGCCATGCTGTAGGTAGAGGGCGTGAGACTGCATTTATTATTACTGCCTTTTACAGGGCCACATATACAGAACGAGATGCAGTAAGTGACCTGGCCCCACACAGGCAGGAATGCAGTCTCCCACCTCATTCTCGCTAGGGCATGAGGGAAGAAGAGAATTCATAACCTCTGGGCAGCTGGCTCTCTCACTGAAAAATTGCACTAATTACTCCCCATTCCAGAAGAATATGCACGTGCAGGAAGAAAAAACAAAGTATAAGCCAAGGGCACATTAAAAGAATTATGGAGCAAGCATGCAACCCATATACTATATCGTTTATGTCTGAAGGGCAACTGTTCCTCCAGTATCACAGCATCACAGTATCATAAGGTTGGAAAAGACCTTTGAGATCATCGAGTCCAACCTATGACCCAACACCTACACCTACTCTTACTTGTCAGCTACACCATGGCACTAAGTGTCTCATCCAAATTCTCTTTGAACACCTCCAGGGATGGTGAATCGACCACCTCCCTAGGCAACGCATTCCAATGAACAATTACCCTCTCAGTGAAGAATTTCTTCCTAATGTCCATCCTAAACCTCCCCTGGTGAAGCTTGAGACTGTGTCCTCTCGTTCTGTCACTGGTCGCCTGAGAGAAGAGTCCAACTCCTGCCTCACTACAACCTCCCTTTAGGTAGTTGTAGAGAGCAATAAGGTCTCCCCTGAGCCTCCTCTTCTCCAGGCTAAACAATCCCAGCTCCCTCAGTCGCTCCTCATAGGGCTTGTGCTCCGGCCCCTTCACCATCCTCATTGCTATGTGCTGCCTCACATTGTCCAAGAGCAACTGTTCAGAGTTATTCAGTTAGAGCACAAAAATCCCTGCTTGTAAGGTGGCCTTTTCCTCTGCTGCAATGCACTTAATGCTGTTACTCTTCCAGCACTAAGATGCATACAACAGGATCCTAGATGAGCAGCACCACAGGCTCCTTACAAAACCTGACCACCCCGAGTTCAACAGCCCAGCTGCCCATGTATGAACTTCCCAGTGCACAGGTAGCCTGCACACCTGTACTGCAATTCCAACATTTTGCTTCTAGAAGCGCTATACAAGTTTTATTTACCTAGTGATCAGCTTTCATCATAGGGTCACTTCCCATAAGTCAATATAAGAGCTGAAAGACCAGGTCTGCACCAAGATTTGCAGTCTCTGGATACACAGGAGTCCATTGTTTTGGACACTGCAAGCTGCACTAGCAACTCCATCAGGTTTTTTGTCTTTCATGCAAAGCTACCTTCTGACATCAATGAGCAAACTGACTAAGCAAGCAGTGGTAACAGTAGTATGAATCTGTTCCGGTGGGAATCTCGCATACAGTAAAGTGGATGATAGCATACACCTCCTTTATAAAAATCCTTTCCTAGAGGTCATGAAGACCATAGACACAAAAACCTAACTTCTATTTCTATATAAAACACCCACTAGGCATAGCTGGCTGGAAAAGATAAAATTTGCCCCCTCTGAGCCCTCTCAATAAAAAAAGTGTTTACAATCATATAGACTTGGGTAGCACATCAGCATGGACAAGAATAAACTTAGTTTATATGTTAACACATTGCCACACTCCAAGCTTACTTCTAAAGTAGTTCTTCTTAAGAAAGTAAGTTCATATTCACCAACTCCCAAGAAGATACCCTTAGGTGAAACACCAGTTACCTCGTTTGCAGCATAATTACTGTAGTTATTTAGACAAGTCTGGTCTACAGATCTATTTAGAACAGGATAGACAATCCAAGCCAGGAAGCTACCAGCTATAAACAAGACCACAGAATGCTGCCAGCACTGCAGCAAGAAAAGGCAATCATGCCGCTGCTACAAAAATATAATTCACAGCTCCTGTACTGCAGAAGGGAGAATGACAAGCACAAAGCTGCTCAGGGAAGGAAAGTTTCTTCAGGCTTTCACAGAAGACTGAATGGCCACATGAACATAAAAAAGGTACGAATGTGGACATATGTTGGTCTGTATTCAGCATACAAAGCCTCATTGCATGGATTTCCAGGCACAACAACCACACAAAAAGGTTCTTCTTCCTCATCTCAAATACTATCCAACTTCAAAACACAGCCTGTGATTTTCAGAGGTACTGAAAATCTGAAGCATCTGGATATAGTTGCCGTAGGTATAAAGAATTCCGAAGGAAAGCTTCACTGCCTACGCGTAACAGGACAGTCTTGCATTCAGGCATCTGTTTTCACATACAGTCTCAGCCTTAACACAGAGCTCCTTACGCTCTGTACTTTTCCTTGCATATATCCTAGTTCAGCACCCACCACAGTCTGGTCCATCATATATGGTACATACAATATTCTGGGACACATACCTTACCTTCAGAAGCCAGCGTGTTTTATCATTATGTTTTATCATTGCAGTTATTTGCTGCACCAGCTTCCTGCATGGATACATGTATTTTGCAGAATGTCTCCTTTCTGTTTAAATTAAACCACTTCCACAGTAGGTTACCTTAACAGTCCAAAAACATCACTTTTACTTTCACGCCTTGGTTTATTCAAAGCCACCAGCCTTGATCAGAAAAGCTCTTAGATAAGTATGTCCCTTTGCTTTCTTAGTCAACAGGCAAACCACACAGTAGTAGGTTTTTAAAAGTAAGCAGAAAACTACCGTTCTGAATAAAGTCTCATTCTAATTTGAGGTACCAAATTGCATTCACATGGAATGAATAACTCTTACTTCAAAAAAAAAACAAAACAAAAAACAAAAAAACAGGTCTTGTCCATTCCCCATCTTTGGAAGTTAAAAGAGAACTGAAAGCAAGCAAGTCAAGAAAAGAATTCCCATTTTTCCCCCTTCTCCCTCCATCAGACCAGATGTTAATTGGTCACCCTGTCAAATAATGAGCATTGGGAATAGGAAAATGAGTGCTAATCCTCCAACATATAAAGCATCACACTGAAGAAATGGGACAAGTTTTGTACTCCAGTATAAATGGCCTATCTGGATGCATCAGCATGGAACAGTGGGGACATCCTGTGGCCATTTGGATTCTTTACACTTAAATGTTCCCACTATAACTTTTAATTCATTTGTTCAACCCTTCTGCAAATTAGATGTAAAGTCACTTAATAATGTAAGAGGGCCTGAATGCAAAAGAATTTGCTTAGCTAACTTCCCACCTACTGCTTTCCGTAATCCCTTCTTAGCATCTGCTGTGCTCAACACATTCTCTTCTTCTGGGTTATACAGTTTCCAAATAAAAAAAATAAAAAAACAAAAACAACACCAAAAAAAACCCACAAATAGAACATTTGAGCTGGTCTAGGTGGCAACACTAACCCCTGACAGCCACGCATACAAGTCAAAAGCAACATTCTGATTTAATTTATTTAGATTTATAGCAGTGTTCATAAATGGCATGTAATTCTCAGATCTAGTATTTTTCCAGTTGGCAGACTGCCTATCAGATGAAATACATGCGTAAAGCACCTGCCAATATTGTAAAGCACCTGCTGTAAAGCACATGCGTAAAGCATCTGCCAAGCTAAGCAACCACAAGAAAAAAGAAAGGCCATTAACTCTTGTGATTCTGAACATTCATCCCCTTCCCTCCAAGGGAGAACGATTTCAGGATATATCAGCATGCAAACTATGAGGTTGGATGCTCCTCACAGACAACTCACTGCCCAAAATTCCCTCTATTTTCATACTTACACAAGAGACTTCAGCTATACAGCTCAAGGGAAAGGTCTCCCAGCCAATTCATAGGACAGCTGTGGCTTCACAAGTCAAGATCATCTCAGCTCACTCACTTATGATCATATGGATTTCACCACTTTTAAAAACAAAAAGCAAATTAACTTCAAGGGCAATTCTTTTTAGTGTTTTGTATGTGCATATTTTCTCAATACAGGAAAGCAGATTTTCTTTTAAACATACATCTTCAAGCAATTCACCATCTGTACTTAAGCTGCCTACAAAAACTGGGATAGCCAGTGCCAAATCCCAGAGCACATGTCCAAGTGTTCCTGTGAAAAGGCTCTGCAGTTTGCATGGCCCACAAATTGAGCCCATTTAGCATGGCATTCCAGATTAAAGTGCAGCCATCTAGGACTTGCCCCAAGTGTGTTGCAGCTGTATAATCCACTTAGGAGGTCTGTTCTTGAGTACATCATCTTTAAAGCAAAACAAACATCCCATCCTTCCAAGCAAGACGTTCATGTTTTCCAGCAGGAATGGACCCTGTTATTTGCCAGTCAGAGGAAGTGTGAGCTCAAGCAACATGCTGCAGGGGAAACTGCACTCCATGCCTCAGGCAGTTCACTGGCACTACGAATCAAAACTCATCCAAGCACACCGAGCTCATACAGCATTTCTCAGCTCCAGATACCCTTGTCCACAAAATTGAACCATTAAAGTAATCACACTTAAGCTAAAACCAAAGCAGTCCAGGCTATTCTCCATGTCAAACAGTTTGCTTAAACTGTGCTTGGACTGCACAGGCAAAGGTTGTACAAATGTTACAACCACAGCAAAAAAAGCTGTTCACCACTACCTGTGCAAAACGAGTTAGTAATGACACAAATTATCTGCTCCCCCAAATATGCCTATCAGCTTCTCTCACCACTGTCATCTACAGCAATATTAGAAATTATGTAATTATTTGTCTTGGAAGTATTATTCCCACATGCTCTTACTAAAGATTTTTCTCCATTTAAATATTCATATACAAATCACTTTCAAAGACTTACCTGTGGGCTGAACCTGAGTTTGCTCAAATCCACTATAAAATGGGCTCAGAACTATCTGCTCCAGAGTGTGCGTGTACCTGCAGCCATGGTAGCCCATGGTAGCTCAGCCCCGGCCTGTTAACATTCCCGTATAACACCATTAAAAAGATTACTGGCTACTTGTTCTACAAATCCCCTTCTACAGAAAAAAAGCACGTTGTTTCTGTCAGTGTCATTACCTATGAACCAGAGAGGGTCAGAACAACCTGAAAGGCTCTACTGAGACACTGGGTGGGATTTCATAGCCGTAAGAGAGGCAAGCGGGACTGCTTGGGTATGCATGGCTTTATTCCTAAAATCCACGTGCCACACATGAAGGATTGTTGCTCTACTGCCTTCACATTCCACACCTAGACCTTCCTTCCCTCCCGCGTCTGTAGCAATAATTAGACCCAAGAATGTGCTGATACCAGACACTCACCCCAATGCACCAGGCTGTGCATTTCCTCAATATAGTACAGGGAAACAAATAAGAAACATTTGTGCTAAATAACACCGAACTAATCCACTATTAAATGTCACAGTTTGTGCTCCAGCCTACAAAGGTTTCTACTGAAGAAAGGTGCTGAGCTGCCAGTGAATCTTCACCGAGAAAAATAATCTGAGGCCAAGACAGCTTAATAAACAATTCTGAAAGGATTTCACATAGCCCACGTCTCTCATCATGCTTGTGTAAGCTGTTTACCACAAGGGGCTAGGAAAGCAAGCCTTAGGGAGCCACACAAGGGGGCATATTCTTCCCAGAAGAGTTTTTTTATTTTTTTGAATGAGGTAATCTGATGCGCAGATGGATGAGACAATAAACAGTTTTTAGAGAAGAAAATTATAATGGTGGATTCAGAAATGAAGCACAGCAGGTGGCAAGCTTCTGGATCAGTGTTGAAAAGACTCACACAACTTCCTAAAAGCTGATATGCTTAATCCCTCAGAAAACGAAGATTTAACTGTTACCATTACTCCTAAGCGTAATACCAGATCTCACAGGTACAATGCAAACATAAACCCTCCTCATGGTTTCACGTGGAACATGATTTAAATGATCCTTTGATTATGAAGACAAACACTCAGAACTCCACATGCACTTTATCACCATAAATCCACTGGAAAGCACTTCCCACAGCCATGAAAATAAACCCACACTTGTCAACATGCCACTGCAGTAGAGGCTGCTGCTCGATTACTCCTTTGTAACATTATCAGAAATAACAGACCCATTTCCCAAGATTCACCGCATTCACACGGAAATAAGTAAAATGGTTCAGGAAGATGTGGATCATAACAGATAAAATATTAACAACTATAGCAGGTTAAAAAATAATCTATTAATGCTGAGTGTGGTCCTCTTCAAGTCAAATCTGAGATAAAGCATCATGGAACAACTTGTTCTGTTGATGCCTAGGTTAAATCTACACCACATATAAAGACTGAGGATTCCAGCCTTTAAGTGTTTTCACATTTTTCTCAGGAAGTCCCTTTTAAGAAGAGAATCATAGAAATAATAGTTAATAAAAAATTAAAACAACATATACCAGGCTGGAGTTACTTTAGCCATTTCTACGAGTCATGTACAACTGGTCTGTTAAAAAAATACAATAAAATTAAAGAATATAAACTGATCAGACGAATAGATGGTGATTTTGAAGACTGATGGGCCTTTTTTCTGTTTGTACACACTGGGTTTAGTATACTTGGTAAACAAAATACATCCACAGATTTAGCAGCATGAAGATACTTCTAAAATGAAAACACAACAACAAAGCCAGTTCAATTGCTTTGCAGCCTCTGGCAATAAATGCTGTACATTTATATAAACCTCACAATCAAAAATTTGGAACACTGAACTCGTCTGCAATGAGAAGGCAAACATCTTTCTCCCATGTGCAACTGAACGACTAACATCCATAAGATATATATTTCAGATCATCCAAACATTCCTTCTCACGGGACATAAAAGCACGTGATCTATTACACTAAAACCAAGCACAACTGCTCAAGTGGTGATAACAGGTACACAAAACACTTCTCTCTGACTTTTAGCTCATGCCTTAGTCTCCCTGGCTCCTTTCTAATCATCCATCTGGATAAAATTCACAATTACCAAAGTAGAGACACAAAAAAACAAGCAGAAACAAAATTACAAACTTGATAGGAAAACACATAAACACAGGTCAGTCTAATATCAATATTTTTTTTTAAGCTTGTCCTTAACACGAAGACTGATTCAGAGGAGTATTTTTAAAACATTCACAGTAGCCAAGCTGTCTCTTATCTAGTACAACCTTTCCTCCTCTCTTCCTTCTGCCTGGTATCTTCCCTCCCTGCATCATAACCAGTTCACCTTCACAGAATGGAGAGTCATGCCCTTATTTATACAAGTTAGAATTCGCTAATGGGTTGGGCTAGAAAGCTCATCCAGTTCCACCCCCCTGCCACGGGCAGGGACACCTCCCACCCGCCCAGGCTGCTCATGGCCCCATCCAACCTGGCCTTGAACACCTCCAGGGAGGGGGCACCCACAGCTTCCCTGGGCAACCTGGGCCAGGGCCTCATCACCCTCATCCTGAAAGATTCTTAAGGTTCAATGTAAATGTCCCCTCTTCCAGTTTAAAGCCATTCCCCCTCCTCCTGACACTACAAGCCCTTGTAAAAAGTCCCTCCCCCAGCTTTCCTGGAGCCCCTTCGGGTACTGGGAGGGCACCCTAAGGTCTGTCTCTCTGGAGCCTTCTCTTCTCCAAACTGAAAAACCCAACTCTCAGCCTGTCCTCGCAGCAGAGCTGCTCCAGCCCTCTGAGCATCTTTGTGGCCCCCTCTGGACCCAGTCCAACAGTTCCACATCATTCCTATGTTGGGGATTCCAGAACTGGACACAGCACTCCAGGTGGTTCTTACGAGAGCTCACCCTGCCTGTTTTGGATGCAGTCGAGGACACAGTTGGCCTTCTGGGCTGCCAGCGCACATTGCTGGCTCACGTTGAGCTTTTCATCAACCAGCACCCCCAAGCCCTTCCCCACAGGGCTGCTCTCAATCACATCGTCCCCCAGCCGTATTCAAACCACAGTCTACCCCAATCCAGGTGTAGAACATTGCATTTGGCCTTGTTGAACCTCATGAGATTCACACAGGCCCACTTCTCCAGCTTGTCCAGGTCCCTCTGGATCACATTTTGTCCTTCTGGTATGACAACTGCCCCACCCAGCTCGGTGTCATCCACAAACTTGCTGAGGGTGCCCTCAATCCCACCATGCCATCAATAAAGATATTAAACAGCACTGGTCCCGGTACGGACCCCTGAGAGACACTGCTTGTCACAGACTTCCATCTGGACTTCCAGCTGTTGACCACTACCTTCTGGATTTGACTATCCAACCAATTCCTTAAACACCAAACAGTCCACCCATCAAATCCATACCCCTTCAATTTAGAGAGAAGGATGTTGTAGGGAACTGTATCAAAGGCTTTACATGAGTCCAGATAGATCACATCCATTGTTTTTCCCATGACCATTGATCTGGTCACCCCATCACAGAAGGCCACTAGGCTGGTCAGGCAGGACTTGTCTGTGCTGAAGCCACGCTGGCTGTCTCAGATCACCTCCCTATCCTCCATGTGCCTTAGCACAACTTCTAGGAGGATCTGTTCCATGATCCTCCCAAGCGCAGAGACGAGGCTGACAGGGCGGTAGTTCCCAGGGTCCTCCTTTGAACCCTTTATAAAAAGTTGGTACTTAAAACACCCACCTTACTCGTGAGCAAATTTGAGGTAAATGAGAGATAATAAAATTAGATCTACTAGATAGGCTATGTGAATTTAGCATAATTAACTCTCTGGTGGTTATTCCAGCAGAGCCTGCGCCTCCACACAGGCAAAAAAAATTCTAGGATCAAACCCATAAAACTCTTGAGCAGCTACCATGGGGTAATTCACTTAAATTTGTGAGACCTCCTCTAATTTAGGAGAAACTACCTGCATGACAGACTATCACAAAAGCTGAAGTAAACAAAACCATGCCCTTTACTTTTTGTATAAATCACCACACACATGCATGGGGCTACAGAGCACTAAAATATTTATCCTAATTGAAAAGAAAAAGTTTTGTCACCTAGCCTGAAAGGAGGTTGTAGCAAGGTGGGTGTTGGTCTCTTTGCCCAAGTGACAGGTGACAGGACAAGAGGAAGTGGCCGCAAGCTGCACCAGGGCAGGTTCAGATTATACATCAGGAAAAATTTCTCTATCGAAAGGGCGGTCAGGCCCTGGCACCGCTGCCCAGGGAGGTGGTGGAGTCCCCATCCCTGGAGGGGTTTAAAAGATGGGCAGATGAGGCGCTCAAGGACAGGTACGGCTGAACTCGATCTCAGAGGTCTTTTCCAACCAAACGATTCTATGACAAGACAAACTTCCAAGAAAGTCCTCAGAACGGGATAACATAAGGTGACACAGCCTTTCCCCTCTGTAGCTTTGTGGTTTTCAAAAGCACCCCCCCTGCTTCAGCCCGTGCCTGCAGTAGCGAGGCCCATGGCGCCGCTCCGCTGCTCGGCCCCAGGCCCTGCCTCGCTCCGTGCGGGCAGCAGCGCTCGGGGCCGCGGGCCCTCCCAGCCCCGCACAGAGCGGGGCGAGGCCTAAGGGCGGGCAGCAGCGCCCAGGCCGCGGGGTTACAGCCCCGCTTCCCCCGCACCGCGCCCGAGAGACAGCGCCGCACGACCCGGCCGAGCCTGCGCCGCGGCCTCCCCTTCCCGCCCCGCTCCTCCCCACCGCGCCCCGGGGCCACCCTGGCCTCTTCACTCGCCGCTTCTCCCGGAAGCTGCGGCTCCCCTCCCAGCGACCCCCAGCCCCGCTCACCTCAGCGCGGCGCCGGGCACGGGTGAACTCCAGCCGCGGCGAAAGGGGAGACGGGAACCGCCCGGCATCCACGGCTCCCGCGCGCGGGAACCGCCCCTTTTCTACCCCTCCCCGCGCCGGGCGGAGCGCTGAGGAAGCACGCGCCGTGCGTCGCGCGGGCCGGGGCTCGCGAGGCAGGGGGCGCTCGGGGCTCGCGAGCAGCGCCCTGCGGGCTGGTCGCTGCCCTCCGCCGTTCATAGGCTGGGAAAGACCTTTGGGTTCATCGAGTACAACCGTGCCTGTCCGCCACTAAACCGCATCCCTGAGCATTTGTAGCCCCCGCACCGGTGCCGCGCCCCTCCCGGCCCGCTGAGCGCCCCGTGGCCGCGGTGCAGCGCGCCGCTGGAACGAGAGGCGCTTCCCGGCGAGCGGCGCCGCGCGGCGGGGCGGGCAGGACAGAGGAAACACCAAAATAAACCCGATTCCTGCAGCGCTTTCGCCGCGCCTGAGGCACCGCTGCGGCTGTCCTGGCCCTGCCGGCGGCTGCTGCTCCGTGAGAGCGGCTCCGCGCCCGGCGCAGCCGCCAGAGACGGCTCGGGAGTGCCCGGGGCCGACGCTCTGCGCTGCGGCTGCCGAGCAAGGGGAGCCGCGCGCGGCCCCCAGCGGCTGCCGCGCACAACGCACCGGAGGGGGCGCTAAGGCCCCCGCCGCGCCGGGCGCCGCGGGACCCCCTCTGGAATACAGCCAGCACGCACCGGGAACGCACCGAACAGACATGGGCACGCACCGCGAACGCACCGGGCACACACTGGGAAGACTGCAAGAAGACACTGGGCACGCACCGGCACACGCGGGCACACAGCAGGAACACATTGGACACACGGCAGGCAAAGGCTGGCACGCACGGGGCACACACCGGCCACAAACACTGGGCACTAACCGGGCGTGCATCGGCCACACAGCGGGCACACACCGGGCGTGCAATGGGCGCACTAGGACGGGTGGCCGGGAGGAGCCGCAGCCCCGCGCTCTCGCCGACGGGTTAGACAGCCCCGTCGGGCGGCGGCGAGGGGCGGGGGCCGGAGCCGCAGGCCAGGCCGCCGCCAGTCCCGTGGTGCCGCGCATCCCCGCGCAGGGCGCGCCCCCGCGGCCGCTCGCGCCCCGCGAACTCGGGGGTCCCGGGGCGCGCGGGCGCGCCATTGGCCGTTGCTAGGTGACGTGCGCCGCGCCACGTGACCCGTGTTAAATGCCGGCGCGGCGGCGCGCGGCGCCGCAGAGCCCGTCCCGCTGGCGGCGGCGGGAGCGCGGTGCCCGCCCCGGCCCGGCCCCGCGGGCGCCGAGCGCAGAGTATGGTGGCGCGGCCCTGAGCGCCTCTCCCCGGTGGGGACGGCCGCGGGGCAGCGGCCCGTGCCCCGGCGGGCGGGGGCGCGGGATGACCGGGGTGCTGGAGAGCCTGGTGCCGGACATGCACGCCAGCCAGCTGTCGGCCGGCAGCTACCAGCAGCACGGCGCGCTGCACAAGCCGCACGAGTCCCCCACGCTGCCCGTCTCCACGGCCACCGACAGCAGCTACTACACCAACCAGCACGGCGCGGCGGGCGGGCCGCCCTTCGGCCCGGGGGGCTCCTACCCCTACGCGGCCGGCGGCACCGGCCCCTACTCCGCCAAGGCCGGGTACGACCTGGGCTACGCGGGCGCGTACGGCTCGTACGGACCCTACGGCAGTCGGGCCTCCCCGGCCAACAACGACTCCGGTACGTCCGAGCCCGCGGGGGCGGGCGGGAGCCAAGCGTCCCTTCCGAGCTCGGCGAGGAGGCGGGAGGGCCTCGGGGGCGGGGGTGGGGGGGCGCGCGTCCCCGACGGGGCGGCGGGGCCGCCGCTCCTCACCGGGGCCGCCGTTTGTGCCGCAGCAGAGAAGGACGAGTGCGAGCCCGAGATCAGGATCGTGAACGGGAAGCCGAAGAAAGTGCGGAAGCCCCGGACCATCTACTCCAGCTTCCAGCTGGCGGCTCTGCAGCGGCGCTTCCAGAAAACCCAGTACCTTGCCCTGCCCGAGCGAGCGGAGCTGGCGGCCTCCCTCGGGCTCACCCAGACGCAGGTAGCCCTCTCCCGGCCCGTCGGACCGCTCACCCTTCGCGAGGCCGCGGGGTGCGGGAAGGGGCCCTCGGCGTTGTGCGGGGTGAGCGGCCGCGCCTCCGAGGAAGCGCCGGGATCGCTCGGGGCTGCGCCAGCCGCTCGTCCCTGCCCCGCCTGACATCTCTCTCTCTCCCTCCCCGCAGGTGAAGATCTGGTTCCAGAATCGCCGCTCCAAGTTCAAGAAGATGTGGAAGAGCGGCGAGATCCCGGCGGAGCCGCCCCCGCGCCGCAGCGCCTCGCCGCCCCCCGCCCCCGCCTCGCCCCCCGCCTGGGACTTCGCTCCGCACCCGCGCGCAGCGGGCGGCACCGCCAGCCCCGGCCCCGCCGCCGCCTTCCTCGGCAGCTACGCGTGGTACCCGCCCGGTGGCCCCGCGCACCTGCCGACCGCGCCGCTCCCGCAGCCTCCGCAACACCACGGCGGCGGCAGCGGCATCTTCTAAGGCGCCGCAGACACTGGAGCACCGAGGCGCCGCACCGGTGTTTAGTGGAGCCGTCCCGGCGGGGAGGAGCCGCTCTGCGCCCCGTCCCGTCCCGCAGCCCCAAAAATACCCGCGCTGCGGGACCGGCACCCCGGAACGTCCCCTCCTTCCGTCCCTCGTCTTTTTCATCGAACCAGCGGTGCAGAACTTTGGTTACCTTTATTTTTTATTTTTTTAAAGTTGATAGGTGCCTTTGCGGATGACCTCACTTCGATGTTGGGGACTAAAAAAAAAAAATGTTAAAAATAATAAAAAACCCAGATAAATAATTTTTATATGTAGATTTAAAACGAGAGCCTCCTGTGTTTAAGTCACCCGTTTTTTAGCCGTGAACGAAGCCGTACGGCGAGGGGAGCGGTCTCAGGCGGTGGAGCCGGGCGGATCTGCCCCCTCCAACGTGGGGGTCCTGCTCGGTGCCTCCGGGCGGGCTCCGTGCCCCGATGGGGTCTCCCCGGGACCCGACGGGCTCTCCTCGGGGCGGGCACGGAGCCTTCTCGCCCGCCCCCCCCGCCGGTAACCCAGCCACCGGTCCTGTCCCTGCGCCGTTTGGTGTTTGGCTTCGTGAAAGAAAACAAAAGTTAAAAAGGGTAATTTTGATTATTTATTATGGAAAACTTAAACACTCTTTATTGTTTCTTTTACAATAAGCAGAGATTATTTAAATAAATTATTGTTTCCATGGTGCCCGCTGAGTTTCTTTGGGGCTGAGGGCGGTCGCTGGTGTCGATCAGGACGCCAGCACTCGCTGCATCCCCTCCGCCCCCTCCCCGTTGCAGATGCTGCCGCGAGCCGGCAGCTTCCCCCGTCACTCCTTTCCCCTCCGCGATACAATCTCGCCCTGCCGGCCTCCTCGGCGAGGCCGCGAATCACTCAGCGCTGCTGCGGCAGCTCCGAGCCCCCCCGGCCCCCCGCCTGCTGGCGCCAGCGACGTTTCGCCCGGGACTGGCTCTGCCGCCTCCCAGCCGGGCCAGAAGGGCTGGGGCAGGGCCGGGTCTGGGCACCCAGGGCTGCAGCTCGTCCCCTAGAGCATTCCCTGCCCCCGAGAAATTCCGCCTCCGCTCCCCCGTCGGCGGCGCCCGGGCCGGTGGGAGCTTTGCTAAGGCGGGAGCCGGTGGCTGTCCCTGGGCTGTCCTGTGCTCCCTCGGAGGCTGCAGACAGCGCCTGGACCTCTCCGGGACAGGTGCCCCCCTGGGATGTACCCCTTTGGATGGACCCCTTAGGGTGGACCCCCCTGGGATGTACCCCTTGGGATGGACCCTTTAGGATGGACCCCCCCTGGGACGGACCCCTTGGGATGGACCCCTGGAGGTCTGGATCCCTCAGGACGTGCCCCTGGAGGGCTGGACCGCTCGGAATGTGCCCCCCTGGGATGCAGCCCGCGCCCCCGGCCAAGCTGCACCTCTCAGATGCCCCTCGAGGGCTGGACTTCTCCATGATGGAGGCTTCTCCTCTCTGGGAGGCTCCGTACCCTCCCTGCTCCCCTCCGAGCCGAACCGCCTCGGGACACCCGCCCTCCCGGCTGTGCTGTAACCCCGGGGCACTGGAGGCTGCGGCCCTGGAGCTCCTGGTGGCTGGAAGAAGCAAAGGGAAGCTCCTGGTTGCCCCGAGGGCCCCGCCAGGCTGGCAGAGCGCGGTGGGAGAGGGGCTGCAGAGGACCTCGCTGCAGACAGGATGATGAAGAGGCTCGGAGCAGCTCGCCCGGGGCAGGGAACGCGCAGCCCTGCCGGGACTCCCGGCGCAAACCTGGCCATGAGGGGCCCGGGGGCGGCAGCGGAAGACGGAGCGGGGGGGAGGCTCGGCCCCACAGGGGGACACGCCGAAGCGGGGGGGCAGGAGGGCGGGCTGATCCCGAAAGCTCGGGCAAAGCTTCGGGGAGAAGAGGGCGAAGGAGAGAGGGAAGGAGGAGAAGGGGGTGGGGGTGATGGAGGACGAGAGAGGCGGCTGCCAGGGAGGCGAGAGGAGGGAGCGCAGAGACAAAGGGGGAGCGGCAGCTGCCCCGGCGGGAGGGGGAAGCCCAGAGCCCCCCGCAAACAGCTGTGCGGCCCCTCCCGCGCCTCTCCCCGCCATCACACACCCTCCCCGGCCGCGGGGACACCCTCTCGGGCCCGGGGCATGAGCTTCCCCGCGGGGGGCAGGGAGCGGGGCCGCCTCCAGGGACAGGGGCACGCGTGGCAAGCGGCCCCACGGAGCCACTCGCCCCCAGGGTGTGGCAGGGGCTGCGCTCCCGGCTGTGCTCCCTGCGCGCTGCTGGACCTGGCGGGGGGGGACACTGGGACAGCCCCTCTGCCAGGTGAGGTGACACCGCTCCGTCGGGATGCAGGAGGCACCCGTGCGCGCGGGACACGGGACGGGAACAGCTCGCACACACCCGCCTCGCCGTTTTCACGGGCACTTCTTGCTGTTAAATGAAGTTGCCCACAACACCTGCCCGGCCCGGCCCGGCCCCTTGGTCCCCTCCTCGCCCAGCGACCCCGGCCCAGGGCACGGAGCGCGGCCCCTGAGGCCGGGCAGGGTGCTGGGAGCGGCGCGGGGGGACCGGGGACCGGGAGCAGAGCCCCGCGCCCGATGTGGGGACACCGCGGGCCGCCCCCGCCGCCCTCCGAGCTTCCCTTCTCCTATTTCGTTATTTGTTATTGCATTATTTATCTATTAGCATGGATTCGCTGCCTGCTAGGAGCGGCTGCCCGCGCCCGGTGCGTGCGTGGGGCACCGCCTTTCCCCCGTGCAGCATCCCTGCCGCACCCCGACTGCGGCTCCCGCAGCTTTGCCGGGCTCCGCGTTCCGCGGGGGCTCGGGATGCGGCTCGCACCGCGCTGGGGCCGCCGAAGCCGAGCAGACGCAGGGGCGCAGCCCCACGTGCTGGTTGTGATCCGTTTTCCCTCGTTCTTCTCCTGCCCGGCGGGACGGGGCAGGCACCGCCGTGACCCGTGAGCCTCCGCACCGGGCGGCTGCTCCCGCTGGAAGAGCCGTGGGAAGTGGAGGGGCGAGAACTGCCCCCGCCCCAGCACTCCCGCAACCGTTTGAGGGGGGCGATCCCACCGCCCCCCCCCCCCCCCCCCGCCCTTCCCCGCGGTGCCCAGCCTCGGGGGGGCGGCCCGGACGAGGGGCACCCCCTGCTCCCCCGGCACACGGGAGGAGCCGTGGGGAGGCGATTTGCTCGTTTGCCCCGGTGAAAAGAAAAAGCACGAGAAATTCAATTAAAGCGGCTCTGGCAAAAGGAGTTATTTGAGGCATGAATGTCTCCCCCAAAGCTGCAGCAATCATGTGGCATTAGACACTTCCGGAATCCTATAGCCAACTTGAAAAATCCCAGACCCCTTTTTTCCCTAATTTTTGCTCTGATCTGTAATTTTATCCACATTTGCACTAGTTTGAGCATTCTGGCTCTCCCATCTGAAAGCCTGCAATTACTATATAATTCTTCGCAATTTCACATGTCCTAATATGGACTGTAATTTTTGCGCAAGACAATTTCCTGCTATTTCAAGCATCAACATTGTCAAAGTTGTATGTACATAATAAATGGGAATATCAATGCATAGTTTTTAGCATAACATCTTGACTCCTCGATAATTATATCCGTTCGGAGCCTACGCAGAATTAGCCTGAATTGCATGGTAACTGCTGCTGCTTTAAAATTTTTAAAAATTACTCATAATTTTCCCAAAGATTACCAAGATCTCGAGTGCACAATGTCATCAGCGTAATGAAGAGTAAACATTTATGCTAATAATCTGCAATTTTTTTCATCAGCTATAAAGACAGAGGCTATATAGCAGAAAATTTCAGTCATATTCTGCGAGAGCAGAGCTGCAAAAAGGCTGCTGCGCTCAGAGGCTTGTGCATCTCTGGGGGATCTCAATCCACATTTGCACTCTCAGGATATTATTATTGTGCTCGGCTTTTTTTTTTTTTTCCTTCCCCCCCCCGCCTTTCTTTCTTTCTTTCTCCCTCCCCGCTCCTCTCTCCCCGCATCTCCCGCTCCCTCGCTCCTGTAACTTTCGTAGCGAAAAGCCGCGGTGGGTGCCTTGGTTTGCTGCAAAGCGCAGCCCCGTGCGCGGAGCCTCGGGAGAGGCGAAGGTGCGGGAGGCGGCACGGGCTCCTTTCCCGCGGGGGAAGGTGAGTGAGTGCTCGGGGCGCGACGCGGCGGGGGCGGCGGGGGGGGGCGGGGGGGGGGGGGGGCACCGGCAGCGGCCCGAGCGCCCGGCGAATCCGCCCCGGGCAAGGGAGCGGGGGATCCGGGGCCGCCGGCCCTGCCGGGGCGGCGGGGGCTCCGCCGTGCCCGTATGCCGGTGCCCCCGCCGAGGGAGCGGTGCTGCCCGGTGCCCGGCCGGGAGGGGAGGGCGCGGGGGGGGGGGACACAAGGCACTCGGTGACAGAGCGGGGCCAGCGGGGCTGGCTTGTCCCGCTCTGCCCCAGGAAGGGAGCAAATCCCGAACGCGAGCGGGCTCGGGCTCTGATATTTGAATTTTCGAGTTTCAGGGGCCGCTCTGTGCTCTGCAATTAGCTTGACACACGTACCACATCCCCAGCCATTCAAGGGGGTTCGCAGGGACACTCCAAAAGGATTTTTTTTTTTCTCCCCTTTTTCTTTTTGGGTGGAAGATATTAAAGAGGTATCTGTTGTTTGGCAATTTTGCTAAGTCTGTCTTCATTACTTCAACATTGTGCATTTGCTAATTTGGAAGCCCCTTCCTATTGACAGCTCTGCTCCATACACCTGCAAGCAATTTGCAGAGCTCCAATATAGGAGAATTGCAGAGATGGCAGCTCGCACCTATTTTATTTTTTTTTTCCTTCGCTTTTCTCAATGCACAGCAAATTTGGCTTTCAGTGCGTTATCTCTTTTGTTAATGCAAAAAGATTCCCTGGGCGAAAAAATTGCTCATAATTACCAGAGAGATGGGGAAACTGCATTAGAATAAATAAACCTGAAATTACTGTAATTATGTTGTGTTTGATGGGCTCGGCTTGTAATCAAGAAGAGAATACAGTGAAATGATGCTGACCCTCTTGGGTTTGCAGCTGTACGCGCACTTTGGGGTCTTTTTTTGCAGAAAAGAGTCATTTTGATCATCATTAAGCTGTGTGTAACCTATTTCAGAAGTGTTTGAAAATGAGGGGCACTTTTTTTTTTTTTTTTTCCCCGACAAGGAAAAAATATATCCCAAAATTACATTTTGCCATTTGCAGGCGCATCCATAAGGTTGTGTTTGCGGGGTGACAATTGCTAAAGGTATAATATTCGAAATCAGGACTTAATCATTGTAATGAGGTATTGTTTCAATATAAGCACCTTTGGATTATTCATAGTTTAATTAATATCCTCATTATGAAAATCTTCGAATCAGATATTTGATGAACTACTTGTCAGCCACAAGGCAGAATTAATTAGGCCTGTATTGAGATTAACATTTTAAAATGTACGATTATAATAGGCTCTAACTCAAGACCGCCTCGCTGAGAGAAAACTAATAATTTCTCTATTTGAACTGTTAGCAAGGCGTTATTGAATTAGGAGACGCCGAGGTGTCTTTGAAGCGTCCCGAGCCCCGCGGCCACCCCGCTCCCGCCCGGCCGAAGCCGCTCGCACTCCTCCTGCGGGAGCCGCGCGGCTCCCGGGGCGCTGCGGGACGGCGGCCCCCGCTCCGCCCGGAGCTCGGGGCCGCTCGGGCCGTGGCACCGCTCGGGCCGTGGCACCGCGGGGAACGCAGCGCTGGGAAGCGTTTTCCTGGCCGGATCCGGCACCCTCGGCGTGCGCGGATGCTGCGCTGCCGCGCACCGGCCCCGCGCACCTCGGGCTGGGGGCGCGGAGCGGCGCGGCTCCGGTGTCCCGGGATGCCGCGGTTGTCCCCGCGGGGCGGCTCCCCCGCGGGACGTGCCCGCAGAGCCGCGCACGGCTCCGCAGCGCTTGATCCCCCGAGAGCGGCTGCGGGCTGAGCCCCGGGGAGCGGGCACGGGGGCACCGGCCGGCACCGGGCCGGCTCCGCCGCCGAGGGGATGCGCGACCCCGGCCGCCCTCGCAACCCTTGCCTGGGCGGGAGCTGCTCCCGGTCCCCCCGGCCCGAGACAGTCCCGCGGGGCCCGACACAGGGAGCACGCGTGTCTCTTTTTCCAAACCATAATTTTACTGTCTCAAAGAAACTTTATAAGTTATGTACAAAGATTCGTGTGTTTGTTTGTTGTTTCTCCTTTCTTTCCCCAGATACAAAGCAATAAGTTAACATTCTCAATATAAAACTAAACTTTGACATATAGAACACTAAACACAGCCGAGCTCAGTTTATCACATCTTCCGAGTTTCACAAGTAAAATGTCAAGATCTCAGTACACGAAGCATCATGTTTTACAGCCACACGGAACAGAACGGAAATAATAATAATAATTATTATTGTTTTTTAAAAAAGCTAAATTTGTGCAACATGTTTACAGAACAATAATAATAATAATAATAATAAAGAATAAAATATGTACAGCGAGTAGCTCCTGCACGTCGGGTTTGCGCGTTTCGACTTCGGGCCGGCTCTTCGCGGCTCCCGTCCCCTCCCGCCGCCCCCGGGGCTCCCGCTCGGTCCCCCCTCGCCCCAGCCGAGCGCTCGGCAGCTGCTGCCGCCCCGCTCCCGAGCGCCCGACACGCGCGGTTATTCCCTTTGTTAGACGGGAGAGAAATGCAAACCGTTTGGACCAAGCCTCCACGCCACGGCGGAGGAAGAAAGTTCTTGTACAAGTTAAAGGCGGCGCCTCCGACTGCGGCGGTGATTTACTGGGGGGACGGGGGTGGTTTTTTCGAAGCGAGCTGCGCGCCCGAGCCTGCGCCCCGCGAACCGGGTTGTCCGTTCGTTTCTAGCGCTCTCGTAGTGGTAATTTAAGTCAATAAATAAAACCCCTGCCTTGCCCTTTTAACAACAACAAAAAATATACAGATGGAGAGCGAAAGGGACAGAAAATGTCGAGGGAAAGAAGCTCTGGAAATCGTACAGCTTCCTTCCCCCTTGCGATTGAAGAGACCGTCAGATCGGGGTAGCAGATAAATGACCTACATTTCAACAGACACAGACAGACAGACAGGACAGAGGAGAGGGCTTCCCCCCCCAGACATCTCTCTGTGATTGTCCCGGCGCTCGCCCTGCTCCCAGGCTGCTGCGCAGCTGTCGGCGCTGGGAACGGGGCCGCATCACATCTGTCCTCCCGGCACCGGGCTGCGTCCTCCCGGCTGCACGGGCAAGGGACCTCCTGTTTGTTTGTTCGCTTCAGTTCCTTTTGTGTTTTTTTCTCTCTCTTCCCCCTTCGTTTTGTTTGTTTGTTTCTTATTTTTTCTTTCCTTTTATTTTACGTAATTTCTTCTCTTTTTTTTTTTTTCGTAATAATTTTAATTCTTTCCGCTTGCGGCGGGGGAAACGGGTTCATAATCACATCAGCTGCGGCTGCTGCATAGCTTCTTGGTGGGCTGAAGGGTACCACGACGTGTAGCTGGGGATGTAGGTGCCCGGGGTCCCCGAGGAGGCCTTACCGGCGGCGGAGGTGGCATTCCACACCGGGGGCACGGGCGGAGAGCTGCCCGACAGAGCCCTGCCGTTGCTCAAGGCGCTGCTCTCCAGGGCGGCCCCCCCTTGCTTCATCAGCTTCTTGAATTTGGAGCGCTTGTTCTGAAACCAGATCTTCACCTGAAAACGGGAACGGGACAGGGTTCAGCACCCCTCGCTCCGGGCCAGTATCCTCCACCCGGGGCCCCTCCTGCTTCTCCCCCGCGTCCCTCCGTGGCTGCTGTGCCCCTTGCCTTTTTGTGATGCCAAACCACCGGTAAGACACCCCCCTCCCCCCCGCGCCCGCCCCGTCGCGACGGGCCCTGTTGCCCACGATTGTAACTCGTCTGCATCTCCCGTGGTGTCTCCCACGCGGGGATGGGGACAAGGACAGGACGCGGGACAGGGGCTGAGAGCTCACTGGGTGCTGTACCTGGGTCTGAGTGAGTCCCAGAGATGCTGCGAGCTCGGCCCTTTCCGGGAGAGCCAGGTACTGAGTTTGCTGGAACCTCCTGTTCAAAGCTTGCAGCTGCAAACTGGAATAAATAGTCCTGGGTTTGCGGATTTTTTTCCCTTTCCCATTAAAGCGAACTTCCCCTCCTTCTACCACAGTGCTTTTCTCCGATTCGGCCCCTGCAAACCACAAACGATGCAGAATAAATAATAACAATAATAATAATAATAGCAGCAACAGCAATAATAGCAGTAACAGCAGCAGCAATAGTAACAATAACAGCAGCAACATCAACAATAACAGTAATGAGGAGCGAGAAAAGTGAAGCCGAGTAACGCTAACAAAGGCTCCGGGCGATTATGGCAGCCCAGGCTTCTTCCCAGAGAAAGTTTGCTATTTTTACTGGCTGCAGTTTAGGTTTAATTACCCTTAATTGCATACATTGTTTATAGCGCTACGCAATAAATAATTACGAAGACTAATACGTGCACATCTGGGTTGATTTCTTTTCCAGCCGGGCATTGTGTGCTCTGTGTAACTGCTCCCCTGTGATCCTCAGCCTCTCCTCACTAATATTTTACAATTTAATTTCATTTCCACCACCCCCCCCCATAGATTTTTTTTTTTTTTTGACACGAGCACCCTCCCTCCATCCTTGCCTTCCCTCCCCCCCCCCCCCCTCCCCCTCCCCAAAGCCGAGTGCACCTACCTGTCTCCTCTAACCGGGTCTGAGTCAGGCTGGAGCTGTTGGGGTAGGACTGCACTGAACTGATGTAGGGGTTGCTCGAGTGGCTGCTGACCGAGTTCACATAGGGGTAGCCCAGCGGTCGGGAGAAGGACGAAGCTGTGCTGTACGAGCTGTCAGGCTGAGAGTGGCCCGCGGAGTGTAAACAGTGCATGGAATAGTGTCCGTGGGACATGGGAGAAGGAGACATTTGCTGGCTAGGCGGCCCAAACTCCATAAAGACAGCCTTCCCTGAGACGGGGCTATTTAGACTCTCTGGCATGGTGGTCATGGTCATTTCTTGTCGCTTGCTCTGTGTGTGTGCTCTCTCTTCAGCTTGCCTTTTGGGGGTCTGATGTGTTTCTCAGGACAGGAAAGAACCCAATTTAAGCGGAACAGGGTTTTTCACTTTCCATTCATAAGAAAATGGAGTTTGTCTCTTTGAAAAGTCTAAGCATGATGCTGTAGATCTACACAAACTCGCCTAAAAGCTTTGACTCAGCCAAGCCTATGAATATTCATGAGCTGCCGGAGCTGATTGGTCCGCCGTCTTGCATAATCGCTTTGGATTGGTCCGAGGCGCTCGGGGCTCGCCCGGACCCCGGTGAGCCCCGAGAGCCGGGCTGGCAGCGCCGCGCCTCCCCGCGCGCCCCGACGGCGGTGCCGGCCCCGCTCCGCCGCCTTCGCCCCCGCCGCTGCTCCGCACCGCTGCCCCGCGCCCGGGCCGAGGGCAGCCCGGGCTCTCCGCCTCGGCCCCGCTCTGCCGCCCCGCGCCGCCTCCGCCACACCGGCCCCGCGCTCCGGCGGGGTGGGGTGGGGGGGCAGCCCGGCCTCTCCGCCGCCTCCGCTCCGCTCCGCTGCCCCGAGCAAGGGGCAGCCCGGGTCGCTCCGCTCCCGCCGCCCGCGACGGAGGGCGCCGAGAGGAGGCTCCGCACCTCCCCCCGCCCTTCCCTTCCGCCCCGCGCGGGCTGAGGGGGCGCCGGCCCCGCGCCGGCCCAGGTGCGGCCGGTTTTGTTCCTAAAAGGAGCGAGGGGGGAGGAATGCGTTGAAACCAGAATCCCCCCGAACGGGCCAAACGGCGCAGCTGAGCTCAAAACGCGAACTTCCGCGCGCGCGAGGCGGCAGGCGAGGTGGGACTTGGGAGATCCTGCCCAGAAAGCCCGCGATGAATCCCAAATTACTCTGTTAGATAATTAGAAAGTGTTGATAATTATTTCTTCCATAATTCAGCGGTGTGGCTGTAACAGGAAAATGATCTCGCGAAAGTTCACACGTGCAGATGTATTAGTTACTGATTCGTTTGATTAAATGCTAGTCTCAAGTGCTCTGATCCACAGCTGAAGGCGGCCCCATTAGCATAACACTGATGTTTAATTTTCATACGCATAATTAGCCATATATTTAACACTAATAGCAACACGCAGTCTTCCAGCATTAAACAGCCTGGGATTTGATCTGGCCCGGGCTGAACTTTCCCGGTTACACCTAGGCTGGCTGGGGTGCGCAGTTATCACGGCACCACGTCGATGGAATCGAGCACATTTTGGCACACGGAGAACACCAATAAAAGCGAACGTTCAAAACAAACGGCGGCGCCGATGCCGTGAGCGGTGGCCCCGCCGGTTTGTCCGGCCCTGCCGCCGGCAGCGGGCACCCCGGCACAGGGGCTGGGGCACCCCGGTGTTGGCAATGGGGCACCCTGGCTGTGGGACAGGGGCACCCTGCGCCCTCGCTGGCTGCGGGGCGGCCCCCCCGGCTGCGGGGCTGGGCGCCCCCCGGCAGTGCCCGCACGGGGCTGGGGCTGCGCGGAGCGCTGGCAGCAGGCAGCTGGTGCCCAAGCGGAGCTGGCGAGCCCGAGCCCCTCTGCTCCTGGACTGCTTTCCTTTTTCGTTACTGCTCTGCCGGTCTCATTGCCCATTTCCTAACGCCTCTTTTCCTTCCTCCCCCGCCTTTTTGTTGTTGTTCCGCTCGCGATGCGCGAGGTTCATTGTCGCGATCTCGGGGCGGGAAGGGGCAGCTTCCCAGGCAAGGCCCTCAGGCTTCTGCCCCCCGGCCGTGTAAGTGACCCCCCGGGGCGGCTCCAGCCCGGCGGCTGCGGGCGGACAGACTGTTCCGCGCCCACCGGCTCTGCCGCTGCCTCCCGCGCTCTGCCGGGTGCGGGCGGCCCCGGGGCGAACAGCAGCCCCGGGGCCCCGGCTCTGCTCGCCCGCGGCCCCTCCGTAGGGGTCCCGGGACGCCCCGTCGGGGCTCCCGCCGTGCTTGCCCGGCAGCACCCGCTGCGAGAAGGGCTGATGCGAGGCGGCGGCCGCCCCCGCGCAGCTCCCGCACCTCGTCACGCTCTTTCATAATTAGGATCACGAACGCTCCGCGGCGCCGGGAAACCCGCGGTCCCGTCGGGGCTACCAGGGGAACTTTCAGGGGCTGCCAGCAGCCCCTTGGCCGCGGGGGGGGGCTGCTCCCGGCTGCCCCGTCCCCGCGGTAAGCACGGGCGGGAGGGAAAGGGCACGGAGGGGGGAGCTGAGCCCCCGCGGTGCCACCCCGCGCGGCCAATGCCCCGGGAGTGTCCCCTGCAGTGTCCCCGGGATGTCCCCGGGAGGGGTGGCACCCTAAGCGCCCCGTTGCCCCGAGGAGGGGGCAGGGCAGCCGCTGGGGGTGTCAGGGGACAAATCACAACACCCCCCACCCGGGCAGTGCCGGGGGTCCCTTGCCTCCCGCGGCCACGGAGCCGCGGAACCCCCGCGTCTTTGTGGCCTCGTTGGCTGCAGCGATTGTTTCTGCAGGTTTTAAGGCCGTCCCAGCCCCGCTCGGTGAGGACGGGGCCAGGCGCTGCCCGCGGGGTTCGGGGGCGGGGGGGGTGTCCTGGTTTGTTGAAGGATGCTGTTAGGAACTATTAGAGCTGACAGCTCGCCGCACTCGAATGAAAACAAACAGCGCAGCAAAGCTGTGGGACAGCGGCTCTGCTCCTGCCCTGCGCCGCTGCGGGGCCGGTGCTGAGCACAGCACGGGACCGCACGTCGGGGCGAGTTACTGGTACCGAACGCGCCGCTCTGGGGTGCTTCGGGGTTCCTCTTCCTTATCTCCATGGGCACCCCGAGTTCCACAGGACCGGGTCCTGCTCCCGTAGCCTCCAACTTACCGAGGCCGGCCAGGGCCGGCCCGACGGGGCGGGCAGCAGCCATCAATCGCAGCCCGCAGCCTCGGGACAGGAGCGCAGCGGGAGCAGGAACCCGCAGCCCATGAGGAACATCAGCTGCAAACTCCAGGCAGGAGCTGGGGCTCATCCTCCAGACCGCAAACTCGTCCGTCTCTGTTAAACACTTAAATTGCAGAGTGCCTCTCCCTTAACTAAGGCGGGCACCGCAGAGCAGTGATTACCCCAAACCGGCTAATTCTTCAAGGAGGGCAATTATTGATCTCCAGAGAAGCGCACTTCGCATCTAATTTTTAATCACTTTTTGTACTGTGCAAAGAAAAATTAGCCGAGGCAGGAAGAGGGAGAGCTGCTGGGAGGCCGCAGGGAAGAGTCTCTGCCTGCCACCCTCCGGAAACTTTTTTCCATCTTAGTAGAAGTTACAGCCTGGGAAACCGCACTGTGTTAATCGCAGTGAAGACAAATTGACTCCATACCCCAGTTATAAAGGGAAAAAATACAGTGTTCTTCTGTCGTGTCAGCTGCACTGAGGCTGTGTCATCGATACATGTTTGTCCCAAATAGGATTTGGAGAGGAGCTCTCTGCCCGTCACCCCAAATAACCCAAGCCCTTTGCACTTGCAAGTTGTGCATCGCGGCTTCCAGGGCCACTATCAAGCCAAGGAACTTTTATTAAATACTCACCAGGTAACATACAGAAAGGACTATGTCCACAGCTGACCCTCAACCTGCTTTTCCTGTCTCCTGCCCCAACTTAAACAGCACCCATTCCCCACAGAAATTACAGAAACCTCCTCCTTGTCCCGAGTGGAACTGGAAATCTCAGAAGCACGGCGAGTCTCTCCACTCCTTGCTCCATCTTTAGGCTTCTTCCACCACTTCAGAGAGGATTTCTGCTCCCTCTGAGGTAATCACAATGGTATGTTCAAACTGTGCAGATCTGCAACGCACATTTAGCAGTTGGTTATTAGGGGGTAAACGTAGCCACCATGCCCGTAAAACTCACACGTTTGGGTTTTTTTTTTCCCCGCTGTCAGTGATCAGGGAAGATTGAAAAATAAAATCAGGCACCTTTTATTGTCTACAGAAATTGCAGTCCATTTATCCTTCAGAATCTTAAATTCGGGAGATCCTTCCATTATTATTGGCTCTGCAACAAGGAAAACAAAACGTTGCCCGAAGAGAGTAGCGCTGCCATGGGGACTGCGAAGGGAGCAAGCAAAGGGGGGGTCCCAGCAGGTTGCTCCCCTGCGCACAGGTCCCATTCTCCCTCGCCCAGCACCCTCTTACAGCACTAAAAGGTGAACTAAAGAGGAAGATGGAATAAGGTAGGATGTTGCCCATTCCTCTTTTGTAAAGGCGGGGAATTTTAATCAAGCTTTAATTAGGACCCCGTGGATAATAACCAAAGCATCAACCACACTTACAAACAGCAGATAGTTTTAAATATTTGATTTTTTTTTAAACAGGCTTAAAATGTTCATTAAAGCAGCAAAACAACAATTTTCTGATTTCCCTCTAATTGCGGTGCCATTTAGCCACACGGTGAGGAAGAGGGCTTTCCCCCAGCCCTGCAGGACCGGGATTCAGCCCGATGCGGCTGCGGTTCCCGGCGCCGCAGCCCTGGCAGGCGGCGAGTGACAGCGGAGCCACCAGGCAGCTCGCTGCTCCCCCACGGCTCCGGCGACACAGCCGCAGCCCTGTCACCCGGCTGAGTCTCCGCCGTGCCAAAAACGTGCGTCAAATATGCAAGATTTACAATAAACGTTTCGTTTTCTAACTCTTGTCATTTGGAAGCTATTTCACCCAATCGGTTCCTTGATGCGCTTTTAGAAATGGTATTTTAATCCGCTTGCTAAGTGGTGCGTGTCTCCGACATCCCCCCCTCTGCCTGGGCATTTCTGTCCCCCAGTAAAGGAGCGGTGCGGGTCTCTGCGTGCTTTTTCCCAGCAGAGTTACTCACCTATTGTGAACGCCATTCCCTCTTCCATTAACAAATCACTGTCATTGGCTACAAAAGAAAATAAAAATCCGTTTATGGCTGTTGGGGCTTTATTTCACACCCACCCACACCCACACCCACCCGTAAACGCAACCAGCGCTTGGTTTGAACCCCTTGGGGCTCGCAGGTGCCGCGCTCGCCGCTCCCCGCTGCGAACCGGAGCCCCGGGACCGCCCCGACGGCTCCGGCCACCCCGGCTCCGGGAGCCTCAACATTCCAGCAGCGGTTTTCCATTCCATGGCACGGGCAGGATGCGGGGCCGAGGGTCTGGGAATGCGGGATGCTCCCGGAGCGGGGCGGGGAAGGCGGCCCCAGCTGCCCCGACGGCTCCCTCATACGAGGGATTTGTCCTGAAAATCCCCCGCGTGGGTCTCAGCAGACGAGCTCGGGGCTGCCCGCGTGGGAATCGGCCCCAGCCCCCCCCGCCGGGCCCAGCCCGCTGGCTTTGCCCCCTCCCCGGGGTCCCCTCCAGCCTGCACTTACCATGGTGCCACACCTCGGGGTGCCCGTGGAAGTATGAGCCGATGCCGTGGCCCACGAAGAAGGGGCAGACCTGGAATCCTCCCTGCTGCGCCACGGAGCTGCAGGGCAAAGTGGACACGGTGAGGGGACACACGCCAGCCGGCTCCTCCGCTGCCCCTGCCACCCCACCGGTGCTGGCAGAGGCATCACCCGGCTCCTGCAAGTGCTCACCCCCATCCCAGTGCCGGGTCACCACTCTGTGCCAGCTCCAAAAGATGGCAACCACAGCAGCTGGCACCAGTGAGCCATCATTAGGTTTCAGAGTTAACAGGCCTGCCAGCAGATGCTGGTGGCTTCTGTGCCAGCCCTGCTGTCTAAGCATGTTGTCTCCGTGCCCGGTGACCCTTCCCATGGGCTCGCTGGGAGCTCATTTAACGTTGGACAGGTAAATGGCAGCCCCGATGCACAGCCCAGACCCTGGCACATCACTGCCTGCACTGCGCTTTCTGCAGGAGGAGAGGGTCCTGCTGCTGACGGCGAGGGCCTCACCTGCTCCCTTTCAAAACTCTGCAAACACTTCACAGCAAAACGTATCGCAATTCCAGCAAATCCTGTTGGGCCAATTAAAGTGAATTTCTAACGAACCCATCAACACAGTACTGAAACCCACAGAACAGCTATGGCACCCCCATTCTGCTTGGGAGATGCGTCCTGTCCTTCGTAGCCTGCCTCGCGGAGGGGTGACTCCAACAGCTGCCTGCAGGGACACAGCTCACCCATGCCTGGAAAGCCAAGTCCTATCTCAATCCCTAAAAGTCAGAGGGCCTGGAGGTATGTGGGGTGTCCTGTGGCTGCTGGGCCACCCTCTACCTGCAGGCTTCACTCTTAGGCTCTGCCCTTCCTCAAGCAGCGGAGGAGGGGGTGACTTGAGGCAGCTCAGCCAGGAGGGCTGGCCACATCCACAACAGAAAGGTGTGGAGACTTGGGGGGACCTGGAGGTGGATTAGAAGTGACAAGGAAGCTGCCCCACCCCTGCGTGTTGACCCCACACTAATTCTAAAAGTAAACAGGTAGAAAGGCACTTAGCCTGAAAAGATTCCACCTACAACATCATAAGCTTCATTTGTTTGTTACCGTCAAGGTAGGCACTTACAAACTTCTTCAGGTTTGCTCATATTCACACCCTAACAAATGCCTTCTCAGAGGTCACTGCAGGCAGAAAAGTGGGAAAGTTAAGAAACTCAAACAAATGAGCAAGCTCCCACAGAAATGTCAAACCCCACGGGGATGTCCTTATTCAGGTGTAAAGTGGCCTCAGCTTGTTGTAATCCCTTTACACACCAGGCTCCACAGACCCTGCAGTGCTGGCTCCAAGGCCCGTGGGTCACTGTCCCAGAATTTAATGCCACTGTAATCGAGGGACATGGTGCTCCACAGCGGCAAAACGGTGACAAGAGAGGAGAGTTGGGTCAACGGTTAATAATGCTGCAGGGTTCAGACCTTAAGAGCATGTTTTAACAGGATTTGTATATTAGCTTTTACCTACCCATTGCCCTGATAGAAAAATTAATCACATTTCTTTCATTAACTCCGGAGAAGAATTGAAATTTCGGGTTTAGCTGTCTCCAGGCCCCACAGCACTGGCAAAGAGGGCTACCAATAAAGCTAGAAGTTGGTCTTCATTCGGTTGTATTCAGAGTCCAGAGTTTTGCCTTATACATCATTATGTGGAAAATAATAATGAAGGTGTATGCAGTGGTTAGTCCTACTAGCGATGGAAAAGACTTTCTCCCCTGCCTTTCTATCACATCACCCACGTCTTGGTCAGAGACTTGGCCCCCTGGCTACGATGATGCTGACGGCCAAGGAAGAAGCATGAGGAACGGTGAGGAGTTAGAAAGCCAGATTACTCAGACACATACACAAGATGAAACGGAAGATCTCCGGTGACCAAGCAATGCAGATAATGATTCCCATATGGGAATCGGAAGAGAGATGGGAAAAGCCATCCATGCAACATGTGATAAGCTTTTCTTGCGCCTTCTTCTGCAAGTCTTTTTGCAAGCGCATGAACAGCGCCACTCAGTTTTGCTGATGCCCTTACACGGCATCCCTGCCCACTGAAAGAGCAAAGTCATTTTTTGAGATGCTTTGTATTATTACAGGATCTTCACCCTCCAGAAATCCATCTTCTGTAGCAAGAGAGAAAGCTGTTCTTTGAGTACCACGGCTATATCCTCTCTTGTGGGCAGGGAAAGCTCTCCTCTCGCCCCAGCACTCAGCTGGCGCTGAGGCGGGTGGCAGCAGCAGCAGATGCGTGCTGGGCACCTGGTGCAGGAGTGCCAGGGCACACAGAAGGCACTGTTGAGACAGTATCCAATCCTCATGTGGTGAAAGAAGTGGTTCTCATGCATTTCAATAGTGAATTGCCCAACTTTCTTGCCAAACAGTTTGAAAACAACTCCGTTGGCATGAGTACCTCAGTGGTTACTGTGTGATCCAAACAGGGGATCTTTGAGTTCACAGGGCTTTGACATCTGCACTGACAGATGCCTGTACCCCCCTTAATGTCTACAGACAGAGCGCGAGTACTCTTTACATAAAATGTAACGTGGCCAATGAACCTGAAGTGACACAGAGAAAACCTGTGGAGAAAATAAGCTTTAAATACAAAACACAGCCACATTCAACCTGTTTTTAGTATTTGCATGTGGTTCAGAAGCACCTTATGGGGAACTTCACAACTGCTATCTTTGCTTTGGAGTACTTAAAACATACTAGTGAGCTCTTACATCCTTGTGGAGTTATAATAAAACGCTCGGCTCTCATAAAAAAAAGAAAGCTACTGACCCCAGCTACAACTTGCAAAGGTATTCCTGTACACGCACACGTACATGTTCGCTGTAAATGCTGGCTGGGAGGACTTTGAAATAGCTCTGACAAGAGGGAATGAAGCTGTTGATCCTGGTCAGCGTCTCCATCCTCCAGGACTCCTTGGCTGTGGAATCTGGCTAAAAAATCAGGATGTCATGGAGTGGAGCATTTTTGCCCAAGTTTGCCATTTGCTACTGACAACAACTCAACATTTGGTCTCGCTGTCTCAGGATCTGTCAGCGGTGGCCTTTCTTTCCAGCCTTCCCTGGAAGGCAAGACTGCAGTCCCAGCTCCATGCGCTGCTCCTTGCAGACAGGCAGTGTAAGATCAGCAGCTGGAGGAGTCCTAAATGCAGGCAGGAAAGCAGTGATGGCGGGAGGCTGGAGTCGGCACAGCTGAGCTGGGCTGCCTGGCATCTGCCGTGGGAAAGGAGAACTGCATGGCTGGGTGGATGTGCCAGTCTGCCAGTTCCCCTCGGCCACGGGGCTTCCCCTGGTCAAATCTGACACTTCCAGAGCAAAGGTACCGACAGCATCAAGAAAGAAAAAAAAATATTCTTCAGAATAATCACTGTTAAAAATATCCATTGATAACATTTATCATCACGCATTTTATTCTGCGAGCCATGTTGCATGCTTGGGCAAGAGGTGAATTGGGCAGGATTAAAAGCATAATCATTTAATGAGCCCAGTACTTGATTTTATGTTTTGCTGCCATGTGCTCCAGCCCAGTGGCTGCAGAGTCAAGAGTACCTGCAGTGCTGCTCCTCTTCTGCTGATGACAAAGCCAGGCAAAGGGTCTGGGGTCAGGATGGGCCAGCAGCAGCCCAGCCGGTAAAGGAACATCACTGAGGGACAGGCCGTCCACCTACAGCCACAGGCAGAGCCTCTCGTTTGGTGGCATCACACTCCTGGGAGTGGGCAGAGACAGGCGAGCCGGGTGTCGGTTCCCTCCTGGGCATCCTCTTCCCACGCTGCCAGACAACAGCTGGTTTTCCTAAAGGAGGGATGAGCGTGCAGCCACGCGTTGCCACCCCACCAGCAGCACAACAAGGAAAATGCCACAAAGCAGCAACTGGAAGGACCAACTCTCTACAAAGCTCTTGCTGATGCTCTGGAGCCTCCCCTGCAAGGAGTTTTTGGGTGAATGGTACAAATCCCTCCCACTAAGAAGCTGAAAAGAATTTCCTTGGGGGACCAGCCCTGTGCAGAAAAGCAGGTGTCCTGGCTCCGGAGGAAAAACCATCCTTTCCGTCTCCTGACTGGAACTCCCATTTTTCTGGGGAAAAAAACCCCTCCTCAAACCCTGCGTTTTATTGTCTTTTTAGCAAAGTTTGTTACTCTTTTCTCCAGGCAGGTCTGGTCTGGTGCTCTAAGGCCTCGCTGAAACCAAGTGAAACAAATGCCATTTTCAGCACGGACAGCCACTGCCTCTCTGGGCTCTTGGTGGCACAAGGAAAGACAGGACAGCACAGACTGCTGCGCTGCCCACTCTGAACATCCTGGGGAACTGATTCCCAGGCAGGGATGCTCCTCCTGCAGTGCCAGCTTCTCTCCCCAGGGATGAAACTTTATCAACAACAGTCTTGCAGAGCACCCTGACACGAAAGGCTGAACTTGCTAAAGAAACCTGCCTTACGCTTCCGGGCAGCGAACGTGCTTGGAAAACACTGAAAGCAACAATGGACCTACAGTAACTGGTTTCTTACCTAGGGATCCATATGAATCCATCTTTTTTTTTTTTTTTTTTTTTCTTTTTGTTAGCAAAATGAAAGTATATTTTTAAATAATATATTTTTTAAAAAATCCTAGAAACCAGCATTGGCCTAAATCAGATTTGCTCACAATAAAAACCTCTGTTTTGAATAGTACCATATTATCTAATTTGAGAAATTACAAAATTCTACTGGGAAAATATTAAAGTATTTTTCTCTTAAACAGAAATCCTAGACTGAGGGAATGCACAAGTTCAGGGATTCCCTATAATGACAATAAATGTTGAGGTATAATTAGTAATATTTTTGAAAGCCCACAATTGTTTTTTGAAAGAAAGGTACATTTTAGTTTCAAACTGGAACACAAATTACTGTATTTTTCTTACAATAGCGCTGAACTTTTATTTGAGGTTCTCTGTTTCTGAAAGCAGACATGATGGATTGAAATAAAAGATAATTTATTGCAATGCTTACTTTCAAGTGCAGAGAGAAGCAGTGTAATTGTAATTTACAGTAGCTGTCAAGGAAAATCTATCACAGATGACATTAAAATGACTTATTTTGCCTGAGCCACTTATTGTTTAAATGTGCATAATCTGATAGAAACAGATTTTTTTAAAAAATCTGCTTTATATTGTTCTAAATTAATATCAAAACATATACTTATGAGTTAAACATTTTAAACAATTTATTAATACTTTCATCACTACTATTTTTTCCTAGGAGTTGGAAATTGGTTTATTTAACGATATCACGTTCAGGCCTTTTAGCTCTCTATACTCACAACACTTCCACGTCCCTAAACTCACCATCTAAAAGGCAGATTTCAAACTAGATTTGTTTCTGCCTGAAAGAGAAGTGGCAGAAATGGCAGAAGAAAATGGAACACAGGCCCCCATTCTGTTTCCACTGGAACTGACCGGCAGTTTTGCCACCACCTTCAATAAGAACAGGTTGGCAAGGATTCAAACCTTTCTGAGCAAAGTAAGTCACAAATCCACGCAATCTTTTATTTGCAACTTGGGAGAAGGAACTGCTGTCCATGAAATACGCAGCTATCGAGCGTCCATAACAAAGACTGTGTTAGAACCCTGAATGCAAACTTACCTCTGTGATGTAATTATTCCCAAACCCACTGTAGAAAAGAAATATTCTGATTATTTGCACTTAAGATACATTCTGCATATCACTAGAGCACCTTTGTAGGAACACTGATGAAAGAAACCGAGATGCATTTCCATTCTGATGGGCCTAAATGTTTTCAGCCTGTAGGTGCTTGTTCTCAGATATTTATGCTATCTAACTCTGAAAGTAAAGATTTTGATGGATGTATGTATTTCATACATCTGTCTGCATGCAAATGTCAAATGACAAATAACTAGAAACACAGTTCCACCAAGCCAAGGCAATTTTCAGCAGAGGCAGTGTCAAAGTAGTTCTAAACAAATCAACACATTTAAATCATCGGCACGATAAAATCTTGAGAAATAAAGTTAATGACCTGCTGTTTCATAGGTAGTTTTGAACAGCTACTAGCTTTGATTAATCTGCTTTTCAAAGAGGGTGCTGACTATATATTTACACTTTGTAAGCAAACTGACCTCCGCAGCAACACAGCAAAACCCCAACGTCACATTTATTCAATTCTGCTCTTTTTCCCCTTCTTCCCTCCTTTTTTTTTTTCTTTCTTTTTTTTCCTTTTCTTTTTTTTTTTTTTAATACAGCTAGAATTAATGTAGTGAATCTGTAATGAAATGCATTATCCTGCATGGAGATTTATCAGATTTTCCAACTGAATGCCATGCTTTCCTAGCACTAGCTGGAGTTCACCTGCATGTTGGTGTGGCGTGTGGCTCTTTTTTGTAAAGAGTTAAGTTGAACACAAAAAAAGGGAACAAAGGTCAGCACCCAGCCGCCACTTGAATGTGAGATTTTTCTTTTTATTCCCCTTGATGTATACTAGGCTCTGTGTTATTAGTCTTAATGATGGAAAATTGTAGTGTTGATACAAATCTTTTTTTCAAAGTAGTAGGCGGGAGCTCCATTTGTTAGTAAGTTTTTTTGTGACTAAAAGCCACGGACAGTACATTTATGTAGCAGTAAAAGGCCTAGATGCTCTTTCCATAGCAGAGCTAATTATTCCTACTGTGACCTTACTGATCTACCCTGTTCCTAGTACATCTCATCTGCACGCCTGTTCCTCTGTGTAGATGGTGTCAGAGAATATGAAAAACCCTATAATGAAACCATTTTCATGATGGAGAAAGGCTACTGGAGTTGCACTTGCTACAAAGAGGCTCAATTATATGAGTAATTGTGATAATTTTCTACATTCATAGCCTTCAATGGGGAAAAAAGAATGAGAGCCACAAAGGAAAATTACTTTAACAAGAAAGTACAGAGAGTAAAAATGGAAGAAGAGACAAAAAGGGGGAAAAAAATAACCAGAAAAAAAAAGTTTAAAAAATAGATCTGGAGGGAGGAATAGCAAGACAGGGAGAACAACAGAAATGCTCAAAAAGCCTATGTGCAGCTGTGTTGCACAATTAAATTGAATTTTTTTTCTGCAGTTGATGAATGTGACTACTGCAAATGTGCCTCTGTAGTTAGCTATCATTTGTTGTTCCGTGACAGGAAAAGGATAATTACCTCTCAGAGAGAATCAAAGGCTGACATGCCCTTTAGACACAGCCATGAATGCAGAGCTCGATAGAATGCTTGAATAAGAATCCAGTGTTCTGTGCCCCCTTCTACTCAAGAATAAATTTTGTTAAAATGCAAGAGCACCACCAGTAAATTTGTTGAACTCTAGGTGTTCAAAAATATGAGGTGCATCTATCGACTCATCCCATTTGCAAAAATAAAACTACATTTTGAATTCACTTCTATTATATTCATGGACAGTAAGATAGCGAGATATGCATTAAATTTCTTTTCCCAGTAGGGGTCTGATTCAACATTTCCTACGAAAGAACAGAAAGACACTATCCTTTTTCTCCAGGCTAGTTAGCCTATAATTTAAAACTGTCAAAAACACAATTTTATACAAAGTCTTCAATAAAAGCTTCTCAGATATAACCCAAAGAGGTTTTACTAAAGTTTGATTCAGACTCTGTTACAATATTTTTAAAGCTATAAATACATCTAACTGATATTTTGCCGTTCTCTTTTTTCCTTAAAGTATTTGAAGATTTACAAAGGAAAAAAAAAAGCAGCATCCTTTCAAGGTGACTAAGCCCTGCAGCTTTTAAGTAATCAGAACGTATTCAGTAGCGTGGTGGGACCATTAATAGTTCAGTGAAGTACTGCTTAATGAAATGTATACGATATATGTCTATTTTTTTGGCAAACATTTTAAAATAATCCATAGGTACCTTCAAAAAACTAAGCCGTATTTTTATTCAAAACCGCCAGCAGAAGAGTCCTGACTGCATTTATGTGAAGGCTAGAAGAGATGCAAAATATGGAAAAATATCTGAATGCGAGCTCTTTTTTCCCTGTGACGCTGGCATGCACGGCTCTTTGTGAGATCAGAAGCTCTCGAGTTAAATTTTTTTGTACTTTTTAAACAAAGAGACTTATTTACGTTGACTAATTCCTTTGTAACATTCGTTATTGCTACACAATGAAAACAACGGTTTCTAACCTTCTTACATCGTTTGCCAGATGTGGTGTAGTTTCACACGCAAATAAAAAATAAACAAAACCCCGGCATAAATCACAGCTGTTAATTTAAATCCACTTTATGAATATCTTTGGCTCTTTCTACAGTTATCTTTGCTGACCCTGTTGTAATTCACTTTGAAAAAAAAGATCTGTCTTACCCAAGGAACAACATTATAGCTTGGCAGTTCACATACTGATATCAGACTGAAATGATGGTTTTGAATCATAAAACATGTCATCAGCTTTATACCAAACCACCAATAACCTTTGTCCCACTTGCCAGCCCTCCCTTTACTTGTCAATATAAGGCTTACCTGATTGTGTTTCCAATTACAGAGAAGGGAGCCCCTGGTCTGCAAGCTGCAATTGCTTCATCTCTACATTTCCTGGCAACCTCCACTAACTTTTGACCAGATTTATCCACATTGCCCACCAAAAAGGTTTCAGAAGTGTCACCATGGTAGCCATTGTAATACACCTAAACATATGCAGAAATGTAAAGACATTTTCTTGTTTTGCATCCAGAAACAGATCGTCTCCTTGATTAAATCCATTCTGGGTAAGATCGAGCTATATACTGCAACAGACAGACCACGGGTACGAGCTGTATTTGTGAGAACGAGACCAGAAAAGCAAAATATTGTAGGGGGAAAAAAAAAAAAAAGGCACGAAAGACTGCAAGGTGCGCAAGGGGTGACAATTAAAAATTCAAGGAATACAAAAGCTGTGCCCGTCTGCCCAGCAGCACACCAGGCGATGGGCTTGCTCAGCCACAAGGCATGAGGCTAACTGGGTTGCATGCGAGACGATGGGTGGGAGCCGTGCATGGGCTGAAGGGGGCTGTGGGGGCTGTTAGGTGCCCGCTTGCCCCAGCTGCCCACCCCTTGTGCCCTGGTGTTGGCCATGGATGCTGGGACACTGCAGCAGGCAGGAGACCCGCTCCTCTGCAGCCCCTGTGCCCTGGCGGCGTTCGGAGGCGATGTTTCGCACAGCCGGGTGAGAGGTGCACCTTGCTCCCGACGGCCAGAGGGAGCCGCACAGAACGCAGGGGCCAAATCCACTGCCAGCTGCTGCGCATTTTCTTTAACCTCATTTTTAAATGACAATGTGGCATTAACATTGGATTTTACTTCTGATTTCCAGACATGAATTTTGAAAGAGAATAAGCGTGCTGTTCTGGCACCGCGAAGTTTCACATTCTGAATACGTAACACCCTGTTGAATTAATTATGTATTAAGATTTTTTTTTTTTTTTCCTTTTGACATTTCACAGGTTTTAGATCTCAGGTCTCCAGAAATTCTCTGCCAGGCACAGGAAACCCTGGCTGTGCAGTGTGGAGCTCTGCAGTGAGCCATTAAAATGGGGTTTGCAGCTCTGCAGCGTGGCAGGCAGGAAGGTAATTGTCAGACCAGGCCCAATTTCCCTACGAAAAGACAAATTAAAATGGTGCACAGTTTTGATCTCCTAAAACATTTTTTCTTCCCCAAACAGTGGGCAACTATCCCTCTCGGACTAATAACTCACCACGCTTGAAGCACTGAACTTTTGCCACTGGCGAACTATTTGTGAAAGACAGACTCACATTCTTTTTGGTCGATTCCAAACTGAAAAAAAAGAGAATTGGCTACAGGCAGTTTCTGCCAAGGCCAGGTTTGTGTCGGGGCCGAGACGTGAAGCAAACGCAGGCGGTTGGGAGCGAGGGTGTTGTACAGAGCGGTGGGTGCAGTGAGGGCCCAACTGCATCGCCACCGCTCTGGCAGAGAGCCTGCGAGCCCCTGCTCTGCACCTTCCTCTGCCAGTCCAGATTGCCACTAAATCTTTTTAATATATATATATTTTTTTAAATGTAATACCCATCAGACAGCTTTTATTCTACCTAGTTCATATTTAACCTGAACTAGTTCACTTTTAGCTCTAGCAAGTACAATACAGAAAAATCCAGCATTAAACATCACCATCTTGGAAAAGCAAATACAAATCTTAAACACAGGAGAGCTTAAAAATAATAACAATATTTACTGCAGCCCATCAACTGCAGTTACATATTTTTGACACTAATAAGCTACAAACACAGCAACTGTTAACACACTAATTCTTTAAAAGTCAATGAAAGAACCAAGTTGTAAGAAACATTAACCTGGTAATGGCAAGCTGAAAATTGCACTATGCTGAGGATTCAGTGATGGAAAATGGTTTTGTTTCTACACTAAAATACATTTAAAAGACTACATGATTCAAGCCAATAAAATTTGTATCCCATCTATGAAATTCTACCATCTTAATTGTGCAAAAATTGATTTTTTTCTTCAAAGAATTTGTACATAGTGTGAAATGTTTACTCATAATAACCAGAATATTATTTAATCATTTTATAGAACCTGTACTCAATTACAAACAATTTGTTGTGAAATATTTACTTTGATTTTTATTTTGTCCACCTGTGATGCATCCCAGTTTTGCTCATTCAAGATATGCTAAAATAGAATAAGCTATACTGCAAAGTAGTATTGGTTGCTCAGATATTTTGGATCTGAGCAATTATTAAACACAGCACAGTTTAGTTTTAAATGATAAAAAAAATCTTTACAAAGATAATCAGCAATTCCTACCCTTGCAGAAACCTTCACAGTTACAGATTTATTTTATTAGATGAGGGTAAACAAAACCAAATAAAAATATATCTACAAAAAGACCACTAACATTTAGTCAGACAATATTTGTAAAGCAGAGTGGACAAAATACCCACATCACATTAATATGAAGATGTTTGTGTTGGCTTATGATCAAAGTATCTGCGATACGAAACTACATTTTTCTTTAATCTAAGGAGTCATTATTATCCAGACAGATAAAACAATAAAAGAACCCCAACTGAAAAATACAAAGAAACCAGGTGTTAAATCCTTCACTGTTGCAAACAGATTTAGTCTAATAAAATGTGCAAAGCTGCACCAGTTTACCAAAGTGAAAATTTAAGCCAAAAACATCCTTTAAAAATGACACATCGCACTCTGTAAACCTGAATTCTAAATCTGGAAGGTATGGAGATGGGGAAGAATTTATTAGGACTGAAACAAACCCCACCAAACTCAGTTCTGGATCACACATGAGCATACCCTGGGAAAAAGGTCACTGACCCTCATTTTAATAGAAAAAAGCATTTTAGAAAGCAGAGGTAGGGCTGCTGGAGGTTTCTTCGCTAGTGCCAGTGTGAAATTCGGGCCCATGGACAGCACTATCAAGTTACCAAGCGTTTCTTTAATGACTAAACCCCTTTTTCCTTTGAGATGTTACTCCCCTGTATGTGACGTGCTACTGCAAAATAATGCTGGGATTCAGGAGATGCCTGTGTTCCTGCGAGAAATAAACTTCAGTCTGCGAAAATTAAAACATGCGCAGCAAAAAGAAAAAAAGCTTCTGCAAGAGACGAGCCTTTTTTTTCCTAAATGAAACAAGAATTAGGTTTCCAGTTTCCATACTTTCTTGCCCCTAAGAAAATCCATCCAGTGTTTATTTAAATAGCTATAATTGACCATTCTCTGGAAATATTAAGTCACGATTATATCACACTATTTCTGTTTCTGCGCAAAAGGTTCAGGGCTTTTATACCAGAAATGGAACACAACACTACCTTCGGGGATTTTAATAAATGTAGGGAACACTGCTAGCAAAAGAGTTGCTGTCCAAATAGACTGACACACACAGGCCAATGTAGCCTCTAATGACAGAGTAAGATAATGACAGGCCCCACTCAAAATCAGCAGGAAGAGGAAGATCAATCTTGGCAGAGTGAAGGAAAAATGCTGGCTTTCTTCATGTTAGCTCATCTCATACATATCTATCTTCAGCTGCTGCCCAGTGCCGTGGTGCTCTGCATTAACTACACACTGGATCAATAACAATTACACCTTCTCAAAAACATGACACATAGCAGGATTGGGTTGACATTTCACTTAGGCCAACATTGATCTCAGTGCATCTGATTCCCGTCCTAAATTCAAGGCAGGCCTGGGTCTAGCTGGAATAAACACACAGTTAAAAACAAAAAAGGAAACCAGCTGCTTGTGCCTTGGCTCAGAAGTAAACAGCACATCCATCTGTGCATCCCCCATCCCCAAGCCACTGCTCTTCCTGTTGCTACCAGTGATTCCAAAGTTGATCAAAGACTATTTTTTTAGATTAATTACTCACCGTGACATCAATGTTGATAATATCTCCATCCTGAAGAGGTCGACTGAAACATAAACAACAACAACAACAAAAATGGTGACAGACAGTTTCCAACAAAGGGAACATAAGAATAAACACCTAATGACACACACATAAAAAATCAGGGGTAGATATTTCATGATGGAGGAAGCAGAGGCAAACAGAATAACCATTTTTAATGTTCAGCTCTCACTACTTAAAGAACAAGTGTAGCTGAATATAAAATAATGAGAAACAACTACCAGAAAAACATATCAACATCTGAAAAAAACACCATTATATTTATTCTTTTTCTCTCACTAGGGTTCATATTTTACTTTGCGAGCAGCTGAATGTATTGCAAATAAGAAAAAATCCCACAGAAATTCAGATTTATTTATTCCTTACCCTATACTTATTTTGCTGAAGGAAAAATAACATCAGATTGTACTGGTTTTTTTTCACATGGTAAACTCTGAAGGCATTATGCTATTTTTTTTTAAGTATCTGGACAAACCAGATAATATTTTTTTTTCCTACTTCACATACGTTTTTGTACCATATATCAGCATTGTGTGGCAACTTGATATAAATCTGTGATAGGTTTAAACATGACATTTAGTTAAGCTAAAGTATGTTCAATACTAAACACAGTTTATTAATTTCAGTTTAACATTTTCATTCCTGGTGGTAAAATGTATATTATTGGGGAAATACCTGTCAGGAACACCATGACATACCACGTTGTTTACAGAAGTACAAACAGATTTTGGAAAACCTCCATAGCCCAGAGGTGACGGATAGGCATTCTGTCTGATTATTTCATGATGAACAATGGAATCTATTTCTTCAGTTGTCATGCCAACCTAAAATATCAAACATAACATCCAGTTAAAATAGCAAAGATAGTTCCTCGTATTTACTGAATGTGATTGCAGCCAGGAGTTTCAATGAAATCCTGGATGTTTCAAATACGCTGCTTTGATACAAAACACTAAACTGTCTGACATATTCTATTGATATATTGGATTTTTTTTTAAAGAGAAAATGCTTTTAACATAAAGCATGCAGGAGAAATGAGCACTCAAAGGTTCCTGGAAAACCTAAAATACTGTCTACTTCTTTGCTGTTTATTTTCCACATTTCCTTTCTCAAAGACACCAGTTTTCCATGGCATCTTGTTTAAGTGGCTGCTATAGAAATGTCTGGTTTCAATGCTTTCACTCCTTTAAAACATGACATTGCTTTCCCTTTTTATTTGTAAAAGAAAGGATCTTATTCCTCGTAGCTGCCCAGTACACTTATCATGATGTACTTGCGCATTTCATGAAATTGTTTTCCAAGTATTATTTAATTTTATAATATATTTACATACTTGGCTCCGTATTTTATACTTAGAGTTGCCATAGTCTGTCTGATCACAGTGAATCTGCAAGTGCTTATCCATCATTTTTAGAAATCTTAATTTTTACGCTTGACATCTTCTAGATTCATCTTTTTCTCACGAATTTACGTATTAAAAAATAACCCTCTTATCAACCATTCAGCCATTTTCTGAGTATCCATGGAGTGCACAACGCACATGCTTAAAATAACATTCTTCTCATTTTTATTTTGGATTGACTTTTTCTCTGCAATGGTCAGAGCTGAAATTTGGTGGGGAAACCTCCCTCGTTGAGAAGAAGTGCCTTTGAGGCTTCCTGTGCAAATTGATTTTGATTTGAATGAGTTTTGAGCCTCTGAAAATGATACTTCGTACACATGTGCTGCAGTGGCTGTGATTCTGGAGGACTTCTTAGCAACGCGTGGAACACAGGTAGGCTGTGGTGCGAGAGGGAACTTGTCCATACATTGAAATATTCAGTGATCCTGCACGATGAATACAACAAATTGTGTTTGTACCCTGCACATTGTTCAGTGAGAACAGGTGGCTGGGCAGATGAAGAGCGATGAAACCACTCAAGACCCAGGATCTGGGGTTCCTGTGCAAACCCCTGCTTTGCAGCAGCCGTTGCAGCCTCTGCGCCGGGACAGCAGCCGCAGTCCTGGCACGTTGGCTGTACTGGATACTGCAGCCATTGCTTCTGGAGAAACACAGGTTTGTTGCTCCTGCCTTCACTCGCCCATCTATCATCTTCAGCCTACAGACTGGGGGCTGTCTGCCACTGCTCTTCTCAAGGCTTTTGGACACTCAGCAGACAGATCTGTGCTGCACGGGAGGCACACATGCTGTGAAAAGTTATGCTTTTAACAGTATCTGCTTCACTTTTAAAGGAGATTTTGCTCTCTGGGCAATGTTAGGGAGGAACCTACTGAGAGCCTCATCCTTTATTCATGATGGGGCAATGTGGTGGTGTCTAACCAAAAAGAATTTACTGTTTTATTGTCACACCTTTTCCTCAAACACAAGCAAATGCTATCATATATAGTGTCATGTTTTATTTTTAAGTCACACGGGTAGTAAATGGCAATATCAAAACCACACTCAGCCCAAACTTAGTCCCTCTGCCCCATGCATTGTAATGCATCTTTGTTATACTGGGGGATGTTACTGCCATTAGCTAAAGCACAGGTGAGCGCTGGTTCGGAGGGCTGTGCGCAAGGCAGGCTCAGCAAGACAACAGGAACAGGTGAAGGGATAGGGCGCTTCAGAGAAAATAGGAATGCAGAGTTTACCTTTTGAGAATAGCCTAAAAGAGCCTGGCTTGTTTAGTCTGGCACACTGAAAGCTGTAATAGCTCTATTACTGCACGAAGGGGACAGACTCAAGGAAAGGCAGGAAGCTGTTTAAATAAAGAGCTGGGTTGGCACAAGAACAAATAGGTATAAACTGGCCATGCACAGCATCCAGCTTGAAAGCAGAAGACGCTCCTTATCAATGAGGGAGCATTTTGGAGCATCCTCCCAGTCAGGGAAGTCTTGGCCAAACACTTATTGATGCAAAACGGGGCTCACTCCCTGCCTACGACTGACCTGGGCAGCAGTCTTGGCACTGCAGCTCCATGTGCCACCTCCCTCCTGGCCCACATCTCCTGGTCACGTAATTCTTACCTCATACACTTCTTGCTCAAAAATATTCACTACATACATGCAGTAGTTTGCTATTATGTATGACTGGGCACCTCGTATGAACTGCATCATAAGCTACACCGTGCTGCATACATATGTATTTTACACATGATAACAACCAAAGAGTATTAATGAAAGAATAAATGCTCTCATTCATAACCCACATTGCATCCTGATCCTTTAGAAACATGCATATGCCCCTAACTTTACGTAAGTTTTACTGCACTAGGAAATAACTGCACATATAGAAGTTAAACAGGCACAAACATATATAAGATTAAAGCTTCGGGCAGTTCTGTCATTGGCCACCCCAGCTCCAAAATCTGGGAAAGTGTCATGATAGCTTAAAGAAAAAAGCATGGTAAACTGATAATTTTTTCCACTTTTAAATAAATGTCATTGACCTACAGCCCTCATCTACCTCTGCACCTCACAGCCACTCAACCCATTTTACCCTAGCCAGTACGCATTACACGAAATGCTAAGCCAAGGCTAAAAAAGCATTCCTTCATCTGCAAAACCTTGTAGAAGGCTCCTCCTAGTACATTTTAACTTGGGAGACATCCCAAAAAGCACACTGTAGGAACATTACTGGAAGCCATGAGGCTTCATTATTGATGCACTCTGGAAAATTGTGTGGAATTTGGCAGCTGCTTTTTCCTCATGTCGCTGACCCCCATGGGACAGTGAGGGGCTGAACGATGGACAGGAATGGAGGTGGCAGCTCGGCACTTCAGACTTGCACACATGCAAAGGCAGAAAGCAGGGTGTACGAGAAAGATGGGCCATGAAGTGAAAGGAAAAAAATGTAGCGTGGACTTTATGAGAAACTCAGGTGATTTGGCACAACCTGGACAGAGGGAGATCACAGACGTGAGAGATGTTACACCAGAGCCAGCAACTCACTCTAAGTACTACACAGATTCAAAATCTAGAAATAATTAAACAGGTGTATAATGGACTGAATAAATGTCAGTAAATCTCCTTTTTTCAGGATCTATCTTAAAGTTGGATGCACATTAAGAGAAAGTAAAAACCTCAAAAAAAGCAGAAAAAAAACCCCCAAAAAGCGAAAGCATAAATGACATCCAAGCTGTTGTGGGACTTCTGTAACTGTTACCTTTAAGCCCTTTCCAGCCAGAAGCAGGACATGACGGGCCAACTGACAAGCTTGACGAAGTCCTTGAATCTGATCTTCATTCTTAATTTCTATGTTGTCTCCCCAGTCTGGTACAATGCCTGTCGTCACATAGTCTGGCTTCTTTATGTGCTTGGAGAAAAAGGATTGAAAATGAAGATCAGAAAACTGAGCATGACAATGGGATCATTTTCTCAGATACTGCCTCCTGCTTCATGGCAGCTTGCCCTTTCTGTCGTAGTATCGACCTTCCTAAGCCATCAGGGCAAACCCTCAAGGCTGCCTCAGTATTTCTTCCACTGCCCTTTTGAACTTAACATTGCCTGTTCCTACTGACTTCCACAGTCTGTTAACCTTCCAGAGCTGAAACCCCAGATACCGCAGCCGACTTCCAGCACAGACAGCCGCAAGTTTTCAAACTGTGAGAAAGAGACTTAAAACCTCTTTATTTTTTTTTGCAAAGAGGCACGTTTTCTACAAAAGGCATCTAAATGCTGGAACTGATGAGACAAACGTACAGAATTAGGCTCAAATTTAAAACTGATCAAATCCTTAGTTTCTTGCTCAGACAAACCTCTGTTAACTTCCATGAGATTGGTTTTTGACTGATAACCTTAGGATTTAACTTATTTTAATTTAGAGCTATCTTTTCTATACATTTTGGGTTTTTTTCTTATCTGATTAAAATCACTTAATTTCTGATAACATATCTTGGTTTTCATCTAAACTAAGACACTTATTAATCTAGTTCATGTGCTGCCCACCTACAACGCTATGCAAGGGCATCCCAAATTGCTGCATCAAGGAAAGTGTCGTAAACTTGCCTTTTTTTGGTACAGAAAGTTCTTAGCTCTCGTATAGAGGTAAAATTTCACTTCTGATTTTTTAAAATCCACAATAATTTATTGACAAGTGTATGAACACAACAAACTAGCAATACCGGTAACATCTTGCACAGAGATGGAAACGCACTTTCTCTTGGATGGCCACGGGCTGTTTCACTGGAAGGGCAAGAGTCCCTTTGTCCACCACAGCCAGGTTCATTCTTTGCCATGTCAGCCATAGGGCAAGTTTTGCCCTGACTTCACAAAATACAGATTCAACTGGCAGACAAAAAACCCAAGTGGGCACTTGGGCTGTACACAACAAGACCATACAGCATCAGAGTGTAGGAGTAAAGAAGAGCAGCGCAACCAATTAGCTCCAGTGGGACTTTAAATAGGGAGACTATTGTTTCTCTTACAGGTATTTCACTTCTACTCTGATAAAATGTGAAACTATCTCTAGTGGATTCACGTCAACAGAACTTAAGATTTACATTTTGTTCAAATTAATGGCATATCAACCCTAACAACATCCTATTGCAGTCGTTTGGGGCTTAATTTAGAAGGAAAAAAAATGTTTGCTATATTAGCAGCTCCATACCCAGCAGCACCCTTGCTTTCCCCTTGGAGGGCACTTATGTAGTAACTGCCGAGACACGACCTTGCTGACCTGTAAGATCTGCCAAGACAGAAGCCCAAAGCAGAGTACATACAAGCCTATGTATACCATTTCACAACAACATCTTGAAAAAAGCCCCATGCTATTGCCATGTGATTTCTGAGATACTCTGTATAAAGTAATAACTTCGCCCTCAAGTTTTCGGAGTTGAAAAATTGGACTGATTTTTAGACAGTTCGAGAATTCTGTGAAGACAACTTTTCAGTATGACAATATATTCCTCCCTCTTTATCCTATAAGAAGCATCTAAATACAGAAAAAAAAAAGGTTGCAAGTTCTACAGTTTTCAAACCTTTGAAAATACATAAAGCAAGTAGCCCTACGTTCTCCCTGTACACAGAGATTCCACAGCCTCTTAGGTGTAAGAGCGCTACATGCAGCATCTTTATCTGCTTTCCTGTGTATCTAGCCCAGGGAAACACTGTATATTTTGCATAAGAAATCTCTAATTAAATGAAAAAAAATGCAAAAAAGGACTAATACATATCCTGAAAAGTACTGTTTAGAAAGGGTACTTCGGTTTTCTTTTGGCTAAAGGAAAGATAATAAACTGTTAATCTGTAGGCTACAATTAAACAGAAAAATAGAAAAAAAAAGGAAAGAAAAAGGGGGAAAAAAGAGGAAACCAGAAATGGAACATGTGTTGAAATTGCATGAAAAAGTCCTTTTGGCTTTAAAGTAAATAAAAATATGTGTTCCAAGCAAAAAGCTACTCAGGGGCATCAAAGAATGTGCAGTGGTGTTACAGGGCAGTCACCAGCAGGTACTGTAGGTTTTCTTCCTAAATCTGTTATAACTAATTAACAAAACTTTCAGTAAAACATAAATATTGTTATAATTAGCTTGCTAGAGATTTATACAGAAAACGACTCAGATGATCATGAATGATTCCTATTGACTGTTAGTAGGACTGTCTGTAATTGTCCAAAATGAGAACTTGGACTCAGAAGTGTTAAGTGCTGACAGATGATTACAATATTCTATGTTTATTCTACTGTAACTGAACAAGTCCCAGGTTTAAAATCCCTAATAACTACATATGCCATGGTGTTTAACGTGGTAGGCAGCTGAAAAATGTTCTCCTATTTCAAACACCAGACCAAGCCACAGGACAGGGATCCAAACCCCCAGCTGTTGGACAATGAATACACTCGATCACGCCTGTAGTTGAACTCTATATTGAGTGAAGAACAAATTAGATAATAGAAATTGCAGTACCTTAGGAACTGGGTGAGCTGGAGAAACCACAGCTGGCCAAACTATACTATAAGCCGTATTTCTTTGTGCTTGAAAAAAGAAGCATCTTCGCTGTTGACTGCTTGACTGCTTGTGCGTGTAGATACGATTGCATGAAGAAAAGATTACGTGGTAGCTAGTCACAGAACCTGTTAACAGATAAGTTAAAAATGGTTAATGTTTTTTTTTTATACTACACATCACAAAATGCAAAGTACTGAAAAGGAACAGACAACAGAACCCACGCAGTAGCCAAGGGTAGTACAAATTGTTCAAATCTTGTACCACTAAAGAAAGAGTGTTAACACTGAGAAGCAGCGAGAACAAAAGAACTCCCCAAACAATACACCAAAGCTTTATAAAACACCAGATCTATTTTGGTTCGATGCATTAAAAGGTAGCACGGGTGAATTCTCCAAAGCTTACAGCCAGGAGCGACACGCCAACTGGCTCCTGCCTGTAGCAATTCACATGGCTAGAAGCTGCACTGTTCAAGGCAACAGGAAACAGTGCATAAGGGACAACAGCAAGAAAAGAGGAAAGAAAAAATGATTTAATGTTGATTTCAGGCAATATTTTCAACTGTAATTTTGCAGCACCGGTCACAGATTTGAGCATAACCAAGTTAATGTTGCTCTCATCATTCATGCCAAGATACAAGGAACGGGATTCAATTTGTCCTACCTAACAGGGCAAGAGAATAAACTTCCAGAGATACTTTTAATCTTGGCCAAAGGCGACTGAGGGGATTGAAATTTGTAATTGACTTGGAATATCTGAATCAGATTTCCATTTAATTCACATGGGAATTCAGGATGACAGTTCATCACAGTATTTGTTGCTCAAACTTAGTTACTGGGCAATGACACATTTTGCCCCTCTTAAAACAAAAGAAAAAAGGGCAAAAAAGGGGTCCAAAGGTTTTCAGAGACATCAAAACCAAAATAATGCATCACGAAAGACAATGCTAGCATCAAAACTGGGAAATGTACTAAATTCAAAAGGATTATTGACACTGCCCAATTAAATTGCGATTACACGCGTTGCATACTTCCATCACTCAAACATTCTACAATCTAAACAGAGGGATTTTTTGAAACATAACTTTCACGTATTGTTAATCTGCTTCTGAAAAATGTCATACGTGCACAAATGCAAGAGCAATCTTTTGTGGCAAATAACCCATATGAATAATTACTCTTTAGTAAAAAGAAAGTGTTTTCATTTAAACAGAAGTAACTAAACATTTTTATACCGCAGAAATTAAGAAATTAACGTACTGCATATTTTGTAACTAGGTTTTTTTAAGAAGTGTTTCTTGTATACTTGTGTGTTTGTATTGTACTTTCCTTAAGATGCATTTATCATATTCAGCTGCGGAAATTACCCTTCCACATGCCCACTTAGCTTCACAGACAGCTCTTTTACAGCGTTGCATGATACACGGGAGATTCAAGTGACACACTGGGTTTTGAGCCTCAGAACCCCAAATGAATGAAACAGTTGCATGGGATTTGCTTCAGAAGTGTTCCCAGCTGCCTCTTTGCACACTGATCAGTGCTAAGTTTAGTTACCAAGATCTGAATTTGTGTAACACCTGAAAAGTCGTAGGGACTTTTACTCAATGTGAGCAAATTGTTACTGTTGTTTAAATTGTTTATAAGTAACCGGACAGAGCTGCTGACTGAGGCTCAGACCAAGCTCTCCGTATAACCTAGGTACCCCAATGGAAGTTGCCTCCTTCAAGTGACTCCATGGAAGCTGCCCAATTAACAGAACGTAGTATGGTTTGGTGATGTTTTAATTCTCATTGAATCAACAACCTCATCATCTGCTGCTTTCCTAGGGTCTCTGTCAGAAAAATAAATAAATTGTCCAACTCAAAAATAATAAATCTGGGCAAATAAATCTTCATAATGTGTAAGTGCATCTGAAGAGCCCAAAGCATCCTATAAACTCACTGGCTGGTTTGCACGCCTTTCTGGAAGCACAGAATCTGCTCTTTTGGGCCATCAGAAGCAGCAATGAGCCTGCCAGCGTAAGCTAAGGTAGATCTTACAGAGTACAGTGGAAACATCTTCCTCTTAGCGCAGCTAAGAAAACTGACACTGATGTAGCCAGCTAAAGCCCACGCGGGCAGCAACATGTGAACGTGAATTTCAAATGCATCGAGTCTACTGTGTAAAAGTCTAATTGGGGAAGGAAAGGTGCAAGGGTGCTTGTCAATTACTCAACAATAAAACCCCAGATGTCCCAAATACATGCTCTTAAATACATTAAACCAGTTTTTATTCATGGGTGCATGCCTTTCGACTATTCCACATTCAGAAGGGACACCTTTTTATTTGGAATAAATTTTTTACCTCTCTTCTCCCAAGGATACACTGTAAGTGTTGTCACAAGATAACAGGATAATAAGGTACTGTAGTCTGTTGTTATTCTACTAACTACTCATTATAAACCACACACATACAAAAAAATCTACTTCTTGAACAGGTGAAATGCGACAACCAAATAAATATCACCATACTATAATACGACTCCTAAAATACATCACAAGAATTATAAACACAGGACAACTAAACCTTTATTTGAAATATAAAAAAAAACAACAGAAAATATTCTCTTACAAAGTAAAAATAAAATTAAATAAAGTGGCATTAAAATATAATGTAGTTACTGTTTTATAATGAAAATCTGGACTGCATCCACACACTTCCTTCCTTAAGAAGGCCTTCCTCATGTCTCCACAGCTCCTTTTATTTTTTAAGCTCCCATACTCACAGCTAATTTGATATAGCAACATCATCAATCACCGGAGACAGGAACAACTGGCTGTATTCTCCAAGTCTGGCTCAGCTATTCCCTCCTCCCCATCCCTTACACCTATGAAAGCTTTTCTCAGTGCCTTATTTACTGCTGCAACGCTGGCGCTCAAGCACCCCCTTTTGTTAAGCTTTCTGTGTATATGAATTCCTGTAACATAATTCATAAGCGTAGGATTTGTGCAGCTCCCAGCGGAAACCACAGCCATCGGAGCACGCCCAGAGCCCGAAGCCGGGCAGCCTGGAAGCACACCCGCAGAGCCAGGATGCCAAGCTGACCCTTCACACCTTTCCTCTCTCCTCCAGCAGAAAGGTGACAGCACTTGCCACAAGTAACAGAATATTGACTCTCGGCTGCAATAAGGAGAATTATGAGCAGCGTTTCTGAAATCACAGCAGCAGATACGACGTGGCGAGCACAGAAAATTACAGTCAGCTGCTGCTCTGACTCGACAGCGAATCACACGGTGCAGTCTGTATGTACGCATGTCCTGCCGGAGCGGCTGCATTCCTCAGCAGACATTCCAGACCTTAATTTGTATTAATAACATAAATACGCACTGGGAGCTTTTGTGAATTACCAGATGAATTTATCTTGTGTGGAAATTGTATTTTCTTTTTCTTTTAAGTGAGCCAGCCAAAGGAGCCGAACATGGAATTCAAGTATGATGATGGGTGGGAGCATTTTAAGTGACTGTTCTTGCAGCACAACGTGCCCTATATTTATTAGCCTTTTACTCTAGGTCTATTTTAATTGTTATCTGTTCATGCACGCTACACCATATAATGAAATGCTCCCATTTCACTAACAGGGCATAGAATTTTTTATGTGTATCTCTATTAATGACCCTTAATTAAGTTGATTTTAGTCATTTAGACGTTATTTTCCTCTGGTCAAGAAGTACTTTTAAAGGGAGATATTGGAAATAAACTCTCACATAAGCCCTTTCCTAATGCTTCTTGTTTAACAGTTACAACAATTTATCAGCTATGTTTTCAATGACTGAGGTATGGGATGGCCAGGTAAAAAAATGCTCATCCACATGACTCATCAAATGCAATTGTTAGCAACCTTCCTTTTTGATACATGTTTAAGAAAATGTCAAAGTTCCAAGCAATTAGCAAAAATGCTACCAAAGAAAAAACTTCATGACAGTTCTATGATACAATAAATACAAGGCTATATCTTAAAAGAGCAAAAAAATAAAATTAACATATTTTAAAATAGTCATCATATCAACAGAAGCACAGTGCTAAAATTATTTAGGATTACAAGAATTAACATCTAATTAATGTAGGAAATAAAATCAACTTGCTCTCGCTAAAGTAAATCTTACTTAATATATAGGAACAATTAAAGGCAAAAGCATTGTTCAGATAACTAATTTTAAATTATCTGATTTAATTATTTTTTTAAAATTTGAAAAAAAATACCATGAAGATTTTCTTAGTATATGTGCATTTGAGGGTAATTGCAATTTATCTGTAATTTGTCTTGTCAGGTAATTTTAATATTATATCATAATTTTGCTTCTTTCAGCAAATATTGATTTTGCTGAAACTTCAGAGGAATAAAGTTTTAAGAGACACATTAACAATCACTATGAGTAATAATTTGTAGAATCCAACCAATATGACTAGGTAAGCATATATAGATTTTCACTGGTATTTACCAAATGTTCCTATTTTTTCAATCCAAAACAATGGTTGTGGTTTGAAAGATGTTTACTTGTAATCGCAATTCTGTTTATTAAAGACCGCCTTTGCAATCCCTGTGTTCCAAAGGTACATCCAAGCTTCAAAAATAAGATGGGAAAGATTAAAGGTTCTCCCCAACTCTATATAACCTGTGTAGCAAAAGAAGAGCTCACATTTCACAGGCAATAACCTGTGCATTTGTTTAAAAAAAAAAAGGGGGGGGAAAAAAAGAACAACATAGGGAAATGCCTGAGGCAGAAGTTGAAACTGATTGGGCAAAGTAGAGGGACAAGGGCCCTTGAAATTAAACAAAAGCAAATTCATTCTGTTGACAGATGTTGATTACATCAAAGCCAAGAAAGAAGTTTTTTTCTGTTCCTTTTTTTTTCCTTTTTTGGAACTAATACCTCTGTGGGTTTTGTAGGTTAAGGACATAACATATCTTAATCAACAAAACCCAACACATATTAATTTTTAAATTTGGTAGAAGTACATTGTAACGAGGTCTTAACGACAGGCTTCTCCAAACAAGAGTGTATTCACATGGTCATGTCTGCATACCCGTGCTGGTCATGCCATCATCAGCCCCTTCCTTCCAGGGGTTAACTGCTCTGGCAGCCAAATAAAATACAGAGAGCGCTGTGTAATTATGGAGACAGTCAAAGGGCAGACTCTATTTTGAAATCTATTTGCACAGACAAGGTCTTCCAATTTCGCTTACAGGAAACAAGCTGGTAAAGGGGGTCTCCTCTCCAGATGCTTTCCACACTTTTTTCCCACATCAGGAAATCACGGACATGGACACCATGCAGCACTGCTTCCTGGATTGCAGGACTGGGTCATTACAAGGAGAAGAGCAAATCCATGCTCGTGAGAAATATTTCCTCCTAATTGCCCATATTAGGGGAAAGCAAAACCCACGAGGACTACTGAAAATGCAACTAGCAGCAATTTGTAAACAGGACGCAGCCACAGCTGTCATGATGGTACTGGAAAAGAGAAAACAGGAATGAAAGGGTAAAAACACTCTGGTTTTAATAGCATGATTGGGGAAATGAAATATTCATCAGGATAGATGTGACTACAGTTACAGCAGCAACACATTGGTGAAAACCTCGGCAACAGCATGCTTATGACTGTACCTGGATAAACCCAAACTTGCAAACATTATATTCTAATTGGCATTGTTTTATTTAATTATTGAAATTAACTGGAAATTAACAACAGGAGTTGTTTAGTTAATAAAGGCATTAACAGAATTGCTGTTATTTTTACTCTCATATAAGCCAACATAGCAAGGCAATGGCCAAATGCCAACCGACTCCAAGGGTGCGGAGTCAGCCCCTCTGCTGACACCACTGGGACTCCTCAACAACACTGAAAAAAAGTCCAGTTTGGCCCTCAGAAAAATTTATGCTCCCTGCTAATTAAAATTTTGCCCTTAACTTCATGGAGAGCGGAAAAACTGAGAATTTGTTCGCTATATGCTAATAAAAACAACTTTTTAAATTGGGTGTAAATTTATAAATTATACCAAAAGACACCCTTGTTCAGCTTTACTTATTACGACTTAGTCTAGACCAGCACACTACAATGACGGATCAGTGCCTCCTGGGATAGTGCCGTTCTTTTAATTCATTATTCAGTCAAACTTGGGGCCAACAAAATAGCTGCTCTACAAGTTGGTAAACTGGGAAACCACAGAGAATCAGAACCTCTTCTATTTACAGGAAGGATGACAGCCTAAGGGTACTTCATCCCAATAATAACAACATTCAAGTAATGGTGCCCAGGTCATGACAAGCCATGACCCTCCCCATAGCTCCTTCAGGAAGCTGGCTCGGTGCCACCTTTTATCAGCAGCAACCGACAGTGCAACTTTAACAAACAAGAAGAAAAGGAGAAATTAATTTTATATCCTTAAAAAACCCTTTGACCAACTGAGCCGTTGTACATACATACACACAGTGTCACACTAAGCCAGTATAAGGAATAAATACACCGACTGAGTAAAATTCTGGTATTGTTAAACAGCACTTTCCCGTTTTATTCTAGGATTACAAAAATGCAGCACGCAATCTAACAATATCTGAATGATATTCATTCACATACAAAGGAAATTAATTGTCTGTTACAGAAAACGGGAGTGGACTATGTTGTACAGGCTTAACTTTTGGAACACGGCACTGTGGTTCTCTAAAAGAACCTTCCATCCCAGTGTTACTTCTACTACATTGCCTCTGATAGAATAACACAAGTAGAAAATAAAAAGATAGTGTTGCCTGGAGCTATCACAGCAAAATGAAAGAAGTCAGGTAGAAAAGCTGGACAAAGCAATATTAAGAGTTTCACACACAGTTAATGTCAGGGGAATTTAGGCTCCAGATCACAGCATCTGGCAAGTCTCAACTTCCGTGACTTGCAGGAGAAACACTCCTCTTACGTTACTGCATTCCTGTATTGAGTAAATCAATTTATCACAAAGCGAATATATTAGAACAAGAAACATATCTCCTCAGGCATATTTAAATACATCTTTCAATCACTTTCTATCTACTTTTAGTTTTTTTAAAAGATCAGATGAATTACTTTTGCTTGAAAGGCTGGTTATTGCATTCATTATTTTGTTTTTGTAGGGAAGTAACAACTGCTGGAACAAGTTACTCAGTTTAAAAAATAGCAGTTGTTTCAGATCAAAATAATAAGCTATTCAAATAGTCCTTACACACGCACACAACACTGAATCTTGTTGTTAATATGCACCCACGCACAGCTTTAACGTTCATTGAATCCTACTGGGATAAAATCTTTTCAGGTGCTATGTGAAACAACTGTTTTTCAACTGGCACGGTTATGTCCTATAGACACATCTGACACAGTATTAAATGTTAAAAAAAAATCCTACTTTAACCTCTTAAATTTCCATCTGAAATGGAAAAAATGTGTCTGAATCACCACAAACACCATTTCCCACAGAAGCCCTGCCGGTGGGTGAGCAAGGCTGCTGGAATAAGAGTAATCTCTGCATAGAAAATGTATAAGTGCTCCTCAACATTGTATCAGGATTTTCTGCGTAGCTTGGGACACAGGAAGAGAATGGGCAGTCAGGAGTCTTTTCCCCACACAAAATAGAAGACCCATTGCAATAATTATTTTCAACACACCTGCAGCTGAATCACTAAGGATACAAGGTCTTATCTCAAAATTTTTAATAAAGTGTACACTGCTAGCAATTTTGGGATGAGTACTTCAATAAAATAAAATAACATTACTACACATTTGGTAAAAATGACAGCTAGCAGTGTTCCTTACCTTGTATTAGATGTTAATTACTTATTTTGCCCCATCTTCAGATGAAAACCCAAGTTACATTAGAATAGCGAGTCTTTACCGAGAACACACGCACGTGTCCTGCGCTAGAGAGACTGGTGTAAGGCTGGGGAATAACATCCTATAACCCAGACTTCAAAATATGTGAGCCGAGAGATGTAAGAGTTTACATCTGTTTCTATTAAGCTGTTGTGATGGTGGTAGAAACAAGCTCTTATTTCTTTTTCAAGAAGATGCTCTGCACAAGGAATATGTTCTAGTCAAGGGTTTGCTGCAGATAACTTGTAGCATCCTTATTAAAACATTTATTTTTAAACCTATCACTCATTAGTGTGTGCTATTAACGCATAACTTGGAAGCTTATTCATAAATATGTGACATTTGAGTCATTGAATGAATTATAATGATAGGATTATGGATCGAATTCTGAAGAGAACACTATAATGTTTGGGAGCTGGTTTAATTTTTTTTTTTTTTTTTAAATACCTTTCATTTATCTCCTTGCTTAATGTTTACAAAGACCTCTTTCCTATCATAGAAGTCCCTGTTTATCAAACAGCGATACAGGAAGAAGTTGTTTACATTTTCAGAAGTACCAACATACATCACTTATGACAAAAAAAACAAGCACTCCATAAGAAATTCTCAATCACTGTCAATCATACGCACTAAAATATACATAAACCAAAGCATGTGGTGTGAACTATATTAGGTTCAAACTGAACACAGAATTACAAATATAACAAATAAAAAACAAATAATTACAAGTGACTCATAGGCCTATTTACACATCTCACCAAACTGCTGGAAAGGTAGGTAACCATAGAAACCTGACAGCCTAAATTCAGTACTTTAAAATTTGTATTTAATTTAAAATGCTGAAAATGAAGTTTCTATTTGACAAAATCCGTATTTTTAAGGCCTTCAGTTTATGATTTGGTACTTAAATAAATGCTTAAAATATTTCATGTCTTGATTACTTTTAGATTTGATTTTATCCAAAGATTACAGTTCACTCTTTGCAATATAAAATGTTAATGCATTTTAATACTGCAAATTAGTATTTCTAACATTTGATGACTAAAATTAAATAATGATACAAAACAAACACTCCTGCACTTACTGTTAAATGTTTTGCATATAGACTTTTCCAAGCTGCACACTAGCAAAAAAAAAAATTACTCAAATTAACTGTTAAAGCTGAAATGCTAATAGCCTTTTCAACTTATAGATCTTTTTCACTGACAATTACAATTTGCATGGCTTAAAATTTAATACTATGATTAGTACTAATGTCCTATATTTTACTTCATAATCTAAATGAGTAAAATAGTATTTTTGTAGTTCACTGGCTCTTATACTTAGGCTGTAATGTTCAGTGTGTATTTCATTATGCAGATGAGCAATGGATGTCGTCTAACATGATTTAAATGGGTCAACAGTATTTTCCTATTCACATTAATCATCCAGACAGCCATGGAAAAAAAAAAAGCGCCTTGCAAGCTAACCTAGGCGATCTCTTTTTAAATCACTGACTCTTCCACTAGCCAACCACAGCAAACACACGCTGCGGGAGAGGAGCCTGGCAAAGCGGGGCCAAGGCTGGGCGCTGCTCCTCTGCCTGGTGCCGGCAGCGGGCAGCGCTCCCTGTGCCGCCTGCGGCCCCGTGCCAAGAATGATTCTCGTCCTGCGAAGTTCAATGGGAGCTGTGTGTTGACAAACTGAGCAAATTTGAATCTGCAAAATTCGTTCTTGGCAGAGGCACACGCAACTGTGCTGAATGCAAGGGCGTGCTGCCTGCTGACGCTGTGCTGGCAGCCCGGCTGCTCCCGTGCAAATACACTTGTTGGAAAACTCTCACTGAAGTCAAAGGACACCGCATCAGGCCAATTATTTATAAAACACATTAAAATTAAGGGCTCTGTTTTCAAGCCATGTAACCATCATCTATGGGCCATTTAATATATAGTATATTGCAAATAAATAACAGTGCTTCTGTGGAAAGGGAAGCTGCTCTAACAAACACCAAAGGGAAAGAACGTAAGTGCAAAACAGGCAGAAAGTAACAGGAAGATAAGGTGCCAAACATTCAGACTCATGCACTGAATGAATATAAAATTAGGATTTAAAAAAAAAAAAAAAAGGAGTTGATCAGGATTCCCTCCAACGTGCAAAGTACTGCTGTGGTACAAAACCTCCATAAAGGCAGAGGTGACACGTTTGATCATATCACAGCATAACAGGGCTGGCAGAGTGTGGATGGGAAACCCTGCACTGTTCCTAGCACAGGGCAGATCCCGCTGGACAACACAGGGAGCGTCCAGGCTTCGCAGAGATGGGAGGCACGAGCTGTGAGGCCATGGGCAGGCAGGCAGTGGGACTCCTTCTCTCCTCCCTTACTTCTGACAGTGGCTTTACCAGCGACCGCTCTTTGCATCCATCCTTATTTAGACACGCTGATATCAGCACAGCCATTGGTATTTCCATTTATTTTCTAGTAACAAATTTTAAACCTTAAAACTCTGGCTTTGGCTTCTCTTGAAAGTAGCTGCTATTTGCTAAACAGATGTCAGTGATGAAGCACACAACACCTCTTTTCCATCATCTATACTTGCCACTCACTTGCTAACGCAATCTAAATTTCTTATTTTGAGATATGAAAACGAGTAACATGGTTTGGGTGCTGGCCACTGGCTTTCTCTGACAGCCTTCACCGTGCAACCTTTTGCAATCCATAGATGTAAATGAAGGGAAGTGGGAACTGAGCTTCAGCTTCCAAAGTAAACTAACTGACACGTGCCAAAGTAGGAGGTTTCCAACTATTCAGACCTCCCAAGACTTCACTTGCAACACTCATGTCCCAGACAAGTGTTTCACCAGTACCTAATAAACAGCTGGGTACAGCAAGCACCTTAACTGGATGCAGTAACTCCTGAGTGCAAAGAGCTAAGGCACCTGTGGGCACTGACCTGGAGGCTGATTTACGGTAAATTAATCAATAACCACCATTATAATGACTAAGGCTCAGTCTTCGCCATGACCTTTTCCAGGTGTTGGGAACACGGAGGGGAGACCAGCATATTTCGTGGTGTGACAACCTGTGTGCAGGTTGGTATCTGGTACACTTGTTTTCCCTGTGCCCTGTCCCATGTAATGTGCATTAGGAGGAGTTAAGACAACTGACGTTCAACATCTGCGAGTTTCTAGAGCACGTCTTTCGGACTGCCTCCAGCCTTGCCCATCTGGCTTGCCTCTCGTTTTAAAGTAAGAAAATGTCACATTTGGATCCCAAGTGCCAGCTAAGAGCCCTGACCAGTAAAGAAGGACCTCTGGTTTTCCCACCGCCCCATATCCCATGGTCAACACGTCAGCTGCTGCTACCGCTACTAGAGAGTTCCTGGAGGAACTGCAAGCAGCACTTGTCTTATTGAAACCAAGACAACAAATCACAAATTAGTGCTGCTGCTTAATCCCTAGAGAGCAGATCATGCAGTCCAGTTGCACTTTAGGCAGTGCCCCTCACCTCCAAATCCCGACCTTGCTCCCAGTCACTTCTCTCAGTGCACACTTAACAGGTGTCAGCCCCCCACCTCGCACCTCCCTACCACGTACAGCGCCCCATGGATGGATGCGGCAAAGCCCACAGCAGCCACTCCACAGACAGACAGACATAAAGAAAAGAATATGTCATTTTTAACTCTCTCCACCAGCCTATTCACACTCTGTACAGTTCACTGGACTACTCCACTGTCTGATTTTCTAAGGGAGACAAAGTAAGAAAAGAGTCTTTGCAAGAAATTAGATCTCCAACTCCATTTTCCAAACTGAAAATGATGATCACAGCTGTTCTCTGCACAGACAGTGAATCTATAAGAAGCAATAAATGTTTTGCTTTCCACAACATGAAGACAATCTCATTTGCCAGCCAAATATGTCAGGCATTTCTTCAGGGCAGACTTAGCTGCCTTGTCTGCAAAGCTGGGCAGCAATCCATTAAATTCTCCATGGGGACACCCCACTTAACCAATTACTAATTTGCAAACTCGAGTCAGAATTTTTAGATTGTCTTGCACGATTTGTCAAACATCCACCTCAGCCTTCATTTTTTCTTATTGTTGTTGCACATTTGGTTGTTGTGGTTTAAATATACAGATTTGCAATAGTATTGCTCACTGGAGAGACAGACCCAAGCCCACAGCCGGGTCTCCAAGTTGCTCTGACAGGAGCCAGTTGCTTGCAAGTGAGGAAAAGTTTCAGCCAGAACACAGTTGGAGCTTTGGTTAGATAGAAAGAGCTCTGGAGGCAGAACTGACACAAAAGACCATATCTGTAAATATATTAATTGCATAAAAGGAAAAATTTTTGCAAAGGCTTCCCATTCAATAGATACAAAAAGAGGGCATTTTTACTTCTAAGTAAAATTGAACATGACTGGAAGAGAAGGCTGCAGAGCTGCCTGTGTGTCACGCAAGACACAGGCACATATTGCATTCTTCATGGGGAGGACTGAAAAAAAAAAAATGAAACCCAGGCTAGTAGCAAAGCCATGCATCTGGCAAGAAGTACACATCAGTGCTATCAGGAAAGTCCAGTGCTCCTGGCAACCCCGGGTAAATCAGATGATAGTGTAGACTCATCTTGACAGCACTTCACTAAACCTGCCGTATCTGCACGGGGAAACACTGATGTCTCAATTTTACTGGTGATTTCAGCTGCAAAGGCCCTACTTTTCTAATTAAAAAGTCAGGTCAATGAAGTTACTCAGTAAACCTCTACTCACATGTGATTCATGATGCACTATAAATTATTCTGAGGATTATAAAATAGAGCTGGACAGAGACAGTACAAAACCCTCAGCTCCAGAGTGAGCAGAGGTAGTGCTCCCACAACTTTCTGCAGAAGCTCAGCCAAAGAACCAGGCTCCTTCTGCATTTGATCTCATATGTTTGGTCTGTCTCTTGGAAGTCTTTGGTCCATCATCTGGATAAATTCTAAGTGAGAAGCTTTGGTAACAAAACATGTGAAAGAAAGATGTGATAACAGAAGTTATATGTTACAAAATTGTAGCTGAGACGTATACAGGAGGAGGTCTCAACTCCTTCTGAGTCTAAAGTCATTCCCAAATCAGCAAATTCGGTCAATTATGAGGCAAGAATCCTGCCATATATTTTAATAATGGAAATTGTGAGGTCCATTCCAATCCACCCACATGGGCTATTGCAAAGTGATGTGACTGTGAATTTAAAGATCCTGGTCACAGCTTTATAAACGTCAGAGCTCCCGATTCGCGTTCACTGTGCAAACAGCTACAGCAAAGTTGACTCCGACTTGGCCGCTGCTGCCGCAGTGGCACAGTCAGCAGAAGCAACGTGCCCATGCCTGCTCACGGTGCCATGGTTGGCAGTTCATCATCACCAGTTGTCACACCAGAGGGGACAGGAGAGAATCCCAGCCACCTCAGCAGATTATTTCCAGCTGCCTGAACTTCCAGCTGGCAACCTCCCACCAACCCCTTTGCAACCTCCAGGTGGGTCCTACAGCTGGGATACTGCGGCAGCAAAACCTGCCAAAGTTTGTCTACCAGCTACCTTATTCCATACCCGATTTTGTGAAACAGGTTTTACAAAAGTGTTACTTGGACAAAACAGAGCCTAAATGAACAAAAGCTGGACTGTCTTTATCAGGCAGGCTTTAAAAACAGCCACTTCTCCTATAGTCTTTGGGCTGCTCTGCAATTAAAGTTGTGCCAGAAAACTTGTATTAGTTAAGAAGAGTACTCTGCAACCCAAACTTGTTAGACAGTGTAACGACAACCTCAGAAAACCGCTGGGACAGAACTATACCAGCAAAGTAATTCTTGCTGGTACAACCTGATCTTCTAGAGGAACTGATTTAAGCTTTCCCAGCACAGAACTCTTCTCATGAGCTGATCTTCTGCTGAATTAGTAGGGTCTGCCAGAGCATCAACAAATCGTTATAAACCCAGACAAGTCCCACCACTTTATTTCTTTAAAAAACACCTGTTTCCTTCAAGTCTCTGTCATGAGCCATAAGAAGTACGTTAATAATCGTCAGTGTGGAACAACCAGGAATAGGTCTGACAGGTGAGACCTGCCTTGTCACCACACTGAGGTTAACTCAAAAAGCATATGGCAATGAAATTAAGCCTCGTCACTGCCTGCCATTTGATCCCCATTGCAAGAGAGTGACTTGATTCTCAGACTTGCAAAAACACTGGGGGCAACAACTCATTCTGATATGAAACCAGGATATCTTTGGAAGATGACAACTCACTGTTGTCAGAGAAGGACCTCAACAACTCTACATGAGTTTACAAGCATATTCAAGAGCTATGAACCCAAGCAGCGTACAAGCAGATCTGCACTGACCACATCATCTATTACAAAAAGCATCTCATTTTTATGACTTGTGGAAGGAGATTAGAAGCTCACTGTTGCTTTTTTTCCAACTCCATCTGTATCTATCAGGAAATCTGAGGCCAAGGAGCTGGAACTTATGCGAAAAAGAAATAATTTTTTTGCCATTTTATTTCAATGTTATGTCACATCTGTTGACCTTCATAATTTAAAAAATACATAAGGCAGGACCTAATTTAAGTTTATGTACAAGTAAACATGAAACAGAGAATCTGGGAAGTGTACACATTCATTTAGAGAACACTTGATATGCCATTAGTATTAATGTATAAATTTAGATTGTGTTCATTATTGCAATAGTCCTTCATGGTTCAAAATGAGCTTCATCTAAAATTGAAACACAGTTTTAAACAGGTATTTTAACTATAAATACCCGAAAGTAAATAGCCTTAAAACATGGAAGTTGGAGACTTTATACAGCTGGTTAGGCTGGATGGTTATTTATCATCTAAACTCGAAAGAGAACAGTGAGACTTTCAAAAACACTCATGAAAGTTTTCTCAGGCTGCACACTACACAGCCTGCCTGCCAAAAGCCTTCTGAGGAGCTCTGAAGAGCCCTTTATTCCCCTTTTCTAAGGCTTTCATGCAGCAAGGCAGTTTGTTGAACACTTGGTTTCCGACATTTTCCTCTTTGTTCAGAAATTACGAAGTAAAGGATAAGACATCTACTTATTTGGAAAGGACAACTCCTCTAAAAGGAGAACTCTCCAGGGAACTGATCATTTAAGAAAATAAACAAACAAATTTTCCATACTTTGTTTCTATGTCATAAAACATTGCCAGGCTGTTTTCCATGCAAATAATGTTTTTAATATGAACTATCTCAAAGGAAATAATAAAAAAAAGAAATTTAAACTTTCCCTGTCCAGAAATACCTGCAGTAGCTACCTCTGAGGAACAGCCAGTTATCATATGGATAAAGCCCTTTGCCAATGAACAGTTCAGCTTGTAAATATTACCTTAAATGATTTCTCCTAGATCCTTTTAAAGACATAGCAAGATAATGCAGTAACTAAGACAAAATAGAGAATTCTGACACTTGTTATCACACTAAACATAGCCCCATACTATATTCTCCTGCCTGAATTGCACCCAATAAACTACAAGACTTTACTTTGTGGTAGACGATTTCTCATGCTTACTCTCTCACATTTTACCCCTACAATTAAAAGATGCACTATTCTGGTTACACCACACATCTTATAAAGTGAAGGGGACTACACTTAAGTAATTGTGAATCTTTTTAAGATGAGGCATTTGTTTCTTTCACATCCTGGCAGTAAGCCAAGACTGGGGCCAAAGTAAGTATTTTATTCTCCAAGCTGGACAGATTATATAGTGCTGATACATAATAAACAAGACGCAGTTGTTTTGAACTTGTGCTTCAAGGAATCCTGAGAATTTGATGGCCACATTCAAAGACCATGAAAAGATTTCTTTTATAAAGCAAGTTCACTATCAATTTGTTTCAGCTTCCTACACGGGAGTCCACATCGCCTCTGAAGGATGCTTAGAAAAACCCATGCTCAGAAAGCCTGAAGATCCCTGAACCAACACGTCACAGACAGGCAGGCATGGGAGCCTTCTCGGGGCAGGAGTGCAAGAATGACCAGAGTGAGGGACGGACAGACGAAGGGCTGACAAAACCTGTGCAACGTGGCAAGAGTGGCAAAGCAGAAGCAGCGCAAAGAACAGGAGTTTTGGGGACAACTGTGGAGACTGACAGAAAGGTCAGACAGAGAACAGTTACAGCAGTTCGGACAGAAACATAAGAAGGGACAGAAGAAGCATTTGGCAAAACAGAGAAGGTAGAAGATGTGGGAATTTGGCAAACAAATCTCAAGACATAGAAAGGTAAGAAACAACTGATTGAGAAGAAACCCTTACTATGTAACAATTTGGTTTTAAAAGTTTAGAAGCCGTTCCCCTTAAAAAATCTTCTAGAGTCTGTTTTCACTCTAGGTAACACCACAAGACCAACGGTGTGACCTGAACTGCTGAACACAATATATGAGTGACTCTTCTTAAATGGAAGCTAGAACTTGACTTCATACAGTGCCTTTCATACTTAGTGTGTAACAAATTGCTTTAAATACTGCCAGGCAAACAGCCATTATGCACTCAAGAGCTCACACATAATAATACTTAGCATTTTTATAGTGCTTTTCGTCTTCAAAGTGCTTTACAAACAACTCATTAATCTCAACTAAGGCACCTGCAAGGTAGACAAATATCTGCATTGTAGGTGTAGAAAAGACACAGGAAGTTCAACGGTTTATGTAAGGCCATGCATACTACAAGCCCCAAAATCCCTAGTTCCTCGCTTCTAGTCCTACGAAGGACCTGAGCCCCACCCCGTATTGAGATCACACCTTCTCTTCAGCCACACGGCTGTAGAAGAACTTGTCTTACTGGGAGAAGAACGGCAGCAGAGTAGCAGGAGAGCCTCCCGTTTCCAAAGCAGGCATGCTCCCAGGGACTGCCGGCTCTCACCAGGACCACCGACCCTGGGACGCAGGATGTCAATGAAACACTCAGGACATAGGTTCTCAAACTGATTCATCACCAAACAGTGAGCTGAGGAGGCCTCTGCCTCTCTCCCCTATTTATTCTGCAAACTGCTGCACAGTCTCCAGGCATTCTCTATCAAAAAGTTAGAGTGAACCTTGTCTATCAAGAACAGTAACTTGCTCCCTTGCTGGTGACTGGAAAAAAATTCTTAACGTGATGATACCATGATTGCACATCTACCTTTTTGAGGTTTAAAAAGATCTGATATGATTTTCTTTTCATACCTTTTTTTTTTAAACCTCATAAATGTCAAACCTGGAGCAGACAAGAACATGAACTGTAATACAACACCTGTACTGTGGTACAGCAGATCTTTCATTCCTTTACACAGAGAAAAAGAATTATGAATTTTTAGCAATGACATCTTTATTTCAGATGTTTGTTAGTCACTAGATTTAAATAAGTAAATTTAAGAATCCTTATTTGTTCGGTCTTCACACCACAAACCCACAGCTTTACAAGTTCTCCAGCCACTGCAGTTACTTCCAGGGTAAACAGCTCATGTTCAGAAAAACACGTCAGTCAGATAAACTCTTACAGTAACAGAAAAGCAAAAAATAGTTGGATCCAAATTTTTCAACGCTTTTTCTTAAGACACCAGGGAAAAAAGGTCTCTCTACAAGTAGCAATATAACATGTTACTGTGGCAAACGTGAGCAGTAAAAGCTAAGTGAAAAACAGCAAAAATTTACGAAGCTAAAAGAGTAATTAACATGTTCTGCCTGCCTGTCCAAAAAGCTAGAATAGGAGGAAAGCACCTTCTAATTACTCTTCCACACTTTACTTAAAAAAATTTACAAAAGTAGAAAACTAACAAGATCACGCAATCCTAAGCAACATAAAAAACCAGCTCTTGATCATTAAGCAGTAACTATGTTTCCCATATTTAGAAGAATTTTAAGATAATTATTTCTTTTACTTTATAGCAGACTTGTGCCTGGATGCCAAGTTTATGCTTTTTCTTTTTAAAAAAGTCAAATTTACAATTCCCAATGAAAATAAAGCATATAAGAGTAAACTAAAAATAAAACATACAGGAAATGCAAATAAATTTTATTAGATTGAACATGAACACTCACTTTGCAATCAAACAAAAAACTAAAAACATTTCAGAATGAAAAAATTCACCATGATAATATTCTATAGCTAAAATAATATGCAATGTTCATCTAATGCAGCTTTTCTAACAGAATGAAACATTAAAGAGAAACACACAAGAACAAAATTAAAATGTGCAACTGTACCCACTGAAATCTGGAGGCATAAAAATGATAATGTAGTACAAAAAAAAACCCCAACCCCAACATGGTAACACTAGTGCTGCAACAGTTTTGGTTATTTTGTTTAACAACTGGTCACTTTATCATAAGCAGTAATCAAGAGACGTCACAAGCTCTGTCGCTGCCTGCACTCTCGCTCTTCCCTGCTTCTGTTTTCAGTCCAAGTTAAGAAGAATCTTTTCTCCCAATTACCAGCAAACAAACCCCAGATTTACCGGTGGTGAGGTTCGCTTCTCATCAGTACAAGGCAATACTACATAAAAACAACAAAGAAAATAATAAAAGCAGGAGGCGAGGCTTGAACAGTTTTCTTTCAGTTCCCTTGGGAATTGTGGCACTACAGGTCTTGGATTCCCACACAGAGGGGATCATGTTCATCAGTTACAGCAGCTCCTCTGGGCCTAAGTCCAGGTAGACTGCTTGTCTAAACTTGATGAAATATAGGCGCCATCAGGTAACAGTAGTGGTCAGGGAGACTCCAGAAATGTGTAACTAAAAACTGAAAAATGAAATTATAACACTGCTCTAGCCAAACAGCCTCTTTCTACAGGATGCAATAAGGCAGACAGTATACATCACACAGACTCCATGCATTATTTATCTTGCTGTTTCACATATGTAATATGAAGGTTACACCAGGCACACAAGTATATTTTAAAAACCACCAATTTTAAATAAAAATATCTAGGAAAGAAACCATTGCGACAGAGACACAGCTTGATCAGGAATAATGTCAAAAAGAAAAAAAAGACCAATTGCCCTGTAACCTGCTCCCCCTCCCACTTCATTACTTCAAAACATTTTCAAATTAAATTTTAATGCTAATAAATATTGCCAGATTGACAGCAGCAGGATGTGGTGTCTAGAAACACTGCAAGCTATCCAGGGTTGGCACATCACCGTGTCAAACTGTCAAAGAGAAGAAGAGGCAACGCGTCTGTCTCAGCAGAGGTGCGTTTCCAAGTGCTATAGGAATACTTGCTTGGGAGTGGAGGAGGAGGAATGAATAAAAGAGGGAAAATTATATAAACCCAAAGTGAGAAGATCATTGTAACCAGGGGTCCTACAGGTGGTGTTGGCACAGAAGCCTTTTACAGACTGCACAACCAACCACCACCTTGAAATCCTGATTTGCAGTGGACCACAGCGTCGCACTCTCCACTTAAGCATCCACAAAAACCAAACGAAGCGCATCAGACCAGCTCAATTCAGTTTCCCCTGCACACCTGGAGAACCCCCATGACACACAATGTCAGACTTCACAGTAAGGGGGTACATCGCGTCACCTAAACGCGGGAAGGCACTTCACCTTTGTCCACTGCTAAACCTTGTCAGCCTGGCAGTGCAGGAGCAGCCGGCACTAGGGCAGCCTCAAGGCCCTGTTTCATTCTGTCAGTGCTGCTCTGCCGTGAGACCCTCCACAAATTACTCCCTTGGTGCTACAGTTTCTCCATCTATCAGCTCGTGCTTATGATTTCAGGTCCTTTTGTCTGCCGTAGCTACTTGTGCCATGAGCTCTGAGGCCAAAACAGTTACACTACGTGCCCACAGGGCAACTGATCCTGTGATTTTGGGTAGCGGAGCTATCTGCTCTAAAATACAATATAGTTCACAATTTGAGGTGCAGAGTTTCTTTAGGGATGATTCAGTGCTTCATTCTTTCCCTTCAAATGCTACATATGCGATATCTTCACCACTATTCTTGATGCTTTAAGTAACAGAACATGCAAGAACCAAGAAGCCAGAGACTTCACCTGCAGTTTGATCCTGTACATAGGCCCAGCAGGGTCATCTTCTGACGTAGATTTTAAGAGCCTGTATTATTCTTTTCTTTAATTTAATCCCTAGAGGACGTGAAGTGGTACGCCTTATATCACTGATTTGCTGACCAGCACACATCAATGGGCACCTCCCTACAAAGAAGAAAAGACTTTTCATGTATGGAAATGAATGGCTGCGCGAGTAGACTTGGGTCACTGAAAGGGTGGTCAGGCCCTTGCACAGCTGCCCAGGGAGGGGGTGAAGTCGCCATCCCTGGAGGGGTTTAAAAGATGTGTAGATGAGCTCCTTAGGGACAGGGTTTAGTAGAGAGACAGACACGGTTGGACTCGATGACCTCGGAGGTCTCTTCCAACCTTATGATTATGATTAATTATGATTATGAAGCTGTCGGTGTGGCAGCAGCGCGGGGTTTTAGCAACTAGGCGCCAACTACAAATACTCAGGTAATGCCTAACATCGCTTACACAGATCTCTTCAATGGAACTGCGCATGAAAACACTGCTGCTTTATAAGCCGCTCTCCCTCCTGCACCAAACCGGGTCAGGGAGCTGCCAACCCGCACACAGCCTGCATCAGAGTGGCTGGCTTTCAAGGAGATGCATAAATCGATCCAACTTGTGCCACGGCTGGATATCTGCAAAAGATATTCCTTCGTTTAAAGGCCATCTTAGTGAATGCTGATTGGGAAACCTAAGCTCACCGAGGAACCACACCCTACAAACCCACCTACAGACAGAAGTGATAGATCTTGTCAGGACAAAGGAGTTGTGTTGCTGCCAACAATACATTACCTCTCAACTGAAAGAAGAAAACAAGTAAACACTTTATTGAAAGGGGAATATTTTTTCTCTCGTGCCTCAAACCATGAAAGTGCATGTCTCCCTCAGAGTTACTCATTGCTGCACTGTTGAAATGGGAATAACTCCTTGTCTGCCCAATTATTTTCAAGACAAGGATGAAACTACCTTAGGATCATTTGAAAAATGTTAGAAGTGTACTACAATCAAATGCTTTGAACTTCCACTGGGCATCATTTGCCGCTGATAATGCTAATGTTAAATTCTGGAGACATGAGTCTGTCTACGAATTAATGGAAAATGTGAATTAATATTTTCTTCTAGCTAATTGCCCGGCTCATGTATTGCACAGTGCAGTCAAGCATCATTTGATCTTGAAAACTCTAGTGGAAGTTTTCAATCACTTTTTTTCATCTGCCAAAACCCCCCCCCAGAATTACAGGACGCATATTTAATTATCATTCTGGAATACCTGGATATGTCTCCCCAAAACTGTTATCTGTATATGCTAAGGTTAATTTTTTAAAAAAGCTTTAACTTACAAGTATTGAAAGTTACCACGTGAGTTGTACATTTTTAAGTTCCTTTTTAACAGTGATGAAGATATAGATGAAGAGATACTTTTAGCATTTTAATATTAATAGCGATAAGAAGATTTTTATGATTCATTCTTAGCATGAGAATAATTTCATATAAGTTGAAGTTTATGGTTAAACTTGGTTAAACTAACCAGAGTGCAAGTTACAACATATTTTAAAAAGTAAATATAACTCCTATTTCAAAATACATCATCGAAAAGATGGAAACAGACTGATTCAGTAGAATATAGCAGTTAAAAAATCTGGCATGCATGCTTTGACTTCAGAAAAAAAAAGAAAATTATCTTATTTTGAGTACTACTTTCACTTCCTCTTAAAAATGTTAAAAAGTCGGCATTTCATGAGACAATGAGCATTATTAAGGGCTGTAGAACAACAAATGTACATGGACTGTGTGTATCAGAAATACTGCTTAGTAAAAGATTCAGTAAAGCTTCTATGGATATCTCAAGAGACAAGAAGTCTTGTGTTAGACAGCCATTACTGCTCCATCTCCTAATGCAAATTCCCTCAATTTCTTAAGCTTTGTCTAATATTTTCATGACAACTCCAATTCCAATGCAGGAGTGGGGAAAAAAGAAGGTTTCCATTTGGACAGAATGCACAAACAGGCTAAATACTGACAATTATAAGGATCAACTCCAAATTAGGCTTAAAGTAACGGAAATTACATGACCCTTAAAATACATTTCAGTACCTGTTTTTTGACAGGAGTGTCCCCTGTTTCCACAAGGACCAGTAGGCATCGTCAGCTGCATTCACAAAACAAAGCTGACCACAGGTGTTGGATGAATTCTGGACAATGAATAAATATTTAACAAATAAAAGTAAGAGAAATATAAAAGGAAAGGAAACGGAGCACACAGGCACATGCTGGCAAGTGGGTCAGCGATGGCAATATCAGAAACCACTGCAAAAAAAGACTTTCAGAGAGTGAAGACAGTCCTTTCCCCTTGCAGGTGGTGGAAACTACACTGGTTTTGGATAGATATTGTTCAGCAAGGGAATCGATTTGATCTTGACCATATTTCTGGAAATCTCAAAATAGAGAGTTGAAGAAATTTACAGCAGGCATCTTTACTTATTTATTTAGGCACTTTACTTGTTTATTTAGCCACCTCCCAGATGGAGACTCCATAGCAGACTTCTGGACACTGACATGCAGAGTTCAACATAAAATGGAAATTTAGAAGTTGCCTACCAGTTATACCATTCTAAACAGTAAATCCATGTCTGACCACACAGGAAAACTCTACGTAAAATTATAAATATGCACTTCATCTGAAGGATGTAAACCAATAGCTTCATAGCAAGTGACTGAGGCAATATACCTTCTATTAATACACTCTCTGCAGAGTCCAAAGTGATGCTTCTAACTTCTGTAATGCTTCAAAATAGTTTGATGATTTTCATATAAACACCCTGTTATTCCTTTGAAATACCCAATTTTGCCTGGCCTCACTATGCAGTATAGATAATACACAACCATGCATTACTGACAACACCCAGGAACCAAACTTGGGATCTGTATGGCCCAAATAAGAAAGCTCCATAACATTAAAATACAAAACAAGACAACAAGGAAAAAAGTCTGATTTCTAATGAGGCTCAGCACTTCCAGGCAAACTTGGAAGCGTGAGGTTTTGAAGCTGTAAGACAACAAAATCGAGCCCTAGCTACGCCCCCTTGATTTTTTTTTTTAAAAAAAGGTTTATATATGCATTTATTCTTCTCCTCTTCGTTTTACCAATGGAGGGGAAAAGAGTAACATTCTCAGAAAAATTCTGAAAACAATAGCTTCTAAAAGGCTTTGCATCTGCAGAAAAGTATCCCACAACCCCTCACATACTGTGGTGTTGGAGACAGCTACAGCTTTACCTAAGGGCAGTGTCCAGGTTTATCAGGGCACGTTTAGGAGCCTGCGTACACATTCCCAGCTCCGCAAGGCAAACAGTCAGCCTGGGAACACAGAGTACACACCTCAGAGAGGTATCACACCCCACCAGCTCACACTGACTTGACTTTAAAAGCCTGGTCAGTCATACACCACACAGATTATTACAAAATACTTCCTTAGGTATAGGGAAGCAAGACCAGAAATCAGTTATATCAGTATTTAACACAGCAAGTATCTCAGCTTACAAGTGAAGTCTTCTCATCAGTTATTCTCCTGTGGCTCAAAGTCCTGATACTTCACTACAAGAAATGAGGGGCTTCTACTCCACAGTAATTTAGTCGCCTAAATGAATAAATCAATAAGACTACTATACCTTAAACTATCTAAGCGTTATTTGTAGACATGCAGTTCTTTAATCTTCTACTTTATTTTATTACCAACAAAGTAGCACAGGTACAATTACTGCAATACCTGAAACTGCCAAAATTTCCATTTACAAGACAATGAATCATCATCTAATTTGTGCTATTGGTAAGCACAAACCATGGCAAAACGCACTGATTTGATGTGTCCATGGCCTGGATGTTTCCTCATTTTATTTTGCTAGATGGTAAACACAATTCACACCTCAATGCATGAGCTGTATAATTCTTTTCAAACAGTCTTCAGGTAGCTAAAATGCAGCTCAGCCCACTGCAAGACAACTCTGAAATGCAGTATTTGACCATGCAGAATTTCACAAAGCATTGCTCAAGCTACTCACACTCTTATAAAGTCGTATCGCTTCTCCTTGCAATTCTGACACTGTCAAGAAGAGTCTACTCAAATAATTTTTCGATATGCCTACTGAAAAGGCACAAAGTGTCTTTCACATTCTACAATCTTTTGTACAAGTTATTGTATTTTCTCAAAAATAATAAGATCTTCTGGGCTAGTCAAAGTCTTTCTGATAAGTGGAAGAAGTATTTAACCAGTATACAAACTTCCAAGATCTCTGCTATTCAAATGCACTTAGCTAGAAACAGTTTCATAATAAAGAAAATTTTCCTTTCATCATTTATAAAAACATAACATCAGAAACATGAAAAAATATCACAAAAGAGGCTATAAAGAAGTAATTTTCATTCAATTTAGGTAGAATAGGTTCCCTCAGGTGAACAGAAATCTAATTTAAATTACTTCTGTCTTTCAGCATTTGCAAATTAAATTATACTGAACTGTCCAATTCAGAGAAAATTGGATTTAGTTTAATCAGTCTTGTCTGAACTATGACAGTTTTGCTTTTTCAACTTCTGGAAATGCATATTCCACCAGGGGAGCTGAACAAGGTTTAATGCCTGAAGGGTATGAAGGCTTAACACGTTTACATGGTTTGACTCTCTTAACTGGATGACAGACATCAGGTTTGTGGGTTGTGGAGGGGTCTGGCGGCAGAAGTAGGACATGGACATACACCCAAAACAACATCCAGAACAAAACGGTTGCAGGCACAGATGAAGCAAACAATAAAGAACAGTGTGAAGCTGCACACTAGATTTCAATGCATTTGAGATTCAAACAAAACACACTATTGTTTGTATGGTATTATATACTAAATTGTGTGATTCCATTCCACACACTTCCATGCCTATGAAAGGGTGAAGGTTTTGATTGCTGTTAGAAATAAAACAAATAAGAGACTTTGAAGGCCAAATGTTGCAGCTCTTCCAGTCCAGTCAAATTCAAATTTCCTTATGGACATGAGTTTTCACAACTAAAAAAAAAAAAGGATGTGGCACATCTGCACAGCAAAATTCAGGATTAACTCTGAAGAAAAGGCCTTTACATTTTCCAGTGGTTTTCAAGAATATTGCATAGAATGAAAAATAAAGAGTACAGCAGAAGATGAGGATCAATAACACGAAAAAAGAGATTGAAATTTTGTTATGCCAGCTGTAAAGTACTGCAATGTTGTGCTTTAGCTGAAAGCACACAGTTTAATGTTTAAGTTAAAATCAACCTAGGTTCACTATCCCCTATTACTATGCTGACTATTTAACAGTCTTAAGAGCTTCCAATCCTTTTTAACATGAGACCATGAAACACCGAGAAGGAATGAGAGGTAAACAACGTGACGCCAACAACATAAGGGGTTTTGCAGCAAAGGGCAGCATCTTCTACAATTGTTCTTAAGCATCAACAACTCAGTAAGACACATGGGAGTGATTCACCTGTGACAGGCGATGAGGTAGAGGCGGTGCGTTTAGGAGGGCCTTGGACTATGAGGGATGCTGGGACATGACAAGCTATTGCGCACCCTGGAGCGCCAGCTCCTGGGAAGTTCGGTGATGGAAAGGGTTGGGAGAGGAAAGGCGCACACTTCCCCCAGGTTACTTTGGCTGTCAAGCACTGAAATGAACGCAGGAAAACCAGAGTAGGACACCCTGCACCAACCCTGACTGGGGTCCGCACTGGGCACAGTGCCACGAGAACACGCGTTAATCAACGTGGAGATGCGACAGCCGTGGGACCCCGCTCGGGAAAGGCGTCCCAGGGCAGAGGGGGTGTGTGCCGCTGGGGCCTGGAACCCCAGGTTCTGACCAGCTGCGAGAACATCATCTCAAACCAATTCCAAAATGTGTTTTTTAAAAAAAGAGTTCATACAGACAAGCCAATGCAGGCAAGGAAACGAAAAGGTGGAAAATGAAAATGGTAACAACATTAGAAATGCAGTTTGCATTTTTTTTGACTGCAAAGGAAACCTAGAACACCAACACTGTGCAAGCTGTGATAGTTCTTTAAAGTAAGGCAATACCTGTACCAAAAAAAAAAGTTGGAAAGAAGCTGCTCTACAGAGAAGTTGCTCTTTTAGATCTTTTCTAAACGCACCAAGTTTGTGCAGGTGAAATCATGAGTTCAGCCAGAAAAATATCTGAGTTTTAGAGCTCAAGCATTGTCCTTCAGGTTCTGCACAGGCCTCTACAACAAATAGAACAGCAAAAACCTAGTTCGTACAGGTCCCTCATCTTTGGATTCGCAAAGGTACAAAAAGGTTTCATTAAAGAAAAGGTGGGAGGAAGCAGCTCTGAGGCGGCGGCAGCGCTCAGGGACCGAGCCGCCCCTGCGAGAGGCGAGTCCCGCTCCGGGGAGCGCTGCCCCTCCGCCACCTCTCGGGTGAAACGCTCACCAGAACGTGTCCTTTATGCCCCACCTTTCCAGCGCAACGGCGCAAACCCGCGGGAACACGGTGGTGCCGGAGCCCCCGGCGCGTTCTGAGGCGGGGCGGGACGGAGCCCGCAGCGCAGGAAGCGGCACCGGCGCCCGCCGCCCCGGGACGCCTTCCCCAGGCGCTGTGACCGGCGGCGCGGTCTTTCCCCAGCGCTGCTTTTGCTGCTGGATTTCAAAGCAACCCCAGGCAGCGGCGGGCGGGTAGGGCGGGCCCGCGCCTCCCCTTCCCGCCGCTCCCGCCCCGCGGCGGCGCGCGCTCGCTCACCTCCGCCCCGCAGCGCGCTGACAGCTCTGGGCGCCGCCATCTTGCCCGCGGTGAGGCGGGGTCACGTGGCGGCGGGGAGCCAAGCCCGCCTCGCGCCGGGCGGGAGTGGCGCGCGCCGCTTGAGGGGGCTCCCGCCGGGTGCGACCCGCCCGTCTTTAGGCGGCGGGCGCCGTGCCCGGGCCCAGGCCGGCAGCGGGCACCCCGCTTCGGGCACCCCGCTCTGGCCCTCCTTCGCCGGCCCGTAGCCCTCGCGGGGCGCAGCGGCTCCTCCGTGGCGGGGGGGCGGGAGCGCCCCCTTCCCGCGCCGCCGCGGCGGGGTTAGCGGGCGCCGGTGCCGCTCCCTGCGCTGCGGGCCCCTTCCTGCCCCGGCAGGAAAGAGGAAAGCAGAGGAAAGAACCCAAAATGTATAAGTATCACAGTATCATAAGGTTGGAAAAGACCTTTGAGATCATCGAGTCCAACCTATGACCCAACACCTACACCTACACCTACTTGTCAACTACACCATGGCACTAAGTGCCTCATCCAGTTTCTCTCTGAACACCTCCAGGGATGGTGACTCGACCACCTCCCTAGGCAACGCATTCCAATGAACAATTACCCTCTCAGTGAAGAATTTCTTCCTAATGTCCATCCTAAACCTCCCCTGGTGAAGCTTGAGACCGCGTCCTCTCGTTCTGTCACCGGTCGCCTGAGAGAAGAGTCCAACTCCTGCCTCACTACAACCTTCCTTTAGGCAGTTGTAGAGAGCAATAAGGTCTCCCCTGAGCCTCCTCTTCTCCAGGCTAAACAACCCCAGCTCCCTCAGTCGCTCCTCACAGGGCTTGTGCTCCAGCCCCTTCACCATCCTCGTTGCTCTCCTCTGGACGCACTCCAGCATCTCAACATCCCTCTTAAACTGAGGGGCCCAGAACTGGACACAGCACTCAAGGTGCGGCCTGACCAGTGCCGAGTATAAGGGGATGATGACCTCCCTAGTCCTGCTGGCCACACTGTTCCTGATGCAGGCCAAGATACCATTGGCCTTCTTGGCCACTTGAGCGCACAGCTGGCTCATGTTGAGTTTCCTGTCCACCAGCACTCCCAAGTCCCTTTCCGCCTGACTGCTCTCCAGCCACTCTGTCCCCAGCCCAGAGCTCTGCATGGGGTTGTTGTGTCCAAAGTGTAGGACCCAGCATTTGGACTTGTTAAACCTCATGCTGTTGGAGTCAGCCCATCTCTCCAGCCTGTCAAGGTCCCTCTGTAGGGCCCTCCTACCTTCTAGCAGATCAACACTTCCTCCCATACAAGTGTCCTTTCTTACATCCTTCCGCATATAATGGCCATTGTATCCCTACACATGAACATGGACACACACACTGGTAACCTGTGAGATAAGTAAGCAGGCTCTCAAATGAGAACTGAGGCTTGTCGTGTATCTCCAGATATACTTATATCCTGGTAGAGGATTAGTAGTTTTTAATTTCACATGTACACATTTTACAAGTCAGTTTAAAAGAATAGACTCAAATCCCAAGGCAGGTGGGAATGCTGATTTACCTCCCTGTGCTCTGGAAAAGCCCTAAAAACGTATGAACGTAAAAGCTGCACTGTGGTTAGTTCTGCCTTTAAGAAGCCAATTCCAAGCATTCTCTGATCAAAAATGAAGTGCTGTGTTCCTCTCGGTGGTCCTTTATAGACATTGCTAGCGCAAGTGCCTCCGTGAATCAGCTGCAGCAGGCAGCCTAGCGTAGGGCTTGTATCCAGATCACACAGCAGTTAAAAGATCAATACAGTACTTTGCACTGCCTCCAAAAATAAAACAATCCACTTCTTATAGCCCCATTCTGCACCAATTGACGTGTTTCATCATCGTTATTCACTGAGGGGAGAATGCCAGGATTTTAACAGTAGAAAAATAGAGCTAGAAATAAATGAAGAAATAGCATTGCTATAAGGTGCCCAGTTACACCCTGTGAGCTGCTCACTGGTGAGAGGTATGCACCCACTTCATCTGCAGGGCAGAAACGCATGTCTTCATGTTGTTCCTAATTCTACAACCTAGTATGGTCTTCCAGGAGTTTGAATCTCATCAGGCATCATTTTATCTTCCTTTCTATCTTGGCAAGGCTTTAGGAATGCAGACTCCAAACCATTGGTTCTATGACAATGATCGACAATGTGGAGCTGCTTGACATAAGTAACTTCATGTAAGCTGGCGTGGGTGTGCTTGTGTGTGCCTAAACACAACAGACACTGCTCATAAAGGTACCCATATATGATGAATAACTCACTGTCTTTTCCTGAACTGTCACTGAAGGAGAGAAACAAAGTGGTCTGAGGTAGCCTAGTCTCACTTTTTTTTTGTGAGTCAGTGAGTATTTCCTACTCAGTGGAACGAGAGGCTACTGTTAGAAAAAGTTAAGCTAAAGCTTGACTTTTGTTTGCAGCCCAAAGACCAAAATTTTGTATGGTAATAGCCTGAAAACTGGTTGATGGCATAGCAAAAAATGCAGGACTGGAGACAATACTAGTTATGCTGTTACTACCTTTGTAATTACCTTGTCCTTAAGTGTCAGGTTATTTCACAAGTACTTGTAGGTAAGTGCTAATGGTTAGACTGGACCAATTACTTTTGCATATCAAAAAACAAGAGAACTGTGTAATTTTTGCAGTCTCTGGGTGAATCTTAAGCCTAACAACAGTCATTATTCAGGAGTCTCTAATTTATGCTTGGATGCAGGTTTTATCCTTTTACTAAGAAACGCAGATAATAGGTACAAGTTTGTTACAAGCTTTATACGAGTAAAGCGAGGATGAGTAACTCAGAAAAGGAAAGATTCACCATGTCCTAACACAGCAAACCTGAAAAATCATACTCTGCCATGCTGAAGTTCTGCCACCAAAAGAAAATGTCACTCTTTCCTCATGTATATAATTGTGTTTTGTTCATATTTGGCAAATCCTCTGAAGTGTTTAAGACGGCCAGTGATGTCCCAAGCTGCCTGAGCTTCAGGTCAAGCAACAGCTTTGGAGAAATCACTTGGTTTTTTAACATGTCTGTATGTTATGTTCTTCAAATTGAGTCTTGCACATCCCATCTCATTTAGATTGGCTCTATGCCATCAGAGTCAGCATGTTCTAGGTGTAGAATGTCAACTTTATGTCCTCTCCAGATATTGCACAGGCTGATATTAAAATAAGCAAAAGACAAGCTAAGGAAGACATAAAGCTAGGCTTTTAAATGCACGTTTGAGCTTGTTGTAACAGCCTAAAACCCAATGGAGTTATGCCTTATCTATACATTAAATCTTATCCAGAGCAATATAGACATATGCTTCTAGTTTAAGTACAGCAGCTGGATACTTCTGGGATTAGGCTTAGACTTTCCTAGCTGAAATTGTCTTAAAAAATGATTTAGTTCCATAGCAGTTTTTGCTGATGAGGTTGGTGCTGTTTGGGTCCTGCTCTAATCACAAATGGGTGTCTTTTTTTCCAGCATTGGTGTTCATATGATCCATGGTGAGCTCATTTGGAGTCCTGAACTTGCTAAAACCCAACCCCCTCCTACATCAGTGATACAGAATATATATATAATCAATCAGACAAAGCTACACCAAACTGTTACATCAAGCTCTAGGGAAAGGAAAATGACATATTGGTGGTCCCTATCATATTGAACCCATTCCAGGCAAAGATTTTATCTTTTCCATGAAACTATGAAGGTTTTAAAAACATGAACACCCCATACAGTTCTGAGGAAGGCTTAAAGGGAAGACTGACAAGCATCTAAAAATAGCAGCTATGGAACACCTCGCTTATTGCCGTATCAAACAAAAAAAGGGAGATGTCAAGCTCTTCCCATTGATCCAGATTTCCTTTACATTTTATTTCTTTGACTCAAACTGTGCAACAACTGTAAATGGAGCACATACCTCCTAGATGAGGAATGTTTACAGCATTACATGTTCTTTATTTGCTAAATAAAGAGGATAGTGCTACTTGTGGAAAAAACCAGTGCGCAGTACTGCTCCTGCTATATAGATTTTTTGCAAGAGCAAAGAGGGAATTCTGAAGTGCTATTCCCAAGGCTTTGTCTTTGTGTCATTATCTGAGATTCCTTCAATTTGGGTCAGAATTACATCTGAAATGAGATTTGAAGAGTGGAAGGAGGACTTTCTTTTCCCCCTTTTCTCTTTACTTCTCTAGTCTGAAGAATTAAAAATAGTTTGAACATGGAAATCTGAAAAGTGTTAGATTAATAATCCTTTCTATGCTCACTTGTACCATTTTAAGTCTAAAAGGAAGCACAGATAGAGGGTCTGCAGTCTTGTTTCTTGTGATGCCTGTTACTGAAGGCTTTAGCTTAAGGAACAAAGAACCTAGTAAGCAAGTACTTGAATGAATAGTTCTGAGTAGAAACTAGTATTTGCATTATTTTTCTTTTTACATTGTAAAAAAGATTTGAGTGATAGGGAGGCAAGTCCATTCCTACAATTTTCCCTCCACAGATAGCATGTCCTGCCTGAGCAGAGCTCCCATCTATTTATATTGCTTTGTGTAATAGCCTTCCATTTTTACTGGTTGCACAGTATTTTTAGCCTCACATTCCAATTACTGCCACTGGTGTGGTTAATAGCCTTTTGTAAAAGAAAGATTTTAATAGGTAGAACTGAGGGTTCAATTGAAATCTTTCTGATCATTGGAGAAAGAACCAGTGGTGTAAAATGGCTGGAAATACCGATGGTACGGGGAAAAATTGTTCCCAGTGACTTTAAACTGATTTTTGTTTGAGAAAACTGAAATATTTGCAACAGATACTTGCTTACGAGATACAGATTTTAATATTTTACCATGCTGTCTTTTTGTCAACTTCAAGTCCAAATTACCTTAGTAAGCAATGTTTCACAAAGCAGTAGTATTAGAGAATAATGTTTTTCAATTTGAAAGCTGAGATTCCAAGCTTCTAGGCGATAGGCTTATGGATATAACAGGTATTTCTAGCTCTAACAGTTTGATACTGATGAAATCAGGTCAGAACTGACACTAGGAGAAAAGGTAAAATGGCAAAATATGTAACATAAGATTTTCAAGCCTTCTAGTGTCTGACAGTCATACAATATGATAAAGGAAAAAGTACAAAGAGGAACAAAGTCTCAGTGAGAGACAAAAAGGAATTGAAAAAATGATCTGTATAAGCAGACGTAAATCCTTCGTATAGACCTTATGGGCTGCTTACCCTCCTGCTGACATTGCAGAGAGAGATGATAGGTCAGTCCTGAATTGCCTGAACTGCCACATAGCAGCTTTGTGTGTTTGCTCATAGGAGGCACCGACATTTACTGCCCAAGATACTGCTTCGACTGCATCCAGCTTTATTCTCCCTACTCCAGCAGTTAAAGTGTCCCTCAAATCCTGCAGCTTCAGGAGGCTTACTTTCTCAGTTCTGAAACTAGAGGCATTCTGTTGTATTCCTTCAGCTTATCAGTTGTTGAGCTAGAAGTTGTTTCCTAGTATCTGCAGCTGGTATTTTTTATGTTTCAAAATACTTGACAGGGAACAGTTTGATCCATGTTTCTAAGAATAAACATTTTTCAGAGCATGATTTACCTCTTAGGACAAAATCTTGGATTAGCACCATTAACAATAGCACAGAAAGAAAATCTGTCTCTACAAGTTCCAAGGTGCCCTGGAAAGAACCAAGTCAGACAAGAGGACACATCTCTAAAACAACCTCATAGACACCTGGCCAAACCCCATGGCATTGAGTGGGTATTTGGCATGCGCCAGCGTCTGGGAAAATCAAATACTACAATGGACTGTTAAAGTGACACTGAAAGAAACGAGTATTGGGACTTTCAAACATTGGGATATACATTTAGCAAAAGGCACTTGGTTAGTCAGCACTAGGGGAACCACCCATCGAGCAGGCCCTGTCCAGTCAAAACTTTTATGTACTGTAGAAGGGGATCAAGTGCCCATGATGTAAAAAATACGCTGGGGAAAAGAGTCTGGATTATTCCTGTTAATTCATTGTGCATCACTTGTTTTGTATACTTGTTATTAGTAGCAGTAGTTGTATTGTTAGTATTTGCTCTTCCTTTGTTGTCCTATTTAACTGTCTTTATCTCATGCCACGATTTTTACTTAATTTCCTGGTTCTCCTCCCCATTCCACTGGGATGGAGTGGGGTGAGTGAGCAGCTGCATGATAGCTGCTGGCTGGGGCAGAAACACAACACAGCTTCAACTATCCACTTCCTACACTCCTAACACCTAGAGATGAAGAGTTGTTACTGAGCCTCAGTGTTTGTCAGCTCACAAATCCACAAAATGGGATCCTTCCAGTATCTAGGTAGAATTCCACGTAGACAGCCATTATTAGCTCTCAGGTCCTCTCAGCGCAAAGAGGTCAGACAATACTAGTGATAGCTATGCTGTTCTCTATACTATACTGATAAATATTTGTTTAAAATATTGTAGGAGGTCCCTGTTCTTAATTACATTAATACACAAATATAAACAGGAGTCACACCAAACTTGCTAAACTTTTATAAACAGTATTAACCTTATTTATTTCAGAGAAATGACTTGCTGAACTGCTGAAGTTGCTGCTGTGCGTAAGTCAGATGCAAGAATACTGCAGCTCACTCGCAGGCGAATTTTATCATCATGTTGGAAACCATAGAACAAACTATCTGAACTGGCAAGTCCATCAAGGTAGGAGTTTGTCTAGTAGCATCCACTGAAAACTGAGTATTTTGTCAACTTCATCATTAAAGCTTAGTCTCCAAAATATTGGTTCAGACTCATCCCCAAAGCCCACCAAACTAAAGCAGCACGTGGTCCCCAGGCAGCAGCCTCTTTCTGTCTGCCAAGGGAAAGGATAGTCCAGACACTTCTTAGAGCACTTCAGGCAAAGTCAGCAGGGCTGGTTTAATTTGCTGATGAAGGTTGTTTCAGATAAGTGGCTTAATTAACTGTAATGGATTAGGGAGTACTCACATGGTCTTTCCCGGCAGCAGTGCTGCAGAAGCTGTAATCTGCTGCAGGATGGCAGGATTCAAAGCTTCTAGATCACTAAGAGGCTGTTTATTTACAGCTTTAGTGTCAAGAATTAGTAACAAGATAGTTCCTGTAAACCAAGTCATAAGTATTGCTGTTCACAGGCACATCCCAACAGCTTTGGAATGTTCCCAGCCCACACTGGAATGAGAAACCATACTCAGCCCAAGACTGATAAGATAATCATCACCACCAAGGGGACCAGAAACACAACCTCCCCTCTTTCAAGAATGTCAACATAAAAAGGGAAAAAAAAAAAAAAAAAAAGTCTGATATGAAAAAGAGTAATCTGCCCTAATCACTGTGTGAGAGAAGTGTCTCTGTCTAAGGAAAGTGATTTTGTCCTTCTGGCTCAGTAGCTTCTTACACATCCATCCAACACCATCACCAAGTATGGCAACTTGCACTACCTCTAGCATAAAGCTTACTTTTCATGTTTCTTAGCCCTTTTGGAACACCTGTATAGCCTGAGGTGATAGCGGACAAAGCTCATCTTCCTTCCCACATCAGGTACCAGGAGGATGAAAGGAACAGATATGCCAGACTCTCCTGCCTTTTTATGCTCCCTCTCCACTCCAGCCTCAAGAAAAACAACTTACAAAATGCAAACACTCTTCAGTCTCTCGAAGCAGGCAAACAGCCCATCAGGCAAACAGCCCACCAGGCAGTGTTTTCTTGCTAGTCCTACAGTTTCTTAAAAGGTTTAAACTTCTTCCTGTTTGGCTTCAGCCTTAGTAATGCAAAAGCTCAGGCAGTGTTAGTTTGGACCTACCCAGAAGCACAAGGAGCATCCTGGAACCTCTATGCAGAAACTGAATTAAAGCACAGTTCCTCAGTTCAGCTTTTCCTCTTCTTGCTTAGCAACAACACCTGAACAGGTTCAGTAAGAAACAAAAACGAATGAAAAAAAAAAAAAAACCAACACACCCCAGCCTCCAGCTCCCACAACTCACCTTCAGCCTTACTACTACAATCAGGAGAGATATTCTTAAAATTGACTATAACAGATTTGGATACTACAGTAGATGAATAACATACAAACAAGATATCCTAGCCAAGAGATTAAAATTTCTTAGAAGAATTTAATAGAAAATACTAAACAAATCCACAAGGTTTAAATATTTGGAGACCATTACACTTCACACCATATCAAGATGGTAGTAGAGAACTGTCAATCTACAGACTCCAGTTTTGAAACCTGGACCCAAATCCCATTAGGACCATGAAAACACGGTTAATGATTTTCAATGATCCTTATTCAGATTAAGTCCTCTTGATTACAGGCAAAGACAAATCAGTTCTAAAGTCTGAATGACAAGGAAAGATAGTGCAATTTATTCCTTTAAATAGGAAGGTCAGTATATGTAAGAACTAACCTCCAGTCTAAGAAGTAACAGCAGCAGGGAGTCAACGAACTATATAAAGGCACTCATTTCCTACAGATCAGTATGTTTCTTACACCAGCTAAAGCAGAAGTGCTTTTGGAGTCCTTGCACTGTCTTGGCTGTTTCCCCAGTTGTGAGTATCTTCCTGAAATCATGAACCTGCAACATCGTGTGAAAAAGAACACACTCAAGGCCCTTTAGAGGCTTAAGCAGAACAGGTCTAATAGCTGTTATCAGAGCAGGATCCACTTTTAAGAGAGGGCAAGAGTCTCCACTTGGGAATCACACACGCCAGACCACAGAACCAGTCCTGTAACCCGCTCAGATGCCATCAGAGCAAAGAGCGCATCAGCCCTATGCAGTACAACACATCCAAACAGAACAGCCTGAGGATCAAGGTAGGAGAAAGATGCAATGTTTGTAGTGCTTGCATTTATGCACTGGCTTGCTATTCAGGTATCTATTAAGTCTCGAGGCAAAACAGAAAGGTAAAAGAATTCATACAATTGAAGTGATACTGCATTTGAGAATCTACATTGTTTATTTCAGCAGTAAGTGCCCCCAAACCTAAAGTACAACATTTAAAAAATCTACAACACAAAAATAGAAAATATTCAAAATGCACAGAAACACAAGTCACCCTTAATGTGATTAAAAAGTCACATGAGATTTTCTGCAGTTAAGTGGCAATTAAGGATGTGCTTTACAACACTGGATAGAAATCTGCAAGTTTCCTGTGAAGGCAGGATCCTCAGGCTTGTGCAAGTCGTTCTAGGACTCTTCGGTAATCTGAAACAAGTTGCTGGAAGCTCTCTTCTAACTGTTCATGTTGCATGTTTAGGTCTATTTGGTTCAACTGATTCGTCAGCTCCTCTGGTCTTAGACACCTTCTCATCTTGGCAAGTTCTCGCTGCTTTTTCTAGGCAATCAAACAAACAGCAGTTTGAACACAACCAATAGTGATCAAGAATATGGCGTTTCATTACATTTATTCAATTTCAGTATCTAGCTCTAAGACGGTTAGGACATCCTTTATGCTAAAGCCACAGTTTGTGCTACCAATAACCAAAACACAGTTTCAAAGTCTTTCCTTAGCCAAATAGATTAGATCTAATGGTACTTCTGCTACTGAAGATGTGCGGTATGAAAAACCAGACTGTAGAAAATTGCCTGGAATATTTAGTTCTACGCTGACATTAATCACACTGGTGTCCCAGTTGGCTGAACAGCCACATAACTTCCTCAAAATGGACTATTAAAATTAATTTTAAGCCCCTTGCACATAGAAAACATTTCATGAATGGTTACAAATTTCTCAAAAGTTAAAGAATTAACAGTAACAGCATTGAAATGCAGTTGAGATTATTTACAAGCATAAGCATATTTGTACAGCAAGAAGGTGAGTTCCCCTTGCTGGGTCACATACATACATTTTTTTAATGTTTCTTAAATATGGAAGTGTTTTGAGGCATTTTTCCTTTCCTAGATATATTTTTATACAGCTGATATTGGTTTCTGAACTGCTCAGTTCCTTAGTTACTTTCCATTCTTCAGTCTTCCCTTGCTTTGTAACAGCAGAATGTGATTCAACATTTCATTAAAAAAATAAACATACATTATGGATGCCTGGCATCTTACCAATAAGTCTTTGCAACGCCTGTGGAATCAAAGGTTGTTAAAATTACATTTTCCCAAACAATCCTACTTCTACCATCAGTCTCAAAATCAAAACGCTTCTGTACTGTCTTTAATTTTACACTCATCTTTAAGGAAACTTTGTTTCTATGATTGATGTGGAGGGTCAAGAGGAGGAAGTGAAGACCACAAACTGTAAATGACTAAGATCAGAAACATTTTGGTGTTTCCCAAGATCCCTCAGAAAGGCAAAGGTCAGTTCAGAAAAGGAGGTTCTGTATCTGGGTCCTGATGAGCCCTCCAGGCACATTTCTGGCCAATACTGAGGCCAAAAAAAAAAACAAAAAAGGAGGCAAAAAAAAAAAAAAGGAGGCCAAAAGGAGCGTAGCTGTTCAAATTTCAGATTCGTGTTAGCTCTATGGAGTCAAAATGTATAAGATACCCAAAATATGTCATGAGTTGCCCAAACAAAAATAGAGATGAGCATCTTCTGAACAAGCTTGTCCGTATAAAAACTAAAACCTACTTCTTCTGGAATTGAGTCAAAGTTCACTTAATTAACAAATACATCTGTTATTATAAAAAGCATCAGCTTTTAAATGGTCATTATGTTTCAGTGCAGCATCAGGCCATCTCCAAGTTCCAGATATCAGGTAACAAGCAAACTCCCTCTGCACGTTTCAGAAACCAGTTGTTTCAATGCCCATTTCCCTCTACATCTACCACACACACATGCGGGTACACAAGATTCTGAAGCCTGCAATCACTGACATTTTACCTGGGCAGTTTCAAGAGGATTCTTTGGGAGCAAGGTATTAGGCTTGACAGAAAAGTACGTTTTATTCAAGTAGCAAAGATCAAAATATTATGATAAGGAAAAGCAGCACAGCAGTGGTGTTTACTTCCAAAAAGGACAACATGAAGAAAAAAGACATTATCAAGGAGACACATCTAGCAGCGCAGCCCACTAATGAGCATAAAAAGCAGAGCTCTTCAGAAATGGAGAAGCCACAGTGAAACTGAAATTTCACAAGCTGCTCACCCTCTGAACTACCTTAGAGCAATGTGGTGTTCAGTAAGATACCACATGTTTTATTTCCTGTATTAGTAGCACTTATACAGCCAACTACATGGCTCTATCAGTCGTTCGAAGCTAGTGGTGTGCATACATAAAACTGTCAGTATTTTTAGCAACAGCCTCCTTGCTAATGTGAAAGCTTCAATGGGAGATGATGCATTGCAGGATTTTTCATCTGGGGTTTCTGCATACAGTTTTATTTCTGCCGCTGGTAGCCATGAAACAGCTGTAAGATGCAACACCATTTTACTAAATTAAGGTAGTGGCAATTTAGAGTTATTCTACCTCTGTACAGTACTGTTCAATTGAAGCTATCAAGTGCTTTTTATATAAAGTAATACCAGCATTAGAGCATGCAGTGATATTCTAAATCCTTTATTAAAATTTGCTCCTCCCTGCTCCAAATTACTGTATCTGTTGTAAGCTAATTGCAGTTCTCAAAAGCTTTCAAAAACAGCACCATAACTAAAGTTTATTGGAAACATTGTTTAAAGTGAGTGCATGAATAAACTGTTTACGAGGTAGAACTACCATAAACAAGATGGCTTTATTTCAGAACAGGAAATTCAAAATCAGGTAAAGAGGCTTGGCTGCCTTAAGGATTCTTTTGAATTCTCATTGAAATAACTGAAAAATTAAAAAGGCAATATTCTGAAGTAGCATCCATTATTAATGGGTTTAATGCATGCAAAGACTCAAGTGGAAACAACTGCCAGAAGCACTAGAATTGAAGCTGCTTATCGAATTTTGGATTCCCCCTCATAGGACTTTTGCACTGGGTGAATGAATTGAAATCACATAACAGTCCTGCTACCTTAAAAACCGCAGTCTTATTTGTGGTGGACACTGAGTGACACACAGCAAGTGAGACAAGACACTCATGAAAGAGAATAGGAAGTGTTTTGATTAAGGTCCTGCCACTCAGCGTGACATGGTATTATCTGCAGATCAGGCAAGTATTTAATACTTTGCTGGGTTCTCAGCTCTGCTAACAGCACCCACCAAGTCCAGCATGAGCACAATCAAAGTTTTGCTATTTTGCTGTAACAGGGCAAGTACTGCTTTAGGAAGGCCTACAAGCCAATCAAGGTTGTTCTCATACTTTGTGAAACCTTTCCAACAGGGCTTTGGTTTGCTTAGCAAGTACTTAACTAAACAGAGTGGCTAACGTGCCAGTCATAGCAATACACGTAGATTCATGTGCCGTCTTTTCACTGTTACTACAAAGAGCGATGCCATGAGCAACCAGGATTGTTTTAATCAGCCTCTCAAAAGGTCAGTTTATGCAACACGGACCAGCTATAGCAAAGATCCAGCCAAGCATACTTAACAGGAACTAAGAAAATTGCTCTTCACTAAATTTAGTACTTGCTTAAACTGTTTATGTTGACATGGCTGGATTACTTCTAGCAAGCTGCTTTGCTAAGACCTAGTTAACAAGTACAACAGGAATCTAAACTACATCTAGTGTGAAGGTAAACTTATTAGAGCATCTACCTCTTAAAGATTTTGGCTTGTCCATTTAAGGTATTTTTAAACCTTCCAAGAAACTGAAATTTTTCTCCCTGTTAAGCCTAGCTGGGCATAATGCCACTTGCAGCTAGAAAACGTGAGCTTAGTAGTGGGCAGGAAACAGTCAGGAGCCAAACACAGGATCTTTCACACTATGTTTGAATGTTCTCTGCATCTGTATACATGTCAGTTCAACACTGCATAACTAATAGCAGTTGATTGGCAACATAATTGGCATCAACTACATTTATGGAAATGAAAATGAAATCAGGTATAATTAGCCTTAAAATAAGTATTGAATGATACTTAAGTCATATACACCTTATAGGGGCCAATCAGTCTTCTTTTAATGTCCAGCCGATAGCTTCTGGACTGTTCTGCATCACCCATATCTGTTGCACGCAGTCGGAGAATTTCATAAACTCGTCTTGTGTGTTGCTAATGAATAGAAAGGAGAATAAAAACCAAGTCTGAATAAAGAGGTCACTCAACAGAACTCCACGTGCTGAAATATTAGAACAGTTCTTTGGTTTATTGGAAGACAGGCATGGACAAGGCCTCTGTCAAACCTATCCTATCTGGTGGGTTAAATGAATAAATACCCTTGTTTTTCCTTCAAAAGCATTTTCTCCCATGCAGCCAGTGCCTGATCTCTCAAAGTGTTGCACCAGCTGTAGAGGTACTTCAAGGACCTACCTTAAATGACCGGCAGAAAGTCCAGAAGCCAGAGTCCAAAAACACTTCAAAGAATTGAAGAATTTGAATTAAAGTGACATTAAGCAATATTTTACTAATCAGTATCTACTTTGCTATTTTAATAATCTCCATATACCTGCTGCCCTTCCAAGGGCCCCCTGGAAGTTCTGAATGAGAATGAAACAACGATATTTTAAGTTTTGTTTATTAGGGAAGGAAATGAAAACTAGTAAACAGAAAAATTGAAGTGCTTTTGGAATCAGAATCTGCTAGAATCACATCTGGAAACAACAAAAAAATCATGTCGCTATTAAATGTTACTATTAAATAATGCATCTGTATGAAAAAAATAATTTAAGACCAAGTATTCTTTTGCTGAGCAACAGAACAAAAATAGGATGGTTTGTTTGCCACTCTTAGCACGTGTTTAGATACTGTATAAAAACCCCAAACTAACTTACCCTTTCGGGTTGAAGGTATCAGACACAGAAGATCGCAGGTGCAGTTTACTTACACAAGCTGTACCATTTTCATGAACACATTTGAATACAGTTTCACACCCCCCATTCCTCAAGCTTGAAATTCTTCATTACACCATGTTCAAATACATTTTTTAGTGAGTGTGGTAGAGCGAGGCAGAGTTAATTAATGAATTTAATCATTCTGAGGAGATTACCAGCAAATTTAACTGTTCAATTTAACTGTTTAGTTTTCCAAGTGTTCAGAGCTGCCTTAGTAGCAGTTGCTTGCAGTTTCAGCGTTCTGCATTCCCAAAGAGCACTTGTAATTTGTATAAATACACTTGAAAGAAATGGAAACCGTGTCAAATTCTATTACATTAACAGAATTAGTAGGTAAAAAAAACCCCATTATCTAAACCCACAAGCTAGATATCTCCCTTTCAGATACATCCTAAAAATCTGTTGAAATAAGCCAGCATGTGTAAATTCCAGGTCTCCACTTCTATGTTTAAACTGTTATTCTGCTAGTTTGATAGGAATATGTCCAACTACGACTGTTCTGATTTAGTACCTTATTTATTTTCAGTTTTTGTTGAGCTTCCATCACCATTTCTTGACTGAAACCTTGCATTAACTTTCCTGGGGAAAAGCAAAGCAAATCTTGACAGAGCTTTACAAGAACAAAGTCTCTGAGCTTCACATAGTTTTCAGACGGATCTTCAGCTAGAAAGAATAAAAAAAGCACCTTGTTAATATGGATGTTATTTCTTTCCTCATCTCTGGTATGTAATTACAAAGAACTATGAAAAACAAAAGTAAGTAAAGTGTTAAACACTAAACAGTTGTGCCTAGTAGTAAGTACTGTTACCAAGGTTTCAGATGTTTGACAGCAGACATTAAAGACCTTGCAGAAAGAAAAACTTGTATTTTGTATATGCAGAACTGTACAGTATTACATATACATGTCTAATAGACTGACAATATCAATGTTTAATTCAATTAAACTCCTTGAGAGAATTACTCTACATATAAATCCTTTTTCTTTAATGTTCCATCTATTTTAGATTTCACAGAGTGGTAGAACTACAAAAACACAAACTAATTACGTGGCAAAAACCTGGTGAACTACCCTACTGAATACAATTAAACTAAGTGAAAACATGCATTGACCACGAATTACAGTCTTTGTTAGCAAGGAAGACAGGGAAAGGCGCAAGAACCCAAAGGACAAGCTTATCCAAAATTAAAAGGCTGGAGACCTAAGCAAAAGCTGATCAGAATTTCAAGTTACTTCTATTTTAATTAAAATGGCAGCATAACTATCAAAACTGGAGCTTTAGACAAAACACACAGTTCGAAACCTAGCTTTGGTGAACATCACCGTGGTCCCATATGCGAATTTTTTCCCACTGATGAACTACACAGAAGGAAAATGCTTACAATGCTGTGAACATATTTCTTCCTCTTAAGTAGATCTTAACTTCCTCCTTTCAGAAAGGATAGAGGCTTTACTTCACAATTTTAGACGCTACGTAACTAAATATTCTGGCCACATCAAGATTGTCCATCCTGATGTTCCCCTCAAAAAGGATAAGAACTCATTTTCTTAAAGCCTTATTTCTACAACTTAAGTGCCATGTAGAATTTTACAAGTTTTCTCCTGCTTTAGTCCATAAAGAGATTAAAGCCTATTTTAGTGCACATTTACTGTTTGCCACAACCCTGCGTTTAAGGCACTGAGCCATGAATGTCACATGATTTACGCAGTGCCACATTAAGACTTTGTTTATCCTCAGCTATAAAAGCTATGTAAAGCCTTGTACTATTAAAAGGAAAAAGGAAATGCTTAATGCACATATTTTCATGCTGCATAAAAAAAGTTAAACTTCCTTGGGTTCCTATGAACTGAATTGAAATTATGAGGTGGATTACTGTATGTTAGGGTCCTCCTGCAGCAATGCATTATGAAAGCAAGTGTTTTATTGTATTTTCATTAGAAATGGGGGGTACTTCTAACGAGGATGAGGTCTGGGACAGCATCTAGAATTGAATGGCAAGTCTTATTTGAACTGCATTCCTTCCTGTATTGGACTTGAAACCACAGGACAGGTGTCATGTTTGTAGCAATTTATGTTCTATTTTTTATGCATGTACACCTTTTTCCCCTCTGTCATTTCCTCAATATTTTTTTATTTTTAGGTATTTGTGCATACATCTCTAATGTAATGGGTGCCTTCAGCCAGCAATGCATGTTCCTGAAGCAGAAATTCTTTATGGGTTTGTACTGTCTGAATTTTGGCTTGCACACTGAATTAACATGCTATTTTAGTTTGTGTCCCCCACTCCAATTTTGAGATTGGTCTAATAGGAGTAAGCTGAATGAGGAATTTGAAAAAGCATGATCTCTTGGCAAACTCAGCTGTGTATCTCACAATAAAATGGCTAATTAGCTGGTAATCCGTTCATGCTAGGGATTGAATTTTCCTGGTGTGCTGTTCTCCAAGTAAAGGATTTAAGGAGCTACATTATATACAGTTCTTCTGTAAACCAGGGCACCATTAATCCTGAACTGAGCTGAAGCTAAATCTTCAAAAGGCCATTTAACTCTGACAAATGAACACGAAAGTTAGTTTGCAGGCTAACAACCTGTGAATGCTACAAGTTGCTTATTAAACAGGTGAACTGAGTCAAAAACTTGACACAAACCTGTTATATCAAGTACTGTAGGAGAAGACATATAGTATCTATGAACTGTTTCAAGAAGCTGAGCACCATGGCCTTCTCCTTGGAATGGTGGCAAGATCAGCATCTGGCTACAGACAAAGGAATGTATTTTCAGCTCAAATGCATGCATTTGCGAACATTGTAACGTAAAGTCTTAAAAATGAAATGGTATTTCATTTTAGATTAAAGTACATGTAGCAATCTTCATGTTAAAATACAATTTTTAAGGAAGTCTTAAAATTGCTAAATATTCAAAACTTGCTTGAGATTCCCTCCGCTTCAAGAAGGGAACAATGAAATAAATCAGTGCATAGCCAGCTAATAATGGGGATTTTTTTAAACAAATCAACACCATTATAAACAAGTATTGGGAACTTCAGCAGTCCCCTCTTCTGAAATAAAAGGCAAGGCACGAGTTACGCCGCCAATTACCTTACACGTGGCCGGGTTTTGTCTGGGTACACATAGTAATTATAGACTGTCATGTAGCCTACGGTCGCAAAGAGCGTAGCTCCATCCTTATTATACTTCTCAAATCTGCAGATAAAACAGAAAGCCAAGCAGGTCAATTACAGTCGCGCTCCCATGCAGTGTCCATTTTCTTTTCCATTCTCCAACTGAATTTTCAGTGTCAGCAAGCTACTCTGTGAGGGCCCAATGGGTACACCTGCTATGTTCTGAATGTACAATTCACTTAATTGGTGTGCAGCAACTTGGATAAATCAGGCCTCTTTACAGCACTTCAGTGCACTTGCCTATTATAAAGATGAATAGGTGGCAAGTAAAAGAAAACACAGGCAAAGCTCATTTTACTGTTTAAGCCTACATTCAGGGCTATAACGGACAACAGCATTTAATTCAGCTCTATTCTCAAGGTTTCCCAAAGCATAATGGAGGAAAACTCAAGCCTCACAAACAATGGTTTTTCTTTCCTGGGAAAAATATCATTATACTGCTCCAATAATTGGCCAGCCACAATTAAAATGCAGGCTTTGTGGAGGTAATAAGGTCCACTGTTGCTTTAGAACTGTACTTACACTAGAAAGTAGTTCCATCTTTCATCATCTACATCAATAAAGCTAGCAGTTTCAATAAACCACATCAAGAACGTCTGAAGCCTTTCATGATATTCTCGAAAGCCTGGACATGTCATGTCAGCCTAGGGAAAAAGCCAGGAGAAGTCAGGTGAAACCTATCACAGATGTCAGAGGAAAAAAATATGCAAAACCTAATTAAATTTTCCAATACAAAAAAAGCATGTTTATAATCACTGAAGTGATAATATTTGTGTACTACAGTCGAAACATTACTGAAAGTGTATCATTGCAAAATAAACTTTAATTTGGTTACTCAAAAGCAGGCACTTATTTTTCATACCTTGTATATCTGATATGTTATATCTTCACCAGCTTCCTCATTATGGACAGAATATGTGTGTAGCAGCATTCCAAAGGGCTTGAAGTTGACCTCCTTCTCCAGCAGAGACACAAAGTCATCCATGTTTGTGCAAAACCCAGGAGGAATGATTTCTCTAATTTTACTTTCAACATCATCTGCCTGGAGATTATAAAAGGGGGCAGAATCGACCAGTGGCAGATCAGAAAGAGACAGCACTGATGTCACTATTGTCTTATAATAAATGAGTATAAAAGAGGACCTATGGCCTAACAGTAATTAAAAAAAAAAAGAACAATAAAGACAAAACTAGTGTTCCTGTTGTTCAGTAGCAGCCTTCCAGCAAGTAAGGAGCTGCACTGATGAGATTCAGGAAGGTCTCAATTCAGTCAGTGTAAGCATCAACAAGCTTGTAGTTATGGCATAAGCTCTCGAACATCTTTATGTTTAGAGATGGTTAAATTTGTCTAAACAAGTCTTAAGAGTGTTGATAGCTATTCTGAAAGTGGAGAGTATTCAGAAGCAAAGACTTTGCAGCCAGCAGTTCTCCAAGACCATGCTACACAGTCTTGCAGAACTCAGGTTCCCAAAAAAGCAGCTTGCAGGAGGTATTAGGTGGTACAGAACCAAGTGGAGGAAAAGGGACAAAACTAAAACAGTAGCTCCCAAACAGGAAAGTGACAGCTAGCACGCTCTTGCATTCTTACGTCTCCCTGTTTGAAATGCCTGCCTACAAGAGCAGTTGCAAAACACTGCAAACTCAGAAGACAACACACCACATTCTAATCAATGAACATTTTGAAAACAAAGTTTGACATAAAATAATAAAAGTATAATTTAAGGATATCGTCAGCAAATCAGACCTGTAGTCTTACCATTTTGAGAAAGACAAAATATTCTTACACCAAAATTAAATTCAGATTGAAATTACTCCTTCCAGATAACCAAAGTGACTATCAGCTGAGCAGACTTCATAATCCTTTTCAGACCTCAAAAAGACCACTTGATTGAATACATTTACTACTTCTTTTTAACCATGAATATTTGATGAAGTTTCACAATAACGTATTACTGCTTCTCACCAGGCAATAAAACTTAATGAATTGGTCTCAACTTAACAAAACCGTACTCCTCAATACAACCCCTAAAAGCCTGACATTATATTCAACAAAATGAGCTTACATTCAATTCAAACTTTCCTCTGGACAATGAATCCAGGTTTTTACTTAATGGAGTTTGCCGTGAGTTCAGCTGTAATGTTTGTATTGTATCTATTTCCACAAGGACTAACACAAGAACACTTTGTGTTAACTTACTAAGCAGCTCTTTCACACCGTTTACATGCATGATGGGTATTAGTTCAAAACCAAGACCCTTGCTACTTAGCATTCAAAACAGGGAAATTAAGATGCTTAGAACAAAATACACTACAAAAGGCTAATACAACATGCTACTAATTCCTGTCCTTTCAACTACAGTCCCTTAAGTAGAAGCAATGCACCTGCAAATGAATAGCACTTTATCATTCAGTTACATTTTTAGTGTAGAGAAAGATGGATGTAGTTCAGCACAAACAAGTTTTATTCTTAATGGTTTGGTACTACCAACATTTATATTTATATTTGTAGAGAGCACTATTAAGCGGTTAAAATATAGCTCTACAATACTTGGTGTAAGAACCCAGTTAAAATGTGTACAATCTGTACATCCATTTCATTCTCAAAACAAAGGAGATGCATTTACTGAAACCTTTGCTATTCTTTTTGAATCAATATTAGTTAAACATTTTCTTTAGACTTAGTGATTTAACTGTTTTATACAAAAAAATCAGTATTTTTTCAGAATATTACATAAAAAAGCCTATGTGTATGGAACACATTTTAGAAATGCCTTTTTTTAAACTGTGCATGTGTATTCTTTATACGGACCTTAAGCAATGCTGACAAAGCTGGAGGAAAACTGCAACTAAGAATCTCCATGTGGAAGATATCTAAAAAGGCTGAAAATGCAGCATGAAGTGTTACATAAATAAAATTTAGGTAATTTTGCTCCCCTCATATTTGCAAGTTTCTTCATCAGTAGAGAGAAGGAAGACAAACTTTCACCTGCTGAAAGCATGTAAGATAAAACCTCAATTGGAGGCCACCACAGAAAAATCTGGTTTTCCGTAAAATAAGAATAATGAGAACAGATGCTTAGCAGATAAGGTGGTAGATAACCCTTCTTAGTTCTATATGACTACAACATATTTTTACCTACCATCTCCTAAAAGTTCTCTCCCCTTGAAATGAGGCCCAACATAACTTAAGATATTATATTCTTCTATTTCTTCAAAAGTTAAGATCTCCCCTTCTTACAAGGGAAAGCCCCAAATTTCCTTTTGAGTGGTGGCACAAGTTTCAGTTAATAAGTCCTGGAATTCTGTAATCTTGAAATATGAACAGCATACAAATGATTCGTTTTGTTAATTCTTGTACTTAATGGAAACATCCCTTAGAGAGCAGGCACCTTCCAACTACTTCTGAGGTGCTCATATTCCAAAGAATTAGCAAAGCTTGTTTACTGCCTTCCCCTTATGCATTTCTTTGATATTGGCGCGAAGTTAATTTCTTTTATCAGAGCAAGGCACTCATATCTTAGCCACTGGCATAGACGCCCACAACGACACACAAGTTTCTGTTCAGAAAAACAATCCAGTTGACTCCTGCAGCAGTGTTAAACACAGGCAAAGCGGAAGCATACAAAAACCTGAATGAAGCCAGCCAGGCCTTGCTGAGGTTGGAGTTTGTGCAAGTACTGCCTGTACCGTATTGCCTTCATAACCAGAGTCATGTAAGGTGATGCCAGGGAAGCTGGGATAGGCTTGCCACTAAACTTGATTTGTAGTAGGACTACAACAAGGCAGTGTCTTTTCTCTGGATAACTTTAATAGAGAGATTGTTTTTGTACTAACAGGCACTTATGACATCTGTATACCATGCAGAAGCTGCTTCAAAGTGGCTTAATTTAAAATAATCATACTAACATATTTAAAAGCTGAATTTCTCTAACAATTATATGTACTAATTCCAGTGGGGAGCAATGGAGTCCTCAGTAGTACTACTTCACAAAAGGATGTCTGTCCACACACTTTTTCATTAACTTTGGTGTAAAACAAATGTTTTGTTTGCTGACCAGCAGCAAAGCAAGATACATTTATATAGTAAAGACTATTTCAGAGGTTAGTGAAATACTTCCCCCCACCCCATCATAAAGGGCAGATAAAAAGGAAAATACATGAACAGCTCTAAACCTCAAAGCAGCAAGCAATTCAGAGGTCAATGCTATTAATATTTACACTAGAAGAAAGCAGCCTCTCCAGATATTTGAAAGAATCAACTCCACCCAAGGGATAAATTCTGTCCATTTTTATTAAATGAAGTGCCAACTTCTGTTCAAAACATGATCCGACTTTGCTGAGCTGTCCCCACTAACATGGTTTAGATCCATCTTTGGGGAGAGGATATTAAGATACACAAATATGACTCAAATCCTGGCTCTTGACATTTCCGGAACTTATCTTTTACCTCATGTTTGAAAATATCTTGGAGAAAAAAAAAAAAAAAGGTGGTATTAGAATGAATTTTTGGTCAGTTCCTAGCAGATCGTAGCAGCTGCTTTAGCAATAACGAAACCAATATCAGAAAATAAAACCAGCTCCTATTGAATGGGCTCATGTGGGTATTTAGATATAAAATTCTAAGCTTGAATAACTTGGTAGAGCATTAAATTAACTTCTCACTTGTAACCAGTTATGTTAAAGGCAGAAACTGCTGTCTTTTCCTAAACACCATCTGTTTACAGCACGAAGACTACCTGTCAAGTGTGGCAGATAGCCCACATCTTAGTACGATTACCCTGAATGAGCCCAGATCAGCAACTAAACAGTTACTTAGAAAAGTAAAAGTTAATATGCATTTAAATAAAAACGCTGCTGTAATGACAAATGACATTTTAATCTCCGCAAATGCATTAGTATCTTAAGGTGGTTAAATTAACAGCAAATACAAATGCAGAACAAGACTGATGGCCATCATATCTTTTTTTTTCTCATTAGGTTTAGATATAGCGAGATGAGCTATTTGGATGCGCAGTGTTAACAATACCAAGAGAAGAACAGGATAAGCTCCTATGTTCTTCCATTGCAGTCAAAGCCTGTAAATATTCTGGAAAGTATACAGAAGCCTCGCTCAAAAAGATCCTCTTTTCTGTCCCTATCACAAACTCTTAAGCAACTGGAGAAACAATTCAGCAGAGGAAACAGGGCTTGAAAGATACAAGGATTCCAAGCGATAAAAAAAGTTGCAGAGTGTGCTTAGGGCAACAAAGATCTTGTTTACATTCCTTGCTCATGCCTCCAGAAACGTAAAGCAGCTTTGTTATCTGTACAGAAAACAGACTGTGAGAAAAAAGGTGTTATGGTGTGAGTCCTGGTGTGACAGTTTCGAAATTATACTGGTGAAAGGTTGGCCTGTTTTATTTTAATGATACTTTGCCACCAGGCTTTACTTGTTTCCTTATTTCTAAAAGCCTACTAAAGATTGAAGTGTGGCCATTCACTTCTAAGATACACTGCCCTAGAACTCCAAAGCATTCAGACATGCCCAGGCACTTATTCTGTTGAACTCTAATACAACTTCAGAACAAGGCAGGGCAAATCTTTAGAATAGGCCTTACCTTGAAAATATTTAAATAATCTCTGAAGAATTTGAAATTAGGAACTTAAAATACAGCTTCAAGTCACAAAGATGTTTGCTTTGGAAAAAAAAAAGCTTTCCTCAGGCAGAGTAATTTGAAGTCAGTGCTACAGAGTATTACAAAGATTCACCAATAACCATATCAACAGTTCTTTCAGAAAGAAATCAATTTTTTTCTTCTTTCTTCTTCCAACTCAGTAAAACTCAGATTATATTGTTTCATTAACACACCAGACACTAATCTGAAACACAGCTTTTCTGAATAACTGTACATGTACTTATACAACCATTCATCAGTGAAAAACCTTAAGTTATTTTATTCCTGTTTGTAAGTCCTATATACCTTTCTTCAGCTGGCTGAAAGACTGATTAGCTTAGCTTTTGCAGGGTTCTCTCAAAAATATTCTGAGCATATAGGCAGAAGGAAAAAAAAACCAAAACAAAACTTTGCTACAAGGGTTCTATAAGCTTGGAAAACCTGCAGGCAAAATGAGGGGGGGGGGAACCCAAAGCAAAAAATATCCCAAACCCCAAACCGAACATCCTACAGGATGTATTATTGTATTCCATTAAGACAAAAGCACACATGACACCTAACCAAAATCTTTTAATCTCATTCCTGCCTTACTTGTTTTCCACATTTGCCGTTTAAAGAGACACTGTCAAGTACCCTACCTCACAAAGTGTTTGCCGAAACCTCCTTTTCCTTCTTACTGAATTCTCTTCAACATAAAAAACCACCAATGCTAGTCCTCCTCCTGCAGACAGTTAACATGCAAATACACATTTGCTAAGTTGTTGTGGTTTTTTGTGGAACTGACTTCGGTGTTGGCATCCGTTGGACTGTACTGTTCAAGACAATTTTGACGTTACTGTAGCCAAAGGAGGAACAGTGGGAAACACCGATGAAATTTAAAGCTTTTTTCAGCCTAGCAGCAAAGGAAGCTTTGTTTGTTTGCTTTTAATGTAAATCATGTCAGGGTGAGAAATTACTGAACCTAGCATTCTTGTCCATATTCCAACTAAACCTTCTCAATGTTTTAAGTGCAGTTCTGGATCTGTCTTTACCTCCACGCAGTCAAACTTTTCATTAACTTTAGACGTATATTCGATGCGGAAAAGCGTTGACAGGTTACCAGCGATATAGTACAAGAGGATCTTCAGTCCCTTGTAGCCAAAGGCAACCTCACTGAGGAAGGAGAAAAGAGCAGTCAGGAACTCAAAGTTTCACAGCAAAACATTCACACAACAGAACTTAAATTGAATAAGCTCTGAAGTTCACATCATCTTTCCCAATGAGGTATACTAAGCCTCCTAACAGGAAAAGGGAATCAAACTGGATGTGCAATAATCTAGACAGAGACAATCCCTTACACTCCACTATTTTGCTCCTCTAGTGGAGAAATAGAACATGTTCCTCAGCTCAGTAAGGCCGTGTCTGCACACTTACTGCGACAGCTCAAGAAGGAATACTTGAAATAGCTAACAGTGCATGCATGTTTGATATCTTAAATGCAATAACATTTATTTATATTAATTGATCAATAACATTTACTAAAGTTTACTTTGCGGTGTAGTATATTATTTTCAAATGCAATACTGCAATTTATACTCTATGAAACACAGATCACAGAATGGTTCGGGCTGGAAGGGACTGTGAAGGTCATCTAGTTCAACTCCTCTGCAATAAGCAGGGACACCTTCAACCAGATCAGGTTGCTCAGAGCCGCATTCAACCTGACCTTGAGTGCTTCAAGGGATGGGGCATCCACACTACAACCCTGGGAAACCTGTGCACCCTCATTGTAAAAAATTTCTTCTTAGTATCTAGTCTAAACGCTCCTCTTTTAGTTTAAAAGAAGATAATTAATCGTAGCAATGAGTGGTTTTCATGGGCAGTTTCTATACACTTACCCTATCTAGCTAGAATCAAAACAAAAAAAAGTAAGGAATACAAAAGTCTTTTACACTTTGGAAATAGGAATTGCCTGAACATAAGCACTATTTTGTTGTGAAGTACAGAGAATCTCTTTTCAGGCCTCCCCTCCTCCAAAAAAAAGAAAACCAAACCAAAAAAACAACAACAAAAAAAGAGAACTGCAAATGGTAACATTCACAAAGTAAAAGGTTCCTTTTTTGTTATTTTAATACATAGCTAATTTTTTTTACTGACATTTTCTTTATGGTAGCACATTTATAACTTAAAATTTACAGTATAACTGCCAGAACAATAATTTGCTTGTTAGTTACACTGATAAGATTGGAGAGTTTTCCTACTACTAAAAGTACAATTATTGTCAATGACAACTGTAGTAGATGTGTAACAGAGTAGCACATTTTATTACAGTTAATATAGGTAGTTCATCCTACTTGAAGTACTTAGAATGCCTTTTAAAGGAACTGGAAATTAGGAAACTTAACTACTTCAGGAAGTCCACAGATGCATGCGTGTGGATTTTCCTCAGAGGTTTGGTTTTGGTTTATATGACTTTACTGAAAATATTAAATGACACTTTAGCACTGGAGACATAGTAGCTAACTTCCCTACAACATCAATGAAAGTCAGCACACTTGAAAAAAGAAAAAATACTTTTTTAGTTTCTGTATCCCCTGCAGGTCTAACCGGTTACAAAGTTACATAGTAGAGAAAATAAACCCCTGAATTCAAACAGTTAACAGTCAATGATACAGAACAGCCAATGAGTTCAATACTCGACTTCTATATTTTATTCACCAAAAATCCCACTCAGTAGCACAAAATAAATTGATATACTGTTGCTAGACACTGTTTTTAATACACTTCTCTGTCAACGTTATTAGTAAGAGCAGATAATTCTTTCTTAGTTTTAGAAAAAATGTCATGAACTTAAACAATTCTGGCTGCAAAATCAGGTATTTCATTCTCTACTAATACACCTTTAAAAACAGCACATAAAATGACTAGAGGCTCATACTCCACGAGCTAGACACCAAGGCCACTGTCTAACTACATAGTCATAAAATTGAAGTATTGCTGTGCCATTTACAATAGCCTGGTAGAGCAGGATTTCTGGTTTCTAACAGCTTGGAAACAGTTTTCCCCTTCCAGACCTATTAATTTGACTCTGAATACTTACTCATCTCCAAACACTTGATGGCTGTACTCTGGATTAAATGTTGTGTTGTCATCCTCCAAATCCTCAGGAAAACGAACTGAGAAGAAAAAAAAAAGAAGGAAGAGCATGACCAAGTCATCACCTTCAGTTTGTTTCTCCACAGATGTCACGCTAGATGTTCGTGCACTCTTCCACAGTCTGACAATTTCCATTATGAACCTATATACGTCAGGCTGGCAGACAAGCAAAACAGAGACATTCTGTGCAATTTAGAGAGATCAAATCATTAAGCAGAATAAAAATTAAAAATTGACATATATGTAACAGATGCATATATTTCATATAGACATCTCCTGAACGTTACTGCTTTTAACTTCATTTGAACACTGAGAACACTGCCCAGCTGGATATTCTTATGGTAAGCCAGACATTCCGCCATTCGCCTGCGTGCAGGTGAGCACACTTCTCTGTAGAGTGTTTCCATGGAGTGATAAATGGAAAGAAATGTTTATGTTCAAAGTTTTAGAGAATCCGTGTGCACACATACAAACCAGCTGCACCAATACTATACTGGTACTTGTACCAATCTTACCAATTAGTGATTTTTTCCCCCCCGGTTTTCTGCTTTTCCTCACAGCCTAGTATTAAACAGTCTTTTCTGGTAATTAAAAATACTTGCTATAATGGCATCTACTCAAACTCAGCAACTTAGTGAACAAGCTTTTTATTCATGCTTATGGAGTTACAGCAGCTGCTCCACAGTAATTGTGACAGGAGATCTTCCATCACAAAACATGATTTACAATTAGTGGATTACATTAGAGATTAAAGTATGATTTCCTAGGAAAATAATACAAGACTGAGATACCCAATTTGCAAACATCCTGCATATTTGCAGTTTAAAAAATTACCTAAAATTGGAAGGGATACAACTCTAAAGTAGGCATTAAAGTGATAGCGCAGTCACGTTATCAAGACAAGTCATGCCTTTTTAGTGTTGAATGAATTAATACTGCAGTATCACAAGCATGCAATGTTGTAGGAGTCAATACTGCTATTTAAAAGCATGTTGAATATTGACCTAACAGCTTCATTGAGCCTTTACTCCAGTAAAAGCAGAGCTTAAGATTTTTTTTCTGATAATATTAGAAAGGAATTATTTAAAGAGAAAAATGCAAGTAAGAAGTGTTCCAGTGGCAAAATAAAATTTTGACCTTCTTAAAAGCAAAAGAGAATGGTTGCTTTTGTCCTCTCAGGCTTAATTCAGAGAGCAACTGATCTGAGCCAAAGTAGCAGTGTTAAAAAAGCAACAAAAAAGCAAGAAAACAACAACCAAAGAGCAATTCTGAGTTGTCACCATGGAAAAAATCAGGACCTCAAAGAGGATAGGGTATGACTGCTTTTATAGGCACACAGAAAATTCATGTTTTGGGTTTTTTTTAAATGGTACCACTTTGTAGCTTCATCTTTCCTCTTAATACAATTTGCATGTGGAATATCTATGCTCTCTGAAATGAAAAAGGAAGCTAAAAATATTAGCTCAGATGGTCAATGGGTATTTCAATTAAAAACCCTTTAGCAGTCCCCCTGAAACATCCTTGGATTTCTACACAAAATTCACTCAGATGTTATTATTTGCTTCCACCTTGTAGAAAGGTGGAAGGGCAAAATAAAGTGTTACACCTAGTCATAAAACTGTTACTTGAAATAATGTTGAAGTGGAAGAGAAAAACTTCACAGTAACAGTTCCTTAAAGACTGAAGTATTTTGGTTATGATGACATTTTGGCTCACAAGGTAACTGAGCTAAGATGCTACTAAACTACATGGAACAGATTGCTAATAGTTCTGAAAACTGTTTAACAGGTTCATTACTTGTATTTTCTTCATAAGTTATGGGTTTTGTACTGCTCAAGGGAACAAATTGCTGAAGGGCAGGAAAGATTAAAAATTAGACAGATATGTTTTATTCTTCAAGTCAGGAAGTTTGCGATATGAGCAAGTCCACCACAAGTTCAGAAGTTCTGACTGTCCTAGTAAGCAAGTTAGTTATGGAGAGCAATAAACAGTTCTCGAAAGATTGATATTTAATCAAAATTATTTAAAATCTGAATAGAAAACCATGTCTTGTGTAATCCAGATATTGGGGGGGAAACCCAATAACACAAAAACCCAACAATACTTTTCGGACTTCTTTATTGCTTTTATTTTTCCTCTCCTTGAAGAAAGAGGAAGGAGAAAGATGTTAAATACATAATCAGATGTTTGTAAGCCTAACGAAATGAGTTCTGTTGCTACAGTCATAGTGAAGACGACACATACTGAGGACTGCACAAGGATTGGAGAAGAACAGGGAAACTAAGGAACACACTTTAAGAAAATAAGACAAGATGTAACTCCAGTGCACTCTGGTAACATGCTAATAAATTGCTCAAGACATTATTCAGATGCAAGACTGAATTTCTACAGCTGTACTTTAACTGCAGAAGTTCCCAGAAAACTAGACTATATATTCCTATTCTTTTGTTTGTATATTTACATTAATAAGTATATATTAAACCTGGGCTGGATTTAAGCATAAGGAAGCTTAAGAAGGTACTGAAATATTCCAGTATGAAATGCACACTATTTAAAAAGTTGCATTTACCTAGTTTCAACTGAATTGCTTCATTTGTATTGCACTTGTATTCAGCCAGCTTCTTCTCCATAGCTGTAAGCCCTAGAGAAAAAGATTTTTTTATAAAAGAGTTAAGAGGTGTACAACCTGTGTGTCACTGTTATTCAAGGAACATAGTTAGAAAAAGGTTCTCAAAACCAGAAAAATCACACAACATAAAACCACTGAACAAGCAGATTAAAAAAGATACGATGCCTAATAGGAATAGAGATTTCTCTCCCAACACTTTTCTGGAACTAGACACAAGAACTAGAGAAGAGACTAAAAGTATCTCTTTTTAGCTTCTGAAAATGACAAATAGTTATTACCAATAAAAAAATTATTTGAACCCTTAAGTAAAAATTAAGAATGCAGTCTAATAGATGTTTATTTTAAAGAACATGTTGAGTAACACGTTGCAGGGCACTTCAAGGGTTTGCATTTCATTGGCCATTTTCATAAACAGGTGTTCACGAATCACCGCGGCATGCACACCATCAGCAATTACCCAGCCACTACTTCTCCTCCACGGCAGGAAGGAAACAACAAACCCATCTAGGCTGGGTTTCCAAACATAATCCAGGGCAACAAACACGCGGCGCTCACCACGGTATTTTTCTCAAGAGCTTTACACATTCATTCCTGACTTCTTTCCAGAAGCCCATCCAGAGAGTTCTGCCACTAACTCCAAAAAGTAAACTTTAAGTAAAAGCAGGTTTTGGTTGCTGACGTGAGGCGCCCCACGGGCGGGGCAGGCGCGCTCTGGCCCCGCACTACCGAGATTTGAGGACCGCGAGCAGCCGCATGCCCGGACCGCCGGGGGCGGGGAGAGCTGCGAGGCCGCGCTCCCCGTCCGGACACTCGGCTTCCCCTCTAGCCCTCGCCGCCAACCCTCGCCGGCACCCCCACCTCGGGCCCCCCTACGCAGCCCGGGCCTGGGGAACTCACCCGCCATTTCCGAGGCGGCGGCCGAGTCAGCCAGGCAGAACGAATCAACCCGCGCGCCTCCTCGGCGGAAATAAGTGCATGCGCACTTCCGCTTCCGCCCGCCGAAGCGCGGCGGGGGAGCCAATAGCTGCGCATGCCGGGCGGTGGCGCCTTGGGGGTGGGACTATGCGGCGGCAGCTCGTTTGCATAGCCCCGCCCCTAGGCGGCCCGGGTGGGGCGCCGCGCATGCGCAGCGCTCCGTGCCGCGTTCCGTGTAGCGGGCGGGAACGTCCGGGCTGGCCTCGCTACCTCCCCACGGCGCGGGGTTCGAGGGATTGCGGGGGCTGGCCCCCGGGCAGCCGGGCGCCCCGCTGTGGGCGCTGCCACCCCGCTCGGCCCCTGGTTTATCGAACCGTGACCCTTTGCGAAGAGGCCTAAAATACAACATCATAGAATCCTAGAATGGGTTGGAAGGGACCTTAAGAGACCGTTCAGTTCCACCCCCCGCCACGGGCAGGGACGCCTCCCACCAGACCGGGCTGCTCATGGCCCCATCCAACCTGGCCTTGGACACCTCCAGGGAGGGGGCAATCTGGAGGAACGCAGCGTACTGTATGATAAGCTTTCAAAACAAACATCCTCAACATAAGAAGGATACGGAACTGCTGGAGCAAATCCAGAGGAGGCCATGAAGATGATCAAAGGGCCGGAGCAGCTGTTAGAGAGTTGAGGTTGTTCAGCCTGGAGAAGAGAAGCCTTCAGAGCGACCTTACAGCAGCCTTCTAATACCTGAAGGGGCTACAGGAAAGCTGTGGAGGGACTTTTCACAAGGGCAAGTAGTGACAAGATGAGAGGGAATGGCTTTAAATTGGGAGGGAGAAAATTTAAATTGGACATTAAAAAGAAATTCTTCAGGATGAGGGTGGTGAGACACTGGCCCAGGTTGCCCAGGGAAGCTGTGGATGCCCCCTCGCTGGCAGTGTTCAAGGCCCGGTTGGACGGGGCTTTGAGCTGCCTGGTCTGGTGGGAGGTGTCCCTGCCCGTGGCGGGGGGTGGAACTGGCTGATCTTTAAGGTTTGTTCCAAGCCAGACCATTCTATGGTTCTATGATTCTATGATTAATAAAAATGAAAGGGAAAGGTGCTTTAGTGGGAAGTGATAACATTACGGCCATCACATACAACATTTTAATAGAATATTAGTGACATGCTTTTCTTCACTACTTTGTCACTTATCTGGTGCCTCTATGGCAGTTGGAAACAATAAGTGTTCAGACAGAAAAGTCACAGCCCTGTAAAGCTACTGTAAGAATCAAAAGTCCTGATCTTCCTTAGATCAATACTTACAAAGGAAAACAAATCATCCCTGCTGATTCTCCTTCACAGAGAGCCAGTGGCTCAGCACCGCTCTTGCTCTGCAGTTGAGGTGGAAACAGAGCTTTAGCAAAGAGGAAAGCCGTGTGCTGAACCACTGGTGACAGCCACTGCTGGAAGGGCTGTGGAGATCTCTGCGGTTTTCTTTTATAGAATGATAGAATTACTTGGTTGGAAAAGACCTTTGAGAAGTTTGAGTCCAACTGTACCTGTCCACTACTAAACCACATCCTTGAGCATCTTGTTAACCCGTCTTTTAAGCACCTCCAGGGATGGTGAATCAACCACCTCCCTAGTCAGCCGTGCCAGTGAACAGGTCTGTTACAGGTCTGTTTTCTGATGCGCAGTTACTCTGCAAACAGCGTACACAGGGACCTGCTGACCAAAACCATTTGAGTGGCCAAATGCTCACCAAATAGGCAGATTTCCAGAAAACTGCTTCTGCTGTCAGCTGGCACAGGAGCTCACGCACAGCGTGTCAATTCCAGTTTATCTTCAGGAAGTTTCTGTTGACCGTAGCCAAAGAAAAGTCCTGTTTTCTGGAGAAAGTTAGTTGTTTTGAACTCAGCGGTGTAGGTCATTGTTTCATGACACCACTATAAACTCCCAACTACTACCCTGCAGGTTTGTATCTCACTGCGTTATCTGAGGTGTAACAGATTCTGTCCCTTCTGTTTTCCAGAGAGAAAAAGAGATCTTGCTGGGCCCTTGAAATCCTACAGCAAGACAAAACATGCATCATCATTATTATTATTATTTAAGCCAGGTTTTATAAGCATTTTCTCTGACTGAACTCTGCAAACAGAGTACGAATTCCTCCCTCCTCGAGGCCACGGCCGGCGCGCGGCTCCGTGAGGAATCGCAGCGCTGGCATCAACAGGTGCGGTTCTGCCGACCCCCAGGGAGCGGCTGCATCTGTTTAAGTCAGAAATGAGTCCCCGCAGCATTTCGGGAAACTCAGCTCTTCCCCCGGGAGGTGCTGCTGGCAGCCCCGGCGCGAGTGACCCCGCCCGAACCCCGCGTTATCACAGGGGCACCGGCAGCCCCCGCGCTCAGGGCGGGAGGGAGCGGCCTCAGGCTGCGCCAGGGCGGGCTCCGACTGGACACCAGGGAAAATTCCTTCACGGAAAGGCTGGTCGGGCCCTGGCACCGCTGCCCAGGGAGGCGGTGGAGCCGCCATCCCTGCAGGTGCTCAGGGATCTGGTTTAGTGTCGGACTCGATGGTCTCCGAGGCCCTTTCCAGCCAAGCCCGGGCGCGGGGCGGGGACCGGGGCTCGCCCCTCAGAGTCCGCCGGGCGGGGCCGGGCCGGGCCGGGCAGGGCCCCGGCGCCCGGAGCGCCGCGCTGAGGCGGCGGCTGCTGCGGCGGCGCAGCGGGGGGGCGGCTCCTCCTCCTTCTCGCAGGGCGCAGCATGGCGGTCAAGGTGACTCCGCTCCTCCGCCGCTGGGGGACACGGGCGCATCCCGCGCCTGCCTGCGCAGGGCGGCCGCGGGGGAGGCGGCAGGCGGGCGGCGGGGGCAGCGCGGGCGCGAAAGCGGCGGGGCTGCGGGGTGGGGGCAGCGCGGGGGAAGCGGCGGGGGCTGCGGGGCTGAGGTAGCACGGGGCGGGGGCGCGGGCGCGGCGGGGCAGGGGTAGCGCGGAGGCTGCGGGGCGGAGGCTGCCGGGGAAGCGGCGGGGGCTGCGGGGCGGACGCGGGGTCGTGGCCCGGGCTGCGGGGCGGGGACGGTGCGGAGGTACCAGCGGGGGCTGCGGGGCGGGGGTGCGGGCCCCGTGTGCCAGCTGTCGCCGCCCCGTCCCGCAAAGCCCCGCTCGGCGCTGCCCGCGGGGTGGGTGCGCTGGGGCGGCGCCCTGGGCACAGCCCTGACCCGCCTGTGTTCGCAGGTGCAATCCACCAGAAGGGCCGACCCTGCCGAGCTGCGAAGTATTTTTTTGCAGGTAAAAAGCCCCGTGCAGCGCTGTGCGATTGACAAACGCTCGTTGCTTTTACCCGTTCTTTGCCGTTTAGCCGTTTGCCGCGGCATCACGCGCGTGGTGCTTGTGGGACGCTTAGAAGTTCGCTTTGCCGACAGAGAGAGTGGGAAGGGCCATCAGGCGCTGAGGTGAAACCGCTCTTGGCACAGATCGTGATAAGCCAGTCCCAAATGACAATCTTAAATAGTTTTCAGAGGTATTTTCTAATTTCCTGTAAAGCGAACAATTACAGCCACAACTGAGTGCTGTTATTTTTTCAATACACTTTTGCAAGATCCCCAAAAATTCTTCTCCCGTGGCTGTCTGTCTGATCCTTGGGGATTATGTCTCTTCCTCTCACAGGTGGATGGATGACTGGCAGTGCTTTTAGAACATAAAATTGATTTCTTAAGATGGATATATTTCATAATTTTATCCCTTGCATGGCCTGAGAAGTAACGTGTACATAACAGCATGAAGCTTTCTCTCCCCCCTTAATTACAATGAAGCATGATCAGAAAGGCAGACCCAGTCAATCCTAAAACTTTGATAATAAGCTTTTAATCAGGCAGATGGAGTAGAAACAACTATGGCCATAATTGGGCCATTGATATTTCTAAACTCATGAAAATACCCCTTTTCTATGAGTTATTAAACAGAATATTCAAGAACGTTTCCTCTATGAAAGAGGAAGGAATAGAACATTAATTATTAGAGGTAATACTGTAAATAGTAATATCTATTATTTCATCTTTGACGTGTGTCTTTTGGTCCTATCTTATTATCTAGCAGTTTCTATATATGATAAGTAGACAGGGATACGTTTTTGCTAGATAGGGAGAAGTTACATCTCAACCATAATTTTGGCAGATTTTTACTTTTGCACACTGGATTTGCATACTGGGACCATTGCTTGAGTGCTAAACTTAGAATGCTGGAATCAAACTGTGAAAGCCTAGCATTTAGTTTTTAGTAAAAAATCTTAAGTCACCAGTTCATTTATTGTTAACCTGACATTTTGCTTTTGCAGATAAGGAATAAAATGCAGTAAGTAAATAAAATAATGAAAATAAGCTTTTTAAGATACATATTAATACAATACAAAACGTGTGGTTCTAGGTCATCACACAGCTCATTTTGCATGTTTGATTGCAAAACACTGAAATGTGGTGTCAAAATACTCTATTCAACTTGGACATGTGAACTTTTTATGATTTGTGACTTCCAGTCAGTAGAAGTGCTTTCTTCTGGAAATAAGTAAATTGTTTGAAGTCCTTGATTTTGGTCATACAGAGAAAAGTGGAGCGGAAGAACATTGTACAACTGGGTATTGAAACTGTCTCTCTGACAATACCTGTTCTATTGACCTAAAAAGCACACCGACTAGTTTTAAAACAGCTTTTTGGTCTTCTGTATATCTGTTTTATAATTGTTAAAGAAATATGCAAATTAAGTTGTGGATTATTTTGCTTTCTGAGGAATGAAAAATACAAAAGCTTTCTTGTCGTCTTTTCAGTATATGATATTTGCAGTAGGAAAAGACAAACAATGCAGACACCCCTGGCATAGAAAGAGAGTTTATATTTCTTTTGGATCATATTTGATTCCAGCTGAGTTTGAAATAGTGGCTTTTGTTTAGTAGGTAGCAAGAAAACTTAGTTCCAACCTTTTAAAAAAAAGAAAAGGGAACTCACTCTTCCCAAGACTAAGTTGCAGAGAGTCTTGTTATGAAATACCGCTGGTGTTGCACACTTCAGGGGTCAGATATGTTGTGCTCTTTGCAGAGGCTGCCGGCCTCTCCTGAGAGCTTCAGCTAAAGGGCGTGCATTCCTTCCTAAATTTGGCTTCTCTTGGAAATGGGTGCTAGGGAAGATGTGACTCTAGGCCTCTTCGTCATCCACCTTATTCATAGAGAGAACACTTAAAATTTCCTTCTCTTCGTGCGTGTCTGATGTGATAAGTGTCCTCTGTTCATCCATTTTAAGTTGTATCTTAATGGATGCTTGATAGAACTTTTCTGTTAGAGTTTCTGAAGCTTGCTATATATTTCTTTCTATTATTTTAAACTGCTAAAAGTCTTAAGTTCAACTTGTATTAAAAAGATGTGCTATTACTGTGTAATCCTGTAACTGGGAAATGCAGGCATTGAAATTTCATGTTTGCGCACCATCAATTAAGTTACCTCTCAGGTGTTTGCTGACCACTGAATTCGGTAACATCCGTAAAGAACAAAATAGAATTTCACTGAAGGGTAAAAGAGTTTTGTAGAACAACAGTGATCACGTTTCTTAGTGCTACTTCGTTATTTTTTCTTAGGCAAGACAGAGTCAGCCTTTGGCGAATAAGTGGAACGTGTACCAGCAAGGTGGAGAAAGAAGCAAAAACAAATTTCCAATTTTAAGACAGGAAAGTCTGCCCCCGTCCCTAGACATCTTGAATGTCTTATTCATAGCTTAGCTTAAATAAAAAAAAACAACAAAGTTTTGGAGCTTATTTCTCCTCTGTTCAGATAAAATAACTAGGATAGAAAACCCCTTTAAATTGAAAACTAATTGCTTTTTCAAAGAAAGCATTGTTTCTGGTGGTGTGGCTGCACCTAGCACTATATTGTACAAATGCAGTAGGGGTTTTTTGTGTTAGTATTATCTGATGTGGTTTAAAAAAATAAAAGGCTCATGCAAATTCGTGAAGTGCTTACCTGAGATGTCTATAAATGTAGAGTAAAAATTTTGTGTTATAATGTAAAATAATTCAAGACTGAGGAAAATGCAGATTAAATTGATGTATTGTTTTATATGCAAATTAAGATATAATTTACAATTGCCTGTTTTGTGTTAGAATATTCTTGACCAAAGCGGTATGGTGAAGAGATGATTTGAGGACACATGTAAATGCATGCTGAAAGGGAATAGCCCAGCTACTTTGTCAGGCCTTAATTTGTTGGCTCACTGCCAAGCTCTTTCAAAATACCATGACCTTCTCATATGGAGCAAAATGTATCTGTCAGTTAATTATTTTTGTCTCAAAAATTTTTTAACAACATATCCCACACAGAGTTTTTACTGTAAAACAATTCACTATTTGTAATAAACTCATATAAATTGGTGTCTGAGGGGTAAAAGTTGATGATGTTCAGATTTTGACTGTCTTTGATATGCACTCTGCTGTCATACAGTTGAATTCTGTTATTGTTGAAGATGTGTTCAATACTCTGCATGTTTGGTGGTCCTTCACACATAAAACTTCGGAGTGCGTGTCTTAGAGCAGAATTGTGCTTTGAAATGCATTTTTGAAGTCACTGTGTCAAAGACTGAGAAGAGAACCTTCTGAGTTGATTCAATGAAGCCACAATTTCATTGTGCTGTCGTGTCAGCAGCAGTGCTGAATTAAAAGGTTCCTGTCCGCTGCTTTGTGTTCCAGTTTTTGTGGAAATAATCTGTTTTAATTCTGCATTAGTTCAGTGATCTGGTTTCCAGTGCACTCCTGCAAACGGCTGTCACTGCAGCGGCAGGGTGGGAGAGGGAGAGGTGCTGAGGTGCTGGTGTTGCGGAGGGGCTGAAGGTGATGCTTCAGCCGGTGTCGGTGCTGATGCTCCTTTATGCTGAAATAGCGTCCTGACTGAATAGTTTGGGTTGTGTGCGGCTGCAACAAGCATGAGGCACCAATGATCTCCTGTCATAACACAGTGTTACACCTTAACAGGCACTGTATGTGGGTCTTAAGAGTTGATATTCTGTTTGCAGTGGGCCTGGGTGGGCTGAGGGCCCGGTTTGTTACCCTTTCGTGTAGAGCTGTGTCAGCAAAGTCATCTTCTAATGACGAGAGTCTAGTCAAAACTGTCGTTTTGTAACTTCACTTTCTGAGAAAGAACACGTTTGAAGGCCTGCATCTAAATCATTGTGTGTACAAGTAGCCCGTACAGTAGAGACCGAGCAGGAGGTCGATTTTCAGCTATTAAATAAATTTGCTTACTGGTTTTGTGAGCAAAAATGTTGGCAAACAAACTCGGTCGTCAAACTGGATTGGGCCACAGTAGTTTAGGGAACTAGAAATCTTTTGTGAGCTACTTCCCTGTGTTCCAGGATGCTGACGTAGTTTAACTTTGCAATATGAAAACTCAGGTTTTATGTCTAAGATTACTGATGTATCATAAATAAACTACCAGGAATTTTTCCTGCAGCTCTGCTGCCGTCTTGAAACAGGACCTGAGGGGCATGAAATCCGCAATACACTTTATTCATTGCATGTGATGCTTTCTACTCCTGCCTCCTCGTGTTCTTAGCTCAAGATTGGACCCAGCATAACTGAACACCTGAGGGCAGGAAATTTACTTTATGCTAAAAAGTTATGCTAATTAATTTGAAGTTGGCCTGTGGACAAGAACCAGTGATTAATTATTTGAGACAGAAAAGTGATCAGTAAGAATACTGATACAGATGTGCGGCAGTTGTCTTGGTTTATAAGTGATAAAGATCTACTTGGTTATTTTATGTTTAGTTAATTTTATTAATATTTAAAATCTATAGTTTAAAATTTGCCTGTGGTTTTTATTTGAAAATTTCTTCTTAACTAAATTAAAATAAAATTAAAACATTTCCATTTACCCAAATACTTTTTGTCTGTTTTTGTCAATTTTTAATTAAAAGAAAAATTCCAAACCCAGTAGTTTCAGGATAAAAATTAATCTGAAAATTGATTTCTTAGAAAACCAGAAAAACAATAATATCTATTTTCCAAACTAATTATAATAATGATCAGGAACAGTTATTCAGAAGATATCTGCTACTAGAAATTGTAAGAAAATTTGTGTGCTGCGTTTGCACAGTGTAGCTGCAAATGGAAAGCTACAGCATAACTGTAATTTTTATAAATTTATGCAATTACCTGACAGTTTCTGAAAATATGTAATTGTCTTTTCATTAGGAGATATTGGTCATTATGTGAACATCCATTCTAGAGGGATAATCTGATTGTTGGTGGTACATGACTACTATAGTAACACTGTTAGTTTAATCAAGCTCTTTAATTTCAGGGCAGTTGTAAGTGATGTTCAGTAAAGACAGTAGTTTGGTAATCACTGATGATTAGCATCTAAATGGATTAATTTGTCTTTGTGTGGTTTTGTTCTTTGTTGTCCGTCTAGTATGCCAGTGTTGAGAAAGATGGCGAGCATTACATGACCCCAGAAGATTTTGTGCAGAAATACCTGGGCCTTCACACAGATCCGCGTCACAATCCTAAAACAGTGCAGCTGTTGGCTGGAGTGGCTGATCAGACTAAGGATGGGTGAGAATTTTGCTTTCCATTAGAAGCTTGTAAAGCTTCGGTAAATGCCTGAGTGTATGAATTGATAACTTCATCTTGTAAAATATATTATTGATTTTATTACACTTTAAGCTTATTTAGGTGACATTTTTTTTCTCAAGTACAATAGACTGTGAATTTGTGGAAACTGGGAAAAAATTGTGTTTAACGTGCTTTTTTTTAATTATGATTTGTTGTAATGGGTTTTTAACAACTACCACAAATGCAGAGGAAGTTGAACTGTGAATAAGTTTAGTGTAGTGTGCTTGGCTTGGAAAAGTGCTTTTCTGTATACTCATGTCCATGAATCGACACTATATAGAGTCCTTAATACCTGTAATTAAACATGGAAATAGGAAAAGCTTTCTTATTCTGTAGCGTGCAATTCAAATCAAACTATTGAGGTCTTTTTTAAAGTGCTGGTTATTAGGAAAGAGAGGCACTAATGACTCTGGAGGAAGAAGGTGTTTGCCTAATCAAGATAAGGTCACACCAGTAAAGCTTTTCCAGCTCTGCTTACAGGTAGCATTACTTGCTTTTAGACAGTTCTCTGAAACAAACTTACAAAACGTCCACTCTGCTGAAGTAGTGACCTCTGCCTCGCTTGTCTTCAAAGGAGCCTTTTCTCTTGCTCCATGTACGTTTCCAGTTTTGGCCTTGGATTGTAGTAGGAAGCATGGATGTTGTTAAAGTAAAGTGAGAAGGTTAAGATGGATCAGAGAACAGGTCAAGAATGCAGAAAGGAGTGGGTATTTTGTACAGAAGCGAGAAGGTGACTGTTAAAATATTATACAGTAAATTTGTAAATATATGGATGTATCTTACTTTAAATTGAGAGCCCATGTACTTCCTTGGGTTTGTGAGTCTAAATGTGACCTCTTACATCATTTACGTGTTTTTGTTTTCCTGTGTTCCACTTTAGAATATTTTATGAGTTCGCATAGTATCGCGAGCCGCTCGCACAACGTCTGTGCTTTACCAGTGGAATTGTATATGCTGTATACATTTTATAGTAAATGACCAATGTAGGATCTCCTGTTTGATGTAGCCATACATGAGTTTTTAAAATAAAGCTGCAGCATTTTGATAATATATTTGATATAGACATACATTTGATAGCTCAAAATACCCTCTCTCTCTGTTTTCAGTACATGGCTGCAGTTTGTTGCATTGTTATGTGTTGAAAAGTCTATTTTCTTTGCGTCTGTTGAAATAATAGTCTAATGGATGATTAGTAAACCAACATGTTGAGTATTTTGTTTCTTTGAAAACTCTTGATTATCTTCTACAGTGTGCATTTCTTCAGAAAATGTCTTATAAAAGGATATTTTGTACAATAAGAAATCAATAATTTGTTTTATTGCTACAACAGAACTTTACATTGAGGCGTCACTTTTTGTTGCTTTCCCTGTGAATGTAAGTTCATGTTGGTTTTTTGTTTTGTTCTAAAAATCTGGGTAATATTTGAATTGAGATAATAAAATGCAGGTAAGTGTGCTTTATCTACTGTATGGGAACTGTGGGAATGGGAATTATTACCATATGGTCTGCAGTGCAAATTGTTTGTCTGAATACTTACCTGAAACTTACTTTCCTAAATTTTTTTAATCTTTATTTATCTCTGCTCTGTATTTCATGTGAAGAATTTGTTAAACCCCCATCGTCATCATTGGTTGGTTTATTTACTTTTACATTTGTGTTCTTCCATTTGTAGCAAGCTGTAATATATCAACAACCAAACTCTAATAACTATATCATCTGCACAGAGAGTTTGATGCAGCAGGATTAATTATTGTACTCTTCAACTGAATTCTGGAATGCATTACATCTTTCCAAGGACTTAAAGTTACTTTATGAAGTCCAAGGAAGTATTAGTAGTTCAGTTCCATACGTATGTTTAGAAGTTAAATGACAGCCCAACATCACACAAGTCATTGAGAAGCTTTGGTTCCTGTTTCAAAATTGCATTCCTGTGTCCGGTATCGTATTCCCTTAGCCTTGCTCGCCCTTCAAATAAATACCCAGTGTTCTTGGTAACTTTTCTTTGTTAATATTTTTTTATTTTCATTTAGGTTTAAATTTGGCACTTTGGAAAAAAAGCGCATTTGGAACTGGCTGCCTGTGGGCATGTATTTAAAAAGATGGTTTTTAATTTTTTTCCTAATGGTAACTTGATCCCTACTTAAGTGTTCTGGAATGCTGTTGCCTTCTCCCATTACTACAGTGCAAGACTGGTTTGCTTCAGTGGAGCTCTGTAAGGTAGTTCTTAAAACAGATGATTGCTCACTTTCAAAGTTTTTGTTTCTCATTGTTACAAGTGTCTTTGGATTGCAGACACTGCTTTTGTAATTAGGATAAATATCCTCTCTGAATAATGAACTATATATGTGTGCCAAAGCCAGCTTCCCAATTACATGAGTCAGTTAACATCAGTAGGTATTCTTGCTTTAAAATCAAAGATTTTCTTCACCCTTCAAAATTTCACAGCTGTCGTTAAAAATTCTACGTTTTAATTGCTTTTTTCCTTAGTACTCTTTTTGTCAGTACAGTATGGTGTTCTTAAAATTTGGAAATGTGTTCTTAAGCTATGTGGTAGAGAAAGAGTTGATGTTTCACCTCATGGAGAGACACAACAGGGCTATCTATAACATCTGCTAGCTAAATTGTGTGGGGAAAAAAGAGCAGAGTGGTAGGAAGAAAGGAAATCTAGAGAAGAACTGTAAACACACAGCTTACTTTGTGTGCTTTTGAAGGAAAACAGTACAGAGGAAATAAGAGGAAAGGAGGTTTTTTTAAATGTCACAGCTGAAATGAAAGGTGAGTGGTTTGGTATTGTTACGGACTCTCGTGCAGCGAGTTCGCTGGAGGGTACTTCAGTAGCGATTGGGTGGGAAGCTCCATCGTTCTGTTTAATCCAGCTCCTGTTCTCTCCGCCCTAATGGCTAATGGAGGATCACAGGGGATATCCCTGCTCTTAGACACTGCAAGTTGAATATATGAAAAGGAAATTGAACGTGTCTGTCTCCTTTTGCTGTAGGGACTGTTAAAGGGAGACCTCTGAAGATGGCTTCTTTCAGGTTCAGGCATCTATGAATGCGTTCTACAGAGATCGTCGCTGGCTTAAGTCAGTTATAGCGCTCCCTGGTTAGGGATTTATCTGCATGTCAGGTTTATGCTTGTGTGTGACCTGTATCTTGAAATAGTACTTAAAATTATTTTAAAGGATATTCTGTTTCTCGTGATACTAATCCCTTATTGATCAAGAGCGTCCTTTGGATGAAATTGACGGCCTCTGAAGAAACATTCTCGTGTCTGATTCTCGTGGCTAAAGTGTGACAAATGAATATTGTAATTCTGCATTTGCCATATTTTAATTCCTTTCAAAATCACTACTTTTTTTTTTTTCTGTGTTTTTCGTATAATGAATACATGCAAGAATGTAACCTTTTTTTGTTTAAAGTATCTCAGTTCTGCTTTGTGTGTACTTTTACTGAGAAAGACTACATAAACTAAGGAATGGCGTGGCTTGATTTTTGTTTTTTTTTTTTTGTAGGGAACAGAATTTATACTTGGCTCTTTAGCACTCAGCAATATATATGTGAAGTAATCGCTATGAGCTAGTGATTTCCTATGAAGAGTATCAAATGATAGGAAAATATATCATCTACAGTGATATTCTATGTTTTACCAGCATCTACTTTAATAGTACTTTTTTTTGTTTAGTTTAAAAAACGTAGGTTTTTTTCTGAGCTCAGTGACTTGTCACTGTATGGAATATTCTAAGTCATCAAGCTAGATCTTCTGTTTTTACAAGGATGAAAACACAGGGTATTTTTAATAAACCAAGTTTGCTCTTAAAACCTAAGGCTTTTCTTGCAATATTCTGGAAAGACCACAGCCTATGCCTGCTCTAAATATCTTTATGGATATTTAATTTTGTGCTTGTGCCAACATTATTCTTTATCTTCTCCTGGCTTAGGGCTTATCTTTCTGCAGCTGTTCTTACGTACAGCAGTAGGAGCCCTTCTAAATGGTATTTTTCTGTTAGTCAGAAAGAGCTGAGTTCCTGTAGGAAAATTATTTTTTATTATCCTAATAGATGGCTGTGCATACATTCAATTCTGAGTTAATATGTTTTGGACTTCTGTGCCCTGTTGCAGAGATGCTGTGGGAACCCTGTCGGGGGACACCGCTACTTCCTTTCTTGCCCCGAAGCAGCTTTCCTAATGCATCCTGAGTTGCATTTTTCTGTGTGGTGACTGTGTTGCGTACAGAGCTCAGAGTGTTGTGGTATGCTGTTACACTCAAATCCTCCCTGCCTTCGTCATGTCTGTCTGCATGTCCAGGTGTTCTTATAGTTTCTTTCTTTCTTGTCCTCAAGAGCATAACTTTGTGGGTCATATTTTATATGAAGTATAATATTTTTTCTGAACCTCCTTGGTTTTTTATGAAGGATATACGCCGTTTTAAGAAAATACATATTTTGTATATTATATTCTTATATTTGCGTTAAACTGTCTTTTCTTTCTCAGTAGAAATACATATATAAATTAATAATACAATGACAGCCCTTTGAATCTCATGGTGGTAGAATTTCTATAGATTTTTTTATGTCTTAATTTTGAGTGCCATTTGCTTATGTTTGTAATTACAAGGTAATAAATTGTAGGTGTTCACTGAGAATGGATTGTATTTTGTTGATGGATGTGAAGAATTTAGTCATTTTATGCAGGAAGAAACAGAATTGCACAAAGGTTAAGAAACTACTTAAATGTAAAAAATACTTTCTCAGTGTCTATGGTAGGGTCTTAACTTTCTTGTATTTGAATTTTATTTTAGTAATTAGATCATACAATTTTCTTGAGCATCAATCACAAAATATTGGTATCGTGAACATTTTTTTGAAATCTTTCTAACTTTTCTATTTTCCTTTGTAGGTTGATTTCCTATCAAGAATTTTTGGCATTTGAATCAGTTTTGTGTACTCCAGATGCAATATTTATTGTTGCTTTTCAGTTATTTGACAAGAGTGGCAATGGAGAAGTAACATTTGGTAAGAATATCTAAAGAAAAACAGTTTAAGCAGTAATTACAATAGTGTAAATAGTAATAATCATTCATCACCATTGGTGCATAGAAATGCATTTTGTGCAGTGCTGTACTGGTTTCGTAAGACTCTGAATGAGTAAAATATTGTCTTTCAAGTAGTACAAGCTTAAGAAATACGCAGAAACAAAATATATTTTGCTCTGTCGTCTTGAAACAAGATTTTTCATGTTCCTGAAGTAGTTAATACAGTGCTGTTTTGTTCCTTGTTGTCTTAAGTAAAATTCTATGTCGTGGACTTGGAACTTCATCAGAGTTCGTAAGCCCTTCATCCTGAGGGCTTTTTAAAATACGTTGTGGGTCTCCACATATCTTTGAAGAATTGTCATTAGATACAGTAAGAACTCCATATAGACATGGAGGAGGTGAAATCTTTTGAATTCCTGATTTAGTGTTCCTTTTCTTGAGGAGGAAATCTTCCTTCAGTGTTTTGAGTGTAACATCCAAATAGATGATGTGTTTGAAGAATTAAGAAGAAAATATGGCCTTTACATTTCGTTACTTTTTTTCCCCCAATCACATAACTTAATAGTTGGGCAAAATTCTTGAGGCTAACTATACTACTTTATGATGTTGCTAAATAACTGTTATTCACTTAGCAGTTTAAGGAGGACTAGGTTTTATTTTTAAAAACTTCATGTTTATGAAAATCAGATAAATCAATGCGAAGAATTTTAATAAAATGGATTGAGAATTAAATGTTATTTCTATCCAAAAGAATAAAGCTCTCAATAAAGGAAATACAAACTATGTTTGGATTTGTAACAACTCACTGTTTGTACTATTTCATTCCTCTGAAAATTGTTGCAACTTGTTGAAAAAGAAAAGCAAGAGTCTTTTTATGGAAACAAACTCCTCGACTTATGATGTCTGTTAAATTGCATTGTTAGCTGAAGGGTCAAATACTGAGCAATTTGGATACACAACATCTTGAAAAGAAAATCTTTTAGAACTTAAGGTGAAGTCAGTAAATGCAGTCATTAGGAAGCAGACAAACTATCAATCAGTATGACCATGTTAATGATGGTATATTTAATACTTTCACAAAACAGGGGTGTGCACTTTGTAGCTCTCATGAACACACTTGAAATGGCTGGGTCTGTAAATGAAGAAGAAGTAATTTCAGATTGTATAGAGATTCCTCAATCAGACTGAGGATTGTTATTTTTACACGCACAACGTTATATTAAAGGCTAAAAGAACAACACAAACAAGAGAGACTGTACAACAGAAAATTGCACATTTTTTCAATGTCTCTCTCACTGAATTTTGTTTATAAGGCTGATAAATCTTGAATAGGAAACTTTAGGGAATTTAAAATTTACTCTTGGTGTCTTGTTTTTACAAAATTAATTACATTGAAATTTTTACTAGATTTAATAGTGTAACACATCAGTGGTACCTATTTTTGTGCTACAGTTTTCACAGTTACTGCTGCTTTTTGTGCTTTTTTGCTGCTGTTGTTTGTAACACGGGCTACTTATGAAGTAAAAATAAGCATATCATAGAAATTAATGCATGTGGGAAAAATGTGAATGAGGATTTATGACATGTTCAGAATTTGGTAACCGCAGTCAATTTCCAAGTCAGTCTTGTGGCCTGAGGGGGCTGTTTTATTAATGAGTCCTGCAGTTTTTCATTTTTACACCACATCAACAGAAAGGCACAGAGTTTAACTTCATGTAAGATCAGGAGACTATATAAAATTAGATCTGAAAGTTGTAATAAATTAGAAATATACCGAAATGAAGTAAGCTTAGTTAATCAGCATGAGAATTGCTATCAGCGAAGTCAGCTCTCTTTTGGGAGTGTGCAGTGCGTGGAGCCTGCAGACAAACTGTGTTGGTCGTGAGAGCAAACGTGGAGTCGAGATTTTCTAGCCGATATGCAATGCTGCGTAGAAGTGATTGCATTGACTACAAGGCTAACTCAAGCCAGTAAGTCCGGCCAGAAGCAGCATGGATTTACTGAGGTTTTTCTGCACTGTGCGTCTGGCACGAGGGTTGGAGGTGCTGGAATGCAGAGTCAGCTTGGCTCTGCTAGACTGGTAACTTGAACCTGGCACGGGCCTTGCTGGGCATGAGACAATGGCTCAAAGTCACTTGGGGTAGGGCTGTATAACATTTTCAAAACAATACCCTGATCTACTAGAATTTTCGTTATCTGAAGAAAGTTAAGTATACTTGTTGATTTTTAGAGCTGTGTCTGTAGTTGAAAGCAAGTTGCTCCAGTGGGGTTCCCATCTCCTTTTCAGGGTTTATTTCCCAGCATGGGCTCTAACCATACTTGACCACTTCAGCTGCTTGCAGTCCTCTTCAGTCTCAATTTGCCACTTATCTCTTCAAAAGTTTAGCTTCCAGCTCTGCAAGGATGAAACTATTAATTAGGCTGTGTTACAGAAGAAACTCTGTCGTGTAAGTTGAGAAATGGAAGAGGACAAAGAGTTTACGATTGTTTAGAAACTGTTTGGTAGAAGTACTTTTCAGCTGTGCTGTCATGATCCATGGCTTTGTCTTTGTCTGTGCAATATCTTACGTAATTGAGATTGTTGCAACAGGAAGCCTTCTGTGACTTTAATGTCATCTACTTTCTTATTGCTTTGGGACACTTTCCTGGAGGTCCTGGACATGCAGAAACCCGGTACGAATGGTTGCCCTGAGTGTGCATGTAGCACACTGCAATATTTGTGTAGTGGGTCCATTGTGAAAACATGGAATTGGACCTACTTTGTATGAGCAAACTGTACAGCCTGCTTAGTAGTCTCTATATGTTTCAGCCTCACTGAACTTGCTGCCAGCTTGGTCAATAAAAAGCGATAAAATGACTATTTTAATAACCCATTGATACAAGTGACAGTGTAGTTCAAATTACTTTTTAATCATGGAGAAATAGAAAAAACCCATTTCTTTTCCTGATCAAATGCTTGTAAATCTTCATAAATGATTCCTAGGTGAATATTTTATGGGAAATGCGATGCTGCTGGGCCCTTACAGTGTTGTTTTAATCATAAAATATTTAAATGGTATAAGCTAAAGATGATAAAGTTATTTTTTTTATGCATTTTTTGGTTTTTTGATCATGGGATGTAACAGACTAAGATACTTAAGTGAAGTATTTAAAAGTACTCCATAAAATTAATGCTGTTGTACTAAGGAAGCTTCTTTCTGTGGCTATTCTGCGCAGGTCTTTTGACCTGAATTCAGGTTGAGGCAAACCTGGATATTAAATTTTCTCAAGCTATTTTGTTTCCTTCAGTATCATCTTTTGACCACAGTAAAGATTAAGTATATGACTGTCACTAAAATTATCTCAGAAATAGGTTGTCTAACTGGAAGTAAAAGGATTCTTTGTAATTTATCCTTTCAGCAAACCATACTTGATCTGGTCTGTGTCACTTTTAATTGGAACATGCAATTTCAAGGCTTTTTCCAGCAGCCCTTCCTTGTAGAGTTACCACAAAGAAATAATTCTCTGATAAACCAGACAACTTCACAGACACTTTTTTAGTTGAATACCCATGCTGGTATGGAAAGATAGAGCTAAAATAATGAGATTTTGAAACAGTTTTACTGTTTGTGATTCAGTTTTCATGTTTGTGATTCTTCTGTATTTAGAATTTTAATATTATTTTGGTGATAATTGGAAAATATTTATGGAGCTGAACATGAGGCTTTTAAAAACAACCTGCAGCTCAACATCTAATTAAAAATATTTTGCAGAATGTAATGGCCTCGTCTTTAAAGACACTGGGGAGAGTAAGGAGAATGGATAACTAGTAATGCAACTATGTGAAAATGACCATGATATTGGTGAACTGAAGTGATAAACACCAATGTAATAGTTTCTGAAGTTGGGTATACAGTAAAACTGAAACTTGTCCATCTATTTTGTATTTTGTTAAACAAATTTTAATCTGGGAGAGAAAGTTCAGATTTCCCTAAATCAGGACATAGAGTTTACGAACACTGGAAGAACGTGAGTGAGAAGGAGTAAAATAAATGTTGTTGTAGTTCTTTGCCTTTGAGTATTATTTTTCAGGAAACACAGGTCACTCCTTGTACTCCTCCACCATTTAAAAGAGCAGTTGGGTTGAAAATGCTAAGATTTGGAACTATCTTAATAGTTCTGCTCTTTAAAATATTATTTGCACTCATAAAGGCTGGAAACCTTTTAAAATGTAAACAGAAAATATCTCATAATCACATGCCTGTGGATCTGAGGGTGTAAGAAAAGCACCATTTTTTAATCAAGTGTGCTGTAAACTAGAACTGCTGTTTTTCTTGGTTTTCTGGTGGCCATACGTTACCTGCCTGTTGTCAAGGTGTCTTTTGCTAAACACACGCAGATAATGTTGGGATCATCACTGTATGTTATGACTTTCTTTGGCCCTCACGGGTTTTTTTCTGGTTTTGTTTGTTTCCTTCCTGTTGTATGATTCTTTCAGGTTTAAACTACAGTTTTAAACGCTTGTGAGCAGTGCAGAATGGGAGCCCCTCTTTATTTTTTATAATAATAACACAGTACTGAGTTCAAACCTGTAAGTTCAGCAAGAGGGAATGGAAAAGGAGAACTCCACATTAAAATTATCTATATTGACAGTTCGTTGTTATGGCTGTCACTAATCTTAACCTTAAGCAGAGTCACTAATCCTTTTAAAATACAAGTAGAAATTCAGTGTAACTATTTCTAGTTAAGCTTTCTCACTTCTCCTGCCACTTGTTGTTTTGCTCTAATGTCAAAGTAATTATTGTATTACTTACATTTGGATCACTCTTAATACAATTCTGTTGCATCAGGTGCTACAAAAAGTCTTTTTGCCTTTAACTGTGATTTTTTAATTTTATGCTTGAAAGTGCAAATATGTAAGATTTGCTGTTAGCAGAAATAGTGAAAAATAGCAACGTAGAATACACTAAAATGCATTATGCACATTAAAGCTGAAATACGTACAAATAGAACTGTAGATGACTGAGTAGACAGATTTAAAAAAAAAAAAGCCTTGTTAAGCAACAAACCTTTAGCACACTTACCCTAGTACTTAAAACTATCGCTTTTGTATTTTTGTCTCTCTACCGGTCACAATTTGTGTTCCGTTACTGGTGAGAGGGAATAGCAAACTCTTAACTGGCTGATGGCAGCGAACTGTGTGAGGTTTCCCCTCTGCTTCTTGGGGAGCTGATAAGTCGAAATAAATACTAGATGTTACCTCAAGGCTTACTTTAGGCACTGAGCTCATCCCCACCATGGGCCATCAACAGGACATCATAGTGTTTGTAACTTAAAGTATTCTTCCTCCTTCTGTAAAATTCAGTATTGCTTAAAAACTTTGTTTTTCTTATGTCATTCTTCTGTGCCCGATAGATAATGATGTTTGATGGAGGTTGAGCCAGCCTTGTGTATGCTGCCTGCAGATAGCTGCTACAGGCATCTATAATTTGTTTAAAATGATTGGGTGGGGAAATTCCGAAGCAATCTTGAGAGAATGTGTGTCGCCTCGGAGGTAATGTACCAGTGCACTAGAGTAGTAGGTTTATTGTTCCTGGGGCTGATGGTAAGTTGAGTATGTCATCAGGCTGCTGACTTGTACGGCTATCTGAGAAGAAAATGCATTGCTATAAGTCCGGAAAGAAAGTTATCAGCTCAGTAGGAAAGAATTCCACTGTGGAAAGGTGAGCAAAGAGTAGGTGAAGACATTAGTAAATGAGCAACATGTATTGACAGGGACGGTGAATGCATTCTGTAAAATGTCATACTAAAATGAAAGGGTTTAAAAATAATTTGATGTTTGCCCCCTGCAGAATAGCTCTGTTGGAAACTTGAAGTACTTGTACTTTATCTTAATTTAGAAGCATTACTGGGTTTTGACTGAGGTAAAAAAAAAAAGGCAGCCCCCGCCCCCCCAGCACCTGTGCCTTAATATTACCCGTTTTCTTTGTTGTCGGTGCTTTGCTTCTGCTGTGAAAAAACTAAATTAAAAGTAAGACATCTGATCGTAATTCGAAGTGGTGAAAATGTAGGTGATGATCGCATTATGTATAATTTCCAAAATGTGATTGTCCGTTTGCTGGTTCTTATCACGCGAGTTGTTAGTTGTGGTGATGGCTATTTCCTTTAATGTGAGGGAATAGCTGACAAAATTGGGTTAAAAAGGTATTCTTGATATATTGTGAAGAAAACATCAATCACTACTCTTGGGTAGAAGTAGTAAATTTTAGTGCTTATCTAGAGATGTTTGAGAATCCCAGATGGCTTTGGAAAATCACATTTAGAGTTTCAGCGGTTGTAGCTGTGTTGGTTACTCACAATGGGTACACGGTTTTGCTCCTGTATCCCGAATGTTTCATAAACAAAGCCAACGTGGAATTAATTTAGCATTAGACACAGCAGTGTATCTTTAAACCCCGACTGTTGTAAAATATGCAGTTTACATTACTGATGGTGTTTGCCTGTGGAAGGAAAATGGATAAGGCGCCTCAGTTTTCAGAGAAGCAAGGGGCTAATCTGGATACCATTTTGTAAAGCTTGTTTGCCATTGCTGGGATTCTTCAGGTACCAATACTCTCAGCTATTGAATATAAATTTATTAGTTCATTTACTACTTACTTTTGTGTGCTGAAGGATCTTGACTTGTGATGTGTTGACAACTAGTTGTAAATGTTTTTAAGAAGAAAAAATTAATTCTTGGCTGTTTGAGTAGGATACAATTAAATGCCTGAATGAGAGTTATGAAGAGGCAAGGGGCTTAAGTCTCATTAAAAATAATTGGATTTTTTTTCTATATGAGCATGTATGAATCATTTCTTATAAGAAAAAAGTGAGGCTTTTTTAATCTTTTAAAAAAAGATTTTAAAAAAGCAATCATTTCAAACAGTTGAAAGTACAATTTAAATTTTCTTCCTGCTTCAGCATTTTCTTTCCTAGGTTTACATTAGGAGAACTGGTTTGTATTAGAGGTCAGTTCTACAGGTGTGTCGGTAGTCACTAGTTGGTACCCTGTTTCTCCATTAGTAGCCAAGCCAACTAATAATATAATAATATAATAATAGATCCAACTAAGCAGACTGCCCTCTGCCATTCGCAGTTTGGTGCTGTATGACGAGCTCAGAGGTGAGCTGCACTGATCTGTTTGTGTTTGTAGTACGTGAAGGCTCTCGGTAGCTTGAAGAGAAGCTACAGTGAATCAGTGGTAGGTGGGGCATTTAAATTTCCTGGCTCCTTGATCTCTAGGGATGATCAGTAAGTCTACGACAGACAAAACTTTCAGTGAGAGTACGGCAGAATAAAATAGTTTAGCACTATGTATGGGGTGATTTATCATTTCCCTAACCCTCACCTTGCGTGGTGGAAACCATGGTTTAAATTGCAGTTTTTTGAGGGCTGTCTACGTTTGACCTTTAAGTAAGGGCTAAATTACAGTTGAATCACTCACTGGCCATTATCTGCCCTTTGAATACGGGATCTCAAACTAATTGTGAAGCGGGTGATCTAGCCAAGGAATCCTACTTTGAATGTCCCCGTTCTGAGACAGATTTGTTCTGAACGTTTGCGTTCCTTTCCTCACTGAAAAGACAAAATGTGCTTTGCCAAAATCCGATCTACAATGAGTAGCATGGCTATAGAATTTGAAGAATGGATGAATGGAGTAGTCCTTTATCATAGCTGAAGCAAGACATTTACTCCAGGTAAACAGCTCTCAATGAAGTTATCAAATGGTATTAAAATTGGTCTCGTGTTTTATCTCTTAGTGGAATAGTGTATAAAAGAAGAGATGTGTTTTCAGCTTAAATATTTTGTACTTTGTTTTAAATGTAAGCTATATTTTATTTTGGTTGTTAGCAGGTTATAGGTTAGTTGATACAAACAAATCAATTCACGTACTTTGAGGTAGATTTTGGGAAGTGTTCACATGATATGGATAGATGTCCAGTAATTCTGTTTATGTGGTTGGATAACCTGCACGAGGAGCAGGTTTGTTTTGCAGCATGGCAATGCTGTGTATGAATAATGCATACTTTTTTGCAGTTGAGGTTTTTGGCTGAATTCAGATAATACATTTGGCATTGAGATTTCAGATGTACAGTATACATAAAGAGAATTCCATATTCTGAAATGACAGTTTTTTTCTTTACTTCATTTGAAAGAGGACATCTCCATCTTCACTTATCTTAAAACATTTTAATAACTGAGACTACCAATTATGTTTTATGGGATTTGATTTTTGTGCTAAGGCCTTATCAAAAGCTTTTAATAAGGTGCTTTCTGCTGAGTTAATGATATGTTTTAGATGGCATTTCTTATACCTATCTTCAATAGACATATTCAGACAGTGTGATTGTAATAATCAAGTTTCAATCAAACCATACTTAGTATGACAAATACTGCGTGAGATTGTAATGCAGGTATTCGTGCTTTTGATAAAGGGCTTAATTTGACTCCTAGCAGAGATGGGGAACCACTGTTGATTTTTATATCAGAATGCAAAATAGCTGTTATTTGTCATATGTGAGGGAAATGGCTTCTTAATTAAAACTAAATAAAACACTCACCCCAAGGTTTTATGCAGTAATACAGAAAGTATCACGTTGTGTTACAAATGTGTTCCTACACAGGTCTGTAAAGGTTCGGTTAGCAATTACTCTTAGCAAACTAAACTACTTCTTAAACGGCTGCTTAAAACAACATTTGTTTGTGTCCTTCCTGGAATGTTTGTAGACTTACTGTACCCCAAAGCTCACTTGTTGTTTTTCCCTTCTCCAAAGCAAATGTCAAAGAAATATTTGAACAAACCCTTATTCATCTTCAAATCCCCTTCAACTGGGACTGTGAGTTCATTCGACTGCATTTTGGACATAACAGGAAGAAGCATCTTAACTATTCAGAGTTCACTCAGTTTCTTCAGGTCAGTTATGCACCTTCTTCCAAAGTAGAGCTGAAATTCATTTTCACTTCTAACAATACACTAATACCATTAAAAATGTTGAGGTTATTATGGTAGTGATAATCATTACCTGATACTAATCCTGGCAGTTATGATGAGTTGTTATTTCTCCATACAAGTTCTGTAAGCAGTGTGTACTCATTGTGCTTTAATACCATCCTATAAAAGAATGGAATTATATATACTGTTTATAAAATTAACCATTTTACTGATTGTTGTTAAACTGAATTGAGGGTCTGCTTTTTCTGTAATAGGAATTTAATAGCAAAACTAACCTCTACCAGCGAAAGATTTCATCCTTGATATAACCAGTTGTTACTAACCATATAACTCCCCATATAAAGGCTTTAGCTTCTTTAACAGTTCTTTTAATTCTATAAATGTTATCCTAATACCCTTTTTTGCTCTCACTGGTGAGAGAAAAAAAATTGAGAGTTTGGTCTTGAATGCAGCCAGCTTCACAGGAGGCAAATCTGCTTTCCTGGGATGATACTGATCCTCTAGGGGTCAGGCTTTAAAGGGTCTCTCTCCTAAAACTGAACTTTGTGCTAAGCCAAAAATTTACAGTAAAAACATGTTATGAACTGAACATTATAGTAGAAGGAAGTAGAGGAAGACGTCAGTTATAAAGGATGGCAGTCGAGGACAGTAGGAGAAATGTACATTGTAATTTATGAGAAAGGAGAATTGTAGGTAATCGTACTGAATTCCGTAAATTAATGTGCAGTGATCATCTCATGATATTACTTACAGTTTTTCTGTAGTGTAGACCTGAAGAAAAGTAGATTCTTCAAGATCTGACCTTTGGTATAAGATTTTGGACATACTGTCTTAAAAGTAGGGAGTGATAGATGTGCTTTAATATAATCTGTAATTATTGTCCTGGATAAAAATAGATCAGAAAAATCATAGAATGGTTTGGGTTGGAAGAGACCTTTAAAGGTCGTCTAGTCCAGCCCCCCCCTGCAATGAGCAGGGACATCTTCAACAGATCAGGTTGCTCAGAGCCCCATCCAATGTGACCTTGAACGTTTCCAGGGATGGGGCATTCACCACCTCCCCGGGCAGCTGTTCCAGTGCCTCATCACCCTCATTGTAAAAAAATTCTTCCTTCTATCTAATCTAAATCTACCCTCTTTCAGATTAAAACCATTACCTCATGACCTGTCACATCAAGTCCTACTAAAAAGCCTGTCCCCCCCTTTCAGTACTGGAAGGCCATAATAAAGGTCACCTTGGAGCCTTCTCTTCTCCAGGCTGGACAATCCCAATTCTCTCAGCATTTCCTCACAAGAGATGCATTCCATCCCTGTGATAAATTTTGTAGCCCTCCTGTGGACCTTCTCTGACAGGCTCGCGCCCATCCTGTGCTGAGCTGTCTCTGGATCTAGAGCAGGTTCTAGAAAAGTGTGTCTAACCAGATAGGAGCTGAAGTCTATATTGTAAATAGAGATCAGACTGGAGTTTGGCACAGTCCTTCAAGGCTGCGGTAGAACTTTTTGTTATTTTCACAGAATAAACTGTTCTGCATTTGGTACTACATTATTTTAAGTGGTGCCAGGCACAAATTTGGGACACTAGTGCAGAAAAAAAGCCAGGTTGCTTGTAAGAAGAATCTTTTTGTTGGGAACCCAGAGCAAAGTCATAAATACCTGTTCTGATGTTTATTGTTCCAAGATACTGTCATGTAAGATACAGCAACTTTTTACTGTCATTATATAATAAAAGCGCTTAGTAGAGAAGGGTAATGTGGGCTGCAGTAATTTCAGTGTGTACACAAGTTGGATATTGTTGTCCCTCATTTTAGATCAGGGTGGTTTCCTTATTTGGTCTAACAGCATCTTTTGGGGTTTGGGACTTGGATCAGAGCAGGCTTGTTGCACCTTGATCTAGAAAACCTTGATCTTGAGGTTATAAGACTTGAGAAATTACTGTAAAGGTGATATAAACTAGATAGGTTGCCCTCTTCTTATTGTCTGTCAGAACATGGTTATTATTTTAGCTGCTTCTAGAGGTCTGAATGACAGCTGACTGTGCTTTATTGTTTGCTTGAATAGAAGGAAACAACTTTTTCTGGACATAGAATTTACAACCATCATTATTATCTTGAGGTTAGGTTACTGCAGTGCGCTTTATATGAAGGTTTTTACAGATTGTATAGTAGTTTTAAATTGCCTGAAATGAGAGACCATTTCTGACATTATGGGAGGTAGCTGTTGGGGGCAAGCCAAATCTATATTATATAATTTTCACTGTCCTCCTGTTTATTTTCAAGTACTTTTCAATGAGTTAGTTTATAATAGCCCAGTCATATTTCATCTTGGATGTGTAAGAGATCAGCTCACTTTGAGTCTTTAAGATCAATATCAGAAGTTTCTCTAGCAGTTAAGTATTTAATAAAGGAATAGATAGCAGACAGGACACGGCCGTGTCAAATTTGTTTCTCAAATAATTGAGTGAAAGTGCGTATTTCCTTACAGTTGGATTGAGGCTTTTCTTTGGCAGAGCAATGAATCTGTGGATAGAATCAGTATGCAGACTTCTTGTTTTAGATGAGCTGGCCTTTAAGCTTAAACTGCAGTTGTGCTGTGGTTCTACGTGAACAGACATATTGAGGCACATTGTAAGAATACTAAATTAGCGAGAGATTTGTGAAGTGAATTACAGAATTTACTTCTAATCTGCTCTTTCTGAATATTCATTGTAGGAGCTGCAGTCAGAACATGCAAGGCAAGCCTTTGCCTTAAAGGACAAAAATAAAAGTGGTATGATAACTGGGCTGGACTTCAGTGACATCATGGTAACCCTTCGCTCGCATATGCTGACTCCTTTTGTGGAAGAAAATTTAGTTTCAGTAAGTGTGAAGAAATGTGCCTTGAATTCAGCATTTAATAGCTGTAATGTTTTAAGACGTTACTGCTTATCTCCCACTTTGTCTTCTCCTACCCGTTTATCACTGCCTTGGTGCAAGAGATTATCACCTTCGTAACAGGGTGCGCAGGGAGAAACACGGCAGCACTTCTTGGCTGCAATGTGGGAATGTTTTTCAGTCTGGTTTACGTACTTAAAGTGCTGTTGGAAACGGTTTGAATTAATCCATTATACTTTCCACTAAAGCAAAGTGCGTTTGGCGCAGAAAGAACATTCGTTTAGGACAAAAGCATCTAATTTTTATGTTTGAATATATGACAGATCTCAAGAAATGGAGTGTACTTATGTTTTTTTATCCTTTTATATACTCTTACATTCTTTTCTTTTTCAGATCAGGATTGGAACATCAGTTTGTAAATTCTAGAGGTAGAATGGTTACAGCTGTGGTAGTCTGGCAAGATCTGTAGGTAAAGTAATGACATGAAAATTATAAACCATAAGTATATAGTACACAAAATTATATAAAAATTAAAGTTATATAAAATATAAAGTAATAAATTTTATCTTAATATTTTACCTATAAATCTTGCCTAGCCTAACTAATAAGGCATACCGTCTTCCGTAAAATTTAAAGTATCGACTAACTTTAGACTTTGAAATAAATGGTCACTGCTGTATGTGATGCAAGTAGTCAGTGTATTTATCTAAAGTAGTACTTACATGCATTTCTCTATTAGAAATAGTATTAGAAAAATACTCAGTGACACATTTAACATATCAGATAAATTGAATAATAATCTACTTATATGATTATTTCCTGATCATTTCCTGATGTTCAGTTTTTACCAAAAGATAGTATCCTATCTAATAATTCTGCCCTCATGTTTCTATTAAAATATCTTAAAATTACAGGAATAGAAAGATATCTTTAATTCTTTCCTTATTTGCCCAAATGGATGTTTCTGTAATTTGTAATGAGGTGTTGTAAAGGGACTCGAGACACTTAACTGCATTCATTTGATTTTTAAAGGTAGCTGGTGGAACTGTTTCACATCAGGTCAGCTTCTCCTATTTCAATGCATTTAATGCCCTTTTGAATAACATGGATCTTGTTAGGAAGATTTACAGCAATATAGCAGGTACAAGAAAAGATGTTGAAGTCACAAAAGGTAAGGTATATTTCCTAAATTTTATTAATTTTTTAGTTCTGTCCAATTAGTGGCAATTTGTGATCTGGTGTTGTGTGTGGGTGAAGGCAAGTCAAACTGTGATAGTATGCAAAGTAGGGCTACTGTGAAAGTGTTTAAAGGGTGATTTGCATCCTCACAGGTTAGTAATGATTTTCAGCTGGCTCATAAGGAGGAGAATTGGGATTCTGGCAGGAGCCATGTTGCCCTTATTAGTTTGAATGGCTGGCTGCAAGTCAGTGTGTTACTGAGGGCTTTACTACTCCTTTTTCACTCCGTGAGAGGGGTGCGTGTTTGCTTAGAGACAGAAAATTCCTAGGGAATGTGATGGAATGGGTTAAGTTTGAAAATCCATCATCAGTAATCTTCATGTTGTTTTGGCCCTAGTTATTATATCCATGATTAAATCTTTTTTTTTTTTTTTTTTTTTTTTTTTAGAAAAGTGATAATAATATATGACTTCTTAGGGCTTACTTGGCTTTGTAGTTTCATGTATAGCCTATTTCTGTTAGGACATGGCTAATCCCTGTGCATATGAAAGGCTGCCATATTTCAGTCTGGCTGCAGGCACGTGTGGATTGCTTTTGTGGTAATTTTATGACAGATTTTATCACTGATTTTTATTACCTGTATGAATGGGACCAGCCAAGCCTGCGCGTGGTAAAACCCATGCCAAATTCCTTTGTTTTTCTTCGTTTATCTCTTGTTCCTATGCTCTGTGTACCCTTGTCCTTAAAAAAAGCATGAAATTCCTGTCCTTGTCCTCCAAATCGTGCTGACAAATTGCCTAATGGCGTTTCTTGGTGCAGATCCATAAGTACTTCTTGCTTGGATTTGTGTGGTGAGAAGAAGCTACTGTGTTTTTGCTGCTCAGACTTATTCAGTGTAGCTTGCCAACAGTAGATGAACATGAACATGTCGTGTAATTCAGCTGGGTGAGCACCTAAGCTTGGGGTCGTTCAGCGCTAGCAGAGAAAGAAGTGTGGACATGGTGGCAATAGATGAGTCTGTTGCCCTTGAAGCTGTGAATAATGGACCATTGTTCTGTTCTGATCTGGTTTGCAGAACTTCAGAAACAAGAATGACAATTTGTGGGTGTGGTTTTATTAAGCTTGCTAATATGGGGGGTTTTGTTGAGTTTGAGTTCTTGCCGTAAATCGGAGTTGTGGGGTCAGACTTGCAATGTGTTGAAAAGGCCTGTTTCAAGGTTGATGTTATCCTAAAGATATCTTTTCCCTTTGCACTGTGAATTTTGCTTCTTGTTGGTAAATCTCACTTCTATCATTTTAAATGCCCACAAATAACTTCAACTGACAAATAACACAATTACTTTATTTCTCTTTCCCTTTTAAATCCAGAGGAATTTACCCACTCTGCAATCCGATTTGGACAAGTTACACCACTGGAAATAGATATTCTCTACCAGCTTGCAGATTTATACAATGTTACTGGGTAACATAATCATTTTATCACTTTACAAATTATTTTGCTATTTTCTGTGTGAGAACTACACATTTTCATGTTAATTTTAAAAAGCTGTCTTCCATTGTATTGCATTATTCAATGTAAAGTGACTTTTGTATATGCATGGGGTTTATGAGTGAATTGTGTACCTCAAGCACAGTTATTAATTGTCACATTATAGGTGTACATATAAAATAGCAAAATATATTACAGTAGTCCCAAAAGGCTACCATACACTGGTATTATTAACTTCAAGTATTGATGAAGTTTTGCATGTGTGTTTAACACATGTGAAATCTGAGGTAGGAATACCTACAAATAGTTTAATTTGTGTATTATATCCTATATTATTCGTAATCAAGAACTTGCTTCTGAATAATCCAAGCTGCCTTTATCTCCACTTGTGAGCTGCAAGAACGTCCTAACTCCAAGGATTCCTCACAGCAGTGTAGCAGACGTCTTAGATAAGCATTCGAGTATGGCAGGTGTTTGTTTTGAACGCAGGATGTGTTCTGTGGGGTGTGGCCAGGAATACTGCCGCAAACTGAATATGTTTGATGTTTTCTCTAACAGTAATTTGCTTTTCTCTGCCTTGTGTAAAGGCGCTTGACTTTGGCAGATATTGAGAGAATAGCACCGCTGGCTGAAGGTGCGCTACCTTACAACTTGGCAGAACTCCAGAGGCAGGTGGGCAGAAGTGATGTGTACAATAGAATTGTTGAAATTAAGTGAATGTTCACATGCACTTACGTGTGAAAAATAAGAATAATGCATTTCAAACAGGTTCCTAACCAGGGAAACATGCTGTGGGTATTGCACACTTCAGAATTACCTTTGTACCTTGGTACCTTTATAAATGAGCTCATTGATTGAAGTTTCACTCATCACTAGAACAGAATATCCTCTTTTCACACTCTTGAATAATATGTTATATTTTCATCCTATTCTACACTCTGTTAAGTCCTTTACTAGATCTTTTCCTAAGTTAGCCTTACATTACCTTATTTAACCGTATCGATGAAATGAAAGGGAGCCCTTTTGGAAAGGAGAATATCATTCCAGCGGTGTCCAGCTGTCCCTGGAAAGTGAAAACAAGTCTGCAATCACTTTTATGGGATTTTAAAATTCCTTCTTAAAGGAAAATCTAGATTTTTACATAAACCCAGTCTATCTTTGTAGATTTGGTGAAAATGGAAATTAGCCTGCTTTCAACCATGTTTACTTTATTGTCAATTGTTTCATTGTGTAAGATTTTCTTAAGGCCTAGCAGCTGAATATCCTAGGAGGATGACAGCTACAGTAATTTTCTGTTTATAAATATTCATGATTTGAAAGCTATAGCATTAATTACTTTCATTTACATATCCATCTGAACACACAAGTAAACTGCAAACTTTGTGGACACTTATTTAATAATATAAAAGTGCCATTTCCTTCACAAAGGATTTGATTTTTAACATCCAGTGACACATTCATTAAGACTTATGTCTGAATGTAATGACTGGATTTTGATGAGAACTCTGGAGCTTAGAAGAAAAAGAATAACCTTAAAACAGCTAAAAGGAAGCAGGTGTGCTACACCAGGAGAGAATTTTTGTGGAATGAAGAACCAGTCCTGTTTCTAAGTCTTTTTGGGTGGTGTTATTGCATGTGTCTTTTATTTACGTTAATCAAAAGTGATATCTCTATATTGATTCTGTTTGCTTGTAAAGGCAATATGTTTGATTTCTGCTTTTTATGCTGGACCACATGTGCAGTTTATAATTTTGATGCGATCCAGAATTTCTCTGTTAAGCTACACTGTTGGAGGAAGAAAATGTCTTGTGGAAGGAAATGGTGGTAGCTGTGTCTTTTTCTTCTCTGGGAAAAACATATAAAATATAATTGGGAAAAACCTATAAAATATAATTCATGTTTTTTACAGGTAATGATCCCATCTTAATCTCGTAGGCTTTTGTGCAGTGTTGTGTACATACAGTGCAACGTTGTGCAATAAAGGCAAGTCTTTGCACATCCAGTGTCACAGCAGCCCAAGCAGAGTAGCTTACGCTGAGGCACGTGCTGCCTTTCTGTGGATGTTCCACTTCCCAGAGTTTCAGTAAGCTGAGTGTAACTTAGTTAAGTAGCCGTGGTGAGTTAGCTGTGAAATGTGCATGAGAGAATATTGGTGGAGAACTCATAACGTGCATCGAAGGCTGCTGGAGCAGCCCGAGACCTGCATACGTTCCAGCTGTGCTGCCAGGAGCACATCCGCTAATGGTATGGGGGGCTTTGAGAAAAACAGGTTTGTGTGTGCGAGACAGGCTTTCGGACCTGCTTTAACATGCAATTTAACAGTCAGTATCTTGGCCCCTTACAGAACCTTGACAGGTTACACTGCTTGTTGTAATTTCTTCTCTAATCCCCTTATTTTCAGTTGGAAGAAAATTTGGCCCATACTGCATACTTCGTAGTGCAAGTTTATGAACATTTACGTCTTGTTTAGAAATTACGTTGTTTCTGATAACCATCTAATAATATGATTATGAGTCTCTGCAAATATTTTCTCCGCAGACTTGTGTTTATTTAAAACACTGATGAATTTGTAGTAGCATATGTGGTTGAGGTGAGCGAGGTCATCATTTTGTCTATAAATTATCAACTGCCTGAAAAAGTCTTATGAAGAATACTATGGGGAATAATTGGCTTTGTGCTTGTTTTGAAGACATGAAATCTCATGCTTCTGTTATGTATTAATATATATGTAATCTTAAAATGTATCATGTGCTGGTAGCTGCTGTCTCTAAGATACTTAATTCCTTTTGGGATATTGGATTTTATTTGAGCCAAGAGGAGGTTCCGTGCCTTACAAAGTCAAAGGCAACAGAATACAAACTAGCAAAGCTGATTTGCCTTTCTCTCTACTTTTTCTTGGCTGCACTTGTTTCAGTGATACTAGAAATATGTAAGGAAGAATAATTTCTGAAAGGAATATTTGAAAAATGTGTTTCATTCATTAGGCGTAGTGGAAGTTACACAGTAATCTTATTTTTTTTTTCCCTTAACATACAGCTACCAATTTTTATCAGATTCTTTCTGTAACATTATCAAAGCCATTTCACAGGCATCTTTGTTGTCCCGTGCGGCTTTTCAAGCATTTTTTTTTCTTTTCTTTTCCTCACACAGCAATCTTACGGAGAGGTAGGCAGGCCTATCTGGCTCCAGATAGCTGAGTCAGCTTACAGGTTCACTCTGGGTTCAATTGCTGGAGGTGAGTGGTGTTTCTGGTTTCTGTTTCCAAGCTTGGGCTGGTTTAACACTGTAGTGCCAGACTGCTCAGTCTCACCTAAGGTGCATTTCTTGGTTGCACATGTGAAGAATTGGAGGGTGGAAACACTTCTAGTTGTGCCTTCCTTTCCTTATCACTTCTGTTATCCCTCCCCAGTCCTCTGAAACTCTGCTTCAGTAACAAATTCCCTACTGGTAATTCAAATGAGTTTCCTTGTTCTATGCACCTTGTTTTATGTAGCAATGCAATCCATTCTCCTTGAGACTTTTCCCTACACTTTCAGTATTGTCCTTTTTGACTCTCAACATATCAGAGATCTTCCCAGCTTTGTATTCTTCGTATTTAAATAAATGTTGTGGAAAATCATTGTAAGAATTATGCACTACACTGGCAAGGATGTTGCAGAAATGACATTCCAAATGCTTTCTCGCAGCTGTTGGGGCTACTGCCGTGTATCCCATAGACCTGGTGAAAACTCGCATGCAGAATCAGCGCTCCTCCGGTTCAGTCGTAGGAGAGTTGATGTATAAAAACAGCTTTGACTGCTTCAAAAAAGTTTTGCGTTTTGAAGGCTTTTTTGGTCTTTACAGAGGTAAGTGAATAAAAAATACATCTATTTTGAGTCAGGGGTTTTCTGCCTTTTTTTAATAGCTCAGCAGCTAGTTTCTTAGGGGAAAACCAGGAAACTTGATATATACAATTTTGCTTCTGTTTCATAGAGCTGAATTTTTGTCTTACCTTTCATTATAAAAAATTGCTGGGAAAAACTAGGCATATTTTTGTTGTTACTGATTTGCTCCTTGCTGCTTAGATGGTTTGAAGTCCTGATTTCTGGGGTGTGAGTGTTGTGGATGTGATTGTTATCTCAGACGCTGAGGACTGTAACTTTTGGCTGGGGGCAAACATCAGGAGCAAATTAGCATCTGTGGAATAAAGATCCATTTTACTGCAAATATTTTTTGTTAAAAGAGATGAAAGGCAGTAATTTTGAAATGTACCAGTTAAACTGGTTGCCAGATCTTATGCCTCATACTTTTGTGGGTAGTGGGGCTTGCTTTATGATTTTATCCTGTGAACAGGAAATTACATCCTACTGTTGTATTATGTTGCTCTATTTTACTTTAAAAGAGCAGTGGAACTCATAAAAGTTGTAATTAAAAAAAAAAAAAAAAAAGAAAAACCTTCCTCTAAAATACAGGTTAAGAATTCAGAGGAGTTTTTTTACCAGTTTTATCAGTTAAACTGAAAGCTATCTTGTATCTTGTTTTAGCTAGGAAGATTCTGAAAGGGTTTTTATTACACCGACAAGGTGACTTACATAGAGGGTACATGGTACCCAGGCCTCTGAAGTTGATATTTAGTTGAATTCTCTATTTTTAATTGTCATTGCACATAACTTAGTGAAGTGCACGATTTGCCTAAGGATCAGTAAGGTATTTATTAATTGGCATACTTTTGTTTTTTTAATTGGAGCGAAGTCCCTCTCTTCTGTGATGATCACAGCCTGTTTTTCTGCTTTGTGGTGTTTTCTGTCAGTGAAGACATCGGGCGGTGTCTTTTAAGGACACAGCTGAGAAGTTTTGTATGTGAAAATCTGGATTCTGGCTAAAGAGTTTTTTGTAATCTTGCAGGATTTTGCTATGCAAGTGAGTAGAGGGAGGAATATGTCAGTGAAAGTGTTAATGAAATAGCTGCAGTCTCTGTAAATTATGTCTTACTGGTAAATTGTTTTCCTTTTGTTGCTCAATCTTTTACAAAACCAAATATTCCTTGAGTTACGCTTACGAGACTGTTTCTACAGTGCTGTTCTGCAGTGCTGTTTTCTTTCTCTTCCCACCCCCCAACCACATGGGATTGCGCAGCAGATTCTAAACCGATCTTTTCTTATTTTTATTTTTATTTTCCTCAAAACATTTTGAAATCAGTAATAGTTCCATTGATGAGTTAAGAGCAGTGCTTCACATTGAGAAAAAATGTGCTTGTTTGAAAGAACAACAGCTTGTTAAACTCCTTACTGGTGTCTCTAATAATTGTCTGTAAGATTGTTTAACATAAGAAGTTCATGTAGTTGTTTTGGAAATGTTAAATTTAATGGTCAGCATGTTACTGAGGCCTTGGACTCAATGAATTAGAGGATCTGTGGAAGTATATTACATTAAACAACAGAAACATTTGTGGAGTTGCCTATGGGTCTCTTAGTGGGTTCTTATATTCCTGAGCTGGATTATCCTAAATTGCATTGTAATATAATGGTGCAATGTAGTCATTTACCACGGTTTAAAAAATAGATCTGAATGCATATCAGAAAATTCGTATTTTTAAATAAAATCTTACAATTTATGGTCAAGAAAATTGTGACACTTTTGAATCCTGGCACACAACTTCAGAAGATACGTCGTTAGTCCTGAGCCCCTCCCTAGAGCGTGCAGGGTCCCAGGTTCTCTGCAAGTTCGGCGGCATAAAAGGAGGAGGATTGGGGAGGGGAGGGGATTGTCCTGTGCTGTTTTGTCTGATACTTTTGGATTTTTAAAATGTAGGCACTGCAGAGCTGGATTTTCTTTTCACGGTAGATCAGAGATTCAGGCTGGGAGGGCAGCATTTCTTTTTGTTGTTGTCACCCTTTCTTTGTATTTAATAAGTACCTTTCCTCAGCATATAAGTCTGTAAATCACGTAGAAGGTCCTATGATGGAAGAAAACACTGCACTACATGTATTAACCGCTGATTTCTGCTTAGGTACTTTTGCTCTGAGCTTACTTTTAAGGAAGTAGTATAAAAATTCTGCAGGCGGAATAGTTTTGGGAATGTTGAACATTCTTCATGAATTTTTAGCTGTTATTCTTTTCGGTTAACAGATAGTGGAAAGCTGAATTCATACAGTTTGATTGCTGATATCTGATATTAGGTATGGGGTTTTTTGTTAGTTAAAAGGCAAACACTTTTGATGAATTGATATTCCTTAATGATGGAATGACATTAGGAAGCGACTACCTCCTAATAAAAATAAGCCTTTTAAGTTTTAGAATGTATACCTATGCCAAAGTGACTGTGGAGAAAATGGATTTAAAAATAACAGACACTGCTGTAATCGTGTACGTTAGGAAGTTAAGACTGCCATCTGCTGATTTTTTTCTTAAACCTATTAGTTCTTAGAAAAGTGTATGTGCTTTTGTCAAATGGCAGTTCGTTTTGATAGTAGCTATTTTCCAGGAGCAAGGGCCTGTGCGCTAATGCTTCCACTTGGTGAGGTAAAAAATACTTAGTAGTAATAGGGTTTAAAGAAGTTCAGGCTACTGTGTTGGGCTGAACAAGAGAAAATCCTTCATATCCTTAGTTGACTGGAGCCTTCAGAAAACTCAGGTTACTGAGTCAAGTAGAAGTAAGTTGATAAATTATGATAGGTGTATGAATGTCTCACAATTACTCTCCTATTTTCAAAAAAGTAATTGCAAGGTTTACGGGAAAATGATATTAAGGGGCTTAAAATTAACTTTTACGTAGTAGCCATATCCAAGGTGTATGTTCAGTCCTTACCCATTTTTTTCCTTCTGTATGCCAATAACATCAACTTTTACTTGGTTGTGGAAGGCAGGTCTGGTCACCCTTTTCATTACCATTTTCAAGAGAAATCTTAATATAAAATTGTATTGGTATGAATATGCAGTGCACCAGCAGCATCACATACATAAATGCCATCCACCTCCCAGGGTATCCCATGTACAGAAAGGCATTTCTCTAGAGCTCTTATAAAATACCAGTTTCTGTATTAGGAAGATAATGTTGCATTATGATGTCTTTGTTTCTATAGGCTTGTTACCACAGCTGATAGGTGTTGCTCCAGAAAAGGCTATTAAGCTAACTGTACGTATCTTTTTTTTTTTTCCCCCCCTGGCATCCTTTTGTTTGTTAACATACACAGGATTTATTTCCTAAAATGTGTGAAAGATGACCACTTGCAAGCACTCTAATCTGTATGGTTAAAGATGCATTTGACGTATGTTAATAAGGATGAGAAATAACTTAAAACTGTGTGTAATGTATTGTATTTTTATTAGGTTAATGACTTTGTCAGAGACAAATTTACTAAGAAAGATGGTTCCATTCCACTCCCCGCAGAGGTCCTTGCTGGAGGCTGTGTAAGTATCTGTCCTGTATTGCTAGGAAAAATTGATTCTCAGTCATGTGCAGTGTAGTTGGAATGACAGTTAATGGATGTGCTTTGTCAATTTGAACAGAACCGTTCTTTCTTTTTCTCCTAGTCACAAGAACTAAAAAAAGAGTACTTTTTCTGTTTGGAAAGCTTTGTGTACTTCCGAGTTGAGTTCCCGTGGAACTGTGTGCTTGAACAACTTCTTCTGGCCCAGTTTCTAACTTTTGGGTTCAGCAGTGGTTTTACTCACAAAAGGCTAAAGAGGAGGTGCCTGTTCTCCTTTCCCTTCGTTTTTTTGGGCTGGTGTTCCTGGTTAGTTAGGAAAGGTACAGGTAGTCTTTGGGAATGGATTATAGAGATCAGGTTTGAGTTGCTTTTGGTGAGGGAGTTGGAGGTAAGACAGTTTAAAAATTTCTTGCTGAAAACTCTAAGAAGGAAAAGAAATACACGCCTCACCTTAGTATAGGTGACTTTTTCTGTTTGTGAAACTGTAGAAAACCTCAAGAGTCTGGTCTCATCTTTCACATAACAGGTATGAGTGAATTCTCTGCTTAAATGGCTTCATATAAAATGTCACCGCATTACTGTGGATGCTAGCTACGTCCTTCATCTAAATACTGTTCAAATTGTGATTGAGGGCTGTAATTCAATGGATTTCTTAGCATTTTGTAAATGGTTTGAATTGATATTGATAATTTTTCTTAATTTACACAATGGCTAATTTCATTTGTGGGATTCCCCGACAGTTGTTAGCCCTATAAAATGTTAAAGGCTTGAGTTAGGTTTCTTTTGTAGTGGAGAACACTAATAACTTCCAGTTGAGCAGGCTGACAGGCTGGTATAAAACCTCCTCAGCTTACAACAAAACCTGGGGCAGAAAGGTTGTTGACCTCTGCAAACTTTTAATTCAAAGAAGCAGCCCTGAAGGGAGGCTGCTTATAGTTCTGCCTGATTGAATTTGGCAGTCTGGTACATGCTTGAGTCTTCACCTGTCAGTGTACAAAGTTTATTTTCTGAGAAATGTGAGAAAGCAGCTGTGATGTGTAGCTAGCAAAAGACTAACCTTTTTCTGGAAAGCTCAATAACACAGAAAGCACACAGAGGTCTTTTATAACAGAAGGGAATAAAATTCAAACGTGTTTTTCTCTGTGTTGTGCTTAAATTCACAATTAAAATCAGATATCTGATAATCGGTTTGATTATTCTTTTGTGCTGAAATATATATTACATTCAATCTCTTCCACTGCCTGGTGGGGACCCCTTTTTCGAAATAGCTTTGTATCTTAGTGTAGTGAACGATCAAAAATTGGGGAGAAATCTGAATTTCAGCTAGGCTTTCAGAAATTTGAATGTTTCTGTGAAGTAGAGCAAATCTATAATCTGTCCAAACACAACCCTTTCTTCTGTCTGACTGTCTTAGCTGATTTTCTCACCACTATTTTTCAAAATAATACTTAACCTCATTCAATCGGGGAGAATTTTAAACCAAGTTGGCCTTTGTAGAAGAGCAGTTTGCCACAATTTAGCAACCTCAGGGATGTTAGTTTTCTTCGTAGCGTACTCTGGATCATCTCTTATCTTACTAGTTACTGACTTTTCTTTCTGTACTGCTGCTTAGTTCCATTTTGGCAATGTAACTTCTTCCTAAATACCAGAAGTTTGTTCTAAAACTTTGAAAGTATCGGTTGACTAAAGCAGTAGCAAGTTGGTGTCTTACTCTTTCTCATCCTCAGTCCTTTTCATCCTCACTGTGACAGCTCTTTTCTGTCATCACTTTCTTGGAGATAGCGTTGATCTTCACCCTTTTAGTGTTCATTGAATACTGTTTGTCTACAAAATATTATGAGGCATAACCAACAGTTACATTGAAGGAAATGCCACAAGTACCCTTAGTCTGTTTCTACGTGCAGGGGCATGCAAGACTTTGTGTTTGGGTGATGCTACCTTTCTTACTCATTTTTAACTTTATTCTATTCCTTCACTCTCTGTTAGTACAAAATGATGGGTTACTGTGCGACTCTCCGAGTTTTATATATGCTAAGATTATTTTTAGCATCTGAATTTGGGTAACTTGGTTTTTTTTGTGGTTTTTATTTATTGTTTGAGACTTAAATATTTTGCTAATACACTATAAATACAGGCTAAATTCAAAACCTGCTTTTCACCTTGTAACATCAGAAGAAACAGCATTATGCTGGTATGTAGAGCTCAGAGATGTATTTCTTACTATCTCTGACCACCATTTGCTTGCATTTAGTGTTGAACCTTCTGATTAAGAGTAATAATGCCCTTTTTCACCATTTCTGGAATGGAACTGGTAGTGGAGCAAGATGAGCAAGCCGTGTTTTCAGCTGTTTGCAGAAGAGGCCTCCCTGCTCTCTGAAGGCCCAGCCTCTTGCAAGCCGTACGAAAGCGCATTGTGCACGCCGCGGTCCTCAACCAGGGACAAAAACGTGCGTGGGGAGGTGGAGGCAGCTTGGGAAAGGCTCCAGCACACCAAGCAAGTTCTCCTCTCGGGGTGGTGCTGCCTTGTCAAAGACTGGGTAAGGCGTTATGGTCTTTGAAGACCGATGCGTTGAGGACAGGTGAAACCTTTGGCATGAAGACAGTGGTGATTCAAGAGGACCTGGACAAGCTGTGCAGCTCTGGAGCATCTGCAAGAAGTGCTTACACCATCGACAAAGGCGCTGCCCAGAGGCACGTGCCGCCTCCAGAAACAGTAACTCCGAGAGACTGGACATCTTTGGCCAAATTCTCACTTCTCAGGGCTCCAGTTGTTTTCAGCTCCTGTAAGGTTATGGAATATGCTTCTGCTCCCAGTGTGAGGAAGTGTCTTGGTTCTCATAGTTGTTAACAAGGACATCTGCCTGAGCAGTGACCTGTTTGTACAGTCACCCGCCTGTCTGTCGTCTTTCCTTCCTCACTGCAGGGCAGGGACCTCCCACAGGCAGCCCATGCCCTGTGCTCCTTGAAACCTACCTGCTCGCTGCTGGCCAGTGTAAATGTCATTGGGAAGTGTGGGGTCTGCTCGGTCAGAGCCCAAATATTCCCAGCTGCTCCCAAGCTGTAGCTGTATTTGAAATCTGCCGAACAGCTACGTGGGGCAGCTCAGTTACAGCGGTCGGGTCACACCCATCAGTGAAAGGGCTCTGGTCCCTGATGGATGAAACTGATAGCCAGTCTTCCTGCCTTCCTGAGAGGGTGCTGGTTCGTTAATGATCAGCAGCACCATCTTTACTTACACACGGCCAGAGTGAACAACTCCTTGCCCTGCTGTTGCTGTAATTAATTGAATTACAGTTCATTGTAATTCCATGATTTGCCTGTGTTCTCCCACCCTTGGAGTTCTCCACCACGGTTAGCTTTGAGCTGTGGCATTGGCAGAGCTTCCCTTTATCCCAGCAGGGTCTGGGGAAGCAGGGAGTGCGTCCCTGCTGTGGACAGTGCTTCTCAGAGGAACTTAAACACGTGACACGTGCGAGGACTTTGTGAAGGGCAAGGTGCTGCAGGGCAGGTGTTCATCCTCAGCTAGGCAGCGATGTTGATGTACAATCTATGGTTGTGTCAACGGTTCATAAATATTGTACCATAGGCAAAGACGCTGTGATTTTAAGTTGTAATTCCTATGAGTTACACAGGCCCAAAGTGAATTCTTCCCATTAATGCGGTGTGCACGGTGCTGAGCATTTTAAATGGATGAATCCTATTTCATCAGAAAGATGTTGCGAGGAAGAAGAGGATATGGGGTGCCAGACAGGAAGAACTCTTCTTGGAGGTGTAGGCAATGCCTCTGCTGATCGTTAAGGGTGAGAGGGGTGGGTGTGTTTGCACATACGTACACATACAAGTCCAAATTTACCTCTGATTTAAAATCTCTTACATATTTAATCATTAAATGTAATGCTTAGTCTAAATATTTTGATATATTTGTAAAAGAGTTTCCATATGTATGTGTACATATGTACCCAGAAACATGTATGGAGGCTTTTTTAAAGAGGTAACTGGTTTTATTTAACAAACACAAAAATACAGAATTATAGCTGTCAGTAGTTTTCCTTTAACATCTTGATAATACTTTACTTATTTTAATATATTTTAAACAGATGAAATTATAAGCAGGATTAAACTTCCCTGCTTTATCTTGGTATTGATTGCGTACATTGAAAGTTAAGGAGCAAATTATTGTTTAGTAGAAGAGACAGTGAGGTTGCTGTAAGTGCAGGAACAGTGACAGCTTTGCCTTGAGAGAGAAGGGCGAGTTCTTATGATGTTTTTGAACCAGACTGTTACAAGTAACGTCTTATTTTAGCTGCTTTTATGGGATGTGGTTGTGGTCCAGGATGTGGTTGTTTCAAAAAGGAAGGAAGGAAGGGCTTGAAAGAGGCCTCTCCCCCTCTGCAGCCGATGCCTCTCGGGTGGAATTGGAAAGGGCAAGAGGTCTCATGTTGCGGGGTCATTTGTGTATTTCCTTCAGCCTTTGGCATGTCATGGGGCGTTTGCTGTGGGATCTCAAACTACATCTTTTCTCTCATAACCTTTGCTGTCAGATTTAGTTCCTTTATTTGCTCCTTGTAGACTTATTTTACATGACATTAAGGTTAAGTAGAGGCTTTTATTACTGGTATTTTTGATGTGTATGAATAACCTCCATTCAGGAACAAATTTGTCAACCTTTTTTTAAAGTGTCTGTTGTAATTTAAGTGTGAAGGGAGGTTTTTGTGGAGGGGGAGAACTAGATTTAGTGCACCTTGTCCAAAATAAATTCAAGGACTGCAGTGTGTACCTCTGAGTGTGTGCGCGTGCTCGTGCATTGAACACACCTGGCTGGCAGCTGAAGTCAGATACTTGGAAAAGGAGTGATGATGATTGCCAGTGATTTACACGGAAGCGTGGAGATTTGTGTGCTCCCACTTCATTTTTACTTGGAGATCCTTTGTGTCATTGTCCTGCGCCTTCTTCTGGGGAGCACTCTTCCTCTGCGCCCCGGGCAGCTCTCTCCTCTGCCTCACGTGCTCTGCGTGGGACAGTTAGGCAACCTCCTCCTTCAAAAGAAAAACTAAACAGAAGCAGCCCTGGCATTCCTTTTTTTTTTTTTTTTTTTTTTTTTTTAGCAAAAAAAACCACAATGAAAAAGTGAGTTTTCTTGGGTTACCTGTTCTGTATTAAAGTCAATGCAACCTGTACTTGTGGCAAGTCTGAGGATGTGATTCATCCGTGCAGCTCCAGGGAAGGCAAAGCCCCTCGCCATGTGAATCAAATCACTGCTGTGCAGAAAAGTTTGCCAAGCCCCAGGTGTAACGGTATGAAAAGTCAGGAGTTGGACAAAAGTACATATTGCGAATAAGGAGTATTTAACTGGGCATCTTGACAGTACAGCTCTTTTTGAGAAAGCTGCCTCTTGAGAAGTTTGTCAGCACTATAAATACTCAGTGTTCGAAATGTTAATGTAATTAAAGAGCTTTTCAAACTGTTTTCTACTGATAATACAAGCATGTGTTAGGATTTTCATTATTTTTTTTACTCAATAACATCAAGTCATATTTTAATATTGTCATATGTTATTCTATGTTAACAGTGTGCAATTTGTAACATAGTATATATAACTAGTATTGCTAGTAAATTATTAAAATGTGTTGTGTTTAGAGTTTTCTCTTCTCATTTCTGTATCAGAAGAGAGCAGTTGCTGATTTTAACGGAAGGGTAAGGCAGTTGTGCACCTAGGAGTAGAGACTGTTAATTGCAGGAAGATTGAATTCAGGATAGAAAATAGAAATGTTTATGAATTGGCCTATTTGTGTTTCTGTGGTGGGTGTTAGGCAAATAGGAAGAGTTATTTTGGCTGCTCTGCAGGATGTGCTGATTTATAACATTAAAAATAAAAATTGGAATTTCAAATATGTATGTAAGCAAAGAAAGCAAAGTACTTAATAGGCCGGTAGCTGGAGTGAATCTCTAGCTCAGTGTCTACATTTAAGATTATTTGACTCTTTTTTTTTTTTTGTGGTGCATTGTATTATGTAGTAAGAAGAATCTGCTTTATGTTTTATCTACCAAAATTGTTTTTAAAAATGATGCAGGGGAATTATAAACATTTGAAGTTGGTTTTCTATTTAATGCGATTCAAAGGAAAAAAAAAAAATCAGTTATTGTTTAACAGAACTTGCCAGATGTGAAGTTTGTAAGTTTTCTTTGGATTGGAACTTTGCCTGGCAGGACAGCCGTTTCGTCTTGCATACATAGGTGTGTATGAACGGGGAAGGAAAAGGTGAGATGAGAAGGAAAGAGAGCCTGAAGAATGGCTTTGGACACGAGTGGTGCCAGGCGACTGAGTAAACACAATGCAGTAAGTCCAAGGAACAGAGAAGATGGGATCGGTTTGGCTGGTCTGGGAGTTCTCGTGATCTTCCTGATGGTTGCAATAAATGTCCATGAAAATGTAGGCTCTGATTTTCTTTCAGAGAGATGAAGAGGGGGAATAAAACAAAAATTAACAATCTAGACCAATTTTTTGAGTGGGAAGTGTTAAAAGTAGCTGCTACACTGGAGGTAATTAATCAAAAGCAGGGGTTGATATCCCGCTGCTTGGGTCAAGATGCCTTAGAAAAGCCATAACAATGATGATTTCAGACGTCAGTATTGACTAAAGTCATAAGCAAGGCTGGCAGCGTGCTCAGTAAAGGCTCAGTGGAGTACTGGCTGCTTGGTCAGGGAAGAGTTCGATGCTTCGTGCCCGGCGTCCTGTATGACCTGGATGCTTGGTCATTCTCAAAATGAGCTGTCGAGGTTTGCAATGCTCCCTTGTCTCAAATCTAGAATAATGCAAGTTACAGACTTGTCAGATGTGCTGCTGGGCTAAGCCCAGGTGCATTCTGCCTGCTGCCGGAGAGAGGCAGGTTGTGCCATAGGCAGGAAGGGTTAGTGTTCGTTAGTTCTGAATCAATTAGCAGAGAACACCGTGCCTGCTGTCCAGGAGGTGCTGTAGCAGACTATTGATTTTTCCTTCACGCACACCCCCCAGCGTCACCAAGAGAGTTTATTTCCTGGGCAATTTAGAAGTGGAAAAAAGCTTTAATTGCAGATGTTCTGCATCCTTTCCCTTCAATGAAATTTGATGGGTTGGAGGAATAGATCAGGATTGAGAGGCGCTTTTAGATTGTGGAAGAAATGCTTTTTCAAGTTGGCTGTTTTCAAGTAGTTACATGCCATAAATCTTAAGGAAGTAGTTTTAGTTTTTAAATGGAAACGATGGCTTAGGAAGTGGAGGGAAAAGAAAGTTTAGTAAAATTTAGCTGGTTTGTGATGAACCACATGCTTCTCCAGAAGTGAATGGTGGTACCTACAGCAGACCAGGGAGAAATCTAAACATGTCATTTGAAATAGATTTACATGCGCCTGAAACAGAACTGTCGGATTCAATCTCTCTCAAATTTGAAATATAGTGCTTTGAAAGTCTTGGGTTAAAGTGCAGAATCTGAAGCAGCTCTGTAATGCTATTGCTGGGAAGCGTGCGAGGTGAGAGTCCTTCAGTGCGGCTAACAGAAAAGTTCCTGCTTACTGCAGGGAAAGATACAGCTCCCATTTCTATCAAGTATCATATTTTGAAATGTTGCCTTTCCTATTTAAATTTTATATTTTGTTTCCACTTGGGACAATTAAAGGCTGCTAAACAAAACTCCAAACACCTTTTCTAATAATTTAAAATTGCTCCATTAAATGCAAATTTACCTTTTAAACAGCATCGCCACTAAATGCAAATAACATGTTTGCACATTGGTGATGGATTATTATTGAATAAACATTAAGATCTTTATACGTGCTTGATGCTTTACCAGCACAAGTCTAGCAGTTATTTTAGTTTAGTATTTCATGTAGTTTAGTATTTCATCTTCTAACTTTTGAACACGGCCATGACTTTCAGAAAGCGATGTCAAGGAGAAGAGCAGAGACAAACTGAATGAATCCACCTCTGTGGAATATAAACATATAAATGTAAACATTTTTTTCATACAAACCCCATGATTTTTGATTTGGGGCTTTCAACTTCCAGACAGGCAGTTTATTAAATACCTCTCCTATATTTTTACATGGGAATATCAGCCAGTGTGGTGAGAAGTGAAGGCGCTCAGCTCCTTCCAAATGTCAACCTGTTGCCACATGCTCTAATAATGCAATTTACTTTCTTCTTCTTTGGGTTTGCAGGCAGGAGCTTCCCAGGTCATCTTCACTAATCCTCTGGAGATTGTAAAGATTCGGTTGCAGGTTGCAGGAGAAATTACTACAGGACCCAGAGTCAGTGCCCTCTCTGTTCTAAAAGATTTAGGCCTTCTTGGTCTTTATAAGGTTTGTATTTCTGCTTTGAGTGGCTTCGTGGTTTTATGTTTTATGCTAAACTTTTATACTGTTGAAACAAAACCTGTTAAAACCAAAGAAATATGTTGAATTTAAAACCAATTTCTCCCTGCAGGGCAGCTCTGCAGTGGAAAACTGGAGAAAACACGCTTCTATATTAATGGCAGTGGGATACAAAAAAATACTCCCCCATTCTGTCCCTTGGGCTTTTATGCCAAGCTCCAGGGAGTCCTGTATTGCAGACCTGCTGCCTTCTGGCACTGATCATTTCATTTGTGGGGGGGTTGTGAAAAGTTTCTTTAGCTTTCCCTGTGTGGTTTTTTTAGGTTTATGTTGAATCTCTGTTATCTCTATTGTTATCTTTGCAGCAGGATATTCTCTTTGTCTTAATAATTTGATGGCAGTGAAACAGTAGTGAAGTTTCCTAGGATTCAGATTTTTAAGAAGTTAAGTGGTGGGATTTGTCAATAACGAATTCCACTAAAAAAAGCCCGTGCTGTACTACAGGAAAATGCCAGTCAACAGATTCCTTCCCTGCAGGTGCACTTACTGCCATCATTACAGATCAGATGTAATGGAGCAGAAGCTATTAGTTTTCTTAAACAAGGAAGAGTATTTCTTCCTGTGTCTTCTGCCAGTGCAAGGGGTAATACGTAAATTCAGCAGTTATATTTGCTGTGCACTTACAAAACATTGGTTTACGTGCGTTGTCCATAGACCTGCAATAATACTATAAATTGCAAATTTCCTTTTAGAGCTGAAGCTTTTGGTTTGGAGTTGGTAGATGAGAGTCACTTCCATTACACTGCCCAAAGAACACAGGTGTTCTGGGACATGGGACAAAATTACCGTTTGTGTTTGCAGTAGTTCAACAATTAAGCTTACTAAAAATTCTGCTGTTCTTGAGAATTGCATTATCATTTCTGAATAACTATAAAAAGTGACTTTAGAGCATCAAGTATCTGCATGAAGAGCACTGAAGGAACACGTTTCCTTGTCAGCTCTCCTGCTGAAGCCATGCAGTGTTTGCAGGGTGTGCTGCTGCTGCGGCTGCTGGCTGACTGGAGGCTCCTGGCGTGGGAACCTCCTGGGTGGGTGTTTAGGCAAAGGAGTGGTGGGTTTGTACCGTGCGTGCTTTCAGGGTGCGCAAATGAGATTTTTGTACATGTAAATGCTTATTTGAACTTTGTCCAGAAGGAACCTCATGACTGAAGTTCTTAAAGGAAGAATATTAGATATGTTTTATTATTACTATTCTGCTGGTTTTGCAGCATGCAAAGTTCTGCTGAGGAGCTCTTTAATGCCAGTTTGTGGCCAGGAGCTGCTCCCTGCAGTGTCATCGTAGCCCCTGAGTTTTGTCTCCCTCCATCGTCCCCTTGCTGCACAACTCCTGTTTCACAGCTATTTCCCTCTTTTTGTGAACCTTCCAGTGCAGCTTCTTCAGTCACCAGTGATGATTAGTGGAGATCAGGATGAGGTCTTACAGCCCTCCCCGATCTTTCAGTAGTGCTTTTGTGTTTGGCGGAGAAAATGGCACGCAAGGAGTTGTCTCGCTGCTTGCGTGGCCATGGCTGTTGTCAGCAAGACGTAAGGGCAGCGCTTTGTCGCTTTCTTCATTGCACTTGGACACATCCGATGTCCAAGGTATTTACCCCAGATACTGGTGTCGGCACTGATGGCACATATTGCTTACCAAAAAGAGACACGAACCTTGCATCTTCCTCATGCTGGAAATTTACTTTAGATGTGCTTTATTCTTTTTTCAAGTTCAACCCTACCTGAGATGTTTTATTTTTCTGTGTTATTTACCTGGTGGATCAAAAGAGTTGGTACTTCCTGGGCTCACTCAGGCTGCTTGCTGGGTATCAATTTTAACCTTAGATACGCAATTTATTTGTATCATGTCTCTCTTCTGTGTGACAGGGTGCCAAAGCATGTTTCCTCAGAGACATTCCCTTTTCTGCAATCTACTTTCCTGTTTATGCTCATAGTAAACTGATGCTTGCTGATGAAAGTGGCCACGTGGGAGGGCTCAATCTCCTCCTCGCTGGAGCCATTGCAGGTAATTCTACAGAATGTTTTCTAGAAGTAGGGTTTTTTTCCTTTTAGTAATATTTAATATTCATTCAGTTGCCCCACATAAAAGAAGGGTACTGTGCCATTGTATCTGATTTAATCTAAATTTGATCGCTGTTATCCTTAGTGGGAGGCAATGTAATTTTGATGAGAGCTAATTACATTTGCATAACGTGGATAAACAGCGTAATGCAGCTCAGCAACTTGTAGTCAAATTTGATCTGTCTGTCTCAATGAGATTTGACTTGTTACCGCGCTCTCAGAGTTGAAGGCTAATTTGAATCTTTGATGAACATAAAATGAGATCATAAGAGCTAAGAAGAAAATGAGTTGTCTAGTTCTGGATTCCTGAATAACTGAAAAGAAACTTTGTTCAAATGTAATTGCAAAAAATAGGCCGTTAGTTTGTAAAGAAGCTGAAGTATCATACTCTGAAATTTAAAATATTTTAAAGGCTTCTCAAAGCTGTTTATTATAAAGAGAATATGCAGCTGTCATAATAAGTTTTTACTAAATGGCAAGTGGTGTAAAAATAGGTATCTGCAGCCTGGCAGTTGTGAACGATTCAGTGTTGGAATTGTGCAGTTACGGAGCACCGTTGGGCTGAAGAAACCAGCCCTTTTGTTACTTGTTAGAGCTGTAAGGGATCCCTCGCATACATGGATCGCAGCCCTCGGTGTGTAAAGAGCGCTTTCACATATTGGACTCGCTGCGATGCTTGGCCGCACCTGCTCTGTGCCAGTTGCTCTTTCCCTCGTGCCGAGGGAAGGGAGAGACCAGCTAGGGAGCTACTAACAGATGTGTAACCCTGCTTATTCTCAATTAGTGTGGAGCTGCCAGAAATGGAAAATTATTTAGCCTACTGTACTCACAGAAGCACAGCTAAATACCATTATTTAACTTGTACCTCATCTAAAGACTTACTGGTTTTATTTTTTGATGGCAAACTTCACAGCTGCTTTTCCTATGCTTGATGTAGTGTTTCTGGGTCACTCATACTAAGTGATGAACCCTGTTAACAACACGTTTAAGTCTTGTAGGCCCAGTTTTATAGGGTGTACAGGCTTCTGCCTTTCCAAATTGCAAATTTCAAATTCCTCATTGCTCGATCTGTTCCTGTTCTGCATACACAGCAGGGAAGAACAGTCTGGGCGTGTTTGCCTGCAAGGGGAAATCTGCATATGGTTGCTGTTAGTGTATGCTTGTAGGCTTAACTATGTTGCTTCTGTTTTCCCTTAAAACCTCCTGAATTGATCAGTGACACTTTTGGGAGTTTATGAACACCTTTGCAAATCAGTGAGTTAAACTTTTAATTTAATGCTAAACAACAGTAGAAGTTCAACAGAAGTCAAAATCAATTTCAAAATTCTAAGCCAGAAGCTGTTTCCTCTTTTTAAGAGACTGACATTTTTTACAGAATTCAGAAGTATTCAGAAATAGCTCAGATAACACAGTGGAAGACTGTGGAGTACATTTCTGAAAACTTTCTCCTTTCCTTTGACTAGAAAGCTGAGTGGTGCCTTGGAAGTGGAGATTTGTTCTTCCCTCACTGTTGGCTAATACCACGCTGTTGGTACTAAGCAGACTTGTAAATCACCCTCCTTGTCCTCAGTCTTTTTATGGCTTGCCAACTGAAGTAAGCGGCTTTATTCTCCTACAGAACAGTCCAAGCAGCAGTAGTGACGCGGTTCTGCAGAACAGCTGGTTTAAGCATTTTTTTGTTAACGTCTTTAACAAATGATGTGTAGGATTTGAGTTCCCAAACCAATCATCTATGGAACTGGAAAAATACGTTGTAGAATATTGGCAAATACAGTAAGGTTCTACAGCTAATTTGTGTCATAGCTATCTTATTATGTACCTAGCAGCTGTGTGAATTTAAAAATGCCTTTTATCTATTTGCAACTGCTGTTAACAACAGACCACCAGAAGATGTCGAGAGCATTGGATAGTTTTTTGTCATTTTCTTTGCTATCAGTTATAGCCTTTTAAACTAGAGGAAAGTGAAAAGGGTTATGCCAAACCCAATAGTTTATATCAGTATTGAGTGTAAGAACTAGCATTTTTAGTAAAGTCTAATTCTTGCAAAAATATTAAAGTTTGCAGTTGTGTTTTTCAGTTTGAAGTGTTTCAACTTTTACAAGATTCTTTGTGCAAATTAAATGTGGTTTTCTTCTAAAAGGTGTGCCTGCTGCTTCTTTGGTAACCCCTGCTGATGTCATCAAGACAAGACTGCAAGTGGCAGCCCGCGCTGGTCAGACAACGTACAGTGGCGTTATTGACTGCTTCAGAAAGATTCTAAGGGAAGAAGGCGCTTCGGCTTTTTGGAAGGGAGCTGGGGGTAAGAAATGCACTCTGAATATTAAGGCTGCCCCCGAGCCTGCAAATTAGCACTTGCTTTAACTACTGCTCTGAGTCCGTACAAGGTCTCATTCTGAAAAACATAACATCTTGTTAAAAATGTTTAGCTTCTCTCCTGAGAAACTTGAGTCTTTGTTTGACACTGTGCTTTGTAATATTTAACAGCTCGTGTGTTCAGATCTTCACCCCAGTTTGGTGTTACTTTGCTCACCTATGAACTTCTGCAGAGATGGTTTTACGTCGATTTTGGAGGCCTGTAAGTCAAATATTTGCTTTTTTGCTTGCACAAAAAACCTGCTGAGTTAAACAAAAAAAAAATTCTTACTTTTTTTTCCTTGCATGGGACCACTTAAACTTGGTGACTTCGAGCACTTGTACTTAAAATTGCAGTATGCAAAAAACCCCAGCCTTATATAATTGAGAGGAATTTGCATGCTACCTCTAAACAGACGAGGTGATAAAGAACCATTTCATATTTATTTTAATACACTACACAAACTTTGTATTTCCACTGTAGCAAGATACTTTGTCCATTTTCCCCATGTCACTGGAAATTAAAAGAATTTACAAAGCTATCAGTGAAAATGTAACTGCGGTTTTGGCCTTGATTTCCCATTAAGTTGTGGTCTGAACTCACAACTTCACCTGACCACAGAAGTGAATTAGTTTAGGTCAGCAGCTGTAACAGCCGTCCATACTCAGACAAAAGCCGTAAGTATTTAGTCTAGATTTATTAGTCTAGATTTCATAGAGTTATTCAGGTGTAAGAAAACAATTTTGCTAAAGTAAAGTTTTTTTTTTTTCTTTCTTTCTTCAAATAGCAAACCCCCTGGATCAGAACCTACTCCAAAAACTCGAATTTCAGATCTGCCCCCTGCTAACCCTGAGCACATAGGTGGATACAGACTCGCTACAGCTACGTTTGCTGGTATAGAAAATAAATTTGGTTTGTATCTTCCAAAGTTTCGATCTCCTGGCATTGCCTCAGCTCAAGCAAAAAGTAGCAGCTGAATCCTGAAAAGATGTTCAACCTAGCAAAGCGATGCAGTGGAAAGCGTAGCACTGTATTTTTGCAGTCAGCTGCATGTTGCTCTAGCTGAACTGAGCTTGCAAACCTAATTACTCCTTTCTAATATTATTACATACCTGCATTTATTTGTTTATTTGCACACAAGGAACTGACTGAAGCTGTGGTTCTATGCCTTGTTTTAACCAGTGGCACGAATCTGTAGCTTAGACTTTGCCTTGCACAGCTTGTGTTTAATGCTACTGTACATATTGTACATCTCTGTACAGAGACATCACAGCACCTCCCCACGTACATTTATATAATGATAGTGCAGTTCAAAATAGTTTGAAATGTACAGAATGTTTTGAAGGTGTTTTGTTATCATGTGACAATAAAATATTTAAAGCCACTTCAGTCAGTTCACTTCTTCCTGTTTACAGAAAACGTGTCATGTGATGTTTTTTCCCCTCCACAGATTATGGATCATACATTAACATAAAGGTGAGATGTAATGAATGTACAGCACAGGCCTGGCCGCTGAAGGAAAGCGTTTCGCTGCCCGTTACAGCAATGCGCTGGCTTCCAAGTGTAAGAGAACACAGTAATTAGATGAGCACGTGAGGTTTTATTTTGCAGCACTACTTTCTAACAAGGACTTCCCTCAAAATACACGGGGGTACCAACTGTGTAATAATAGACCTCACCTCTACAGCAGCATATTTAAAACGCAGTGAGATATTTACCAGTTATTAGCAGACTCAAGATTTATAGGATTTATTACTGAGTGATTTTTTCCGGAATAGAAATAGTTTTATAACAAAAATGGAAGGCATTCTCTTTATTTCTAGATTGTTTTACCATTGAAAGATCAGGTTATTCTGAAAAAAAACCCCTTACTTCAGTATTTTTGTATGTAAAACTGATTTAGCCTTCCAGCTGAGCGTGGTGCTAAGTAGCAGGAGAAGAGAAAGGAAAAGCTTGATCTGTTTTTGGCTTAATGTCTGCCAGAAGTTTATCTGGTGTAGTTTTTAAAATACCCAAATGGTGGAGGAAACAAAGGAGTCTGGGTTTCTAATGGTGCTAAAGGAAAAGTAGTTATACTGCCCGTACAGCCATACAGAGAAGACACGGGTGAGTTTTCCGCTTACTGAAGTATTAAAACCTCCGATCTTTAGTTTTGCACCTTTCTTCCAGGGTTAAGCAGTGTATGGCAGGGGTACAACACCGCTTCAGGCTCAGGAGGGAGCGGGCCAGTCTGAAGAGTTTTAGTCAACTGAGAAAAAAGGCTTCTTAAAAACTGAATGCTACACAGAGACGAGCCCTCCTCTGAGCAAGATGCAAGCTCTTCTTGTGCTGAGTAATATTTAGTGAGCTAGAGGTTACAAACTGTGACTCAGGAGTCTGATCCCTGTTCTGTAACACCCACCAATAGCAGGCTTCCTGTCTTTGGTTTTTTCTGTTGAAAGAATTACCTGTTCTGGGCAGTTTTCTAGAGAAAGCCTTCCCAGAAACTCTTTCCCACATCTGTGTATTTTGTTCTGCACGGTTATGAACAGATACAAAAATGGTAGGTACCTACCGGCATTTCATCTCAGTCACAGCTTGCTGACTGCCTTGATCTTAGGATAGGAGACTTCACAATGCAAGAGATCATTTGTGTTTCTTACAGCTCCAAACCTGGACAGAGTGGCTCAGAGGATCCTTTACTCTATCTCACATCACTGCTGGTCTCTATGTTGCAAGTAGGGGGATTACAACATTTTCCACCTGTGCTCAACTATTTTGTGAGGGGGGAACACAAGCAGGAAGGAGGACAGAATGGAAGTTATTGAAACATTGAAATTATGTAAAACTAATGCCATATGACCTATCAGTTTATGCCATTAAGGCATTCTTATCTACTGGATTATGCCTTATCTACTGGATTTCGAAAAATAGAGGTCTGAAGAAAATGTATTTTTAAATGAGAAGTAACAATCTCAGTGGGGGAGGGGGGGAAAGGAAAAGAAAAAAACCCCAAACCAGCAAAACATTCTGCTCTTTGACAACTCTTGTGCCTAAGGGTAAAAATCATCCCATGATGTGCCTGTGCTTTATAAAGTTCACATTTCTCAACTGAACAGAATGCTGGTGCCATAAGGTTGAGGAAAACACACAAAGCAAAAGTCAAATTGAGCAGCAAGACTTTGCATTGAAAAGAAGGGGGGACTTGTGACAAGCCCACACCAACAGAAGCCTAAATATGTTTCACCTTCAAACCCACTGAAAAAGAACCTCCTGAAGACAGGACTGCTCCAAGCTGCTCCTAACAGAACTGAGACAAGGACAAAGAAAAAACCCAACTTAAACCAGAAACAATGAAGAAACAATAAGAATACTTCTGGGCATAATGCTGATCAAGCAGGAATAGAAATCTATTTCCTGCTTCTAAGTCTATAAAACAGCTCTTCTGGGAAAACAGTAAGCTTGTATCTGCTACTCTTCATTGGCTACAAACACAGAATCCCAAGTTAAAGGCATTGTTTAGTGCCTAGTTAGTACAAATTAGAATGTTTACTAAAAAACCAAAACACAACCCCCCTAAACCAGTCTTACGCGACTCTTAAGTCTTAAGAAAGATGTACTACAAAAATTTAACCATTAACAGAAATTCTAACCCTTCTGTTTAGAGCCACTGAGAGGCTCTGTTTCAATGAAAATGCTAAAAACCCATGAAAACATCTTTGTTTAACTTAATCTGGAAAATCAGCAGCAAGTCTGTAGATAACAGAACACAAATCATCACGCTATAGGAGTTAAGTAAAATCTACTTTTTTTTATCCATTGCAAACCAGTAGTTTGACAACAGAAGTCTTTTTCCTTTTGGCTGATCGTGGTACAAAGTGGAGGCTGGGGTTGGAAAACACGTGTGCACAGTGAAATGAAAGCAGCAGCTCCCAGGAACTTTCTACTGTCGAAGCACTGAAGGGACACAGATGAGGGGTCAGGGCAGCTGACAAGTGCTCATGTAATTTTAATTTATGAATCAGTCTCACCTTCTAATGCACCGATTCAAACAGAGAATTTGGTATTAAATATGCATTTAATTAATTCAGGTCCGATGATCAAGTAAGTTTGTAACTACAGACAAATTCTTACTCGCATGTTATTACTCACTACCAATGGCTGAGGCTTATCTACATGTAAACGAGACTTGGAACACACGCATGCACATCCATGGGTAATTTGAATAGTTCAACTTAAAGAACGCTTCAGAGCTTTACTACCTAATGAAGGTCAGTCTGTGTAATATAGAAAGTTTAGTTTACAAACTGAACTTCTACTTTTCAGAAACAGATACTGTTACAAAGTGGAAATTTCAGAAGGCCAACAGCAAGTTTACACCAGGTTAGTGTAGCAAAAGAAATTCCTTGCAAATTGGAAGTTAACTGTATTAAAAGTTAAATAAATCCAAGAATGTGCTTGTAATTCATATATAAAAAGTGACAATGCAAGATCTGATTTTCAATGATCTTAATGCAGTTTTAAAGTCCATAGCTGAATCCATATATTCCTCCCTTAAGCTATTATTTGAACCGACACATGCTTATACTGTTAAGAATTGCACTGAATAACTTCCAAGTCTGCCACTGTAGTGTTTTTAAGATCTACGCCGGTATGCGGGTGGCAGCTTCCTCTTCTGCATCAGCTCTGTTAGCATTTATTTCTGCCAGCGTTCGACCAAATCGAGTCCACTCATCACTGCGAGGAACGGCAATTTGCTGTTGAAAAAGAGAATGTTATTTAAACCTAATGATAAAACCTGAGCTCATTTTGAACAGCAGAGTGGTTCTTAACATTCAGAAAAGGTTCTGGTAGAAAAGCTTACTTTTACTTAGTGCAACTTATTTAAAATAGTCTGACCATCAAAAGCTCTAATAAAAGCAGCAGAATTTGAGAATCCTGTACTGAAGTGTGTGCTGATACTACTGCAAGCCTGCATGATACGTCTCCATCTGAGAGGCTGCCGCCTAAAGGGAACACTAGTGCCTTGGCCTCACCCAATCAATTAGCTACGTGCTACGGCACACACATCCTCGCAACAGCAACAGCTTCCCCGAAGGGATGAAATCAAGATTGCTTCACTGCAAAATTTTTTGCTTGGTACTTCTCAGGCTATGGTCAGAATTCACACGTGCCACAGTTACAGGAAAGACAAAATCTCTACGAACAAATCCACTGATTCTTTCATCCTTTTTTCACCAGCTATACAGTAGTGTTTTTACTTTTCCATTTGCTGCCAGACATGCTAAGAAGTTATGCTAGAATACCTGAAATAGACACAAAAATTAAACATTACTTTGAAAATACAAAAACAAACCCAATTCCTCTAATTGCAGGGGAAAAAAGTTAAAAGTAGGTTACTAAATAAGAGTAAAAGTCAAAGAAACATTGCGTGGTTTTAATGCACTTTGAACAGGACATGGTATATTTACCTCTCCCACGTCATATATAACTATTTGTCCTTCTGAGTCACCTACAGCAATCTCTCTCCCAGAATGTGTCCATCTCACACGGTTCAGAGCAGGATTGCCCTCCACAGTGATGCTTGCAGTTGGCACCTGTATCCATGTAAAACACATCACTAAAAATACATGAAGATTCCATAAACTATCGATGAAAGAACACACCCAGTCGCTCAGTATTGTATCAAAAGAATTGCCCAACATTTCGACTGAGGCAGAGTACTTAGATCTGAGTCTCTCAGCAGCCTTAAGCTATCGCCAGTGATGTGACCAAAACAACCCATCTTCTGTCCCAAGGCCAAAGTACAAACATCCTCTATCACAAAGCACATTTGCACTCGTCATGAGACAGGAGGCACAGACAGCCATTCAGTCAGGCAGCACGGAGGGGCCCTGAGATCTCAAGAAAGATGATGAGAAGGCAGGGATGAAGTCAGCTGCTTCGGCAGGTCAAAGCCTGCCCAAAGGCCAAAAACCAGGTAATTCCAGGGTGAAGCCTCAGGCCGGTGTATGCTCCTACAGAACTGCCCTGCCCATTATATGCAGTTTTAAAAAGGCAAAATTAGGGTACTGAATACGTCAGGTTTTATCTCTCACCTACCTGCAACAAGTTTAAGTCTCAGAAAAGGTTTATACTATAATCAGGTTTATAACTCGCACCAGAAAACCCAAATATACAATTCTCAAGGTTTAGAAACAAATTACAATGTCACTGCAGTATTACTACGGCAACAGAACACCCGTGGCATGTAGGCAACAGGTCTGGCCATCCTGCTAAGCTATAGGCTGCCAAGGCTGTACTGGGAGAGGTCTGTAATCACCTTCACAACATGCATCAGCATTACACAGACACATGTTTTGCGCTGTTATGATTAAAACAATTTAATTACCACTGTTATTCATTACAAGGAGTAATTTGAGTTTCAACCCCGTAATCAAAGAATGATATCTATTATGCAGAAACTACTGGAACAACAGATTATTTAAGAACAACAACCAAAAAACCAAACCAAAACAGTATGGTAAATTCTTTACTTTTTTTTTTTCAAGGCATACAGTTTTCCAGCTACATTTGCCTGTTAACCTGACTGCCTCACCTCAGTATCATTGTTGAGATTCCACAGGTCAAGCCTGCCCATCCCATCCACACACGCAAACAAGGCAGGGTGAGTTGGAGACCACATCACATCATAGACATAATCAGAGTTGTCTTCAAAGGAGTAGAGAGGTTTGTTATTCTGAAAAAAACCCAAACATAACAATACAATACTCAAACTCTGCACTGCAAAATTCTAAAGCTAACAGGTAAGGCAAAACACAGAACTGAACAGGATTAACAGCAGTAACTAAAAAGTGATTCCTGTTTTGACTTACTTTAAAAAAAAAGCCTCTGCAAAAAAGCAGCCAAAAATTAATGCTACTATTAAAGGCATGCTTTGCAAAACATGCAGCCTTTTTGCTGGCTGCCCCTATAAAACCACCAGTAGCAAGCCAATATTGTAAGTGATTGTAAATTTAATGCATTAAGAATCTTGTAAACCAAGCCAAGGATAATTCAGTGACAGCACTTCAGGCTGTTACTGAGAGATCTGTACTCTGCTTCCTCAGCTTTACATTCCTCAGGTTATCAAGCCGCCAGAGAAAGAGGCAATCCTGGCAATGGCAATGCTACAGACATCAGTTGTGAGCCTCAGTCTAGAGGATATCAGCTCTGGTGCTGTCCCTTAGTCTTCCACAAAATTGTAGCAAAACATTTGCCTTATGTGTAATAGGAAATAACTGATTTTACAACACGATCTATATTTGATTAAATTGTAATCATTGTTGATAACAAAGGGCAAAACGACAAACAGAATGGATGAGAAGTATACAAAGGATGTACAATCTGAAAGCAAAAGATTTAATTTGTTAACTACTACAGTTTGGTTCACCAGCTGTCTCCGCTTTACGGGACTGCTGCTAGGAACCCAGAACACTTCACACCATTTGACTCCAGTTTACTGAGGTTTCTTAAGTACCTTACATTATAGCACCATCTTGTGTCAAGGACTACGAAGAAAATCACTGAACTATCTATTTAAGTTACCTTAGTTGTCCAAAGCTTTACTGTCCAGTCAAAAGAAGAGGTGACAAAAAGATGTGAGAAGTCTACAGGTCCAACTGCTGCATGGCAGTTGATACCTGTGATTGGTCCCTGGTGTCCTTCAAACATCTCACTGATTCCAGCTTTGCTGTTTTAGAATATATAACCAAGGTTAATTTATCTGGAAACCACACATCCGCAGACAGAGATAGCACTGAAATGCAATATAAATATGGTCACAAGAAGATCGTGCTGCTTTGGATGGATGTCACCCCACTGCAAAAGGCTTCACCACAACCAGACCAGGCTTGAATTCTTCAACATCTATTTTCTGCTAACCTGACGTGCCCAAATATACTGCAGGGAGAAGACTTAGGCTTGTTCAGCAGGCACCAGTCCACGCATTTAATACGCTGATCTCCAAGCAACAGCTGAAACTTCCATTCATATAAAAACCAAAACCCAGTCCTCAGGAACGAGAATAAAACTCCCACTGTCTTAAGAGAGGTTGTGTGTACCTTATGGACACAGGGTTCAGATGTGAACCAGTAACAATATACCCCTAATAGTCTCCTATCAGAAGCAATGAAAAAGAAGGGGGGAACTGATGGAAAAGATGTTACACAAAAGTGATACAATTTGGGGTATTTTGGAACCAAAAAGCTGTGCAGCAAGGGTGATGTGTATCTGAGATGAAACCTGGACACTCAATTGTATTTAAGAAAGCAATTGATAAGATACAGTCAGACAATTTCAAAATAGATTGAACAGCAGGAGAAAAGCCAGCCAATTTAAGATTTGTGCGTGATGTTACTGTACAATTATCTACAGAACCGATACAAAGTTTGGAATGTTCTGCTACAATTCAAATGAATAAAACCACAGTGACCAACACTGCCCTCATCAACAACTCCAGTCACTGAAGGCAGCACAGGACCAATTCCATATTGCAACTTCTCCTTTTAACGAAGCTCTGCCTCAGGAAAAAGTATGCACTGGAATTCATATACTCCGATTTCAAACCCCTTCCAAAAAAGGAGTGAATACGCACTATAAATATGTTTAGGAGTGTAAAGCATGCAGGCGCTCATCCTTTCACTACTTTTTTTCCTTTGAATAATTCAAGTTTACATTCACCTGCCGTGTCGGCACGCAGTGTACACCGAGCCTTCTTCACTGCCAACAACAAAGTTGTTGACATCTCCAACAGGGAAGGACATGCAAGTAACGGCCACGGCCTTCGACTGTTTGTGAACCAGCTCCATGCTATCCTGTGTGAAAATATCAGCAACTTACTTTAAAAAACCCTAAAATACTATAATCTACAAAGTCATTTACATTTCTGAAGGGTAGTTACTTTTTGTATTTTACTTATATAGAATTAGGCAGGAATAAAAGTTCATTCTTGTTAGCATTGTGTTCACCACTAAAACAAGCGCGACAAAAAATATACAACAGGATCAACAGACAATATTTGATTCCAAGAGTGTGGAAATATTTTATGAAAGACTATCTAACGTAGCTTGGTAATAGTTCTGTCTGTTGGGAAAATGTTTATTAATGCTTTTTAGATTAATTACGTTTTTACAAAATATTCACCTGGAATAGATACGATACATACAGAAAGTTATCTTACCTGCGGCTGGGAAAGCATGTCCAGACTCCAAGAGCAGATTTTCCCATCGGTTGAGATACTAATCAAATTATGAGCGTTCTGGGTCCCAACAACATTTACACAGTACACTGGGTGCTAAGAAATGTAAAACATTATCAGAAAAAGGACTTTCTAAATAATAACTAATTCTGGTGTAATTACTATACAGTAAAATCGACAACTTCATCATTTAACCAAGCAAAAAAAGGTTGATCTCAGTACAATAGAAAGAACACTCTCCCATAAATCAGACGTGTTTTTCTGACACCTTGATTTTTATGAATAGCCCAGTTCTACAGTGATAGCACTGGCAAAACAGGGACATAAACATTTAAGCATTATTAACAAAGTGCACTGGCCAGAGTTAGCTAGAGGTTAAATATATGTCGACAAGGAACAGTCCCTGAGGGTATTGCACCCCGTACCGTGTGAGCAGCAGCTGAAAGCGGAGTTCTCTGCACCGGGGTTCTCTTATTGCTGCGATTATCCCACAGCACTATTTGGCCTGAGTATGTGCCACCGACCACCAGATTGGGATGGAATTTTGCAAATGTAGCCGACATTACTGCTGACTGAAAGGAAAACACACAAACAACAACATATACAAAAAAACTACCATGCAACAACACTGTGTCTAAAGCTAAAGAAAACGGGACCAAATATCACAGTAAGCTCTTTGCCTACATTCCTTCGACACTCTATTTTACTGTCCAATTACTTAAGGATTCACAAACTTTGCGAACCCCCAACAAACTTTTAGTTTTAATTTGTATTCACAGAATGAAGTTTTCCTCCTTTCTGTCATATGTAAACATTTGTAACTCCTCCTAGCACAGTTTCTTAGCAAGGGAAGGCCCAGTAATGCAAAAGACATAAATAATGTTTTGCCACATTCTCTGAACATTTTCTCAGGGATTGTACAAATCCATTTGGATACAATAAAGTTACTTTTGCAATCTGGGCTTTGACAGTACTCTGACAACATGAGATTGAATCAACAATTAACTATGTAATTTTTCAGAATCATGGCACTTTGAAAATGAAGTGGGATATAATATCCCAGGCTTGGCGTAATGGAAGAGATTTGTGGTTTTTTATCTTTCAGAAAACTACTAGAAAACCTCCACCTGCCTCCTTGAGGCATACGTTTCTAGTTTTCATCCTTGCTCCTCCTCAGGCCATCCTCATTTTATTCAGTAAACTAAGCCCTAGCAGTACACAATCCCACTCTACCTTCTTACATACAAACCCACTTTGTGGTTCAACCTTTACACAAGAAGGTTTTTTGGTTTTTAAATCAACTAAACTAAGAAAATGAGTTCTCAAACAAGACTGAGTTCTGAATGGTGTCAAAAGTTATGAAACAGAATTCTGTTTCTAACCTGAAAGCTCTCGCTATCAACATCTGTTTGCAAGTACATATGGTTAAAGGGAATGCCAGCCCGATGAAATCATTATGTTGAAAAGCATGAGGAAGCTACTTGTCCAAGTTAATCAACATAATATCTTTATCCTCCTGAGACAGAATCATACCTGGCAGTGGAAGACATACTCTGGGGTAGTTTTCTTGTACTTCATATTCCACACAAGGGCCACCCCATCAGGCTCATGAGGTGCATCCTCATTGTTGTTGTAAGAGGCTACAAGTAATTCTGGGTACTGTAAAATAAGTGAAAAAAAGTAAGCAAGATGAGTAGCTAATAGTTCAGACAATCTGGAATCTTCTTTTTCCCACCAAAATAAGATTAAAAAAAACAAACCCAAAACCCCCTAAAAACCCCAAAGCTACCTTACATTTCATACAAATGATAAATTAGTAGTTAAAACTGTAATTGTATCAACTTTTGCTGACAAAACAGCATTTATATACATGTTAAGAGTCCTGTTCTTTCATCATAACTTGCTTTTCAATATAAAACCCAGTATTTTTAAATAAGCTGTTTTTAGTGAAGCTAACAGGTACCTCTATGAAGCAATCCATAAACCAGAAACAAATACGTGAAGACTTTCTTCAGAACACAAACATCTTGCTGCTTTTCATGAAAGATTAACAGCTCTGTTTACTTTTTGCAAATTACAGAGCATGTAAAGAACACATTTAGAAATAAGAGTCTGTATCAACTGTACTGGTCGAGTGCCCAGAACTAAAAGAATATACAAAGATAACTCCTTAATGTAAGCATTATTTTTTACCTGAGACGACCAGTCCAAACAACTGACAACACGGTGCTTTGACCAACGCTCATCAAAAAACTGCCGATTTAAGGACAGTTTTGCTCCTGCTTGGATCTCTCTATAAAGACAATTAGTAGACATTAATCTTGGATCACTTTTTCAATTAAAAATATTGCACATCTACACTAAAGTATTCAACATCCATGTTACCCTTCTTTGTCTTCTAAGTCTCTTCCACTGTAGTCAAAGAAAATGTTGATTTGCTCAGAAAGGGCTCTTTCAACAATCCTTGTGGAGTGGTCAAAGAAACTTAAAAATTCTTCAGAATGTAAAATTTGTTGTTTCTCCTCTTCTGTAAGTTCATGAGGGGCAACTGGAAAAAGAAGTATACGTACATTCTCTGGACTGCGTACTTTCACCAATTCTTTCCAAAAGAAAAACTGAGTATTTATTTACATTTTTACATTTTATATTTTGCCAGCTGATCGCCAAAACGTAAATCAAATTAACTTCAATGGAAAGAAAATAGGCAAAAAATTTATCGATGCCTTTCTTTACAGCACGCTCAGAATGTTTTGAGCTGAACTGTACCTTCTTCCTCCTCCTCTTTTTTTAATGTTTTCTCTTCCTCAGGTTCAACCAGCGGTTTTGGTGCAACCACATCATCTTCATCTTCCTCATCTGAGGAGAAATATTATGGTGAGACTGTCAATGTTTTTAAAGAGTAACAGTAACATTCCATACGAATCTCAAATAAGGTGATGCAAGATGGTATCATTTAGGTCAAAATGGTTCTATCTGTGAAACACAGTCTCCAGAATAACATTATCTCAAACCAAAAGATCACTGTAACTCTGTCTACTCCTGGATTTTAGTTGCATTAAATTATGTAGTTGTATAAACTGAAATACAACGCATAAGAAATTGTAAAGAATCCAAAGTGGAAATCTCTCTTTGAAGAATTTATATTTCCACACAAAACCATATGGCGGATGCATGTTCTGTGTAACATCCTGACACATTAATGCTGCAGAATAAAGCAAAATCAAACATCTAAAATAGTCTACAGAGCACCTGCTTACTTGTGATATGAAACCATCAGAGTCTAATGGGTCTTCACACGGCATGAAGATGACTTACATTAGCTTTCAGGTTGCTATTCTGAGAGGCAAATTTTGCTAAAGATAATAGCAGGGAGATTACATTTTTTCTGTCATTCTAAATGCAAGTCTCATTATCTGTATCATGTTTGGCAACGGGAACTTTACAGGAAAATGTGTTTTCCCTAATTGCAATGAATAACAAAATGTTAATGTTCAGGAATACTGACAAGGTTTATAGCACTTTCTGCATTTCTACATTTTATTCTTTGAATACTGTAAACCAGAAAATATCGTTAAATTACTTAGTGTTGTGGAATATGCATTTCCTGCCTTTTCTTCATCCACTTTCTGGAATAAGCTTCTGAAAAGATTATTTTTATTGGTTAAAGAGCTATGTCATCTGTCTACAAGGGAATGGCAGCAGGAGGCTGCTGCGTGCCTCATCACAAGTAATGAGACAGTATTCAACAGCAACTAGGCTGGTTTGTTGCAGCCATCTCCCTGACCCACGTTCAAAGTTACCTAACAAAAAAAAGTGGAAAAAAAAAAAAATCCACATGCACGCACACACACAAAAAAAAGGAAAGAAAGAAAAAAAAAGCGTGGTCAGGGGATGGGAACCAGCTGCCAAGCCACGGTCCCAGCAGCCAGGCCAGCTGACTAGATAGCAACAACCAGATGGTACTGCTAGGATTGTCTCTCTGCTATGAGGTGGCAATGGGATGGCACAACATTTTTCTGCCTGACTGCTTCCAATCATGTCTTTCCCCAATGGCAAGCCTGTGCAATTACCAGCACTCCAGGAGGTCTACAGACAAGCCTTTACCCTGCAAACAAAATACAGCTTGTAGGCCATACCAGCTGCCAAACCACACACAGTGATAGGTTTAAAGAGGTATGAAAATCTTTCTAACTCCATAGTATAGGCAATAAAAATATAACTGTACCTGCAGGAAAGAAAGCTTTAAATGACACTGTATAATGCACACAATAATACAAACTCCAACTTAATCAAAATGATAATGACGTATGCCAATCCTACATTACTTGAAATTGAGCGATTTTTACGTTCTGACAAGTTTACAGAACTAGGATAAATGGCATGAATGATTTCAATATATGCTCATACTTTTGAACCAAATGGTGAAGGTTAAAATCTTTCCTTTCAAGGGCCTCAATCAGCCACAAAGGAAAACAGTAATCACTGTCTTTTCAGCCAGCCCAACCGCATTTGTCAGCCCTTTCTCTGTCAATGCAGCCAGAGCAATCAACCTGCCAAACATTCAGAATGGAAAAACAATCTGAAAATACAGGGTATAATGCACCTGCCAGTGAAAATGGCCATTTCAAGAAAAGCTAGTGATCTCAGTGACCCTGCTGAGGAGGCGGTGGTGCAAAGGGGAAAGAACGCGTAAAAGAATTCTTAGTGATCTCCACTCTCTTGCACATTGACACTTCCTTACAAAGCATGCCAATTACAGCTTTTGTGCTACTTAAAAAAAATGAAAGCTTTTTTGGGCAAAATAATCACGCAGAGAAACAGAAAGATACTGCTCCGTTTTAGATGGATTCGCGTGTACAGTGGACTAGTAACCTCAAAACTGTGTAACTTGTAGTGATTCCAAAGAATGGGATTCTTAACGTCAAATCACACTGATTAATTAAAAGCTGTAATACCAGTTAACACACGATTTTTGAGAACAACAAATACAGGATCACATATTCCCATTCCAGCCACTTGGATAACGCCCCCCCTCACGTTCACCCTGCCAATCAATCCTGCAGATTTAAATGATGCCTTCAAATTCAGAAATTTGGTTTTGGGTCACCCTGGATACATTATTCTAGCTTTGAAAGTCCCAAATTGGAAATTTCAGCCCAACCTCCCATTAGTCATACTACACTGATTCTAAGTACCATTTTCAGTGACAGGAGTCAAATTCTTGTCAAATGCAGATGGTCAACCCCTTAGTGCTAAGTGACCTTCTAATCTACATATTTTATTCAAAAGATCAAATAGTTGATTGCTCCTGCCTTTTAATGTTTGAAACATAAATGGCATATATTATACAGAGATCTAAATTCCTTCATAGCACTTTCACTGCACACAACCAGCTGATATTACTGCATTTAAATGCAGGATACAGCACTTATTTTAATATTCTCAAAGTATCAGACTTGAAATTGAACATGTCATCTCACTGTGATTTATCTGTAACTACACAAATCTAAAACCTTCTCTGTAAAGAAAGAAAAGTCATACGCAAACTTTCTCATTAAGAGAGCTGAAGAAAAAGAAAAAAAAACATAGCACAACTCCCCCCCCCGCCCCCATACAAGATCTTGATCTTCATTATCACAAAGTAGGATGGTTTCTTATACGAAACTATGATGCTTTCCAACAGAAGTTTACAATCAGAAAAGGCACCATAAAGCTGTTGGACAATAGACGAGAGAAGATTTTTATTTATTTTAATTACTTTCCCTGTCTCTCCTGTACCTTAAATTTATTTAATAATATGCCAGATGCTGATATCTGCAAGGAACTGGCATAAAAATAATATATTACCCAGTAAACACTGACTAGATCTGACATACCATTTCTGAAAAAAGTTCTACTTCTAGTAAGTCAAGCACCCAACGATACAGTGCTGTAGTGCATTTATTTCAAGTCAGCTACATAAATTTGGAAAGCTTAAAATGCGTAACTTCATCCTCCTTATTCATTATTGACTGCACCTACTGGCATTTTCTGCCACTTCCGTGGTCAGTATACTCAATACAATTTTGCGTTTAAAAAAGGCTGCTAAGACTCAGAAAAGTTGTAGGCCTATGAAGACAGAAAATGGGACTCCATGTCTCATCAAAGCATTAATGAATATTCATTATAACATGCTAAGGGATTAACTCCATGTTATTTCTGACAGAGGAACAGGGGACCTAAGATTACAAAGTGAGCAGTAAAGAGTGCATAAAAATAGACGCTACTTCAATAGCGACAAATTTCTTCTCAATGAATGCTAAAAACAGGTTTAATGAACCACTGAATTTTTACTTCGAGTTAACATCAAAATTGTGATGTATTTTGGCAAGACAGAAAGAAAAGCAGTGCTGTAAATGAGACTGCACCTAGCAATAACACTATAGTGAAGTTCCAGTTGTCTGAGTAATCTGTTGCTGCAGAGTAGGTTAATCAAAGTTAAATCATCTGTGAAATGGGTGGCTTTTGTTAAGCTGAGTGTCTTCATACCAAGTTTTCCCATCCATATTTCACTGTACATTTAAGGCATGTACAGGATAATACGTGAATATATGAGTCCATTATTTCTTTTTAAATTATTAAAATGTAAAAATGCTACATTCACTCTAACAGCATCCAAGAAGCCAATACTATATATCAAATTGTTATTACTTCACTTAAGCTAGAACTAAGAACACAAAAATGCTTCGTATTTTCATTCTGTGTCTTGGAGACTTTACTAGATAATAACACCTCACAGAGTAGAGCTGTTACAGTAACACTATCCACGGTTAGTTGTGGTTGCACATGCATAATATTGTACAGCAGCACTAAATAATAAGTCAGCCCAGGAAAAGCCTTAATTGTGACAGCTGAGCAGAACCATATTCCCCCATATGCCTGACCTTCTTTGGATTAACTACTTTGAGGACTCTTCATTGTGTGTACTGCTGGTGAATTTCTTTCCACATAAATTTGAAAAACATGTGAGCAAATCACAAAGGAAGAGATCAAACAGTGCAGTACTTCTTGCGACACTGCTCTCTACAAGTAAGAAAAAAAACCCCAGCACCAATGATTACAATACTCTGCGTGGTGGCCAACACCGAGACTGCAAACATTAAGACATGTTCCAGGGTTCACGTGTGAATTGCATCTCTTGCTGAAACTGCTTCTACTGCCTGCTAGGAAGAAATGAGTGTGTGAACACAATTTCAAATGTGTTTTCAGAGAGCAGATCCGAAAACCTGCTGCCTGATAGAGCCAAACAGATGTGGAATAACAGCCCTAACCACTGACTGTGGAATAACAGCTGACCACTAAGTCAAAAACTCGTCCACCAAAATGGAACAATGAGTGAAGCAGGCAGCAGTGCTACGCACGGCATCGTGGGAAATGAGAAAAGGATTTAGAAAGGGGATGGCAGAACAAGGACGTGGGGAAATGGAGCAGCCTAAACACAGGACGTTCATGTTATGATGGTGACAAGGATTACTGAAGTGTAGTAACGGTGCAGAGACCTAGACATTTATGCTTATTAGTTATACGGAACCAGCACTGAGTATGACACAGGCACAATACTTAAAACCACAACAATGTGGATCCTACACAAAAAAGATGGCCATCATTACTGTACCACAGAATGACAAAAATCAGGAAGAGGGCATGGCAAGAGAAGAAGAAGAAAAAAAAAAAGGGTGTATTGTCTCTGCTATATTCCTTGGAACAATGAACCATTTCATTATTTAATTTCTTTTACGTAATAAACACAGCTGCCACAGAAACAGTAGGGTTACTGAAAATTCTGGAGGAAAAAACCCAAAAATGTGAAAAAAAGAACAGAATACAGACAAGTATCAGCATTTTCATCACAGCAAGAAGTTTCAGAGCGCAAAGAGCACCACACCAACACCATTTCTTACTGTGTACTCAGCCACCCACATGTACACATAGGACCTTGAGGAAAGAGCAGCTCTGGATCACCATACAAGAAGCCCATAAAACAACCATTGCGATTTACCTTCTAAGTCTACTTTGGATGAGGACATCTTCCCATAAGAACTATGAAACATGTTTAAGTTCATTTGGGAAATTTAATATTCCATGTTCTTCAGAATACAGTGAATGGCTTCCTGTGGCAGAATACTTTGCACTCTAAAAATGACTCAATCTCTAATTGCAGAGTGAAAATGATTTCTAAGAGATCCTGATTTTATTGTTTTACAGTATTATAAAAAGAATCAATTTTCCTAAGACAGGCAGTTTCTCAAACACTTCATGGTCATAATTAATTAACACGGTAGTACTGCAATAAAATAATGGAAGTGGAAACCTGTTGCACGCTAAATGCCTCCATCTCCTAAGGAAGCTGTCACATTTCAAAATTAAGAGCTGGGCATTGTGTAAGAGAAAGACAAGGCAATCAACTATTTTGGATATAACACTTCAAAGGGGTGGGGATGAAGAAATGTGGGAAAGTCGTAATTCCAGCAGAGATACTTTTTGTCTTAGCATAAAGAGGCTGTAGTGCCACTAGCACTGATGTTACATTCTACCTCTAACATCTAGGGCTGCAAACTGGTCATTTCAAATGGCAAGGATCCCCGGCTCAGAACAGCTGCAGCAGAGAAGCCTCACATGCAACTTGCTTCTGTACAAGGGAGTTACTGAAGATTACTTGTATGAGTAAATTCAGCTGGAAGCTCAACTTCCAAGTGCACTTTAAGATTATCTTTAGTTTACAGTATGCTCATTAAAGTAAATAAAAACCCATCAGATTGTGAGAAGCAGCTCAAATCGAATTAATTCTATCCAATTTTACTTTATCTAACTGTATTCTGAAAATTCAACATATTGCTCTGTCACTTGTTTTTAAATACTTCAGAATTGTCTTCCTATAATCAAAATCTCTCACCTAGTAACTCTTTTTAGATAGTATGATTTTTTTTTTTAAACTATATCCTGTTTCAGGTCTTACCATAAATTGTGAACTCTGAGCCTAATTATGAACATACACAGGAAGAAGACAGCCCCTAAAGAGATCCTCAACACTGAAATGATGAAAAAGCATCTATTAGTGACATTTGAGGAGTATAAACAGATAAAATAATGATGGCCCTCAAGAAAATGGTATTATTTTTAAGGTGAAATGGATCAGGACATAGTATGTGCATTCAGAGCGCTTTCTGGCAAACACAGAAATGCATCTTTCCAGCTCCAGTACAGCCTCAACTACAGCCCATCCACCGAGTGTGAAACTAAGATCATATAATCCCAGGCAATTTCCACTGACAGCAGGCAGCAGAAGCAAAACTCTTCAAGCACACAAACTACGAATGAAGTCTTCAGATTCCATGAATGTGACAGTGGGGAGGGAAAAAAGGGAAAGGAAAAAGTAAGGGCACGGAAGAAATGAAAGCAGGAAACCCCCAAATGCCAGTCTGCGCCGGCATACAGACAAAATGAAGACTAGAAAAGAAACAGTTAGCACATCCTCTGTTATTCTGGTTCACTGAATAAAAAAGATCTTTCAAACTTCATTATGTTCTAAAGACACACCAAACCCTCATATAAGGTACACAGAGATAAGAGAGGAAGAAACTTGTCAACATCAAGCACTGTTGCAATTTACTTTCTTTTCCCTCCCTCTTCTCCCCTATTTAAGCTCCTTCACAGTGTCATTTGCATCTGGTTAAACTTCTCAAAGGGACTCCCAAGACACACTGCAGACAAGAGCAGCATATTGTTGTACACCAGAGCAACAATTCTACATCACTTGTATTACACTTTGCACTCCACATCATCTGTGTTACACTTTCAGGTAAATTATACAGTTTCTGGAAACACCAGCATAAAGATTTCAGTTGAGTATTCTCTTCATGTTTTAAAAAGCACTCTCGTCTCCTACACAAACACCCAAGGGTTATCATACCCCAGGAGCAGGCAAATGCAAAATCATGAACATAGAATTAGGTCCTAAAATTGCTAGCAGACACGTACTTGAAGTCAGTCATATTAAACAACTAAGATTTTGTTGTGGAATTACCTGCAAACCACATCAAAGTTAGCATTTTTCATTTGCAGCTAAATTCAAGTGTCTGAACAAATTTATTAGTAACTGTGTTTTCTCTGGGAAAAAAAATCTTTTCTGAAAAGCAAACAAGACATGACAAAGAAAGCACGTGTTCAACTGCTGAGAACAGAAACTGCATTGTTTAATAAAGAAATTAGTTCCTTCTTTTAAAATTCAATGTATAAGCTCCAGGTATAGAAATTCAAAATCTTAAGAAGTTGGGGGGTTTAATCACTAAATTTGTTGTAAGGATAAACAGCCTTCAAGAAGGTTGTGTGTGGATTCTAAAATGTCATAAATGCAAGATATATCCCACTTTTATTTATCAGTTAATTGAGCAACTCTGTGTCTAATCTGAACATTTACTGAGTGAGAAGATACCATGGATTAGTAGTAAGAGTTATGTTAAACAATTTAAATGCAAAATGACAGTAACATTCTTCAGACCTATATGAATTTAATAATATAATTTGTACCATTATCTACAGATCAACCTTCATTCTACCTTATTAAGTTTCGAGATCACAAGTGTGGATTCTAATTCAGTCATCATTATCATAATAAAAGAAAAGTAAGTAGTAATAAGTTCACCATTCACCTTCCTTTGGCTGAGTCATAACAGGTGTTTGTGTCTCCTTCGTGTACGTAACAATTTCTCGAGGAGGAAAGTCAACTTGGGTAATTTTGGCCATTCCAAGTTTAACAGGCCCACGTCTAAATAGAGAAATCAGAAACAATGTTTAATTTTATGAATTATTTCACATTTTGCCTAGATTAATACCCAGTCACCATGTTACAGCAACTTAAACCCAGTGGAAACTTAACTCTGAAGTCACGTGATTATGAGTAATATTTTATTAGCATTATTATTTAAAATCAGCAGCTATTTCTATTTATACATCTGTGACAAAAAGAAAGATGTGAACTCGCATACTGACAAGTGACTTATCCAGAATACCAGCCTGAAAAACTCTGAGGTTTCTGATTTTAGCTTATGGAAGATCCCATAAATGGAGACATAGTTAGTATCAAGCTACAATGCATAACATACTTTCAAAAACCACACAACATTAATTCAGTCACTGAAGATAATTTCATGCAATGACCCCAAAACAATTTACCTCTATCAAATTTAGTTTTACTATCCATCCCTCTCCTAAGATAAAAGTAGAAGAGTAACCCCTTTTAAAAGGTTTAGGTGGGCAGAATCATAATTCTTATCGCATGCTATGGGTTTTAGTAAGTGCTTAGAATGAGCTACAGTTTTTACAAACATATAAGAAAATACTATCTTTAAATACAGTTATGGTAAGCTTTTTATTTTAAAGAAATAACTTCTTAAAGTTTACATTTTGCCAAAGAAACTCAAAGAAAAACATGAATAACTAAGTTTTGTTATTAGAAATAAGCATCTTATGTATATTAAATAATGTAAAAATTTCCCACTGTAAACAAACCGCACTAAGTTCTAGGGACACAGAAAATTTTTGTTATGTACACAACAATCTTAAAAACAACCTGAAGTCTTATAGAAGAAATAAGCTCTTATACTTATTACCCATAAGTACATGCAAGAGGGAATATAAGAAATCTATGCAATACCCCAGATCGGAATCAGAGTGGAGCTGAAGAACTGATGGATCAGTATCCCAATGCAGCGTCCTGGTACCCCAGGTTGAACAATCATGCAGCATTAGCAAAAAAGGCCAGAGATTAGTGAAGCAAATACACACTATGAAATGCTAGAGTTACAGTAAGCTTATAGTTATTTCACTGTTCAAAAGAAACAAAGCAATGCAACATCAGTTAAGGGAAATTTGGCAAACGTTGAGTGCAATAATACATGCAATAAATACAAAAGTTAAAAAGCAAACTCAGAATTCAAAGCTATTAGAAAAGAATTAAATCATTTTAAAGATTGAAAGTTAAAGATCTGCACATGAACACATCCTTCATGAGAGGCAAATAAAAATACTTTAAATACTGACAAGAGTCATTAAGAACTCTGAATTCCTTTTAAAAGATCTGTTCAGATTTGTTCATGTCATATGAGGACAGATTTGTCAACTTAATGCAATCTTGCCCAGAGCAGTAAATGTGTGGAGGAAACTATCATATTGGTAAAGGAAATGAGTCAACACATAAGCCTTTTGGTAGAGGGGCAAAAATGCATTTCCACTGGGATAGAGAGCTGCTAGAGTTTCCAAGATGTGACATTGCAGTAATTAGGGGTTAAGCACTGCCTTGGGCTTATAAGTGTCATCTGATTTAGAGCCAACTCCATTTGAGATATTTAAATCTCTTAGAAATCGTGGGCTTTATATTAACAACACATTTCAAAGTCATACGTAATAATGAATAGAATATTTTCATTTCAAGTCACTTTTGTAGCAGAAGAAATATGAAAGGTGAGATAAGTCTCTCTCCCTTCATTTTTAGCCTTTGTACCTTCTCCACAAATTTTCCTTTAGTCTAATGCCTGCTATCAGGGTTAGGCAGAACATAAAATAAGCTTATAAGAGAGATTAACAGGTGAACATGCACGGTTTCTCTGAAATTCTTAGACACTACTGTATTTATTAAAAAAATCACGTTTTATGATAAATAAAAGGACTGATATTTTACTATGATAAGTCAATAAAAGGTAATATTCCATTTCCATCCCATCCATGGTAATGTTCTTATAAACCAGGCGCAGGATACTTGAAGGTATCTCAAAAATATATAGGCAATACCATAAAACCTCATAAATACACATCTGTCACACACTCTCCTGTTCTTGGAGGAAGTATGCATTAGAAGAATAATTAATTAGAGCTAATTAAAGAACTACAAATCCACTGTCCTCATATTTAGCAAGTCATTCTAAATAACTGTCATTGCATCCACAGCAATAACTTAATACCTAAATCTCTAAAACCTTTCTGCATCTGATGTGCTTCAGAAAACACACCAATTCACCAAAAAGTTACTTTGCGTATACTTATTCTTCAGATCCTGCCATTTTTCTTGACCAAATAGACTGAAGTTTGGAGTTTAATTTGGTGCTTGAGACTTCCAGCTGGATATTGCTCATACACTGTTCAATTGTGCATTAAAAAAATAAAAAACAAAACAAAAGAAAAAAACCTCCATCCCACCCCCCAGCCTTCAAGTTCCTCCTGCAAAGGATGATGTGTGTACAGATCCAAATGCTGCATCACCACCATACTGGTCAAACACTTTTCAGTCCAATTTGAGAGGAACTTGGGGGAAAGGACTATGAATTTAAAAAGCACCAACTTTTGTGCCTGCTTAAGACTGAGCCCTTATGGAGGTTGTTTTTCTGCTTCCAAAGCATTCTTGTAACTTCCAGCAGTTGCTTCAATGGTAGCAGGGACAGCCTGCCTTTTAAAACAGTTGAGGTCAACAAGCAGGACAGGATATACAGTTAAATACTTCTCAGAGATATATACTTCTAAAATAATGGGAAAATCCTGAGATAAAACTCATCTACTCTATGCTTAAAATGATGTCAAATACTTTTCCTTTCCAGATGTTAGTTATGCCTTAAGTTAAATTCATTTATCTACAAGCTTCAGAGAACAGTAATTCCTTTCTTCCACACATCTCTAAAAAGTATTTTCTGCATTTAAAGTAATTCTATGAAGTATCCATCTAACCTAAAATTAAATCAATTTTATTAATTTCCAGCCTTGAATTTATACTCTTAATTGAGGAAAAGAGAGAAAGAACAGTATTTAACTGGGAACCAAAACTCCTTCTTGATGAAAATAAAGCAAGACAGATGGAATTAACAGCAGGAACACAGTCTGAACCCCGCTCCACTAACGACTAAATATGTAAAGTTGCTGGCAAGATTCAGCATCATAGAGGTGAAAAGACTACACTACCAAAGGAAATTATCTTTGTAAAGTGTAACTGCAGCAGAGACTGAATGCACAGACCAAAATCACCAAACTGAAATAATACACTAATAAGGGCTTGTTTTAAGATTCTCAAGCACAGTGGAATAACTTGGGCTTTCCAACTTGTCTCATATTGATATGAAAGTCACCTATGAAAAGCCAGGCATAACTGTAAGTGATACCACGCAGTTCAACTTTTCCCATTAACTTTCAGGTTCGAGTGTACGTGTAACATCAGGAACGCTGCACAAACTTGTACTGATGTCCTAGGATATAGACATGTTCACCAGGGATGGGCGAGAACGTCAGCTGGTGGTTGGAGAATAAGCAAGGACACTCTATCAGTGCCTCTATACAGCCTTCAGATTAGCTACACATTCATACCTCCACACCCTCAAGACCACTGTCCTATTATGTTTTCTACATCTGGGAAACAGTCAAGAAACATTTAGTTCTAAAGTTTCCAAACGCACGAAGCTGCAGAGGTTTGGGACACAAATTCTCAAGGCTTCATAAGAAATGTATGCTCACAACATTTCGTTACTATGCTCGAGGAGCACGCAATAAGAACACAGTACACCTATGAGGTGGAGATAAATTCTGTACACAACGTGGAGTTCAGTTACAGATATGTGGCCTAAACACATTGCTTCGTATTGAATTTACATTATGTATGAATAGAAGAAATTTTAGGGTTTTTTTAAAAAAGCATAATCAAGTAATTCTTGGGTTTGCTTCTAGACAGTGAATTTAAATATCAAATGACCATTTAATAAGCAATAATGACATATATCAAATAATTTCAAATTTGCTTGTTAGTCAGTTAAGAAACAATTATATTCATTCTTTATTAACATGACCAGTGAACTTCAACTTCACAGGGAATAGGCTGTGCACAAGATCACATCTGAGTTCCTATCTGCTGCCTGATGCATTCCATTTTAACTTAATGGTTGCTCCTTAGAAACAGGCACCTTGTAACCTTTGTTAGGTCATTGAGATCTTCAATATTTTCAGATTAGTACTGTATATAGTTCTGCGTGCACAATACACACACACAGGATGACACTGCAGTCTTTCTTGAAGATGTTTCAATACGGTGTAAGTCTTAACTCTTGCTCAAAAACATCTACTCATATAAGCACAGAAGTAACCGCTAACTGGTTTAGTAACTGTGCTTTTACCAACTTCATTCACAACGCATACTCAGTAAGTTTTAAGTACATAAACTTAATTTCCTGAGAAAATACTGTTCTTATTCATCATCTGTGCATGGGAAACAGTAGAAATACCCTTTGGCAGGAGTGTTTCCCACCTTATCACCCACACATCACACCACTTCGAATTCCTAGTTTAGCATAAATATTTACCTGACTCTTTAGAGCAGCATATCTCAAACTGTCATGCACAAAAAAAAATGGTTAAATAGATGTGGCAAGTACTGAAACTCAAAAAACCCCCCAAAACTAGTGGCTGTACTATCATGGCATTATGATTTGTCCAAATGAGAGAGATTTTGAGTGGTACAGCTATGTTACAGGGTTGGTTGCAGAGTGAAATAACAAGATACATGTTCAGAGTAAGGAAAAAAATTAACAGAAGCAAAGCAAAGTATGTAGATAGTATCTTTTATTAAACCAACTAAAATGCACACTCTCATTTAGAAAAAGCTGGGAAGAGCCCAGAAGTTGGACTTTTTGAGTTTTCTATTTTCCTGAGACCTTCATGCTTACAAGAACATTACCACAAGACTTTCAGACTCATTTTACTTTAAACTTGCAATTTTAAACAACTCTGCTTTAGTGTTGGCAATTTCAAATTAGGAAGTGCACTTGCATTTCAAATTTTACAGTAAAGTACTTGTGTAAAACAGTCACTGTTCAATAACACTGTAACCTCATATTATTATATTATAATCAAGTAATGAACCTTGATCTCTTCTAAAGCTTAATTGTTCATAATATGATTATTAGGCAAAAGAATATGACAAGGGAAGCGACATACCTAGATCCAACAGCGCCATCACCAGAGTCCTGGCTTCCAGCCTCACTTGGCGTACTCACAGATTTGGAAGATGGAGAAGTAGGAGGAGGGACTAAATAGTGAAACAGACAGGTATCCGCTGTTACTACTCGCAGAGGTTGCACAGCTTAGGATGTTTTCAAATTAATTGAACATGAAGTATTAAAAAAAAAAAATAAAAGTGATGGCAAACAAAAAATACGTGGATGAAAATGAATAGTAGAAAGAGAGGGGAGAAGACAATGTTAAAAACTCATGCTGGACTTTCATGCGTTTGGCATTTATGCATCTGGAGCATACAAAGACATGGAGGGAAAGAGATTTAAGTGAAAATGAATTGAAAAAAAGTATTTTAGACTGAACTTCTGACAAATGATGGCATCAATTTTCAAAGGGTAGTTTCCACCAAATCATGTTGCTTAAACATAAAAGCAAGATAGTTGTTAATATAGTGCTGACATAATTTTTTCTTAAAAATTAGCCATTGACTGTATTCAACCAGTAATTTTGTTTCAAAATACATAACCATCAAAGCATGCCCCCCCCAAAGCGCTTTGTCATCCAGTATACTGCTATTTTTGCTCTAGTTTGAATGAAATCAACAGAAATTCTGTGTACTACAACAAAATTTCTAGTACTGGGTTTTTGGGGGTTTTCATGTTTTCTTTCTTTTTACTTAACAGTCTAATCCTGTTCTATTAAAATGTTTTCTTAATTATTAGTTCATTTTCAGCATGTAGACGAAGATTGCAGTTACTGTTTAAAAAGCAACATGTTTTATGGAACCGATATATAACAGTGAATGATACCATGCAATCTCATCCAAACACAAAGCCATTTTGATTTTTTTCAACTTTTAAGGAATAGTGAAACTCATCATTTAATGAAACTTAGGCTTATGCTTAAGAAGCAGAGTGCGTTGAAGGTCCTCACATGCTTCATGATTCAGCAATATGTAAAGCATTCATAGAACACATTCACTCCTTAGCAACCCTTAAAAAGAACCTTTAACCAACAGAACACAAGTTATGTATATAAATTGGTATCTACTCTGTCAGGGGGCCAGGCAAGGGAAAACTCTGACTTCAGATCTGCAAGATTTCTAGAGAATTCCCTAAAATCACATGTACATTGTGAATTCTGAAGAATGCCTGCATCCCCAAACAGACACATGACTCTGGTTGACAAAAACTCTATGCTAATTTATTTTGTGCACTATCAAACGATGACATAAGGTCACCCTTTCTTAATCGAAGAATCGACATCGGAAACATCTCTCTACCACGTATGGAAGTCACTCAGCTCTGGCGAGAGGCAAGCACTGCCCGAAGGCCTTGGCAGCTCAGTTCTGATGCTACAGTGCCCTCTCGTGGGGCAAACTTTTCAAGAAAGTCTCACTAGCGAGGTGAAACTTAAAAAAAGACCCAAGAGTCTCAGGAATAAGAGCCAGTAAAAGCCCACCTGCCCCAAGACAGGATGAAACTATAACAACTTAAGGGAAGTTATTTTGGTTCACTAGCTTATGGCTTCTCACAAAAGTAAGGTAGACAAAGGCATATTGTTAGGGTCCTTTCTCCCATAAAAGAACTACCTCTCTGTGGCAGTAAACAGGACAGAAATTACCTTCCAATTTTTAATACAATTTTCTATGAAGGATTCTACACTCAAGCTGTCCATCCACATCAACAATGCGAGCTCAGGCTACTTGCCCACCAAGCTGGTCAGCTGAGTGTTACCTTCAGTTCAGGTGTACGATCACTGTACTATCGTACTTTGCCAGCACCCCAGCAGCAGACTGAGCCCGTGCCTCAGGCATGCCACGGAGAGGTAGCCAGCAGGACATAGTACCTTGATTTAGAATCCAGATCAGACCTGGGTATCTTAAATGGGAACAGAATGAATCCCCTGAGAATCCGTGCACGTTGATGCTCAAAGTAAGTAAACGCTAAATAGAATTGACCACAACACTCACAGGAATGGGCCCGGGACTTAGGACACCAGCACTTCAAAGAGCTTTCCACTGATCATCCTGTGGTTTTTAGATTCTCTCTCTCAGATTTCAAAAAACAACCACCACGTGCACTTCCGCAAGAGCATCATCACCTTAGCAAAACCTCACGCAAGAAAGCGTTCAACTATTAGTCTGCCAAACAAAATCTCTAGTAGGTAAGAACGGACCACTTCAAAAGCCGTAATACAGCCCAAACGCAGTCTCTAAACTGTGAGAACAGGTCAAACTACTAAAAGTGACTACTGTGGCTGCTGGAATGGGAGCAGCTGCAATGGTGCTTATTCCACATTCACTTTTGAACTTGAAGACTATGCAAAAGCAATTATGAAGATGTAGTCACAGATACAATACATCTCTAACAAATTATTATTATTTTTATTTGCAAATCCAGCTGAAATATACCCTCACAACTGAGCCAAAGTTTTAAATGCTTTAGATTTCAGAGCCAAGGACAAAAAGTGGAGCTGAATTATTATCCTCTTTGCTTTCACCTTCCAGAGACATAAGACTACGTAAAGGCAAAAAGCCACAACCAATACAGTACCCCATCCAGGAGTGGTATAGATAGGAAACATCATCCTTGGTAGAGAAATTTTATATTTCGCCTTGCTTATTACTCAAAGTCAGTCAGGTATTTGAGATAAGGGAAATCAGGGTAGAAACAATGCAGAAATGAAACAAACCAACTCTGCACAAAACTGTCAGAATTACAGTCTGGCATTATGAAAAAGAGAAAGGAAAAAACCACAGGAGAATAATATGCAGGGAAAAATAAAGGAACAAATAAATGATATTTACACATTTTAACTGAAAGACTCCAATTAATCCCCTAAGTGTAAAGCATCTCTTTTACAAAATAGTACTAGGAATGTCTGCTGAAGCACATCATTTGACACCAATAACAAATAAAATGCAGAATAAACCAGTACAAAACCCAGACATGTATACCACAAAAAACCACTGGCCAGGGAATATTATATAAATACCAATATCCTAACAAAAAAAGCAAACAAAATCCCACTACCACCACCATCACAACCCCAAAACCACATCCTCCAAAAAACCCCAAACAAACCCCCTTTGAACATTTATCTCAAACTAATATTAACATTCCTACCAACAGGAGACTCAGGTGTCAACCCCACGCTCTGAAGCAATGCTTCAGCTTCTCTTCTCTTCTTTTCAAGATCAGATTCTTCTTGTACAGGAAGAACATCTTTCTTCTGATCAGTCTAAAAATAATTCAATAATTAAGTTACAGCATTTAATAGGTATTAAATATATTTAGGGTTTTTTTTGAGATGTCCTAGGTTCTTTTATATGATGATAGGTTTCAGTAGCATAAGTTAGGTATTTGACTGTAATAATTCTGATGGTGTTTTCTGTAGATAAATTAAACAGACAGGAATCACAAAATTTTGAAGCTTTAGTACTGTCTTCAAAAGACACATAACATGCAAAAAGTGCCTTCAAAATGACTGACACTTCACAAGATCAAGAATACTTTTTTTGCACTAATGCTAAGCACCGTAAAACGCAAAGACTGAAAAAAAATGTATCATATTCCTGTGTATAAAAGTATTTTAAAGACACACTACTATCGTTCTGATTTTGAAATGATAATAACTGTGTCAAAGAGAACACAAGATTAGAATTACAGTAGAGACACATCCCTCTGGTAAATAAAGTATTAGGACAATGAGCTAAATAGAGCTCATTAAAGTGTGTAGGAAACAAGGTTTAAGATGTAAAAGTGATGACTGTCTATGTGTTCATTTCAAGCCATTCTTTTAAAAAACATAAACATCAACAAGCTCTTTAACGAGAGAATCTTCTTTTGGACCTCAGCTTTCACAAAAAATCCCAGAAAGTCTTAAAAAACTTTGAGGTAACTTCAAGTCTGCAGGACACGTAAGTAGTTTTCTTTGAGTTGTGTTACTACCTGCCAGATTTTATGTAAAAAGGAACAAAAACTACACAACCATCTCCATAATTAGAAATAAAGCAAGCTTTATTGTGAAAGATGCTGAACACTGTATCTTTCCACGCTCATTCAACCACTAATTACAGAAATATAATTCATAGATCAAGGTGTTCACAACTCTTGTCAGTGGCAAGTGAATATATCTGTAAATTTAAACTGATACAAACACAAGCCTTTAACAGAAGCAGTAAAATCTAGACCAAGTTATTCTATCCCAATACCATAATTACAGTGATTACTCCTCACGTCTGCACACGATGCTTCTAATCGACTGCACAATTCTTTTTTAAAAAAGCAATTCCTAAATTTTAAAGTTCTCGACTGACAAGCTATTTGTACAACAATACTGATAGACAATTCATCTTCAGAACTGTACTTTAGAAAGGAGCTCTCGAAGTAACACCATGACAATTCATTAAGCAGAGATTTTGTGCCAGTACTTCACAGCGATTTGATTAATGATGTCTCAGGTGGTTTTAGAAATACGCAATTTAGAAATGCAAGTGTAGGATTTAAAAATAAAAAAGCTAACTTACCATATAATTCTAAAGAAAACAGTAGGTGTTTGCTTTTATCAGAAAACAAAGATATAACATATGCATCAGCAACCCACCATTAAATAGACACTCCCTGAGTAACACGTAGCAAAAGACTAAGTGAACCTACCCTTACATTTTGGTCAAAATACATATGTAAAGGATCAAATTTCAAATAGAAAATTATTTCTTACTTCTTTTTTCTTTCTTTCTTCCTCCTTCCTCTTCTTCTCTTCTCTGATTTGAGCTAATCGTTGCTTCTTGCGCTCCAACTCCGCCTTCAGTTCACTTTTGTCAGACATGGCTGAAACACTGATCAACAGAAATGATATTACTATTTATCTTGGGTTTGGGCTTTCCTCTTGTTGATGGCAACTTTCCTTCAAATAAAACAATCACTAAAGGAACTATACCACTTACTAAAACAACAACTGTGAAAAGCCTTAAAATAATAATTTAAAAAAATCACTTTTCTATATCCACACTTCTTTCACTTAACACACTCTCAATACTAAAGGGGTTGATTTAAAAGAAAAAGAGAGAACTATGCTATGGTGCATTCCCTCCTAAGGTACTTCTGACATAGTTTGAAGGAAAAAAAAGCATTGAAAAAAACGTTAGGCACCAAAGATAAGTTATGTCATCTTGCCATTGAACTTATTACAAGCACAGAACCAACTACGAGACTGAAAACAACGAGAGTACCAACACAGATCTATCTTTTCCTTTTCACTTCAGCAGCTTAAATATAGGCTATAACTCAGCAGTATGTAAAGTTTGTATTTTTCTATATACAGCCCTAGGATTCATAATACAGATTTATTAAAAAGCTCTATCAGATTACTATAAATTGCAAGACAAAGTAAGTACAAATATGATGGCAAAAAACCTGTAAAATATGTGTATTACCATGTTTTTTCCTCCAACTTTGCATACTGCTAAGAAACTGGTGATCTTCTAAAGAAAATATTTCTACAAAAAGTTTTGCTACATAACAAATTCAATTAAATACAGACAAGAAAGTCAACAATAAACAAAAAGTGAAAAAAGTATCTTCAGAACTTAACAAAGACTTAGGACCTAGGCATGAAAAACTGTGTGAATGGGCTGAATAAAAGCTGAATTTTACGGTTTTTAAGCAAATCCACGTCAGTAAAGGAAGTGCAGAAGTGGTTCTACAACAGATGAGGGATCCATAAATGCTTTTGCACAAAGCTTGGACACCAGATTAAGCAGTAGTAACAGAACTGTGCACTAATTCAAAATTAAGAACAGCTGCAAGTGTCTGCATAGCACATCTAAGCACATTTACCCCAGCATCCCCACTGGCACGTCCACTGGGGCAAACGCATGCACTCCTCCGTCCTGTCTGCAAACATTTAAGAGCGAGTAAATCAAGAATAACAAACAATCTCTGGCGGCCCTTTAGGATGGCCCCGCCGCGTCGCTCTGCAGCCGCACCAGGAAGGCGCCTCGTCACCACCGCGCGTCCCGCCCCACCCAGCCCCAGGGCCTCGCCGAGCCCTTCAGAGCCAACCGCCACAAACGGCGCAGGCCCCGTCGAGAGGGGCACCCCTCCCCGCCCGGCTCCCGCCCGGGCCGCCCGGCCGCGCGCTGCCCCCTGACAGGCGGCCCGGCCCCGCCCTGCTGCCGGCCCCTCACTGCGCACGGCGAGCCCGGGAGCAGCGCGGCCGCACCGGGAGGGGCGCCGGGGCCCCCGCGCACCGCGCAGAGGCGCCGCGGCTGACAGGCGGCGGCCGCCGGGGGCCGAACCGGCGCGGAGAGCGCTGCGGGACGCGCGCGAGCCTACCGGAACCGCCGAGGGACACGGAGGCCTGCGCGGGGTGCGGCGACGCCCCGCTCGCTCGCGCCGTCAGGGGAGAGATGGGAAGGGAACTCACACGGGGAAGGAGCGAGAAACGACGCGGGGATGAGGCCTCACGCCGAGCCCGTCCTGCGCGGCGCTGCCGAGGCCGCCGTGAGAACAACGACGCCCAACAGGCAGCGCGCCCCGCGGGGTGAGTGCGACGCGGCCGCGCGGGGCATGGCGGGAGCTGTAGTGTTTGCGGCGGGGAAACCGCATCGGCCGCGAGCGGGGCCCGGGGAGCGAGCGCCGCCGCCTGCCGGGGAGCGGGAGCGCAGGCTCGGCGGCCGGGGCGGCGCCGCCTCAGCGGGCCGCGGCGGGGAGGCCTCTTGGCCCCTTCTCCCGCGGACCCGGCGACAACACGAGAGGTGTTACTGGCGCAGAAAGTGGAATATTTCGGTTTGAGCTAAAGCAGAGTTAAGTTTCATTTGAGTAACTGTATTGTTTTGGAAGTCAGAGAGAATGTCCCTCTGAGAGCGTGTTTTTTATAGAATGGGTTTTTTCAAGCACTGTTTTTCCAGTCATTGTCCTTTGAGAAATGAAATGTGTTAACTATGGTGTGTGCTGAACAGATGTGTCCCCTACAGTCACCTCTGTCTGCAGCCTAAAATGCAAGGTCAGACAGAGAATTGGCTCCAAAGCGCTAATTAGCAGGGATTCGGCTGTTGAAATAACATCAAAATTAAACCTGGGAAAGTGGTAGAATACGTATAAGAATTCTGCGAAAATACACAGATACCCGTGTAAGTGGGAAATACATTCTGTCGCCGCTCTTGTCTTGTTACACATCATTGATGGCAGTTGTTCCTTCAGGCATCCAGCTCTGTAACAAAGGATGCTGCTTTCTGAAACTCTAAAATGAATCTTAGAGAATTTATTTGCCAGCATTTTGGTATCAATAGGATGAGAGGAAATGGCCTCAAGTTGCGCCAGGGGAGGTTCGGATGAGATAGCAGGAAAAAGCTCTTCGCCGAAAGGGTCATCCGGCACTAGAACAGGCCCCCCAGGGCGGTGGTGGAGTTACAGTCCCTGGAGGTGTTTAAAAGATGAGGAGATGAGGTGCTTAGGGATGTGGTTTAGTGGTGGACAGGTATGGTTGGATTCGATGATCTCAAAGATCTTTTCCAACCAAACAGTTCTGTGATTCTATGATTCCTCAGTTTGGATTCCCCGAGTAGCAAGGATCCACGCTGGGCACTGCTGTGCCAGCAGCCAAACCCTGACTCGTCAGCGCCATGCGGACTGTGACTGGCTGTGTGGTTTGAATCATAGGCTGACAGGCTGGTGGCCACAGTCACTTCAGTGGTACATCAAAACCTGATTTGCTGTGTGAATCAGGCTAGGGACAAAGTGACCTGCACTCAACCTGCTTGTTGTGGATATCAGCAAGCGGCGTTCGGCTGTCAGGTTGCCAGGGCATCGTGCATCAGCTGCGCAAACTCAGCCCACGGCAATGGCATCACATGTGAATGAAGTGACGTGGTTCATTTTAGTGCAAGTACCAATCCATAGTAAGAGACTTTGCTGTTCCACTAATCCTAAATTAATAAGTACATTGCCACTTGTGTCCTGTGGAAACATGTATTGAGTTTTTCTGCCCTTTTTCCCTAACTGCTGAGCTAGTGCCACTGACCAGTATCTCAGTGAAGTGCTTGATTCCTCAGGCTGCCAAAACTGTGCTTATCAAGGCAGAATTAATATGGACGATTCATACAGTTCAAGTGGAGCATGTGTTCAGAACACTGTGAAATGAAGTTTTTAGAGCAATAACTGTCAGTTCCAGAGAGGGTTAAATATTCTGCTATTGCAAACTGGAATAATTTATTTAAAATCATTGGATCTACAGACATTTATATCCGGTGAGTATATCTTCTGAACTCCTGCTGACGAGCACTGGAAAAAAACAGCCTCTGCAGTCAGGCTCTGTGAGGCTGTAATCTTGTTATGTATCATAAACGGAACAGTTTGGTTGGTGCTTTGCTAGGGTAGCTCCTGGGAGAACTTCAATTGCTGCAGGAATCAGTTCTGATTATTTACTCCTCTGTAGTCTTCCATGTGAGTCCGGGTTCATACCATACCTGAAGAAAAATTAGAAAAACTATCTGTTGTCTAGGTGGCTCCTGATCATTGAGTAACCCACATGCATTTCATAAGAGTATGGGTGTTACCATTCAGAAAAACTATAAGTGAAACTGTCAAAGAAAATTGTATGATGTGCAGAGAAGGGGTTGCATTTTTCTTCAGAGATGGAAATAAGAAGATGATAGTAATGAACTTCTTCAAACAGCTGTCGTCTTTGAATTTATTTGCTGGAATTTTCTAACATCAGTGACAATAATGTGTGTAGCTGAGAACAGGAATATGTGTTTTATTCTGTATTTTACATGTTTCTTGATTTGCCATAAAATATTAATTTTATGTTTGAAGCTTTCTAGTAATATTTTTCAAGTTTACATTTAAAATTGTGAGTGTAAGAGCCAGGTATTTCACATTTGTAATGAATCTAGCCAGTTGGGTTTTGGTAATTGATCTTCAGCATTGAATGTATTTTTTGGTCCTGAGCCTACATATATCTGCTGATGGTCACGTTATTGGTTTTTGTATTAGTCTTTTGTTTTAAGAGTATAGTAAGTACAATAGCTAATTTTTGCAGCACTGACATCCCCCTTTTTCTTTGTAAATAATTAGATATAGTTTTCAAATGATTCTATCTAGGTCAGTTTAGCAGTGACATAAACACTCATGGAATGCTAAATCAATACAAAAACATTTGATGTTTTTAGCAGTCATTGATCTCACAAGTAATAGGAGTTTAAATTGAAATATTCTGTTAAGTTTTTCAACAACTACAAGGCTCATAAGTTATACGGTAGAAGAACAGATCTGAGAAAGCATACGGGTTGTAGATGTTCACAAGTTTTCTTCTAGCCTCAGCTTCCTGGTGACAGGATCTTTCGTGGAGTGAACCCCAGATTTATAATGGTCTCTAAGAATGTGGAGAATTCATACTGTGAGGTGGACCCTTCCTGTATCTAGGACCAGGAAACCAGCTTGTAATGGGATTTTATGCACCCATCCTATGCATTGGGTCACGGATGAACACAGCTTGGTTAAGACGTGAATGCCAGCTTTAACGGTGACTGTGTTCCCACATAAACAGAATTTCTTAGTGTGTTACTGAGAAGTTAGTTTGAGACATGTAAAGGAATGGTAGAGATAAATCTGGACTCTACTGCAGACGGGCAGGAATCCAGACTAAACGCAAGAAGATATCATTAGATTCAGAAGAGTCTCTGTCTTTGTCTTTTGGAGAGCGTTAGACTTATTTGCTGCCTGAATCAGAAGAAGGATGGACAGTAAGGGTGAGTGGGCCCTCACCTTGCTTTGCCACCTCTTTGTGCTGCTGACGAACAGTAGTTTGCTCTGGAGCACGAGTCCAAGATCTGTGTTGGAGAGGGTAGTTCCCTCCTCAAGTAACTGCTGCTGCTGTGCTGTCTTGTCTAGCAGTACGAGAGACTGGGAAAGGCAGCAGGCCTGCATTTCTAAATTAAGGCTCCATTTCAGATTTGGTTTTTTATCATATTTCAGGAAAATTAAAAATCTGTCTTAACAGACTTACTGGAATTGAAATAATCAGGAAGATCTCATCCCATAATGTGAAGATATAATATTTCTAGGATCATTTACTAGTCTGTGATTTTCCCTGAAAAAAATTGCTGCATGGCTAATGAAAGGTTTCTCTCTGTCCTTCCTCCCCTTTCCTAGTCCTGCCAGATGGACATATTTTTTTTCTGCTGTGTCAAAATAAGGTGATAGTGAATCATGGGTCCTTTCTGAGATGAGAACACTTTTGCAATCTGGTAACCTTTGGCACAAAACACATAAACGAGTGAATGGTCCAACACTTAAGAGTGATTCACTACTAAGCATTATAGAAAATAGGTTTACCAGTTGAAAAATTCCAAGACAAGTTCTCCTTCCTCGGTGTAGTCTGTGTACAGTACTCTCAATTTTTCTATTATGTAGTTAGGAGATAATGGGAGCTCCTTAAGGGATCCTGTAATGCACCAAAATCTGCGCTACTTGTAATTGTTTTAAGAGAGAGCATGAAACCTGCCAGGAGATCAGTCAAAAGGAACTGGGTTTGGATATGTTGTATGCAAGGCTATATTCCACCCCTCAGTTTGCGCATCTCCCATTTACTTTTATGGAAGTTTCTTGTATTCTTCAAAGGAGGAATAGGTTGGGTATTTGCTAAGATGATGACAGAGTTCCTTTTGGGTTTGTTAGCATTATTAGTCAAAAAGACAGTAGGATAAATAATGAGAGAGAAATAATCACTTTTTTCAGGAGCTTTTTTGGTTTTGCCCCATGTTGAATATTGTGTCCAGTTCTGGAATCCCCAACATAAGGATATGAAACTGTTGGACTGGGTCCAGAGGAGACCCCAAAGATGCTCAGAGGGCTGGAGCAGCTCTGCTGCGAGGACAGGCTGAGAGTTGGGTTGTTCAGTCTGGAGAAGAGAAGGCTCTGGAGAAACAGATCTTGTCTTTGCGTTGGAATTGTGGCGGCAAGTGCCTTGAGTCGTGTCTTTTTTTATCTTGATATCAAAGGAGGAAAAGTGGTGTTTTTTCCTCTGGAACTGAGGAGCCACTACTTTTTGCCACTGGTTACAGGGTTACCGACATAGCTTAACTTACTCGTAGCCTCAGTTTCTTAATGTGTCAAATTAACCATATTTATTTCAATAACAATTGATATTTGAAAGGAAGCTTTTTGAGTGGAAGTGTTCATATATAATTTTGAGTGTTGTTAAAATCCTGTTGGCGTGGCATAGATCATAACTTCTTCACTAACAAAGAAATCAACAACTGAATCATACCTGCATGATTTCTGAGCTTTTCCTCCTGCTACATTTGGTCAGCTGACGGTTACCCTCATGACACGGGTATAAAGTAAGGGTGACAAATATTATCCAGAGTTTTACAGAGTTTTACTCATAATCAGTCACAGATATTCAAGTTAGAGTTAGAAATTGCCCTTCCAAATTCTAATTCCACAATCAATTCAGAAGAGCATACTAATTTTCTTAACTATCAAAGAATATTTAGAAATAGACATTTTAAATTACTGCAAATTCTAAATTTGTAAAGTTAAAAGATGACCTCTATAGGTAGAAATTTCTGTGGGCCATTGTTTGAACTCCTGAAATGTACTAAAGCAAATTTCACATTTATTTCCATTGAGAAGGCAATTTACTTTTCATAGAAAAGGATCAAAAGCATCAGAGTGGATATGGTATGTTAATAATAGGAGGTGGGACTGTGAGGGTAGAAGAATTGATGGGACACTTACGGTTCAAAGAATTCAGCACTTTTCATTTATGCTGGAAAAAATGTAAATTATGTCACCCTTGCCTCCTAGTGCAAAGTTACCAGACAGACATCACTAAGTGATATCTCTGACATTAAAATGATTGGAATGTTATTTCCTTCTTATTTTTTTTCTTTTGGAAATCTTACAATATCTTATTGCAAATGAAACAAAAATCCTCATTGGTGTAAGAAACAAAGATCTGTCTGTCGTCCCAGTGCTTGATTATTGCTGTTCTATCTCAAACCTAATTGAAATCCAAGATGTTTGTATCAAAGCTGTAATGAGACACCGACAAATACCTTTCTGCCCCACTGGAAATGTAATCTTTCTATTGAACATTTTGTCCTGATAAATTCCATCTTCGGTAGGAATAGGCATTTTGCATTTGAATCAGGAAGGTCACTACTCTGGATCAGATGATATGTTGCACACTCTGCTTGCCTTTAGGTGAAATTGATCCTTTACTGTGCTGAACGTGAGACTGAATTTTTTACACGTAATTATCTTATTGTTTCATTTGGCATGCAAAGACCACCGCCACTTTTTGATCTTTGCGTGTAATAGTGAGACAGCACTCTTAAACCCAGTAATTCCATAGAGAGCGAAACATTTTAAATACTCAGTGGCATTTCTGTGCTAAATGAAATAGAATAAGATCACGCTGTTTCATTTATTGATAATGTATTTGATAGAACTGAATATTTGATTACATTTTCTTCACTTTTGCAGCAGTAAAGCAAGACTTCTATGTATAATTGCTCAAACTTGTTTCAGTAAACTGATTTGCTGCTAAATGCCTAGGAACTAAACTATGTATTCAACATTTTTGGTTGTTTTACTCAAATAATCCCATTTACTTCAGTGAAAAGAGGCACCATAAAACCGAATGGCAGTTGCAGTGAGTTCACTCATCTTCAGTGTTAAAACTTTCATTACTTTTCTTTGCAAATGTAGCTTGTTTGTTGGGGTTTTTTTTAAATATAAGGTAGAATTATACTGAGTGTGTATACAAACCCAGTATTTTTTCCTCTTTTCTTTTGACATGACTGCAGTCTGTTAGCATTTTCACTTCGCATCAAATGTGAGATTGTGCAAAGAAAATGGGAAGAGATCTCTAGCTATGGAAAGGATAATGTGAAAGGCATAAATAGCAGCTAGTCCCTGCAGATATGAACATTTTCTTATTTAAATCAATGGGAATTTCATTAGTGACTGCAGTGAATGCAGGATCAAGTCCTCAGCTCATTCTGAAAATCAATTAGATGCGTTCTTAATAGGCTTCCATGCCTTTGAAAATCTGTTTCTAAATTACTGTTGGAAGCCAATCAATTAGATATTGGAGTTCATTCTATTAAAATAAATTCCACAATATTGTGTAAAAATGAAAGGAAGTGCTTTAATTTAATGGCTTTTTATTTATCCAAAAATATTAAGGTATATCTGGGACTGTCAAGTCACCTTGTTATATTTGCTGAAATGTGTGGTGGTCAACAGAATGCTGATGTGACTCTGTATCTGAATTTTATCTGCACTGTGAAGAATAGTGCTGGTACTAGGAAGCTGAGAGATGAGAAACTACCGTGTCAGGGACTAGACTTAAACACATGTTAAATAGACTTTTTGAAATATATTTTAAATAGACTTTTTGCAGGGCACTGTAGCAGTTGGAAATTGTGATTCAGTGTCTGCTGAGAAAATGTTGGAAATGCTTTTAGAAGTTTCTTAACCAATACTAAATTTGTCAGTTCAGTAATAGTGGATAACCCAATATGTGATCATTAAGGAAGACTAAGCAATTTTTAGTGGCTTATTCTGAGTTGGATTTATTTTGAATTTTCTATTGTTCACAGGAGGCTCAGTGATGGCTGAAGAGTACGTGACACAGACTGGCTGCTGGTACAGCTTAAGGTTTGCATAAAGCTAATTTTTCCCTCTCTCCTGTCCTCTTCTGCTGTCTTTCAGCCACAATAATCTGTTTCCTTAAACTACATTATCGTTAAATATTATATTGACTATGAGATTTTATAATGTCATGTTATATATCATGCTGCACTATGCTGTATTTACGTAAAGAACAGCATATTCTTTTGAAATCTTAGCTAGTTATATACCTTTTATAGATAAAAAATTATGTTAATATCCATTTTATGCAATTAAGATATGTTTTAATTCAGATATTATAATACAGTGTATTATGATTGTATAAATTACAATTGTATAATGTAGGTAGTATATCAGTACATGCATATAGCACATATATTCACTTACGCATAATTTATATAATATTCAGGTTACTCTTGGGTTTATTTCATAAATGCAGATACTGAGTCAGGTCAAAAGGTGCTCTAAATGCCTTATAGCTTTAACAGAACCAGACAGGAGGCAAACTTCAGGTGGAATTTCAAAACAAAAATTTTTTGCAAGCGGCATTTGAGGAGTTATTTTTTATTACTTATTTATAATTAAGAGGGGGGAAAAATAACAAATTTGAATGGAAATAAGGATTCATTGTTATTGGTAAATATTTAATAAAAACAAGTGTGGCTATATGTATTTGAAAGTGAGATCCTTGAAAGCTACTGAATGTATTCCCTTCAGACTAAAAATGGTAAAAATGTGACTGTAAGTTGAGAACAAGTCCTGCTTTGGCCTGCAGGTAATTGTTTTGAAAAGTTATTTTAAGCTAATGAAAAGTCGTACAATAAAAGTGCTATTTCAACCATGTAAGTATAACAAAATCAGCTAATGCAGGAGTGCATCCTGGCAAGAGTAAAAAAACCATTGCAAAGCCCGATGTGGGCAGTGTGAAATACAGAAATGTGTCCAAGTGACTAAACATCAAATGAAGGATTATCCCTACTTGTGAAGAATCCATTCCAGCAAGAAATTGAACCAAGGACTTTGAAAGGCATTTGAAATTCGTAGGGCTCCCTAGAGAGCTGAAAGAGAATCTACATATTCTGTCATCAGTGCGGCAGAGGTCTTGCACGGCCCCTAGAGCACAAAAGCACGTGTTCCGCAATTCCCCCTTTTAAAGGACTTCTTTCAGTGCACTGATCAGACCTTGGTGTTCTGAGCTTTTAAAAGTACAGGTAGGTTCTCTTTGCTGTTGCTTTGCATTTGGATGCAGGAAAGAAGTTGATGTTCTGAATGTTCTAAAATAAGAACAAAAATATTGTGATATTCTGAAATGGCTTGAAAGGTAAATAAAAGGGTCTAAAATGCTACAAAATGTGTGAGCTTGCGAGTAACAACAGGAAAAGGGAAAGGAGAAGCAATTAAGGAGAAATACTTTATTCCATATTTAGCTTGAAGTAGGAAGAGACTGTCCACAGCAAATGACAGAAGGACTGGGGAAGTGTGGAGGAGGATATTTCTAAGGCCACAGAATAAAGGTGTTGGGTGTAAATCAGAACTGATTTTGTGCTGAAGGACCTGCCAAAATGATGGTGCTAGAATATATTGATGTAGGAACGTCCTAAGTATATTGCATATGTCTCAAACAACTTCCACACCACCGCAGTAGACTGCTCCAGAGCAAAGAAATTATCCAGGGATAATGAGCTGAAGAAAGAAAAGATTTTGTATGTTAATATGTTATATTTGTTATATTAATTTGTTAATATGGTATAGAAAATCAGAAGTACTGCGGAACAAAATAATGGGAAATTGCATACTCTTAACAACATAATTATCTATGTGAGACAAATACAATGTGGATAACATATATATAATAACTGCCATAAAAAAACTTATGTACTTGAAGCCTTGAGCATAGTAACTGAATATATATATATATTAACAGTTGTCAAAGATATAGGAGAGAAGTAAGCAAGGATAAAATAAGGAAATTATTATTTATTGCAAAGTGATGCTGATTTTTGGTGGCCAAGGGGTATTACTTTGGGGTTTAATTTTGTAGCTAAAATGAACACTAGGAACTATAATGACTGCAACAGTCATGTGTGGTCGTTCCAACAGTTCTAAAAAACCCTCCTAGCACATCTCAAGCAGACACACATAAATGGACAGGTGCACAGTCAACGGTCAAGGTAGGTAGAGCTCCTTCCTTCAGCAACTCTTCACAGGAATGAAGGAGTTAAAAAACCTCAGGTATGCAAAACCCTCGAGTTTTCCTTTTCAAATAACTCGTACTGCTGCATCCCTAGATCAACAAAAAGTGGAAAATTTCTGCTACCAAAAGCCTTGTATGAGCCAAGGGAAATATTTTACTCTAAGGGGCTGTGGAAGCTAGCTATATGTATTTTTAAAAAAACAACTGGAAAAGGAAAAAAAGTGTGATATTTCCCTACAGTCAAGGACTTACTGGAATACATGACTTCACTTAACATTTGTGCTTTTTCTTTCTTCATGTTTTGTGTTGGTAGTTTGCTTTACTTGTGAAGTGCAGTCATGTTTAAGGAGCTTATGTCCATAACCTCTGACGTAAATCAGCTTCTTCAGGTTAATATTTGGAGTGTGTAACTAAGATCCAACTTCAATTTCTTGTGTTTTATAGATAGCCCAAATGCAGGGCAAGTAAAGCAGTCCTGCCCTTGCATCACAACAACTACTGCATCGCGAGCAGCAGGAGCAGGGAGGCGGGTGTGCCCCTGTGCTCAGGGCTCATTCATGTGGCTCTGTCTCTGTTCTCGGCATCTTTAATAAAAGGAAAAAATGCGCTTTTTTTAAAGCAAATGATTGTGCCCCTGTGCTCAGCGCTGGTGAGGCCGCACCTCGAGTGCTGGGCTCAGTTTTGGGCCCCTCACTACAAGAAGGACATTGAGGGGCTCGAGCGCATCCAGAGAAGACCAAGAAAGTTGGTGAGGGATCTGGAGCATAAGTCTTACGAGGAGCAGCTGAGGAAATCTGGGGTTGTTTAGCCTGGAGGAGGCTGGGGAGAGACCTCATTGTTGTCTACAACTGCCTGAAAGGAGGTTGTGGTGAGGCAGGTGTTGGTCTGTTCTCCCAGGTAACAAGTGATAGGACAAGAGCAAATGGCTTCAAGCCAAGAAGAAATGGCTTTAAGCCAGGGCAAGTTTAGACTGGATATTGGAAAAATTTCTTCACTGAATGAATTGTCAAATACTGGGACAGGCTGCCCAGGGAAGCAGTCGAGTCAGCGTCTCTGGAGGTGTTTAAAAGACGTGTAAACGTGGTGCATAGGAACATGGTTTAGTGGTGGATTGGCAGTGTTGGGTTTTTGATTGGACTTGATAGTCTTAAAGGCTTTTTCTGACCTAAATGATTCTATGATTCGAGAGACCATCTGACTTCCAAATTGAATTTGTATAAACAGTGCTTAGCAACAACTAAAAACATCAGTGTCTTACAAAGTCATTGTCACTATACCAGCTAACAGGAAGAAAACTCCATCCCAGCTGAAACCAGGGCAATCCATTAAGTCACAATGAGCAGATAAGCTTGTTTTGTGAGAATTATCCATGCTTGTACCTTTGAGTCGGGGAGCATGAAAAATGATTAACATTTTCCAAGCATCTGTGACACATAAATATTTGTTTGGTGGTGCAGAAATCTGTGTGTCCCAAACACAGAAGAAAGTGCCCCCAAAGGAAGTACGTCAGGAAACACATATGGAAGCACACACTGCAGTGGTTTCTCTCATTTTGTGTGACTACTAGAAACTATATCAAAACAAAGTCTCTTGCCAGAGGTAAGAGATGTTGGCCATGCAAAGCAAAACTGAGTGTCCTAAAACTAATGTGGGACGAACTGGTTAACCAATGGCATTTACATAATTAATTGATACAGCATGATTTGACATCTCTAAAATTCTGGTTGTATGGATGATTAATATAGATGACCGTGGTCGTGGAAGAAGGCATTATGTACTTTTAGAAACTCATGTTTACCTTCCAGGTTTTTTCACCAGGTGTAAAACAACACACAAGTAATATTCTTGAAAATATCTTTCCAGTATGTACTTATTTATATTTTATTATTAAGAATAGGAACAATGTGCTCTTCATTTTGCAAAAATAGCTCAGTAAGACTCAGTTAATAAAGCAGCAGCAGTCTGGAAGGCTGGGAAGCTGCCAGAAAGACTTCTGGTTTTCTTCTTGAAATCCACTCTGCACATGTATTTTAAGAGTTTTGGCATTTTTTGTGTGTGTTTTATAGGGAAGCGGTATGTTTCTAGCTAGTTTGCACTGGTGTGGTGTTACACGTGGTGTTTCCTTTTCATTGGCACTTTTTCCTTTCAGAAAGGCTCTCCTGGTTACATTGCTGGCTGCAGTCAGGGCCGGATGGGTGCTTTTAAAAAATCCCCTTGCACAGGTTTCTGTGTTGGATGGAAATAGGATCTGGTGGGTTGTCTTTTGGATGGATCTCATTTATTTGCTTTCATCTTCATGATATCACCTCCCTGACTTGAATTGCAAGCGTAGAAGAGAACTGAGGCGAGGAAGTGCTCTCAGCTGCGGGTGGGTTTGTCTCAGTCCTGCGTTGAACCATACGAATTCACAAAATGGCAAAAAGAACTACTGGAAAGAAAGTGACCTGTTACCTTGTTACAAAAGTCAGTTTTATTCCAAATCTTTAAAAAACTAAAAAAGACTGTTTGTTTCAGATGAAATTGTGAAAATTTATGTGAGCACATCTATTTCCAAGAAGTCCTAAAGCCACCCGTGTCATATATAGGATCGTTTTATATTGTATTTTGCAGGAATAAATGTGGAGCTGCTTTATCTCTGCATGGAGCCTGCTGGACTCTGTTGGAACATCATGAGTCTGGTGGCAGTTTGAGCTAGCAGGGGCAACCCTAACCTTGAGCTGTTAAAGGTTTTAGTTTGTTTACAGCCCTGTGTAGGCACGTGAAAGGATCCTCCTCTGTGTAGTCAATTGTGTGAGGTGAGGTCTTTCATTCTGGACAGAAGAATGAGCATTTTTTTCCTTACAGTCTATCTTTTTTTATATGCAGACTCCCCATTTAGCTTTATAGAAAGGATAATGAGTTATCTTGGTCATGATTATAAATAACTATATAGAAGGAAAACAGCTGATAGTAGAGGATCCTTTAGTTACCAGATATAAGCATAAAATCCAATGATTGCAAGCTAAGCATAGATAAATTAAAAATACTAGTTAGGTACTTCAAAATAATTTGATTCATTACAATTTGGTCAATGTATTGGGGTAGGAAGAATATTCTACCATGTAAGTTCTTTAATTGCCGTTTTTTTTTCTGTATAGCTTAGGCACAATTTCTGAACTGATGTGGGAATTATTGATTAAGGCCGACAACCTGTGATTTGTAGGGGGTCAGAATAGTTCACAGGAGCTGGAATTCACACTCTGAACTTCCTGGTAAGACCTCTTGCCCTAAATTTTGTCATTAGAAATCTCATGAGGCAACCATGGAAAACCGGGGAAATAAGGCACCTGTCATTCCCCATAGTGTTCTCCTCCCCATGAAAGAGAAGTTAAAGTCAAACGTGACATAGCAGCCGGTGGTAAAAAATAAATAAAGTTTTGAGATAGACAAGCTCCATGTCATCACTCCTTTTTAAACGTCTCAATTTGCCATGTTTTGAAAAGAAATGGTTCTGTAAGGTAGATCAGTGCTACTGAGTCTGCCTTAACCCTTATGGTAATTTTGTAGCTGTGCAGCAAGTTATTAGGTTTTTCTTTAAAATAATGATTCCAGGGGAGTCTCGGCTGAATGGAGGGTTCACTGGGACTTTGGGTAGTACCACTTGCTCAGATGAACTTCTAAACCCCAGGAAGCTTGTCTATATATCCCAATTTTACAGCTTTGCTAAAATTTCTGTTCAAGAAACACTGATACTAAAGGTAATCTTCAGCATATGCAAAAATACTGTTATCAGTAGCCATGAAATGACACTTTTTTTCAGAAACGTCCTTTGAAAATGTTGCAGGTGATAACTGAGTATCTCAAATATGCTATTTTCTAGCAACAAAACCAGTACAACAGACACAACTTAATTAAAGGATCAGTTGTCCTTAATAACTAAATTGCATGAGATAACCATAACTTTGCAATCAACAAGATGCAAAATCATAAAACTAGTCATTCTAGTTAAATTATTTGAATTTAATGGCAGGGTAAGCTGTTCTCCATGCAGCTAACGGAAGGAAATGGGAATGATGGGAATTCTTACCCATTTTTCTATTATATAATCCAGTTTGGGAACTCCACAGAATATTTACCTTGGTAATATGATTCTACGATTCTAATATGATACTATCTTCCAATTACTGGATTTGATCTATTAGACCAAGCAGGTAATACTTATTTCTGTTTTGTTTAGTTCCTAACTGGTTATGGGATCTAACTTCATTCATTCAATGTATAGGATTTAATTGGAAAAATTACTAAAATTTCGTTAAATGTTCTGTTAATAATTACATTTGGAAGCCTGCACACTCAGTGCTAAACTTCCTCAAACTGCCTTCTGCCCTCAGTATTTCTTGTCTGCTTACTTGGAGTCTTGCTTTGCTTGTGAAGTTCCCTGCCTTGCGGTGCAAACGTATTTCAGTATCTCAAAACATTGCCCTTTGCAAAGGGGTTGTAGATTAACGAAGGACAGCGGTCTGACTGCTGGCTGGAAATGACTTCATATCGCACAAGTCTGCCTTACAAGCAAAAATCTAAACCCCTGTTTTAACGTTCAGCACGTGTAATCCAAATTCAAAGAATGTGCTAAAGACTGTACAGACAATGAATTGTTAAAATAACTGTAATGATGCACAGTTTTACAGTCACCTTTTTCTCTCTGCTGAAGGACCCTGCAGGGAAGGCAAATCTCCACTCGGAAAATTCTAATGACAGTTTCTCTTAATTACACGAACGTTACAAGATGCACTAGGTCAGCGCTATATAAAAACAATGTATTGCTTCCGCTATAGTTGGACGTTGGCAGTAAACCACAGTTTCTTTGCTTATTTGTATTCTTGGCTTGAGGCCAGTAGCTTTCCTGCCTTTTATTAGTTGCAGCGTATTCTAAAATAGAGGCTGAATAAAATAATTGACCAAGAATATAGCTTCAGATAATATTGTCTATGTGCCTCACTCTGTCTTTCCCTTTGCTGTTTTTCCCCCAGGGAAAACCAGTTACCTTCCTTATGCTAAATCCAGTTCCTATCCACAGCAACCATGTAAATCTTGGCATCGCTCTCACAGCAGAATAAAAAGTCGAATCAGCAGGAAACTTCCACCTAAGAGCAACAGGCAGCCCCAGGAGGAAGAAAAATCAACAAAAAATATCCTCTCAAACCCTTCCATTTATTTTCTCTCAAAAATAGAGAGTTCTACTTATTAGAAACACTCAGATTTTCTTGTAATTTTAAAGATAATATGCTTTCAAAGAATAACAACTCATTGTTCAGCAAGCTTGCCAGCCTTTCAAAGCCTTTTATTTGAAAGCTTCTTTCTGAATAAACAAATCCATAAAGAGAATAAACTGAGTGTTCTGCTTTTCTTGGTCTTTTGCATAGAGGCTACACAAGCTGTCTTCTCTCAAAATGGGTCAGGCCTCAAATTATAGATGTAAAGTAACCAAAAATTGTTGGATGTAGCGGTTGGGATGGATTTTATGTATTTTACATACAGACTAACTCCAAAGCCACAAAAAATGTTTTTAATTGAAAATTCAATGTGTAAGATCTGAAAAACCAAGCAATTCTTTATTATTCATAAATTCAAATTTGAAGTTATGAATAATAATATTTATTAATAATATTTATTAATTTGTAGCAATTTGATTAGGGGCATTTTAAATGTTTAGAGGCAAAGGAAGACTAAGTATAATACAAGTAACTCATATAAACACGCTGACAACATAATGAAACTAGAAGTGTGGTTTGTAATATAACCTGAATTTTGTACATATTGGGCTTGTGTACGACATTTCTTTGTATCTGGTTATTACATTCCACAGGTTCTTACTTATATAAATATATAAATATCCAAATATGAATAGAAATATATATAAATATATATAATATACAGAAACATGCTCCCAAAGTCAGTATCCACAAATAGAATAAATTAGACATAGAAGCTGTTAGCATGTTTCAGAGGGGAGAACATTACTTTCTGGTTATTTGAAATTGGCACTAATGTTCACTTTTTCAGGGTAAAATTTTACGTGAGACTGCAAGATCAAATGGCAAAAAGTACTGGAAGTTCCTGGGTTTTTTATGATTCTTGCTACTTTCCTATCTTGTGTATGAACTTCTCCCTAAACTTCCATGCTCTTACGTTCTCTTTGTTGCAGCTTTTAACCAAGCTTGTACTTGCACAGAAGTTACAAACACGAGTTTGTCTTAGTGCACAAGAGCAATTTCCAGCATCAGAGATGAAGAAATACTGTATTTTAAATTGGCCCTTTAAAAGAATATAAAACTCTCTCTATATAAATTCTGACACAACTGTGTGTTTTATGTCTGCTAACCCTGTAATTTGATTTTAAGGCAGATGACTCATCATATTGTACCATCAAAAGCGATGATAGAGTAGCATCTGCCTACTGCTTGCCACCTAGTGGATTTCTGCTTGTATGCACCTACGAGAAAGATCATCCACTACAAAAACATTGGAAAATCTGCTTATTAATCACAACATTCAATAATATTCTGCAGATTTTGAATACCACTAGATGGTCGTAACAGTATTTTTTACTCTTCCATGATGAGGACGTTAGAAAATTTGTGCCAACAGCTGTATGATATTCAGGAAGAATCAGTTTATGCTTTACACTTTTGTAAGATTAATTGCAAACTCTTCTTAAGCTCCAGAACATACCTAACTCTTGAGAGATGTTCATAGAGATGGTTTTGTCATTTGTAACATTTTATGATCAATAACCTATTGATGATTAACTTGTTAAATCTGGGTCAGAAAATCTTGAGAGATGTTCATAGAGATGGTTTTGCCATTTGTAACATTTTATGATCAATAATCTATTGATGATTAACTTGTTAAATCTGGGTCAGAAGATTCCATGGTGTCAAAACTTCCGCTGTTTTCACATTGGCTGTTACTTATGTGATGACATTTGTATTTTACAGTGCATTATGTGAGAGTCATACAACAGAATTTATGGTCTTCCCTTTCTTGCCACGGCAGTGTCATGACTAAGGACAGTTTTGGTTTTTTTTCCCCTCTAAAAACTGCTATGGAGAATTTCTATTATGATCAGAAGGTGAAATACAGATTCTTTATACAGTGAATTCCTTAACTTTCTGCTATACACTCATTATCCTTCTAACACTACAGAGTATGTAAACTTCATCAGGAAGGTCATCAGGAATATATGGAATTACTAAATATTTAAGACATTTTGTACAACTATCCTCCTCATTTTTTAAAAAAAGTAATCATAAGAATAATTTGATCTTTGGCCAAATGTAGAAAGTTGCATTTTAGTACCATAATACAAATCTGTACTCAGTGGGATCATAAGCTTGCAAAATAATTTTTATTAAGATACAAAAAAGGGTAAGGAAAATAGGCATTGTAATTAAACATTTGCTTTCATCTACTAATGAGTACTGTGAGTAATAAAACAATGAAATACTTCTTTAAATTCTTGTGAACAGTTAGAAACAGAGGAAGGCATTTTTCTGAAATAGTAAAAGAGTCTTCTGAGATAGAAAATATTTGGCAATATCTTTTAGTCTCTCAATAAAATATCAATGTAAACAAGTAATCCATATTTACAATATCATATGCAATCTTCTTGGTTACCTGTAGTAAGAAGCATATGTGTAATTATTGTACAATTAATTTTATAATCTAATTTGCACCATCATTTCTCAGTCTGATTAGCGTTAGAAAAAACACTGTTCTGTTTCTGTGCCCAGTACTGCATGACAGCATGTGAACAGACTGAAAAATATTTTTTTTTGAGGCATCTTACAAAAACATCACGTTTAATGTTAGATTTTGTAACAAGTTCCTTTGTTTTTCTAGAAATCCAAATTTGGAATGTAAGCTCAACAACCACGTAACTGTAAAAACAACAGTGTCGAAGATTTCTAAACATGCAGAAAAATCCTGATAAAAAAGCTATGGTTCTACCTTCCATTTATATCTTTGAAAATATACCTTTTTATTTTGTGTGTTGCTACTGTTACACATAAATATAGGTACAAAAAGATGCATGAAAGGAAAGGTAATGGAAGTCCACTTTAAAAAGCAGCTTTAAGAACCCTTTCTTTCCAGAGAAAATTGCTCTCCAAAATACATGCATTTCTGTTTAGCATTTGAACTAAACTCATATGATGCAAGGATACAGAAAGACCTTTTTAATCAGTTCAGAACAGAAGCCAAGAGTCTATAGCATCTTGAGTCTGGTTTAAATTGCACACACCAAGGCTGAGCAAGGCTCAGAAGCTCACAGCTACTGCAGCTCATAGGGACCTTCCAAAGCCTAGAGCAGCCACAAGCATGCAGGTCATACATATGAGAGGTCACCGAGACGATAATTTCCTAGAATGGAATCTCCCAGCTCTCATCAAGTTTCTACTATCACATTTAAGCTCACATCCTCCCCCTGAAATTAGTCTGGAAGACTACACTCAAAAGGTTGCTAATCCTTGGTTATATCATTACAATTAAAGAAATGCCAGCATCCTTTTTCAAGACTCATTACTCTTCGATCCGCACATGGAACACAGTGGAAAACAGAAGGCACGCTGGTTACGACAGCTTAACTTTAGCAGCACCGAGAACCATTCCCCTAAAAACTGTCAACTGTGATACATCCCAGTCAGTCTTGGAACAAAAGAAAGCACAGATTTTGTGGGGCTTTGCAACATACTGTACAGTAAAGAGTTTCTTCCAGAACAATCCTTAGACAAGTGACTGCCTTCCATGCAAACATGCTTTTGTTAGATGACTTGGTACAAGTGCAAGGACCACACGAGCTCACTTTCACAAGCAGATGAGACACACAAACAGGCCAATAGATACCAACTTAAAATGCTGTCGCCTGGGTCAGTGCAGTATAGAAAGATGGCAAAGTAAATTACTTGAACAACTGAATTCACTTATTCACTTCACCTGTTAAAACTTCAGAAGTCAATAGAGCATCTCTCGCAAAGACTAAACGTGCGTCCATCGGCTGTCAGATGTGTACTGATTTCACCAAAAAAGCAGGTTTGTTGAGCAGAACATACTGAGATCAGAAGGCAGCGCCATTTAGTGTTCTCCTGAAACTACTGTGAAGTACTTCCTACTTAAGTTCAATGTAAAAATTCATAATAGGATGCATAACATAATCCTGTCAGTTGAGCTCCAACGTCATGTGCTCGTTTTTCTCTCAGAAAGCTGCTATCGGTACCATTTGGATTTTATGTTAAAGCTGTGCAGAACAATTTTAGGGACAACAACTGCGTGGAACTCCAAAACCAGGGAAAAAGCTGTCCGATCCGTTGCACATAGCGGGACTGGAACACTGCTCACACGGTAGGAAAGGGTTCCTTCTGCCGTACCCGAATTCTACACTAAGGCACTTAAAAGCAGGTATTTTCTCAAATGAAACAATACAGCAATGCTAGGTTGGTCCCAGTCATTCACAAACACATCTCGTGAAAACACAGAGCTCTGGGATGTAGTCCTTGAGTACCAAATGGTACAGCAGAAAGGTTGTTCAAATAATTTACTATGCGAGCCTTCTCTACTGCATTCACCAAGTAATTAAATGTTATTACAAATCAAGTAAGAGGAACTCAGGTGCTTCTTGTCAGAGATCCAAAATAACTCATGACCAAAATTGTTTGTGCTAATGCAAAACAACTACAAAAACTGCATATTTGCTAAAATTTAATGTATTTAAACATTATAAAAAGTAGATAAAAAACTATGTAGTCTCAAAAAATAGGAGTAGTCGGCTCCGTAGCTTTTACAAGAGATTATAATAAAGGCCCGTAATTTTAGAGATGTGCAATCAAAATAATCTACTATAATTGCTCTTCTATATTAGTAAAAAATATAAGTATTGTTTATATCTGTGAAAATAATGATCATAATTAATATTCTCATAACTAGAAAGAGCTTTAAAGTGCTAGTAGATACTCAAAACTGCATTAACACTCTAATTTCAAATTAAAAAGTCATAGTGTTTATATAGTTTGCTTGTAGACTGAAGTATGTCTTCACGCCCATGATGATAATGATTTTGACACCAGTGTGGAGATACTAAAACTGGCTTTCAGTTAAAGGGTAGCGTTATCAGCAAAGCTCAGCTGTTTCTTGGAGGAAGCAATTCTCAAATGTTCAAGCTCCTTTCTTCTGTGAGACTGCCGACAGTCTTCTCTGGTTTCTAACCTCCTAATTTCTAGCCTAGTGCCATAGAACTGTGCAATCAAACAAAGACAGCAAAATGCTGCCTTCTGGGATAAAAGGAAGACTTAGTTTAAGTCTTTTTCTAAGTGTGTATCTGTAGTTTTCCAAATAAGACAAATTCTGCATTTGGATGTCTTAACATTTTCTTAGATTTCAGTAATAATTATACATAATCCAAAGCCAAATATTGTGTGTATACAATATATTTGGTAGAGTTGGTTAAAAAGTCAACAGACATGTTCTGATTTAAACCCAAAAAGTTTTTAAAGGAAAGATAACATTTAATGAAGTGACCTCAAATCCAATAGATCTTAGCAGCTGGTGAGGGGGTTAATCAGCTTGGGAAATCAGCGCTTTAAAAAAGTGAACATTACCAGAAAAAGTATGTGTGACCATCTAAATTCTGCTGTCCAATGTGCTTCACGACTCCAAATCATAACCTGCAAAATCACTCAGAGCAAAATTTAGTCTCAGTCCTGTGAATTTTTCACGACTATGAGATAAGCATTAAATAAAAGAGTGATATGGAAAACACTTCCCAGTTATGTATTTTTCCCATTATGTGATGTCATTCATGCTCTCATTTTTTAAATGACAAGCTTAGCATGAACCAATACATTTGGGACTTACTGGAATTTAAATTCTTATGCAGAAAACTGGAGTATTGTTGAACAAGCCATACTGAAAATAAAGCCCCAGCCTATTTACATATCAATATAACTAAACTGGAAGGAACTGGGGCGGAGGTGGGGGGGTGGGGGGGTGGGGCGGCTTTGGTAGTATAATAGCAGTTACCCTGTGTATTTGCTTTACATAGTTGATCGTTGCCCTGCTTCATCAAATTTGAGGTTCTGTTTTCTGTCTGCTTCACTGTTGATCCTCAAATCAGATTTATTATCTCCATTACTACCATCTGTCATTGTGGATTCTGCTTCTGTGCCTTCTGGAGTCACTCCAATCGGCTGCAGAATTTTAGCATTCACTTCAGGGGGACGCTTCCAGTGGGACCTGCTTGCCATCCACAGAATTAGCGCACCAAATATGACAAGCAAAATACCAAGACAGTTGACAAAAGTTGCCTCTGGTGGCAATGCACTATATGCAGGCTTTTTCCTTTGGAAAAAAAAGAAGAAGGTCGGTTATTTTAAAGACAATCCTGGTCTAAAAAAGTTCTGTCTCCTGCTAGGTAGGAGGTCTTTTTAAAACAAAACAAAACAAAACAAAACGCTGTCCCAATACTAGATGGTTACTATTCTGTACATTGTGCAATGAATAACCATAATAAACAAGTGAAAAATACTTACAATGAAAATATAAGCTTTTCTGTGATTCCCATGAGAGCTGTTGCTACCACTGTTGCGAAGATGGTAAGACCCGAATAAACATGTATTGGCAGGAGAGCTGCTCGGAGAGGAACTGGAGCAAAAGGGAGCAGAAAGACAGCGAAACCCAAGAAAAGCTAAACACAAAACAGATTCATAATTAAACCGATGAGGGAAACAACCTGCAATTCTCAAGCATAATAAAAATCATCATAAAAATTCCATCTTGGGATGTCTACAGACACAAATTCGAAAAGAACTGGCATTTTTACTTTTTAATGTATTTCCCTTCAAAACCAAAGCAATAATTCTGCATTAGCATCTAGTAAGTAGACATGAGATATTTTATAAATAATCCCACCTAATGTCAGTGTCCAAACTTATTGGCGATGCCAAAACTGCAGCCAAACTAAATATTGGAAATACAAGATCTCAGTGTCACTAATACAGTAAAATATTAAAGTAGCTACATTTTCACAGTCCCTTCAGGTCCTGTTCTGCGCTTCTGCTACAGATTTACACGTACATGAAGATCAGAAGGCAGTCACACCTGATGTGAGCAGACTAAATAGTTTTACCTTGTTAAGAGTTTTGGTTGAAGTACATGTGTTTAGAAGGGCAATGGTCTGGATCCCACTGTATCCATCAACTGGCATTTACAGAGTGAAGATGTGGGTGGGAGGCGTGCAGTCACTCAGGGGACTGGATTCCTCCCATCAGTGCTAATTTTGTGATGGAAGATAACCCATCGTCTCACGTGGTTTCAGTCATGGGCTTGCCTGGTCATACTGAGGTTACACCCCTTCCTTATAGTTCACTCAACCATTACTCAGCCCTGCTGCTAAATTAGAAATAGTGCATGAATTTGTATTTCATCCTGGTTTAACTTCCAGTTTAGTCCTCGTTTTATCTTTCCATGCTGAATTAAAGGGCCTGGTATTTTCTCCCTGGGCAGCTTTTTAATTCACCACGATCAAGTCATTTCTTAATCTTCTTTAGATCTGCTAAACAACTGGAGCTCTTTAAGTCTTTCACTGGTCACGTTTTTTCCAGTTCTCAAATTAATTTTCTAGATTTTCTTTGCTTTTCTTTTTATTTTTTTTTTTACATTAAAAAAAAATAATTCCATAATATTTCATATTAGTTTTGCCAATGCCATATATGGAGGTTAAGATAATTTCTTACAAGAGAATTTAATTTTCCTGTTGTCACAACATCATGAGAACTCATTTTAAGCTTCACGTTGTTCTTTTAGTACTTCTTTCCAGAGCCATTGCTTTCCAAGAGACATTTCTGCCCTATTCTTGAATCTGTGTCCTTGTGCTCTACTGCATCAACATGCATTTGGCTTAAATACAATACATGTACCCTCCTGTTCCTGTAGGTGTAGTACTATGTGAGCAGACCCTGCAGTAATTTTTCAATTCTGAGATGGATGTACCAGTTTGGGCAAACGCCAAGTGTCTTTTCTATTAACAAAGATAGTACTTTATGACCATTTTTTAGCAACAGTGCTCTATCACTTAACAGACATCATCCATCTCTGACTGGAGATTTACGTCCCAGCTTGGAGGAAGTAAGACAGCAGTTCCATTGATAAGACAGGCGAGACGTTAAGTGCCACTGATCATGTTCATAGCAGCAAAATGAAAAGAATTAACATCTTATTCACAATTCTTTATCTTAACCATTAGAAAAAATGCTAATAGTAATGTGGCAGCACAAATTTTCCTGAAATAACTGCATTATTAAGACAAGGAAAACCTTAATATTATTCCCCCTTATTCATAATCCGTTGATCGACTATAAAGAACAAACTCAACAATGGTGCAACATGCATTCTTTTTCTAAGTGGTTAAAACACAATTTCAACTCTGTTTCCTGTAGTTCCTAGCCTGAGCAGTGAAGGATAGAAGTCCAGAACCCAAATCCCTCAACTGGGGATTTTCAGTGCTTGGTCATGAGAAAATTCTTATTTTATTTTTTTTTAGTGCTTTGGCAAAAGAAAAATAAGAATCACAATTTGAGGGAATAAAATTGATTTCCATAGTGTAATAACACAATATAGGAAATTCAGAATGCAAATGCAGAAATATGACGATGCGTGTGTATGCTACATGTCACGGCATGCTACCCTTCTATGCCAAATGCTAAACACTGTTAGCTCATTTTAGACTGTGACGACTCTATTTCTCTGCCAACAGGAGCAGTTAAAGCACACACACAAACATTTATCAAAGCTTTGCTGATTCAGTTAAACTGTTTAGCCAATAGTACTCATTCACCTGTCAGATCATTTAGATCTGCACTGCTCTCTGCTGCACTTGTTCTGCGGATAAACAGAAGTCTTGAGGCCAAGAAGTGACTATTTAAAATTATGATAGCTGGAAAAAAAAGAAAAACAGCAACACCCAGACTTCCTTAATAAAAGCTCTAACTATTTAAATATGCTGCCAACAAACCGAATCCCTTGCTTTAATGTCAACAGTTTACAGACACACTGTATAACTGAATAGTAAATAAACTGCCATTAACCTAGCAAGTAAACAAAATATGCTTTAAAATACATTTTTCTTTGAAGTTAAGGATGCAGCATTTGTACATTTGTATGCTAATTTGCCAAACTGCGGAGTGTAAAAGGGGTATCCCAGTAGTTAGAGTGTATTAGTGTGTGCCCGTTGTGCCTGAATTAACACATTCTTCAAATTTACAACCTGTTTATAAATACAGTTAGATTCTGACCTGGAGAGAATAAAATATAACAGCAGTCAGCCCAATCCAGCTGTGCAGGCTGTACATGTTAGGAATGTTCCTGGCATTGTGGAAATCAAACACGGCTACCATAGAAACAATTGCAAGAATCATAGCTATGGTATTTAGTCCAGCATGTATGAACTTCATTAGGAGTTTGCTGCACTTCCAGGTCCACGGCAACCTGTACACAATAATAGCTGAAGAAAGAACAGAAACAAGATGTTATGTCTTACAGGATAACTTCTCTCAGATTTTAATAACCACGCATCATTCACATAGTTCCATCGTAAATTACAGGAAAAGCCAACCTTTAATCCTCTAAAATAAGTCTATTAAAAGGCTTTTTCTCCTACACATAGCATAGCATATTCCAAATATACAACTGAGGCTTTAATAGAGCTTTTAGAGAGATTTCTTCCCAATAAAAAAAAACTTACGCGTGTTTCAAAAAAAAGAAAGTAAACACCTTGGTGTCATCTTTTTCTCCTATCTTAAATTGATCTAACAGGGATTCTGCACTGGATTTTCTGCTACCAGTCAGATTGGAGGAACAGGACCCAATTCTTATATCCAGAAGACCACCTATTGAGAAGTATGTAAGATTATTCTTCAATATTTATTCTCTTTGCCAACTTTGGGTAATGTTATTCTCTAATTGTGTGGATATCTATTGCACTCATATTAATAGGATTACTTTAAATGGGAAAATGCTACTCAGCAAAAGGGAATTATAACCTGACTTTATTAGGAGACAGAAGGATTTGGCAACTAAAACTTTTTTAACACTTTTAGATGAATGAAAGGGGGTTTGCCTATATTTGTATTACTAACTCTAGCAGACGATTAAAAATCCAACAATTTCTAGTGATCTAACTTCAGGTGGTCCATAAGAATAGCTCAGCCTACTCTTTCCTCGAGGTCCCCGCTGCTCCTTCCCTGCCACAGGTGTCCTCTGCCTGTCCTGTGACCCAGCTGCTTTCCACAGGTGACACACAGACAAGATGAGATCACGGGAGCCCCAGGCACATCCAGTTACAAACCAGGTAGTAATTCTGGATGTGTGACAGCACATGAGTACGTACAGTAACAGGGCACAAACACACGAGGACACCTAATCCCTTGACCAATAAAGGCTAATGCCCACATCCATCATGTCTTGTCTCTGCAAAGAGACCGAGCTCCATTCATCTAATTTATCATAGCCTCTTTTAAAGTTTCTGCTTATGAAATTACATTACAATCCTTGCATCTGATTAGCTACTCAAAAGAATATATGCATTTTTTAAAACAAGTTCCTCTTCCAAACATTAAGAAAAAATGTGCACCAGAAAAAAAGTATTACCGATAACTGCAAAGATTTAAGAATTTACTTGATTGATTCTCATGTGCCTTACTCATTACTTCTCCATAACCTGAGCTTTTTATGCAAAAAGCATAGGTTATGGAAAACAAATAGGATATTCATTCTGTATTTTGTGATGAATAAATAACAAATTAATTTCACGGTTCCGTTTACTCATATTTTAACTTGGATGCATGCCAGGAAATACAGTACTGCACTAAATAATTCACAAAGAAAACACTGTTCACAAGTGAATTTTCCGGACTACCATCAGATTTTAAATTGTTTGCTTTTACATACTGTGTGAAAATATAATACTGGAATCAGAGTGTCTCTTAGAGTATTTCAATAAATACAATACTTAGGTAGTTCTCAGCTTTCTACTTTTAATAAGTAACACCAGTAAATCTTACAGAATCAGGAAGACAGAAGCCTTGGTTTTTAGACAGTACTCAATCTGTATCACACAGGTACGAGTCAGCACATCAGGCACCTCCAACAGTTCCCCAGAAGTTTTATGATAATCTTATATATTGTTAATATTGAAATAATAGCGTGCATCAGAGTATTATTACTTTAGTACTAACATTTATGATTTATAATTTTGTAAAGCAATCATGCCAAAAGGGCGCCCAAAAGCCTCAACATCCCATGAGGTTATTCCCGGTAAATCCTTGCTCTATCTTACAATATGGACTATAAGATTGTCAATAATTTATTCTATGTGCAGCAGAGTACTGGACTCCATATGTCTTGAAATAGGTGCACATAGATCCTGGTCTCAGTTTTCAGTCTTTGATCTCAGAGGGTCAAGTCTAGGCTAAAATTTTTGTACAATATTTTTCTTCGCTGCATAAGATGCTGTCGTCCACTTCCAAAATCATTATGAAACTCCCTAACCACTCGTCCACATACTCTCAGATCTCCATCTGAGCCGTGAGTTTTCTGAGCTGTTTCCCATAAACAGGATGATAGGGATGGCTTGGACACTTTGTTAACAAAGCCACGCGTGAGCCTGTCGCATGCCACAGCCCAGGACACATGCACGACAGTAAATGTGGTTTAACCCGCTTTCCGTGAAGGCTATGTGTGAAATTACACATTGCAATTTGAGCAGATCTGACTGATCATCACTGTGAAAAGAGACAATCCTACTTCCCTTCACTACTTTTGCTCCACTTCTGTGTGCTTCCCCCTGCCTTTTTCAGAACTGGTGCTTTTCTGACCTGCAGGAGGAAGCAAGACAATCATAGAATCATAAGGTTGGAATCTGACAATTTGGGCACTAAAGGGCAGAGGTGGAGGAAGATGCTGCTTTCAGTGGTACAGGCTCTTAAAAAACAACTCTGATGTGATGTCTTATTTAATCTCAAAATTAAAACAGCCTGGGTTAAAAGCACATAGACTGTTACAATATTTTTAGTGGTGACATGCTAAAGCAGTCCCATGAAGAACTTTAGGTACAGCATGTCTGCTGTTCAGAGATTTGGCAGCCTGGGCATCCCTAGACTTCTTCACTCAGATCTCACCTTTGTTTTGAGCTCTGATTTTAACGCACATCACGTAGGGCAGAGTGATCTTTGCAATATCTTGTATGTGGCATGGGATACCTGTTCTTTGCCAAACGTACAATTCTAGAGTTGGCTCTCTATTATTTCTGCCCGGCGTGTGCTGCATGTGCTGTAGGGAGGTGCCACGGACGTGCTCTTCCCCTCAGAAGGGACACAGTGTGTTCTGTGAGTGCACTGGGAATGCACCGACCAGCACCTCACAGCTGCCAGAAAGGAATGTTGCTCTTCACTCCTTCTGTTTCCTCTCCTGCTCCTTCTTGGCTGATCCTGTTGCTTACCTTCGGCAAGTTCTGAATGCCCTCTAGATTCTTTGGGAACCACTTTAACACCAGAATGGACAAGAGCCCATTTATGATTCCAAAGGGCTTCAACCCAGCTCATCAAGAGAGCTGCCTCCTCACAAGTTGCCAGTGATGACTCTTAAACTCAGCAGCCATTTGCCCTTCCAATTCTCGAGAACTCTGCAGCCCACTGGAAGTTAGAAACTCCATGAATTAGGTACTTTTCCTTTGAACAGATGGGTTTTTTACGTTTGAAGCAGATGTAATCATGTTTGTCAGATAACTCAGAGCAAGCATCATGTGATTTCAAGATGAAAGACTATGCTTATTTTAAAATAGATTTGCAGTCCTTCTTGTTCTTGTACATTGAGCACCATCTCCCTTCTCCCATCTCTGGCACTCTTGAGGCCCTTTGTGCAGGCAACTCAGCTTTCTATGACTGCAAAAGCTGTGGGCGGGTGGTAGTTCTCTGCTCGCAGAGTTAATTCCCTTTTTGGATCTGACACGTGCCAGAGCTGGCACAAACCAACCAGTAGGAAGATGAAGTCTGAGGCAAGGAGAAAGCCGAAAGGGAGAAGTGGAGGAAAAAATTAGGAAGGTTTCAGTCACGGTGAGTGGCTGATTGCCTCACCCACCTAGGCGATTTCATCCACACAGAGGAAATTTAATTTGACCTTGGAACACCACATGGTAATGGGGCAGACCAGGATTTTTCCTTCTCTTTTCTCTGTAATAACTCTTAAGCAACACTCCTGCTGTATTCCTTTATTAATATACTGCTGACATGAGGCAACATTCTCCTGCTTTAAGCCTGCTTGAAGTGCAATTTATATATTTCTAAAGCGTATATGAGGACTATTAATTGTGCTAGCATCTTCCAAAATTTATAGTGTCAACATACAACTTTATTGTATAGAGTTTCCATGTGACTCATAAGCAGTAGAACACTGATCTGAGGACGGAAGACAAAGACTACACTACTTTCCTTGTTCTGACTCACTCCATTCAATTTTCCACCATCCCAAAACCTGCCATGCTGCTCCTCAGTCTGCAACAGAGATTGTCACATCTCTGTAGAAAAAAATATTCTTATATTAGGTGAGCAAGGGAAATCCTCAAAAAGCCTTTATTCCACATTATATCTTGATGGGTTCCTTAATTAGTCTTTCTTGGCAGAGAACCAGCATTATCATTTGCAGGGAAACACAAATTAGCATGCAAATACTCTTTTGGAGCATACCCTGAATTAGCATGCAAATACCCCTTTGGAGTGCTCTCTGCAGTCACTGTTCAACAGAATTCCTTATTTACTTATTTGACCCGCTCTATCACTCTACTGTTCCTTGAAGCTCTTCTTAAAAATCACTTTCTCCTCTTTTTTTTTTCCTATCTTATTCTTTTCAAAAACGCTGCTGTACAAGTACGCATGCAGACTTTTATTGCCTGGATTTCTTTCCCACTCTGATTCTAGAAAATCACCTGGACAATTACTGTGCACTGAGAGTGTTTTGTCAGGTATCATTTACCTGTAGGTGGTGATCCACAAATAGTAAGCATTAATATTAACATGCCTACAGCTTTTTCATTTGATTGACAAGATATCTATAACATGTTTACCAGGGCAAACCTGCTTCCCAATATGCACGTTATTACACTCATCCCTTCTGCCTCCTGCAGACCAACAATACAACACTTCTGGCCTTTGTACAGGCTTTAATGAACTTGAAGCAGCTGATTTGGTTATTATATCAAATCCTCCACACAAATATAAGGAAGATATTTATTAACTGTTCCTTTCTACTTTGAACTACTTAAAGACTTTTTTTTCTTGTAGGTGCACAATGTGGTATCCTGTTCCCCAGTGTCATCCAAATTACTTTGAATTCAGTGGCAGAGTTCTGTCAGCCAGATTTTGAGTCAGATTCACAGTGGTATCCTATCTAATGATATTTCATCTGATTTACTAAGAAGTCCTTCACTCTCTGACTTTGCTTTTCTTATTATATAATAGGATTTCCACCCCAAATAATGCTCTATCCTGGTATTTGTTCCTTGTTTTTAGCTATGGAAAACTTCCATTTAAATATATATATCCATACCTACACAAGACTTGAGGCAACATCCTTACTCTGGGAACCAGGGACAAACTGAGTTTCAGAGGAAAAAAAAAAGAAAATGCGTAGGAAAAAGCTGCAGAAAACCTCCCTCTATTTTCTTCAAAAAGTCTGTGCTTATATAAAATACAGTAATTTGATCACAGCAAGTCATATATATTAGTGAATTCAACAGGTGTTTCTCATTGCTTATTTATAGCCTGAAATTACACTTCTCATGACCTATTGAGCAATATTACATAAAACAACTTCAAAATACTGTTCATTGCTGAATAGTAATTTGTAACATGATGCCACAAAGCTGAGAACACACCCTGCTCCCACTGAAAAAAATTAAATTTTCAATATATCTTCAAATCACAACATTCCCTTCACAGCCAGAACCAGACTCTTTGCTCCTGCATCTTCCAACCTCTGACTGGCTGGGCTTCTGCCGAAGAGTAAGCAAGCAAGCACACATGTGATGCAAACAACATGTTCCACTGGCACGAACGTCCGGATGTGCTGGACAAGTTTTCTGGCTGGCTGAATGCAACATCTCATTCAGAGATGAAGCAAGTGTAAATGTTATTAAAAATTAAATTCTAAGTTTGCCTAGACAAAATTCTAGTTAGTTTGCTATTACAATGCTTACATTTCTACTGTGAGTCTCCTGAGTTACTTCATTACTCAAGAACAGCAAAATCTTCCCAGACTTCTATCCCCAAAAATCAGTGACAAAACTATGGGACAATTTCCACTGTTGTCTGCGGTATTTATTTGTGCTTCTTGAAGATGTCACTAATGTTTCACTTGGTTCTTTTCATGTTGAAACTAGCAAGAATTTTGTCAATGACTTCATAAAACTTTACTGTTATCCATGTCAAAATTTCCCCAGTAGTTATAATTCCATTAGCATAAACCGAAACTCTCAAATGTCAGGATTATTAAGGTACAGTCCAGCACCTTTCTTTTTGCAATATTTAGCTCTAGTTTAAATATGTTCACAGGCTAGATAAGCCCCTCTGTTGTGCTTCATCGTTATTTGCTTTTTAAACTTTACCGAGAGCATGTATTTTTTTTCCCCAAATCTATACCCTTTATCAACTACCACGTGTCTAATTTGGTCGTTTATTGGAATGAGCCAATTATTCTAACAGCAAAAACACAGTTCAAACTCCAGCGTTCCTGCTGGCCTCAAGGAACAACCCTTGCACTGAAGACCTAACATACAAATTGTGTGGGATGGAAAGAATGATACCGTTCAAGTTGTAACTGTCACCGGAAACATTTAAAAGTCAGCCAAGGCTGAACCCTCTGCAATCAAAAGTTCATGGGCTTAATTAATAAAAAGCAAACAAACAGCCCTGCATCACAACCACTGCATGTCACTTGGGCAACAGAGCCGAGAATTCGTTTAAAAGAAAGAATTAGAAAAGTCTGGGCTAATGAAATGCATTTCTTTACACAGGCTGAGTTGGGTTGTTCGGTCCGGAGGAGACGGCTCCGGAGAGAGCTTACAGCAGCCTCCCGGTACCTGGGGGTGTCCAAGGCCAGGGCGGAGGGGCCGTGAGCAGCCCGGGCGGGCGGGAGGGGTCCCTGCCCGTGGCAGGGGTGGAACTGGATGGGCTTTGAGGTCCCTTCCAGCCCAACCCGTTCTGCGACTCTAACAGTGCTTATGGTGCTACGTTTTCCCTGGCACAAACCTCGTCCCTGGATCGCGCTTCGGCGGTCCTGAACTCTCCTTTCTCCGCTTGGGATACGGGACAGAGCCAAGGAGAGAAGCTTCCCCGGGGCAGCCCTCGGGGCGCCCCGCGCCCGCCCGCAGGCGCCCCCGCTCCCTGGCAGCGTCCCTCGCGCCGGGCGGCCCCGGCCAGGGCACACGCGCGCCCGCAGGGAGAGCCGCTCGGCTCGGGACAAGGGGCTCTTTGTGCCTCCTCGGGAGCGCTGCCCGTCCCGCTGCCCCGCGCGGCAGCCGCGTCCCGCAGCCCCGCTCCCGCCGCCCCCGCAGGCCCCGCTGCCCGCAGCCCCTGACGCACCGATGCCCTGGATGAAGACGAAGCCCGTGACGATGAGCACGGGGTGCCAGTTGAACTCCCGCGGGCCTCCGTCCCAGCTCAGCCCCTCGCGGTAGTGGAACACCCAGACGAGGGAGAACACGACCGACACGAAGCCGACCAGCAGCGCCGAGCCCAGCAGCGCCAAGAAGCGCCCGTAGCCCTCCATCTTCCGACCCCGCGCGCCGCTCCCGGCGCCGCGAAGGAGGGGCCGGGCGGGGGGGGCCGGGGCTGGGGCCGGCGGGGCGTCGGGCGGGGCCGCCTGGACCGCACTGACCAACCCAACCCGCGCCGCCCCGCACCGCCCAACGGCACCGCCCAGCCCTCACTGCCTGCCCAACCCGCACTGCCCCGTGCTGGCCATCCCAACCCGCACCGCCCCGCACTGCCCAGCCCGCCGGGCGGTCCCCAGGAGGGAGGGTTACAGTTTTTTTTCGTTTTGAGCCGTTTTTAGACACTTGGCGAGAGTTTCTTCCCCTCGCACCCCGCCAGCCGTATGTGAGCGAGCCCGCGCCGGCCCCGCATCTTCCCCGCTCCTCCAGCACCGGGCAGAGCGGCCGCGGTTGGCCCGAGGTGGCGGCTGGCGGGGTGCGGAGCGAGGACACTGATGGGCGAGAGGAATTTACAGCCCTGCCATAAAGATAAGGCGGCGCGGCCGGCGCGGAGCGGAGCGGAGCGATAAAACGGGGGAGGCCACTGCGGGGGGGCAGAGCAGAGGCCGCAGAGCAGAGGGGGCACGGCAGAGGCCGCAGAGCAGAGGGGGCAGAGCACGGGGCAGAGCAGAAGGGGCAGAGCAGAGGCCGCAGAGCAGAGGGGGCAGAGCAGAGGGGGTAGAGCAGAGGGGGCACAGCAGAGGGGGCACAGCAGAGGCCGCAGAGCAGAGGGGGCACAGCAGAGGGGGCATAGCACAGGGGGCACAACAGAGGGGGCACAGCAGAGGCCGCAGAGCAGAGGGGGCAGAGCACAGGGGGCACAGCAGAGGCCGCAGAGCAGAGGGGGCACAGCAGAGGCCGCAGAGCAGAGGGGGTGGGCAGAGGGGGCAGAGCAGCAGCGCGCCTGGAGACCCCGAGGGCCGGCGGTTGGCGCGCGCTTCCCGCCCTCACGGGCCCCTTGGCGGCCCCGCCGGGTTTCCCAGTTCCCTGCCTGAGTGTGGGAGTACCCGGGCACCTCCTGCCGTACACCTAACGCCCCCAGCCTTAATGCGATTCCAACAGGCAGCGAGGAGAACGGAAGAAACCAAAGCAGAATTGCAGAAGAGATACGGGGCAGCACTCGCCAAAAGGGTAAGTTTCGCTAGGTCAGACCAGTTTTGTCGCATCATGCGTTCCGTCCCGTTTTCCTTTCAGCAGAACACTCAGCGGGCTCTGGAGCCCGTCCGGTGTAGTCAGAGGATGTGCCCAGACATACATGGAACGGTACTTTTCTGGTATTTGATTAGCTTAGTTTTGAAACATACACAATGTCAAAATGCAGATGAATTAGAAATGCGTTAACTGATGGAGGGAAAACAATATTGTTCACTCCGGCGAGTCTTTGAGCTGTCCGATATCTCATGCGCTAACTGAGGCTTAACAATATGAAAGGGAACAGTTTTATGGAACTTAAAATAGTTTGAGTAGTGTATCTGCCAATTCAAACCCAGTACTTACTGAGTGTTGGAAACATCTACACAGAGACATGACCATGAAGCCAGATTGGAGTGGGATGCAACGATATTTCTTCATTATTCTCTCTAATTTCCTAAAAATAGCTGTTGGCCTCTGAGATTTTAAAGAAAAACTTGACCTAAGCATCACTTGTATAATCATAATTAGCTTTAATTTGCATTGATTTGGTGTGACCTGCTCTCAGTATTTGAGTGCTTGCTCATTCTAGTGACAATAGTAACCAGAATGCTGATACTGTGAAGTTTTGCAAGTCGCAGTGTCTGAGAGAAATGAAGATCTTAACCTGAATCTTCTATGTATGCACTCACCCATGAACTTCCAAAGATGCCGCATTGTCATTGGCTCGTGAGGCAAGCAGGATCACCTCAAGATTATGTTCATAAAAATTTTACTAAGTTTTCTGTATTTGCTTAAATGAAGTGAATCTCCCTATTCTTTACTTGCAAAGCAGCATATAATAAAACCATAAATCTGCCTCCTTATGCGCAAAAAATGTCATTTGGCCTGAACAGCATAATATTTATACATGATCTAAGTTGATACATTTTTACCCATTAAAAATATCTTTTTCTCTACTTCTTTTGGATTCTTTGCTCATTGTCTTTTAAACAATTGAATAATCTGGGCTATATTTTCAAAAATTTAGTGTTTAGTTAAGGAATATTGTAAAACCTTCAGATTTATGTTGAAATTTTACAGATCTCAAAGCATCAGTTTCTTAGTACTTGTCGGTTCCATACAGGGAATCACAAAATTGTTAAATATAATTCCAAAAAAAGGGATTCATAGGCCTCAAAATGTGTCCATTCTTTCCAGTTGTATGAGATAGTCCTGTAAAATGTCTTTTGTCTCTGTAAAGCCTGCACACTAACATAGTATAAATACATGTTTTAATCCACCTTCTATGAACCCAAATCACCAAATTGCAAAATAGTTTCAGTTCCCACTGGTTTCAAAAGGTTTTAATTACGTCCAGTCACCCCAACAGGCCCATACAGGTGCCTTCCACCCAAATGGATTTTGCTTATGCCTAAACTATCTCAGAAGACCTTAATGAATTCCTCTAGCTCAGACTGGTGTGCCCTATTAAAGCAGCCAATAGCGAGAGCAAACACAGGATTTTATTGAACTGAAAAATGAAGCCCAGTTTTGCCAGCTGTCCATGAACAAACTGTTGTTAAAATAGAATTGAAGAAATGAGAAAGCTTACAGAGTGTGAGGCTAAATCTGAAAAAACGTGCAAAATAAATTGTCAGACAAAGCAAGAGGTGCTTCATGGAACATCTGTAATGCTGATTTTAGGCAGCACCATTCGTAGCTCCTGCCTGTATTTCTCCTTGTTTCCCGTTCTTCTGCCTCTTCTTGCTCCACTTAATACATATGTCAGACTGGTGCGTGTATGGGCCAGTGCAGAACAGTTACGAGGAGACTGGGCGATGGACATTGTTCAGGCTTCCCACACTCTTGTACCAAAACATGCTGCAAAAATAACTTTATTTTTGCTCTAGCCAGCAACTCGAATGTAAACAATGCCATGCGCCTTGCTTCGCTGTTCACAATCGTATGAATACTGGAATAGTAGCCAGGCCAATCCACCGCTTGCACGCGCTGATCACACACCCATCTAACACAGCAAAGCTAAGGTGTGCCATGGCCTGTGCTCCTCGCCAGCGGTCACAGCTCAGTGACACCAGGAACATCTCCCGATTGCTGGGAACCTCCGCTCGGTTGCTGTTGGGGAGCCCTGGGCAGATTGCGAGGTAATGAAGTCCTATTTTCTGACCTTGTACTGTATTGTCTGTGCATGCCGACCTGCCTGGGGGTGCAGAGCCCCCATCCCTTACAGTATGGAAACAGAAGCAATCTTTAGCACAGATAGGGTCTCCAAGGGGATTGTGTGCTTACATCAGGGTGGGAGCTCAACACTGGAGAGCTGCGTGCTGAGGGCAGCGTTACACGTTTGGTAATCTGTTTGAAACGTAAACGCCTGCTGCCATGAAATGAAACCAACCTGTATGGGGGTTTTGAGTCTCTTGGATCAGCACACACCTGGTTTTGTTAACCATTGCTGTGGAGAGGTGCCACAGCAGTTTGTAATCTCCGTTCTTTGCCAGAGCCTCCGTATCCTTGAGCACGCTGATGCTTTTCCAGGATAGCACCAGCTCTGTCAGCGTGGTGCTCCCTTTCAGCAGCTCTGCTGGGACATGATCTAATAAACACTTATTTCTTTGGGCTGCGGCATTGTCAGGTGCAGGAGTAGGATGGCTGTGACTTCAGACCTGGAAGAATTTACAAAGCAGACAGACAAAATAAGACCCACAAATCAAACAAAGATCCACAGAATATTTTGAAGAGGCAGCAATTGACCTCCTGCCTGTATTGTGCCTGCAGTGGTGGCTACTTGGCAACTTCTTTCATTATTCCTATGCCATTCATATATTTTAAGTGCAGCAGCCTGGATGTAAATGAATATTTATCTGAGCAATGCACCATGTCACCATAGATCATTACTTTGTACTTTTGATGTAAACTTTTTAAGACAGGAAGTGTTCTGGATTTCCAGCGACCCAGAACAGACTTGGCAGAGCTGTAGTCAGAATGAGGTTAGAGCCTCTTTTACCAGCTGCAACTTTATCGTTGTTTTTCCATGCTGGACAAATCGCTCAAGATCCAAGCCTTAGAACAAGACATTCCAGACGAGTTACAGTGTCCCTCAAAGCATTTGGATGAGTTTTTCAGAAGCTTAATGGCTGTTCGTCTTGTAAACAAACAAGGCTGCTGAGATAGTGCAGCCAGGTTAGGTCTGGCAGTTAATTTAACTGACACTTGTGGAGGCTTTAGAAATACCCCCTCAGAAGTTATCTTGCCAGGAGTGACACTGGCAAATGAGTTTAAGTAATCCGTGTTCGAATGGCACAAACCACCCCACAATGATCCTTTTACTCTTTTTGGCACTGAGCTCCATGTCTATCTAAGCAGCAGAACCATTTGGCCTTTGCTGTTGAGGGCATCACTAATTTATCTTTGCAAAAATTGTGACTATTGAATGGGACCCTTCCTGGCAATTACCTTTACTTACTCTCCACCCTGGAGAGAGCTTTCACTGAGATAGAATAAGGTACATCGTCAAGCTTTTGTCCAAAATACTCTACTGATTATAGGACAATCATTATTACCTGTGCAATGAAACTCTTCATTATGCTTCTATCCATACACATTTTGCTTCCATGAGCTGTAAGATATTTTGCTAATAATTTAAAGTATTTCACAAAAATTTTTGAAAATTGTGGAACTGCCACAGGAAGATTCTAAAATTTTACTGCTTGCACTTTTCACCTTGTGCTTTCTCATTTTCTCCCCCAGTGCTCAGCAGCCTTGTCAGTGAATGTGTACTGAATGACAAAGAAAAGACAGGATGTGCACTCTTTTTATGCTCAAAGCAAATCTTATCAAGACAAGCCAGTCCTTCCTGTCTTTTCAGTCCTTGGGCCCTGAGTGAGAAATTCCTCCTACATTTATCAAATACAAATAGAGGTAGCACTTCTGGGATCCCATTTTTGCTTCTCTGTCCAGATAGCTGATCATTGAGATGTCATAGTGAAGTGGAAAGTAAAAAGTGATTTTGTTGAAGTAGAAATGCTGGCAGTATGCTGCTTTGGTCTGCAAAACATATGTTTGTAAGGCAGAAAATTAAAGTCAGCTTCCAGGTGGTAGAAAGAAGGGGCAATGGCAATACGAAGGGCTAAAATAGGGAAAGCGTGATGTCAACAGTCATGAGTTTCCTAGATTTCTGCCCCAGGGCATGGAAGTGTTCTGCAACCATGCTGCAAGTTGTATGTTAGAGTAGCAGGCAACACAGGCGCATCCCCAAAGCTGAGACTGATTGCAGATCCAGGAGATAATCAGGAAAACTGCCAGTGTATGAGTCTGAATGTGGAATGTTCAAATAAACAGGTTCGCAGGATAATTTTTCCATCTGGCTTCTGGCAGGCATCTCTTACGGGGACTGGTGGGTGAGCCTGCAGTCTGGGGAGCATGCGGGGTGCATTGCTGCTTCTGCAGCTCCCCAAGTAAGACAGAGCTTTTGAGCCACTCTGCAGAGTAATCACAGTGGATTTTAGCTTCCTCTTCCATGCTTCCTTTATCTGTTCCTGAGAAGAATCTGCACTTACTCTTCCCTAAAAACATAATGTTCTTAATAACACAAAAGCCTTTCCCCACTCAGGCAGGAATAAGGTGCTTGTAGTTCCAGTTTATTAAATGAATTGTTAAGCTGCACCATCTAAAGCAGTTCTCAACAATTGTATCATTGTAACTCTTCCCTCTATTAAGATGCAGACTTCCTTTTATTAAAAAAAACCCACTCTGTTTTTGCACTCCATTTTAATCTCTCATTATCCAAAGCAAGCAGTTTGACTACCTTAAATTTATTGAATCTATAAACATTAGAATGCACTAACAGAAAATTCTTTTGGAGCTCCTAATGGTTGTTTTGGTCATCATTTTGTAACTTCAGTAAAGCAGAAATAAATACTGAAGTTACAGATGAGTAAATTCCAAGTCTAACAACCAGAGAGCTTCACGTGGTCCTCTCTGAAAAGCTAAGATTGTGAAATAGCTGCAAAACGAGTATGTCCACTTAAATGTCTCTAACATTGATTTAAATACTGGGATATTTGCTTCCATCTTTCAGTGCTCATAACCTATTCAGTCTGTGTATCATGAGACACACGTGGAATTCCTGTGATAAATACTGGCTTCCTTCAAGTATGAATAGGGCTAGTTGACAATTACTGTCTGTAATTTAAAGGTGACACGTTTGCAGGAGGTGCCTGAATTCTTTGTTTTAGCAGGAACTAATTAAATTTATCCAGTTGATGGAGAAACATAAAAGGTTCAGAAAACGTTCAGATATGCCACACAATTATTATTAGTGAGGCATTGCTATATACATATCAGATCAACTCACACACCTTCCAGAAAAAACGCTCTTTAAAGGGTTTGAGTTGGTGACTGTAGCAATACTTGGTGGTTATGAAAGAACTTAGTCGCTGTTCTATAAATTTCCTTGTGGTTCAGCCTTAGAAAACCACATTTTGACTACTTCTTCCCCTTTTTTTGCTCAGATCATTTAGGTTTTGTGCATTCTGGCAATAGCAGAAAGCTTGTATCAAACATCCTTAGGTGAAACCCAACATGAATTCACTAGTCCATGGCCTTTTCATAAGAGTTACTAGAGCAGTGTTTTCCCTGTTGAAGGCAGAGTGCCCAGAGACCTTGCTTGAAGCAGCCAACAATAGATCCTCACAACTGTTCTTTAAGAAAACACCCAGGTTCCATGACACCCTATTCGGGTGTCCTTTCTAGCAGATATTCCCAATAGCAATCTTTACCATAACGAAGAAGCAAATTAATTTGTTTCTTAGCTGTTCCCTCATGCTGGAGAGAGAGCTATACAGTTCCATAAGGAAAAAAAGTTTCTTACTGGTGAGTTTTTGGCATCTGCAGTTGCTGTTAGGTAATATAAATGGTATTTTTCTCAATAACAAGAGGAAAATAAAAGACACAATTAGAATAAAATGAGCAAAAAAATGTGCTTAAATAAAGTAATGGGACATATCCAGAAAAAAAATATTACAAGAAACATTTCTCTACACTGAAAAAGCAGAAAGTTTGGATGAAGTTACCTAATTGGGAATGTTGGCAGAACTAGCTGATTCCTTCAATTCTATGTTTGAAAACCATATCTGAGAGTCTACTCTTGTTAGCAGTTCATACGTATATACACACATTCCTTTTTGCTTGGGCATCTTGTGCTATGTAATAATGGAACCATGAGCTTTTCTGCTTTGATCTTTTTAAATATTCACTCGGTCCAGTTGCTCAAGACTGCATTTGATCTTGAGGCTTTATCTGCTGACTCTGGAAGCCATGGTGTGAGTGATAAGCACCCCCTGAAACACACCAGGGCAAGGGAACTTGGAATTTCACACTAATAGTTCCTTAGTCTGATTTTTATGAAGCAGAAAGCTCTCAGGAAATGGGTTTCCTGACCATAAAGCGCTTTGCTACTGCCTACGAAAAGTGAAGAATATTTTTGTCTTCTGTATTTTATTCAGCTTAATTCCTGAAATTATAAACAGGAAATAAACTACATTTGAATAAGTGATTTCTGTTTTTTTCAAAGCCATTTTGTTTCTCTTTTCTTGTACTAATGTCACACTTCGGTGCTCGCAGAGAAAATTATGCTGGGCACGTGTACAAGAATATTTGTTCCTCTGTAATGGAAACCACATGAGTATCCTCAGAATTTCTCCACTTGAAAAATACTTTTATTCTTTAGTATACTGAATCATTCAGATTGTGTAATAGATTTCCACATACCTAATTTACATTATGAAAAAGAGAAAGATAAGTGCTCTAGAATCCCCATAAATGGACATAAAACTTTAGGTCTACAGGTCAGATCTAATGCATTTATTAAAATTTCATAACAATCTGATACCGCACAATAGTACAGCCCTGCCACCAAGTTACCAAAAAATGCTTACATATAAAATCTCCTGGCAAAGTAACCTTCTACCTTTTTGTGGTGGCTGGAGTTTGTTTCAGAGTTTAACTTGAACTAAAAGCTCTGGATTCAGGCGGGCTGCCACCAAGCACGTGGGTGTCTGCGTTTTGTTCGAATACTGGGGGCAGTGGGGGTAACAATATAAAGCAGCAGTGATTTGTGGTCAGGATTTTCCTCCTATTCAAATAAAAGTTTATTTTAGAATTTTCTGGGGCTCTGCATAGGTACAGAAGGCAACATTGCTGCTCACAGCTTGAAAAGCACAACCCACGAGCATCTAGTGATTGTGCCTTTCCGTGTGTTCCAGCCCATTTGTAAGCAGAGTTGTGAATATATTCGTACAAGTGTTTGGGGGCAGTCGTTCTGGCTTCCCTAATTTTAAAATAGCAAAAGTCTGCAATAACTTAAAAAGAACTGTCACTGGCAAGTACAGCAAATTCTTGAGGAGAAGAACTTACACTATTTAATAAACAACAAAGCCTAAATGTCTTGTTCTGGGAGGAACTGCTTTAATAATGCAAACTGAAATGAGAATAAACTATCAATATCTGCTTAAGAGTTGGATCTTCTGCCTAAGAGCACATATTCGTATTCAGTTTTACCCTCACATCTTACTTTCATAGTTACTTATACAATAGCAGATAAGGGACAGGTGCTCTTTGCTGGATACTAAAGGAAAAACTTACTGAAGCCGCAGTGGAAGTAGTGTTGCTGCTGCTCTTTGTTTCCACGGCTGGTTCAGTACACTTCCTTTTTGTATTGTTTCTTTCCACAATTGTATCTCACTTTATATATATATATATGGCACTTATATATATATGGCACTAAAAATGTATTAATACTTCTTTTAAACCGAAACACACATGATCAAAAAACCCGAGTAATTTAATTTCTCCCACATAAATGACAGAAGGATTTTGCCCAAGTGGTTTAATGGTAACTCTGCCATTTTCATACTACTTATAAAATTTATCCTATAAAGTTTTACATTATTTGTTTAATTAACAATCTGTATTAAAGTTGCATAGGTACAACTATAAAAGACAGATTGCAGCAGATGGTAAATGATCAGTAAATGCACATCTTCTTGATGTCCAGTATTTCAATCCAGTTGCTGCATCCAGCATTAATGATGAACTGGTGAATATGTGAAAAGCCACGATAGACTATAGACATGCCCAGTGTTACAGAGAAAAAAGGAAACAAAACCTGATGTACTAGTACAAAAGTTTAAGATTAGATCCTGCCTGAAAAACAGTAACTGACTAATTTGCATGTATGAAGTCCTTGAATAACACCCAAATTGAAGTCTCTGTAGTTGTTGTTGAATGTATTATAGTTGCTTAAATATATTCAAAAATTCTCCCTCCTTTTTTACAAAACGATCTCTCTGTTTTTTCATGGCTTGAACATTCATCTTCTTCTGCAGTATCACAGACCATTTGGTAAACGTAACAACTGAACCTCCTGTTAGGCTTCTGTTCTATGTGTAATACCAGGTCTTTGTCAAAGTAAACTTCATGACTGTAAGTCTGAAATGAGAAAAAAATAAATCCAGTTGCAGTCTCTATTTGCACAACTTGCTAATAGCCCTACCATTTATTTAACATTGGCGACCTCCACAATCAGACAGGAACGTTGTGTGGATGCCCCCCAGCTGCTCATCCAGATAAAGGATGGAATTTATAAACTTTGAGAGGTTTCCTATATGCCTGTTTCAGGAATCTAAGTGCAATTCAGAGCACGTGAATTAAGATCCTAAGTTGCCTATGAAGTCAATGACAAAGGAGGTGCCAAAGCTGCTGAATATTTCAGACCATCTAAGTTCTGTGTCTGCCTTAACTTGGACTGTATGACCAGCCCACTCCATCTCCAATACTTCAGAAATACTTAAGGACAGGCCCTCCCCCCACCTAAAAAGACAAATGAATCGGTCAACCAAAAATTCTTAATTTCAAATCATGGAGATTTGGAGATAAGTGAACTATTGTCTGATGGAATACTTAATTTTTGAGTTATGATAATTATTTTGCACAAATCTCATCCATAGCATTTAGCAACACTTTTTATATCTGCATCAAATCTGAACAAAAAAGGTAGGTAAAGGGGTATGGGGAAGCGTTAGCATAAACAAAAGGCAGGAATTCTCCTCACCACATCCCAGGACTCCAGTAACGGAATACTCTTAAGTAGAATCCCATGTTCATTACAATGAAAGTCAAGGTGAGCTCTTCCATCAGCTCCTATTTGAGTAACCGCCACGGTGGATAACAAATCCAATTCATCTTCATAGTCCACAATTTTGAATGTCTTAGGAAAAAGAAAACCTCAAGTTTACAAATCAAACATAAAACTGCATTCCCCACTACCTGAATTGCACAGGCCTTTTTCTTTCAGGTGAAAACAGAATTGGAGAAATTGTAGCTGTTAAGTCTTCTGGACAAATTAAAAAAACTTTGCCAGCCTGATACCCAACAGGCAGCTTTCCCAGCACAAGCTGTCCAATGTATTTCAGCAAAATTCCTTAAGACATGAGAGAAGAAAGTGATGTTATGAACAATCTTAATGTGCAAGTAGATCTATTTTATATATATCATATGGGAAATAAAAAAAATTACTTCAAAAATGCCAGAAGAAACTTTTGAACACCACGCCCTCTTGAAGCAGAAATGTTAGAGACAGCATAGCTTGAAATCATTACTGGTTTTGAGGGGACGGGTATATCAGGGCAATTCCATTCACATGAATGCCTGTCTGTTCTGTTGAGAGCTCGCTTTTGCTCCACAGGGTATTTGACAGTGGAACTGAGACCAAAAGGTGACGATTGTGAACTGCCTTAATTGCCTCTATCTCACTTTTATGGACCTAGTAACACACTCTATAAATTCAAGCCAGTCTTTTTCTTCCATAATGGAAAAGTAGCTACTGGAATCACAAATAAGATGTAACCAGCAGGAAAAAAAAATAGCACACACACATGAATTTTTATTATGTTAAAAAAAAAGTGGATTGAACTGAACTGCAGACCTTAAGGGTTATATTGGACTTTGCTGTATTTTTACTACAGTAAAATCTATTTCCTCTGAAAAAAGAATAGAAATGACTGCCAGAAAAATGATGAATTTTAACTGTTGTGCTTACGTCAATTACAGATCCAGCTCTATCTAGAGAGCTAAAAATATTCTTCTTAACCTCTTGAAGACTCAACACCGAGGCATGTGGTGCTTCCACTCTCAAGGAGCAGTTACTTAAAGGAAAACTGTTAAATACATTGTGCTGCAATCTAATCAAATAACTGGCACAGAAAAATAGGGTTTGGCGATACCACGTCAAAGACTAGAGGAACCTAAAGCAGAGAAAAACAGAAATATTTCTTTCATTTCATAAAATGCATTGTGAGAAATGTTTAAAGGAGATTTTTGAATAGAGAGGAGTAATGGTTCGTCACGTTAACATATCATTTCTGTGCCACTGAAGTTGCATAGAGTTATGACAGCAACATGGGGCATAAGATCAGTTCTTAAAAGAAAGAGACTATCCAAAGCACAAATGCCAACCAAGGAGAAAAGAGGGAAAATGGAGATATTAAAAGCTAAGACGACAGTGACAGCCCCAGAAAAGGAATAAAGAACTTGAAGGTTAACACAACTAATGGCTACAGCCACTGCACCTGAAACAAGTGACTTCTGGCCTGCTAAGCATCTTAAAACATCCATGATGTGCTCTTACTTGCTACATCAGTTACCTCTTGTTCTGGGTCATCATCGAGCAAGTTAAAACGTTTTTTCACCACTCGACCAGAAGCTGTTACAGTAACAGCGTCATTCACCTTTGGAGAAAAAGAAAAAAGTGGCTCTGGACTTTGGAGCTTTTTAGTTTCTTCCTATCTGTTTGACCATAGCGCTTTTTCATGTCTTTTGCTTTCTGACCTTGTTTTATCTCTTAGAACTTGTTCTACACATGGGCTGTGCACAGCCCTAATGCTGCTCTCTCTTCTTTATGAGGGCTCATGAACTCAGTGGCTTTAGTCGAGATATTACTGAGATGTTTATTCATATTCACAGGTTCTCAGTCTTGTAGAGGTGGCAAATTATGGTACCATAATTTTTAGAACAAAAGTGGCATGACAAAGGTTATCCTTTGCTTCAGCATACAAAATTGTCTCACATAAATGCAAGTTTTTATAGTTTATGGGTACTGTAAAGTCCCTGGAAATCAGTGATACTAATTTACACTCAGAAAGGATATTCCCTGTTTCTGCTGGGTTGCTATTCTATTATTTCAGTGCACTGATTCGGCTCACCCAGGTTTAGATGAATGCCAGACCTGTCACAAGGGAGTGACAGGTGTGCATGGCCAGGGAAAAACCCAGACTTTTGGAAGAAATGTATTGTCTTTGTTATTTTATGAAGACTTAGCCCTAGGTTATGAGAGACTTTAAACATTTCTAGCTGAAATAACTCAATTCACCTGAGCATCAGAAATGCACAGTTATCACTTGGTAGCACCTTCTTTTGAAGGAAATCTGTCCCCACCTTTACATATGCTTTATATCAGTGATACCTGGTTATACTGCGCACCATAAAGAATGCTGAAACCTAGAGAAAAGACTGGAGGTTTCAGAAAGCTACTCTGAAAATGTTACTGTTCTCATTTTGTTTTCATACAGCCTGAAGTCCAATGAAGACATGGCATCTCTTTCAATAAACTGAATCGAGCACATAGAGCACCGTGATTACTCACACACGCAAAGCCCCTCTGTTTTGCTCAACATCATACATTGCAATCTCGGAAACTAAACTCACGCAGTTTTCTCTGTTGGCCACAATTATAAAATCTTCTGCAATCTCCATCTGATCTGTATTATTTTTAACTTCCTTGAACTTCAAGACTCTACAAAAGAAACAGAAATTACAAAATAAGTCACATATTCCAATCCACCTACTGTAACACTGCTGTATTTACAATATTAAATAATCAGGTATACTAAAACATCAGAAATAAGTGAAACTGAAATAAATTATTTTTGTAACTTCTCAGTGAAATTTTCATACAGTGGTCTCTGAACATTCATCATATCCAAACCTAGTGTTGCCTGCCAATGCTCATATTCATCATGTAGAAATCTGCAGATGATTCTACCCGAACTTCTGATTCTGTCAAATTAATAAATTACACAGTTTTTAGGGCTTGATGACTGTTTTGGCCTACAAATTGTCAAACTACTGAATTTATGCAGTTACGCAACTTTTCCTCTAATGAAAATAACATTTGTGAAAAAAAGGCTCATACTTGATCAAATTGGGTCCCACGTGGATTATTCTACCTGACATATCTGGATGGAAGTATATCCAATCAGGTTCCAGTGAACAGCATTTCATATCCTGTATGCCATTTTTTGCCTGCAGAAGGAAAGGAATATGAGTATTTTGAAAGTCTCACAGATCTAATTAAAGACGAAATACTGAGCTCCTCTCTACATACCTCTGAAGATTTTCAAGTATTACTGCTAATCACAACCAGAAAGGATGGCAGCGGAACAATAACAATAGAAAAGACTCAGTTCCAGCTCTCAAGATAATCTCAAGATATGAACAACTTCAACTTTTTTCATATATAGTAAGCAATGACCTTATACCACAGCTATACCTGGTCCTGCCTCTCCTGAAACTACGCAAAATGCAGATTTAGCCTACATTCTGCACACACTTCAACAATCCCAGAAATCTGAAGGTCAAAAACATGAGACATGTCAAGACATGAGAAAAGCATTAGTATAAACTTTGACTTAAGATTCAAACGTCATCCTCAGCCTCTTTTGTGCAAGTATTTGTGCAGCGTGTAAGCCTGGGATAGCTTGTGATTTCAGCTGCAACCTGGTCAAAATTTGGGGATTTTGGCAGTGGGTTTTTGTCGTTAGATTTAGCTGAACCTGATCATTCAAATTTTCAAATGTATGAACCCTCATAGGACAAGCTATGTGAGAAAAGATTGTACAAGTCCCTTTAAATCAAAACTGACCTTCAGCTTTGGTTATGAAACGTGTTTTGAAAATGAGAGATAGGTTCATTGATTTGACCAGGGGAGTAAAAGAGATGAGGACATTTACAGATGAGAAGTTTTTTGGTGAAGAACCCTGAACTAGCAGGCCTAGAATCTAATTCTGTTACAGAATGATCTTTAGGTCAAATCCAGATCCAAAATAAAACCTGAGATGGAGACCTCACACAAAAAATACATGATGAATAGTACATAAACAAAAATAATCAGGAATGCTGGATTAAATGAGTAATATCTTTTGAATGAGAGAGAGAAGTCACAAATCAGGGATATACTAGAAACATTAAATAAACTTATTCTGCAATTTCTTAAAACGTTTCTTTAGTTAAGCCTTTTAGTGGGCTGACTCGCCAGAAGCACATTAAGATGTTTCCATGCAAGGAATCGGGTAATGAGATTCTGCTTGAGCCTTAACTTCAAGCTGAGAGTACACTGCTGTGCAGCACTGACAACGCTACTGTTAACACTACAAGGAAGGAAATATCAGAAGCAGTACTAAATTCAGAAGAAAACATGTTACACATGACTCCACTGGATAGCAGATGTAACACTGCGGGGTGATTCCTGAGAGCACCACACTGCAAAGCAAGGGTATGGTTACCTCGAGCGCTAGTCAGAAGAAGAGATGAAGACAAACATGATACACATTTATTTCAGAGAAGCTGCTACTGGAATATATTACCAAAGTATTGTCTTTCAGAGAACAAATATGGAAGACTCCTTTATGTTTTTTCTTGTTAGGTGTGATGATATAATGCCAAGGGTAACCTCCAATTTGAAATGCATTCTCCAGAGAAGATGTTTCAAATAGCAAAGGTGGGGTATCTGCAAATATTCAGTAATGTGAACACCATTAGTAGCAGAACAATCATAATTCCATTGATCCTTACAATTCTGAATTCCAATAAAGCTGTTAATTCTTCACAAGTTTTGAAGACTGGTGGAAATACACTGGCTGTGATTTTTTCCACCACCTACCACCACCACTTGCTACATTGCCTACCATCCAGGCACACATCCACAATTCCCCGTGGAAGGTTTTACGGCCTTCTCAGATCTTCATGCTGAACTCCTGACACATTTGACTGACTTCATTCCAAATGAGCTGGATAAGCAAAGATGTAACAAACACTTAAGTTTAATACAGCTCATCTAAATAAGAGAGGAGGTACACATGAATATGCCAAAGAGCATATCAAAAGGGTCACTATTCCCTTGGGAAAAACAGTGACAAATAGCTGGAAACAGCCTAACAGCAGCAATGGCAAATAACAGAATTAAAGGCAGAAAGATACCCCAATCTGAGTATTCCTTTTCCTTTTGTGTAATACAACAGAACAGTGCAGACCATAATGAATGCAAGCTGTCTCTGGGTTCATAAAAATTAGTAAAAATCTAAGAATTTCTTTAATTAATGGCAAAAGGTATCTAGTTTTCCTTTCCATTGAGTTGGGATAAATTATACAGATGTAATATGTCATTCTCACAAGTCTTCTGTGTACTAAATGAGAGAAGCATCTCTGAATGAAATGGACTGCACAGAGCTTTACAGTTTCTACCAACTAGTTAAATAAAAGCAATTTCTATAGCTGCTATAACTCAATTTTTGACTGAAGATCAGCTCTTTCCAACAGCACAGAGAAGTGCTAGAAAAAAATGCACAAAATGTGGGGAAGATTTGCAATTACATGGAACATTTAGGCAGGTAAAACATAAAAACCCAAGCTGAATTACTGTGAAGAGAACAGGGTTCCTATCTGGATTCTCATGTCCCAGAAATCTCATCTACATTTTGATTTTTTCTTGTCCTGCTTAGTAAGGATCATTATTCAGATCCTTGGCCAAGGAAGCCAAGACATCACATGACATCAGAAATTGTGTTTACATAGTGCTTCTCTTCTTCCTTCATTCATGTTTCCAACAACTTAACCATTCCAATTGAAGTGAATTAGTTCACTGCCCACAGAAATGAAGTCTTTCCTAAGCTGTCCTCTAGTTGCCTTTCAGACTAACCCATAGGAAATGAGAGATTCTGTGCAAGATACAACAAAGTATAGGCTATAAAAACCAAGTCATCTGCTGAAAATGTAGAGAATGCTGAAGATAAGAGGCATAAGCAGAGGACCTACTGATATTAAAATGTCAGAAAATGAAAAATGAGTCAAGGAAATTTGTTAACTTTTTATCCTATTGACTTCTTTTTAAAGAAAGCATATATAGCAAGTTCTCTCAAAAACTGATAGATGGACTAAATGATAGATTTAAATGGATCTCAATAATAAGCTATTAAGCTTACAGTAAGTTATTAAACTAATAATCCCAAGCAGTACAGGCTGCTGATAAAATATGCCTATTTGTTTAATATTCATTTGGCAAAGACTTGCAAGATTATAGCCATCTAAACTTCTGCTGCCTCAGCTCCCTCTTTCCTGCTATGTCACTTGCTCTTGTGCAACACCTCTTGTTCTCATTGTTTTTAAGTCCTTTCCCTCGCATAACCACTTTTCAATCTCTAGTTCACTTCCTTAAAACTCTCCAGCCTCATCTAAGCATACAGCCAAGAGTTGTTCCTGGCAGCACTAACAAGTATTTGTTCTAAATGTAAAAAAGAAAATCTCAGCAACGTGTTTGTTTCTCTGTATTTCTATCTCTGTTTTTTATGAAATTACTGAATGCTCTAATAATAAACCAAACTACTCTGGACTCTTCAGAAAACAACCCCATGAAGATTTATAGGTACCTTTCCATTCTTTCCACTCTGACCAAAATCAAATTCCCTACCAATAAGCAGCAGTAAACAGCGTGACAGGTAGATGCTAGCCTGTAAGTTCTGATCTCTATATGCTTCCTCTTGGGTACCTAATGCACCGTAAAACCAGCTCCCTGACAAGTGCTATCCCTTCAGGCACTTTCTGTAGAGAGGCTAGGACTAAGTACGCAGGAAAATTACACAGTTAAATTATAGTAAGTACTTAAACTCAGCTTAATGCTTAAACTTTAGCTTAAACTCTGAAACTGATAAAATCTCGCTCACTGAAGCATTTCATTAGACTGCACAGTCAGCCATCTCACAACAGCTCAAAAACCACAGGAATGCAACTATCTGCAAAGAGCAGCCGTGACAAACATCTGTCACGAGTTCCAAACTTCCTAACCACAAATTCTTGAATACAATTCAAGATAAAAATGTTTTCCCTAGTATTTTGATGTTAAATTTCTAAACTAAAAACTACAATGATCTATAAGACATGAGATCAAATCCGGTATAGGCTTCCTATTAAAGCTCCCACAGCTTGTTTTCCACGGGCCTCTAACATTAAATTGTGGGTTTGCATCCCGAGATTGAGGAAAATGAGGAGAAATTTCCCTTTGCAGAACCCAAGACATAAATCATAGCAGCCTATCACTTTGTTTTGATAAAACATTGCATTATAACTGAAAGCCCTCACTACCCAAGTCTGTATTTTATCTTTGTGCGTTTCCTCAGGTTTACGAAAAACCTGGTTTGGTTTGCCTGTCATTGTCTGACACCGTTCACGAACAGAAAGATCAAAAGCATTTTTTATGTGAACATCACCTAGAAAAACCATTTAATACAGAAACATTCAAAATTTAAGAAACGGAAGCATGCATTATGTGGTATTGGTGAAACCTACTTTTTTCTTTTTTTGCAAATGCCTCCAACATGAACTTGTGAGAATGTATTTTTGAAGTAAAAAAAAGTTTCAAAGAAAGTCTCAGGCTTTGGTCTTTCATTAAGATTTTTAGCACCAAATTCTAATCTCAAACGCACCAACAGAAATGACTGTTTGGTTTCGGAGAAATTCAAGTCATCACATTAAGCAGAACATTAATAAGTTAATGGTTTGAAGCATAAGAATTGTTTTAAATAGATAATTTGTTCTCTCCTAAGGATTAACTTGACTGAAACTTGACTGAAACATTTCTGACAACTCAGAATTATCTAAATGCCATTCGGACACGTTGTATTCAGTATCCTTTAATTCCCTCTGCAAGGTCGATGAAACCTTCTCACACCTTTTGCTTACACACCGTACGCTGTTTCTGGGCATTGCTAACAGTCCTAGCCCTTCCTCTTGCCCATGAGCAGAGCTGTGAGCAGAAATAAGGAAAGGGTTTCCAGTTCATGGATTGCTTATTAAGTTTTTCAAATAGCTCAGTTGCTGTACTAGTTCTCTAGGTAAGCTCTATGTAATTAATTCTTGTAATTAGAAGTAAAGCAAAGCACATTTTTACTGTAACACAAGCCAGGAAATGTAGCTACTGCACAATATGTGTACTGCAATTTTAATACTTTTTGTTAGTGTGAAGTAAGTTACAATTAATCCACAAAAGCCATCAAGCCAAGATAATAAAAAGATGATAAATACCTGTTATTTTAATATTACATGGAAGACCAAATGGATACTTTCCTACAACTCCCACTTGACCATTCCAGTTGAATTCATGTCCCAAATCAAATGGCTGTTCCATGAACTAAAATAACATAGAACATTTTAGTCTTATGGATGCATATTTACTCGCTGATTAGTTTTATTACTCTGTTACTACTGCATTCTTTTTCTTGTTAGATACTGCTTGAAATCATATTTTTTAATTAATATTACATTTTTGATTGGAAGAATCTCAAAATCTCACTGCTGCTCTGTTTCAGATCGAACAACCTCCCATGCCCATCAGTTTCTAGCCTTAACACTCACCTAGAACTACAGACTAGGTGTGTAAAGAAGAGCACACCCTGGTCTAGCATTTACAGAGCTCCTCTCTGTGTGCACCTGAGTGCCTGTCTGAACCTGTATCTCTTATGTTTCGCCACATGTAGCTGGTTTGGGTAGAATTTTCTGACAGTGCACCTTCTGTCTGTAAATATATTTAGGCAAAAACTCTATACTTCGACGCATTCCATATGTATCTATGTGACGTTACATTAATATCTAGGCTTTGTTGCCCCAAAATAGCATGAGCTGTATGAAAAAAATTCGTATTTCATTACCTGTTCAGTGATGGCCTGAAAGTTATAGAGCCTGACCAGGCCCATGCTGTACATTACAATCAGGATTCCATTAGAAACAGCAACATCTGTCACACTATTACCGAATATCTGGAAAAAAAGAAGAGAAAAATATTCTGTCAGAGAAGAAATAATTGAGATACAATGCAAAATACTGACATCATGTCCTTACTTTGCAATTGCTTTAATTTTGCCTTCTGACCAAACCCAATGTGTTTTAGTTCACAAAGCTCTCCTGAGTTTCTACAATACTTCGCACTGCAATTACACCTGAGGTCATGTTCTGCAGGCAAATTAATTCTCTAATCAATTCTCAGTATATCTTCACATCATGTTACCCAGTTATTATCATGCATGAATAGATTATTTTACTCAGCATCCCACAGGAATGTTAGCAGAACTAACAACTCCGTCTAAAAGTACCGATCTCAGATCTTCTGTTCTTTCTTCATCATCAGGGTAAAACACTAGTTTAATCAGGGCTCTCTGACTGTGTACAGCTGTACTAAAACTGTATTATCCAGCTGTCACAGAGTACAGGATCCTCTCTGAATCCAAATTAGACACATATGCGAGAAGCTGACTTACCCCTTTCAATAATTACGCAGTATTCATTTGTGCCACTGCTTAACACATCTCCACTGAGAAAAACCCAGCAAACTCATACTTAATATTTGGTGAACAACAACACACAAAATTGGTAATTTTTTTAATAGAGATGCTCGGAAATGCAGTTCTCATTTCTGTAACCTAAATCACTATGTGAAAAAGCAATTAAAACAGAGTTAAGAATAGGCTTAAAAGCAATTAAAAAAGAAATCCAAAAGCTGTAATACTCTTAAATCTTAACACTATCAGTGATCCTGTGATCAGTTTGGCCCCAAACCCAGCATTCAATCCTGAGATCTTGCCTTTTAGTTTTATGGCTCTTTCTCAATACATTTGTTAGCGTGAGGTTTCCTAATATATACACTCTTACTTACAGGTCACAGACTGACCTCAGAAAGGTTGTTTGCTCTTGAGTAATAAAGCAAAACATATATTTACATTTTGCCATTCAGTATCAATGATAATACAAGTTGGAAATGCTTGTAACTGCATACAGAATTCACAGACTGTTACTAGGAGTGGGTCAGAGGCACATTTGTCTTTCTTTAAAGAGGTGAGAAGTCTACGAACACTTTAGGATTCCCTGATTCTTGTGATTACAATAAGTAAAGGTTAAATTCCTACATGTCCAAGAGTTATCTAACAGCAGAATGCATGTGCACTTTCTCTTCTGGTCGTTCGAATTAAGAATCTTCCCCCCCAGTTCTCCTATCCGACACAGGAACCACATTACTGCTCATTAATGTTTCAGGGCACTATGCTTTTACAAGCTCTAAGTATGACTTCTGAAATTCTGAGACAACTGCCTAAACTTATGCCTCTTATACAACTACAATACAGATCACAATTAATAGGGGAATTAACTTACCTTTTTGTTTATTTCTAACATTCCAACAAATGACAGTGGCAAAACTTGGAATACAGCAAGATGGAACAACACAGACTGTTGGATACCTGCCTGGGAAAGAACAATAACACCACATATAGTTATTATGCTCAACGCATTTATTAACAGTAGGACACCTTCATCTTCTACCATAATAACAAAGCACAACATCATTGTCTCTGTCCTTGTAATTTTTTTCATTGATTTTATCAACATTTAAGAATGACAGTTTTTCAACAAACTTACCTGCCGTGCTGCTGCAGGGAGCTTGTTCTGAGCTGACTTTACAACCATTACCTCTTGAGGAGTATCCCAACTCAAATATCTATTTGCGACAAGAAAGGTTGATCGTAATAATTGTATTAATGATTAAATTATTTTTAGATATTTCACATAAAATATTATCCAATATAGCTACACAGATCCCTGCGTCTAGGCAAACTGTCCAGTATCTGATTCAGGAGAGGTGCCCAAGATGTTTGCTGTTTGCAATAACGCAAAACCTCAAGAAGTGGGAAAGGTTGATTTCATACTGAGTTGTGAGAAAAATTCTGAAAGTATAAACATCCATTATCTTAATTTTTCTCTATTCCTTCATGATTCACTGCTTTCTTATCCTTTAGCCTAAAGGAAATAATTTCTTCTGAGAACTGAAAAAAAATTACAGTTTATCAGCTTTTAAAGAGCAACATGGCTACCCTATTGAGAAGAATAATTACACATTATTATGAAATAGAATGTGTTTTTCTTATGTTTTATGAAGTTGGGTTTACAGCTCTTAAAGGTCCTCTCCTGGTACATTGCTATTGCAATATTGAAGGCTGTAAAATGGTCACAGAAAAGCCAACAGTAGCGTATTTTTTTGTGGATTTTGTGGAACTTGATACCAAACTTGAGGTTATAATACTGATGCTGCTGAAATTCTTCTTCAGAAAACAGCATGCAGCAACAGCACTCCAGGTAACGCACTAGTGTAACAAACTTGAAGTCAGCCATAGGGTAGTGCTAAAATAAATATGATTCCCTGTCTCCAGTATAGTACTGATTGTTAATTATATAAAGCCTAGTCAATGTTTAATACCTGAATTTGCAACAGGAACCAGCAAGGTATATTTTTTCCAATACTTCTCCACTATCAGCAGAGAGACGCAGAAGCCAGTTCTGCACTGTCAGGACTATCAGGGAAGATTTATAGTCCAACGGACCTGGTAGCATTTCCCCCTGCATAACAAAAGGTTATCAGAAAAAAGTTTGCACCAGGAGGATACATAACATTTTGATCCAGTTACAAGGAAACAAAAGTTAATACACGTTCCTCAAAAACTAAAGGTGAAAAGCTGCCAGCTAATCACACCAGGATCTCTAAGCTCACGTCTGTGCCAAAGTCATCCTGCTATCACATAAATAAGCTGTTGTTACACCTTTTGCAAGGCAGTTATCCCTTCTAGAAAAGTCCCCTTTTAAAACCTCCTTGCCTTGCAAAATTGAAGTATAACTGCTTATTGATCTAATGGATATCAGCCTTGAAGAGACAATTCTTTTAGTATTGCAGAGTAAGACATTCAGTGGTAACTCAACAGTAACTGCTAAGAATGGTATTCACACTATTCAAGGATGGGGGCTAATAGTCCTAAGCCCTGGGGGCACTGGATGAGAAAAAAACTCTTTAAGGGAAGAGGGAAATCATATAATCTATCAGTTAGAAATAGCGGAACAGCTTATGGGTAGAGTTGCTTTAATGGGTTTTCAGTTTATCAGATATGTTAAAAACTAGCAAGGGCAGTAGCTGGGAGTTTTAATTAAAAAATAAAGAAAAAAATCAATCAGAATGTATGTCGTAAGGAATTATTGCAAAAGCATAAAAGGCACTTTTTAAAATTTTCCACAAAAGCTTACAAAAAAGGATTTGAATATGCCATTAAGAAATTCAGAGAAGTACACCTCTAAACGTTTGGTCAAAATGAATAAACACACGTTGCACCTTAAATGACCTAACTCCTTAAAACCATTGAGAAAATAGTTTGCAGGGAAGGAACTGTATTCTGAACATATTTCACTGAAAGATATCAATTTGGATTTTTGCACAGCAGTGCTCTAATAAAAAGTAATCTTACCAGTGGGCATTCCAATAATAAAGCATCTTCGATTTTTTCTGACTTAGAACACTTTGGTTTTTGATAAAGTATTCTTGGCTCTTGTGCAATGCTGGAGGAAAATGATTGGTAATCATTAGTCTACTTTGTAAACAATTTCCTATCAACAAGTCATTTCACACTTTCATAAATCCTGCCTTCTCTTTAAGATGTTGAGATTTCTGACCTGCCTATTTTTAATTTGGAAATATAACCTGCAATGGCTCTCAAAATAAGGTCTAACAAACAGTAGTTACTATAAAGTAATATTTAAAAGTGAAATTTCTCTATTTTGTGGTTTGGTGTTGGGGTTGTTTTTGTTTTGCTTTGTGTTTTTTGTTTTAATTTTGGTTTTTAAACAACAAACTTAATAGCCAGCATTCTTACTCTAGTGATATACAGTAAAAAAAAAGTATATTCCAGAAACTAACGATAATCCTCAAATCTTCCCTTCAGGCTCTTCCAGTGTTGCCTTTTATAATATAAAGGTGTGGCATCAACTATAGGTATTTAAAAAAAAAAACCCTTACTACTAGAAATAAAAGCTTTGTCCTGTGCACAGTTCTCCCCTCGGGGAGAGGAGGAGCCAAAGGAAAACCTGAAAGATGTCACACAAGTTAACCCAGTACTGGAGAGCAATCAGACAACACAGCAACAGATTCCCATCTCTGCTGGGCATGACAGACTAATTAACTCTCAGGAGTTTTCACTCACAGAGCAATTTGTCTTTTATGTATCATATGCCACTGCGCCACAAGGTACTCAGCAGTGCAGCTCTCCAAGTCCCAGCTACTTCCCACAACGGCCCCTCAGTGGAATTTAATAAAGACTTTTTGTTCCTAAGTAAATTCCACTCAATTCACAGGGCTATCCTGGATAAGTAAAGTTAGTGACGTGTCTAATACAGAACCTCGGTGTTAAAACTGTAAGTCTGGCTAACTCTAAATTGCAAATTTGTTACCTGCTGATACAGCACCGGAAATTGTCTAAGTAAATCCTTCCTCTTTCATACGCAATAGGAGATGCAGAATGGGTTGTCCAAACATTCTTGAATTTAGTGCTTTCCTGAAACAGAGAGTGGTTGTAAGAGTGACGGCTTTTGTAACAAACCCTGCTTTTGGAAAATACTGCTTCTGGCTCCTGCACTGTAATAACTTACTTTAATTGAACATTTGCAGTTGAATACATAAAGGAAAATATTTTTTGTGAAAAACCCCCACAAATTAATAAAGACCTTTTTTGGGGGGAAACTTTGCCTTTTTTTTTAAACCAAATTAAAATATCTTTTAATTACCTATTATAGAGAGCACGGGTAATGAATATTTTGTCATTAACTTGCCTGCATTGAAATTAAAACTGCCAACTTTTAAAATCAAGATCAAAACTCCCCACGCTGTAAATACGCACATAACTCTTTTATGTGTAGCTAATTTGATTTACTGAACACCTGACTCAATTCTGCTGTTTGTGTTTTGTGTGAAAGCTAGAAAAACGTGTTCAGAGTTGATTGGAAGAAGTGCCTGAAATGTTACTGGGATAAGCTGCTCACATAGTTTCCTCATCAGGAGCTCCAAACCGCCAACAACTGTTCCAGACTTACAAACTCCCCAATATTTGTCCAAGTCACAAGTGTCCTTTTCCCTGTCACTAACCTTTGCGTGCCCAGGGACTGCGCTGCGTAAGCGGGCATTTCAGATGACTTCCAATAAATATATTTTCAAGGTAACACAGTCGCCACCTCACTCGCCACACGCACTTGCCCCGTGTTTCTATCACCCGCTGCACAGATGCTGTAACTGTTTTAATTTCTGTTAAATTCACGCTCGCGCCAGTCTGTAACTGGTTTAACCCCTATTTTTTCGGCAGCACAAACGCCAGTGACGCGTCTGGGGTTTGTTTACCTCTGCTGACGGTGTTTTACTGGGTGAGAACTCCATTCCCATTCTACACTGGTGCTCCCCGAACGGCTCCGAGTTCAATACCGGTACCAAACGTTACGAACCGTCTTGGGGGAGAAACCAGTGACGTGAAACTCCACCAAAGCCGTTTCTAACGGTACGCGAAGCGGCTGCTAGCGCAGGGCGCGGAATAGTCGGCGTTTTCGGTATCACTAACGCCATCGTTACACGCGCAAACGCTTCTGGGGTCCCGGCACGGCTGAGCCCTCCCTGCCCCACCGGGGCTGAGCCCGGTGAGCGCCGAGCAACCGCGGCGAGCCCTGCCCAGCCCGGCGGCTGGGCCAGCGGGCGCCTGCCCCGCGCACCCCGGGGCGCCGCCGTTACCTGGCACATTATCTCTCTCAGGAGTCCCAGGTTTTTCCTATGGGCGACGCCGGCGTCCCTGGCGCAGAACCCGAGCGCCCTACGCGCCAGCAGCCGGCACACGCTGCGAGGTCCGCGCGCCCGGCCGGCCCCGCGCCCGCCGGGGGCCTGCGGGGACATCCCCGCGCTCGTGCCGGGCCCGCCTTTCCCCGCGCTTCCGGCGGGCGCGAGGCGGGGCGAGAGGCGCTACCGGGCCTTCACTCTCCACCGCCCAAACCGAGGCCTCCGGACGGGGCGGGGCGGGGCGGGGCGGGGCGGGGCCAGAGGCAAGGCTACTCCCGCCCCGCTCCGCCGTTCTCTCCAAGGTGGGGCAGCCGCGCTCGGCTGCTCTGATGGGCGGGCTGTGCGCACGCCCGGACTCCATTTCCCGCCGTGCCCCGCGGCCGCCGCCGGGCGGGGGGAGCGAGCGCGGCCCGGCCCCCGGTGAGGCGCGTGTGGGGGCGCAGGGCGGGAGCGGGGGAGCCGCGGCGAGCTCGGGGAGAGACCGTGCTACTGGCGGAGCTGCCTGCGCGCCGGGCCCTACTCTGCCCCCGTTCCGGCTCGGCCGAGGCCGGCGGGAGCGGCGGGTGTGTGGGCAGGCGCGGGTGCGGAGGGAAGCGTGTTACCTGTTGGTTTCTTAAATAATAAATAAGGGGGGGGGGGGTGAGGGGTTGTTGGGTTCAGGACCCGTGGGGACTCCTGTCTCCCCGCGTTGGTGCCCGCGGCCGGGACGTCGCGTGGGACGGAGCGGCCGGGACGGGAATTCCAAGGGGGGTGTGAACTGCTCGGCTCCAGGGTCGGCACCGCCGCCTGGAGGTGTGACGCCTCTTTTTTTTGTATTTGTGGAGCTGCATTCCCGAAGCTGCCGCTCTCCCGCGCGGCCGGCGGGGCGCTGGAGCTGCGGGAGGAGCTCAGCTCTTGACTGAGAGAGCGCTCAGGGGTTTAAAAGACGGGTTTCTTAGGGACAGGGTTTAGTAGGGAGACAGGCACGGCTGGACTCGATCTCGGAGGTGTCTTCCAACCTTAGGATTCTAAGAACTCGCTGCCCTCCTGTGCCCAGAGGCCAGGAGCCCGACTGGGGTAAAGTGCGGATCCTCTGTGTGTTTTCATGTGTCTTCCTCACGATTTCTGAGTGGAACCTTTAATCTTTGCTGTCACAAGACAGGTTCCTGTGACCTTATGGCACTTTGCAGTTACTCGGGTGAAGTGAGCTGAACACGCAAACGCGGTGGTTGCTCCGAAGGGCAGGTGAGCCACAGCACTGCCAGCGACTGCAGGGCGGGCAGGGCAAGTGGCACCTACGCAAAGTCCATGTGGACATCCAGAGCCCTGCAGGGCTGTAAATGAACAAGGTGCTTCAATGTGAATTACAGGTAGTAGTGAAATTCATGTGGCTCTGTCTCTGTTTTCGGCATCTTTTATAAAAGGAAAAAGTGCACATCTTTGTGCCCCTGTGCTCAGCGCTGGTGAGGGCACCTGGAGTGCTGGGGTCAGTTTGGGCCCCTCACTCCAAGAAGGACCTTGCGGGGCTGGAGCGCGTCCAGAGAAGGCAACGAGGCTGGGGAGGGGCTGGAGAACAAGTGCTGTGAGGAGAGACTGAGGGAGCTGGGGGTGTTCAGCCTGGAGAAGAGGAGGCTGAGGGGAGACCTCATCACTGTCACACCTGCCTGAAAGGAGGCTGTGACGGGGTGGGGGCTGGGCTCTGCTCACAAGTGACAGCGATGGGACGAGAGGAAATGGCCACAAGTTGTGCCAGGGGAGGTTCAGACTGGACATTGGGAAGAATTTCTTCCCTGAAAGGGTGGTCAGGGATTGGCACAGCTGCCCAGGGAGGGGGTGGAGTCGCCATCCCTGGAGGGGTTTAGAAGACGGGTGGATGAGTTCCTTAGGGACAGGGTTTAGTAGGGAGGCAGGCACGGTTGGACTCAATGATCTCGGAGGTCTTTTCCAACCAGATGATTCTATGATTCTGTGATTTTTGTTTTAGGCAGTTACTAGAAAATAGGGTTGAAAAACAATTTAAGTAATTAAAAGATACATTTGGAGACTGACGTACACCTGCACCTTGCGTGTGCGTGGATACATAAAGTCAATACAGCTTTTCTTTTTTCCCTTTTTTTTCCTTCTTCCCATGTGCGCAGCAGCCAGCAGAGGGGGCGCGGGTTAACTCGGAAGCCTCCTTTCTGAGCTCTTGTTTACCATTGATGGCTTCCTCCTGATCTTAAACTTGTCAATAGATTAATTTAGTGAATCAGTTTCGTGCTGTATTCTGCTGTATAAACAACAGGAAAAGACGTGAATTACCTCATTGAAAATAGGGGTTGTCTGTGAATAAAGCATTGCACAGAATACTTAGGTATTTGAATCACATATCCTGGAAAACCACATTGATGAGTGAGGAGACATCTTGTCTGTAAAGTTAAAGAAATGTACAACTATTTACAAAACTGTAGCCTAAAGAATTATTTCTGAATTTGCCTCTTTGCGTTATGCAATATTTAAGAAATTTGTACCAAGAGTGACTGGTATCTTATTAATTTCTATTATTCAAATTATTTTAGTCAATAATAATTACACTGTTTCTGAGTGTAACTTTAGTAGGTGTTACAAACACAGAACAGTAGAACAATTAACACTGAAAATGTTATTCTAAATCGATTCAGTACAGGATTAGAAATTCCATTCCAAGAATGATTCTAGGATATCAAGATGTAGTTTTAGCTTCAGTTAGAATGAAAGTATTCTTCGCAAGTTGCAGTATTTTGAACTCGGTTAAAGTATTTATTTAAGCTTCATTTTAAAGGCAAAGTAGTCTTTGATAGTGAAGTCAGAATGTCTCTATTATAAATTGAAGTGGTGCAGTTTCAACAAAACACTTGTCCTAATCAAAACAAAATCTTTCAACATTCCGAAAATTATTAATAATTTTTGAATATGTTAAAGTTTCAACATAATTGCTGTGATTTTCTTGAATCAGTATTTTTTTATGAGCTTCTGTCGGAATGTTATCATATCCTGCCTTTGCAAGTGAAAAAGGAAGTAAGAGCTCAGATTTAGTTTAGGAAACAAATCCTAGTAGTCACCTCTAGCAACTGAGCTCCATACTTTATTCATACAATTAATTCAAATAAGTTGCCTTTTTTTAAAGTTATTTCATATTCACATTAATTGATTAAAGATTCAGTAAATAAGACATCTGTATTTTTAAGGTAACTGTTTCGTTCTTGTTGAACATTCTTGTCTTTTCAGTCTTGCAGTTGCCATTATTTTATTTTTAGTTGTATTTTTTCAAATTGTCTTAATTAGCTTAAAAACATTAGCTAGTGTAGTTGTATTCCCTCAGTACTAAGGATAAAGCTTTCTTTGTTTCCACTGTCTTCTGAGATCAATAGATGCATATGCCAACAGGAATTAATGTTGCAGTTCATAGTCTCAATTGAAGAACATTTTCCTTTCTTTATGGGAATGGTATGATAGCTTCTTAAAAATAAACAAATAAAAATACAACTGTAAAACTTGTGGTTTATAAGATATTGCAAAAATGGTTTATATAGCAGAATAATTCCAACAGGAGTATCAAGGTGGAGAATAGCTGAAAAACAATTCTCAGTGAATACAAAATTAGGAAATTAAATAATATTTTTTTAAACTTTCAAGGGCTTTTAATGCTCTGCTTTTTCCTAATAGCTGTCTGTCTGCTTTCTCACTTTTAGAAGGGATTATATAGTACCTGCCTGCATTATTTTGTCCCAAATAATGTATCTTCCATTGTTGATCTCCTGGATATTGTTCACAAGTAAATATTTTGTTGCTGATCTCCTGCATGTATGGTGATTCAAGTAAATGTTTTCAGTAAATAAGCAGTTTTATCTCCCTCTCTCCTTCCCTCTATCAGTATATAAACTATTTCTTCTTTGCTTGTCTTTGTTTAACAGGCTACCTGGCAGGTGGTGTGAGAACAGGCTCTCCTTACTCAGCATTTGTATACATGTGGTTGAAGTCACACCTAATGGAATCTGTTTGTTTGTTGTGTACCTGCTGTTGCTTTATAACCAGTGCTGTGGTGTTGCTACAGCAGTCAGAATGAATCAAAATAATTTTTTTTTTTGCCTTTTTTGCCACAGGGAGGTCTGCATCGTTCAAGGTGGTGATGCATGAGGAGGAAGAATTGTTGAGACTTTTAGATCTGCTGAGTTTGAAAAGTTGCGAGATATCCTGTTTTTCACACGTGCACAATTTTTTTGAAGTATATATTGAAAGACTAATTGTGAAGCTCCAAGAGGGCATACTTAGTCACTTGGTAGAATAGAATAATATTAAGCATTCACTTAATGAATGAGTCTGCTTGACTGTAAAGTCGTCTCCTCCTCCTCTTGTTCTTGATTTGAAATATTAAGAAATATTAATATGTATGTATTTTAAAAATAACTACAAATTACAAGTGGTTATACCTTCTGTGCTACCATTGTCTTGAAGAATTTTTCACATTGTGTCTACGATTGCTGCTTGCATCTGTTTTGTGTAAGGTGTTCTGAGTTTTGGTAGTGTTTGCTGGTGATCAAACAGATCAGCTATGCTTTACAGGAGGGCATTAATTATCAAATTTTGTGTAGATAGGCTTATAGGTGCTAAGCAGAAATAATTGTATAAAGTTTTTTGTTTTTGTTTTTTTTTCCCAGAATACTTTTCTGTCTAGAAATGTAACATAAGCTCTTCCTGATATAGACTATTTCTTGTTTTTCTAGCAGAGATTCTAAGAGTAGGCTCAGTGATTGAACATGGAACAAGTTAGCTCTGTAGCTAGAGATGAGTCAAATGTCAAAATGTTTTCATCCAATAAGTTCACTGAACTATGTTCTGGGACAGGTTGTTTCTATGGTTTGGGGTTGTATAATACCTTAGAAATGTATTATTTCAGGTCTAGCTGACAGTTGATGTGTATACCTTCTTGTGCATGCCCGCCTTTAAAAAGCTGTACTAGAGGTGCTGCGTTAGGTTGTTTGGGAAGGGTAGAATTTTTAAGGAAGTTTTCTTAAGGTTTCTCAGCTGAACTGAGGACCTGATCCGTGTCTGTAACAATGACAAAACTCTAAAGGCTAAAAGGCAGCGCTCCATAGGGAAGAAGTCTTCCGTGTTGCTTTTCAGTGTGGTTACCAACTGTGTTGTTTCTTTAAAGTTTTTTTTATGAAAAATAAATATGCTGCCACAAATTATAGGCATTTTTAACGTAGTTCAGTTTCCTGATAATGTCCTAAAAGATGAAGGTTCAATTGCTTTGATTAATAATCAGACTTCAAGCCTTCCTGACCATGGCTCTGAACAAGGAAATAACTCCTAATTCTTTGGACAACAACATTTCTTGCTGTCATGGCTTCAGGGTGTGATCATTTTATCTAACAAAGCGTATTTGCCTGTTTCATTAACAAAATCAATTAGAGAAACAATGACTCGCTTCTGAAAATGTAATTTAGACTTCCAAGTCCTTTCGATGCTTTTTGAACTTTTAGTAGCCAGATTGCCCATTAATCTCATGATCTGTGGATCACACTAACCCTCAGGGATATATGTGCACGTCTCCAAGGAGTTCTTTCACATTTAATGCTGTATGCAACTGTAAACTTAACTCTCCCACCTACCGCGCTCTTCTAGCATTTTCTTGATGTTTCAGAATTTATCAGCTAAAATTGTGCAATTATCACTCAAAGGATCACATTCTCATAAAGAGACTTGAATCTCTGGGTTTTACTGATGCAAGATCATCTTAGTCATCTGACTATAATTCCCATCTGTGCATCTTTTCATGTTCTTACTGAGATATTTAGAAAGCCAAGAAAAATTATGTGACTAGCCTAGCAGCTGAATCATTGTATTTTATGTTGAATATTAGTGCTGGCACAGGAAATGCAAGATACTAACTCAGTTCTTTTTGAATGATTGAAGGAGGAAGAGAATTTGTGAACAGTTTGCAGTGTAATCATGGAATCTTTATCCAGGCATTTCTATAATTTAATAATAATAATTTTAGATCAGGTTGTGGTTTGAGGTTATGGAGGATTTTCTACTTGTTTTTGTTTTCAGGCACATTGCCTTTATGTAAATTACACATTTTGCAGAAATTGTCATGATGCCTTAATTTTCCTGTCTCATAATTATTAATTCATAATATCCCATGAATTGTTATGAAAAATACATACATGTTTTCAAAAACAAAGCACAAACAGTTTATAGTAAATAAAGTATAAATTAGGATTGGTTTAGTTTTGAGCCATATTTTAAAAAAAGAGCCATAATGAAGTCGTTGATATTAGAATAAGTTTTAATTTTTTAAGAGGACTAGATGTTATATTTTCACTCTATGACGATGTCTCATATCCTGGTAATGTTGCAGTCCCAGCATCTAAAATTTATGTGTTTTTATTTGGCATTGATAGCCAGAATGCAAAGGCCATTTTATTTAATCCTTGACAAATAAAAATAATTTAATACTTTCTCCTCTTTCTTTTTTCCTGTAGGCTTAAAATTAATAAACAATGCCATTTTAAAGCATGACTCATTCAAAAGCACACCTTAAGTGAGGAATTGTTCATTTAATTGAATCCTTTGCCAGGCTTTGTATCGATGTGTACAGATTAATCTCTTTTCTCACAGTGCAAGACTTGTGATTGAATAGTACTGTTTTCTTCAAGATAAAAATCTTCATATTGTAACCAATTTGCACAAAATGTTTTCTAATAATGTGTTGTGCCTGTTGTTTTGTAAGTACAGTTTGTGTTTCCAGTGCATCATATTTGTGTGTGTGGTTTATACAGAAGAAGGACTGAAAAAAAAAATAGGGAGGGAGGGGACGAAAAAAAAAATGAGTAAGAGTAATTTTTAGAGCACTTGAAGGCAAAAAGAACAAAGACACATCAGGGTAGAAGTAGTAGGAGGGTATTTCGTTATGCTCATCTCCTAGGAAGTCTGTGTTGATGAGGATAGGGGGGGGGAAAAAAACCCAAGAAGACAAAATGCTGGTAGTGGCCACAGAGAATTGTTATCTTTCATTATTAATACTTTATGAAGAGATTCCAAGTTAAGTAAAATATAACAATATAAACCAGAATTATACATTTAATAGAAAAATCTCAAGCACTTTATAATTTGCATGAATGGGAATTTAGCATTTAAAACCATTAATTTCAAAGAGGACGTTAAGGTTCAGGAGAATACACGGCAGACGTTTTTGAAGGATTTCTGATACATTATGTTTACACTTAATAGAAAATGAAAGATTTTGGTTTTTTTAAAACTACAGACACTGTTCTAGAATGAAATCTTTTGAAGATGGTTACCTAGTGAGTGGGGTGAACAGTGTCAATCTCAATGACAGTATGTACCCCCTCGAACAAGTGGTTTCTTTACTGCTTACTTTTCGCTTCTCTTCTCAAAGATACAATGTCAAGATTGGTTTATTGTTTTACTGTGTATTTATTTTTTTCCTCCTGCTTGATAGGACTCTGAAATGATACCAAGTAATTTATCTCTCAACTAGTTTCATTCCAGTAGCCTATTTTGGGAGTACTTGGGCTTTCAGCACACTGAACGGCTGTTGCTATTTTCTAAAGAGCATTTAAATTGATATTATAGTAAGAGATTATTACTAAAGCTGGTATTGGTGCTTGATTATTTGACCAGTTTCTCATGTAAGTGACATAAACAATTAAGTTACAGCAAAACTGTAATTTGAGTTAATTGTGTTTTCAGGTCTCTGAACAAAATGAATTTCATTACGAGGCTTTCTGCTTTGTGTCTGAGGAAAAGCAAGATGCCACAGAGGCACCAAAGTAGCAGACGACCAGCTGTTCCACTTGGATCACGGATTTTAACTGATCCTTCTAAAGTTTTTGAGCATAACATGTGGTGAGGTGTTTGATTTTTTAATATTTTTGTATATTTACTATGATGAATAATGCCATGTGTGTTTATATGAAGCAATGGACTGCCAGAATAGATGTGTCAGGGTAGGGCTAAAGAAAACTTGAGGTTGTCACAAGTAACCTGACAGTTACAAAGTTTTCCATGACTCGTGTACAAAGCTGCTGAGCAAATAGTCATGGAACGAAAGGCAAAGTGTTGTTCTACATCAGCCGTGAATAAGGAGATAGAGAGTGCAGAGATAAGACAGTCCGTGTTGTTCATAATGGCAGGAAGTTACTAGTCAGATGCAGAAAGGGGATCTGCAGATGAGTCTGTGCAGCTCAGAAGGGAAAACAGGTGCAACTGAGTTGGAGCAGAGGTTGCATGGAAGTTGCAAAGGTCTTGATAACTCAAGAACCTGGCTATGAAGTAGGGAAGGTCCTTGGGTCTGAAGCTTGCTGAATCAGCAGGGTTCTCACTAGGGAGATAAGGGGAATCAGGATGAGTGGTGCTTGGGCTAATTAGATAATGCAGGGCGAGCATAAGAGTTTCATCTTCCCTAGCATTGATGTATGAGGATTTATAATCTTTTGTTTTCTGCTCATCATCTTTGGTACTTCGTAAAGTGGCATCTTTCTTTTTGCCTGTGTGAACTGGCAGAGAGCCAAGAGCTGCTACCATTGCTACTAGGAATACTAAGGAAATTGAATTTGGGAACTAATGCTCTAAATATTTGCTGTGGTGCTTTTCTGTCATTTTGAGAGAAGTAACGTATGATGCTAAACCTTGGAGAAAAAAAATGTCTGCTTCTGTTCAGGTTAGTAATTGGCACAGTTTCATGTTGGTGTTCAGAGATAATTAAACCCTGTGTTAGCAAACAAGTTAATGGAAAAGGACTAAGTTGAATAAGCTGAACTGGAAGTAGCATTGCTTGTTCTCGTGTCAGGCCGACCCATGTTTACAGCTCCTGGTGAGGCTGAAGTGGATAGCTAGCTTTGCTGCTGTCATTGTTCAGCTTAAAACCCTTCTGCATTTAAACACTTCGGTGCTTAGAATTCTGCTGTATTCTGTGTTCCTGCCAGCTTGTATTGCTGAAAGAGCTGTCTCATTTGAAGCATCCAAACTATGTAAATAGTTTGCATAAGAACTAGGCTATGTCTCTTCTTTTGCAGATTTCATTACAGAAGTGCTGCTGCAGTCCTGTTGGTTGGAGTCTTCCATATAAAATTTTTATAGTAAATAACTGAAAGATCTTTCTTCAGCTTTATGAACTTCCAAGGAGGGACAAAAGGGAAAAAAGAAGTTGTTGACGAAGAGGGAGGACTTCAGGCACATATTGTATTGTGTGTAGAACCTTCAAGGGCTCTGACAGACATGTGATAATGGATTAAAATTGATGAGCTAAAGCTTATACCACAGCGAGTCGTCTGTCAGAAGGGCTGACTGCATGTCATTGCTATCTGAGTAGTCCTTGGTTTCAGCTTGCTAGAATAGGCAGAGTCAACAATGGTGCTAGCAGTGAGGGAAGCAAGTCTTTCCAAGAGGGTGGCTGCCTAGAAATATTTTGGTCATTCGGTTTTATTCTACTACAGCACGTCTGTCAGAGCCTTGACGCTGCACAGGAACATTTGGTGTACAAACAAATACAGGAAGGGGAGAGGCAACCTGCTGGGGACAATAATGAGAAGTATTTCAGTAGGCATGCGGAAATCAAGTCTGAGGCAAGCAGACAAATACATACCAATTAGTCTCCCACAATTAACAAAAAAGGAACAGTGAAGGTCTAACAATTAAATTACCTATATGTCACCAAGCATGGAACAGGAAGATGCTCATTAGCTTTTAGAGACAATGAGCTTTCTTCAAGTTGGCACCTTGTTCCTTTTCCCATAGTAACCAATGGAATTTTGGTCAAGGGCTTTCAGTTAAGTGATTTCAGTAGGATTAGGATCTAATGGATTACTTGAATTATATTATATAATTTAATCTGTTTTCTGAAACTGTTCAGACTGGATGATTTGGAGGGACAGCTAATCTGCTTTTAAATGCTGCAAGCAGCACATTTTTGGGAACTCCACATTGTGGCCTAATGCAAACACAGGATCTTCAGGGAAGGCAGTTTAGTCATCAGGGACAGATCTTGGCTTGTTTCTGAGACCATTTAATGGATTAGTGTAAGGTTTGGTGAACCCCTTTACACAAATATGGATAGCACAGACTCTGGAACCACTGCAACACTGCTTCTCTTCTCTTAGGAATGTCTCATTCTTCTTTTTTTCTAAGTGTTTCCTGTCTCTGTATCCCCAATAAGTAAGATCCTGTTTATCAATTGCACCTGTTCCACTTGAATAGATGGATTATGCTCCCTGTTTCAGGAACAGCTGATACCTTTGCTAAATGACCTTTGTTCCTCGTTGTAAGCGTTAGTAATGTGAGAAGTTTCTTACATTAGGGTGTTCGTTGGTAGAGCTGTTATATCCAGCTAAACACAGTTCCAAAGGGACCTTCAAAACACATTCCTATAATGCACTCAATTTACAAGATATATGTTAATCCTATTATTAAGAAAAAAAAAATGCATGCTACTTCAGCCTCTATGCAGCTGCAAGATTCTTCTTAATCACTTGAGTTTTACTTAACTAGTAATTAATTTTTATCTATCGTACACTGAAAGTTAGTTTTTAACTGTTAGTCTCCTTGTGATCATTTGCTTGCATTCGAAAAGAAAGTGTGTTTGAGAAAGTGTAGCTAATTTTTGACCGTTTTCTCTGGGTAAAAAAGATTATGGAAAATCCTATTTAAAGGCCGGCTCTTCAACTACTTTTTGCAGGGACCACATGCAGTGGTCACAAGAAGAAGAGGAGAGTGCCAAGGAAAAAGCAGCAGAGAACTCGCTACTGAAAGTCCAATGGGAAGACCAAGGTAACAAATTCATAGTGGCTTAAAAAAATCCGACTTTAATGCTATTTATTAAAGCTTTTAAAGATGCTTTAAAATCCAGGAACTGTCTTATTTCTAAATTCTTTTGTCTAATTTTGATGTTTAGGGTTGTTTTCTCCTTTGTTGCCTCAAAAGATTGTCTCAAAGTGTGGTTTTGTAGCAATTCAGTTACTTATTTGAGCAATTTTGCGTTTAGGGGACAGTAGGCTCTATGTAAGCAGCATCCATCATTATGGTGCAATGGCAAGTTCTAGGTCTTTTTGCAGTTCTTCAGAATAAAACCCCTACTACACACAACTGTTACTTCATCAAAGAGAATGAATTTGCAGCCGGCTGAGGTTCTGGGGATGAAAGTTCCCATGTACAATATTGAAGTGCTGTTTAGTGTTTAATGGGCTGTTTAGAGAGCTGGTGTTTTTACATGGCACCGTACTTCAGTTAAGGGCCATGAAAGTTCCACTGGTCTCAGCTGGTCCCAGCTTGCTGCCTCGACCAGGCTGAGCTGGCAGTGCTTCGGGAAGCAGTGTGTTCACTTTGTGTGGAAGGTGTTCCGGTATATCATGCAGGGTCTGCTCTGTAAATGGTTAAGGAATTTTGTGCCTGTCTTCAGAAGGGAAACTTAATGTGTTCTGCATTTCAGAAGAATGATAGCTTTAGATTCAAACTGGCCAACTGAGCACTAGACTGAACTCTAGGATAGTTATCTACGCTAAAGCTGAGTGTTGACTTCTTAGTAACATAGAAGACTGGATTCTTAATTTGTTCCTTTGTTAGAATGATACTCTATATAATATTACTCTATAATAACTTGCATGTCTCAATTTACTTAGCATCTTTGCCTCAATTTACTTAGCATGTCTCGAACCTGTCAAATCAGATAGTGACATTATGATCCTGTGCTCGGTGTCATTGATGTAACTAGGGCACATGTTGGAGTTTATTTGAATTAACTGTTAATGTGTCTTGGATTGTGTGCTATTCATCACTTGGAGTGCTCTGGAATTGTCATTTACAATCAATTAGAACTTAGTTTGCGTTAGTGAGAAATGGAATAATCAGGCATTTGTCTATTGCCAAGAAATACAAGAATCCAAGGACATTTCCTATGAATGCCCCTCTGTTCAGAACTTGAATAGGTGAGCATCGCGATAGTGTTCCTTCAGAAAGCTTCAACTTCATTCTGCAAGTGAAAGTACATTTTGGCCTATTTGTGTAAACAATGAACTAGACTGAAGCTAACGAGCAGGTTATTTTGGGGCCTTGGAAACTACAGTAAGGGGGAAAAGACAAGACACTTCAACAGTGCTATTATCACTAAAATAGAATAGTGCTGGTGAGCCTCATTAAAACAAGAGAAGTTAAACTGAAGAAACTCATGATACTACCTTTAGGAATTTGATTTTTCTTATTAGCGTGTCCAGTTTCTTCCCAGGCATGCCTGCTAATACTGGAAGATTCTTTTAAGGAGAAAAATCAATTGACTAAGTAAGGGATATTTTTTTGTCTTGGAAGGTTATATATTCATTTGGAAGATTTGGTAGTCAGGCTACTTAAATATACAAAATGAAACAAAAAATGATAATGATACTGCACGCTTGGTTATTACACAGTTGTGCAGGAATGACCAGGGAAAGAATGGAAAGTCAATTGTTCTTTCATTTGAACCTGTGTAATACCATACGAGTACGATTTGAAAGGCTGACTTCAGCCATTGCTTTCCTTCAATTCTGAAAACTAGAAAACTTGATGGGAATTTAATACAATGGTTCTGAGCAGACTTGTAGAAAAGTAGTGGCGGTACAAGGGGTGGTAATGATTTAAGAACCTTTTCAGTAGAAGCTTTGCTTTTTATACTGAAGCTGAGCATGCCATGAATGTGCAGCTTACGCTATTGAAATCTGGTATATATGAACTCGATCAGCTCTGTACTTATAAAAAAAGTCTGTACAATTACTCGGCATGGTTGGGTCTTGCCCTTTAATAATACGAGTGGATGTATTAAATGTTAAATTTAAAAAATTATGCAGATTTCTGGGACAAGGCATTCTGCCACCTCCTTGCCACTTCCCACTGCCTGTCTGTGCCTCTAATGATAATTCTCAGCCTTGTTTATCTTAGAAAACCTGTAGAGATTTAGGAAATAGTATGTTAAGATTTAAATGAGAGTAATAGGAGAAATGCACTATGTATTTACTCTGGGCATTTATATTAAAATAACCAATAGGTCAGTGTAAGAGAGTAGGGACAAAATAAAAAAGGCAACACATTACATGATGTTCACTTAGCAAGAGACATCAAGGGGAACAAGAAACAGTTCTCTAAGTGCTTTGGGAATGAGGGGGAAAAATCAAGAAAAAGGTTTGGTTTGGTACTTAGGAGGGTTGAGGAAAGGGAAAACAATCAACAAGAGACCTTGAAAAAGCTCTAATTCTTATCTTTTTATCAGCCTCGCTTTGACAGGGCTAGATGCAGTCCAGTGGCCAGCACAATTAGTGCTAGTTAGAAGGAGGAAAGAGATTTTTCTTCTGTTGAGAAAGAACATGTTACAAAGTGCATCCATAGATGTACATAGATGACTGGGAAAGCAGAAAAGAGAATATTTGCCTTTTTTAAAAAGGGAGGTGGGAAAAGAGAAGAGTCAGATAATTAGTTTCAATTCCTGGAAAAATGCTGGAAGAGATAATCCAGAGCTTGCCGACACTGGGTTTGGAAGAACAAAGGAGATGAATACTGGCCAACAAATATTTTTCAAGAATAAATCATGTGAAATCAAACTAATTTCCTTCTTGGAGAAGGTTCCAAGCCCTGGGGATAAGGAAAAAAACAGCAAACGTCCTGAAATTTATCCATAGTCAGGCTTCTGACTTGCTTTACTTGACATTTTCATAAGCAAGTTAGGCAAGCGAGAACTAATGAAACTGCTTTTGGGTGAATGAATGCCTAGAGAGATCCTTTCAGAATGGAAGGCTCTGCTGGGCAGAGAAGCATTTTGTTCCATGTCCAGTTCTGTTTGGTATTTTCATTAGTGACCTCAGGAAATGGGAGACTTGAAAATGATGTTAAGGGTAGAGTTGTTTAAAATATGGCGAAGTACAGGATTAGAATTCAGAAAGATCTGGACAAATGGTGGGGAAAGAAAGGATCTGAGAGGTATAAATTTGCTGAAAATAAACACTGAATACGTTGCTTAGGAAAAAAAACCTTGAAAAAACCACTAGGTTCTGGAACAATTGGCTAGGTAGTCGTTTTGCAGAAGAAGATCTGAGGGTTGTGGTGAGTCACTAGCTGAATCAGCAGTGTCATGCTGTTGCAAAATGGCAAGCTGGGAGTTATAAACAGGGTTACAGCCTGTAAGCCTCATAAAATATTCCTTTTGCTCTGCGTTGATAATGCCTTTACCAGAATACAGCACCAAAAAGTAGGAAAACAATTGGAGGCAATCTAGAGAAGAAAAACGAAAATTCTGAGAAGTCGAAAAGCCGTGACTTAAGTGGAAAGCAGAAGAGAGTTTAGATCATCTAGAAAATCGATTGTAAAATCGATGGTAAAAGACTTCAAATAAGAAAATAGTTGTTGCTAAGAGAAGTGAGTAATTTTTGCTTTATTTGCTTGGTTAATGAGACTAGAATTACCGGATTTAACCTGAAATTCCCTCACTGCAATTTAGGTAGTGGAAAAGGTTTCTTAACTGTACAGATGGTGAAGGATGGTAATACGTCGCTGAATAAAGCTGTCAAATGTATATGAAGGGTGATATTTTAGGGTAATTGAGGGCAAATTTCTGTGCAGAGCAGTATGAATTGCCTGACTGGGTGAAATCCCTTTCAGTGCTGTCCTTTGATATTCAGTTAGAATGTTTTGTGAATTAAAAGTTAACACAGAGGTCTATTTTAAGACTCTCTGAAGTGTTTTGAAAGTTACAAAGTGAGTATGTTGCTTATGACTGTGTTGTTTTCTGTCAGAACTGCACTGTTGAAGGGTTAAGAGTGAATTACTGTCTATTGGCTATGCAGCAGCATTTGTCACTCCAGTTAACAGAGCAGGATTTCTAAGTGGTGGGGTTTTTGAGATGACTGACTACCAACAAAACTGCAGTTTCATGAATCATGAAAATAATTTCAGTTTAGTATTTCTTAAATAGAAAAAACATGGAGAATGTTTAATTTAAAAGATGCATTGCTTTTATAGTTTGAGACATGAAAGCTTGTCTAAGCAACTTGCAATTGCACATCTTGGTGCTGCTGTTCTATTATGTCACTGCATTTGAAAGAAAAGATGATGCAGAAAGCCTGTCTGTCCCATCCTAAGTGACATAAAACCTAATTAAACCTTTATGGGACTTATTTTGAGAACAGATTAAGGTAAAACTCTACGTCTTTGTGTCTTTAAATATGTTCAATATGGGAAGCTATGGGTTTTTAAACTGTAAATTTGGGGTCCAAATTCAATGTTGCTTTACAGTATCTTGTAGCTAAGCTCATTTTCATGTGTTCTGTTTTAATTTCAGATAAATATGAGAGAGAAGCTAGTAAATATTGGAATGAATTTTACAAGACTCATAAAAGTAACTTTTTCAAGGATCGAAATTGGCTGTTTCTGGAGTTTCCAGAAATTCTTCCAGAAAAAAAGAGAGAAGAGTTGAACTCAGAAGAAAGATCTTCAGAACACAGAAAAATAAATTGTACTAATAGTTTCTCAACCAAAAATGAAATTTTTGAAGAAGGAGAAAAATATTGCAGGAAAAATTATGCAGGTGGTTCTACTTCTGCACAAGGATACGGATATAACAGAAACCAACCCAAATCTCTTCCTGAGAATCCACAAGGTACAAATTGTGGCGAAGAGCTTGGCAGGCTGGAATCCTTCCCTGGTAGTGGTGCTGCTTACAGAATACTAGAGGTAATGCACGGCAAATGTTCTGCAAATAGTATAGAATTCCACATAATTGCTCCAAAGACCAATAAAGATGCTTAGCAAGTGTCAAAAAAGTAAACATTTAGAGTTTGAAGTACTACATTCATTTATGGCAGAAAGTTTCATGGAAACCTAGGATCTGGCCTTTGTTTTTCGTTTGAAGTTTCTTTCAAATCAGAATTTCAGTCAGATTGCATCTTCAGGGGAAGCTGGGAAGTTATCTGTCCTGGAGTGCAAGTACTTGGCGCCTTCTCGCCAGGTGGTGGAATTGGATAAGAATGTTGCATTTTCCTATGCAATTTGAGAGGTGGATTCTCTCTTAATGTTACAAAGACATTGAGGAGGAACGTGATCATAGAAGTGATTTCAGAACTGTGATATGAGCTGCTTATACCTTTTCTGTCCAACATGCCTTCAAGTTTAACGGATTCTATCTACCAACTAACTGAAGAAAAAATAAATTCTGACGTTTTATTTGCTCGTTTATTTTACCTTTTTGTTTCTCTTCTGATTTAGGTTGGTTGTGGTGCTGGAAACAGTGTCTTTCCTATTCTGAAAGTTTTATGGTATGTAGCGCTGGATTTTCAAATACAAACGTTCTGCTCTTACCTTCCTTGATTTCTTCAAATGTTGGTGCTGGGCCAGCGCTGCAGGAAGCGTTGGGTGGGCTGTTTTACAACCCTGAGATATTGCTGCCTTGCAGACCGCAGATAGTGCTGATAGCATCAGTACCAGGTACTCCCACACTGGTCAGGTCTAGTCTTGAGAGGACCCTATTTGCTGACAAGGTTTGTCTTGATGTGCATTGAGGCTAATTTCTTGGAGTTAATCTCAGGCAGGTGAAATATTTTCTTGTCTCATATGTCACCATCAAGCTACCAGATACCCCTTCAAAAGGCCAAAACCAGAGACAGTAGATAGACATGTGATCTGCTCGTAAGAAGTTGTATTATTTCTGAAATTGGCTGGTGCAATTTGTCTTATTGCTTCAGGTTTTAGTGTCAAGGAAGGCACAAGTCCTGTATTGCATTATTTAATTCCTTCAAACATCTTAATCTACTTAGCTTCTGTTTTTAGAAAAAGCTGTTAATGACAGCATGTCCTCCCTTCCATGCAGGCAGGATGGTTTTATTGGAAAGACTGTGTTATGTGTCAAGGGTTGAAATAGATTTCTTCTTATTCGTGCCTCTGAGAGCTTGAGTGTGGCTTGGTTGGTTATTCTATAGATAAATTCTGATTGCTAGCATCACCATTATACAAAAATACTCCATTTTGCAGATGTGGAAACAGAGCAGAAGTCTAGTGATGCACCAGGGTCATACGTGAAACCTTTTAGTGTTAGGAATGCATCTCCATCCCACCACAAATACTTTGCTTTGGACAGCAGGAGATGCAAGTGGAGCCCTGGTTCAAATGAAAAAAAAGAAAAGTAACACTATGTAGGGAAAAGATATCAGGTGTCTGTATTGAAAAAGGTGAGACAAACTTTTGTTTTCCTCACAGGAGCCGTTAGTCATAGGTTGGCATTTCTGAAAATTAAGAATCCAGTCACTAGGTATTTTTTCCTGGAGATCTCTATTCTTATGCAAATGCTTCAGTCATTCACACTGGCTGGTACAGTGAACAACTCATGCATTTGTCTTGTACGTGCCGTGCCCTGGTGGAAACATCTCATATGTCTTAGCGGGCCTGGCTTTATAGCACAGTTGGTTTTACTTTGAATTTAATAATATAAAAATTGCCCTTTGTATGCATATAAAAAGCCAGTGTCAAGTATGAGTGTAACCTGGCTACAAAAAAAAATTCCGCTTAGGTTTTAAACTTCTTCCCTCTGCCCCCCTTAAAATTTAAGTTACTGCTTTTTAATCCAGTGCATCATGAAATCACCATCCAGATCAAGCTATGTCTTTGTTTTAAGTTGACTTTCTACATAGCTCCTGTTCTGCTCTAAAAAACCCGAAATAACACCCTAACAAGTCAATCAGCTGAACCTTTCCCAGGGGACTGGCTGGGTCCAAACCCTGGCTGCTTGTCCTTATCCATGATAAATATCTAAACTCATCAGCTCTCAAGGTGAGCACAGAGCTGATAAAAGTTTTGCTCAGCAACAAGGATGGAATATATTTTGGTCCACCGCTGTTCTCCTGTTGAGCCCTCAGCTGTGCATACTGTGAGATCTTCTAGGCACTACCAGAGTCTATTGATTTTCTTTCTAAAGAAACTGCCTGTCCAAAATCTCACATTTTTGTTTTGAGAGATCATGAGTTGCCCGTTTGGTCATCCCTCAGTAGGTTTTGAGGGGCTTGCTCAGTTTCTCTTAAAAGTATTTTTGGAGATGAAAAAAATTTCTCCTTAGAGTTACATGTGATGAATGGTTCAGGGGAATCTGCAGCTGGCTTGGTCCTGGATGGGAAAGGAAGGGAAAACAGCACTACAGGAAATTCTTATTCATCTGGGCTTGCAAAGCAAAGGGGATAATGGAGGGGAACAACCAATACTGCTTAATCTAATCAAAAGCACAGCCAGGTGGCACATGGGAACCCAAACCTCTGCAGAACTATGGGTGACTTTTGCAGGAGCCCACGTCTGCCCAGATCATATTGCTAATTAACTGCATCCATGGGCGAATGATAGAGACTTAACGCAGCACTTCAGTAAGAAAATGTGACCTATTAACGTGCATTTATGTAATACAACACCAGGGCATTGTCACCAATCCTGACAGCCCTCTGTGACCTTCTTTCTTTTAATTTTCACTTCCTCCCTGACAAGGCTATAATTCTCTTTTTTTTTATACTAACTGCCTGTTGGTATTCTTATGAATTTTCCTGCCCTATTGGTTCATTACAAGCTCTGTGGCTTTCCATGTGCTAGACATCAGTACGGCATGCTTGATCAAACCTGCAGAGAACCCCAAAGGGCCCTCTGTATTTCCATGAACACCAATGTAGACTTTCATCTTTTACAATAACAGTTTTTTAACTGATGTTGGGTTTGTTTTCCTAGCAATACACCTGGAACCTTTCTGTACTGTTGTGATTTTGCTTCAGGAGCAGTGGAGCTGGTAAAGGTAATTCATATGCTCGCTTTAGAGTACCTTATAAGCTTGTAATTCAGGAGGCTGCCAGGAAGCCATCTTCATGAAAAAGAATATGATGGCTTTGACAACTTTTAACTGAAGTTTTCAATATTCCAAAGAACAAAGTCTTACTCTATACAGAGAGGAATGAATACCATCAGTGAGCTTGCTTCTCAGCTTGAGTAAGATACCAGACAGAATAGGCTTTTATATGAGATGTTTTACAATGCTGAATAATTGAAGAAAAAAAGTTTCTTGAGTCACAGTAAACGTATTAACTACTACTGTTCTCTCTGTGCCTCTTTTCATCTTTTTCCTGACAGTCACATTCGTCCTACAATTCAGCCTGGTGTTCTGCCTTTGTTCATGATGTGTGTGATGATGCTTTACCCTATCCTTTTCCAGATGAGATCCTGGATGTCATTCTCCTTGTCTTTGTGCTCTCTACTATTCATCCTGACAGGTAAATGAAGACTAAAGGGCAAAGCAAATGGGTTAAATCCTTTTTATTGCTGGAGGTTTTCAAGAATAGAAAAAGATGATCATCAATCTTTAATTTCTTATTTGGTAAGCTACAATATATGTAAACCAAGGTATTTTAAATGCTGTTTCCCATTCAGTCTTTAAGAGAAAATTCATTAGTGAGCCTCCTGTCTCCATCAAAACGCAAGGGTTAAATTGTAACTAAATACATGCCTATTAAAATAAAATTACAAATTAAAAAAACAGACTGCTAGTCTTCTAGAAGGAAATTTATTTTTAGTGATCAAAATAAATCATTCATGAATTAACACCTCACAATATGTCGATAAAGGCTTAGGTTGCTGATTTAGCCACACGCAAATGCTCTACATTACAAAGGCCTTATAAACCAAAATGCATTCAGAATTTTGTTATTTGTTTGGATTAAGAAAATGTGACTTGTTTTTCATTGATAGTGTTATATTGAGTGCTGTAACCTTGTTACTAATGCCTCTAATGCCTGAACCAAAGTCTATGACTGAAGACTGGCTGAGTGGGAAAATGCAAAATGGGAAAATGCAAAAGAGGGCATGCAAGTTGAACTCCTTGACTCTTCCTTTAACTAGATCATATGAAGGGAAATATGTGCTGTATGAGAGGTAATATGTTTATTACTTTAAGAATGTCTTTAAAATGGGCTTGGCGAACAGAACAGTATTTGCCCGAGTCTGATAACTGTTTCTCTGCCTAAGTTATTAATGATTAGCTTTACAGAAAAGTCTTTCCCATATAGGATGTTGCTCCTTCCTGTTTGTTCAGAGATGAGCACATGAGTCATGCAAAGCCTGGGTCCAGATTTCAAAAACAATTCAACCAGTAGATTTCAGGTCTCTGTAACTGCGGTGGTGCTGCCAGGAAGAAATTGGACAACAGAGACACATTTATTCAATCGCTTTGCCTGGAGAAGCAGTAATCAGATGTTCTGTCAGAATTTCTGTGGATCTTTTCCTATTAGTCATTTGAGAATGTGTTGGTCCTTTTCTTTTTTTCTTTTTCTCCCCATGTCAGCATCTGAAGGCAGACATGGATGCTTTTGTGTGTGTGTGTATACGCACATAAAGATTTTCGTGTAATTATCTGGGTTGTAAGACCCACTTTCCAAAGATTTATTAGTCATTACTGTCATCTCATAGAATTAAAATGACTGCATAAAGGTAAATGTAATCCAGGTTCATCTTGCTCAGTATACGTTTTTTCTGGAAAGTTGGAAAGTGGGAAGTGAAACAGAAAACAAAGAGAATCGTGATGCAGAAATTTGTGTTTTGGAGACCTGGAAGATATACATGGGAGGCACACATTCAGGCTGTTGCGTTTAGTTTTTGATAATTGCTACTCTTGTACCCCACTTTCAACACACTTTGATTCTGCTACAAGGCCCCTCTAAAAGTTGGTGGCAGAATTTGAGAGGTATTAAACTTTCTTCAAGCTATATTAATAATGTGCTTTAGTCCTATGGGATGAGATTTCTCAAAGCAGTTTCACATTTTGTGCGTGTACTTTTTGCTTATGTGCACAAAACTTATGTTTCTATAGGCAAAATCTGTAATTCTGTTTACAGCTACCTGTCTTGAACAGTCTTTTATTCTTAGGTTGTACTGTCTTTTCTCTCAATGGCAACAGCTCGGTTGCCTGTGTTGAGCACAGAGGACAACTTTTAAAGCACTTGGCTTCCTCTAAGTGAATTCCATTCTGAAAAGTGTATGCTGCTTTTTGTTCTTGCTTGTTTGTACATATGATATTATTTTCTACTGAACTGCCTCCTAATTCTATCCCTTAAAAATCAAGGTAGGGTGCCTGCACTGCTGTTGCCTAAGGACCACATTGCATTAGTGCTTGAGTTCTAACATTTTTGGGGCAAGGGGGTAAGGCCACCTCAGAGACGGGGATGGTGTGAGGCTGTTCTCATGGTACCCAATAATAGTTTGCTGATTTTGTATAGTTAAGTAAGACTTACTCTTCTTTAGCTCTTTTCAGCTACACCACCCTGCCTTGCCTTTCTCTTCATTTTGCATTCAGTCTGGCTCCGCATCTTCTACACAGTCTATCTGCTTCCCTGTGGGAAGAGGGATTGAATTAAGCAAGTGGATTTTTCTACCTTGCAGCCTGCCAGGTGCAGCCTGCCTTTTGTGATCTTTCATGACTCTGGAAAACCTGAGTCCCTCAGTTTATTCTGAAAGAGTGAGGCGAACCCAATCCATTATTCATTAGTAACATATTTTGCAAGGTAATGCAAATGTGTTCATAAGATGCTCCAAGTTAAGGTTAAAAAGTGAGAATGAAGATGCTCTGACCTAGTGAAGGGGGAAGAGTGTAGTGTATGGTACTTTCTGCTTCCATGCATACAGCAGGCTCTTCTAATCTTGGTAAGGAAAGGCTGATGTTAGATACCACCGAGATTCACAAACTTGTCAACATTTTGGAGGATGTAGGCTTTCTTCCTCTGGCAACGTCTCCGGATAGAATTCTGCCAGATTCCCCTCTTGAGGCACTACTCAGATCCTTCTTTCCTCCTCAGCCATTAGGTGTAGAGATACTGATTTTCTGTATATGATCAGTTCCTCCATAAAGAAATCAGGTAAGTTTTTGTCTGCCTTCTAGGCCTTTGATTTGCTGGGGTACAACAAGAAGGCTCAGTCTAGCTCGCCAATGCACGGAGCTCACTGTTCATTCTGTGTGGCCTCAAGCTACACCAAGGGAGGTTCAGATTAGACATCAGGAAAAACTTATTCATTCAAAGGGTTATCAAGCACTGGCACAGCTGCCCAGGGAGGTGGTGGACTCCCCATCCCTGGAGGGGTTTAAAAGACAGGTAGATGAGGTGCTTATGGATCTGGTTTAGTAGTGGACTGGTACAGCTGGACTATGATCTCAAAGGTCTTTTCCACTAAATGATTCTGTGGTTCTGTGATTCGTGTATCTGCCTGTTCCACGTGACCCATATACACAAAAACTGTTGTAATCCATCCTTGAGATTCTCTTGAAGTGAAGAAAAAGGGCTCCTTTTCTCTTTCCAGTTTGTGTTCTCTTACAGTTCCTTTAAAATGTTTGGTTTAGAGGCTTCTTTGTGAAGTTCTTCCTGTTCACTAGTGCCTGGCCTTTTTCTAGTAAATATAGACACATCTTCTCAATGACGTTTCGGAAATCTATGTATATTCCAACCATCCAGGAAAAAAACAGTTATGTTTGCTAATTTCACCTATATCTCATCTATCTTCAAAGGATGCAAGGCGTTGTAAATAGGTTGGCCAAACTACTGAAGCCTGGAGGAATGTTGTTATTTCGAGACTATGGAAGATATGATACAGCTCAACTTCGTTTTAAAAAAGGTAATTCTTGGGCACTTTTGTAGTTCACTCTTCACTTTAATTTTTTTGGAAAAAAAAGTGACGTTCTCTTTCATTACTGCTTTTTAGGTCATTGCTTGTCAGAAAATTTTTATGTACGAGGAGATGGAACCAGAGTGTATTTCTTTACCAAAGGTATGAAATGGTGTAATTTTATAGAAAAGATTGAGTGTTTCTCAATGGTATTTGAGCTGTAAAAGCTGATTTTGGAGCAGAAATTTAAAGAAGATTTTACTGGCTTTTAAAAAGCCCAGAGCTAACTGTGGTAAGAAAGTCATCTCCTTTATGTGTACACGTGTTCCATGTGAGGTCCTAAAAGGTTGCTTGCAGTCATCACTGGAATTCTTCTTTGTCTAAGCATCTTGTGTCTAACGGTATGCTCAAATTCTGTTATTTAAAGGTGTACTTTCTTTGTTAAAATTGAGATAAACAACAGTTGGTAGCAGTGCTCTGATATTTTGTTGTGCTATGTTGATGAATCTGAGCTGTGAGGCTAACCAGGAGCTAAACAGGAATTCCTGATTGTGGATACTGTTGCTCTTTGCCCGTTTGCTCACTTGGTTCCGTTGGCAGTCAGCTTAGACTCATATATTTTAGCCCAGCTACTGGAAACTGTGAAACTGAGCATCACAGTACTTTTTTCATTTTACCCTCTGCAACCTAGACTCCAAGTGACAAAGATGGATCAGGATTTGTCCCAACCTGAGTAATTTTGGAAGTGAGAATGAGGATCTGGGACATGTGTGGGAAATCACTTCTTTTGTGCTTACTCATGACAAAGAAGCCTAAAGTTTTCCCATGGTGTCTGATAAGAAGGACAAAATGATGTTGGCATAAATGTGTGGATTATCATTTGGCAGGTGAAATATCTTTATCTTGATAATATGCAAACAGTTACCAAATGGCTTGCCTTTGGTTTTCCTCGACTCTGGCGTACCAAACCCTCTCAAGAAAGGCGATCTACGAATGCCACAAGTAATAACCAATGTGGTCTGGGCCTCAACGTAACATTTTTTTAATGCAGTATAAATCGAGAGCTGTGAAAATGAATTTCTAACAAAATACTTAGTACAAGCAGTTTCCTTGATCTTTCAAATCACAAACCAGATTCAGTTCTATGTTTGGTTGAACTGCAGGTTGTTAATCACTGCATTCTACAAATGTTTGGTTTGTTGTTGTTGGTTTGGGTTTTTTTTAAGTGACAATAATTCTTCATATGGGAAAACAGATGAGGTATGGAACATGTTCAACTTGGCTGGATTAACTGAAGTACAGAATTTAGTTGATCGGCGATTACAAGTAAACAGGAAGAAAAAAGTGAAAATGCAGCGAGTTTGGATACAAAGCAAGTTCCAAAAACCATTGCCGTGCTCTCCGAATAGTCCTGAAAAACTACCAAAAGGCACCCTTATAGATAATGGTACCATGAACTCCAGAAACTGAAGCAAATTTGAGTACGTATATTTCCTTTAAATCTTGTGTTAGCCACTGAAAAGCAGAGAGATATTGAACTGAAAACCTTCCTCTGTTTTTTTTGTTTGGTTCTTTTTTTTTTTTTTGTAAACATGTGTATGAAAATTATCTGGAAAAAAGAAAAAAAAGCATTTCTGACTTGTGCTTTATATGCAATTTATATGCATTGATCTATTTATAACTGTGATCAGGCACTATTTTACTTTCTTGAGTATGAATAGTCAGTAAGTATAAGCGCGTATCTTGTTCCTGTTAAAATTCACAATATGTAAAAATGTTTGGACTGAAACATAATTGTTTCAGAGATGTAGAGAAACAGAATATCTGCTCTCACTATCGCTGCAGGCTGTGCCATGTTAATTTGAGTCCTGTCTCTTTTAACTACTGTCTTGCAACTGTGTTTCCTCTTTTGAGTGAAACTTCTTGGTGCATAAATAATGAAGACAAAATCTTTGTGATTTGCATGTAAGTTGTTTCGTGTGAGCTGCGTGTGACGTGCATAGGTGTCGGATTAGTCAGTGATTGGCATCCCCCAGTGTGATTGATTTAGTCCTCTGGGGTCTCTGCTTCCAATCTACCTGCTCCACAGAAACATGCCAAACTCACGAGTGTGCAACAGCTTAGTGACACGTGTTGTATTCACGGTGCTGTAGGTTGTAAGCTGGACATCATGTAGCAGGGAACTGCCAAAACAGTGCTGAAACCGAGTCGTTAACATTTGCCTGGATAAATGCAAGCATTATTTTTATTATGTCAGATACACAAGAGGGAAGAGCAAAAAGAGTACAGAGTGCATCTTATTAATATTGTTACGGGGTAATGTAATCACACTAAAATAGTGATCTACATGGCAGTTGAGATTTTTGCTTTTTACAGACAGAGATTGGTTTCTTAGGGCCTGAGTCATAAAAAAAAAAAAAGACAAATGTTTTTGTCTTGTCCCTGTGGAGCTACAGTTGGACAGGACTGTGCTAGCACATAAAGTGCTTTTAAGAAGAAAACCAAAATGCAAACACCGTTTTCGGATGCAGACCATGATACTGAGGCCGTTGAGCTAGTATTTCAAGATGCCACTTAAATTAAATGTAATTTTACAATCACTTAGCCAAGAAATAGGTGGATGAATAAATCTCTTACTTCAATAGGATATAAAATGCATGTAATCTATAACATGCATGCGGTCTTGAGTGCTATTAATATAGTGACAATCTCAAAGTCTATTTTCTTGCCTTTTTTTTTTTTTTTTAGTCTGAAAGGTAAGCGTCTCACAGCTGACAACTTTTTTTTTTTTTTTTTTTTTGCAAGTTGTTAGCTGGTAAGTTAAGTAAAACTGATTGTTTTCTAGAAAAGAACCCCATCAAATTACCTAAATTTAGATACTGAGTATCTTCATCCCCTTTGACAAGGTAAGTGACCTGCTTAATTCCCAGAAACCCAGATCTGTTTCAAGTATGAGGTACAAAAAGGGGTCTTTGTGAGATCTGATCCTGCATTTCTGGTGTGTTCTAAACTCCCACTAGAGTAAGATACTGTTTTATTAATTAAGTGTTGTAGGAAGCTGTTGTTAGCAATGGCATTATTGTAACCTGCAATAAAACTCTGCTGGTATAAATCAAAGGTCAAAACGTAGCTGTGTTTCTTCAGGCCCTGAGTTTTAAGAGACTGTAACATCTGCATGGGAAATGTTTAATTAGGTTGCTGCCCTGTGCTATTAATCGTGGCTTCTGAGCATGCACAGGTCTCAGCCTGGTGCAAAGCGGTTTCAGTTGTAGAATTTTCCAGCGGGGTGATGGTGATGACAAGCTTTTGAGCATCGTGCTCATGTGTGTGATGTAGATTTTCCATGTTTGTGTTTGCTCTCATGCTGATATGTTGATTCTGGCAAGATTTTAATATGCTGTGCTGTTAGTTTAACAAAAATGTGACATCAGAAGAAACCAAACCCTGAATTCTCGTACAGCCTTGAGCAAAACCAGCTGTTTCTTTTCCACACTTTTAAGTATTTGCTGCCTCTTTAAGAGTAACGGTGCCTGTTTTACAAGTAATAAGATCAGCTACTCTTTGTAAGTGTAGAATATCCACTGTAAAGTGAACTGTAACTAGTCTGAACAGCTGTAAGATTCATAGAAGGGGACATGGACAGAGACATTGTTCCTGATAAGAACTTTTGGATCTGGGTAGAACTTTCTGTATTTTAGCTTTGCAGCATTTCAATTTTCAAAAAGCTTAATCAAGGACATGTTTTTAAATACCTTCAAGTTACCTGTATTAGTTGGGAAAAGTAATATTACAATATTGGCGAAAGAAAGGCAAGTAGAAGTAGTGAAACGAGAGAAGAGTCGCAGACAACTATATGAGAAATGCAGTTTAAAATGGCTTATTGTTAATTTCTGGGGCAAAGAAAAAATAGGGTATTGCAAAGTGTACTTGGTATAGAAAAAGGCTGTCAGTTTCACTTTTGAAATTTGAAATTACTTCTTTAATCAGATCTAAAATCTCTAATTATATAAATTCATAGAAGTAAACATTATATAAATAATGAACACTTCCATTGCTAATTGCAAATTATTTTGTTGTTGGTTGGTTGGTTGTTCAGTACGGCTTCCTAAGCTGGTATAGTAGCATTGTGAATGTATAAAAATGGTGATGTAGAGAAAGATAATCTTGTTAGAACTGAGCTTTGGCTCCATTGGCTTTGGCTTGCTTTATCAGTAGTGTGTACTTTTTGCCAGTCTCCACTGGTATTGAGTTACATTTATGTATACGAACACATGAGAATGGTACTTACTATTTTAGCTCTTGCTTTTAGTTTTTAAGCAAGTACAAGGCAGATACAAATTCAAGAGAGTGACCAACCTTTTTTCCTACATGAATTGTGAAATGTCTAGTCAAAACCAATTAACTGATATTAAAAATGTTGATTTATTTTATTTTATTTTAAATTTTTTTCCCAGCAAAACCAAGGCACGTGTTTGTGCCCCATCTGCAAATCCACTGAATCTGAAGAGGACAACCAAAATTTGGGGCAGATGGGGAGACGTCAGGAGCTGTAGTGACACAAGGGAAAAGTTTCTTGCATTGGAAACTGCTGTTTCTATTTTGTCTTTTCCTTGCAACTCCGCTAATCTGCAGACTCTGCTGCTTAATGCTGACTGAAAATTTGTAACAAACCACCTTGAAATTCGTATTAAACACCAGTGGAAATAACTGGAGACGAACTTTGCTACTTCATTTTGATTTGTGGTGTGATCTTTATTCACTGCTCCACTGTGCGCTTTGATCTGTCGACATACCCCTCGTTTCTGGGTTTTCCTGTGCGTGTAGACAGTTCAGCAGTTGCCACAGGAGTTAGATACGCAAACATTTGCGGTAAAGTTTGTCTGGGTTATTTCTGGAATCAAAGCGAGAATTTTATTTCTTTCTGTACGAAACAGATTGGGGTTTTTGTGTGTGTGTGAATGCAATGAATTGTATAGATGCCAAATTGATGATATAGTGGTATTGGCTGTATTTTCTGTTATTTTAAGGCAAATATACCTTATGGTGTGCTGGTTGTACTTGCAGTGATAGTGCTGGACAGACCACACGTAAGCCATTTCTTCTTTATAGAGCATCTTCATAGTGGGTGGTTGAGCAACCTTGCAAATAAACCAGATGTGCATATTATAAAAATATTAAACATTGCTGTTGTTAATAATACAGGTCACCTGGCCTTCCGGTATCTGTAAACTTCTCTCCGTGTTTGAAACAAAGATTGGACATGAGGGGTTTTTACATCAGTTATGTGCGAGTTGCCCTCTCGAGATTCAGCCAGAAATTGGACAAGTTTAAGTCTGCTAAAGGCAGTCGCAGTTCATACAATCAGCGAGAACTACGCAGGTGGCTGTGGGCACCTGAGCAGGTGAAGGCCATGCCTGGACTGGGCTTTGAGCTGAGAAGGGCACTTCTCTGTCCCATGACCACCCTCCACGCGTTGCTGGTACCAAACAACTAAAAACTTGCCTCATTTGAAAGGCAGTGCTGTACGGGCAGGACGGGAGGAGGATGAAGGTGCAGCTCAAAGGCAGGCAAGAGGAGGAGTGTTTCCTCTGGGAACTGAGGTGAGGAAGGAGCTTGGATGGACTGGTAAAGCAAGAAGAATGAGATGCAGGTCTGAACAGGGAACTGAGGAACGGGACGTCATGGAGAGATGATGTGTAACAGGAGGCAATGTAGCAGGGTGAGTACCTTGAGCCTAGGAACAAGGGAAATGAAATGGAGAAGGCGAGAGGCGAAAAGGGACTGGTCTGTCACAGAGTGAAACCTGGGTGAACAAACGGTTAAGGATTGGAGGTGGAAAGAGTCTTTTTCTCACAAGTGGTACTCTGTTTTCACTACTTAGTGGAATACTATAAGCTTTGTCTTTTATCCATATGTGCGCAATGTGGTTCTATTTATTACAGAGATGGAATGTTTCATTTGTTGTACCTCGTACGTGCTATGCACGTGTGTTTGCAACAGTGCGGGCAGGTTTACGATACACCTGCTTTTGCTTTTTCCTTAGGGAACAATGCTTTTAACTTCTTTCAAGTAGAATTCTCTACTGGCAGAAGCTGCACTCCTAACCTCCTGGGAAGCAAGCACAAAAGAATAACAGAAGTGTCTGTATCCTGATTGTGTTCAATCAAGGTAGGACAATTAAATTTACTCCGTATGTTCTGATGTTGTCTCATTTAAATCAAGACCATATCTGCAGATTATCACCTTGAAGTGCCTCCCAATCTCAGTTTGTTATACTTGCATCTGTTCAACAGAATTTAAATGAATTTGTATAAACTAGAAATACGATTTAAAAGGAAAATAGCAGAATAATGTTTAGGTTTAGAGAAGGACTGTGTTTAATATTTTAAAACACCCTCATGGTTGCAGAGGAGCACTCTTCCAAGAAGGTGAAAATGTAGATTCTTTGAGGCATAAGGTACATCATCAAGAATATAAAACCTAAGATCCATGTTACAAAACCTCATATGTTTAATGATAGCCAAAGATATCTTGTCAATTGTTACTGTGAAAACGTAGTTAGCAACAAGGTAGTCAGGGGGTGTTCTATTAAACAAGTTGCTACAATTTTGAAGGAAACATGAAAGATTAAGAAAGCAAATGAATTAATGGTAGCTAAAACCCACTGATGATAAAAACAATTTAATAAATGTTCAAAGTGTAATCTGAGTATTCCTGTGTATTAAGTTCATTAAAACCACAGATGTTGTGGCATATGCTGCTAGTTGTAAAAACAATCAAAATGTCCTAGAGACATGAGAAAACTTCATACAGAATCAAAGAATCATAGAATGACCTGAGCTGGAAGGGACCCACAAGGACCATCGAGTACAACTCCTGTCCCTGCACACAACACCCCAACATTCACACGGTGTGTCTGAGGGTGTTGTCCAGAGGCTTCTGGAATATTGTCAGGCTGTGACTGCGTCCCTGTGAGCTGTTCCAGTGCTCCACCACCCTCTGGGGGAAGAACCTTCTCCTAATGTCCAACCTGACCCTCCTGGCATCTTCCTGCAACTCCCTTGGGTCCTGTCCTTGGTCACCAGTGAGAAGAGCTCAGTGCCTGCTCCTCCTCCCCTTGTGAGGAAACTGCAGAGCACGATGAGATCTCCCTTCAGTCTCCTCCAGGCTGAAAAGACCCAGTGCCTTCAGCCACTTCTCATACAGTTTCCTCTCTTAAACCCTCTATATGAAGCCATGTTAGGGAAAGCAATCACAGTCAATGTGAGGGTGCCATATAACATTACGTTTTAGTATTTAGAAGAAGTTTATCCCTTCACATGATACAAAAAGCAGAGTAAATTAGTCAAGTTGGCAGGCAACAAAGCTACATCAATGAATATGTACAGTGTGCCCTTATAAAAACACGAGAAATCACAATGTTCACAAGGCTAAAAGACTGGTGAGTTGCCAAAAAAGGATTATATTAGATTTTTCTATTTTTCTCTTTATATGTGTGAAAGGGAAACCCTGCATATTTACTGTTTAAGATTTTAAAATGCCTCCAATTAATAAACAAACAAAACCAGAACAAAAAGCCCAACCCCCAAAAAACAACCAACAACAATCCTACAGTCTTTCTCATTATCTTTTGTGAGGTTCTAGCATTGCTCAGTAGCAGAGCTGGAGAACAAACCTGAATACAAAATGGGTGTAATCAGCACAGTTTACTGAATTAAGAAAAGATTGGGGGGGGGAGTAGGAAAAAGAGAACATAGTAATTGGCATGACAACATGTAGTCCTGTAGCACCCATGCAGCAGTTAGTATTTTATATAGAATGACAAATTCAGTGCAGTGCCGAAGAGGGAGAGAGACATCAGTCTTACCACACTTTCCTGTCACTTATGACAATATCGCTGTAAATTGGCATTTGGAAAAGCCAAAAGTCAAAAACCAAAAGTAATTGGTTTGCAAAAAGCACATACAATTGATTAATTATGCTTGGGTCAGACTGGCTATATTGGAGCATTTCCTTGCAGAGCCAACATTCATTTTCTCTTTCTTTAGTGCCGGGCACTCTCTGCTCTCCATTTCCTCCCAAATAACAAGTGCTCTTTAAATGGAGGAGCTGCATCTTTGAACTTGAATAAAGGGGTGGTTGTGCAGCGTAGGATTTAGCAGATGGGCTTAGAGAACCCAAACCTACCACTAGCCTTTTATTGTAGGCTAGGAAAAGCTTTGCCATTTCGAATGGCTCTGTTTGCTCCGTGCCCTGTTACGCGCAGTAGTCAGATGCCATCCTGAGGAATCGGGCAGCTTGGTTTCCAATGACATTGATTGCACTCAACAGTGAGAGGATGAGAGAGAGTGGTGGGTGGAGAAGTGATAAGACTGTGTGAGGCATTTGAAGGAGGAGGTTTGCACTCCAGCACTTGCGTGTGGGTGACAATCCCTCTGAGAAACAGTTTTCACTCTGAAGTGGAGCAGAGTTGAATCTTCTGGGCTCACTTCAGGTTTAATCTCCATCCCCGCAAACTACCAGTGCAGCTCATAGTTAAACATGCATTTACTTAAAATGAAGAGAAAATAACAGTAGCAAGAAGCTGCATCTTTACAAAGGAGCTGTGATTTCACAGAGAGACACTGCCATGTTAATCCCTGGCATAAATGGGTGTAATTCTCAATGACAATGCTAAGCCTGCTTTACAGGGTCTGAGCTAAACCCAAAGATGATACACAATGCTGTTCAAAATCAGTCATTTAATCCTTTTTAAGTTTTTGTGATCTAACAACCCAAGATGTTTGTGTTAATAAAAGATGGTGTGACAAAGCTGGGATTGTCACTGAGCATGACTTACTTTGAGATAAAAATTATGACAAACACACTCAATCTTATTTTAGATAAACATTTCATCTTGTGATTTAAGAGCGAGTATTAGTCAGTTGAATAAATACTTGGTGATAGTTACCAAACTGTGAAATAAGGTCTATTTTTTTTAAATTGAAACAAACTGAGCTAGCTTATACCAAGAGAGAAGATTGAAATCACGCTGGTAATCAGTTTTAATTTACTGAAGGAATGGATATAATTAACAAGAACCTTGGTTTTAGTTTCTTTTTATTTTGCATGTACTTATTTTAATAACGAAAGCAGATGAAAAAGGAAACTGCACGGCGCAGTCTGCAAAGCATGTAAGTAGCATTATATCACTGAAATATTTAACTAACTACCAAACCACACTCTCTTCTTTCATCAGTTGATTTGAAGCAGAGTATCAGAAACAGCAAGTATTTATTTTACTTTGAAACAATTAATGTTAAATTAGGGTTAAACCTGAAAGAAAAATCTTAGAATCCTTGCCCCAGATTCCCAATGTCTTGAAGTCTCTGGAGTTGCTTCAAGATACAGACTAGTTGCTTGCTACTTGAATCTAGATTAACTGGTGCCTGATAGGCCTTGTAGAAACAAAAATGCAAACATACAGTACAAAAATATTCTGTCAGTAAGAGCATCTACATTAATCATTAGAAAACTGAATTAAAAACAGTTGCTCAGGGGCAAAGTCTTTGTTCACTACTCACCCTGGTTAAGGGCCAAAATCTGGTTTGGGTTTAAGATGCTCATGTATCTGAGTTTGTATTTTAGTGTAGGACTTCCAGCATTTTTTTTTTTTACCCTGCAGAATTCTCTAATGGGTAGTAAGTATTATGAAACTTGACAACCAACTAGAGCATGGCTGAGATTAAGGTAACTGATTTACAATAAAATGCTTGAGACGTTCATTTTTGCTATGCTTTTCTCTCAAATACTTGAGAAAGTACCTGTGAGAAACTATGGCTGTTCTTAAACTTAACAGTCCTTTGAAGTCCAAAATAACAAAATTTGTGAAGATAAAATTGAAAAAAGACAATAAGGGAAAAATGGCTTTTTTAAATGCATTATCAGGAAGCAAAAAACTGTATATTTATACTTCTCTCCTTTTAGATTTCATAGAAATTGTATTATCCCATTACCAAGAGACTTCACATATTGTATCAGTAAAGCAGTATAATTTAAACTTACATTTTGCTTTGGGCTTCCATTTTTTTCCCCATTGTTTATTCTCCTTTTCCTAAATTAGTCCATCAGATTAAAAAAAGAAAACAAACACGATAAGCTTCTTTGAAAGCCAAAAGTTGTTGACGATAATGCAGGCAAATATTAACTGAGTGTTGTTTCCAGTGGATTTTCCTGCCATCTGTGAGATCAAGAATGGGACGGTTTCATGTGTCACCAGCATTATTTTTCGTAGAGGTATACTCTGTGTACAATTGTGATTCTTCATGTAATTTCCATGTTGTTGTTTCCAACCATTCTACTTCCTCGTTTATGTTAATTAAACTTTTGGATATTCCCAAATGAAATGTAACTATTACTTACATACTACTTACATTATCTAAGTATTACTATTTGTATCCGTAAAGCCAATAAATACAATGTTTAACATAAATCTCCAGGTGTAACTAAATGAACAATGACAGCTTTGGGCCTCTTGGTTTTCGTCCCCAGCTTGCTAGGTGAGATCAGCCCCGAACGTGCAGACTTTCCCCAGGGGAGCCCAGAGCCACTTTTTTTATCTCTGAGCGTGCTGCCAAGTATTTTGATGTGCCCTGATTTTTTTTTTTTTAAAAAAAGCACAACGAAACAGTTATTGCCAGAGAGAAGCCTAAAGGGTTTGGATTATATGCACACATATGTGTGTGTGTGTGTATAAAAATAAAATGAGAGCATAGAGAACATCAGCAGGCTGGGAGGTACAGAAATGGAAACTGGCCCACATCCAATTAAAGAAAAGTCCAGGCATGAGAAAAGAGGCATTTAACATAAGGTAAAAGAGAAAGGTTGTATGCTTAGAAGTTCTTCCTAAAACCAATGGTAGTATGGGATGAGAGGTAAAAGTTATCAATGCAGATGCAGGTTGTGGCCTGGAAAAGTGTAAAAACCCTAACATTCACAGTTGGACTTTTGAAGCACTTTTATAAAAAGAGGCCTGCTGGGGATCCACATTCTTCTGCAGTCAGTATGGGTGCTGAGTCACCAGGAAAGCTGGCCATTTGGTTTTAGGTTTCTAAATATAGAGATGAACATTTAAAGCCCTGATCTGGGTGCAGTGGATGCTCGTTTGCAGCTTTGGTGACCTGAATGATTTAATTCTCAACAGTGCTTATGTCAGAACCAAAGCTATGCCTGTGTTATCTGTACTCCAAGAATTGTAGGTCCTATGACAAAAGATAATTAAAATAAATAAAAACAATCAAAAAAGTAAAATCAAAATAATTAATCAAAATTTTAAAATTACAAAAAGAAATATAGAAGAATGTCAGATTTCAGTTTCTGCTCAGCATCAGCTCTCGGGATAGCTTCTGTGTTCTTGCTCTGAGTAAGGGAGGTAGAGCACGTGGACTTTGGGCGAGGGAACAAGGGAGGAACCTAACTTAAGAAAGGAAGCCTAGGTTAAGCCTTAGAAGGGGAAAATTTTAGGTGTTCAGTTGGGTTTTAGCTGTTGTGTTCAAGGGGCAAGGAATGTGAGTTTGGAATCTGTCAGTTCTTGGAATAAACCTCACCAAGAGGAGGTCTGTGCTAACTTTACCTTTGCAGTTGGTGTTTTACAGCAGCATTCAGGATGTGAGCTGCTGGGGCTTTTTTATTTCTGATGAACTTCTGCACACTTTGGTCTGTTTGTTTGGGAGCTCTGCCAAAATAGGACCTTATGTGACATTCAAAATGCTGTGACAGAAAATCAGAATTCCAAAAAGGCATTTTCACTTTCACTGTAGATAAATTTGTATAATCCAGTATTACATAGCAAGAGCTCCTCCTTAAAAAAAAATCAGGGTTTTACACTGATAATTCAGTGTTCTCTTGACAACATTCTGTGCCTTCTGCTTAGATCCTTGCTGAGGTGTTTACTGCGTGCTTCTCCACCTGAAAATGTGGGTGAGGGGGGAAAAATCCTGTCTGGCCAGCAGTGAGGCTGCTTTGGCTGCCGGCACACATTGCTGCCGCTGGAGATGGATGTTTCTGGGGGCCACGGAGGTGCCGTGGCGCGCTCCCGGTCCCCTCTGCACAGATCTGCTGCGACAGAGCGTGTGCTGCGCAGCTGCTGTCTCCCCACTCAGCTCCCAGGGTCTTCTTCCAGAAAAGCGAGCTCTGGGGTCTGGTGGGTGTTGTTTTGGCCGGCCAGGTATGGCTGAGAGGTGGTCAAGTGCCTGACTCTGCGCTAACAGAAGCAAATGATTCGTTTATTTATTTTTTTTATTATTTATATTGCTTACAGTCCAGCTAGGCAAAACTCTTGGTGAGTTTTGAATTAAGGGAAGGACACCTCGCAAGTGGGCAGCAGCAGAGGAAAGACTGTTTTGAGGGAAACATTGTTGAGACCCGTTTGAGGACTGTTTTCCTCCTTTGTAACAGTGTGCAAAACCCCTGCAGAGGTGTTAAGGGACAACGTGGTACCCGCTGCGTCCCACGTGCAGGGCTGCGCTCATGTGCAGCTGACTGCGAGTCAAAAAAAAAAAAGTCATTGCCTTACCATAAGATGTGAGCTTCAAAATGAGACTGTGCCCTCATTTTCTGTGAGAACTTAAAACATGAGAAATTTGAGGTTTTAAAAGTTCGTCAGCCATATGTGAGATACAAAACCACAGCGAGTTAGCAACTTAAGTTAAAATTTGAAATGAGTGGGTTTTATTTGCTTCCAGCTCAAAACCAGTTTTATCAGTTTCCTTCCAACGGGTGTAAGACTAAGACAGATGACTTTATTTAAAAAAGGGGGGGATTTCTTTACAATCTTACAGCAGAATGATGAGAAGAATCTGTTTCTGATTAAACTAGGGTGGAGGACTGCACTGCCACTTATTTTAAAAGGTACTGCTACTGGTCTGCCCCGAGCCGTGGGCTTCTTGTCCGTTGCTCTGTAACACCTGCTAAACTCATCGAGTTTTTCCGCACCAGGTAGATGGAGTCAAGATTTCTGGGCTTCAGAAGATAAATGCCTAATACGTGACGTACAAATGTATTTCTGCTGCCTGTCATAGATGTAAAATAAGCAAGAAAGCTTTGTTTTATTCCACTAAGAGAAAAATCAGTAGATGTTATATTATCCATCTGTTTTTATTGGGACTTTCTAACGTGTTCTTTGGAGAGGACCGGATCCTGCTTTCAATTATGCAAGGTATGCTGAAGGTATTGATTTGAGACTTTATTACTAGTCTTTATTATAGTTCTCTTTATTTTGGGTTCTTGCTTTGCACAGGATAAAAACAAGAATTTGCCTGGTTTTCTTAATTGAACTTTTACTATTATTTATCGATTTTATACATACAGCATTCAATGAGCTGTTTATTTCATTTGTGCTACCATTAATATATAATGGATGAGACCTTGGAACAACTAAAAAAAATATAGAATGCAGCAGAGATGAGATAGAGATATGACATCTGACACTGATTGTCAACAATTCCAGCCTAAACTCTAACACTCTATGACCAGCTGCTATGTTTCATTTGAACCTTGTATGAAAAGAAACATGGAAAATACAAAATATTTCCTGTATCCACAAGACTGCTTGTGCTTCTTTTCTCCGGATTCTCTTGTGTCTGTAACAGTGAGATATAACCAGCAGCAATTCCCAGCTGTATCATTTGGGCCTTCATTTTCTTGTGGAATTCAATGCCATATTCATTCAGTCTTTTTCTTCATCTGAAAGCCCTGTAGTTTCAGTCATCCCTGTTAAATCTGACAGAGATGTGTATGAGTTGTGGTGAAATTAAATTTCCATAGAAAATGTAAGCGTATAAAATATACTTGTGGATTTCTGTAATGAAGGTGCCAGTGCCCCAAAGGGCCCACCGCAGCTTCTTACTCAGTTGCTACTGCTATGCGGCATTTAATTTATGCACAAATATAGTCCCTCTTGCAGAGATCATCTCTACTATGGCATTTTGACTAGACTAGGCTAGAAAAGAATGTTTTCTTTCCCATGATTCTGAAGATAAAACATTGTTTTGACCCACAGGAACCAAGTAACCGTTTTGCCACTGACTTCACTGAAGATGAGATCCCATCATAAAGGACTTTCATAGGCAGATCTGCAGCTGTTGTGCATACCTGTTCAGGTAGATCTTTTGACACTTGGATCAGTTTAATATCAAGTGTTAATGGGCTACATATTCTGGGACCGCCTTGATGTTTCTGGTTTTACTCCTCCAGATAGGAAAATGCAGAATCTTTTGGCAAAATTAAAAGGAAAGAGAAAATCCTGCAGCTTGAGTATGTCTGGGCATTGCTGCTTCTCAGACTCGCTTTTTAAAATTAGTTTTCCAGTTCTTCTCAGAAGTGCTTTAGGAAAAGATTAATGTTGGTGTTCAGCAGTCACAGGACACAAGCAGCCCGGAGTCTGTATCTGTTCCTTACAGAAAAGACCTGTAACAGAAGCAGCAGGATGACTTAATACAAAGAATTTTGAAAAAGGAAACTAAGCTGTTCTGTGTTCTCATTTATTAGACAGAGAGAGGGAACTGAAGGGTAACCTTTAAGGAACTCAAATAGCACCTGAATAATTTGCATTTAGAAAGGATGTTCCTTTCGTGTTCAATGGGTTTATTGAATCCGTGTTAGATTCCTGTAAATGCTGCACAGCTTTTGCATCTCCAGTGCTTTACCTAAATTAAAGACTAACCTTTGGAATCTGGCTTATCTATATTGCATTCATGTTTAGTCTAACAGAGGTGATGAAAGTCATTGAACTGAATGGCACAAATTCCCTTGGTCCTTTAGAAGCAGCTTTAACAACAATCTTGCTTGATGTGTAGAGTGACAGAAATTAACATCATTCCTATACATGGGAACATGCTTCTGCTTGAAACAGCCTTCACAAATTCATGTCTCAGTAATCTTCTACACGGGCAGAGTGTGGTGCCAAAGGAGGAAAAGCCAAATAGACTTTTCATTCCTGGGAGAAATTAAAAAGAAGGGAAGTGCGTTGAGTGGTTGGCAAGCCTGCCTTCATTTTGGATTCTACCGACCTGCTATAAGGAAACTTGAAACAAAGCTCATGTTACTGAACAAAGATATTTTGAACATGAGTGTCTTGGAGAGCTGTGAGGTTGATGTGAATGTGGTCTGAGCTATTTTTTTTTTTTTTCCTTTAGTGTACAGTACATGCTGACAGTAACTTCTTCCACCAAGTAATGGTCATGAGAAGTTTTTCTCTGGGGGTCAGACAAAAAACTGTATCATAAGTGTCAGAGAAATCTCACTGTGTATGTGGGACCTCTGTGTAATACACCTGTTTCAGTCCCTTTCCATTTCAGCATTATTGTGTGTATCTCTCGGGTATCTTGTGCAAAGACTATGGACAAGGTAGTATTTAACAAAGTGTTTGAGACCTGTAATGAGTTAGGATTTGTTTGTGATTTTTAGCAAAAGCAAAATCATATTGAAATCGGACACGAATTTGTGAATTACATTTGGAAAGTGCTTTGTGGAAAAATACCCATAATCACTACCAGAGATTAAGGATTTAATATTCTACTTAATATACTCAGCATTAGACACAACAGACTGTAAGTAGCATTTCTGAGTTTATTCATAGCAATAACTACTTGCTTGTTTTAAGGCAGGGTAGTAGTTTGGTTCTGATCCTGAAAAGCAGGAAAAAGCTAATGTCTTTGTGAACTCTGCTCTCACGTTCTTTATGGGAACTTTGCAATAACAGTGTAATTGCTCTTTTGAGCCACAGTCGGGGATCTCCTGAGTTATTCTGAATGTGTGCTAGCCTCAGTTATTGGCATCTTGGTCCCCAGATGGATTCTTTTCTTCCACTGCCCTGCGGCATTCCTTGCCAAAAGGTTTATCTTTACTATGTGACGGTAGAGTTTGGAATGACAGCATTGAAAAGTGAGAGCTTCTATAAAAGAGAAATCATAGTTTTCTCCCCTCTCCTATATAGACTTTGCTTTGTTGAATCCCATGCCAAGAAGCTATCCAGTAAACAGTTTGCCATTGCTGAGCATGAGGACCAAGTAACAAGAGTCCTGGATGAGATAACCACCATCGTAATGGGCTGCTAAAGCTTATATATACAAAGGATTCTCAAACAACCTGGATATTTTGTACCTGTCACATCAGCAAAAAGGGCATGGCAGCTGCCTAACTGTATTTGCTTATGAAGCTGTGCAAGAAATTGTCCCATCCTTTTAAAAGACGGGTGGATGAGTTCCTTAGGGACGTGGTTTAGTGGGGAGACAGGTACATTTGGACTCAATCTCAGAGGTCTCTTCCAACCTTATGACTCTATGATCCTGGTAAATATTCATCTCATCTCACTCGTCAACTCATTGTTAGCTCACGGTTTGGTTATAGTGAGAGTGATCTGGTAGCACGTGTCGCAGAAACTCTGGTACTTGGGAATCGCTGCTGGCATAGAACAATGCTGCTTATTCTCCGGGATGGAGGATTCTGCCCGTTTGCCTGCTGTTGTTTGCTCTGCCTCTTCAAAGAAGAAGAAATCAGCATCAGTACCCTTCTCTATTTTCTGTAGGTGCTCCAATAATGAAATTCGGAGTATTTAGGGGATCTGTTATACTAAAATTCAGAAATAAAATTCAGGCCATCTAGAACAAGGGATCTTTCCGCAATACTAGCAAAGCTTGACTGTATGAGTTTTCTTTGGGAATGGTTCAGCTCTGTCTCAGAAGCTACAGAAAAGGAACATTTATTTAATATTGTGTGCTCCAACATAAGTACCCATATTTGTGTGCACGTGTAAAATGAAATAAAAATGCCAACACCAAGGAAGCTGACTTGCTCCTTCCCAGCTTCGCTCAGACAAAATCTTAGAACTGCAGAGATAGCAGTTCTGTTGCTTTACACACGCCTGAGACATGGTTGGGAAAGAATACAAAAAATAGAGAAACTAATGTGCAGAAATGTCTTGCTGCTATTTCATTTGCCTCTAAATAATGTTATAGATGAGTACCTGCAATTGACCATGGATTACCCTTTACCTGCAGATCTAAAAAATTGATTTGAAACAAGTTTTACAGAATTTTTTATAACTACTTTGGACTTTTTTTTTTTTACTTTTTATTACCTTGGCATATGAATTTATGAGTGTACTGTGGTATAATCATCAAAAAGAAGATCAAAATAGTGACTAGAATAAGTGAAAAGGAGAGAGAACTGGCACAAAATCTGTATGGAACAAAGAAGTTACATTTATTATCCAAAGTACAGCTCCCATTGGGAACTTGGGAAGGTATCATACAAATCATGATAGAATGTGCTCTCTAACGAAGGTCCATTATTATGGGAAGCAGGCAGTCTCCATTAATACAAAAAGCTAGGCACAATTATATTGGTTGTTAGCATGCAAGCAGCTAAAAGAGCCCTGTCTGTCATTACTTGAAGTGGAATTGTCTGATAAGAGAATTGGGTAGGACTTTCTGCAGAAAAAAATGCAAATTGTATACAAAGTTGTCTGTGTGAGTCTTGACCGATTTTAGTGCTTTAAGGTTAAGTTTCGTTGGCAATGAAACAAAAATTTTGGCTGTTCCTGAGGTCTGTGAGCTTTATTAAGTACATGAATAGCAAATACACTTGATATATATATAAGAGCAAACTATATTCCCCTTGCTTCCTTAGCATCCTTAAACCTTGACTGGATCCCGTCATCTGAGACAGGCGTTGCTTTCACTGTTGTTTCTATGACAGTTGGATATGAATGGTGGATCTATCTTTGGAAGGCAGAAAATGGGATGCATTGTCTTTTTAGTGGTCAGGTTTGATAGGCTCTTTTATGTGTTGGCATTGAGTCTTATATAAGATTTTGCAAAAGTGAGGATAAGTTTTCCCTAAAGAGACAGATGAGGAATAAAGGATTAGTACATCTCTCCATACAATAACTCCTAATGTGAAATTCCAGCCCTATTTATAACAATGAAAGCTTTGCCACTGACTTCAGTGGGATCTCAATTTTACCCTGAAGGTGCAGTTGTGCTTTCCTAGGAAAGCTAATGCATAAAATACAGCTTCTGCCAGCGCATCGTCAATGCAATAGCCTAGAAAGACAGTAGCACTGAATGGCACTCATAGCCAATAACAGCTGCTGCAAGCATCCCGTCGAGCTGTATATTGATGTTAGTCACCAGCTTTATGGATTTGTGTAAGATTATTCATACCTGAATGAGGTAGACTTAGGGTGATTTGGGGTTCTTTGTGGAACTTTGATTAACATTTGTTTCTTGTAAGTTTTTTTGAAACTCATAAAAGAATGTCATATGTGGCAAAGCTTCTTTGATTTTTATTAATAAAGCACACCGTTTATAACTAAGGTTTTAGAGCCCTTCAAGGCACTGTTTAATTTTCATCTCTCTTTTTTGGTCCTGTCTAGTTTTGTATTAACTTCCTATCCCCAGGTCTTACCTTTTGTAAAGCAGATAATGTCACGCATACATCTCTGGGAGGCATCTGGCACCTCACAAAAGAAGGAAGATGACTCTTGATTGGGATCCCAGTCTTCACCAATCCACTGCTTGGTTGGTCGTGTGCTGTGGACGTCAGCAACGTTACAGAGGGTCTTTGGGTAGCATCTTGCCTACAAGTCGTCAACTGAGGTAAGACTAACATACTCTTTTTTTGATAGGGTTGTTTAGATGTCAGCTAAGAAAATAACTCCTTGGTGCATTTGCATGAGAATGAATCCCATAGATAAAACTATATTGCGTAATAGTTTCCTGCAACTCCCCAGATACTTGTTAGAGTAGTCCAAAATTTAATTCAGCCTCTCCCCGTGAAATTGGATCTCTACTTTGTACTTCTGATTGCTTCTCTCAGCTCGACTAATGACATGGAAGCACTTGTTCTTTCTCTGAATAGTGTCTAGAAGCCTCCTGCCAAAGCAATGGAGATCACCTTCTGCTGAGCTTATACATATATGCAGCAATAGCAGTCATAATGGGTGCTTCACTGCACCGTGTAATATCTTCTTCCAAATTAAGGAGGCTCTAACACATCAGTCAGTTTTCCCCTGCCTGTATTTGATTGCACACTTAAAACCAGCTGACTTTTAGATCAAGTGGTGTCTTGTAGCTTTAAGCTTAGCAGTGGCTGTTACTGGAATTCTTCTGTCGCTGTAAATGGTAAAACAAGACTCGTACTAAAGCTGGCCCTGGAATTTCTTTGCAATGATCCTCCCTGAGAAACTTGAGCTTTCTTGATTGCAAATAGGAAAACTCTTGAAGGAGTGTGTGCATATGGTAGAGAGAACTTCAAAAGGGAAGAAAACAATTTTATTGAATAATTTCCAAAAATGAAGTGTAAAAAAATGAAATGTATATCAAACCAGAAAGAAGTAAAACAGTGGTGTGAGGTGACAGAGTCCTTTTAGAGTCTGAAAATACTGGAAGTTTTACTCAAGACAGGGCAAAGTTCTACATTGTGGTATCAGATGTCACCATCCTGAGATATTCAGCTTGGCACAGTGAGACCACTTCATAGCCTCATTTCATGCTGGTGTGTTTCAGGCTGCGTGCTGAGTATCTCCAGTATGTGGCTTTTTACACTGTGTGCAATAGATTCAATTTTCCTGTTCTTACAGGCAATATCTTTAGCAGTGTGCCCTGAAATGCCTTATGGATTCAAGCTGTCCCCTAATCAGTGTTGCAGAGGATGAAGTTTTGATCTCTTTCTCTAATATGTGAACTATGATACTAGATTCATCCTGGCATGCATCTGACAAACCACACTGAAAGCATTCAGATACAGACACTTCACGACCAGAATGGGGCCAACAAATTGGAGACAATCTAAAAAATGGGGATTGAAATATAACATAGAAGGGAAATAGAGGATATCTCAAAATAAGGTGTCATCATGGAGGACTTAAATTGCACATCTATCCAGACAGCCACAGGATGTCCTCAAAATATGCTACAGTATCTGCATTCTGATATTTACTTTTACAAATATGCAACAAATAAGGTTTGTTTGTGAAAAGAACAGCTATGGGTCAAGAAGTAACGTAACAGAGGAAACAACTCTGCAAATATAAATATGTATTATTAGTGGGCAGTAACTGTTTCCTACTAAAATTGGCAGGAATGATGAACCGAATCCTCTTAATATTTATTGGAGAATTAGGAAGCTAATGAGAGTGCAGCAAAAAACCCGCTACTGCTTTCTAGAAAAATCAGCAAAGCTAACATGTCCTGAGAGCTACTGGGCTGCAGATCCACTCCTAAAAACCACCAGTGCTTGATACGGAACCAAGAAGTGGAAAATATAAAATGACTGAAGGACCTGCAGAATTCTTTTCCATCCATAGTCTTTGTGATACTTCTGAGAGACACTGCTGGCCTGCTGTAGAGCAGGCACGAGATGAACGTGTCTGGTTTGATCTTTGAGCCTCTTTGATTAGATGCAGGTAAGAGCCAATGTCCTCTCTGCATACTGCGGCTTGTTTTAATATCTGCTGTTACTTTCTGCATCGGTTTGCAGTTTGAGTCCTTAACTTATGACTTTTTTTATTATTTAGCTCTTGATTACACCCCAGAAGATGATTCACTTGCACTACAAAATCCCAGTTTGCTGTGGTGTTAATAAGCGTTGTGCCTACTGGAAGGTGCGGCAGAGGGGAAAGGGAGGAGGCCTCACAGGCTTGACACCATCTATTGTCTGTGTTGGAGACAGAGAGGAGAGGAAAAGATGTCTAGGAATTGTCTTATCATCGTATGCACATATACACATACATAAGCATTTTTATTTGTTTATCTAATCTCTTGGATGCTTTTTCAATGCCTGTCTTAAACCTTTGTTCTTGAAGCAAGCAAGGAAAAACTATATGACAGGCATTTAATTGTTTTTTTCTCAAGAGCAGCCAGTGTCCCTTGTGTTGAGAAGAAAATGGGACATGTGGAAAGCTAGATTTCAATTAACACATCAAAGGGCAGTTTGTGGGGTTTTGCCTATAGCTAAGGTTTAGTTGAGTTGCAGGACTGTGGGAATTTTGTATTTTCTTATATGTGCATATATTGCATTCTTGCCTCTCCTAATTCTCTACTTTTCCTCTGCTTCTCCGAAGGGAGCAAATGAAAGCAGTATAATTTTGTTGAATATATTCTGTGGTTCTTGCTGATGAATTAGATGAACAGCTGCTGGGAACAGTCTGGGAACACAATTTGGTGAAAGAAAGAGATGAGATACAAACAAATCCCCTTATGATGCCATTCATTCTATATGCAGTATTATACCAGAGGTGTGGAAAGATCGGAAGGCCTACAATTTCATTTCAATTTGAGCTGGTTTAAAAAGAAGCAATTCTACATACATTGCACCCACAAAAACATGTATTTATAGGCACAAGCTTTTCCTTTGTAGGTAGAAACTGCACAGTTGGTTGTATACATTTGGGTTTTTGCATGCATAAGAGCTTATTTTACAGGCACAGCCGTTGTGCTGTCTTCTCAGTATTTCCCCAAAAGTTACACTAATTCTTCTGTTATATCGTGCATATCTCTTCTGTGTGATTTAAACAAGGTTGGGAAGGAGGAGAACGGCCTACATTTACACGTGCAGATGCAGCAAAATCAAAAATGCAATCCAGAAAATGAAAAGGGAGTCATTGGTATGTATCAGTGTTCCTGCAGTATCTTCCTGCTCGTATTTCTGCATGGTAAAAATCCTGCATGTGATTGTGTGTGAAGACTGGAAATTAACGCCCATCTCCTTGGGTGCCTTACAAACAGCACACGCCAACTGAAGCAACCGGCATTTCGCTTTCTTGTCTTGGTACCTCAGTAAACTTCTCACATCCTTTTCACCCAGCAGTGTCTGGGAAATGCACATAGAATTAAATGCACTTGTCTACAGAAATGGGAGAGCTAAACATAAGAACTACATTGATCTTGAATAAAGTATTGTTTAATGTAGTTCTGATAATTCACGCTATTTTGGAAAGGCTGATCAGATTTTTTAATGGGGATCTTGGTAACACAGAACATGTCATAGCCTTTGACCACATCCCATATTTTGAATGAGATGTCTGTGGTTTACCAGCTTGTTTCCTTTTATCCCACTGCAGGCCAGTAGTAAGAATTGGATTCTTTTCTTGATTGTTTGGCTGGAATGCATGAAAGCCCTCTTAAGTTTTGTAAACTACCAGCTTGGTCTGAAAAAAATAAACATTTTAGAGTTCTAGGAAAGTAATTTAAACAAATATTTTAAAATGTTATTCTGGAACAACATTTCTTTAATGCTCGGATAATTGGAAAAGGCCTTTCTGGTAGTTATGAAAAATGGAAAAAGAAATGTGGGGTTTTTTTTAAATTAACTCTTAGAAATAATCTAAAAATTAATAGTAGTCATGAAGATTTCAACACAAGTGATGTTTTTGTTTCTTTAAAAGGGATTGCTTTAGCTATCAGGAAGAAAGTGTCATCAGACCCAGTGTAACTATAGCTTGACACTTTGTGCCTCTGTGCATGTGCATAGCTTGATATTATCTAAGTACTGGTAACAGTGATACCTAAGGCTACCGTGGATAAACACAGAAGGTTTCTGATGACAGCATCTGTAGCACAGGAGAAAAGCTCTTGTGTGGTTTATGATACCATCATAGCCCTGAGGTGCTGACAGCGCTTCATTCACAGTTATTCTATGAGTTTCTGTATTTCGTGTATCACTTATTTTTCTTGTTGAAAATCATAAATACTTCTTCCTCTTTAAATAAACTCAGATTTAAAATTAAGAATTAAAAGCAAAATATCTTTTACTACTCTGGTTATTTTAAAAGAATTCAAAATCTCAATTTGACATCTTAATGGTTATCGAATGAATGTTTTGGACAATAGAACTGTGTGTTAAGAAACAATGTAATTAATCAAGAATAATAGTTTTTGGTTAAATTTATCACAGCACTATGATTTTTGCCATGTGGTTGATCGTATCACTCAATAATATGACAGTCAACTCTATCATCCTCATTAACAGAATATAGTGAGCCTTACGTGGAGCTTTTGCAGACATATACATGTGCAAGCTGGCTAAAAAAAATGGTAATAGCATTTGCCATTATAAGAATCTGTTTTATATACCTGTTCATTTTCTGAATTATTTCTTATTGTACAGGGAGGTTTCTTTTATTTTATTAAGGCCTTGGCTGCCTGTAAGAGTCGTCCTGCCTAGCCTACAGCCGCCAAGTTAAATGAAACAGGTTCTCTAGTACTGAAATCATTACAGGAAAAAAAAGGAGAGGGGCAGAAAAAGACCTTAAAAGGTCATCCAGGCCATCCCTGTTCTGAGGCAGGAAATGGGTAACTAGGTCATTCCTGGCAGATGTTTGTGTCAGCTGCTGTTAAAAACCACAAATGAAGGGGATTCCACAACTTCCATAAACCTATTCCATCTAATCTGGACTTAAAGTTGAAAGGATTTTTTTTGTTATTGTTTCTTTTTCTTTTTTTTTTTTCATCTAGTCTGCTCTTCTTTGCTGCAAATTAAACACTTGTTATCACTCACGTGGGAGCAAAGCAGTGTTGAGCACGCTTTTCTGTACACTGCCTTTTAAAAAAATGCATTTTCCCCAATTTGTCTTTTTCTAAGAAAGCCAAGCCCCGTTCTTTCAACCTTTACTTGTAAATCATATTTTCAAAATAACTTATCATTCTTGTTGATTTCATTTCAACTCCATCCAAATTGTTGAAATTGCTCTTGGAGTGCATTGCCCAAAATTGCACAGAACGCTCCAGCTGAGCCCTCAGCGGCACTGAAGATTGCAAAATAATTAGGTCCTGCATCTCACACACTGCACACTTCCTAATACCCCCTGGAATGCAAAATGCCTTTCTGCAGCATTGTGATGTTGTTGACTCATATTTAGTCTGAAATCCTCTCGAACCTTCCTATCCTTTTCTGCAGTCCTATTGCCTTGTTAAAGCGTCATCATGTTATATTGATACACTCTGTGTTTTATTTTTGTCATGGGTAGTGCTTAGTTTCTGTCTATAATATCAGCTTGTTGCGGTTGTACTGAATCTCACGTTATCTAGATGTTTTGAATTCTGATCTGTTTTCCTATGTTTTCGCTACCCATTTCCAGATTTTTTTTCAAATTTTACAAGTTTACTCCCTGTTCTATTATCCAAGCTGTTCAGTGAAAAATTGAACAGAATAGGATGGATGAGAAGTCCCTAAAGGATGTTACTGCAGTGCCATCCTGCTTCGTCAGGAAACTGTTGATAAATACTGTTTGGGAGAAATATTTAACTACTTGTGTGTCAACTGGTACTTGACTTTATCTACACCATTTTTTGTATTGCAGGCTAAATTAGCAAAGACCCAACTTCAAGCTTTTTTAAAGACCGGATATCACATTTACGGCTTCCTCCTTATTCAGTACGTGATTTGCCATTTCTAAGAAGGAAATTAGAAAGGTTGGACACAGTAATGATCCTAAGATTACATTTTAACATCATATTGCTTAATTGTTTTCTATCCTGTTGTTATCTTCATGCTTATACAGTAACTGCCTAATAACTTGTGATAGTATTCCTCAGAGATGGATGAAGTATTTATGAAAGTTAGGTCAATTGAACTCTTCATTCCTAAAACAAGCGGTATTTCCATCTTTCCTAGTCTTCTAGGACCTCAGTTGTACTCCACAGATTCTAAAAAAAAAAAAAAACAAACAAAAAAACCCCTCCAAACCACAAAAATAAACCCCAGAATCATCATGCATAAATTATTTTATCTTTTTAAGTGCTCCAGGGTAATTTTTAGCACATTTTCCTACGGAAGCACAGTTTATATCACACTGCATGACCAGTCAGACCACACCATGCCTTCTGAATTCGTTGCTCACTTTCCATCCAAACTGGACTGAGTTGTGGTGGTCTCAAAGGTACCACATTGCTACATTTTTGGGAAAATGAGCAGGTAAATGGAGTCCTCCATGGCAACAAGGAATTCAGTGTAAATGAAATCAGGCATTGGAAAACTCACAGAAAAACATTATGAATATTCCAACCATAAATTTCAGTCAGAGCTTTCGCTCTGGGCTAAACCAAACAGGAGACACAAGGCTACAGGGAGGCAGGCTTTATCCACTGCTTTCTGAACTACGCTTTTAAGTCAACAGGATCAGAAACTGGCATGTCTTAATATCACATAACCCATTCCCTCCCTTTTCTGGTCTGTGCTTCTTGGACCTTTTTTAAAACTAATTGTTCTGCATAACTGATGCTAAGATTCTTGTAGACACAAAAAAGAGCATTGAGTATTTCAGTCTTCTCCATGTCACATTATTTTCAGTCTTCCTCTTTAGATATTGGATTTGAACTTTCCTTTGTCTCACTTACTCCATGTGTGTGTGTTAATCTCTTACTGGCTTTTGCATCCTTTCTGAGTAACTAATTTTGCCTCTTAGCCTTCCTGATTTGTTCCCTCTGTGTGTGTGCTATTCTTTTAAACTCATTTTTAGTCCTCTGTTCTTGTTTCCATTTTTCTGTGTGATTCCTTCTTGGGTTTTAGTTAATCAAATTTAGTTAATGAAAAAGCTCCTGATGAAGCCTTGCTGCTCTCTCTCAATGCTTTCTTTGCACCAGGGTAGTCTGCTGTTGTTCTTTAATACACTTCTTCCAGCAACTGTCAGCTCTCCTATGCTCCCATTTCCTTATGAATTTCTTCCAAAAGATCTACCCACCCATTCATTCCCGAAGCCAACTAAAATCTGCTTTTGGAAGCCCATTGTCTTTCAGCCACTCTATACTTTCTTTGGCATCATTAATTTTATTGTTTTGTGATCAGTTTTATATGTATACCTTCCACCTTCGTCTTAATAAGGAAATATTGGCTGATAAGCCAAATAACTTGCAAACCAGCCTTTCTTCCCTTATCTCTTCAGCTGTCTGAAATCACAAGCAGTAGTTCTTGGTGCCCTTCAGGAATGTGCTGGGCAGCTTGGTTCCTGTGTAGCTGTTTTGTGTGTGTGTAGGGGTGAGAAGGAAAGGTTTTCCCAGATCTGCTGACTATGGGACTGTTATCTTTTTCTTGGAGGAACACGACACGTCTGGGCAGAGGCAGGGATAGGACTCTGGACTAGGTGGGTGTCAGACCAGACAGAGCTGAGCAGTTCCCCTTTTCCAAGCACAAGGGGCACTGCAGAGTGAGGCTCCTTCACCTGCAGCTGGAAGTGAACAGAGGCAGGGAATCTGCAAATTATACTACTATTGTTTTAATATCTAATATTTCACCATCTATCAGGCTTATTGTTGATGTTATCTGGCCAAAATTTGAAGGCCTTATTCAGCAATTACAAAAAACCCAACAGCCCTAAACTGGCATGACTTTTGCCTGAAAAAAGCATTGAGACGTGCCCCGCTGCTATTAGAAACCACATGCAGACATGGCTCTCTGCAAACACTCTCTGTCTCTAATGGCTGAAAATCAAAGGCAACAAAATAAGCTCCGGGCAAGACAGATACTTCAGCAAAGAAGATATAAGGTGTATAGAGTGAGACAGAAGTATGAAAGATGTGTGGAAAAGCATGAGCTCAAAAAAAGATAGAGAGGAAGCCTGACAGATAAAAGAGGGGCCTGTTTACCCGAGAGCAGCGTTATAAAAGGAGTAGTCTGAGTGGAGGAAAAAATTGCAGGGAATAGCAGACACGTAGATTGCAAGGGATGCAGGAAGAAAAGCAATAGAATAAAATGAAAACAGGCAGGTGGGGAAAAAGAAAGTGAATGTAGCATCCATCAGGATGGGGTTTTTCATTTCTTCACCAGGGAGCATTTAAAACCAAATTATTTTTTTGTTAAAATGACATTCACAAGAAGGGATTGTAAAACTGTCCTTGATTCTGACTGGAATGTAGCTAATAATCCTAGTAGCTAGAGCACAGAGACTGGAGTCGAGAGGAACATTTCTATGGTAAAAAAACCAAACCTCACAGTTTAAATTTTTTGTTTGGTTTGAAGGGAAGCATTTTGCAGGCTTCTCCAAGATTTGGAGTACAAATAGAGCAGAAGTGGATCGCTGGATCTGACTGATGGTGGTGGTATAAAAGGTATGATAAATGCAGTTTATGACAATTACATGGATGATAAAAATAGATCTGTGCTTACAAGGTGTTTGTATCTATTTCTCAAATGTATACTTAATGCGATACAATTTTTTTTTCCTTTTGGCTTCTCTGCATCTTTATGTGCTGGTATATTTAGGGAAGATATTTTTGCTAGTATATTATTTATGTATGTTTTTGTTACCTTGCAACTTAGAGTTGCTAGCAAATTCTATATTAAAAAAAAATAGAAAGCGTGTAGTACAGTGTATGGCTCAGGGAGACAGCTCTAATTCAGTGATTTAATTGATTTAAAATTGACTTAAGATCTAAATAACTTTGTCCTATAAAATATTATTTCTCTAAATCAATTTTAGGAAACTTTAACTAAACCTGAAGATTAACGTTGGTACAATTGCAACATTCCTATTTGGTCATAAACAGAAATGCTGTGTGAGAATTGGCTGTTACAGTCTGAGATGGTGTCCTATCACAGCAATGCACTTGCTGTCACAGTCACTTGGCATTTTACCTTGTACTCGTGCCAAAACTGCATTTGGAATCTTCTGAGGACACAGACTGAAAAATTCTGGTCATCATCCCGGCCCAGCCTGGCCAGGAGCACATTGGTCTGATACAGGGAGGGTCCGCACGTGCGCTCAGCTGTGTCAGGAGAAGGATGGACAGTGTTTGAGCTACAGAATTCCAACATTCACCAAGACATAAAACAATGTTTTTTTTTCTTGCTAGTTATGTTTTCCCAGCGTACCACATTTCATCTAACCTAGAACTGTCATAAATACATAATTTTGATGATGAAACAATTTAGGCGTTGCCTACTCAAGCTTCTGTACCAGAAAGTCTATTTTTCTCCTGTGATAGCTACATCAGACTGGCTGCAGGTGTTGGCATAGTTACAGGGAACGTGTATGTCCTCTATATACGGGGTAGCTGAGTGCATGTGTACACATGTGTATACATATAGCTATAAAATTCACATATATTGGCAAATATACTGGCAAATATGCAAGTGTGGCCTATTGTAATGACATATACTTTAAGACATTACCAGTACAGGTTTATTATCCAAAGTGCTAGGATGACAGGGAACTAACAAAGAATTTGAAGCCTTCTTACCAAACAAAACCTCAGTTTCACTGGCATTGCAAATAACTGATGGGCTAAATCAAAGAACTTGAATATTGCTTACAGGAGAGAATTGATGGTTGGAGAAAAGGATGGAAACAAGGCTGGGTTGCTTTACTGTCCGTTGAAGAAGGTACCTTGCTCCAAGTCCAAGAAGATGGGAGAAAGCTACATATTTAATATTTCTGATTAAGTATATGAAAAGGTAAAAAGAAGAGATGTAATACCCTTGTTGGGCATATTTTAGAACTCTCAATCAAAAGAAGCAGGTGAATGAAATAGATACCAAAAGCATCCAAAGTAAAGACACCAGTGATCTCTGATACCCGACATTTTCCTAATCTCTTAGCTGACAGAGACTGAGTTAAGTTTGGAAGCATATAATTCAATACTTTTCCAGGTATTTTGTCATTTATCTGGAAACACTTGACTTTCATTCCTAGAGGACTGCTAAACCAAGTTCCTCTTCTACCTCTAGTTCTTCCAATTGTCCCAGGTATTTGAGACCTTCCTTATTATTATTGACATAGTTAAAAAAATGTCTTATTTAGAACCTAGATGTAAACATACATTATTCATATGATCAGTTATCTGACCTGATCAGTCACTACTCCCAGTTGTTGCAGTGTCTGCTGCTTGCATGAAACCTAAGCCAGCAAATATCAAATTGATATTTGTGGGAAGAAGAGAGATAAGACATACCCAGTTATTAAGAGCATCTATTATTTGATATTAATAGAGTACACATTTTTCATGAGGATGGCAAAATGAATTTTGTGCCTCTGAGCAGCGAAGGTGAAGCTTTCCAAATAGGGAAGGAACTATAATCTCTCTGTAACTGATCCCACAATCATAGCATATTCTTCCTCAAGAACATCTGGGATAAGTTCTGGATTTAACATCTAATGTTTGAAATTATGTCTCTTTTTCTGTAAAGGATGTATGTAAAGTTCTGAAATTGACATTTGACCCGAGTTCATGGTTATCTTTTTGGATGGAATGCAGATGTCTCCAGAAACTTGCTCCTGCTGTAGTCTTTATGTTCATTATGCAGCCCATCAATTTTTTTCTTTAAGCCCTTCCCTTTGTTATCTGCCAGTTAACTTCTCTTTCTTTTCTAGAGATTTAGGGTTAGATGATGAACTTAATGCAATAAAAGTTTCTTGCAGAAATAATTAAATAATTATCATAGATCAGTTTGGGTTGGAAGATCACCCAGTTCCAACCCCCCTGCCATGGGCAGGGACACTTTACATCAGGTCAGGGTACTCAAAGACTCATCCAATCTGGCCTTGAACACCTCCAGGGATGGGGCATCCATGACTTCTCTGGGCCACCTGTGCCAGGGCCTTCCCACCCTCACAGTAAAAAATTTCTTCCTAATATATAATCTAAGACTCCCCTCTTTCAGCTTAAAACCATTACCCTTTGTCCTATCCCTCCCCAGCTTTCCTGTAGACCCCCTTAAAGTACTGGAAGGCTGCTATAAGGTGTCCCCGGAGCCTTCTCTTCTCTAGTCTAAATGAGCTCCTCTCTGCCTCTCCTCATATGGGAGGAGCTCCAGCCCTCTGAGCATCTTTGTGGCCTCCTCTGGACTAACAGCTCCAGGTCCTTCCTGCGCTGAGCGCTCCAGAACTGAACACAGCACTCCAGGTGAGGTCTCACTAGAGCAGAGTAGAGGGGCAGAATTAGCTTCCTCAACCTGCTGGTCACACTTTTCTTGGTGCAGCCCAGGACTCGGTTGGCTTTCTGGGCCACAAGTGCATGCTGCCAGCTTACGTTTAAGCTTCTCATCCAGCAGCACCCCAAGTCCTTCTCTTCAGGGCTACTCTCAATCCATTCTGCACCCAGCCTGTATTTGTGCTTGGGATTGCCCCAACCCAGGTGCAGGACCTTGCACTTGGCCTTGTTGAAATTCATGAGGTTCACACAGGTCACCCCTTAAGCCTGTCAGGGTCCCTCTAGATGTCATCTCTTCCCTGCAGCGTGTCAACACAAGCCACACAGCTTGGTGTCATTGGCAAACTTGCTAAGCGTGCCTTCAATCCCACTGTCCATGTCTGCGACAAAGATGTTAAACAACACCGGTCCCAATACCGACCCCTGAGGAAGGCCACTCATCACCTGTGTCCATTTGGACATTAAGCCATTGATCCCAACTCTTTCAGTGCGACCATCCAGCCAATTCCTTATCCACCAAGTGGTCCATCCATCAAATCCATGGCTTTCCAATGTGGAGACAAGAATATCGTGCAGGATGGTGTCCAATGCTTTGCACAAGTCCAGGTATTCTAATGGAAAAGTTGAAAGCTCTCACAATTTTAATGTTTTTCAGGACTTTTTTGCTTGGCTTTTTTACCTTTGGAATAATGAAATTTTGTGATGCTTTCATGTTCTTCAAGAGTCCTTGATTTGAGGCTTACTGCTGTGATAAACCTTGCTAACTTCCATTTGACACAGAAATAGCATATAGGCATTTTGTTCATCTTCATTCTGATCTGAGTTTTGAGGTCCTTTTCCTTAGCAGGTAGCAAAAATAAATGAGCCTTCTTAGGCTTCGCTGGGAGTGAAGATTACCCTTGTAGGTAGGTATGTGGCACCTTCTTAATAATTTTCCGCTGCAATCCCACTGGATTTCCCCGTATCTACTCCCTCTGGTTGCATCTGATGTTGATGATAGGTTTTGTTTGCAAAGGAAACCTTGAAAGCAGACTGTTCTACTCCTGAAAACTAGAAGGCAATGAAAACCATCTAATATTTAATGTATCTTTTTAGAAGAATGAGTAGTATTTATTTTGCATGGTCTGAGTTTGATTTAGCTTGTAACATTTTGGGTCCGTGACACGGAGCTGACCACTCACCACTGAGAGACAGACATTATCTGTCTGGCCACTGGACCATAAACTTTTATTACATAATGAAGGTAGGGCATTCAAGTAAAACCATTATGTACATTTATGATGCTATGTAATAAGGGAAGCCTTCTAGAATATGTTTGGAAATTTCTAAAAGGTATTAATGAAGATGTTTTTATCTCCTGCCGTGATACTATTAAACTGGTAACACTGAAGCAATCTGGCTTTGTAAATAAAGGTCTACTTTAAAATCAGTGTCATCTCTAACAGGTTAAGAAAGTAGGTTTTCTATGAACTACAGAGGGGAAATACACCAGCTCCGTGTGTTTTTATAGATATATAGATCAGATATGAGACTATTTAATTCACAGTCTGCTTTCAATCTACACCAACAGGTCCCAAAACCAAGAGATATAGTTCTGGTGTCCTATGACAAATAGACCCCAACGTGTATTTTGTAGCAGGTACCAATTTCTGCCAAGCAGCAGGTGCTGTGTTGGGGAATCCTGCAGTGTTCCCACTTGCCCCGGGTCCCTCAGTACAGTGATGAGAAAATGCAAAGACTGAGGGAGCTGGGGTTGTTTAGCTTAGAGAAGAGGAGGCTGAGGGGACACCTCATCCCTGTCTACACCTGCCTGAAAGGAGGCTGTGATGGGGTGGGGGCTGGGCTCTGCTCACAGGTGACAGCGATGGGATGAGAGGAAATGGCCACCAGTTGTGCCAGGGGAGGTTCAGACTGGACATTGGGAAGAATTTCTTCCCTGAAAGGGTGGTCAGGGATTGGCACAGCTGCCCAGGGAGGGGTGGAGTCGCCATCCCTGGAGGGGTTTAGAAGACGGGTGGATGAGTTCCTTAGGGACAGGGTTTGGTAGGGAGACAGACACGGTTGGACTCGGTGATCTCAGAGGTCTCTTCTGGCCTTATGATTCTGTGATTTTTCCTGGCGTTAATTTCTGAAAGTTTAAAAGACATTTCCAGCATTTTTATAATATTTCAACTGCATGTCTGATAGAAGAAATGAGGGGCATCATCTTCACATCCTGCTCCCCTCCTCAAAGCCATTTAAACAGGAGTCCCAACCAGCTGAGTTGACTTTTAGGCAACACTTTGTGAGCAGAAGCGGCAGCGAAGGTGCTTGCTCTGCAAGAGCAGCAGGGGTTTGTAGGAGGCAAATGAGTATAAACAAAGAATTTAACTTATTGCTGATCTACTCGGCAGGAGTGGCCACACGGGCCGCCGCCTGGGCCGCCGCGCCCGGGGGTGGCGGGGCGCGGGGGCAGGCGCGGCGGCTGAGGCGCTGAGGGGGCGCGCGCGGGGCCCCCGAGGCCGCGGGGCAGGTGCGTCCGCAACGCTTTCCGCCCCGCCGCCCCTTGGGCGGCTCCGGCTGGGCTTGGGCGCGCGGCGCTCGCTCAGGCTTTCGCGATCGTGTTTTGCGCATGACCCCTCCCCGCCTGCGCCCTCCCCTCGGCGGCGGCGGCGGAGGGGAAGGTTAGGCTGGGCTCAGACACAGGCGGCTGCTCGGCGGCGGCGGCGACGACGCAGTGCAGAGGTGCGGGCAGGTTGCGCCCCGGCTCCTCCGCGCCCCGCCCGCCCCCGGAGCGCGCTCCCCCGCGCCCGCCTCGGGCCGGCCCCCCGGCCATGAGCGCGGCGCTGGGTGTCCCCCCGCCGCGCCGCCTCCCCCGCCGCCCCCGGCGGCTGCCGGGCTCCAGGAAAGTAGCTTGATGAGTGTCCAAAGTAGCAGTGGAAGTTTGGAGGGGCCGCCATCTTGGTCCCGGCTCTCCACGTCCCCGCCGAGCCTGCAGGGCTGCTCCGCGGCCGCCGCCTCCCAGCAGCCGCACGGCGCGCCGCCCGCCAAGGCGCCCAGGGAAGGTAACGAGCGGGGCTGCGCGAGGGGCACGGCCCCGGGCCGGCGGGGGAAGGGGAGCGGCGGGTGCCCCCGGCGGCGCGGGGTCAGCGTTGGGCCCGGCGGCGGCGAGCGGAGCCTGGGGCGCGGGGAGCGGCGCCTCCGCCCGCGCCGCGGCCTTTCCGCGGGCCCCCCCCCGCCAAACCCCGACACCGGCTCCCTCCGCCGCCGGCGAAGTGAAAAAGTGCCGCGGCGGGGGGGGACGCGGCCGTTGTTGCTGGGGGGGGGGAAGGGGGGGGAAACGCGCGCGGCCCGCATCGCGAAGGTGGGGAGGGAGGGGGGCGCGGGGCTCGTCCCCGGGGGGCAGCGCCCTCGGGGGCGGCCGGGTTGGGGCCGGCAGTGACGGAGGCGCCTGGCGGCCGCCGCGCAATGACTGCAACTTTCTGCCGTCCTCCATCACGCCTCGGCTCATAATGTTTTTCTCCTCCCTCCCCTGCTCCTCCCCTCTTGTGTTGCACCGACAGCGGGGAGTTGTGGGTGTTCGCAGGGAATAGCTGTGTGAAGGTTATGAGCAAACAAGTCCCCTCGCGGCTCCCTTTCGGGTATTGTCTGGCTCTGCTCCTCGCGCTGGGATGTGCTGCCTCGAGATGTAGCGGTGGTACGGCCGGTGGGTTGCTCGCCGCTTCTCGGCTAAAATAACTACTTGCTGAACGCCGGTTCTTGGCGGAGGAGAACTTTTATACTCTGGGACTCGCATGCCCGGCAGCTGTAGGGTTTTACTGGATTTGCCCCAGTTTAAGCGCTGCCATGGAGCGTTCCTTGTAGCGTCTGCGAAACGTCATCGCCCGAGCAGGAAACTTGCTAACTTAAAATAGAAATAATACTGAAAATGAGGAGCCTTTGTTGTTCAGGTCTTCCTGTAGCTGCTTGCCTGCTTCTTTCTTCGTCTTTTTTTTTTTTTTTTTTTTTTTTGGTTCATAAGTGATGTAAGGACTTGGTAACAGAGAGTCGGCATCCTGAGAACACACAGCGCCGTCCGTGTTTCTCCATTTTCCACGCCGGTAGTTGTCAGACTTGTATCACTCTGTGTCACTTTTGCACACGCTCCTGCAGGTAGATTGACATGAAATGCTCTAGAAAATACCTGGAGAGGAATTATGCTGTATGTTAAAGATGCTGAGCAGAGTGGCAGGCATTTTGTGCTCGTCTTTGCCAGAAAACTGGAGGTTGTAGGAAAACAACCACCACTGGCCGAATATATAGTTGAAGTTTATCAAGAGTAGGTTTATTTAGTGTTGCAACACTTGTTATAAACATGTACGTATATAATATTTATGTAGAGTATATATGTGAGATATTTTTTGAGGTATTTCAAATACCCAGCATAAAAACCTGGAATTATTATTACATATATTTATTTATTTTAAGAAAAAAATGGTGTTCCTCGAGTACCTCTTTTCAGGCAACAGAAACATTTTTGTGAAATTCATTTTTAACATGATGATGATGCTTTTTATTTATTTCTTTTACAACTCATGCTGTTGTGTTTTTCTGGGTACTTTAATTTACATCCTTTAATACAGATTCAGGGGTTACAGAGTAATCAGAACCCTGGCATGCACTTGGTTCTATAATGTTCTGTATTTGCACAGTGTTCCTGGGTCGTGATGATTGTGCGTCCTCACTAGGTAGCTCAGTTTGAGAATCAGAATGAGCTGCCAGCCATGCTTGGGTTTTTATTTTGCGTTCATACTCAAGGGAGGTTGTCAGCACCTTGCTTTATGTGTGCATATTTTGCAATGAAGTATCTTTCCAGAAAGCAGTAGGCCCTGAAATGTAAACATGCCAGTATGTTCGTAGGCAGTGGTTTATGTATGTGAAAGAATTACATCAGATCAAACTAATAAGTGTGCAATATTTGGAGTGTGTCGTGTTTGTAGAGTTTGTCCTCCCATCAGTTCTGAACTTGTGATACTTTGGAGCAGCGCACGAGGCTGCTGACCCACACCAGGTCAGAGCTGCGTCGCTGCTGGCGCCTGTGGCAGGTCTGAGTGGGTGATATTTCCAGATACAGAGCGTTTGGTGCTTGGGCTGAGCTTGTGGCCCAGACTGGCTTTCTGATTAGAGGACTGGAATCCCTGTGGTTGGCTTCTGTGACAGCCATGCCCATGCTGCCTATGCATGCACAGGCCTTTACTGAGCACCTCACTGTGCTGTGGTTGGTCTCACCCACTGGTGGGTCATGATGAGAGTCTGGCATGAGCCCACATCTTTCAGATGGGCTTATAACGGTTCTGATTTAACAAGAACAGAACCCCCCAGGACTTTGATTTAGGAAGTCTGAAAAATAGTCTCTGAAGCTCCGATATGGAGAAAGCAAAAAGAAAAGTTCTGGCGTATGTAACTGTTGCACAAAGTTACTTCAAAAAATTACAGTATCAAAAAAAGGGACTAGTTGGCAAATACAAGTGAAATTAAAGAAAATCACTAATGTTCTTTGAAATGCACTACAACATTGCACTAACGTTTTTCATTGGAGGCTATCTTCTATTGCTTGACTTTACAGGGGCATCATGGCTTACCTTGTATGGGTTTGAATTTAAGTTTTAATGTTTTAAAATGAAATGACTAGTGTGGATGTGAATGCAGTTGTATCTGTACACAGAACTGTCTCCTGTTTGCGTGTCAGTATGGCTTGTAAATGTCTGTGGTTCTGTCCGTTGTTCTGTGTGCCATTAACCTGTATGTGGTCACCTCTTCAAGAGCCTTGTGGTAGATGCTGTCAGGGATTTCAGAGGACTGTTATGCAGTATTATTTTATATACAGTGAGTGATTGTGTGGCTGAGCCTTGTGCCACAGCTCACATAACTGCAGTTATTCATGTTTGAAGTTTCTTGACTTCTGACTGCTTTGTGCGTGTAACTAAAAAGACTGAAGGATGTGGCTGGAAAGTGCTGGTTTGGAAATGGGGGATGTTCAGGTTATTGCAGACTAGCTAGGGGGTCAGAAGAGATTTTGTGAGGAATGTGTGGGTGTCTTGGAATAGCTTCTCTTTTTAGGTGGGGGGGCAGGGCCTGGTAGTCAAGTGTGGTGATTTGCAAGTTATTTTTGTGTGTGCAGTTGGCTTTGAACACTTCACTGAAAGGAAACCAGAATGCCCAATACAGCTTTGAATTACCGTGACAGGAATGTGAATTTCAGTTTTCAAATTTGAGCCCAAATTAACATATGACAACAAAATGGTAAATAAACTCATGACATGTATTTGGTGTACTTTGAAGGACTGCTAGGTGTACTTTGAAGGACAGCTAGTGTTGTAGGTATAACAGATTTCGTTGGTGACTTTTTTAAAAGAAAAAAAGATAAATGTATATTAATTGTCTTTATTGTTACCTAAAATGTGACGGTAGTTTTCTGTCTAATCATAAAGGTACAGTTTATTTCCTCCTCAGGTTTCCAGTCTAGAAAATGTTTTTAGATGCTGGGTTGTGTCACATATGCTAAAAACACTGTGCTATATTAGTCCATGGCCATGAAAGTTACCTCATCTTATTAAAACTTCCAGGGTGGGTTTTTTTCTGTTGTTTGCTTGTAGCATGAAAACTCAGCTCCTTTATTTGTTTAACTAATAAGTTCTCAGCAAGTTTGTTGTTTTTATCATTCAACTGTAGATTGAGATGTTTATGGATTTTGCCCATTTACCTGGGAGCAGAGAAGAATGAGAATGCTCTGCGTTTAAAGGTGATGGTGTGTATTTTTATCTAGGGTGAGCACAGCAATCGTAAAAGATTGTTTAGGCTGGCTGTAGCATGAGCAGGTGTTGTGTAAGACTTTATGTTGTTCCACTGATATCACAAGTTAGAATCTGTGCATATTATTGCTGGTTCTGTTGCAGATGTGTTTCTTGTAGTGAACTGATGCTAATGCCAAATTACTATGAGATTTTATAGTGTGCGCAAATGAGAAATGGGAAAATATGACCTTATTTTTTTTAATATGGGTCCTTGTTTGAACCCAGTTTTCTAAAAGGCAAATGCTGCGGAGAATAGAGCAAATTAGTACTGGGGTGATTGTTTTGTTTTAATTCTGTTTTAGCTTGCTTAGAATGGAATTTCCCATTAACCTAGTCTGTTTTAAGTGGAGACAGAATCAATAACTTTAAGGACAGGCTGTATTTAGTGATTATTCTCTCCATAATTTTTTTCCTTCAAGCTGAAGTAAAATTGCTTATTAGTAATAACTCTGTTCGTTAATTAGTTTTGACATTTCTTTGGATTTTCTTAGAGTCTGGTAATCCTAAATGATTGCAAAAAACTGTTGAGACTGCAGGGGAAGGCTACTTTATGTATGTGCATCAGGGTCAAAGTTAGGTCTGTAGAATTTTGCTACCTGAAGAATGAAGATTATGGAAAAATGAGAGGTTTAAATAATCCTTTATGCTTTCTATGTTCTTGATATAAGGTCGTGTGTTTCTACATAGTGTTTGCTCCCAATCCAGATTACTCCCATACTAGATTTCTTGCCTCCATGCTGGGTTTTTTTGTACAAGAAAAATGTTGAAGTTGGTGAATTGCGTTTATGCAGTAGACTATTACCTGAACTGTAGCTCTCCTGAACAGCAAAGCCCACAACTGGAGGGGGAAGAAAAACTTTGTCTTTATGGACTTTCTGAACTTCATTAACTTCTTTCTATTTGACTTAATTTGCTTCAGCTGTAAAAAAAGGGGAATTTGCCTTGCTGAATAGCTTTGGGTGCAGGTGAAGGTGGGTAGAACAAGAAGATTGGGCAGGGTTTCAGTTGAGAATGACCATTGCTTCAGTTGTGGTTGTTGGAGAGCAGTTAAACAGAAACTGGCCACCAGAATTATCACCCAGCTTCTCAGGTGGGCTTGCAAGAGAAGAGAAAAACTTCTGGTGGTTGCTGAAGATAACACGGGACAAGTACTGCACTTTATGTTCAGTATGTAAAGATCAAGTTCGGTAGCGGTAGAGAAGGGTTAGTGAGCATCAGAAGGTATTCTGGATCCTGTGTTTCCCTTCATCTTACGGACTCCATCCTTATTGGGATGCTCTGTTGGGCATAGAAACCAAGGGTCTGCTTCTATCCCCAGGTACCTTCTCTCTGCAGGTTTTCTCCTTTCTTTTGTTCCTGAGCAGAGCACCAGGATATGCCAGCAGAAAAGTCCTGGCAGCCAGCCTTTCCCTAGGGAGAGTTCAGTAGGTGGTGGGAACATGAATGCTTGTAAACTTTAATCAACCTCAGTCAAACTCAGTCCCAGAAGAGGGGAGCAGAAGGGCTTCAGAGATGTTGGATGTGCTGGAGATTGACAGGGGAAGGCTGGGGCTGTGCGAGCCTTCAGAGTGGGTCCATGCTGGAGGGATTGACTGAAATCACAGTGATTATATTACTAATTTTAATCATGACTTAAATCAGCAAGCAGGAAATCCTGATTAAATAATTGATTTTAATTTTATTTTGCATTTGTGCTTAATTATTTTTCCTAAAGAAAAGTTGATTCTAATTGGTCTAATTTGATCGTGCCTCTTGCTAGGCAGGAGAGTATGCATCTATATGCATTTATTTAAGTAGTTATGCAGCTTAGATTCTTAATGTTTAAGAAACATAATTCCTCATGCTTTAGACAGCTTTTAGCTAACTTTATTAGCTAAATAAAATGACTTCTAATTGTTCTAGATATAGAAGAAGAAACATATATCCAAATGTGTTTTGCATTTAAAACAGATTCAGTAGAATTGTCTGTAGCTGGTGAGATGAGTTATTTCTGGTCACTGCATCTTGTGAGATTCGAAGCTAATGGATCAAATGCAGTTCCTTCTTGTTCATCATTTGGAAAAGAAAGCCAAGCTTTCCTGCTTTCCACGTGGTTCATTGCTCTTTAGCAGTTGTGAATGAACCAACTATGGAGGCAAGTGGACAAACGAAAATGGCAGAGGTAGTTGCTGGTGAGAGCTGGCCGATTGCTTCAGAGCTCTGATTCGGGTGGCTCTGTGGTAGCTTCAGTGATGTGAGGGTTTGGCTGCTGGCACAGCGTTGAAGTTTACATTGCTTGAATGTATTTGCCCCTTGTATGAGTTTAATAGATCATAAACTTTAAACCTCACCATAGATTCTTATTGCTCCAAATTTAGCTTAAATGTTTAATGCTGGAATGTATTTTTAAAATAGGCGAATAAGAAAAATTGTCCGCCCTGTGCTCCAAAGGTCGTTTCAGCTTTAGCTGGAGAGGTTCTGAGGCCCACGTGTCCTCCAAGGATTTAGAGGGAAGGCTAGTGATTACACAACTGTGATGGGAATCTTGTCGCTTTGGAATGGGAAACTTAATTTACTGGAGCTTTTATGTGAAACTGAACGTCACGGAGGAGGTTGGTGTTCCCTGGGACCGCCTCCGCTTGCTGAGAGGTGGCAGCGGGAGCATTAAGCAATGCATCTTTCCTCATCATATCTGCACAGTTTTCAGTGGGTGGAAACCTAAAGGCCGCGGTCGTTTCTTTATAACGTCCTTAAGAACATAGTGCTCTGCGGTTCAGATTGAAGAGATGCGGATGGTGGTAAGAAACTCCGGGAGTGCCTTTTACAGGAAACAAAGCCTGACAGTAATTAACTGGAGATGGGCAAGTACTGGATTCCCTTTCTTTGGACTTCTAATACAGCTGTACCTGTAAGAGAAAAGGAGGAAAAATCTCTCTGTAGAGGAATAACAGGAAATCTCGATACTTGTAGAAAGATCCATTGTATGATGCCACATAGATACAAACAATACCATGTACAACTTTTTAGGTGTTTAACTAATATTATACCTTGAGCTCAAAGCATATGATGCCTCAAGCAGAGCGTCCTGCAGCTGTAGCTTCTGGTGGATTGCAAGTCTTTGGTTTTTTCGTGAGTAATAGAACCTCTGAACTATATGCTTAACGGCAACAAATTGGAAATGTTAAATACACAAGTAAATATTTAAGTTGCTCTTCATAACTCCTGTAAGTCTGAAAGAATATAATTTAGCTCCTCGTCTTCACTTGGCGGTTCTCTGATGCCCTTCAGATCACACAGCTTTAACAGCAGAGGTGTTTCCCATTCCTCTTCACCACCACTGAACACTTGGAGCTCTTAATTCTATGAAGACAAACTCAGATGATGCTACAAGTAGGATTTCTAATACGTCTTTCTTTTATTCCTGTGACTCCGGCTAATCAGGCCTGTGCACTGCATAGCTGTGTTTCAAGTGTTGTTTTTTTCTAGTAAATGCTGTGTTCTCATAGATTCCACAGTTTTGTCCTAAATTTTGCAGCTGTACATAAGCTAATGTTTTGGGGTTTTTTTGGTGACCTAATACCCTCTTTAGCTATTTCTACCCTCTTTCTAGCTGTTCGGATCCTCAGGGAGGTTGCAGTCTTTTCTATTTTGTAGTTTATTCCTAGTGGAAGTGATGACTAGTAGCGTACTTTAACAAGTTGATGTTTTCATTATAAAGCAATTGAAAATAAAATCCACACATTATTAGTAATATTCTCTTTAATAATATATACAGAATTATAATTAAAAATACATTTATTGGTTTAGACAGGACAGATTTTTGGTTAACACTGGTGACTTACAGCAGGCTTGATATTTTTCTGAGTCTTACCATTGTAAAGACCACCTGTATTTGCACATACAAGATTGTAGTGAAACCAGTTCTCTTAATAAATATGATGTATGTATGGTGAAAAATAGAGTAGCTTTGAAATTGCTTTGGTTTTTTATCTTTTACAAATATTATGTTACCTTATGTAGGAAAACTGCAGGGTTTATGCTGGAGGTATTAATTTTATTAGCAATTTCTTTTAGTTTTGGTGGGTAATGATAGTTTTTAACAGTTCTGTTAAAAGTTGTATTAAAAGATTTACCAGAAGTTTTGAAACCTTACAAAGTAAGAGTCCTTTGTGTTATTTTTTCATAATGTTTCTCTTACTTGTCTTTTGCCTTCCTTTTAAGTAAGAGCTCTTATCTGAAGAGGAATGGCAGAAATATTTGATGACAACTAAGCCAGCATTTGCTGCCCTGCCCTTTGAACTAGAATTTGTAGCGTGTAGAAAACTATTGCACTTTGTCTTGGTTCAGATCTGGTGTTTAGAAGATGGTGTTATCCTGTCCGCTGAAGGGACATGTGTTTCAAGCTACCTCTTTACATTTGTCATTGTGCGTACTACAGGATGGTGTCCGTTCTTCAGGATAACTTTATATTGGAATAAACACATTAAAATGCCATATACATTAATGTGATTCAGAACTTATTTATGATACCTTTTTTACTGTTGTGATTGGTAAGTTCAAGGTCATCCTTGAAGACCATAAAATCTTGACTTGGGTTTTCTGATCATCCTGTTCCTGCTGGCTGCTTTAAGGTTTTATCTAATTATTTTTTCAGGACAGAATCCCTTCTTCTCTGTGTTTTATTATTTCTAAGGTATATCTAGGGAAGTGTCCTGCTTCCTTTTCCCAGTGCTTTTCCCCCCAGGTGTGTTCCCTTCACCGACCAGGTGAAAACTTGCACTTTGCTGAGAAGAGTGATGGTTGTCTCTGTAGTGTGATTATCTTCACAAAGTGATTTTTTTTCTTAGTTGTGATGGTGGTGATTATAGATTATTAGAGTACAGTTATTGGTACGAGTCACTAGGTGTTTTTTTGTTCTCTCTTGAGCTGGCTGTTGTCTGGGAGAGGTTGCTATGCCTCTGATATATGTTTTAGAAACTTTTTGTTTGTTAGTGTTGTGTTTTAGTTTCAGTAGTTTTGTTCACAGTGCTCAACTAGGATAAAAGGCTATGTGGCAAGTTCTCTGCAAGCTCTTACTTTGAATGAAGCGGAGTAGTTCTTGTTCTAGTAGCTTTGTATTTAGTATTGTGAAGGGCCAGTATGAAGAGTGCAATTCTCATATTTTAAAGTTACTATAGAATACAAATAGAAATAATTCCCGGAGAGGCAGGTTTAGAATTTTCAGATTAGGTACCAAAGGCACTTTTGCTGTGCACATTATTGCATCAGTATGTGATTGGTTTTTATGAAGTTCATTGCCTATTTAATTTACCTCTACTTATATAATCAGATTGCATATTACCTCTTTCTAATTAAATTGTATTATTAAATGATTGTGATACTAATATTGCCTAAGAGGGGTTACATGAGTATTCAGACTATGGAAGACAAACATCATGGTCTTTGCTTCCTTGTTAGTTGGTATTTTGTATTCTGTGTCCATAGGTTTTTTTCCATCCCTTGCTTGATAGGCTGTCAGGTCCAGGACATCCAAGTGGTTAGCATTAAGGAAGAGGCAGTTTTGGATATCACGCATGCACACACATTTGTATGTACACAAAATGTATGTGTGAAGTCGTGATGAGCTGTCTGTTTAGTCATTAGGAATACTAATGTTGTTGTTAGGACACCCCATCCCCCGTAGCAGTCTCATAAACAAGCTAAGCTTGCACAGAAACTTCAGCTGCCTTTTACTAAAAGGGTTTGAATTCCTTTTGTCTGTTGTTATATAATTCTTTAAAACTCTTTTCATTTATTTCAACTATTTAATTTTGTTAAACCTTCTGATGAGTATTGCAGGTGATAGAAAATTAGGCTGCTAGATTGTTAGTTTTGCCATATCTTGAGTTTTAACTTTAGTTATTGCTGTTAGCTTTTGATCAGAAAACCAGAAATATGTAGAGCTCACAACAAACCCAGAGTCTGATTGTGTATTAGATTATATATTAGTATTATATTTTTTGTATTTTTCTCCCTGTTTGTTATGCTTGCAACATATATCTTAATTTGAGAATGAAATACTGAAGCTATGACAAGAAAATAATTTCCAGTAAATGACCTTAATAGTGATTTCTCCTTCCCAGTCTTGTGTGATTGAAAGTTGACCTGATTTGTTCTCTTGGCTAAATCGCAACGTGCTGTTCTCTCCAAGCCTTTCACTTGTTTTTCTCTTCTAGAGAAGTGCAAACAACAGGCACCGGCCTCTGCCAGCGTCTGACACCACCTTCCTGCTGTTTTCCTTAAATCTCTCTCTCTTCAACTTTGTTTATACAAAAAAAAAAAAGAGTGAACCTGCTATTTTTACCTTTGTGTTGTTCTTTTGGCTTTGAAATCCCATCTTTCTAGGAGAACTGAGTGATGAGGCAGCAGTACCAGTGACTGTCAGAAGTTGGAGGATTTGGCTGTGCACCACCATCCCTGTGGCTCTCTGAAGTGCTGTGTGTGCGCTTTCCTAGACCAGGTCCCTTGGCTTGCCTCCTCCCACTACCACTTTCACTTCCTGACCGGTTCTGGGCCACAAGGGTGACCTCCCAGTGTCGTTCTGCTACTCTGCTTCCCCATGCTTCTCTGAACTGTCATTTACCTTCTCAAATCGTGGTCCCTCTACTCAGCTTTCATTTGTACATGCTATTGACATGGCTTTGTGAGGATGTAGCCAGAAACCTCTCCTCTTGTGTCCTGTGGCGCATCACCGTGCGGGAGCTCTCTGGCTTTAGAGCCAGCACGATGGCGAGCGCTTCGTGCAGTTAAGAGTGCACAGCCACACATGCCTGTGTCTGGAAAGTCTGGACAGCAACGTCGTTTTACCTTGGATGTTGAAATTTGGCTTGAGCACCAGCTACTGCTTGTTGAAAAGCTGAAATCTGGTTTTAAAGTTTTTGTAGAGAGAGGTCCAGATGAGGGGTTTTTGGGAACTAACAGATTTTGTTAGTATTCGTCAGTCTTCAATAATGGAAATTCCTAATGTTTTTTAGTCTTTAAGACAGGTCTATACAGTTGCTTTTTGTTACATCCATTGAGTCAATGAATCTGTTGGGTTTGTTGTATAAATGATCCAAAGGTACCAAGTGGAACAGTTTATTTCTGGGAAAATAAGTTTGTATTCTCTCATTTGGTAAATAATCATATTGGCATGTAGTGCTCACTACGTGGTACAGAACACTTTGTTACCTGAAAGCGGTAAATGAAAGTAGCGATTCAAGTAACTACCAAAATAGGTAGCATGTCTAGCTGTTACGGATGTAAATGGGTTTCATGGGAGACCCAACTGATGTTATTCTAACAGTTGTAGCGAGCAAAGCCTGTGCGGTGTACTCATTTGTGTTTGTGTGTGTCACCTCATGTTTAGAAGTCTTTCTGTGTGGGCTTCCATCATACGTGCCCGTTAACTGTGGCAATGCGGTACCTGCATCGGCCATGGCAGCCACTTCTGGGGACGTGTGGTAACCAGCAGCCGTGGATCCCACTGGGCACGGGCAGTGTGAGGAGGGCTGCCTCCAGTTTGCCTTTCTTTTGTTATCTGGGACTTGCTGTTGGCGAAACTTTCTCTTTCCTGATGAGTTTTTATTCAGTTGCTTTTATTAGTTCTTACATTTCAGTTATCTTTTCGTGTCAGCTAAAAGCAGCGAGTCTGGGGTGCTGAGGGCGTACCCCCAAACGTCTTCAGAACCCTCAGGGTTTTAACCTTGTCTGGCCGTACAGGCACTGGGGTCGTTTGGACGACAGTCATTTTTGAACTGATGGAAGTATGCCTGTCTCGGTTCTAAATCCTCAAAGTCCATTATAGATGTGTTGATAATTGATTCAGTTTTAAAAAGATCTCCCCTGTGGTTAGGTCACTGTTCAGTTACCCCCAAAGTCAGAAATACAGAAGCAGTTTTGTTAAATATACACCAGGTGAAAAACACAGCCCAATTTGTCAACTGTTTTGGTAAGGTACGCCGCTACCTCAAGGTAGCACTGGCTGTTCTGTCTCAGTCATACTGGCTGTAGAAATAGGATCCAGGAAGCCTGCTTTAGCCATCCAAGGAGTTTAATAGTCCTCCCTTGCTTCTAGTGTGAGCTATTTTAAGGACAAGTCCTGCTTTAGCTCCTGTCACTTAGGGAAGAACACGAACACTTGGATCACACTTGGTTTTGCTTAAATTACAGCCACAGTGGCTCACGGAATGGAGTTCTTATCCTTTCACCAAGAAGAAATGTGGTTAGGTTTGTAGGGCAACAGGTACTGTGCGGCTGAGTGCTCGGGTGCTCCTACGTGGTGGGTGATGTTAATTGCATGTAAGTATTTTTACTGCTGTCTTGAGGTATGTCTTCAATATATATACCCAAACATATTTATTTTCCTATTTGCAATATCAAAGACTTATAACTCTGCTCTTTCCTGATTTCTTGTTGCTCTCAGGGCTTTAAATGCATTTATGTTATGAAATTTTATTCATGTGATCACAGACTTCGTTCCATGAAGTCTGCTCTTCACTCAGCCTGCAAGGAGGACCCTTTTCAGCAAGGCAATGTGTTGAATAAGAATCCCTTCTTTCTTTTTTCCAAAACTGAAATGAATATGATAGTATAGCAGAAAAGAAGGCTGGTTTAAAATTAGGCAATATGCTGGGTAGGAGAAGTGGCTGTAATGCAGATTTCTTTAATGATAATGCTGAGCAACACTAAACCAGAATTTTTGACGGATGATTACATAAGATGTTTCTTTGTCTGTGAACTGGGTGGGTGCTGAGTTTTAAAAAATGTTGAGTATACGAAGTTGCAACTGAATTTTATGTATGCTGTTGGTAGCTGTGCTGTAAGAAGAAGAATGAGTATAAAGTTGTAAAATATTTTCCCCTTAGCCTTAAACTTGTTTTTTCACTGATTCATCAGTGATTTCATACAGATCTCATGTTTTCCCTATCTGTAGGATGGGAGCAGTGCTGCAAGGTCCTAAGAAAATGTAGGTGTAGTCATTAACGTGTCAGCTTTGTTTATGTGTAATTTATCTATTGAGAGCTGTATTCTGAAAGGCTCCTCCCTGCAAGGGACTTTGAGGAAATTAGTTTCTTCCCCTACTCAGCAAAGCTTGGAATGTCTTGTCTGTTCAGAGCTTGTTGATTGAGTTGTAAATATAAAAAAAAGGAAATAACAACCACAAAAACCCGAGGAACGGTATGTAGTTGCCTGATTCTTTGAGCACCGCTGAGCTGCTAGACAGGGTGCCCACAAGAGGAGAAGTGCGGTTGCATGGCCCAGCTCTGCATGAGCTGCCTGCTGGTGTGGTCGTTTCTCACAAAGCTTGTGATTCTGTACTGTAAATCTCTTAATGTAACGGTGGTTGTTTCAGTTCTCAGTATTTTCTGTGCTCTGTGTGCCATACAGGTATTTTGAAAGGAGGACAGTGCTATTTGAGGTTAATACCCTTTTTTCTTAAAATGGTGTAGTTCAAAAGCCAAAATAGTTCATGAGTCTTGTGGTTATAGTTAGAGGTGAATTTACTGTCCCAGTTATATCTTAGAGGTGTAATAAGCTTTTTTGTGTGTTTGATGTTAAACTGTGGCCTCATATAAGTAAAGGAAGGTTGAAGTTACAGTTGATCACAATGTAATGAATGACATGAATTAATATATTTGGAAGTACTTGGGATATTTTGCTTGATATTTATATCATATAATCTGAGAAAAATATAAATTATGAGTTATGTACTGTGATCAGCAGTTTATTATGCCCTGTGTGCTCCAGGGAGCCGAGCGTTCGCCTTGGCCTCAAGGGGCAGTGGGCTGTCTGCGCTGGCGAGATCTGGAAGATCATGAGGGCAGAATGGCAGTGGGAGCTAAAGAAGTAAGGAGATTAGGAAGTTCAGGGAATTAACAACTGAATCACACTGCTATTGACACAAATACAGCTTTCAAATACCAAATGGCTGGTATTATAACTCCAAAAAGTAAGTTACGTTTATTCTATACAACTGGGGGGAGTGGGAAGATGGATTGGCTTTCTATTCTATAGGTACCTTCCAGAGAAATTTATTTGGGGAAAAGTTGTACAATTTATATTTGCTCCTTCATAGTTTACTTTTTCTGAGAAGTGAGGGTGAGAACCAAACCCCTCGTGGGATGGGGCATTGATTCTGTGATTCTGTGGTTGCTCACTCTTCCTGCTCAGTAGGTGACCTCTGCTTTCAGCTTCCTTTTCACTCCTTCCTTAGATAGCAGATCCTACTGTTTATTTTTGATATGTACAAAAGGCCCGTGCCATTTTAAATTCTCGCAGAACAGCCATTTCATGGACTCGAGCGTTTAAAGCTCCCAGTTTGTTTCCTTATAAATGAAATTTGCTGTACCTTCTGATATTTCTCTAGGTAGATGTTTCTTCTTCAGGACTGCTCCAGGCTTTTAGTGCTTTTTAGCATAGAAGTAGGTGGAGAGATGGAAAGTAGTGAGCTTTTGTTCAGTGTGCTGGCACTTTTTGAGAGTATCATGAAATTGGTGTTATCTTGTGACCTGTTAGTCTGCATCAGTAACGAGTGACCCATGAACTTGTAGTGTGCTTCTCCCTGTTCGCTGCCCCTTTCCTAAAGGGATGGGGAGCATCTGTTTTTGCAGCAAATTAAGCTGAAATGGGTGAATTCTGCTTCTTCCTTTCTGTTTGGATACCTCTTAGAGAGCTGTCTGGAAGCAACAGTAATTGCTGCAGATTCCTCTACATAGAGATGAAAAGGAAGCTGGTAGAGATAGGGAGGCAGCGTGTCACCTGCATGTGTGCAGCCTAGGCTGGATTAGTTTTTATCTCTCTTGACATAATGTTGTGTTGGAGGCAGATGTTTGCTACCTAGGCAGACAGTCTTTAGTGTTCCTGCCACAGATGTCTTGCTTAACTTTGGGCAAGGCATTAGATGCTTTCTGTAAAATATAAATAGGCTTTTCTTACCTTATGGGGGGATTGTAAGCATAAACTTCTTGTCTGTGTATTGTATATTTGTTTATCGGTCGTAGCAGTACAGTGCCACACAGCAACACTGATACTGCCCTACAAGACACTAAGAAAGTCTAGTTTATTTTTGATTGACCGAGGATATCTAGTAGGCTAAAACAACCCAGAGGGGTACCATCATATTTTTTTTCTAATCTTCCTTCTAACTTGGTACCATGCAGCTATAAAGCAATGCTTTTATTATAGTTTTTCCTTAACCAGAACATTGTTCTTAACTCTGAAGAAAGAAAAGTTACTGCTTTTGATCTTACAACTGTGTAGTGAATCTTCTCTTTCCAAGAGAAAGCTGCATGGAACCTAGATAGGATTGCTTAAGGCTTTGTGTAAAACTTTAGAGAGGTTCGTATGACAGTTATGCAGGCACCGACTATAGTGGTGGGAGATGACAAGGAGCATCAGTATTAGTTGGCTACCAAGCTGCTGCCGAAACTGATGGATGTCTTGGACAAAACTTTATTGAAAGCCCTTTAAATGAGTGCTTTGTATCTCTGGTAATTCCGTCACTGTAGCAGATGTTCAAATCAAATACTGTCATTAAAAAAGAGTTATTGAAGATGCATTTGTTTTTCAGTATCTATACATTCATTCTAAATGGGCTAAATGCTTAAGAGTAGTACCTTAGACAATGGGAGTAAATGAGGCAGTAAACCTGCTCTTGGCTATCACTGTCTTTTAGCTGTGAAGAGTACAAAATGGTCAGTGAAGGCTATGGCAACAAAGCTGCTTCTTTCTTTGAAACACTGGCTCTGCCGGTTCAGTGTTAAAGGGTAGAAGTTGTTGGTGGTGAAAAGCCACCAAAATCCTTCTGTTAAATCAGAACCTGGTCTTGGCAGCTCAGAATAATCTAGAGAACAATTGCAAGTGAGTAATCCAGGTTTTTAAAAAAGCAGGAAAATAGGACACTTGGAATTACATAGTGCCAAATTTTAAAAGAATGGATACCATTCCTTGTAACAAACGTGTTCAGGTATCACCCATCTAGTTTGCGTATGTTCAGAGTGTTGATGTCTTTGTCAGGCTCATTCTGTGTGTGGTGTTGTAGCCAACAACTGGGGAATTCTGTTATCAGCAATTTTTTTATTGTTTAAGCTCTTAGTTGTATGAATTCAGAATAAGTCTTTTTAAGTAGGATGTTTGCAGAAGGGATATTATTCACTGGTGCTGCTTTTCTGTGGAGTATTTTTTGTAGTGGCTTTTCGATTTGATTTATAGATGAATGCTGTCACGGTGGGGAAAGTTCTTGTAGTTTGGGATTTTGACATAGGAAGTACACTCTGATCTTACCTAGCTCATGATTGTTTTTAAGAGCCTAGAAGGGATTATGGGATGTGGAGAGGAATTTTGAATGTGAGGAATTCTTTCAAGTGGACTGTTCTGCTGTTGAGCACAGCAGATGTTTCTGTTACTGCGCCTGTGAACTGGTCTTTTGAATATAGCTTTCATATAGTTAAGGTGTGTGGAGGAGAGGAGAAAATATGGTGATACATAGCCTCCTTACTGCTGTTGAGGGGGGGCAATTCCAAGATAAACAGCTTTCAAGATACTGGTAATATACTGCATGTTCCCTCAGTTGTCCTTTTCCCCTTTGTTCATTCAACAGACTTAGGAAGGACCTTGTCGTGATTCTGTTGCTCATAGCAGTATTTGATGAGCTAATGCTTCCTGTACATGGTGCATGTGGGGGTGTATTAGAAGTCTGGGAAATGGCTAGGTAGATGCCGTGTTGAATGTTCTAGGCTATGTCTTATCTTCTCTTTGTTAATTATTCTATACTGGCCAACTCCTGTCCTTAATATGGAAAAAAAAGCACTGCAAAAATAATAGCATAGTAATTCCTGGGACAAGGTGGGAGAATTGGATCTGTGAAGAATTCCTTCAGGAAGATGTAGCATAAAGAAAAGACTGGCTAAAACCTGACCTGTTCTAAGGATTCATACACCAAATAAAACTAAATGTTTACTTGTTTTCTGAATAATAAAGAGGTTCAGAGTGAGACACAGCATGCTGTTGTTTCAGGGCATATTGCAAAAAAGGCTCAGTAGCTTTCAGCCCCATTAGCCCCATTCATTGTTAGACAGACCTCAATCTTGAAAGCTGCTGTAGACATTCAAGGTTACCATTTTTTGGATCTGGGATGTAATTTTTAAAGGTTGGGGTTTTTCTTTCCTTTCAAGTCTTTCTGTTGCCTATGTTAGTTCTCCTGTCAGGCACTATGCTGCACCTCAAACAGATCGTGTTTTACACCTGCGCAATAGGTTTGTTGTCTGTGGTGTTGAAGGAAAGTGCAGTTACTTACGTGCAATATGTAGGGAAAGTGCTGTTACTCACAAATAAGAACACTTCGTTGCTTCAGGAGGCCCGTGCATTGCTCTTGGGCTGTGTGTGGCTTTCAGGCAGTTCAGCTGTACTTCCAGGTCCTTTGGAGAGGTACTTGTCAGAAGCAAGGCATCAGCTGGCTTGCTTTGGGCGTGGTTGTGTGCCTGGTTCAGCCCCAGTTACAACAGAATAGACCCTGGGGAGCTGTTGTCCTCTCTGTTGTGTGAATCACTCCCTGAGCTCTCAGTGAGCTGTTCCGAGTTGCGGTCCTTGTGGCGTGTGCACACACACGGCGCATGGATGTTGGTTTGTGACTATAGGGATTGGTAGGCAACCTTTGAATTAATCACTGCCTCTGCTGCCTACAGCCATCTGATGGGACATGTAATGCCGACAGATCCTTAGAATGAGGCACCTAGTTGAAAGGTTAGGAGAATTAAACTTTCTTAAATTGGCCCAAGTAGTTTATTCATAAGTCTTTCTATAAGGCTTTAGCAAAGGTTCCCTCAGGAACGTGTTTCTCTGTAATTTGCTTCTGCTTTCCAGGTTGTTGGCCAGACAATTGAAATCCAAAAAATGGCAGTACAGAGAATAAGTCTAAAGATCATTACAATTTTTTAGCATTAAATAATTGATTTCTGTTGCAGAATGATTTGCAGACATTTACTTATCTATCCAGCAGTCAGAGTTTTCTTTGTTTTAGATGAAATTTCTAAACTGTTGAATTGTTGGAAAAAATGAAATAAACAACATTCGAAGAGCATTTAAAAAAGTCAGCTATGATCATTTTAAACAACCTTCAAAAAAGACTTCCAAAAAGAAATTGATGGCATCCTGGGGAGAGAAGGGACACAGGGAATATTTTCCTGTTCTTTCAGCACCAGAAGAACTAATGTTGAATGATAGAGTCCAGGTAAACCAACCTATCCAAAATACAATTCCTTGCCAACTCTTTAGTTGTGTTTGAAGTCTCCTTCTCTGGAATTATTCAGAAACCACCTGGACACATTCCTGTGCAGCCAGCACCAGGTGAACCAGCTTTAGCAGAGGGTTGGACCAGATGATTACCAGAGGTCCCTTCCAACACCTACCACGCTGTAATTCCATTATTCTGCTTGGGGTTTTTTTCTCCCCATCAAAAAATGTGGTTTTCTCTACGTCGTATTTTAACAAGATTGGATCCAACAATTGTACAGCTGTAATCAGCAGACACAAACTTTAAAATATTTGTCAAAAAATGTTGTCTCCTGATATTTATAGGGAAGACTTCTTTTGTTATAATTTGTTAGATTTATCATAACTGTGCTTTTTAAGGCCAAAATCAGCCAGTTATATTATTTCCCTCCCACAGGTTTTATGTAGAAAAAAAAAGACTGATCTCTCTGCCTGCTAATTATCCAGCTTTTTCCCTCATTTCTTTTACTCCCCAGCCTCCCATAATGAGTAGTCACTGTTCACTTGCCTTCATCCCTCTGCCTGTTCTTTTGGACAAAATCTTTTGCATTTTAAGAAGATTAGTTTATAGAATAAAAACTCTATAGATTAATCTAAAGAAAAGCATTTGAAGTTTACTGAGGCACCTTAGCAGTGGTTGGGTGTGTGTGTGTTTGTTTGGAAACAGAAGTGCATAAATAGAGAAGATTACTTTTTTGTGTATTTTACTTTACATCTCAGAGATTGTATCTTGCTGTCTGCCCTGTTGGCTGCTGATTTAGGTTGGATGGGACCTTCTTGACTTCTGAGGCCACAATACTGAAAGGCTGTGGCCTCAGAAGTGTGATTCATGTTGGATGATGGTGCACTTCAAAGCCTTCTGCTATAGGGCGATATCTGGTTTTGCTGTTGTCTTGGAATTGAACTCTTCTCAAATCACTGCTGCTTGGCTTTATGCCATCATACCAGCATCTCAGCTTGTTCTCTTAGCACATTAGTGGTTTTCAAGGCTGTTTCTAATTGTTTTCTGTGGTTCTGCAAAACATGCTGTGGAAGAAAGACTATTCAGTATCTCGCTTAGGAACACAGGTCAACTTTGTGGGGTTTGGGGGATTATTTTCTCAATCACAGTCCAAATGGAACGATTTTAAATGGACCAGGTGTCATTTTTTCCAATTTAAAAATCAGGAAATTTGCATTCCGTCCATACAGTTTGGTGTCTTACTGTATTTTTGTTGGCCATGCCTTTTCAATTGATTGGACTTGTATTTTAGAGCTCTCTGTGTTCCTTCACTGACAACTTGTTCTGGGTTGCCTTATTCCCCATTGACTTGATAAGGTGCTGGAGCATATATGAAGTATAAGCTGTAATAAATAGCAGATTTTGCTCTTAATAGGAAGAGACCTTGATCACTATGACAATGACTTGCTAGTGTTTACCTAACTACAAAGTTGTTTGTTACCTAATAGTTTGTTTTCTTGGAGGCAGAAATGTTAGCTTCATTGCCTTATTTTCCTGGAGAACGAAAAAGTCCTTTCAGGTTGGTTCTGCAGTAAGGGAAATCCAGAGTTTCAGAAAGATAAGACAGAAGAATGAAGCTGAGTGCATAATTTGGTTGGTTTGGGTTTGTTGTTTTTCTTTTTTTCCTCGAATGAGACAAGAGAGTAGCTCACTTAGAAGGAAATATGTGTGACTGCAGAGACAAGATGCATCTTCATGTTGGTGAAAGAACAAAAGGAGAATAGTTGTGTGGGCTGTTTATTTAGGAGGCTGCTTAAGGATTTTAAAATCTGTATTTTTAGTAATTTTCTGTAGTCTGTTTTGCATTTGATATTCTAAAGTTTTCCTTTGATCTACTGCTACACGTGTATACTAGAATGACAAGAGCTGCCATACTCAATTGTTATGAAGTTAAATTATTAGAGCATCAACATAATGGGATAAATGCATATTTAGGATACTCCATGTTGAAATAAGCAGTTAATTAAGGACTTTAGGGTTTGTGTTGAAATGCTTTTAAACAGTGGTTTCTATACTTGGAATGGTTACTGTGCTTAAAGTCTGGTGTTCATAGCTTCAAAGATTATTTAATACCTTTAAAAGAATTTTGATTAAACAAGGAGGGAGGGGGACCCCATAACTACTTTCAAGGCTGCTTTTTTTTTTCTTTTTTTTTTTTTTTTCCCCTCTTTGTTTTCTCATCCCCTGACCGGTTTAGCTGGGTATAAGTTGGATTTACTGATCTACTGTCAGTGAAGAGACTATGTGGTAGAAATATTATCAATGTTAACATGAAGTGCTCCTAAAAATATGTTGGACATAATTCTCGTACCATGTATGTTACTGTAAAATCTTGAGCACATCAGAAAATTTGATTTACATTTGGGCTATCAATGAACTGTCATCTTCTCAGTAGGTAGGTCTGTATGTTGGAGTATTTTGCTTTGACATTAAGTTATATGCGTATAACTGTTAAAAAAACCAGACCAAACCAGTATGCCTTTCACTTAAGTGAAAGAAAGTGGTTTGTGCTGGTCTTGAATTCAGGAGAAGGGAGCCTCAATCTAATCTGGAGGGTTGTTGTATGAGAAATCTGGCTTCTGCATAATGAACTTTTATCTTCAATGTAGAAAGCTGACAATGTGCGAATGTTGATCTTTCTTCATCTCAAAGCTGTAGTTGATCGCCAGATAACAACAGTCCATTCAGGGTAATAAGAGACGAAGATAAAGATTGAGTCTTGGAGCTTGATTCCATGTTTAGTGGTAAAGGAAAACATGTCTAATCTGTCAGGTCTTTGTGTTTGAACCTGCAACGGTGCACCGTAGTGGAGCAGTGTTCAAGACAGAGATCACAGTATGTGTGTATCCCAAAAGATCCTGGTTTAGGAGGTGAAAACTTGCAGTTGCAACTCTCTACTAATGTTTTTCTCCTATAATGTCATTTTTCCTGAGGTATGAGCAAGTATTTGGTTAAATAACTGGATGCTTTGCAAATATTAGTATATTTGGAGGTGTGGGGCCTTGGGGTACAGGTGTAGTTGCACTTTATTGTTTTCTGGTTGCCATTTCTGAGAAATTCAAACTAACATGGAGAATCCTCTGAGTCCTTCGGTCTCTGTTTTGCTAAGGTAAAGTATCACAGTATCATAAGGTTGGAAAAGACCTTTGAGATCATCAAGTCCAACCTATGACCCAACACCTACACCTACTTCTACTACAATTCATTGTACCAAATGCCATGAAAAAGCTTATAAATTGCTTCTCTGAATTATAACTTTGACTTTTGACATAACTCATTGCTTAACAAATTCTCTGAGGGATCTTTTCAGAAGAGTTCTTGCAAAAAGTGTCCTTTCCAGGACAAGAAATCTGTGTATTTTATATTAGTTTTTAAAGGAGAGGCTGTATATGGCTCTGAAGGTAAATTAATTTGGGAGATACCACCACTCCCACAAAATACAAGAGCCTAGATAGTGTTAGTAACTTTTTAAATAAATGACTAGAAAAATAATTTCAAAATCTGCAGCGGTTAGAAGAAATAAACAAATATAGGTTTTTAGGGCTCTTCTTTGAATTTCAGGTAATATTCCAGGTGAGTGGCGGTGGGTGGTAGCAGTGCCAGTCTTTCTTTTAGTGTCATTGTAAACATGCTGTAAGTACTTGTGTAACATGACTGCATGTCCTTTGAGTTGGTGAGTTGGCTTTCAGGGGCAGGAATTAAGTCAGTTCAAGCAAGAAACCTGTGTGTATTTTCAAAACTGTAAGTTATGTCAGTGCTGTGGGCAGCAAGGTCTGTGAGCAGAATGTATCAAGTCCGGTGTATCAAAAAAATTACATTTTTTGTTCTTTACCTGAAGTGCCTTAAAGCTTACGGTTCCTTTAAAAGTAGATAACTTGTGTCGAGAACTGAAGGATTGCAGAGAACTTTGTGTTCTTCAAAAAACAACTGTGTGTCTGGGCGTGAATGGTGGATTTTAAATTACAGCATGAATGAGGAAGGCAGTTAAGTAGAACTTCCTTGGATTTTCTCTGTGTTTAGAGAAGATTTGAATCCATCTTTTCTGTTTTGTCCTTCAGATCACAAGAATGGTGGAGCGTTTGTTACTTTTTAGTTCTGGATATTTAGCAATAACAAAACCCAAAATAAAACCCCAAATGTAACAACAAAAAATGACTCCAGGACAAATAGTGATGAGAATACAGTGCATTCATTAGTGTTTGTAGGCTCTAAAATCTGAGCAGAAAAAACCAAAAGGATTGTATTCCATCTGTGCTGTGGACTGCCTTTCTACCTGTTAAATTACTATTCTGGCTGGTAGCGTAACCCAGGGTGCTGATCTGTTCAGTGCATGAGTATCTAGATGCAGCACTTCGAATGAACTTTGGCTATCCACACTGATTATTGCTTTCCTATATTTCATGAAATAAACAATATAGGGTATGGTAGTATCTGTTTCTGTAATGTATGCATGGTTTGTAATTGCTAGAATTATGCCAGTAATTCTAAGTAAGCTCTGAATTTTTGTGGGCAGTGACTATCAAGTAGGCTAGTAAATCAAAATATCGCTAGTCCTGTTTCATTAAATGGTTTACTTCGGTAAACTAAAACTGGTTATTTCAGTGACATACACTTAAACTCTTTTACTGTTACGAAACAAAACTGTTATTACTTAAACTCTTCTGACAAATCTGGTTTCATTGGTTTCTTATGCTTTTTCAGAGCAATACTTTTCCATTAAGGCATAGATTACATACCTACTAGGAAAGGGATGCCGCATACATCTGCTGGTTTGTTTGGTTTTTTTTTTTAAAGAAAAAGCCTTATTGCACAATGTGTAAATGTAAGAAATATTTTTTGTGCTTATGAGAATTGTACAATTTGTTTTTTAAACTCTTTGAAGCAGTACACAAGTACATTTTAAGAAGCAAGGGTTTAAAAGGATTCCTGATTGTTTTGCACTGCGCACACATGTAGTAAAGCAGTCTTTATGCCAGAGAGCTTACAATCTAAAATATGTAGAAACTGGAGAAATTTTTCCTAGGCAAATCCAGAAGCAGTGTTACAATTGCTGATAATAAGCCAGCTGCTGTTTCAAACTGGGTGATTCCTCTATGTTGCTGGAAAAGAGGCCTCCAGTTCTGTGTGTGACTGCGTTTGGGTAAACTCCCCCACCTCCAGAACCAACAAGCAGTGTTCCCAACCTGGCACGTGTGGTTTGATTTTTCAAAAGAAGGCTCTGTCAAAAATGTCTCCTTCCTGACCGTTTTCCCCTTGCTGTGGTTTTCTTCCATCAGGAGATGTGGGTACCGGGCTCTGTGGTAACGGTGCACTGACACCACACGCTGTCATCTGCCGTCCTGTGGGAACAAGGGCAACTTCAATTGGCCACATAGCGGAGGCAGTGCTTTCTCTGCCCGAGAGAGTTGGCTGCATGGCCACGAGTGGCCAAAATGTGTGATACAGAAAGGTCTGTCTAGTTCTTGAACGCTAATGATTTGTGAGATACCAGAGTTGTATAAGAAAGTGTCTTGTGTCATATTAGTGGTGAGAAAAGCTACACGGCTGGCTTGGTTGTCAAGGATACTTGGCTGATGGGCAGAAGTTCATAGGAGCACTTAAACATTGCAGACTGTGGTTTTCATGAAAAGGGAGTTCCAAAGGCTTTTTTTTGTAGCACTATTTGAATATAGGTAGCTACTGCTTGGAACTCCTGTGTTGTCCTGTGGGAATGAAAAGCACAAACTTGTTCAATTGTTTCTTAGTTGAAAAAAAATGAGACTCTATCACTTCATATGGTGCTTGAGGGATATGCTATTAAAATAGTGCATAAAGACTTTGGCGTTAAATATCTTATTTAAAATAAAGCAACTGAAGTGTTTCCACTTGAAGATAAACTGAATGTTCAAGTAGTTGAAAAGATAAAAACAGAATGCAGTTTGTGTAAATATGGAAAACTATTTGTCTGGATCATCTTTCAGACTCATTAAACAGCCCTAAGTGATTTAAATACAAATTAGAAAGCAGCACATCGTGTTGCAGCCTACTCATGTAGGCTGAGCTCATCAGAAACTCCTTTTGTTCCTCCATTTCATTCCACCGTCTTTCCCTGCCGGTGCCAGTGCTGCTGCCTTGCCCCGTTCAGCAGGGCTCTGGCAGGGCACCACCTGTGCAGGGGGCTCTGTTACCCTTGGCTCCTTTCCCATTGCTGATCCTGTCCTTGCTTCTCTGTCCTTCGAACCTCCGTGTAAGCCTGTATTCCCTTACATGGGTTGCACTGGGGTCCACCTTCGGATTTTCCTTTTTTTCCAATGATTCTTACTTGTTTGTCTTGGACATTGATAACATTGATAGCGTAAACGATTTAAAGAGTATGGAAAATAAGGCATTGCGGAATTGGGAGATTTTATGCTGGAAAGTATTTTTCTCCTGTCAGCTAGTCTTTAATCTATAAATAATTGCCTGTTGGCGTATCGCACGCTGCAGACTCCATGTCTCTTACATGCCTCTAACAGGTTCTAGTTTTCACCTAAATTGACAAGGCTCTTCTGATACAAAGAACTTTCCCCAGAATATCTGGAATTCATTGAGTGCGTTCACTGTTAGGTAACAGGTGGTGGTGAATCATCAAGTTGAGGGTATAGATCTTTTTTTGCACAGGCCAGTGGTATGTTAAGCTTGTTTGTAAAATATTCCACTGCAAATATTAGGGAATATAATGAATTTATTTATCTTTTTTAGGAGCAATGGATGAGCTTCATAGCCTGGACCCAAGAAGACAAGAATTGTTAGAGGCAAGATTTACAGGAGTAGTAAGTGGCAGCACTGGCAGTACGGGAAGTTGCAGTGTTGGAGCTAAAGTAAGTTCTAAGAGCAGTCATCCAGATCTACCATCTTTGAAATATTATACTGATTTATCTCACATTCTCTCACTTGTGTATTGCGATATGTACTTTTTACTTGCAAAAGTACTGGATTGGAAGAGGCTCTCAAGAAAATCTTTGTCAGGCTGTTATTTTGCTTTGCGATAGAGTTGTGTAGTCTGAACCTTTCTATGACATGGACTTCAAATTGTTTTTAAAAATGCCACAGAATGGGCTTATACAGGCTCCTTTGTGGTTTCGTTCTGGTGCATGCGTAGTCAGAGGTGGACGGTTTTCCCAGTGAAGGGGAGTTGTCCCTTCTGCAGATGGTCAGCTACTTACAGTTCGGCTTGAAATAGACACAGGGAATCTGGTTGGTTTGACCTCTGTCTGTAAGATTAGACTTGGTGGAAGCTAATAGATCTAGGTTAACAAAGCCAAATTCTTTTGAGTTTTCCATACATTTGTATCGATTTTGCCTACTTTTGTGGCAGACTTTCTGCAGTCTGTTAGTATCTAATCAAGGGTACAACACTTGAGGAAAACCTTATCAGCATTGAATAGCAGAGCTTAATTACCTTCCATTTGTCATATATTACCCTTCAGTTGATACATCTGCAAATAAATTTTGCCTTTGATACAAATTCTGTTCAAGTTACCAGCTTCAACTTCCAAGATTGATTTCTGCAATACTCTTGCCTAGCCACAGGTACTTCATTTTGTATTTGTGCATTTGAATGTTCTTCACCAGCTGTAGTACTTAATAAATTGATGTTAAAAAGATATAATACTATTTTTAGGGACATTTCCTCCAAGACCAAAGTAATGTGTTTGATGCACTGGGTTTTTTTTATTTAATTGCCTTCTAATTATGACTGTGAAAATGTATACTTGCCACATCTTATGATTCAAATTAGATGGAAACAAACCCAGTAATTCTGGCCAGTCTTTCTTTTGTTTTATCCTTGGGTTCTCTAGTACCACTTACTCCCCTAATTGATTAGCTCATTACAGCTGCTTAGGTAACTGCTTATAATTCAAATTACTATCTGTCCTTTTTCATGACTGGATCTGTTCCTTCTTTTAACTTCATATGACTTTTAGTGTGGTTTTAAGCCCTTCTATTAGTTTTTAATACAGCTGTGTTAGTCCCTTGCCTTATTGCCAAGCTTTTCTCCTTAGAATCTGTCTACTGCTATGTGTGTAATACATTTTCTTTAAATATAATCATCAAATTTCTAGGAGTTCTTTTTATTTTAATCCTCTGCGAGTTGCTGCTTATAATTTCCATAAATCTGTTCAGGTCTTTTTTTTGTTGTTTGTTGTTAGTTGATTTCAATTTTATTACATTTCACTTTCAGGTTCTCAGTTTGTTCATCCAAATTAGCCAGAAAAAAAAAAGAAATTTAAAACAGCTAATTTCCTTTTTTACTCTACCATATAAAACAGATTTCTTGTCCCTGATGCATTCCAAGATCTGTTTGAACAGACAATTTCCTTCATCCAGTTGTTTCCAAATGGATAGCAGGATAAAACGTCTTTATAAATACTACCAAATGCTTTGGTAACTGCAGAAGATAGTATTAATGGTGTCTTCTGATTGATGCTGTTCTTATCTTTGACCAGAAATATTCCACAAACGACCTTCATTATACAGTGCAAAATCTCTTTTTTCTGCTTACTTTTTCTTTGGTTTTGGGAGGCAGGGAGATAGAGAACACCGATACCTATTCCTGTGATTTATCCCACCATCAGAAAAATGGCAGTTGTATCAATTTCGTTTATTTCTTTTATTTCTGACCAGTATATCCAAGCAGATAACATGAAGTGCAGTAACTGATGTGGGCTGTATTTGGAATATGCTTTTTTGGTTTTTTAGTACAGTCTTCAGTGTTCGTGGGGGATGTTGAGAGAGCCTTATCTGATTATTATTAAAAAAACTGATAAAACTTTTTTGATCTGATGTGTAACTGGGAAAGTGTAATGTGAAAATGTGATCTCCAGGTGTCTGCTTTCACTTTGGAGGCAAAAATGAGAAAACTTCCTCTTTGCATGCATTCTTAAATCCACATGTAGCAAATTCTCATTTGGTTACCCTAGCAAGAGAATACAGAGGTTGCAGCTGCACTTACTGGTTATTTTTGGGAACATTCTAGGTCATTATTCTTCTAGTAGTTAAATTGAGATGGGCTCTTATTTATTGGGACTGTTGTTTTGAAAGCCTAGCCTTATCTACTGTTTTGCTTAAGAGTGTTGGAATTGTTGGAAACCCATCATCTTCAAGCTTTTTCATAAAGCGAAGGTGAAATATGAATATGGGTTACTGAGGTTATTGTCTTAGCTGACTTCAGTGACCAGATACTGAGACATCACAAGGAAGAACACATGTAGGCATTTCTATGCTAGAGACTTACAGGGTAGGAGCACACATGGAAATTTTGTGGTTTTAGTTAACATTTTTCCTGAAATTTTAATTCAGAGATGATCTAGTTATTCAGAAGATGCCACAGATTAATACTGTCCTGCAAACTGATACAGTGCTGGAATTCCATGCTTTGAAGCAAGCTGAGTGTTTGACTTGGAACTAGTTGTTGCTTCAATTCAAAGTATTTGTTCTGCTTTGCTGTGTGGAAGAGAATAATCCAGCGGTATAGGGGTTTTTTTTTCTTTTAATAAAGATGTTGGTGTTTTTTGTTATTGAATGTGGAAAAGACTCTTTCAATAAAATGTCCTTGTTGCCATTCTGCAGTCAAATGATCTCCTAATGAATCGGCCTCAGAAAATTTCTAAGTAAATATTGTAACTTGAGACTATTTCACATTTTTTCTCTCTCTTTTTTTTTTTTCTCCCTGTTCTAAATTTGTTACTTTGAGGGAAGTGCTTTGTTTTAAGAATGTAGAATAATATTGTCAATTGGTTGTAATTTTCTGTTATTGAACGGATTAAAAAAACCTCTCTACAATAGCCTAATGTCTGTCTTGAAAATTAAACCTTCTTTTTCTTTGAAAAGTTTTTAGTTGTCTCCAGCACTTTGAGCAATATTGACTTTTTAAGCCCATTCTGTGGCATCATTTGGTAGAATTTTTCTTCGGATGTTTTGCTGTTCCCAAATAAGACTGAAACGTTTTTGAATGTTCTAGGGTTTCACTTGGCTTAAAAGCAATCAAAATACAGAATTTACTGTGCCCTGTCAAAACATCCACCTATCAAACTTCTTGTCGCCCTTGCAAGTCACAAGTGCTCTATAGTTAATTTTTCCTCGCAAGCATGAAATTTTATTACTGTTGCTTTTTACAACTGTGAGTGGTAACAGTGGTTTAGCTATTTTATAAGTCTGTATATAATATTTAGTGTTTTATTTCTCTTGTTAGGCCTCAACAAATAACGAAAGTTCAAATCACAGTTTTGGAAGCTTGGGATCTTTAAGTGATAAAGAATCAGAGGTAAGCATACGGGACAGATTGATTATTACCTACACAGATTTTACTGCTGACAAGTCATGATTTTATATTCCACTTTGATACCTTTTTTATATAGAATCTTTAAAGTAAAATGCAAAATACACATCTAGATAGGAAAAAGCATGCATTACTAAATGATGCCATCCCTTGGAGGAGGAGACACGACTGTAAAAATGTTTTTGTATTTCCTATTATGAAACTGGTGGCTTCTGGTTCTTTACTGTCCGTGTAATCTTGCTGTGAGGGTACGTACAGCTTTGGGAGCTGAAAATGCTTAAACGGTTTGCTGTGTTTGTTAAATAAGTAATAAGGTTTTCATCAGCAGAGGTAAACTTTGACTAGCCATCAGCTGCGTTTTTGGAAGTACTGTATGAGCGAGTTTGTTATGTTTTCTTTAAAAATACGGATTTCCTCCAGGGTGAGGCAGTACCTATCATCTGCCTTTGTGAAAACTGCACTTGTCACTGTGTATTTCCTTACCCAGTATCATTTCATAATACAAAAAAGGATTCATACTCTTACTAGGTTTTAATGTGCAGAGTTGCAGGCTTCCCTGGAGTCTGAGATTTTCCTCTTGATGAGCAGCATTGCTGGGAGTTGCACTGATGCAACTCTTCTGACGTATCCGCTTTGAGGTGAGCGAGTCCCTCTGACAGTTGTGCTCGTGTGCATCCCAGGTTGCATTGATAAGATCGTACCTATGGTAAGCGAGAGCATATTCCTAGCTCAGGCGAGACCTGCCTTTGAGTATGTGTCATGCCAGAGGGAGACTTGTTTGGAATGTGCTTTCGATGTTATTTTCACATGTTAAAGCTTTAATCTGGGGCCTCATTATTCGTTCAGTCACTACGAGACGCTGGGTGATGTTTGCTTTTATGCTGAGCTGACCAGCAAGTGAATTCAGTTGGTTCCTAAGACTGATGACATAAATAAATGTCCTGTATGTGTGATTTCATGATTTCCCCTTTGAAAAAGGCTCTGCTGTGGTTTTTTTCCCTTGCCTTTCCCAGCTGAATTTTCCTTTCAATTGTATATAGACTGTTTTCTTAACCAGCAGAATCTGTCTGCCTGTCGTTTTTCTTTGTGGCTTCTCCCAGGAATACTTTGGGCAGTGTTGCAGTGGTACAGTTCTGATGTAGGTGTGGAAATGGAAATGTGCTGCAGTAGCCTGAAGGTTATGATGCACCGTTGCAATTCCTTGACAGAAGAATATGTCTGCGAGTAGTCAAGTAATTTCAGAACACTGACTATACATGCAGTAACTTCCTGGTGTGGGAAAATGTTATTTTACAGTTGTAGACAAGAGCTACAGAGGCAGGTTTTTTCCAAAGCCTGTAAGTTTGGAAGTTCAACCCATATCTTGAATCTCTGCATAATGTTTTAACCTCAAGCCATGCTTCTAGGTAGGGATGATTTGTTTTAAATATATTTTTTTTTTTTTCCTAAAACTTGGATTCTATAATAAAATGGAAAAATACTTTTTTTCTGAAAAGAACTCGAGTGCTCCAGGTTTCTTCTCTTTTCTGAAAGATGAGTCTTAATGACATTGAATAATGCAATATGATTTTTTCACCCATTTTCAGAAGTTGTCGGTTGTATTCACTTAAATTAAATTGTAATAGTAATACCAAATATTTTAATAAGTTTTTAGAGTTTTGTTCTTAAAATACCATGTGGTTACTAGTATGCTGTAATACTATGAAAAGTACAGTTTAGTTCTTAATATTGCATACAGGTTGTAGGATTTTTTTTTTTTTCTTTTAAAGATGTGACAATGAAGATTTCGTAATAATAGGGTATTCCTCTTGTAGTTGGTAGCATAGAAATACAAAGGCTTCCATCATTCGATGTTGAGGGAGTACTTTTGTGTTACAGTAGATTTTGGAAGGAAAAAAAGTAGAAATGCAAACCTCAGAATCGTTGAAATTTCTTTCTAACAAGGATGTTGGTTTCTGATCAAATTGTGATGATACATTCATGTCATTGTTCTGTGCTTTCATCACTAATTGGCACGTTAAAAGAAAGCAAGCTCTTCACATTTAGTTTTCAAATCAAGGCAGGCTTCCCACACACCCCTTTTTGTTTTCTGGTGTCAGTTTTTTCTTTTTTACGTTTTTCACATGGGATTGCAGAGAATAGAAGTATTGGAACCGCAGTATTTTTTTTCCATCTGATGGATATATGAAGAGGGGTAGCTTATCTGAATAATAGTTTTAATTGAGATGCTTCCCAGAGGTGAATGTTGATCTGCAAGATAACTTGAAGCCGGGTTCTGTTCTGGGTTCAGTTCAGCATTGGGAGCGATAAACGTTAGCTGAATGTTTGATCTTAATATCCAGACCTGTATTCCGGTACCTTTTTAAATTTCTACATTATTTTATTTTATTAAATATTTTGTTGCTGTTGTACATAGGTCTTAATTTGAATGCATATTAGCTACTTGTAATTAAGATAAATCCTAAGTTGGCTACTTGAGCTTGTGAACAAGTGCTTCAGGTAGTCTTCCAGTATTTTGGCCTTCCCACCATTCCTCACTAAATACATTATTTTATTTATAACAAGTATCATTCCTCACTAAAGTAGCTTACTCCTTCTTGTTCAGGTTACAAATACATTATTTTATTTATAACAAGTATTTGCTATTCTCTGTAGATAATGAATTATTTAAAGGAGGACAGCTTTGTCTGTGCCTTGATTTGTACAGTTTGATTACTGATTTAAATGCTTTGTTCTGCTTGTAGTTGTTTAGTTGGTGTGGTTCCTGATAACATAGGACCCTTGTTATAAATGTAATTTCAGAAGTAACTAAAGGTTTCGTGTAATTTCAGTTTATATTGTGCAGCAGAGGAAAACAGCATTGCTGTGTGTGTTTGCTGTAGTTACAAAGTTTTGAGGGAGGGATAGGATTTAGAAGAAAATAATTGTGGAAAACTATCAACGCATTCATTATGCACATGAGAAATGCTAACAACCAGAAGAAAATGTAACTGTTAAGCGTACTGGAGAGTTAAGTATGGAGAGACAAAAAAATAAACTTTTATTGCATGTGATTTTTATTTTTTTTCCTCTACAATAATAACTTTTTGAGTTACGGTGTTGGCAGTTCTACAGTAATGGTAGGAAATATTTGTACCTAAAATATATAAAAATACTTGTCTGGGTATCCTTATAAAGTAGATTAACTGGTTGAGAATTGTACTTAGAAATGTTTATTTTATAAAAGAAGATGTGAAAAGCTAACATTTAAAATTCTAAATGTGAAGAGAAGACTCGGGGGAAGCACATTAAATTGAGGGCTGAACTAGGTTCAAGACCATGGGGCACGAGGCTTTGCTAATACGCCGAGCTCCAGGTAACTTGAACTTAGCTTTACAATCGAACTTTGGATAACTTCAAAACTATTTTGACTTAATATGAAATAATAATCTTGGCTATATTTAAATCCCTCTGAAGCAACTGAAAGCAGCTTCATTCTTCATTTAAAAGGATGATACTCCTCAGCCCCATTAGTTTTCAGTTTCTTGTAATTCGTATGATTCCATTCATTAGAAAGGATTTTAGAGAACATTTTCTAGTGATTGATGTGCGCTTTACATGACCATGTGAATTTTATACTTGGAGAAGGTGAACATGACCTTGTTGGGCAACCTCATTAATAACCTCATTAGTGTGCTAATACTTTATAGTTTGGAAGGTTAAATGAAACACTGAAAGAAATCAGGGGAGATTAAGGAAATAGACATTTATGAATTATTTGAGTTTCAGTTTTAAAAGTATGAACCTCTTTAATGGTCTAGGTTTTAAATACAAGATGTCAGTCACTGCAGTTAGAAACTAATTTTGGTTGGGAAAATCTTAAACATTTAGTCATTAATTAGCTTTTAAACAACTGTTTTTTTGCTTGATATGGTAGGTAAAACTGACTATGTTTGAAGGATAACTACAAATTTGGAAGCTGGAAAATAAGAATAACACTAAAATGCTTGGTTAAATACTTTCAATTTAGTTTTGTGGAAAGATAGCATAGTGTTACCTATTTACCTGGCAGTAATTGCAAATTATTAAAATAATATTTCTAAGCTACGCTTCCTGCTTTTAGAATATTACAGTCTTAAGATAACTTCATTTGCAGGAGTCTGTGCTGTACGGTTTGCTGATGTGTGACAGCACTGTAGAAGATGATTTTATTTGAAAGACTTTATTTAAAATAGTTTAAGTTTATATAATAGTATAAGTTTATATAATTTGAACTTCATTTGTAGCCTGATAATACAACAGTTGCAATTGTAAAACTTTCCAAGGTGTTTTTATGAAGCTATCCATAGAGCTAAAACTTCTGAAAAACACTGGTATAGATAAGGAAGACCTTTCTTGTAATGACTATTCTTTTATAGACTGATAATTTTCTACAGATCACATGTAACTGAAAGTGCTTATTTGCCAAAATAAATATTTTAGGATATTTGTAGTAAATTTATATTTGAAGATGACCAGGTGAAGATTTTGGAACTGAAACATATTTGGAATGCTTTTAGTGATGGGTCAAAAGTTGAGTTTTGATATGATTTTCTGTGTTGAGAAAGAGTAGTGAAATGATAAAATAACGGTATAAAAGAAAACGAAACGTCTTATCACTGATCTGAAATTTAGTCTGATATATTAGGGACCATTGATTTCCTGATTATAAAACAGTTCATGTTGTGGCTGCTGTGCTTTCTCCAGCTGCTGGTGTGAGGCTGCGTGTAGGATGAACGCACACAGCTGCGTATCTCTTCCTTGCAGCGGCTTGTAAACTTTACCTTGCACTGAGGAGACCGACTGGTTTGGAGCCTCAGATCAAGGGAAAGCAAATACAAGTTTGAGAGGCTTCTGATCACAGCCGTTTCTTGTTATTTGTGTTGTACCTGCTGATTACAGTTTCTAGGCAACTAAATGTAGTAGTTCTGGAGTAAATTTTTTACTCGGATTTGTATTTTTTCACTTATCATTGATGTTTTTGACTTTCTTGAGATACAAATATAATGGGCCGGGAGTGAGGACACTTTTCAAGTGGATGGATGTTCAGATTGAGAGCATTTGCATCCAAAGCAAATCCTAGAAATTTACCATTTCTATTCATTTGAAGATGACTTTTGCACTTCTGAAAATGCATAACATTATTGGCTTCCTGTTGAAGTGCTAGAACTTTGTGTAGAAAACTCCATCAACAAACAGCTTACTTCACGAAGTATTAAGCTTAAAAACACCCACAACTATTATACGAAGATCTTGGTAAAATGTAGCCATAAGTGAAAAAACAAATTGGGTCTTCGTAACCTCCAGAATGGATGTAAATGTATAATTGCTTAACAATTAATATGCAGAATTGCCTTTTGGGTGATTAAGAATCAATTTTCACTTTCTTAAATATCTTTTCTAGCTTGTATTTATCTGATTGACTAAGGATCATATTATCTGCTTTAACTACGATCTGAAATTACATCCCTGCTGAACTGCGAAATCATGTTTTATGAATGAGGATTTAAATTTATTTCACAATAATATAGCAATAACATCAACAAGTAGATCTGCTATTGGATCGTGGTGTTTTTGTTGTTTGTAGACTCCAGAGAAGAAACAGTCAGAACCTTCCAGAGGGAGAAAAAGAAAAGCAGACACTCAGAGTGAAAGCAGCCAAGGTAAACTAAAATATAAATTAATTAGTTATTGCATGTATTTAATCAGTTTATAGTGCAGAAAGTTTTAACTGTTGACCTTAAAAAAAAAAAAAATTTTTGCTGGTATAAGACAGGTGTTGGGTTTTGGGTGATAAATTGTGTATAAACATCCCTCCCCCATTTGTCACTGGAAGGGATGGACAAGCAAAAGCTGAACTGGGCTGGCCCTCAAGAATCCTGAGTAACTTGCAGCTATGATACCACTGTGCATACTTTTTAAGAATTGTAGCAACTTTTCTCATCCAAAATACCTTTGTGGTTTGTATTTCTTTTCAGTAGGTAAGGGTTAAACCAATTACAGATATAAAATTGGATTGCTTATTTTTCAGGTGTATTTAAAAATTCAATATTATTCTTAATTTTCTGTGTATTATTGTACAGTGTAGTTGCCTAGAGGGATGGGGAAATCAGGATGAGACTGATTTCCAATTTAATGTTTACAAAGCACATTTTTTGTCGTTCCTCTCTTTTTAACATGACTTTTGTTGGAGGAATGGTGGAATTTAACCTCAAGACAAAAAATTGTCAAAAGGGGAGCAGAAATAGTTTTGATAACATCTGTATTGGGTTTTTCTGTTTCTAACTGAGCTAGGAAATGTCTCTTCAGATACATGTCAGTGGCTCCATATCTGGAAGTCTTCATGATACAACTTGTTATTAGTAGAAGAATTATGTAACTTGACTAAAATTAATTCCTTTGTAAGTGTTGCTTCATAGAGACCTGCTTTATTCAGAGAACTTGAATGAAATTTCCTAGTTTCATTGTTCTGTTAGCCTATCCTTCCTGCTACCAATGAGAGTTGAAATTAGAGATGACAGAAATTTTAGGAACTTTTTGGCGTAGACAGTGTGATTATAATGCCTTATAATTACTATTTTGCTGTCAGCAGCAGTGAAACTGAATAGTCTGCACTGCAGCGTTCTTAAAGAACTGGCCTGGGAAACTGCAGCGTGTTCAAGTGATAAAGTGCAGTTGAAGCACAGCAAATAGAAACAACAGATCCATCTCTTGTATGTTGCATACCTAGGATTTTGACTTTGTAGTATGCAAAGTAATCCGTAAATGTTAAAGAAAAAGTTGTTTAGAACATGGATGTAGTTGCAAAGTGGGATGAAAATCTATGTAAATTATTCATAATTGGCTGTGCCCAAATAATTTGATTTATTTCTTCAGTGCAGAGTTCTGTAGCATGATGTAGAATAGATTTTTCTATCCTGAAAAGGAATGCAGTCTGTCTCATTTATCTGGATTAAGGCAAAATTTAATTTGATAAAGCGATATACGAGAATTAAGCATGAAGACAGAAATCACTAGCAGGATTACAGGGTAAGTAAAGAACTGGCTAGAGGGCAGTAGCAGTGGTATCTAGTTGAACTGTGTAACTGCTGGAGAAGTTAACTGTGTGCTCTTCTAGGCCTTTGAATTATTTTATCTAAATGTTTCTGTTAAAAGTCTTGACACAAAAAGGGCTGCCAAATATTTATGTTTTCTCGTGGTATTTCTTAGTGGCACAAAGTTACGCAGCAACGCCAATATAGAGGCATATTGGACTAGAAAGAATTCTTCAGGGCTGAAGCAATAGAAAAGCTTGAAAATGTTTGCCAAGAAGTCCAAAATTATATTTTTGGATTTACGGGTAACGATCTTCTAATTTATCACAAAAAGCTCTTTCTATAAAGAAAAAAGCTTTGGACAAAGGTCCATTTTCAAGATGTCTCCTAACTGGTGGTCTAACCTTTATGAGAGACAAATACGGTCTCAAGATTTATCAGTCATCTTAGGGCTGAGTAGAGGAAAGCGTTTTTGCAATGGGCTATGGCATTGGTGCAGTCTGTGAAATGCTGCACGTGGAGGAGGTCCTCCTGTTGAAGAAATTAATGATTAATGCACATTAGCGCTCCTGATGTCTCAATAGTGATTAAGGTAGAAGGAATTGTAGCCTCTCATTCTGCTCTCTTTACCTGCATAGCTAACTCTGCGTGTTAGCTGATCCATAATCAGTTTGGGAGCAATAGGAATGCTTGTCACCCTTCGTGCCCACATTGTTATTGGCACTTAGGGAAATCCTTGGGTTGATCACTCGGGCACAGTAACTCACTTGGAGCATGTAATCTTAATAAACTTGGTTAATTTGGTATTTTGGAAGTGGGTGAATTTTGAGATAGTGCTTGAAAGAGAGACTTAGAGTGAAAGATTTGGTCTCTAGGATGAGAGACGAGTTTCCTGTTATCTAGAAGAGGACTGGGCTTACTGCTAACATCTGCACTAATCTGGTTTAGGAATTGAAGTGTGACTTAATTTCTGATTTCTCAATGAATGGGCTATGCAAATCTCTTTGTTGTGGCCAATCCCTTAATTATCTACATAGAGAGATCACATATTAGCACATCAAAGAAAACCAATTAAGAAGTGGTAAGACTTAGCTATAATTACTGTATAGGTAAAAAAGCAAGACACATCTATAAGTAATTTATTTAACCAATTCTAATGTATTAATGTATTTATTTCAGGAAAGAATATTGGGGGACGTGGTCACAAGATTAGTGACTATTTTGAGGTAGGGTTTTTGTGTGTTTGTAAATTTGCTTTAGCTTTAAAATGTACTTTTAGCTTTTTTTGGATGTTACAAAACTTTTGCTTGTAATGGACAGGCCTCTTGAGAGGATATTTTTTTTTTTCTTTATTTACGTTTAAGCCTCGAAGCAGAGGTGCAGCCGTCTCTGGTCTCTTGATGCAGCCTGAGCTAAAATACAAACCCCACTTTCTTTCATGATTTCTTTAAATGGCCATAGGCTACACTAATAACAGTAATACAGTCTGATTTACAAATTCTGTGTACAGATGAGCTGTGTCATTCAGTAGATGTACGATATATTTTGATATGAAGGTTGACTAATTGGAGGGCCATATCTTCTCTACAGTACCAAGGTGGGAACGGCTCTAGTCCAGTGCGTGGTGTACCTCCTGCAATCCGATCTCCTCAGAATTCACATTCCGCTCCTTCTTCTGTAAGTTTATGAACTGCATAACTGCTAGAGATACCGTCATTGTCTAGAATTAGCATAATTGAAAAGAATCTGTATACAGGGAAAGAGTTTCCAAAGGGAACAGTTTCCAGAGGGAGGAGTCTTGTGAAGGAATTCATTCTTTCAGCAGAAAAAAATTAAATATTCAAACTAAATTTTCTGTTAATGCTGGGACTTACTTTTCTAAACATCAATTTAAAATACAAAGTAAATATGTAAAATGTTGAATAATTGTAAAAATGTTCTATTGACACCTATTACAAGCCTTATAAAAAAAAGGGGGAGGATTTTTTGTTACTTATGAGGAAACCAAACCCCTAACTTGGGACTTTAAAAGCTCAGGTTTTGATAAATCGTAAGTTATTAGCTAAGATCATGTACACTTAATTTGCCCGTATCCTTTTAAAATTCTCTTCGTTGGTCACGCTAATTAATTTTTTTCCTCCTCATATGCACGATTTAACCATTAAGTGTACGCACATGTGGTTCTAAATGGCCAAAAAGATTCTACCAATTACAAAAAAGATTTCTTTTCTCTGGTGGTAGACTTTAGCTTTTATTCTGTATATTTCAACTTCAGGGATCCTCTTATTCTTGCCGACTGTATGGGGTGTAATACAGATTGTGGAATTTGCCTTGAAAATGGTCTAATTCACGCAAACTGGTGGGTTTTGGGAACTTTCATTAACAGGATTTTGTTCTGATCTGCACTGGCTTCCCCTTTCTGGTTCTCCCATGGGAAACAGCTACTCCAAAAATAACGCTCATTATTTTTGAGTTGTGAGAGCTTAAAATCAGAAAAATAAGTCTTAAGACTACCATGACCTTATTTCAGTCTTGTATTGTCTTAAATCTTTCAGTCTGTTTCCCAAAAAGTGACTAAGCTTTGCTTTCGCAGAGAATATATTGCATCCTTTCTAAACTGCAGGAGGTGGAACAGCATGGTGATAACTCTCCACGCAGTGCTCCAAGTGGTATCTTCTGTAGCAAAGTCACTTTAATTCTGTATTATATATGATTTTTCTGCCAAGAATTGTAAAAAAGACTATATCCATAATGTTACAGTCGTAGCTAAAATCCTTTGTTTTCATCTATTCCAGGTTCGACAGAATAGTCCTTCTCCTACTTCATTAGCTTTTGGGGACCACCCTATCACGCAACCAAAGCAGTTATCTTTTAAAATTACTCAGGTAACTATTTTTGAGTACAGCTATTCTGTATCACTTTACATTTATTTCTTTGTCTTCAAACTTCTTCTAAACTCTTAGATTTTGAAAAGCTTTGCATTTTACAGTCCGCCAAGGCATTTTTCAGTTAAGTTTAGTGGCTTGTAATTTAAATATCTCTGATTAGTTTTGTACTCTGCACTTGCTCTGCTTCCAGTGTTACCCTTCACGAGTAGTTAGATGACCGTGTTCTTGGTAGGCTTTTGCTCAAGGTATTGGCTCTTGTGTGATCCTTAGAAGTAGAGGCTGCTCTCAGGCGGTGTTTGAAGTGATAGCTGCTGTTGTCGTGTTGCATTTAAAATATAACATTGAAGAAGAAAAATGAGATGGTAATCAGAATGGTCAAGGTATAGTTCTGTCCTGACTTCTAAAAGCTAAACCCAGCTATTTTATCCTCTGTGCCGTTTCTGACGTGATCTGTTCTCTTTCACAAGTTAGTCAGAACAAGGCTACTTCACCTCTTGACCAATATGGATAATTTAATTAGCTGACATGTACCTTCTTGCCCTGTTTTATATGCCTTTTTTTGTGAACAATAATTTTCAGTTAGCGAGGAAATCTTTTAACACTGTTAGTGGTTTGTTCCAACTGTTTACAGTCATCCTTACAAAGAGGTAAAGCAGTTTTGAATAAGAACCTTCTGTGTCTCTTTCAAAACACATGAAAATAAGATGTGTTGGTCTTGTTGAGTGTTTTAAAGTAGTTTGTTTATCTGCATAACAAACATGAGGAAAATAATGCTGTAATTGTTAAAGGAGAAGGTAAATATTTCAAAATGTTCTTTTTAGACTGATCTCACAATGCTGAAATTAGCTGCACTAGAAAGTAATAAAAATCAAGACTTGGAAAAGAAAGAAGGTCGTATTGATGACTTACTCAGGGTAAGTGTAATTACACATGAGGTAAAGATATTTATTCAGAACAACAGATAGTGAAGCTTGAGGCAAATATTTTAAGTGTTTGAATAATTTTTGGGTTTAAAAATTACCCTGGAGTTACTTAATTTAAAAGGTGAGACAAGTTTTAATTTTTGTAAATTTTTTTTTTGAAAATCCACAAAGTCTGTAAAATGAAGCACATACAGGTTTTATTCTGCTTCTGTGCTACTGCCTGTTAATGATTAAATATGTTTATAGACTTTCTGAAGGTACAGAGAGAGCTGATGCTGTTTTGCAAGCAGTTGATTAATTCCTTAAGTTCATAATATAATCTCATGTAACAAGTGGGGGTTTTTTGTTGTAATTGTGAATAGCAGTTATCAGTGGGACAACTGGTGGCTGTTTCAGAATGGAGGTGTTTGTGACAGAAATTATTACCATCAATAAATAACAACTTTTAAAAGGAACCTATGCTCTGCTCTGCTCTTAAGACCCGTTTTCAGGAAAAAAAAAATCTTAATGCTTGCGTTCTTGAAAGAGGTGTGAAAAAAGAAATACAAAACAAAGAAACCCGGTGTTCACAAGTTGTAGACTGTTTACTGCTGTTTATATATGGACAAGTGCATATTAACCCAGGCACTCATAGATTGTAAAATTGTACACGAAAGCTGTTTAGCACATGTTGAACAGTATGGAATAGACAAACATAACCTTCCCCCACACAATCTTTGAGTTTTAAACAAAGTAGTATTGCTGTGATTTTTTTTTTTTTTAAGGTAGTAAGTTAAATATAATTAGAATGTAGGGAACTTGTTAAACTTCCTACTCAGATACTTGAAACTTTTCTCATTGTAAATGCCTTGTTTTCTTTTAAATTAAAAATGTTAGGATTTTCCATTACCTCAGCAATCAGCTGTAAGGGATCTGGAGCTAAATTAAACTTTGAGTTTAACACTGGGGGACTGGGAAGGTGATTGGTACAATGCTTTTGTACATTATTTGTATGCTGAATGCTCTGTGATACAGAAGACAACACAGTGTAAAGGAAATAAAGCAGGAAGCAAGGCGTCCTACAGATTGGGATAGGTCTGTGAAATGTGGGTTTTGCCTATATATACAAACACATGTTCCTTACTGTAGTCATGTGTTTTCTGTGACAGCTGATTGAAATAATAGTGTTTTGATATGTCTTGTCTTGTATGTATTTGTTAGGCTAACTGTGATCTTAGAAGACAAATAGATGAACAACAAAAGCTACTTGAAAAATATAAAGAAAGGTTAAACAAATGTATTTCAATGAGCAAGAAGCTTCTAATTGAAAAGGTAAGTTTACTGCTTTTAAAAATCTCTGATAAAAACTGTGAGGGGGCCATAGAACTCCATTATGATTCCTCCTTTTCACTTCTAACTTTTTCACGTTAGTCTCCGAGACTGAAACTTCATATGCGTGGTCTCTATCTGCCTGTGTTTTTATAAGCCTGAATAGGCAAAATAAGATGTTGAGCCTTATCAGAGTGTGGAAAATGTGCCTTTTTTAATTTAAGGAGAATTTTCCTATTTTGAGTAATTCAGATCCAACAAAGCATGAAAGATAGGAATTTAGTATGTGGCAAATTCTCTGGACAAACTTCAAGAATAAGATTACAGTGGGTGAAAAAAATTCTGAACGTAATCTGTTGTGAGGAGGTGGATAAAATCTCTTTGTGAGACACTTAAGTGACTGAGATAATTTTTGATGTAAAATGATAGAATTCTATGTTATCTCAGAATTAATGGAAACAAGAATATGAAAGTGACCATTGACCTTCATACTACTGTGGAAGAAATATTTATGTTGGTTTTAATGCCCGTTATATTTAAACTAGCAGCAATTTCTTAAAAGACAAGGATGCTCGCCCTCATCTTTAAAATAGCCTTATTTTAAAAAGAAGTCTAACAAAACCAAATAGAATATCAGCTTATTAGAAATTAGGATACAAAAAAATTTAAGGTAGACAGCCAGGTCTCTTCCCTAACACTGGCTGCTACTGTCGGATGCAAGGGCTCAAACTGATCTGGTAGAGGGTTAGGGAGAGTTTCCCCGCTAGCATGTCATAAAAAAATTATTGCAGTCCTTTTTGAGTTCCAGCATGAGAAGAAGGCAAGGAAAAGATCCATCACATTGTTCAGCATGATGCTTAGGTGGCAGCTTGAGACTGCTAATATCACATATAGACTGTTTTCTGCAAAAGGCCACGCAGGGCACCTCTTCAGTCTGGAGGTCTTTGCAGAAAGATCCTTAATTCTGTCCACTTCTCACTTTTTTCTGTGTGTGTGATTTTGAGCTGTAGGCATTTCCTAAGAAGCAGATATTTGTAACAGTTAAGTTTCTCTCCTTTAGAGCACAGAGCTCTTTCTGCTTGTGCTGGAGCAGACTAGGCAGGCTCGGTCATTTGTCACGTCGCAGGGATGGTCGTGGTGGTAGTGAGTGGTTCCGGGAAGGGCACCTGCATCACTGCAAGGGAGTGTCTGACTCCAGTGGAGTCTACCTGCAGTGCATTCCCACAGAGAGGTTCCTGAGCTCAGTCAGTCTGGTACAAGTTGTAGCATGGATGCTCTGTCAAGAGAGGTTCCAGGATAAGTATAGTACATGCACTTTTTCTAATATCTAAGTGGGCTTATTTAGTATAACAGACTGGTTCAGACATAATCTTAATTATATGTCTGTATGATGCTGATATGCTGTCAGTTTTGCTGTATTTATGAATAAAATGTTTTGCTAATTTTAAAGACAACAAGCTTTGTAGGAAAACTGAGTCAAACTCAGGATTTTGTGCAGAAATCTTCATTAATACAACTGCAGATGTTTGAGAATAATAAAATATATTTTCATCTACTTCCTTTTCTCTCTCAGCAAGTTGTTGGAAGAAAAAAACCTGAGTGTTTACTGACTTTTCCAACACTTTATTACTAGATGTGAATATTTTTTTGTTTTCTTAGAGCACACAGGAGAAGCTGGCAAGCAGAGAGAAGAGCATGCAAGACAGATTACGCCTGGGGCATTTTACAACAGTTCGTCATGGTGCTTCATTTACTGAACAGTGGACGGATGGCTTTGCATTTCAAAATCTTGTGAAGTTAGTCAATGCTGTGCTCTTAAAATTCTTACTAATTGTTAGTTCCCTCTAGTGGATTTTTTTATTACTAAGATTCTAGGATTGGAGCAGTTTTCATACATTTTATTTTCCTTTGCCTTTTGAAGCCTGAGAACACAGTACAGGGCTCCCTAAACAACTGAGAGAGTACTAAGGCTGGATGTCTTTGAAAGACAGTTTAGTTTAACTTGATTTTAACTGCCCTTAGAACAGAGCTATAAAACTAAATCAGTGGGTTTTCAATCAGCTGACCGTGTATCACTAGAGATCACTGGGGCAGATGAGGTCTGTGAAGTTCTCATTGGTCACACAGGTGATGCTTTTGCATCAGTCACTGTAGCAGCTTTTTCAGGCATCCAGCTCCTCGGTGCCAAGGGGAGTTGCGATTCTGGCAGCCTCAGACAGGGTCTGGTGCAGGTGGATGGGGGAAAGCAGCCACCTGGAGAAGAGCTGCTGCAGCAGGTATTTCAGCAGAGATGGGACCAAGGTAAAGGGCTATGGGAGACCAACAGAGATGGTGATAAAGTAAATTATGCAGTGCATCAGAAAGTGTTATTTTGTAATGAGTCTCATCCAGTCTTTGGAGAGAGATATACAAATAATTCACTGAGATTTTTGGTTTTGAAGGGCAATAATGTAGTCTAAGCATTATGTGATTGCCTAGGGTACTGGTTTTCTGAAGGCAATCTTAAAAGCAACCTGTATATATGCTGTTTGCCGTACAACCAAAGGGATGGTTTGTTTGGGAACAGTCAGAACTAATTCAGTATTTGACCTATAAAAATCAAGTACTCTCTATTGACTCTATTACATTCCTTTTCATGATATAAAAGAAGATATCTACCAGCTCAGATACATTTTTTTCTTTTTCTAGAGCAGAAATAATGTGTAAATCTTTTAAAAAACCCAAACAACCCCCAAATCAAAAAAATCCACCACATATTTCAAAAGTAACTTGTGCTAAAACTTTAGCTAAATTTTTCCACCTCAAGAATATTGACATTTTTTCTTAGGAAGCATTTTCACATGTACAGTTTTTCTAAAAATTTCATAATGCTTTATCAGTTAAAAAGATAGTTCTTGAAAAAATGCAAAATTATGAAACTTTAATAAAGCTTTTTTTGGGGTTTACAGGCAGCAAGAATGGGTGAATCAACAAAGGGAAGACATTGAAAGGCAAAGAAAGCTCCTGGCCAAGCGAAAGCCTCCAACTACAAATAATTCTCAGGCACCATCTGCCAATTCTGAACCCAAGCAGAGGAAAAATAAAGCTGTGAATGGGGCAGAAAACGATCCCTTTGTTAGACCAAATTTACCACAGCTGTAAGTTTAACATTTCAATCAGTCTTTTACATAAATTCTCTGATATTGTCTGTGAGTTCTATTCAAATAACAGCATAAAACCCACTCAGTATATTCAGCAGCTATATTCTCACTGAGGACTTGCTGATGTTAGGGAAATTTTCACCACTGCCTATGGAGATGTCGTACAGTTGCCCAATTTATTTTTGGTAAAGTCACCAGAGATAGGCCCATTCCATGTTTATGCATTGTCCCTTCTGTTTTCCTGATCTAGAGGAGTCCTTGTTCTGATTTCGTACTCTTGTAATTTTACTGGTACCTATTGAAATTTGCTTGATCCACGTTGATGTAGGAGCCTGTCCTTTAGTTAGAGATGGTTTCATTTTTCATCTAACAGACTTCAGCTGACAAGAAAAGCTTTTTTCAACGTTTAGTGTTTGAAGACATGTCTAAAAACAAACAGAAAAAATCATTTTTTTCCCCCCTTCTGAATGCTGGATCCTGAGAGCAACTGTCAGAGTTACTGATCCAGTTTCAGGTATTGACAATATTGAAATTTTTTTTGTCATTTAAACAAAAAAATTGAGAGCTATCAAAGTGTTCTCCATTTTTCAAGTGACATTTTTTCCTGCAGACAGAAATGATACAGTACAAGGCACAGACAGATATGTCCTTGACATTTATTTTGATTATTTTAAGTTGCTGCTTGGAGATACTAGTTATTGGCCTTGATGCTGAGAGGCTGCAGCTGATAGTGTAACTTTTCTGAATCAGCTTAAATAAAAGGTAGATAACTAGGGTTAAAAAGACAAATTAATCTGTGATGCTTTGAGGAAGTGGGCTACAGGTGTTGAATACAGTATCCTATCACCTTTCACATGTGGAGGTAGTAATTTGTACCTCTGGGCATTGAGGGGGGTAAATAAATTACTCTGGTTAGATCTGCAAAATATATATGTTTGGACCATTAGATTGAAGACAACTGCGTATATTTTCATAATGCATCATTCTTGAAGCTCAAATTGTGAAATTGTTTGGCTGTGACACAACTATAATGAAAATACAGTAGTAAGGCTGGTGATGTGAGCAAATCTTGATTAGTGGTACTCATGTATTTTGGTCCAGAGCTGAAGAGTCATCACTCAGATTGATTCTTCAGTAGTACTTCGTGCCTATGTTTCTTCTTAATTAAGACTTCTGAATAGTAGTTGTGGTAAAAGTAGCTTTTTGCTCGAATATAATAACTCTTGTTATTTAAAATAACATTTAAGTAATGGAAAAGCCCTGGAAAATTACAGAACTTTTAATTTGCCAGCTTTTTGCTATGTCTTCATTCATGTTAAATGTCCATAATCTTATTGCTGCTTTAGGAAGTGATAAATTATATGTTTTGGAAAAAATAGAGAAGACGTTCTAATTGTTAAGTAGGACAAGATGAATTCCTGATAATAGACCTCTGAATATTTTCTGGTGTTATTCAGTTTTAAATAATTTCCAAATGACTAAAAACTTTATAGAATTTTCATTTAATTTGGCTTCACCAGTTACTTCTTAAATGACACGTGAAAACTCTTGCTGGTTATGGAATCGCCAAGAGAACAATCAGAATTGCCCTTTTGTATTTAATGCTAGCATAAACGTAAGCTGTTACTGAATCAAAACCAGTTTACCTTTAAGTACCGAATTTGATCATTGTATAATCTAGATATGAGATTGCTTGCCTGTATGATGAGCTTAGAAATTGTTTCCGACCTTTGACAAGGTCTGTGATGTGTCCTAAGATCACAGAATCCTTAGCCACATCTTGCTTTTAGGCCTCTACTTGAAAGTTTTCTAAATGTTTATCTTTAAGGGTTCATTATAGTTTTGTGTAGCAGTATTATGTGTCGACTCCTCTCTGCTTCTCAGTACAGAATTAAAAGTGTTTTGTGTATCTTGGTAAAACAATTATTAATTGTGCATTTCCATTTTAAGAGTAAATTTGTCATCTGCTGTATGTGATTCCCTCCTATTACATCGTGCTTATCGCTGTTCCTCTGTTACTTTGGAAGTAATGATCTTAATTAGTGTAGCCAAATGGAAGAGGTTCTGCTTGAGAGACACGGGGGAACGCAGAGCTGCTTGAGATTAATGAACTAAACCACTAGGAAATCAGTACAACAGATACGCAAGTGATTAGGCAGATCTTTTTTAAACAGACAACTTGCTTGTGGTTGTTAGCAACAAGTGTTTCTACGACTGCATTGTTTGCTTTAGAAAATGTCTTCAGCTGCAGATATTGATGAGACTAAATGATCTATAACGATAATACTGCTGTGTAACAAGCAGTCTTGAACACCCTGTCTGAGAACAGGCATTGCCTGAGGCATACTTGATAAGGACATTATTTTAGTTTTGCTCAATATACCGTGGTCTCTAATACAAATTTCAAAGCAAAATTTTTGCACTGAAGTTATTAGTATAAAAGTGGCCGTCTGCCAGTGACCTGTGAGTGAATGGTGGGTTTGGTATTTAAATAACATGCAGCATGTCCTGTTTTTCCATCATTCTTTCCCATTTTGTGACCCAAATCAAAAACTGAAAAGTAGTTTCGATTTTGAGAAATGTCTTTTGTACTGAGCAAAATACTTTTGTCAGTCTTAATGAAAGGAATAAATTGAAATTTATTTAAATAAAAAAAAGTTTATTTGAAGTGGAGATTGCTTTTTTAGCCCTGGAAAAATCTGTTAAAAAACTCTTTTCCAAATCATTTGGAGACTTGAGAGGTTAAAGTGCTAGTTTCCACTTTTTAGAAGCAGCTCTTATTTCACTAGACAATTATTTCTAGGAGCACCCTTTCATCTGGTTTAGGAGGTGTGGTCCTTCCTGTACAGCTTCAGCGGTGTCAGTTGTATTCACCTCCCAGTCATCTCTTCTTCTGCTTCCCAGTTTCTCCATGGGAGTCTGCATGCGATTTGGAATAGCAGAGCAGAGAGAGCTGGCAGCGTTTGTTACGTTAGTTGAACAAATGCATCATTTAGAGGGAGCATTCTGTTCTGTGTGGAACAAATAAAAATATTTTCAGAAACTTTTTCAGGCTGAAGTGCCAGCAATGTGTTTGGGCTCTACAGGACAAGTAAAGACAACCCCTTTCCTGAGGCAGTCTCTTTCTAAGGCAGACGTGGAAACAATGAGCAAAAAGACCTCATAGAAGGCATTGGTTCAATCAGCGTGTGCCCGTGCTTGTAGAAATTTGAGGAACTAGAGTGGGAATGAGCATGGACCAAAAAAAATAGTGCTTCAGAAATTGTAGCCAAAAACTGGTATTGGATGTGTGTGTGGGCATGGGGCATGGACACACTCTGCCTGTGTATCCAGGATGATTTTTCAGCTGGGAAAATGTGGAAGGAGAGAGAGTTCTAATTGTGCCAGGCTTGGTCATCATGAAAACCAAGGAGCACATGGCCATTTTGGTTTGTTGTCTTGTTGATAAGACTGTTTCAATCACTGAAGGAGGTTTGGTTTGAACTTGTGAGGAAGAAGTGCAGAGATTGGTTGTGTCTGCCCATGCATGACTGTATCAAAACCTTTGAAATTTGGCTATGAAAACATTGTTAAACTACTGTAAGGCCTATTTTTGCTAATTTAAAAAAGGTGTTTAAATTGGGGATAATCCAGCCTTTCAGGCCAGGTAAGCTGTCTGCTGTCTTCCAGCAGCAAGTAAGGATGGCACACCATAGCCCTATACAGCACAGGAAAATTACAGTACGTGCACAGAATATGTCCAGTGCTTTTTTTTGAATTTCAGGAGTTTGTTGCATGTGTAGGGTAGGTTGTTAAAATACAGCACTTACTGCACAATAATTTTGAGCGCAGAAGGTCATGGTCAGGACCAGACTGTTACCGTATTAACTCATACAGCGAGGTCCCAGCTTCCCTGTTTTCCCCAGCACTCCTCAGATTGACCTCAAACTTAACCTATATGACTGAAGTTCATTCAGTGGGTGGTAGCAGCCTGTTTCTGGCTGATGTCTCTCCCTGGTGCTCCTCAGCCTGTTTTCCTCTGCATCTCATGGGACCTGTATGTCTCAAGTGATGGAGGTGCAACCCCTTCTGCAGGAAATGATGGTGTCTCGTAGATGATTTCTGTTTTCAGAGGGTGCCTCCTGCAAGCTGCTGCCCTGCAAAAGACAGCAGGGTGGATACAGGTGGAAATGATGGGCTGATGGGAAGCAGTCTCTAGGCTGGATGTTTTCAGCCTGTGCAGCAAGGTGGTAGCCTATAGCCAGAAAACAGCACGCACACCGTGACCGTTTTACTGCTATTTGTCATGTGTTACTTTAATATGAATATAAAGTCTGGCATATTTTAGCTACAAAATAATAAACTCTTACTTCTAAAAAAAAAAAAAAAGTAAATGTTTCTGAATCTGAGGGAATAAAGTTTTGGTTTTCATAAATAAACGAACAAAATTCAAAGTGACTGAGTCTGTGTACAGTTCACTGTTTTATGTGCCTTCATCCAAAGTGTGGTGGGCAGTAAAGACAGTTTCAAATTGCTGTGAATCATGCTGTGCCTCTAATAGAGTTAGATTTGTAAGGAAATAGAAAAATGGAAAACAGTCATTTATTGGGATATAGCATGGAAACATGGAAAGAGTGACTTTGAATCTTAATGTTTTCAATATGGCCTCTAACTTGTGCTCTGTGCTCAAGAGGGCTGTTTAAGAACTTCTGGGAAGGCAATGCTTGCTCAAGCTGTCTAGGCACTTTGTCATAACTGCATAGATAGCTGAGGTTTTATAAAAAGGACCAGATTTCCTATATTATGTCAGTTTTTCAGGGGATCTATGGTTTTAGGGCTCTCTGTGTTCAGTGAAAATGTTGTGTTTTCCGTGTGTTTTACTTGTGGTTCAGCTTTGCTAAGCCACTTAAATACTCTTCTTCCTGAGAAAGACAGACGTTGCGTATCCAGAAAAGCAGATAGTATAAACCTGTAATTTGTACTGCAGACAAGAATCTGGAAAGAATAATATTCAGGCTCGTACACATTGACATTGATCCTTTGCCTTTTTTAATTGAGAACTTAATCCCTGTTAGAGCAGTTTGCTGTTTGAGTCGAAGTATTGAAAAAATGTCAGGGACGCTGCTGTGAGTTGTCTGGCGTGGCCTTGTTGCTCTCTCTGATAGATCTAGCAGATGTATTACAGCAGGAATTAGCACATTGTTTTGTTAGGTTTCTTGCTGTTGTTTGAACTGTACAGGGAATGCATTGCCGGCTTCCCTAGCTTTTGAGACACCTCATTTCACATTCACTTCAATACTGCTTCTTCTAAGATGTAGCGTAAATTGTCTAAACCCAGAGGAGATTCTGCCAGGAAAAGAATATAAACATTTTCTCCCAAAAATCTGGTGCTAAGGGGCCTTTTGCCTTTCTTGGAGAAGCAAATTTCCTCACTATTACTTTCGGAGTGTTTGGGGATGTCTGTTGACTGGAATACAAAGCTGCGTTTCATTTCAGTAGGAATAAAAGATACAGGGTAACTTTTTATGATGCTTCTTAAAAGAAAGGATTGCTTCCTTCTTAGATTATGGCAGGATGTGGTCATGTGTGCTTTTGTTACCTGATCTGAGTGTTTTCTATACATTTTAAACCAAAAGGTCAATGAAGTAACTACAGTCTTGTGAGGCTGTTTCCAGGTTCTTGGAAATTCAGCTGCTGTGGTTAAAAAAGAATCCAGCAATTTCACTAATGCTTATGCACAGTATCTGGTCAGTTCAGTCTTCTGTACTGGCCAAGTCAGAAAAAGGGCAGAGAAATTCATTATTTATCAAATCAGGACTAGGAAAGGGGTCTCTATGAAAGCTTCAGAGCCACCACATTTTATTAACACATTTATTAACAACTTTTGAGACCAAATAAATACGGGTTTAGAATTCTGAACATTACTGCGAACTTCATCCGAATTTAAAAGGCAGGAAGCAGTCATACAGTTTATTGGATTTCTGCAAATTTTATCAAAGTTAGTATTTGCTATAAGAGAGATCTTAATTGGTATCACACACCTTTGGGGAAAGTACTGCTGATTTTCAAGACTATTTCTTCAGACTTGCAATATGAATAGCATGTGTAGCCTTCTAAACACTTTGTGTAACGTGATAATTGAACCCACTAAAATATGGACTTTGTGAAAACCTATTATGCTCTTAGTTTTAGCTTTTCATCATGCAAGAAATAGTATATCTAGGCCAAACAATAAAATGTTTGTTTTTAATTTGTTTGTTAGGGATATGTGTGAATCTTTTCAAGGAGGTCACATCATTTTCTCCTTTCCCCATCCTGTGTTCCCCTTCATCATATGTGTGTGGGTCTCTTCTCTGGAACTTGATGTCTCTTGGGTTTATTTTCTTTGGCGTTTTGTTTTCTCTGTGTTTTTGTTAATTTGTCAGATGGATACTGCATGCAGTCAGTTCATGGATTTCTTAGTTATTAATCCATATGCACAGCCCGTGGGATGATAACTGACTTCGTGTCCTAGCAAGTCTATAGACAGTGAGGGACCACTGAATTAATTGTGGCCAAGAATCTTTTTCTCGAAGTTGAAAAGCGAACAAGTGAAAGACCACCATGCCAATTCAAAATTGAATTTGTGGTCTCATACAAAATGTGGTGTTAATGAACTTGGAATGTATGGATTTGCACAGAGTTCTTTAAATCACAGCTCAAAATTCCAGTGTTATCAGCATTGCCTAGCTGGTGTCTGGATCTCCATCCTTTGGTTCATTAAGTGAAAGAGCTGAGAGCCAAGCAGTAGAGTAGCATCAGCTAAAATATTGTAATGGTGATATGGAATGATAGAATCATAGAATTACCAGAGTTGGAAGGGACCCAAAAGGATCATCCAGTCCAACTCCTGTCCCTGCACAGGACAACCCCAATACTCACACCATGTGACTGAAGGCATTGGCCGAATGCATCTTGAGTATTGCCAGGCTTGGTGCCATGACTGCTTCCCTGGGAGCTGTTCCAGAGCTCCACCACCCTCTGGTTAAGAACCTCTTCCTGATGTCCAGTCTAACCCTCCTCTGGACACTCTCCAGTAGCTTCATGTCCTTTTTATCCTGTGGTGTGCAAAACTGCCCCCAACACTTGAGGTGGGGCCTCCCCAGTGCGGAGCAAAGCAGGACAATCCCCTCCCTTGCCCGGCTGGCGATGCTGTGCTTGATGCCCCCCCAGAACACGATTACGCTCTTGGCTGCCATGATTCTGTGATTCTATGATTTACTGTAGTATTTAAGTAATATTGCTGTTGTTTTGTTTACCATCATATAAAAGCTATAGTTACATGTTTGTTTTGGTTTTTTTCAGTTTGACTCTAGCAGAGTATCACGAACAGGAAGAAATTTTCAAGCTTCGATTAGGACATCTCAAAAAGGTGTGTATGTGGTCTGTTATTCTAAGTTTTTGACCATGCCCCAAACCATAAAAACCAGTGCTATCAAAATAAGGTACAAACAAGGTGCTGTCCTGAAGTTGGCCCAGGGCCCTGAGTTTGACACCCCTGATCAATGGTATCCACTTCAGTTATCAGTTAGCATACTACCTATCACAAGAAAGAGTATAATTTTCCTGCTTTTGTGAAAAAATCTTTTTTCTCTGTCTTTACAGAGAAAATATTTTTTACAGAGAAAATTATTTTTGCAGTCAGATATTTTACCCCAGTTTTTGACTTTTGAAAAAAACAGTACTTTTTTCTTGAAGCCCATCATTCTAATAAATCTGTATAATGAGATAATTATGAGGAATAACCTGTGAAAAGGAATGACAGTCAAAGCAGGCAGAAACACCTCAACAAGTGTGGAAGGAATGTACCTTTATCTGCTGAGCAGTAGTTCTTGAGATGTTCAGTCAAAACAGGTTATAGTGGTTTTCCCCTTGAAATGTTGCAAGTCTGTTTCAGGCCTGTTCGCTTCAAATGTACAAATCACCTGTTATAAATCCTACTGTAACAAACTGAACTGGCCCCCTTGAGAACACTGGTGCTGTGAAGAGTATGGCCAGGAAGTGCTTGAATGTGTGGTAAGGAACCAGCACATAAACTTGCTGGCACTGGTGGGTCGACTGTCCGTGTCTTGCTGTGCTTTAACCCCAGCCAGCACCTAAGCCGCGCACAGCCGCTCGCACACTCCCTGCTGCTGGGATGGGGAAAGACTGATAAAAGTGAGAAAATTTATGGATTGAGATAAAAACATTTTAATAGGCAAAGAAAAAGAAGGAATTTGTTCAGTGCTTCCCACCAGCAGGCAGGTGCCCAGGCATCTCCAGGAAGGCAGGGCGCTAGAGGTTACTTGGGAAGATGAATGCCACCGCTCCAAAAGCCCCCCTGGCTTTACGTGCTGAGCGTGGTGTCATGTGGTGTGGAACGTCCCTTCGCTCAGCTGGGGGCTGCTGTCCCGGCTGTGCCCCCTCCCAGCTCCTCGTGCCCCCCCAGCCTGCTGGCTGGAGGGGTGGTGTGAGACGTGGGAAAAGCCTTGATGCTGTGTAAGTGCTGCTCAGCGGTGACTGAAACATCCCTGTGTTATCAGCACGTGCCAGCACAAATCCAAAACAGCCCCACAGTAGCTACTGTGGAGAAAATAAACTATCCCAGGCAGAACCTGTGCAGTTCTTAATTGTTAATGCTTTAGAAATAACTCCAGCCTCACATGATCTTTGAGGTCTTTTCTAACCTTAATGATTTTGTGATTGTATGAAATTCTGTAGGGTTTTTTCCATGCTTTAAATTTTGAAGTCTAATGGAGGTTTCAAGTGGCTTATGAAGGAAGCTGTTACAATGTTGTTTAATACCTGAATTTTGTTTTCACCTTGAATATCAGTGCTGGGGCACTCTGTGTAAGAACCAGCTTCCTTGACTAAATGCCAGAGGGAAAACAAATGTTACTACTTAGCAAATGGTGTTTGAATACATCTGAAAATAATGATAAGAATACAGACTTGCATTTTCATTCTTATGTGCAACACAGATTTTGTTAACTAAGGAGTGATTCTGTTCTTTTTACATTCTGTATTTCTTCCCTGGTGCTTCTTTGCAGATTACGTTATTTTCTTCTTTGCTTCTGCGTATGCTGTTTTGCTGTCTGTTCCTCTTCCTTTTCAGTCTCCAGATGCTTTCCTGGTGCTCTTATTTTTCTTGCCTTGTACAGGCTGCTGCCACCAGTTTTCTTTTCCTTCTGCTCCCCAGGAAATTCTTTTCCAGCTAGAGCTTTGGTCCTGGAGAGAGGCTCTTGTTTTCTCACTTCCTTTTATATAGCAGTGACCTGAGGCAGCTAAGCTGGTTCATTCTTGCTTAAAGGTATTCACAGCCCGAGTGTCCTAAATAACAGCTGGAAACAATGCAACCAGCCAGTTCTCTTTGGGCTAACATTGGCCTATGAACCACATTTTGAGAACCACTGAATTGCATAATATATGAACAAAAAAGACCAAAAGAGGCATAACTGATGGATTTTTTTTTGTCAGCCTTTGGGAAGAACATAGACAATTGTGTGTGTATAAGTGTGTGGCCTTTTTTTTGCAAGGGAAAAAGAGCTAGAATTTTTTTATATAGGACTACTGGGTGAAGAAGAATGTAATTTCAAGGTATTTAACAGAGAACTGCAAGGATTAATATAAATATATATATAAAGTGTTAAACATTGTATAAATGGGGAAGGGGGAACCTTGGTGTTCTTAGTCCAACTCATTGATTTTCATTTTCTGAATGGAGGTTCATCGAGTGTCTGCTTAGGGGATGAGAACTTTTTTCCTTAGCTTATGGGGAGGGATTCAGGATATCCACTGAAATCACCTAGTCTGGACTCCTCAACTTGTTGGAAATGTGGTCATTTAATGTGTGGTTTAGGTTATATAAATGCAGTTGTTGTTTCAGGATGTGGTTTTATGATGTACAATGTTTGGAAATACCAGCTTTACAGCATTTTCTCTTCCCTCTGCTGACTTCTGCCTCCATCGCCTTGTGCCATGAGTTGTTGCTTTTACCGGCCCCACCAGATGTGCAGTCACAGTGTGAACTGGGTTGGAAAACTGATCTGGCTTCTCTCAAAACCCAACTATCTATATTTTTGTGATTAGTTTTCTAGTTTGGTTCACCATGTGGCTGTATGAGAAGCTGTGCCAAAATAAAAAGAGATGATGTGGGGCACTACTGGCACTGCTAATGTAATAAAAAAATACATCTCACATGCCAGGCCTTCTTTTTCTTTTTCTACTACAATAATTCCATAATTATTATTTTTTATATCATAATAATTATATCATAATATGAGCTTTCTGGTATGGGCTAAATTTGTCTTCCTTTTATTCTGATTTTAATGCTCTAGAGGTACTAAATCTGAACTTGACGTAACCCTTTCTACAGTGCCTTTAAACGAGTATACATTTTTCACTTCGGGTATAGATGCATAGGTTTCCACAAATTAAGCGTCATGAAGTCCTTAATTTTTTAGGGAATCTGAAACAAAACTGTTTCAGCGTTCTCTGATACGTAGCATAGAGATGCGATGAGATAATTTTAAGTGCTGAAATCAGTCAGGGAATGTGCTCGTACCTGACCTGCTCCTTTAGAAATTGCACTCAAAATCTGAGGCAATTTGCATTCTGCATTTGTAATTTTAATAACATATGAATGGAAAAATCTTTTTAAATTAGCTGGGTTTTCATGTCTTGTATCAACACCTTAAGAATGCTCCTGCTGTAATGACATTCTTTTTATTCTTTTTTTTTATTTTCACTCAAAATATTTTAAATATATAATTAAATGTTTTTTCATAATTTTGTACAGAATCTGTAACTGCACATATCTCAGGTTTTTCTGCTTTGTACCTCAATTTCTGACCGCTTCCCAGATAATTTCTCTCCTTGGCTGAAGTACAAAACCCAGCTGCCTCTCATTTCAAATAGCATCCCTACAGTGCAGAACAAAACTGTGAACGTCCCATTACCTGTGGGTTCATGGACAGAAGGGTTCCTTGAAACAGGCTTTTGCCTTCTCTTTCTGAATTTTACTGGCGTTAAGAGAAAAGCAGTGCTTTCTTCTAGTTCAGCAGGTTTTTTGTAATCTATCACCACTAGTATTGATGCAGGGGTAAAAATATCCTTTTCAAACGGGGAGTAAATGAGCTTTTATATTTCATGCTTTTCATTTCCAGGAAGAAGCTGAAATACAAGCAGAACTTGAACGTTTAGAAAGAGTTAGGAATCTTCACATAAGAGAACTGAAAAGAATAAATAATGAAGATAATTCACAGTAAGAGACTTGGTGTCTGATTTTTGCATGTCTATTTTTAAAATAATGCTCTAAAATCACATTTTACCTACATGGGAGGCTTGTTCATACGTTTTTCTTTGGTTCTCTATGTTCTGTGTATATTTTAAACACCAACTTATTTAAACTTTTTTTTAAAATAGCAGTACTTATAATTTGATGAGCTTATTAATGGTTTTATTGAACATGGAAGAAATAACATGTAGCAGCTTATAGTGCAGGAGAGCTAAAACTTGCTAGAGCGTATTACTAGGCTAAAAATACTTGTAAGGGAACCTAATGCAATTCCCTTAGCTGACAATATAGCAGGAAAATGTCTGGGAGGTTTGGTGCAACAGCAGCAATTCTGTGATGCGGTTAAATCAGATTTGGGGTTTTTCTGCACTCCGATTTCATGTACCTGTACCTAGGAGGAAAAGGACAAATGCAAAATATTTTGTGTTATGTTAGATGTTATTCTGTGCTTCAGCTTGCATGGCAATGTATCATAGTGTTACATTGTAATTTAATGTTATCTGTTACTGTGTAGGTTTGAAGGCAATAATTACATAACTAAAAAAAATAGTCGTTTTGCAGTTTGAGCCGCGCTTTAAGCTGGCACTGTCGCTTGAAAGGAAGTGGATCTGCATATCCCTTACTACTTCATTATGCTCTTGCCCTCTTTCCTTTCACATGCTCGCGATGACCTTTCTTTACTGAATAGACACTGGAAATTGATCCACATTACAACCAGCTTCTGTGATTTCTTTTTCTGGATTAATTTTAACTCCAGATCGATTTCCTAGTCTAGTTCATTGGCCCAGTTGCAGAAATCTTATGCTGCTGTGAGGAGAGGGCAGCATAAGGGTAAAATGAGCAGCCAGGGGGAAGGAGGTGATGGGACTGGCTTTCTTTCTTTCTGCACTAGTAAATGTTTATGAGACAGTAGCCTTAAGACTTCAGGATTTGATTTTATTTTTTACTTTTTAGACACAATATAATCATATGCACACAAAGACTTCTAAAGGTTAAAGCAAAAGATGTGAAATTGTTCGTAACTGTTTTAATGGTCTCCATACCTACTCTGCAGGAATACAGAAAATTTTTGTTACCATGTGGCTATAGTGCTAATTGATCACTAAATTGGTGTTGTGTTTTGGATATGAAAAATAATGGGTGTTGATGCTTACAATTCGATGACGGAATACTTCCATTTAAAAATAAATGCCTTACAACAAATAAACAAGCAGCTCTTTGCAGGTTAAATAACTTTTTTTTTAATGTCCAGTGTTTGCATGGGAAGATGTTTTTTTGGTTTTTTTTGTGGGTTTTTTGTTGTTTTTTTTTTTTTCAAAAAGAGATCCTTCAACAAGATGAATAAAGTGTCACAGAAAAATGACAGGTTTTGTGTAAATATTGCATATGTGGGGCAGAGAATGTCCAAATTACAGTCCTGGTGAAAATAGGGACATGGACAAGCAGAATACTGGAGGTTCACTGCTCATTTTCTGCAGTCAACATTGACATATTTTACAGTACAGAACAAAAAACTTTAAACTATGTCTTCATGTTTTTGTGGGAGTTTAGACTGGAGTGTTTAGGAAGTGGCCAGTCTGCAGCTCACACTCAATATAAAAGACAGAAGCAGAGAAGTCGTTTGTCAGGGTCTATAGTCACTGCTGTCTTTCCTAACACACCTTGGCAATGTGGCTGTTGGATAAGGGAGAGGCTTCTGAAGGAAAGCAGCTGTTGGGTCTTGACTCAGATTGGTTTTCAGTTGTGCAAAGATGAGCCCTCTTCCTTGTTCTCGCAGCGTTCCCCTGCCCACGTGTGCCCTCCCTGAGTGTCCCAAATAAAAAGTAGACTGCAAGATCACCTGTGCAGGATTCCCAGCCTGGACAGTAAAAAGTAGGAAATATCGCCCAGTTTAGAGATGGGTAAACTTGCACGTCTGCAAGCGCTGGGAGAACGGGACAGGTCGAAAGTGTGGGTCAGGCCTTCCCTGTCTGGGTTTAGAGTCCACGTGATGCTGGGGCTTCCTGCAAGGTGCAAGTTCTGAGCCACGGAGCCACGCAGCAGCAAAAGCAGCAGTGGAGAGGGAAGGTGGTACAGTTCACTGGATCTGCCCTGCCAGAGGCATAGGTGTAATAGAAGGACCAGGAAAATATGAATCTAATTCTGTGGGGTGTGGTTTTGAAGAAATCAGCTGCGAGTCCCATGACATCAATCAGCTAATGAGCAGAGAGTCAGTCTTTGATGTGTTTTCCCCTTATTGCTGTTTGGTGCTTGTTAACTTCTTAATGTTACATAAAATCCATTTTGTTAAAAAGTGACAGGTATGTACAAAGGTCCGGCCATAGTTCATGTGAAATTGGAAGAATATCCTCCTTACTTGTTCCAGAAAGCGGAAGTTTGAGACTAAAATTCAGCACAAAGAGAGAGCTTTTGTATCACGTTTAAATTTAAGGATGCTTTTCTTACCCTCACAAAAATAGAGAAAAATAATTAAACGTTTCCCAAAATTGACGGGTTGATGACGGTGTTGTGATAGCATTTGTACACTAAATAGTCAAAAGGTACTGAAATTGGCCGTGTTGCATAGCTGTGCCATGAGGTAACACGTGGTATGATGTTGTTCTGCATGTTAGATATTGCTAGTAAAAAGCAAGCTCCATTTGAGAAGCGATACTAAGAGATTTACATTTTAGTTTCTATTTGTATACCTTAAATAGATTTATTTTTTTTCTTTTGAGATTTAAAGATCACCCCACGCTGAATGAACGGTATTTGTTGCTCCATTTACTTGGCCGAGGTGGCTTCAGTGAAGTGTACAAGGTAGAGTTTGTTGAGTCTGCTGAATCTGATGTTTGAGCCATCTCCATGTGTACTTAAAATTTTCAGGGGGAGGGAGGGGATCTAAATGCGCAGAAAGATTGTGACGTGGTGTACTCTTCAAACACTACTTGAGCAAACTTTGATTAACCCATGGAGGGAGGTAGCTTTACAATAGCTTTGTCAATAGACTTGTGAATTACATGCCCATTTTTTCCTCTCTCTATTGGGTGTTATTTTTATCATCTTTGGTTGCAACTTTCCCATATTTGTGGTTTTCTTTTTTAGGCTTTTGATCTTTATGAACAAAGATATGCTGCTGTGAAGATTCACCAGCTTAACAAAAGCTGGAGGGATGAAAAGAAAGAAAACTACCACAAGTAAATATTAATGACTTACGCTTCATATGTTAAATTAAATAGCATTTTATTGATTGTAGAAGGTTCATGTATCCATCTTCTTTTAGACATGCCTGCAGAGAGTATAGAATACACAAAGAACTGGATCACCCCCGGATAGTTAAACTGTATGACTACTTCTCCCTGGATACAGATACGTAAGTACATAAAATGATACATTTTCTAGAACTTGGTAAGGATTTTACTGCTGTGTATTAGATAAACAGAAATGAAGAGTGTTTGAACAAAAATAATACGTTCTTGCTTTCAGCAAAGGGTTTAGCGTTTCCTTAAAAGCAATTAAAAACAAACCCTAAAACACTAGTTGCAGAATTTTGTCTCAGCTAAATGTTGCAGGCTTTGTATACAGTGATGAAAGTGGTGTTTTGCAACACGTGACGAGTGAACGCTGTCTGAGGGCAGAAGGAGCAGGCAGTGCTGTAATGGGTTTGGCAGAGCAAGGGCTGCTGCAGGGCAACTCTGGAAGGCTGTTGTAGCTTAGACAAGTTTCCAAGACTGAATGACATCAGGAGTGTTGTTAGACTCAGTGTAGTCACTGGGCTGCACCTCTTGGCAGAAATTTTGTCACATCTTAAGAGATAGTGAATATATTTTTCTATTGAGAAATGTGCCTACATAGATAGGGGTTCTTTTAACATAACCTCTCGTCAATATGGATGCATTTTCTCTTTGGGTGGGTATGAGTGTTGTGATTGATGCCTGGTTTCATAAGCTAATAGTTATGCCATGTTCTATTAATAATTTCATTCATATAGTTTAGCGTTCAGGCAGCTGTTCTTAAACTTGCCAGCATCAAACTAGTTGTCATATCTCCATTTCTGATCGTGCAGTTTGATACATTATTTATTTGTGTCTCTCTGAATTCTACCCTAGGTTTTGCACGGTGTTAGAATACTGTGAAGGCAATGACTTGGATTTCTATCTCAAGCAACATAAATTGATGTCAGAGAAGGAAGCCAGGTCCATTGTAATGCAAATAGTAAACGCACTACGGTATCTCAATGAGATCAAGCCCCCTATTATACACTATGATCTTAAACCAGGTAAACAAGGAATATTGCAATTGAAAAGGTCATCTTTTTTTGTATTCTTCATTTTGTTTGTAATTCATGCCTGAAAATACTGAAATTATCTTCTGTATGTCAGGCTTATTGTGAAAAATGTGTGTACTTTTATCTCTAGTTTTATTGCCAAAATCATCTCTCTTCTTTGGAAAAACGTCTGCCATAAATTTTTTACTTTGTATTATTTTGATTTGAACTTGTAGAAAAAAAATCTTACAGCACATAGATACACACATTAGTATTTAGCAATATAAGCAGATAACATCGTTAGCTGACTCAAACCTGTCTGATTATTGTGGAATGTTGATATGTAAACAATTTTTCAGTTATGGATTTCTTGGGCTCTAAAGGTTTGAAATAGGCAATCAGTAATTTTCAGCATCCCAGCATGAGCACTTCAAAATGGGACTTTACCGAAGTTTTCTTTACAGTGAATAATAAGCGTTGTCATAAATGATGTATTCTGTCCAGATACCATGGCCTTTGTTTGCTTGCTGCTGTGTAATAAATCGTTCATATAATAGGTTGGTGCAAAAATAATTGCCTTTATAGAATCACAGAATCAGAAGGTTGGAAGAGACCGCTGAGATCGAGTCCAACCGTGCCTGTCTCCCTACTAAACCCTGTCCCTAAGGAACTCATCCAACCGTCTTCTAAACCCCTCCAGGGATGGTGACTCCACCCCCTCCCTGGGCAGCTGTGCCAATCCCTGACCACCCTTTCAGGGAAGAAATTTTTCCTACAACAAAATCACTTGAATTTGCTTTTTTCCCATCTTTAATTTGACAGAATAATATAAAAACAGTGAAAGCAAAACCATTAGCATAAATAAGCAGAGCAAATTTCATGCTTTAAAATGGTTCATGCTACATGAACATAGTTAAATAAAAGTTTAATTCAAAACAAGCACCACAGTTTACAATGACAAAAAAGTTGGTTATTTTTGCACCAACCTAATAGATTTCCCTCGTATTATGGAATTGTTCAGAATGTATGCTTAGGCTTATTAGCTTTTGTTCTTAGAGGAACTTCATCAAATAACTTGTATAATAATTCCTTTATATTGAATTTTAACACATGGAGTAAAATTTGTAGTATTGCAGCAATTTCTTGGCACAGTTTTGTGGCATAAGCAAGGCCTGGAACCTGTGCTATAGGGTTTGTTCTGGACAGAAAAGTATGAAACTTCGTTGTAACTGCTATATTGCTGTGTTTTGGTGATTCCTTGCTGCATTTTGGTATTTCCTTAATGTCCATCCAGCTCCCAGCTGAGAGAGTCATTTCGGATGATGGTGATAACCTAGAGGGTTCCTGAGAGTGCACTGAAACGTGTCCTGAAGTCAAGTTCCTCTAGACTTGAGGGTATAAGGATGATGGGAAGTTGTCGCTTACCCCACAATGAAGTTAGATGTTCCTGAAAATTGAACCTGGTTTTGAAGATAAAGCATCGTTAGCTTTTTTTGAGGATTGTTTCTTTTTCTTTTCTTTCCCTGGATAGGTAATATCCTTCTTGTAGATGGAACAGCATGTGGAGAAATAAAAATTACTGATTTTGGCCTGTCCAAAATAATGGATGATGACAGCTATGGTGTGGATGGAATGGATTTAACTTCACAGGGAGCAGGAACTTACTGGTAATGCCTGGTTTGCTTTTGCTTGACTCTGGGTCATTGTTCAGATCCTCATAAAGCTTATTTGGAGGGAGAGCTAGGATTAAAAATATTAACATGGATGACTAGTGAAGACCTCTGTGCAGTACTGGTATTTTGTGGGTGCTGGTATTCCCAGACGTTAGAATGGTATCATAACAAGATAAGAGAGTGTGAGTTTATTTGTGAGCGTGCGTGTATATAAATGTGGAGATGATCACCAGGATTTAGAAACATGGTTTCCCTGAAGAAGCAGGTATTTAATCTTTGGCTGCAGGTGGTTGAAGACGTTTGACAGAGCTATGATGATTAAGTGTGGGTGCTTAGTCCTTGAAAATCTTAAGAGTACGGATTACCATCAGGTAATGTCCTTAGGACAAAAGAGTATTTACTTTTCCGTCCTAAAGGTTAATGACAGCTCAGCAGCTGTGATTTGTTTTCTCTGTGCACTTGCATGCTTGTCCAAAACCCTGAAGTTTTAGAGCTGTCTACAGAATAGGAATGACAATAAGCGTTTCATTGCGTACAGAAAAGCCTTTTCTAGAATTCGCTCTCTAAAGATGCAGCTTCTTCGTGGCACAGTAGCTCTTTGAGCCCCGGGTGCGTGGCGGCTGTGTCAGGGGGGTGGAATAGAAAGCTTATGTTGGCCAGGTTACTACTTGTGAATTAATTTGCTCTTTCTCTCCTTATTCTGCCTGTACCAAGATCAGAGTCAGGAGCTGGAACCTAACTTCAAACAGAGAAGCCAGTGTAATTTCTATTTGCTCTGCAAATTTTCTCATATTCAGAAGTTGCACGTAATAAAATTTCTGCCCTTTCCTTCAGAAGGTTTAGAAAAGAGAACACACATAGTTTTGCACAAGTGCCAACGCACATGTTCTGTGAAAATACGAATATTCAAGTTGAAGGATTTTAGAAGTGTTTGTTAGGCTTTTGCTACTTTTTTAATGCTTTACCTATTTAAACGCCAACTTAGATATTCTATTGCAGAAATGCATGTTAAAAAGTTTTGACCTTTGGATTTCATCTGAAGTGCCACACGCACTCATATAAACCAATAGATCAGAAAAAGAGCCGGGACCATTACCGGTTCCTGATGAATCTCTGCGTCTCTAATTCACCCTTCCTCTGAGCCCAGACCTTCATTAAAGAGGGAAATGTTTTGAGTGAGTTTGAGGTGAGGGATGAGTGTTTGGAGCAGGTTGCTCACACTGTCCACAGTGCTGGAAGGGATTTCCTCGGGCCCTGGGCCTGGTTACCTGCCTTTCCAGGCAGTTGGCTCACATAATCTCTTTTGTAAACTTAGAGACGTTTGTATTAAATTTAGTTAGTGTTTTGTTCCCAGTAATCTGATTTGAAGTGTGTTCCGTAACCTCGGTTGTCTGATCATTAGAAACCTAATCTTCTAATTTACAGGCTGTGTTTATTTGTGGCCAGTTTATACTTGTTTGTTCCTGTGCAAGCACTGTCCTCCCCAAAGCGAGTTCCCTTCCCGGTACTCGCTGCTTGGTGGTGTTGGAGCCTTCGGGGGTTGTTATTTATCCTGAATTGTTGTCTTCATTCTTCAGATCATCTCAGTAGCTTTCTTCACACTTGCATCACATTAAGCTCATTTTTCTTGAATGTTGTAATAAAAATTGTATAGGAATATTCCAGAATAGATTTTGTGCTACTGTGTGAAATTAAGGTTTGTGTTGCATTCCTATATCATTTCTCTGCTTATTCCCATTTTCCACAAGTATTTCTTTAAAATTTCTTTTAAAGCCTTATATGCTGTTGATGAAAGAATATCTGCCCTGCCGTTGCTTTAATAGTTTTTATGCCTTTTTCAGTTTTCTGTGTTCTGGACAATAATAGTTAACTGCCCACATATTGATATGTGGAGGAGGATTTATTTTCTTTTTTTTAAAGGATATTCCATTTCACCAGTTCTTTTGTAGTTCAGGAATGGCACGGGAACTTCCTCAACTTTCAGCTCTTTGACTATGGTTCCCTCAGATTGTAGGAAGGGAAATAGTGATCATCTTTGTCTATAATGTACCACTCTGGTTAATGTTGTCATTCTTAATAAAAACTTAGGCAAAGGGTCTTCAGGCTATCCGTGCAGTATCTCTGATTCCTAACCAGGCCTTGCTGTAAAGCGCCCTTCATAGCTTTCACCTTTTCTTGCTCTGATAGGTGGAAAAGGTTCATATTTAGCCTAGGATCCCAATTTTAAAAAGTGATGTTTAATTATTTAGGTAAAGAATGGTAGTGTTTGTGCTTGTGTGAAGCAGACCCTCTGTTTGACTGACTGACTGTACAAAAACCTGTAATGTCAGTTCCGATGGGTGCGAAAAGTGTTAGAATGTTGATCATAAGGCAACTGTACAGTTGTGCAAAAATCAGAGACGTGTGTGGAGTGTTAGAGATATTTGGTATTTGAACAAGTTCTAGTGATGCCGTGCATCTGCTTGCTGACACCGAGGTGCATGTTTTGTTTTCCAGGTACCTGCCTCCGGAGTGTTTTGTAGTTGGCAAAGAGCCACCAAAGATTTCTAATAAGGTTGATGTATGGTCAGTTGGAGTAATCTTTTTCCAATGCCTTTATGGTAGAAAGGTGAGGAAATTGTTTGAAAATCTTAGCATTTTTGTGTAAATGCCTGAATCTACATGGAAATACGTGAATCTGCATGGAAAATTACTTATGTTACTTTTTGGGGGGTGCAGAAAATCTTGACTGAAACTTTCATTTACGGAATGGTTAACAGTTTGTATTAACACTGCAACAACTTACTATAGCATAAATATTTATAAAATAAGAGTGATTGAATGACTCTTATGAAGAAAATCATGTGCTTATTTTTCAGCCATTTGGCCACAATCAGTCACAGCAAGATATCTTACAAGAAAATACAATATTAAAAGCCACAGAAGTTCAGTTCCCTGTCAAACCTGTTGTAAGCAATGAAGCCAAGGTAAGTATTTACAAGCTCTGAGTAACGGTTAAAACATTCACGGTAAAGGATTCAGCTGTAAAATTGCTGTTAACTAAAGAATGCTGTGGGACTGAACGTGTAGGAAAACATAATGGAGAACTAATATTTTGATATTTTTATTTAAACTGACTTATTCTGGGACTTCTTAAAGTCATGTACTTCAAAGGGAGACTATAGATTCCAGAAATTTGCAAGCAATTTTAAAGTAGGCCACTCAAAACTTGTGTGCTTTGCTTTTTCCCAGAGGACCGTCTGTGTCTCAGGCTGTCTCACTAGAGGTTCCTGTGAAATGCTTTTCCTAGCAGTAGCAAACTCTTTCTGAAAATAGTGACTGTTATTCTCTGCAGCCTTGTTGGCTTGAAAAACTATTTGGATAACAAATACCTGGAGGATATGCCTGCTAACGCTTTTACCTTTGAAAGGTCATCTGCGTGTGTAATAACTCAAAGCTGCCTTTAGAAACACATTCTTAATATTAAGAATGTGTAAGATACGTTGGTGCTGACTCAGGAAATAAGAGTGCTGGAATAGTTGATCTGACACAAAGGTGTGGATAGCAACGTTTCCTGTATTTAAAAATCTTAGTTTGAAATGTCTGCAGTATCAAACTCATCTGCACGGACTTGCTGTTTGGAAACAGGTTAGGGTGGTTTCCCGCATGATTGCTGCTGTGAGCATCCCTAGCACAGATCCAGTTCTGTGAAGGTGGAAGAAAACATTATGTATGTGTTACCTGTTTATAAACCTGTCCCAGTTTTTGAAAGATATTCATGGCCAGGTGCAGTAGAGATGTGCTCATGGAAGAAAATGCCAAGATGGTGGAACACCTATTCAAGTTTCAGCACCTCATTGAACATACTTAGATGTGGGACACAAGCTGAAAACGAATAAGGAATGTTAGGATTTAACTTCTAAGGATTAAAAGGAAAGGAAACCTGTCTCTAGAGGCTGGAACCTCTCAAGAAAATGAGTCTTTTGTGTACGTAAACCTGCTGCCACAATTTGTGCTGTATTTCCATTGTTTATATTTTCTAAAAATAGTGTTAGAGAGTGAGTTGCAATTAAGTTTATGAAAATTTGGTTGAAGAATTGAAGCTCATCTCGGGCTTTTTGTTTGGTTGGGTTTTTTGGTTTCACCCCCATTTGGAAAAATTGCATCCCTTAAATGCAGTCAACAAATACCCATCATATAAACCGATAACGTTACAATTTCATAGTTTACATCCCTGTGTTTTAACTTTGTGTTTCTTTGGCATTAGCAGTTTCTATATGGAGGATGTCAGGAAAAAGTAGACAGTTCAGATGGAGAAGTGGCAGTTTACATTCTCTGTGTATTCTGTGTTCTGCTTGTTTGTTTGAAAGACTAAAGTAAACTCTTGGTGTTCTCTCATTAACTTTGTCACGATAGATGTAAGAGAGGGGGAGAAATTATTCTCTGGTGGAAAAGCTATAAAAAGATTTCAGACTAATTTGTAAATTCAGACCATTTATGATGACTGTGTAGAATCCAAATTGTCTTTCAGATTTATAGGCCTGGCAGTCGGAAAAGAACAGCTTGTAAACTTAAATTTTGATTTTGAAAACATGGAGAGGAAATAAATATGGAACCTGAAGTGACATTGTTAGTCAGCTTTCAGACTGTAACTGTCCTTTGATCCTCCTCACTTCTCCCTGTTTTATGCAGTGTTCTCCTTCGCATCGCAGTCGTGTCTGCGGTGGCACGGAAGCATGAAGGATTTTATAGATACTTTAGACAAACTCTTACTCAAAGGATATTGCAAACAGTTTTTAACAATTCACTTGTTATAAAGGATTTATTGTGAAGAATTTGATTAAAATCCATAATGCCCAAGAACATGTGAATGTATATAAACAGATGTGTATGATTTTTGTATTGTACCTTATTTAAGCTGGATATGTAAGTGATAGAAGTAAATTCTAGTAGGATTGCTTGGAACTTGCATTACAGATTTTTTTCCTTTAATCTCCACTTTTTAATTGGAGCCAAGAACAAACAGCTGAACAGATTTATCAAAGAAAAGATACGTAATTCTTTTAAATTAAGTTCTAAATTGAGTAATGATGTGCTAATCAGTTCTGTAGCAATAATAAGGATTTTCTGTCATTAAATGTTGAAGCGCAAGCTCTCAGGAGACCAAATGTTCTGTGTGTGCCAGACACAGGACCTGACAGAAACTTTCAGGACAAAGTGATTGGCACACATTGTATGAAGCTAAACACGGGATAACCCAGGGTCTCGAGAACGGTGCTGAAGCGAGATACAGAATTTTTCAATTAATTAGATATTTTTAAGATTGATTTTTTTTTTCTGGGAAAGGAGTTCCATCTGGGTAGTGGTTTTTTAAATAGTCCGTTAGTTCTTTAATGCCTGTTGGATGTGGCAGCCACCATTGTCACGTTCCACTTTTTGCTCTGTTCCATCGCGGTACGCGTGGTAATACCGGCTTTCAAAGGTCAACTAAAGCATTGAAATTCTGCCCCTGCATCTCCTGTCTACTCTTAATCTGCTGCACAGCTGAGTGGTTTTAGAGGCTCTGTGGAGCTTCTTTCTAGTTTTTCAGACCTCTGACATTTGCCTTCTGGTTTTTACTAAGCTGTACAGGGATAACACATGCAGAATTCTCATTATTTGAGATGCTGGTGTTTTACTTGTAAATATAGTTCCTAAACATGGAAATATGTATTTGAAGTGTGATGATTTGAAGCCAGTTAATTTGCTGGGTTGTTTTTTTCTTCTGCTGTGATGTTACATTTTTTTTAATTGGACTCAGTAGTAAAATGTTACGCTGCCATTTGAATTGAATTGCAGAAGAACAAGAACTTACTCAGAAACTCTTTGATCCAGGAGGACGTGTAGTTGCTTGTAAGCAGACATAATTATTTGGAATGATACTGTAACTCTTTACGTATCTCTTCTAGGCCTTTATCAGACGCTGTTTAGCGTACCGAAAAGAAGATAGGTTTGATGTGCACCAGCTGGCTAATGATCCTTATCTGCTTCCTCATATGAGGAGATCAAATTCTTCAGGAAACTTGCATATGACTGGGCTAGCAGCATCCCCCACACCACCTACATCAAGCATTATGTCATACTGACATTTCTCCAGCTGAGGAATGGCATGATACCTTTGTGTAGTTTCCAGATGCAGACTTGAGCTTGAAAGCATTTGAGTGTTTTTACACGGGACAAGTTTGATAACTGTGTTTTCAGACTGAAGTCCTCCTACTTAGTGTCATTTGTATGATTGGAATGGGTCACGGACTGTGAATAAATGTACCCTTCTGAGAAATACCTTTAAACATTGAAGGATGACGCTGCCTGTTACACACTAGCAGGTGTACTGTGCTTAAGACTGAAGAAAAGGTTTTTAGTTTTTTCTGGGGAACATTGTAAATAATCTTTTTAATACTTAAAGTACATTTGGTTGATACTGGAAAGTTCTAACATGAAGGGTAGTTTTTCATTATTTAAATAAAAAAGTGTAGTGAGCAAATTTGAAAACACAGTAAAACTCTGTGCCTGGTTATAAACTGAATAAACTGCCATCTTTCCAAGACATTGTTCTTTTGAAACCAAAGTAAGGCGTGTGAGACGGTCACAGATATGTTCTATCAGATTACTCAGATAAAATTGTAATATTTTATTTGGCAACTCAGGCTTGTACCTCCAAAAATGTGGTGGTGTTTCACTGAATTTAGATTGGAAGGGCGATATGGAATTCCTGGTACTTATTTCACAAATAGGTTGCTAATTTTGAAATCTGCTCAGTTTTCTAAAAATACTATACTTGCTGTGGTATTGAAACTTGTGAAACTTTCCAGGCTTCTGATAAAAGCAAGCAACAGTATGAAACCAAATGCAGACAGGTCATGTATAATGTTCTATGCAGGAATAATGATAAATTCCCTTCTAGTTCTATTGTAAATTGTTGTACAGATGTCACATTTTCAGTTAAATTTCAGCGACTTATTCCTGTACAAATGTTTAAAGTATGGCTTTTTCTAATTGGATATTGTATTTTTTTTAAGTCTCCCTCAAGGCGCTTTTAATTGCTGCTAAATGACGTTGCTTTTACTTTTGCGAAAGAATCAAATGACCTCCTTAAGGTGCAAGTCAACTGTACGTGCTCAAGAGATTACAAGTAGGTAATTCATTAAGAGTCGAGGCGTGTAACCCAGGTCTGTGTTGGCAGTGCGCGGTGCAGTTCTTTCAGTCGGTTTATTGCGTTCTCAACCCGCACAGCGCATTGATACTGGATGTAGAAGATACTCACGGTTATTCCATTTCGGGAAGTTCCTGTCAACAAGGAAATGTTTCTTGTGGCTTGTACAGATATTTTAAAATGTGAAACATTTTCTAACTGCCTTGTATGGTAGAAACATATTTTCAGAACAGTGTATCTCTCTCCCGATCACTATTCTTTTTACTTCCTATCCCATTCTTGATGCTGAATACCTATATGTAATTTTGTCCATGTTGCAGAAGGAGGCTGTATTACCGCAGGTTTTCATTTAGTATTGTACAGTTAAACTGTTGCTCTTGTTTCTGATGTTGCAAGCCATTTTGTTTTCATTGTATATAAAGAAACATTAACTGTCTCTTTAAGATGCTGCTGAAATTGTAGAGAATGTAGCCAAAACAGTAATAAACAATGACAGTTGAAATGTCAAGGTTTTCATTGTGGTTTTTTTGCATTTCAAGGAAAGGCAAATCGCTAAACTATCACCGAGCTACACTGAGCGATTCAAAGCAAACTGTAATTACAAACAAAAGGCCCGTAACAGAATAATTAAAGTAACATTGGAGGTGAAAGGGGAGGAGTCTATGAAACTTAAAAGGTCTGTCGTAATGAACTAACCAAAACATCATTTCACTGAATAGACCTCACAGAAACAACTTTTAAGTGTTTCCACGGGTCCTTATAGAATTCTTTAACTATGGAATAAAATTAGCTCACAGAGCAAAATTAGATTCAAATAGTGACTATTTCTGCCTCATTTTACACCAGAGTACTGAGACTGCATCCTTTTCACCCACTACAATGCGGGTGCAGGGTTCAAGGAGAATGTGCCACAGCTGGAGACTCACATTAGATTTCATTCCTTCTCATTCTGCACATCAGTATCAGAAGTTAATTCAAAGATGGTTTTGCCAAAAAAAAATATGTAGGATTCTGTTAATGTATTTTTATCTGGAATTTATTACAGTTACCCCTCCTAAAAGGAAACTTGGCAATATATTTGAGAACTACTTAAGTAAATGGAAATTTTACAGCTACCTAAAAAAATGGGGAGGTTGCATTGAACTAACTGTGTACAGACTTGTTTTTCCTATTGTGAGCATCTGGGAAGAGGCTGCTGTGGCTGAACAGATGGCACTTACTCCAGCTTTACAAATACACCTTTCTGAAACCTTAAAGTCACTTTAAACAAAGGTTCATATAGAAATACATGAAAGAAAACAAGTGTCACCAGCTCATCTTTAGAGTCGAAGTTGTGAGGTTTCTACCTCTGATACGCACAGCTGTGTTTGTGTTAGGATCTTACAGGACTGTTAAATTTTGGGTTGTATCTCCATGTGGCGTCATTCTACGGTCAAAAGAAGACATCTGAGCTAGTGTTTGGTGCCTGGTGTTCAGCAGGTTGTACTTGGGCTGGAAGAACCGTTGAGGCTGAGTCTAGAAGCCTGAACTACTGCTCGTGGAGGAACGCTGATCTATCCCAGGTAAGCCATGCATCACTTGTTCAGTCTGTAGTTCATACATTGTACTAACTTCATCACGTCTGTCACTAAGAGAGCTCTGTGGTTTAAATCACCTCTCTGATTTAGCAGCACCCAGGCAAAAGCAATGAAGTTAAACTTTATTAGGCAATTTTTAAAGAACCTTGAAAATAAAAGGCTTGCTTTAAGTTCATAAATATTTTAAAATTCCTGCATTGACTGAAAGATGCTAAAATACTGCATTACCATATAATAATAAAAAGACTATGTATGAAACCGGTGGCTGTAAGGGAAGTCCTGTGCTTTCGACTATGATTGTAGCGCTACAGGTCATTGCAGCCAGAGTTAACAATGGTTGGCTTGTTTCTGGAAAACAGCCATGTTTTGGCACAATTTTACTTTATTTATGTTTGCACAGAAGTTGTTCAGGTTTCAGTGTGGAACATTATTCACCCTTAGCTTGGTCTGTGCTGGTTGACAGATACCGTTTTCACGGAGGCTGGTTAATATTTTAATTTCCTAAAAAGTGCCTTTACCACTCGCAAGCAGAGTGGAAGGGCGTCCTGCTGCTGGCCGGCTGCCCGAGTGCCACACATGCTGCATAATTACAGAGGCTTTCAAAAGCCCACAAAGCTGCGAGCCCTCTCGGTATGCGAGTCACGAGTGTGGCAAGTGCGGAGCCACTGCCCGGGGGTGCACTGGTCCCCTGCACGGGAGCCAGGGCTGGCCCGTGCCCACCTAACCGAGTGACCTGCTAAGGTGTGCTTTGAAAGAAGCGAGCCCTGGGAAGGAAAACGTGCCCCGGTATTTGAAGCAGCCCAGGTGCTCCTGCTTCAGCTCTGATGTCTTCCCCAACATGAGGAAACCACGGGGCAACCAGCCTGGCCAGGCCTGTCTTCCCTGGCCCGCAGCTCTCCCAGCTAGGCAGGACACGGCACAGTTTGGGGGTTGGATGCAGGTCCCCAGCAGTGCCACTGCTCCAGTTTAGCTCCAGATTTCAGCTCTGCTGGGGCTGAAGATGCCCCTTTTGTGGCACAGAGGAGCTGCAGCAGCAGAGGGGTCCCAGCTGGGCAGGTGACATCTGCCCCCTCCTTACATGCTGCTGTTCCCTACAGAGGGCTGGAGGAATGAGGGTACACTGCTGGGGCAAAGGGGCAACCAGGAAGGATGTGAGGTGTCTCGGACATTTATTTCTCTTCAAAGAGCCCCAGAGTCTTGTTGGTCTTCTCCAGAAGTGGGAGAGTGCACTGGGAAGGGGGATGAGGGAGCCCAGCCCGGTGGGCGCAAGGCAGGGTGCTGGGACAGGGACAGCCTCAAAATGTGGAGGCAGAGTGGTAAGAGGCTCCTGATTTCAATGTCTAAAATACTTGTCTCACAACTGCTGTTGTTCTTTAAAAGTATTTTTTCTACATATCAACTACTATCAGAGGGAGAGCCCCGTCTGCACAGCCTGACAGTGTTTCCCTGTTGTGATCTCACACCATGTGCCCACTGCTCCTGTCTGCTGCCACGTCACTGGGGCCAGGGCCATCCTGCCACAGGTTGGGGCTGTAAATGCCTTTCCTGAGGCCTGGAGCATTCCTGGCTCCGGGCAGCCATGGGCTGGGGAGTGGAGGACTGTTGTGCTTGTAGGAAAGGCAAACATTTTCAGAGAGACGGTAATCCAGCAGTTTCATATCTCTGTGACCACAGTGATTAAAGGAGTCTAATAAAATAAACCGAGCTAGTGACGTGCCACCAGAGGCTGATGTGTTTCCAGGTGCCCTTTCCACAAACCAGGTAAACACGCTGCCATCTCATCCTCTGCTACTGCACCTGTATGTGTAGCCAGGGCACCAGGGGGTCAAATTACAGAGAACGCATGTTGAAGTAGTGCCTATACTCACCTCATGGCTTTCCTTCCCTGCCCAGATTTGCTGAGATGTGTGATACCAATAACCAGCTTTCAAATGCCTTTTCCTCAGAGCTGTGCACAGGCCTGTTCCCTCCTGGAGAAGAAAAGATAAGTATCTGAATTTTCACATTTAGACCCCCCCACCCCATCCCCAATCTAGAATCATGTAAAAGACAGCATGGGGTTCACCAGACCGCAGATTTTGTAAGTTCTCAGGTATGTTAGGAGATCCAAGTACCTTTTCCAATCCTCAGGCGTTGGTCTTTCACCTTCTAGGACAGCTGGGCTGGTGCGATGTCTGGGAGTGCTCCAGTTGTCACCATACAGTGTGACAGTGCCCCAGTCCATGATGTGTGGAGGATGCATTCCTGAAATGTGCAATGGTTAGCAATGCAATGGATAGCAAAGATCCCTGTAAGAATCAGTGTCACAGTCAGGTGATGCGTGCAGGGCCTTAAGAAATAATATTTGAATACACAGGGATGCATTTTGCAGCACACATCCCACCAATGCCTCCAGAAAAGAGTTCTCAGTAGTGTGAAAGACAAAGGCAGGAGAAATGTTTTATTCTGTCTTAACATGTTGGGACATGCTCATGACTTTAGCAGGCCTGGAGGGAAAGCTGGAAAAGGGACCAGGCTGTCCATTAGCATTGGTGAGAGCCTTGCAGGACAGAGCACCAGGAACTGCGCTGCTCTGTGCATGTGTGAGCAGATCCAGTACATCTTTGCTTGCCTTCACTGGTAGAATAGCAGTTTCTTCTAAAAACCGATAGGACTAGCAAGGACTTAAAGGATTCAAAGAGGTAAAACATTCCCCCATGCTCCCAGATTTCTACCTTCTGCCTCATCTGCCCTTGAGCTATGCATGAAGTGGAACAGGGCCTGCCAAATGGTCACATACGTGGGGCTGACTTAGGGAGAAAGTACATTCTATCGGCTTAGGGAGAAGGTGCAGCGTCTTTCGTTCTAGGTTTGTCCCTCTAAACAGCCACGAGGAGTTGTTGCTCAGCTTTGTACATTTGCATAATGGAAAACTTTCTTCGTGACAAAAATAATCACCCTAACTAGTGCGCAAATGGTTCTTTTCAGGCTTGCAGCTGTGGCTCAGTGGCAGCTGGCAGAGCTCTCATCACCGATTCAAGCACTGGAATACCTTCACACCCTCTTAGCAAAGCCAGGTAAGTAACACCCTAGTTGGCAAGCTACACATGAGCACTCGCATCTGGAGTGTCGCGTTCCAGTGGTTAAATGTCAATCCACATATATTTATATGGCACCACAAAATCCTCCAGCTGCTTGGGTTACCTTAGGGTTACCTAAGGATGTATCAGATGCTGAGCCTGATGTCATAAATTGTCCTCTTAGACCTGTCAGATGTAAGGACAGTTCCACTACTGAGCCCAAATACATTCCAATCTAACAAATCAGGGTATCATAAAAGTTATTGTCCTATCACCCAATTAACAAAAACCCTATAGATAAAATACAAGAATTATTCCTCTCTCATCCTTTGTCACTTATCAGAATTCCTGTGTTTTTAATGAACCTCATCCTTTTCCACTTAAATACCTTAATATACTGGTAAAATTAAAACTTTAATATATAGGTAGCATGTTAAACAAAACATGGTCCTAATGGACCTAATTTACTGAGTCAGGTCATGTTTTTCTCCTTTTGGGTTTTGCAAAGGATTTTGCTAGTTTTGTGCTAAGGAGCAGCACAGAGATCACAGAGAAAAGCCAAGAGGAGCCACTCCTATTTGAAACTGGAGAAAAGCAAGCAGGAATCAGTTAGGCAAGGCTCCAGACAGATGGTGTGACTGAAATGACACTTCAGCTGAGCTCCCTTGCCCTATGTCCAGAACACTTTCAGACTCAGCCAACACGCACTGGGTGACTATAGGGTGAACTGGTATAATAGCTAATGGCAAAGTTTTACACTCTATTTTCTGTTCAGATACACAGAGAGCAAGCCAAGGGCACAAGGGGAAAAGTAGTGGTGCCTGAACCATCACAAGGTTACAAGCAGCACTTTGTTGCTCATAAATTGGCCTCTACTCAAAACCAGGGAGGTGCATCAAAACTCTGCTGGCCAACGGCCATCTGCATCGGACGCACGTGCCAGCAGCCCAGGGCAGAAGGAAGCACGTGGCTTCCCAGCATCCCCTAGATGGCAAAACAAGGTGCTCTATTCAGACTGCTAAACATCTGCTTTACCTGTCTGCACCTCACACAGAGCCTGACCTTGGCAATATCAGAGCAGCAGATGCTGTGACGGAGCTGTCAGGACTGCTCATCCCTCTAGGATATTAGACCAGGCTTCTCTGTATCCTGCAGGCAGAGGATTTGGATACCAGTAACAAATCATTTTCCCAGAAATTGCCTTGGGGTATCAGTATTTGCTAGCATCAGCTATACTTGGCTAGCTATCAATTCAACAAATACTAAACTGTTTCTCTTGTGGCTTCTGTAAAGCAGAGGGGAATAGCTTGGAACAAAAGGTGGAGGAAAACTTGTGTTTTATAGAATCCATATGACTTGGAGGATAAGGCTTGAAATAAGAACCAAAGCCTCCAGAGTGAATCTTGACTTCTGTTTGGAGCTCAAGGCAGTAGTGAGTTGTAGAGTTTGGGAAAAGGAGCTATAAAAGAACTTAACTCTAACAATTCTGAATTTTGTCTCCTCGATTTTTGTGTTAAGCCCTAGCCTGCTGTTAAGAAACTTTGGAATTTCTGGTGCTCAAACAGTATAATGAAGGCTTTATTAAATCCATTCACTGATACCTAATGGTTAAAGCAAAATGCACAGAATATATTTATTATTGAAAATAGCTGGAAATATTGTAATTCAGGTAGTCCTCTCTCTGCTCTGGACTTCATTATTATTACTACTATTCTTGTCATTTGAAAGATACAGTCATAGCTCAGAAGCCTTTTAAAGTATCATTTTATCATTTTCAAGTCATGCACTTTGTGATGGTCACTGCTTACAATTTCCATCACGTTACTCATAGGACATTGTGCTAACAAAGGTGAATTAATAATAGGAGGTAGTTCTACACGGTTTTCTAGTATGGTAAAAGAAACAGTGATAGCCATTGTAATATATGATCTGCTAGAGAAGTTTTCACTTAAAAAATATAATCTAGTTTTCATTAATCTGAATAGCATGGCTGTTGTGGTTTACGGCAATTAAATATCCTTTTGCTGTCAAAGATTTTGCACTTTTGACTCAAGACTAATATTTAATGTGAAAATTATGTGAGTGTTTCACATAAGTTGATTCTATTAGGGTGTTGTACATTAGAAGTTTTTGTCTTAATAATTAAAAAAACTGGTTTCCACTCATTTGTGTGTCTGGAGGGAAAACATGCTATTTTATAGCTACTGGACTAAAGTCACAAAAGGTGTGAGAGCTATGTTCTCTTAGTCCACAATTTAATATCACATGGTTTTACATTCCTAGCTGGAGGAGTGGGTTTTGCTGTTGATGTAAGCTAACCCAGGGCTCGCCCCAGAGCCCTTCATGCACCCAGTGCCTTCCCTGGCTCCAGACCAGGGTCTCATCAGCCTGGGTGCTCTTTTTGCCTGGGTTACTTCTTAGCCAGGACCAAAGGGCTGAGCCAGGGCCCCAGACAGCCACATGGCTGCGGCAGCCGGCGCTGGGATCTGGTGTGGGCACGGGGAGCAGGGGGAGAGACACTCTGGAAGTGGCAGCTCTTTAGCTCGGGCTGCCCCGCTGCCTGGCTGTGCAGCCTCCAGAGACCCTGGAGGAAGAGGGGCTTCCCCTCCCAGCTGGGTTTCAGTGCGCTGGCTTTCCCTCAGGAGGGGCACCTCTCTGCTGAGGGCAATTGGCTGGCTACCCTACCAGTATTCTCAGATTTTCATGGTGTGGACATCTTGCCAGAGATTTCCTCCTTCCCTCCACAGTTGCACAAATAACTTCCTTCTCCAGGCATGATCCAACAGCGTGCTGTATCCAGCTGAAACGACAGGGGGGAATTCAGACACAATGCAATAAAGCAACTGGAATTTGTTTGTCATAAACCCCCAGGGCACGTTCTCATTACAGCACCGAGTTGTATCCAGCAGTTATGCTCTTTCATGTTTGCATTACACCCCTCTAAACTGCTAGAGATTAGAGATTGCTGTTGATGTTGTCTGTGGTTCTCTGCTCCATTTGACAGAGAGGAAACACCAGCCTGGGCTTGGAACAAAGAGTGTTCCTTCCCACGACAACTACTAATCCTGCCTGCGTGGCTGGCATACTGGCTTCATTCACCGACCAACACGAGTCCCGGTAAGAGGAGGACAAGGGGGTGAGGAGAGAGTATCTCTCACCCAACCGATGGCAAACAGCAGATGTTCTGTGGCAGCAGGCACAGCACCAGCAGGAGATGAGGAAACATCCCCCTGTGAGTAAATGCCACTTCCTGCGGGGCCCTGACGTAGCTGGTTAGTTCAGTATTTCTTTTGTGCCATCACACAAATACTTGACCAAGCCAACGCTTTCTTAGCATATGAGAGAGACCAGCACGCAGCCCATGCTGGGCCAGGCGTGTGCTGAGGGGTTACACAGAACCAGAATTTCCAAGAAGCAACAAAGATCACAGCAGCAACCACAGTGATCTGGGTGCTACCAGCATTTAAGCACTCAATGCCATTTCTGCATAATTATCTCTAGAGAGTAGGAATTAGAAAAACTCCCCATCTTTTTCAAGTGTTCCATGACTAAACTAATGCAAGAAGAACCTGCTGTTCTAATTAGCTCATATCCCATGGGCATGAAAGTGATTATTCCTGTAGGTCCTGCATGAATTCAAGCATCCAAAGCTCATCTCTAATGCTGCATCTATGTTCACTCTCCTTTGGACACCCAAAGCTGAGCCTATACTGAGCATCAAATGCCTTTGCGCATTGTGACTAAGCAATTACATCTGTTCTTGGCAGATCTGTACCAATCCAGGATGCAAATGTAAAATGTGCGATAAACTTGTAGTTTTGAGGGCAGTAAAATTCTCACTCAAACTTCCTATGTGGTTAGACTAATTATTAATATTTCTGAGTCAAACAAAACCACTGATAAAGGACTAGCAAAGCCTGCTGCCACGCTAGGCAGCCTGTTTGCACTCACTGTGCTTTTAAAAATGCTGATGATGTTTTGGAAATCTTTGTCTCCTTCAATGGGGCTTCTTAAGACTGTAAATTTTTAACAAGGCTTGAAAGAGAAAAAGGGTATTTGCTTCTCTCCTACCTGCTGAATTGTGCCATTCCCTCCATTGGCACTGGCTGGTGGAGAAATGCCTGTTTAAACTCCACCTTCCTCAAACTTAAGAGATTCTGGCATTACATTTTGGTCAGGTACATCGTACATGATCTAAGGGTAGGCTTCTTCGCAGCAAGCAGGGAACTGGCTCTGCCCACTTGGTGGAAGACTGAGATTAAGGGGGGCTTTCTAGAATCCTGCAGGAATCTACTTATGACTGGACTGAGTCAAGTAATTAGAAATAATAGTTGTTACCAGGTTCATAATGATAAACTGACAGAGATGTTAAAGTTAATTCCAAAGAGGGATGGATTGGGTCAAGTTCTTGATTGAGACTGGGGAGATCTGATGCAAATTCCTGCAAACTCAGGCAAATTCCCTTGTCTTTTCATGCTTTGCACTTAAAGAGATAGTTAGATACGCATATAGTGTATAATGAAAATACAATGCCTCTGCCTTGGTAAGAGAACAGGACCCTCTAGCAGGGACCCTCTCCATGTGTTCACACACCTCCAGCACAGGAAGCTGAGAAGTCAGCTGAAACCGCTGGACTCTCACAGCAGTGCAAGTATCAAACATAAGCCATTGCTTAACCAACATTTTTCAGTTCTAAGGGGTGAAGCATCAGCATCTTCTTTATTTATGACGCAAGCAGACAGATCCTCGAAACTATTGATCTTATAGAAGAGAGAAGTATTAGATAAGGAAATTATTACAATAGTGGAAGCAAACACTTGCCCTTGTGAATTCTTATGAACTATATTTAGAATTTAAATCCAAGCATAATTAAACAGTGCTAATGAGACAGAGGGACTTATCTTCATTTGGCGTATAATTGGTATCACTGATTTCCTCATTCATTTTTTTCCTAGTTTTAAAGCCTTCTTTTTCCAGTGAGATTTGATGGTAAAAGTTTCCCTGCAGAGAGAAAGTATATGGCCTGGAGCTTAAATTCAGCTGGAAGCCTTGTAAGGGATGCAGCTTTCTTGATAGCATCAATAACTGACAGCAAAGACGCCTGTGAATGTGCAGCCAACAGGCAAGCATGGCACCCTTTTTGCAGTGTAGCCTTGAAAAAACACCAGTTTGCACAGTGTTATAAAGATCATAATGGGGAATAGACGCTCACCCCTTCCTTCCATTGAGGCAAGAAAAACTTGGTAAGAGTTTTAATAGTTGTGGGTATATAATCCACCACTATCACCTGAGTTTTGAACTCATTCTCAAAATATGCTCCAAGTCATCCAGGAATGTGAAGCTTGCACAGGAACCCTTGGTGATGTTTTATGGTGGGCACACTGCCACAGGTCAGGGTGCAAGAGGGTAATGATCTTGCCTAGTTTCAGTAGCTCAGAGCCCTTAGGAGGAGCAGCAGCTTTTGTTACAGTTTTGTGCCATTTGCTGATTTTATTGCTGAGCAAAGGACAAACACCTGCCATCGGCAGCAGGAGGGTAGACATTTCTTTTTTACCTAGTCAAAGCCAATAGAGAAGTGGGTGCAATAGGCAAAGTGTCGTTTACCGAAGACCCATTTTGCTTTTCTGTTTTCTCTCTGTTTGGACTAAGATTCCTTTTTATTACGTTTTTCTACCTTATATGGACACAAATTTTTGGAAGGCTTAGTCCACATCTGTTGCTTCAAACTGCAGTAAAATCAGCTGAGTCAAAGCAGTTCAATGTGCTCCGTTTCCTGAGAGGTGGCACAACAATGACTGACTGCACCTTTCAGTGCTGTCACACATGCCAGGGTGCTTCTGCTTACCTGCTGGCGAGGGTGCTCAGAAGCATCACTCAGTTAAGGCTTTGCTGCGCCTCACATCCTAGTGGGAGTGATTGCAGCCAGCTGGAATCTGTTCTCAGTGACTGCCTGCAGAATAAAGACTCTCCAAACCCTCCTCCCTCCAAAGTGACCACTGCTAACTAAATGCCCGTCCACCCACTGAGCCAAAGCAGTTCAAAGAGGAGCACTACAGTGTCTGTGAGCAGGCTCTGCTGGATACGAAAAGGGCAGTGAGATGAATCCCACAAACCAGCAAATGGTTTTCATCTTGCTCCAGTAATTCAGCACAGGCTTATTCTTTGGGTTGCTGAACCCAAGCCTTTGTTTTGTCCTTTTCTGAAGGAGATTTGAACACTTCCCTGCTAAGACCATTATGCAGCTGAATCTGAGACACAGGAATTATTACAAGTATTTGGTCTAAAGGTCCTTTTTCTCAGTTTCACCGGGCCATTCTGACCATACCACCTGCAGTATGTATTCCCTCCCTCTTTTTGAGGCTGCTTCTTTTGACCATTTTGTGCTCTGCTGCTGTTCTAGGAGGCGAGACTTGCAGCTGCCCTTCCCCTTCATCGCCGCCTACCTAAGCGATTTGGTCCGCCCACTGACTACTCATTCATGATCAGTGGTACTGAGTACTGATTTTACCTTACCAGGGCAACAGATCATTTTAGAAGTTGTTCTGCATCCCCAAAACCATCTTCATCTGCTTATGTATTTGGGAGAACAGCATGTCTGCTCATGCTGCTTTTTCCACATTAACAGTCCAAGTGTTCAAGCACTTAACATTGCCTTGGTGTTAAACAGCAATGAGAAATACCATTGCTAATCAGAAGAACTGAGAGCTGCAACAAGTGCAGCTGCTCCACTTATGCTAAATCCAGAGCCACAACTGCTTAGCCCTTGAGCCCAGTGGAAAAGAAGCCCTTTTTCAAAAGCAAGATTTCTCTCCCAATGAGCTGTGAAACAGGTCATGGCTGGCTATGGCCATGAAAAATCCCATGGCTCTCCAAGAACTGGTGACTGAAGTCTTATCAAATTTGAAAAGTCTATCACTGCCTTCTGCTTCCTTAAAATAATTTTCAATTAAATTAATTTTTAACCATCTTAGCTTAACTGCTGGGGAGTCACACTGTCACGATGAAACAGATGTTTTATTTCCTGCCAAAGGTGGGTGAAATAATATCCACCAGCTCTGCTTCACTGGCTGCCACGTGGTCTGGAAAGGCACCATATGCCCAGCACTTAGAGACCGCTGCAGACGGGAAGTTGAGGATGTTATTTATTATTTGCCTAATCAATTTAAATGCTGACTTTATTTCAGAAATCAGTTTTCTAGTCTTTATAAGAAAATATGTACAGGACTCATTAAAGACCCTCCTCTAGTGAAGCATACCTGCTATTTAAACAGCCAATATCCCCCTTGTCTGGCACGTGGAACTGGAAGCAAAGAGCCTGCACCTGAAACTGCACTGTGCTCATGAGTTCTTCTCAGCATCACAATCAGTCATAGGGGTTGTTCAAATTCAGCTCCATGTGCAATAACAACAGCTTTCTATTTCTCTTAATCCTTTTGAAGAGTTGTCCTTGAAGAAAGCACGGTGCCTGTCATCCAGTGCGCAACAGGTATGAGCGCAAGCGAGCTGCTTGTTGCTAACCTGCCTCTTGAGAACTGCTGCCCTGCCTGTGGCTGAAAGGGGGAGAACAAGGTGTGCAGGATGCACCAGGTAGTGGATGTGGGTGCCAACTTCTGCTCCTTTCTTGGAAAGTCCCAGAAGAAATAGTTCAAAAAGCATGGGCACTCCCTGTGCAAAGATGGCAGATGAGGAATCCCAGGTAAGAGGTGACAGTAGCACCCCTCTGCTCTGCAGAGCAGCCGAGCACAGTGCCAAATTCAGTGATTAATAAGGAGAAAGCCATCTGGTTTCTGTCCTTCAATGGCTCTCTTTCAACATTTCTCTTCCTATATACCACAAGAAATCAACCTGTTTTTAGCAACCCTTTCTGACTGATACTACAAGACCGCATCTAGAAATGACATGTGGAGTAAGACAAAGAGAGGAAAAGAGGAGGAAGATGACATAGTGGACAAGAACCTGAGAGATGCCTTCAAGCACTACCCTGAAATATTACTCCTGCAGCATGGGATATGGTGGCAGCCACTGAGGCAGCACGTCTATTAGAGAAGCCACTGGTAATGTATTTATTGAGAGATGATGTTGAGCTGTCGGAGTCAGAAATTTAGACGCTGACAGGTAAGCACTGTGGGGACAGGCTTTGAGGCCTTCTGCAAGTCGGTTAGAGAACACACTACACTTATACAGAACTCCAGCAATGTGAATCTGCCAGGTAAGGATGTACGAGCACACCTTTGCGTGAGTGATGTATGGCACCCCCAATTCCTCAAAGTCTCCCTAGTCCTTTATGATGTGTACTTTTAGGCTAAAAATAATCAGAAGCACAGTGCAAACCAGAAGAATGTTATTTTTGCTACTTTTTTTGTAGTTAGGAATGAAAATGATTGAGAAGTTCCTTTTCATTATTAAACAGTTAATACCCCAAATGTGTTTCTTACTTTTTGTTGCCATCTCTCTCTAAATAGGTGCTACTGGTAAGATGAGTAAGAAATCTGTTTCAAATAGAAATGTAACCTTGAAACAAAAGGTAATTGTTTTACAAATTCAGCCGTTTCCAGTGCCCAGCATGTTACTTGGCAATACACAGACTTCCAGTTGGTTTCTATTTTCTTAGCAGTTGCTCTCTAAAAGGATTTTACCCAAGTCCTGTCTATACCTACGAAACCATCTATTGTCAGTGTTCCAAGCCTTATAAAGTAGTGCCGCTGCCTGGGACCACACTTGCTCTGTTCCCTGTTTCATGTGAACACAAACTCACCTGAGGGCACAAACCGTGTTGTGAAATAACTTATGTCTTTTCTTATGGTTCTATCTTTTAGCATCAGAGTTGATAAAACCTGACTGGTGTCCAGTAAGTGCTGTTAATGAGCTGCTGTTTTTATAAAAGTTTTGACTTTTCTTTCCAAGTTACAGTGTTTCTCATGTAAGTTGCACTATTTCACTGAGCTACTTCCAGTTCCCATGTTCTTTTCTCCAAATTGTTTAAGCACTGCCTAATGGTATGTGCCAACCCAAGCACATGGCATGTGCACAGCTCCAGGCTGTGCAATGGGTATTTAGAAATGCCACGATAGGAGGTTTGAAATCTTCAGTTTGTTTTTAAAGATAGCTATTTTGAAGACTCAAATTTCAGAGGAAATCAACTTGAAAGATAAAGGCGAGATGGTAGCAAGATGGTCACTACTAATTCTTAGCTACTGAACTGTCTGTGTGCTCGTGCCCTCACTCTCCAGTGCAAAGAACTGGAAGCTATTTTCCTTATACCAGGTGAGAATGTAGTGGTGCTGGCTGAAGATCTGTTATTTCTGACTATTGTTCATTTAGGAGGAAGAACACTGAAATGAGCTATTTGTTCATGAAAGCTGCCAGCAGAGGATACTGGCTGATAAATTGAGAGCTCTGGGAACAGGTGTCTTTCTTTAGGGAGCAGGATCCGGGCAGTGCTGTAGTGTCCTTTCTGTACATCACAAGGTCCAGAAAGGTTGACCTTCAGTGGCCCCCATCATATATAGCATCCCCTGTCAAATGGCTCATAGCTCTGCATCGCTTTTGCTAATATTATAACCTCCCATTGCAGGATTTCCTTACATAACTAGCAAGCTTATGTTGACTACAGGCTTCGCAGCTTGAGTTCATCACTAATATTTCCTTTTTCCAGCTTCTGTTGGGGTTTCATAGCTCACCTAAGCTGCAAGGGCCATGAACAAAGTATGTGAATGTGCTGCTACTTGCTGGCAGAGTAAACAGCTCTCATAGAGGAGGACTGTTATTAAAATGGATTGTTTTGTTGGCAGAAGTGGCTTTCACTGTTGCCATGGGTTGCCCAAGGTGAGCCTGACCTCTCTGGTCTCTGAAGCACTCTCTTGTGGATGAGCTGAGCAGTAATGCTGGAATGCTGCTTTTAAGACGGATTAACTGTGAACCTAACACAGGAAAAGAAGCAGCTCAGAGAGAGTAAAAACACTGTGTTGTACAACTAAGGATGAAACATACCTTTTGATCCCATAGGGTAAAAGTTCCAAGGCTGAGAACGTGATTATTTGATAGGGCTGTAATCAGCTTGTCGAGACAGAGTAATAATGTTTGCAGCCTCCTCTTAGGGCAAAATTCTGCCTTCTCCAGGTGCAAGGACGGGCTGTGAAGAGGCAGGCATGTGGCCAATGGACAGAGATGGGACTGCACTTTCCCCACTGTGAGCAAGTAAGGTAACAAAATCACACGCCCCACCTAAATTTTCTCAGCCAGACCAAGTCTCCACATGCCAGTCTGTGGCCTTTGAACTCTAAGTCTTGATACAGTTTCACATGCCAAGTATGTCATAGCACAAACCCAGCACCTTGATACTAATTTGCAACTGAAATAATGTGCAAATAATGTTCCTAAGAAACACCAGTCATCCACCCAAGTGAAATTCTGATTTGCTAGCTGCACCCTGGCAACATAACGTATTCACAAGGCCTAAGTATAAACATGCATTGAGGCTTCTAGAAAAGGATGTTATTTGTTCCTTGCTCAGCTTACAAGCTCTCTAGCCACCATCTGTAAGTCTCTTGGGTATTCTGTGAAATGGCAGATTACTGTGCTTTAAGTCTTTCACTGGGGGCTGCAGGGCGGAGTTGTTGGAGGGTCACCTGAGCTAAATGAAATCAGTTTGATTAGAGGGGTGGTTTGTTTGGTTTTGGGTTGCTGTTGTTGGTGGGGGCGTGTGTGTGTGTGTGTGTTCAGATTTGTTCTTGCACTTTTAAGTATTTCACTTTAAAATTGTGCTATGGTACGTGTTGGCTCTCCGTTATACCATGGCTAAAAAATAAAAATTTCTACCACAGATGTTACAGGCAAATCAGTTTGAAGATTTTTTGCTTCCTGAGCTGGTTACTACTAGAAAGTGCAGCACGGTGCAAGTCAGGGTGTGCTTGGCTGCGCAAACGTGTATTAGTCCACCATGAAGCACATACAGATCATGACTACAGAGCATGAGCTAGTTATGACCTACACACACTTACAAATGAAGAAACACTTTTGCAGTCAGCTTCTTGCCTACCATTACAAGGTTCAAATCTAAAAGACAGATTCTAGGTGTCTAAGTCCAAGTGATGAACCAAGGAATCTGAGCTTGGTGCCAGTGGCGCCTCCAACGCAGGATGCGATTGTGAACTCATGTATTTCACTAGTACAGGCAAAGCCTGTCTCTGATTCAGGAAGACAGGGTGCCACGATCAAAGATCACCGATCCTTATCCTGCCTCCGTCAGCTTAATTCCATAATCAGCACTTACATCACCCAGAGGCTGGAAAATTTAACTCACAGTAATGCTGAAAAGAGGCCTGCGAGTCCCTGCCTGTAAGGAGCTGCTTTCTTCAAAACAAACTTTCACCCTGCCCCACGGTTAACTGGGCTTAAGTCACCAAACTGCCTGCAACATATTTAGAAACAGTTTAAGCTCGGCCCATTTTGCCCTCAAACCGCGTGGTTTTAGTTACCTGCGATTCCGTGGAGCACCACCATCCGGCGCCCGGCTGGCATCCATTTGCCTGCAGTGCCTGCTGAGGGCGGGGCGGGACCAACCACTCTCCTCGCGAAGCCAGAGCCTTTGAATTCGGCGAAAAAGAAACTATTGCCCGCCATCTCCTGGCTCCGCACAGCTATTTCACAGGATAAACTGCTGGCGCTGCACCTGCGACAGGGAAGCTCAAGGTTGGGCAGGAGCGCTGGGCAAGATGGCGCTCAGGGGCGGCTCAGGGCCCGGCCGCGCACCCTCACGGTCACCGGGAACACTTAGAATCACAGAATCAGAAGGTTGGAAGAGACCTCTGAGATCGAGTCCAACCGTGCCTGTCTCCCTACTAAACCCTATCCCTAAGGAACTCATTCACCTGTCTTTTAAACCACTCCAGGGATGGCGACTCCACCCCCTCCCTGAGCAGCTGTGCCAATCCCTGACCCCTCTCTCAGTGAAGGAATTCTTCCCAATGTCCAGTCTGAACCTCCCCGGCACAACTTGCGGCCCCCGCTTCTGCCTCCCCCTGCAGCAGAGCCTGACCCTGCCAAAGGGCCCCCCTTCAGCAGGCGCTCGTGGTGCCTCGGCGCTGTAGAGACAGCCCTGCACCCACAGCAAACGCGCGCGCCCCGCCGCTCCCAGAGCCGCCCTCGGTGCGGCAGGAACGTACCTCAGCGGTCTCACCGCATGCCGCACCCTTGTTAATCAGTCTTAATTGTATGCAAGGCTGGCGATATTCATGGTGCATCTGTCTTCTTGTCTGATGTCAATACCTGTTAAAGAACCTATTGCCACTGTTTAAAATACAGCTAATATGCCGGTTTGCAACCGTTCATTAGCAGCTCAACACCTGAACTCATGGAAAAATGGCTTAATTGGCTGTCGGTCCCTTGGCATCTTAAGTCCTTATCCCTCCTTACTCTCTTTTTTTTGGGGGGGTAGGGGGAAATAAGTCATTAATAGACCCTTGCCAGAAGTGATTAAGGTACAATTTCATTAAATCTAGTCAAGTGAATTTTAAAACGGGGACAGAGTGCAATAGTATGACTTCAGGGTCCTTGCTTCTTTTTCAAGTGGGAAGCTTTGGGCTTCTCCACGTTTGATTGGGAGATTAGCACCAAATGTTGCACCACTGAATCATCTACAAATTTGAAGTCAGGTTATCTTTAGCAGAATTGCTGATGATTACACCTGAACACTACCTTACTTCCACTGCTCTCTGTAAGGTGGCAACAAGGGACCTTAAAATAGCTAAAAGAAGTGCATGACTTCAACCTAAGCATTTATTTTGTCTGCTACTTGGGACAACTGCACACCACCTATAAAAGTTTGCTGCTTGCTGAATGAAAGGACAGGAACACGCCAGCTGACTTCAGCTGTTACTCCAAGGGAAGCTGTGCCATGCTCTAAGAAGAAAAAACACTTTCCAAGGATTTTAGTTCAATGCATCTTATTACAATCAGTAATTGCTCTAAATCTGGTAAGTACAAAACCTATTTCTACTGTCCCTAGGTTAGATAAAGAAAATAACGATGAGGACTCTAGCTGTGGCAGCATCTAAGTTAGTTACAGGAAATAGTTAAACTTTTCAGGCTTTATGAAAGCTCAATACTAACAGCCTTTTTTCTGTATACAAAGAAGTAACATCCTTCTTATCACATCAAGGTTTAATTCTGAGGTAGGTGACACTGGATTTACAAAGGTAAATAAAAAACCACATTCTGAGAAACACTGGGCTCCCTCAGTAACAAGGCAGAGGGATTTCACACTCCAAGCACTTGAGAAAAGAAACCACTCACAGTGTGAGAAAGGATTTTGAGTCTGACACAGGCTTTTGACACACCAGGTGATGAGGAATTGAGCAGTAGTGGGTCAGAGGAAAGACAAAAATACTTAAATGATAAAGATGAGACAGGACAACAGGTACTGGGTAAGGCTTCCACTTGAATGAATTAATCAAGATGTAATGATCAGCAGCTGGATGCAACTACACAGCCAAAGGGAGAGCGCTGCTGTTGAGACAGACTTTAGCTTCAGCCTGCCGAGGAGCTGGCTCAAGTTTGCTTATGCTTGTAGCAAACATGTAAGTGAAATCCCAGGAGGGCAGAAGGACTGGAGTAGTACAGAAGAGTATTCCACATCAACAGTACCTGATACCAGGAGCAAAGGCTATCACCTAGAGTACAGCACACACACCGGTTTATACAAGTGTTTAATCTACAGTTAATCTACACTTTTCATCCGAACATCAATTTAGAAAGCCAAGTATGAATCACATGCAGGCAGATTTCATGACTCATTGCTGCAATGGATCTAACCACCAGTGCTGATCCTGCCTGCCACTAAGAAGTCTGGCGCTCCCTCTTGGATCCGTTCTTCTAGATGGGAGCCGTTTCATGGATGGATCTGTGCTAGACAGCTAAGCTAAAAACAGATAAATGAGAATTAGAGCATTAAAGAAATAAATGTGCTAATTTTGTCACACAAAGGCTAAAATCCCAGGAATTTATTGCTGTATATATGCTTAATCCATTAATTTGTCTTACAGTAGTCATGAAGTACCCAATTGTGTGCTACATTTTAAAACTTGTTTTATTCCCTTCCAAATGCCATTTCACAGTGGGCATATGAAACAACGCAGCAGCAGTCACAAAACATGGCTTGAGCATCTCAAGAGCTTAAAAATAAGGATTTGTGTACAAGCTGAATAACGAGACGTCAGTTAACGGGTCACTCAGCAACTTTAATAGAAACACCGTTAGGTGGAAGCTCTGCAGTGTTAACATTTACAACTCAGACTAAACGTTCTCATCCCCACTGTAGTAACTTGTAAAGTTATGATGATACTTGCAAAGAACAAGAACTATGGTACATCAATGTCGCACACAAGAAATGCTTCATTTCTATCAGAAGCAAAATTTGCTAATTATAAGCAAGGACAGGCCTAGCACGCTAAGGCCATCAGCCTATATTAAAAACGTATACCTCCAAGTTTGGCAGTAGAATTCTATTTACCACCTTGACTTGATTTTTGGTTACATACAAGTACTCTTCCTCCCCTCCCACCACACACGCTTTATAAACCCCTTTTTCTTTTTATTATACCTCCATATTATTTACAGGACTCCTAAAGATTAAGTACAAACTAGTATGAAATAAATGATAGCTTGCTCTTCAAATATGTATCCCATGGCTAAATAAATACCAAGCCAATCCAAAAGAGGGATCTGGAGTTATGATTCAGAAGCTTGTGTATCTGTGACTCCAGATGTTTTCTCATTAACCATAGAGGATTCACTTGATCCATCGACAATTGTTGCCTTAGAAGCTGGGGTAGTGCTATCCAAGGTGAGCGCAGAGGTCTGTTCTACATTTACAGTAGTGCCAGGGCTGATGGAAAAGCTTCCAGCTTGAGTAATGGAGGGAAGCAAATCTGTAGGCACTGTAGATGCCTCTGTGACCAAAGGAAGCAGAGGAACACATTTGGGTGGCATTGATAGAGGTGGCATTCCCATTAGGTTCAGGGGTGGCAAGGAGGGAAGGGGTGGCAAACCTAAGGGAAAAAAAAAATTGAAACAAAAAAAGAGTAATTGAGCTGCTGCAAACCACAGATCTGGAGAGATTCTCTGTTTGCTTAACATTTTCACCTTCTCCAATCTATTTACTATTGGAAATGAACTTAGTGTGAGTAGGATATACTTGCAGCGCTGACTCAGTGGGCTGGTTTCAAGCCTGATACCTTTCAGATTTCAGAATTAAAGAATCATAATAAACTCAATTTTGCTTCTACCTCCCCAGAGGCCCAGGTATTTAATGCATTAATACCGATAACTAGACTTTTTTAGCATTCACTGAAACTGCCAGAAACAAGTTAACGCATGCAAACTTGCAATTGCTTTTTGCTTGCTCCATGTGCACCTTCAGTAGTTTTGTTTTATTCAAAACCATAAATCTAGTATTAGTTTGTACTTTTTTCATTCAATCAGGGTGCTTTGATCTCCCCATCTACCATACAGGGAAACGACTCATACTTTCTTCTATCCATAGAACTATATGCTTTAATTCTTGGCACAATCTCTTTTGAGATCATAAACCAGGTAATATAAGATGAAACAACCAAGTATAGACACAGGTTTAGAATTGGTTTATCTAAAGACATATTCCTTGTCTACCTAATATGAGCACTACTGTCAGCTCCCATCTCAGGCAAACGTTCCATTTACGCTCTACACAACTCCACCAGCTGGCTCTAAATGGGAGTGTCAAGGAGAGACCCACTATTATAGTGTTTCAGTTTGCCAAAGCACGTACCAGGCTGTATGATTTCTGGAACAACATGCGGTGCAGGTAAATTAAGTTTGGACAGATCAGTCAGGTTGGGAAGCCCTGCTGGTAATGGCATCAGACCTAAGAGAAGAATGGAAAATTTACAGCTGAAAACTTACAATTTTTTTTCTAACTGTTTCTGAGATCTTACTGATCATTCAAAAATATTTTATATTGCTTTACATCTTGAATATCACTTTTACATACAAGAATGCAAATTCATCTCAGTTTCAGCTTTTCGGCTGCACAGCGAACACAGTTACCTACTGCAGCAAGTCCAGACTAGCACATCCATAATCCAACCCACCTCAGAATTTTCTGAGGAAAGCAGAATGTTTCCTTGTGACCTTTCAATAAAGGCAGTTATTTCACCGCAGTACTGTACCGGAAGCCCTCCATTCCTAATTTGAATGGCAGAAGATAATAATAATAGGATGGCATACATAGTATTTCTGATCTCTAATATTGATGAGTCTATTATCATCCTTTTCTATTTAGTTCATAATGAGAGTTAAACACAAACATACATAGAAAAGGCAAGACAAAGCCAGGAAGGACTGAAAATAGGAAACATGATAAACGCCACACGTGCCCTTCCACCACTGTGTTTGCTATGGAACATCTTTCCACCCCCGAACTTCCTTCCTGTCTTAGAAAAGCTGCATTTCTGGGTTAAGGGCTCTATTCCTACTTTGTGTTTAGCTCAGAGAAAGATAATTCTGAAATAAACTGTAGACACTACAACAATAAGACAGAGATGAGAAAAGTCTTAAAAGCAAGGCCCCTGTAAACAGATTTTTATTAAAAACTAGTCATATTTACCTGTGAATTCATTAGCCAAAAAGGCTGACAATTTGAGTCCAAGGAACTTTCAGCTCAGCTACAAGAAAATTTGGTTTGAACTTTTTTTAAAATCTGAAAAAAAGCTGAGCTTCACACCAATTCACTCAAATTTTAAACCTCCTGTATATTTAATACTTACTTACAATTTCACTAGTGTGGCCATACAAATTGCAAGAAATATTCTCACAACTTTCAAGAGAGCAATGATACAATACAGAGAACAAGGTGAAAAGAAAAATTCACATTTGCAGATTTTGGTGAAGGGATGGACAGGGGGCTGGGGAAGAAGAGAACATTAACAGAAGCTGAACTTAGTAGTTTGCTATTTTATCTAAGCAGCCCAGGATTAAAGTTCTCTGCCCTTGTATGTATGCACTCAGCTCTCCTACACACTTTTTTTATGTCAGACAACATACTGCCAAGCATTACTTAGAACTTTCGGATGTATCTCTTTATCTGCTCATCTCATAGCATACAAAAAATAAAATACAACTCCTTCAGTGTTTTGGAAGGCACCATTGACTCCTGTACCAGTGCACCACTTGCATGGCAAAAGCCTATCCGATACTCATCTTGCCTACTGTGAATAATTCTGGAATACTAGTGTTAAGAAATGCTCATTATTATCAGGAAATAATGCACACCACTTTGTAGACAGACTCTTGCTTTTGTTATATCAGTTTAAATTACTAAATAATTCAGGAACAGTAACTGCAACATATAGTGCTATATTTTTAGCCCTCTGTTTACACTAGAAAGAATGATCAAGCTTATTTATTAAAGAGTTAATAAAAAGGAGTTTGCTAAAAAGGAGATGTTATGGGTGAACGGAATGTAGAAATAGGCAAGATGTGCCTTCTTAGATCTTTCTTCTTGTTGTGATGTCCAGATGCAAAAGACAAATTGGAAACTGAAGCTATTTGCAATATACAATTTCTGTGCACTTTCCTGAGAAATCCTGAATGCTGTATCTATTGTGCAGAGGACTCTAAAAGATAGATGACTGTAAACTGTGCTGCCAACTTGGTCCTTTGTGCACAAGCTCAAAAATTTCTAAAATTGTAGAGGTTGTATAGAGAACTTTAACATGAAATGCGTACGTTGTATGAAGTTGTGTCTTCCCACCGCCAAGAAAGCAGTGGAAAAGACAGCTCTCTTCTCTTGCTCCCTTAATATTTTTGTTTCAGAAATGTTTTAAGAAATTTTACCTACTCACCTGGTAATGTAGTTGCTGGGTTAACTGGTGGCACAGAGGTAAGGGACTGACTGACTTGTGGCGGTAATAATGGAACTGTTGGAACACCTGGTGGAGTGTACAGGAAAACATTCATTTTACTCATACAATCCTTCAGTTCCCTTCCTCAAGGAGTACAAGTAAATAATTGCTTACAGGACAATTACTATTTGTCTTAACCAAACAATGTTGAAGAAAAATAGTATTCTAAATAACATATTTCTGATAGAAGTTGTTTGCAATTATTTTGTTAGCAAGTAGGGCAGAACTATGGTTCTCTAGCCTTTGGAGAAGAGAATATTTTATTTTATTTTATTTTCTCTTCTGCCTTCAATAAAATTGACAGAAACATCTGTGAATGGAAAGGAAACCCACACATTTCAGAAGTTTTTTACTTTCTCACTAACCTGTACTGAGAACATTATTGACAGTAGTGGCAGGTGAACTGATTGAAAGTCCTGAAAGACTCTGCTCAAGGCCTGCTGACCCAGGGGGTAATGTGGCTGAGGGATTAACTGAGGACAGCTGAACCTTATCGAAAGAAATAAAAAGAAAGTTACATCATTAGGGTTTGTTTCTGCAAGAACCAATATAAGGAGAAAAGCAATGTAAAATCATAGTCCATTTTTACCAAGCTAAAGAAGTGACTACAGCTCACCTCTGTGAAGCCATCTTTGAGAGGACTGAGAGATGCACTGGGCAACTGTACTGGGAGAGAAATTTTCTTTCCCTCTTCAAATGGGCGTGTAGGTATCCTATGCAAATATCCATAACCAATGCCACATCCTAGGCTTTTAAAATATGAACATTTAAAAGTCAGTGAAGTGACTTTACAATTACAGACTCAGCAAGCAATGCATAAATGACTCAGGATGCCAACAAGTTTCAAGGTAAGTTCTGTACAACTTTTCCCTCCCCTGCCAAATGTTGCCTCATTTTCTATGGAGAAATAACACAAGGCATCCGAAACAAAATCCAGTAGCTTTTAGCAACAAACACTGAGCACACAATAAATTCCACTGTTACTTAAACTAAGCAGCTGTTTCAGGTATAGAGCTTGAAATTAAACTCACAGTTGTTATGTGCAGTTCTGGCTACTGTGCAACATAAAGAATATACTACAGCCTACTCATTATTAGAAGTCTAAAGCAGAAAGCAACTGTGACATTTTCTGCATTGGCTAAATTACTGTGTAAATACCACCCCCCCACACTAGTAACCAAATCTGAATTTCAAGTAAATATATAATTTATTACAGCAGCAACAGCTTGGATATAACATTCTTTTCCTGTCTGTGTAGAAGACTTCAGCATGAAGCTTTTAGGATAGTCCTATAAGAAAGTTGTCCACTCCCTGTAACACGTTGTCTCCTTACCTGCCTTCTCCACCCCAGGCAGAATTTGGAGTAATCACCACTTCTCGACAATTATCTGTGTCTGTGTTGTACACATAAAGTTTTAATGGCTTTGCTTCATGTGTTTCAATAAGGGAAAAGAGATCTTCAGACTGAAAAAGGACAAAAATTAACAAGGGCTTTATTTACTTTATCAGTTGATATTAAAATAATCATCTTCCTAGCCCTAACTTTCTGCAACAGAACCCGGTAACTGCTACACATTGCAGTTGTTGCAGTGCTGCTCTTCTATCACAAGGCTGATTTTAACACATGCTTCGCTCATGCAACTCAGAGACATGGCACAACCCAGATTTCAAATCTGCTATTTGAAATATTAATATTAGAGCACAAAAAAGTTTCTATCTGACTTCAGAAGATATTTAAGAGCAGGTTTTATTTCTAGAGTTGTATTAAGCACAAAGAAGAGGCACCATGCCAGAGCTCCTTCCTCTCTGCGTTAACTTACTTCCATTAGCACCGAACAGAGACAGAACCAGGGATGTTGAAACTGCGTTGGCTCAACTTTTTTTAGTAAATAAAAACTCAAAATCTTGTTTTCACACACTTACCTCATTCATGACAGTATCTGCTCCAATGATGTAGTCACTATGAGGTCTAAGCCCAGCTAATGCAGCAGGAGAATTGGGTTCCACTTCCTGTTTTTAAGATGGAAAGTTAGAAAACACTCTGTAACTGTCGGGGCGCAAAACAGTTAGATGTGCACTTTAGCCAAGTTTTGGGCCAGCCAGCCAAACTGGTCCAGTCTTCAACACAACTAGCAGACAAGCCACTGAACTAGTGGAGCAGTGGCCAGACGACCGTCTCCTTTGGTACAGCTACAAGGAGCCCCGAGTATTGCACAAAAGCACCGATTTCAATACAAGACGTGACAACATGCTCACATACAGTTTGAGTTCAAAAGTGGAGGATTGTGTACTCATTTGCAAGTTACTTTTCAGTAAAAACATAAAAAGTAACAGTAAGCAACAGGAGGAAAAATACTCGTAAGTCTGTACGTACCAAAACATGCCAGACGTTTTCATTGGCCCCATCAAAGCTGCAGAAACGAATGCTCACGCCCAGCAGGCCCTGTCCACCCCACATGTTGCTGGGCGTCACGGATGTTTCCCTCAGTTCCAGTGTTTTGCTACTGTACACGAGCATTTTTACAGGCTTTTCAACATTTGCTTTCAACAGGTCCTTGAGAGTGTCATTGTCTTTATTCTAAAAACATCCAAACAAGAGCTTGGTTTAGCGCTTAACTCGGCAAGCACCCAACTCTACAGCACTGCTTTTGTACTTCCTACAAACATTGCCCATTATCAGAATATGTACCTAAAGCTGCTTTATAAGCAGCTTTCAGTCGCTTCACAATCCTAGAATACAACTCCAGCAAACCCCCAGGATTTCACAGTAACAGGTGATGCTTTCCAAACATGAAAGCACTTCAATTAAACCTGTGATACGACATTCCTTGCAGCTTTTCAGAGGCTGTCTTGGATCCAGCCACACTGGTGGAAGGGCTTTCCCACAGTTGTTCTCCACTGCCCTGGTGGTTTGCTGTCCCACCACAGTTCCTGCCCAGCTAACGGCTTTGAGGACAGCGCTTTGACCAACCTGTTTTGCTGCAGTGAGTCTGCAAGTTCTCACACAAGCAGTGTCACAGACAGAACCAGGGGGCATTAACACAAGCAGGCAGTGGTGGATGAGCAGGCATGACTATCTGCTGCAGCATGTCTGTCTGTCTGCATCCTTATCATCCAGCTAGATTTTTGATGCAGTTACAACTACAGGATGAAGGAAATAAATTTCTGATACAGTTAGGTTTTCTCATCTTAAACTAAGGAGAAATATTTTATATACATTCAAAAAAACCAAATGCATTGGTTTGCCTATAAGATTCTCAACACATTATTCATATTCAGAGTTATAAAACAGCAGCACACTTACCAATCTTGAACCATTAATGGACACGATGAAATCAAAGAATGGCTCCAATCCAGCTCTGTGCCCTGGGGAGTTTTTTTGGACCTAACAAAGTTAAACAAGAATTTAACAAGAGTACCAAGGCTGATTTGTAGATTAGAATTATATTTCTACTTGTGCAAACCGTAGCTCTGGAATCTACTGATGTTTGTGTGTAAAATTTTTAAATGTTCAATCTGGACTAAAAATTCCTCCCTTAAAAAAAAGAAAAAAAAAAGAAAGAGAGAGAGAGAAACACTTAAAAAGAACCAGTAATTTATAAATTATTGAGGAATGATAGAATAGGGGCCACTCCCTGGGACAAGCACTGCTTAACAGTTGCAGCAGACAAACTGGAGATATTTATTTCAATAAAGAGATGATGATCGAAGGAGAAGGTTAGTGAATTCTGAAAAAGTTGGTTATAAATCTTTCCACAGAAGTATGAACACTGGACATTGCTTTTTCTCTCATGCTTACTAGAGGAAAAGCACAGACACTTTTGCATAAGGACAGGTGGTTATCTCATGATTAAACATCACCTGTTGACATTCTTGAGACACAGAGAGCATCCACACAGCAAATAATTCATTAACATACCAACAAGCTGCAAGAAAAGGGACGCGTGCAATTCTGAGCCATGGGAGCTCAAATAATTCAACCACTCCACTAGGACAAGGCCTAAGTATTGGATACACATTGCTCCAAGAAACCTAAAGTATGCTTTTCATTCCAAATGGGGTGAATGAGACACATTTTGCCAGTGGTTTTTTACCATTATATGAGTTGCCAACAGACAAAAGTAACTCCAATACGGCTATCAGATTTCTTCTACAGCCTTTGTAGCAAAGAATATCTTCCTTTATTTGTAAGCTGATTCATTTTACCAGTTAGCTTTTTCTTCTATACGCTACACTCATCCTTCAAAAAGATCTAAAAAGTCTTACCCTTTACAGTGTGTTTTCTTACACTACATGTTATTCCATCTGACAGAACTGGTCCAGATCTGCTAGCTTGTTCAATACTGGTCTGATTCTGCAGGAATTGAGTTTTCTTACTATGACTCATCTAGAACAAAATATTCTAATTTGGAAAAAGAAAAAAAGCTTGATTATACTCGACTGTCCTTTAAGAGTCTATTTATCTCTGCCTAACACATTCACAAAACCAGAGCTTGGGAAAAAACCTCAGCTTAGTTGCGGGTAGCTTTCTGCAACAGATGCCAGAAACGTAGAACATTAACATAACCTAAACATTCATTAAACAAAAGATAATCTGGAATTAGCACTTCCAGAGTCACATCACACACCCTGATTGCTGTCCAAGATTTGTAAAGCAGAAAAAAAGTATGAAACCAACATTATCCCACAGTAATAAAAACCATTGAGGCAGCCAATAATATCCCCCAGACCCCACATTTATATTTTCTAGCTGGAACTTGGAGTGTTTCTACAGAAATGTCTCTTCAAAATGCCTGCAAGCTCCTTGGAAATAATTTCCTACAACTAGGGGTAAAGATATTCACCCTCTCTGTCAAGTATTAGCTGTACAGAACCACAGCTCTCGGTCACTAACTAGATCCAAACTACTGCCTCCGTGTTACTTACACAATCCGTCCGTTCAGGATGCCTTTTGCCAAGAATAACTAGAGAACAGGTAGCAAGCTGTGCACCAGCTACCAGGATAAAAGTACAAGCTAAGCTTTGTGTAGCAGACCCTGCCACCAGCTGCACAGAAACTCCCTGGCTCACTGTGGCTGTTGCTTTGGCATTGGTCACCTGCCCCTAGAGCTCCTTTTTAACTTCAGATATTAAAACTTCCAAGAATTTAGAGCTCCTCAGAACAGCCCTCACAATCAGATGTTTTAGCTTACAATAAAAGCTGCAGAGAGGCTAAAATACACTATATGAATTATTCTTCTCAAATGTAGAAAGCATTTACTTACTAAGCTGGGTATTCAAGGCCTTCCTGCCAAATAAAGTTTAAACAGTTTCATAAAAACAGAATTAAAGAAATCTGGTCTCCTATAGAGATGCTCCATAACTGCATTCTCAGGCTTAAAGTTTCTCTTGTAATTAAGTCATTCAAAACTTCCTCTCCTCTGATGTGGCTCTTCTGGTAGCTAACGCAGGATGAGCTTGTGCTGTCTCTTGCTTTTCTCTCAGGTTAGGGAGGTGACATGAAAATACTTTTATAGCGTCTCATTCCACCACCTATTACACGTGTCATTTAAGAACTTACATCTTCTGGTTTTAATAAGCCTCACATACAGGGTTTACCAAAATGAAATCAGCAGATGGCTTCAGAAGTTACTGGGAAAACAAGAATTTTAAAGACAGAACACGTCTTTCTATAACTCACCATTAAAAACCAATAAACACAGCAAACTGATACATTTATTCATATAACACATCAGATTGTTAGGATCAGACATGTCATCATCTTGAAATTATGAAAAGCCAGGCTTCGCTCAGCCAGTAGGACAGCTGCAAAGCAGTCCTGACACGGCCCACTCTTTATTCAGAGATTTTCCTCCGTTTCCAAATGAATGTCTTAAACCAAACAACAAAATGCCTGCCAGAATATCCCTCCCCCACAACCTCTGGCACATCACAGCCCGAATACTGTGAACCAACAGTGACCAGTATTCAATAAAGTAATCTTTCAAAATCAGAAAGAGCACCTATAATAAATGAGAATTACACATGTCCAGCATCCATGCATGGCAAGCTCAGACACTTGGGAAGTACAGATTTGGTATTCTAAGTAAATGATTTATAGTCTGCCTTAAAGTGATGAAGGGACTGCCAGAGTTTCCAAGTTCCGAACAATTAGTTCGCAGGACATATCTTCAGATGTTGAACATCTTTCTCTGAATCCATTACACAATCCTGAATATCTCTGCATGGTTTGTTTCAAAGCAGGCATGTAAAAACTACCAGGAAGCTGTACCTAAAGGAAATCAAGCTTTTATAGTTGCATCAGTCGTACATGCATCTCTAGAAGCATGCAGCTGCATCCCTTCTGTCATCATGTCTCCTCAAGCTGCCACACACAGGTTCAGCCACAGAAAGTTTCCTATTTCCCTAACTTGCATGGGCCCAACGCCACTGATGGAAAAGCATTTTTATGCCTGGAAATCCCAGAAACGCAAAGCAGAAGTGCCAAGTTCACTCCATGTGAAAAGTCTCCTCCTTAAAGAATTACAACAATCACACTGACCCCGCACAGTTTTTACGTCGCACCACCTATTCGTCACCAGCCACCCGCACAATTCATCTCCATCACGCAGTGCCAAAGGCACAACATAGCTTTCTGCTCAAAGCTCTGCAGCCATGGTTCTCTTCCAGGAACTACAACAGCCAAGGATAACCAAGTACCTTAGGAAATACAAGGTCACAAAAACCTTATGATGACGGAAATAAGAATTCCATGCTCACGCACACAAACTCTCAGGCTCCTGCGCAACCTGGCTTTGCGCAGCTCTGCTGGCTGCCCAGGCAGGTATTCAGGAACTTGCCTTTGCAATTGAATAAGGACTGAGAAATAATCAAGTAATACCACGTACAGCAGATGCCACGGCGGCTTGGGAAGCCTAATTCTCTCAAGTCCAGCTGTTATTTCAGACACGCGCAAGTTACCGACAACTGTGCGTAAATGCCATGACTTCCTAACAGCAGGAAAAACCAGGGGAACAGAGTACCCAGAGAAGTGTGCAACTGCCACCACCAGAGCTTTTTTAAGAGCAAGCAAAGAGAACCTCTATCAAGAATGCTGAATGTCAGAAGGCAGAGAAGGGCTCTGTGACCCTTTCAGTCTTGTAAATGTTGCAGGACTTGGGTTTCTCATTGAGTGACAGCAGTCAGACAGCAAAGCTGCTGAGCACAAAGATTACACACTGATCTATTTCACTGTTAATGCACTGTCAAAAATTAAACGTTTCAATGTCAATACACTAATTTTAATCTGCATTACTAAAAAGACTTCCTTTTTGGTAAATACATAGTTCTTCTTTTTGCTGAAAACCTTTCCCAACACGGCCACTCTATGCCTAACACAGTATAAATGACTGCACGTTACACACTATAAGAAGGCTGCTCAGCAACACACTGGTCAGAAATTTAAGCCCTGAGTGAGTAGTGCTACAATATACCAAATTAAACATGGAAACTCTGATTTTCAGAGGCAGATGAAGGCTCTCACCACTGTTGAAAGTCAGATAATCTATACTACTGTCCAGCTAAACGTTCAGAAGCAAAGCTTCAAGCACTAAATACACATCTTTCAACGAGCAGAAGCTCTGATGCGTGTTCTTTTCTCCATATAAGAAATGCTTCCTAAGTAATATTTACTTTATTGCCAACAAAATGCTGAAAGAAGTTTTTTTGTAGTTCCACCCATTCTGTAATTGGTAATAAAATTTCATTATGTATCACATATAAGCAATCCCTGTTAGGTCTGATAGATTCTATTTTATTTCTGTCAGCTACTTTAACAAATTACATGGTATAACTGTATTGAATTTCCTTATGAAACACCAGTTTTCAAGAGAAAAAGCTTTATAAGCTTTCTGTAAGAAAGCAGACTCCCTATACATACCATCAAATTTTATTTTAGCACAGAGAATTTAACTTGAGCTCTTAAAATGTCAGCCTCCCTTAAAAAATAAGTAATCTCTTTATGGCAACTCCACTACAAACCACTGAAGCACTCAAATAAAAGTTAGAAGTCTAAACTTTGGGCACTGCTGTTCAGTACCGTTTAGGGAGAACAGCACGTAACACAGTGGCACACAGATCTGTTACATCATCGATTACTGGAAGAAATTGTATAAATCACGACAATAGCCCAGGCAAACTACAGCAGTTTTGCAGTGCTGAACAAGAACAGTACTGCAAATTTTGCTTTGTTCTGTTTCAAGTAGCAGAAACAAACGCCCATTGAGCAATACACAGTCAGGCAGTTGCTCTCATCAGCCATGTAACATACATTAAAAGAAACGTATGGAGAAGCAAAACTACCGATGTAGAAAATTCCTAGAGGTCACCAGCACTGCATGCTACCAGCTTGGGAGACTAGTTAAAAGAGCACGTCACATCAATCAGTAAATGGAAGTCTAACAACAGAAGCACATATGATGAATAAAAATGTATTCCAAAGAATTGCTTCAAACAAATGACCAATTATCGGGTCTACCTACCAAGAGACCAGGCTAAAAAAACAATTCGTAACTTTCTCTCCTTCTTAAACAATAAAAAGGGGCTACATTTCAAAGTCTAGAAACCCCAACAGTGCAATGCACAGGAACTCTTCCTGTCAAGTATGCACGATGAAATCGCTTTCCTTCGACAGCGCTTCTGTCCTGAAGTGTTCCCATTTCCTGTCACAAGTGCAAAGATAATAAAGCTCACAATGAAAGTGATATCACACTGAATACTGGCAGGGGCTGCCAAAAAGGTTTAAGTTATCTGCAGAAATCACATCAGAAATTCACGATGCCTCTATTATTGTGCCCTTGCTCTATATATTTCTGCTCCTGTTGGAAGCAAAAAGAACAAGAGACTTGCCACATGTTTTGTAGAGAGGCAGTGTGTACAGTCTGAAAGTCTCCATGTGGGAAACCTGTGACTTGCAACAGTCTCAGCCTGCTTATCCCTCTGGCAACCTTACTTGGCTCCTACGGCCATTCTGAACCACCTCACTTGTTTGTTTCATGGCCTTTTAGTGGCTATTTTTCATTTACCTGCCCTACCCAGACAAATTCTTCCAATAATTATTCTGACATTTCTTTAGTTTTCCAGCAACGACTGAAATCTTAAACAACCACTACATACTATATACAGGAGTCTGGTGTTATCAAAGAAATCTGATCTTATCTGAATTAGATCCATAACACAGAAAGACTACTGCCACTTTTCACCATTCTCATTTATCTGATTAAAACACTGAGCTCAGAAAGCAAGTCTACTTGAGAACAAGTTAGAAGAAAACAGTAATATTTCTCCATGCAGAAAGACATTTGTGTTCAGCTCCTCAGTGTCAGTGGGACGCTCCTGCCTTCAGCAAAACTTAGTACGGAATACTGACTGCAAAGTTAGACTTGGAAAAACTAGAGAGGTATCACAGTATCACAAGGCTGGAAAAGAACTTTGAGATCATCACCCAACACCAACACCAACACCAACCCGTCATCTAAACCACGGCACTAGTGCCTCGTCCAATCTCCTCTTAAACACCTCCAGGGACGGTGACTCCACCACCTCCCAGGGCAGCGCATTCCAACGGCCAATCACCCTTTCAGTGAAGAATTTTTTCCTAATATCAAGCCTAAACCTCCCCTGACAAAGCTTGAGACCACATCCTCTTGTTCTGTCACCGACTAAATTTTAGTCACTTGCATTTCAATATAAACATTCCAAATTATAACTGTGAAACTTCAGATTTTTTCTCTACTCTGAATCTACACTCCCAGCCACATAATAAGCACTGGCCTAATTCCTGTTAGCTAGGGATCGTGATGCAGTTTGATGCCTGTCCACAGCAAAATAACATTTGCTCATTGTTGTGGCACCTGAAGATATCAGCAAGAAGACAGGTCAGTGAAAGAACAGGGCCATCAGTCTGTCTAAGACAGCAGGCCGGTCCTTTCCTGCATTAAATGAAAACACTGCTGTCCTCTCAGAAACCAACTATTTCTATGTGCACCTGCCAACTACATTTCCAAAGACAGGCAATCAAACACTGCCATTCGAGCCATAGCAAAAAAAAAGAAAAGAGTAATTATAAGTCACAAAAGAGATGCATTGCAATTTACTCTGTGCTTTAATCAAACAGTATGAACTGAGGAATCTGCCATAACTGACAACTGCACAGCACTTGCTGATTTTACAACACTCAAAAGTAAAAAGCATGTGATACTCCTGCTACGGTATGCTAAAAAAAACAAAGTCTGTCACTTTTACTGAACTGCAAAAGTGGGTTTGGGGGGTGGGGGAAGAAAAACAAAAAAGGATTGTTACATATTAGTTAACACCGGATCAGTATATATTAGTAGCATAAGGGAGGAACAAAGACCACCATGACTTTAGCCAATATGTAGATTTTAACAGATGAATGCTTGTATTTGATCAGAACATCAGTGTTTACTTCCTGAAAGCACTATGAAGTATTTTTTAACACCTGAAAGACTATCTCGGTTCTTTTTCACCATGACAGTCTAAATACAATTGTAGCTCACTGCTAGCAAGCTCTTATAACACTTCCTTGCTTGGGCCACAGTGGTTTTACACTCTTTCACGTGTCTAAAACACAGGGCAAGTTTTAGACAGAGAGCCGCTCCGCGAAGGTCTGATGCCAACAGAAAACTATCCCAGCACGGTGCCTACTGTAGGGGTAGTGATGCTCCTGCTATGGGGGTAAAGGCGCTGTGGGGTGGGCAAGGCTGTGAGCAGCTCCAGCAACATCAGGGCACTACACCGAGCATCAGATCCGAGGACATGAGCCAGGCACCATCCTGCTCACTGAACATGAAACACACGTTCCGGAAAGCACTTCCAAAAGGCTGCTCGCAAGACCTTTACCAGAATACGTTACTGCACACAAACCCAGAATTTCGTGGCCACCGTGTGAACAAGAACTGTGTAACTAAGGAAAGCAGCAGCACTGCTTTCCCTAGGAAAGCTGCGACGCCTGTGACTTCAATTCCTTGCTCCAGCGCCTCTGAAGCGCCCACCCAAGTCATACAAGAAGCAGTTCTTGCAGAGAATGGAACATTTTGACTTAAGTAGAGCTGGTTTGCTGTACCATTGGTTTTCTGACTCACTTCAGTTAAGTGATATCTAAGTGGCAGCATTTTTAAGTCGGACAGACAGGCAGACACAGACCGTTCTTCTGATAGTTTTTTAAAATAGTGCTGTACCCAGACAATGTTATTTACTTATCTAAAAAATTGCAAGGCCAAACAGAGAGCTGGCTCTGAAGCTCTAACTGGCAGAGACAGACTTGGCTGCGATGAAGTTCGTAATAAGATCAGTCCCTGGGAAGCAGCGGAATATGCTGCGAGAATTTCTCACGTAAGCTGGAGACGCATTCTGTCCCGCGCGTCTCGTTGCACACGACTGATGGAAGTCAGTCCCTCGTGTGCCCAGCGCTGGGATGAAGGTAAAGGACGCTGCTTTCTAAAACCCCGAAACAAGAGTTTATTTGCCGGCATTTTCGCTGCCGCAGGGGCGAAGCGGCCACGCTTGGGACCGCGATGAACCCGAGTGGGCCCCCCGCGGGGTGGCGGCTCCCGCGCTGCGCGCACACAGCGTTCCCGGCCCAGCGGCACCGGCGCCCTCAGAGGCCGCCCGGGAGCGCGGCCCCGGCCCCGCAGCGACGGGCGGAGCAGCCGCAGCCGGGCCCCGGCTCTGGCACCGCGGGTCCCTCAGGACGGGGCGCGGGCGGCAGCGCGGAGCCCGGCCCTGCCGGGGCGGCTCCTCCGGGAACGGGAGCAGGCGGCGCGGGCCCCGTCTAACGCCGCCGGGAAAGGCCGCGGGGCCCGGGCCGCGCCCCGGTCGCGCTTACCCGCAGGACGTGGTAGCCCTCGGTGCCGCCGCCGGGGATCTCGACGCTCTGCGAGGCGCCCATGCTGGGCAGCGGCGCGCTCCGAGCCGCGGCAGCGGGGACGTGGCACTCGCTGTCCCCGCCCCTCCCGCCCGGCTCCCGGCAGGTGGGCGGGCGGGCACCGCGCGGGGCAGGCCGGGAGGCTGCGCCGCAGCGGCCCCTGCCGGGCGGAGGCCGCGCCGCTCCGGGTCTCCGCGGCGCCCCCTGGCGTTCGGGAGCGGCGCGTCCACGGCCCCGGGGCGAGGAGGGAGGGAGGGTGAATTCGCTCCAGTCGGTACTAATTACGTTGGTAACGTATAGAGAAAGGCGCGCAGAAGGCACAGAGGGCGAGCCGGGGCAGCCCGTACCCTCTGCCGGCTTCCTCACTGCTCCAGCGCTCGGCGGAGCTCAAGGCGAGGCAGAGCCGGCGGCGAGGGCCGTGGGACTGGGCTGGGCTCCAGGGCCGCCGGGTGGGCATCGGCCGCCGGGCAGCTGGCGCCAGGCCGAAAGCCTTCCGTGTCCTTAGAATCACAGAAGCTGTTGGCTGGAAAAGACCTTCGTCCCTGAGCACCTCATCCATCCACCTTTTGAAATCTCCAGGGATGGGCACTCCACCACCTCCCTGGGAGCCTCTGCCAGGGCCTGAGAATTCCAGTGAAGGAATTTTTCCTGATATCCGATGTGCTGTGCTGAACCAGCAGTAGTCCATGCCCAGCTCCATCAGACACTTGGCAAAGTCATAGAATCAGAGTCACTGAGTTTGCAAAAGCCCTCTCAGGTCATCCAGTCAAACCACCAGCCCAGCCCCACTGTGCCGACCGAACCACGTCCCCAAGTGCCACAGCCACGTGGTTTCTGAACCCCTCCAGGGATGCAGACTCCACCACTGCCCTGGGCAGCCTCTGCCAGCTTCCATACACCTTGGAACGCTGCCTAACAGCAGCATTTGGAATCAGCTGTTCCATGGCATGCACCACCTTGCAGGCATTGACAAGGTAACGGGGCTCTAAACATGTGAGATGTCGTGACGCACGGCAGAGATCTGCTCTCCAGCTTGTTTGTGTAAGGAGAGCCATGAGCTGTTAGAATGCACCACACAGCCAGAGATAAAATCCAGCCCTGAGCCAGCCTGATGCCGCACAGTAGCTGGAGGAGGTGGACAGTGGTCTGTCAAGGCGTGTTATGAATCTAAGGTTTAGACAACCAATTTTGAGAGCGTCCATTGCATGTGGAGGGCCCCAAATGAAGATTTGGCACAGCCTCTCCATACAAACCAGTGCCTTGTGGTCCTGGTTTACTACAGATCTGGAGAGAAGCGACCTCTTCAAGCAGAGCTGCCCTGGCCGGTCATTTTCAGTAACGCAGAAACAGCGCTTGTCAGTGGCCTGGAATACAGTGTTAAAGATCCTCAGTCAAACACAGGAAGGAAATCCAGATTAGCACGATTAGAAACCCATATCTCACTTCTTTTGGACTCATATCCTTCTGTCTTATCCTAGTGTTTTACTGGTTAGTATTAAAAGCCTCTCTGCACTGTGCTTGCGATTTACCCTGGTGCCGCCTGCAGGGATGACCAATCCCCTTCCCATTCTTGGCCACCTCACTGTGCCGAGGCGTTTCCTCCAGCGCAGCCAGCCAGTGTTTCTCCAGGTGCTCTCGTCAGGCATGGCCAGTTCCGTATTGTGTCTGCACACCCGCTCAGGCATCCTTACATCCCTGCACAGTGCCTCTCCTCACCACTACAAGAAAAAATTAACTCCAGGATACCCAGAGGCAGCAATACAAAGTAAAAGGGCAAAGTGAATAATAAATAGATAAACTATGTCTTACAAGAATTTCTGTCCTTTTAATACAGTATGAGATGTTTGTTACAATGAGCTGATAAAGTAGAACTCACACAAACAAGGCTAAACACTATACCAGTTTAAGCAAATCTTATGCTTCCATGTACATGCTATTTAGATTTGGGAGGAAAATCTCAGCCACATTCATTTGTTTCTTGCTGTTAGATGCTGGTAGACGGCAGCACAGCACAGTGTGATCCAGGGAAAGCACCTGTGGTTCACCACCTTTTACCCAAAGTTTCCTAGAGGATCCATAACTGTCATTCTTTCACGTTCTTCTGGGAGACTGGCTCCTGTATGACACCTCTCCTTACGCTGCCAGGTAGATACTGTCAGTTTTGTGGATTGTATGTAGGTTTTCTGTGGCCCTCAGGCAGATGCTAGCTAGATGTTTTCCTCCTGGCTGACGGGCTCTGTGATGCCGGCCAGTCCTTTGTTGAGAACTAATCTATAGGTGAAAACCTTCATTTGGTGAGTTTCTCTAGGGTATATTCAGTTTCATTACCTTGCCTTTAGACTGCAATTACTATTGCTGTACTAGGAAAAAACAAACAACTCAAGCAATACTGCAATAGGTTGTTTCTCTCCTCAGCCAAAGCCCCATAAATTCCAGGGCATTTTAGACCCTACAATAAATTTCAGTGACAATTCTGTTTCCCCAGAGATTATGAAGAGGCGAGTGGCTCTGAAGCTGATAAACACTTCATTAATGGCAGTTTTTTCCTACTCAGAGTTTATGTTGGGTAAGATGTAATAATTGTTTGTGTGCTTCACTGAAGACACTAAATTCTCACTTCAGTGTGTTGCATACCTCATCCTTAAATAGTTACCTCTCAACAGAGGTTACTATAACATGAATACTACATCACAATGAAACATGCTATTAAATATCTTAGAGGCCCTTTCCCATGTCATTAAAGATCTGAAACAAAAAGACCTGAACTTTGATTTCTTTGTGAAAAAAAGGTGATTGTTATGCCACACTCAATACTTCTGTCTACCAACACTAGCATCAAAAAGAGTAACAATGTTTTGCCATTGAAAAGTTGCCATTTTGACAAATATGCGCTTGAAAATCCCTGATGTGAATTCCAGTATACCAGGCACTTCCAACTGGGCTCTAAACATGTAAAAACACTTAAAGCTGGGTTGGCCAGATTGCTTGGTGGTGATTTTATAAGCCTAACTTCAAATTATCCAGTTCCCAGTAAGTGGGAAAGCCAAACCCACCACATACAATGTGGAAGGTGAAGAAAGCCTGTGTCACTGGCCGTGACACTTCCGTGGCTGAATTCAGGTCCTGCAACCATTGAGATATGTGTGATGGGCTGAGGAGGAGGTAAAAGCACCCTGGCATTTGCAGCAGCTACTGCATCCAGCTATTTGTAAAAAGGAATATGAATTATATCTATTCTGACTGCAGTTGCAAGAGTGAAGTGTTGTCCAAGGGGGAATGCTCTCCATGCTTCCTAAAGCTGCTAGTGAGGAAACAAGGTGGCAGAGATTTTGCAACGCCGTCTGCTCAGACCTTATACCCTCTGAGACCCAGTCAGTAGTCTTGCATTAATTGTCAATTTGTCTTGTTCCCACAGAACCAAAGAAATTTTATTCCACTCTTCCTCAGGAAATCTGGAAAAGTTTCATGTCTGCATGAAACGGCCAGCCATGTTTTGTCTGTCTTAATCACTCAAATCAACCCTTTCAGAGAAATATGAACTGTGCCCCTCCCTGGAGACATAAACTGCACACGTTGCTGCAAGACACAAGATGCTTTTTTCTTAGGAACATTTGCCTTACCACAACATCTCAGCTTTCCATCAAATTGCCATCACTCCTTTTGGGCTGGTTCCACCTCGGTGAAGATGGATGTTCTCTGCACGTGTCCATCGATTCCCATTAAGGGCTGAACTAAACCACCAGATTTATCTGAGAAAATACTTTTGAACTTGGTCCAATGTTCTGTGGTGAAAGGCTAGTCTGTAAAAAAAAGAAACATTTAGAACCCTCTTAGGTGAAAAAGGCACAAAGCTTACCTAGGAAATAGGGAACAAGCTTGCCTGAAAGTATCATTTAAGACAACAAACTCCATTTGAAGAAATTAACTAACAAATAGAACCTACCTGTTCCTTTCTATGTGTAATTCAGCAGCTGCATTTGAAAAGTAATTAAAGTTAATGAGCTGTGCATTGTGGTAGAATCATGAAAACTTAATTGGCATAATTAGTTGTGAGATAGCAAGTGCATCTTCCTGGATAACAACATGTCATTTGATAAGAATAATAATGAATTTAATACATTAAATCAGGGCCCTTCTAATATATTAATAAAATAATTAAGAAGAAGGCACATGTGCAAATGATGAATTATTAGTTTGGAGACTGCACGCAATTGTCTGAGTAAGATGGATGGGGAAGTGGCCTTCCTGAAACCGTCAGCCACGTCTCTTGGCTAAAATCCAGTTTGCAATAGATGAAACTGCCACGCTGCCCTTTGCAGAGCACATGTTGCAAATGCTTTCAGCAGGGCCAGCATACCTCCACAGAGCAGGAAATATAGCGGCTGAAGAAAAGCAAGGGGTTTTTCCCTTCCTTAAACACTTCTTTATGGTTGGTGCTGGGCAAACAGGACTAAAGGTGGACAGAGAAACCCAGGCAGGTGTAGCAGGATGGGAGCTACTGGAATACAACATACAAACCAGCTGGTTTGACCCAAATCATTTAGACGCTAAGACAGGCAGAAAATGATGATTTATTGCACAAATGGTCTTAAGCTCAAATGTAGATGCACCAGAAGAAAAACTTGTGGGCATTGTTAAGAATCAGTAAATAGAATAATTTTAATTAATGGATGCCTTTAAAATTAAATTAAATTAAGTGAATACTGCCAGAGTTATGGAAAGGCCCGCATCTGTAGTGGATAAAGTAATAAAAGGGATTGTGCTGGTAAGCAAACATGAGAGGAGATAGTTTTAGGCAGAAATAGAGCAGCAGTGTCCAGTGACGAAGAACAGGATGGGTCATAAGATAGCTCTTGGTCATTACATCTTTTATCCCCTAATCAATGCAAGACCTTATTAATTCCTGCTCTTAAAGTGTTGCCCAAGATGAGGAACTGCATGTCACAATATCTACTCGTTGAGTCTGGTCCTAGCAGAGCAGGACTAGGGTTGGAAGGAGCTATAAAGAGTGTGATGTATGTCTAAGAACAACTGACCCGTTAGCAGTGCCCAAGGAAATTTTATCTCCTTTGCAAGCAAACAGGGGACAAACTATAACCGCTTGGAAGACATCCACCTGGCTGTGCACCCTCAATACTTAGAACTTCACATTAGCAGAAGGCATAAAGCATGGAACCTTCAGGTTTACAAAAAAAGAGTAGCTTCAGCTTGCACAAATGGCTTGCAAAAGCCTGCTGGAACATAGAAGCTTTATACCCATCCATTAGGCTGCTGAGTGTTCACACTTCCCACAGTCTCCATTTAGGAGAAGTAGGTGTTTTGGAACTGAGGTTATCTAATAAAAAAAAAAGAAGGTAAGGTAGCAATGGTCAGCATATGTGCAAATGTGAGAGATGTGGGACTGAACCTGTTCTTGACCTGCTACTAGGAACAGCTGTGAGAAAACCAAACCATGCCTGAAATACAAAGAGAAGTTAACAGTGAAGCACTTTGGATGGAAGCCAAGCACTAGGGAACCTCAGACCAAATAACCCCCTGAAACTAGGCAGGCTGTGATTAAATACTATGGTCTGATGCTCTACAAGTTAATTAAATACAGGAGTAATATGGGGCTTTTGTAAAGCTGGTTTTATGGTCATTAGTTGCTGTGCAGTTGAAAGGGAAATGAAATGCAAGAGAGGAAGGTACTAGCTGGCCAGGTTGCTCGCAGGCACAGTCTTTCCAGCAAGAAATGCTGCGGGGCTGGTTCTCCTCTTGTGCTCTGCAAAGCACAAAAAGGCCACTCCAGTCTCAGAAAGCCTAGTCTTGACTGCTGGACCTTTTTTACCCCTATAAAAATCCATCAATTTGCATTGCATTATTGCTCATTTACGCTAATGCACAAGGGAGGGGAAGCAGTATCTGCGAGATAATTGGGAGTGACTTGTATCCAGCAGGGAAAGAGCTGAAGCCAGTAAGCCTTCAACTGAAAACCCTAACGACAATATCGCAACACGCAGCACATTCCTTACCTCAGCAGGATCAGACCTCGCGCACCGCACCCCTGTAAAGTGTCAGCTAGCTGGCAGGATTGCTCTCTGCTGTTCCCCCAGAGCTCTAGCTTAGGCGCGTGCTAGAGAGGCAGTCAGAGCTGTCATGCTCTGGTTATTATCAGGAACAGTTCCTCTGGCTGCTGTAATTTGCACCGAGGATTGCAGATGCCTTCCATGGATCAGAGGGAGAGGGAACATGGAGACCATCTACAGCCCTCTTCCCCAAGTGAGTTGAGACCAGAATCAAGGCTTTTATTTCAGAAGCCAGAAATTCAGTAAGACTAATCTGGGGGGAAGGTGGGGGTTGTGCTATTAATAATAGGACACAGGAAATCAATTAAATTGATCACTAATTTCATCACTTTAACTCGTGGAGGTGATTGACGTGGCTGCAGTACAGGTTAACTCTACCTGTCTTCCCAAAGCTGCTGATGGCCCAGTAGTTCTGTCTGAGTCAGTCACTGGGAAATAGCTTTCAGACAGATCTGAAAGAGGCACAAGTTTGACAATTAAAGGTATTATAGTAATAGGTTTCTGACAGAATGGCTTTTTATACAATCTTTACTTGCGTCCTATGGTCACAGTTGTTTCACCTGAAACTCAATGAAACTCCAAAATAGACATCATCTGCTCCTGCAAAGCTTTGCAAATGTGTGGCTGAGTATTGGAATAGGCTTAGTGAAATCAATATCCTCACTTCTCTGCCTCTAGAAGTTATTACTCTAAATTTGAAAATCTTGCTCTGGCTTGTTGTCCAATTTTTTGTAGCCATAAGACCTCAATTTCTGCCCTGCAGGATGGTGTTAAGCATTTTTATGGAGTGTATGACTAAAAGCAGGCATAATAGAAGAGAATAACCTTTAAATACACGTATTCAGAATAAAAGATACACTGGTGAATGGTTAAGAAAGGGCTCAGAGTTAATGGAAAATGTCAGAATGTCTCCAAGACTCACTTGATTATTAACTAGGAAATATCACAATGTACATGAAATCACAGACAATAGGTTTGCTTCACTGTTAAAAAGAAAAGAAGCCTCTTTAAATTATATTGGGCTGGAAACAGGGTTCATAATAGAAAAACTGATAGAATCTTAATTACAGAAGCAATTGCACAGACTAAGGTTCGGACTACCCAATTGCAGAATTACAATGCAAGTATTTAAGAGGCTTAATAGGCCTGCTGCTATTCAACTGTAGCCAGCAGCTGGCTTTGGGAGTGCTGCAGCTAGGGATGCTGCAGAGAAGGGTTCATAATGGAAGGTAAATTAAGTAATTTCCAACCACTTCATTACATGAGACTTACATGAATTGTCAGTCAATTTTGACCCAAGCGGCTGGCCTAAAATCTGGAGTTGCTTATGGTAAAAGAGAGATTTGGGTGATAGCTAAGGATTTGCTGCTGAAATACTTTTTGTTACCAAGGACGTGTTAAAATCTGTTTTCTTAAATGTAAATCAAACGAGAAGTGGTTTTGCTCACAGAATCCCTTCTGCAGTGTCTTGGGTGTCCAGTACTTCGTACAGTGATACATACTATTTCAGCTGTAGTTCTATAATGAGCTCTAAATTCTTTTATCTTAAATTACGAAGTCAGCTACATTGCTTTACCATGAGTTTTTCTAGAATTCTTTATCTAGAGTCCAGACTGAAGGTTAAATGACAGACATCAGCACGCATAAACCAAGAAAAAAAAAAAGAAAGAGCCTACTCCTGATATTTCCAACTCTGATTTTATGCTTTAAGATAAAACAGTAGTAAGACAGAAATGCAAATACCTTGACTGTATTATCAAGGTGCCAGGTTCTGCTGTGGGATGTTTGAAACACCAGTTGATGAAGACTGTCCTGGAAGAGTGCAATACTGGGGAAAGGCTTATGCTAAAAAGACCTGTATTTAAAAATGGACCCTGTATTAAATCCTTTAGTGTCCCATCCTGAATAGTGATCCATTTATTGTTACCTGTCACGAAGACTGAAAACACGTCCCTTCTTGGCAGAAAGTCCAGGACTTTTCTATAGGCCTTGCAGAGTTATTGCAAACGTGCTGAACGTTAAGAAAAGAAATTGCACTTGGCTTGACAGACTTGACCAGGCAGAAATGCCAAATATAATTCTTGAGCATCAGGGATAAAAAAAATCCCCGTGACGGTCTCATCTCCAGTATTTCATTTTATAGCCTTGGCCTTCACAGATTTGGCTGTCAGAGTAGAGGAGCGGTTCTAAAATCTATAAGAAACAGGAACTGCCTGTGTACCAAGGCACAAATATCAGAGTTGCCTCTCCCAGAAGCTGTGGCATTTTCTTCTGCAGCCCCAAATACAGAACAGCAACCTTCTGAAAGTGGACAGACTGTGAAAACTGTTGTATGCTACAAACATGCTATTGCTGGGCTTCTGCTGCTTTGTCTTGCCTGTGACAGGTGAACACAGGGTGAGAAAAGAAGACATACAAAGGTCCTAGAAGGTCCCTCTTTACAGAAAGAGGGAAAGAAACAAATGTAATCACAGGGTATTTGATAATACTGCACTCAGTCTGACACAGGGATGATCTGACCCCACAGGCTACATGTGTTCACAACACTCCTCTTCCCGCCCGACGCAGCTCCAGCTCTCTGACAGCTCTCCTGCACGCATTCATTAGTCACGGAAGGGCACATTCTTCCATCTTCTGGACAGCTACAAACGAAACACTATTAGCCTCTTTCCAGCCATGCTTGAAACAATACATTGCCAGCTCAGAGAAGGCAATCTGCTTTAGCCTCAGGAAAGGATCCTTTTAGTCTTTGTTATAGTCTGAGCTGTTTTCATCCCTGACATGTTCTATGAAATCTTCCACAACTGGGTATTTCTTAAGCTATTTTTAATCCCCCTTTCAGAAAAATAAAAATCAACATTCTGCTCCCTCTCTTTTATCATTTCTTGCCTTGAGAAGTCTTTTGTGATTTATTTTATTCTGCCCCAGTAGCTGATAACTTCTTTTCCTTCAAGCCTCAAGGAGACAGATTCTTTTATCTTCCACAATAAGGAAATATGGGTTTTGAGCAAAAGTAGGATCTAGGCTTTTGTTATTATTTATCACATCACTGAGACAGCAGGATACCTCTGCTGGGACCTTGTGAACATAGTTTATTTATTTGGAGATTAGATTTGGAAGATCGAATGCAATCAAACAAACTAGTAATATAAAATAATACACACCTTGGGAGGGGTAATGTTCTATTCTGACATTCCTCAAATAACCACCTTAAAAATCCTAGTAAAAATGCTACTTAAGAGCATTATGCCATAGGTAGAGTTCATTAAAGACAGAGGACCTTTCTCTTAATGAGTTGTCACTGGAGGAAACAAACAGAATGGGCTAAAAAGAGACAGAAAACTTGGGATATGCCCCGATCCTATGAGCCTAGCCATAAAGCAGTGTCATCTCAATGCACTAGCCTGCCTTTCTCCCAAAAACTTGACTTTGTGTCCTCTCACACTTGCTAATGAGAATGCCTAGAGCCGAGGTTAACCCTTCCTTCACCAACTATCTGGGTGCTTTTGGCACTGTTTCCAAAGAGGAAATGCTACAGGACTTTGCAGAACCAATGAGTTTTAGGAAGAGAAAAATGTATCAGAAGTTACTTCCACAGCTACCTGGATATGCTAAACTAAAGTATAGCTTATAGCAAGATAAACAGTCCCTGGACAGGCACCTATTTCATGCGGTTTTCTACCTCACTGCATGCAGATGGAGCTCCCACTACTTTCTGCTGTGTCCTGAAGGCAGCAGCAGAGGATGTCACCCACACGTCAAGCTAAAGAGTCAAATGAGCAGTTTGTCACCTGAAATCACCGCACTGAAAGCCAAACAACACAGAATGATAATGTTTTTCCATGCTGCTGACAAGAATGATTCAATGGTCCTTGCTAATGCCACCCACTTAAACGCTTTCCTCAGAAAGCACAAAGTTTGGGAGAGAGGAGCTGGTAGCCCCAGCTGGGTCCCACTGGGATGTGCTGGAATACATTTTATTTATTTTGAGATGAGGTTTGCGTGTGTCAATGCAATCAGCCAGACTGGTGATTCAGTGTAATGTACCAGCTGGAAGGACCCAGACAGTTTCTGGAGGTGTCCCTTTATTCCTACAGTCACTGGCTGTCCCCTTGCTGTCCTGGGCAGGTCACCACTAGAACCGAGGGGCTGGCGTTCTGCAGGGACCAGGGTATCTCTCTGAATGCAAGGACAGAGCACACCCTGCAGAGGGTGATGTTATTCATGACAATGATTGAATCTTACTCACTAGAGGTCTTCTTCCTTCCTACTTGTTAGGGTAGTGTTTTGCCACCTGTTAGAGAGAACTGTTGAACAAAGAATTAACTAAGACTTTCAAGATGTTTCTGGAAGATGGTTTATCTGTTTTCAGGAATACAGACAACACCTACCAACCAAGCGTATTTCTTTGAGTGTCTTGTCTTGATATTGTGTCAGACTCTGTGAACTACGGGATGCTCCACATGGCTTTTAAATCCCATCACAAACTAGGATGTTGTCCTAAGCCCAGGCAGTGTGCAACAGGGATCTGGGCTGAGAAGCTCCTCAGGAAGATGTGGTAAAGCAACATCAATAATAGGAAGAGTTAAATGGCTGAAGAAAATTGAGTACAGATGATTGTTCAGAATTTTTCCTACGTAAGTCAGCATGAAAGGGAAAAAATATGGTCACCATAGACAGTCTAACAAATAGAAGCACTGAGGAAATTGCTGTGGCCAGGAAGCATGCAGGGAAAAGGCCGTTTACTCGCTGGTTTCAGTGGAAGCCACAGAACAGCGTAGAAAAGGAACAGAGTGCTGCAAGAGTCATAAATTGCGGGCTAAGGCCCAGATCCAAGAGGAGCTGAAGCAGGCACAGGCTCCTTGTCGTGGTGTGAGCTCTGTCCTCACCCAGATGCGTGTGTGCACTGTTTCCTCCCCGACCCCCTCCTCCAAATGCCTTCTCTCCAATTACTTCTTCTCTTTAATGACTACTGAAAGCCCAGTAGGAAACGCAAAATCCATCGACTGGGGGCTCTATGCAAACTTTAGCATTGTATTTTTTTTCATATTAAAATATTAAAGGCAGTGGGAATATTTCCATTTCAAATCTCCACTTTGCATAAGCACATTTTGTGTTAAAATATACAATGTAAGTTCTGTGAGGGTTTTCTAGCTTATTTCAATTTTACCTTGTTTTTCCTCCTTGCACTCTCCCTGGTAAAACAGGCCACTCCCTTTTGCTCAGGCTTTAAACTGCCCCTCATGCAGAGACTCAGCTGGGAAAACGAGAACTGGAAAGTGACAATTTCAAAACCCGATCAGAGCAAAATGCAGCTAGAATGCAAAGTTACTCAGATATCTTGGAAAAGCGTTCTGATTTGTTACAGTTGTTTCATTGGGGTTTTCTTATACACAAGTCATTGACTTAACTATCATAATGAGAAGTAGAACTGTCAGGGAGCTTTAAAAATAAATTTTCTAATATGGGTAAGAGTTAAGAAAAGCCCACTCAGTTCAAAAAGATACAAGTTAGTTTCCAGTTCCCTTAAAACATTATGATTTACACAGTGTTCAGTGCACAGTGTTAGCTGTTGAAACAGCTCAAAATTCAACAACTTTAAAAACAACATCACAATTTTAAAATACTGCCTTAGTCAATACCAGTCATGCATGAAATAGCCCAAGCACATCAGCCACAGAGGACTCCTACCTCTTTTCTATTCTTAGGGAAATCCCTGGCTCAGTGAAAGGCTTTTCCTATGGTTAACAGCCATCATATTAAGATGACTGCACGGAATAGGTTTTTTTCTCAGTTATAAATACACAATATAATTATTTTCACCAGTGAGATACCTGAAGCAGGTTTAATATTATATCTCTTCAGGACAAATTCATATAAGTCATTAATAGACTTAAATTGTTAAATTTGATTTTTCTGATGTCTGGGAAGGGGATAGAAATATTACATTTTGGCTCCTCTGCCTCTACTCTGTCTCTGCTGCCCCCTACTCCGTTTTTTTTAAAGACTTCTATTTAAGGCTTTAACAAGGTCTCCCTCCCAACCTCAAGTAGAACAAGCTACTCCTGCTTCCAGGTAGAGCTAATGCTTCTCCATCACATACAAAAGGAAAATAGGAGACACTAGAGATCAGCCTCATTCTTCATCCTTGGAGATACTTAAAAGCAATCTGGACACGATCCTGAGCGACCTGCTCTGGTTAGTCCAGTCTGGGCACAGGGCTTGGACAAGGCGACCGCTTCACTCACAGAGCGTCCATCGCTCTCAGACTGTGACGTGCAGCAGTACCACGGCAGCAAACTTTAGCAAGTTCAAGTTGTTGTTGGATGTTCAGCTATGAAATATGAACCTCAAGTGGTAGCTGGAAATCCAGATGCAGGCTGACATAAAGGATGCAGAGCATCTCCTGTGGTCACCCCGGCTTCTTGTAGAACTAGAGCACTACACCTGGTTCTAGTCCATTAAATTTTGCCCTTTTTTTCCTTTGTATAATTTCACTAAAATTCAATAGAATTACACCAGGGCAAAGCCAGTATTTTGTTGTTACTTTTTTTTTACCTTACTACCTCCTTATTTATGCTGTTACGTCTTAATCTGTTAGACAGCCATCAACAAAATACAATCAAAATGCATAAATTAGGAATATAATTTGTTGGTGTTTTTTTCTTTTGTTGTTGTTATGGTTTCTTTTTTTTAACTAATGATCCCCAGAATTGCAGTCAACTGCAAAACAATTGCAACCATTACTGAACCAGCTAAAAGCACTTCAACAGCTGCATCTTCTCAAACATTACTGAGTCCAGAGACCTACAAATAATACGGACTCATAATACTGGCTACAATTACTATGTGGCTTATAGAGCATGGATATGAATTAATTACATCATAAATAGCTTCAATTTATATGGTACTTAAAAAGATATTTGTAGCATGAAGTGTAAAGCAAAAAGCAAAAATCAAATGACTGCTAAAATATTTCTAACTTTTTATAGAGATTTTTATGTATATTTTAAAATCTATTATTTTATATTGTTTTCTTTGCTTCTTATAGGACAACTGATTGAGATATTAGGTCTGATGCAGAGACATATCTGTAAATGCACACACAGTCCTCCAGGAGAAGATTCTGCATAACTTGCTATGAGAAAGCTTTTCAACCAGTAATTGATATATTAAAAAAATAGATGAGAAAGTGTGAATGTGACTTGTTTTTGCTGGACAAGAACCTAACAGATCTCACCTGCTATTCACAACTAGGCACAAAAGCCTGATTTTGTAGTGTAATAGGGAAACGGGCCTCTGTTTTTTTAAGTTCTTGTTATTGCTTGTAACTGCTGAACAGCTGCCAGATTGTTGAATCTGCATTTCAGAGAGCACATCAGGCTCAAAGCAAGCAGACATAGGATAATCTGCTGGCTCACATGACTTGCTTCTGCAAATCATTGCAACAGTTTTGTATACAGTATATTATCCACTGTTTTGCCTTGCCCTTTGCCATTTCAAATTATTTTAGTAATAAAACTTGCATTATTTAGCTTGGGAAACCAACACATAGTTTGACAGACATCTAAACTATTAAATAATTAACCTGATTTAAGATAGCTAAACACAGAGAAAAAAGTGGGTAGAAGAAAGCTCTACCTCTCCCTTTGCCGAGTGGTGCAGGTGGTAAAAAGTGCTCCCTGTGCCTATGGATGTAAGGAAAAAATATTACTGTGCATTTAAAATCATATAAATAAGCATTTAGAGACAGGTAGATATTCACATACATTTTAACGTCAAATGTATTCCTACAAAACAACATATTGTAAGCTGGTATCTATTTCAAACTACACGCAATGAGTGTCGCTTAGTGTGGAATCTGTTATTAAATTATTTCTTGGCTTCTTCTGGTTTTACCACTTCATAAATTATTCGTTCTAAAGTGTGTTGTGTATCTGCTTTTTGCCTGCTGGGCAATTTTTGGAATTGGCCCTGTGTGACTCTTTGGTATACCAAAGAGTCTCTCCCTTTCCCCTGTCATTTATACCTGAGAACACCACTAAAGTCAGGGTATCTGAATTAGTTTTCTTTTCTTGTGTTAGGACAACCTCCCAGATTACTCCCAGATAGCCTAAAAAAGCAGCTTTTCTTGTACAGACTCTCTCACACACACAAAGGATCTGTTGGTCCATTCAGTGGAAGGATGAACAATACGCAGTGCTGGAAAGATGAACATACAAAGAATACTTTTAAAATTGTGTATGTCCTGTAAGTGAAGAACAATTTGACATTGCAAGCCTGGAGATATACATTCGTGTTCATTTAGAAATTGTCTAGGTAGGTAGAAAGATGAATTAGTAGTTCACTACGTAAATCCCAAATTGAGGACACAGTCCCAAGTAAGGGCCCTTTGATGCTCTTGTAACTAATTGTTTTTGCTAAAAAATGAGAGGGGAAGAGGCATTCCTGTTGTAAATTCGAGTCATGTACATTTTTCTGAGTATCCAACCAAGTCTCTATGGTGTAATCCAGTCATTTCAGTTCCTGCCTTTGACCACTTTGCCAGCTTAATGGAAACATCTCTAGACTAAGCTACAGAGTAAATGGAACAGTTTCTAAATTCCTGAGACCCTCCATTCCATCTCTGGACTGCTTCCAGTACACCAGTAACGGTACAATTATAGCAGCATTATATATAGAAAAATCAACGTGAGTTCTGAAGTCATGCAGCAATTTACATTACATTCACAGAATACTGGGAGGATAGAAAAAAATCCCAAGCTAAAACTAGGCTTTTGGGGAAGGCAAATTGCAGCCTGGGTAGCTCTTTTTGAAGTAATATCAATGTGTTCCAAAGGAAAAAATTTTGTTGGGTTTTCTTTCAACGGCAACGCTAGCTCTAGTGCTGCAATCAGTCTATGTGTACTCACTTAAGAAAGCAGAGGGAGCTGTCTGATGGCAATTACAATTCTCTCTGCTAGGGAGCCAGGTCACGAATTAGCAGTCTGTGACTTCTCATCATACCTTGCAAAAAGACAGGCCTCCTATGCTTCAGAAGACAAGAAAATATGCATTGCATTATACTGTAAAATAGAGAGGGCTGTTAATTTATACCTACAGAATAATTACATTTCACTAGGGCTGAATAAAACCAATAAAAACTGCTGACTGATATGTGATATTTACAGCAGGGAGACTAAACCTGGTTCTTTTGTAGTGAGGAAAAAACCCTCTCTTCCTGAATAATATGTAGAATAATTGAAGAGTCATGATGATGCAAAACATTATAAAGAAATATAATAGCCCTGAAACATAACAATCAGGTACAAGTAATACACTTCTTAAAAGTGTGACTGAGATAAGTGAATGCACCAAATTATTGCAGCAGCCTACCTCCCGACAAATTAAATCACGGGTTTTTAAACGTCATAGCTACAATGAATCAGTAAAAGTCATGTTTCCCACACCTAGGAGATCGTTCAGCACTGTCGAACACAGCGTGTGGAGGTCCCACCCCTTTGCACTCCTTGGGACGGCTGAGAGCCGTCTTACCGTGTTTAGCGATTGTCAGCGCTGCCTTACAGTCAGCAAGGCCTTTTCTCCAAAGGATGCTCACAGCCAGGCTGTGCAATGGGGAACCATAAAAACCTCAGTACAACTGAAAATAAAGGGTTCATCACATACAACCCAGTCGCCAGGGTGGCACTATGCCCACAAGCACAAATATCAGTCTCACCCTGCAGGCAGCCTTCCCAAAAGTAAAGGAAGAAGCTTAATTGAGATTAATGGTCCAATTTGCTGGGGCCCAGGGTAAGCCCTAATTGATAAGGCAATATGGTGAACAGCAAACATCATTTATAATAAGTGCGATTTTTAGAAGACATAAAAAGCACTGAGTAACACGACACTGAGTGAGAAATGTCTTCTGCTTTTCTCACTTTGCTTTTCAGAGACACTTTAACTCGTCCAGTTTAAAGTTAGCATTCAAGTTTTTATTTTTTTGAAGGTCAATGTGCTTGCTTTATACACAGCATTATCCAACTCTCGCTGATGTCACACCAAGCAAGTACAGCACCAAACTAGCTTACGTTCTGGTGACAGATTATAGGTTTCTGTAAATCTAAGTTAAAGTAATTGCACTTACATTTGTTGATTTTGCTTGTAGTGACATTTCCTAGGCTCTCTTGAAATTTTAACCTTTAGTTTTTATCCATTTCCTATTGCCTGCAATAATCTTGCATATTCTCACTCGCATTGCCGTGGCACAACACATTTCCACATAAAACAGAGCCAAAAATTTTCACACAGTAATTCCTGCCTCAAACTGACAGTTCTCAGACTGGTATCCTGTTAAAAGGTATATAATTTAAGAATGTCACATGATAGACATTTACTCATTCATATACATAACACAACACATACACACACTTTCACAAGTAAGAGAAAATAATTTACTATTTCCTTCATGCTATAATTGTTCAGTGTTACTCAAAGAATCTTTACAGATGTCCTGAAAAGTCCTACACAGAATGGTCATCATCATGCAAAACTTCCTTTTTCCTGATCCACACCAAGTACGTGCATGCACGTACGTGTCCTTATGTTTTATGTCAAGAAATATAAATACACTCACAAACACATGTATAAAGTATACTTGTCCCGTCTGAAATAACTATATTCAGATGCTGAAGAGATTACCTAATAAATAGCAGAAATAAATCAAGGTGGGTAATACTTTATCTTCAGATTTTTCTGATATCATCGTTACTAAATAATGCCCCACTTTTCCTCAGTAGGTAGACCTATTAAAACAGAGAACCAGAATTTTTTTCTTTCTTTACCTGGTCTACTCAAAAAAATCTGCTTGCATCTTATCTTTTATTCTAACCATAATTTTACATCTGCTTTGTCCAGAACTCTGATTCTTCCAAATGCCCTAATGAAACCCAAACCTCCCATGATGTGCAGCCACCCTTTTAATCTTTGCTTTCAGCTGATGCTTGTGTCTTATTTCCTCTTTACTAGCTTAGTTGCAGTTCTTGCGAGTAGCACTCCAGATTCATGTGCCATCACCCTAAGCATAACTGTCCCAATTTCCAAATCACAGAACACTGCAGAAGAACTTCAGGCAGCTGTAATTCTGCTGACTGCAGGGAGCTGTACCCAACTGCAAACCATCTCATTGAGGTCCTAACATTTTATTGAATGGTCTTTGTGTAAGCTGAACATTCCTCAAATACTCACATGATACAATCGTCTCCCATAATTTTTAGTGCTTTACATTCTGCTATTTGCATGCTACATCAATGGACTTAAGATTCTTTGCAACGTATATTATTCTCATATCTAGTTTGCTACATAAAATTCTTCAACTTGGAAAGAAAACTGTTCTTAAGAAAAGTCATCCTACTTGTAGGATGCTCATCCTACCCTAAATCCATCAAAATAATTTTTTTTGGCAAAGTGTGCGAAGTTAAGCGTGCATTCAAGTCTTCCTGGCAGCAAGACTTGCATTACAAGAAGTAAGTTGTATAAATATATCCACAGATTAAATAGCAGGGCTCTTACCACAAGGGCTTCATCTTATTATTTTTATGCATTCCAAAGTTCCCATTTACTTTCTTGGGTCCACTGTGTATGTTGGGTGAGCATTTCAGAAACCTCATAAAATACCACACAAAAGATTTTTAGATTCTCTATTTTTTAGTATTTCTACACAGTACTAATGTCTCGACAACCCTCTTCAAATCTGTCAAGCTTCAGAGCTTGTGGTCCTTTCTCAGTTTGTGTTGGTACAAACTCACATACAAATCACAATTAAATCTAAATAACACCCTTAGCATTTGCCTGGTTTTAATCCGAGGGATGATGTTGTATGGCTTTTGTCTCATATTCTTAAGGAAATAAGTCACAAAAATTATGAGACAAATGAGACAGTTTTAAGATCGACTTTTATTGAAAAATTAAAACTGCATTGCGTATCTTCTTTGTAACTTCAACATTTCTTAAACCACAAAACAGAGATTCTGTTTAAAAAAATCTCTTCATATTTGTCACCATTCTAAAAACAGATTATGAACTAGAGTCAACTATTATTTTAAAATCCTAGGTTATGCCCAAGGCCCCTGGTTCCGTCTGTCTGCCGTGAATGGTATAATCCAACTATCTTTTCTTAAAAGTACCTTTTTTTTCTTAAAAGTACCTTTAATAATACAATCAGAATTTTTCTCATTCAAAATCAACAGCTGCTGTTGATTTTTATCCAATGGTCAGTCTTTTCCAAATAAATTACATCAGTTAATAAGTACTACAGCTATATGTTCAGCTAAGATCTTGCCTACTATTTACTTGATCTGAATTCACTGATTGTCTGTGAGATTTTAAAGGCAAAATTGCTACTTTAGACTACATTTTAAACCTCAGAAAAGCTGAAGTTACTCACCTGGAATCATAACGCTTTGAATTAGTCAGCACTTCTGTATATCCATACTTCCTGATCCCTCACAGTCAATAGCGTATGGATTAAAAAGCAGGAAAACTCCAGATAAGCTTTTGTTTGAGAAGATGTAACATATTACTTAGATGAAAATTACCTACTGAGAAGAAAACACAGATAAGTTTTCTCACCGATGACCAAACTACTCTGTTAAAATCAGCTAAGTTGGAAATTAATATGAGCACTGTGCCTGTGGAAGCAGGTGCACACTCTAGAGTCTGATACTAGAATTAAAAGCTTCACAAAAATCTAATTGTATCATGTGTGCCAAAACACAATGCTGCCAAAAGGCAAGGTAAAAAATGCAGAGGGTAGGAAGATAAACTCTGTCTTTAGAGAAAAGACTTCTGTGTTAACTGTCTCAACAAGGAGGAGGAGCTCCGTTATTCCTGCCTAGCTGGAAACCATCAGTGGCAACAAGCAGAACTTCTCATGCTTTTGACCTCCAGAACACAAGCTACTTTCTTAAATGAAGAAGCAGAAAATTTAGCAAGCAAAACATTGTATATGTGCTGAAGAGACCTAGATCCACTTCTGACATCACAGGACTGTCCAAGGCTTGCTGTACGAGTGACAGTAACCCGTGGTAGAGTCTTTCCTATAGTTTCATGTCCAGTTACACGAGGTTTGTGTGCTTCTAGGAGATATAGCATTTAAAATACAAAAAATATTATTAGAATACTGAAATGATGATCTGGATACAAGGTCTATGATGTTAAAATATTAAGGTTAGAGGATTAGTAATACTGTTGCTGAAATACCTTGACTAGGGAAGTGGGGGAAGTCAGACATTCACGCCTAAGAACTGGCTGAAGAAATCACAAGGACTGTGGTGCTGCTTGTGTGAGGATGTAAAATCCCCTAGTGAAGCTAGGTCTTCGATTATACATCTTTACATCAATTATACTAGTTCATATTTTTTCTCATAAAGACAAGAGGGAAATTTTCTGTAGCTGCCATTTGAATAAAGTAAAACTGTGACAGAGAACAGATTTCACTCTGTGAATGAAAATGTGAGGTATACTTCCTCTTCAAAACAAACTTCTTTCTGCACCCTAAAACCAGCTCTCAAGGTGTTGCCTTCTAGTCTTGACGAATAGCTGACATCTCTAAAGGCATTTACTATTACAGAAGTTGGTACTAAAGTCAACGTTCATGACGACTACTTCCGTATTGCAATACAGCACAGATGTTCACATGAAGAAATGTTAAGTAGTAAACTCACAGTAAGATACTGGGGTTCTAACTAAGGAAGACTGAGGTTTAAGATCAAGAAGGCACGAAACCAACTACACTGTTTTGAGTAAAATAAGCTAATGAAAAAAATGCTGTGCTGATGAGATTACTGGGGGGTTCAATGGCATAAAAGTAATGATGTAGATAACCTGTTCAAAGTCATAAATCTAGAAGATAGTGATGAATTTATAATGATTTTTAGATTCAACTCAAATAATTTCAAGAAAGAGTTTCACAGAAGGTTATGGAAGAGGGATAAGAGCCCTACGAAAAGCCAGAAAGAGCACACTGTACGATATGGCATTCATCACGACAGATCCTTCCTCCTCCCTGCTCTGACCCAGCCAAAGACACAAGAGAGCATCCTCAGAAGAAAACCAGTGGGACTTGCAGGATGGAAATCTCTCCTGGATGTAGATGACCTTCTACAGGATTGAAAGGGGCCAAAGAGGCTGTGAAAACTGCATAGCGTGATTGCGTTTCACTAAATATTTCTAAAAGAATTGAATTTTATTACTGATTTGGGGGAAGAAAAAAAAAAAAAAGCACAAACCCAAATCAATTGATTACTGACTTGCACAGAAGACAGCCATGGAATCACGTATGAAAAGGTTTCAAATTAGCATGTTGCATTTATCACCATGACAGTAACTTAGTAGACAGGGGATTATTGAATCTTCATTTTGTTCCACCATGCTGCTACCATTATGGAGTTTTCCACTCAGTAGTATTGATTATCTAATGATTAAAACTGAACAAGCTGCGGATGACTCTGGTGTCTATCCTTTGAAAAGTCTAGCCAGCTGAAATGGTTGTGACAAGCCAGCTGTATTTGAAGAGTCTGAGATTAATTTTGGTTTTGCTTATTTTACAAGCTCCAAACATACAGTGAACGCTGATTAAAACTCTCACAGAAATGTTATAGACCTTCAGGAATCTTCCCACAGAATTTAGTTAATATGGTCATAGAGATTAGTCCTGAAATACAACTCAAAAACAGGGGCCTTGGTTAGCAACCAATATTCACTATAAAAGCATTCAAAACACTGAACAGACAGTCTGACATTACAATAAATAAAACTGAAAATCCTAATAGATTAAAGGGATCTCATTTGACAGTCTATACACAATATTAGAATTCCTTATATTCAGTAAAATTATCTGTAAGTTATTATTTTAAGGGCACTAGGATTTAAATGAAAGTGTTGACTAATATTTTTGTATTTTTTCTTTGGCTCACAAAGACACTAAAATACCATAAACATTATTTAGAACTTCAATAATATATAAATAAGATACATTACAAATGGAAGAAAATACAAGACAGTTCTTCAGCATGGTAAATCTCTGCATATAAATAAGCAAATATTTCATATACCTACAATTCAACAGTTATCTTGCTGTAAAACTATTACATTTAAATCCTTTTACACAAAGTCATTTAACAATAATATACACAATCTACACAAATTAACCCCTAGAAATACAGCAATAATATACCTGTTACAATGATTCTGCTACTATTATCCCCTGATGTGACACTAAAGAGGAAATACAACTATTTTACTCGAAGGTGCTGTTAGTTTGCTGTTTTGTACGTGACAGAAGCACCAACAATAAAATTTAATGCTGTTATATATTTTCTTTAGCTCCTAAGAATCTACATTTTAGAAATGTTTCTATATGCCTATTTTTACTTGGCAGAAAAATCTGTAGCACATTATCCACATCATTAATTGTTGAAGGAAAAGTTAATTCTCTTAAAGTGGAAAACATGCTGTGGCTTAGATCTAAGTTTATTACCACTTTATATATATATATATGTATGTATATATATATTATTATATATATTTATTTATACTGTACATATATACCATGTAGAGTTCTTAATTTTCTATTTTAGTACTTACTAATTTCCTGCTGACTACAATAAACAAGACCAATGTAAGAGTCAATAGTACTTCAACTTCAAGATAATACATTTTCCCTCAGTAATATGATTTACCAACACATATGTTTCAGTAACCTAGAGTTGTTTTGCTTAAGGACGTCTTAGGAGACTGGAACTTACAGAAAGATAATTTCCTTCAAACATATTCTGCAGAACTGGTTTTAAAAAATGGCCAGTACTGGAAAACAGTGAATTAGAGAAATAAATAATTCACCCACTGTACTACAGCTCCTGCCCCAATCTCTCTATTTCCTCAATGAGGAAGTCAATGTCAGACTTAGTTGCTGCTGGGTTTGAGATGACCATTCGGAAGAAGTTGACTTTATCACCCTGAGGCTGATATCCAACCATAGTAGTACCTGACTCCATCATCAGTGCTTTGATTTTTGGTGCCACCTTTAACATTAAAACAAACGAATAAACAAAAAACAGAGAGAGAGAGAAAAGAGTAATTGACTAATTAACCATTTTATACTTACTGTAAGTCACAATATTTCCTAATTTGGAAAAGATAAAAGGACCATTCAGAAAGGGGCTAGTTTTTATAAAAAGATTTGTAAGAGAAAAAGCTTGAAAAACTGAATATGTAGAAGTGGATATTTAAAGGAAAATTGACAATATTATCCATCTTTTTTATTAAGAATTTAATAGCATCCTAGAGCACTCAATATGTAATAATTTTATATACTAAATGTGCATGTGATTTCTCTGTGCTGAAGAATTTTGTCATGAAGAAATTTTTCTGTATTTTTTGAAAACTTACTCCAGAACCACCTTCTTGAGAGTAATGAATATTTTCCATGAAAATATATATTCGCAAAGTTATTGGGGGGGGCACACAATAGAAATTTTTCAATGAGATCTATTTCATAAAGAATATCTCCTGTTAGCATAAGCCATGGAAACCTCCCAGCAGTTCTGCAGTACTGTGCATTTACTGCACTCTCACTTCCTCACTTTAATTTACAAGGAATAATGTTCTGACACTCTTATTATTTGGTATTGACTGAGCCCAGTTTTGCCATCCAGACTCTCTGATAGCCAAGGGCAAATGTCCGGCTCTTTTATTGTTTTGTAGGATGCTTTATACTGTCCTCTGACATTTAACAGTGTCAACTCAAACATTTTATCCTTTTTTCCAGTCTTATCTATCTCCTTCTCTCTTTTTTTTAGGCAATTTCTTTATCTAACTGGGTTGATCAAGGCATTTCTGTTCTATTCTATTCTCTTTCCCCAATGCAACACAGACATAAAATGCTGTACAAAATCCCAGGTTCATCCATTCTTCTTCCTTCCCAAACAGAACCAAAATGCAATTCATTTTGACAACTATGAAATCATTCTCCTTAATGTATTTCATTCCACTTTTCTCTGTCTAAAATGCTACTAGAAAATTAATGTATTGCTCTTCACTCAAGTCCTAAGTAACATGATACTCTTCCTGGTGGTGCCTCTAAAATGCCTTCACTTCCCTCTATCATTTCTTCAAATAAATTTATCCCAAAGTCTTCCGAAGGGTATTTTCAATGAACTGCATTAGTGCATGACTGATCAAGCACATCTAAAATCAAAATGAAGACCTGAGGACTTACAGACTTCCATATCCTTTACCCATCCCAGCGTTTTCAAATAATTACCCTTCCATTTTTCTTGCTGAGACACTATCCTTTTCAAACAGGACTGGGATGTCTTTGTGCTTTTCTACTTTTTAAAGATTCATAACATTTTTGGGACCACAGAAGTAGCAAACCCCAAAAAATAACTGAGTGTGTTCTACATCTGGTTCTATAGGGGAAATGTGACTTCAGCCTCAGTATAAATAGGAGACAAAAGTCAACAAATATTAAGATCATAAGAAACAATTGGAGAACTGAAATCTCAGAATTTGCAACGTGTCAACACACAGATATATTACTTTTAATGAACAGGATACTTTGGGTTGAAAGAGTAGACTATATTTTTGCACTGATGATAAGCCACATACCCTGTGTAACTTTTCCCTTCTCTCCTCACAGTCGGGCATGCCCCTGAGACTCGGCGGGATGTACCAAAAACACACGTTCGTATGCTCTGGCTGCAAAAAGAACCAAACGCATGCATCAATAAACACAACACCACATATCGATCACACACTAAAGGCTGGGCAGTAAGCACATTTTAGCACAGATATGGAAGACAAAACATAGTAGTACTACATCCGTAGTTCTGCATGTTAAACCCAGTGGATTATAGTACCACTGGCTGCATCTGCTCTCTCAGATTCCCTATACAATGATTTAGGGTGCTAATGAAGTGCTTGTACTTTTCACCTTTGTGCAGTTTTATGGGGAACCGTTTTCCAGGATCACAGCAAGGGCAACCCGATTTTCCTTTTATTATTAAATGGAGAGACAAATTGTATTTGTTACTCTATCAGCCAAGTGCTTATGCAGTGGTACGAGTAGCAGAACACACAGCAAAAATAGCATATTCTCAGTTACACATGTTATGATGTGGAATCTTGGCATGAGCAGGTTGTACTAAAGTAGTCTTCGTGCCCCAAACTGAGAAGTCCTCTGCAGAAGAGGAGAGGATATAAATCTGACATTTATGGTACAAAGCCACACACACTTGGCCAAAAAAATGTCCACATGCTGAGAGTCAAGTAGTTCCTCAGAAAATAAGAGCACTTTTGCATGACTGGCTTGAAGAACTGTGAGAAGTGTGAAGATTGTTTTAGAAATTCCATACAGATTTGGCTCCTATATATACAGGTTAAATGAAAGAAAAAACTTACCTCCCCTTCAAAAACCATCTCAAATTCTTCTCTATTTTTGATCTTAGTATATAGATATTCTGCCAGTTCCAGGCACTTGTTGATCTGATTTTCAAATCCTACTGTACCCTGTTTTAAAAAGAAAGTATTAACTATATGTCATTTCTCCTCCTCTGATACAGTCACCTTTTCAGATAGGCTTCACTCTTGAATGTTTTCAAACAGAAAACATTTACTTTTAAATTACAAGAAATAATACTGCTAAAGTTAATCACCACTACAAAAGTGGCTAAACATGCCCTAACTGTTTGGGTTTGGACTCATTTTAAGAGAATTTATTATGATAATAGCAAGGGCTTTTGATATTTTAATAGGTTATTCTTAGTGCTTTTTTCAGTTTCCAGAAATATTATAAGTATTAAATCTTTGCTTCCCAGCTGTTGCTGAAAGACTAAGAACATGGAATGGGAACTCTTATGAAAGGGTAAGAGTTAGGAAGTAATTTATTTCCTATGGATATTTGGCTAGAGACTTGCATTAAAAAAAGTCACATCTGATTTGTTTTGGAAGATGTTAATCCCAGAAAAAGTAGATGAGTGTAGATAATAAATAAAATTAGAAAAAAATGTGGTTTTTTTTTTTAAAGTACACTTTCATACATGAATGAAGAAGACAAGCACAGTGTCAGACTGTTGTATGTTTGGGGTAAGTTCTTAGTAATGAATAAAATAACTGAAGGTTAGGCTGTATATTTCTACTACGAGGTCAAGAGTATGATCACTCACTGTGGCTAATGCTGACGGAATAATTTATATAGCCGCTAATATTTTTGTTTTTTAACGTTTTTGTAATATAATCATGCAATCTGCTAGAAACAGGTTCTATCTAATATGTCAGAACTCAGGTCCAAGAAATCTGAATTTGTGCAAGATCAAACAGAAATCCAAAGTAACTAATTTCTGTAGAAATTTAAATTACAGATATGCAGATCACTTAGCAATTTTAGTCTACACTACTTTTAAAGAATCACATCCACAAATATCCATTTTCTGACTTTTAAACATGATCCATGTCTGTTATGATTTCCTCTGTATTTTTTTCTCTTTATTGTAAAGTGCTCTGCTTCTTTAGCAAGGTCAGTTTAACAGGTCAGTGTAACAGTAGAGGTAGAAGCATCATACAAGTTTTAACAAAATATGTTTGTCTGATATTTAGAAAAACATTCAGTCTATGCTTTAATGATGTCTGTAGTCAGCACGTGGCAATTAGAATGATAAACAACACCCTTCAAAGTTGCCAGTCACAGTCTAATTCCAATGCATCAGAAGCACTTTCATGTTAATGGATTACGGTACCAAAATGACTTATTTTGGAGGAAAAACTGAGTCTGAACTGAACTGTACTTAGCCCGGTAACCAAATCTATGCTATTGCTAAAATAATTGTTTTAAGTATTTTGTGTTGAAGTGTTGTTTTTTCTTAAGTACTTCTTAAAATAAACAATGACAACTCTATAATCTGTTTAAAACTAATTGTTACTTTCTTCCCTCAGTCTTCAATAGTGAGGAAATCTGCACAAAACCATGTTTTATAATTACAAATTATTTACTACTGCTGTCAAACTCTTATCTAAAGTGAAAACTGTTTTATGTGAAAACGGTGTACATTTCACCATTAGATTAAATGACAGGCTTATACAAAAAGATTAGACTGTGGACAGGTTACCCAACTGAATTCCCACTTTGTGAGCAGAGCAACAAGAACAGTAATAAGATGACTGCAGATAAAGACACAAAAATTATATGTGTTTTCTTGACTACATGGATCCTCATCTTGTGAGCACGTAAGCCTGTATGTAAACCCATGCTTACACTCAGCCATCCAGGCAAACCGCAGCAGTACCAGGGAACCAACTCGTAAATCAGTTGGGCAAATCTTCTTAAGAAAAAGGCTTTGTTTCTGAAAGTTGCTTACAAAATCTATGCATTGAAACAAGGCGCTCAAAGGACCCTTGGAAGTTACCAAGTCCATTCTGCTGCTACTACAAGTAAGCTGTCAGAAAATACATATGTGAGCGTATAGAATCACAAAATAGACCATTTCTGTGTCCTGCTCTCGCTGGTTGTATGGCAGGACTCATCTAGTGACTTACACCTTTCTTCTGATTTCCAGCTGAATTCATTGATGGCTGTCATTGTTCCACAATTCAAGTGGCTTTTTTCTGACTTAATACTCAGATACCTGTGTGCTTGGAGATGCGAATTACACAAACATGTACATCAAAAAAGGTGTTCCATTACATGAGACCTACAAATTAAATAATTACATTTCAAATTTTTGAGCTGATTTTTTTTAATTTACCTTTGCCTTCCACATCAACCAGAATTTGAAAATGTCCACGTGTCGACCACACTGTATTGCTTTATCTCCAGTGTCATAGGATACATCATACTGTTTGTCTTGCTGGAACAGATAGCCTGCACACATTTGATTGCAGCCTTGAAGTATGCCCTGTAATGAAAAATGTACTTACATGACTTACATGGCATATGCACATCTGAAACTGTGTGCCTTAGTAATACATTAAAAATGTGTTTCAAATATGTACAGAGGAATTGTTCTTTAATAGGTCAAATTATAAAATAATGACCTTGTTTTGTAAACCTGAGCTACAAAATAATTTTATAACCTCAGATGGTTGTCTTAGAAGTCCCTGTGTACTTAGAGTTTTACACACTCACACCTGAAAAAACATTCTCAGTTTCATTTGAATTCTTAGTTTGATACTAACTTTGTCCACTTCACTTTTAAAGGCTACATCAAGACTTAAATTTTTGATGTATTAAATTGCACACTAGAATAAAGCTGTGATCTCTCAATGCAGCAGACAGCTACAGAAAATGAAGAAAAAAAAAAAGTAATTGAAGATTTTGACTTTATATATTATCCAGCTTTGTGACACTTAACATTCAGTCACAAATATAAATACAAATAACCTAAACCAGACGTTTTTTGCTTACAAATATATAGGGTTCACAGGCCAACAGACATGTACAGACTACAGGTAAACATCTTTAAAGGAGGAGAAAATTCCTGTCTGTTATATCTTATACAACCTATGTAACATTTCCAAATTGGTTTGCATCTCCCGTACAGTTTATCAGTGGTTCTTTGAAGAAGTTCGAAGACACTGGTATTCATGATAAATACAAAACAACTTCTCATATAGAGAATAAAAAATTTTGCCAAAATTCTGCAATCATTAACAATTATTTCTTCCAAAAATATTATTGAAATTAAATGGATTTTGCACTACCCTCTTAAAACGTAGGGTATGATATTTACATTTTTTTTTAATAACTGCTTAATTATTAAATACAAGGCAGACCTTCTCCCGGACAAGAATGGCAGAACACTGTAACAACACTCCCATCATCTTGTGTGGATTCCAAGTGACTGAGTTAGCTCTGCAAAAAAATTACACGTTCACATAGGTCTAGAAAACAGAAACTTAACCTGAAGCAGTCATCTTTGTTTTCTGCCTTCAGCTGTAAACATATGGAGTTTTGACCATGATGATTTCACTATGAAGATTATTATTGTTTCAAATGTCTTCCTTCCCAGCTATGTCCAGAAAAGGAATTTTTTTTGTGTTAACATTGTCATATCAGACTTCTGATGAGTTTTTATTACTGTTACCAGCTAATCAGTGTCAGACTATGCTGATTAGCTGATATAGTAACTTCATCCCCAGAAGACTCCACATACAGAAATAGCAAAAATAAAACTAAAAAAATCAGTTTGAAGGATTATATCAATTCAAGGTACCAACATGGGAAGAAGGGTGTCACAAAATTAAGGAAATAATATGAATTCTGGGAGAGTCCAGTTCTTTAGTGAACAGTGGCTGAAAAAGTAGAAACCAAAGGAAAAGACACTCCTCATGCTTATCTGCTTTTCCAGTCAGAACCACAAGAGACCTTTTCTGTACTAGCTTGTCAAGCTCATGGACCATTAAAAGGTCATAAAACTTTACATCACAATCCTACCATTCTGCGTGTAAACATTAAAGTTTTTTAAATGTAAGCACAGGTGGATGCACAAGATCACCTAATTCACTAGCCAAACAGATGAAGTTTTCTATATTTTAAACATACTATCCTAGACTGTTTAATGACAATGCTAAAATAAACACACCAACATTGCACATCCATTGACCTTTTCACTCTTAGTAATTAATTACCAGATGTCCTCTTGCTTTACTGTGTGTTCCAGAGAAAGAAAGTGTTTAATCATATTTCACAGACTATGCATGCGTTCTGCCAATGTGTCTGAAAGAAAATTCAAAGATATTTCCTCTTCTTCCACACCCTGCTCTCAGAGGACACAGATACAACAACAGTTCCTCTGTTTGGAGCAACACAATGACTCCTTCACCCCAGTTTGAAGACCGATTCCATACCGATTCCAGATAAAATTCCAACCTCTGTCTGTGCTGTTAGACTGTAGCACCTCTCAGCCAGAAGAACAGAACAGCCTGTGCTGTAACTGAGGAGCTCACTATCCCTTTAAAATATCCTGCTGAAGCAGTGCAAAGCAGCAGGTAAGCAGTTCAGACTTTGGAACCTGGTCAGGCCCTGGCACAGCTGCCCAGGGAGGTGGTGGAGTTGCCATCCCTGGAGGGGTTTAAAAGACAGGTAGATGAGTTTCTTTGGGACAGGGTTTGGCAAGGAGACAGGCACGCCTGGACTCGATCTCAGAGGTCTTTTCCAACCAGATGATTCTATGACTTAGGAGGCAGTTATAAAAAAACTTCACTAATAGTTCAGGTGGAGTAGTAAAGCAACAGGAATTTATGTAACAGCTCCTTTCCTTCCGAAGAGCACCATGGCTTCGGTTTAGCACATTTATTTAACTTTCAGGATTCCCAATGACAATGATTTCAAAATGTTTTCATGAGGAGCATTAGGTTTATTTTAACACGAGCTGCCCTACCCCAGGCTGTCCCAGAGCTGGACTGTGGCAGCGTGCCAGTCCTTACACACATGCGGCTGTGGGTGGGCCTGGCCTGGGTGCCAGCATCAGGCCCCCCCCTCCCCCCCCGGGGCCTGTGACAGGGAGCCCCACAGCACCCGTGGGCCCCCCCCCAGGGCCTGTGACAGGGAGCCCCACAGCACCCGTGGGCCCCCCCCAGGGCCTGCGACAGGGAGCCCCACAGCACGTGTGGGTCCCCCCCCAGGGCCTGCGACAGGGAGCCCCACAGCACGTGTGGGTCCCCCCCCAGGGCCTGCGACAGGGAGTCCCACAGCACACGTGGGCCCCCCCCAGGGCCTGCGACAGGGAGCCCCACAGCACACGTGGGCCCCCCCCAGGGCCTGTGACAGGGAGCCCCACAGCACACGTGGGCCCCCCCCCAGGGCCTGTGACAGGGAGCCCCACAGCACACGTGGGCCCCCCCCCAGGGCCTGTGACAGGGAGTCCCACAGCACACGTGGGCCCCCCCCCCCGGGCCTGTGACAGGGAGCCCCACAGCACACGTGGGCCCCCCCCCCAGGGCCTGTGACAGGGAGCCCCACAGCACACGTGGGCCCCAGGGCCCATGTCTGAAGATCCCTACAGCTGATTAGAAAAGACACAATATCACGCTTCATGGCCTGCTGCTTTCTGTATTTGCCTAGGTTTACGGTCTTAATTGGCACCTCTGGGCCGACCTCAGGTTGAACGAGTTGTGCCAGACAGCTGCGATCACACCTGTGTAGCTTAAGGAAATGATTTTTCACTGCTGGCCTCCCAGCAGAGTGTTGCCCTATCGTGAGTGACCTGCAAGTGGGATTGGGCAGAGGCTGCTATGATTGTGCAACCTCAGAGCACTGCTGCCACGCTACACACTGACAGGAGGGTCCATGTGGCTTTCCTGCCAGTCCTTCTGGACATTACTCTTTATTTTGTACCTGTTCTTCACCTGCTGTATGAGATGCCTACCACTAGGAAACTATTTTCCCTAAGGAAGGGCACTGCTCACTATTCTCACTTTACACAGCACCCACTTTCAGCACAGTTGGCTCAAGGAAACAATTTGGTGCTAATTGAAGAGTACACAGGTGGAGCCTGTTTCAAATCTTTTTTGCTTCCCTGGAAGCTGATTTCTGCAGTGATGGGAAAAATCCTGTCTTTGTGGGTCTTCACTGCTTTTCTGATTTTTATTCAGATGGGCAGTCTTTTATGACAGAGAATTTTCAGGTGAAATCTAGAGAAAAACATACCATGGGATTAAAAACCAGCAACTTCTACAGCCTTGTCATGTTGGACATGGGAACATCTGTGGGGCCCCTGAGTCTGAACTGAAAGGGCTGCAGGGACAGTTACGCTCTCACTCTGTTATCACCTCCAACATAAATGCTTTGCCTTTGGCTTTTTAAATTTGGTTCAATTAATTGTTCAATAAAGGCTGTCTTTTGGTCTCAGTGGGTATCCTGGTAACCTGGGTTATGTGCTTGGGGCACACACATACTCTTTTCTGCAGACTGCACTGTAGCCTCAACAAGAACTTCCTGCTTGTTTTATGTAATCCCTCCACAGCATGAACTCGTAAGCCCCTTTACCCTGAGACACGCTCAGTATCTGTGACTCCGGCCTCCCCATAAGGTCCCCATGTTCTGTCTGGCACCGCAGAACCATACCAGTTCTGTGCTATCACAGTCCTTTCCAGCCTTACAGATACTCAAATTTGCCCCTAAAAATTGCTGCTAATTCAGTATCTAACATGTGTTCTTCTCTTTGTTGTACACAAATACATATTTTTGTGTATGTGTGTGTATATAAGTAGTAGAAAAGCAAGCATATAAATATATACTTTAACTTTCATTTACAGAACACATTTTCAGGCAGAACGTAAACTCTTAATTTTCTGGAAATAACTGCAACACCTTTCAGGAGAGAATTTCTACCATTTCATATCTTACCATCATAGGCATTCATGCTCAAACGCCTCTGGATTCCTCATTTTGCACTGCTATTCTCAAATCCTACATTTCAGAGATTGTGTAAGCTCACACACTTTGTTTTTCCCTCAAATCCTCCTTCACCCATTCCCAGACTTAGGGTCCCTTCAAAGCTATGCACAGAACAATCTCCCTTCCTTTTTGCCAAGCAATATCCTTGTTCTCCTTCAAATCTGCTGAAAATTTACCTTTCACTCAGCTGTACATCATTGTTTTCTTCTGTAGTATTGTTTCAGTCGTCCTAGTAGGAACCTTTCCTGCCTGGATTGCTTTTGTTTTATTTAGTGTTTAAACTCCTTAATGCAGAAAATTCATCTTTTCATGACTTTGTGAAGTGTCACATACCTTATGAAAGCACTTTAATAACAATATCAAAAATAAACACTGCATAGTACCTTTCTATCCCATTCAATTTATGACGATGCTTTCGGGACATTAGGAGTCCACCTCCCCAGGCAGCCTGAGAAAGAAGGAAAATAAGGAAGACTCATTGTTTTGGAAAAGCCTAATATATTTTAACTTACTCAAGATCTAGTAACAAATATTCTAATTCAAGACAAAAAATGTAAAAGCAAAAATCCTCATTTGCCTGAATAATAGCACTTTGTTTACTTACATCTACATGGAGCCAGAGATTGTATTTTTCACATATATCTGCAATCTCCTGTATTGGATCAAAGGCTCCATATACTGTTGTGCCTGCAGTTGCGTTTACAAAGAGAGGAACGTATCCCTATAATAAAAATAAAAAATATTAAATACAAAATCCAACTGTTTCAGAAAAAAAATATGAAAATTATTTTAGAAACGTTGCTAACCTATTTTTCAGCCTCAAAATATTTCCCCCCTTCAATGTGAAATGTACATATAAGCAACATTAGAAATTAACAAATAGTATATGTGGTAGGAACTAACTCTGTTTTTATTGTACTGTAACTTCACAAAATTTACTAGTTAGAAGGTAAAGAATATTATTTTGTCTATTCTCTTTCAGTGAGAAGATTCAAATTCAGATAAAGTTGAGACTTCCACCGCAGTATAAAGGAAAATTAATTAAATGTGATTTGTAAGTTGTGATTTGAAGGCTTAAAGTTGTTTCTTTCGTCTTTATCTACTAGTAAACAGAACAAAACAGAATACAATAATTCAAACCAAACAAAGTATTGTGGAACTATCAGATCAAAGTGAGACAATGTTGAATTAGAAGAAACAAATGTGAACTTCAATTTCAACAAGTGCCCAAATATAACAAAGTTAAGAAATTAAAAAAATAATCTAGGTTGCTCTAACTCAGGTGGCTCTATACAAAATTACATGGATTTATCATTGCACTTATTCAAGAAATATCAATGAATGCCTGAAACAAACTGATCTGGTATATTTACTAACCCTGCAGCCTTGAAATCTATGGGAATTTTTAGTACTAAACTTGAGTACAATTTCTATGGTTTAGGCTCAGCTTTCAGGTTTGGAGAGAAGTAGGTTTAGTTTCATGTTTTTGTACTTTTTCCTATATATTAAAAAAAAAATTATTCTAGAAGTCATAAAATACAGATCTAGTTCGAGAGTTAAAAATACTTTAAATAATCCCCTAAACAATGTACAATTGTAAAAAATAGTATTATAACACATATCATGATAATGTTCTCTTTTAATGTTAACTCTCGGTCTTCAGGGAAGAGGTAATTTTACTAAACCAGGGATTTAAGCACTACTTTTTTATAAACACAAACCTTTTGTTTTGCTTCCAAAATTTTTGCCTCCAAATCAGCTGGTATTATTTTGCCTCTGTAATTATTGTAGAAACAGAAAGACAAAGAAAATTAAAGAGTGTTTATGGAAATACTAACTACAATTGAAACAATTTAATAGGTTTTTCTCAACAGGCCATTAGCAACTTGACACACTGTACTGAACCAGTCCTTAAACACAATACAACAAATTTAACAGATGAACACATTTAATATATAAAAACCTTAGCATCCATCCTACCTTTCATTGCATTTTATCAAAATCACGTTGTCTGTTCCAAATCCAAGTGCAGCTCCAGCTTTCTTTATCGAGTAGTGACTCTGCAGAGAAACATACACACATTTAATGGAGTGGTTGTTTGATGATGAAACATCTTCACAATGCACATCAATAATTTACAAATTAGCAGCATATTAAGCTCACATGTTCCGAGGTAAAGAGAACCAGTTTAGGGACTGCAGCCATGCCTTTAGTTTTGACCTCAGGGAAATACTTGTAGCGTGCAGCCATTATGCTGTACATGTTGGAGATGGCTCCTCCTGTGAATGAATAAATGAATAAATAATAAAATTGTGATAATGAGAAAAAATACATATTAGATCAAAGACATACAAATCTTGTTTGTATTATGCACAGAAAGTGGCAGTGAACTATGAAAAAAAAAAAATCTCTGGAATGCAGATTCATCTGCCTACACAGCATAGGGACAGACCCACTAGAATTTCATACTAATAGTTAGAATTTCCTATCCATCGTCTCTTTCAATTGCTAACCTTTTGTAACACATTATTAAAAAGTTCAGCTTTTGTTGTGCTGCTTTTGCAGTTTTTTGTTAGCAGGAATAACAGGAACTTATTGAATTGTTCAAGACTGAAGAAACGTTGCATACTGGATGGATTTATCCCGTCTTGTTGTAGATATAGAAGTAGATGTCTACTTATTCTACGCTTCCTTACAGTCCGTTAAGGGAAAGAGGCAGTTCGCAGGCTATGATTCAGCTGATCTATTTCAACACTTACTTTTGAAGACTGCGAATTGAGGGAAAGCACCTATTTCTCTCCATTTACTGCTAGAAAGAGCCCAGGGCAGTTAACTCTGTCCTACGACGTAGACCTCAAGATTTAATTATTCAAATCTCATCCATAAAGTCTAGGATAACTTACTCCCCTAATATTTCTCCATCAACAAGAACACTGAGAATGATCTGTATTTCTTTTAGCAGCAACACATGGCCTCAGGAGTTCCACATGGTTTACCAGCATTTCTGCCACTGCAGACTGCCTTTGTATGACCTTCACGGGAAAACACTTTGTCTTGGTCTTCAGAATCTTGTGAGTCCAGTCAGATATTGTCTCAGATAATATGTCCCAGAGAATACATCCCAAAAAGTGACAGTCACAGTCTTTTTCTGACTGTGAGTGCAAGTCCTCACTGACCAAAGTCAGTATATGGTTCTCAAGAGCTATTGGTTGACAGGAGTTGAGGTTGCTCAGGACCTCCAAAAGCAAAGTGCAAAAAACCATGTGCCTAACAATATATCAGACCTTGTAGCCAAGTTTTAAGATGTTGGCCAGCCATGACACACAGCAACACTCAAAGATACTTTTTTCCCCTCAACTCTTTTGTGGGATGCTTAAACAAAGTATGCACTTCAGGTGCAAAATTCCTACTTCTAAATATCTGACGCATTTTTTTGCAGATATTGTGGGCATTCAGACACAGCTTATATTAATTTTGACTTTTGAAATTTTAGTCAAACCACCAAAACAGAGAGAAAAAAACCTCACCAGGTGAGAATATTCCATCACCATCCTTATTTGACCATCCAATAATCTCTCTCATCTTCCGAAGTGTTATTTGTTCCATGAGGACAAAAACAGGGGCAATTTCATAGGTAAACCTGCATGGATAACGCAAACAAAAACAATCAAACAAGATTAAGTACAGATTCTTAAAATCCACAATAAATTCTTAGCCTATGAGTTTTTTGAAAATGCTTCAGCTCCCTTATAGTTTTCCTGTAAATTGAGGTTCTGATGTCGCAACCTTTACGCAAGCAAGAATCCTAAGGAATACAATACTGGAAACTTCAGTCAATAAAAAATGCAGTATTAGTTCTTCTGCAACTTTCTATATAACCAATGTAAGACCTAATGATTACCATCATGATGCTGCTGACTACCGCACAAGATTGTACTACAGAACATTTGTTTCCTGAAGTGGCAATTTCACACGTGTGGAATAACATATTGCCAAATCCTTATGAAAACAGTGAACTTCATTGAGCTAAATGTAACCATAATTACAAGTATTGAGCTAGGGCTTCAAAGTCTAAATACAATTAATTATGTGGATTTATTCTGTTGATGATCTCCAAGGACAACTTATTTCTACAATACCATGCGATCAATAACTGTCAAGAGTAATTATAAATGATGATTTTCTAATTACCAATTACAGAAAACAAGTCAGCAGTCAACTATCGTACCCACTTAATGGGAGCAAAAAACACTGCATAGTCTGGAATGTCCTAATGTCACAGGCAGATACGTGGATGGAAAGCGATAGCCATACAACCATTTTTTGCGATCAAGGTACATGGATAAATTGCTGCTACTGTAAACAAACTCCTTGCTGTGTATGCAAAAAAAAAGAAATAAGTCACAAGGAGGGGGAAAAAGAAGCAGAAAGAAACTAAACTCAGCATGTGGTTTCCAAGGGAATCTACAAGAATGCAACACCCTGACTGAGGTCTTACATTTGAATAATTTTGCCAAAATGTTTGTGTTGTCTCTCTGATACTAAAATGACATTTTGAGAATACATACAGCAAACTTTAAAGAGATGTTTGGCACAACGAAGGGAACATATATCTGAAAAAGCTTGTCTTTCATTTACAGTTACACCGATTGGTTAAAATATTATTTTTTTCTACAACCCCTTATGTGTCATTAGTCCACGAGAGAAACACCACCACTACTTTCAAAATATTCCTTTAAGATTAAATAGCATTTGTAATCCGTTTTAATTGTTGCAATTGCTATTTTCAGAAGCCAAAATACTGCTTATTTTGCTTTTATTATCATTAGAACTGTCAGAGACAAACTTGACCTGAAGTCTGGGTGCTGCCAACATTTACAGAGTTGGTGTTTGCTAACTGTGCGTGTGTGTGTCTTGTTTTTAAGCTCTGCAAGTCTAGGATATATTTCAGTCTTTATTTAGACAGAATGACCAACTGAAATCAATGGGAACTCAGTAGTTACAACATTTACAGGTATTTCTATGAATTAACTAAAACAGTTAGGAGTCTTTATCTCTTTACTAACAGACTAAATGAAAAGTTGTTTTGGTAGTGGCAACTGCTGGCTTAATTCTGCTCTCACCTAAAAGCCAAACAATTTTAACAGACCGAATAACTTGAACTACCTGTTCTCCTGTTTATCAGTATGTAAAAAGTACTCTGAGAATAAACATAAAGCATTCTACATTATTTTTCTGTTAAATTTTTATAAGCATAAATGCCTAATACCGAAAATACCCATATAATTCTCTTGTCTCAGCTAACACTGGATATAGAGAATTTCCAGTTACAATTACTTTCTAACCTCCGATGGCTGCTGCACGGTAAATGAGTGCCCTGTACTATAGAACCCTAGAGCTGGCGGAGTAACAGCAACTTCTGAAATTTCCACCCTGAAGGTCTCATGGTCAGTGATTGAGCTAAGAATAGCACATTGATATATTACTTACAAGCTAATGTGGGAAGCTTATTACCATTAATTTAACGTACCATCTTCGTAGTCACATTTCAGTAACATTTCCTAATAGCAATTTAAAATTTTAGGAGAGTACATATGTTTTGATTATTCAAAACTCATTTGTGACAGAAAACACATTTTTTAATCAGTCATGAACATTTTAAGTTTTGATTATAGGTGGAAAAGAAAAAAATGGGAAATGGAAAACATTCCTTGTTACTGTTGCTTGTGTGTTACATGTTTGCGTAGCTGAAATAGGTCAGAACAGCTTCTAGGTAAAGGTCAGAACCTGCTCTTCTGCGCTGAATACTGCTGAAAACAAACAGTACGTTCCCCAGAGCTTACACAGAGAATCTGGCTATTTTTAATAACCTTCTCTGTCAGTTCTTTGAATCGTATTTTACAAATATCTTGCTTGAACCTTACTTGCACCTGCTGTATTATTCGAAACTATATTGTGTTGACCTTGGTTTGCTGGAAAAAAAGATCATTTGCTAAACTTCATACAAGCAAATAGAAACTCAATTTTCATGCTTACAGAAGTATTTTCAAGATATATTGTTTAAAGTATAAATGGATCAGAAACTAGGTGTATAGAATTAGCTATTTAACAGCTAACTTCTAAAACCAAAGGCAAAAGCAGCCTCATTTTACAAAAGTCACTCTTTTAGAACCAAATAAGTGCTATGTTCTTAATAATGATGGCAATATTTCATAACACTATCACAGTCTGCCACAGAGCTGAGTTCTATTATGACCTATTAGATTTGTGTAATTTCACTGATTACAAAAGGATAAGTAAGCTAGGAAAACTAAGTTAGTCAAAGGAAAAGGGGCAAAAAGTCAAACTCCGAAATATATTTTTGTCAAAGAATAATAATATTTAAGTAAAGGGGTTTTTTTGAAATGTAATCAGATTTCATTTTTAATTGGGCGGGGGGGGCAGCACCCTTTAAAGTACTTTGCAATACTTGTGTCACCATTAAAATATGGGTTGTTGGGTTTTCTTCCCAATCAGTTTTTAAATCTGAATGTCTTATACCAATTTTTAGCTAACACCAAGCTAATTGAGAAGATGATTATTACAAAGAGCACGCTGTTTTTTCGGCACCTTATGTATTTTTCTTTGTTGCCAATGCCACAAAACAGGCACAGCTCGTAATCAGCTATACTTAATGAACCATTTACTCATGGATAGGCCAGTGAAAACACTGTTAATTTCCCCATCTGCAGATACATTTCCTGTTTTCTGCCAATTAGCAACACTTTACCCAAAACAGAGGTAGCTTGAGAGTTAAAACACACCCAATTCAGGACTAAAACAGAAGGCAGTCTATTACATGCCAAGTATTTAGACCTACATCACGTTTTTTAACATATACAAATCAATATATAATTAAAAACTGTGCCTTGGGTTTTTTTGGTGGTTTTTTCATTAATTATACTCTTCATAGCAAAAATTCAACATACTACCTTACATTTACATCTAGCTTTGATTAACTTTGAAGTCAAGAAAAAGTAGGAAAAGTTTCCTCATTGGCATTTTATAGATGCAAAATTTCACTTTTTTTTGAATATTTCCATTTTTTTATTTATTTACACACAACTCCATAAATCTTAGACAGAGTAATTCCTTCATTATCATCAAATTACTTTTCAATGTTACATTTTTAATCATTTGAAGCTTGCCAGAAGCCACCCTTTTACTAGCACATGAACAGGAGATGATGGTGCCCCAGCCCTGCTACCTCTGCAGTCAACAGGAGAAAAATACAATAAAGCTTTACATATTTTTTATTTTGGTGTTAATAGATGCAGAATTACTCAGTGCAGAGAAAAAGCTTAAAAAACAGGGAAAACATAAAAAAGACTGGTCCAAAAGAAGAAAAATTATTTCGTGTTATTATATAAGAATCAGGATGTTTTACTTACTGTGTGCTCTGGGATATTTGCATTTATATTGATCAGAAATGTAAAAATGTTCATGTTTCTATAACTACTTCCACTGTATTGCTGCCAAATTAGGAAAAACATGAGGCACTTTTATTGAAAAGACAGCCATCGCCTCTTAAAGGAGAAAATTAACCACGTGTGTGGCACCACCCGTGTGCCAGGCCAGAGGCAGCCCCTGGCGCTGGCACAGACCGAGGACGGGGCGCTGCTTACATGTTCGTGTTGGCGGTTGATGTCAGCCACTCCCCGGCCAAGCCGATGATGTCCAGGCCTGTGGACAGCTGGTTGAAGAAGCGAGGGTGACCTGGCAAGAGAATTGAGAGCGCTCAGAACCGCCCCACCGCCATCCCTAGGGTTGGGGTTCAGCCCTCCCGCGCACCGCTCCCGCATAGAGGGCGCTTCTGCAGCGGGACACACCTGCACCTCGCATTTTCCCAACAAGTCGTGCTTGTGGGACCGTGAAGCAACCCTCGCGGTTGTCGTATTTCAAAGTCGAAAAAACCCGGTTTGCAGAGAGCTCCTGCGTGGAACCATTAGCGTTTAAATGAAGAGAAGCTAAAGCCTGTAAAACCCCCCCGGAACCTCTCCGGATGCTCCCCCGGCGCCTGCCGGGCTGGGAGCGGGGGAGGGGCTGGCAGTAACAACCTGCAGGTGTTGGGGCTTTTTGCTTTTGGATGGAGAAGGCGAGGGGTGTCCGCCCGCTCGCGGTGAGGCCGCAGCGATGCGGGAGGGGCGCGGAGACGCGTTCCGGGGGGTCCCAGGGGCTCGGAGAGTTTTCCCCGCGTGGTGTAAAAGCTATGATTCACCTCATAAACAAAGGCTGCGCTATCAGCCGTGTTCCTGTATGCCAGGAAAAGCTGCTTTAGCAACCTTTATCAGCAATATCCCGGCTGCCGGGGGCGGCTTTCCAAGCGTGAACGGATGAAATCCCCAACAAACGGTGACAAGCTTGGGGAGGGCGGGAAGGTGTCGTGATTTAGCTCTTGTCTCTTGGGAAAGGACACGCGGACAACACACAGGGGACAGTCCAGCCCGAGAGGAGGGTTCTGCGCCCGGAGGGACTGTGTCACGTCGCATCTGGCTCAACACTGGGAACATCATCATCTTTTGACATAAAGAAATAAATGCGATTCTGCTGCGAGCGATGTCAGCGGGAACCTCTCGGAGGCGTGAGCCTGCCGGCGCTGCCACATCTCGGCACATCCTGAGGAGGAGGCTCCCCCGGGCACCGTGAGGCGGGGGGTACACAGAGCCACCGGGCTGCTCCCGCCTTGGGGAGCCAAGCGGCTCGAGGATAAAGCCCAGAAATATCTCCAAGGCGTAGCGATTTGCTTTGCAAATCAGCGTTTCTCTCCCTTGCCAAGACACGCAGTTTGGGAAGTTGTTTTAAGAGACGTTTTGATGCCCTCCCAAAGCTGTCAGTGAGCCTGCGCTCTCCTGGGGCCAGTTCTGCCCTGCTGGAGCTTCACCTGGAGAGAGAACGCGAGCCCCTGGGGTCCTGGAAGGCCAGGGCGTGGGGTGGGGTCGTCAGGCGGCCCGAGCAGCTCTTTTTTTGGCTGCACCAGGTACTGCTTTGGGCACAGCGCATACCCGCATCTCAGTTCCCGGGAGAGATCCTGCCTGACCCACTAAACCTCCAGGGGAGGTCTGAGGGGAGAGGAAGAGCTTGGCATCCTGGCGCAATCAACACTGGAAAAACGGCGCAAGCACACAGAGCGCAGGACACCCACTTGTTCAACAGCCCACGGGCTTGGGAGCGAAACAGGCTCCCATTTGATGGAGCGCACAAAATCAAAGCATGTCCCTTTACACTCCTGAACAAATCAAACCACCACATAACTGGGAAAAGACAGGAAGCTGACCGACAACTTTGTTGTCAAGATTTTGTTCCCCGAGGGCACCCCGTTGGGGTTTTGCAGCTGCACTACTGCGCAGCACAGAGAGCAGCACCTGCTCCCTCGGGAGCCGCTGCTGGCAGCTGCCTGGCCAGAGACTGGCGGACAAAAGTCTCCCTCCGGGCGCACCCGCCGCCCGGTCACGGCAGCACAGCTCGCCGGGCAGAGCCCTGAACCGCTGGAGCAGGACCGGGGACGGGAGACACGGTCCCCGCTCCGTTATCGCTCCGTTTCCTGATCTGCTTGGCTATGTACAGCAGTCAGGGCTTGTTGCCAGCCGAGCTTTCTGCTGATATAGATGTAAAACGTCTCAGGCCAAACAGCCTGAAGAGCACAGACTTTGCTATAGACCCAGGCTGCAGCTCAACCGGTAAAAGAAGTTATTATAAACGGGCATTTCTATCCGATTCAGAAGGACCTGGGCAGGCGGGGCTCCTGGGTAATGGGCGGAAATCCACAGGGTTCCTTTACTGATGATTCCTAGGATTTCAGTCTCTTTTTCATTAAACGTCTGGTGAACATAAAGAAGAAAAACTGCAAATTCAGTGCCATTTATGCCCTCATTTACCTAATGATATTGCTCCCCGGAGATACAGACATACCGCATTTCATCAAGTGAAAGAGATTACGTTTTGAAAACTTGTTTCTGGGTACTGCAAACAGCACCGAGCCCTGCCCGCCAGGGACAGATGGAGCATCAGTAACTTCAGTTCCCAAGCGGCGACATTTTCAGCGCCCGCAGACAGCCCTAGGGCTGAGCCTCCGTGCAGGTAGAGGCGAGGGTATGGAGATGGTGTGGGCTTATCTCCCTGGGCTCAATCCTGCTCCCTTCACCGAGGGCCAAGGGAAAAGCCCCAGGAGAGGACTCTCCAGAGTAGTATGCGAGAACCTACCTGTCCTCACTCCGTATTTTAGCGTGTCCCGGCAGTCCACCAGGATTTGCTCCAGGGACTCGGGGTTGTCCGACAGCTCCAGGTTGAAGCCCTCCATGCCCTCCAGGAGCTGGTGCGGGTGGTGGAAGTCCAGCACTTTTGTGGATCTGTCAAACGTCTTCTTCACGTAGTTGAGGAGGATGTCCACGACCTCCAACAAAAACTGCATGGTCTGCTCCTCGCCATTCTTGGCAGGCAACAAATCTGCGGGACAAAGTGGCTGTCAATGCTGCTCTGGGAAGGAGACGCGGAGCTAAACCGGCAGGCAGCAGCACCTGGAAGCCGTGGCCCCGGTGCAGCTCCCCGGACCACCGTGCTCGCTCCCTGGCGAGGGAACATCCCTCGCTGCCTCTGGACTCCGGTGGAGAAGGGCAAGCCCAGTCGCCCGTGGAAACACCTCCGAGGCAACCCAGCACCGCAAACGCTGTGAGGTGCGTGTCCCGCACCTCCCGAGGCCGAGAGCACCCCAGCGTGACCCCCTCAAGGAGCCAGGTTCCCTGCCCCGCTCGCCTTATCAGTGACCCCGTACCAGCAATCACAGGTGGTTTACTTGCTACTTTACTGAGGAGGAAATAAAATATAAACTCCCTCTCCTCCCGGCGGCTGGAGTGACCCCGGAGGAACCGCTGGAGCTGAGCTGCAGAAGATCAGCCCAAAGCGCCCCAAAATGCATTTTGGGCAACTTGCACGCACGGACAGTGCAGCTCTCAGCAAACACACACACACAAGGATTCCTTCAAAAACAACCAAGCAAAAGCAGGGTCTGAACGCGGCTGCACTTCCAAGGGAGGTGAGGGCAGACTGCTAAGGGACGTGCCCGAACTGGAGCAAGCAGAAGCTTCAAAGAGCGTTTACCTCTGGCATATAAATTGGAGAAGTCTGTCTCGGTGCGCCGGAACCTGGATTCCTTCTCGCTGTTCTCGCATGCCAGAAGGGTCTTGGAGGACTGCCTTTCCTTCAGGGAGCTGACGATCCGGCCCTTGTCTTCCAGGCTGTTGGTCCTTTGCAGGAACCCTACATCGTTATTGCAAGGTGCACAGGTCAGAGTTTTCTCGCTTCCCAACATGTTTAGAAATAGCTAAAGCAGCTCTCCAGACAACAGTTCAAAGTGATGTTGGCTCTGGATCTGACTAATGAGGCCAGGAATAAGAGTATTTATGGGGATTATTTGCCTCCAGGAGAGAGAGCTAAAAATGCCATCAACTGCAAAAACCCAGCCATGCAAAAAACAAATTTTCGTCATTTAGTGCAGTGGTAAATTCTTATTAAGTCGATCAGACAGATTCCACTTCAGTAATCAGCCACTGGAAGAGAGTTCAGGATGAGTCAATGCTATTTCAGCCTGCAGGCGAAGTTTATGGACCTAGCAGACAGGGGCAATGATGTATGATTAAAATCAGGGCCACTTTGAGCTCTCCTCGTGGTGCTCTCACGCACAAAAGGCATGAGAACAAGCAGCCATTCTGGAGCAGCAGTCCTGAGAGCGCCAGACCTCTAAGGACACCGGTGGCACCCATCAACCCCACCTTCCCGTTATCAGTACCTACCAGCACCTGTCCAGGAGATGAGTACTTTCCACCTGAAAATATGCTCTGATACTAACACTAATCATTCCGGGCTCTCAAGGAGCGCCGCTTTCACCAGAGACACAGCCCTGGCGCCCAGAACCCGATCTTAGCTGCTGTTATTATGTGGGAAGGGCAATAATAAATCCCCTTGCCCCAGGAATTACATCTGTGGGCACCACACAGGGCTCGTGACGAGTAACAAGAGCCGTCGCCTTTAACAAGGCAGGGAGAACAGTGAGTTTTTAGGAATTGATCCACTAAATGAATGCCCGCTTAAACACGCGTAGCGCTGGGCTTTTTGTTACTAACGAAGGCAAGGGATTTTGACCTCCCGGGCTGCAGCGAGCGTACCCCTGTGTTTTGAGGAGGCGGTACGGCAGCTCCGGCTTCCTCTTTCTATTTTTTTTTCTTCTTTTTTTTCTCTCTCTTTTTTTCTCCAAAGAAAAAAAAACAAGTAGCGATTAAAACCGGAGCCTGTCACAGCTGGGGATGTCCGCCAGATAGAAGGAATTTGCAGGCAGGAAAATCAGCGCCATGACTTCGCTCATCCGAGTGCCCCGACGCCCTCCGCTTTCCAGCCATGTGCCTCTGCTCTCCGGACCCCGACGGCGAAGCAGGACTGCGGCTCCTCCCGCCGGCTTGGGCAGGGCCCGGGGGCTGCATCTCCGTGCAGAGGAAAGGGAGAGACACCAAGCGACGTGAGGAACGGCTCCTAGCACCGTACCTATGCCTCGCACCCTGCTGACAGCCCCGTAAGACACTGAAAACACAGCCCCCGACCGGCAGCCCCTTCTGCGTCAGTCAGGCTCCCAAACGAGTCTCCGAGGTTGTTCGCAGACAGGTGTGTGGAGCCCATCCTCTCAGTGAGCACGTTGTGCTTTTTAATACTCATCTTCCACTAATCAGTTTCTTTCAGTGATGCTTTTAGGAATGAGTTATACGAGGCAAAAAACTAACAAACCAACCCACTATTTAAAGAAATCCTTCTTCTTGCATAAATTCAGAGCAGCCGTCCGGTATCTATTGACGTTTTACTTTTTTTTTTTTTTTTTTTTTTTTTAAGTTTTGTTTTTAGTGCCTTTAACGGCCCTGGCAGCGATCCCTGGCACCTGCAGCAACCACAGCTGCCTGCTCAGGGGGTGGAGCAGCCGAACCGGAGCAGGTGCCGTCTAGACTGAATGCTGGAGCGATCCTCTTTCTGCAGTTCCTGTGGCTTCGATTTGCTTTATTTTTCCCACGTCTCTTTCGTCCAGGCTCTCGGAGGTGATGCTCAGCGGAAAGAGTTACCCGAGCAGAGACGTCTGCGAGAACCTCCGAGGGCAGAAGTTACAGAAAAGAAGCTCGCTGCTGCCCGGCGTCAGATGCCGCGTCGTTCGCCCGGGTGCCTCGGACACGGCGAATTCCCGTGAGCCTGGAGGGTCCGGGAGGTGGAGTAGCCCAGCGGGGCAGAGGGAGCCGGACCCTCTTGCTCTCCGAGTTCTCACCCCGGGAGGGTGGGAGGCACTTCCCGCTGCCGCCCTGCGAAACGGGGAGCCTCGAGGGTTTCTTCCACGCCCGGAGGGAAGCGCACGGCTGTAGCAAACGCCTCCTCTGTATCCCATGTGAAGGGTAAGGTCGGTGTAGGAGGGATCCGGCAAGTAGCAGCACACCAAAGGGTCCGCGCCGCTTCCCGCGTGGCAGAGGAGAGCGCAGCCTCTCCCGGCAGCCCTGCAGGCACTCCGCTCGGCGGTACCTTCATCCCTGCCTTTATTAAGAGACCAAATTGTTAAAAGCCGAATGAGACCAGTTCGGCGAGGGAATCCCTCGGTCCTCAGCGTGACCACAAATCCAGTGATTTCATAGCAGGACTCGCTCAGGGCAGGCGTGTGACCCCCTTGCCCTCCGCCGGTCAGGGCGCGTCGGTGGCGGCTGCAGGAGATCCCGGTTTCCTCCGTGGCCGAAGGGTTCAGCCCCGCCGACTCCGGAGACGAGTTTCTAACTTACACGACTGCTTTTGGAATCGCACTTTTCTGCGTCGCTCGCTGGGCTGGGAATCCTCATCTGGCGAGGGACAAGTACCTGCAGCTGCACCTCAGCAATTCTATTACGTCGAGTATTTCCAGCGATGCCAAGCAAACGTTAGCAGGATCGGTCCCAGCAGCGGAAATAATTGCCGAGTTGGGAGTGAAAGGCATAGCATGCAACTCCCGACACAGGAAAAAATCTGCGCATAGTTGGCCCACCGTGACAGTTCATTAAACCACTTTAGAACACGTTCTCTTCTTTTTTTGAGGTGGACATGTGCAGAGATGCCAGGGGCGTGCGGGCGACAGCGGCAGGGCTCTTTCCAGGCGGTGGCTTTCAACCAGAAAGGAAAAGAGCTAATCCTTAAATCGGTCGGTTGTTTCAGAAGAAGTGACATGTATCTTGGATGCGTAATTACTGAAAATGTCAAACACGTGTGAAAGAACCGACTCATTGTTCAAGACCTGCCTTTTCTCTGAGCTCAACCCTTATTTAAAGTTTGCATTCAAAACTAATCGATTTCTGTGTGATACACAGAAACAGCAATTCTGACGCATCTGGTTTTCTATAGCTTTGTGACTGCACAATATTTAGGTTCCGAAATGATGTCTGGTGAAAGGGAAGGACGGGGGGGATATAATCTATAATCGTCAAACATCAGCTTGTTTAGCATGTGTAATTAGGATTCTTGGCAACCTTAATACTTCACTCTATATATTTACCAAAGGCAATCTTCTCTGTCTTTGTCAAGTGGGAGGGCTCATACGAGCAAAAAACAGTGGTCGCGATCAAATCCGAGCAGCCCAAATCACCGTAAAGGGTGTATTTTTCACGTAAACCAGAAAAGAGCCAGAAAACGAAAACCGAGCCAAAATACAGCAGCCGAGCTTGTTTTGAATTTCCTTCGCACAGCCTCTATTGCACTCTCTTTTGCCTTTCTGAAATCCAAAATGGTGGGATATGTCATTTTCAGTGTATTTGGTCTCATTGAGAGAAGCTGCCATGTCCCTCTGTAACCCCGGTAGTCTAGCAACACGGAACAAGCCTAACGGTGCGTTACTTTATCAGTTCTGGTTGCAGGACTAAATTAAAATGATGATGAAAAAGCCCATCGCTCCAGCGACTGAAGGGACTGGTAGGGAAACGCTCCATTAAACCCAGATCAGGAGCTATTTATAGAAATAAGCGACTACTCGTTAATGTCGCCTGCGGGTACCAATGAAACCTCTGACAGACATAGGGCTAAACATTCACATCCTGATTCTTTTCCAGTCCAGACTTCCACGTAACAAAACGTTTAGCGAATGAGCTTCGACTCGGGCAAGTAGGGCAAGAGGTTTAAATATATCTTTGCTTTCAAAAAAAAAAAAAAATAAAGGCCCGTTTCTCCCACGTTTTTCCCATCCTTCCAAAAAGAGGGAGCTGGAGGCAATGAGGAATAATTTCTATTCATAAGGGGCACAGGCTAAGCGGAACGGTTGTCCTCATCAGAAAATAAAGATTTGACTGTTTGTCTCCGAAAGCCAAGACGCTCCTGAGAAATCTGGAGGACAGCTCGTTATCTGCAAATGAATCTTTCGCTATAACGTTGTGATCTGATTGTGCATTTGTCTCCCTCCCTGCATTTCATGTGCCTGCCCGCTGACTGGCTGCCAGCGCTATCTCACCCACGCAGCAACCTGACGAATTGCTCTTTAATAAGGCTCTCGTTAATCTTTTTCCCCCAGGAGATCCGTATTTTCTACTCAGATAAGGTTGAAAAATTTCAGACAGGGAGAGGTGGCCAAGCCCCCCCCCGTTCCTCGCCCCCAGGCCCTGCGCTCTCCCCGCCGGGGGTGGCGGCGCCTGCACCCCCCGTTTATCGCGGAAGGGCGGCGAGGACTGGGGCGGCCAAGGCGAAGCGACGGGAGGGCGCGGCGGGGGCCGGCAGGGGGCGCTGCGCGGGGGCATTGCGGGACGGGGCGCACGGCGCGGGCAGACTCACCGCATATCTTCAGCCCGAGCTTCCTGGTGCACCCGTGAGCAACGCCGCACCACGAGTCGTAAGCTGGAAGAGAAGGCAGAGCTGTTCCGCGGGGGCGGGGAGCCTGCCCGGCCGCCCCGCCGGCGCTGCCCTCCTCGGGGCGGCCCGGGAGAAGCCGCCACTCGCCGAGCCCCGCGACGCCGGGACGTGGCGGGACGTGGCAGCCGGGGCTCGGGTGGCAGCGAGGTGACGGGCCGGCCCACCGCGAGGCGGTGGGACCGAACAGCTAATAATTTACTGGCGGGGCTCCAGGGAAGTGGCAGCTTAAAATAAAGTGGCGTGAAATGGGGTCACAAAAGAGCTCGGGAATTAATTGGGTGAAAAATAGTATTTGACCAGATGATGGGACGTGCATGGCTGAGCCTCGCCCGGGCCGCCCGCGGGCGATCCCCGCCCCTGCCTCGGAACCCCCGTGCCCCACGGCTCGCCCTGACCCCAGGAAACCCCGCCGGGAGGCTCCCGCACCCAGCTTGGGGGAACGCCGCCTCCTTCCCAGCCCCGCAGCCGCGCCCGGCCGGCCCCAGCTGAGCCCGAGGAACGCGGGCAGCGAAGAATGGGGCTGGCGTGATGGGCGGCCCGGCCGAGCGCCTCCGGCCGCTGGCGGAGCCCACGGAGGTGGGAGGCGCTGGGGCGCGAGGGGAGAAGGCGGCAGAGGGGCTGGGACGGCAGCGGCGGGCCGGGCGGGGTGCTGCTGGCACAGGTTCTCTCGCTTTCAGCAGCGTTGCCAGTTCGTTCGATTTCTGCATGTGACACCTCAGCCGAAGGCAGCGAGCCCGTCACCCCCGCCTGAAACAAGACCCGGCGCTGCCACTCGCCCCCTCCCCCGTTCCTGCCAGTTGCAGAATAATGACAATAATGACTGCGATGCTCGCACCTCGTTGCCCTTTCAGGGTAAAAGCTATTCCCCGCCTTGCTGTGCCTGACAACCTTTCATTTCTTACTGTTGCCTGCTCTTTGTCTCTAGTGCTTTACAGTATCGAGCCTCTTTCTTATTTATTTTCGGTAGGCGAGGTCTGAATTGCCTGCCAGGGCTATAAACTGATTCTCTATCCACCTGCAGCAGCTTCTGCTTCCCACTCACACCTCAATAACTCAAGGCGAATTCAGAGTAATTAGGAATACAAGGCTTTGAAAAGCTACAATTAGCATCCAAATTTCGCTTGATTACAGCCTTCAGCGTAGGCTGAAAGGAAGCTGCAGAATTAGCATTTGTAAAATGTAAAGGGGAGGGGGGAGCCCGCTTTAAGCCGCCGGTGGAACTTCGCCCTTTAACTGATCAATTTTCCACACCCCTTACAACACCCCGATTTTTTGTTTTGCCATCCAGGGGTTCAGTTTATTGTCTAAATCCCTCAAATGCGGCTTTACGATAAAGGCAGCGCTGGCCGCTGAGGTGGGCTTTTCCTCTCAGCATTTTATCGGCCACGCAGCAACCCCTCCCGCTCCCACCAGGACGATGGTTTCTTTGTGTGAGCACGTCCCGCACCTGCCTAACGGCGCGGAACGGGGCTTCGCGGATTTACCGTTCCGTTTCGAAATCGGTCTTCCCAAGCCTACGTGGCGAAAGCCTCCAAAACACCTTAAACGAGGAAAACATGAAAACCTACTTGTGGGTCGTAAATTAGGTGGGGCGGGGTCCGGAGCGTCGTTGGAGGACGAGGGAGCGGAGGAAGCCATCCCTTCCGAAGAGCCCCTGTCCCCGGCGCCCGGGTTTGCTCCGCTGTTCCTCTGTGGGGTGGGCAGGAAGGAATTTGCTGGAAGGGAGAAAAGGCGGGTTTAGTAGTCTGGTCTCCTGGGGTCCCGTCCGGAGCGCGGCAGCCCGGCGTGAGCCGCGGGGTCCCGGCAGGGTGGGCAGGGGCCGTGGCCGCCGAGCCGCGAGAACGCCTCGACAGGCTGAAGGGCAAACCCTCCGCTGGATGCCGAGGCGCTGCCCCCCGCGCCCAAACGACGGATTGAGCGGAGCATGAAGTCTCTGGCAATTAACACCGGGGGCCGCCGAGCAGGGCAATTTCGTGGCTCGCGTCAATGGAAACCAGCGTGCAAAGCGGGCTTCGAGATTACCAGCCCGAACGACCTACGATCCCCAAAGCAGCCCGTTCGTGTGCGTTGCCATACGAGCCCCAAACGCACGCCAGCCTCGGCATTCCGAGAAGACAGCCAGCCAGCCCCCGCCACGGCGCGTTGTGCCCGGGTCCAATGGCGGGCGCCGCACATGGGTGTCTGCACAGCCAGGGTCCAGCTCCGAGCAGCGCTCTCCCGCGCTGGCTTTCCTGGCACAAACGGCAGGAGAAGGCATGTCTGCCGGGGGGAAGGAAGGTGCGGGACCAGCCCTCGCTCCTCGCCAGATGTTCAGCTCCTTCCTGGCTGTGCTCCGGTAACCGGTACAGGGTCGCTGCTCGAGAATTGCCGGCTCAGTGCCCCGCTCGTCTCTTTGTCCGCGCGTCTACCTGCGATTTATTTTATTCCCCTTGTAAAGAAAATGAAGGTCGCGGTAACGAACGAACGTTTTCTTTGTTAGAGGCTTTTTTCTGTTTTTTCCTCTCCCAGTCGGTAGCTGACCGATTCATTTCCATTGCCGGGCGGATTTACGCCCGCGTGTAAACGCAATGGATCAATGATTTCAATGGAAAAGAGGAAAAAGATACCAACCACAAACCAGAAGAGATTCTCGAGACAATGCCTGTGGAAGTAACAGGTTAACGCAATGCCTAAGGCGTCGGCTGTCTCGAAATACCTGTTATCCCTTTATAGGTACGACAGCGACCAAAACCCATTTTAGGGGAAAAAAAAAAAAAAAAAAAAAAGCTCCAGGTCTTGAAAGAGGTTCCCAAAGGTCTGAAAAAAAAAAAAAAAAAAAAAAACCAAACAAAAAACCAGGATGCTGTTTAGAGGAGACTTACCGAAGGGGCGAGCGGACACCTCTCCCTGCCAGAGCCCAGGCAGAAGGGCGACTCCAGCCGGGGAGCGACCTGCCGCTTATAAACTCCGCCACAAACGACGTCGGAATACCAATCGCGCCGCGGAACTTCGTGCGAGATGACCTTTTTTTTTTTTTCCAGAAGTGCTCGGATTTGCTTTTTTAAAAGCCTGAATCGCCGGTTGATCTGCCTTCGACGCAGGCAATGAGTCACAGGGCTGCCACCACCCCCTCCGTGCACGGGGGCTGGGGACCGCCGGGGGGAGGCCCGCCCGGTACCGGCTGCTGCCGCCGGTGCGCTTGGCCCCGGGGCGGCGGGGCTGCTCGGCGGCTCCTGTCTGGCGAGCCCCCTGTGCCGGGGGCTTTCGCCGGGCAGCAGCGGCTCGCCCCGAGGTGGCGGGTTGTGCTAACACGCCCCCACCAGCCGTGGCCGCGGGGCCGAACCCCCGCACTCCCTACGCACGGTGCGGGCCACCGGTGAGCCCAGCGGGATCCCTGCTAAACGTAGCGCACCAAAACCACCCCGGGCCGCACCGAGGGTTTGACGGGCCCGCTGCTCAGGGGCGCAGCAGCGCCCTCCGCCGCGCTCCCCGCCAGAGGGTGGCAGAGGCACGGGCACTGCCGCTCTTTTTGTCTCCCCGGCCACAGGGGAACACCTGGATTTCTGTGACCTGCTCTCGGTGGTGCCGTTAGACTACGATTTAGTACCAGACATCCTTTTTGCTAAAACGAGAAACATTAAAACAAGATATTTTGTTTGTACCCCCGACAGCCCCAGCCCTGTGTTTCTGCACCCCACCCCCCGAACGCGCTCCACCCACGCTCGGCCAGGATGTCACATTTCAGCAGGTCGCGGTCGCTACGCAGATGCTTCAACCAAAGCCTTCTTGCAAAGACGGCGCGAAAGGGGCTGGGAGGAATCTGCAATAAGACGGGAGGAGGGGAAACAGCCCGCTGGAGCCAACGAATTTCATCCCAGGCAGGGGCTGCTGGGCAGCGCAATAAGCAGCAGGGACGTGTCCTTCTTGAAGGACTCCAGGGAAGAGCAAAAACTTACAAGCTCTTTTTGGCCAGGGGGCCGGCTGGCTGAGAGCATTGAGTAGCCAAGATGATTGTTTTGCAGTGCACATATGCTGTCTAGGAACAGAACACGTAGCGAAAACACCGACAGCACAAAAGCCAGCCTTTAAATATAGCTTCAAAGGAACTAAAAGCCCTGGCTGATGTGACCTTTTGCCATCCAGTCCCGACTATCGTTTTAAATGCGGTTTCAACCAAACGGACAAAATGTTTTCTCAGCGCAGAGCATGAGAAATAATAATATAACTGGAGCTATTGACCTTTGTAAACGTAAGCAAGCGTTCAGAGGAAAACGTAGCAGGTTTGCAGTGCAAAGAGCCAACGAATGATCATGTAGAGACCTCCTAAGCCATCAGCCACTGCAAGGCGCGACCCGGCCGGGTGCGTGCCCGGCAGGCACACAGCGTGTGCCCTCGCTCCTTCCCTTCAGAAGTGCGAGTGTCTGGGGCACGCACACACGCTTTAACACAAATATTTACATCTTGTAGAGGATGAGGCCCGCCAGGGAAGGATCCAGACAAAGACCACCAGCAGGCGTCCCGCGCCACGCTGGAAACGAGAGTGGCGCTGGCACCGCAGCCGCCCCTCCGCCCGAGCCCGGGCCCCGCCGGGGAGCTCAGCACCGCGGACAGCACCCGCCGCGTCCGGCCCCGCACCCCGCGCCCCCCGGGCGGGCGGGGAAGGGTCCAGCCCAGCCCCCGCGCAGGGCGGTACCACCCCCGCCCCGCGGCCCCTCTAGGTGGCGCTGTCTCTCAAGCGCAGACCCTCGGCACAGCCGCACCGAGCCCGCCCCGGGGCGGGGCTGGCGGGGGCTCGGTGACGGCCCCAGCAGCGGCATGAGGCGCGGGAAGCAGCCAGCCCCGCGGGTCCACCCTTCGCTCTCCCCGCAAGGAAACGCTTTGCAGCGGACCCCCTTAAAAATCCAACCTAAACCCAAACCACTGCAGCTCTGGAGGCGTCACTCAGCACTCGCCACGCCAGCCCAGGACGTGCCCAGCCGGGGCGCTCAGAGAGGCGCCGGCTTCAGGCACAGCGCAAAGCCTTCCCTCCCCAGCTGTGCTGCCCGGTCCCTCTTTGCTCCTACCTTTCCGCGTGCCAGTCCCCTGCGCGTGGCTGCCGCCCGGTGCACCGCGAGCACAGGTCACAGGAACCTCCGCAGGCTGGAGCCCCAGAGCCGTCGGTGCTTGCTTTGAACGCAGACAGTCACCGGGGATGTGAAACAGGCATAAACACTGACCCACAGCATCACCAAAGCTGCAGGAGAAGAATTCCCTTAACTGAAGTTTGTAACCAGCCCGTTGGTTAGAACCCACTTTAAAACCAGCCAAGCCATGGGGCGTTTTTAAAGTTTACCTGCATCCGTTAACTGGACGTGCTAAATACGAATCTTAAGTATTCTGGGTGGGAACAAGAATGGAAGTGGTACAATAAGGATCTTTAGCAGCAAAGACCAGTCAATGTTTATACACAGTTGAGCAGAGGAAAATTGTTAATTGTTTGTATTCCAGGTTTGAAGAGTCATTGTGCCAGGAGTTGCATAAAATACCATTAGACAGGAGCACCTCGTACCTGCGGGATAAGGAGTGCACGATGTAACTACGAGCCAATGGCAAATAGGAGAAAGGCACTGTGCCATCATGTTTCTCATTTCTTTGTATTCTGAACGATAGTAACATACATACATTTAACTGCAGGGAGGGAAGTAAACTGGCCTTCTAGTGATTGTTATGATTGTTGTTTTTCCCTCCAGGAGTGCTCTCTGTTGCCTTTTAATTTGCATTTTGTTCAGATTGTGAATATTTTAGCCGGTTGGGACGAGGCATGCCCTTTCTTTAAAAATGCATATAAGAGCATATACACTGCATATCTGTGATGTTCCTGAAACGGAGGGTTTATATTTTCATCTTTGCAGACTGTGATTATTTTTTTTTTTCCAATCACAGTTATAATAATTTGCAATCCAGTACACTATCATAAAATATATGCATTGCCTCAGGTATCTGTTTCTTTTCCCACCATTTGTGGTACAAAATTAAGTCTCATTTACCTGTGCCTTTGAAAGAATGGAATAACTTAAATGGCAAATTTCCTGAACTCTTGACAGAGAAAAACTGGAAATCTGTCCAAAACTATGCATTTCAGAACTTTCTTGGCTATCATCTGCAATGCTAAAAATACAGATATGCATTTATTTATATTTGTAACAACAACAAAAAAAAGTGACCATGCCAAGAAAAAAACCACACAATTGCTGTAATTATTTGGCCCTGTCCGGAAAAGTCTACAAAAGGAAACTGAGTGATGACTACAGATTTACACTCCTTTTCTACAGGTAACTTTTGCTGGTTTATGGCACAATGAAAATATATTGATGGTGACCAACATGTTCGCTTTGGGTTTTACAATCAGTCGGTCACTAATGTGTCCAGCATCCCATATTTAAGGATCAGGTCCATCACCTGAATTTCAAAGTCTGCTTAAGATGAGCTGTTAGCTAGAACAGCAGTCTGTGATAAAGGACACTTAGAAAAGTCTAATCTGAAACACATTGTGTCACATACTTGATGGCTTCTTGTTTCAGGATGTCCCCTTCCTGATCCATGCTGGCACGTGTTGCTGTCCGTTTTGATCTGCTTCATCTGGAAAACACCCCAAAGAACAACCCACATCCTGAAATAACAGCAGCAGCAAATCCCAACTCTCAATGCCCTCAAGAAAACATGGAAGTAAGCAAAGAATCCCCTTATTTCCAAACCTTAGCAAAATATAACCCAACAGAAAACCTTATTTGTCTAGATAGATCAAACAAAACTACATAAGTTGGGGAATTGTGATTGTGGCACAAAAGAATGATAACAAAATTGATTGCACACCCAGTAAGTTTGCTCTCTACCATTTTTGGGGAATTGCAAGAGTTTACCTCGTGTTTGAACTAAAATTTTTCCCGCCTTGCCCAATAACCCTGTAGAGCCAAGACAGCTAATGCCTGGATTTCCCCCTTGTGACGTGTTGTTATAATTGTTACATGTCTGGCTGAATTTTATCTTTTTATCCCATAGGAGGGCATCGGTTTACAATAAGAACATTCAGCGATTTCAGTAGTGCTGCTGCAGGAGGTAATGCAGTTTGGTTCTCCAATTTCAGAATTTATTTGGAGTGCTGGATTCTGGGATTTTTCAATATATGATTTAAGTTATTTCATAAAGAATCCTCAGGAAACAAAGAAACATGGCCTTTTCCACTGCTTCCACACTTCTCAAATCATAACTCAGTCTCAGGCATGGCCTTTCCTAAAATTCAAGAGTTTTCAGGACAATTACAGTTGTGATCTTAACCAGGCTTTCTTTAAAAAAGTTTTCTTTTCCCTGTTTTCTCTGTGGTGGATAAGTCAAATTTTGCCTTAATGAATCTGTCACTCATTTCACTCTGAATAGTTATCAGTATGAGTGTAATAGTAAGCCTTCTGCAGCACCGTACTTGATCCCCTCACCCTTCTGGTATCTCTTTAGCTACAATACTACAGAAATAAAAATTAAAAGAATCTTTTCCAAAAAGCAAGGTTTAATACACCCGAGTGAAATGGAAGTGGTTTAAGCAGAAAACCAACACCTAAATTTTATAACAAGAGGCAAACGTAGCATGGAAACACAACCAGGAGGATATGAACAGCTGCAAACCCAGAGAATTAGCACACCAGGCTCCCACAAGTTGGGTACCAAGTTTGCCCATCAGAGAATATGGATGGGTAGGTAAGAAAAAAACTATTTCTCTCTGAGTAGTTCATATTGCCTAATCTTAGTGGACTTAATTAGTGCTCTTACAATAAACGGGCTCCTATTTTGAAGAGAAGTGTGTGAGCTTTAAGCAAAGCAATCAGCTGTTACACAGGCCTTTTTTCAGTGTTAGGATTGAGGGGAAATTTGAAGGAACAAATCCTTCTCCCAGATCAGGAGACTGATCAAGAGGTAATTCAAACCTAAGAAATTTGCTCCCAGGCAGAAAATCAGATGAGAGTTGTAATGTTACAGACACATATTCAGATCTATTTATTACATAAATTCCTGCCCTCTGTTTGGGTCCTTTAAAACTTCTCTGCAAGCCCACATTTACCCAAGGCTGACTCCTCTTGCTGACATTTTGATAGCTGCACTGGATGAGGCCCCACAGGAAAGAAGAGAGCTGTTGTCATCTGGGGCAGCGATAGCATTTCAGCACTAAAACAAGAGATGCAGCTTAGCCCCGCTGTCTTAAACGATGCAAATTCAGCCACCATAAAAATCTTCTAAAGTTTATGCACATCAGATAGAGAGCAGAACTTCTCTGAACAATCAATCAAGCTTGACTCCTCTCTTTATAATCCTAAGGCACACAATGTTTGCAAGAGCTAAAAGCAAGTGTCTGGGAGGGATTCAAGAGACCACAATGGACAGTGCTCTGGTTTGACAGCCCTTTTCTCCACAGGAGGAGTGATAAGCCACTTGCACTCCTCTCCGCCTGCAACGAGAGAACACCAGCCTGGGGCTTCACCCCTCAGCATTCTTCTACCAGTTGTCTCTTCTCTTCAGAGATTAACAATGTCTTTAACTGTAAAGTCTAAACTAAACTACACTGATGTTACAGCAAAAATTCTGAAAGATTTGACAGATATCCAGGCTCTTGCCATACAGAAAAGCCTAAAGTTCGAGATGTAGTCCCACAGGCCTCTTCCTGCACAGAAAATTCTGTAAAAAGGCTTTAGGGTCCTGAAGACTGCAAAAAGATCAGCATGTACCTTTCTAGTACATAGAAGAGTCCAGAATTTCCCCCAAGGTACCTGAAATGGTATCTGGAATCTGGCTTCTGTAACACTGCTACACAGTGCCGTAACAGATTGCACTCTGCAGTAAGATTGGCCTCACTGCACTCTGGTTACTGTTTTTTTAAACACATTAAAAAAAATACTGAATTTATTGGCAAGTGAATAGGCTCTTCCTCAAGACACAAAGCACAGAATCCAGGTGAGTGAAAAATACCTGCCAAAACTTTTAAGAAATTCTTGTTCAAGTAAAGGCATTACAGATTGATCTGCTGCTTTAAAATATTTGTTGGTTAACAGCCAGTTTGAAAATGTAGATTTAAAAAAAATATCCTACAAAAATTGCAAAGGCCTTTCAAACTATTTGACAAATTTCAGCCACTCAAAACATCAAGAAACAAGTGGTTACTAATAAAGTTTAAAACCCCCCACGTTCAGTAGAGAGTGATAATTAGTTTTATGTTTTCAAGTTATGCATAAAACTTATGTCATTAGGCATAAGAAGATATTTCATTAAAACTTAATTTCCTTAAAAATATAGGTAAAGACAAACTGGTTTTAAATAAAAAGTCTGCTACCCAGGCAGTCCTGAGAAGTCATGAAAAGCATCACTAAAAGCCTTCAACACTTTTAGATGAAGAAGTAAAAATCGTTTTGCTATGCTTTGTATACTCAATTCTAGTTCCTCAAAATAACCTCTATCATCAGAGTCACTAAGCTGATCCTCCCCACAGGTTCCTAATTTTGATTAACCAGGCTGAATTAGTTCCAGCGAAACTCGAGAGACCTTCAGAGAATCGTGATATTAGTCTGCTCATACTTTTCTGTCCAACTCAGCAGCAGTGTGTGACCCTCTCCTAGTCTCATTTACGGATACTCTATGAAGATAGCAAAAAAATAGCTACGACAATCATTCAAACCTCAGAGCACCCTAAGCACTGCCCATTGCCACAAGGCCTCTTTCCGAGTACTGCGATATTTACCTCAATTTTTCCTGCGAGACTGGAGCTGTGACAGCAGATGACAAGCCCACTGTGAAAGTAATTAGAAGAAAAATCCACCCACAATTATCCATCTCTTTCACTTTGCAGTAATTCTATTACAAAGAACATGAAGAACAAGAATATGATGGCAATGAGGAGGACTCCAGGAGTGACCTTAGATGCCACTGAGATAGAGATATTGGACCTTGCACCGAGACGAACTAATGGAGAACTGCAAAGGCACCTCAGTGACACAGGAAGATCTCTTCCAGTAGAATAAATTATCTCAAAAGCTGTGGCTCTACATCCTTTATGCTTCTGGGGGTTTAACAAAGAAAATGGGTGCTATAAGCTAAGCCCTGTTAGGAGTCACCAATATTTGATATGAATCTTTGTCCTATTTACCCAAACAGACCTGCATCAGGAATTACTAAATCAGAATTAATGCAACACAGAGATGCCACAGCAGCTGACGACAATAAGAAACTGCTGGAAACTTTCTGATACAGGCACATCTACCTAAGCCTGAGAATGCTAACCGATTATTTCTCTGAAATTTATAAACTTAGATAGTTTTGTTATTACTTGAGTATTTATTTTTCATATGAAAAAGAACACAGGAAGCATTTATTCAATAACATTTAGATAAGTTTTTGGTAAAGAGAGTTTTTTCTTTCACTGAGCTAAGAGCAAAATATACCCTTAAAATTATAGCATGAAATGTCTGCTATGTAGTCTTAAATATTAATATGGAGCCTCAGAAATTCTATAGTGAAAAGCAATACTAAACTTTAATGTACTCATGTCTTTAATAAAATAGGTTAATTGTACCTTCTCTTCTGCCTACCCCAGAACAGCATACTAGTTATGCTTGGTTTTCATTAGTTGACTTTACCGAGTGTGATTACACTTAGTCCTATTCACCATCCCCATGTAACTTATGGTTTTGTATAATAAAACTCTTACCACCAAAAAAACCACCCCAAACCAAAACTGTAAACACAGTAAGAGCTGGGTACAAGCCTTACCTGCAGTAGCACAGCTTAATCAAAGTATTTTCTCATCAGTTTAAAGCAAGAAAGTTTCACCATCTGTTGAGTTAGACACATAAGTTTTTACTGGCATGTCAGTCAATTTATATCCAAGTTTTCAAAAAATTTAACTTATTGCCTATTTCTTTCAGCATTGTGACATGGTTGGCTTAGTCCTCCCCATGTGGACACCAACTGATTTGAGGTAATACACGTGGCAGACATCCCGCACGGATGTCTGCATTAAAAAGGGCAGACGATATCAGCACAAAACCATCTTGAGTTTATATATCCGATCTATTCTTGAGATACTCTGCTAAAAGGGAGTTTGACTCCCAAGAGCATATCTGAATAATTTTAAAGTTTTAATGCCAGTCCAGAAAAATCTGCACATTTATAAAGTAAGAATGACTCTCAGTCTATGATTTTTCCCTGTCATTTTTAAAAGCATGAATATGAATTCATGTAGGTCTTGAGTAAGTTGTTCTCTTGGAAAAATCTCCAAATTAAAATACAAGCAACAGAAGTGATGTAAACACTGAAATATATATTAATAATTCAGGAATCACAATCTCAGAGAGGTTGGCCGTTTTCATTCCTTTCAACTGAAGTGAGAAGGAAGGTGCTCCACTTCTCTCTGGAAAGCAGAGAACTGAACTTTTGTTCTTCCTACAGCCTAGCTGTGGCCAGAGAAACAACCAAATACCTTTGGTAAATGGACTCAAGAGTCTCAACAATATAATCCCTTTCTGCAGCCCAAACTCACCAGCAGTGTGAATTCAAACTTCCCCAGCTGAGTACCAGTATTTCACACCACAGTGACAGCTACCATCGCTACTGCAGTTCATGCAACCTCAGTCCGTAACTTTTATAAATGTTATTAATAAATGAATACTAAATTGTTAGAAGCAGAATCTTATCAGTTATGTAGATATTGTGATCAGTTTTACAACTGGCATTTATTCAACAGTGCTTATGGTTTATCTCCAAATATGGAAAAGAGACTCACTGAAGACAGTTTTTACAAAGAGGCTTTTCAGTTGAAATAATCTTAATAGCTATTTCATTATGTCAAGGCTATTAAAAAAAAAATAAATTAAAAAAAAAAAAATCACAAAAATTTTCAGCAAGCAGTGTTTTTATCTTTAGGCAGCATTTCTGTCTTTCAAAACTACATCATGATTTTGCAGACTAGAGAGTTTCATATAATCATGCCAGAAGATTCCCTTTCCCCTGTTCAAGTGGTGCAAAGGAATGTAACAAGTCTAATACTCCTAAAATACTATGTTTTGGTCAACCGACAATCCATATCACACGTTTCCATGTGACTTGCTGCTCTACTGGTAAAGGACTCGATGGATACAGAAGTAATTCATAAAGTTCACACGTGATCAAGTTACAGAGCAAGACAATTTTTGCAGGCGTAAGACTGAAAATACAACAAGGACTAAGAAAATCCTATGACCTGATATTATTATTAATAAAGACTACTGAAGTTTATATGAAACACTATGATTAAGCAGTATAATTCAACGTGCATGTTAGAGAACAAAAATTGTCAAAGGAAATACCGTAGAATCACCAAACTAATTTTCCTTGTAATCATCAGCACTTTCTTGATTTCCTCCATCATTGCTATTTGAACAGCTACTGCTTTTTGTCTTGCTCTCACCACTTGTTTCTTCATCTTCCTTCTCCCCACTAGCAAGTTCCTCCTACCCTAGAAATACACAAGATCATTCATTGCTGCACTGCATTTTATACCAAAAGCAGTTAAAAAATGCAAGTAGGGCAATTAGTTTCACCTATTTTCAATTAAATCATTAAACACTGATTAATCTTTTCTAGCAAGTGAAGAAAGCCTTGCAATGATTGCGTGGCAGCTGCAAAGGTAAAACTATGAAGCCAGCTTGTATACCGAAATGTGCTGTGACCACTTTGTACTTGGACTGGGCTCAACACAGCTCTAAATGCAGCACAGCTGGTCTCCAGAAAAATCACTCCTTTACAGGCCAATGCTCAGTTGAGTTAAGCCACTGTTTAAGCTTTGTGTTTGTTTCCTTGTAGCCACACAGTGGCAAGAGAATGGAAGGTTCCCCCATCCCTCCATCCCCTGCCTCAGGTGTCTTTATTCCCTGATTGCTACCGACTAGGGAGCCTTGACCACAAATCAGTGGTGCAAGCTAATGTTAATACGTGAGAGAAGAAGATGTGCATCTAAACCAGACTTGGCATCATCCAAAAATGGATTCAACTAATTCTTACAATTCTCTCATTTCCATATTACAGAGTTCAAAAGGACTTCTTGAAGTTACCACCCGTCAGCCTAATACCCATTTCATGACAAACACGGCTAACATTTTGGCACAATTCAATTGCCTCGATCACAGGTAACATCTCAGAGCACCATCAGATGTCTTTTTTAACTTCTGACTCTATCTAGAATAGCTTAAAAACTCTTTTATTTTACTATTTTTTACATATGCTGTAAGTTTCCTACCTAAATGCTAGAAGAGTTTTCTTGAGTAAAATGCACATAGCCCAGTTCCTTCCTCGGAATTGGCTGTTCTCTATCTTTGTTCTCAATGGAAATTCACAGGCTAAATTCTGCCATTTTCCAAAGGGCCTTGTTTTCAACAAAGTTTGGACCCTCATTTCTTGAAACTATAGTGAAATGGAGCATCTGCTGCCAATTTTTAAAGTAATTTCTCCAAAATTTATCTGAAATATTTTGGGGACAGACCCTTCACACGAGGCAGGGTTTCAGGTAGAGAAAAGCAAAGCAAAAGCAAGGCAAGGAGCCAGTACTGTGTATTTTAGATCTATCCAGCCGGGAGGGTAGCAGGAAAGCAAGCAGCCTGTGATTTTGTATAAGCCTGTACATGTCTGTAGAGGTCCATACAAATAAGGGAAGGCACATAGGAATGAAGAAAATCAGAGGAGGGCTCACACGCAGATCATGCTGAGTGCAGCTGCCTGGTCTGTGCCACCAGCCTCTTTGGGACATCTACTGTGCATCAGAAAGACACACTGGGATAGAAAATATACAGTTCCTGGCACATCTTGCTAACCTGCAGTTAAAGACTGTGTCGCAAACAGACAGGGGTTGGTGTTGGAAGAGGCTACAGAGGTCGGTGCGGTGAGATTTCTCACCGAGCATTTCCTCCCAGAGGCCATCAGCCACCTCCTCCTTCCAAACTAAATTGTTCAGAGGATTTAACGCCCATTAAAACCCCTTCCTGGTAATATCACATAGCACTTAACCAAAAGTACACAAAAGGGTGAAATCAGTCCTAATATTTTAGAGATTTGTTTTGCAGGGGAGACACCATTGCTTACCACTTGTGGAATCCTAAATTGCCAAATCAATTATTTTCCACACAGAGAAAAAAATAGATCCTTCTCCAAAATTATTGTATTCCAATAAAAATACAGTATTTTTCAACTTTTGCTGGACAAAGGTAGTGAGCTTTCAGTCTCTACCATGGCAAAAAAAGGTTGTGGTTTAACATGAGTCCCAAGAGAAGGTTCTTTCACATGATAATTTTTCACTTATCTAGATTCTGTGACACAAAGCTCCCACACAACAAGTACTCAATGAGGGTCAACAGCATCATTCTGTTCTTCGACGCATATTAAATGATGGCAACAGTGGACATCATATTTATGGACATCTCTCGGCAGTTTCACTCACTTCCTTGAACTGTTCTCTTTGCAACCCAGATATTTGCCTCCCCTTTTTAATGTTCTTTTCAAAATGACAATGAAAACATATTTAAGTTATTAGAAGTGCTCCAAACAGTGAGTAGCTATGTTAAAGCACAAGGAAAACTTATTTCTGTTTATTGAACCTTCACATCCCCCTCAATTATTTGTCTTTGAGGGTCTTATCGGTATTATCAGTAGCTTCCACAAACACCGAGTCAGCCAACAGCATGATCAAACAACAATATTTACGTTGTCGGTTATAAGGGCAGAAGAAATGGTTCTCCAAGAAATAAACCCAGAAACAGAAGATAGGAATGGTACAGCTACAAAATTCAGAGAGTATTTCTCTGGTGTTCTACAAAGATTCCCTCCATCTGTCAAATCCAAACCATCAATTTTTAAATCCATTTCTATCAGTACAGAGATCCAACACAAACGAGTTTTTTTAAACAGAGTTTAGTAACTACCCTCAGAGTTTCTGTGTAACAGTGGCCACTCCAGAAGCGCACGCTGCTTCCCAACGGCACACACAAATACTTGAAATGTCATTTATGTCCACAAGAGGTATGGCCCGAGTAGTCGCCAGTGTCTTTCAGTGCCACACGCAGCCCCAGGCAGAACTGGGAGCTGCTGCTACTTTTGCCCCTGCAAGGGAGAAAGCAGCAGTGCTGGAGGTGCGACTTCTCCTGGACGTGGTCCTGGTGTGCTTTGTGACACAGTTAATGTCTTTAACCTGAAACTCGATCAAACTTGAGCTTCAGAACCCCCAGCTGTACAAGGTAGCAGGGCCAATGAGGTGACAGGCAGCAGCACTGTGTGTGTCACGGCTTTAGCAAACTGCTCAGTGTTGCACGTGGCACAACAGGCAAACACTCTTTTCCAAGCCCAGAACTCGCTTGTCTAGAGCAAGTGCTCTTTTCAAGATAACCCGCCTGGAAGGCCACACAAATGTAATGAGCAATGCTAGGTCTGTAGTCTTAAGGGAAACCTAAGTTCCTTGACTTAATAAACAATTTTAAACCTCAGCAAAAGTACAGAGATAATGAAATTACTATTTACCATTGGAATGTGTTAACCTATTATTTGACATTACCATCAAATAATCTTCCTGTACCTCAGCTGAATGATAAAGAATAACTTTTCTTCTACCTGTCTACCTACTTCTTAATTAATTATGCACATACATACACAAAATTATGTGACTCATTTTCTTTGCAGAAAAAAAAAAAGCTTCCATTTAAGATGTGGCAGCAAATCACACTTCTCGTCAGCATTACATCAGAATAAATCTGGATGCACAGCCCTGAAGCCCCTAGCACTGTACCAAGTTGACATTAGCACAAATAAGTTGCCAGTCTGGCAACTCAAGATGAGTTTACAAATACAACCTACAATGCAAAATAAAATCTTCTAGAGTCACAGATCAATAAGGGTGAAAATTACCAAGCCTTCAGATTATCTGATGCAAGATGACACATATTTAAGTTGATTAGATATTTAGGTTAGATATCAGGAAAATAACCTGTACCACCTCATTACGAGTCTAATCCAACCCTGGAACAGGCTGCTCAGAGAGGCTGCAAAATCTCCACCCTGGGGGATCCTTGCTTCTTCACTGGATGAAACCTGGGCAGCGCGAGTTGATCCTGCTCTGAGTAGGGCATTGGACCAAATGAGCTCCAAAAGTCTCTTGCAACATGTATTATTCCACAACTCTGGCAGCTCTTTTCAAGAATACAAAAACCTGAGTTAGTATTTGTTACATGTGCAATTCAGCACAGAAATTCTAGAAATTAGGTGTCCGTGCACTTTCCATACTGAAATTACCTTTACGCTGCCTCTGCCAGGGAGGCACAGAATCTCACCATGGAACACCATTCTGATGCACTGAGGATATCATGAATTCAAAATCACAAGTATAAAAAAAACCCACATAGGAACTGGTTCATTTTAGCATGCTCATAGCTTTCTCTTAGCCTTGTAAGAACTTTAGCTTCAGGGCTTAAGGTTTTCAAAGCTGGGAAGGTAATAAAGGGTAGAAGCCTGCACTTATTAATGCCCTTGATAAAGTTTCTGTTGATGTCAGGGCACAGAATCAGCCCTGGAGAAACATTTTCACAATCATTTTTTCAATTGTTGTTTCTAATTGTAATTAATTTATATATTCTATACAAACCAGAAACATGCTACATTTATTCATCCACACATTTATCTGTAGTAATAACAAAAAAAGTATTTTAAAAACTAAATTGCAAGCCATGGAACACAAAGATGTGGAGTTCCTACAAAGTAGTTTACACAATACTAAGACTATTTTTTTAAGTTTTGATCTAGATAACAATGCTGCCAACTGAGCCACAGGTTAAAGAGTTCATCCATGTATTTCCAATCTCTCAAAATTAATTGGGTGAAAAATGATTGCATTATCGAGCTCTAATTGCTTTTAAAAAAGCATATAATTTATCAGCTGCAAAGCCAAAGACATCTTCTTACCATGGTACTGCTCAAATTGATTCAATAGCCACTTCTGAAAAGCAAATACAAGCCAGCTGGTTCACATTTTTGTTTCACCTGGTGCAAACCTTATTCCTCAGCTCTGAGATTTCTTTAACTTCAAGCTGTAGGGTGATCTTTTGAACAGTTTCACTTCAAATACGCACTACAGACTTGCTCAGCCCAACGTTCACTCAGATTTCGCTGATTAAGTGACTCACATTTTGAAGCATTTATCATTTTAAAAGTTAGCAATTGTTAAATAATTTTACTTTTGGTCCCCAAATTCCTAATCATTAATTTTGTCTGTTTGCTTCCAAAATAGAAACAGTAACTTTAAAGAGCATTAAGTTTGTGTTTATCATATGGTATCGCTACGTTCCTGTAGCAGTGAAAGTTTTCAGGAATTTCAACACAACCCCACACAAAGACACAAACTGAAACTTTGGCATTGTTTCATCTACTGCATGAATCTTCACAGCAGTGGAATTTAAAACATTCAACAGAATACCTAAACAAGAAATTAAACTTATGTATTGCCATAAAGGAAGTGTATATCCAAGTTCTGGAGTAATCTGATGCTCACTTTCTTGCTCTCTGTTCTGTTAGAGAACTGTACCTAGCAGGAAATTAACAACAACAAAAAAATCCCGCATTTTTTAAACTGTGTATGTATTTTTTTATTTTTTACAGCAGACTATCAGAATTTTTCCAAATAGGGATGCAACATTAAAACAAATTAGCCCTGTTTTTTTTAATCTTGGTACTGCATGTTCCTACCTAGCTTCAGTTACTGAAGCAACTAATTCATATTAACTTAATGTCTAACTCAAAAAAAGAAAAACCACAACAAACAAACCCCCCCAGACAATCAGGACTTTCCCAGTGTTTTCTACAAGCTCTTGAGTTGGGCTTCTTCCCTAGGGTTTCTACCTCTATTAGAAGTGATCTAGCCAGCAAAGCACTCACGCATGTGCTCATGCTCTACCCAATTATTTAAAAAATCTCAATTTTTCTTATGCCTTATTAAGATTACTGAAACTTAAAAGTGTGCTTAAATGAATTACTCTGTGGATTCCTTAGTAAGCAAACCACATGAATGCTGCCATTACACTCTTTGGCATTTATGAGGTGCTAGAAATTGTAATTATAATTTCTGATGGCCTTGATTTTCCACTATTAGCAAACCTTCATCAGTACAGGCCGATTATGTAGTACTGGTGAACCATAACATAACTGGTGAACCCTAGCAACAGAGCAATATAGAAGAAACATATAAAGATTTAAAAAAATGTGTCTCAGATACACTCTTTGTCATTAAAGAAACAAAAATTTAAGCTTCTATGTTATAACTTTCACATCTTGTACTCTAGAGCCATTTGAAGACTTTACTTGCTTCATCTTATTAAAAACACCTTTTAGTCTGTAACTGTGATTTCACACCTTGCGTAAGACAGGCACCTGGGCACATCCCTCAGATAAGAGCAGTTTAAAACTTACCTGGGCGAGAAGAGGCAGCGTGCAGCCCCCCCAGATTCACTGAGCACTCGGGGAGAGCAAGAGAGAATGAGAGAGCTCAAAAACCAGAGTAAATCTGTGGGCCATATGGCTCCTCTTCTGTCCAGCAGATCCCAAACCAAGTAACTAGGAAAGATTATTTGACGTTCTATGTCTGTAAAAACATTCTTCAGTGCGAGGAGCGATAACAATATCTAGAGTTGTGCAGCAAAGAGATGCCAGAAATCACTGTTAATTCAGAATGAAAAAGATATATTGCACTTTCACAAATACCTAACATAAAAAAGCTTCCAGTAGCTACAAAACCCCTCCTTTTCCTCAGCTGTAGTTACAGCTTCATTTACATAACTACATGAAATCAAAATACAGAATTTGAATGTGAAAGTTTGAACAAACATTTACCAAAAAACCCTTTAAATCTGACACATCACAAAAATGATGCCAAGTGCAGTAAGTACCTACTTAACCTAGTCTGCCCTTCAGAATGTGCACTTTTTATTATAATTCTAATTTGGTCCACTGGGTGGACTGCTCCTCTTTTATCCACTAGGCTTGATCAAATCAGTGCAACAGAAGAACTGCTGATGCATGAAATGATAGGTCAATGTAACCTTGTCATGGAGTAATACCCCTGTAAATCACAGCAAACAAATAAACCAATTCATTTTATCTGCTCTAGGTATTAGGCATAAACGAACCCAAACCTAAAGCAGGAACATTCTTACTTCAAATATAATATATTGGTAGACACTATTTTATGAAATACTCATTCAAATAACTTAACACACAAAGGGAAAAATATTTACAAATAAATGGTGGTTGTAGTGGCCATTACCAAATCCCCTTCATCCACCATCGGACTTTCCCAAATCAGTATAACTGATTTCTTCTTGGGGCCTTCACACCGAGAATGTTTGCTAAAAGCTTTTGCCATCAAGATGTGTCTTTCTTTTCTCACCTTGTCCACCACAGATGTGTTTAGAGCAAGTTAACCTGAAGAGCAGGCACAGTATATTTTGCGGATTTTTTTACTATAAAAATTCTTTTTTTTTTTCCATTTTTATTTCGTTTACCACAACAAAATCAGCATTACATTGTTACAGTTTCCATGTACTTAAAGAGAGATTTGTCTTTGAGATGATTCATGATCAAATAAGAAAATACTTTATGAGACAAGAGTGAAGGTATTAAAAGCTGAACTACCACCCCAGCAGTTACATGCTAGGACATCATCCTTTAAGATGGAAATATTAACGTGTGATTTTATTTTAGGTTTCTATAAGGATCTCTGCTGAACTTTACTATTCATACAAAGTCTTTTGTTAAAGCTTTTTAAATAAGCTACATATATATTTGTGTGAGCATATACACACAATACAAAACAGAGTTGGTAAAAACAGGTTATGGGAGCTTACAAGCTTGTGTGTAATTCTGAGGGCGTAAGCTCACACTGTTTTTATGTAGTGACAGTAAAATGTAATTTAAACAAGCTTTAAACAGTATTTCTAACTGGAATCTCTCATCTTGAATCGTTTGCTGTATGTGACAACTGTATAGAGGACAAATTATGCGTGGATGGGTTTTCTTTCTTAAAATATCCTTAGTTAGCTATAGGGATACTTCATTCAAAATGGTTTCATTTTATAAACAAACACAGAGGAACTATTTTAAACTTTAGGGATCAGTTAATGGAAAAAACATACATTATTATTTTATGTTAGACAATAAATGTTTAAAATACACTTTATACATGACTGCATAGTTTAACATGAAGAAAAGAGTGAAAAATAATTTTAAAGTCTGAAATGTGTTTATAGATATACATGGAACATGGGAAGGAGGTGTTGGAAACAGGTGTTTAAGAGATCTCATTTTTCATTTGGGACATGAGAGGGAACACACACGTGTTCTGGTGACAGATCTCTTGAGTAAGGTACTCTTGTCAGAGCAATTTTTCAGAAAGTGCACATCAACTACACAATCTACAGAGTAAAACCAAGAGACTCCACTATAATGCCATTATTAGTTTTAACCACTGCCTGCCTGGTCATATGAAAGACAAGATTCAAATATTAATAATATTTCTTGAAAATCTGAATAAAAATTAAAAATTAAAAATATTACCTATTAAAATATGATACTTATGTGCTCATAACTAGCTTAGTATCAGAGACACTTCCCAATGTTTTAAGAAAAGACACAGATAGCTCATAAGAAAATGCCTCTGAACTGATTACTTTTAGCATTCCATTAAAAAATATTTCTTTATGTTTTGCTTTAACAAGTTTGATGGCCACACCCACTATAAAACCTCGCGGAGTTATCTGAAGGCTCCTATAAAGAGAATCCTCTGGTTTTCCTTTCATCTTAGGCTGGAAGGGCCTGTGACACAGTAGCCATATGCCAAAAAAAAAAAAATATTAAGAACATTCAACAAACAGATCTGCAGCTTCTCTGGGTCAAGATCAAAGCTGTCTACTTTGTGGCCAGTCTTTAGGACACACACACTTTCCTACAACACACAGATCAGAAGCTGAGACGCTCAATAACAAAAAGCAGAATCCCTCAGCACGCAGTAACTGCATCCTTGAAAGCAACAACCCAACACCTCCCTGCTCCCCATGCGAGTACCAGCACTCACCAACACCTCCCCGTGCTGCTGTCTCACTTTCACGCGGCCAAAGGAAGCTGGGTTTGGGTGCTGGGGTTGGCTTTGCCCGCAGGAGGCACATAACTGCTAGAGAAGCACCACACTGGTGTTTGAATCCCACAGAAGGGCCAGACCCACTCCCTTAATAGCCAACACAAGCTTTTCCTTTTAACTTAATTAGGAGCAGAAAGTGGTCTTTGAGAGTAAGTTTCTTCAGTACTGTGTGTGTTTCCACAGGGAAGTAAATAACAAGCAAAACCTGTTGCTGCCACCTGAGGCATGGCTGGAGTTCAGACAGCCCAGGTGTGACCCTACCTGCCCTTCCTACAACAGGTGGGAAAGGCCATGGAAACAACCACAGAAGCACAGCCGGTGATTAGCGGGGTTCCCTGGGGGTGCTGGGGGTATCTGTACTTACGAGCTGCTGCCCATGCTAAAGCCTCTTTGCGTGCACCAGGCACTGGCAGCAAGGTAAGCACGGGCTTAGCTGGGCACCACAGGTCAGAACATTTCCTCTGCTTGTGAGCCCAGAGCCCCAGGAGTGGCAGCACCTCTGCACAGCGGCTGCTCTTACCCTGCCTCACCCACCCGCTGTCGCTTTCCCTGGGGACCAGCGAGACCCCGTCCTCCCTCCTGCTCCCTTGGGTATGTTGTTTCTTAGCAGCACTGTGCACGATCCCTCAGTGCTAAGGGGCATCCAGGGAAAACAGAAATATGCACAAACCCATCATGGTCTTTTTTTTTCAGAGAGGCTATGACCCAGCTGGCACAAACAACAACTGAAAGACGTTGGGGACCCACAAAGCATAAATCTAGCCGTAAAGGGATGAGTCAAATCTGTGATGGATTGGCCTGTCTGCGACTGTTAAACACAACAAATGGAATGTGATTCCAGCTCAGGAAGTTTCTGGAGCTCTGCTCCCCAGAAGCTGAGAGGCCATGCCGAGGGGAATATCTGTTTTATATATGTCTTGGTTTTAATCCACTTTCCTTAAGCATCTGTTACTGGAAAACAGGCTGTAGGTTAGACAGCCCATCGCTCTGGCTCATGGTAGTTATGCATCTCCATTATATTTACCATTTCCCCTGAGAAAACCATTTCAAACTTCTCCGTTCCCACTTGCAAAAGGAAGGCACACGGAGCAGGGACTCTTCCTGCATTCTGGGACTCTCTAATGATTTTTTGGTTGACTCCTGAGACACGTGCGTTTCCACAGCTTCCCTAAGGCCTTGTACACACATGGCCCCAAATGCACCAAAATGATTTTGAACAGACGCACTGTTGGGTTTTTCCTGACAGCGCTGCAGTGGCGAAATGCTGTGACCCCAGAGGCACAAATCTGAGCCCTCGTAAGAAGTTAGACAAAGCTGCATTGGGGTGGGAGAGGAGTTAATAAAAGCCAAATCACTGAGGGTTGCAGGTGGCAAGGTGTGATTCTCACTACATGGCTCTGTTGCCACATGCCACAACCAGTCACGGCACTGGCTGTGTCAGCTCACGCACCACCCATCCTTGGGCAGATCTTTAAGGCTGGACCAATCGTTACATAAACATTTTCACCTGAACTGTTCCTTTCTGCAGTCTAGTTCAAAGTGATTTCCTAATGAATTATTTTAAATGAAAATGCATGTGATAAAAGTAAAAATGTGAGAAAAGTGTGACTTTACACACACAAATGTTAGAATTTATTTGTAGAATTCAAATTGTAAAAATCCTTGGTATTGATCATCATTAATATAGCTATAGACGTGCCTCACACTAACAGGCATACATTCATATCACTTGGTTAGGATTAATGGAGGATTGATTTACTGATCACCAAATGAAAAAACAGTGCACCTTTCTGAAAACAAGTACTCTTTGTGTCAGCTGAGCTGTTGAAGGCAAATATTTTCTTTTTTAAAATTATGAATTTGATACTGGATTGTAACCCATGCATAAGGAAGCTCCTATACAGTGAAAAAAAAGAGAACAGAAGGTCAGATTGGCCACTTAGTTTGTCTCTGACTGATATAAGACTTTGAGGCTTAACCAATGAGAAGGACGTCTCCTGCAGGCAAAAAATCAGATGAGACTATTTTATGCTTTTGATTTACCTTTTTGAATAAATGATGATAGATAAAAGTGATACCATTTTTAAAAAGTGCTGTGGAATCAGCAGCGAGTCAAGAGGTTTGGTTGCTTTGATTAAGGTTTTTCATGTGGCATCGAGATGGTAGGAACTCAGTCATTTCTACAGCAAGATTTCATGAGAGAGACTTCTTTTACTGTTTTTGAGATCAAGAGCAACACATTCAGGACACGCTGAGGATGGTTTATTACACAGCCTATTAGTTCTAAAGGGGTGAGGCATGCCTATAATTGGAGTAGCCTTGGTTGGATCATTTCTCTTATTCTAATGTGCTTTGTTTTACACTGTGTTTTCCTCTTACACCTTTTAAATAGGAAGAGCTGTTTTCTAATCTGAAACAAATAATTAACACATAATTGGCATAGCCTTCACAGGCTCTGCTGTGATTTAGCAGCCTGGACTTGGGAGCAAAATGAGGACCGCAGCACCCCTAGACTGCTGTCCCAGCGCAGAGGAATCGTGCAGAGAGGAACGGCTCCTTACCCGGAGGCGATAGACAACAGTGCCAGTTCCCTTGCAGCATAAAGCTCCTTTTTTCAGAGTACCCAGTGAGCTCAGGGAAAAAAGAGCCACCTCCCTGCGTACCCTACCTGCTCCGCGGCAGCTCGTGTGGCTGTAGGGCACAGCAGTACTGCAGCTGTTTCTGGACCTTGTGCAGAGAAGGCAGATTCCGTGTGCTCATACCCCAAGCTGGCTTGCAGATCTGCACAAAAACCACAGGGAATCTAAGCCTACATCATCATTCTAATTGTTTTTACCAACATCTAAGGTTTTCCTCTTTGATAGTGCGTGTATCCTAATTAGGAGCGGGTTCTCAAGTGTATTGAAAAGCAACCGAACAAACCAAATAATTGTGTAATTCTAATACATCATTCTGAGTATTCAAAATATCTAATTGCTGTAGCTTATTAAAAACAGGCCTAAACTTGCCCTCCTCCTTCCCCTTTCTCGAATGCTAAGTGGCAGAGGTTCTAACATCTATACGAGAATCCAGATCTGAGTATTATAGCTGATACCTGACACCTACTTTAAATTAAGTCTGGGATGAATGAATGCATATAATAAAAAGACAAATGAGTTTCTAATGTGCTTAGGCACTTTATAAAGAATTATTTTAATGTAACATACTATTCTGCTTTACTGGCTGTTTAATATTTAATATTTCTTAGCTGATTTAAACTGTGGTTCTAATGAGAAAAATAATTGAATGGTAAAACTAGAAGGTAATTCCCACATTTAAGTCTCTGTGATTTCAGTACTCTGCAATCACTGTATTTAGCGCAGGAAACTTTCTTCTTCATGCATAGCAAGGTATTTCAAAATGGAGTGATTGTATCCAATGATTTGGGTTTTGGGGGACAGGGCAGACAGCAAACCTCACAAAAGCAACACAACAGCCGCACACTGGAACAGCTCGCAGAGAACTTCAGGGCTGTACCACAAACCCTCATGAGATCGGGAGAACTGGGGTGGGGGGGAGTGAATCAGCTGAAGGCTTCTAAAATTCTTTGGTCTTGTGTCTCCCCATGAGACAGGTTGAGAAGGGAACCAGGACTCTCTCTTAGCACTGGTATTTGTGAGCAGAAGCAAATGTGGCCAATGGAAAGGAAAGGTTCCCTCACTGCTTCATCTTCTGCCTCACCCTCCTGACTGACAGACAAGTAATGATCTTCAGATTCCTGAGCCTCTTTTTTCCCCTTGTGGGAAAGAACTTTTATAAGTCCTTCCTCTGATGAGGAAAACCCCCACTTCCCTGTACACAGCCCGGATGTGCTGAGCATGTTCAGTATTGTCTTTCTTTGTGTATTCAAGACCCTATTGCGGTAGCAGAGTTACAGTTCCAGTGTTTGTGTGCATTAAATGAGCTTCTCTGGCCGGTTTTAAATAGTGTTACAGAGAACCTACTTCCCCTAACGCGATTGCTCATGGTTCTGGTCTCTCTAACTTAACCATTCAAGCACTCGACATAGCCTTGATCACAGCACTTTGCAAGCAGCTTCTCAGCATCATTATACAATTTATTCAAGCATTCTATTAAGAAGCTCAGACATAGCCTTAGGTCCCATGTAGGCACATAAGAAGATTTGGTTAATATTTTGGAAAATATAAAAGTGTAATCTTTGCCTGCTTAAAACTATTTCTTTCATTTCTTTCAGAGCAAATTAACCGAAAGAAGTCAGTGGAGCCACACTGCCCAAGTATCAGGTAATGCTGGGAAGAATGGGCCTCCTATATTAGGCTACTAAGGTGAACAAGTAATGTTTTATAACGTGTAAAGTAAGCAGATGTCAAGTGTTTGGCTGTTCTTTGCAGGGCTCAGCAAAACAAAGCATTAGCACTGTTCCTGGTCAGAAAGAAGGCAAATAATTTAGATGTGAAGGGAAGGAATGAAGCTGTTTCCACAATCCTTTGGGATTAGCATATGGTATCAGAGAACACCTGGCATTCTCAGGCTGTGTTCTTTCCTGTCTAACCTTAATGAGAGAGTAGCATGCATTTCCCTTTCTCTTCTTCACATGTGCATCCTAGACTTGTGGAGAGCTGTCTAAAATAAGGGGGAATGTGGCAGCATAACTGACATCTCCTTTCCACACAGATGAGAAATCTGCACATGGAGATCACAGGCACACCATCTGACCCTGGATAAAGCATGTGGGATATGACCCCAAGTGAAGATAAGGGCTTTGGTCTAATAAAATTTCCTTTAACCTGCTTTGTAATTAGAGCCTGTTTTGAAAATGTGCTCTGTGATGGCTGGTTTGTGTTAAAAAGGAAAATGAAAAATATTTTTGCGTAGTATATAGGTTAGTATGGAACTTTGTTTGAACACGTCAGTAATGCTATAAAAGCAGGGACTTACACATAACAGGAATATATTGTTGCAGATAGCCCCACCTTTTAAAAATACAAAAACATTGGCACACACTTTTGTTTATGGCAAAGTTGGTGGCATGGATATTTGTAAACAGAACATTTAACTTGTGAAAAAATATCACACTGCATTCAAATATTACTTTTCTTTTCAAAGATAAATATCTCCTAAAAGCAAAGTGGTTTTCTTAATTTTTGTTTTCCCCCTTGTGGTTCACTGTTCATCCATACTAAATCCTATGGTGATGTAACACTCAGTTCAGGACATCTCAGTCACTGTCATAGCAAAAGTCTGTGATTCAGTGGCAACAGGAAATCACAAATGCAAAAAAAGATTTCATCTTATATGGGACAGGTTGACTGAAAGGGCAAATTATGATGTTGCCTGGAGTGAGTCACTTGCTCACTGTTGACACCACTGGCCAGCCAGTCTAGTGACTGATTCCCCAGAGAAGGAGGATTAAGATGAACTAGGTGAAGGTTGCTACCTTGAGGCAGAGGTTACACATGGTTGTTAGGCTAGAGAGAACAACTAAACTCTCAGTATAGAAAGTCTGTGCTCCCTTGAGGACGAGGTAAACCAGGCTTTGGCCACAAGCTGCTGCCGGCACAATTGTGCCAGTCATAGAGGAGAAAAAATGTACCCTTTGACTGGAGACCTGCAGCAGCAGGAGGCTCTGCTGGAGATGCGGCAGGGCAGATGAGGCAGCGCTTGCTTTCATCGTCTGGAGGAGGCAAAACCGCGACAGAGGAAAGGGTCGCTACGGCTGTGCACACGTGAAAACAGCTTCTAGTGTACAATATTCCTACACAGGCAAACTGTCCCTTGCTTAGGCAGAGTGAAAGGGGATGGGATAGCAAACTGGATTATTGTTTCTTTGGTAGTTCAGTTAGATGAAAGGAAGTTCGACCCTCACTACCACTGATGGAGAAACCTGGACCTACACAGAGGCTCTTCACAAGGCCTCTGCTCCATTAAAGGGTTCGGAGAGCAGCGACTCTGTTCACACCTCAGAACAAACTCACCACTTCTTCAGGACAGCCTGGCCACTGCCTCCAGCACACAACAGAGGGGCTGCCCCACACAGCCACCTGCAGAGAGGGACCACTGCTAGGTGGCCCCCCGCTGGGTGTCTGTAGCCCCTCGTGGTGAGCGTACAGGAATTGCACACGGCCTCAGGCTGGGGGCCCGTTAACATCGCCAGGCCTGGGTCAGGCGTGAGCTGGCATCACGTGTGTTCACATCAACACGTGCTGCAAAAAAATTAAGAAATGATGAGAAGAACAGGATCGATGGTCTCTGGGTTAAAGGCCAAACCACACTACCCATAGTCTCCCACTGACTTGTCACAGTCACAAGGTCATGTTTTCTCTGGTTTTCATTATCCATGGTGCAATACCTATATTATTTCAAATCAGCTGGGAGTAAATACTAATAGGGAATTAAAAACCCCAAAAACTTATTTAAAAAGACCCTTTGAATCAGGCACACCTCTGATGATTTTCTCTGATCAAAATTGTTTGCTCCATCAGCCCAGGGGCTTGGATACTTCCCTGTGCTGCAGGTTAACACTCACCTGACAATTGTGTGCTGGCTGCGGCGCGCTTCCTGGTCCTCGGTGGCTTGGATCCTGTTTAAATGCAAAGTTATCGAAGACACCTGCTGGGCAGTCCCTCTGGAGGCAAGCTGTGCTCCATGCTCAGTGCTCTCAAAGACTCCAGAAGCCTGTTTGGTAAGTATTTTTATAAAGTTTAGCAGGAAAATCTAAGAGGTCTTCGATTTGACGCCATCGTGTGCCAGAGTGGCAGAACTCACAGCTTTACCAGAAGATTTGCAAGAATCTCAGCAAAAATTTAAGATAATTGGATAAACTAAAAAATAGAAAAAGAGATTCTATAGATTATAGCAAACCATAAGATTTGACAATAAGTTAGACAATATTCTTTCGTTTCGCACCACTTCAGTACAGGGATAAGATGACAAGATCCATGAAATGTTACAAGGCTCATTTAGAAGTGCCTAGATAATTGTGCAGCTGCCTGCAGAGATACGTATTTACCCTATTTATGAACTTTTGAATTGTCTGCTAAAATCCTGTGACATTGCTGAACAGTAAAATGTATCTCTCGTCTAAAACTTTCAAGACACCAACATTTTACATTCCTTATTTCTTCCGTATTTGAGACTAATATTAGATAGAGTATTTACGCACTGAAACAGTTAAGTTGTTGCTTTAAAACTTAATATCTCAAAAGCTGCAAATGTTTCTTTCAAAAATTACATCTATAATTTAGTAAGAAAGGAAGAATTACATGGTGATAGTTTTAGGATGGGTGTCTTCCAAATACAGTTTAAAACCCCCTTTATCTTACTTTTTCTATATGAGCAGTTGAGGCAGTATGACACATAACTTTATGAACTTGTTGGACTATTGCAGTGAGCATCTGGCCAGTCAAGACCAAGAAGTGAATCCTGCAACATTTTCCCAAGTGAAAGCCTTATTCAAATCAATCTGGATGATGTGATTTGGCCCTTAACTAAAAATAATTTGATTAAACAATATGATAAATAAAACTATCTGAAGAACAATGTTGAGTTTTTTAAAAATATTCTCTCTTAAAAGTTTGTCCAAGCGTGAAAGTCACTTTTCAACACAGAAAACATACCAAATCTCAAGTTCTTAAACCATATCCTGATTTTTTTGGTAGAAATTAATTTGAATTAACTAAAAGATGAAATAGTTTATATGATGTTGTCTATTATGCCAATGACATTTAAGACTTGAAATTCAGAAATGAATTGACCTTGAGCAGCATATGTACTCAAAATGTATAATTAAAAAGAATATTAATCATTTAATTTTATAAAATGAACAGCTGTTCTACTTGATTGGAAACAGCTAAAAGTGTAAAATGTATTTTGTGAATGCAAAATTAAAAGTTAATTTTATTATAGAGTGCAATTTGCCAACTAGAAATAAATTCTTGAGATGTAAGCAATATATTTTTGTAACGCTCTATCCATACATCAGAAAGGTCACATGTATATTTAAATACCATATTACTATAAAAGTTCCAACTATTTCAATTGAAAAGCTATCATATGATTTAGCTATTTAGAGATGAATATGGAGCAGCTATGATGGATATGCTCTCTTTTTCCAATGAACTATTTAAAAGCTTTAGAGTGAAATAACGTTTCATTAAATATTTTCTGTATTCTAAACTGTTACTTTTACTTACCTGTGTCATGAATCCTGAATTTTCTTCTCCTTTTTTTTGGCTATTCTCACAGATTAAGATTTTCACTATAATTTGACATTGTGGGGTTTCACTTAAATGCATCTCTCTCACGACAGGTGTTTAATTTTGACTGTACGTATTTTTAACCTGTGCACTTTCATGCTTCAAATGAAGTCATTACCAAGATGTTATACTAGGTGCACAGGCTACAACATGCCTTTTTTTTTTTTTTTTTTAAATATCAGATACCACCACCACCCTCAACACAGTGCTGGCACTGCCCAGGCTATGGTCTTTTGCTCAAAACCTAAATTATTTGCAGGGTTATGCTTAAGTGAGTGGTAAAACTTTCAGTACTTCAGTACAAGTTGTGTCTTGAAGAATGAATACAGTCTGGTTAGACTGAAGAAAAATCTTTCAATAATGGTCCAGCTTGGAAATCTAAGCCTATGATTACTGGGCTATTTTCTGCTAGTTACATCTGCTCTAACAGGAATGGTTCTCTAGTGTTCAGTCAGGCTAAACCCGTGCCAAACCCCATCTAACACATCACTTCAGCTCATGTTAATACTTCATCTTGCTCTCAGCACTTACCTAGCAGGGAAAGGCCCTTACTCTGCAGCAACATCCAGGTCCACTATTTTATCCTCTAAGCAGACGTTGCCTACTCTGGGATGCTGTCATTTCTGCCCCCGTGCTGCCAACAAAAGCACTTTCCACTCCTGTACGTTTCAGGTAGGTCTGGGCTGAACAGAGAATTGAAAAACTCTTTAGTGAAACAGACTCTCTTCGAAAGCAGCCCTGAATTCTGTAACACCACATTCTTAGGTAACTCAATACCAAAGAAAGGAAGCAGGTTGCCACTGTACGCCATGAAATATTTTAAAAAGCAGAACCATTATGTTATTCCTGATGACACATTTATATCATATGTCAGTAGTAAATGGGATGTGCTTTTGCCTCAAAGACTTTGACTAATCACTTCTGGATCAGGTCCATCAGTTATTTCCTCCTCTGCTGTCACTCATTCTGCAACACTAAAGGTATCTTCCACTTAATATCCTTCAGCAACGTGCTTCTAGAGCCTGCATTTTTGGCAAAAGAATGCTAACCAATGAAGCTAAACATATTTCTTACAAGGCTTTCTGTAACAGGACAGGTTACAAAAGATTCTTCAGTAGTAAAGATAACTGCTTGGTTGTTAATTTAATAAGTTGACCCTAAGAATATGGTGTAGTATATTAATTCAAAATCATAAAAATTAAAATATCATTAAGGAGCTGTACCACAGTAACTGCCCATTAACCTCTCACTATTTCAGATGTGAGGGTTCTGGTGGTACTGTCTCATCTCATTATCCCATGAGAGAATAGAATCTCTGCAGATTCTCTCGACACACATACCAACACACCAGTTTTACACGTTGTCATTACAAACATCTATCAAGCCACTGATTTTCTCGATTCAGAAGTCCATGGCAAAGTCTATCATCTCTGTCATCATGGTTGTGCCAAAGCTTGTTTAACAGCCGCCACCAGAGGAGCCCATCTCAGGCCGAATGGTTCTGGATTGGTCCCAATGATGTTCTGATGGCATTTTTTTATTTGGCTTTCCCATTACCCAACCAAAACATAAAGCTGACATTGTAAAAATGTAAGGACCAAATAGCATACTGTCTATGTCAAAATGCAAAATTTAGCCAAGTACTAATCAGGTTCCTCATTTGTTTGTTATACACAAATTTCAGTTAAAGGAAGAAATAGGGAACTGGTGACAGTAAAAAAGGTCATTACTTCAAAAGAAATTTGCCAAAATGAACTCGTACTTACGTGATGCCCAACGAGACATAAGGAACCCCAAAGACTGCCACTGTCTCCCAAGAACTTTGAAACACAGTTTTGTGCTACACATCTCGCCCTGTGTAGGACAGTGACTGCCATTTCATCACACTGGGAAGGCAACAAGCCTCTACCCTTGGATCCTGCCCTGTCACACACGGAGAGCACGTTTTGGCTGTGCCGTGCCAACGCCTGGCTGCCACAGGCCCTGCGCTCCGCACCACCGCAAGAAGGGGCATCACTAACTGCGACCTCTGCTCCAAGGCACATCCCAGCCTGACCTGTACGCTCACTCCCAGCACCGGCACCCTGCTCTTCTCTCACGGCTTCGTGTGCAGGAATAATGACCACAATCAAAAGCCTCAACCCACCAGGCCCGCACCAGCCGGAGGAGGCCGGGCCCTCAGGTGGCGACCACGAGCAGCTCCCGGGTCACCGCGGCGGCGGGGCCGGACCCGCAGCCGCAGGAGGGGTTGGGGAAGGCGGTGGTCGCACGCGGGGTTCCGGGGGCAACCGAACGAGACCGAGTCGGCGGGACCGTCCCTGCGTGACCCCAGTGTTAACGTGTTTATTTCACGCTGCGGTCGCTTTACAGAAACATCTCATGCTGGAGGCCCGCGCGGGGGCCGAGGAGAGAAGAGAACACTTGTACCGGAACGGAACTATTAAATAACCTGTACACAAACTGCAGTCTTTGCCCCTGAAAGCGCCGAGGGCCGCCCCACCCCGGGTGCCCGCACGCCCGGACCCCCGGCGGCCGCCGCCTCGCCTCGCAGCGCCCGGGCCGGCGGCGCCGGGCAGTGAGGGGGAGGGGGGGGCCGGGCCGAGGCAGCGCGGCCGCGGCCCCCCGAGCGTCCAGTCCCGGTCCCGCGGGGACCGCGGCTGCTCCCGGCACCGCCCCCAGCCGAGGTCCCGCTCGCCGGGTCCGACGCGAGTCCGGGAGCCGGTGCTGCTGCCCGGCAGTCACAGGTCGCGGCCGTCCTCCCGCTTGACGCCATCCGCCGCCGCCTTGAGCTTCTTGTTCTGGTGGGTCTTGACGTGCTTGGCCAGGTGGTCGCTGCGCATGAAGCGCTTCCCGCACTCGGGGCAGACGAAGCGCTTCTCGCCCGTGTGAGTCCGCAGGTGCCGCTGCAGCTCGTCGGAGCGGGTGAAGCTCTTGCCGCAGAAGAGCCAGTTGCACACGAAGGGCCGCTCGCCCGTGTGCCAGCGCAGGTGCGCCTTCAGGTGCGAGGTCTTGCCGTACACCTTGCCGCAGCCGGGGATGTGGCAGATGTGCTGCTTCTTCTTGCCCGGCTCCGCCTCCGGGGCGCTGCCCGCGGCCGCCTGGCAGTTGGGGCAGCGGCAGCGGCGGCACCTCCTGGCCGTGGCCGCCAGGGGAGACTTGGTCTGCAGCAGCGCGGCGATCTGCGTCTGGTACTGCGCGAAGTCCGAGTGGCCCAGCACCAGGCTGCGCGGCAGCGCCGCGGCCGCGGGGAAGCGGTGGCCGCAGCCGCCCGGGGCGCCCGCTTGCTGGATGCTCCACCAGGGAATGTCCTCGGGCGGCGGGTTGGGCGAGAGCTGCCGGCAGGGCTGCGCGGGGGGCGGCAGCAGGTTGGAGTAGCCGGGCGGCAGCGCGGCCTGCGCGGCGTACGGGACGTAGGCGGGGGGGCAGCCCGAGGGCAGGGCGGCCATGGAGGAGGGCAGCACCTTGACGGGGGAGAACTCGTAGGGGTAGGAGGGGTCCGCCGGCGGGGTGAGGGGCAGTTCGTGCGCGCCCCCGAAGGAGGGCTGCAGGTGGTTCTTCTGCGGGGTCAGCCCCAGGCTGGGGTGCGGCGGCGGCAGGCCCCCCGGGGAGTGCGCCGGCATCTCGCCGCTCCACGGGTGGAAGATCCTGGAGGGGGAGCCCAGCGTCGGGTCGTAGGGGACCTGCAGGAAATCCGAGGGCGCGGCGCTCGGCTGTCCGATCCGGCTACAGGTGGCGGCCAGGAGAGCCAGCGGCGAGTGCTTGGCCAAGTCCGGGGAGGCGCTGGGGGTGCGGTCCTGCGCGGCAGCGGGGGGGAGAAACGGGAGAGGGAAGGAGGGAGGAGAGCGCGTTACTCGCCGGCCGCCGCCGCCCCGCGGGAAACTTCCCGCGCCCCGGCCCGTGCCCCCCCCCCGCCCCCCGCGCCGCCCAACTTCCGCGGGCCGGACCGGACCCCCCGCCCCGCGCGGACCCCGCGGCCGCTGCGAGCAGGGGGCAGCCCGCGCCCCGGCGCGCTGCCCGGAGTTACCGGGGGCTTCTGGCGGGAGGGGGAAGTTGCCGGCCCGCGGGGGAACCCGAGCTACCTCTGCCGGGCCGCCGCGGGGGGGGAAAGCCCCGGGAAGGAGGCGGCGGGCGCCGGCCGCCCCCGCGAGCCGCCCCTGGCGCGGGCACTGACCTGGAGGAAAGCCTGGAGGGAGTCGTTGCGGAGGACGGCGACCGCGGCCATGGCTACTGCGCCCCGGGCGAGGGAAAGGCGCCGGGGCACGGCCGAGGCATGGAGACGCCGAGGGGAAGACGAGGAGCTGCCCAGTTTCCTTCTCCCTATCTCCTTCCCTCTGATCTCGTCGCCTCGGTGCCCGTCCCACCGCCCCCCCGCGCCGCGCGATCTCCGCGGACTGTCTGACTGCACCAGGATCACCTCCAAGAATTTGATAAGGACTTTGCTCGGCCGCCAGCCAGTCAGAGGGAAGATTTATGGCTTTGAAGTTTGCCGCTACCCAATCATCAAAGAATAGCGGCTCTTTCAGAAGCGAAAGCAAATCCTTTGAATCCACAAAGCTCCTATGGTGTGTTTGTTGGTCTGGATAAAAGAACTGATTATTTGGGGGGATGGGAAGGGAGGAGATAAAGGCGGGACAATTAATGAAGTAATCACTATGTGGGAAATGTATATACACAAATAATTGGATTTTCTTGATCAAAGGACCCCTTACCGCCTGGAGACCCTCGCACTGGATGTGCAAGACACTGGATCACCCCCTCCCTCTTTTTTTTTTTTTTTTTTTTTTTTTCAATTAAGGATCTGTAGCAGAGCCCTAAAGTGACAATGTGTCTTTGTTATCGCTGGAGAAATCAGCCTCCAGATTCCGCCGATGGTGTTTGATGACTCAAAGTAACAGGCGCAGAGCGAGTTCACCTGATCGGGGCTGGGCGACCCCAGCCGTGCAACTTCCCTGGAGTAACTGTCAGTGGTTCCTCCCCGCTCCCTCCCTTCACCCGCCCTTCCCCCGAGGCTGGGGGAGATGCCCTCGATGTGACTCCGCAGACACCCGCACCTTCTCCCCTCTGGAAGCTGGGGTGGGTTCCGCTTCTCTCACCCGGTGGGCGCTGGAGTTGCCGCGAGGCGCCGGGCGGCGGGGCGGAGCAGGGCCCCCGCGGGCGGGCCCCCCGGGAGCCCCCAATCAGGCACCGCACGGGAAAGTTTCCTCTTCCCTAGCGGGAGCGCCGTGTAAAAGGTGTGATTTCTGCACTCTCTGGATGGCGTGTCTGGAGCCGGGGTGCGTGCAGGCGGCGGGCGGGCGGCGCGCAGCGGCCCTGCCGAGCCCGCCTGTCCAGGGACTGCAGCCTCGCGCTCTCCCACCTCCCGCCACAAAGCCAGGCCCGGCCCCGAGGACGCTGCTCCCTCGCCTTCGGGCCCGTGCACAGACGTGCGTATCGTGTGTGCGTGGGGAGCCATTCCGCCTGCCCTCCCTCCGTGTGCGGGGCTGTTTCCCGCTGAGCACCACCGGCACATCTGGGACACAGCTTCACGCCCCCCGCCCCCTGCTGCGCTCAGCGCTGTGCGGAGCCGTGGGATCCCCTCTTCCCCCCCACACCCCCCAAGGGCCGCCGGGAGCCCTGGGAGCGCCGCGTTGCCCTCCTCGCCCCCTGCCCATCGGCTCCCATCGCGAACCGTTCGGCCCCGTCGGGGGTGGGGGTGCCCCCTCGGGCAGATGCCGCCTGGCGCGGCTCCGCCGGCCCTGTTGGCCCAGGTAACTCGATCCTCCCCGCGGCCACTGGGTTCAATTGTGTTCACACCGCCACTGAAGGCTCTTTAAACGCCAGCACACAGAGATCTTTATCTGGCTTTCCTGTGGAAACAATCACTGTCCCCTCAAAGACTTCCAAGAGTTGTAGGGCTTGAATTAGATCGGTTTCTTTGAAGGGATTAAAGTGCCAAGTCCTCTCCCACGGCTCCATATTGAGTCCCGGGGAGAAGTAAAAGCTCGGCCCTCTGTAACGCTGATCCCCTCGCGGCAGCTACTGCCAAGCCGCCCCCGTGCCAGGTAACCGCTTCGCCAGGTCGGTGGCGGAGGGATGGGCGCCCCCCACCCAGCGCTCTCCCTACGCACCGGCGCTCGGCTGCGGGGAGCCCGCGGCCCGGCAGCGGCCCCGGCGGGGAGTGCGGCTGCGGGGCTCCCCACCGCCTGCGCCGATGCGGGGCTCAGAGCCCGCCGCGCCCCCAGCACCGCCCGTGCGCGGGACCTGGCGGGAGGCGGGGAACCACAGCGGGACACACGCCCCCCACACGTCCCCCCACCCCTTCCCGCAGCCGCCCCGGGCTCCAGGCCGAGCTCGAGCCACGCCCGCGGGGCTGCCGCGAGACAGGCGCGCACCCGCCTCCTGTGGCGCTCGAGCCCGCCAGGGCGGCCCCCGGCCCGCGGCCCCTGTAGCGGCAGCGTCCCGCCAGGCAAGCGGGATAGCAGCGCTCCCAGTCGCGTCGTTCCTAAACTTCTGCATTTCCCAAACTCGTGCCAGCCCCGGGCTCCTGCGACTGTTGTTAATTCGCTTTATCAAATAATTGCCAGAATGATAATCTGAACAATATTTATGAGCGGAATGCGAGCCGATAGGTATTTCAGCAGGCGCTGAACGTGCCGAGGTTCCCCCTAGCCGCTGAGGTGCGTTATTTCCCCGGGTACCTCAGTGAACCTAAACGGTTTGTGGCGTTACTCAAGAGTTAGGGGAAAGCCGGCTAAGTTTCTTACAGATGCCAAACTGCAAATGCCATAAATCTGCATCCAAGAAAGCACATTACTTACAAATCGAGAATAATTCCTCATTTCTGGAAGAAACCAATGGGCTGAATAATGAAACGGCTGCAGTTATAATTTTCTGTACAAATAATTAGTGTTCAAACTCGGAGCATTCCAGCCTCCTGAAATGTATTCGTAATGAAGTGATGTTCAGAGCTGTCATTAAAAATGCAGGGCTGGAAGATCAAAGTACAATATTTATTTTAGAAATTTGTTTCAGTTATCAGGAGACGCAGGTATCAAGGCCAAATGTCAGCGCAAGTGACACGAGGCACCGCTTCCACGCGAAGGGAGCTGCCGCTCCGCGCCGGTGCCACCGGAGACCCCCGGGGCGGCGGGGAGCGGGGCCGACCCCAGCCTCGGGGCGGCCCGGCTCCCCCAGCCCCGCCGCCTGCTCTGCGGGGAGGGAGACCCAGCCCTCCGCCACCCCCCGCGGGGCGGAGCGGTCCCGGCTGCGCTGGGCTGGGCGGCAGCGAGAGCTCTGGCGGCAGCGGGCACGGCCCACGGGGCGTCTTCACTCCCGCGTGTTCAAAACCTTTGGGGTTCAGTTATCCCGCAGTGACCGCCCCGCCGAGGGGTGCTCTGTGGGTCCTGGTTTGAATGCACGTACAGAGGGAAAATGCTTGGGGCTCACAGCTGCCCCCCGTGCTCTCCGCGGGGCCCCCTGCGCCCTGAGCACCCCATTCCGGACCCCACCTCGGCGCCCCAACCAGCCTCCCAGGAACCCCCGCCAGGTTGACTCCTGACACCCCCAGTCCCTCCCAAGACCTTGACGGTCCCAGCCACGAGCACCCTGGTCCACCCATGACCAGGCCCTCAGCTCGTCCAGCAGAGCCACGAGTGACCGTGGGAGCCTGGATGGGCACTCGGGCTGCCCCGGCTCAGGGCTGCCTTACACGGGGTGCCCATCATAAACAAAATACTGTACCTAAACAAGTGTGGCTAAGAGTCAGAAACGGAGCATTTTTGAGCGAAGAGCGGTATTAACATCCCGCCAAGCCTCCTGGTCGAATTCTGCAGCCTGAACAGGCTTTCGGGAAGCTTGCGCTAGAAGGCAGGGTCTGCACACCATCCCTCATCCAGCCCCCAGCTGCCAGGTTTGAAGCCTTATTGAAAGACATCATCTATCCACAACGGCAAGAAGTTTCACCAGAAGTAAGGTAAATTAACCTACTCACACAGCTTCAAGCACGCGTGGCTACACTGCTAAGCTGAGTTATGTGACATTAATATTATTTACTTCAGCGTATTGACATTTTTATGTTAGGTAAAATGACTGACGTAACAAGAGGAGTCACCGGTTCATATTTCTAACATGTTAGTGTATATGGTTTGTTTATTGGCTTCAGATTCCCAACAGTTTGAGTGCAATATCTCCTAAGTGTTAACAGAGTTTAATTTGAACAAAATAAAAGAAAGTTTAAAAATTGCTATGGCATCTCCTGCATTTTTTTGTGCATAAAGGAAAAACACAAACCCCCAGACAAGATTGGCACACGCAAAGGCGTATTTTGGATCTAAAGCTTGCCTCAACATTTCCCAGTCTAGGTGTGGATTTCACAAAGATTAATAGAGGATTTCCCAAACTTCTGAAAGCTGAGCTGCCATTATAGAACGATTTTTATGCCTCAATACAGTTTTACTGCCTGTTGTTAAAGGTTTAAATATCTTAACGTATTAATCTTCTGCTCCTTCCTTGGCTGGCCTTTTGTGACTCCTCCTCCTGCCTTAGGGAACATCGGCAAACATTTCTGGATATAATTCCTCCCCTTGCTTCCATACTTTAAAAAGGAGTCAGATTCTTAACTGTAGCAATATTGAAAGTGTTATTCTTGGCTCCACTTAGAATGCCCGGGACACCTTTCGATTCAAAACAATCATTTCAGACTCTGGAAATGCCTTCTGCCTCCGGCATGCAGGGCTGGATTTTCTCTAACAGATAGAAATGGACTTATGTAAAATGGAAAGCAAGCCGAGACTCTTGTGAGCAGCTGAACCGGACCTGCTGTGTGCACCCTGCTTGGGAAATATTAGGTAAAAAAACCCTGTGTATTTTCAGTGGAATGCATTTGTTTGGGGAGGACTGGGTGGGAACCTCTTACATTATGAGTACAGAGACATATAGTCACTTTTTCTTGCACTGTAATTATTCAATATGGAATGAAAAGGTAATTAAACTGTTTTTTGCTTCCTTTTAACTACAGAGGGTGTATTATCTAAAAACTGGGTTTCATGGTAATTAATATTAGTTACACAATATATTTATTGACAAATGACACAGCTATCTGTGTCTGTACTGTGTTAAAGCTGGAAACAGCACAAAGTTTAGACAAGAAAGATCATTGTTCAATCTACACATAAATACTGTATGATCATATGGTTGACACATTGCTATGGCTTTGGCTGAATGGATTAATCCAACACCTTAAAAATGCACCTGTTACTTAATGAACTTCTGTTGTGATTTTAGAACATTTTGGTACAGAAAAGACTCAGTATTTTGTCATGGTAATATTTTCACTATTTTAAGCATAAATTTTGAAATATCCCATTTTCCAAGGACTGCTGAACAAGAAGGTATAAAAAGATCTATAATCTTTCTTACAAAGTGCAAGTGCTCCATACAAAGTCTGCAACAACTTCACTTTAGTTGGGAAGAAAAAAAAAGAGACAGGAGGAAGAAGCCCAATAGTGGGATTGTGAAGGTCAAAGCAGGGACACAGGTATGGGATATGACTATGGGATTGAAGGTGTGTCAGGTGAGAGATACTCTCTTCACACCAAGGGAAATAATACAAAGACCCTCTTTACAGACCCTCTGTGTAAGGTAGCTTGTTCAGTAACACACGCACACCAGTGAACGGCAGCCAAGGCTTCTTGTGCCTATCAACTGCAAAACAGGTAAGTGTCTCCCAATATGAGCACGGTTTTTAAGAGAGACATAGAAACCCCAAAGTTTTACATTAAGGGAGTATTTTTCAAAAACAGCAGTTTTCTTGGCTGCCACCACAGACTCAGGATCCCAAGAAAGCTTCAGTTACAATTTTGAGTGACTTACCTCTCCTTAGCTGGGCATAAAGACTTGCAACACTGCCTCGTAGACTAACAGAAAAGTCTTTTTAGGAACGCAGTGCACGGTGTGTTTCTGTGTCACTTCATAGCTTGCTGTCTTAAGTGATGCAGAATTACATCAATGGGTAAATGCATAAATTATGTGAACAATTCTAATATAAATTTGCTCTCCCCAATTCTGAAAATAAATGTACCATTATTTCAAATGTATGCAATGCTGGTATTATGCTTTCCATCTTCACAGAGCTATAGAAATGTGAAATCACTCTCACTCTACTCTTATGCAGCTTTCAGCCTCCTCCCCCTTCTTTACAAAGGGAACAACCATGGCCAGACACACAAATGCTCCAGGCCTGGAAGGAGGATCTCCTTGCCCTGCACGTACATCATCACACTGCTCCTTGCTCGACACTTACACAAATTTCTTCCAGCTCAGCTCAAACCTCAGAGCCCCAAAGTGAAGTAGCAATGACCAGGGAGCACTGGCCAAGGCAGGTACCTCCTGCTGGTTTGCTGGCCATGCCAAGACAAAGCAAACCATCCTCATCTGGGAATAAACCACATTTCACTTCACTCCTCAGTGAGCCGCCATCGCTCAGGGCCAAACAGCCTCACCAGCTGTTCGAGAACCCAGCTCAAGAAGAAGAAGAGAAAAGATATTCTCCTCAAAGACAAGGGATTCAGCGTAGCCATGAGTCCTGCTCCACCCAGCCTAACGAACACCATTTTTATCGCACTTTTGGAACCTCTGAGATGGAGGGGAAAAATAAATGACCTTGAAGCGAGTATATTTTTTGGCTTTTCTCCCTCAGTAAATCTCACACTCCTATCATTCCCATTACATGCAGGAAGCCCCCATAAGCTGAGAGAATCACATATTATGTATGAAAGAAATAACAGTCCATGGTGAAGGACAAATAATGCAATAAAATGGAAATGTATTCCTAGTCTGAATTGCCTATTCCTTTTGCTGGAGAATGAGAGAAAACCACAGTGCTGCAGTGCTGGGACTCCAGTGCCCAAATGCTACAGTTCTAGCGCATGAGCCACTTTTAAACCCAAGTACCTGGATTCAGGAGAAATATGCAATGCACAACCATTGACTGCTCCTCAGGAGGCCGCACAAAAACACAAAGAACCATTTTCCAGATTTTTCATCTTAAAATAAAAAAGTCTGGAGGAAAACCAAGTACAAAGTCATGCAATTTCTTCAGTGTCATCAGACCAACTTTATGAAACGCTGTCATCCTTATTGATGCGCTAGAGTATGGGGCTGAAAAATAATATTCTGTCAAAATTCTTATAGAAGTCGTTGGAATAGATGTCTCTAAAAACTGAACTGGGCTCATTATTTGGTGCCTTTTTTCACCTCCATCACTGCACATGTTCGGTGTACTTGGCACATGGAGTGATTCGGGGAGAAGCTTCTCCATAGCGCCAATGATTCTCTTTAATGAGCTATAGTTATCAGTTGATTTTGGAATTTCTTCTGCCTGTTCTCATTTGCATTCTAGAAGTAAAACAGTGTTTGTAAGGGAACAGAGTAATCAAAATCCCTCTTAAGTTTTAGAAATGTACACAGTGAAGTTAGAGGTAGTTCTAGCAACGTGCATAGTCTTATCCATTAAACTCCACAGCAAAGGCTCAAGAGAAAATATGACACTGGAAAGTTTTATCTAGTTTTCCGTATTAGTATAGCACTCCCCTATCTCAGGAATTTAAGGTAGGAAGAGACAAAAGGAGTTTTGTGCTTCAGCTTTCTGATACCCCAATGACCTCCTTCTGGGAGATCCTATGCTCTCTGTTAATTCAGATACCATATGTCTCATTGGTCATCAATTCAGTTGCTGCTCTTTATCTTATAGCCCTCACAGGGATTTCGATCACACGATCTATAAACCTAATCACTTCCTCTGTTTATTGTTTTACCAGTCCATACAGGGCCCAGCTGATCAGTATTTTCTTATACCGATTTACAAATAGCACAATCCAGTCAGCGTTGCCCTTTGCTCTGGTATGTGCTGCTCCACCGTCATTGACCATTTGCAGAGCTCAAGGCAAAGCATTAACACTACTGGGCAGGTGTCTGCAATGGGGAGGGAGTAGCCTGGAAATCAGGACTTTCTTGTCACATTATGGCAGAATTTCATCTCTGCTGACACTCCTGCCATCCCTTGATGGACCAGGATCTGGGCTCCCATTTGTGTCTGTTATAGGGTGGATATGTTTGATCTCCTTTTCCTGAGCAAGTCAGCATTTTGGGAGGGGTCAGAAGCAAAAGGCTCACCCTCTAGGTGGAGAAGCTGAAAAGGTCACCTCCAAGCAGGCACCACATTAGTGCTGGGATTGGTCGGAGAAGCTAAGAATGAGCATGAACTCACACACACGGGTGCTGGGGTTGCTGGTAATGACAATACCAAGACAAATGGAGCGGTTAGTTCACTCTGTTCCAAGTGATTGATTGAAGTTGTTTTCATCTCTGCGGGGTGTTCTTTTTTGGCTAAAACAACATTTCACTCAGAAGTCTCCTATACAGCCTCCTCAGGCACTCAACCCATATCTATACTCAGCCTACATCAAGAGTGGAAACTCTCCCCATGCCTGTTCTCTCCCACTACCACCCGGCAGCGCAATCATTTTTCACAGTGCAGCTTTCTTCATCTTTTTGTAGACTTGCCAAGTTTAGCAGTGACAGGGTAGGAAAGGAAGGAGAACGGCAACCAGGTGTGAGGGGAGTCAGGATATTTTTCTGAGTAAAGGAGTGCAGCTATGGAGCTGGGGAGAAAGACTGCAATTGGATTAACAAGTAAAATTAGGGACAGCCCTGAGTAAGAAGGTCAAACTGTGCAGTGAGTGTATTTGGAGGAGCTTTAATCAATATCAGCACATCATCGCTAAAGCATTTACCTTCACAAATCATCTATACAGAACTAGTATGTTATTAATCTGTTCTTTCCAAAGGAAACAGAGGGAGACCACATACCTTGTCCTGTGTCACTTATCAGTCCTGAAGAGCAGGGAGTTGGACTGAACTGCCTTAGTTGAAGAGCAGACACACACAACTTGGGACCATATCATACCATGTTCTACCTCATTCCCTGTACAAAATCCAAACTCTTGTCTAAATCCTTCCCACCCCCCCTCAGATTTCATGTCAGTCTCTTCTGACACTTGTTAACTCTCTAAGCAACTTTGCATTATGAGCAGATACTGATCTTCCTGCAGGAAAGGCAGCCGTGGAGCAAAACCCAGACAACCTTGGGCATGTGGATAGGCAGCAATGAGACCGTGTGGAGGCAGTCAGAACACAAACATGCAGGCTTTGCAAGTAAAGCAATAAGCCAACGTGCTCACAACACACATATTTCTACTTTTCCTGGTGGGCAGGGATTAGCACATATGAAAAGTAAAAAAATCCCAGAGCCTAACACTTTTGCTTCACAAATACAAAACTCACAGTAGGTGAGCTGTGCCGAATAGCCAGATGTGCCTCTATCACTTAAACACTGAACATACTGAGTAGAGATAATTAGATACTTGCTAAATTTTACAGTCCACCCTTTCTCTGCTTTAGCAAACTATTCATCTGCACTACAGGACTCTGATGGAGGCTTTAGTTCACTTGCCAATCATTAAAAAAAACCCCTCTCTTCGTGGTGCCAACCTCCTTTACAGAAAGACCTGTAAGATACAGCTTCGGGACATCGGCGACGCTGCCATCTGTGTTTCCTTGGTCACAAACGTTGGAGCAGTCAGAAGAGCTGACTGTCTTCCACCTCAAGTAGACCATCTCTTTACAGCAGCTTTTTTCTCACCTTAGTCAATGTTCCATCAAGACCTTTTTTCAGCGAATCACACACAGTGCCACTGTGTGTGACCAAACAGGGGGCGTGGATCTATGGCACACGATACTCTCCAGTTACTACCACTGGCTGCAGAACAGCTGAGCTGCCGTGGCGTGGCATCCAACACAAATTACAGGTTGTGATTTTTAAAAAAGTGAATAGCTCTGTGGTCATCACTCTGTTTCCTTGCTTGCAAGAACATGATGCTCTGCAAGCACACGAGGCACCAACACACAGCCAGATTCTGGGACGCTGTTTTTCCCCCTACCGGCTCCTTGTTGATCTGTGGTTGGCTGGCTTCCTGCCCTTGTTTATGTCGTAGATGGCACATTCACATCGTGGAACTGTGGAGAGTTCAAAAGAGGAAGGGAAGTTGCGAGTACTTTTCATTCTTGGCCATTCAGAACAGTTCAGAAGACACAGAAAATTGTTTCTTTCCAACCCTTGTTCAGCACCCACCCTACATGTCCTAAGTTTCAATCTAGGTTTTCCTGCTGTTATTTACAGCTCTACTCTGATATACAAAGAGCTAATTGAAGACTCATAGGATACTGAGAAAAAGCTTGTAATCCTGCCTCTCAGAGTGTTGTGTCAGCTATTGTTAAACATGATTTTCCAGTTACCGATTAATTATTTTGTCAAAAACACCAACAGTGTGATTTTAATGAAAATACCCAGATTTAGTCTAGCTGAGCAGACAGATTATGTATTTAATTGTAAATGGGCTGTAAACACCTCAGATCTTTATGTATGGAGAAAATAATAATGTCTATATTTATATATTTTGAGTGAAGTTTGGCTCTTTACAGGACTGAGACGGAAAAATCAAAGTGATATATTTTGATCTTGTGTTTTTCTGATATCTCTTGATCAATATAATTTGAAGGTAAAAACTTAAACATATGTTAGAGATATCCACCAGAAAAATAAGGGGAAAGGGTTTTTTAACCTATGTAATTCATACAGAATAAAGCAATTCTCCTCGGATGAAGGATTGCAACTATTTTTGTTACAATATGCTTATAAATGTGAAGGGTAAATCACAGTAAAACTATTTACGTCAAGCCATCTAATAGTATATTTATGGAGGTCTGTTTGGAGAAGTATTTGTTAATACTGCCTACCCAGTAGACTGTCTTTCTGGAGTTTCAACTACTCAGTTTCAGGCCTGCTGTACAATTACTGGTTTTGAAAATTAATAATCCCAGATTTTTTTTCCCCATTCTTTTTGTGCTGGTATTTTCTGTAAACTCAAGCTGACATGAAGGAAAGGTTCTTTCCAAAGCTTATAGAAGATTTATAAAAGATCATGGGTTTGTTTAAAATCCTGATTCCTTGCAGTACTGCAGGCCTAGAAAAAAAGAAGTTTTACTTTGAACCATCAAAAAGTGAAGATTTTTTGTGATTTCTAAAAGGGGAACTGGATCCCAAGATGCCAGTTTCAATATAACAGCAATTTCCTGTCATAGAAAAGCTAGGAATATCGTACCTGATACATGTTATTTGTCCTTGGTTTTGGAATTTCAATTTCTAGTCCGTTTGTAATTTTACATTCTAAAAAATTTACTTGGAGTCGTGGTCACTGTACCACTCATCTTCTCAAGAAGCTTCCAAGGCATCTCAAAATGTTTTTGTCACAGGTGTTATATGCATTTTAAGATGCTCTACAAGATGATTTAATGCTTTATTATAGTACATGATGAGAATAATCTTCAGAATTTACTAAAGGTTGCATCTTCCATGAAACCTGATGGTTCATGTGTTTTTCTTTTCTCAAGCAGCTTCCTCCCTTTTCTTCTGAGTCTCCCTCACCACAATTTTCTACTCCATTGTCCCAAGTCCATTATTTTTTCCCTTCATCAAACATCATTAATAATTCTCTCTTCATGCCCATCCTTTAAAATTCTTCTTCCAAGAATCACCCGGAAATTGGATATAAGAGAGATCAGCATGGTAGGAAGCCACAGGGTAAAACACGAAGGCTTTGCCCCCTCAGAAGCAACAAATTATGTGTTCTCTGCTTGGTTCTGTGCAGCAGTTGGAAGAAGCGGTGAAGCTGGCACCTTGTCACTCTACTGCGGCAGAGACAACGACAAATCCACCTCTGATTCTTTTTGACACAAAAGAAGACAGGAGAGCGGAAAACCATGACCACCTTGGTCTTCGGTTTCTCCTTCCTGTAAGAACAGGATGACAGTGATGGTTCCTGCACGTTGTGGCTAAGCAGAAGAAAAGTTAGGGGTGTCTGAAACACAGAACATTCCCAAGAAAATACCTAACAGTCCTCAGAGTATCGTCCATAGCTCAAAAATACCTTAAAAGAAAGAAAAGTAGCCTTAAACCCAGTCAAATCAATACCTGTCATAAACACTGCATTTCCTTTGAAAGTTTATATCACTGTACTTTTAGCTTGTCAGCAATATTTCCAAGTACTAGGTGTGTTTCTCTTATTATCAAAGCAAAGAAATACTTACATCCTCAGGACTTCCATCCTTAAATTAAAAAAAAAAGTAAACTATAAGTGAAACTGTGACTGGAATTTCTTTCTGGAAACACTGTATCGAGTTACTAATGAGTTTCTAATAGAGAAAGCTCTTTCAAATTACCTATTTCTAGTGGTTTAATCATGGGTACATTCACCTTTTTGAATCTGACTGTTGCACAGGGGGTCCAGAGTGTTGTCGCTTTTGAAAATTTGCAGATAGACTTTCAAAATCATTGGGAGTTTCCAGCTTAAGTGGGAAAAAAAATGCAGCTCTACGTTTAACAAAGGTAGCCGTTTCAACAAACACAGGACAGCTGACAGCTGAACGTTACAAATGGGGCCTCATAAACAGGGCTTAACAATTTTGTTTAAGATCACAAGTTCCCAACAAACACTTGAGCCACGGAAGAATGTCCATTAGCTGCTATAAAAGCAGAACTGGTTGGGCTTTGTGATTCCATGGAGGGCCTGAAAGGCACACACAAGCAGACACACCCCGACACTCTGGAGAGCAGCATACATTCTTCAATTTGAATAATTTTCACTCTTTTTTCTTCCTCTCAGTAATATGAAATCATGTTTCGTTTCAGTTAAAGACATTTTTCTGCTCTACATTTTAATCATGTTCACATTTCTTTCCCGTTTAGCACCCACTATTCTCTTTACATGGTATCCGCTGTGATTTTATGTCAAGAAGGAAAAATAATATCTGTGGCTAGAGTTGTTTTGTCCCACTGTTGTTAATCTTTAATCTTCTGTTCGATGCATGGAAAGATGCTAACCTGCCCGTGCTATCTTAACTGCAGTGATCTGGGAGCAAAGCAAATGAGATTTACTAGATATGTTGCTGTTGTCATTATTAAACTTCGTATGCTTTGCTATGTAGGCAATGTGTTTTATTTCTCTTAACTTGAAAGAGGTTTCTGTCTTATTGTTGCAATTTATTAAGGGCAAACAATCCAGGGCTTATAATAGGCCTGTAGGCAGAACAAAGCCCTTGTCAAATGGAAGGGTTGGCTGCTCAGCTGGGTAGCATGTAAATGTGCAAAAAGAACTGTTCTGTTCAAAGACACTAGACATGCTTTTTAAATAAAACATCTCATATAATTGAGAGTTGCCAGTTAAGTGTTGTGTTGGAAATGTTAATTCTAAAAAAAAATTAATTTAGCTGAAAAAATGGAGTTGCAGTGTATTTTTTTGGTAAACTCCCATAATAAGCAACCCCCCTCCCATATCACTAAAGCTTTTATTAGAGGCTGGACATTGTATGTTTCTAAAACTGCAGTTTATGCCGTTTTGCATCGCTGTATTATGCAATTCAGGATAAGTTTGTTGATTGCTGTATTCACCTGGTCAGACCATGTAAACTTGATCTTATCCAAGACATAAACCTTTGTTTTTAATATAGGTGATCACTCTGCCTGCTACTTTGACATGGTATCATGTCTCAAAAAGTAAGACAGTTTCTCATTCTACAGCTCATTTAATATTTCTCATTATGTGCCTCCTTTGCAAGGGCTGAAATTAAAATGACAGATAAAGATAACAACATAATAGGCATTTTTTTCATGCACTAGTCCACTCGGGCACAGGCAGCTCTTTTTTCCCTTTTCTGTTGAAACGGATAATCAGGACAGTGTCATCGATTAGATTTTTCACTTTAACTTTTCATAATGTTTCCAGACCTCACTATTTGGCAAAGACAATTGGGACAGATTTCTTTATTTTTTCCTCTGGCCTAAAACTCAAAACCCCCCACTTCCCAAACTGTTACCACCGAAGAGTTTATTAAATGGCTGAAAAAGACAGCTGGTCCCACCATCTGTTAAAAATTTTCAGGGGCCAAATGAAACAGGTTACACCTTTAGCCATGCCAAGTCTTCCAATACCCCCTCCCTCTCACAGCCTGTGGAGGGCTAATCTGAATTTCACGCTCTGATTTTGCTATTGCTAATGTCTGAGCTTCTTATGTGTGCTTCTTGTAGTTGCTTCTATCGGTTCTCGCCGTAACAAAAGCTCCCCTCTCCTTTCAACCCAGCTCATTTGCAATCAACGGAATCCTGGGTCTGTGGTCTCCTTTACAATAAGATACTGTACCTTGAAGGAAACCCACAGAGAACCCAATATCTGACTTTTTGGAGCAAGAGAGAAAACTAGGGGTACATTTCTGTTGTTTTGCAGCCACTTTTCTATAAATGCTAATGGAAGTAATTCAGATGTGCCAACAAAGACAGAATCCGCAACACACTGCAGGTGTGAGGGGGCTGAAACAAAAGGGATGCTAACCCTAATGGTATTTCTTGTCATTAACAATTCTTTGATGTTCATACTCCAGGCTCTCTTTTATCTTGTAGTTTTTCAGCCATCTTTGTTAACATGCAGTGAAACTAAACCTTTTTTTCCCTAACCTTTAAAGACATCTGCAAAATGTTTATGCTAAGTTAGTTTCCATAGCATCTTTCTGTAACGCACATTGAAGTAAAATGAGATAAAGCTTGCAAGGTTATTATTAAAACATCAGTAAGTTCCTATCATTAAGTGAAAGGAGCAGATCAATAAAAAGAAGCTCTTAATGTTACTTTAATAAGGACGAGTTTCTTGTAACAGGAACGGGGATTAACTTCAGTGTAACAGAAGCGGTGTTTATAATATAGCAGCTCTGTTGATAAGAACCAGTTTGTTTTACTTGTACTCATTAAAAAAAAGAATTGCAAATATCAGTACATTCCTGTATTAATGAGCCTTTCACAATCTAATACATTTAAGGACATTTTCATTTTCCGGAAGGGATTTTTCTACCACTAAGTGGGCAATGGCACTCAGTCAAGGCGCTGTAGGTGGAGTTTCTCCATATCCATCTGTCTTTCCATGACTTACAGATGGAAAAACGCTGTCTTTTAAAATGTTCAACTCAGTAGGATGACAGTAAAATGAAATGAACAATCAAAGCACATAGGATGCCAATCTGAACTACTGCACAGCACCACCAGCAGACCCAGTGTTTTGCTCTCATCCCATCGGTCATGTCCTGTTAGATCACATCCCATTTTGTCACAGTCTGTTGCATTGTTGTTGCAGCATGTTGGAATGTTAAACGAGCAACATAATCAATCAATACCAATTTCCAATTGGAATCCAACTGTAAATTTGCACTGAGTTAAAAATGCTGGAGATTGTAATACAAATTATCAAAAGATAAAGTTTTATGATGCCTCCCGCTTTGTTCTTCTTTCAAAACTTCATTTCTAACAGGTCAATTTAATCAAATTAAGTCTGTGCCTGCATTAAGTACAGCACTTATCTTTGAATTTGGATGTAAACTTTGAATTTGGATGTAAACTTCTATCACGCTGTTCCTATGGAATAAGAACATAAAAATCAGTGGTTTCATTAATTTTTTTTTCTTTTACAGCTTACCTTTGTCTTGAGACATAAAGGCAAACCAGGAACAGTGTAGTTAATATATTGTCTTGTTCCATGTTTCAGCTGTACGGACCGATGGATTGAGCTGCTTCTCTTGTTTCACGTACAGCACTCATCAGTCTTAGATATCTGTATGGAAACTGAGGATCTTAGATTACTGACAATTTTGTCACATTAACAGATTATTTTTAATTATTTTTCTAACAACAGCACTGAGGAGCGCCCATTCCTGGGGCGACAGAAATGACAAAACTAAGTTTGTTTCAAAGATTTTGGGTTCTCAGCAAGGGCTGTGCTGTCACAGAAGCCTTTATACAGTTTCTCCCGTTGTACTGACTGTGTTCATTTGTTGCTTTGTAACGGGGAGCAGCGGCAAGAGCAAAACCACTGAATTTTGTGGAAGTACCTGCATTCTTCTCCCTTTGCTAAAGGTTCCAGAGTAGCTGCCCCACATCACCATTTCCCAGTTGTGCAGCAATGCCGCACCCCAGCACCCGGCTCTCGGAGGATCCCTTCCACCAGAACCACAAGACGCCGCTCACCCCGTCCCGTCCTCACGCCGCACAGCGAGCCAGCTCTGCCGTTCCAGCTGCAGACAGGTCTGCCTCAGAGATTCCCCACCATCAGTAGCACCAACAATTTTTGGGAACAGCTCCCTCCCAGCACTGTACCCAGCCCAACCACTGCATCCAGCCCTTGCTGTGCCGTTACTTTCACTGAGGGATCAAGGCAAGACTTTCAGGTTCATTTTTCACTGGTGATGGGCAGAAAAATGCAAACATGTTGATCCACCGACTTGGCATCTCCATTTGCCAACTAGCTTATGAAATACTATTTATGTGATTGAAAAAATAATATCTCTCTGCAATTCAATTAAAAAAATAGGCCTGCCAAACAAAAGCAAGGAATTTAATCTATTACTGGCCCGATCAATAATATGTAATCTGGTTTCTGGAAACGTTACTCCAAGAGGTGTTTTTCACTTATCTGCTTCTATGCCCTGGAATATCACAGCACAAGTACCACAATAAACACTCCCCTGATAGCACAATGTACATGCTTATTGGTCTGGTTGATACTAGATTTATACATGTAATAAAATAATTTCCAATAATTCTTGAGAAAGCCATTTAGACAAGTCAGGGCATCAGCTGGTGTTCAAAGACACACCGTGCTATTATTATGAATTGTCATTCTCCTCCCTCAGTCCCAGTGCCCAGCATGAAGGAGACACAAAGAGTCTCGCTGAGATCCGTAACCTCTCGCTCGCCCAGGGGGCTGCTCCCTGGCCTTTGGTTTTCGCAGCATCCTATGCTACTTTTGTCAGTCTGGGAGTCCTGCTTTTTTATCAAGTAGAAACATTTCTGTTAACTAAGCATTCTGCTACAGCTCTTCCCAGGGTGAACGGTCTTAAAGAAAAGGCACATTAACAAAACATATTTCTAGGATTGACAACGAAACTGACACTATTTAACATATTTTTGTAGTTGGAGTCAAAAGGAGGACGGGTAAGTTTATTACATGCCACGTCTTGTACATATATTGGTACCAAGAGTACCTACCTGTTTCTTTTGTGATACATGGCTGTATTTTCAGTTGTATGTACTATACGTATCTGGTTAACCAGACAACATTTAAAAACCCCAGAGCTTGGCTGTCTCTCAAGATTTTCCTTCAATTTTGAGAAAAAAAGTAATAGGAATGAGAAATAAGAGTATGGTAGGCTTCAGTTTTTTATCTCATTGCCAAATATGTTACAATGAAAAAGCAATATTCCTATACAACTGCAATTCTTACAAAAGGAGGGAATCATTTTTTCAATTATAATATTACCTTTTTTTTAAAAAAAAAGGTGACGATTGGGCCTTAAATCCCATTTTACATCAATTAAAATTTGTTGGAAAATAGCTAGTAGTACCAGACATCTTGACCTCCAGCCATTTGCTTCCACCACAAAAACACCTTCTCAGTCCATCTCCGTGAAATCATATAATTGTTCCCCAAACTACTTATTTCCTCATTTTCATTAAAGAAAAAACTTGTGAAGAAACTCTACTTAAAGTGACAAATCTGAGTTCTAAAACGTGAGATTTGATCAATTGTCCTCAGACACATGAAATCAAAGGTCAACAGACACTCGAAAGAGACCATCGTGTGTTAAACTGCAGGCTTTAGGCATGCACGTATCGCACCTTCAGAGAGAACCACATAACGAAGTATATGAAACTAATTTTCTGTTTTCCTGTTTATTGACTTCAATATCAAATAACTACAGACCTAACGGCGCTACATATCTTCAATTTCTTACTTAAGTCTTTATTGTCTTCTATAGTTAGAATCATACTTGATTTTCATAGTGATAGAAGATATAAATAAATATTCCTTCACAGTAATGGCTATTGGTTATGACAATGAAGGTTAGAGACTATCCAGTCAATAAAAGTATAGCAAAAATTGAAGTGATCTAGATATAGTAAAGAGCAACACCAGGAGTTTCCTTACAAATCTGCATAGTGTGCAATCAGCTGTAGGGAATGAGAAGTGCACCAGGGGTAGGTAACAAGCAGTGTAAAGTAAATCGGTACATCCCTTTTCACCTCTCACACCACAAGTCAGAAGGTCTCCAAGTCAATTAAAAAGGACCACATGTAAATACATTCCTTTTGTTTAATAAAAATCCACTTTGTGTTTGTGTGCTCGTGTGCTGTGTGCAGCATTTGGTCCTCAGAAATCAGAACCTTCACCGAACTAACACATCACAAGACAATTGCTTGGGAGTATAAACATCCGCAATTATAGAAAACACAGAAAAATGTCATATAAATATAAAATTATGTAAGAATTATGCTTATCTTAGCAACTATGCTAAATGACATCAGATAATCAGTAGTTGCCCACTATTAGGAGGAAATTTTCCTTCTAGGAAGATGACTTCGTAATTGTCCGGTGTGAGTTACTTTCTGTGCCTACCATTGAAAAATTTCCTGTTGATTATTACCACCAAAAGGAAAATCAACTTTTGGTCTCACTGGACTTAGCAAAGTCCTTAGATTTCCATTATTTATAGCCATATTTTACAGGCTTCTAAGTAACAACAGCTCCTTGGATGGCTTAAAAGACCCTCAGTGCACAAAAGCCCTTTCTACCACTCTTACAGTGTGTGGGTACGGGAGGTCACAGTGGGGGCAAATTTAAGATGGCTGCAATTTACTCCTATTCTAAGGTCCTTTTATGTTCCTAAAGTGATGTAAATGTTTAAGTGAGAAGCTCGTTTAAAATTACCAAATGAAAGGGGCTAATCTCCAAACGCTCCCTGTCCCATTTTTGTTGGCACCGAGAAGAAAAGTTTTTAAGCTGCCATAACTGAAAGGCAGAAATGGTCCTCAGCAAGAACCGGTTCCTACTGCCATTAAGGTCTGCAGAAGAAATCTACTAAAACCCATTGTTGAGCTTCATCCTTTCCTCTCCCATCTGCTGAAAACTGTTTAATATCTTACACTCTGTCTGAGAAATTTTCTTCTTCCTAACAGGATTTAAACCCTTTACCGTCATAAAATATTAAGAAGAGGGTACGTTATGAACTGTTGAGCAAAATGCATTAATATTTCAGGATAATATAAGCAAAAGGAAATAAATCAGAACAATGCTTCAGTGGTATCAAAATCAAATGACAGAATCTGAGCAGTTCCTGTTGATCCGCTCGTGCTGACCACGTTGTGTCTCCTGCGCTCTTTTTCACGCACAAACCAACCAACCCAAACACACAACCAGCACTGCGGGAACAGGAGTGCAGGCTGTGGCCTTCCGTGATCAAAAGGCACAAATGTCCTCTGAGCTGAGGACAAGTAAGGCTCCCTCACAGGGCTGATCTGGTGAGGGTGAAGTGAATTCAGCAAAAACAAGGAAAGGAGGATAAATTATGGAATAATAAAATGCACAGAGCACCTCTGTGCACAGTTTCTAGCAACGAAGTAGCGAGAACGAAGCACACTACTCAACAACAGCTTTGAGACAGTAACTTCAGTAAAAAATTATTAGTGACGTTAAACTAATTTGAAAAATTATAGCGGATGTAGATAGTGGCATTGCTTATAACAAGAAAAATACTGTATTTCACCCTTTCTGTGCAATTAAAGCCTGCTTAAAATCTCTTTGAAGTCCATTTCTGATGGCTGAGAGCGATACAAGCTTAACAATTGGGAAGAAGAAAAAAAGAGAAGGAATGTGCTTAGGGAGTGTTCACATTTTGCTCCTGCCTGGCTATTTAATGTTCTGAAGCTGCTCTTCTAAACACCGGCTCCCATTCAGCAAAGCACTTAATCACGTGCTGAAATGTCATTGATTTCAGTGGAACTTAGGCTTTGGCTTAAGCGCTTCACTGAATTATATATTATTTTTCACTTTCCCTTCTTTATGAAAGTAATAGAACTACACAGAGTATTGCTCTGTGTGAAAGGTAAACTGTTGGGTTTTAGACAGGTGACTTAAGAGGTGGACTCGCTGCCATTTCACTGAAACGGTTGATAAACTCTACACATTATAATGGTGTGAATTGCAGTTAGTAATAAAACTTTGTTTTCCCAAATAGTTTTCAAAAGGAAGGATGGAACCACAAAGCATTGATACTCCAGAACTCCGCCTTTGATCTATGACAATATAAGAATAAATTAAGTAATTTGACTCTTTAAAAATAATGTTATGTTAATTAATGGAGAATTTATATATTGCGTAGGAAAAGGGAAGTTATGTTATTTTTGATGAGGTATTAAAACAAATACTCATTCTTGTTACCTATTGACAAAACATAATTGCCATTCACGTTTGCGCTGTGTTTTCTAATACCCTTAATTAATCGGCACCAGCTCTGTGTTGATAAAGGAGTCCCTAAATTATAAAGACTTTCAAGTCCACACCCAGATGTACAGCAGAGGAGAATGAGGAGTGAACTGAAGGACTCCAATCTCTGGTAGGATTTTAAGGATTTGTTTCAACCTTCTGTCACATTTTGGGTGAAGAATGAGTGAAGGATTGTTCTTGGTTGAGCAGCTGAATCCTTCTCTCATCCTCATCTGCCCTGCCTGGCTTGATTTCTATGTTTATTAGGAACGACAAAGCTTTTGCTGAACTATCTATTTCATTACCTTTTCTCCCTTCCAACCCGATTCTGGCTTAGGGATGCCCTGACTGCACTTGGGTCTCATTTCCCATGCCATTTTTCCTTGTCTCCTCAGAGTTAAAAAGTCAGTGCCAACGAACCCTGATAGTAAGAAATTCTGTAGCCTAAGAAACAGGAGTGAACTCACCTCCACAAGGAAGAAGGTTTGCTAGCACAGATAACAACAGATAAACTCAACGGAGGTGAGACAGAACCCAGCATCATAATTTGGTCCATTTAATGCATACACAATACTTATTACAGATTAAATCAGCATGGTTTCTCAAAGAAATAGAAAGGAAACGGTTTGAGCAAATTCGTAAGGCAGAACACGTGTGAACGTTTTATTTCCGAAAGTTTTTGACAAGAGCTTGTACGGAAAAGATGCAAAGAATTGTCACAGATCAAAACTGTGGCTCAGAAACAGAAAGTAAAGTGTAAGATGAAACAGGCAGCTTCTGTCATGGAACAGTTACCAGCAAAGCATCTCGGTGTTCCACAGAAAGTTACATATTGTTTCATTAAGGATTCATTAAGAAAGTGAAATGCAAGTAGAAAAATTTGCAGATGACATATTTTTTTTCTCCTGCAGACAAGAGGGCTGTGGAAAGGTAGGAATTACTGGAGCCCAGAGATGTTAAGAAAGGAATTAAACTCTTGCATTGATAACAAGAACAACTAGTCATAACAATGGTTTCACTCTCGAGGGCTACATGAAGCAGTATGTGAAATGTCAGCTTTAAAACTGTGCTGCTTCTTACATTTGAAATCATTCTTCAAGTTAAACTTAGGGTAAACTCATACTTTATAAGAAAAATATTTACAAGGTAAATTGAGACACAATTATTATTTTAGATTATTTTATTCTGTACATTTTTTGTTATGTTAAAGGCCATACACAGCACAGAAAGTTAGAAAGGATCACGTTTAATATCAGTCTAATGAAATACAAACCATTTCCAGTATGATCACAAATGAAAATTTTTAGTGCAAGGTCTTTTAATCCAGTTCAATTCCTTGATCTTATTTCTCACACAGCTCTACCAGCAGTTGTGCCAGCACAACAGAAGGGATGGCACAGGGTGGGAACAGCAGCCGGGGGTGCCGCGGAGAAGGGGTCTGAACTGTATAAACTAACCTTGCCGTTAAATAAACGTGTCCATTCCCAACATCAACACACATGGGCAGTGCTGATCCCCTTTATTGGAGCTACTTATAGAAATACAGCTAAATGGGGCAATGGGTCTGCAAAACCAGGTCTAAATTAGTGAAAGAAAGTTAGGAGCTGAAATATTGTATTTTTTAATATATTATATAAATGCACACGCACAAAGTTAAATGGAAGAGATTACCAGCATGAAAACACTCTTACCAGTATTAGTCAATACAGGGAGGTTCAGCTTTGAGCAAAAGACACGCTTCTTGAAGGAGGAGATGGGGAACTGAGGAAGCTGTCATCTTCAGGGATTGATTCAACAGCTGACAATGATTTGTAATACTCATCCTCTCCGTCCAGCACTTTGATTTGGCTTGAAGGAAAACAAACAACATTTATTAAGTTAAAAAATGCATTCTGTCAATGTCTTTGGAAATAGAAACTTCTCCGTGGATGTGAAAATGAGGAGTGTTAATACAAGAAACATAAAAAGAAAGATGGGACGATCTGATGAGAAAGATACAGCTTTTATACAAACTTTCACTTTGCTCTTACTTTTTTTATGATTATACTCTGAACGGTTCTGAGGATCAGCAAAATGCAATAAAGCCTTTCAGTTGGAATCTACAGAATGACAGACCAACTGTTTGCATCAAGCGAGCATTTCATTTGGGCAACGGGTTTTCTTTTTTGTCTGTGCGTGTTCCACAAGTAGGCTGTGATTTTGACAACACTCTGCAGCTAATGCTTCGCTGTGAGTCCCAGCCAAAGGCCACGTCACCGTTTTTCGGAGGAAAGCCCTATTGACATCAAGGGTTTTTCATTTTCCTGTGATGAATGATAAGCACTGCAGTCCTATATTAGTGTTTTTATTTCCTGAATGGGAATAGACTTTTTTAAACAAGAGGAGGGAGATAAAATAAACCAAATCTTGCACAGTTGAGAAAAATTTTGGGCTTTAACCTTGATTCAAAGACCTCCTATTCATATGGTTTTATTCAGAATATTAATTTAAAATACATGAAATAATACAGGAAGTTCTTGTCTATTTTTGGAGTAGATGCATTTGCAAGAGCAAGCATCCATCAGTTCTCTCTGGTCCATGTGGCCAGGCAATGGAATACTTGGCTTTTGTCAATTGTTTTCAGTGGATTCTATTGGGTGATAAGTGCTCGTGACGAGAACTCACTCAGCAGAACAGAGAAGCAGCGACTCGCTTTCGGGCTGAGTGGACCCTCTGTCGGTTCCTGAAATGTGCTCCCCCAGGAGCTGAAGCCCATTGTGAGCGTGCAGCTGCTGTTCTAGCTCAGAGAACTTCAGCTTCCACACCCTTCATCTGGCACCTTACACCAGTGCTAAATGCACTTAAACCACCAAGAAAGCAAGGGGGTTTTGTGGCATTAGTGCTCAGAGAGAGCTGGGGAGCACATTTTGTGAGAATCAGTTCTAGTGTTTGCAGAGAGCAGCACATACAAGTTTTACGTTCCAATGTCAATGCACAGAAATATGTTAATTGTTTATTTTTAGAAACCTCTCTAGAAAGTTTTGCATATTCTGTAATATCACAAAGGACTTCTTCTGTTTACAGTTGCTTAGAACTAAGAAGATAGATATTTACCCAAGTTTTCTTGGCTTCCTCTTGCTCCCTTGATATTCTAGAGTTCCCTGTGGAGAGGGCCAAGAACACACAGTCAAAGCAAAGCAGCAAGTCGTTAATTTTTAATTCAAAGTGATTTTGTGTTGAATGCAAGCAGATGCTGATAATATCAGAAGTCACAGCATAATTTTTTTGATCAAAGGGCTCAAGTGAGCCTGATGAAGCATGCATCTTGCTCGTCTTTGATAAACCACATCAATTATTCACCGTGAAGGCAGACATCCTGACATGAAAGCAACAGATAAAGAGCATAAGCACATGTTCAAGACGAGAGCAGAAGAACGTGGGGGTGGGGCTGGAGGGGCTGAAACAGGTATTAATAACAGAATTATTAACTGGAAACAAAGCCAGTAAAACAGCTTTATTGCCACTTTGAACTCACATTTAACTGGTTATAGTACATGTTGTCCTCAGGGCTATTCAGCATTTTGGGCTGCTGACATCGTCGACGAGGTGTTCTCAGCTTCTGTTCGAAACAGTTTTCCGAACCTATGGTAAGATAACACAATTTAGTTTTAAGCTGTGCCAGGTGCTGTGAAAATTAGTGTGTTTCAGTTTGTACGCAGTCTTTTCTTCTGTCCTATTTGGTCCTGGATTTATTAGCAACCCTGTCCTACCCAAAGTAAGTACACAGAAACTTGAGGATCTTTGTTTTCGCTTTTGAAACTTAGTTCAAACACAAGTTTTTGAGCAGAACTTCAATTTTACTTTTATAACACTTTTTTGTTCTTCCATATATCTATATCGCACAGCTCCTTACTCCTTTCACATTTTATCTCAGTATCTTCTAAGCAGGAAATGAGGTATATTGTGACTGGCGGGGGATATTTAATTCAGCAGCAGCAAAACCGTTTTTCTGCAGTTGACAGTAGTTCGACTGACAAGACTCAGTCTATTATCATAATTTTTATTACAAAAAAAGGATACCTGCTTGACATGGTTCTCTGTTTAATCAGAGCAATCAAACCAGGTTGGAATTATGCTTTCTTAATATAATTTGTAAATTTAACAGTTGCCTAAAGTCATCTGGAAAGCAGAGGTTAAAGATGAAGGAAATATTTCAGAAAGGATGGATTCTGAAAAGAACTAACGGCCTTTCTGTTCCTTTTTTTCTTTTTTTTTTTTTTTTCATATTAAGGAAAAAAGACATTATGAAGTGCCGTACTCTATTTTACCAGGTGTTTTCCGTGCCACATCATCTAGATCACCAGAACAACTCTTTTCGGGACAAATCAGACTCACTAGGTTACTAAAAGACACTGTGGGGGCTAAGGAAAAGTCCTTTACTTTTCAAATAATTCTCCCAATCTCTTTGACTTTTCTGATCTCTCCCTGTTAAAAATTACTTTAATGACAGTATGAATAAAACCTGGTTTTAGTGGCACTGAAGGAAAAATATGCATCTTATCCCATTTGCATTTTATACTGCACGGGAAACTTGCTCCGATACAAAGCCTAGCACAGAGATCAAGTAGCACGTGAGTTCCTTTAAACACTTTAAAGCTAAGTGAGTACGGCTGGGGCGGATGCAAGGCTCAATCTCACAACTCCATTTGTGAGAGCTGGCCTTAAGGAGCAGGTAATGTTACAAAGGAGGTTTATTATACACCCAGGTTTACAGTCTGCAGCTATTGTACCTCTCTGCAATTACTGGGTGAGGTAGAGGAGGTGGCTGAACTTCAGCCTTTTCAGCCAAACGACTGTTCTGGGAGATGTTCTCTCTTTCACCATCGTTCTCCCTCTCCCCAGTGAAATCTGAAAGATGTTTGTTTCATCTCAGTGCGAGACACGGGAGGGGAGCACTTGTTCTGTGCACACCATCACGTTCCCTCACACCCGGGTTCAATGACCACCAGGGAACAGGCGGCAGAGCTGGGTCTGAAATTCAAACCCAGTTTTATAGAGAAAGGTTACATTTCTCTAGTAACGCAAAATAACTTTAAAATAATACGCTCACACTGCTTGCTAAGTTAATACCCAAACCTTCAATACTTTCAAATTAAGTAAACCTCTATATTTTTGCTAAAGTGATGGTGACAGCTGAGCCTGAACCTTTGCTACTTACCTGTATTGTTTATAGCCAGAAAGCACACAAGCTGTTCCGTAAGATGCTTCTGCAGAAACTGGGGGCCTAAGTAATATCTGTGTCTTTGGAATGTGTTTTCACCAATATTTACATAGGACATAGATGCGATTTTGTTCTCTCAGAAATCTCTAGAAGTTTTACGGAAGATCTGCCATAATTGCACTCTCCTCTCCGTTTGCTCTGAAAGTTACTCAAATTGATCTTAGAGCTTTATGTCCTAGGACAGCAGGGTCTGCAATTTTCGTAAGCAGTGTTTTCAGTCGCAAGGCCCTATGAGTTCCTTTTTACAGCAGCTTAGTTCTCCAATACCACTCCACAAAGAATATTTTTATTCTAGCAGGAGGTTGCTGTGAATAAAGACTCAAACCCTAACTGTTCTGCATAATTTCACACGGCGCTCTATAGCTTGCCAAAGGTAAAAACACAGCACACAAATACTCAGAAATTTTCAGAGTACAATAATATGATGGGGTATTCTTTTTTCCTTTCCCACAAATGCTGTTGTGGCTTTCACGTTATTCTTTCAGAATATCTGTAGGTATATCTTTGTTTAAGAAACATCTTTCATTCACCAGGATTCCGAGAGTCTACTCTACTCTAGCTTTGTATCCTGACAATTATTTGTGTGTATTCTATGGGTGGTCTGCAGCTTGTGTCCTCCAAAGGAAACACCCTTTCAGTGGGCCCATTTATCTCAGTGTTTAGTAGCACACTACACGAGCCGTACAAAATCTGGTAACATTTATCGTAAACTACCATATCTGGAGAGTATGGCATTAACACATGCACAACACTCGGCAGTCGAACAGACATTTTAAATGCTGTTCTGAAATATTTTGGTTTGAGGACAAAATTAAAGCCACCAGTATGAAAAAAGGTCACTTGCCAATTTAATAGCAGCGGCAGCAGCACCGGTAGCGCTATCGGTGCTGTATATGCCACGCCCAAACTGTGCCAAGTGCCGCTGGCATGTCCAGGCTCCTGAGTTTTCTACAAACATAGAGACCAGACGAGAGAGCGAGCACATGCACGTTTTTCAGGTTGTCCTTTAGCACCATTTTTTAAGTGCTCCCCAATTTTGCCTGGAAGAAAACTTTTTCTTTGTAACTCTAAGAGCAGAAATTCCTTAGGTTACAATTTCTTCACTGGTAAATTCCTTGCTGCAGTGCAGAAATAACCCAGAGCAGGCAAGATGACTTCTGCCTAAAGCACGGTGTCAGTCAACCCAGCAAGCGCAGCGTAGCTGAGGTTCTGGGCATCCTCTCCCTTTCCCCCCTCGCACCCAGAGAGGCCGATACGCACGGGTGAGCAGGCTCATGCGGGTGCCTTCCTAAAGCCACCACAAAACTGATGTTGCTTACAGCGGAGGGAATTAGAAACTGGCAAACTCCTCCTGGAGTATAAAGTATTTACATGTGAACAAACTGGTGGAGTTTCTGTTTATTCCTCTGTCACCACTGTTGGTCATCCTTTCTTTTTCTCTGGTAGTAAACGGCCAAGCCAACAGCCCAGGACCTTGCGGTGCTCAGATTGACTAAAAAGACGTGTTTGTAACTAAACACAAAGTCAAACATTTGAGTTATGTTTTTCAGAACTGGGAATTGCATAGTTGGAAAGCAGCGTCTCCAGGAGAGGCTTGGGAATCATCACGGATATTCAGCTGCATGCGAAGCAGCGAGGGTGCAAAGCAGGGGGCTGCTAAGAGAAAGAAGAAAATAGTTTTGTTGTTGAGTGCAGAATTATTTTAAAGCAGGCACTGTAAACAGCGGGATGTTCTGAGAACAAGAACAATTTGAAATCTGGAAAACCTGCCCTACAGTCAGGAATTTAAAAAGACTGTTCCATTTCATCTTTTTCAAAAGAAGATTAAGAGCTGATTTGAAGCAAGTCTAAAGCCCTGTGTAGGAGGTGAAGGGTTCATCACCTGTGGAAACAGAAGTCTGAACTGTCTAATGGTCAGAAGTGGAAGAAAACTTCAGACCAGAAATAGAGCACATAGTGAAAGCAGTCGCTCAGGAGGAAAAAATACTCAGCAGTATGAGGGAAACTCAGGTTGAGATTGGATTCTTTTAGAAAAAGTGTGGTTTGACTCAAGCTAAAGTTAAAAACGATCCAAGATACGACATAGATCACTTCTAGCTTACTAAGAATTAATTTCTCTAACGTGATTTTTATCATGAGTCTCAATCTCCAGAAGATTTTGTATAGATCCTTTGGTCTCATGTGTTTCTTCTTCTTTGCTTTCTTATGGTTGAAATGGAAATATTTTAGCCATCTCATCCATCATACTGACACTTTCTATGACATCTCTTGGATCGGAGATGATTAGCAGATTTCTTATGCCATATTTTATTTAGATGATTTTTCTGTTTAAAGATCTACCCTTTCTGTAAGCTGCAAAGGACTCTTTCAGAAATGCACAAACTGCCGAACAGTAAGATTTAACAAAAGACTTTAAAATGCTCTTTAGCCCTGGCACAAGGACTTTAGCATCTAGGATTTGGGTTCTGACCAATAATTTCAAGAGTACTTGCAGAAATGTACTTTTAAAATTATTTCCTACGAGGCAGATGACTTCACTTGGTATTCAGTCAAGAATTCATCTTGGATGTCCTGTTTGTCCTGCTTATATTCCTAATGCAAACTTGTGGACTGGGCACTGGGCACCCTCTTCAGAGGAACCGAGAACCATCAGATTTTGCGCTCTGAAATGAAGCTAGGGCAGTCATAAACTCTTTATGATTAAACCCTTGCTTCAAGAACCCCTGGATGCTGATAAGCTCAACAAACACTGCTGATTTTTCTTATATGGAGGATTCTGCAGAGAAAATGGTGATGAGGCAGCTACAACTGCACTCAGAACTTGTGAAATCCACGGATGCGAGTCAGGGTGTTTTAAGGCCGGTACAGCACAAAGGGGGCTCCAAACTCTGGATGACGTCTTGCCTTTAGCAAGGAGTGAACAGAGGGATCCTTGCCAACGTGCCAGTGCCACAAAGCAGTGCCAGTGTCACAAAGCAGGCTGCGGTGCCCATGCCCTGCCTGAAGGAACCCCGCCTGCTCCAGCCCACATGGAAGGGGGGAGCTGAGTGCTCCCTCTCTCCTGCTGAAGCCATTTACCCAAAGCTGGTTTGGAAGGGCAAAGTCTGGCCTCTTTTTCTGCTGAAGGTGAACACAAAGCTCATATCGCAGGAAGGACAGTCCTCTAATCGCTCACACGAGGAGATTCAGGGTACGAGAAGGGGCAGCCTACTGAAGAGAAGGCAATGGGGCCATTCAGGGGATAATATATATTATTAACAGAGTAAGCAAATAAAGTAGCTAAATCAGTATGACCAAGAAAAATAGTAAGCATGTGGCTGATTTCCAATCTATAATATCAGATGAAACATGAAAGTGCAACCCTTAATTATAAGCAAATATTAGCACAGACTCATGGGATCTCATCATAACATTTCAAGGTCTACATTCATGAAAATTTAAGCAATGTTTAAAATCATGTTAATTTGTTCTTTGTTTGTTTCTTTTCCTGCCAGTCTAATTTATTCCAAAAGACTTTGGTTCTCAAGCCTGGATATATTGATCATGCCTATGTAAAGCATTGTTATAGCCTGGGGAGAAGACTTTTGTGGAAAAACTTGTCTTTGTTCTCCTTTGATAATTTTTATGTATTTTGATGTTTTCAAGCTTTTCCAGTTTTGAATCATTTTTCAAGGCAGCAAGTTAACTTCACTTTTTCTCTTGAAGTCTTGGGCAAATGCAGAAACGACCTCACAGACGATAAATACATACTCCTCCTGGACTGGATGCTAAGTGGATAATTATGTGCAGCATGTTAATTTCAAGGAACAGCTACATTTTCTTCTGTGCCATACAAGTCTGTTGGAGCAGAGGACTCGAGGGGCCTGCGATTCTGGTCCACTCATATCAGTGTTAAATGGGAGTGACTGAACATCACTTACGCAGTAAAAAATGTGTGAAGTGAACCAAGCTTTATGATTTTAATTATTTCAGCTTTATTTTAAAAAAGAGAGGTTTATAAAGGGTAAACAATGCTGTTTGGCCATGAGTGTTCATACTAATGCGTTTTCCTCCCTTTGTCATTCTCAAGATTCTCCACCATTTGCACAAATTTGCATCACACCACAAGTGCAAAACGGGAGTAAAGTGAAAAACGTCACAGCATCACAGTATCATAAGGTTGGAAAAGACCTTTGAGATCATCGAGTCCAACCTATGACCCAACACCTACACCTACTCCTACTTGTCAACTACACCATGGCACTAAGTGCCTCATCCAGTTTCTCTCTGAACACCTCCAGGGATGGTGACTCAACCACCTCCCTAGGCAACGCATTCCAATGAACAATTACCCTCTCAGTGAAGAATTTCTTCCTAATGTCAATCCTAAACCTCCCCTGGTGAAGCTTGAGACCGTGTCCCCTTGTTCTGTCACCGGTCCCCTGAGAGAGGAGTCCAACTCCTGCCTCACTACAACCTCCTTTTAGGCAGTTGTAGAGAGCAATAAGGTCTCCCGTGAGCCTCCTCTTCTCCAGGCTGAACAACCCCAGCTCCCTCAGTCGCTCCTCACAGGCCTTGTGCTCCGGCCCCTTCCCCATCCTCGTCGCTCTCCTCTGGACACACTCCAGCATCTCAACATCCTTCTTAAACTGAGGGGCCCAGAACTGGACACAGCACTCAAGGTGCGGCCTGACCAGTGCCGAGTAGAAGGGAATGACGACCTCTCTAGTCCTGTTGGCCACACTGCATGTCCCCGAGAAGCAGAGTGAGTGCTCAGGCAGTTTGTCCCCACCAAGCTCCTGCTGCGCCTGCCTGCCTGCCACACTCGATCAGTTAACACAGAATGTCTCGCACAGCCCTGTCCTAAACTTGAGACTTGAGTACGAGCACACGTTCAGAGACGCCAGGTCCGTGGCATGGAGTGTTTGAACACTGCCTGTAAACGCTGCCAACCGTAAATACACCAGAACCGAGGAGAAGACAGCACCTTCGGCTTCACTGAACCAATACTGCAGGATCATCTGTAGCTTCACTTGGGAATAATGAACTTATCAGATCTCTGTTATATGCTACAAATTTAACTACAATATTATAGTTCTGTAAAAACACTGGAGGCTGATAGAAAAGAAACCTGCTGTCCCTGAAAGACTTTTATCTCAGTACAGGCAAAGCCAAACCAAGAGGCAACCGCACAGGACAGGAGAGAATAAAGAGTGAGAGTACTTTGTGACTTCAGTAACGAGGTGCGTCTAAGATCTTCTTTTCCCTTCTGAAATTAATGAGAGGGAAAAGAGAAAACTGCGGGAAACGGAAAACTACAGGAAAGAGAAATGGACAGGAAAAAGACAAATAATGAAACAATCAAGTAAGACTGAGAAACTAAGGAAGAGAGAGAGGGGAACCCACAATCAGTAATGGTGCAGTGGCAGAACCCAAGTTCTGCCATCAGAGGGTTTGGTTAATCCAGTAACATCAGCAGCACCGAGGCACACTGGTGTATTTCGTTCTCTCTCTTACCTAGCGGTAGCTCCAGAGCTCTGCAAACATTCAGTAAGAGCATCTGTTCATGGAGTCACAAGGGCTCGGCCCTTGCTGACTCTCACACGGCAGAGCCTCTCATGGGGTTGCTGAGGGAGAAGTGATCTACTTTCAAAAATATATATTAATGCTTAAAAAGAGTGATTAATCCTTAGCAAATCCTGCAACTCCAGTGCACTCAAGGCTCTTACTAGGATTCGGTTGTTAGGAATAATAAGTTAGATTTAATTATTTTCAGTGTCAAGTGCTTTGTAGTCTGAGTTTGTAGCTTCAAATGTAGTTCCCAGACTCACTGGGAAGATAGGATCTGGAGGAGCAAAATGGAAAGATTTAAAACAAAACAAACCCAAGCTTCATGATCACCTCAGATCCCCCCCACGATTGTGGTAAACTAGAATTCTGTTTATTCAGATGGAGTGTGCTGGTAGTGCCAAGAGCCATAGGCTGCTGGGGAAAGTAGTGCAGCCTCTTTGATGTCATGTGCATCCCAGAATCTGTAACACGCTGCTAAAACTGAGCACAGCCTTTTGTTTAGAACCCTAAACAGAACCATTTGAATACACACACTGAAAGAACTCCTAACAGAAGCCATGCATTTTCTTCCACCCGGTGATTCATTGCTTACGGCTCCATTTTGGATGCTGCAGTTCTCTGCAAAGCCATATGCTTTAGATTATAAAGCACACGAAGCAAATCCTAAGTTTTTCAAGATGGTGCGTAAAGGCTGGGTTTGCATCTGTTTGTTGCCAAAGACCCAGATGATACTTTAATTAGAACAACAAATACTTTATGTGAAATCAATCATTTAACTGTCTCTGAACCCTGAGACAACGGCTTTTAGATCTGCTTTGTCAGGAAACAAGATCCACAAACTGTTAGAGTTATGGCTTTTGTTATTTTTCTCGCATCCAACACAATTCTGATCCCTCACTATTTGTCATTCTTTCAGTTTCTACTGCGAGTGATGTAACAGTGGAGGAGAAAGGCAGAGATTAAACAAAGCTTACCAAAGAACTGAACTGTCAGTGGCGAACATGGGGAAGACTCAAAGCTGTCAGCAAACAGCTACAAGCACGTTCCTGAAGACCTGTCTTCCCTGTACCCACTGGATATACACAACCCCTCATACACCCCGCATGTAACGACGTCTAATTGTGGCTTCCACAGGTGTGGCAACTCGTCAACCAACCGGTCAAAGCCCATGAGGTTTCCGCAGTTACAACTTTATGATCAGGAAAAAGCCATGCCAACCCACCCCGAACGGCAGGAACTACTTCTGGACAACAAAGAAAACTTAACTGATCATTATTTTTCTTCCCCTCCTTAAACTTGACACAAGGCAGTTGTAGAATCAACTTTTTGGTTAATCCTTGTGATGTTTCAAGAAGACACAGTTACTGCTGAGCACCAGGAGACTGCAGGTGTGCTGGCGTTACTACATCACAGCCTGTTTCCTGCTTAATCCAGTAGCCACCAGGTGATAAGAAATAGCTATCCTACGTTATCACTCGAGGTCAGTGATGTCTCTCTTGCTGTTTGAGCAATGCCGTGTAATCAATACAAGTGGATGAGGAATTTAGCAGGGGAAAAACCTACCGAGAGCAATTAAGTATGAAGAGATCGCTTCTGGATTGGGAAATCCCCAAGTCACAAACCACGCTAGGCTGGAGAGCATTCTGGGCAGATCTCCCTGCCTGCCCTACTTTTGTACTTGCTTTTGCTCTTGGTTACTGTCAGAGAGAGGAAATTAGGCTAAACAGGCTCGGGGTGGACAGGAAATATACTTTTTTATAGTGCTAACATTCAAATGACCAGGAAAGAAATCCACTTAAAATAAATTCAATCAGATCAAATCCCGAAGAAACACCTGAACCTGAGGCTGAGGTAACTCCTCACAAGGTGCACATCAGAGCCTTCAATGCAGAGATAATTTCAAAGTCAAAAATCAAGAAGATGATTTAGTCAATATGATTGATCGAATAGCTTTGGCAACTTTAAAATACAAATCGTAAATATCATGACAGTATAACCAGTTTTAGGGCTACAGTCCAAAGTACATTTGGACCTGCTAATACACAAGTGTTTAAAGTGCAGATTGTGGATCTCAAGTGTACTATCATGTACTAATATGCCTCAGAAAACTCACTGGAAGCTTGGCACTAGTTCATCTCGTGCATTCTAGCTAAGAAAAGCAAAGCATATGGGGAAAAAGATGAAACAAACATAAAAAATAAACACTGCAATTAACTTTTAAAAATAAAAAGTCAAAATATTCAGTGCATTAGAGAACAGTAACAAATCACAAATACCTCTAACACTGCTTCTCCAAGAGCCAACTATTGAAGTTGCCAAAAAATGCATCATCCATCACGGGGAGTTGGTTTGTGCAACCAAAAGTAGGGCAGGAGGCAATCTGTAATTTCACACTCAGTTTAGCCATGGTTCATAATGGGCCTGTGTTTCAGAGGTACTGTCCTAGAATATAGGCTGGATGCTCTTAAAGGTAATCCCTCACCTTCTTCCAAACTGTAATAATAGCATTTTTACCCCGTACCCTCGGAGATTAAGCCACTTGATTGACTTTGAATTCTGGACACACAGGAAATTTGTATTAATTTAGCATAATGATGAGGCGCAATAAAGGCTCTGTGGAACCACAACAGCATGGTCTCTGAGGTTTTGTTCGTTACAGAAACACAATTTGCATATCTAAAGGCTTGAAACCATGGGTCCATATTGATACAACTAGTATCTCAAATTTGAGTGTAGCGGATTCAGCATATATTTCAAAGAATAAATGGTAGAAGCCCAAGATAAAACCCTCAGTAGATTTCTTCATTAAGAAAGAAGTCTTTTTCTGAAGTCAAGGTACTTGGCAGCAGTAACTTTTAAATGAAGTATAAAAGAAAGTTTGGCTGAAGCCTGAAAAAAGCCCCCAGTCAGATATTTGTTTCTCAGTATTGCTGCAGTGATTTGGTCTCACACTTGCAAGCGTTGGAAGTAAAGAAGCTGTCCTGGCCAGGTAAAGGAAAGTTATGCTGCTGACCTACGCGCTACAGCGATCCAATCCTGTAAGGTGTTGTTAATTGCTATTGGGACTCCTCTAACACTAAAGCTGTAATTAGTGATGGCTCACAAGTGATCTATCGTACAGATCAAACTCGGGCCAGTAAATTCTGAAGGAATATTTTGAAAGAGAAACTGAAGGATCATGAGCAAACTGTTCAGCCAGTGATGGAATTAGGAAAATAAGCAGGACTAGGAAAAACCTTCAGGCTTTAAAGATGCCTCTACCTGTAAAAGAGCACCTAGGTTTTTCGACCTCCTTCTAAATAAAAATCACAAACCCTTTATTGCTAACACTATGAGTCTTCTGGTAGAATGCTAAAAAGGTGTGAAAACATGGGGTCATTATTGCCAGGCTTTGGAGCAGTGAGGTGTGGTTCCTTAACTTTCACCCTGTAAAAGGTAGGTGGGAGCTTCCAGTAGTTGCAAAGTATATTCAGTAAATGTAGAAAATGTTTAAAGGCGACCAAAGAAGGTCTGCAAAGAATTTCAAGGCTGGTATATGAATCGTAATGGAGCAACCTTAGGATTCTGATTCTGTGATAGAACACGTGTACTTTTCATTCAATGCTTCCTAAAAGTACTTAAAGAACAACTTGGCAAAGACTTCAGTTCATGGAGGCAAAGGTAGACATATGTGCACAAATACAAATAAAGTGAGTTGCTGTTCTGATATTATAATGGTTTGCTTTTTGACAATCCATTTTGTTATGAAATCAGTTTTCTTGACGATGCACAGCTTGCATCAGTACAACAGCTCGCGTTATTATATTCCCTTCTGAACACAGCCTTCGTATTCGAGTGTCACTTATTTTAAATTGCTAAATGCTATAGAATTAGTTGGATTTTTTTTTCTCATAAATACATGGACGAATTCTAGTGTCTTTGAAGACATTTTATCCCTCAGAGCTTATTGAACCCTTCTTTAACAAAATCAGTGGTGATTTTAGGGTTCAAACTAGGGCACAAGGAGGGCTGATTTTTAAACCATTACAGATAACCCTTTCTGGAAAATCAGGTTCCTTGGTGGTGTCGTGGTGTAGGTACATGGGATTTCTTGTCACTCCAGAAAACACACACTAAGTGATTTCAGAAATTTTTGCAGGGAGTTCACCTGGACGTGTTTTCCACCCCTTAACCGTTATAGATCCTTGATTGTCTTTCAACCACTTTCTTACAACTCTGCACTAGATTCTTGGCTGGTAATCGCGTAATACATCTCTACAGAACAGCAACATCAAATTCTGTTTGTGTCCTGACTCTGTGCTTGGGTCTGTGGGTATTGCAGATTGTGCACTAATTCCTTGGGTGAATGACCTACAAAAGACCACACAGAGTCACAACACGAATAAACTACTGCCAGTGTACCTGTGGCCATGTACTGCCACTTCCGATCCATCCCTTTTGGATAGCCCAGAAGCACGGCCATATCAACATAACCCTCTTCTATAGCACATCCTGCTTCTCAGAAGGACTAATCAGCTCGGGCACAGCACTGCACGCACTCAGCTGCATTGTCTCCGGGGTCTGGTTCATACCTCGCTTGAGCAGCCTGGCAAAGCACGGCCACGCGCCGAGTCCCTGTATCATGAATTTATATTATGGCTTATTCTATACCAACTTTCCCAAAGAGACAGAACTTAAAAAAACCAGTTCTACCGCTGTGAATAAATTCATCAAAGTCTCCTATTGAAGTAATGCCATAATAGTAACGACAATATCCCATTCCCAGCAGAAAATCTTGTAGTCCAAACCCACTAACATTGATGCACAATGGGAAGTATCAGAAAATCACGTTGATATTAATGTGGTTTAGAGAAATATGATCAAAATGGAAAAGCATAATAGAATTTTAAACTCCTCCCTTTAGAAAGGACTATCTTAATTATTTTGATTATTAAAAGGCCCTATGAAGTAAAAAGCCATGGGCAGAGACAAATACACATTTCTCTTCATATGGAGAAGATATAATAAATTTTAAAAGTTCAGCACTCTCTCTTATCCACAAAATACGTGAATTAACTCATGCAACGGTTTTAATTCAGAAATAATTCAGAGACATACGCTTTCTACAAACACACAATAACATATAGGATTACTTAAGTTAATCTTTGATGGAAAATTCTTAGGTTCTTCAGTAAAATAAGCACAATAACTTTAGTTTTAATGGAAAGTATCAGTTCCACATGTAGCTGCTCAGCATTGTCTAAATTAAATGAATAAGAGACTAATGGGTGGATAGAGGCAAACTAAAGATAATCAGCAAAATTTGTGTTTCCAAGTAATGTACAAAACACACAAATTACTTCAAAGATGTCCATAAAATTATCATTTCTGAAAAAATATTTTAAGTTATACCATAGCAAAAAGCAAAGAAACACGACTTGTGGACCATAAGTTATAGTTCATTGTTTGCTTTCACAAGGTAGAGTGGCAGGAAATTATCTCCCTCTCGTCACGCATTTCGTTTTTTATTAGGTGATTTTGCATTACTTGTAACTTCAAAAAGCAGCCACAAAAAATATGAGGTGCGAAAGATACTTTTTCTTCTCTGAAATGCAACGTTCTAGAAGAAAACTATCTAAACATAGAGCAAACCAAGATTTTCAGTTTTTACAGCAAACACTCACTCATTCCAACAATCCATGGGAAGTCAATGCATACACCACTGCGTAATGATGGACAATGTAAGGACTCGGAAGATGGGACCAAAATTCTTTAAAATGTATTTTCTTATTTAGTGTTTTATCTTTTTTTACTACTGTCAACCAATAACACATATTTGTGCAAAACAAATTATTGTTTTGTTGTTGCTGACTTCATTTTGTTCAGAACAATCCATGGTACAAAAGGGCCAATGTTATTTACACAGAACCATAAATACTTGTTTTTATTTCTAAAATACATAATAGAAGTCGACTACACTTACATTCTTTTTTTGTGCTCTGGGTGTGTCTCTGCTATTAGGACTTGATCTGGAAAGTTTATGCAGAGATACAAACCACCTCAGGTAGCTGTTTTGTCACATGAAATCTCAGTTTTAGGTGCTTTGCTTGTTTATATTTTAGAGAAAGAGGGCCCTGGTGACTATATTTCAAAATACAGCCCTGCAGGACAGCATGCAGGCAGGCAGCCTACACAGCTCCTGTGTTGCCTGTGATGAGAAGATGCCTGTACCAACCGACAGCGCCAGCAAAGGGCTAATGTCCTCCTTATGCTCGTCTCTCTCTTTCCCCCAGGGCTACAGACAGCCAGGACTAGGACAGCAGTTTGAACAAACTGGGAATTTTCAACACTGGCCTTACGAGGGATGAGTTTCCCAGTCATCTCTGCTCAAGTGTTAAATTCAGATGTCTAACGATGACATTCTAAATATAATCATTACTTATTTCACTGGAGCTCAGCGCGGGCAGAGGAAGAGACAGTCAATCATAGTGTGAAGAGCTACATGATTTATTGCTCCTCAGGGACAGGAAAGAGCACTCGCTTGTGCCGCTGCTCAAGAAAGACCTGAGAATCCCAAACACCAGCTGTAAACCTGGGCCCACAGAGAGCAGGCTGAGCCCATCATAGTCTGGCCTTGCAATGAAACACCACGGTAGGACAGGGTCCAGGGGGACCAAGAAGCTGAGGGAGCACACCTGATCACCTGTTCTAGTTTTATTTGTGGATGATAAAAATAGTCAGAGGCAAACTTTTCAGGTCCTGTTACGTATCGCATCACCAAAGGGGAAGCAAAGCTTGGACTTTATGTAGAACAGAAGGGATGAAACCAGTAATCCTGCCTACAACTGCACTTCTCTCACCCTTTTAGAGAACTGAAGGCAAACCTGTGGATAAGAGGTGCTCTGCTGGTGCCAGGTGCAACTGAAACGGCATCCAGCCCATACTTCTAGCATATAGTAAAAACAAACCCACATCAATTGAACTTGGTATCAATCAGAAAAAAGGGCTCAATGTCCATATTCAGTGGGAAAAACCAGTCAATGACATCATAAAAAGCGCCTATACTTTTTGATATCACCAAAAAAAAAAAGTATCTTCCAGATTACTGGCATTGGATCATGAGAAACTATTATAGCAGCACCCAACGTCAATGAAACGATCTCACTGGTCTTCCCAACACGCATAAGGGGTTTTATCTTTAAAAATAGCCTCACATCCAGTTGTAAAAGCTCCAAATGGCATTTAATGGGTGAAAATGCTTAAAGATTTCTAGGTGTTCCTGCTTCTTAGCCATTAGCACACTGCACCACAATAATTTAAACCTACTTCCAATTCTGGGTGCTCACGATCACAGCCCTCCTTATTTCTAAAGCACAGGGATTTTCACCTGTGGGGAAGAGAAGCACCCCAATAAAACCATAAAGCAGAGCCACTAACGGCTCCTTCTCAGCAAGTGCCGTGACCAGACAACTGTAACTGCATCTGAGTTAGAATTTAGTCAGGCTTCTTTTTTGTTCAATTATTTTTCACTAATACTGGAATTTCAGGGAAACAAAGTTTTTATGTGAATTCAGGTCATATTAGCTAAAAGTTTCAGCTGAAATAACATGAAAAAACTTCAGAGATGTTGAAACAATTCATTCTGGCATCTCAAAAACAAAACATTTTGATTTTGTCACAAGGGGACTCCTTTCCCAAAACAGAGGAGGTAGTGCTGCCACCCCTGATATCCAAAAACTCAGTGATTAAGCCACGTTCTTAGGTTGTGAAAGATGTAGCTTCAAACACCTCCTTTAACTGATTTGGTACAGGGACTTGAACCCAAACATCAAGCTTCTCAGGAGAGTAACCTAACTGCTGGGCTAGAAAATATTCTTAGGTAGGTTTCAGCCTCATTTGTTGGAAGTGTCCCACTTTGCATAAAGTAGTTAAATATTCATTGAAACAGAGATTGAAAGCCAGGTGCTGGCCCCCTTTTCCTCTCCCTGCTCAAATTACCAGGATCTCAAGTCATTCACATGCTCTCTGTTTCTGTGGCCTACTTACTATTTAATGTACATTCCACTGACGGGAGAAAGGGGAGAAGGAGAAAATGCTTTCTTCTCTGAACTTCTGTATCTGCCCTGGGCGTAGCCCAGGCCAGGGGAAAATGGGTCAGTGAAAGTTTTAGCCTTACCTTTAGAAGGACAGTAGTATGGAAGGTAAGAAATGATCACTTTCCAACACGTAAATCAGTTAAAAATAAAGTAGCTTAATGACAAGAAATAGTATTATTTAAAGGGGAAAGCAGTCAGACATCTGCATCTATTTGTATCCAGCATTTATCCCTATTGGCACAATTAATAAAAGCTATGCATAAATCACATGAAGTTCATTAAATCCACCAGCTCTGGCTGCTGACTAATTGGTGAATACACATGTGATAAAAATGTAAAATGTATGCCAACTCCACATTTTAAAACTGGTTTCTAGTCAGGATGTCTCTGCTTCGCAGTCACTTTTTTCCAACAGAGCTTGATTTTCATGGTTATCGGTCTTAGGGAAACAGTGATGTCCAGAACATGGCCAAAAGATCTCAGGCCCTAGAGCAGGCAAACAAAAGGCAGCTCTGCTGCGCTGACAGAGACTAAGGAGCCTGTGGTCCTGTGTCTAGGGTGATTTTCTGATGTACCTGTGAATCTAAGGTCTGCTGATGCCAGCCGTGCACCTCTCAGTAGGCTCTTTCAGGCACTTGACTCCTTTATGAAGGCGGCCTTTGACACTTGCTTTTGCAACTAGTCCGACGTGGAGGTATCACTGCTCAGCTGATTGAGTCAAGTCTGGCAATTCTGATGTTAAACGCCCAGGAGCTATGCAGGCCTTTGCAGATGCACAATCTGACACCATCAGCATTAGACACAAATGAAAACTAATTATGAAAAACATGACGAGTGTGAGAGCAGCTAAGACTGGAGCCACCTACACCAATGCTTCTCTAAAGGTCATGGAAGACCCATTTCCCCTCACTGGGACAGGGCGAAGCCTCTGTACTCCAGAGCCCAAAACACCCTCCCGAGAGGAGGTAGCACCCAGCCAGCCACCGATACCTACAGACAGGGAGCTCTCTAAAAGACATAAGTCCTTTCAATGCATTTCACAAATTCCTGGAAAGCCTCATCCAAAGGGTCTCCTTCTGCCACTGTCACTGATGGCTCTGACTGTAGAGGGCCTTCCTGACATCAAACAACCCCAGATGCGGAGTGGCCTTGGGAGCCAGCCCAGCACTTTGTCTGGGCCTGACTTCAAGTTTTCTGTGTTTACATTTTTTCCAAATCATGATTTAGAACAGATGACACTGGACACCAGAGCTCCTCTTCAGGGCTGGAGCAGAAAATCACAGCAGAAGAAGAAGATACAGAGCAGCTCTATATACATGACATGAGGATGTTGATCTGCATAGCGAGAAGAGGGTGGAATCCATCCATCTCCAGTTTTAGTTTAATTAGACTCACATTCAAACATCAGTGCTGTTTTCCCTCTATTAAGGCTCAAGCAAAATACTTGCCTTGATTGTGAACAGCCACATAATTAAGTGGAATATTTTGGGTTAGAGATGGTTTAGGACCATCTCTGCTTGCATTTCCTATTTCTGCGATTGACTTTGACAGTGCCTGAACAACACATTCAATGCACTTGCCTCAAACCACAGTTACTTTGTGCCTGTTTGAAACAAAGGATTAAATAATGTTGACAAACAGTATTACGAAATTGATACAGCTTTAATAGCAGCTTAGTGAAAGAAATAGGAATATGAAACTCCCTTCTCTAGACAATGTGCGGCGAAATAAGCTGCCCGCCACGGAGGTAAAAAAGCTCAAAAAGAAACATTTGGAAACAATACAATGACATCTGGTCCCATATGTTGAACCTATACTGCTTTCTAATTCCTTCAGGGTAAAATTCCCCCTTCTCCTGAACAAATTCCAAGTAACTGGGATTTGCCTGGAAGAAATAAAATCTGTCCTCCATACACAGGCAGAAGATACAGCTACGAAGCAGCTTCTCTGCAGTTACCGTTTTACCTCTGGGCTGCAGCAGTACTGGCAACGTTTCTGATCCTTTTCTAAGTGTTTATAATTGCAGAGCCACAGCTCATCCCCACCTTTTCTCCCAGGTCAAGTCTGCTCAAGGAATGCTTTCCCTGTGGGGTTCTCCATGGTAAAGAGAGCATGTGTTCAGCTTTCTGAATCACGGTAGGAGAAGAGAATAGCTAGAGGTGCTTTAACAGTTTCACATACAGAAAGGTGTGTGTTGGTGCCTATAAGACATGCCCAGGGCTCTGGGGCAATTCCGTTCTACAGCAGGTTTAGGTGATGCCTTTACAGCCCACAGGTTTTTGACATACATGATTTCCACTTGCAATTCCTGGTCCTATGCAGTTCACCTATTCCTGGATGAGCGAGAGGAAAAGGCTAACGGTTTTTATGTTCTTACAGAGCAGATTTTGTAAGTGAGCAATGAAAGTGTCTCACATCTAAGTGCTCAGAATTAAATTCTGATACTATCATCATCATTATTATTGGATTTTTGGCACATTTTGGGTGGCTGCATTACTCACAGGATCAGCTCAAGGCACTGAGGTTAACACTAGGTTAACAAACTACTGGAGACGCTGAAACGGCCATGTTCTGCTGAGTCCTCCCAGCTCTGGAAAGCCAAGCTATTTAGACCCAAGTTACGCACTTGGGGTTTTCATCATTGACCATTATAGATGTAACACTGCGCCGCCTCTGTTTGCAAATGAAAGGGGAACACCTCTGCATTTTGTAAGCCTATCTCTATATTCATAAGCGCATCTACACATTCCGTGTCTCTGGGACCCTCTTTATACAGAAAGCCAAATTCAGCAGACCGTATCCTGTGCTGCTGATTCATCTCCTCCTGTTTTGACCAGGTCATGCAACTGAGATGGCTGATACAGAACTCAGACTAAAACAGAAAAGATGATTTTGTGTTTTGCCCAAACGGGTTGGTATGGCAGGAATGACTTGTGGACACAGGAGAGAGTAATGCTGCAGTAACTGGCACCTGCACCAAAAAATGACCTGTGAGATGACGTCTAGATACTTCGGGTCAGCTGAAGTCCATCAAAAGGAGGGGCACTCCAAGGGTACCTTCATGGCTGCTGTCAGTGAAAAATTATAAAGTGTAGAAGATAGGAAATTATTTTAATCAACTCACTAAAAAAGTTCATTTATCAGAAATGATAATGAAAGAGGGATAAAGGCAGAAAAGCCTTTGTCCTCAATCCAGTAGGTCAGCAGAGCTAAGGCAATAAGCTGAAATGAACTGAAAATCTTTAGTTTCCCTTAGCTGTGACTAAATAAGGCACAGGCTCATGGTTTCCTGCATTCCTGAAAAATACCTTTGTGCTTTACTTTTTACATCAAAGTTCGCATTAAAACAAGTTTCCAGGGAACTGGCAGCCTTAAGCATTTCATCCTTCGCAAATCAATAAACCTAGGCACACGCAGTGGCACCTTGCAGGGCCCAGACACAAGATGAGGAGTGCGAAGGAGTTGCAGGATGATCCTCTGAGCTGCTAGGCTGGGAACTGGCAGCATGCGACACCTGGGAAAGACATCTCCTGGTACCAGACCCCAGCTACGTCCTCCGCGTGTAGCAGGACAGCACCTGAACCTCAGGGGCTCTTCAAGACTTTAACATTCAAAAACCTCTTTTACATTCAGAGATTTTCAAAAGCTGGATGAGTCTTGGTTTTGAGTGTTATCCAAATTGACTCTGAGATTTTGCTTTGCTACCTGAACTGCCCAGCTGACTCACGTCAATAGGGCTGTCCCAACAGTGCCAGTCAGACACAGATGCTGGAGCCTGGCACGCAGACCCATCACCACGGGGTGCTGCACAACCCAGGCTTTAAGAAGGCATTCCTACTACACAGATACCCGTTCAGACAGCGTTGGAGCTGTTAGGAGACTGACCTTATCTTGCAACCAGATTGGAAACCATAACCCTGAGGAAAGACAGGCACCGTCCCAGGGAAGCAGTGTGCCCTAGGGTGAGCATCTTCCCTATCCAGCTCTGCTCACCTGGGTCCAGGTCTAAGTAGAAGTCCACCAGAAGGCTTTTTTATTTTTCTCCTGGCAGACAGTAACAAAGCTGTCATAGACTTGGAGACTGTGTGACGGCAATGAGGGCTTCAGATCGCCGACTCCCCCACTAAAAGCAGCAGAGATCTTTTAAGGTCATAGGCAGAGATTAAGAAGTACTTGACATTGCTTCTCCAGGGACAGGGATTATCCAGACAAAAACTACAAAAGACCAGGAAGGATGCAAAGAAAGTATTTAGGCCTAGAACCACGGTGAACTCTCAGCAAGTTCCTGGGAGGCACTAAGCTAACCTTAATGCTGACCCAGGCAGAGTTTTACTACGTGATGGATACAGAGCCAACAGTACATCCTGAACACTTCCCCTGTACACACCGCGCTACAGAACAGAAAATCCCCCCTCCTTGGGAAACCATCCCATCTGGAAGGAGGAAGATCATTATCCCACTTCCAGTTACCACCTCTTGCTCTTCCTCAGCTCTGAGAAGGGCAATGAAGGCTTTTCCGTGGCTATCAAAACCCACTTCAGAAGCTAAGCCGAGATGGGGCCAAGAAGGGAATGGTACGAGGAAGGGAGGAACGACAACTCCCGTGTATTTGTCTCCCAAACTACTCATTGCGTTAGTTATTTGCCTCTCTGTTTCTTGTCTCCGTAGGCCAAAAATGCTTACTGGCAGACACTGTCTCTGTTTATTTGGTGTCTATGACACATCTATCAGAAGATAAGAGTGGCACCTGTCATTCCCCACCTGCTGTAAAGTTTACATTACTTTTTTGTTTTCAAAAAATACATGAACTCAACACTACCTGCATTAGACCGTCACCAATACTTGGAAAAGTCAGCTCTCTTCTCATTTAATATTTGGAAATACTTAAAGAGTTTGAGGAAAATGTTTTCATGGAATGTTTGATGTAAAAAATGCTCCAAGGCAGATAGATTTTTTTCAGTTAACATTTCAAAATTGCTTCAAGACTGGATGAAGGATCAGATGAAATACTCCTATGTTTTAATTTTCCAGCTAGAAAACGAAACTATATTTAATATTTAAAAGGTCTTTTACAAAATACACAGAACTATTAAAAACACTACCTGGGTTATTCTGCAGGAAAGGGAACACCAACAAACATGCCTGGAATACAAGGCCCTGCAGCTACACACCAGTCCACAAAACAGCTTTAGTGAGCATTGCCCGGGGTGGTCTTTCCCCACAGAAATCACAGAGCAAACACACTCTTGCCAGGTATTTGACATAACAATTGAGAAAAAACCCCATCAACTCACCCAGGATAAAGCTCAGCATCTTCTAGGGGGACCAGGAACAGCACTTGTGTGAAATCATCCTAAGAGTGACTGAAAAGAAGGGGCAGAGTGTGCTGTTGCTGCAGTTACCTAATAATTAGGCAAGAGGACAAGGAGCAGGTGGGTCTGTACCCCCACTCACCGGGCTGACTGCCTTAACTGGCTTTACATGTCGCAGCCGGCAGAGCTTCACAGCACTCTCCACCTTCTTTCTTTAGTGACTGCATGTTTCCTCTTACATCAAATTCCCTCTTGCGTTGAGAAGGCAACTCCTGGGTAAGTTTACTCCACGTATGTGCGGAACAACGGGTACCGATTTGGTGTGTTGCTGCACCCTTTGCTCTACAGGTGAGTGGAAGGTGGCGAAAGAACTGTGATTGGTTGATCCATTGTTGAAACAACTTTGCCCTGAGCACTCTGATCTGGCAGAAGGGAATACAGCAGCAACAGTGGAGCTTTATTCAATCTTCAGAGCCTGGTACTGCCTTCGTCAGTAGAATCTCTGCTACCTGGCAGGTGGCCCATAGACCAGAGTCCCCTTTCTCAACCTGTGCTGTAGAGTGATGGCCACTCACTGTAGAGTGATGGCCACTCGCTGCAGTCACTACAGAAGCACAGAGAAACCACAGACCTATAGGAAAGAGAGTCTGAGCAGTGCACAAGCCTGAGTGAGACACAGCATTTTAAATTTTCCTCTCCCCTCTGCAGGCTCAGCCGTGCCTCAGACAGCACGGGGTGTAAATAGCCTTCAACGCAGGAAGGGAGAAAAAGAATTCTTTCTGATAGGCTCAGGTATTTTTCAGCCTGCTACAGCAAACGGTGCAGTTCATCCTCTCACTCACAAGACTCTGCAGTATTAGCAAAACTTGTTTTAACCTCTCCTTCTTTATTTTTCTCATATTTAAACTTCACCACAAGCTCACTCCTCCTCCACTACAAGTGTATCCCTTATCCTTTAATGTTCATAAGAAAGACTAATGGACAGGTCTACAGTCCTAGAGGTCATGATGCACTAAATGCATCTTTCACATTTTCCACATCTCGCTAGGGCTAATCTGCCTGCATGGAATGTTAGGCTGACGCTGCACTAAGGCTCCTCGTTCCAGTCCATCGGGAGCCAGTTTTTCGAGTAGTTGCTCCCCTGCTGGGAGCCCACATCCCAAGGTGCTTTCACCTATGAATTCTGTAACAGCGACATTCAGAAATCTTTAGCCCAAAGATGTGACAAACCAATGACTCATCTTGACCACTCTTGTCTAAAGTTTTCAATGAAGCAGATGACAACCTTTGTTTTGCCCACTCTTGCAATCTGTGTACAAGAGTTGAGACCCCAGCAGGGGTCTCATGAACCCTAGGGCCTAGGACTGCTGCAGGCAGGGTGGGAACCGTCTGTACCTCAGCTTCTTGGGTAAAGGAAGGGAATTTCCATCTTAAAGCTGGGAGTAGCGCTGGAGGTAGTTTCCAGTTTTAGAGTCACCTGAGATGCTTCGACAGAAAGGGATCCTGCGCTGATACTGCAAAGTACTACATAACCAGAATTTGGCCTTGCATATGAACTCACAGAATGTGTGGTTGAAAACTGTTAATTCTTAATTTCTTTAAGAATCAGATCATAACTTTGCAATGCCTTCTTTTTCATCTGCATGCAAGATTTTAAAAATAGGACTGGTGTTTCCTTTAATTAGTATTTGATACAGTATTAATATTCCTATTTATCTTCTACATGCCATATGGATTAAATTCTCATTACTTTTGATCTTAATACTTTTAAAATATGTAAATCAGCAGACAGACACCCTCTTTAAAGCAGTGTTTGCACACCACATCTATTATTGCCTTGGGCAATGGGAAAATATCTGCATTGCTAAAATTCCAGAATTGTGAGGAAATCTTGAAAAATCAGATGTTAAACTGATCAATATAAACAAATTATATAATGATCAAGTAAACTGTAGTTCTTTAGATTCAGTTGCACCTAAAAATGTCATTAAAAGTGGCCAGAGATCATTACACAAAAGGTACTTGAAAAAGATCAACTAAGTTAATTTCTGAAAGGAGAAGAGTCTTTTTCCAGGCTGAGTGAAACCCCGGTGCGAGGCCTTAGAAGAATACTACACTTTTTTTGAAAAACTTACCTTTTATCTCAAACATTAAAAGTACAATGATTTCTTTCAGTTTTACGGAAGATGCTGTTGCCTTAATTCATCTCATGTTTTCCCAACGCTGTAGCACACTGCCCACACATGGGTCGGCATGGGCATGTATTTCAATTTATCTGAATACGAGCAAGCAGAACTTATGGCCCTCACCAATACAAAGCACAGGCAAAGAGGCTACATGGAACTGACCTCTCTGTTCACTCTGTAGGGAATTTCTCATGACATGGGAAGCATTTGGATTTATTGTTGAATGAACACGGCTCACGAAATGTGTTAAACTGAAACCCAAAGCCTATCCAATCATTTTACATTTGATCTCCCTACAATATATAGTAACGCATTTGCAGCTGGGCCTGTTCACTGTACGTTGCACTGCTGAAGCGTTCACCTGGGAGCTTTCGGAAGATACTAAGAAAATATCCCTGTGAAAAGCACAGCTGATGCTGTGCTCTGACTGGCAGGTGGAGGGAGGACACCATGCCACTGCAACCGCATTGCACGCCCCAGAACACGTGCGCAGCACCTGCGTGGGTTATCCCTTCTCTACCTTTCAGCCTTGGAAAATCTCTATCTGTTGAGAAATACCACACAAACCCTAATATTTTGGTTAAAAAAGAATTAATTGCTCTTCAGCATCAGAAAAGGCATTTTCAGGGAAATTTTCAGGCACTGCTGGGTCTGTTCAGTCCCTCTTATTTTTAAATTTTTCTGATCTCATATAAAATCCACCAGGTCCACAGGACCTTCTCCACTGTCTTGACTGTGCTCTGGGCACAGGCCATCAGTCTGACAGCCCGATGCGTTTCTAACACTCTGCTTCTATTTTGCTTGTCTTAGGAACCTACAGGACGAAGTATCGGTGTTTATTCAAATGCCACCTGAGGAAAAACAGCACTCTTCCTTAAATTTATTCACATTAGACTATGGCTGGCAGAGCTCATACCAAAGGAAAACCTGACTCGAGCTCTTTAATCTTGTGGTACAACGGTCAGGTGTAGAGTACGACTGCCCTGGGTGCACTCCAAGCGGAAGGCACGTAGTTGCTTCCTAAGAAGGCAATGAATGTTTCCTAAGTAAAAGAAAGATAAATTTGGCCCCTGCTCTGGAAAACAGTTCAGTTTAAGGCCTACTCTACACCAGCAAATGCTATCAATGCATTTATTTCCCACCATCGTCTGGGCTGATGAAAGTCCTTAGCCAGAAATACTGCAATTTTTTTGACAGAATGATTCATTCCATCTGGCAAACTGCTTTAAGAATTGCTTTACTGTGATGAGATGCCTTTCCAGCAAGGAGGTTTGCTGGCATGGATCTGTAGTAAAGTTGCATTTTCGAAGTCTAACCACAGGTAGAGCTTAACTTGCCAGTTCTGTGCGTTGCACTTTCTCCAGTGAGATTGCTATCTCAGAATTAAAGCAGGCTTTCTTTCAGATGCCCTCTTGTATAAAACTACAGTAAAAACACATTCATTTCACAAGAATCTGCAGTAATTCACATACACCCAAAAGACAGCACATTAAGAGTCCTTGAACTCCCAAGAATCTGGAAAACACTACAAATACGAATCTGGAACTCCTGTGCAACTACATTAGAATGTTTTCTCATAGTTATTTGCAAAGGCATCAGTAGTCGGATAGTACTTATCTATACAGAAACTGTACACCCACAATTGTGTTTGGAATAACTAGGTGACTGAATGTCTTAGAAGTAATATAAATTTCCCCTCTAAGTGCCTTAATGATGCTGCAGAGGACAATGCAGCACTTCCTTATTGCAGCTTAAATGCTTTATGTACTTACATCCCAATTACTGCTCGTTACTGTTTCACCACACAGATATTATACATTATCTTTGTCTTAAATGTGAAACATGTCTAATAGGAAAGTCTGGTCACAACCATGCAGTTGCATATACTCCTCAACCCAATTTACTTTTTCAGTTATACTATAAACTTCTAACTCTAAGCAGTCACTTAGAATCCACGTTCCTATCTTTTTTGTCATTGTGGTCTTATTTAGGCAATGACTTCTATGGACTTTAAAGAAGATGTGTGGATAACCACTGCTGCACTCTGAAACATTGGGACCTTCATCATGGACTTCTGCCTCTGACTGCTGTCTTTGTTATGTGCAGGAGGAGGAGATGTTGTGTTCAAGCCTGTGAAAGTCTATATTAATAAATCAAGGATCTTGTGGCTACTGAACTCACAGCTCTGTTCTCTAGTTAGTTCACAAGTATTTCATATCAAAGGGATGCAAATGGGAAGGTTTAGAAATAAAGGAGTAGCTTTCAAATTTGGGGCTAAATAAAAAGCCTGACAAACAACACATTAATAATCTGTATCACTTTTACGCAGTCTCCCTTCCTGAAACCTAAGCGCAGTGCTCCGTGGTAGGACTCAAGTTCTCTTTCACCTCTGCTCCAGGCAGGAGACTTTGTTCCACAATAAAGCACCCACAGAAACTGCATTGGAGCATTTAATGGCAATGACCCCATCAAAATCAACTCATGCAGGTATCACAAACAAAACTTTGCCTTACCTTCCATTTATTTCTTCACCAGGATGTGGAACCCTCCTGCCTCCTTCCCTGCCATCCTAGAACACATGGCACGTTCCCATGGACATAATCTTGGACCATCTCACAGGGAACAGCTCTGCAAGCACCTTCGCAAGCGCCAGCTGAGCTGTGTAGGCTCTGCGTAACGGTGGAGTCAGGCTGTGCAGCTGGGTGGGCTGTAACTCCTTCCAGCCTCCAGTGGCCCATCAGCCCTCCCGGTGACAGACGCCGAGGCCAAACATTTCATCATCTCTTCCGTGATATCGCGTGCCCACACTGACACAGATGAATGGTGCAGAGATAGAATACAGACTACTTTCCTAGGCCATACAAGAGAAAGGAACGCTCTCAACAGCTCTCGCTCTCCTGACCTGGCAACACGGGCCACACGTTCACATGAGAACAAGGCACAACCAGGAGGCACAACCAGGAGGCACAACCAGGAGGCACAACCAGGATATCAAACTAACAAAGTCTATTGTTTCAAACAGCTGAACTGTTTTAGATTAGTGATGACTTCTTTTTCTGTGCCCTAGTAAAAAGGGGGCCTTGTTTCAGTTCTAGATCTCCTGGCAAGTCAGCTGGGAACACGCAGAACATGATGTACACCAGATTCCAGCATGCTGCTGCCTCCCCGCTCGGTGTTTTGTCATCAGCTTACATGAAAACAGCCATAGGCTCACCCCAACACAACTTGTTTTGCTCAGTTTGTTTTTGTTTCAAAAGATCCTTCAGGGGAAAGAATCCGGTCAAAACCCCAGCCACAATTCAAATTGTTTATATAAAACACACTTGGGACTCCAATCTGTGGGAGCAATATTCTTAAATGTTTGGGTTTTTTGTTTCTGGTTTGTTGTTCTTACTCAATGTTCTGATGTTGGTATGAATAAAGCCAGATAAAAACCCGTGAACTGGTTTAACAAATGTAACCCAGACACAACGGCCCAGAGCTATGGACCAGCCACGCTTATTCCTGGTGTAGCACGAGGGCGCCTGAGGAAGCTGAGCACAATACGTCCGATCTACAGTTGCTCTGGGGTCTCTTAGAACAGCCCCGGCACAAAAGGCCGTTTGCTGCACGCAGAGCCAGCTCAGTGTCTTTGTTGCTTTTTATTCCCAGGACAGGAATCATTCTAAGGCAGGGCAGCACAAACCTGAGCCAACCACACCAGGATAAAAGGCTGCAGCCACTGAGAAAAAACCTCTCTTCTCCCATATCCTCTCCTTTTTACCAATTTCAGTTATTGATGTTGAACTGGAAAAACCGCTGCAGATGGGGACACCTTCCCTGCTACACCTTTTCAGAGATCACGAGAGGTACTTGTCCTGCACCAACCCAACACCTGCAATTTCCCTGCTGGCTTGCGAAGACACAACCTCTGTTACAGTCAGACTCAACTCTCCCACAGATCACAGGGACCACTGATAATTTTCAGAATAATGCAGCTATGTCTTGAGCATCAAACTTCAAAGCCACGTTTCCGAGACAAAATTTGAAACACTCACCAGGAAATGAATGTCACTTAGGGAGTTACTGAAAGCTTGGGAAACTCTAGTTCCATTTTTGCACCCAAAAATGTCTTTTGGAAACTCTTAATAAGCTGACCCAAAGGTTCTACTGAAAACGCATCCTGTAAGCTTTGCTTATTACTTTGCTGGTAGTGATGTCCCTCCAGCCAACCCAAGTTTACATATCTTTAACTTTCAGTAAAAAAAATATCAATATTTCCATGTTAAAGAACCCTTCCAAGCTTTCTTTGGCTCAGTTTTAACCTTCTCATCACTCCTTTAGGCACATTTGTTGTCCTGAGTTTGGCTTTTTCTGACTAGAGCAAATGGAATTACAAATCCAAGGGCAGCCAATGATGATCTTAGCACTGAGAATTCTTATTGGGAGAACTTATTTGACAATCTTGAGGGAATATGCATGTCATCCGCGGCTCCTTTTATGTTATTGTAGTTTTTAACAGAGTATAAGAACGAATACAAAAATATGGTTTCTTACAAAGATCTCTGGTGTTATTTCTTCAATAGCAACACAGGCTCTAACCAGAGACCAGTCTGGACGCGCTTCCTCTCTCAGTGACAAGGATAAAAGATCTTCATAACCCACTGACAAAGGCTGACCTTAAATATTGATTGTAATTTGTCTGCCAGCTCAAACAATAAATCTGGCCCTATCATTTCAGCTGAAAGCTATTCTTTTTGAATAATCATGTCCAAACAGCAAGGCACATCATCTGCTGTGGGTGACGCTACATAGTCGTGGTTACTCAAGGCAACACACAAAGATCTAGGAGAACGTGAACTTGACTTAGAGCTCTTGCCAAAATCCATGTACATTTAGAAAGGTAGATACGGCACAGAAAGTCATAGGTTAACGAATTCAGGCCTGACTCTAAACACCTCTAAATTAAAAAATGTGAAGCTCTTGCTTAGATCCAGCAGTGAAAAAGGAGTTCAATGCAAACAGAGGAATAGAAATTAACATTAGGAAATAAAACTGAAAGTTCCTCGATCCTTTTCTCCTGACAAGAACTGCCTGAAAGCTAAGCTTGACACACTTAAAACTAAACTCTTTAATTTATGCTTTCCCTGACTCTCATATAATCCACAAAGAAAATTACGGCAGAATTTGCACCAGCGTGCATTAGCAGTCTTAGAGCGATTTATTTAGATCATGTTGAGATCACCAACATTTTTACAAGAGGGCATTATAGCTGGACGGCTGCACAGGATGGTGAAATACAGAATGTAAAACTGTACATGCCGGAAGTCGTGTGAGGATAACCTCAGTTTCTCCTGTCTCAGTTACCTTCTGGAGTGCTGTTCTAAAGCTGAGTGATTGCTTAACTGATTGTGCTATTTAGAGTCTTGTGTTTTACCCTGTCTCTTCCCCCATGTGACATTATACACGGACGCAGTTTGCTCTCTTTATTTGCTTATTTTGGATAGCCGCTGAAATTCATAAATAAGAAACAAGAAAGGGTCACTGAAGAAAAGGTTGTATTACACAAGGGAAAATATCCCTTATTGCATCTGGTTTGCTCTTTATCTTCAAAGATTTTGGACCAATTATTGCTCCACCCTTTCAGAGACACGCACACTTCCTAAGCCTAACTAAAAAATCTGTTGCAAATAACGATGTAGAATGTTGCAAATGAGGTGGTGATATGGGCACTACTGCAAAGGAAACGGTTTGATGAGTATTACTTATCCTTCAAAAAGATTTTGCCTTTCAAAACAGAGCACGAAGCATACCTCTCCTGCACAAATGAAGTGATGAGCTCCTTTCAAACCCTCTAAAGCTAGAACTCAGCTTTTCCCTGAAAACCTTGAGCAAGAGACAGGAGAGCAGCGATGCTGCAGAAAGCAGAAGTGCACTTCACTGCCAGGGCTACCAAGTGCTCTGTCATTACTGAAACTAAACTTTATTTTTTTCCCCACCGCTTTTTCATCTCATCCTCTTCTTTCTCCTTTCTCTACCTCTGCGTGGGTTTTATCTATTCTCTGCAGGGGTTTTCTTCCCTGTTGCTATATTCCTTCTCCACTCCGGTTTTGGCTTGGTTTTTTTACTCAATGTCGCCTGTCCGTGGCTCTCACCCCTTTTCCTTTTCTCTGTATATGAAGTTCTGCATGGTTTCATCTGTCATGGACAGTGCCTTCTGCCCTACTGATATTACCCCTCTCCAAGGAAAGGTTTTCTTGATTCTTCTTTTCCTTTTTCCCCACATGCCTCTTCTTTTTCTCTTTTTCGTTTGTTTTTTGAAAAACGGCAGTTAGAAGTAAGCTGAAGTTTCTTATGAATGAAAAATTAATTGGAAGCACGTGAACGACAACAAATGAAAGGGACTGATACCACTTCATCTCTAAGTGTGATGAGCAAAACATGAGGAGTGAGCCCAAACTGGAATCTTATATCTCTGCCCTTTTGGGTCGTTAGGGACGCAGATCTGAACTTCATATATATTCACCTGTCTCTGAAAATAAATCAACAGCTCAAAGACTTTTGTTACACAAAAATCCCCTTTACCCATGCTTTATCTATAGCAGCTGGCTGTTCAGAATTTTTAAAACTACACCCATATATGCTGCTACTTAAATTAGCTCACAGTTTTTTTGCAGAGCTGCAGCAAACTTATTTTTTTGCAAATAAGCCTTTTAAACCCCACAAGCTTAGTGTTATTCATTTGATAGTCATGCTCTTTATCGTAACTAAGAATATGCAGTAAAGAACAGCATTAAAAGAGTGTAGAAAAAACAATTGCACCACTTTGCTGGAGGGCATTTCTGGTGTTTGCAAATCCCAGTGGTACAAAAAGAGGCTGGAACAATCTAATACTTTTTTCCTTCTTCTGAGTATGACTTTTGTCTGTTCGCACGAGGCAAAACCAAGCACGCTGAGAGGGAGTCCCAAGAATAGCACTACACTCACAAAGCCACAGAGAAAGAATTAGAGATGTGCTTCCTAGCCTCTAGAGAACAGCTGGCTGCAGCTGGAGGCAAAGGAGTTGGCACAACTCTCCAGCTGAAACAGCGGGCGATCACTTGTCCTCTAAATCAAGAATGGGCCAGCAACGGGTCCTCGTGGCCAAGAAGGCCAACAGTCCCCTGGGCTGCATTAAAAGGAGTGCGGCGAGCATGCTGAGGGAGGTTCTCCTCCCCTGCTACGCTGCCCATGTGAGGCCCCATCTGGAGTTCTGCGTCCTGTTCTGGACTCCTCAGCTCAAGAAAGAGAAGGAACTACTGGAGAGAGTCCTGCGGAGGGCCATGGAGGGGACCAGAACCTCCCTCTTGTGAGGGAAGGCTGAGTGAGCTCGGCCTGTTTAACGTGGGAAAGAGGACTCAGAGGGGACCTTATGAATGCTTATAAATACCCAAAGGGCGAGTGTCGAGAGGATGAGGCTGGACTCTTCTCAGTGGTGCCCAGTGACAGGACAAGGGGCAATGGGCACAAACCCTGAACATGAGGGAAAACTTCTCTACTGTGAGGCTGACGGAGCCCTGCCCAGGCTGCCCAGAGAGGCTGGGGAGTCTCCTCATCTGGAGATATTCAAACCCGGCGTGGGCGTGTTCCTGTGCTACCCGCTCTAGGTGAACCTGCTGTAGCAGGATCTGGACGACACGATCTCCAGACACACCTTCCAACGCCGCCCATGCTGTGATTCTGTGATTCTGTATTTGACTCCTAATAAAATATGAGAGAGCCAGATGAGGAAGGACGCGTTAAAGATGACCGAGCCTTCCATGGCGATGCGTGATGTTCATCTTGTTACTATCTCATTGTTCTCCCAACCAGACTCAGCTCGGCTGCCAGGGCAGATCAACACGGTAAGAAGGGGCAATGCTCAGTAATTATAGAGTTGTGCCTCCTGCCTTCTCACAGGGTTCATTGCTTACACTTCTACAAAACCCACTGATTTGTACAAGGCAGGACAAACCTTAAAGACAAAGAATGGGTACTAGGATACTTTTACGAAAAGAAATATTAGAATTCATAGAACTATTTTTTTATATAGGTTCTGTTATGGCTAAGGTGCACTTGTTCCCTGAGTGAATACACATGGGAGACCAGCTTCCCTTTCTCCTGTTGGCAACAACAACAACACCTCCTGTGATTCTGGTGTTCTTACCTTCCCTTGGGAGAACGGTGTTATAAGCATGGAAGGTGGGAGCGTGGCACTATTTTTCTGGTGTGCTGCCAATGTCAGCCATGAGCACAACTGGCTCCCAGTAATTCTCTCCACATGCAGGGAAGATCCTCAAGAAAGATTATCGTTGCCTGGGGACAGAAATGAGCTCTGCAGGCTCATAATTACTTCTACAAGCTAGTGTTTGCTACTGCTGCATTCAACTTAACCATTACCATCGACTGAGCTATCCGTGAGAGAACTGAGCTATAAAACACTTCCAGTGAGCTGAGAGAAGTAATGACCAAGGACCAAGGAATGCAATCACTGTCACAAGTAGAGCTAATGAGTAACTGATATAATGTAATTCCTTTCCACCCAAGTACTTCACAGCCAGTTCACGAGTTACTGAACGGAATAACCATTTATCAAACTGTATCTATGAGTAACTTGTAGATCCTTCACATATGTGGTTGCAAGTATTTTATTCTAGGTATCTATCCTTTACTTGTCAGACACATCATGCTTTCTTTTCATTTACCCTGATCAGCCACACAAATTGTGCACCATGGTTTGGGCTTCTATTAAGCTGGCACACAGAAAAGAATCCAAACATATGCAAACCATATAAGATTTTGAAATCTACACTTTTTTCAGGAAGGAATTTTTTATGGTACTTTCTGAGCTATCACACACCTCAGGTACCATTCTGTTACAGTTACATTAATCATGTTGTTGCTTTTACCACTGTGTCTTCTCTTCACAGTATCTGTGGAAGACTACAAAAACGTAAATAATTCAGGAAAGAATACAGTGTCTTCCGGAAAGAACAATCTGAAATCCAGCTACTACTACTTAGCTATGGGCAATTCAGTAGAGTGAAATCACATTTTTAAATATCAGCAAAGAACCAGAAATTATTTGGCAGCATACATCTAGCAGAAGAAATCACAGCTCTATCAATGCCAATGATTAACTTTCTCAGCCTTTTTCTTACAAAATAACCTGAAATAAATATACTAAAGTTTTCCGATACTAGGGAGAAGTCAAAAAATTCTGAATTCTCTCTTTCTTTGCAAAACACAAAATACAGTTTGTGAAAATATTATTATATTTCCTCTCAAAGCTCTGTACCTACTGTACCTATTCTAACAAAGCTTACTTAGATAAAATGTTGTACCTTTTTAGAAACAGAAAACTAATGAATTGGATACCACACTATTTGGCTGATTTGTCATTTATCCTTTTCCCATAGTTACTAATGCTGGATCAGAGCACTACTAACTATGGGAAAATAATAAAAATAGGGCTACTTGAGGATATTTAGAGAAATTTCAAGCAACAAGAACAGAATGATGAAGTACTGCGTGATAAAAAGGCTTAACCACCAACAAAGAAATGTCAAAAAAGTGCTCAGACAAACCTGCACGTCATGGATGGAAAACGGAGACAGAAAGAGCAGGTGAACTGCAGCTGGGAGCAGAAAGACAGTGTTACGTGTTAAGAGGAGAAACCGTACCCTTACTAAAATTCACTTGGTACAACATTATTGTGTATATACTATTCAACTTCATTAAATTTCTTATATACCTTACTTTATCATTATTTCAATGAGAGAGACCTGCAATATCTGTAGTGCAGTGCAGCCATTCTGAGCTGCATTTCAACTTGTGATACATGGAACAAGTGTGGAGCCATCTCTGGAGAACTTTACTGCAGTTTATCTGTGCAGTTTGCTTGCATCTTCTTTTATCTCTCACCTTCGATACTAATCGGTCCTGGCTGCAGGTCAAATCTCTTTGCATTGGAAACAATCACAATCACCGATCCAGAAGTAAACCAGCTTATAATGAAATTCACTGCCTACGGCTAAACATGGAGCTAACATGTGTTCAACAAATCAAAGCTTGTGTTTATCGTTTGTCACTGTTTGTGTCTTTGTCTATTGGAGGGGAAAAACAATTAAGGAGCTGAGCAGTAAAGAAAAACTTAACAACAGCCCAATTTCTTTTCAGCTTTGTTGGCGTGTTACTTGGCAAAAGGCAGTCTGCAAAGCATGGCACCACGGACAGCAAAGGGCGTGACAGACCGTGTCTCTGGGTGAGCCAGCGCAGAGCACCGGTGCTGTCACCGGCACAATCTTAGCTGAAAACATTCCATAAGGCTGAGAGAAGTTCAACCGACTTCAGTTCTGTTTGCAGTCAGATTTGCTGAGCCTACACTGAGACCAAATGGAGAACTGAAATACTGAGAGTGAGGCACAGGGTTTATCGCCCTAACGGCGACTGAAGCGAACAGGCTCCCGCCCAGCACAAACACAGACAGCAGAGACCCCTTGTCACAGAGATGGTCCCCCCTGGGACCTGCTGCAGGGTGCCACCACGTGCAATGTGAGGCACAGCAACAGGCGTTCTTGCACCCACAAAATCTTCATAAATATGCAGCCTCACAACCCTGGAGAGGTGACTGTCTTTGCTTATAATGACAGAAGCAATAACGATTGCTTTGAGACTTAGCTTTACTTTCAGCTTATTTTCTCAAGAGACACGCTAAAAAACACCTTCTGCTTTGTACGATCTCTACTTGTACATCTGTAAGGTAAAATGAATGGTTTGAAAATGCAATTTCTGTTCACCAAGACAAAATCCCAGCATTTATCCCAGGTGTGAAGAGGTCAAGAATCTGCTGGCACTCTTTTAAGGAAAAAAGAAAAAGAAGGTACTTTTTCTCGTGCTCATGCCCAGTCAGATTTGGCTGAAGAGCTGCAGAGCACTCCTGTAGCAGGATCCCTTCAAGGGAAATTCATCATACAAAATACCACATGGGCAACTCCTCTGCGCGAGGATCCAACTGAAACGCAGCCAATGGTACCCCCTCTGCTGTAGCGAGGTGTGCTAGGAGAGTACTGGGGAGATCTCCCAGGCCTTGCGCGTGGCTACAGCATGCTCAGTACAGTCAGATTACACCACATAAAACCACCTTGGCCTCCTCAATATTTCCTGTAACATTCTGACTGACCCATGATGATGCAATTTCATTGCATTTTATTTGCAAAGAATAACCAATTGAAGCCTGATCTCCTCACTGCCCCCGTCCTCTACCCCCAAAGCCCCCAATCCCCCTAGATATTTAGGGACTTTTTCATGTCAATTTTTATAATCAAGAGACCCAATTCTGTTCACTGTTATGATTCTACTGACTACAGTCAAGTTTTTCCTGATTTACATTCCTTCAATGTAAAATTAGTCTCAGTGGGTGGCTTAAAAATGATGAAACGAAATTCCTGATTAAACAACCAAAAATAATTCTAAATAGATTACAAATTCTTTCACTTAAAATCCTGAATGATAGGATTCTGAAATTAATGGCATCCATGTGTCAGTATCATCCCATCTGCCAATGACAATTGGTTGAAAGTCTTTGCAGCATTTCACACTGCATTATGTAGCAGTGGGTTTGTTCTTCATTTAGAAAGGAAAGTTTGCTATAATGGAATCAAACAGGAATTTATTTACACAGAGAGAAGCAGCCAAATGCCTTGGACTGATCACTCTCTCCCTTGCAGAGAGTGAGGTGGTATCTTTGGTTACAAGACGTTCAGATCCTAATAACACATCCTGTGGGAGATCCTGCCTGTTCTTTACCGTAATTCCCATCACAGTCATGCAGGGACACTGATTTCCTGTGAATCGAAGGCCAAAAAGTGCCCCAATTTCCAAACTACTAACAATTATTGCTTTTTTGTTTTCTTCTTTAAAACGATGCACGAATAGGAGTTAAACAGTTCAGAGTTAAAATTACGCTTTGTTAAACTACCAGGTAGAGTAACACAGTTCCCCACATTTACAGACCTTCCACTTGCCAGTGCAAAATAGCAGATCAGGGCTGCACCCTAGGGCTCAGACTGAGGCCTCTTACAGTATTTTCAATAACAAACTGATGCAGAGAATACTCTACTCTGGAGCAAAGACCAATCCCCTAAACGTATTCTCGGGGGCTCGGATGTTTTAACATTATTGTGGTCCCGATAGATTAAAGTTGGATCAACCTCTTTAAGACTGGAGTTAAGTCCTAATAATTAATTATGTCATCATTGTTTCACATTTCCCGTTGAGGGTGATGAACCTGTAGGTATCATCTGCGTGAGGACAACCACAGGGCAACTTTTTGGGAATGATGTCTCCCGTGCCCACACTGCCCTTTACTCACTCACACACCAGGCCCTGATTTCCACGCGTTTTGAGAGTACAGAAGATTAAGAAATCTGAAAGCAAAGGCTCGACTGGAAATGGCCTATTGACATTTACACCTACAGAGCAAGTTTCTCTCCCGCAGCCTCAGACTGTAACCACAGACTCTGCAGACTTTATAATTCCAAATTTCTCAGAACCCTGGCAAATTTCTCCACCTCTCACAAAGTTTCAACGTTGCAGACAATAACGTGAAGTGCAAGGCACAAACTGAACAAAACTGCCAGATATACACCGCTCTCCCACAAGAGAATGTCCATGGCCAGAGACTCGTCACCTATTTTCTCACTTGCTCAAAATGTTTATGTGAGAGTGAAGAATCACGTCATCCTGTAACCAACGCAGATACACCATTAGCTTTCCTTCCACAAACATATTTCCTTTGCATCTCAATCTCAGTCATGCTTACTTCTGAGGCAAATTACTTTGGTCAATTCCCTATGAAGCATTCAATACTCATTTCAGACATTTTGACTCTCTGGTCTAAGGGAATGCCACTACTTGGCCTCTGGAGATTACATTTCTATTATTTTGTGACCCTGCCACCACAGCACGTGCCCACCCTTAGCTCGCACTGCATGCAGTTTGGCCATACTGCTCAATCTTTCTGTGACCCACTGTGAAGGCTTTTGAAGTGAAAAAGAGGCTTTTGTTTCCGCATCATTACAGAGTGCAGCCTTTGCAGGATCTTTGTGGAAATTTCCTGGTCTAGGTTTCCTTTACTGTCTTCTACGAAGAGCGGGCAGCCCGTGCAATTAGGCAGCTGGGTAACAAGATGCTAGTGAATAGTCTGCTTGATTTGGACACCAATATGGAAACTCATATCAACATTTTTTCCCTTTTGTGTTCTGTCCTCCCTTGGCGGCACTGGAGCATCACCTAGAGAGGCCTCAAGACACATAAACAGCCCGCCCTTCCCTTTGAGCCCAAGCCTACGTACAGGCTCGAGGCAAACACCAACCCTGCTTCACAGCTGGGTCACAGAGAGGGCAGAAACCTGCACGATCCCTTCTCCATCGGCCTCTGTGTTCCACATCCACAGTTCTATTGACGGACCAGTCCTGCCATCATGTAACTTAAAGAGACTCCAAAATCAATTTGACATTGCAGAACAATGTTTCAGTATGAAAACAGCCTTTTTGTGTGTGACTAACAGCTTATATAGTACAGCCCTCGATTACAGAACACATGTTTTATACCTGTATTCTTGTTTCAAAAAAGATACGTGCTGTTTCACTCGGTTTTCACAATAGGTCAAATATCCTTTTCCTAAAAGTATACGTCACACAATCAGACTCAATACAGATTTAGCAGCATGTGAAAGCACCTGAATTTCTGAATGCAAGCTGTGCTTTTAAAAGCATATGAGGAAGTTGTTATTCTTCAGCAGGTTTAGTCCCGTAACAGTTACTCATTGAAGGGTGATTGCATGCTCATCTATCCAAACATCTTCATGCTTACCCAGAAATTCCTTACTTCTCTGTATTTGCATACTTATTCATTTACACATCCACGTCCCTTAAACATCCCGGATCAATTTTGCATTTATTGCTTCTTCGAGTTATATTCTTTTATCAGTTCACAATTTTTGAAGTCTCTCTAAATTAGTGTAACGACTCCAAATCACACGCTTGCCAGGAGTGTAACTGCCCGCTTGAGTCTCTCTAATTATTCTACCTCAAACACAACACCTTTGATTTCGAGGAGGTTGGTTGCAGTGTAACACACCATATCCAGCGAGAGCCAGGGTGACAGATTCGGGCCCTGCTTTCCTCAGGAGGATTTGCTGCAAGTAAGGCGCACCCCCTGCAGTCCCGTGCTACGGATCCAAAACCCGTATGGGCAGAAATGCGTCAGAAGAGAATAACGGCTTTTCTCAACCCGTTGTGTTTACACACTACTCTGTTTTCATCACGGAAAGCACGTTATGTGCCTGTGTAGGAGACCAAAACATTGCATCTGCATTGTTTCCTCTAACGTAAGGATTTCCCTATAAATCCCCATCTTCTTACTCTGAGAGAGCAAATTGTTTAACTGAACTCTGTAAAGTTTAAACACATAAATTGCAGGATCAGGGCTCAAGTATTCCAACAAATGTTTGTAGACTTACAAGATGAAAGGTGCCCGATTAAATATATAAACAGAAATGTTCATGTACGACACAAAATTATAATAAACTAATTTTCACTTGTAACCTAGAAATCAATACATTATCACTTATATTTTGGCTCTAGTTCCAAGCATCACATTATCAACTTACTTCCTAGACTATTCAAAGATAAAATTTAAAACTAATTAAAATTTAAAACAGTTAAAACTCAAACAATACCATCATGTTTTACCTCAAGTTTTCGAACTGTTACTGACCATGGCAAAAATAACGTAGCAGCAGACAAAACAAAAAACACTGCAGAGGTTGTAGAATTACTGTAGACTTTCCTGTGCTACTGTCTGAACCTTTGTGTGTGTGAACAAACAAGTTGTCTTTCATTCTGCCACTCTCTGCCAATGAGAGATTTCTTTACTGTCTTCCACTTTTGAGGCTGGAAGGCAAAGGAACGCTGAAACTCTTGAAAGTCAATTTGGTTTCATTAAAAAGACACTTTGAGATCATTAACCAAATTTTTAGTGGAAATCATATTTTAAAAATCTTTATACTCCTGCTTCTGTAATTCAGGTAATTAAGGGCTTTTTTTAATATTTCCAGGTTGAAAATGTGTAGAAGAATGCTGGTTCCTTTATTCCTGCCTTCCAAGGGATTGTTAAAAGACCTTACTGGTAAATAAAGCAAGTTACTTGTTGACAACTTGTAGCTTATAAATAGTAAACAAAGGGGGTCTCTTACTTTTCTGTATTTCTTACCTTTTTTGTGGGATCTCAAGGGACTTGACAGCGGTTGGTCTGCGACTGACCGGGATTGGCTAATTGACTCGTTCATTTCGAATGAATGTTTGAGAATAAACGGAGAAGCAGAAATTTCATACAAATCCTTCTGCAATAAAGAATGCTGGGTTAGGCACGCAAGAAACGTAGTGATTCCACTCCACCCTGATAACTTATAGCTGTGATCTCACAGAGAGCAGCTTCCTATTTTCTACAACTCCGTGAAATGTCTAACGCTAAATTTAAGTTCCACAAGATTCTTGTGGCTTTCAGCAACACCAACTTAGCATCCATGTCACAAACATTTGTTTACTTTTTCTGTTTAACTTATTTATCCCCTTTCCTCGTGCAGTCAAATCATAGCACGCACTGTATGCTGATTTCCTCTCATAGTTAATTTGTATCTTTAGAAAAAAGCTATAGGAAGGTATTAATCTGCTTAACATTCCTAAGTACATCATCCAAGGGATTTTGTTTTTTTAATCTTACATATGCTCAGCAGAGTTACTGGCAAAAACTGTACATTTTCTCCATTTCATCCTTTCAACATCAAATGGTAAGCAGCAAAAATTGGATCAGACTTCAAAGCCTGTGCTGTGCTCCAAGTCACAGAGCGACTCCTCCATTTCACATATTGAATTCGAGCAGGATATCAAAGTGCTACCAAAGAACCTCAGGTCCTTACTAAAAAAGAGTCTCTAACATCTGTAGAAAGTGAAGTGCACAGACAAATCACCTCAGGGAGCAGCTAGCATTTATTCTCAGCAGCAAATTTCCAGCCTTTTGATTCTCTTATTCACTGTACCTCCCTGTCTTTCTACAGAACTAAAGTTCTTAGCAAGCAGGCTTTTGTCTCAAAGACTTCAAAACATCACTGACGGTTTCATGTTCAGATGGCTGCGCCAAGCAGCCGTGAACACGTTGCAGAACTGTGGACTCAGGAATTTGAAGTTATAATGTTATGCTATTTTAGAATATAAACTTAGTAGTACCTGTTTTGTTTGTTTGTCAAGAAAATGAGGCGCTGCAGGAGAAGACTGGTTGCTGTTTTGCTGCCTAAAAGGAAAGAAACATAAAGTAAGTAGTTTGAATATTGTAATTTGTTCATTCTTATCCAAGGTTTATGGGCATATACATTTTTGCCCTTCTCCCCCCACCCCCAATGTCTAAATATGCACACACAATCAGTTCAGAAAAAACACAGACCAGCCCTGTTTCCTCCTACAAGGAAGCACACATTATTAAACACAGTAACCGGCCACGAGCAATTGATTTGTCATTAAAAATCTGTGGATAAGGATATGTGTGCAAAATCAATTTATGAGAATTCTATGAAATTGAAGTCATGTATTAAAATGAATTGGACAAGATTTTGTATGAAACTCTTCTTTTCCCAGAGCTGGGAAAAGCTGTCTTCCCAGAATTCAAACTTAAACACTCCAAATTTGACAGATGAGGAAGAAGTGAAACACAGGGCTTTGTGCTCTCCTAAAGCCATTTGGGTCAAGCACAGTGCAAGGAGTAAGAGTTCATAGGTTCTTTGTATCTGTTATTGTTTTACCAACACGTTACGTCACCATAAAGATATTAAAGGCCAAGTCCTGCTCTCATTGATGCTGATTAAAGGATCATAAAATGAAACCCTTCTGCAGGCCCAGATTCCTGTTGGCAGCCCTTCCAAGTCAACGGATCACTTCGATACTGAAGTCCACCCAGACAGAACTTTCTCCATAATCTTTAGTTTAGATGCCACAGATTTCATTTGATGGATAAAAAACTGACAATATTTGATAATCTAGACAATATTTGATAATCTCAAGGATTAAAAGCAAGATTTTCTGATTGCCAAAACGTGCCTCAGCCGTTGTATCATTGCTCTCTCCCTCCTCCTCCAGACCTTCAGAGAACGAAGCTAATGGCAGTTGTGTTTTCTACTTACAGCAAAAAACACCTGACAAGTAAGTTGCAATCGTAAATTTTGGGTTAGACATATACTACAGCTTTATTTCTTAATACATGTGGAAAAGCCTTACAATGTACCAAGAAAGTAGCTCTTTCAGTTTTACAGAGTTATTCCAAGGGAATACATTTTAGCCCTTTCAGTCAGGGTGGGAGGAGGGAACATAAAGAACAAAAATTGTTTTACTGATTAAAAAATACAAAGTACGTTATCTCAGATTTCATTTTTTGTCAATACTTACATTTCAGTCGGCCACATTAGTTACAAGTTACTTATGTAACAACAAAACAACACGTTGGACTTCTTAAAATATCTGGCCACAAGGGGATTTTACCTTTCAAAATGCACATTTAAAACGTACCTTTCAAAAATACATGGATTAAACCAGCACTACTGAAGGACATGAAACATTTTAGACTATTATGTATTGGATTTGATAGCTACACATCACTACGTACGTGTACCAGGTAACACATTTACTCTATGACCTCCACAGAGGCTACTGAAGTATTTCAAGCCTTATTTGCAATAGGGGTTTAGGCTCTTAGGATAATTAAGTTTATCTGAACGTGTAACCCCAGCTCAAGACCATTGACTCGAGGTGTTTCAAAACAACAATGACATCATGGTCATCAATAAGTACCTCAGGGTCTGGGAACAAAATGAAGCGTTCATGGACACGGGAAACACTCAACTTTTCTGTAATGTTGCAATTTCATGAACGAAGCTTGGATTTGCTTGCCCATATTATCTGTAAAGTTATTAATTACTATTTATCTTGTATATATAATATTTAGATAACTATTTATTTAGGTGGATTAGATTACTTACCATTTTCCCCCAAAATCACTCAAACATTTGTTGAGATTAATCATTGCCCTGTGTCCCAATACTGCAGAAAATAAACCCAATAGGAACTAAAAATCGTGAATAATTTTCAAATATCACTGTGGTTGATGTCAAAATAAAAAATCTGTTACTGGATCAGTATTTTGCAAATGGTCAAAACGGACTGAATCGTCATCTAAATTTAAATATTCAGATTTCTTGTGGTTTGGATCTGGATCTGAATCTGCAGCTTGAACTCACCTCTACGTTCTACTAAAAAGACTAGAATTTAGTATGATTTTGACAGCACTTTAACTTTGCCAGGGCTAGAACATTGTCGAAATGTTTAAAGCATGAAGGTAAAGTTCAGCAACTTGCCTTCCATACAGCTCAAGCTAGCAAATATCATCCTCAGGAATCCTGAAACCCTTAAACCCCAAGTGTTAACACCCCAGTGATGCTTTGCTTCTAACTAGAACAACCCAAAATTTGTTGTATTTGGTGCAAGATACGCCATCCTTGCACAGAACGTGCTCTTGCTGGACTTTGTGATTCCTGGCTTTCACTCACAAGCTTTTTGGTGTATTTCCCTCTGCCTGCCCTGTTGGGAAGAGTGACAGAGCGGCTCGGTGGGCACACAGTGGCAAACTGGTAGGGAACGCTGCTGGAAACACGGCATCTACTGTAGATGCCAAGCACCCTGAATTCACTCTCTGAGCTATTCTGAAAATCTGGGTAGTGCGCAATAGGAAAAATACAAAAGAGAAACAGGAGGGCAGCTGAGCGGTGGTCAGTCCGTATGAGCTGATCAATGGCAGCTGGCATTTTCTAATGTGGCATCTGAGGCTGATTTTGAGGTGCGGGATATTTTCAGGTATCTTTGGAGAAACCGCTTGTCCTACGGTTTGCAAAAACTTTTATCATCCACATTTGCAGAAAAGCAGTGTTTGGGTCAGAGATGAGATCCAGCCAGCACGCTTACCTGGGGAGGGGGCAAGAGATCCGGGTTCGTGTGCCTGGTGTCAGTCAGACAGCACAACACTTTGCTGAATGATCAGCTACTGAGCTACAGCACGCCTCAGTCTCCATGCACCGACTGTCTATGCATCCCTCAGTCAGCAAGAAACATCATCAAAAAGAGAAACACCGATTCTCAGGGTCTGTGTAGCGTGTATCCACGCTGCCCTTAGCACTGAAAGCAACCAACCCTTAGCAACATAACACTAGTAGTGCAGACTAACGCATGCTGGAGAAAAATAGCTAGTTTTCGAGTTATTCTGGCCATTTTGAGTGCATGTCATGGAATATGGACTTTCACCACTTAAGTCCTTTTAAAAATGTTAGAAACACTCCTAGAAATTCCACTAGAAAGAATACAACTCATTTTGCAGAACTAATGTATTCCTGAATGGAACAAATCTAATCCTTCCAGCATGGGTAGATAAAAAATTCCCAAGGGATGGGGAGAAAGAAAAAAACGACACTGAAAAATTGTCACCTATCACAAGTAACTATTTGAACTTAGGAATTGTGAAGTAATTAGAATCTCACAGGACAGTAGAATCAGGCCAAATGTGTTTCCTTACATGTCACAGGAACTGCAGAGCTTCTACTTCCATCAAAAGCAATAACTTCAATGTTTACTATGATTATGAACAGGAATGTGAAGCAATTAAAGGAAAGCAGAATGTCTTTATACCAGCTTTTACTGTGGAAAGAACTGAATATTCATGTTCAAAAGATGACTTACATAAGAAATCACAGTATGGTCTTGACAGAAACTGAAATAATAGAAGGAGGGAGTTCTGGAGCAATGTGAAAAAAGTGTAAGCAGTAAATCCGATGGGCCTCATCGCAATCATCTGAAGGTTCTGATAAAATAAAGCTCAAAATGTGGAGATGCGACCCTTTCCAGCAGCAATCCATGAAGATGAGAAGCACACCAACGTGTTTTTCTTTTCCTTTTAATCAGAAGAATCCAAGGAAGGTTTTGTTATTGACTGACCGAGTGAGAGGCAAGGTGCTGGCCAAGCCAAAGAAAGCACAGCAGAAGAGAGAATAGCTTTATATGGAACAGTTTAGCTCATATTAAGCCCGTTTCCAAACTGATCTGTGCCCATGTGACTGAAATCATGTTTATTCTCTGTCGGACGTTGTGTTTATGTGCTACCCACCAGTGTCCGTGCAGGTGAATCCACATTGTGTGCTATTTCAATGGGCCTCCAGATGCTGCACAACATTTAGAAATGAACATTGTTCATTTTTCAGGCACAGTAACAACGCTGTTGCAAATACAGCTGACCTAAGGAGAATTCCTCTAGAACAGTTTTTATAGTTGCTCCCTACATTGATGCACCAATGGCTGCAGCCAGTAAGATGCTATAAAAGTGACCAACTTGAATTGCCAAACCCACCGGCACAGAGATGTTACATTTCAAGAAGTCACGCTGTGTTTATAAATCATAAAAGGAACCTTGGCAAATCATCTAAGCTATCCTCATTTTCAGAGAAAAAACAGCTACACCTACTCATTTTGTTTTTCCTAAGTTTGTCCAAGCCGATTTAAAAACCTACAGCAATGGAGATGTCAGAACCTCTCAAGGTAACCCACACAAGGTTTAGCTCAGCTTACCATTAGAGAGCTTTTCTTGGTGTCTAACTTGACTTGCCTGTAATTTCTCAGCTGATTCTCAATGGAGAACAGTTTGTTCCTTTCATCTTCACATCAGCTTTTCCTGATTGGAGAAATGATACCACACGTACCCTCAGTTTTCCACCTCTTTTAGAGATCTCCCCTTGTTGTGGTTTGTAGAGATGTGATCATTTTTGCTGCTGAGGGACTTGCTTGTTTCCTTGGCCTGCAGTGTCTAATACACCACACTAACTGAGGTCTCGACAGAGGTGAGAAAACGTTACGATGCACATGCCAGGTAGTGTGAATCCTCATTGCTACCACCCAGGGTAAACTTTGAGCACGGTTCTATTCATTCTTTGGTTCGTTGTACCTCTGTTTCTAATTCTATTCCTGTCCTCTTAAACCCTCGCAACCATTACTCACTTATTTCTGACACAAAATCAGACTCTGCTTCCTCGGCCAAAACATTGATGAGTAGAAATAGAGCAGCTTCTTGAACTTGCCTTCCAGATGCGTGCTTCCTCTAGAACAGAGATGATCATTCTTTGTCTATCATTTCCAAACACTTAAGTTGGTATGGCCAGGTAATTTCGTTCAGTTTTTATTATCCAGTCTTAACTACCCAACTCTCAAGTGAACGTCAAGGGTTTTACTAAAATGACTGGTTTCTGAGAACCTGTGCTAAGCAAAGCGTGAACGTGACACCAACCATCTAAAAAGAGAGAAACGTACGGAGAAAAATCACAATGAATTTGACTCAAAAATGTAAACTGCAGTTGATGCCAGATATCTTCTAATATGCATCCTTAACGCACAGATCTCCCTAAGGGAACGAAGCAGCAAGGGGGACCGACTGACATGTACAACCGACTCGCAACGAGGTCACTGGGTGGAAACAAGGCTTTCTGCTGTCCTACCTGCTCTGGGACCACTGATCGTGTACATACAGATAACTTATATTGTGCTACTTAGCAGTCAGTGAACTACGGTTCAGTGAGCTAGAAGAAAAAAAGAACAATAAATGTCCAAGCAGTGTTATTTAACACATTTAACCTATTTTGTTTGGGAGGGAAATGGATAAGAAGATGGTGGAACATGCAGGATACAGATGCTGTGATGAGATTCTAAAGGGATTTAAAGATCTTTAAGGATGACAGCTCTGTCTGAACAAGAACAGGAACAATGAATTGTAGATTAAGGTCCTCAGCCACTGAACTGCAGATCATCCTGCTAAGAACAAGACCATCTATCAAAAATGTATCCACTAGAGACCTGTCAACCTAACAAGTCCGAAACCACAGGATGTTTTAGAAAACTGCTTCTCCCTTCTCCACAGATTATTCCTAACTGGCTGAAGAGATCCCTAATACTAACTGGAAACTGCAGCTATGCCATTGCACAACGCAGCATCTTTGACTTCGTACAGTGACCAACTGTAACACGGAGGCAGACGTGAGGCAAGGGTGGCGTCCCCGCTGGCCTCCTGTCCCTCTCCTCCCTTCTCTGCTGCGCATCGTGCTCTCTGCAGAAGGGTAAATCTGCCGTTCAGCAGCGTGGTAAAAGGAGCTCTGAAAGGTTTTAATTTTCGTCTTTTGAACTTAGTCTTGGCCCTGCTTGGCTGTTTTAAATAACTGCCCTTTTTCAGTTTTGAATGAGCTGCTTTGGGAAAGGTTTGGTTGTGATTCAGTTCCTCTACACCACGCAGGTCTGCGGGTTCCTCACAGCAGCTGATGATGTCAAGAAAAGCATCACATGCACGCACTGTGTTTTCAGGGGGAATTCAGACTTCATGCCAGTTTCCCAGGTGTACAATTAATCCCGTGACCCTTTTTCAGTACAAGGAGGCAACTCCACACCTCTGTGGAACTGACTGAAAAATCTTTTTTTCAGAGACAAAGCCGCTTCCCTGCTAACATTTACATTGTTTTCCTATATCTGCTTCTATTTCTATCTGAGATATTTACCAGTTCTCAATGTGTCTTTGGTTACTTCTGACTTCAGCTTCGTACAGGAAAGACTTTTGCATTTGGATAGAGTTAATATTGGTTTTCAAGTCAAGCATATAGATGCAAGAAACATCTAACATGTAATGTTAAATGAACTAATGTGTGCATTCAATTAACATCCTACGTAATTTATTAGTTTGAATTTGCTCATGTCCTGCCTTCACTGACTGGAGAGTGTGAACTAGGTGTAGAGATTCAATTTCCTTGAAGGAATTTAATTTTCTTAAAGTGCCCATTTCTTTTGAACATTTTGAAATTCATTACTTAGTAAAACTGGGAGCTTTATATATATTATAATACAGTAACTTCTTTTTTTTAACAGATCTTTGAAAAAGCAGCAAGTTGTCATACATTTAAACGTACAGTTATATTCCTGCGCAAACAGCAGAACAGAACAGAACTGTATTTGATTTGGCTTTCTGATCCTGAGCACCTTTAAGCATATTTTTCCTTTTCCAAAACTACCAGGAAATTAGAAAAGAAATGAAATAAAAATAAAAGAAATAAAAAGAAATTAAAGGAAATTAAAAGAGACTTTTGATATTCTATACTTTAGTTCCACCGTATGGATAAGATGGATAAGTCACCGCGAGGCTGTCTTCTCTAGGGACAGATTACCAGCTACCGTGTTAAACATCGCCACTGTTACTCAGCAACCTTCCTGTTTCTTTAAAGTTTCCTGTATGACTGAACACGTGCTTAAAACATAGCAGCCCAGAAACCACTACGTGTAGGAGTGAGGCTCCATTCGTAGCAAGTAAGTCACTGGGTTTAGTTCTACTGTGAAATGCTGATCATTTTCAAGTCTCATCGAAATCACTGGAACGCTGAGAGATCTACAGGATCAGGCAAACAATCCACAATATTTGTTGGGGTTGAACTTGAGAATCGCCAGCACTTGCGGCAGTTTAGCCCGGCAAAAGAAGGTGCAAATTCATTTGAGGGAATTGGCATAGCAATGAGGACTGGGTGCAAGACCTGAATTTTACACTGGCACCTTCAGGCCAGACATCTAAAGGTGTTCAGACATTGATTGCAATGAGTTTGGTGCCTGGGCATCTTCTGTGCTTCACAGAGCCCTGTTCACCTCAACAGTTACTGAGCCGTTAAATTCTCATGAGCCTCAAGGACTGCACAATTAAACACGCTGCACCTAATCTAGAAAATACGTTCATTTGGAGAGCAACAAGGAATTCCAGAAACAGTTTAATGCAAAAAGAGAAGAAAATCATTCCTGGTTAACTACACATAAAACAAGTGAAGAAAAACGTTTAAAGAGGCTGTGTGCCTCCAAACAAGTCCAGATGAAAGCTCTGGATCACTAGAAGGAAAAAATAATGCCAATTTATATTATAAATAATTATAATTCGGGATGTTAAAGAAAATTGATACTAGACAGCTTATTAGCTCTTGCTTTTAACCAGCAGCGCAGACCGGAGAACAAATGACCACGCTATCATTAATATTTCTTAAGTCATCATAAGACACACGTCTCTTAAGACGTAAGGGACAGAAGGAGCTGCACGCCCATGAAGGGAATCATAAATTGGGAAACTCACTGCCTCAGTGAGCAGTGAGACAACCCCCAGTGAGCAACTGCCCCAATGAGCAGTGAGAATGCAGATGATTACACCCAAACAAAACCGTATAATAATGCAGCAGAACACGCAGAAGAAATTATTAAACCTAAGTCAACCAACATTAACACGAAAGTTAACATGGAAGTTAACATAACTCAATGTTAGGAGCATACAGAGAGAAAGGAATATAATTTTGGAAAAGTTAACAGTTATTTAAAGAAAGCCCAACAGTTTCTTAATGGAATAACAGTATTTAGTTACAGTGAAGTAAGTAATTGATTTCCTCAATGAACTCCTAACAGGGGTAGCAGACCTTGCATTTATAGGCTATAAAGGAACTGCATAAAATAACTGAAATAAGAACTGGAAGAAGCACTGAGAGGTCCCCATGCCCACACCACGGCAGGAGAGATCTCCTGACTCTTAGTGACTGGAACTTGCTCATCAAAGTGGTTAATCCAGCAAATGCAGCCACCTCTCCGAGAACGCTGCCGGAGAGGCAGTCTGCGACAATAGCTAAAGACAGAACAGATCAGGTTTGCCTCTCATACCCAAGGAAGCGCCAGGGGGACGTTTGTCTGGGGCAACTCCATTGCTAAGGGAGGTTAAAATATCCTTCCTCTACCAAGAGGAGGGCACCCACTATTAGAGCTGACAGTGTTCACAGGGTTTCTGTCAGCGACTCGACCATCTGCTCTTTACAGCTCTTTTCCAATCTCATCGCTGCTCTGCACGCAGCTGCATGGACAGAAAAGGGGTACTTTCCGCTTCTGAGAATTTAATACTGTTACTGTACTGTTGTCAATCCTGAAATGCTGAGCACTTGCAATCCTGTCTGCAATCCGCGGAGTTCCTGGTGCTTCTGTGAAAGTGAGAAATGCCAGAAGCAGGACAGCAAGCCAGGACCGACAGCACCACAAATGAACCTCACTCCCTTAATCGGATAGCACAGGATGGCTGAGCTGATGGGCGGGTTGGCTGAGCTACAGACGCTCATCCCAGAACAGGCAGATTCCCCGACTGGCTGGCCCATGACACCCTGCCTGCTTCTTGCAGGTCTTACTGTTGGGAAGCGATGTCTGGTAGATAACAGCAAACGACCCGACTCACCGGTGCTCTTCACAGCCAAAATCAGAGGCAGAGCAGCTGCTCGTGAGCTGAGGATCCATTGTGCTGCCAGCACTGGTTGTCAGTCTTGCGTAGTTTTTCCGAACAATGTATCCCCTGTAAGCTAAAAAACATAGTTATGAGTCACAGAAAAGTTCTGTGGAGCCTGAAACCCAGACCGGCACTTGATGCCCTCAACTTTTACTGAGCCAGTAGACAGAAATAACACTTAGCACCTCACAGGGGTCCTCCAAGGTTTGCGACGTTTACAGCAGCTGGAAATGATGCAGGGCCTTACGCTTTTACTGTCACAGTGACCACTTGGCACAGCTCAGGCAAGGAAAAGACCTCAGAATAAGAACACGCCTAATTGAAATAGGAATCCAGCTCAGAATACATTAAAATACGTAGCAGAAAATCACTGCCAAAAGACTTTCTTTAATCACAATTCCCATGATTTGAGCTAGTTGGAATTTTACAGAATCAGAATTTTTACCTGCTTTTATTGTAGAGTGGGGAGCCAGGGACAGATATATTCAATTAAAACTAGAAATATTAATAATGTCTTCTCCTATTTTTAAATTAACTGTACCTATAATAAAACATTTTAAATACCTCTCGCATAAATAATTAGGGAAAAAAATCTACAGAGATTAGAATTTATACCATTCATTAAAAAAAGAGCAGAACAAAACAATCACTAGAACTACTAAATGGAGTAGGAAGCATGTAGTGAAATGAAATGGCAAAGAAAATGGCAATGGATAACAATTTGAAGATATCTATATCCTTTATTTCCACAAACCAGCACTGGATTTGTGTACCCAAATAACTTAATTACTTCTACAATAACCTAATTATTTCTACAGATTTATCTGATGTAAATTTGCTTGAATTCTTGACCCCTGTGAGCAGTCAGTAATAAAGCTCCAGCAAATGCCACAGACAGCGGTACGCAGGACAAGAGACTGACAAGTATTACAATGTGCACTTCAACCCACAGAGTTTTAAATGGTATTTCTTGTAGGGTTTATGTCAAGCATTATCTTAAGTAGAAATGCCTTGATAAAAGAGGGGAAATGGCTGAATAACAGAGAAAGTAAGTGGAGGATCAGTGCCACAGCTGAAGCGTACAACAAGCAGCTGCTGAATAAGCAGTCTGTGAGCTGTGAGGGACCTGTGGATTAGTCTGGCAGGATGGCAACTTCAACAGTGAGACAATAAAGAAAGTGGGAGCTCAGATCAGGAAATGTTATGGTTTTGAGGAAAAATAGTTTCCTATTCAGGAAAAGCTTTTAGGCACACTAAACACATGCAAAATAGAGTCAGTCTGGGGACTAATTATCCAAAGGAGGTGGGGAAGAGCCCTCTCCTTAGGGCTCCCAGAGTTCAGGGTTAAATATTACAGTGGGATATAGGGTAGGCACAGAAATGGGGTCTAGAGAAACCTCATGTAGGATCAGGGTCAAGATTATGAAGGAAAATCAGGAGGTGGAATAGAAACAGATTATAGAATAAATTGAGAACAGAGAAGTTGATCAGAAGATTAACCATTTTTTTCCCTGTATCTCCTGCCTCTGATTTTATGAAAACACTAGAAGTAGGCATTACCTACACAAGAAAGAATAAAGACTCCGCAGAATTTGCGTTATCTCAGTCAATTAATGCTCAGTCATTACAAAATTATGAGGTAATTGGCTGATTTCCCTTTTCTTCTGCTTAACTACTCTTATAAATTTAGCTCCCCATTCATGTTTTTTTGTGCATGTAATGAAAAGATGGAGGGAAAAAAATGGAGCTACCTTGATGGCACCTGCTCTTTCCCTTAGGAAAGGGCTGTGACTAATCACTTCTTTATTTTAATTCCTCTATAGTGTTAATGATGGTCTTTTTACCACCTACCTCCACAAAAATGCACGGTGTCACACTTATTTGTGCAACATAAGAAAATGAAAACCATCTGAACAGTTCAAGCTGTGGCACGCGACACACCACAACAATCCCAGCATTTCAGTGCTGCTGGGGCGTTCAGGGCAAGAAGCAGTAAAAATTGCCTTTTAACGAGAGGTGAATAAAATAAATATCCATTCACTTTACAGAAAGTGTGACAGAAGCTGGGCCTGCCGAGGCGTTGTACCGAATACAGAGCTCCGGTATCGGGAGGCTGAGGAACTTTCTGCCCTCAACAGTCAGACTGGAAACGTCTGCGCGTCTGGCAGAGCGCAGCAGGCGTTCCCGTGCCCCGTGTGACCAGGCTTCCAACACTTAGCCATCCCCTGTTGCCCAGACAAGGAGCCTGCTCGGCGTTGGCAGCAGAGACAGCTGGCCAGCGGCCACCTCTGCAGCTGAAACACGCCGGGCATCGGCCATGGACTGCTGTAAAGATAAAGAAGCCCTGAAACAAACCAACCAAGAACATAAACTTCAGTTTTATCCTTAGTAGTTTCCCTTCCTTTAGCAGTTCTTTGCGTGTGTGAGTGTGGCTACAAAACCAACCCTGATACCCACTGTGGTTTTATTTTTTAGAATTCTTTTTCCCGGACTTATATTATTGTCAGCACGATCACCCGAGCCTTTCCCTCATTCACCACATATAACTTGCTATGTCTTATTTAATAAACATAGTTTTTAGCCTGTCTTTTGTTTTCATATTCCTTTTCAACTGAACCTTTCTGCAAGCTGGTTTCTAACATTCTTCTGGAACATCTTGACTCTGACAGGTAAACGGCTGTATTTTTCCTACTTTCCCTCTGACTCACGGGATAAGCAAGTAGCAGGATAAACAAACTTCTCTCTCCCAAAAGCTTCATCAAGCAGTAGTAGGACTGCATCTTTTCACCGTTTATTAGCTGGATCTATAATGTTTCAAAAGAAACGCACACGCAGAGAATTCTGCAGGGGAGTCTGAGGGGCTGGGAAGCTGCTCCATCACAGCAATTTGCATTACTGACTGGTGCTGGTTTTGACACTAAGCACTTGGCTCAGAGAGTGTGAAATTAGCAGACTCATGTTGCTACTGCTCCATGAACAATCACTGCACCATTGAAGAAGAATGATTACCAGCTGTCACCTCATTTTCACCTTATCCACTCTATATTCCAAACTTTCCAGCAACAGTATCCTCAACCCTGATCTTTGCACAGCCAAAGATGACAGGATCCCAAAAGAAACATGGGAAACGAGCTTAATTTTAGCACTTCTATCAGTAACTCGGTGTTGAATGTTTTATGTGCCGCAATTTAGAACATGAATTTTCAATTCTTGTACTGATCAATTCTCACAGAAAGGAAGTTTTCTGTTAGCTCCAGCACCCAGCAAACCAGGAATATATTTACCTCAGGGAGTCTGAAACTATGTCTTGCAGTTGAAAGCCTTTATTTTAAGGTCTACGTATGAAGGCACATACATTAAACACAATGTTGCGCAATTCCAGATAGGAAAATTCCAGGCATCTTTCTTTCTGATTCTCATAGGAAATATATAGTCACAGAGCAAATTGTGAAGCACAATGTAGAAAGATCAAAGCTAAACAATCACAGGTTTATTAAGAAAATGTAAAGAAAGGAGATGAAATAGTGTTTTAAACAGCAGAAGGATTCACACTCAGTTGTAAAAAATCATGCTCAGCAGACATTTCCTACACAAACACATTTTTAGGCTATAATACCACCTAAAATAACACATAAGAGCAACCTGGAAATGAAAGCTCATGCTTGCTGAAGAGAAGATATCACAGTAGTTTGTAATCAAAAGTTGATTTGCTATGAAGAGCACATCACTTTCTTAATTTATCGAGTTAAAAGAGCATTCCGCAGCTTAACTAACAACATCTCAGAGGATTTGGAGTCCGTGAATCTGATTCTTCACTCCACGCCAAATTAATTCTAACAAACAGTAGAAGGGATACAGTCACATCCTTTGCTGGGTCCCATGGATACCTCTCATCTTTCACCTCACACTCTGGACGGGCATTGGGTGGTGCCTGTTCAATAGCAGACACCCCCCCCCCAGCTCTTGTCTCAAGTTCTCCAGCAGAAGCACTACGAGAAAGCAAGTGATGAGTTCTCACACCCAAGCAGTAACTATCAGCAACAAGCTGTGACTGAGGAAGACTCACCAAGGCTGCCACCAGGACCGGTGTCACTGATGAGCATCCCCTCTCAGGCACGTGATTTTTAATTACCCTGCGTTACAGTCTCTGATCTTGAGACTTGAGCAAAGGAAAAAAAAAAAAAAAACCAACAAAAGGTGATGACTGAAACTGTTTGTCAATATCAGCAGAGGAAGGAGTAGATTTTCCAACGTGTTGTTGGACAATGTACGTTGTTGTCCTTCCCTGATTTTAGCAAGGGCTTGAAATACAGTAAGAGTCGTCTCCTTTTCATCTCCCCAAAGCCAGGAAAGAAAACCAAAAGAAATGCAGCCTTGTTCACATGGACAGAGTCTAGCTCAGAGGTGGAGGTGGGGTGCAGGACCTCATACTCCAAACCCACAGGGCCTTCTCACTTTTGCTGACACACGCCCTGCACGTGAGCAGGAGGCTTTTGCTGCTTACTAGAGGTAGACACTAAAAGTGAAGAATAACTGGATGCCCCAAGCTATTACAGAACACAAACAGATGGAAGAGTGAAGCCAACCAAAGCTGTGCAGCCTGGACAAAGCAGTCTGGTTACCATGAACGTGAAGCAAGGTAACGCAATCGGTCAGTTCAGTTGCCAGGAGGAGAAACAGATGTATTTCTTCAAAGGTTCCTTACACTGATAATGTAGTTAAAAGGAAGAAAACTAATGATATAAAACCAAAAAAACCTAAAACTGGATTCGTTATTTTCAGGGAAATTTTTTAAAACTCTATTTTTAGATATATTTATAAAGTGCTTAGAAGCTTTTGGAACATTTCACTCAAGTAATTCTTAGATCTATACAACAGTATTAGCGGAATATACGTACACACAGATGTACACAGTGATATAAATAGATGGATAAACATAGGGTTTTCAAGAAACACTTCTTTATCTGCTACTGAAGCCAACATTAAATCCTTGCTGTTGAAAATCCCAAAGTTAACACTTTTATTGAAAGCTTACATTTATTATAAATGTAAAATAGTAAATTACAGCTGTTCTCAGGCCCTCTTTTTTTATCAGAATAAATTTTGCCAGAAGCACGTGTTAGAGATCTACAAATAGTGAGCAACACTGCATGGGCAGAAGTCAGAGACAGAAAGCGATTTACAAAGTGATGCTTCATCCGTTTTCCTTCTGAACATCCACCACTTTTTATATATGAAAAAAAAAGAGCTCAGACCTTGCGCTCTTGATAAAGAATTTTCCAATATGATGTGACATATGGTGATTGTGTGAGCACGTGTTGGAGGAGGAGATGGTGGCTCAATGGATTAGTCATTTGCCTTTCACCTCTGGAAGCATAGTTAAACTCAGTCCTGACCAGAGCTGCACAGTATATTCCAGATGGCTAAAGTGGGCCTAATTAAAATGAATTCAGTGATGTCACCTCGGATCTAAGTGAATCGCGTGCACCACTCATTTGGCATTTTGGCAATGTCAGTTCACAAATGAAATAACCAGATTAAATCCCCCCTTAAGTCTTTTGGGACAACAGTCGCACTGCAGGGAAATACATGCTATCACAACTAGAAAATGTACTTTTATAATCGTATAATCTGTTGTTTCAGATTCTAATGAATGCATTATTCTAATACAAAGAAACACTAAATGAGACTTGTACGTGAAGTAAATCAGTGCAGCAACAGTTCCGTCAGATGAGTGAGTGCGTATATACTGATTTAAACCAGTTGTGAATCTGACAATGTGATTTTAAAATAATTATTTATTTTAATAAAATATTTTTCCTTTTCTGTAGATGAAATCAAGACAATACAAAACCTAATTACAACAAAATACTCAGAAGCGCAAGCTATTGTTAATTCAAACACTTCACACAAAATCATTCTTTGCAATTCATCTCTAAGTTAAAAACTGGCACATTCTAACCTTCACAGTTTGGAAAAATGTGACTGGAAAGAGTAGGAAAGACCTTCTGTATCCTGTGTGCCACTTCAGCCTCGAGACTGATAACTTTGCATATTCTGAGAACCTGAAATCTAGATATGCTGAAGCAGGGGAGCTTTTTCTTCCCTACCTAATACAAACTCACAAATATTTTGATTCCTAGCAAGGGCGCCTGCCTCCGTCTGAAATAATGACTTTTTTCCATGTAAGACTATACACTCAGGAATTGCATCCTCAAGTATATCGTGAGGGTTGTTTTTTTCCTGAGATTGTTTTTTCTTCCAACATTTCATCAATGGAGAGTGAACTGCTGGGCCCACAGAGATCTCCAGACCACCAGCTCATGTATTTGAAAGGCATCTGTTTATTTGTAAAATGCAAATGCAGCCTACCTCAAAGACTGACTCGCAAGAAATGAACAATCTGAACAAGTCAAGAGGTTTCCAATCAGGAGCTGCGTTCCTCCTTTGTATCGGGCTACGATCGCTTGCTGTCAAAACCACTTAAACAATATCCTGGAATCTAAATGAAGTCCCCCCACAATTAAAACGAGCAGGATAATCCTGCAAGAATTATTCAGGCAAATCATTTTTCACACAGTTTAAAGTAATGATAAGGTCATTTACAAAAGAAATCAACGCCTTTGAAATGCTGACTTGTAGACAGAGGCCTGCCTGGAGGAGGGCCATAGATAACAGTGAAGACTGGCCTCCTAACACCACCCTCGCAGCCTTTGGAACTGATTCTGATGAAGAGAAGGCCCAATAAGGTTAATACCCCTACTTTGATCTCTGTCAAAGCGTACCAGCAAGAATTAATTTACATTTCAGATGAAAAAGGTTGACAGCATGAAAAGGCATCTTGTTTCTGGTATGTGAATGTGCTGTAATAGATCGGGAATTCTGAAAGGAAGTTCTGAGGAAGCTAAAGGGATAAGCCGAGCGGCTGCTTTTATTGGGAAAGAGATGAAAGGAAAACAAATTTCAATATGCGCTGTTCTGTAGAAACATGTAAGCCAAATGCTTCCTAAATTTCAAGGCCTGCTTGAGCTGGGGGGGGGGAAGGGGGGTGGGGAGGGAGAGGAGAAGGAAGTACATATATTTAAATTATATGGTTTGCTAATGTCTGGATGACAAATGCAAACCATCTATCTCAGTGCCTGAAATGGCTCATTTAAAACAAAAATACAAAGGTGGTCACACTCCTTTTACTGAAAAGCTGCCTTGAACTACACACTCACATTATAAGACGTGCAAGGGAAGGGAGAGACTTGGAGTTGCTTTTGTCTCCGTGTCACTCAGCACTTGGACAGTGTGATGTAAACAATCAAAAGACTGTCAGTGTATTTTAAAACCTGGAAAATGGCCACCATTAGCAAGCATGAGCTGTGATCTGAAACACAGACTAATTAGCATGAAGAGAAGAGAAAATATGCACAAGAATTTTCAAATAAGAAGTCCTAGATGCAGGTTTCCCAAGGCAGACAGAATGTGTTGAGGATTATTATTATTGTGCCCCTGCGAATGCAGCACCAAAGGCAGCAGGGGTAGAGAGCCCAATTAGTGCAAAGGTGCGCAGTGTCACTCAGCCCTCTGGTCCTGGCGCTCACTCGCCAAGAGTGATCGCCGAGTGCCAGGTTCCAAAGCAGGCAGCGCGTGTGCCGGTGGGGCGAGCACAGACAGTGTTCCCCCAGCGCTCCGTGCCGAGAGCTCCCGGGGACAGCAGCGCCCAAGTTCAAGGCTAGGAGTCCACTCTCACCGCCCTGCTGCGCCGCGCTCACCGCGGGGCCTCAGAGCTGGCAGGAGGAACGCAGCTCCGAGTCCCTCCTAGGTGTGCAAACAGCAGAACCAATAGATGCTTGCCCTGAAGAGCTCACAAGCGTGCACCTCCTACGTGCCTAAGAAACCTGGCTGGAGAAGACTCCAAGGCAGAATGTTTCATGCAGTTTCCAAGTGATCCCACTCCACACCAGCTTCCTATCGAACCTCAGATAATTCTCATATAATGAACTAATAACACCGCTACAGCAACGTCGACTGCTTCACTTCCCTTTTTACAGCAAAAGGCTGTTGTAAAAGTCACGAAATCGAAGTCCAGGTATGGCCAAATGTAAATGTAGCACATATTTCCAAAAATAGTTGCAGAGGATACTTTTAAGATCTGCTCTCTGTGCTATCACGAAAATAATAGAAAATGACAACACAAAAGAAGAGGAGGAGAGAGTGCTTATGCAGCCCCTCAGTGCTGGTTGCAATGGGAGGGAAAAAATTCTCCTTAACAGTTCTCCATCTGACAGAACAGTCTGCATTTGACCCTAGAGCTGTGGTTCATGGTTCTACACCAAAGTACACAAGCAAAGCTATAAACCGTTATTTTAGCCCAATGATACTCTGTTCCTTTCAGGAACGAGAGTGGTATTCTGCTTTATGCTGAAAGTCACAGTGACGCATAATTTCTGAGTAGCAAACGTAGACAAAAGAGAACCAAATTATTTTACTGGAAATGGCTTAAGAACAAAGTAAAAGAATATTTAGAACACAACTTCTTCATATTGACTAGATTATATCAATATGGATATAACATATGAATAGAGAGGTGACAAAACTTGAGGAATGATAGCACAGGAAGCTCGTAGAACAAAGGGGGTACCTTGGTTTATCTGTAAACACGTTTGCTGCAACTCATTTTTGATCCACTACAGTCTCCCAGCCTGGGGGAAGACAGAGTATTACACTGCATCATATGGAAGCCGCTTCATATTGGCAGCATCTGAAAACACCACTGAGTTCACAGCGCTGGTTCTTAAATTTCTGTGCCATATGGTACCCTGCTCTCTACTAGAGACCTACACAGCCCTATGGGCCTGTTCCTCCAATAATCTCTTTAAAGTTTATTCAAATTCATATTGATACGGCTGCATAGGAGCCTGGCAGAGAGTCAAAAGATTGGCCAAAGCTGGCAAACGCAGCAAGCAGTCAAAATGAAAACTGGCAATGTGCCAAGATCAAGGCTTGACACAAAGATGGAGAAATGTATGTCCAGTGTCCCCCATCCACACTTTCAGTTAAACCAGTCCGGTTCTTCGCATCAGCTCCACATAGAGTTGAACCATACCGACTGCTCAGAAGAATCTTGAAGTATTAGCTCAACAGCTTTTAATCGCTATGTTTTGCTTCCAGAGAAACACATAAAAAAGCCCAAAGAGCTTGATACCTGTTCACTGATGTCATTTGATACCAAAGAACAACCGATCAGAAGTAATGTTTTTGATAGCTTTTGTTTGGACTATGTATTTATCTTGGCTACAAACACTGACACATGAAATCACCCACAGCAAAATAGGTGTTAGCAATTGAAATCATGTTTTAATTACCTGCTTGAATATGTACAGCAGCATCAGTTCTTCTGTTCCTTATTTCCTTGTACTTCCTGCGAGCTTCATATCCTCTCCAGGCTAAAAATACAAACCCATGTGCTGGAAATTACATTTATTTAAGGAAGTGCTACAGAGTCTACAGAGTCAGAGATGTGCTGAAACTTTCATCCCTCCTGCCATAAACACTCCAACCCCCCCACCTCCGATACCTCTTCCCCACCCACCCACACATGTTGAACTCTGGGTTCATGATTGCGGTATTCACATCCCACAACTTCAAACACTGCTTCACTTGTCCAAATCTTAATTGTCACCATGTGCTTATGGCTGTCCTGTTCCAAAAGGCAAAGGTGCCTGATGGTGTCAGCACAAGAGCAATCCCCTCCCTCACACAGCTCCCCAAATCTGTTACAAGGAAGCCTGCTAAATTACTGACAATCAGCCTCTCGGGCCCCGTCAGTCATGTGTGCTATCTGGAATTGTGGCAACTTGGAGGTGGGGGGCATGCAACTACATCTCATTTAATTGTTGCATGGCATAGGCATAGCTAAAACCATTTTTGCCTTGTGTCCAGGCATCACATCCGAGATAGTAAAATATTTAAATAAAGAAATTACCAAATACCAAGATGATACCTGAGAAGAAAATCAGGAATTTTTCTATCAATTAGCTGGACAGAAAAGCACCTCCAGTTAGTTTGATTTCATAATAAACTATTAGGAATGAATAAATAATGTCTATGCAATTTAACAGCTTGAAATGCAGTGATACTCAAATACAGTCACCGAAACGGAATGCAAACATTTACCTGACTGTATGGTAACAGCACTGTTTTCTCTTTTCTCTTTGACTTTTCTGTATCTCCTTGCTCCAAGCCATCCCTTGATATAGGCTTGCATGACCACCACCCTCCCTATAACTTCTCGCAGGAACAAATTTAGTTGCTCTATGTGGTAATACTTTAGAAAAACCTGAAATGAAACAAACAAACAAAAATCAGTATTACATGCAGGCAGCATCATAACCTCCCATATTCTGCCTTTTCATTAGTCTCATGTCCAGCCTATGTTAGGGCATTGTTGCTGAGAAAAATGGTAAAATACTGGTTGTTGATATCACAGCAATCTCATTAATCAAATATTTGCCCTCACTGTGCTTGGGGAATTTCATTATTCCACTGATTATAATCACCCTATTGCAAAATAAACCATGTATTTACCCCCTTTACAAAGCAAATTGGGATATTTTCAAGTATCAACAATTTTGAAATACAGCCTTTCTCGACAGTGGGAAGACAAATCCTAGATTGAATTTGATTTCAATCAAGCCATGCAGGACTCTTCAAACCACGATTAGACACGTTTTGCCAAAGGGATGCTGTCCTTGAGAAAGTATTAGCCCCTCTACCTTGGTCTTCCCAAGAATCCAGTTGTCTAGTTTGGATTTCTGCAGAATGGCCAGACAGTTTTCTCTGCTACCAAGGGGAGTCTCGTGTGCCTTGAACGCGAGGTAATAATACCTGCAAACCCAAACGACAAAGAAAGAATTGACTTGACGATCAATATGTACCTTCATCGCTCTTCTCTGACTCAGAACCGCATCCCTAGACCTCATGGGTCAAACTCTCCCTCATAGCACGTTCTCTACCTCAATCACGACACAGTCGTTACGAAGGGATATTTAAGCATATACATGGTGTGGGAAAATAAGCGGTACCATAGGGGTGACAAGAATCTGCTGCGTCCTAGGAGTCCTCAGTCAGTGTAATCACTGACAAAGGTCTCCCACAAACGAGTGCAACTTCAGAAATAGCATAGTTGCTCTGAATTTTTCAGGCCAACAAATGAATGACAGGGAGAAGAATAAATGAGAAATTTATTTACAAAAATGCACTTTTAGCCTAGAGAGGATATGAAATCAGAGTAATAGAAAGAAAGGCAAAAATAAAACTTTCGCGTAATGTGTAAAATAAGTACATCATCTGAAGAGCTACATAACGTGTTTTAGCAGTTACATCTCACCGCAAGTCTGCAAATTCTGTTGAATAAGCTGGTGATCCCTGAGGAGTTCAATGGACTTTTATAGATTTCTGAGTGGGAAAGAAGTCACATACCAGCACCAAAGAAAGAGAAAAGCACCAAAAGTTATTCATGACCTGTTTCTTACGAGAAATGCTAAAAAAGGCATCTCGGAATCTGTCAATATTTTAGTTACTGGTATCGGTCATTTTTCACAAAGTAATATAAATGGCCTTGGCATTCCTTGGAAAGCATAAATCCCCCTAAGGTTCTTGAGCTTGCAACAAGATCACTTCTGTGACTGGAACTCAGGGGAGCTTCCCGTTCTCAGGACGCCTGATAGGAAGACCCAGGACTTTCAACCGGTGAAGATAAAGGCCAGCACTAGGAATGTAATGAACGTAATGAAACCGATTGGTTATTGAAGCTGAAAGGTTCAATAGCGTGTGCGATGAATAACGAGTAGTTTTTAGTAAAAACAACTCTCATATCAATATTAATTTACACACAGCAAGATGCTCAGAATGCATGAATACCCACTCGTGTTTCACAACTCCAGAAGAGGTCACACATATGCATAACCAAACCCACTGACATTTCTATCATATCAACAAGGATTTTATCAGTGCTGATGGTTAAACAGAACTAGCAACTCTTTTAAAGAAAAAACAAATGAATTACTCCTCATATGAATGTAAAAATTTTCTTTACTTATAAGGACTGCCACGGTTATGGTTAGGTTTGCAAGTCATTAGGCATGATGACTTTTTTCTGTGTGACAGGGATTAACCATCAAGTAGAACGATTCTGATCATTTTAGTGGCCTTTGGAGCAGGTCCACAGTAAACAATACTGACTTTTGTCCATGTTACAAACAACAGCCCCATGCAATTACATGAAATAACACTATTGTACGAATGGTTAACGGAAAAGGGGTGCAAATGTGTTGGAACTGAACAGACATTAAGAATGAATGGACTAATCCCTACCTGTAAAGCCACCAAGCGTTAATGAAGAATGGTTTTACAGTGTTTAAGTAACTCCACTTGCAAACAATTATGCTAAGTAACAGCAAGAACGTGTGTCTGAGTTTACAAATGTAAGGTTATTTTAGCACAAGTACTAACATTTAGTAGCAAGTGCCACCTCAGCTCTCATTTATGAACTACCACGTGTCACCTTCATCTTTATTAAGTTATACTTCTCCAGGAGCCACTGTATTTACACTGCATCGAGAGGAATCGGAAGGTTGAGCAAATCACTCTTCTAATTATTAGCATGGGAAGAGCCATCGGATGTTCTTTAAAACATAGGGAGAAGAATCTGACCAGTGAACCTCAAAGACAGATTCCTCTGTAGCCCCATAGAGGAAAGCAAATATCCCGCTTCACACCGAAGAAAATATGAAGAAGCAATTAGAAAGAATGGAATAGTGCAATATTTTTTTTTAATCAGGAGAATATGATTTTCAAATATTAGCTCCAGTTAATCTCTAGATATTAGCTCCAGCTGTCACAAGAAAGAAAAAAGAACCACTAAAACAGACAATAAAGATCAAAGGGGAACAAAATGACATCTGAAGGCAGAAGCACTGGAATCAGTCCTGGACCAGACACATAGATATTCACCAACAGGAGACATTGCCCATTAGGAATAATGATAGGATATTATGTATTGCCGAGTTATTTTTAATGCAATGACTTTCTCAATAACATGATATCGCAAATTCTTACCCCAGGTCTTTCAAAATACTAATAGTCATGACATTTAGTAGGTATGGAGAAACATGGTGTATTTAAACAAAAAAGTACATTTCCTCCACTATATTACTGAACACAGCGATGCCAATTTTCAGAAGACAAATGGTACTGCAAGTTACACTAATAAAACTCAGATTTAAAAATCTATACATCACAAACAGTTTGAGATAGGGTGCAATTTCAAGACATACTTGACAGATTCATCAGGGGAGTTGCACTAACGTAAATTGCTGTTTGCTTCAAAGGCGATGTTATTTACACACATTTACACAAGGAAAGGAGCTTAAGCAGCTCCTTTCCTTTGAAGGAAGGATTTAAGTGATAATATCAGTTTTCTTGTTTTTCATACAACTTTTAAGGTACATTATAGTTGGGGATTTTAAAACTACAGAATGTTTTTTAGATAGCGCTGATGCAACAAAATAATCAAGGGTGATCGACCTCACAGGTTTTGAATCTTACAAATGTAGTAGCACCTCTGTTAGCATCAATTCTACACAATTAACTGAAAAAAAGAGTAATGGTTAACTCTTATTCTTTCTAAAACAAATCATGTACTAAATATACCGGACTGAGGAGGAGAATGGACAACGATATGTGAAAAGCACAGGGGTAAGAGGGCAAAACCTCCAGAGGCCACACCTCCAGAAACAGTAGCGAGACTCCCAACATTCCAAAAGACGTTTCTTCTCAGCCCTGGAGTTAGCAAGTTTAACAAAATCACGTTTTTAGCACTGAAAGAGCTGTAAAATAACTTCCAAATATTCCTAACTTGTATTGGCTGTATCTCTTCTCTTTCAGAAACTGCCACATCCAAATTCATACATTTGACTTTATATTGGGAGTTATGAATGAAAAAATGTGATGGAATAATGAAAAACCATCTAAGATACTCTTGAAAGTCAGTAACAGATACCTAGCATATGGTATAAATCATCAGACAAACACAGAATCACAGAAGCACTCTCAGAAAGTCATAATTTTGCCCATTCTGCATATACACGTCACAAGGGTTTATCAGACTTCCCACTCCTAGAGGTTTCATATCCTCTCCATCCTGCAATTAACCAATGTTCTGTGAATAAAGAGTCTAGAAAGTGTGGCAGGTATAGCAGTTCCCCATATTTAAAATGTACAGAAACAATGTACAGAGCTGGTGATCTTAAAGCCACTGAAAAAAATTCACAAACATTCCCATAGACAACAGTAAAATAAAAAGATGAGGTATGCTACAACTTTTTTTTACACAAATCACTAAGGACTTTGGTACAGCGCACACTCCGTGTTAAACAGGAGTTTGCATTAAAAATGCATCATTTTAAAAGCATGCATTTCTTTTCTCTATAGCAAACCTGTTGACTTCTAATTTAATTAATTGCTTGCCTGAGTTGGAATAATAAACGAGTCTATCACCGCTGAGTTTTGGGGGATAGAAGAAAGCATGTGCTGATGTAAGATGTTTTACAGGATTTTGCAATATTTTACCAGTTTTTATTTCCAGCTCCATCAACGCAGAATGGGAGTCATTGTAGCAAACAAGGCTTTATGTGGTCATGAGAAACGTAACACTGACTGCGCGTACCGGCTGCACCATCAGTGACTTTACGCAAATCTGCACCACGAGATTGAGAAATCAGAACCGCCCCCCCCAGGGTCATCATTAGAGTTAACAGCACCGGCACTGCCACGAGTGTACAATCTAGGTGACATCATCTGGCTGCGGTGCGGTGCAGTGCATGGCACTCGCAGGAAAAGTGTGCCCTGCATCCTAATGCCCTGTGAAGAACTGCAACATAGAATGTAAACAGGCACAGAAAAAGAAAAGACAATCCTTACAGGAAACCTACAAAACGTGTCAAAGCGCCTGTGTGCTCACGAGGCGCTTCCAGCACAGCACATCTAGCACCGTTAGACTCCCTCGTCCCTTCTCTTTCAGCCCACGGTACAGCGAGGGCTGCACTGCACAAAAGGCAACACAGCAGGGGGTACGTGGGGAGAACACACCCGAGTACCACATCACCTACCACATTTAGCGGGGAGACAGGCACGGTTGGACTCGATGATCTCAGAGACCTCTATGATTCTGTGATTTTATGTTCCGTGATGCCCGGGGGCCTGGGCACGCGCACATAGCAAGGAGCAGCCCATCCAGAGGTGCTTTCAGCGCAGGGTCCTGCTGGAACGCATACGTCCCTGAGCTGCCGTGCAGTGCAGGGTCACTTCGCAGCCCCACGTGACGGGCACACCTGGCTGCCTGGCACACCTGGCTGCCTGGCTAGGCCAGCAACCCGGCTCCGAAACCTGGGATTCCAGCCTGAGAAAGGGCCCGTGTGTCTGCAGAGCAGACAGACAATGGCAAGGGGTTAAATGCCTACAACTTGACAGGTCTACAGTGTTTACAGGGGCTGCAGATTTTATTTTCTTACTTTAAGTAAAAGACTGTATTTTCATATACCTAAACCAGATGGTTTGTACTTGGCTGAAGAAACGTTGTGTGAAAGAGTTACAATTAAGCCCTATCCTCACCATCTGTTTTTTAACCCAATAAACTACCTCCAGGTTTGCAACACTGAAATAATCTGTTCTACATGAAAACAGAAGACAGTAAAGAGTAACATTAGATAGAGCTTTATCTTTTGTTTACCTCCCCACCTGATAAACCCTGAATGGTTCTGCTCCTCGCCTTTGATTGTTTTGTCCTCATATTTCCTGCTAAGAGTTTACAAAACAGCATTATTGAACAGGCAGATAAGAAGCACACCTATTTGTTTAATAACATCAAGGGAGAAAAAGTGCTGGCTCATCCATTTTGTTGTTAAGTTGCTCAAAAGGATCAAAATACCAATTAACTTGCTGGCTTAGAAAATCTTTGATATCCTCACATTTACTGACATTTCGAAACTCTTGTTCGTACTTGCCTAATGTCTTTTTGATTATGAACAAAGAAGTGCCAATCTGTTTAGCATTTGACCTGTTTTCTCAAACATTTTTATGTATTCAACTACTTAGTTCCTAAAAACATTTGACGAGTCACGGCTGTAAATTGAAGGAAAATGTTTCTTGTTCCATTGAGAGCTTTTTAAAGCATTGCTCATTATTTTTTTTCAAGAGCAAAACAGAATAGAAATTGTTTAAAAATAAAGCATGAACTGAACAAAGGAGCAAGAAAATCCCCCCTACTGCCCCCTGTTAATGTTCTGAATTTAGGAAGTCTTCTATGCTGTCGGGCAAACTGCTGACCCCCCCCTCACTTCCCTCATGGTATTGACTTTCTTTTCTGAAAGAATTACATCAAGTTGGACTTAAAACCTGAGGAGCATCTGACAAGACGTTAAACACAACTTGTCCTTATCTGCAGGAATGGAAAGCTACAGTCAGCACTGCTTTTATTACCATCACTTTAAAGGCAGAACTCAAACTCAGTGCACTTTTGAATGAAAAGAATCTACTGATAAGAGGAGGCCTGATTTCCTCTCAATTTACACTAATTTCGGTGTAGTTAATCTCAGTTCACTTATGTGTAAATTGGATAAAAGTTAAGGTTAATAATTCTGCCTTGAGCCTCTTCAGGACGTTGCAAAGATGCGTTTGTGATCACAAAACCTAATCTGTTTGTTAAACCTGCTTTAGAATGGTGGGACCTTGCTAAAATTAGTCACGTAACACAAAAAAAAGGTGGACAGAGATCATGTCTGAAAATTGAATTGCTTTGATGCACAAATGAACCTGTTAGCTATCCTTCCCGGGATACGCGTCTCTAGCATTTTTGCATTACTTATTCATTTGACATACTAATATATTACAAATCAGAAAAAAATCATAATTTTTCAGAATGAATTGATTAATCAATGATTTATTATTCAGCATCTCTCTGTGCAAGGACCACAGTCTTCCAAGCCCAAATGACTGATTTCCCCAACCTCTGGGTTTTAGGAAGGCCTCTGAAACTGTTTATGTCTCCTCTTTCTCAAAAACATAATCAGCTCCTTCCCTCCAGCACCACAGGAATGGCTTGCTTTCAGTAGATTGATTAACCCTATATTGTCTGGATGAACAACCTCCAGTTCAGAAGACATGACTAGATGCTCGATTTAGTCATTCACTGTTCCTGCTGTTGAGTAGTTCACTGCTGAATGGTACTGCTTCTGCTCTATTATCGGATTGTCAATCCTATAGACTGGGGAGGATTTGAAAACATATTTTAAATCTAGAGGAAACCATAATAATCGGCTAAATGTATTGTCATCGTAAAGACAAGAGCATTTCCTGAATCACAAGGGTTCAGGGGAACAGAGATCTGGTTATAATTCATGATACCTCTAAAATAAATTACTGCAAGACTACAAAGCTATTAAGAGGACTCTTTCTAAATCTACAGCTTTTGTATCAGTTCATTCTTTAAGCATGTGCCCCTTCTTCATACGATGGCCCAAGCTGCCTGACCTTCCAACTCCTTGTATTATCTGAGCACGATGCAAAATTCCTACTTGTGGCCTCTAGGAAGGGAACCATAGGGACAGGCTTGCTGCTTGGAAATGAGTGCTCACCGCTTGATCTCACGTTGACGTCTCTCCATTAGAGCTCAGACATCTCTTGCACTCTTTATCTCTGATAGTCACTGCTCCCATTAGAGAATCAGACCACGTAAAAACAAATGTTTGTAGAGCTTCCTGTACTTACACAATATATTTTATTGAATGGACTTTTAAAACAACAGGCATATTATAGAGATCTTACCTTTTCACAAACTCTTCAAAGAGGATACGGTGAGAATATCCTTTTTGACGTATTTTGACAGTTTCCAGAATTCCAGTATATCGTAGCTGCAGCAGAACTCTCTCATGAGAAAACATCAGTGCTTCCCGATCATCGTTAGGTTTAATGCAGCGGATAAAGTGAGGCTGTCCAACAACCATTTTGGATAAAAGATCCATGAGGGAATACTAGTGAGGAATACAAAAAAGATGTACACACTTAACGAAAAAAACATAAGGCAACTACTTAAGCAGGAGATACGTATCTGTAAACAGTATGTAACACTCGATGGTATTTTAAACTGTAATGTCAATTTGCATTGACATTTTATTAATTTTTAAACTTTTGGCTAAACCCCAGAATCTATTAAAAGTTTTCAATTGTAAAAAAAAAAAATAAATTCTAGTTCTTAATTCCCTAATTCTTACACCTTTCTCTTCCCATACATTTCTGTTGTTGAAGCAAGTCTATATGACAAAAAAAAAAAAATTAAAAAATGTCCTAATTCTACTGTAGGCACATTTGACCCATCATATACCCCAAGAGAAGAACAAGGTTTACTGGGAAACAATCACAGAAATTCACAGAAAACCATGGTTGCAAGAAGTTATCAGTTCAGTCCTCTGCCCAAAGAGAACACCGGATGTATCGGTACCATTTCAGACACTTTTCTGTTTAATCCATTTTTGAGAAACACTGAGGATATGGACTGCCCAATCTCCCTGGACAATCAACTCAAGTGGTACATTATTGTGTCCATTCATAATGTTTTTAACATCTAACCTAAATCTGCCTGCTGAAACCTAGGCTCATTATTTATTTTCCTATCCACCCTGCACATGGAAAATAATTTATTCCATTGCATTTTACACTAAAATGAAAAACAGTGCCATCAGGTCATATATATCTGCTTTTCCAACAACTTCTCTGAATGCTGATACTCCTGCTCTGTCCTCACCCTCTTAACCCACTGTACAATAAGTATTCATTGCAAATACCCTCAATCTCAAAATCCCGTACAGCTCCAAGACGACGGTGGTGGTTTTGCTGCAGGTGCACCCATCCCGTGGCGTATGGTCACACCCACTCCCCGACTCCACGCTTTTTGGTTCTTTGACACTCGTATTACCAAGCAAGTCTGGACGTGTGTCCTTGTACCCTCCCCACTGGGGCAACATTCCAGCACACATCAGCTTCCTCTGCGCCTTTCCTTACAGTTTCTTGCACGACAAAGAACCCAGGTATTTCTACACAGCACAAGAGTTGACCCACAACAGCCAGCGCGGCGCTGTGAACTTCCACACTCTGCATGGTACAAGGGCAGCCCAAGGACCAGCTGATCAAAACATTTCCACTCTACAATAACTGCAAATAAAAAATATTGCCCTTGGATTGGCATGTGAGTTCCCTGACTCCTGACCTTCCAGTTGCAACGTTCTCAATGCTTCTTCCTTACCTACTCGATTTAAACACACCTGCAGAATAAACACTGCCCCAACTGTATGATTTAGAACAGTACTTCCAAAAGATGGATTGTTTTCACTCATTAGCACAAATGACAAATCTTAAGCTTTAAAAGTATGTGGGCCTGAGCTTGTGAAAAAATACAAAGGCTTTAATGACAGCTATTTTATTTGTACAAAATCAGTTTTCTGTTTATAATGAGGTCTGCTCTATACCTCCAGTATTTTAGATGGAAATAGGTTAGATTCTAGATTCTGTCATCAAGGTATTTGTTGAAATTATAAAAGGACAAGCATGAGGAAATAAAAGGAGCAAAAGAAAATTTAGTAGTCCACAAAAGCTTCACAATACGAAAAAAATTCTATTATTCTCTTTGATCTCACAATCCTGCCAATATTTCAGATGTATCTATTGTTATTATCACCGAAACGGTTGTTTAAAATTTAACTTTTGTACCCTAAAATAGGAAGCCATAGTTTGCCGCTTCATGTTAGTTGTTTCCTCAGGGTGTCGCATCACCTCCATGGTGTCCACCTGGAAGACAAAACCCGGGTGTTGGAGCTGTTCCAGAAACACGGCAGACCTGCCCCGCCTCGCCCCCAATGCCAGATGCGTATTTTACCATAGTCGTTCCTTCAGGTGAGAGCACAGCAGAGCACCCTAGCGGGGCAGGACACGCACCCATCCCGGGGAGCCGGCAGTGTGCCAGGGGCTTGAACTCTTTCGTTTGGGAGTGTAACACTACACAAGGAAAGCGGCCCTCAAGGTGCAATACTTTATGAACTGATTTCTGAAAAGCGTTCCTCTTATCACTACAATGAACTCTATCGGGCCCTGTTTTTCACGTCACGTGTGTAAGGACCAGGAGGTAAATTAAGCTGCCTCACTTTGCTCACATACGGAAAAAATGTTCCTGTTGGATACCAAGTGGCAAACACATTACGTAATCTCACAATATCTAAGCCCCTTTCTGCCGTTGCATTTACTTAATAGTAATTAATGTTACTTTAAATTGTCATTTTGATGCCAAGAATTTCAGCAATCCTGCTCTGCTGAACTGCCATAGTTTCAGATACTGCTTCTTCAGCGTTTCAGAAGAGTTATTTTTAGAGGGTATACATGGACAGCAAATGCACTGCTCCCTTTATATTTTAGTTATATTGTCAGTACAGCTGTTCTTATCAAAATGAAACCGGAGTTTATGAATGAGTATAACCATGGTTACCAATCACAAGCAGATTGTTTTGCTGTATTACAGCTCAACAAAATTAAAGAAAATCAAACAGCATCCTGTTTGTATGGAGCATTAACAACATTTTAGCATTCACTTGCTTTGTGGCAGTTTACCATCTGCTCTGACCAGGTGGCATTTGTATAAACCAGATAATGCTGTTGTCAGCACCTGTGCTACACTTCCTGGACTTTGCTCCATACGATCGTTTCCAACACTCACTGACTTAAGGCCACTCTTCCCAACACTGAAAGCGCTTGCTGAAAGACTACATTCCTCAATAAAGTAGCTGTGTCTCTTACCTTCAGGAGATATTTAGGAGACTGCATGCAAAACAAAGGAAATTAAGCACTAAGTAGCAATAGATTAAGAAAATGGATTTTGTGTTGGTGAAGAAATGAAAAGAAAACTCGTGAAGACAAGATTCAGAACACAGATGGTGCAAAGGGAGAGAGATTTCCGTAAGGGTGACCATAAAAATTTCCGTGTGTTTTTGTAATCAGCGATGTTCCAGCACAGTGATACACGTGTGTTAGCACATCTCAAACAACACGAGAGGAAAAAAATGCAGTTTGATTTCAGTTTTAAGGATATTAACAGAAAAATGTAACATATATCCCAGGAAAAATGCCTTATCAGCACAGATAGCATCAAGTATCTTAAGGGATCACCTGACAAAGCAAACATCAGTGACCTAATCGGAACAGCAGGCAAGGATACGGGAATGTTTCAATACTGCCTTAGCAATACAGCGCCTTTTTGAGACTCGGTATCTAAAGCTCTAGTACAGGTCGAGCAGAAGACTGAAAACAAGGAATACTGACAGTGAGTTCAGAATAAACGGCAACATATTAAAAGATAGACAGTTTAATCATAAAGAACACCAAACCAAAAGCAAAACAGTTAGTTTGGGGACTGCGCTGAAGCCCAAACGCCTGTGAATCCAAGTTCCTAAATTGGATTCTTGTCTTAGTGACGTTGGTGTTGGCGACAGAGCCCTCACAGTCTCTGAGGGACATCTGGGTGTCTGCAGGCCAATAAAGGGCGAGCTGACTCTGCCTTTTGGGCAGGGGGATGCTGCAAGCCTTTTCACAGCTGGTTACTTTCAGCAAACCTGCAGCATCTTACAGTCTTTACAGACTGCCACTCTGTCAAACAGGGTTTACTGCAGCCTGCTGGGTTCAAAAGAGTTTTGTTTTGGTTTGGGTTTTCTGGGGCAAAAGGAGTGAGCACACAAAGACAGAGGGTCAGAAACACTCACAGAGGAGATGCAATATACTTTTTCTCAGAAAATCAGGATAAAACAGTATTGTGAGGCTCCTTTTTCTCTGGATGGAGTTGTAAGTTTAGATCTGTGCAATCTGTAAGGACTAGGATCAATTTCCAAATCTTTTGACAAGAAATAACTGACATTTCCATTAGAAAAATTCAGATAGATCCTGAAGGCAGGGAGATTTTCCTCTAAGAACTTTTAGAGGTTTTGTCTCCGGTTAATTTATAACGTTGTGTGCCTATGAAGCCGTGCAGTTTTATGGTAGGGCAAGAATTGCATGTACAACAGGCATAGGCTTTATCACAACTGGCTTGTCAGATAATCACAGAGCATAGTAAGAATGTCATGATATAACCTTGTGTTTTAAATCACTAGCTACTCTTTTTAAACTAAAATGAATAATATTTCAACCGTTTAGTGGCATTTCACATGACAGTTCTAGTGACATACAATATACATTTATACAATCACAACCGAAATGGAAAACAGCTTGACAAACTGTCCCATCACTTTAAAAGTTGCTTATAATAGTTCTGAAACAATATTAAAATAATGATTTATGACATCATGTCACCTTATGAAATCACTGGAAATCATTACTTTCACATATTGACCACACCTGCAGCGGCATGTTATGAAATGTTGTAAAACAAGAAAAAATATGTCTGGCAAAAAAGCTCATAATTTAGATAAAGGAAAATTTCCAAAGTTCCAAACAAAATTATTACATCTGATTTTTTTAAAGAAATCGTAAAAGAGTAATTTAAAAACTTTTCCCTGAAGTTGTTTTCAATATAAGCTTTGTGAAATTTTACAAATGATTTTTTCAGCTAAAAGCTATTTCAGTTAGTATTTTCTGAATAGTGCTGCACGTACGCATGCTTCCTAGCTCCTTTTGTGAAAACTTGAAGGGGGAGTGCAAACCACTTTAACACTACTTAGTACAAGTGATTGTATTTACTAAAGCTCTTAAAGAGAACTGCCCTGTTCCATTCCAGCTGTACCAACAGAACGCATGCCTAGAAAGCTTGCACTGAACACAGCTGGATGTGGAAGACAATGTGTGTGTAATACAGGAAAATTGGAAATGTCATTATCTGTCCTTCAGCGCTGGACGTGTTTACACCAGACAGGAAATAAATGTCTGAAGTCCACATCTGTATTTGCAGGGATGGTGAAGGACACCGATGCCTGAGTGACTTGAATTACTGTATCAACACTTGAGCATGAGCTCCTAATAACGGAAGAGAATGAAAAGAAATAGAAAACCCAGAACACAGAATTCTGTAGACTTTTGAATGGTTGCTGTTACCACATTTCTTTTAAAAAATTATTATTGTTTGCTTGAGGCACAGGAGTTTTGCTCACAAATTAAGCACACTCGGTTGGCAACACATCTTATGAACTGCCATAAAATTATCCTACTCTTTTGCGATTATGTCACATACTTTTACAGCAAACCCAGCAGCACTGAAAGTCTACCGTGCCTTATAGAGAACAGTGGTTTTGCAGAGTCATTCGTTTCTGGTTGGACTCGATGATCTCAAAGGTCTTTTCCAACCTTATGATACTGTGGTACTGTGGTCATCTATCGGTCACAAATGTTCTCTACTTTTTTTACTTGCAAGTGGAATGAAAAAAGGAATGGTTCATTTTTCTGTTTTGCCTTTCATATTGTTAAATAAAGTAATCAAATTTTACCTAATCAAATCTCTTTCTAGGCCAAAATTGCCAGAGGAAAACCTTGACCCCATCAGTACCAATATAAACGTAACTGAGATTTCACTCCAAATGTTTAAAGCTTAATCAGTAGTAAATTGATTCTTCACTGGCTTCTACAATAGGGTCCTCACTAAAGCTGGCAGCTCCCACACTCAGCTCCCTGCGTGTTTCTGGTATTAAGGCAGACTCTCTTTTGGTGTGAACCTCACCATGCACCTGCAGCCGCTAACATCGTGTCTGTAGGCTCACTGTAATGTTTTTGAAAGAGTTGTCCATCCTCAAAGGGAGCACTACTAACCTTGATACGGCCAGCGCTGAGCTGTGGAGGCAAAGACCGAGACGCTGCTGTCACTCTGGCTCTTGCCTGTGCCAAGTTACCTGTTCGAAACGAAAGAAACACACACTGCCAAAACTGTTGCAGAAGCTTAGCGGGGAAAAATTCATATGGTGGGAAATCAGCATGTACAACAGCCGTAAAAATAGCCGACAGCAGCACACTTCCTGCACACCGCGCTCATTACCGGTCCTGCCTGCACAGCATTCAGGACGGGAAGAGAGTGCAGTGTTGATTTAAAAGGGAGAAAGAAGTCAGGGTAAGGTACTGTGTCACTGACCTTCGCTACCGAGCTCGCGGAAGCAAGGACAGCACAAAGGCAGACAGCTCAATCTGAGCAAGCAATTGCCCTGCCACTCATCCAGAGATTTAAAAGTGAAAAACACAGCAGAAACAATCTCGTTTCTATGAAATCACGTGGATCCTGAAGTGTTTAGACAGCATCTTAAGTTCACAAACTAAGGAAAGAGATGAGAAAATGGTAAGATGGTATCCTTTTTTGACCTTTTGACATACAGGCCTGCTTAATCCCCACTCCTTTTGTCCCTTGGGGTGTTGAAAGACTGACTCCGATTCCTCAGGCTAAAACATGCCGTGGTGTCAACTGGAAGACGACTGCCTTTAACTGTACAGTGTGATGCATCCTAAACTTTTTCCTCTGTACTTGTAAAAAGCCAAAGTCATCACAAAATAGCTTTTCAAAATAAAGACTCAGAGAAGAGAGAGGAAGTGACACAGGACTGTGCATATGCAAGACACTCTGTATATTTCAAAGTTTTAGCAAGTCTAGCACAAGATGTCCAAATGTTTTCTCTGGCTATATCTTCAGAGGCTAAACTGTGATTAATAGCATTGAAAGAACCCTTTGAAGCAGGATTGGTGACATCAAAGCCCTAATCCATGGGTGGCAGGATTTTTATAATGAGTGGGAAGCATTTTAACACATTTCAAAGGATTTACAGCATGAATAAACAATAGGCCTCTGCAGATGCACCACACACCTTTCAGAACCAGAACACATAAATAAGTGTCCATTTTAATTTAAATGTAAATAAAGTGTTAACACTTCTTTCAGATGCTAAGTGCCTCGTTTGCATCAGCTCCAGCTTTAGCTGTTGGCTTTACAGGAAGCCAGTAACTCTAAACAGTCTCCAGAGTTTGGCTAAACTGTACATTGCATAAGGGTGAGGAGGCAGGATGGGAAACGCGAAACCCAAGAACACTTAATTGCTCGTAATTATTCCATCAGAGAGCACAGCAAGCCCAGCGACCACTGAAAGGAACTTCTGTTCTTACTTTCCTCTGAACAAGAAAAACACCGACCCCTTGCAAACAGCCTGGGTCCAGCACTCAGACCTAGGAATGACCTCCTTCGGGGCATTCTCTATGTGTTTAAAACAAGTATTTCTCTTCTAAGACTCTGGCATCGGGTATGACAAGGCTGCAACACTGGCACGGCATGTCCAGATCCAACAGCACGTGTAGCTTAGTCTAAATCACAACCTAAATACAATTCCACATTTTTGGAAAACTGCTTTAGGCTGTAATCTTTAGATTAATGAGAACTGCAACTCTCTCGAAAACCTTGTATGTGTCTATACACACACGGTACGTACAGAATATACAGGTATCTCTTGTGGCTAGAATGAGGACTTTGATGTGCAAGTAGTCAATGAATTTATTTTTCTCTTATCTGTACTTTCGGTAGTTGTAAGTTACAGATGATTTACTCTTTGTGCCTTTTATGGCTAAAGTCGACAGCCTGGAAAGGTTGCTTTTGTTTTTTTAGGCTTCGGATTAGCAAGTCTAAAGCTTGAAAGCCTTGCACTGGGAGAACTGATGAACAACAGAGGATGAGAGAGGGAAGTTGGAAGAAGAAACAAATTTGAAACAGATTATTTAAAAGGACTAAAATTTTGTTGCATTTTATAACAAGTTACAAAACTCTAATAACCAAATTCAATTTAGAATGACTCACCACTCACTGTTCATCTCGCTCACTGCTGGCGTTAGGCTTCTGTGTTCATAATTAACATCCCTGAGCTCTCTCCCTTAGTTCCTCATGCAAAAGTAAACTAAACATTTCTAATCTGTCAAGCCAAGCAAATAAATAAACCTTTTCATAAATCAAAAATCTTTAATGACTTCACAAACCAAAAAATCACCCCCAAAATGGTCAGTTCCTATTTAAAAAAGAAAAGCTTTAGATATCACGATTTTGTTCCTTAGATAATTCCTTCTAGGAGTGGGCCAGACACATCTTTAGGTCAGATTCCCAGCTCCGGCAAGTCCACGGCAGCTGGATACTGCCAGTTTGACTGGGGTATTTGTAAAGATTGCTCAAATATATTTATTTGAAATGCATTCTTTCCAGTGCTGTAAATGACGTTAAAAAAATAACACATCCATCGGCAGAGGCAGAACTGGCTACAGACGCACAAACCCCAGGGACTTCTTTTTTTTTCTTTCCTCCCTGTTTCTCCCCTCAGTGAGCAGGACCCTGACAGGAGAGTCGTGAGCTGACCATGCCAATGGCTGCATTCTGCAGAGAATTCTAGTATCACTTTTTCCTCAGAATCAGCTTTGGATCTCTTTCTTTCTACTGGCTCCACAGTGGAGAGTTCCTGATTTTCTTCGCATTACTCCAAAGCCCACCTGAGGCGTTCCGGCACAAATGTGCTTTTATCGGATATCTCAGCTTGCTCTTTGCCAATCAGACTGTTGAGTCAGGTCAGAGGAACATGGTGCCACTCCTAAAGCAGGAGGCCTGCGTGTGGTGTCTGCAACACCGAATCTTGTCTGGCATATCAGTTCATACGCCTGATTGGTTTGTAACAAACACAGTCAAGCCAGTGCTCCAATTTGACTGTTCTCAATAGCTTTGGAACTTGTAGTTGCTCACTATGTTGGCTGCTCCCCCCATATTACCTCTCAGAGTAGGCACGAATGTGTTGTTCCATAATATAGTATTTCCTGATGGTTATGTTCAATATCCCACGCGTTCATTACATATTATGTCAGCGTCCATGATTCTGAGTACAGGATGATCAAAGGACACAACTGTTTACCCGGTGCAACTGCAATGTACTACCAGGAAAAGCAAAATTACATTTATAAACAATGATTTGCTGTCTCTTTTACACTAATAACTTCTATTTTCCTTATTGGCAAAGAATAAGCCAAGTATAAGACCACTATTTCTTCGTGAATTCTTATCAGTTCTTATTTCACACATCAAGTGGATTCCTATGTAATTACTTACTGCTGGATTGTAACATCAGGTGAAAGCCATAGAAAAAATGTTATTAGGATTTTGTTTTCGAGATCAAACACAAAATGAGGCTTCAATAAAATTTCATGGATTACTCATCTCAAGTAGTTCATGTTCAGGAAAATAACTACCTATCTTTAACATGTCTAAGCCATTATAACTAATAAACAGAACCAACGCAGTTTGAAAATTAGTCTACGTAATAAGAAATGTTTCACCCAGAGTCAGCACGATGTTTACAGTCAGTAAACATTTGGTACCTGTCCCTGCATTCGATTTTCATTTACAAGGTCATTTATTTCTTTACAGACCAAAAATAATTAAATGTTATTCCACTTTGTGAAGAACACCAATATTTGAAGAACAAATGCTTTCAGATAATAACACAGACAGTTATAACTGACATGGGTTCCTTGAAAGGTTAAACTGGTTAAAGGTTAAAAGACTGCACTGTGTCTTGCAGAAGTCTATCTCCACACTTATTATACCATCAACACTTTAGAGAAAATACAAGTGACACGCATGTAGACTTAAATAAAATACTACCTTATATTAAATCCAGCTCCATGAAATGGACCAATTATGTGATTTCAAACCCTCTCAAAGTTTTCTTACTTTTTTTTAAAAGAAGGCATTCGAGGGAAGGGAAAGAAATTAATGGTTAAATCAGGATTAATCTTTTAAACATGTACATGTTTGATTATATTCACATGCATTTCACTTCCAGTTCAACAGGACCACTCAACTGAAAATGAAGGCTTGTACCTAGGTGTCTGCTGGATCGGAGACTACGGGATTCATTTGTCAGTGGGGGGGGTCAGTCAGCCCCGGTGTTTCTTTGCTCCCTCTGTTTAATAAAGTTAGGAATGTCATTAACATTGGGAAGTTTCAGTCATTCAAGTTTGTGAAATGCCCGAAGAGCTTCCAGCAGAAACAGATCTAGCAGCTCAAAAATCCATGCGCTCACCAGCTAAGCCAGTGCTCAGCAAACTTCTTTGTCTTGAAGCAGTGTAGGAGACCTCACACCCCTGCACGCGTGCTCCACCTTGGTGCCCGATGGCAGCCAGGTGAGACAGACTGCTGCCAGTGTCCTCTCCCTTCTGCTACGCAAACCCAAACAGGAGAAGTATGGAAGTATTTCAAGTCTTTAGAGAGCACAGAAAGAAGAAACATGTTGTCTCTTTTCAGTTTGGACTTTGGGAGCTCTCTAGATCTCAGAAAGGACCGGTCAGCACTCCTGGCTTCTCACTGGTGGCCCTGGCCCACGCCCACTGTGGTCTGGCTGAGTTACTGGATTGTCCAGCCACCGACCTTCCACGCTATCCAGGACACGGGCGCTGTTGGGAAGGATGTCCTAATGTTTCTTACAGTCAGTTAGTGCTTGACTGTCCTTAGGTGATGGGCTCTGGAAGTACTATCAAGAGAATATTAGTGATACTGGCACTGTATTTATGAGCTCCCCCGGGCTGTTCCTCCCAGAGTGAGAGCGCGCCAGGTAAGAATCACGGTAAGCTTTGATTCGATGTTTGGTTTGTGAAGTGCAAATGACTTACAGGGGAAGAGCCTAATGACAGTGTCACCTCACTGTACAAGCCGTACCAGAGATATTGTGATTATATAGAGGGCACAGTACAAGCTTTTTCTTTATCCTCATAGATTTTATTAATTTCTTTCATGCTTCTGGTTCAGATAAAGAGAGGTTACTTGAAAAACCATGTAGATACAGTATAATATGGTCAGAAATGCTACAGTGCTCTCACAGTTCATTGATACTGCTTCTAATCACAGCTAAGCACTTGCACTCCAGAAGAGGTACAGAGTCAGACAACGCTTTTGACATTAGCAGATTCTTCTCCATCTTCCCTTTCAGTACATTTTATCTAGCCTAGGGAAGGCGACTGCTTATCTCTATAATGCATTTTCATCTCCTGCTACTGTAAGACTAAGCTTTTCTTAGCTCAACTATAAATGAATACATGTACTTTTTTTATTGGGTACTAATTTGAATCCGGTCACTGACTATCAAAACTCCATTCTTTTGAGTCACTGAAGTAATTTAAGCTAATCTTGTGCAATAAAAGGCCAAGAATCCAATTTTCTCATCTACTACACATTTTAAACAAGAATATATTTATAAAAATACTGTCTATAGAATACAATTATCAATACAGACATACTTCCACTGCTGCTTATTCTGAAAAGAGCATCACTTTACTTCCTATTCAGGATAAGTAAATAAAAAATGGGAAATAGAATTTCCAAAATCAGAGCCATATCACAAACCAAATCAGATAACAACAAAAACCTATTAATAGTGAGGCCCACCTGGGAATAATGTATTATGAGTAATTGCTTTAGGAGTAAAAATTATTTGAGATGAAAAATCCATGCTACAGACAAATGACAAACTCTAATCCTGATTCTCCATTACAAGAGAGGTTTCTTTAGTCTCTTAGCATGAAGCAGACACGGGTCATGTTTTTACATGGATTACACTGCTAGACTGTGACTGGAGAAGCCGAGTGTAAATTCAGTGCTGCTGCGCTTTGCTTTGTCCTGCCTACGTCACAGACAATTCAGTGGCCACTTCCCACACCCGTAAGGCACATGCTGGCAAACACACCACATGATGTTCACAGCAACAAATAAAAGTGGATGCAAGCATCGCTGTTGCTGTGATTAAAACTAGTTTTAACACAGTAGGTTAGCAGACTTCTTGTAGAACGCAAAGGGAGAAAGACACAGACAGCAGCTGAGATGAAACGAAGGTCAAACTGCCCACTGTATTCCAAGACATGTAAATGTATTATCTCAGTAAGAGAAGTCTTAACTTCCACCCCTACTTACTGAAGAAGAACAGATTACGGGTACCTAATTAGTTAGTGGTAGCGACCAAGATATTTTTCAAACACAGCCTTGAGCATTAATGGTTACCATAAGTACACGCCCAGTTTTCCAGCAGAATCAGACGTGTGGGCACCCACTGCATCAGCAGGGTGTTCGCTGAAATGAACCCTATGAGCACCTCTCATACAGGGACGGGCTGAGAGCCAGGCTTGTTCCACCTGGAGAGGAGAAGGCTCTCGAGAGACCTTACGCAGCCTCCCAGTGCTGAAAGGAGCTCCAGAAAAGCTTGGGAGGGGCTCTTGGTCAGGGAGCGCAGGGACAGGAGAAGCAGTAACACTTTTAAACTGAAAGAGGGGAGATTTAGATTAGATATTATAAAGAAACTCTTTCCTGTGAGGGTGGGGAGGCCCTGGCCCAGGTTGTCCAGAGCAGTGGTGGCTGCCCCATCGCTGGAGGTGTTCAAGGCCAGGTTGGATGGGGCTCGGAGCCCCCTGATCCAGTGGGAGGTGTCCCTGTCCATGGCAGGAGATAGCACTGGGTGGGCTGTGAGGTCCCTTCCAACCCAACCCATTCCATGATTCTATGATTCTAAACGCAGCCATTTCCTGAAAAACCACCGGCTCACATGTGGCCACTGGACACACTAAGGACCCTTACGCGATTCTCAGAATACCATGGTCCCACGACACCACCAAACAGCGGCAGCAGGCAAAGCACACACACTGCAGCTGATCGCGTGAGGGACAGGGTCCCAGGCACAGGACAAGGGAGGCTCCTGTGGTTCTGGGTAAAAGGGCAGCCAATGGGACTGGACTGCCTTCCACACAACCTCCATCTGGCCACAGCCTGGTCGGCACCTCTGCCCAACACAGGGCTAATGACAGGAGCGCACACTGAGCACAGCTGAGACAGAACCACAGGAACAGCTTCTAGACGAAAACGGAGACAGAAAAAATGTCTGGAAAAGCAATTAGAAGGTACAGTGCAAACACCAGTGGAGTTCCCTGCCGCCTGCTGCCAGCGTTTTCTTTAGCCAGGTACTGAGCCTGACCGGCAGGCTGGGCTCTGCCTGATCTCTGCCCCCCAGCTGTGGCACTACGGAACAAAGTGGCTCTGACCTTTATGGTGTATACGTTGTCAGGAGACAGGGTCCACTTCTTACAGATATGACTCTTAGCAACTCCCATCCACATCTTCGACGGGGTACGATTTGATGCTGTTGTGTGTAATCTACTCAGGACAGCAAACCTTGAAACGTGTGGGGACCAGCAGACGGTGCAGAACGCTGCAGTCTCTGCCGTTCGCAAAGCACCTCAGGATCAACAGGTTTTATGTTGCCCCAGCCCAGGCTCCTGTGCCACATCTGTGACCAAGATTAGAACTAAACTACAGAGCCAGATCTTCTGTGAAGACTTCATTGCTGAAGTTAATTCTCCATGAATTTTCAACATTTGCCAAACCCCTCTTTGTTCTGATTACCTCTGTTCAGGACAGACAAGTTTATTTCTTCTTCCAGAGATGTGTGCAACACCACTTCTAAAACCTTGTACCGCTTGAAACTGTGGTTACCACACATGCTGATTCAGCTCTGGTCTCCCATATTGTTTTATGTACTTGACACCCTCTCTCTTGTGTGTTATGCCAGATTTTCTTTCCCCCAAATTATATATTTTTTATCTAGAAAAGTACAAGTTTGATTATGAAGAACACAGCAGCTATCTCAGTATTTTACCCGTACTCCTTCACCAACGGGAACGAGCGCAAGCATTCTGGTACCTCACACCTCAGCATCTTGTTCCTGACATCTCAGGACTGTTCTCAAACACTAATTAAGCTTCACAGTACGCAGTTTAACCTGAGGCCAAGGTAATTTCCCACAAGAACAGTGAATAAACAGGAACCCCAAGAGAAGTCAAGAATTGTGATTCCCAGTCCACTGTTTGAATTTTCTGAGTATGATTCCTCCTCATACAAAGTATAAAGCATTTTGTGGTTGGTATATATTCCATCACTTAGGACTGCTGCTGGAGCTGCTTCATACATACACAGTCCAATTAAAATCCTACTAAAGCCACAGAAGATTCCCAATGAATTCAGTGGTAAAAATTCAGGGATAAAATTGTCACTGAAAGCACATGGAATAAAATGGAGGAACATTTTCTCTGATCTCACTATGGTCAAGACTCTAAGCTAGACAGGTTAAAAATGGTGCCAAAGCCAGGTTTTGTCTTTTTAAAGTCTTAATTTAGGATGAAACATGGCTACAGAATTTTATAAAAGTTCCACATCTCTCCATTTTTTAAATCTAGGCATTAATGATGTTGACTACTAATTTATTCAAGTCTCAAAGGCTTCTCAACTGAACGTTCACCCCTCTGGATCTCAGCACTTCCATATAGTATCACAGATAGCACAGAATCAGTTATTTTTGTGGTCATTCAAAACCTTATTCTCATTTATATTTGGATCTCCACACTTAATGAAACAAACACCCGTTCATACAAGCACCTCGCACGTGCAATATGTTTTCGATGTACACTGTGACTGTCTGGCAGTTCAGTTACAAACACTCAATGTCCAGCCAAGTCAGGCTGGAACAAGTAGGATGAAGTTAAGTATAAAACAAAGGATAATGCTGGTTTAGCAAAGCACTGATCTTTACAGTTTGTCATAGGGGGAAGGAATAAAGAAAATGAATAAAAGTACAAAATTGTAGTAAAACATCACACTCAGAGTTTGAAATACTCTGAGACAAATACACAAAATCCAGCTCAGACTCAGAGTTTTGTTTTCTGCCAACAACATTCATCTCTTAGATACATTAACCCCTAATTCAATCAGTTTGAAAGAGTGGAAAATATAAGCACATTCTTTGCAAAGGACACACAAAAAAACCTTATGGATAATTCAAACCAGCAAGTTTATCTGAATATTCAACAAATTTATCTGCTCTACAAACTCACTAGCAGATTTAAAAATAATTGCTCTTCTAGGATTTGATCTTGAGAGCTACTGAATGCTTCCAATGGTGTACTGAGCATCTTTGACACAGTTTGACCTCACAGCACACACTGCCTGCAGAAACTGCCGAGTAAACCACTCATTAAAACAACTACTGTATAATGTTCCCTGAATATTTCTCTATTTAAATTCAGTATATGCTGCACAGTGAGATCCCAGTAAAACCAGTAACATCTTCTGTGTAAAACATCTTTTGCTTCCTCAAGATCATCACATTTTGAATTCAATTAGTAGATGATGAAGTGTTAAGATTAATTAATGTCCCCTACTGTGAAATAATGTTCATTATAGAATTGAGAAGTTAGCCTGGAAACATGAAAATTGAAAAGATATCTCCTCTCTTACAAGAGAAAGGTAAAGGAAAGTTATTCTCAAGATTTGTTTGAGAGAGAACGTCCCATCATGAATCAAATGAGTAAGCTCATCAAGATCTGTTCTGAAACTTGCCCACTCATTGTTTTTCTAGGGTTCAATTTGCGAACACTTTTGTTTCAATTTGTAGATGAAAGAAATCTATGCCCTTTGCTCCACATAATCCATGAAGCCTTGGACTGAAAGCAGTGGACTTCTGCTCAGGCAACATCCTCCGCCAAAAACAATGTGATAAATGTAACTTGACCCCTTTCAGCTGTTGTGCTCACTGCCATGTGCAATCCCAGAGGTTCACCGACACTCTTTACTTATAAGGAGTTATTCTCAGCAGTAAATAATTGTTATGTCTTTAGCAGGACTGAGACTTCAACTCTGATCTGATAGATGGTTCTTTTTCCAGAGGAGTTCCATTTTAGGGCTATTTTAGGGGATGTTTTGGATCCTATTGCTAGCAAGTCGTGTGAGGATCCGTGTCCTGCATTTGTCCTATGACACAAATCTTTAGGATATGAAGAGAGAGAAACACTGGCCTGTAAAATGCTCAACTGAAAAACTAAATAAAAAGTAATCCTCTAGCTCTCAGACTCAGTTAAGCTACCTTTAATTTACTTTATTGATGTCCCACATCTGCAAGCCAGTAGAGTTCACAATTGCTATGTTGCACAGCTGCAGTTTAAAGCTTCCCTTTGCACACAATATGCTGGCAGAAAAGCAAAAACGATTAAATTCTGTATGCTTTTAACATATGCATTAGTTAGCAGTAGGAAAGCCTCTGTGTCCTGAGTGAAAATATAGAGCTTCCATTAACTTGACCCAAATTCTTACAAAATATAAATTCTGTTCAGCTTTAAGCAGAAGACTCTTGCTCAGCACACGGTCCATTACTTGTTTTGGGTTTTTCTGTAGTATTTTAGTATGAGGCACATTGTTTACAACAACATTTTGTCTGAGGGCTGTAAGCAGGGCTGGAGACTCAGAGCACAAGGGCACAGACTAGGAACCAATGCTGAGCAGAGGAAACGACCTTCAGGCAGGCTGATTGTAATAAATCAGATTTTGGGGGAAAAAACTCTGTTTTCTTCCTACTTTGGACAAAAAACCCCCTTGTTAAAACATCACTATCCGAAGTTATCAGTGAAGGCTGTGAAAACCTGCATGCCAGTTCCTTTTGAGAGATCACACTCAAACACCTGGGCACCGTAAACGAGTGTTTATTAGCAGCGGATGGTGCTTGGAGACTGTGTCACTCTGAATACGTGAGCAATACCCAATGCCACCAGAATTTTGAGATACGATGTTGCTGTGGTGGCCATGGTACTCAGCCCTGATTTTATCATACACAGCCAAGCCCAGCCCTTGCAGGTGCTCAGTGCTAGGACAGAGGTGTTTCCCAGAGCCTGCATTCTGCAGGTGGGAAGGCTGGAGGATTTCCCCCTTCCTTCCTTCCCTCCAGGTGGCAACTCTTCCCCCTCTCTCCAGCACGGCCACAAGGCAGAGCCCAGCCCTGACCAAAGCTCCGAAGGTCTGTGGGGCGTAGGAGGTGAAAAAGCCTCGGGGATTTTCTGAGAAGAGGAAGCCCCTCTGGCAGCCCCCAGGTCAGCCAGGGAACACAACGGCAGAGACAGCAAAGGCGGGAGAGGGAGCCGAGGTCTCAGAAAGCACAGTGGTGCTTTGCCCAAGCAGTTCGATGGTATCGACACTCAAAGGCGACGCTGCAAAATCTCTTGAGTATCAGGACAGGGAGTCAAACGGTCTGACTCCTCACTGATCCCACTAGTGAATATACCAAGATTCTCCTTAACTTTTCCAATTAAATCCCTCTTCTCTTACATTGGCATTCTATTTTCTAGATGAGAATTCATTTTCTCTCTGAAGTTTTAGCTGCAACGGTGAAAAACCTAAACTGGAGCCAAAAAGGAATGCACTATATCTGAGTTGGAAAATGCATGTTGAACTGAAGTAGTGGCAACTGTTTTTTAAACTCCCTTCTTCTCTCGTATATTTGGAGTAAATTCTATTTTAATTTCAGAATATACAGAATTCTCAGCACAAGAAGTTGTGTTCATAGAAAAAAGTGTCAAATATAGAGGCAACTAGGAGAACTGGTAGTGAAACCAGAATATGATCATTCAGTTCTGAAGTTAAAGATCCCTAAAATGTGCAAACAGATTCAAAATTGTGCCAAATATGTTTAAGTTTCCATGAAGAGATGTCAAAACATGCTGTACACACTACAAAATCAATGCCAGAATGTTTAAATTCTGGTGTCTCATATCAGTAACTGTGCACTGTCTTCATCATGAATTGCTATTACAAATGTACATTTCATGTCCTGCTGTTAATTTCTGGCCCTTTAAACTACACAGCCTGCCACTGTGAAATAGAAGCATTTGTTAGGAGGGGATAAGAATATTTGATAAATTACAGGGATTAACATGATCTTAAATTAGTGAAAGAATTTAGTCTTTTTAATATTTTTCTTGCTGCTGCTCAGTTTTTGACAGCAGAAGACAAGACAGTTATATAAATATACTTCAAACAGAAGATCTTCTCAGGGTGGGAAAGGCATCTTTTTGTTCTTAATGGTATTTAAGAACTACATTTTCAGCAATTGTCAGACCCACGTTAGCAGTCCTGAATTTCCTCTTGCTTCTGGGACAGCACCACCTAGTGATAACTGTACAGATCAGAGATGTGCTGCTTGGCAAAAACCACCTACGCTGCAAATTCCAGAGCTAGTTGCAAGCAGATGTGAGAATGTGCTGTCACTCATCTTCAAACAGAACACCAGAGCTACTGGCAGAAGGCGCATCTCAAGTCAGGGTTACCTGGAGAGATGCAATATGGCCTCCACGTAAATTATTAACTTCTGCATCAGCCAGTGATCTACAAAAAGCTGGAGAAAATTGTATCGAGATTATGAATCTTAAGCTGTATTTTTCCTGGTTTGTTTCAGGAATGAAGCACATGCTGAGTGGAGGGAAGAGGGGTAAGAGGCAGGGACACAGTATGATGAGACTCTTGCGCAGTCGCTGTCCTGTTCACAAAAGCCTCTGCAGAAAGTTAAGAGAAGAGCATTATCCTTCCTCGCTGAGCAGAGATGAAGCGGCGTTGCCAGCGATCCCTTCTGTTCTCAGCCAAACCTTTCATTTATCTTGCAAGCTGCCGAAACTAAACCTGGCAACAATCTGATTTTAGAACACAGAGGCCCCAACACAGGATGTGAGTGCCAATTATATTGGACAGCTGGAAAAAATAGAGCAAAATCACAAAGATTTTTTTAAAAATAAAAATGACGTAAGGGGTTTAATCTGTTCTTACCACACCACGCACAGGAGCATATGTGTAATTTTTTTTTAACAAGATGCCCTGTATCAACTTGACAGAAATAAAGACAACACTCAACTTACTGTGTGCTCTTCATGGAAAGGTAAACATTCTATAACTGGAGGCAGAAAGTATGCCATTCATTTAAACAGGAAACGAGGAAGGAACGTAAGGGCCAAACCCAAAAAATGGAAATACACCAACATGGTAACTATACATTACTGCAATGAGAAGCACCTTCTTGCTGCTGAACTTTCTATGTATCTTGAGTAAAACACTCAGGTTCAGTGCTGCTGCCACTGAAAATATCTCTTAAAAGCCAGACAAAAATGAATTTGCATGAAAGCATTAGCATTCCGATTGAAAAACAGCAATAAAATTAGAAGTATAGCATTTACAATAATTAGGACTGATAACTGGGACAAACCAGCTGATCTGTTTCGTTCTGACAATAGCTCCAAGGTACAAAATCAGCAGTAGAGAGGGCTGTGGAAGCACATTCGACCAGACACGAGCTCACTTTTTTGCTTTGCTTGATCCATCCAGCATGAGCAACAGAATCTCTCTTATCAGTTTAACACAACTCGGAGGTCAGAAGTAGACACAAAGATACTTTGCTCCTCACTTGGGCGCAACCCAATCCTATTCTACATCCCCCTCCATCTAAGCTTGTCGCAGCTGAAAGGAGAAGTGGGTTTCTCACTGGATCATCATCTCTGAGGGACCTCTAAAAGCACAATTTGAAGCAGGGTCATCCAGAACTTTCTAACTACAGGAAAAGAGAGACATTGTAACAGAAATCTATCCAATGTAGAACATAAACATGCTTTGCTCTCATTTTTACATGTGCAAAGGTGACTCCAATATACGTTTTTCTCCAGATGTTCTTTTTCTACACAGAGAGGCTAACTTTAACCTCTCACAAGAGAGGTTAAGGGCATCACGAGAGGCTGTGACTGGGCTACTGAGTTTCCAGAAATACCAGACAGCGCAGCTGCACAGACACAGAACCACATCTGCAGACCAAGCACAGAAAGCCTACCCGGCACTACGTAATGCATGTACGCTTGTTTCTACCTAAAAATACAACCTCGCTTACATACGTCATATCAGACCACAAGAACTTTGCAATCTAGTGAAATTCATCAAATTTAGGTTATTTCTTAGTGTTAGATCTTTTTCTTATGCATTATGACAAAGATACTTTAAAACCGTAGAAAGTATTGAAAGGTATGTACACTCATTGGTTTAATTGCACGTATACGCAAAACTATCATGTACAAAAACTATCGTGTGTACTGGCATTCTGGCAGCTATCTACAGAGTAAACTTCATCTGTTTTATTTAGCAAATGCGTGCACTTTCATGCAAGTTGGTGTCAACAAGCTTTAAATCAACTGAATTAATTAATTCTAGCAGATTAGTATGTGTTTCTTTATAATTTGTAAGAAACCTTATGTATTGCATCAATGCATCTAAATAGATGGATATTACCTCCAAAACAATTGATCTACATTATGTGATTTATGAACTCTAAGACACGGTACACAAAAATTTATCAAAAGAGAACTGATCTTAGTATAGGACTAAGAGTCAAGGAACTCCTCATTTTAGATATCTAGGAAATTTTAAACAGTAGCGCTGAAAAAGAATTTAAAAGAAATATGTCCAGGAACAGCCAGAGTTTTACAAGAGTAAGGTACCTGAAGAGGCGGCAATGCTAGCAAAGCTATGTAAAAAATACCTGTTTTTGTTAACGGGCTGGAGAAGAGCTGCTGAAGAAGTTTGTTCTCTGAAGTTCGCAACACCACCACTATGTCAGCAGGAAGAGTGTCTCTGTTCTTCTCAAGGAAGGCACAGGCATCGTACAACACCTATCACGGGAAACTGAATCAGAGGCGTTGCCAAAAGGGGTTAACCAAACCCTACTGTGTTCTTTAAAGTGCGAACAGTCAATTTGACTGCTTAGTTCGGCTTTAAGCAGCCGATGTATTATCTGCAAAGCATTTCAAATGCCCAACTACAGCCGTGTCTTCAGAATGTGAACCGCCTGTGATCAGCACGTCACCACACGTCACTTTGGGTTAACTGGCTTAAATCATGTTGCATTATGCTTTGTCACATCAAACTGCGGCATGCATGGTGCAACGTAACACAGGTACTTCATTAAAACATAAGTTGACAGTTTGCATGTGAAATAAGAAATGGTTCTCAGGTGGTCATCTCCTATTTGTTTGCACCAAACTCGTGGTCTCTAACTACATTGCTGGAGGAACAGGAGTAAGTTGCACATCTTGGTACATTAAAATACGCTTCACACTGCTTTGGAAATGATAATAGGAAAATAAAACATTCATCTATTTCAATTATTTTAATTCTTTTAATTAGAAATTAATGACTAGATATATGTCTTTATGTAAGAATCACTTCTGCTTAACTTTTTATTTACTTTTTTAATTGTAGTAATATTTGAAACCTGTTTCATTATCAGTAGCAATATTCTTCTCTCATCAATTGCACTGGTGTCCATTAGCTTACACAGAATCTGAACTTTCTTCTGCAGCCGAGTACTGGCCAGTAGTATTTTTATAACATGGCCATTTGCGTATGAAGAATTTACTAAACCTGTGTGAAATTTTACAGTTACTCTTAACAAGTCAGAAGGCCGGACAAAGTTTACTAGAACATATCTTAAAATTTTTCAGTCTTATAATGAGCCAGAGATGAGATTTCAGGGATCAACATATAAAATATGGCTATTTCATTTTGATTCTGTTTATAAACAAAGATTTGGATCTGAAATCACAAGCAAAGTTCATATTAAGTGAAACAACAGGACTGCTATTCTGCATATAAAATAATATGGGAACTGTCTTTCCAATGCTCTCGGTAGGATTTTAAGTTCTATTACAGATGTTTTATATTACATTTTATCCGTATACTTTCATATGCTTATACACGGAACTACAACATTAACAATCGCATAGCCTGTTCTTGCTCCAGATTGTTGCTCCCTTGACACGACTGTAGTAATGGTGTTTCTGGTGCCAGATTTCTTCCACCATACAAGGTGGTTACTGTCTGCATAATTTGTGCAGGTGCCCTAAAGGTAGGTTCCAAAACAGACTACTACTTATGAAACCTTTATAATAGATGCTAGATTTCTGTAAACTTTGTCATTTTGTCTCTTAAAGTGAGAGAAAAAAATAAATTATAAAGTATGAACTCAGGATAAAGCAAATAATGACAATACCAGCCTGTTACTTGAACTAAATAAAAATCACATGACCTTACCTTCCCAGCATAGTGCTGAATACCAAATGACAGCTCTACTCCTTTTGGTCTCCAGAAGTATTTACATCGTAAGTTATCTTCAAATTTATCTAGATATTAGAAGAGATATTGATATAAGTGACTTAGAGTAGCTAAGAAAACCCTTCATCCTTATTAGGGCCAGTTTGCTGCTCAAGAAGCCAGAGCTACCACAAACACACACGTTGTTAGATTGCTCCGAAACAGCTGTGTGACAACTTCTCTCTCTTTTCTTCTAAGATGCCACTTCCGAATGAATACTTCACTCTGAACAAGCCTGGTAAGACTGTCTTTCAAATCCTGCTGTTTGTGGATAGTTTTACACACCGAAAATTATCGAATAAGAGAGGTCAATGAGAAGGTGCGATGATTTCTCATATTTCGCTATGAATTTGCTTCTATGCATGCACAGGGTTTGGAGGGGGTTTATTTCAGTTATGCACACTCAAAGCTCTGCACATATCTTGGCTGCTTAAATGCCTATTATTTGTGTTTTCCCTGCCTTCCTTTCCCGATTTATCTAGCTTTGTGCATCGTGTTTTAAGTATACGTTAATGCCTTCACGCTGGGACCACCTCCCATTTACCCTTGGACTTCTACAGAAAAAGAGGCTTCTATCTGAGATTTCTTCTGAAGAGTCTTTGTTCCCCAAGACTACATCTAAATAGCTGAGAGAAAAAGAAACATTGCTTTCCAAGAAAGATGTCTTTTCAGCCCTGTGATATTTCATATGCTCTTTAACATTCCATAATGAAATTAGTTCTGACACTGCAAAACTTGCTATTATATTTCTTTACTCGAACAAGAAACTAGAGACCTGAGACCAGAATCTACTGAAAAGTTCGTGCCACATTGTGTAGGTCAGAAATCATTAGCAGGGAGGCACACAGCTTTAGTGCACAAACGAGGACTGGAACGAAACCATAGCATTCATTCTATCTGTGACCTAAATCCAAGTTTCAGCTCAGCCTAGCAGAAATGAAAAATCTTATACATATCTCGACCAATTTAAGAGGCAGCTGTTATTTTTCTCTTAACTGTTTGAGTCTCTGCTGCACATTCTATTGAAAAAACTGGAACTCACTCTTTCGTATCGTGGGGAAAAACGTAGCTCTAGTAAATAAACACAAGAAAACAGTTTTAAACATGACATGTGCTGCATGTTTTAAAGTTGGCACCAAGATGTGTTAAAATATATGTAAAATATGCATGAAGGAAGGGAAATATTCAGCCAGATGGCACACCAGAAATAACACACTCTTTCTATTTATGATGAGATAATCTGGAGTGAAGCAGTATTTTCTAATTGGATAAACATGGGCCTATGAGCCAGGGAGATCTAAATTTTACTCTCGATACTAACACTGCTCACAGGGTGGTCCTAGACACAAGATTCTGCTATGTCTCAGCCTTTCCTTGAGTAAACAGGGATAAATGCTGCTTGGTGTACCTCACATGCAAGGACAAGACACATATTATTTCCTTGTAACACTGAAAAGACCAGAAGCCCTTGACACCTGATACGTACGGTAACTTTGTCACAATTGAAAGAACAGAAAACATAAAGCTGAAGAAAACGATGAAGCACAATGAAAAATATACTTAAAAAGTCCAGTGGAATGGCACAGCCTCAGCAGGACAACAAGGATAGTAAGACTTGAGTAAAGATGTCATTCAGCCCTCTCAGAATACGTTTGTTATTTCCCAGAATTTTCCTTTGCACGTACCAACCAAAGTTAGGTCTGTGGCCTGAGGAAACCTGCTTTCTTCATCTAGCAGAGACAGGAGACCCATGGGTTTCTGGAGGAACATATCTAGAAGTGGCCGGTTGTCCTCATACTCCACCGCAGTAGCATCAATTCCCTCGCTCTGATATTCCATCTACAAAGTCACCAGCACAGTTTTACTACTGAACCAGTAAACCCATCACCATTAGGACATTCAAGGTGCACAGCAATGCTCTACAGGCCCCAGCACCACCATTTTCAAAACTTCAACTTAAGGATGTAATGATCTTGCATTTAATCACATAACCATTTTATAGTTCATATGTATTCCTGAAAATGATCTATGGTTCAGATGGCTGATTCAACCAGAACTCATCAGAGTTGAATTTACCTGCTCAAGTGCAAAGATGTGTTGATTGAAATAAAACTGGATCTGTTCATTAGCGATATTTATGCACAGCTGTTCAAAGGAATTTCTTGCGAAGTTCTCAAATCCGAATATGTCTAGTATCCCAACATTCATCCCATTTTCAGCATTGCTGCATGTGAAAATACAAATAAAATTAATCACAACTTCAAATTAAAATAAAAACAAACATGGTAACTAACACTGCATAACTGACTCCATCAAAAAGAAGAGAAAAAGCGTGTTTGAATCTAAGACAACCGATGCACTCATTCAGCATCACTGACACTTTTTTTTCCCCACTTGCTTCTTGCAGATTTGCATGAGAAGGCAGGAGAACCCTAGGCACACAGGAACAGACACTGAGCACTCACATTAAAACAAGTGGTCCCAAACCAAACCTATCGCCTGCTCCTCCAGATGTCAAGCTTTAGCAGCTGGGTTTGCTGTAGTGAATCACAAGGGCAGTCACCAAGCCTGCTGCCCTCAAGCTGGACTGCTGAGGGTCCACACGCTCGTTCAAGTGCACCCACACTGCAGTCACCGTTATAGCTGCAAGAGTGGGTGAGTACCTGTCTGTGAGGTACAGTGGCGTGCAAAGATCTCAGATCAGAGGCATTTGCGCGCTGCCTAAGGGATTCTCTTGTTTCTGAAAGTCTCTAGAGCTGCTTGAAAAGACCAAGGTGGTCAGATCAGTACCTGGCCATGAAAGTATTAGGATGCACAATGTGAACGTTTCTGCAATTATGAAAAATAAACCCGCATCATTTACATCTAAAGAAGCAGCACAGCACCAACCTAAGATTTGTATTTATTGCTTGTTTACAAAAGCAGAAATTCTGTAAGGACTGTGAATACATTCTAAATTTTATCAAGATACTCCAATTATTTACCAGCATTTGGTACAATTTTAAAGTTCAGTACATAGGAAGCATCTTTTTAAAGAACGGCACAGCATTTTAACCTCCCAGTTTCCATTGATTCGGTAGCTAAACTCCACTCAGCTCTTTGTGAATGTTGGGGCTAATGTCCTGGACACAGAATTCAGCGTGACAACATGAAAGCCATTATGAAGCCTTAGCCAAAGTAAACACAGCACCCTTTCTGCAAAATCAAAAATACACAAATGGATGAACCCATCAAAGACATATGCACAGTAAATAGAGATCATTTGGTGATGTGTAACTTGCCATATATTTTTATCTGGTTGAAGCAGTGTATTAATACGATTTACAATCCAGCTGAAGAGCCGGCCATAAAGTGCTTTAGACATGGCATCTCGCACATCAGCCGCTTTGTCCACAGTGTTTGTTCGGATAATAGTCTCCCCTCGTGTTACAACACAGTGAGAGGTTAGGGCCTCTTGAAGTTCTTCTGACCCAATACTTAGTAGTGTAGCAGCTAAAAGACAGAAAAAAGATACGCAAATGGGATTATGCTTTTGAAATCAACCAGCACTGTCCAACTGTTACCACCAGTTAGGGATTCTCACAAATACAGTCAAATTGCCCTTACAGAACTAATAATGTTAAAATGCATTTACCATTATCTAAGGCTTCTGGGTTGGGAATCTCACTTTTATCTGTTTGGTGTTGTGAAGAAATGGCAGCAAACTCAATATTTCCAGTATTTAAGATTCCAGTCAGAATTCTGTACACTGAGTATACTTCCTGGAAAAGATGACAGGAAGCATTTTAGGGAGACAGGCACGGTTGGACTCAATGATCTCAGAGGTCTCTTCCAACCTTAGGATTCTATGATTCTATGAATCCAAGTAGATAGATACATCAATGAAATAAAAAGGTGGGCACTGGAATGGCAACCAAACCTTGTAGCTTGCTCACCAGGTTCTACAAATTCAAGTGAGCTCCTATTAACACAGAAAACAATGTGACACAGAATTGCGCATGGACTTGCCTGAGCACCAACTGAGACCTCAGGCTGGTCTTGGCTTCTGAATGTGTGGTTGTGCTTTCACAGTTCACTTCTGTCCTAAGAGAGATGCTGTGGCACAGGTGGGCACCCACAGAGCCAACAGCAGCCTGCGCACGGGCTGCACTGGAAGCTGTTTATTTTATAAAGAGGGTCAATAATGGTTCAGCAAGTGGATCTCTTACCTCATCAGTGAATCCTATAATTCTAAAGCAATGCTGAATCGCTTCAAACTGTCTTCCATAGGAATCTTTGGTAACAATATCATGCATTACTCTTCCAGTTTCATTATCAATATATCTAAATAGAATGGGAGAAAGAAAGCACTGTGGTGGCAGATATGGCAGTGCAAGCTCTAGTGACTTCAATCATTACAAAGAACGTTCATTTCACTATCTTCCAATTATATATTTTGGCACTAATGCATATGAAGCTTTTGTTTCCATCGCACTAAATTTTGCTTATTCTTTGTCAATATCTATTACAATGTCATCAACATTTCACACACATGCCCTCACCTGACACAGATCAGATGAAGCCGAAGTACGAATACCAATTAAAAACCCCTCAACACCAAGGCACATTCTCGACTCTCACTGAAGCATTACAGTCAGAAATCGTAAGGTCATTGTCCTGATTTGAAAGTATGACAGAGTATCTACATAATAGTAAGCTTGATTCTTCCTCCTCCTCTTGAAATAATTCAAGTTCTCAAACAAATACAAATAATGTAATGCCTTATTGTCCATCCTCTTCTTGCTTGGGAGGATTAAAAAAGATGCTTAAGGGATGGAGAAGGATTAAGAGAGATTTTAAGGCATCATACTGAAAGTAAGAGCTGATCAATAGCTAATTACAAGCAGTTAAAACAAGTGACTGATAGTTACCTAGGAGGCTTTTTATCAGGAAGTCTATACTCAGAAAGTTTCTTCTGATGATAAAGGCCAGCATAAATATAATAAAATATATGGAAATTCTTCTCGCCCCTGGGAAAAAAAGTATCCTTTTAGAGCACACGTGTTGATTCTTGTGGCACCTTGTACAACATAAAAATAAAAGTGCTTATCAGGAGCTCGGTGAAGTAGGTAGCAAATTGCCCACCAGTTTTAATGGTGTAGGACCAGCAATTCTGAAACACAGAAAACCCAGCCGACCGCAATATTTCTTCAAAGAACAGAGGAGCTCCAGCTCCAACTCCAAAAGAACCCAACTAACTATTCTTGTTTTCATAGCACTGCACAAAGGAGCACTGCTTCAGCAGATGACACGAAAGCATTTAAAACAAAGATTTTTAGAGAATTATAGAATTCAACCATTATATAAACATGAAAGGCCAGACAATTAATATACCTACACAGCCTGTTTTATGACCCTTGATTTTTCAAGTAGATACTCAGAAATCTTTGCCCCCATTACTGCTCCAGTGGGCGTAAACATCATTTCCAGATATTTTCCAAAACGACTTGAGTTGTCATTGATGGCAGTGCAGGCATTCCCAAATGCTTCCACCAGAGGATTCACCTGAAGAATTTTCTCACGCAAAGCACGGTTATTGGCCTTGACAGAACAGATACAGATGAGAAGGATCATTAAAAGGATATATTGCTTACCCACAATCCAATTCTGGTTTCAGAAGCACAGCATCCCTGTCTCATGCTTGTATGGGCTTATATACCGTGTTTAACCCTTCTAGTGTACAACAACAGGGCCAACAAATTGATGAGGATGTCTCCCACAGGTAGGAAAAAAACAGACTCTTCTTTCTCTGCAATTGTTCTGCCCCTGAGGTGCCATATAATTAATTACAGTACCAAAAATATGACAAACTAAACGTATCTACTTAAGGTTAACCTTACACACTTGATTTTCCCATCATGTTGCACTAACAGCATTACTCATAACCTTTAAATGTATAAGAGCTTCTGAGATTAGAGCTGTAGCAAGATCTGTCATTCTTTATCACGTAAATGAACAACAGTGCATGTGATAAACACTGTAGATAACTACAGGCACTGAGCACGCGGGATCTGGCACCTTCCCTTTAAAAAAGATGTAGCATCTTCATTCAATACTCTCACACACATGCTTACTCTGTCCCCAGCTGAAGCAGGACAATTCACATGAACAGTTTTAAGTATTAAAGATTAAATACAGTGGAAATTGGGATTGGGACTGGGAGGATTTGTCCATAGTTTTACATGATTGACTAAGAAATACCTTTCCCAAGAAGGTCAAATGTTGGACGATCAGATGGGCACTTTCTGTCTTTCCAGCACCACTTTCCCCACTGATGATAATGCACTGAACACACAAAACACAACAGTTAAGTGCACAGCTCACTACATGGCCAATTTCAGGTATTACTGCTCCTATCAGTTATTTAACATTTCGTACTAAGACTACAAAACACCTGAAGGGTCAGCTCCCTCAGCTCCCTTCTGAGGGAATGATCAGCAACGGCTCAGTGGAATAATTCATGCCCAAGATTATTACAATGCACCTCACAATGCCCCACAGCAATGTGCAAACGTGAAGCAGTGACTGAATTTCTAAGGGATAAGACACGATGCCTACAGGGGAACACACAAGATGCACATACGTGGGTTGCTTCAAGTGCTTAGAACTCACAAAATTGCCAGAGCTCAGTTGATAGGACTTAATTCAACAGCACATGTGAGCTCACACATTGGCTTCATTGGAAATAACATGAAACACGGGGTACAACTGTATTCAATACACTGACCAAAAGCCTGCTCCTGTCTTTAAAAATAATCTTAAATAATTGCTGCTGCACAGAGAGGTTACTCTGCAGGTAACACTGATAGTCAAGTTAGACCAGCAAATGAGCACCTAAACATTTCAGAAAAAAATATGCATATGTTCACTGGATGCTTCTGGGAGAACATATCCATCTTCTTCCTGAGTCAGCAATTCTGAACACATGGTACTTGATAGGCTTTCCAAATGGCTTCCAGACTCAGAGATTAGCCAGAAGGGTCTAAATCCCTTGGTATCCTACTCTCTGTTGCACTTCATGGACAAGGTGGAAGTAGAAGGTCAGTAAATCTTGAAGGCCAGTTCGCACCCGAATGCTGAAGTTCAAACACTTTGGGTCATAGCAAGTAGGAATTCTGGCAGCATTAATTATTTTCTCTTTTTTTCCATGTGCTCTACAGATCAGCAGTACAAATACCAGTCTACTCAAGGTACAGTATCAATGGCACATAAATAAAACATTAACAATGAGCAGTTACATAGATTCGTGTGCATTTACGCAAAGTCCTGAAAATCATCTGCACCACACTGTGAACAAACAAGACTCTGGGCTGGGAGAAGACAAAAAGTCCTAAAATACTCCATGCAGTGGCATTTCATATAGAACTGAGCACTGTGGAGAGGGCTGAAAGATACAGCAGTTCTCTGGTGGTGTCTTGTGCTATCTGGGAGCGGGTGCAGGGACCGACTCTAAATAACGTGTGCACTATGACATCTGCAGCTCATGGATTTGCTTCTTGGTAGGTATTTTTGTTCTTGGAACCAAACAACCCAATAGTGGATTTACAGGGTTACAATATCTAACTATTGTCTTTGTGTGCTAGAGAATTCGTGTACAACTTTTTATAAAGTTAAAGCCCATGAGCTCTTGTAGAACTCACAAAACTCTTCCAGCATTGGTCAGAGCTTGACTTTAGCTCCAGGAGAAACAATAGACGTGGAGTCAATTTTCAGGCTTCATAGGAAAACACAAGGGAAAGCTCAATGGATGAAACAGAAATAATACATTTTTGATGTGGCTACAGTGTGCATCTAATGCACCTGTACTTGAAGAACCAACATAACACTGGCCAGGTGATGGAGATGCTGCTGCTCCTGTGATCCTTCGCAAACAGAAGACAGGAAACTGATTTAGATTGAAATGCAAATTACGTCCTAAATGGGTGTGAAACATATAATAGTGAGGTTGCACAAAGTTACCTTGACTGGCTGACGTCAAAACTAATTTTTTTCCCCACATAACAAGTTCTCACATCATTTAATCTACATGAATATTTTTTTCTTTAACAACTCCAGCAAAGATCACGTAAGCCATTGCAGAAGTACTGGCCATCTCTCAGGCCAGCGTACTTCCATATGCTCAGTAGAACTTTCCTCTTAATTTTCAATGTCCCTTTGTCCTTTTTGCTTGATATTTTCTGATTGCAGGTTTTTTATTATTTTATTCTGCTTATGTGACTTTAAAAAAAAGCATTTTCTATGAATTATTGTGTGATGTGCATGGTAAAATCAGGAGGATTTTATAAATAAAAATAATTATTAACCTCCAATATTCCCACATGTGCAGCACATCCAATTAGAAAGAGCACAAAGTTACAATATTAAGAATGTAATGAGGAGAAATCTAGCTTATTAAAATCATGGCAATATAATTGGACTTGTGTCCTTAGTACCTTTATATTGGGCCTATCTTTAATACATTTCAGTAAAAAAATTAACTGATGGTTCCTATTTTTTTGTGCTTTGTAGTTAAAGGAATTGATTATCCATGGCTCAATAGTGTCTTTATGCAACAGAACAGTAGTTTAAACTCCGTTAATCTGCTATAGAAACCAGACCCTCCCATTTTACATGGGTGTAAATTGTTGTAAGACCCAGTGCAAGACAGGCTACAATCAGAGTGTGCAGCCACTCTGCAGCAGCGTAAACCGCCAGGACTTCATGGGTGTCTAGGGAAGGGCAGGGTCAGGCAACCCCATCGTCTTATTTGACCTTTAAGTCTCTTTTATGCCACTGGGTCCTCTTCAGAATTCCCAAATCTAACTAGATTTCTACTCAGGTTTTCCTGATGTAGGAATAAAGGCTGAAAGATGAAGTTTCCACAAGTACAGCATAACGGAGCGTTCACCACAGCCGTGTGGCACAGGGGCAGCACAATCAACATAAAATCTCAACCAAACGGAACAGATTCTTACCTGATCTTTGCTGAACGTAACCATGCTTTGGTAGGCAGCGTCTGCAGAGGCAAATATGTGCGGGGGGTTGGACGAACGCTTCACGCCATGGTAAAGCTTTGAGAACTAAATTTTAAAAAGAACACACAATAGTCAAAACACGCAACTTAATTACATAATTAAGAACTGAAGAGGACGGTGACAATCTCCTGCCTATTCAACAGAAGTCAGTTGCCTGTTTTACCACAGAATTTTCACTGAATTACCTGGAAGAAGGGTGGCAATTCTAGGCACTGCCCAACTTCCAGAATACAAGTTACGACTCCTAAAATGCGCTCCAACACTCCTTGCACAAGACAGTGAAGAGAACTCTATCACAAGGAGTAGCATTTTAAACACAAGCATTCAACCAAGGAAACACTCAGCCTACACAAAAGAAACTTCAAAGATAGCGGTGAATCTGAAATCTGCCCCCTCTACCTGCAGCCCTGACTCAGGCACTCACCGAGGCCAAGAGTTAGGGCTCCACTTCCCTTCGTATTTGTTAGGAAATTAAGCTGCTTCTGTCTTTACAGCATCTGATTCACTTGTTCCTTTTAAGCAGCAGCTGATGGCACAGGACGTGTGATAACCCAGTAATGACAACAGCCTCAGCATGAGGAGCCTCATGCAACCATTTTCCGTTTCCCAGAAAAAAGCCTGAAATTCCAGACAAGAGGCACAGTTGTGGCTGGGTGAATTTTCATCCCTCCCATGGAATTCGTGCCACCAAGCAGAAAGGAATGAAATCAAATGGGACCAAATTAAAAGAAAAAAACAAAATATTGTAGCCACACTTTTCTGGAAGAAGACAAGGCTGGAGTTGAGCCCATGTTCCCAGCTTCCAACATCGCTTATGTACTTTAGCCATTTGTGTTAAGCAAAAATATAAATGAGTACTGTTCACGGCTGGAGTCTCTCTTACCTGTGGAGAATAAATGCTGAGATTCTGGAAGGGGTTTAAGGCTATTAAAATGTCTCCAACGTAAGTATAAATTTGTAAGTCAGCATAGCGTTTCTGCAGCTGATGGATAATTGTATCCTGAGAAGATTACAAAAAGTTGATAGTTAAAGAGTATTTTCTAAGTTAGGAAGGTTTTTGTAAATATACTGAGAACACTGATAAAGAAAGAAGTGTTACTAACGATTTGTCAAATGCCAACACCACAAAACCCAACAAACATTTTCAAAATTCTTGCTAATGTCATAAAACTAATTTAAATGTCAACTCCTATTGCAAGATCAGTACATATTCTGTTATATTCTGCCTGAGAAGAAAAGCTTCTAAAGAGGAAACAGCCACGCACATCACTGCTGCACTTCATAGTACATCTCCATTTAATTTTTTATTTGACCATGAAACGAGGATAATTTTTCAAGGACTAAACTTTAAGTGGTAGTAACAGACTGTTTTAAACTGCACACTAGCAGAACTGTGTTATGACTTTTTCTTGCCAAAATGTTATTTAAGGATCATCTCAATAAAAATTTACAGATACTCTGCATGTGGGTGATACAGTGAAATACGCAACTGATACTGGTTTATCACTTCTTATCCAGAAGTTGTAGATACCACATAACTCTACATAAATGTATCAATTTTAGGAAAAATCACCTAAATCTAGATCTTCATGACTAAATCTCATATTTTAGGAAACTTAAAATAATTTAAACGAGCATCACTCATAATTAAATTCTTCCACATAATAGGATTCACCGCTACTGCTTTTATGTCACTACACAGAATATTAACAAAGCGATGATAGCAGATCAGTCACGTGACAATTCCTTTCCCATGGTGAGACAAAAGCTTGCAAGAAGGAACTCTCATTCTGTTAAAAGAAGCCTAAAAAGCAGAAACAAGGAAAATGTGAGGCACAATTGTCAGACACTGCTACTCAGACAGTCCAGTACCTCATCTAGAACTTCTAGATTTACCAGATCATCATCTAGCGAGTACTTCTCAGCTCCATCCACACGGTAAGGTCTTCGCGTATGTATCCGCTCATGCCTGAAAGTTTATTGGAAGAGCACCAGCGTTACAAAGCTGTATCAAAGACAGCAAACTTTAGGAGGCACGGGGAAGTCAGGGGTGTGTATATTTGTTGTGCAGAAAACACAGACATGCTCTCTCAAATATTTATTTTTACTTGAAATATCCTTTTTTAACAGCAATACGTCAGCTTGCTGTGCAGTGTAATATCTGCTTCCTCTTTCACAATATATGACGCTATCTGTTGATCGATGTTCAGCGGTAAGGATTTATCTGTAGGCTCACTACACCCCCTCACACAGTAAGGTATAAAAAAAATTCTCCCTCTTTTTCCTTCCCTTCTCAGTCCAAGTTAATGAACTACCACTCTGTTTAATTACATCTTCCCCTGCGCACACGGCCTACAGTACCGTCATTTAACAACGTTACAAGAAGCAATAAGCAGTATAAAATCCTTCTGTTACCTTGGTGTGTGCCACAGCTCCTCCTCAGATGACCCTAAATCTGGCCCAAAACAACATTTTTGAGCCACAGCTGCCATCAGCCTCGGAACCGTGCGGATGCTCAGTCCGCTTGTCCTCGGAGATTTAAGCCACACAATAAGCAGCAGACACACTGTCACATAACCCCTCTATAATCAGATTATACCGAAGGTATCTTTGAAAATGCTGTGTGTATGTTTTTAAACAGCACATCTTGTTGGAACGGGGGCAGATCAAGAGGCTGTAACACGTCTTCCACAGAGGGAGTGAACTATGAACGCTGTAAGCATGACCGGGCTTCTCTTTACAACAAACATAATCAAAGCATAGTAGGAGGACACCCACCGAGACACAGCCTGCATCCTGCTGAGTAACAGTTAGCATTGATCCTCAGTGACAGTTCCTGACAGATTGTTTCTGCTTTGGTTGCCATGTAGAAAGTGGGACTCACATGATCCCGTATCCCAACCAACGCTAAAGAGTGCGTCGGGCAGGAGCAGAACCGCACCGCGACTCGGCAGGAACCACTGGTCACCTATAATGTTGGAGGTTAATGTGAAGACGTAGCAGGTCTTTTCTGATTTAACTGGGCTTTCATATACTCATAAAATCCTGTTTCAAAAACAAGCATTGGGGCCTTTTCTTTTTTCCCCTTCATGTACACTTCTACACCTCAACCTGGTCAGCTTTCATTCATTAAAGAGAATGTTTTCATGTCCAAGAGCTATTATATCACCAGAAAAATTACTGGATGTGAAACTTCTAAAAAAGAGAAAGGAGAAAAGTGTTTTCTATGAGTACAACTTCCCCAATAACTGGGAATCATATTTAAAATTCTAATTTTTTTATGTCTATTTTTATTAATTTTCTTTATTTACACAAATGAGAAGCTATGAAAGAAAAATTGTCACAGCAGTCATTATTTCTAGCAGGGCACATGGAGACTGGGTGAATTTGCTCAGAGTTTCATTCCATTAAATTTTCCGTTTTCAGATCTTTCATTAGGTGGTGGGTTGTGCATTCTTCTTGGCTTTTTTTTTTTAAGCAGTCACTAGATTCGAGAACGTTACACCTTGTTGACAAGCCAGATCCTTAAAGGAGTAAGAATGCAGGTAAGTGGCACAACGTACTGCTGTTTTTTCTAACTGTTGTTTCCATTTCAAAACAGAATTCAAACTTTTACTTCACAGGAAAATGCTGTTGTAAATAACGTAAGCCATTCAGAGATGGGAGCACCCCTCCATCTGCAAATGAAGTAAATATTTTAACAGTTGCTTTACTTCATGGAGATGTAACTAATAAAGCAATGGATGGACATCACAGTTAACACAACCCATCTGTGAAGCTTTTCCTCCTTGGAGCAAACTCTCACAGCCACAGTATTAAATTGCAACAAGCTGCAAGACGGATGTGTCCACCAGCGGTGCGGGAGGAGGGGAAAGGAGGGCACATTCAGACCTAAGCATCTCTAATTGCAGAATGGCTTTGTAAACTAATCTGTTATCTGATTGTGTATTAAACTCCCGCTGTTTGTTTTCCTTAAGTGATAAACGAATCAATTTTTTTATTAGAAAGGGGTTTTTTAACACTACGTAAATAAAGAACTAAGAAAACTTAGTCAAATATAAGTAGAACATATAGACCTTTGTGCATCTATTTTCTTGTGCTTAACTAATTTTCCTAAGTACATGATTAGGAAGGGGATATTAGGAGCATAACATCACATTAGCTTCAAATCTCCTGCTGGCCTCATCAGTTTCCTACTGACCCTATGTCCTGTAGACTCCTGCACTGACAGAGCGGGAAGGAAGAATACAGACAGTAACCTTTAATTATTTCCACAATTGACATTAGAAATACATTCTGGTTTTAAAATATTTTTTTAAAAAATTCTCCCAAAGTAGAAGGAAACACTCTTAATTGGAGAAATAACTGTTAGCATATTTTTTGCATAAAAAGTGGAATTATCAGCCATTTTTTCAACTATCCTTCTTTTGTAATGACATATAAATGTACAACCTCTAAGCAAAAGGAAAAATAAAGGTGCTAAGTCACTTGCCTTCAGGTTCCAGCAGTGTTCTGAACCATTCTCTGGAGGGTGTAGTGTCCTCAGTGACAAAAGAAGTGGCGTAAACGGCCAGTCACTCGAGGCACCTAACCTCAGCAAACCTGGAAAGCAGCACGAGATTTACTCCGGAACTCTCACAACCAGCACTGTAGTTGAAAACAGCTCCATCCTCTCAAGCCTTCAGCCTTCCTTTCACCTTTTTATCAGACAGGAATAGCTGGAAGGGATGGAGTTTTCCTAGATTTTGGAGGAGGAGCAAAAGGCGAGCAGTATTTCTCCCTCAGAAGAGCAATTTCACAAAGCAAGTGGGAAAGGTGAATTTGTTCTACTTGTGGGGATGAGACAGCTTGAAAGAAAAGAATCTCTTTGTGTCCGAGATGCCGCTCACAGCAGCAGCAGAGCACTGCAGCTTCACGCCTGGGTGACCCCACTACCACGTTCATGATGGGGAAGGTAAGCTAGACGGGCCACAAAGCCTTCTAGACTGAAGCCACCTCTCTGGCAGGCCCAACAATTTTTATGTTTATGGGGAAGCTTTGGCTCTGATCTCTCTCCCCTTCACCCCCAAAATCCTAAGAGTGCCTTTCCCTTGGCCTCTGGGCACAGTTAAGCATTTATGTTTACTGGATCTTTTCCAGGTCTCACACCAGAAACCCTGTTTCTGTACTTGTCATTCTTTACATTATTGCTGATTTTAAAATGAATTGCACCCAAACTTAAATTTACAAGAAAAATACTTAATGCAATAAGGAAGAAAAAAGAGTGGAGAGTGTGCTTCTGCCACACTGAGGAACACAGTCTATTTCCTGAGCGTTGCAAAGAATACATTTTGCTCCTGTACATCCAGCTTCAGCCTAGAGCAATTTGTTGAAGCAAGGTCATAACCGTGACACTGACACAGCCTCAATTACGATATAAGCACTGCAGCTATAACAGAAGTCCGTGCAACCTCCAGTAAAAACACATTCACTGAAATCAAACCAAGGATCACTCCAGGGGCTGTAGGAGCTTTGTGATTTAAAAAAAAATAAAATAAAATTTTAACTCAGTTGCCTGCTATTCCTATAGAGGAAGGCTGGAGGAATTGCATTAAATCACATTGTGCATTGTCAGAGAACCCTTTCTGGTTTCGTTGCTGTTATTATCTCTGAGTCCAAAGGAAATTACTGGCTGGATGCAATCAAGTTCCTTACAGTTAATTGCTTCCAATACTAAATGTGAGCTGGCAGAGAAGATAGATATCTGGTTGTAAGAATTATTTCCTCGGATGGACTGCTGCTGCACTCCAGCTGGCTGACACAGAGGGGAAGCTGCCAAGCCACCAGTGTCATCCGAGTAGCTCACAAGGCAGCCTGAACATACCTGCCCTTCCTGAACTATTCGATGCTTAGCTTTCTTTTTTCTTTTTTTTATTTTTAGGTTTTTTGTTCGTTTGTTTAGGGTTTTTCTGTTTGATTAGTTTGGTTGGATTTTGTTTTGTTGAGTCTTCTTCAAGTTTGATTCTTCCTGATGTAGAGATTTGCATTTTATCCTTCAAAACACAGGGTTTCACAACTATTCCGCACTACAGAAAGCAATTCCTAAATAGTGACCAGCAATAGCACGCTGACCCAGCGTGACCCAAACCAGTAAACTCTGAGCACTTTACTGTCTACAGGAAACTTGTTTATAATCTTATCCATGCAAACACCCACGATTTTTCATTCTTTTAAAAACCAAAACCAGAGGGTGGTAGATCTTTTCTAGTTGATTCCTATGAAGAAGCCTATTTACAGACAGGAACACAAGCTACCCAGACTGCAGGAAAATATCCAAGAGAAGATGTCACATGAAAAAAGAACCTTCTTCCTCAATACAGATGTGGAAAACTCTGGCTGTGTTTTTTGAAACCGAAAACACCCATTTGCATAAGGATAGGAGATATCTGCATCTCACTGATGGAAATAATTCAAGGAGAAATGAAACTGATGGAAAAGTTTCCAAGAGCACCTTTTTCAGTAAAAAAAGCAGATTTTTAATTTAATTTTAAAAGTTATCTTTTACTAGCATAAACTTTTCCTTTTTATTATTAATTTCAAACCTAAAGGGGAAAAAAAAAGGAGTCTCAAGCTCCCTAATAAGTTATCTCATAGCAAACTGACAACCATATGTTTGTCAGCAACAAACTGCTGGTAGCACCAAACGTGCGTGTCAGCGGGCTTCTTTGAGCTCAGCAAAGACCACGAAGCACCCTGTCGGTTCAGGTGTGAAACGGCGCTGAAGTTAAGCCTAGCTATGCTGCACACAGAGAAGTTTATTTATAAAGAATGAAAGAAACTGAATTAAGGACACATTTCAGTCTGTGGCTCCAGAGGTCGACCCAGACGATCCTGCCAAAAGGGGACCGCTTGCTTCTCTCCACCCCTCTCTCTCTTGTTCCAGGTCATGCGAAGTTCTCCCTCTTTTGCCTCAGCCATACGAGTCAACTCCCCCTTTGCAATGAATCACAGCGTAGGAAATCAGCTGTGTTTCTGCTGGCTTATGTTCTCCCTCTTACTTTAGAAGCTCTGGCTCAGGAGGTTTTGACAGTCATTGGAGCTGCGATAAAAACAGCATCGTGAGTTTGTTCCTGGGAGCTGTGGGAAAATGGAAGAAGACAATTCTCTTCTTTTCAGTAGCAAAGACCTGCTAAATCAGCTCTCCACATCTCTCCATCATACCCTCTAAATCGGGAGCACCGACTTCCTAGTCTGCAGCCTTGCTCTCAGGCACAATGACCTTAAGTGAATCCCAAAATAGGCAGAACTGGTGTGGCTCAGTTGGAAAGAGAATCCTATTAAACAGCACAGGCGCTGAGTCAGTAAATAATCAAAATATGCAAATGCAGAGCACTGATGCTGGAAGACTTTCAAATGAGACAAACCCCAGATACCTCCTGATCAGTTGTCATCACCAGTGACTCCTGGGTTCCCTCACAGTAGAAGTGCCGTTAACACCGGCACCCTGATGATTTTTGTGTTTTTGGAAATTTTCAGCCTGTGCTCGGAGGGTTCTATCGCAGTATAAATGGGAAAGTATTTGCTTTTACTTATCTTTTGAATGATGGACCTGTAGTGATGCTGTGCATCTAAAAAAGGGCATTTACTTTTCTTTATCTCTGAGTACCAGGGAACGAATTCACATTTCATCGTACCTGTCATGGGCACATCAACAAACAGAAAAAGCATGAACACAGATCCAATGGCATTACAGAAAGGTCTCACTCAACTGGGGTTTGAATTGGCCTATTTCCTTTGAAGTGAGAACTACACATTCAGATGACTTCTACAGATCACGTACGAATGCCACTAAATTTCCTTATAGTACAATCTGGTCATGTGTTCTTCTGCATGTCAGATTCTGTATTGAAAATTATTTTATAAATGCATTATGGAGTTTTTAAAGGCTTTTAATTGGTACCAATTTTCCTCGGGGGTATTGTCGCCCCATTGCAGAGCCAAGCTCTTTACTATTATGAGACTACATCTATGCCCCTGTGGAAAATTGAAATCAGATGTTCCTGGTGGTTGGTTCTCTTGTAATAATCTTATGTTTGTAGTCCAATATTAACTGTTTGGCCCACAGACTTGATATTTTGCAGGGATATGCTTTCACAATCTCATTAAAATTTTTAGCTATTTGATCAAGTTTCAAATCTTCAGAAACTCATCGCTTTGTCATTCTGAACAACACGTTGTAGGTTTCAGCAGTATAGGATCACTAAATTTTTGTCCTTACCGAGCATGCTTTCAGCCTTGATCAAAGTAGGCTGATGCTTCAAAGAAGAAGTAAGGATACCATAGTATAAGGCTACAGCAATCAGGACACACTTTAGCATTTAGGCCCATGGTTTCAAAGTGAAGCCAACAGCAAGGCTCAGTGACTTCAAAGCGCAGGTAAAGACAACTATTTCTCCAGCAGGCTCATCATGACTCCCTTCTTATTGTTCGCTGGCAGAGGAAGAAGACATCTAATTCAGAGGTTTGGCTAAAAGCAAACCAGGAGTCCAGGGAAGAACAACATGGCTACAAGATTCTGCTGGGAGTAGAGCTTCAAGAGTGGAAGAGAAACTATAAAAGACCTGGGAAAGGCAAACTCAGTGATGAGAAAGAACAAGAGGGCTGTGAGCTACATTATCAGGTGAAGAAGAACATCAAGACATCAAGAACAGAGAAACGGCTGGAAAAATATAAGAATCCGGACTACAACTTGTGGGAGAAGGTAGAGATTAGAAACATAAGAGACTGGAGTGGTCGAGGAAGAGGACACAAGAAGCTGACTAACAGGAGAACAAAGCCTTAAGGACAAACAGAATGAATGGCTGAATGGAGACTGATGGGAAAGAACGACAGGGACAGGGAACCTGGGACTAGTTGACCAAGTAAATCTGAGACAACATCAGAGACAACAGGACTTAGACTAGTAGGGAAGATACGAGTAGGATCAAACCCACTGCAACAGAGTCCCCTTCACCACTGCAGTCGGCAGGTACTACTGCACACAAGTTGCAAATAATCACCCTTGGCAAATGAAATATTTAAGATGGGTCAGGTGACAACAGGATGGGCAAAGAGTTTAACTGCCTCAGGTGAGCACTGATTCACAGTCAGGGTGCGGTGCTGGGGAGCAAAATCCCTCCTGCATTCCAGTCACGCATAAGCACAAGGCACGGAAGCTTGCCTGCCCCAGCACTCCCAGCTAAGCCGTGAGGAAATAAACGTCTCGGTCCTGATTCCTTTGCACTCCACGTTACGGAGATTGGAATACCACGAGGAATCCATTCCAGAGCTTCTCTTAGCACAAGGAACTCTTCATTCTATCTGTATCTTCTTTTTGGTCAACGGCTGGAAAAACTCTAACGCCCTTCAGGCCAGCCAACCCCCAGCTGCAGGCAATCGCTGCTGGGAGGCTTTACAACGAGGGAGGTTTGCTCAGGAGGCTGGATAGAGCAGAAACTTCTGCTGTAACACTGGCAGAGCTCCCTCACCCATCGCATGCAGTTCCTGATATACTTTCCGGAAAAGAAAAAACCCCCAACCCAACACAGAAGTCAGCTTCACCTTGAAACTGTACTTAGAGCTACTCCTTTAATTTGAACTTGTACATTTTGTTTGGACTTCCAGCATTTAAGCTACCAGAGACTTCTGGCATGTAAGTATATACATGTTTATGACTTATGAATCAAGACATTTAATTTTCTTCATCAACATTAGTAGGTGTTTGCTTATAATAACGTGCCAGAGCTTATCTCACTCTAGACAAATTTCATATTACAGAATGACTGCTGAGCATGAGAAGGTGTGTTCATTTGCATTTAATTCTCTTGTGAAACAGTGAAACTCTGCCACCCTCTGGACAACAACTAAACTCAGACCTACTAACAATCAGCCTCAAAAATAAGAAGTCCCACTGCCACTGGTAAACATTCATTGCTTTTTAAGTACATTTAAAAATTAATTACTAGGCTGAATGAAAAGTAGCAGTTACTGTTAAACTACAGACAAAACAATTACTTTAGATGCTGAATAGCCTTCTTAATGGTATCTAATCAAACAGCAAACTTTAAAGTGTTCTGTTCTTAACCTTTTCTAGTAGTCACTTCAATGTTCACAGCTGTATTTTAGAGATCTACAACCAAAGTAACAGAAAGTCATACCAACATGTATTTCCCCAAACCAGAACATTCTGAAATTCTTAGCATCTCTACGACTGAGCCAAGAGTGAATACACGCAGAACAGAGTTCAGTGGGAGAAAGAAGCCTATGAAGAGGGTTGCATTACGGCTCATCAAATAAGCTTTGAAAAGTATCAGTGGGAAAGTACATTTCTTCACTCACACAGCAGGCAGCACGGATTGCTGAGAATATTGCTGGTCAATGCATAAAGTGAACATTTGAACGAGCAAGTGTCTGTGCATCCAAGTTTCAAACTGTGCTTCCGGGACACCTGTGGGGAAGGAGGGCGGCGCTCGCATTGTACAGTACCTTGTTTTGGCCATGGAGCCCAGCTGCTGCTGTTCCTGGATGAGCTCAGCCAGCTGTTTTTGCAGGGACATGTCTTTACCATGCACTTGCTTAATAAATGGATGCTCCAAAAGGTGGGTGACTGAAGGACGCTTCTCAAAATCCTTGATAAGACACCTGCGACAAAGGAACAGTAGCCTCAGGCAATGATTTTACTTCATTACAACACAATGTGAGCTGGCTACCGTGTGGCTGTTATTGTACAGTAGTTTCTTTTTCACAAATTTGAATTCCTCCATATGCAACAAGACTCTTCCTCTACAGGGGAATAAATCCAGCACAAAATACTTAACTAAGTGAATTTACCCAACAAGTACACGGGTGCAATGGCTATGAATTTGAGCTTATTTAATCTCTGTTTAACTCTAACTAGCTCACCATGAATTAAGGACATTCTATCTTGTTGTTGTTGTACAGTTAATATACGTTAAACGGAACTGAAGACAAAAAGACAACAATTCAGTTTCATTTTCCACTTATTCTCTGATGAGAGTTTTGATCAAAACCACAGGATATAGCCTAATAAAAATAATCAGTGAAATCTGTGATAAAATACTAGTCAGAACAATCTGATTTAGATCTTTGTTTTGGTTTTAAAATTAATATTTCAGGTAGATCTTCTATAATTATAAATGTTAGCATAAGAATCAGGAAATTCTGCAAACCTACATAATTCAGACTGGAAGAGAAATTAATGAATCCGAACTAAATGCTAGCCAGGGTACCAAAGTTCCACCTATGACAGGTGATCTGGTGATGAGTAAAGAGATACATCCTATTAAATTAGCATTAAATAAAGTATCATGTTATTTATATAATCGAGATTTAAAATTGAGAAAGCCGTGATTAAAGTTGAATTCTTTTGTGTACAATAAAGCTGAAACAATATAGTCCAAACAGAAGAAAAATCTAACAGGATCAGACTACTTTCAAGTACCTTCTAACTCCTCATATTAAAGTATTCTGTGTATCTTGCTTAAATAATAGTATTAAAATTATTTGAGACTGTGACAAAGAAATGCTGCAATTCAGTACGTACCTCCTCTGTAGCACCCATCATTTCAGCCAATTATAGCCCAAAATGAGTTTATTTGATAAGGTGCATTCATAGCACATACCTCACAGTTCTATCTCATATTTTCTGATATTAAGTGATACACCTACAATACTTCCTTAACAGGGCCAAATACCACAAGTACAGATTATCCTTTTAGATAAAAGGTCAATGAAACTTTAATACCTTTGAGAATATTTTATATTCTAACAGTATCAATAACAGTTTGCAAAATTTAAACTACATCTAAAAAAATAAAAATCATACACATGAATTGATTTCAAATACTACCAAAAGATTAGCAAATGATTAAGTTTAGCCTCACCTCAAATACTTTACTGAAGCCTAAATTCTGGTTTTAAAATGATCCTGAAATACCTTTCAACACAACATTAACACTTTAAGTTCCTGAAAACCATTTTCTTCTTGGTACATCTGCTCCCCAAAAGGCGGTCTGCAAAACGCGTTACTATTCTGTCATCATTTTAGAGTTTTGCTGTAGGCTGGAACTGTAGTCAGAAAGGATAAAGGAGCAGAGCCTGCTTTATCCCCATCCCTCTGAGCACAAGGCTATAAATACCAGTCCTTCCCTCCCATGAAGAAATCCATCATTATCTTTCAACAGGTTCTGACACACCCCCTCCCCTCCCTTTTCCTTTTGTGATCCTCAGTTTTCGAAAGTCAATACACCCCCCCACAGATACCATGGTCCATGCCAAGTGTGCTTCCATTTCTGTGTTTCCTGAGGAAAAGGAAAAGAGTATTTGAAGAGAAAGATAACATTAGTTGGAAAGCAGGGGGGGAGACCCCAAACCAATCGAAAACTCTGCAGCATACAAAAGACTGATGGCAAGCACCTGAAGCGGAGATTTCAATCTGAAAAGCTCGTGCACTTGTGTGACTTTTATCATTGTAAATATAGTTCCAGATTTACAGTATTTCTGCTTGTTAATACGTAAATTTTCTTGTTAAATTTGGTTGCATTGGGAATTTTTCAGTAATGTAACTGAATGCAAGTGAAGCTACGTCATAGAATCATAGAACAGCTTGGGTTGAAAGGGACCGATAAAGGTTGCCGAGTCCAATCCCCCAGCAGCGAACAGGACATCTTCACCCAGATCAGGTTGCTGAGAGCCTCATCCAACCCGACTTTGAATGTTTCCAGGGATGGGGCATCCACCACGTCCCTGAGGAGCCTGTGCCAGTATTGTCTTCACCACAGAAATTTCTTCCTTCTATCTTGTCTGAATCTACCATCTTTGAATTTAAAACCATCACCCGTTGTCCTGTCACAACCGTCCCTGATGTCATGGCAGTTACTTTGCAGACAGTAACAACATTAGTGATTAAATGGATACTTTTCAAGAAATGGCACAGTTCCAGACAGAATATCTTGCGCTCACCAGAAGTGGGAAGAACACACAAACCTTCTACCTGGTGGCACGCAGTCATTCACATGAACTCTACCGGCAGCTCTAGAGCAGTGCACCTCCAAAGACCCCCTATGGACAAGATTCAGAAGCTGCAGAAGAAGTTTTTCCATAGAGATGGTCCCTAGGTGAAACATCCAGACATGCAGGATGCTGCATTCATTAAGGAAGCCCAACAGGAAGAGACAGAAGGAAAATATTTTAGGGAAAAAAGAGCTCTTAGCTTCCCTGCTATGTGCCTGAAATGCTGGTGGTTTGGCTCTGGCCAGTGTTTCGACTGGCACAGGTAAGTTCTGGCACGGAGGTGGTCTTGAAGTCTGCCTTAGGGTTACCTTTGCCTCTGTGCATGCTCCTGCCGATCCCCCACTGATTATTTACTCTGCACGCGTGCTACTCTTCTGCTTCGCAGCTATCAAAATTTATATATTGTTTCCCTTGTATGCAGCCCTCGTTCTCTGGTAGCAGGCTATTTTTGCAATCTGTGGTCCCATCGAATTTCACTTGAAACACCAGTAAAACATCATGAAAAATTAATTTAATATAGAATATCAGCTCTTACAATGTTAAAGCTTGAATGAAGGTGAGCATTATCACAGCATTTTCTACTGACCTGCACCCCGAAATAGAACTACAATGTGAGAAAAAGTTAAACATATGGGTGACTCAGTCCACAGTTGCCAGTACATTCAGTCAGGAGTGGTACTCCGAGAAGAGTCCAGAAAAAAAAATCAAGGAGCAATACACAAAAATCCAGTGTAAGTACCATTTGAAAAAGATAGAGTACAGTAACAGAACAGCTTTTATAATGTCACTTGCCAGAAAATATTCTTACTCAATGCACCCAACGGAAATCAGTGTGTGTGTTGTGCAAGCAAAAAAATTATTAAGAAGTTACATTCTTGAAGGATTTGCCTCTGAGGAAAGGAGAAAACTAAAATATCTTCAGGTGCTCACCTAAGCATTCTTTTAAGAACAATTTGGACTATTTGGACAATGAGCTTAGGCACTGTGAAACATCAACCATTCTGCAATTACATATAGAATCATAGAATCACTAGGTTGGAAGAGACCGCTGAGATCGAGTCCAGCCGTGCCTGTCTCCCTACTAAACCCTGTCCCTAAGGAACTCATCCACCCGTCTTTTAAACCCCTCCAGGGATGGTGACTCCACCACCTCCCTGGGCAGCTGTGCCAATCCCTGACCACCCTTTCAGGGAAGAAATTTTCCTGATGTCCAGTCTAACATTCCCCTGGTGCAACTTGTGGCCATTCCCTCTCGTCCCATCGCTGTCACCTGTGAGCAGAGCCCAGCACCCACCCTGTCACAGCCTCCTTTCAGGCAGGTGTGACAGTGATGAGGTGTCCCCTCAGCCTCCTCTTCTCCAAGAAAAAAACCCCAACAAATGCAATGCACCTGCAAATTAATCCAATTTGGAAAATATTTAAAAGCAAAATATAAAAAAAGTGGTGAGACTGCCTTGCCTTGCACTAAGCAAATTGAACAGCAAGTTTACGACACGATGGCTTTCCTGTAAGATATGATGGAAACATCATATTGGATCTACTATTATTTGGATTGGAAATAATGTGAAAGCTAAGTAAGCAGAGACTGAAAATGAAAAAAACACTGTACGTTTGCCTTGACGAAAGTCAATCCATTACCTAATTTGAAATTCTACTATCTTCCATCGCGCTTACTTAGCTGAAAATTAATTCTCAGAATTCATTAGCATCACTACATTAAACATAGGTTGCAGGCATTTACTGCAGTCTCAGAGCCGGGCCCCTAAGCACCATTTCCATTCTGCCACAATTAGAGGCAAAAATGAAGCATTTATTAGCAGGGGATAAGAGCAGGCTCCTATAGACACAGGCCATCCAGGACAGCCTCTAAAAATTCACCGGCCGCTTGCGCTTGGACGATAACATTGTTGGAATCGCTACGTCTCAACAACGCAAACTGCTATTTTGCTTGTAGCAAACCAGATGACTGAAAAGGGGAGCTTTATTAGCATTCATGAGCTAATATTTACTAATGAATAAATGGAAAGAAATAGATTTCGTAAGCACTGCAATGGTGGTCTGAATCTCCTGTGTGTTCAGAAATAGAAAAAACAGAAAACTACTGACGCCATTCATTACTGCAGCCAGACCTAAGTGGAGCAGCAGCAGCTATTTCTTACAGAAATTTTCTTTCATCAAATCTATTATGATCTACTTGGCCACAAGTACTTTCTTTAAAAATAAGGCAAGCAAGCAGCTCCAACCCTCACAGCCTAGTTACATTCTAATTTACCTCTAGTACTTTGTTTTTGTCAATTATTACATTTTCTGAATGCTACATTTTCTGATGATTTCTCATCTGCTGGCAGTGGATTGCTGGAACTTATTTTGTCTCATAAACCATATATCCAGTCAGACACCCAGTCCCTGTTTATCACCTGCCTACGCAGACAAAGCACAGGTTCTTATTTGGAAGAAATGATGACTGTACATCAGATTCCACATTAGAGCTGGGGGATCCACACTGCAGCCTCTGGGTGAGAGAGAGACAAAATCTCTGATTGGTTCAATAAATGGTTAAAGTTCTCCTTCCTGCTCCTCCATCCCCTGTCTCTCTGCCATTCCTTGGCCCATGAGGACTCTGCCCATCACCTGCTCTTTGCACAGCTTTGCACCACTGTCCTGTTCCTCTAACCCCCCCTGCTTGCACAAACATCCGCGGCCCCGTTTGCTGCCACACTGTAAGGAATCTTTCCAGGAATCTCCTATGGCGATAGAAAAGCTTTCCCAGGGTCTTCAACAGGACTTCAGGCCATCCTGAGGTCCTCTCCTCCCTCTCTCCCCCAGAAAAGCTACCAGGATGCCCCCAAAAGCAGAGGCAGCTTAGGTGGGGATCTAGAGTGGAAATTACCCAGAGGGAGAGGGGATGGAGTAAGGTCGTATTCTCTTGATTCTCTCCAAGGCAGGGAGGAGGTGGCCTCTGGGTTCCGAGAACTTTGTTTTGATTTCCCCGTACTTTCTCAGCTGCTTCTATCAGTTTCAGTGGAAGATTAATGAAATCTAGAGCATGGTCTCTTCTGGGTTGCCAGTTCTGCTTAGGACAGACACTAACAAGCAAGGTCATCTGGACAGGTACCTCAGGCCAGAAACTTTCCAGTCAAGGAAGGAAAAACAACAATCTGAGATTGCTTTTAACTGGTTAAAATGCTCCATTCCTATCCGTCACTCTGATTGTTCCTCCTCCCCCTGTACCACATTTAGCTGTGGCACACACTGGTCAGTCACGTGCAGCAGAGGTGGAGAAGAAAAGACATTTCATGAATCACATTTGTAATAAGGATGCAGGGATACGCCTGCTTCCCCGAAGCCTTCCTGCTTCCCATTCCTAGGCCCGCCCAGCCCCCACGGTGTCAGGTCACTCGTTTGCAGAAACAAACTGAAAAACTGGGACAGCCAACAGCATTTCTGGTTTCAGCCCTAATTCAATCGGACATACAGGATACAAATAACCTTATCTTCAGGACCACATAGAGCTCCTTTGGAAAAAGCTGAGGCGGAGCATTAGGGGTGTGTGCAGAAGGCAAACAGCCTCCTGTCTTGAACCAGCACCCCGTGATAAATAACAAGGATTTTACTGTTCCTTCTGCTACAATCAGATATCAGGATGAAAGACTGAATTTATGACAAAGTGCTCAATCATCACATGCATAATATAAATCCTGATGGCCAGAACACATTTATATCTTTATTGATCTGCCTTTTGATAGCAAATGCCATAAATTACTAATCTTCCCCTAACAATGAGGGAAATACTCTAATACTGAAATGTCACCAGCACCTGTTTTCTTAATAAATCTTCTTGCAGATTGCTTTTAACACCAAGCACCGCGCAAGGTAATTTAGAGCACACATCTGAAACGTAACAAAGGTGCACTCACACTGAAGTGCTAAAATTAAGTGCAGTAAATAGCTTCACCTCTTCCAAAGCTTCAAAAACTACAACACGCTTCCCAGCCTCCTTTGGGCTGAGCAGACACAACAGCCCTGGCAGCCAAGAGGGCATCCGTGTCCTGGGGGTCATCAAGCATGGCATCGCCAGCCAGGCAAGGGAGGGGACTGTCCCACTCTGCTCCGCACTGGGGAGGCCCCACCTCGAGTGTTGGGGGCAGTTTTGTGCACCACAGGATAAAAAGGACATGAAGCTAAATTTTAGCAGTATTGCTAAAATAAAAGTTACATTTTTGTGATAAATGTGATCATAAATCCAGTAACTTCACATTTTGACTTTAGTATTTCATGAATTTCTTAATCCTTTAATTCCCTCCAGCTCAAGAATAACTAATTAATTCAAGGAACTATAGTAGCTAATCACTGGTTAAATAAATCTAAAGGGACAATGTCTGTCCCTGGAGATACCATTGCTCATTTTAACTAAAATTACTAATTTTGTGATGTAATGTAAATAAAGGTTATTGTATTCTTCTGCTGCAAGAACATATTAACTCTTCTATCTACCCCTAGAGATCAGTCAAGATTTAAACTGCCAAGAAAATTATTTGCAGCATGTGACATAATTGTAATGAATAGGCTTTTAAAATTCATTTTAACATATAGCCTATATTATTTTATGAAAGAATTCTGAAGCACTGTATGTCTATAACGGTCCTGGACACAAATTGTTATCTTAAGAGATAGCTATTAAAAAAATCTTCATAATCATCCATGAGCAATGAACAGAATGGACTCTTCAAAACTGGTATTTTATTTCAACGTAGGAATAAACATAGGTAAAAGTATATAATATTTAGGAGCCAATCCTCCAAGAGGAGATAGCTCGGCTGAAATTGTGTCTTGTCTGTATATTTTAATCAAACTATCTAACTTAGATTAGCTACCTCATTGTAAAAATTGTTATGAGGACAACACATTACAGTCTTCATCTCGAGGCAAGGTGAACAATACTGGGAATAGAAATATAAATTCGTCAAGCTACAAACAGTCTTGACAAATGAATCTATTCAGATTTTGTAATTAATGCTCCTGACTTTAAAATGCTGCTGCAAAATCATATCTCTTGGGGCAGTAGAACCATAGTTAGAAATACAGACTTCATTTCTGGAAAAAATATATGATCAGTATTTTAAGAGTTTAAAGAACTATCCACAAAAGTACACTGAAACTTCCAGCTCAGACACGTTGCAAATCACTGCATTACATGAGAAAACACTTGTAACAAAAATGCCTCTTGGGACAGTGGCATTTCAAGTGATGAGAATGGGAGGTGAAAAAAGCTACAGTGATCGGGTTTGGCAATCTTGGCATAAATAAAATTATTGTGTAAACAGAACCGAAGTCAGAAGTATGCTCAGCCAAAGCTGCACGCTTGGTTTTTGTCAGTGCATGGGTCTGGCCCACAGTGTGAACCAGATAAGCTTGTTATGCAGATGATGTTAGCCATCAGGAAGGAGGTAGATAATGAAATTATTCAAAAGCTAACCACTCATCACAAGGGTGACAGAAACATCAGGCAAGGTCCTAACATATGGATAAAAGGCAGTATGGAATTTATACAATCATTGCTTTTAATTTATCATAACTAAGCTGTCACAAGGTGAGCATCCATAAACGCATAACTAATGCATATAAATGAGCCAATTATCAGTAATGGCTAAAAGGTCTGCAGTTGTATGATCCAGTGTTACGTTATTTAATTCTTTTTCTAGAAAATTCCACTAATGTAAAGCCAAACCTCCATAAAAATATCTTGTAACCTCTGCATCATAACAACTTTACTAACACATGCTTGAGAAGGACGCAACAATTTCAGTGTTCTCTTAAAGATAGCTACAAAATGAGCACAGTTACTATAATTGTTGCATTTCTCCTTGTTAGGAGACAGCGTAGCAGCGCACTTCCTTACTACATTGTGCTCATTACTGTAAAAATGAAAAACAAGATTTGAGAATCTGCAGATGTTGCTGGTGAGAGGAAGTAATTAGGTAAAAGTGATTAAAAATTGATGTGATTAAAAATATACAATTTGAAGATATCAAAACCCCAAAGGACAAGATCAAAAACAAGTGTAGCCATACACAGTGGTGTCTGACTTCTTTTACAGACTGTGCCTGCTGAACTAAAGGACTGAAAAAATGTTATGAAATGTTAAACTTAGTGGTTTGTATTGTTCTCAAGCTCAGCAAGGACTTCTAAAAAGGAAGATACTAAGAAAGAAAAGGCTGTGCAACAATGCTGAAGGTTAATGCACAATGTTTCTGAGAAAGGCACATAATCTTATTTACCAGGTACACTGACTTTCTACAGCACAAGTGGAATACAACCCATCAGTACTAGCGCCCCCCAGCATACAGGCTATGCTCCTACGGTAAAAGCAAGGTTTCTCTATAATCCTACGGAATTCATTCACCACCCAGTGACTTTGTAATTAAAAACTGATTCCACCATAGATCACAATGTACACTGGTGGGTAGACAAGGGCACATAGTACGCAGAAATAACACTCGGATCAATCTACTCATGTCTACTACCCATGCTGGCAGACAACTTACATTACGCTGCAGTGGTGGTAGTATTGACTTTCCTCTGTAGGCCAACGATTACACCGCACCTCACTTTCCTGCCCCATTAAAAATCCGCGTAGTAAATCACAGAATCAGAATGGTTTGGGTTGGAAGGGACCTTACAGATGATCAAGTTCCAATCCCCCTGCCACTGGCGAGGACACCCTCCACTAGATCAGGACGTTGCTCAAAGCCCCATCCAACCTGGCCTCGAACACCTCCAGGGATGGGGCAGCCATGACTTCTCTGGGCACCCTGGGCCAGGGCCTCCCCACCCTCACAGGAAAGAGTTTCTCTAATATCTAATTTAAATCTCCCCTCTTTCAGCTTAAAGACGTTACTCCCCATCCTATCCCTGCACTCCCTGATAAAAAGCCCCTCCCTGCCTTTCCTGTAGGTCCCCTTTAAGCACTGGAAGGCCGCTCTACGGTCTTGCTGAAGCCTCCACTTCTTCAGGATAAAGAAGCCAAACCCTCGCAGCCTGTCCTCACACGGGAGGTGCTCCAGAGGGACTATTAAAGAAAAACTGCATTAGTCTTTCTATTTATAACTTCTCCTAAAATGAGAAGACACTACTACCCAACTGACTGAAAAAGGTATCAGGGAGGGTGTTATAGTTTCAGCTTGGTTTGGGGTTTTTTTCCCTTCTTTCAGAGAATTTTCCCTCCCTTCGCTGGCAGTGGGGGGGCAGGGGCCATTTCCGGGGAGGCCGGGGCAGAGGTTGGGTCCCGTTTGCCCGGACATTTCCTGTCCCTGCCTGCTTCCCGCTCTCCGCCTCTTTCTCCATCTCGCTGCCTAGAGAACAGTGGCGCTTTGCTACCTCTGCTGGCCTTGCTGTGTTCTCTGTCTCTCCACCTTTATTTCCTTTCCCTCTGTGTGTGAGTGTGACCGATAACCATCTGGATCGGCGCTGAGGAGGAGGCTGCCCGGAGCGGAGCTGCGGCCTGGGAGAAGTTGTGCGCCCCGCGCCAGGCCTGCCCGGAGCGGAGCTGCGGCCTGGGAGAAGTTGTGCGCCCCGCGCCAGGGCTGCCCGGAGCGGAGCTGCAGCTTAAAGTGCCGGCACCGGCGGAGCTCGGGAACGGGACTCGATCCATATTAACAACTTAATCGCACTCGTTGTTGACTTTGTTCTGTTCTGTGCACACATACACTTAGAGCAAAGAACTGTTATCTGCTCTGCACCATCTCACAATCTCTGATTAAAATCACTGAGCACACTTTGGTTGTTTGTTTTCATCCAAACTAAGACATAGGGACAGTGTACTACCGCACAAGTAACTAGATACATCAAAACCCAGAACAGATTCACAATGCAGATGTGCATATTTTCAAACCTATCTGGAAAAGTCAATACTGAGGAGCAGTGTTCAGAATATTTGGTTATTTGAACAGCTGGAACTTCCCAAGGGTTTGGTAATATTATTCCCCATGTCACACAGTTTAGGCTGAAGTAGGTCACAATGGAATCCTGGAGAACCCTAAAAATCACTCATAAAAGTTGCTGTAAATTTTTTTAATATAATGCTAGAAACTACTAAATTGTGATTTCTTAGATTTACTGTAAAAAGAAAAAAGTAAAGCAAAAGCATGCTTTAGTTCATTGACAGCCACATCAAGAAAGCTGGTACCACGCGTTACACTCAGTGCAACCTGTGCTCAGTTACATACATTGGCTATACAACCTATTGAACATTAAAGTGGAAAAGGGCAGCTATTTTCTTTCTTGCCTTTCAAATTCTTATATTAGATTGACTAGCAGTTATTTTCCCTAACCCTTTTTTCTCCTTGATTCAAAATTTCACTGCAAAATCATCAAGAATATCAGGTGTATTTATAAACCTATTCCAGGTCCATTAAAGTCAAGAAGCAAACCAACTAAGGAGTTCAGAGAAGCTGTGAAGCAAATTCCAGGAGAAGATCAAACCCTGCTGTTCAGCTTTCAAAAAGTGAAGCATGGTCTAGAGTCTCTGAAAAGAAAACTGAAGTTAAAAACCTGAAAACGTAACAACTCCATAAAACAAATTCTGCTTTCAGATCAACACACATTGGCCTTGCTGAATAAGTTGTTTTTAAAAGAAAAACCCTTACTGTGAAATGAAGTGGTTGAATCCTCTGCACCATTTTTCAGGATGTAGCAAAGTAGGAGGAGGATTTCTGAAAAAAAAAAAAAAAAAAAAAAAAAAAAAAAAAAAAAAATTACAAAGTTTAGGAGTTTGAAATATTAATTTTAACTGGAATTATCTCACAGATAATCAACAAAAATGACAGTGGTTCCACTAGGGAGAAAATGATGATCGAGAAAGTAGTGCTCAGGTTGTCCATGTGTCCCATTCAGACGCCTGCTGGGTTTCCCTTGCTGTTGCTTATTCACTAACTGTTCTCCCTCTTCTCATGCCCTTCTTTAATGTCAGTACCTTTGAAGCCGACAGTCAGTGTAGCTCACAGCATGCTTCCCAACATTTCCCTTTCAATTCAGCTTGACTCGGGAAGAATCAATTGAGACTGGAATATTAACCCGGCCATCGCACCACTTTAGCCCTTTACCCCAGATCATAGACTCCAACCAACACTTTTTGAAGTACGGATATCTTCATCATAAGAACCACCAAACCGACAACAAGCTGTAGGATTTTCGGTAGACACTTCACACTGTATTCAGTTTGGATGACACTGTAAACTCTAAACTATTAAAAACAGATATTATTTTTAAAGTGAAATTTAGCCAACAATATTTTTACATTACACAGTAAGACAGCCTTCCATAAGAATCATCTTTTAATCTCTGATGGGTTCCTTGTCAGTTGGCACGTCGTTACTTCACTTTCCCTTTCACCAACATCTGGCTGTTCCTGCAGTACTCGGAACACATTCATAGAAAAACTAAAAAGCTACCCCTTCTTAACTTGCTGACAGAACTTATTCTGCTCTTTTCATATAAAATCAGAATGCTCTGCGTGCAACCTTGCAATCGTCCTTGTCACATACATAAGTAACTGAAGGACAATAAATTCTTATTTTCCACTATAAGTGATGGAAATCGTGAGAGACAGAATATCATTGCAGAAAGTGAGTATAATTTAGCTTGTCTTTGGAAAACGTCCTCTTTTGATGCAAGATGAGTAATCAACCATTTACTTCCCAACTTTGTGCTTTTTTCCTTTGGTTCTTTCTATAATTCATAATTAGTCACAGAACTACATGCTCCATTTCCTTAGGCAGATGCATTGCTCTTGTGAGGTTTTCCTACCCTTGTATTCAGTGCTTTCCACGGCCACACTGATGCTGGTTTTCACTAGGAATTTTCCTTCGGTGGTGGCTGCAGGCTTGAGCCCTTACAAGACATCACGCAGAAGCACGATGTTCCTTAGAACATGAAGATGTTAGCGAGCTTATCAAGCAAGAACTGCTGCTGAATTCTGAATGATACACACAGTTATGTGCTGGAAACATTTTAATCTGTCGAGCTTTATGCATTCCCTGTCATTCAGCCTGCCTCCAAAGTCACAGCTGGTAAAACAAAATCGGTCATTCTACCACAATAAGGCCAATGATGCAGCTCAGCGAGCACCAGTCGGCCTTTACGTTGAGCTGGGAGCCTAATTACAGATGACACAATAGGTGTTTGTTGGCAACGAGAAAACAAATATTTTCCTCTTAAAATACTTCTATGACAAATTTTTAAGAATTGGAAACGCATCTACTATTTTTTAAACTTTTGCTTGTAAACATAGCTATACATTTTAAAAATGAAAATCAAGGCAGCGTCTCCCATGACCAGACTGCCTCATCAGCCTACCACGCTGTTTAATGAGAAATTAGCAGATGAACACCCAACACCTGTCACACGAATGGGCTCTGGCAATCGCAGCCCCGGACACGCATGTTATGAATTATTTTTCTAGCAGACTGAAGAGACAATAGTTCTGTTGGCAGTTGCCTAGGTTATACATAGACAGGTTTTACATGAAATTAAACTATTCACGCAAACTTCAGAAATCTAGGTGAAATGGCCATAGAAAAAGCCGGAAGTCAACATGCATAATAATGAAATCTCCATACACAAGGTCACATAAATGGTTTCTATTAAAATACATGAATAACTGACATTAATTAATACCTGACAAATTCTCACGCACTTTTAAAATCCCGCCACTCCAGAGCATCCTCACCTTGTGCAATCCTCAAAAACTAACCAGACAGTTCTCAACAGGGCTCAGTCCTAACGCACTCCGTTTGTGGTCCATTCAAATCATTAAGAGGTTTTGGCAGATCTGAACAAAAAATTCAGATCCTAAACACTCTCCTGTTCATCTATGTCCTACTAGAGGCTACTCAAGTTTGACTAACTTCCAGAAATATATTTCGCCAAAGTCAACTCTGCAGGAAGCAAGATAACCTTGCCAAGCCAAACAGGGTAAGAGAGAAACTGTAGAGTCTGGGTATCTGCTCCAGTGGAGAATCGGCACAAAATCCTTAGTGTACAGGGAGGCAGGCCTTGGAAGTCGGTTTTTATGAAAGTACAGGGTACACAACAAAATCGGATACAGTGTCAGAAGCATGGGATCTGGGTAAAATGGCTCTAGGTGTAAAGCAATTTTCTGCCCACTAGGTTGATCTAGGGGACTCCAAAGGCAATTGAACGGCCTTTCCTCAGAACACCTAGAATTGTGCAAGTCTTGACCACGCTGGGCACCACTCTCCCTTAAGCCACCTTAGCCAGATCTATAAGCAAGGTATTCCCGCGCCTATCTGGCCTACAGGGTGAGAAATGTGTGCCGAGACCCAGTGTATCGGCTCACAGCGTGAGACAGCTAGAAAAGGCAGTTGCTCCTCACATCATCTTCCAGTTCTTAGGGCTCAGCCCAGTTACACGAACGTTTCTCAGGGAAGGGAACAGACTAAAGCCAGTTCATAGAACTCTGCAGTTGTGGACACCAGTGAAATTACCCTTATTCTGTGGCAACGAAGGGTACAGTACATTCTAGGAAAATGCACTCTCCAGACACCTTCTTTGTGGCAACTGATTCACTTCTGAAGAGTTTCTGCTTTTCCACTCCCCCGCCTTTTTCTCTGAAAGGACTCATCTCCTTATGTAAATACCTAGTTAAAAAAATGGTAACGTACAATTTCAATTTCTTACCTTCTAGATACCAAAGGCATGTATCTATTCAAATATTGGTGAGTACCTTAATTCTAACAAGGATACTCTTCTCTAAACCAAGTTCAACATCTACTGAGGAAAAAGAATCCATTAAAAGGAAGCAGAATGCAAGACGTTACCATCTCATTGCTGAAACAAAAATATTCTTCTTCCTTAAGTATTTTACTATCTTTTAATTACAGAGACAGAGTTATCTGATATTTGCCTCTTTACTGGAATGGATGCTCTTGATTTTCCACAGTTACAGAAGTCTGGATTGAATCCAACAGCATAGAATAAGTTCACATTGAGTTGAAAGTTAAACAGACAAATATAACTGAGACCGTAGGATCCCAACTACCTGGAAAGGTCAAGGACACATATTCACTTTTTAAGCTTCTTTTGTATTACAAGGTCCCAATCTAGTAAAATACAAATCAGACATCCCTTTTCACTTTCTCAGAAAAGAATGATGGCTGTATGTCTTGTAACACACGCATTCACCCCCTTTGGCTCGTGATTTTACATGACTATTCTGCTGCCACTAAGTAGGTGACTTAAGAGATTAACAATGAGATTTCGGCTCAGCTGCAAAGCAAATGCAAGTCCACAAATGAACAAAAACCAAACTAGCTCTTTAAAACATACTTAAAATCAAGATTTATTCATGTCTCCAGCTTAGAATATTTTATCAGCCAGTATAATAATAAGGAAAAATAAATGGTAAAAGGTAGTCAGTTCCAGAATTATGCACAAATCTCCTTTTGATTTTTAAGATTCACTTTATGCATTGCCAAAAGAAAGGCTGCTCAGGAAGAACATAAAGAAGCTGTCAAAAGACACCTAAGGAACTTCCTTCGCATGAACAATCCTGTGTTTCAGAATGGAATATATCTGATAATTTAAAGGTCACCTTTAAAGTAATGAATACGGACAGAAATAACACGCTAAGCACATTAAATTATTTTGAAGGTCAAATAATAACCTTCAGAAAATGTATTTAAACAAATCTCAGTTACATCTTTTTTAGTTCATATAGACAGAAAGAAAATGCATGAAAAAGTATTGTGAGGTGCTCTGCTTGGGAACATCTGGCTTGTCTTTGACTTTTTCCCTTGAACACTGCAATTCACAGGCCACTGGTTTCAGTCAGATTGGGCAGCTGCAAGGTTTCATTAGCCTTTTTCAGGGTTTGACAAAGCATCGTTTATTTCTGTCATTTACTTTTCAGTTTCTAGTTCCAGTTTCTGACTTCACTGAAACAAAAACAAGTATTTTTTCCAGAAATATATTTGGGTGGAGGTGAAAACACACAGCTTTGCATTCCAGTGGTCAAGCTTCAAAACAAATATTCAGCATAATTGGATTATAATTATGCTTTGTCATCTCATTTATTCACAAAAGGTTCAGAGAGCTAAAGAGGCACTAGCAAATTAATAGCAATTAAAAGAGAAAGCAATAGGAGAAATTTTTATTTATAACCATTTCACATCCTTACTGCAATGTAATATTTTGCCTTTCTCTTAAAACAATTGCTCTGTGAATTTACAAAGCAGGAGAATGTCAATTGCCAAAGAATATTAAAATGCTGCAATTACACTTCATAGTTGTAGAGTTGTGTGGGAAAGTAAAATATCTGTTAGGATCCAAACGTGGAACCCCACAGACAGATTTCTAAGGGCAAGTCCTGAACGGGACGTTTCAAACTTGCACTGTACATCAGCCAGTTTTAGAGGCCTGTGGAGGCTGCTACCTGCCTGAAGGCACTGCCTGGTGCAGCAGATCCACTCCTGGAAAGCTAAAAGTTGGCTCACTGAGAGGAAGACTTAGAGGGATGCCACAAATTGTTTCTTTGAAGACGTGTAGGAAGACTGCCAAGGCAAGAAGTAGACAGTTTGGAGTCTGACACAGAACCTGGTCTCACAGGTCTGTGGCTCCTGCTGAGACCTCTGCGCAGGACACACACACCAATGGTCAGTCTGCCAACAGGTTTCACATCGCCCTGGACACGCCAGGTAACACGAGGCATCTGTGATTTTCCAGCTGGTCCAGACATGATGTTGGGGCCCTTCTTGCCATTAAGAATAAAATAAATATGTTTCTACAAGTATGTTAACGAGAAAAGGAGGCCCAAGGAGAACTTCCATCCTTTACTGGATGCAGGGGAAAAAATACTGACAAAAGAAGAGGAGAAGGCTGAGGTAATCGATGCCTTCTTTGCCTCAGCCTTCAACAGTAAAGTCAGCTGTTCTCCAGGAACCCATCCCCATGAGCCAGAAGACAGGGAGATAGAACAAAGCTCCCATGATCCAAGAGGAAAAGGTTAGATATCTACTTGGCCAATTAGACCCACACAAGTCTATGGGGCCAGGTGGGACCCACCCAGGGGTATTGAGGGAGCCTACGGAGATGCTAACCAATCCCTTTTCCCTCATCTCCCAGCAGTCCTGGCTGACTGGGGCAGTGCCACTGACTGGAGGCTGGCAAATGTTACACCCATTTACAAGAAGGGTCGGAGGAACGATCCGGGGAACTCCAGGCCTGTCAGTCTGACCTTGGTACCGGGGAAGGTCATGGAGCAAATTGTCTTGAGTGCTGTCACACAGCACACACGGGACAACCAGGTGATCAGGCCCAGTCAACATGGGTTCACCAAAGGCAGATCCTACCAGACCAACCTGATCTCCTTCTGTGACAAGGTGACCCGTTTAATGGGCGAGGGAAAGGCTGTGGATGTGGAATACCTGGACTTCAGTAAAGCCTTGGACACCGTTTCTCACAGTATCCTGCTGGAGAAACTGGCTGCCATCGGCGTGGACGGGCACAGCCTCTGCTGGGTTAAAAACTGGCTGGATGGCTGGGCCCAAAGGGTTGTGGTAAATGGAATTAAATCCAGTTGGAAACCAATCACGGGTGGTGTTCCCCAGAGTTCAGTGCTGTTTAACATCTTTATCAATGAGGGAAGGGAGGCTCTGCAGAGGGATCTGGACAGGCTGGGTTGATGGGCTGAGACCAAAAGGATGAGGTACAACAAGGTCAAGTGCCAGGTCCTGCACTTTGGGCACAACAACCCCATGCAACGATACAGACGTGGGGAAAGGTACTTTTTTATGACTCAAACTTTAGTTACTGTTTTCAGCTTAGTCTCCTTCATAGCATTGTAAGAAATTACATTATTCTGACGGTCTTACCAGTTTGGTTCAGAAATGAATACTGATAGAGGGAATACGTTAGTTAACGGTGGCATAGTTCCAATGGACCATTAGGAGGATCATTATAAAAATTCTGAAGTAATAGACTGAATAAATGCTGAAGCGTAAAGTACAAGATATGTAAGAGTACCATTTTTTAAAAATGGAATTATCATTTAAGGAAATATGCCTCCTAAGCATGAAGACTATGTGTGGGATGGAATTTATTTGTTCCTTCTTCTGTTTCATTCAATAAGCTTTATTTTAAAACACTTGAATATTTTCCTGCTTTTTAAAAAATTGTATGACTTAGGAATCCCTCCAGATTATAACTGGAGTGAAGACTAATACATACAATATGATAAACATGAAGAATTTATTCATTATATGCAGAACTAAACGACAATATCAATAAGACTGTATCCCAGTAAGCCTGTAAAATTCTAACTTAAAACTCATGCATCTCTTGAAATAACTGGGCAGACTGGAAAATACTCTTGAGAAAATATTGACTCACATCTAGGAAAAGATGAAGGTAGTTAAAATGAATTTAAGGCTAAAAACACTAATGGTGAAGTAACGTGTAACAAAGCAATTAGTGATGCAATGAGAGACAAAAAAATCCTACTGAACTATTAAAACAACAAGGAATATATAAAAATCAAGAGGGATTCTTTTTTTAATGCATGGTTTAAGCAACACCTCATTTTGAAGTATTCTAGGGTAAGCTTTGTAAAGAAGCACATCCTGGATAACTGAACACATCCATAGAAAAAGAGTTGAAAGGAGTAACAGTAAATGATAGACATAGGACAAAAGAGCATTCTTAACGTGGGAGGCAACATTTTATCAAAAGGAAAGAGAAGACAACGCAAAGACTCTGAAAAATATCAAAGCAACAAAGTGAGAAGAGCAAAAAATGAACATGAGAGGCAAAAAGGAAGATGAAGACAAGCAACTCAAAATCCCCGAAGTCAAAAATAGGGTATTCTTCCAAAAAACCCCAAAACCCAACCCCACAAGCACCAACCTAAACACTTAGGACCAAAGAGGACAGAAGTAAGAAAGGAAGAAGGTTAGCAGAGAGAGAATTAAAATATTTAAAGTAGGATAGTAATGAAACATGGAAGGATAAAAGAGCTGACATAAATCATTCTGTGTGGGTGAAAGCATTGACCATGAAGCGGCCACAAAGATGATCAGAGGACTGGACCGTCTCTCTTACAAGGAGAGGCTGAGTGAGCTTGGTCTGTTTAGCCCAGAGAAGAGAAGACTGAGAGTGGATCTAATCAATGCTTATAAATATCTAAGGGCTGGTGTCAAGAGGTTGGGACCAGACTTTTCTCAATGGGCACAAGGGACAACGGGCACAAACTGGAACACGGGAAGTTCTTCCTCAACATGAGGGAAAACTTCTGTCCTGTGAGGCTGACGGAGCCCTGCCCAGGCTGCCCAGAGAGGCTGGGGAGTCTCCTCATCTGCAGATATTCAAAACCTGCCTGGGCGTGGTCCTGCACAACCTGCTCCACATGAACCTGCTGTAGCAGAGGGGTTGGACTTGATGGTGTCCAGAGGTGCCTTCCAACCCCAACCATGCTGTGATTCTGTGACATTTGACATGGAGAGATGAAACAAGAAAATAATCAAGGATGTAATCTAGTAAGCCGAAATACAGTACAGACCTTTACAAAAAGGTATGCTCTGAAGACAGACTATGTGCACCACAGAGCACACGCTGCCGTATGATCGCCTGCACATCCAGGAATGGGTAAAAGCTGCAAAGCAGCTGGTGGCAGAGGAATGCACAGAAGGGATACATTAGAAAAAAAAGAATCAGCTATGAGTAAAGCACGCTGTTAAAACACAAGGCAAAACTTCAGATGAAATCTGACTGCCCTGAAAAATATTAGATTTTTACCACTGGGAAAAGATTTCATCTTTTGTGGGCATCGATCAGAACCATGGCCTAAACAACGTATTGAATGCAACGGCAATAAGCGCTGAGGATACACAAACGTCTTTTATCTGTCTCTTTCTACAGTAAATATTGACACATTGAATAAGAATTTGAATCATAGCACACTTCTACATTTAAGAAAGTAGAAACCACCAGCTATTTATGTTTCAAATGAAGTCAGGTGGTACCAACAAGCACTCTATTTCCTCAACAAATCTGGGAGAAAATGCATTTGTGTCTTTTGGAAAGACTGAAATTTTACGGTGCCTAACAATAAAACTACACAGTCATGTCTTCCCTGCTTTTTCTGGAGTGCAGAGTTCTGACACAGCTCTACTGAGATCCTCCCAACTGAACAGACCAAGAAATTAAATTTTTCTCAAAGGGACCTCTCACAAAGAGCATTTACTGTATGTTTGAGTCGAGTGGGCACTAACTGCATCTGTGGAGTCCTTAGAAAGTTGTAATACGTTCTGCAAGACTTGAATATCCAATATGAGAAGTGATGAAAGTTAAAAGAACAACAAAAAAATCCCAATAAAAATTAAGGGTATAACATGGAACAGAATTTTGCCTTCCTTCTTGAGCTTCCTCTCAGTAATTAATTATGAGGAACTAAGAGGTGATTATATACATGTTGACATGACATGAGCACTCAATTTTAAATAACACATAGAATGGGTAAACATAGAAGAAAATTACACTTGCAGCAAGTCAAATCTCTGGGTTTGTTCCAATGTAAGACGTTTTCTGCTCTTTTTGTTTCCCCAGACAGTTCAAGCAGATGCTGCCTGTAAAAGTCTGATGCGTTTGCATGCTGGCAACAGATCATGGATCATCAACTCGCCCAATAAAGCTATCCTATTGTAATTCAGAACACCCTTGCCCCACACTTCTTTCAGTACGTGAACAGTCTAAGAGGGAATCTGATACAATCTATACTGTGAGTGAAGAAACCTAGAAGTTACATTTTGGCTAATTTAACCAAACTGCATAAAGTCAAATCACTTTAGTCAGCCAGGTAGAAAGATGACAAGTGTTACGACTTTTCCGAATGTTCTCACAGACTGTGATGTTGGATGGCAAAGCACAAATACCAGCCCTCTCAAGAGGAGAAACATTCCTTTCCTCTGCCCCCCCAAGTTACCGAAGGAAGGCTTGCACAGAATAAAATGCAAGTACTCCCTTTCCAAAAGCATGAGAGCAGTGTTTGAAATCTTGCCTGGGAGTTTTTGTTGGCCTTACAAGAGTGGAGAAAACTTGCATCTCCTGAAGGAAGTCTTGAGAGAATATACAACACAACTGTAAGCTAAATGGCCTTTCATTATCATAAAATAAGTCCACTGAAATGATTATTAACTCCCTGAATACTGTAGTAATAAAGATTTATAACCAATGTCCACTCCAATAAATACTTCCTTAAAATTTTTATGAGTTCTACCTTATGATCACACTGTGATAGCAAAGAAATATAAGACACTAATTGTTAATAGTAAATGTGTAGCTATGCCTAGCACACTATTACTGCACTAATAATGAGTAATGATTAAGTATACTGCATAGAATTTCAACATTAATCACACTGATAACTGTAACAGGCAAATCAATATCTTTCAAAGCACAGCTCCTTTTCACCAAATATGTGTGCAAATAGCATGATTACTTGTTATTGCATATTCTGGAAGTTACTTCCGAGGGCAAAGCACATCGGCATTTGGTGACTTTCTATTAAAAACATAAAATAACAAATGCACATTCATTACAATCCTAAGGAGAATCACAATCTTTCTACAATGTGACTATTATCTAAAAACCCTGCCATTTTCTTCTGTTTCTATTAGTCAGTGAATTCTTTCACAAACACGAACATCAATACTCTATTTCTGAGAAAGGCATTTGTTTTTTGATTACATAGCGTGAAATGTATGAGGTGCCTTACTCTCTCTGCCATACCAAGTAGTGGCCTATTGGACGCTAACATTAAACATGAGCTAGAAAGCATGTTTTGGAAACCCAAAGGAGTAAGGGCTTGAAATGCAATTTCACTTCTTCAGGACTGCACTCCAAGCACGAACAGAATTTTATTCTTTTCCTTCAAACATCAAGTTCTAAGTTGTATCTATAAGGCACAAACACAGCAGGTTGCCCTCACACCAACTGCCCTGCAAGATCACACGCTGCACGCGCAATAGCTGAGCAGAACTCCAGCATGTACTGCGCACGTGTGGCAACCCGTGGCTAAGACATATGCAAAAACCCAAAAGGACGTGCTCGACAAAGTAGACATCACAGGCAAAACACGCAAGTTTTAGGAGCACAAATTTATACATGCGTTTCCAAGTTGCCAACTGATGTGGCTTTGAACTGAGATAGTGTTCCAGATTTAAACAAAAAAGCAACCTTTCAGCAGCCCCTTGTTTTACTTCCACGAATGACAGATAAGGATTATCAGTGTTCCATAGCAAAACACCTCTAAAATCACGCCACACAGAAGAGAAACTGTGTGGCCTGAACATTCTCCTTGTCACCAATATGGCTTCAATCCCATGTGATTTTCCCATCACAGAGCAATTATGAAGGGGACTACAGCTTTGTTACACCACGCAACAATTCAAACATCACCTTCCCCAAGACTCACCGCAAAACACACCAAAAAAGGTGCCTGTCTGGGTTAAGTCTGACAGTGGATATCACGCTGGGCCGGCCTTGACTGGCACAGCCAACAGGTGAGCTGGGCTGGCCAAGGGAATCGCGCACTCAGTGCTCTCCTCGTCAGCACTGGCCGCAAGTCTCATGTCAACCTGGACTTTAGTGAAAAGCTTCCCTTAAGCACAGGGATATCACGTCTTGTCAGCTACAGGTGAGTCCCATCCCCCAAAACACCACGGCGCAACCTGCAGCCTCTGCGGGCAGCTGTGGTACCTGGGATTTGGGGCCAGCAAAAGGAGTTCAACGAGGAATTCGATTTTCCTTCTTTCCAGAGAATTTAACACAGTAACTAAGGCTTCGTTTGCCTGCAGCTGTTTTGGGAGAGAAAGGACAAAGAAAAAAAGAGAAGGAAAAAACCCCACACCAAACAGGAGGTTTTTTAAATCCTGAAGGACCATTTTATAAGGGAAGCAGAACACAATTTTAACAGACCCTAAACAGTCTGCTTCATGCGTGCTCACTTGGTACCGAACTCAGACACTTAAAATTTCAGGCAGGGAAACCTGCTCTGGTTACCTTGGTGATAAACTAAAGACAAAAATTGCACATAATTGTTGCTGATGTCACTGCTCCCAATTGTTTCCAAGGTTACAGAGTACCTCAAATAATTGTGATGTTTCATTTCTAGACTGTATTGGAAGCCCATTTTCTGTTCTCAGTAAATTGTTTGGTGCTGCAGGTAATCTATCTAAACCTTATCTAATAAGGCATCAGCAGCCTCTCAGCAACCTCTGGTGCTGATATAGATTTATATGTTGAAAATGTAGCTACCTAGTTCTTTACTGAGCAATTTGACTCCTAGATTATCTCAATTATTTTTATCCCAAGAATCCATTTCCATAACAAAGTATATTAATCAATCATATAAAAATATCTGAACACTAAATGTCTTGCTGCAAAGCAATATCACTTGTGAATTATCTACCTGCAAGGACGCTGTTCCCTTAGCTGAATGGTGGAAAATTGGCTGTTAACTATTTATAACTGACTGATTTTCCCAACGCCTTCAAACTCATTTTAAATGCAGAGCACAAGCATTTTGCTGCACTAAAAAAAAAATGTAGCCGTGCTACACCTTCTCCATTGCAACCTCCAGTTTACTGTGCACCGCAGCACGGGTCGCGTTAACAGTCAGTACCTGGTCTGTGCAAGGATTAGCCTGCTGCCCCCGTGGCATCGCTGCTGCAGGACAGTGCTGTTAACTACTGTACTTCTGTCAAGAAACGGGGAGTAGTTTTGAAAAACGTACTAAACCCAATGTCTTTTTAGTCTACAATAATAAAATCAAGATTTTGTAGCTCAGCTCTATCTAAATCTAACTCAGCCACATTTCAAATCCTCACTTCTGAAGGAGACAACGGTCTGTAGATGACCATCTACCCCCCTCCTCCTTCCGGACGTGCCTTTCATCACTCGACTGCTCTCAGACTGCAGGGCTTGACCTTGTCAGCGTGAAATTTTCCACTACAGCAAAACGAAACGGCACTTACTGTATCTTAGCAGTCTGTTATTACTTATGCAATGGATTTTGAAAAGTAATAATTTACTTTACGTACTGGTTGACTAAAACAGTTTATGTGCATTTAATGCATGAAATGAATTGCATATGGAGTCACTAAAAAGATCCGTCAGGCATCTCAGCTCCTACCTGGAGTTCAGAGAGGGTTAGAGCACAGCACTGAGAAGGCAACAGAATAGAACATCAGAGGTGATTCTTTTTTTTTTTTTTTGCTCAGAAAATGGCTGAGAGCTGAGCATGTTTATTTTCATGATTATTCATTTGAATTTCTCAGTGAATTAATTTTGGCTGCATACATTTTAGCTCTTCTGGGTGAATGTCCTAGCAACAAATACACTGGCAGGAATGTTTGCTGAAACAATCTGGTTTAAGTAAGCATTTAAGAATATACACATAAAATAACACCTTTCTGTTTGTAATTGCATGTGCTCGTGAGAAAGCCAGCTGGAGGAGAGACTCTTAACCAAAAGCCAGCAACATACTATACTATTGCAGGTTAAGTCTTCCCTAAAAGCTGAAATAGTAAATGCTTATAACAGACTATTCAACAAAGAGCCACAGAGCATGAATGACTTGCTGAATTTGTGCTATGAATACATCCAAACAAAGAACGCATCTGCGAAATCAAATTCTGTCTGAACACAACTTATGAAAAGGACCAGGAAGACAAATCAACGAGAAACAGTTGTGCAGTTGCATATAGGTTACGTGGCAACTGAATAGGTAAGGCAAGAGAGGAGTGAAATTTCATCAAGGTGATTTAATTTCAGGACTAGGTCTCTACTGTTTTATGCAGTATATAAAAATATTTATAATATTTTACCACTTTCTCAAGTATATTAAAATGCCGTAAGGCAATGAGGAACAGATCTCATGTTGCCATGATATGGCTGGTAACTGGATGCACTGCAGTTTTCAGATCTACTGCCTGACTCAAGGGACTGCTTACCCATCCGTACTTGGTACGGCCCTAGACACAAACAGCGCTCTGCCTCAGACACAGACAACGCAAAGAAGGTAACGCTGCTGCCAGCCACCCATTACTCAATGCAACCCTGGCACAAGTCTGTTTAAGTCTGATATTCAAACCCTAGGATGCATTTGACTTTTACCAGTTCATCACCACCATCCCTGCAGGGGTTTAAAAGACGGGTGGATGGGTTCCTTAGGGACAGGGTTTAGCAGGGAGACAGGCATGGCGGCACTCGATGATCTCAGAGGTCTCTTCCAACCTTATGATTCTGTGATTCCATGTATGTTAGAAATGAACTAGTAATGGATAACTCCTACACATCTTTGTCAGGGCCTGCCCCGGTGTGTTGTGGCACTGCTGCAAACCATGAGACAGGGTGATAGTAACAATATTAAAATACCCTGTCCTCATAGACAAAACTTTTTCCTCATGGAATTAGTACGTGCTTTGCCAGATTATACAAACAAAACACTAGGAGACTCATCCACCACTAGCGGTGACGGTACCCCTGGGGCCACACTGAGTCCAGTCCCACATGGCATCTCCATTGACGATCTGGATGATGGGGCAGAGTGCACCTCGGCAAGTTTGTTCATATTCCAGCTGGGGAGGAGTGGCTGATACACCAGGGGGTTGTGCAGCCATCCAGAGGGAAGGAACCTCAACAGGCTGGAGAAACTGGGACAATCTCGTGAAGTTCAGCAAAGGTGAGTGCAAAGTCCTGCACCAGTACATGCTGGAGGCTGACCAGCTGGAAAGCAGCTTTGCACAAAAGGACCTGTGAGTCCTGGTGGACACCAGGCTAAACACGAGCCAGCAATGTGCCCTTGTGGCAAAGGAGGCCAGTGGTATCCAGCGCTGCGTTAGGAGGGGTGTTTCCAGCAGGCTGAGGAAGGTGATCTGGTGCCCTCACCAGCGTCCTCTGTGCAGCACCGTGTCGGGTTCTGGGTGTGAGAGAAACCAGAGAGACACGAAGCTCCTGGAGACTCTCCAGCAAAGGAACACCGAGACTGATTCAGGGACTGCAGCACCTCTCCCATGAGGAAAGGCTGACACAAGTGGGACTCTTTAGGATAGGGAATAGAAAGCTCAGGAAAGATGTTACCAATACATAAATATATGAAGAGAGAGCATAAAGAAGACTCCAGTGGGGCCCAGTGACAGGGCAAGAGGTGATGGGCATTGTGATTCTATGGAAGGAGATATAGCCAAGCACACACAATTACTGACATTTTCAAGAACACATCCATGGTTCACTTACTGTGACATCAGTGATCCTGAACTCTTTGGAAAAATCAAATGCAGATTAAAAGATTTTTAACAAAAATTAAACACAGAAATGCTTCTTGGAAATTTTACAAGTTACCCAACAACATATTTAGGAACATAAATAATTTTGAAAATCTAGTCATATTTGACTTGTTCAAGATTATACCAGGAGCCTGTAACCTGCCGAAGAACTAGTAGTGGTCTTCCCAATCCTCAGTCACAGCTGTTTGCTTTCCCACCTACAGATAGCTCTATCCTTGAATTGCTTTGCTATTCACATGGCAGCCAAAGAGGATTCTGGGGACCTTGTATTTCTGCTCATCAGACACTTCCACAGCACTCTTAGATGTTACCTTACTTTTTTAGTATTTGGGATTTTCCATAAAAATACATCCACGAAGTAATGCAAGTCCAATATATCAGACAATAAAACATGTATAAGTCAGGTTATTCCTGTAAAAGTTAGTAAAGCCAGCTGCAACATAAAAGACTACGTTAGAAAATGTTAACATTTAAATGTAGGTGGAGAGACCAGATTTGGTTCAACTAAAGTCAGATGAGCTCCTGAAGCAGTCAAGCTTCACTAAATTCCAAGTAATAAGCACTCCCAAGAGCTTTATGTCTCTATACAGTACAACACAGGTGAAGAACACCACCGTTCAACGAGCACTCATAAGCTCAATTCTATCCCACTACTGGCTATTTAACATTAATTAAGCATGATAATTTTTAATGAAATTTCATTTAATTCTCAGGTTTTGTAGGTCAGAAAATTAAACAACCATCTTTAACACCAAGTAGTTTTAAAAGAGGTGCGTTCTACTGCTTTCAGAAGAGCAACACTTGACTGATAAAGATATGAGAGAATACTGCTAAGTTTCTGTTCTGTCAGCTGTCAGTGTAACCTAGAAAACTGCTCCTAACTTACCACCTCCCTGTAAACAGCACTGTGAAGTGACAGACCCTGAAACACAAAATCTTTGCAGTACGACCCAAGCCCCACACTTTAAACCATTATATACACCTGTCCTTTGCAGAATTCAATGTACAGCCTTCATCTCTGCCACATTTTCATAGCCATGACTTCTCTTTTCAAAATTCAAAATTCCAGATCACTGCTACCTGAAGAGATAGTACTGATACAATGTAACATTCCTCTCAAGGTAACATCATTTGAAGAATTTATGGACCTATTTTACTTTAAAAAGGTTAGGTGCAATGGTATTTGACAATCTTCTACTTTGTAATATTTTGCCAAACCAGACACACCTAAGTCGTGCCAGCAGATGGAAGAGGTTAAAAGCATCGACTCCCCAATTACCAGCTTTGCTAGGCCACCTTCCCTTCGTAATTTAGACCCTTCTGTTGGAGATTTGAAAATATATTCTAGACAGATGACATGTTAACAGAATCATTTCATGGTTCAGTGTCTTCACAGCGTGATCTATCTCTGTCTCTAGGCACTGGAGGTCCCTTTTCAGGAGATTTATGAGTTGTATCCAAGTATTCATTTTGGTGAGGGAGAATGTGTGCATCATTTCAAAACAGAACATTAACATTTGCTCTAAGATAATGCTTCCTTCTCATTAGCAGTTTTAAGAATAAGTCTAACGCACGTGTTCCTAAGACACTGCACGTTACTATAATAAAATGTTCACGAATGAAATATTTTTTAAAATTTGCATTAGTCCATGAACTTGTAACCCCTTCTCTTCCAAATCTACATAATACATATAGAGATAAGATCCGGGAGGCTGGTATCTAATGAAGCATCTCACTTAAAATTTAACTGGCATTTTCTTCTTCACTCACTTTTGCTATCAGACAGTTCCTGCAGACACTGCATTTTCTGTAGGACAAGAGAAGTGGTCAGCCACTGGAAGGTGCCTCAGCATGTGGCCCACAGCTCAGCTTCAGACTTTTGATAACATGGTCTAATACTTACACACCTTAAAAATCACAGTGTTTTCACAAGTGCTCAGCATCTCCTGCTGTGAAACACTGGTTAGGTTTTCAGCGCAATCACCTGTTTTTCACGTCCAACTTGAAAAATAAATTTCCTTAAAAAGGAAAACTTTTCACTGTTCTGTTCAAACAGAAACTTCTGACAGCTGCAAGACAGAATTCTAGATGCAAGAAACAACGTGTGTCAGATTCAGGACAAGGATCAACGTCGGTTCACGTCAATGGCTGCACACATGCCACCCACTTCCCACTGCAGCCGGTGTGTAGTCACAGTTTAAAACACATTAAAACTGGAAGACGGGGAGCAGCAGATCCGTTTGCAGTCTTTTAACTAATGCTATTTATCCAACAGAAGTATTTATGGGACTTTCACTAGAATCTTCATAATTAAATCCTTACCCAGAAGAAGATGGGTGAACCACAAATAAGAAAGGATAAGTCGTGTTCTTGCTACATAAAGTCACAGCAATCAGATAAGACAGTTGCTGCTCCTGTTGCGCAGATGGAGAAGACAGAGAGGGAGACAGAGGGATTGAGGGTTTGTTATCTACAATGTCCCATTAAGAACTAATCTTCTAAGAAAACACTTTCAGCAGACAGGATCCTAATCAGAGGCTGAAAGGAAAAAGATGTAAAAACTACAAAATAAAAACAGTTACAAAAATACAGAGCTAGGAACCTCAGAGCACTAATGGAGATTGCAAATTCAAGCTTCTTTGTGCCATCAGAACTCTCCTTATTATGAACTTGTGCGTTACAGACCAGCGACCAGTATCATTTGACAGCTCACAGCGCTATCACTACAAGTTCTGCCATTTCAATATAAGTACAAGCCTGCACAGAGAAGCATGACTGAAAATTCCAATTTCAACAATCTTCCAATGACACACATACCTAGGATGGGAGAGAGAACGTTCATGGCAACTGGAATGTTTTATTGCGAGATATGTTGTTTTCCATTAATGTGCCCAAAGAGAGGAATGCAAAACACTTGAAATAGAAATGATGAAGATAGATCTGGATTTAAATGGGCATAAAGGGCCTCCTCTTCCAGCGACGCCATAGGACCCAGACATCTTGGGGTCCTATGATGCATCCACAAACATGCTCTTTTGCAAACCTCTGAGCCATTCAACTTGGATCTTGGTCCATCTCTAAGTCACATAATTCAGCTGTGGACCTGTGTTAGTTGGAGGTGATAAGTTTAACAGAAGTCTTACATTTGGGAATAAAGTTTTCATTCCCCTGAAGAATTTTCTAGACACTGAAATTTTGACTATGCTTTGCTGAATAATTTCCTAAAAGTAGGGTCACTCTGACCTTCCCTTCCACAGTTCTAACTGTTGTATAGAAAATATAGAGAAATGTAATTTTTACCTTAGACTGTGTAACTTGTACCACCTGAGTTGAATACTTTATTTGCTTGTTGTTTACAGAACACAAGTAGTGCAGAATGCTTGGCTACTGTTAGCTTTCCCATTTGCCTGCTTAAATTGGCACACGAAAACAGTAAAAGCCTAATATTTGACTTGAGTTCTGCACAAGATCTTGGAGGTGTGTAACTGCTGTGACAGTACAAAACCACTCATTCAATGGTTGATTCAAATGCTCTAAAGTCCAAGTAAAGACTCACTGATTTCATTCATGTTTGTTTACTACCAAGGCCAGCAGACAGCTCACTAAGTCCAAGCTCAGTGCTAAGGCAAGCGGTACAATTATTGGCTATTGAGAGAAAAAAGTCAACGACTAAACTAACATAGAACCTTAACTACTATATTCCCTATCTGGGAATGGAAGAATTCCGTGGAAACATATAGACATGTTTCTGTATCTACGTTTGGTAATTTTGCCATTATTAATATTTTGAAGTACATTCATGAGAACATATTTTTCAGTGCTTGATAACAAAACTTGAAAACTATTGCAAAGCACACATATCAGAGCAGTCTAGCACATAAAAGGCAGTATAAATAGAAAGATATGGATCAACTGTAGTCAAGAATGGAAGGGAACAAGGAAATAATTCCTGATCACTCTCTGTCTGAGTGATGTCCAGTTTTACTGTGAATACCAATTTCACCTCTTCTTCTCCAAACTGAAATCAAATCAGCCCAATCAACAAAAATTATCCTGAGAGAACACACACAGAAATCAGATCTATGCAGTAAATCAATAGCCCATTGCTTTTGTTGCTCGTTATTTGCCATAGCATTTCACACTTCCAGACAAAACAGAGCTAGACTACAGTCACACCACAGTCACACCACAACTGTGCAGCACCAACATGCTTTGCTGTCATTTGATATTAGTGCATTTAGTACATTTAACAATAGCTGAACTCCATTTGCCTGTTCCACCTCAAACCATAAGAAACCACAGCTGAAAGACAAGTTGTTATCAACAGATTAAATTATGCGTATCTCTGTATGAAATTCGAGCACAGGCATATACACAAAGCTGGAGTTAAATTGCTTCCCAACCCAGGTCCTGAAATCACCTCCAGAATCCCAGGACTAGAAGTATGTAAGTTAGTATTCAGCTCAATTATTTAATTAACCAGATAGCTACTTCACCTTGGTTTTGCTAAATCCCATAGGGATGTGACAGCAAGTAGGGAAAGAGGTAAACTATGGATAGAAACCCAAGACCCTACATGCCCTGTTCTAGGTACCTTCCTCTTGCTTGCTGTTAATTTTGGTACGCCTTCTGTTCTTTTAAACTATTCCGAGCACTGACAAAATGCTATAGATACTGTTTTAGTAATCTGAAACCTCCTTTTAATTAGCAGGACCAGTTTTACTCTCGTGCAAAGGCAACAAGATGAACCGCTGTTTCAGTACGAATCATTTTGGAGAGGGGGTAGCAGTTCATGTCTGAGCTGGGTAGGAGGAGATAACTGTGTGACTCAGAACCCAGCACAACCGCATCTGCATATAAATAGACTTAATCAGAAATGCAAATTGCAATCAGAAGAAATTTTAGAAGCCTATGATAATTGTGCAGATAACAAAAGGTCAAACACTTGTATTGCTGAGGGTTTTAAACTGTTATCAGTCAGTGGCAATCCTTTCTTTATGAGCAAGATGTGGGAAAGGCAAGTATGTGCCAGTCTAATCAATGATGGACAAATTCCTTCTATATTTCTTCTATTATTACAACTCTTCTGTTGTTAAACTCTATTTTACACTGTCAATCTCATCTTAAGTTATTCAGGAAGACTCAATGAAATGAAAACAGAATTAAACCAAAAACAGACAGCACCAATTAATACAGTCAGGTTACATAATTATACGTAGAGGGAATTTCTATTCATTTTTCATATCCATGTATGACAATCTGAACCTTCACATTTTAACATCCTTGGGTAAATGAAAAATTAAATTATGACTACAGTTTGCTGCAACTGCCAGGCTGCTTCATACCATTGCCAATATTGTGTGGGTTTCTTCCACAGTAAAGCAGGTGCATAACATTTTAAAATGTTATTCAAGAGTAATAAATCTTGGTTTCTTTCTCTTTTGAAACAAATATTTTCATCAACAGTAGCTAAGAAAACTACTTTGGAAGGCAGGCACTTTGTCATTATATGATTTTATATTCTACGGTAAGAGTAAAATAAATATGTCTCTATCATTTCAAGGTGTTCTAAATATAAATTGCTGTGGAAATCAGTCTGGAAAAAAGAGACCCTTTAACATCACAGCTTTTTAATGTCTTTTCCCAGGAGATATCCTTAGGATTTGAAGCAGCAATGCTTACCAAACAATTCTTTCTCCCTTGACTAGAGCACCTTCGAACATACCAGTGAGTGAAGAGAGCCACCTAGTGCCATACCTGGGAATTTTAAAAAGGGTTTTCACCGGATGCATGTCAAATAAAGGAGGGTCTCCATCCCCCAGTTCAATGGCTGTGATTCCCAAGGACCATACGTCACATCGAGCATCATACGAGTAGTCATACTGCTGCTCACAAGCAATGACCTATCAGAAAAAAGCAGAGAAAACAACGCTTTAACCGAACACACGATTCACACCTTCCTAGCGTGACGCGAAATCACTGTTTCACTCGTTCATGCCTGAAATTGAATGTAGCTTTCAAATCCATATCTTTCCCTGTATATCCCAGTTAGGAAAAAAACCCACAAAAATGTAAATTAGAATTTATCTTTTGTTTGGTTGGTTTTTTTTAATATTATCTCCCTCTTTTTTCTTTCTTTTTTTTTTTTTTTTTTTTTTTTAAAAAAAAGGCATGTGGTGCTTCAAAGTTCTGTACAAAGAACATCACTCTACTAAACTCTGGTTTTGAAAACACTTCTTACAGAAACCTGAAACCTATTAGAATAGCAGAGAACCCTATTGATGTTATTAACTTCTATGACTATTCATGAGGACAGACCAATCTGCGCAGCTGTTTTCAAGATAAGAATATTCCATCAATCATTTCTGATATTTTTTATTTTTTTAGTTTGTCTTTACTAGATTTGAGTAGTTCAAGAAAAATCTTTCTTAAGGTTCCACGTACCTTGTCTAACAAAACCTGAAGTTCACAGGAATCTCCAACTCGGTGCACACTTCCAGCTAACCCACTGTTTGCATTCTAATCAGAAGCAAACTCATACAAGCCGCAAACAATTCTGCATCCAAATGTGAGAGTCAAACTAAAGTTTAAATTTAGCCCTTATCTCTGCAAAGGGACAAGACAAAAATCGCAGGTCCACTGCCTTTTATCCTATCGTGATTTGGAACCTTGTCTCAAGTTTATCTTCCAAAATCTCATCAATCAGACTAACTGTTTTGAAAATCTGTTAGATCCAAAAACATTGCTAATATCAGCTTCCATTATTTTTCTCCTCTTTTTAAGGACAGTTACAAATCTGTACTTGAGATGAGCAGCACTTCTGACAGCATCTTGGTGAGGTTTTTTTTACTTCTGTGTTTTTATGTAAGGGCTCGAAGGGACCGTGCTTTGTAGATTTGCTAACGTGCAAGTCAGCTCCCTAAGTAGCTGCTGCTACCTAGGAAGCCTCTGAGAAAGCCACTCAGAGCCTGCTTTAACCTTTCCTGAAGAGGCTGCTGATTCCAGCTTAACCTCTTGGATACTTTCTCCATCAGCTGCCATGCCTCTGGCAGAGATCTGACCCAACGGGCCCGTAGGACCTGTCCGTCTTTTGCTCTGGGACTCACGACCCCATCATACAGCACTCACCTTTTTTTTATCAGAACTCAGAGGTGTTGAACATTCTAGTTTTGGTAGTAAAGTTGGATATTAGTCAATTCCTTTGCTGACTGATGAGAAGTTCGACAGGAGCCAGCAACGTGCACCAGCTGCGTGGAAGGCCAACCCTCCCTCAGGTTGCACCCAAAGCTCCCCCTCTGCTCCACTCTGCGAGACCCCACCTGAAGCACTGTGTCCAGTTCTGGAATCCCCAACATAAGAAGGATATGGAGCTGTTAGAGTTGGGCCAGAGGAGACCCCAAAGATGCTCAGAGGGCTGGAGCAGCTCTGCAGCGAGGACAGGCCGAGAGTTGGGTTGTTCGGTCTGGAGAAGAGAAGGCTCAGGGAAGACCTCAGAGAGACTTCCCAGTACCTGCAGGGGCTCCAGGAAAGCTGGGCAGGGGCTCTTTACAAAGGCAAGTAGTGACAGGGTGAGGAGGAATAGCCTTAAATGGCAAGAGGGAAGATTTCGATTAGGCATTAGGAAGAAATTCTTCATGAGGAGGGTGGGGAGGTCCTGGCCCAGGTTGCCCAGAGCAGTGGTGGCTGCCCCATCCCTGGAGGTGTTCCAGGCCAGGTTGGATGGGGCTCGGAGCCCCCTGACCCAGTGGGAGGTGTCCCTGCCCATGGCAGGGGGTGAGACTGGATGGGCTTTGGGGTCCCTTCCAACCCAACCCATTCCGTGATTCTATGGTTCTACACACTATTAGTTCAGTACTTTTCTTAGAGCAGATCAGTGCAGAAAAATTAAGACCTTTTCTGAATTTTGTATAAATGTTTTGATAAGTGCTGAGATGTCTCACTTCCTCCTCCAATTTTCCAGGTTAGCATGCCAAAGAAATGTCTTTCCATACCCTACTGACAGTGGCATTTCCCCTTTGTTGCTGTAATGTCAAAAATTCTTCTGACAGAGCATTAGACCAGTTTCCCACCTACTGTTCTAGGCACACTGGTGATCTGCAGGACATAAGGTGGTCAGCAAAATGTCTGCGAGCCATCTGAGGAAAACAAAAGTACAAATTCTCCTGTGCGTCAACTATCAAATAAACAGAAAGGGAAAAAATTAAAGTAAGCACTGCAAAAGAGGGCACAGGGATTTTTTTCCTCAGCTTCAAGAAGCAGAGTTTTGTTACCTAATGCAGTGGTTTTCAAAGCTGCCATGCAAGGATCATCTTCCCACCTTCCTTCTCTTCAACACAATGTCTTAAATGAAAGTTCTGAAATATTTCTTAGTTCTTCAAAGAGTTCATTATAGCCTTGACCTCATCCCAGAGATCCCTCTATCTCTTGAAAAAGATGAGTTTCACCGTACAGTAGATTTTACGCAACTCAAGCAGAGTTCTTTAAGCCACCACCCTTATTTCAGAGGCCTCTGTGATAATTCATTTCCTTATACTATGCCTTTGAGAGAAGGAAAAAAATCAAATTTCACGTAAAAACTTGTAAGAAAGTTCCAGAGATACTTAAACATTACAAAGAGGCCATACTTGGTGTTGGCTGGAGTTTCCTTCATTTGTTCAGAGACTGAAAGGGAAGCTTGTATTTCTTAATTATTTTTGTTTCTTTATACAGTTCCCCAAATAATCCATAAACTCAATGACACGAAGGACACTCCAAAAAAACCATCATGCAAGCCAGCCTCCAAGTCCATGACTCAGAATTTGCAAGTAGCTTATCCATACATGACTAATTTAATACACACTGTTCTCCTTCCTTTTTTAACACATGAAAAATATTTATCCCCTTGGTTAAAAAGCTGCTGGAGTCCATCTCCTGGAAGCAACTGCCTCAGAAATCACCTGGTTCTCATTAGCGTGCCGAGTCCTTTGTAAATACTTGTCTATTTGTTCTCAAATTTTATGATACATGGAAGGAACAGCAAGACCCGCTCAAGGTCCCTCTGGGCTGCATCAGCAGTGCCATAACATGGCTGGTGTCCCACATTCAAAGGAACCACCACTTCTTCCTCTATAAGCACATCACCATTGCTTCTGCTGCAGGTCGATGGCAAAACTCACCCCGTGTCTCAGAAAGTTTACCAAACTACACTAAAATAATGAGCATCAGAGTGCTCTGCATTCATAACGGATGCGGAGACAAAAGCGCACTGCAAGCGCTGGTTTTTAAAAAAGAAGAAATCTTTGAGCTTTTCTCAGCTTCACAACGTCTTACCCCCAAACAAAGACAAAGGGATGTACAACACATCTCTGTGTGCCTTCTGCTCTACAGGCAACAGCTACCCCTCTGGTCGATACAGTACAAGGCAGCAAAATAACACCGGGGCAGAACACCGGCACTCTGCCCAAGGGGAATTAAACACCACCAGATTCTCCTCCATTCTAATATCAGAGCCCGCAGTGAGTCTTTTAAAAAAATATTCCCCTTAATCTGCATACTCTTTATTTACAAAAATTCAACCAGTGGACCACACAACCCAGTATGTTTTAGACAGTCAGATTTTCTGTAGTGAGCTCAGTCTCACAGAAAACACTAAACGACCTCTTCTTCTGATGCCATGTTTGCAATATTATATGAATGTAGTCAACGCTTTGGTTTCAAACAAGTTTCCAGTTTCTGTAGGATCTATTATGAGAATCTTAAAACTCAACGCACCACTTAGAGACACAAAAATGCCACTAATTTTAATTTTTAAAGCAAGAATCAAATTTTCAGCTTTTTCCTTGGTGAAAGGCACACATTGGTAGTTGGCTTTGCACGTTGGCTAGCAGAAAACACTCCACCTTGAAACCTGACAAAGAAAGGGTTCTCTCAGTCACAGCTCACAAGCTAAGTCCTTGGGAATGTTGGGAATGCCCTAGTCCGGTTATGCCTTGAAAACTATCACAACTCCCTGCAGAGCAAAAATCTCTAAAAGCCAAATACAAAAAGGAAAAACGCCATTGGCTCATCTTTTGTTATGTTCCAGTCTCTATCAGGAACGCAGAGATATTTATTTTTCGGAAACATCTGTTCTTTTTTGGTCAGAGTTCAGGACCTGAGAGCGTCTCTCAGCACTGCTGATGCCTGCTCTGCCCAGAGGGGCATGAAGGCAGAGCGCCCAGAAGAAAGGAGCTGAAAATGAAGAAAAGGCTACTTTCTTTCTCTACCCTGTGTGAAGACATCATCACATCTATATTTTTATATCCAGCAAAATCCTCTCCTATTTGCACAAGGAAAAAGAAGAGGGAGTTTGCCTTGCTGCCAAAGCTTCAGGGGGTGGTGTAGTTAATCTTGAGATTTGCCAGTAATCACCAAGAGAACAAGCACCAAGTCTTGCCCTTTGGCACAGGCTGGTTCCGTCTACACAGTGGCCCAGGTTGCCAAGGAGACAGGCCGTCCCTTTCGCGTTAGTTGCAATTTCATCACGATTTCTTGCCCAGCTGTGCTGCCGTAGGATGGCAAGCACCTAGACACCACACACGAACAGACAACGTGACGGCAGTCAACACTAATTGTGCTGAGGGTCACACTGCGACAGGGTGAGCTGGGGGAAATTCACTACTCTGACAATGACAGCACAAACAAAGCAGTCACACCAACTGCAGGCAATTTAGGGAAGCTGGTAGTCAGGCATTCTGTGTGGTTTCTCACTCCTACAGAAACACAAAACCTCACAGAGATACACAAGATGATTCACACTCTGACAAAAAGACTTCCTATTCAGGGAAATAATTCTACTTGTTCTGAAAACAACGCAAAGACTTCTTTGAACTTATGCATGCCTGTAGGTAGTTCACAAGTGAATTTAAGAGGGGAAAAAGGGTAAGATGAAGATGTAGCTGTTATTTGTAAGGAGATCATACTGACTCGTGGGCAGAGAGGAAGATACATATACATGTATATATCTATGCTTAGCTGAAGCAAAATACATCAAACCCCCAAGTTTACCCACAAGCATTAGAAGTGAAGCCACTTTCGTTTTGCGCAGCATGTGCAGGGCACATGGAAAGCAGAGCTGCAAGCACACACACCAGTGACCACAGCAGCCCAGGTGTGCTACCTGCAGGTGACCGCTGCACAGTAGCACTGGTGACCCACGGAAAGCACCTAAAAAGGCCGATCCTCCCGAGGGCAGGCGGTGCTGCCCAGAGCTGACGTGGCTGAGCAAGCGCCTATGAGGTGCTCGAGCAGACGCCGATGAGCGCCGCGTGTGGAAAACGAGCGTGGCACAAAATTGTTACCCTTGCTGCAAGGAGAACAAAACTGCTGGCTATGCAAGGCAAACGAAAGAAACCAACTGAACTTCCGTGCTCCATCTGACACTTTGTAAGCCAGCTTAGTTTACCTGCACAGAGAATATAGTAACAAATACTCTTAAGTCCTATGCACTGGAAAAATATTATTTCATTATAGCATTTAGCAGCACTGAGGATAACAAGTCATGCAGACCAAAGTGATACCCAGCGAGCTCTATCCTTCCTGCACTTCCTTTTTCCCTCCCTACCCTCAAGCACTTTAACATCATTAAGAAAAGAGCAATTTTGTGAGAGAAATTGGTTCCGTATTCCCCCATTTTTTATTTGGACTTCAGTTCCTTATTTATTATCATCATACTGATTTTTCCATGGTGTATCAGAAAATGATTATATATTTAGATGTGTTACCACAATAACAAGTAATTCATATTTTTAATAATTCTTCTGAGTAATTATCACAATTAATGTTGATTGATTGAAAATTAATTATATGTCAAGTAGTCAATTGTGTTTTAACAGCTGTGAGTAATTGATTTTTATTTTTATTTTTATTATTAACTCACCCCAGTGAAATATTCGTGAGACCATTAGACTGCTCTGGCAGCAGGCTACATTTGTGGGGAAACATAATACCTTTTATTAGACCAAATGACACAGTAAGGAAAAACAGAAAACTTTCAAGCACACAAATCTGTTTTGCTTTATACCACGAGGCCACCATATATGGGTGTATATACATTCTTGAAATCTATATCCTATTTGTACCAAGTGGTGGATTCCTACATTTCATTATAAATCAGCATTTACAAAATTCCATGCTTAGCTGGCATTTAAAAAGTGTGGGGAAAATGCCCATGTCACAAGGACTCATTTTAGCTTAAGGAAGTGAAGAGACCTAGAGCTGACCGCGAGTCCCACGATGTAAGCCGAGGTCGGGCAAATAAGCCAGGTCAAAGCGTGACAAAATGACAATCTATTCAGTACCAGGGGAATGTGTCCCTGGACTTGTTTAGAGCTAAAAACACAAGTCCAGGTCACTGAGGCTATGCTGGTTTTCCAACTCAGAGTTTCACTACACGTGAAATGCATGGCCTATTACCTGGATTTTTTATTTTTTTGCCGTTTTCATGTCTCATGCCATAGAGAGGTAAAGAAAAGAAATCAGCCCTACCCTACCAAGAAGACTTTCTGACCAAATTCTAAGGCCTTTACTGTAATGAATATTGACTTCAGAGCAAAAGCCACTGTGAGTCTTCACAAAATTAGATATTCCCCCTTATACATTTTTCAGCTACATTAATGCAAATTACTTCTTGGGGCACTTATTTTTACCGGTTCGGTTGATTTTTTTCTTTAGATTATGCAGAGACACAGCTTCATAGTGAAACAATGCAAATACTGTTCATTGTTTCAAGATTAGACTTTCTGCACGCACATATGATCAGATTTAAAGTTTGAAAAAACATAAAGGAACAATGGAAAAAGAAAGACCGTTTAAGCCAGTCACCTGTTGTTCTAACACTTCAGAAATTTACTCTGATTTTCAGAGGTACTGAGTTTTATTCCAGGACGCAACCTTAACTCAGCAGGGGGAGGAAAGCAACCTGTTCTCAGTGGGGTATCGTACTGCTCACCACTTCATGGCGGCAGTGATAGGATATGATACCTTTACCAGTGTTGTCTACTGTCCCGTGTCGTATTTCAACACACAACTCTGCAAAGGACCAACTATGTTTTAATTACGCTCATTTTAAAACATGACTATGCACGCAGCATTGTCATTTATCAACAGTTACCAGTAAATGTAAGAACATACTCTGTGTTTTAAATTACCTTCAGTACCTCTCTAGTTCTTCCTGACTTCAAGTATCTTTCTCCATTTCCCTTTCTGTTCTTAAAAATAGATTTAGGCCAAAGAAAACACGCACGGATTTTAACTGAGCTGGTTTAAAGGGTTAATTTTCCAGCTAGATCATAATAATATAATTATCAAACAGAAAGGAAAACTGCAATTCCATTTGAACTAGATTTTGTTCAGTTCTGTGATTGGAAGTGAAAACAAGACACGTTAAGGTTTGGAACTAGAGATGTAAAAGCAGTTCAGTTCCGAAGTTTCAAATCTGATTCCTCCTGGCAGCATTCAGCACAACTGATTTCAGTGTAACAGAAGCAGATTTTAGATAACTTAATTGTTCAGCGAGAGGCAGCTTTAAACACCCCCTGTACTTAAACTATCCAGCCTATTTATGGTTTTTTGGCACGCCTATATCCAGTGTGCCCGCTTCTGCACGCCTGCGCTTGCAAGCGTGAGACAACACTAACTAGGCTAAACAGCAAGGACTGGTTTCCAGGGAGCCTGCTTGTAAAGCAGCTCTCGAACTGCCGCCCTCGTCAAGTTCCTCTGTTGCTTCCACACAGCCTAGTTTTTCTCTGTATCTTCATTTTCCATCAACATTTTTGTTAATCACATGCTCTCCTCAGAACAAAGGGTCAAGGACAGATGGTTTTGATTTGTGGCTGCTAAACGAGCCTCGCAGTCGAGAGGCAAAAGGGCTGAGATGTTTGAGTCACTGAAAGGGTTAAGCTGCTGCTTTTCATACTGACCAGTAAGAGCACTGAGACACCTTACACCACCCTGAGAACTCCTGCAATTGCAAGTGCCAGGCCAGATAATGCCTTTGATACATTTTGCAAACTTCATCTTAGAATAGGACGGTTTTCCCCATGATGACTGTTCCTGCCTCAGCCTGCTCCAGTGATTCCGGGTTCCACCATATTTGTCCCTGTTGATATTCAGTTATTCCTATCTGTCAGTTCGAATGATCTTGCAACGTTCTTCTCCAGGTTTTATTTTCCTGGCATTTATCCCGGAAAATATTCCCTGTCAGCTTCATTTCACAAGGTTGATTTCTCTGAAACACTCTTGTAGTCCTTCCCTCTAAGGCAAGCTTTTTCACCCACCTCCTCTCTCCACTCCCCCTTCAGATTAAATCCATTTTTCTCACGCTTAGAGAAGATGAGGCCCCACCATCACCTTACACGTCGACCGAGGCTTCTGGTTTTCACATACAGGCAGTAAAAGCCCAATTAAACAAAAAAAAATCCCTGTCTTCAAGCTGTGTATTTCTCTGACCAGTAACATTTCCTTCCTGCCCGGTTGCTTTATGGTATTTGGTCTTCAACACAGACTCGGTGCCAAAGCCTTCAGGTTTCTGCAACTGTTAAGTGCTTTGCTAGTTCTTACTCCTCTCACCACAGTCTCTCCTAGAAAACACTGTTCTAACAAGCGTTACCTGAGCAGAGTTTTCAGCTTATTGCAGTTCTAATCCTTCACCTTCCCCTTAGAATTTTGCTGCATATTTTAAAAATACCAAAAAGAGCTCCCCGGAAGTCAGGGAAATTGCACCTGCTAGGTGGGTTTAAGCGTGCCGTTGGTACAAGCAAAGAAACGGTAGCGACTGGAGCTCGAGTGCTGCACCACTTGTCACTTACCGGCCACTGTCACAGCGTAAGGGACAGCAGAGCACCCCACAGCGCTTTGCAGGCTGCTCCAGCTCGGCAGCCCGGTCAGGGGCCTCGCACGGGCGTGCGAGGGCGAGATGAGCTACTGGGCTTATGGCACCGGCTTGATGATTCTGACGAATTGTTTCAAAATGGGAAGGATTCAAAGCTACTTGTGTTCCCGTTTTGCTGTGCTGGGCACACAACATACCTTGCTTACGTGTCTGTTGCATTTTCAAGTCAATTGTTTGCAGATCAAAATCTCTGCTTATTTCTTTGGCTTTTTACCTCAAGAATGAATATTTTCAAGCAGGATGCAAAAATAAATTTGGTATCATTACTTCCTTTGATGGCAATTATTCAAGCAAAACAGTACCATAAAAATAACTTCTAATAATCCGAGTTCAATAAAATATTTCATAGCACGTCCATCATCGCACAGAGGAGTATTTTATAAAGGTTTCAGAATGTCTTCAACCAAGGTGATTCCATAAATAATGCTTGCACAGTGGTTTCTAAGGGATCTTGTGTCTCCTTTGTGACGTAAGCTGGTTGTTATGGAGATGGTAAAATATCAACCATTCTTTGTGAGACTGTGCAAGATCAATTTTGGATCTGTTACAGCAGCTTCTTTTCTCTGCTCAGCTATAATCAGCCTTTCTTAGCAACATAAAGAGGTGTATAAAATGTATAAAGTGTTTAAAGCAAATGCTTGCACGATAATTTTAACTGACTTTCAGAAACAGACCTGTGTGCATTTGTAACAGATGCAAATTCCACTGCAAATCCCCCAAATTTCAAATACATATAACAGCCTTCAACAGAAATGAGTCTACCACCATTATTAAGGTTTAACAACCTACAAATGAAAAAACGCTCCATTTTAATTCCCTATTTTTCAATATCATCATCTGTACTTTACAGAAGCATTTTTTGTTTCTTAAAGCAAGGAGGGCAAAGATCAACATCTTTCACCCCAAACGTAGGGAATGTACCTAAGTGACTTCTGTTCAAGTGTGTTAAAACCTTGTAGAGCTTCATGAAATAAAAGGAAAAGGGTTATGTCTGGAGAGCAGAATGCAAAACTGTGGTCTAAGATACTTGGCTAGGCCAGTTGTGGATTTTTTTTCCCATTTTTAATCGGCACTAGTTCATCTGTCTAAGCGTGCAGTGTCCAGTCAGTGACTAAGGGTGAAGAACACAGGGTGTTTCAGTATCTTATAGCAAGATAAGACAGTGGGAATTCCTCCTTCTCCTCTCAGTTTGTATTTAGACCCACAGACAAGCACACCAAACCATACAATATTTACTGGGAAATCAAAAAATTTTCAGGAAGACCCTCAGTTATTTGCAATTTATCCGAACTTTTATGGAAATACTACAGGGAAGAAAAGAATTAAGATTATTAGAAATTTATTTTATGTATTCTAATGTTACATTCATTTTCCTGATCAGGGGCTTGGATGCAGAGTAATGAAACAGAGCCATAGGAGAGGGAAGAAAGGACTCTCACTGTGTGGAAGTGGTAACAAAGTGCATATTGGCAATGAATGCAGACAACCCAGACAGGACCGTTTCTTACCTCAGGTGCCATCCAAAAGGGGGTGCCCACCGACGTGTTTCTACGCAGCCGTGTGCTGGTGAGCTGGGCTGAAACACCTGTGATAAAACAGATCAAAAAAGCCTGGCTTCTAATTCCTTGTCTTTTCAATCAGTCTGCTTCAAGTATCTGGAAAACAAACAGGAGCAGAGCCGCAGGACGCTTGGCCAAAGTACGTGCAGCCTTCATATTGGACTTTTTTGTTTCAATAATTTTAGTTTATGGTTTTCTTTCAGAATTTGCTGAGAGATTTTTTGTGGATGACCCTCAGTTTGGAGGAAACTCAAAAATTCAATTGACACCTAAACATCGCAGCCTTCTTTCTGCCGTTTTCATGAGTATAATCAGGAGATATTCAAATTACAAATTGAATTTAAAACTTCTCTTTCCAAAAATTACTCCCTGAACACCACTGGCAGGAAACTTCTTCACTAGAGTATTTGCAGAGGCTCCTGTTCAACAAAACATCTGTGCACTTGCTTAAACATTTCCCTACTGAGAAAAGCACAGAAGCTCAATCTCGCAGCACAGCTTGTACTTAGGGAGCTAAGCACGTGCTTAAAACAAAGCCTGCACTCCGGGGCTCTGCCGATGGAGCCGGGACTGCTGAGGCACTGCCGAAAGAGGCACAGAGAACTGGAGTGAAATCAAACATTAACAAATTAGAATCAAGTTTCACAGCAAACCTTCTGTGCTCTGTTCAGCATAAAACTGAACTGTAAGAGTTCAGCAGTGCTTCAGTAAGCTGACACAAACCCACTATTGACTTAAAAGATAATTCACCTTAACATGGCTTAAAACCCGACAAAACCAGGATGGTGTGTTCCTAGGGCATCACTCAGGGACGAGGACGGGCACAAGCACGTATAACACACATTGCCTCATGCCGATAAATAAGAAATGTGGATTCAAAATTTATAAGTCAAATAATTCAATTGCTGGCTCCAAGATTCAATTCTGTATTTATTTTTCATTTCTCAGTGTGATTGCAAACCCACAGTGATTTCCTGAGCACGCTGTGAAATAGTTAACAGTTGGGACCCCCAGCAAGCCTCTAGCTCTAACTGTGATCTCCCCCAGCAATCTCCTTCGGTACCGGCGACTCTCCAAACGAGTGCGGAACACCGGAGGGCTGAGGAACGGAGCAGCAGAGCGAGCGAGCATGAGCACAAATGAACGATATGTTGCAGACATTTTGGGTCGACTTACACTGTGACCAACGTTTATTTAAATATATCACGCTGCTGAGAGCAGCTGAGGGAAGAAATGTGTGTTATATTAAGAAATCAAGTTGTAAAGTCATGCAATAAAAGCAAAAAAAAAATATTTTAGGGTCATTTAAGGATATCTGTGTAATCCTCTCTGTGACCTAAGAACCACAGGGAGAGCTAAAGTAACTTCTTTTTTTCGTCAAGATTCTGTCTCATTCTGTGGACAGAACTGATAGCATTCATTGAATAGACGATAATTTAATTTTTTTAGTCCCCATTGATTTGAGTTCTAGTTACTTATTTAGTATATTAATATATGCTTTAATTTAAAATGATTGTTGTCTTTTCCTTTTGACATGTTTCCTTCCCTCCTCATCAGAAAATAAATCTCCTTAACATTCCTGCAAAATGGATGAGGATTATTAGTTCCAGGGCTTAACCTAAAAATATCCAAAGCATCCACTGTTTTGGGGTGCTTAATCTAAGGTCTTTCAGTTTCCAGGCACTCCACGTGCCTCAAGTACAGCTGCAGCAGATCTCAGCGGCAGCTCAAGAACACTCAGCTCTTCTGCAAAGGACAAGATGTTTCCAACTGGCTGTTGGGGAAAATGAGGAACAGAGTGGCCACTTCTAAAACGTTTGATGTAAGTGACCTGCCCACATCACACTGGCAGAAGCAAGAATAGTCTCCAATGTGATGCCATTCAACTCTGCACTGCAAGTCCCTTCTCTTCCTGAACGCCCTTCATTTTTCATGACAGGTCTTCCACTTTCTGCAACAAATGAGACAAACGTCACTGCCTGTGACTCAGTCCTAATTTGTTCCCAGAGCTCCTTCTGGGGCTCCAGCAGCAGACTAGAGGGGAAAACCACAACTTCATGAAAGCTGATGAGTTTTGACTCAGGATGCACACAGATACGTGGGCATTTCTTGGCATTTCCTAACTCAAGATTTAACTCGTGTCTTTTCCTGAGGTACTCATATTTCTTGACATTTTCTAGCATTACTGTTACAACTTAAAAAGTAGAAAACAATCCCTAAAACCTAAATGTGAAGTCAGAGAGACACGTGACAGCGGAAAGGTTGTTATTCCCAGTGCCCTCGGATGTGGCACTGATCTGTCTCTGGAGGCCAGAGCTCTGAGCGGGGCTCCTGCTGCAGCTGAGGCCTTTGATACGTCTGATGAAAACGTTGGCCTTCGGGGAGAAAAGTCAGCCCTTCCCAGAACGGAGCAGTGACAGAGATTCCCCAGATGAGAAGGGATCTTCCTCCTTTGTACTGGTTCAAGGACTCAGTCCAAGTTTTTCTTCAGGCCAGCAGCATTTTAATTGTTGCCTTTACCATTCAACACGATGAATCCATGTCCCTAGAAGAAACTAAACAGTCTCCCAATTCCCAATTTACTTTAGCATCTTCAACAGACTTTTAAGTTAAGTTTATAATACCACGACAACATCAATATTACATTTTCTTTCCGCTGCATGAATTTAATTTATTTATTTTTATATTAGTATTTGCAGGAGGTTTTGGCACATCATTTTACATGACTCTAATTTTTGGAACGTTTGTCTTTACTTTCATGCACTGCTAAGCAAACATCTTAATCACACAATACTGTTCTCACTGACCATTCCCTTATGCATTATATGGATTCATTAATAAACCATATTACTAATAATCTGTTTCCGATACCTCCAATAAAATTGTCCGTTCCATTGCATACATATCTGAGGAACCACAGCATTTCCTTATTTTTCTAAGTGCATGTTTAAAGGGGAAAAAAAATTTGCTTAACTGAGCTAAATTCTATTTCCAAGTCCCTTTCTATCTACCTATCTATTTGTCTCTGGCTCTCTCTCCTGTTTCTTATGATGTTTCCAGACTCACAATGTTCAAATCTAACAGCAGTAATCACAAATTAAATGAATGTTGGGTTTTGGACCCAGGGGATCATTTTACCTTCTGCTCAGAGGGAAAAAATATGCTTAAGGCTAGCAAAAACCATTACAGAGAGAAGAATGTTTCCTTTTCATATGCAAAAGAATATCTAAATTTAAATTAGGAGGACAACTGCCCTGAAACTGATATTCCTTGTGAAATGCAAAAGAGCTTTGTAAATAAATGGTACCTTCAGAACTGTTTTTAATTACTAAATGATGTTTAAGCTTTTAAGTTAGAAGTCTGTAACTGAGTTTTTGGTGGAATTTTTAGTCTTGCTGTATCAGGTTCCTTCTCAAAATAATTCTGAGTATCCTTCTGAAAAAGTCTCTCATTATGGCGCTCTGCCTTCCCAGGGGAGAGTAACCAGATGCCTTTGGCTAAACTGTGTGTATCAGGAAAAAACACGGGAAGCGGTCATTACCAAAGTCAACGAGCTTGACTCCACCTTCTGTTGTCAGGAGAATGTTGTTCCCTTTCACATCACGATGAATGATCCGGTTATTGTGTAAATGCTGAAGGCCCTATATACCAGCAGTAACAAAAATAAGTTTACTCCCTTATTTAAAAACAATTACCCTACTATTAGGGAATGTAACGAAGACAATCTGCACATTCAGAAACATCTGCCAGCCGAATTACACACTCGCTACAACCCCTGCTGCTATAACAGTCCGCATAATATTGTCAGGATTACCATACTTTATAAATGGAAAATGTATGTATGAGAGGAGTAAACTGCCCCCTCTGCTGTCATTACAAGCCCAGTGAGCATCCTTACCAGGAGAGCTCCATATAAGATGTACGAGATCACAGCTTCATCCAGGCGCTGGCCACACCTCAGCAGGCCCTTGACGAGCTCTGTGACAGAGCCTCCGTTGCACAGCTGCGACGGCGCAGTTGGGGGGAAGCAAGACAAGCCCTCAGTTACTCAATATACTCGTTTAGGCTGCGAACACCCACCACGCAAAACCGCACCACCACGCACACCTGGGAACAGGAAGATTTTTCCCTTGCAATTATTTATGTTGTCACCTCACCCTGGAACACACTTTATTAGCAACGTAAATAATATTACAGCAGCCTGGGTCAGGGGAGGGAAGCGAAAACCAGAGACTAGAAAGTGTAATCTAGAAAATGTAACTAAAAATCAAAATATCATGAATAGGATCATATTTTGTTGTTACAGGATGTGCAAGTCCAATTTTCATTATTTGAGAATTTTTACAATAATAGGTGCACCGTCTTTAGAAAAACTGCTTTTCAGCAAAGAAAAGGCCAGACAGGAAAGACTGATGCTCTTGATAACTGGGAGGCAACAAATTGCAGTCATTTTAAACATTCACTCCATCAATGCTCCTGCTGGCAGGCAATACAAAACAGAGAGAAGCCACATCTCTATACTCAGATCTGACAGCAGGCGCGGCCAACAACTGAGATGACGGAACAGTCTGACCTAGGAAAGCAGCTTCTTGCAAGCATTTCCTATTAACTTGCTGCCACACATCGAAAGAGGAGGAGAAAATGTAAAATCAGAATCTTTATGAATATGTTTTCACCTACACAATTAGTTTACTGTCCATGCACCTTCTAAGTAGATACTTCCCTCTTTCCTTTCGCTCTCCCTTTCTCACTTTAAAATTCACAATTGTTTGACAGAAAGAAAAAGGTACGGGAGAATTGACTGCTTTTCTTTGATTGAATTCTCTCCTAGACCTATTTTTGTAGCCAGCACCCTTATCAACATTTCTGCCACACAGAAATCACATATATTTCAACACAAGTTCATTGTTCTAAATTACCATAAAACCGACTTTCCCATTATATTTCTGTGTTCCCTTTTTCAACAGGCAGCAGGTTTTAACTGTCCTCTACGTTAGAATTTCACCATCTTTGGCACTACCCTCCAGTGCTGGAGCTCTTCAGAAGTTTAGAGAAATGTCTTGTCTCATGTTTCTTCCAACATGAAAAAGCCCAGCTGTTTTTAGGTGAACCGCTCACCACAGGGATTTGCTTGCTTTAGAGGCAGTCTGTAGTAACTTGAACAGAAATAAAACGCCTAGACGCTCCTTATTAAACGATCCTTAAGTTTGGATGTGATTTTCAACAACAGACCAGCACACGTAATCCATCACCAGTCCTTTGATTAAACGGCCCCAATCAAAGAATCGTGAAAGCATGAGTCCTCTAGCAATAAAACCCAGAAACCCAACACTCGCTAGTTAAGATATAACGTTATCAAAATATTTTTACCTCAAGCACTAGCCAGAGCTGTCCTCCCACATATTGATCTGCTTTGTAAAACATCCCGTAAAATCTAACAACATTAGGATGATTGGGCAGAAACTGCAAAATGTTGTATTCTGCTTCAATTTCTTCATCTACATCCTAAAGAAAAAACACAAACACACACATGTAAACACAGTAATTCTGCATAAGGCAAGAACAGACTCTCATGGATAAAAAGAATAATTTATTAATTAGTTTGTACTTTAAAATGGTTTTACCATAATGCAGCTGAAAGTACTCACGTGATACTGTAGATTTAATCCACACCAAATAATGCCACTCCTGCTTTTTTTTTTTAACATAAAAAATGTCACGTCTGTGTAAAGAACTTGTTCTTGAAGAATTTAAGTGTATAATACACTTAAACAGAAAAGTAGAAACTATATTCAGCTTGGCTCAGTTGTCTAAGATTTACACGTGTATTATTTTCTGATCCACTTTTAAACATGTAGTTTTTATTACGCAAGCTAAATGTAAATACATGAATTTTTGATTCACTCTTTTTTCTATAGTCTGCAGATGGGACCAAACAGAGAACAATTTTGCACAGCCTCAAAGGGGATAGCAGTAAAAAACCAGACATCCTTCAGAGGAAAAGACATGCACCAGAAACAATTAAAGAGACACTAAACAAACCCCACGGAATAAGCCAATGTTACCAAATACTTGTTAATGAGATTATTCTGTGATAATTACAAAATACTGGGCAATATCGGCACACAGGCCACAAGTCAGGACACGACTCCAGCACTGAGACTTTCCTTGTTTCTGCACAGACTGCGACTATCAGAAAACTTCAACTCTTACATGCGTTTTCCTTTTTTTGCATTTTGCTAAAAAGGATATCATCTTATTTATCACCTTCTCCAGACTTATAAAAGAGTAAAATCAAGATGAATTTCAGCAGTGGTAGGTGACAAATGTGACATTTTTAGTAAATGTTTTAGCTTGACTGTTGTGATCAAACTCCAGCTGGGTCCAAACTGCGCAAGCTGCCAATTAAATCTGCCACTGAAAACCAGAGCCTTGCTTCTCCAGGGAAGCAGGCGTTTAATGCCCACCAAAACTGGCACCGGCACAAAACTGCCACTGAGACCGTGGGCGCTGCTCTTTTCCATTTTTATCTTAGCTATTGCCTCACAATATCATCCACTTATACGAGATAAACTATCCTAAATTTCACGGTATTTTCGCGATGGGAAAAGTCCTTCTTTTAGGGAGAACACAATAAAATAAGAACGTTAATATTAAAAGCATCTTGTGTTTTCCCCGCTATTGCAGACGCCTAAGAGGGATCCCTCTGTGCCTTCCTGCCACGCGCACGCTCCAGGCAAAGACATCTAACTCTGTACCAGAAGACACAGACCTAAACAAGAAACTAGGCAAATGCTGTTTTAAAAGAACATACGAGATGATGAAATTGCAAATTGCAGCTTTCCGGTGCTGCTACCAACCCCCTTCGGTCAACGCATTCTGCAAAATCAAACCCTTCACCATCTTAGATGTTTGACTCACATTTCAACACTTGAGAATTCTTCTAATTTAACAATGAAGTTAGAATTTAACATTTTTTACTTACACTGATAGGATCCAGAATCTTTACTGCTGCCAGGCTCCCATCTTTCTTATTGGCAACCTTATAGACTTTCCCATAAGTGCCTTTCCCAATAGTCTCTATAATTTCCCAGGTGTCTGAGGGGTCGGCTAACGATTCTAATCCAATCATACTGGGACTGTATTGAAACAATCCATACAACGGCTTCCTGGAAAACAAAGCAGACACGTGCAGTGGGAAGCCCTAAGTAACTCTGTACTAAAGAAGGTATCTTACAATAAAGAAATCAAATATTTTCCTAATTTGAGAAGAAACATAGATAGAATCACAAATGGAAACCAGACAGAAAAATAACAACACTAAATGAAGGAATGGAAAGAAACCACCGGGGAATGTTTCTCTTTGCTGTACGAATTAATTGCTTTAAACACTGCATCATTCTGAACGCATTTTAACAAGTTCTGACAAAACTTGATCCCTCCCTCTACTGCACGCTTTTTTAATGGACATTTTGCACAATTGTTTTAACACAGCTCATGAAATGAGACCCTATTTCTTGTGCATTAAAAAGCCGCATTATGCTTTTAATGTATTTTTGACTAATGCTCGTTGGGTAACGGCCACACAGGCAATCAGCGAGTACAAAACCTCATCACATGTGATATAAATACAACAGAGCCACATGTAACTACTGTAATACCAGTCTAAAGTGGGCTGGCTGGCACAACGAAATACAAACCAACTTGGTAACAGGCAACAGGTACACCACCAGGGTGACACGTGTCGCAGGGGATGTCTCTCAACAATCGCACTCATTGCGGTCCTTCTGCGTTCTGGTCCGCTCGGCTGGCTGAATGCACCTGCAGGGGAGGGGCCAGTCAGGACAGGTGCTTCCCCAGACACTCTGAGTGACGTATGGACCACTGCAGCCTATGCAAAGGGCTCCTTCCCACCCTTGGAATCACACAGATGGCAAGTTCTGGTGATTAGAAAATGATAATATCATTTTAGGATTTCGTTTCAAGTAGTGAGAACCTAGATCTTGCCCCTGAACTGGAATCAGAGAAAGATGACGTTTGAGATGAAATTAACTTAATCTTCCTATATAACTCAGCATTAGGGAAGCTGACTCACTTATGGATTCTCTAAATAAGAATACTATTTGCCCATTTTCTGGCTATCAGTAGATATGCTTAACCGGGAGAAGTAAAGTCTGAGATCCATGAAAAAATGGAAGGAGAAAAATAAGAAAGTGATCTTGACAAAAGCAATTGAGAACACCACCATAGCTGACTCCAAAAGTTCTCAGTTTTTGGAGATGGATCCACTGATACACAAACATACACTTAAATTTTAAGGCTTGATTCATTTCTTTCTAAGCATGTGTGATACCTGCAAACCTGCCTGAAGTAATTTTAAAAACTTGCTGTCTTATTTACCTCTTCACTGTTTCCAGTACTAGTGACAATTAAGTGGCACAAGAAATGTAGTCAGAAAGAAATGTGAGCCTGGCTGGAGAAACTGACAAGTTAACAAGGAATGAAGCAGCAGCTCTTCAATCTAATTAAAGAAATAACTGTGTTTTCTGCTCATGACAGAGAAGAAAATAATCTGTGTGCAAATTCACACGCAGCGCATGGGATCTGTACAGCAATATTGAAAGGGGAAGTACGGGTATAAACTCATTTGCATACTTTCTTCCTTTCCAGAAGAAATTTTCAAATTCCTTTAGATCCTAAGATCAAATGTTTACGTGTTGTTAATTTAATTTACCGTACAGCAGGCATAAATCAGGTTAGAAGTGGTATAATCTTTTTTTAAAAAAATGGCAGCCACCTTTAGAGAAAACCCCTATTTCCCTACTTGTTTAAAACTGTATTTGCACCAAAGATGGTGCCAAATAACATATCAAATTGCTTTGGTCTCTTGACAAAAAAAAAAGGCAAAGAAAAGAAAGGAAAAAAAGAAGAGGAGGATAAGAAAGTGCTCGAGTCAATGCCATGTACCCATTGTGGGTCAATAATGTAAGTTATTAGGACAGTTTCTCTCTACCTGGATCCAAGGCAGCACGCTGCAAATAAAGAACAGCGCTCTGAACACGTACAGTTAGCACCTCAACAGAGAGGCAGCTCTGGTGAAAGACTTCTCTGAAATCAGCGAGCAGAGGGTACTACATGCACTGGAGACAGCAGCCACAGACACGCAGCTCCTGATAACAACCTTCAGAGCAAGGTGTTCTTCAGGGCGGGGTGTGGTGGTGAATACAAACATAAATGGGAATAGTTCCATCCCAGCTTAAAAAAATATAAACTTCAAATATGTGTGATTTTAATGCTTTAGGAGAAACGCTACCAATGTTCACGCGCAAAGAAACAGAACAGACTGCAAACAGCTTCGATGACTGATATGTATTTTGCTGTCACTATAACAACTACCCCACCACGTGGATAGTCCAGAAAATGATGCATGGCACTCTTTGTACCAGCGTAACCTTTATTGATGCCTCCCTGCAAGAAGCTGCTGTGGATAAATATGTTTTTCCTTTAAAACAAAACAATCCAGTGTCATTGCCTGCTTTTGTTCCGATTAATAAGTAATCGTTTAAAATTTTCTAAACATGTTAACATTTCTTTATACCATAAGTCAACGTTGACAAAACAAAACCTAATGCAACATTTTTATAGAGCGAGTCCTACGGAAGACTGAAGAAAAATTTTAGTGAGTGAGCACGCCTATGCATTGCGATAACAAGGCAGCATTTATAGGAATCTGTTTATGCACTGCATGGAACCAGAATTGCCAAATACACACCATAAAGGCCTTCTGCTTCAACTAAAATAGCCCCTTCTTGAACTCCAGCAATACCTATCTGACTGGGTCTGCCAGCAGTGGAAGTGCCCATCGCACACAACACCAACACAGCCGCTGCTAGAACAGACTCAAATCCTATAACAGATGGGAATGCTTTACACTACAAAAAGGCAAAACAACAGTATCTGCTATTTTATGCTGTAAAATCTAGATTTTTTAAAAAAATATAAAATGTAAATACTACAGGAAAAAGTTGAAGTTGTAAAGTGAGATCGTGCTTTTCTGTTTTCTAATTTACTGAGCTTCAGAAAATAAAAGGACAAAGCTTTAGCAAGGGCTGCCATTTACTTTTTATTTCTACAGCGAAAAGTTACTTATGAATGCAACCAATTTTACAAGCCCATATCCACAAGACCTTAACACTAAAAAGCCGAAGCTGAAATTTCCTTAGGAAGAACTTCCTCCTTTCAGTCCACCCACATCAAACCTCACTTTGAAATTACTTACCCAGAGTGGCTTCTAGCCATGAAAAACTCAGCGCTGCCCTCCCCAGGGGATCCTGAACCTATTAGAGACCCACTGATTACAAGCATGGCATATTTCTGCCACCAGCTGGAGAAAACTTCTCAGTGGTCGAATCTGTTCCACACAGGCAAAGAAAACAGCCTACACCAGGTGCTGAAAAATTACTCTTTGGCAATTAACTCTACTGGGTGGGGAACGTCTTAGAGAAAGCTACGGGGGATGGCACACGGGCTCTTCAGGGAGTGACTCCACGCCACCAACAAGCCCAGAGCGCTCACCCAAACCTTGTTTTGCACAGCTGGGAAGAGAAAAAATACAAAGCAGAAGCTAAGGAGAGCTTGAAGGAATCTCGTCAAACTGTTCTTCAGCTGAAATACGGGCATAGCATGATTTTTTTTAAAGCACAGATAATACACTAACTTAAAATAAATTATTATAAAAGCTGATCAAGTAAGACAAAAAATAGGGCACAAATAAAAAGCTATTAAAAGGCTTCAGGGATTCGCAGGGTTTCTTTCATTTATCCATGAAAAGAGAAGTACATTTCAGGGTTTCCTTCACGGCACCTAAATTTTTCTATTTTTAAAAGCTTCCGCAATCAGAACAGATTAAGTCAGACCAGTTATCGCAGACTAACTCAGATGGCAGCCAGGCAAACGTGCAAATAACATTTATCTACAGTTAAATACAATATTTCTCTGTAAACAGACAGATTACGGATTACAGACAAGTAATTTTTTGCCCTATGAATAACTCTCAACGGTATACAAGGCTGTAAGCATCCACAAAATAACCATGAGTGTCCCAGTTCTACTGTGATCTTCACTCATGCTGTGAAAATAAAAAAACCCCAAACCTGATACAAATAACCACAAGCAGACTTTTAATGATATAACTACCTCTGAAACAAAGTCAACAACTTCTCTTTTTTTACAGATTTATTATCAAAGTTATCTTTCTCGGAAATGATTGGGACAAGAGGGACTCATAAGCAAGAAAAATAGTGCTAGAAATAGCTTTACAATTACTGTTCTGTTTTCAGTACTGCCTCACTCAACTCCTACACTACAGCGATTTGCCTGTTGCCTTCCAACACGCACCCTTTTCCAGCTCACAGTGAACAGGACATCCATAGAGGTTTTGAAATTCGGAAGAGCCTTACTCCTGCCTGGTGCTTTCTAAAAGTCATTGAACGCAGTGTGAGACAGTTTTCAGTTCTAATATAGCTGGTAGGGACATAATAGCAATGCCAGTCAAAATTAGTGAAACCAAACTGAATGTACTGTTCCCATATGAATAATTTGCGCACAGGGCTGATTTTTGCAATGTTCTGTTTGTCTGTCCCCTCTTCCAAAACAGCTGGTTCAGACTCTCCTGGCACCTACACATACCATGGGAGAATGACGAATTCCTTCATTTTGAATATGACAATCAATATTGCTTCCATACAAAAGGAATAACTCAAACACAACAGAATTCAGAAGGCAAAGTTGACGTTATCGGTAACGGCTTCACCAGCCACGACAGCCGCCGTTCTGTTGGCTGGTCATGGTCATTCCCAGCAACTACCCAAGAAGCAATTGTTAGAGGAATTAACGTACCACAGAAAGGCACAAGAAAATCGATAGTCAGAATAACTTCCTCCGCGAGTCTCCTCCTGCTGCTCCCCACCGGCTGGGCTAGAACAAAGAGGATGTCAATGTCTTGAAATGATGCAAACAAAAGAATCCAGCACCACACCATCCTGAAACTGTTCTCAACTGGCCCGGGAACAAGAGTGTGATGTGCATAATTCTTCAGGGGATAAAGGTCAGTGATGGAAGCAGATGAAGGGTAAAAGTATGTTTAAAAGCTGTTACTGGTGCGTTACAACTTACAAACAAAAAGAACCCTGCTTTAACGATCACAGTTTCACCAGGGAAAACAGGACAACTTGGTACAGAACTGCTCCTGTTTAGAGATGAAGGGTAGATGGCTGAAAACACTCCTGCTAAATTCAGTTCACAGAAGGAGTTTCTGTTAAATGTACAAACCATGAAACTGGCTCTGTGGGTGCTCAGAATCGAGGTGGAAAGGAACTGGGAAACATTCTCTTTCTCAGGGACTCCAACTTGAACTTTTTTAACTTTTTACTAATAGTGCCTACACACAGTCCCTTCCTCTACAAAAAGCCCTTTAAATTCAGGATTATCTTTGCTGCTTTCTTTCCTTCTGCTTCCTTTACACAGATGCACTAGGTAATACATGTCTAAAAGCTCAGATTATCAGCCACAGGGCCAGAAGAGAGCGCTAACCGCTGGCGATGGTTGTACTGGGACACCGGGTCCGAGTAAAGCACTGAGAGTGTTTGCTCTCTTGACGTGTCTGTGCTTCCAGTTCATCACAGCACAAAACACAACCCCATTCCTAGGGTCAACCATAATAAACCGCCCACAAAACAGCCACTGGCATCGTGGCAGAGAAATCAAAACTCTGTTTTTAAAGTGCACGAGTGACGGCTGAAGTCCCTGGGTCCGCTCAGCCTGGAGGAGACTGAGGGGAGACCTCATCGCCATTCACTGCTTCCTCACGAGGGGAGGAGGAGCAGGCACTGATCTTTTCTCTCTTGTGACCAATGACAGGACTAGAGGCGATGGCAAGGAGATGCCAGGAGCGTTAGACTGGATGTTGGGAAGAGGTTCTTCACGCAGCGGGTGGTGGAGCTCTGGAACAGCTCCCAGGGAAGCAGTGATGACACCAAGCCTGGCAATATTCCAGAGGCATTTGGCCAATGCCCTCAGTCACATGGTGTGAGTGTTGGGAGTGTCCTGCGCAGACAGGAGTTGGACTCGATGATCCTTGTGGGTACCTTCCAACTCAGAACATTCTACGATTCTAAGTTATTTTACTCCAGAATCACTTAGTACCTCATTCTGCGAATCCCAAGCAAGTGCCACGACACTCTTGATAAAATTCCATTGTTCATAGGACCCAGACAGTACTACTGGCATCTTCAGCCCTTCATCTCCCTCAAAAATTAGGGTTTTTCTGCTTCCCAGGAATTCATTCTGAAGTTGACTGTGTCATCTGCGGCCTACAACAGCTGTACCAGTTTGCTTCACCACAAGCCATTTTCCAGTCGAATGGAACTTGCAAATGGTGTAATATTAGCCTTGAAAAGATCTGCTTAGCAAGCACAGAATGGTGCCACACACTTTAATTAAAAACTGCCTCAATCTATTGCATAATCAAGAACAGAACAAGCAATTACTGAGGTTTTCTAGAGTAGGAAGGTCTTAAGGATGAGGGTGAACTCAAGACACTGCATCTTTTTTAATAAAAAATATCTCTAGTACTTCAGGAAGTTTTTTGGTGCTTTAATTCTTAAACCCAAGCCTCACTGATGCCACTGGTATGATATCAGTAACCAAATCTATTTCTGTTCAAATCATTCAATCCCACTCATAGGATTCCGTAGATACAACACGCTTTATTCTGGTCGACCACAGCGGAACTTCTCTAATTGAACGAGCACAAACACTGAAACACAGCTAGAGTGAAAAGATTTGTAAAAAGTGATTCACAAAATCAAGAAAGCCACAAAGCACCTTGTTTCATGAGCAGCGAAACTAATGAATCTGCTAAGTTTGCATCTTTTTAATTTCCTACCATGACAATTATCACTCTTTCTTTCCTCTGATGCCCCTGAAAGACAACATCTGGTGCAGCTAAGCCGGGAAGGTCAGCACTTGGGTGGAACAGCCAAAGCACAATGTGTCGAGGACAAAATTCAACCTCTATCCCACTAAAAGGGGACATTGCTTATGGTATCTTCCTCTAGCCTAACACAGATTTTTATGACAACTGTAAGAACTTATTTATTTGGGGGATTTCTACATCTCTGTCAAATCTGGATGCAATCTTCTGTGAGAAAGGATTTTCTCACAAAACTTCAAAAGTCTGTTTCACTAAGGTTCGACACAAACATTCCGAGATCAGTGTTGACACTGGAAGGCAGGCAAAAAAAGGGTTAAGCCAAGGCATATAAAGACTGTGTAATTCTCAGCAATGACTGGTAAAGCAAACCTGCACTTATCACTAACATGCCAGAAATATTTTGGTTTCACAAAATTAGCAAAATACATTATTAATGGAAGAATTACACTTCCAAGGTTTCTGGGAGTTGCTGTGCATTTAAAAAACCTATCATGTATGTTGGGATCAAACGAGAAAATTGTATTTAGTGATGGAAGAGTGAATGCTTTGCTGAGATTCAAACTGTTGCAAAAAAATAATGAAAAAAAAAAATCATTTCCTGCACATGGTGACCCATGTATTTTTGCAGAGTTGTCTTTTCCTGTGAGGCAAAGGGTATCTTGCTACTGACACAGCAGCCAATAGAAACTTCCAATGACGTTTTGGGTACCACTGAAAATAAAGCCCCTGGTCATTCACGAGGAACTACAACACATTTCACTTGGTTAAATGTTAATTAATCAGTTCTATATATACAACCCCAAAGGCCAAATGTTGAAAAAAATTATGTACCTAGTCGGTTTCCATTGTGTATTTCATAATTATTAAATTATAAATGTAATATTGAAAATCAGAATGATCCAAAAAATATTAAGCATAAAATTATTATCCAAGACGAGATTAAAACATCTGAAAGCCAGTTAAGATCAACAACTCAGAAAGTCCCATTCAGTGGCATTTCTATTGCAAAAATGGTATTTATATTAACCATGTAAATAGAATTCCAACAAGCAATATCCATTAAAGCAGTTACAAATGACTAACGGATAACACATCCATTTCACCTCAGGCTGGGAACTCAGCGCTAAAATGAAGTTTATAATCCCTTGAGCCCATTCAGTTATAAACTGCAGGTGGCAAATCAAGTGACTTTGAGCTATAGTCCCTGTGTGTGAAAAATCAATACCCACGGTTTTCTCCACCTCCTTTGACAGGAATTTAAGAGGGCAAACAAACGCGTGTGCTGGTGTTGAAACGGAAGGATGAAGGGCTGCAACAGAATGATGACCCTCAGACCAGAACCAGGCTCCCCACTGCAGTCTGACCAGAAAAGCTTGATATGCTTTGTGTACGGATGACGAAAAAGGAATCTAAAACAGACGTAGGATAAATTTGGGAAGAAAATAACGCCAAACTTACATGAGCAACCTATTCTCTGAAACCGGCTAATCTTACATTGGAGTTTTGTCCCACTAAGGATATCAGAATTCTTCAACACTAAGACAGCTTCCCCACAGGAGCACTTGTACTGGCCAGTGCCACACGGAGCCGCGTCCTCTGCGTGACGGTTCCCGGGCCACGTACGGGACACACAACGCGGTGCGTGTTGCCTTAGGATGCTCTCATGGAGGGTACAAACTGGTTCAGTCCCAGCAGCTTTGCTTCATTAATACTAAAGATCAGTGCGACACTAATTGAACCTGAGCCCGATCTATTTATCAAGTCTTTTACACGCAGGAGCTGAAGAATTAAAGCCACTTAGTCATCCACAGAGAGTGAGCAACAACTGCTTAATTTTTTGAAGGGATCTTCCTATTGTTTCACAATATACCTTAATTGTATAATGCAATCAATCATAGTCCATCACTATAGTTCTCCAGTATTACTTTTACAGCAGTTTTATGCTAATGACGATTTTTAATAAGAACAGACACTCTCCTTTATTCATAAGAAAAATAATAATAAACTGTTAACCATGACACAAAGAACATCTTATTGCTGACAATTACTCTTGCTTAAGATGAAGTATTTTCATCAGTGAGCTAGTTGTTATGCATTACCAGCATGTGTGCAGTAGCCTAGCGTGACACCAATTTGCATAATTTCTCTTTTCTAACAGGCTTCAAAAATAATAATAGGCATATGAGATAGAATCCATTAATTTTAAACTTCCTTCAGTAGCTATCTTCATGGAGCAGTTATCAAAAGAACCTTTAAAGAATTAAGTTAAATAAATTAACGCTGTATTATTTGGGTTACGCTATTGGGGCCTATCACCATCTAAGCTGAGTTCCGTAACAAAAGACCACGGCAAATCCACAAGCAATTGGCTTGACACCTTCCTAGCCGGAAAGACTGACAAAAAGTGGCAGAACAATGCCAGCACCCACTGCTGCTCATAGTTAATTCTTGAACTTGAAAATAAGCTAGGGATTTGGGGGTACAGACAGGAAAAAGGAAAAGGACAGATGGTGAGACACATAGAAGCTGCTCAGAGCGGTTATACCTGTACGCATTATTTAATAATGCTTTCACCTAGAGAGAGGAACAAAACCAGCTTTGGGGTTTTGCTGATCTGAATCCAAGAAAGACTTTGCCATTTGTTAATATTTCAGGCAAGAAGAAAGATGAACATGTTAGCAAACTGATGAAAAGCTAGTGTCAGAAAAAAGAGGTGAAAGTAGTTTTCCACACTATAAAGTAACAACCGATGGACCTTCTCTTATCTTCACGATCTATGCATTTGTGTGTTTTGACTCTCGTAGCAAACAACGTGGCTGCAGTGGTCTGGTTCTCTCAGGTATTCAGCCAGAAAAAAGTCTGGCTCTGTAACCTTGAAGAGTAAGTTAGACCTCGTTGCACTTCACTGTATGACCGGATATGCGGTCAGCAGTAAGAAAGATCTGATTTGTCTTTATCACACACGAGAAGATGCCTGAAAGTCTACACAAGTTATATTTAGGCCTGATGTCCACTAATACAAACACACATTAGCAAAACAGTCAGCTATCCCATTGAGGGGAAAGGCACCAGCACCCCAGGAGGAACAACAGCATGGACGCAGCAAAAACGCTCACAGCTTGCTCCTGCCAAGTGTTTCACACTGAGGAGGACTCATCAATTCCAATTCCTACTGATTCAGGGGATTTGAGGGAGATTAACACCTCACAGAGCTGTGATCTTGAAGAGAGAACAATTTAATGATAACAACAACAAAATGGGCCATGAACTTTCAGAATAGAATTTAAACATAGAATAAAGTAATGAACTGGCCTCTTTTCCCAGATTAACTCTTGAGCTGCTGCAGATGCTCCTGAAGAAAGCCAAGGGAACACTTGAACTGAATTTACAAAGAGAAAACACGAGACATAAGGATGCTGTGCCATGCACTGAGTACAGTAACTTTAACTTGGAATAACCAGCCTTTAGCAATTCATTAGCAGCCATAGATTTATTTTTCATATTTTTCAGTTTCTGGATCAGCTCTGTGTTCAATTCCATGGGCTTTCAGAACATGAAATAGGAAAACATCTTGTGATACCATTCAACAAACCCCAAAAGAAAGAACAGATGATATGCTCGCATGTCACCACAAGCAGCACTGAACTAAGAAGTCAGTTAAGGCTTGCACCATAAACCCAGCAGACTGTACGCACAATAGGAAGCGGCACTGTGTTTGCATCTACTTGACAACAATGCTTTAACCTACGGACATTGTTCTGCCACGTCATACACCAATGGGTCATTTTTCCTCAGTGAGGGTACCCAACACAAACAACCCCAGTTCCTACCTCTCTGTTTAAGCAGAAAGTACTAAAAGAGCAAAGCTTGAAGCAAGAATAAAAACATTATGAGCAAAACAGCAACTGACATCATCCATTCAAGAAAGATCTTTACACGGCAGGAGCAATGGAGTGGTTTACTGTGTTATTTTAGGATGCTCCTTTTACCAGACAGCATTAAAAAGAGTTTACACTTCAAGAACAACCCTAGAACTAGGAGAAACCAAGAGACACTCTTGACCGTAACTCACTTCCTACACCTCAGAAACCATATTTTATACACATTTCAGGTTCTCCATTTACAAACTGGAGCTCACTTTCCAGTGCCTGAAAACCTCTTCTCCAAGCTACACAACAAGGGCTTTTTAAAGATATGTGCGAGATGAAATAGATAAACGCACAGATTCAACAGAGGTTCTGAAAAGCCTTTTAGTTTTGCTATAACGAGGAACATAAACAATTAGAGTAAAAAACATCGTTCCAAGGCTTCGCTGTCTCAGCTTCCTGACATCTCAAACTCTTTCGGCTTCTAACATCACTATAACCAGGAATTCTCAATCCCTAAAGCTTGTGACATTTACTTTGAAACACGGTTGCTTTCCTTCTCTGAGCCACTCCTTCCAATCTTTGCAGCAAGCACCCATTTCATGGAAAGAGAGGCTGATTTTCCTTTAAAGTGACAAGAATCCCTTTCCTTTGATCTTCCAGCCTTTCTCATTAGGTGGTTCCTCTTTAAACCACTATGGGACCAAAGACTCCTACTGAAGTCTAGCCTCCGAGTTTACGTTTAAAGCCTGATAACTGGTTTGTCATGCGGAGTATCCAATCCTTTATTTAATACTACTGACTCATCAAAATTTAATTTTTCCTCTTTGTTAGCTTTTGGCAGGTACAAAGTTTATTTCAAACAGCTTACAAAAGCAGGAGTACAACAGACAAGGCAAATACAGCCCTGTTCAAAATGTGGCTTGTAGCCTGATAGACTGTCAAGCAGAAACTTCCCAATATCAAATGGAAATCGTGTATTGTATAGAGATCCCCTAAACTGCCTGGCTGTCAATACACTTGTATGATAAGCAGCTTTCTGTAACCAGACTTTCTCACATCTCTACGATTCACACAATGGAATATTTGTTACCCAGCTTAGAACAGCAATGGTTGCACCAGAAAGTTACTCCCTTGAGGTTGTTCCAGCAAAAACAATATACGGTGCTGCTTTTTTGGAAATTGCCATGTCTGATTTATATCCTTGTGGTATCAACTGTACAAAGTAATTTTCTATAATGAATTATTTATTTCCTGTTGTAAACAGACATCTGAGATAGTCATAAATATTTATATGTCCAGTTACTTTACTAATGAAAACTGAACTAATTCTAAAAATGGGATGTTATCTCAGAGGCACAACAGTCTGCTCAGCCTCTGCATTAGTGAAGGCAACCACTGTATGGAAACCAATGATCGGGAGCTGGAGGAAATTTGGTCTTGAAAGCATGGTATAGGAATGGGTTAAGTTATCAGGACAGGACAGAAGAATTTTGTATGTAGTCTAGAAATATCATCTCACTTTTCTCTATGTCTAATTTCCCAACTTGTTAAATTCGCAATAACACCCTCTTCCCTTGTGCTCCTTTGCAATCCTTGCGCTTCTCACTAGCGTTCCAGAGATTCCTCTTCAGCAATGGAGATCTCTCTTCTGCTTGGGCACTGAGTCATTGGCTTGTGCGCTGACCTGTGCGACCCACTATCCCTTAAAGCCTCTCAGAAATGTCCCAGGCTGCTGGCTGCCTCACAGTAGCTCAGGGATGTCTATGGATAGCAAGAGCCTAAGGGCACGAATTCCTCAAAGTCCGCTGGCTGCACCGGTATCATCCCTCACCCAAACCAGGCCAGCATAAATGGCTAATAAAAGGATTTATTTACTACATCCACAATGCAGTTTACCAAGATTTAAAAGTCACAAGAGAATGGAAATTAAAAGGAAACAATTCTACATCCATCTAGACTCAGATCAGCCTTGAAAGGTCTTCTCCAATAAAATCACGGTACTTTTTCAGCTTTTATCCCGCTCACAGAAGGGAGACTGGTAACTGGTCTTGCTTTGGCAACTGGTTTTGCTTTACAGTCCATCTCTGGGCAATTCACCTTTGGCCACCCTTCCAAAATACAAACTAACAGTCTTTTATCTAAAAAGGGAGTAATCTCTTCTTCCAAAGTATTGTTTGCCACCTGATGGAGAGGCTGATGACTTCAGGGCTGATGTGAAGCATCTCGCCTGCCCCGGCACACACTTCAGTGATCATTCACATTTGGCTCTACTTCCCACACTCTCTTGTGAAAGTCGCTTGGGAAGCATAAGATTAGCTGGAAAATGGTCAAGTCTCAGCAACAAAATTTAGATTTTTATATCTTTAGGTTGTAAATTAACGGCCATGCTTCAAGCAGAAACATAATTGGGATCAATGCAATGTGTCTCATTTAGCTGAGTCTCTTAATAAAGCCTGCATGGGAGGATAAGGCACGTTGCTGGAGTTAGATACTGGTTTAGTATGTAACCCTGGTTTTGAGGGCTGCTGTTACAAAACATTTCCAAGGTAAGACTACAGGTAATTTGTCTAGTTCAGTCCAGAACACAGGGAAAACACTGCTGTTGTGAGTCTGGAAGCAGAGGTATTACTGCAAACACTAGGAAATAACATTGCAGACTATGAACGCTGCTTTCCTCTCGTCACTACTGAGACAGGTCAGCCAGAAAAACACCTCAAAGTACAAAGACTGGTGATTTTGAAACTGCAAATACGTGTATCTTAGATTCAAGGGCAAGGAAAAAATATCAATATGACAGGGACAGGTTAGAGAAAGCTGGACTTGTTCTCTGAAAAATAACTCTCTTCCAAGGACCTCAACCCCATAGTGACTTCAGAAATTATTCAATGGCCTCCTGGGCTCCAGTGTGAGGGAAAATGAGAAGCTGCAAACCACATTTCTTTCTGTAACTTCAACTGCTGGATGCCAGCGAAAAAGGAAGAAAGCCTTTCAGATGACAGTTAATTCTGAAACAGCTGATGTGTTCAGATGTAGAAAGGAAGGACAGTGCAATGCCACAAAATCAGAAGGAAGACAGTACTCCACATAAAAATGAAATCAAGTAGAGGTTTGGTTTCCCCGTGTGCAGAACAAAAACACTTAAGAAATGTGGCTGCCAAAGGATGAAGAGACAATCATGAAAGTTTACAAGTTAAAGTCCCTGATAAAAGATCTTACCAAAAGGAAACTACCCCAAAATCCAGAATTAATCCTTGACAAGGCAATTAGATCACGTTAGCAACTGAGGTCATCCGCGCCAGACCCTTATCTTGAGCAGCTGTAGTCTGACAGAACAAAGGTGTTCAGGAATCCAAAATATTAGGAGAAACCAGACTTTTAGCAGTCAGGCACACGAGCTCTGCCTGAAGTAAGATCAGTGCGTGAAACTGCTTATCACCTGCAACAACCAGCACAGAATAACGCCTGGCACACGCAAAGAGACTTCAGCAGCACAATGGATTACATAATTTTGCAAGAGTTTGCAATGTCAGGTCATCTTCTTCTCTTGGCAGCCACACCACCACTCCTGGGCCCTGCCCGAGCCACCCTACAGCCGCGCCTCTGGTTGGGGTGCTGCCAGGGTGCCCCACGCTTGGTGCGGCTCGCGGGCACCCACAGCTCAAAGCTTGCCCGCCTTGGCCGGGCAGCTCAGCCCGCGCTGCAGTGCCCACTGGCACGTTACCCAAGCCTTTTTTCAGCCTGGCCTCCTTCAGAACACGCAAAAACTTGCACGTTTTTCAAAGCAAAGAGTACCCAGACCTACAGGTCCTCAAGTGCACATCAAGTGGCAAAACCAGTGATACCCATTATTGACAGATAAGCCAGCTGATACGTCCCTCTCACGGTCACTGTTTTCACTTGCTTAAAGCAACACCAATGAAGATCCACATGCCACAGCATTCCCAGGGGATAACTGCTAGGGTTCATGGAACTTTTGTCTAAACTTTAAATCTGTATCTTATCCTAAAAACTGTTTACATAGAAAACGTTCATTGAAATAGAAAAGACCGTGGTGTGGAATTGTAAGGCAAATATTTTAAGGGAAACAAACTCTTCTTTGTCTTTCCTTTTTTCTTTCTCTCCTTCACACAGTGTAAGCAAGCACTTGAGGCCATAAAGCCATACCATTCTTAATTAACTAATTATTAAGACAACCACTATTTAATTACACAAACCCCCACACTGTAAAGCAGAACCCTATTTCAGAACTGCTTTAAACAAATCCTCCTTCACAAAACCTACTTTCAAATTTAACAATTTTTTCTCTCTATTAAACAAACAGCTCCTGCAAAATTCTGGCATTTCAGTATAAATTATTTAACAAAACTAGTCTTTGCCACAGATTATAAAATGATTCTGGTTCATAAGTCTCAGGAGTTCATGAAAGCATAAGACTAAGTTTAAATGGTAACAAAGCATTCTTGTGGCTGATGAAATATTCATGTGCATTTGTCATCAGGACTTTAAGAAGGAGGAATATAGCCTTTTCACTTCTGTTCCGTGAAGAACTGTACTGAAACCACGGATACACGTCCACATTACTACAGCCAATCGTGACAGTCCTTCACTCTTGAAACAGGAAAGAGGCCAAACCCCAGCTAGTGAAAAGCAACTTACACTGCTTACATGAGCCATGGTCATAACTCCTTCAGTTTCTTGTTAGCAGACTCCTACAGCCCCTCCAAACCTCTGCCAGCGCAGAAACTACTTCCGTTCTCTGGACCTATCACAGGGACACCAGCAAGGCAGCTGCACTGGCATCGCCCTCCTATTCAGCATCAGCTGCTGAACTTGTCACTTTCTTTGACCAACAGCAGTCCTTCCCCTGCATTTCATGACAATATATAGGATTTTCAATACAGCAATCAGTTTAGTTGTAGAACTGTTTTTTCACTGAGACTGATCTTGCCACAAACCATGAGGCATCACACCAGACGCAATTTATAAGCAAATTCCCCACCTTTCAGCATATTCAAAACATTTGTTACAAAACAATGTAAGACTCAGTTGAAAAATATCCTTTTAATTAAATTAATAGGGGATTTTCTCTATAAACATAACTACAAATGGTTTACTAACACTTTTCCAAAAGCACAGAAGACAGGTAATTTTTAAGTACTCTAAATTTTTGAAGATACACTCCTCTTTCTTGAACTCATTTTTAATCACAGGAAAATTTTTGAATCATGTACCATATCTACCATATTTATCTCATTTTATAATCTTCCCTGGGTTGCCTCTCAGAGTCAGTAATTCAGTGCTCCATCTGCTACAGGTGACATTTATGTTAGGTTTGTTTCCTCAGAAGAAAATGTATTTGAAAAGGTAGTCTGACAGGTCTTTATACCCACTTCACAGGCTGTGCACCACATATAAAGATCATCCATGTAACCATTGACAGAGATGATGGGAGAGCAAGTGAAGACAAGATGTGCACCAAACACAGCCACTTCTTACAAGTGAGACAGATTTTATCACATCTATCATTCAGCCCTCCAGTAAGTTTAAAATACAACATGAAAAATGTACAAGGAGATATGAAAACTGGCACTTCACTCTATGCTTTTCACTACTTCTCCTGCTTAACACGCGCAGTCTGAGTTTATTCCCTACAAATCCAGGAAAATTGCAACCAACAGCGATTCCAGTATCAGAAATAGGACTTCTACTTTTTTTTCTTTTCCTTTCAGAACAGGTTTTATACCAATTATTTACAGCAAATGCAAGCATGGAACAAAGAGCTCCATGACGAGTTGCTTGGACACGCTACAAACGTGACAGAATTGTCCCGCAGCAGAGGTGAAATAAGGGGTACTGGTCACAGCGGGAGCGTCTCAACTGCCCAGCTGACACTGAGAGATCAGGAACATGAACAGCTCCTGCTCTCCCCATACCTCCAGGTTTTGCTGGCTCATCTCAAAGTTAACGCATTAAAAGGTACGTGATAACTGGCACTGGGAACTTCCCAATAATTCCTCCTTTTCTAAATCAAGGGAAACTATACTGGAAAACAACGGTCAAAAATGGGTTTTGAAACAAACGCCTCGATGAGATGGCAGATCTTGCAAAATCTGGGGCGAGCTGCCAAGCCTTTGAAAGCAAACCACTTCCTACCAGTCAAAGTCTTAGTGTGCTCAGTGGACTCGCCCTCAGGCCTTCTTATACCCTACAGGGCAACCCCTTCTCCGGCAATCACTGTACCACGTGAAGCTATTTCCCCATTTTCATTTTCTCTCCATTTATAGGCATTATTATTTTGTGTTAAAATTTACTGCCAGATAAGTAATTTTGTATGCGTTTCCTCAGGTCACATCACCAAGAAAGAAGTGTTTCTGAAACCTCTAGCCCTGCTTGCCATCCAGATCCAAATTAACTACACTTCCTCCTGCTCTTCGGTTCACCCAAGGCTGGGTAGCAGAGAAGGGTAGAAGTAGCGAGACCGTGGAAGAGAGGAGAACGAGCAACGGTACTGGTCAACAAAAAACAGCAGAACAAGTTACAGTTACAGCTGAACTATCACAAACCCTTTCTCTCTTCCCTTAACATTTGCTCAATGCCTAAGCTGAGGATAAAAGTAGCACAGAACACCGAATCAGAAACTCTCCACCTGGCAGAGTTTAGTAAAATTCTTCTTGAGCAGAGAAATATTTATGAAGCAACGAATGGAATTTGTCTCCTTCCAAGTAGTAGTAAAATGTAAAGACAAGATACCCCTTGGGATCAGCATCACTTTTCTAGTTCAATACCTACCCAGAAAATTAAAAAGAGCCGAGACAGTACCCTCCCAAACCGTTTTAACCAGCACTTTCTGGAAGAGAATTTTCCCTAAATATTCCTATCTATTTTTACACACAACACACCATTTCCATATGAATCTCAAATCTATATTTAGTGTCAGCCTCGCAGCCAGACCCAAGCAGCCCAGAGTAAAAGCAGCGCCCTCCCCCTGCGCAGGGTACTTCTCCCACTGCAGGGTCTCAGAAAGCCTTTATCAAAGCATTTACTGTATGTTCCTTATTGGTGACACAGAGTCGTCCTAAAGAACTGTTCTGCTAAAAATTTTATCTCCTGAAAGCTGTAAGCAGAAAACAGCACAGCTGGAACACGGAGATGCAGGGCTGCAGTCAGCAAGCTCTATTTGAGATGTGCACACTTGAGCCCAAACAAAAGAAAGAGGAAAGGCTGAGAAGGAAGCAAAGATACGGCACAACCGCATACCTACAAGTTCAGTACAGCCTCCATGATACAGCTGGAACCGTGTCAGGGACAGAGTAGAGGGTGTACTCGGTGCCATGGCAATATGATACACCTGGGCCTCGGGGCAGCCTCACCAGAGCAGGTATCGCTGCAGCACTCCGAGGGCCTCTCCTCAGTGCCCAAAACTCTGATATATTTGCAAGTCACAAAGCATTTTGAAGAGGAAACCATGGCACACGGTAGGGATCGCTGTGCGTTCTGTACATAGATCTGTCTGCAAACACAGTTTTCTCAAGGACACAGACATCTGACGGCTAACAGGAGTCAAATCTTCTATACACATGGTTAACTGCTCATCTCTGCAAAAATGTGCTAATCTCACCACAATCTGTCTTGCAAGAGTGAAGATCACCTTAGCGCAACAGTGCCAACTGCCTTGTCATTAGCACCATTATCACAACAACTAAAAAAGCACTTCTCATTACTACACACGTACATAAGAATCCCATGCAGCAACAGTTTTTTAAGAGCTGACACTTAGATATGTAAATCTTAGCTGGAAACCGTGTTACCTACAGCATTCGTATTCCCAGAGAACTGACTTTTGATCGTGAGATCCCTATGTTTCATTTCACAATAGGCTGGCACTGACAGGGCTGTGAATCCTGACGAGAAAGAGAGCTACCCTTTTATATTTTTGACAAAGAAACCAAGCAGGAAAAAGTATACCATGAGTCAATTCTTCAGACTGGTGTTAATGAAAGCAGTACAGGCTGCACTTTTCACGATCCATTCTTTCTTATGGTATCAAGGCTGTAAAAGCTTATCCCTCTTCCAGTACTGTAGGCACTGCCCACCATCAAAACCACCACCACAAACTCGTAACTCAAGACTGGCTGCTCTTGAGGTACAACTTGTCACAATCACTCTTGAAAGAAGAGAGCAGGTAAGGCCTCTAGAAATTAACCACTGCATTTTCTTTCAGAGATGAGGCTGAAGATGTCCCCGATAAATATAACTAAGAATATTACCAGCCACATAGGTCTGTATCTCATCATGCCACGCAGCCCTCAGTTCGAAAGTCTCCCTCAGGCAAGCAGTTTCTGAACTGCAGAGAAAGAGAAGTGGTTGTACAAGCCCACAGTCACAAGGGCAGTTCTACCCCTAGGGAATGTTCATGAATGGACTTAACACTTGTGGTGTCAACCTGAGTCAAATACAGCTATGCTGGTACAAACACACACAGGCACTGAGAAGCAGCAACAGCCAGTCACTGTTATTTTTAATCACATGTCCTCAGCGAGTAACCTCCTTTGATCATGTTCTTGGTGTTACGATGACATCAGGTGTCAGCTATTTTGCCTAGCCTCACAGCTTCAATTCCAGTATTTGAGAGAGAAAAATCAGAAAAATATTAGGAACTACAGCCGCAGGCAGAGCGGCACTTCCCAGCTCCCATCTCTAATACAATTATGATGTGTTACAGCACAATGAGACAAAGACTTATCTTTTTGCAGGGAGTCAGAACAACACATTTAGTTTTTCTCCAGGGTACCACAGAATATGATGTTTAAAAATTCCTTCTTACCTAATCCAGTTTGCTTCAGGACTTGCTGTGTTCCCAGCTCCTGCAGTAACAGACATAAAAAGCAAAAGCTTGACAGCCTTCAAGACACTCGAGATCTCTGGCACTTCTCCAGCTGTTTCAAAGCAACAGGCTACCCAAGTTGGCAGCTGTTGACATACACAAACCTGACTGCATGCATCTCTAGCTCTTTTCCAAAACTTATTAACAACTAAAGAGAGTAAGGCAAAAACTTCAAGGTTGCGTTCCTTACCTGACATAGCACCTGCTGGCCATGCGCTGGACTCGGTGAAAGGTACTGCCTCTCTGAGCAATAGACCTAGAACAGGCAAAGGCTGAATTATTAACAAGAATACGAGGAGGTCTCAAAAGCACATGATGAATGAAACAGAAATTCAAAACTTAGTCTAATTCAGTTTGTAAAGGGAACTCAAGTTTCCTGAACTCCTCCTCAGTTTATCTATTTCAAACACTAAATGGCACATGGAAAGAAGCAGGACAATGCTTTATTGCAATGCAGGGGAACGATGAACACAGTCCCTTAAACTGCTTCCATAAGTCTCTTACAAAGTAGACTTCGACTAAAATGGAAGAATCTGGCTTTTATCGCACGGTTACTGTACACATTCCCTTTCCACTGGTCACCTCTCTCCAGTCATTAACCGCTCACGAGCTGTGTTTTGGCCTCCAGCTTTTTGTGCCTAAGACTATAGAGGTGCTCTTCAAGCAACTTATAATTGCACTGATACAGTCTCTTAAGTTCGTACAGTATTTCAGATTTAAAATCGGGTCATCCAATTAACTTTGAGTATGGCACAGCACAGCAGGAATGAAGTCTATGGATTTCTGGGCAAAGGCTGGAACTTCTTTTACATTAACTTTGTGTCTTTTGATACTGCTGATAGCAATTAGAAAGTACCAACCAACATAAGAAACCTTGCCAGGATGAAAGGAAAAACTGACATCAATTTCTCCACTCAAGAGAAAATTTTCTAGTTCCTCTGTATTCTCTTCTGCAGAATTCTTATTATTCCCTGCAGTGCCGGGCAGCAGACATTAATGATTAGGCCAGTGCTCAGAAAATGACATTATCTCTTTGGACACTTCACACTGGTCCACCTACATGCCGGTTCCTAATTCTGCGGGTGGGAGACACAGGACTCGCGTTAAGTATTCAAACGTGAATGTACACAAGGCAGTTGGACACTTAAACCGACATCCACAACGACAGGAAAGCAGGACGAGCAGCGAGAGGGCCACCACTCAGGAAAAGGACACATTGGAAACTCTCTTTGTCTGCGTGATGCCTCTGTGAAACTCGGACTCACAGCTTTCACTTGCTTACTCTGTGTAAGTACTTTCCCCCATGTGGAATTCACTTTTCTTTCTTACCCCTCGCTCTGCATGTCACGTTACGATTTACCAAACAGCACGGTGATAATACATCACAGCAAACGAGTCCACATGTTTGATTCCTCCTGTTAGACCTAGGAGGAATGTGGCTCCTTGTCTTAGTCTCTAATGCAGGAGATTTTACTAAAAAACCCCATTCTGAGCTTGTGTCCTGGGCAATTGCCAAATAAAGCGTAGCTTGCTTGTTCTGCGCGGCACAGCTCAGTTCAGTCTCATGAAAAGGAATTCAACAGCAACAACTAAAGAAAAATTCTTACGGCATGAAGTGCTCATTGTTCCTGCAGGTGCAGAGCACTTCCAACTTACCTGGAAGAACCAAGCCAAAGGTGCTCTTCTGTTCTCTGCCTCCACGTGATCGAAGTTCAGCCATAGAACAGATTGGTAAAAGGTTTAGTGCTCACCTGGCCAGTTACGCTCAGGGCTTATAGGAGGCTTTTCCCCCTGCTGCTTCTTTTCTGTTGCCGATCCACAGGCCCTCCTCTCGTGTCACTTTCTCCTCTCCCATACTTCCTTGGGATAGATCACCAGAATTCACCTCTAGGTAAGGGAAGTTTGTAAGAACTAATGAAAGAGAAGCTACAGACACAGAAGATAGCACAGCAGCTGTGTTCAGATGGCAGCTTAAAACTAGGGCTAGGGATAAAAAAAAATCCCTGACCAATTTTTTAAGTAGAAGAAAAGCAAAACAATATCATATTTTTTAGTATTTCAAAAAGCCTTCCTGAACACCAATGTTCTTTGACTGCCCTCAAAGCACTGCACAGCACTCTCCACACTTCGTTCATTGCTCCCTTCCATACTTCCCCAGTGGCAGAAAGCTGGGAAAGACAGCAACTTCTGTTTTTGTGACACAAAATGTTTCTCTTCATCAGACAAGCATGCGCTCAGGACCCCCCTGTTAGTGAGCCTCTCCAGGCACCAGCACAGCGAGAATCATTGTCTTTGTCCAATGAACTTGTTATTCTGAATGAATTTGGCAAAAACACTGCAGAACTGGTCTTGGCAGCTATTAAAGCAACCAAACAGCCGCTGCACTGCTCACTAAATCTCTCCTGCCTGTAGTTAGAAAGTCAATAATACACGTGCAGCATTTCTTCTAACCAAGGGTTCGGGATGGTACCCAACGCACCCCTCACCCTGCACACACATAACAGGGCAGCGCGTCATTCTGAGGAAGGAATCACACAGTGGCCTTCACTCTCCGACATGCACGAAACAATCGCTGCAGATAGCGGTCCTACACCTTCCTAACCACGGAACAGCATGGAGTGGCAACTACCAGCACAGAACTTTGCGTTGTTTTCCGTTTCCAAAACAATCCATTTGCACCTAATCTGAGCTTCCATTCTAAAAGGATCTGAAATGGCTTTTCGAAATCTATACCCACCTTGCCTTCTCTACAGAGAAACAGATGAAAATCTTAGCCTGGGAGAAAAATAACTCTGCTTGGTTCAAGACACACTTCTATTTTTCGAATAGAACTTGGGTGAACTCTTCTGTTTTTACTTTATGCGTTATAATGTCGATAATTCACACCAACCTGGATAAACACTAGAGGATTAAAGGATATAATGTTAGAAAAATAAATGCATTACAGTTTGAAATTGCACATTAAGAACTGAGCTGGACTGGGGTTACAAAAAGGGTCTAAAAAAAAGGGATTCCATGTATTTTCAAAACACATTCCACAGTAGCTTAAGATATAATCAATTCACTGCTTTTGCCAGAAGAACCTCAGTAACCACATCCCATTTGCTGTCACTGAACCAGTACTATTATACACCTTCATGCTAACAAATTTCTGTAGGATAGCATAGTTTCTCAGTAATTTCAAAATACCTCAAAAAACCCCCTGATCCTTGGTTCGCGCAGTGCAATGAAACTGGAATTCCAGAGAGCAGAGTTTGCAGGGGAGAACAAAGTGAAAAAACTCTAGCTTTTAAACATGAACATTAATAAACATTCTGTATTTACACAGAACTGAATGCGCTGCTTCAGAGAAACAACTCGAAGGTGTTATTTTAAGTTAACCTCTGCCTCTTGATTTGCGAACAGTAATGTCTGAGGACATCTGTGCACAGTAAGCTCTATGCACCTTTTAATTTCTTTGGTTAATAACCACACACCTGCGTGTACCAGGGAGGGGGAAAGGACAAGCGTAGTTTCCTGAAGGGACAGTATTTGCCATGTGTACTATGGTTCCCTAGCTCCCAGTAGGCCACTTAAAGCAGTACTAGATTCCAGAGCCAGGTCTGCTTCGGTGTTTAGGGAACTTAGACTTTTCTTCAGTTACTCACGGCTTTGTGCCGACGTGCCTGCATCCTGTGCCGTACCTGCTCACTTCTTGACTCCTGGTATCTTCTGGCATTTTGAATCATTTTGCTGTGGAGATTTTTTCTGTTTGAGTACTTCTTACCTACAGGTTTTGGAGAGAGGGACAGAGCTGGCTGCCACCAGCAGCGCCAGAGCGGATCTCAGATGCACAGTTCCCATGAAATAGACTTCACCCAGACTTACTGAACACCTCACTTGTCTCTATGTATTCAGTTCACTGTCCAGAACAACAAATCAAGTGCAGCTCCATCTGTGCTCTCAGAAATAGGTCCTGGTGAAGGAAATTATTCTATAGTGTTCTTTGTCTTAGGAGAGAATGTGGAGGAGTCCCCTTATCTTTGGACTTTTCCTTTCATCCCTATTAGTTTTTATTTAAGCTCGGGCATAACCATTTTTCAGGCTGATTCTGGTTGCTCGGTGACAACAACTTCAGGTAGTCGTTGCTTTGATACACTTTGTTTACAAAAAAATCTCAGAGAAACAACTGGGACGTTGTTCCTTTGCTCAATATGCCAGTACTTTTTTCTAGTGAGCACATCACCCAGGGCTCCTTCTCACTCAGCTCCCTCTAGCGACCTCTCGACGAGCATTTTGCCCGCTCATCGTGACCAACCTCTGCCTCTTCCACTGAGTTTCTAATCATATCTGCTTCACACAGCGAGACATGCTGCTCCGTAAGACAAGCAGGCCTCTATTTTGGTACTCAGAAACACCTCATTTGGCTCTCATCAGCCGTGCCCAAGGGCTGTGTTTTGGGTGACGATTCCTACCATTCCAATTTAATCAGCTGCACGTAAAGAGCAATGTCTGTATTCATCAGCTTCAGTGAGGTCTGACTCACTCCACAGCATCCAACACCACTTCAAACACAAAAGCTCTTCAAGAGCTTATTTCCAGATAATAATTTATCAAAACTCAAAGTATCACAGTATCACAAGGCTGGAAAAGACCTTTGAGATCATCGAGTCCAGCCTATGACCAAACACCTGCACCTACCCATCATCTAAACCATGGCACTAAGAGCCTCAACCAATCTCCTCTTAAACACCTGCAGGGACGGTGACTCCACTGTCTCCCTGGGCAGCGCATTCCAATGGCCAATCACCCTTTCAGTGAGGAATTTTTTCTTAAGTAAAAGTAAGTAACTAAGTAACAGAAGCCAAACCTTTACGTGGATGGAGAGAAACATAAATCCTAAGCGTTTCCTCTGAATTTTGCTCACGACAGCACTAGAACGAAACTGAGGCGATACAAGCGGCCCCAGCAGTTTTGCGGAGCAGTGCTCCATTTCACACTGTTGTTGTTTTGCTGAATTTTTGTGCGCTGGAGTATACAAAGCCTTCACCACAAGCCATTATTGTCTCTGTCGACAGGATTATATAAGCACTACAGTAACAAATTGTAATATAGACCACAAATAGTAACCTAGCCTCAAAATTGGTCCAGCTGACCCTGCTGGGCAATCAACAGGCTCATCCTGTGGTACCTAAACGTTTACTCCTACATGCCCTCAGCCTACACAAGTTACAGCATACTTTACAGCCTCCCTGTCAGTTGTGCATAAGATTCTAAAACATCATTCTTTATGATGCTGTGTAAGCAGCACCTAGATTCAACCAAATACAACATCTACATGCACTACTCTGCACATTTTCCAGCAATAATTTTTTTGTTACGACTCTAAAAGCTCTGGGTATTCCCAAATTTCTCCCAGATTAATATGCTGGGTTTTGAACCATAAAAATTTCCTTGATTATCACTCAGTAATTTTGGCTCATACAAACCAGACCTTTGTGAGCTCTGTTACAAAAGCTTATTTACATTTTTATCTTCTTTATTTCAGTCTCCTGAGTTTACGTTTCCCTGTACCTTCTTGCTTTGTTCTGATGCTGTGGGTTTTCACTCCCTTTTCACTAGGCTCTTGCGAAGACAGAATCACTTCTCCAAACTTTTCCTTTGCCAGCCTGTTCAGCAGAGCTGTTGCCAGTCAGGGTACAGGCATCATCAGTGACTACACTGCATCACATGAGCAGAGTGCTTACAGACTCCATACTGCGTGGTGGATTTCCAAACTGACAACGGTATCCCACGGTGCAGCAATTTTCATTGCAGTGGCTCTGTAAAGTACAATTGGAATTCACAACTTACCTACAGGGTAATCCATGAATCACAGGAATACCTTAATAGAGAGTTTGAAAAGGCAACTGAGGATTCAAAATTTAAAAACTCCAAAAAGCCCTTAATTATAACTCGCCCATTTTGGCAGGAACAGATTTCAGATCACGTAACCCTTTCATTTATGTAATGGCATACAAGTTAAAGGAATAGGTTTATTTTTAGTCCTGTTCTTTACTGGCACCTGCACTTCAAAGGTTTGCCTTTGTTAGCAGTCAGACTGTTAACGTCACCGCTTGCAGTAACAGAAATGTTGTCAAGCCTAAACTACAATTTACGTGAACGTTTTTATCCTGAAGCCGAAGTGAAACAAGCCACATTTAAGTGCAGCCACTACTTTTTGTTGGTGCTTGCAATCTCCACTAGAAAAGAACAACCCTTAATTGTTGTTCTATTTCTGACTACACGTGCAGTGACGATTGACCCATTCATTATACGATGGCTCCCCTAACCCCAGCTCAGTGAGAGATCAAGCCATTCATAGTCTTTCTTTAAGCTCTATTTAAAAATTCAATGATTCGTCATTTGAATGGCTGTGGCTGGATGCCAGAAGGTGAAAGCTATTCTTAAAAGTTATGAAATGCTCTAGCCTCAAGAACCGAATGGGAACATAGTATTTCTTAGACAGCAAGTAGTCTACAGTCTTTAACCGATGCGCTTTTCCAAAGCGTGTTCTATGGATGCGTTCAGTTACTGCCTATCAAGTAGGTTTTCTTTTTGTGGATCTGTGTTTAAATTGACATACAGTACTGGCTTGTAGTAAACATCTAACCAACAAATTACAATTGAAGTACTTTAATCATATAATTATAATGGAAACTACTCTTTCTATAATTAAAAAGTTGAGTTGCACTGTCTTACCCTGATTTATAATCTTACAATGTCCTTATTTAAATGGGTATACACAAACATTATTTACTACAGTAAATCCCCTTATAAGACAGGAGGACTTTAAGCTTTTTTTAAAATACCTGCTCATCTCTGTGTGCATTTTCCTTTGCCCAGAGACGGACGTGTGATTACAAACAGAATGCATGACTGTATTTACCTACCTTAAACACAGGTGAATCCGAAGTTAAGCTAACAATATTAAACAGGTTTTTTGAAAACGAATACATAGTTGCTTAAAACTTTAAGGACACTGTGCAATGTGAACTACTTCCACAAAAATGTTGAGACAGTTTTAAGTTCTGGCTATGCAAATGTGGATACAGCACTTTGAACCGTGAGTGCCTGAGTTAATGTGTGTTGTCTCATTGTCTTGTCCTACCGGGCCACCTGGGTACTGCTTCTGTTCTCCCTTCATAGCTTTTAAATAAATACAATTGCACCTTGTTCGAGGGTTGTGAACATGTTGGAGAAAATAAACATAACTTCTCTGTGGTTCAACAAGTCCTTCACATGTCCCTTTCTTACCTCAGCAGCTTGTCAGGATTCTGCTTTGTTAATAGGGAGAACTCAATCCCTCCATCAGTGCTTGCATCCTCTTCTAAACCGCGCCAGATCTGGTTCACATGAAAACGTCCCCCATCCTGCCTGCTACTTTCTCTGCTTAAGAGTAGGATCGCTGCATTTCTGAGAGCAAAAGAATAAGGCCAAGGGGAGACCATGTTGTGCTGCAGTTTCTGACAGCTCCCCGGGAGGGTCCCAATTCCCCTCTGCAGTCTCAAGCCAAGGCTCAGGCTGCAGCAGTGCAGGGAGGGGCCCCTCAAGGAAACCAAGCTGCCAGTTCTCAGCCCGCTGAGCCAAAGCCGAGACACTCTCTGCTCTGTCCTGGAGCAAGCAAAATACTGCAGTTTAAGGTTCTCATCTCTAAATCATAATCTCATCCCAAAGCCCTTTTCATCCCGGAGTGTCCCCCATCCCATTCACCACCTGAGAGGAAAAGTGGGACATGTACAAGTACAGACGCAGCAAGCTGCACCAGGGGCTCTCGTAGCAAAGGTCTTGCTGCAGTCTGGCTTCATTTAGACAGAAATCTGGAATGAGAGCTCCGAGCGCTAAGGTGTCTGTGCGTACGGCCGCTCCAGCGGCACTTCTAGTTCTGTTCTTGTTTGCACTGGTAGATGAGAAATCCTCAACGCAAAATGTCTCCGTTACCTGAATAGTGAGGACAGCAAGGACAAAGCAGCTGAGGAATTTTACAGCATGGATTCAAAACAAAAACCAAACAACAAAACAAAGGGGATGGAAAAGGAGAGAGAATTGCCATTCAAAAATTCTTCAGCAATGAAAGGAATGAATTACTGGCAATGTCAATAGAGGAGTGGATTCCACTGCCTCTGAAATCAATGGAAGCAGCGAGAAGAATACTGGAGCTTTACACACATTCAAAGATGATTTAAACCAGAAGCCAACGGCAGCAGAGCAGTCAGAAACACAGCAGAACTGCGAAGGCAGCAGCAGAGCATCGAAGAGCAATCGCACTTGGATCTGGAAAGAGCAGGAGAAGCAGTTCAACGTAACAGTTGTAGCCAAGACTAAAGTGCAAGGTACAAAACCAGAGTCCACCCCACACAAATCAAAAGCAGAACTGCAGACTTCAGGCATCTGCAGACACCTGGGAACAGCACGGAGGAGACGGAGTGCCGAGAGGGAAACAGCATCACTGACCCAGAGTTACAACCGTATCAGACTCACTCCCAGCTGTAAACTCCAGAGGGAAGCGGACACAGAAGACTTCAAAGCCAACAACAAACAGCAGACAGAAGAGCCTCTGTGCTGTGTTCTAGACAGTGACTGCCAAAAGGGTCCACAGATTCCAGCAAGCCGTGTACCACAGCCAGCGGGACCGGGTTCTCAGCGTTTCCACTGCATCAGATGGGTCACCCAAATACCATAAACTTAACCCTCCAGTACTTCTTCAGAGCTGGAGTGTGATGCTCCCAAGAGCAACCCGTAGTCTTGTTTCATGCAGCTTTATTCACAGATGCAGCAGTAACACGACCAGCAGTGCCGTTACACCCTCTCAAGGCTGTATTAAAAATTATTGCAGGGCAGGCTTGGTATAGTTTTTATTTTAAATCTCTGAATTTACCCTTAGTGGATGAACATCTGAACCACTGAGTGGCCCCTGTCACTCCGATGCAAGGTCTGAGTAAGTATGTAAGACATTATCTACGAGTTTTACCCAAATCATCATTTGCCCTTCTCAAAGTTCTTTCTCCTTGCCTCTGCCCACATATCGTGTCCCCCCATCCCCCAATATTACAGAAAGACCAAGACTGATTATCTGATTTAGGTATTTGCCGGTACTTACACGCAATTCCCAAGAACACGTTGTTCTGATTTGGTAAGTGCTTCCCTACGCAGTTCCATTCGCTTTAACGTGACCCGTACACATTTGGCCAACATATTTAAGGCTGAAGGATAGAGACAGTTGTTATAGTTTCGAAACCTTTCAAGGAATTTTTCTCTTCCTTGCCAACACTGGGGGTTTTAGGACCCAGGCTGGGAGGAGGGGGGAGATATCCAGAGATAGCTGTCAGACACTATGGGCAGCATAAGAAATTGACTGGGAGAGCTTGATTTTAAAGGAAAACACTTTTCTCCTGGAAATTCCTGCTCCACGGCAGCAGGTAATGGAAGTAAAAAAGAAATAAAATAGCTTAAAACATTTGTTTCCATATTCAGAGGAAATGGAAATGTTTATCATCTATGCAGTACACAGAACGGATAAAGACAAAAAGTATAGTAAGTAGTTTATTGGGTAGTAAATCATTCACCGATGTGAGGGGTTTCCATGGAACCAGCTCCCGTTTCCACGAATTAAGAGACCAGCTCGCTCTACATCAAGCGACAGAATTACAGGAAATGGCTTTTCAAATAATGGTGCTTTCACGAAAGCTCATTTTGAGCCATTTTAACCAGGACTCACAGCCAAGTTTAAAATGCTTTTCAAAAGAGGGGGGAGGGAGGGTTCACTTTTCCTGTACCACGCAAAAACATACATTGCAAAAATCATGTTTTATGGTAGTAAGATTAAGCTTTGAAACTATCATTTATTTAACCAGGTTCAGGTTTGCTTTCTCAGCAGCATTTCAAAGCAACACAACATTCGAAGCGTGTGGCATTAAATCTCCTGAATGGCATCAGCAGCAAGAAAACACAAATGACACTAAATAAAAAAAATTAAAAAGCTATCAAGTAAAAGGATTTTTTTCATTTATTAAAACACGCTGGCCTTTAACACAGCTAAGAACTCATCAAGAGTTTGACTTCACTGACAATATGCTTTTCCCAACTTACGGCCACCCATTCCCAGGAATTAGCAGCCAGGACAAGCCGGCAGGATTACGCTGCAGCGGCAGGAGGGGCAAAGCAAAGTCACGAGGTGGAACCCGCGGCAGCGGGGGCTCCTCTCAGGGCAAGACAAACTCTGTCCACTCGAGAAGACATGAGAGCAGGTGCTGGGGCACCGTGCCCCAGCCGGGAGGAGGTGTTGGCGTAGCACAGGGCAGCAGCACGGCTCCCGCTGCCCACTGTCAGCAAGCCTCGCCACAGAGCTGTGGCTCAGAGCCAGGCTCCTCAGAGGCCACCGCGGCCGGGAGACAATCGAGAGCTGCCAACCTCCACACTGCGTCATCGCCTTTGTGCTTTTCTTACTTCGCAAACAGTACCATCTCAGTCTTACCCAGGCTCCACTCAGCACTACCCCCACCTCAGAGAAGCCAAAGGGAAAAGCAGGACTGCAGAATCTGGGTTAGATCAAAATGAGATCTAAATCATACCAACACCAGCAGGGAACTCGCTGTCTCCTCTGGCAACGATGCACACAGCTCAACCTCATCTCATCCACTCCGAAGCAAAGCATGACATTTGCTGGATGCTGTAACGAAAGATCCTTTTCTTAAAGGGAAAAAAAAAAAAAAAAAAGCTCGTGAAAGGCTGAGAGTTCTGCAAGATTCCTATTGCAAAGGTGATGGAAATATCCATGGAAAATTTCAGGCCACCACTAAAAAAATGCTATTATCCAAAGGTCAAAGCAAGACTGTTTCACCAGATTTCTCAAAGGTCGAAAGTAAAGGAAAAACGTAATACATAACTATACATTCACCAAATCGAAGTAGTAGCAGTTCCAGAAACAGACTTGACAAAAAAGATCAAGCACATTTTTCCCAGAAGTAGGTTCTCAACACAGCATTTTAATTCCAGCAGCCTGCAGCAGCAGTGCTGCAATAGCCGGCATAACATTAAGCACAACTTCAAGTGGTACAGTTATGAGTAAAATAAAATAATCCAAATTATTAAAATACAGGACGGTGCATAAGTAACAAGAAGGGAAAAACTCAGCACATTTACTCTCTGTGCAAAGTACTTTGCACACATAAGCTTCTGACATTTAAGTAACTGCCTGGCTATTGGGAGGAATTCAATAACAACTGCATTCTGCATGACTGGGGTAGGGAGAAAAAAATTTCACAAACATACAGATTGACAGTAGACTTTTATTAACATATCTTACAATGCCGATTACTGTATTCCTAGTTTTATACTCTTCTGACGCGTTATAAAGACTGGTTTAGATTCTACAGTAATGTACTGTACTTACATGATCGGTCATACAGGATATCACACCAGAACATCTCAGTAATACAACGCACACACCACTCTAGCTTGGACCTGTTATTTTCAAGGTTAGCTTAATAAAGTAGGATTAAAAAAGTTGTGGGGGAAATCAAAATTCTTGTTTAGCAGCATGCAAGGATATTCAAGTACAATTTTTCAACCAAGTGATTTTTTTGTTGTTTTTACATCGACTGGTGACTAATTCTCCAGTACTCAAATAAACACTAGGAAATACCCAAATGGTAGAAGTTAAGGCTAACAGTTCACTTCACATCCATATGCACAACCAGAGGACATTCCATTTTAAATAAAACACAGGAATCAAATTCTGGATATATGATCTCTTGTAAATAGAGCAGTGGAGCTTCAAACTACAGATTACTAAAGTTCATGAGCCCTGTAATGATGTTATGTTGGAGATGTAAGGAATCTTTTTAGCTCTTTAACCACACTTACAAAATGGCCTGATATTCATAATGAGCAATGCAAAAAATATTACAGGCAGAACTTATAATACAGTATCAAAAAAGAACTATTTTGGAAAAGACTTTGCAATTTAGTTGGTGAAACAGAGTAATTCTGATCTTACAGGAAGTACTGTAATACTTTTGAAATATATATATATTTATATGTACGTATAAAACCCAGCATCCTTTATTGTGGGGATTTTTGAATTGCAGGTATCCGGAAAAACTCACTGTATTTACTTACGTTTCCTTCTGTCCATTCTCCTTGATTGCTACACAGTCATTTTATTTCCCCTTTGAACTCTTCACTAGGTAATGACTTCCACTGGGAACTGTTTTCATCGTATATGTGGTTTTATTGTAAGATGTTTTTATTTTACACATATAAATTTTATTTTACACGCAAGCTATGAAAGTCAAAACTACCAGGAACTGCTTGGTAGTACGTATGAAATAGCCGACAAATGTCCAACACTTGTGAAAAACATTAGTAGCAATATATTACAAACCAGCATTTTAGCTATATGCTTTCCTACCTCCTTACATCGTGGGGCTTAGCCCAGTCGTGCCTATTCTCGTGACTTTTTTAGCTCTCTAAGCATAAACTCTTCCGGCATTCGTCCAATGAGGCTGCACAGGCACTGGTTGCTCATCTAGGCTATCTCTCTTGAGTTTGTTTTTTTTTTCCTTTTGAGGAAACCAAGCAGAAAGAACTGTGATTACTCTAAACAAATACAATATAGAGGAACCTCCTGAAACTGCAGGAAAGATACAAAATTGTGTTTCATTTTCAGAATAGCCTGCGCATTTCCAATCCAATCACTCTGAAACATAAGCCTAGTTTGAAATACCAGGCAGGCTCACGGCTGTTATGGTTGTAACTGGGACCTGCTAGGCTGGGTGGCATTCAAATTCTCTATATACAGCAATTCCGGTATGTGTTATCGCTAATGGTTTATTAAATTGATACAGAAAGAAAAAAAAGTCTCCTGTCTGGAAAAGAAAAAAAAAAAAAAAAAAAAAAAAAAGGAAGGAATATGCATTCTGGATTACATCAGGAGCAATAACTATTTTACAGCTATTTCATTTATTTATGGAGAAAAAAATACGAAATTCCTGAGAACGCATAAGTTTTCAGTAATGCCTGAAAGATCTCAATAGACTTTTCATGAGTGAAATACTCTTTAAAATTCAACTTTCAGACCATTTGTTACCATGCAGTCTCACAACTGTTTTACAAATCCCGTCTAATTACAAACGTCTATCAACCAGAAACCTCAAACCAACACAAAAAAGGCAAAGAAATTTTATCGAACATTCTTAGTAGATGTAGTAGACACATAGGCTATCTGAGCAAAAACTGCTAAAAACTCAACTCCGTGCAGAGAAAAACAAAAACCTGACAGCTAACCCTGGAGCCTCTAAACAACTGTAAGTTTTGTGCTTCAAAACAGCAATGGGCTTTAAAAATAACAAAAGAAAAATGGACCATTGAGTTCAATCGGATCGCTCACGCCATTTTGAGGGTTTAATTTCAAATTACTGTACTATTATTTAGTAGCAACAGCAGCTAATTTTGCAAAAACTTCCTATGTTGACAAAGTTCCATTTCCCTTTTATGCCCATACCCCACGCCACCTCGAGCCAAAGAGCTAAATGCTCGTTCTGTTAAAGCTATTGTCAGTCAGGATGCATTCATTCACGGTAACAGCAACGATAAGGTGCGGAGATGACGATGATCTTTACAAGCCATTATAATGTGGCCCCCATCTTTTATTGATATGATCAAAAGTATGAGATACCCACTGCTGCTCGAGCACTTTGTATCTTTCCTTGCATATATAGAGAGGTTTACCACGCCTGTATGGGGAAAAAAAAGAAAGGAGAAAAACTAACAGTTAATATGACAAATAACTGGAAAATGGCTTCAACACCTAATCAACACAGGACCCCCATCCAGCTCCTTCCCAGGGGAAGCATGCGGTTTTATTGGTGACAGGCTTTCAGTTTAGTTTTGCTGGGACGTCCCTTCCTTCCTCGTGGGCAGCGGAACACAGAAAACCTCTTGTTCTCCCAGGCCCGTGTGGCTCAGAAGCTCCGCTCCTGCCCCACACTGGAACCCAACTGCACCGTTTGACCGAAGGCCAAACAACAACTTTGGGTGGGAAGTGTTTGAGCCCAACACTCAATTAACCATCAGTGCAAACGGCAACACTGGAATGGGTCTGATGGGTGCCTGGTGTGGATAACTCCGTGCTCATGATTAAACCAACTTTGGGCCAAGAAAAAATAGAAACGGAAGTCAGTTCAGCTTGCAATAAATGTGGATTTTCCACTCAAGGGAAGCAGAGATCTATCATCATCTGTTACTGCGTATGCCGTGTAACATGAGGCTGATCCACACTGAGGAGCAACAATGACACACATTGGAAATGAGAACATTACCTAAGATCTCTGTCTTCTTCCCCATGTGCATCCAGATAAACAGAACCCCAAAGGCAAAACCGATGGCCTCGGATGATAATGATCACAGATGCATTGATCAGAAGAAATATTCCTGTCCCAGCTCCACAGTTTTGAGAGTGCTGCAATATTATGGATGTGAAAAGAGAAGAGGGCAAAGAATGTTAGTGTCTGTCAATTTCATAACAAAAAGCATTTAAAAAACAGTAATTAGCTGTGCTTGAAATAACACACTATTCACTAAGAAACAGTTTGACAAAGTACAGCCTGCCCCAAATTCTCCAAGCAAACTAGAACTCTATGCCTTGTGCTGCCATAACACTTGCATACAGAAATGGTTCTCTGCTCAGAAAGGGAAGATAACATTATCATGTAAAAACAAATTATCTAACAAAAACGAGAAAAAATATCGTCTACAATACTGAGTTTAATGTTGTACAGCACAAGCAAATATTTCCAGAAATGGCAAGAATAAGAGAAAGTATTCAGGAAAACTTAACATTATATATGTATTTTAGAATAGTCTCTATTACTAAACATTTGCTTTCTCTGTCCAAGCTCACAGATCTAGTCTATGGCTCTACAAATCCAGTAAAATATTCTTTTAATAATTCTTGCTTGCTTCAGCATGTCATTCTTCTCCGAATGGCATCATCTGTATTAATCAATTCCTTTTAGCAATTAAAAAAGGTCTTCTTCCCATAGTATTATTAAAATTAAAGGTTATAAATACCTTCAACTACAATAAAATGTAATTAATTACGTACATTTTTAATTCTATTTTTATAACTTTAGGTTTTCATGAAGCTTGACACTTTAAATATAACTGTTAATTCTATTTTAAATTTTGCCCATCCCTCCTTCTCTCACCATATTAGCAGTAAGAGAGAACGGCGAGTTCAAACAATTTTCAGAAGGTCCAAGATCCCTCTGAAGTTTGTTTGGGTTTGACTTTATGCCCCATTTGTAAATATCTCCGCAATGCACCCGCCGCATGGTTTTGTAACACCCATGTAGTCCCGGCCTTCTGAGAGTGCTACGGTGGGAAACAGAACGGCTGCCAAAGCAAACCTTTATCAATGACAGGAAAGCAATACCCGAGAGTATCCAGCTCGGGTTCCTGGAAGAACTCCTACATACACTGACTAGAAAACTGCTGCTGAACTGGAGTCGCGGCCTGGAAAAGACACTTTTCTAGCTACAGTCTGTGGGTCTCTAGTAGATGCTCAGATATATCACAATACTCTACAACAGGAAAAAACTCACACCCATACGTTGATATTCTTATGCACACAAAGCAAGGAGACAAAACAGAGGAAAATCAAGATAACAATCGGAGTGTACACAAATTTCAACTGGTGATGAATCAAACCCATGTGTCAGTAATACGCACACTGGCTTTGTTAGGGTTTTTCAAACATGCAATATTGGCTATAGGCTTTAAAAGTGAATAAAATTACTCTCTAGAACCCAGTCTAGGTCCCTCTATCAGAAGCAAGCACTAAACATTATACAAAGGCATCTGGGAAAGAAAACCATCGGAACTGAGCAATGGAGCTAAAAACTATCCGTAAGTAGGAGAATCAATTGCAGAATTTGAATTAACTCTCTTACCAGTACACATTCACAGTAACTCTGTTGTTTGCAGCACAGTCCTTTCAAGCACACGAAAGTACCACAAACCAGACAAACAGCAGGATCCTTAGGAACCTTGGTACAAACAGTACAAGTCTTTCTGTGATAATACTGAAAAATGGTGTTGTAGTTCTCAGGCAACTGGAGGAGGCGCGGCAAATCCCACTTCGGCTCATAGATAAGCAAAATCTACAAACAAGATAAGAACCAGGTATCAGATCTGTACATTCATTTATGCATTTTCTAAGAGCAGAGAACGCCCAAGAAAGCAAGCGTGCAGTTTAAACATCTCTCACTACTACTGCATTTCCAAGATTTAGAAGTCAAAAGTCACCTTGCAGTAGTCACCTGCCCCTGGCTGATCGCCCTCCCCAGCTGTGGTCACATTTCATCCTTTGTAACAGGTGCAAAACAGGGGCAAGCCCTAACCCAAGGACATTTTCTAAATGTGACCCTTAAGCACAAAACCCTTCCTAGCTAAGACAAGAGGATTAAGACTAATCCACAGGGAGGACTCGCACTCACTACACTAAGTCATCCTGGCAACACAGCGCTGCCAAACCCTGGCACTGACAAAGAACGCTGTCTCATAGTGAAAATTTAGACTAAAACTTTCAAAACCAGAACTGAAGTTAGGGACTGCAAATGATATTTGAAGACATCTGCATGATTTTCAAAATTGTGGGGGGAAAAAATTGAGGCTGTTAAGAACTTTACTACTACTCAATTTTTTTAAGACCAGCAGTAACTAAATACTGGTTTCAGAGTCTAAATCTTCTTTTTTGTGTTGTGTTTGGGGTTTTTGTTGTTGGTTTTAGGGGTTTTTTTAAGACAGTAATGCATTTTCCTTCAACCTACTCATTTTTACTGGGTTTATAGCTGATGGCATAGGGGTCAGATGGGATCTTTCTTCCAAGGTATAACATTTTTGGAGAGTCCATGACCTCGAAATCTAACTTGCAAAGAAAGAAAAAAAGAGGGAGCAGCCGAGGAATTGCATTTGCACTCAGTTCCTTTTCAGTCATGGAAAGAAAGCTATCACTTTCACTGCAACTCTCTCAACTGCCCAACAGATTGGCAGCGATGGTATTTTGAAATGAATCAGTGTATTCAAATTTTCATTCACAATAGCCTAATTTGCAAACGTGCAAAGGCTGGTGCAGATCGCATTTTAGAGCGAAGAATGAATCCAGCTTCCCTCTTTGACAACACAGACTTTGGAGAGGATGACTTGAACTGCTGAGATGCACTGTCTTCATAAAAACAATGCAATAATGTTGAAACGTTTCCTTTTCACAAACAATATTCCAGCTGCACTGATTCAAGACTTGTTATGTTTCTTTAACCTTCAAAGAAGATGCACAGTCTTTGTCAGCCAACTACTAAATAGCTTTTACCTTTTCATTGTGTTCAGTATTGCAACTGAAGATGCTAAAAATATCTATAATTTCCAACAGACAAGAAAAACTTCTGTTAAGTATTTTCTTAAAAGAAAAAGTTTCTGCTACACACCCTTCGTAGGCTTCAAGTGCAGAAGATATGGGTACACGTAGTACAACCTAAGGATAGAATTTGATTTTCTGTCTCCAGTGATCATACAAAAACCAGAGACGTTCTCTCATTCCTGTTTCTAACCAACCCAACCCACATCCACTAAGTATATTATTTACAAGTCAGGCTCTCAAAGCCTTATCCAAAACAACAGTGTACGGGCAAAGTGAATCAAGCAACAAGTAGCTGCCTCCACATCAGGACTATTTTAGAGAAGTAATTTTGCTGTGTACCTTTGCTTGATGTGGATGTCGATCCGAAAATGAAACCAATTCTGAGCACCACTGTGATATCATGTCAAACGCTGGCACTGGCCAGTCCAGACAAGAGGCACTGGTGAACTGATGAGCCGACTGAAAAGATGGTAACAGACCCAGGCAGCTTGCAAGAACTGTGAATTCTTCATCCTCCTTTTAGGTATGAAACCAGAGAGGTTTAGATTAATACCTACACTCTGAATTTTTCAATAGTTTGTAAAAAGGATCTATTCCAATAAAAACAGTAAAGACATTCTAGTACAGTGAGGCTGAGCTACAAGAAAACTGGTCAGAATAAAAAAAAAACAACAAACCAAACCAAATCAAACCAGCAATCCAAACCCCTACAACACCAAAAATCTAAAAAAACCACAGAAGAAGAAAACTCCGCGCTCCCTGTTCAGCACCCCAGACTGGCCTGGTTTAGACATGAGATGACTTTGAGTCAAGTGGTCGAGAGAGCTGAGCTGCGGCAAACACGACTTAAATCAGCCATGGAATTCAAACCTAACTGCCCACTGAAGCAATGCCTCTGAGAATCAAGTGCAAGTATTAACAGCCATTAAGGGAAATCACGACCGAATTCCAGTCTGTGTGGAAATTACGCCATCTCTGCAAATGCCGGACAAGTTTTAAAATTACGTTGGTATTTTATGAGATGGGCATCTACTAGCTAATAAAATAAGCAAGTATTTGCTGAATTTTAAGAACAGAGTACCATTTTTCAGGAAAACTGCCTTGAAAATAAAATTTATGGAAAAGAAACAATGCTGCAGAGCAATGCCATAAAATATAAATTAAAAAAAATAGGATAGAAAATATATAGAATAAAAAAGGCACTTTAAAAGCCTAATCGTTCATCTCTAGCTTTTAAATGGAAACAGTTGAGTCTGCCCCTCTCAATCTGTACCTGGCAACTAGGTAAATCCCCTCCAAAAAGATGGTGCTGAAGAAGGCTTGTGATCCTGAGGAAAGGCAGGCAGAACTCCTGCAGATAGCACTCTACAGAATCAGGATTTACCTACAGGGGAAGAAAGCAATTATTAATTTTGCCCCAGATAAGTTGTCTCCTATCTAAGAAAATCCAATACAAGTCCAACGTTTAAGTATCCTATATAAACCACATCAAACATACATCCCAAATGCCAGCATTTCACTAATAATCTGAAAAAACTCTGTGGGTTTTCTTTCCCCCTCGATGAAAGCTTTTTTCTACTGAAATATTGTTAATCCAAGTTTCTATAAGGTCTTTCATACATATGATGAAAAATGCCAATTATAAAAAAGCATTTGTCAATAACTTTCTTAACACAGCACTGGCTATAAAAGTGAAAGAAAGATTTGCACAGGCAAACTGTCCCAAAGGGGTGTGCTTTGATCTAGAAAATGAACGAGTTGTACTGCAGTCTTTAGCAAGATCAGAGAAAAATCATTATAACAACGAGGCTGAAAAATCTGAATAAAAGACATAAAGGGGACACGCTGGAAAAATTCTCAAGAGATCTGCCAATACCACTGTTGATTCTTCAGTCTCCTCCTCCTCTTCTTCATACATCTTCCCCTTAGACAGCTCACTAATCACATGACCCAGTAATACTTCCCAAGATTTTTCTCCACCGGGTGTATTCTGCAAAAGCAAGGAGAAAATCCAAAATACACTGGTCACGAAAAGGAGAAAAGGTTCCTGTAAAATCAAGAGCAATGAAGTACATTGCCTTTTGATCAGCGCATGAATTTTGACCTACAAAGACACACATTGTTTATAAAAAAATTTTACAGAAAGGGAATGTATTTAGCTCAGAGAGTTAAATGTGAATTGCTACTTCGATTACACGTGTTCTAAATTGAGTGTTATGCAAAAGTACTTTTATAATGTCATATTTCCCATGATTTTCTGTGAGTATAAAAATGCTTACTTTAAAATTAGGAAGAATCACTTTACAGATACATCGTGTTATGTCAGAATTTGAATTTACAACTAATTAAAAAAAGTAATTTTCTAAACTGTACCAATAGGAATGAATTACAAACCACTTGCTACGGATTTTAAGTTGGAACAAGTCTATCAGAAAATGAAAATTGTGTTTGGAATGAACAAAATCTACTGCAGACAGGAAACAATATTTAGTGGAAAGAATAAACAGTCACTTAACTCTGTGCCATACCATGTACATTTAAAAGCAACAATTAGAGAAAGCCAGAGACAGAAAGCAATACTCCCCATAAATATTTGTCTTCTAAGTCATAATAAATTCTGCCCATGAAAACCATGAGTGAATGTGAATTTTGAGCCCATAACAAACAATGAAGGAGTGGAAAGTTCCCAGGATTCTTTAAAAAATTTTCAGAGCAACTAGGTGACATTAGGCACACACAATCAGTTGGTTTCTTGAGTGCGTTTTCACATCAATTATGACGGTTAATTTTAGGTGGGGGTGTCTTCTCCTTCCAGCATCGGGAAGGCAGTCTTGCTGTTTAAGCAAGCAGCCTAAGGGCCAGAAGGCAACACATGTTTGAACTGGCTGTTAGGACAAATACTTCCCATACACTACTCCTCCACGGGCACTGCTTGTAACACCGTAAGGCAACTCGCAAAGACAATGAGAGTGAAGGTGGGAATCAGAAGTGGAATATCCACCCCTCAGCCCTGCTGAGAAATTAAACTCTCAACGCTGTGTGATCACTTGGCACGAATACAGAGGAAAGGCTTAGGCTCATCGTTGATGTCTAGAATCCCAAACTGAAACTGACTCACTTGGCTTTATCCACAGACCAAAGTTAAATACGGTGTCATCTGTGTAGGCACCTCGGAATCAAAGTGTCAACGTTACCAGCACATAAAAAGGCCAGAACCACACATTTTAAACCATCTGGGACTCAAGAGACTTTAAAGAAAGAACTTGGATTCCTAACTGAAAACCAGCTTCTGTCGTGACACGCAAAGGGAAGAATTCAAGCGAGGATTATGGCAAGGTGAGAACTGTCACTGGGGTGGGACGGAAGCCAAGAGGGAGTCCCTGAAGGCCTGAGGGTCACGCAGAGATCACCCCAAGCACACACGGTCAAGCTGCTGTCAGGACTTGGACCTTTGCTCGCAGATGAGCTACCCAAGACAGACAAGAGGGAAGAGGAGGATGTTTTCAAGGGCAAGTGAGAGATGCTGTCAGTATAGCACGTATGCAGCAGGGAGCAATGTTCATATCTACCTCCCACCTCTTTTGCTCTTCCACTGGAAAACTGACAGCCTTGAAGAAATCTCTCATGGTAGACAGAAAATTAAGTATTCTAAATACATGTTCAGATAAACTCCAGTCTCTGCTACTACGGAAAAGGTGGTCCGTGTTTATCATAGGGACTATGAAAGAAAGTAAGTTGGTAACGCTTCCAGCAATTTATATGCTTTCTACCACAAACTTTAAACTGCAGAATTATGTCACTTGGGAATCACTTAAGCAACCAGAAAAATGGAAAAAAAACCCTCACCAATAACAATCTCGAGCAAATGTTCTTGAATTCTAAGAACATTACAACAGATTGAAACAAGGGGGTAGAGAGGAAGCCAACCAAACGCAGCACTGCCCCGTGATTCCAAATGCTTCGTGCAAGTCCAGAAAAAGAGTTCCACGTAGCAGCAGTGTGGCCAGCACACAGCGTGTCTTTACTACCTGGGACCTGCGACTGACCAGTACAACAAACAAACTTAGGTAGGAAAAGCAGGTCAAGCATCTCAGCGTGCATTTCACTTACAGCCAACACCCCCTAAGGGCCAGCTGTTGCACAAAGGGATATTCCTCCTCCCATTTCCTCTCCTGGCCCCAACACCTCCACTTTTTCCTTGGTCTGGCACCGCCACTCTTCTGATGTTCTGGGGAATCAATGCACAGAGCAGAAAACTGAGGGATTAAACGAACAAATGAACTGTAGCTTTTGGTGGGAGCTGGCACTGTCAGCTGAACTGAAATAGCAAGAGGCACCTTCACTCGTAAATACTGTCAAAAGGCAAGGAAACAACAGCGAAGGCTCCACCTGCGCAGCCTGCAAATCTCCTCCTCATCACACGAGCACTCTAGATCACACACAGAGAAATGTACGTGGCTGGGCACAAATAGCACCAATGAATGAGAAAAACATGGGAGTTTTCCCCCACCGATCTTGCCTGATTTTCCTGTGAAAAATCAGATCAACCCATGGTTTACTTCGGAAGCCTTGAATTCACAAGAAGGAAAGCTGCATTTACTCAATACCTTTGCAATAAATTCAGGACTGAAACTATAGAGATAAAGCCTCAAGTTTGAAACTCAGTTCTGGAACTGTATTTTCCTTGTGAAGCTTTTAAGTCTCATCACATACTAAACCTGCAAAAACTGCACACGCAGAAACAAAATATTGGATTTTTGTGAAGCAGGAGCAAATTATTGTCTGTAAAGCAGAAGTATCTTTTCCATTCCTACCAGAAACACATAAGCAAAATTTCATAAATGTTTCAATAAATTAACCAACCTTTTTGATGGCTCCTGACTCTTTCCATGCCATCCTCTCTTCCTCACTGCATTTCACAGAAAATGCAGCCAAGGCTTGAGTATACAATAAAGTGAACAGTACTTTTATAATGCAGGTGAAGTGTTCTGTAAAACAAAGAAAGTAATTGACCTTTTCAGCAAATATACTGATTGAAGAGTCTCTAGTTATGGAAATGATGCTTCTCAAATGACAAGCGAGCACCATACAAAAAGTACAACCCCCCCAAACAAACCAAATAACAAATATATTTACTGGCTTTGAAAAGGACTTGGCAGTCATAGCAAACAGAACAAATACAGTAATTTTCCACTTCTCCATATGTTCATCTCAATCCTGAGCAGCAGTGACTTCCTCCCAGGGACCTGGTGATATTACAGAATTTTTTTTGTCCAAACTACAACAAGTTAAGCTACTGAGTGCTGACAGCAACCACTGAGTGCTGTGGATGTAAGTAAAAGCATATCCTAATGTCTCTTCTAGCAATGATTAAATCATCTGGGCTAAGTTACATTCCCACAAATCCTGAAAAAGTTAAGTTCCCGCAGAATCATCTGCAAGGAGGACGTTTAGTATTCTTCAGTTTCTATCCCTTCACTTCCAGGTACAGTTCCAGCCATACAAGATTTGCCGCAAATCGCTCCTCAGTGAGCACCTCACATGAATACAGAAGGGCAAAAGGCAGACTGCCAGTTTAGAATCTACCTTCTTTGGAGAGATCTTTATTTGTTTATATTTTTTCAGAATATTTAAAGGATATTATCTCCTACATAAGCTGCAGGGGAAAGGCTTTGAGATCTTTTTTAGAAAGCTACCAAGAGAGGCAAAATAAGACTTCCCAAAATTTGAACAGGAAAAAAAGGTGCATGCTATCACTTTCTGAAATGAAGATACGGTAGGAGTCCTTTCTTCTCTTTTTACTTAAATTGTATTTTCCATCCCAAATATCTGGGTTTTTTTACATCTAGGCAGATCAAAGAAAGCTCTATCATCACATAAACCATTCCTTAAGCACAAACATAACTATAATTTATTATCTAAAACAATGTGTACAAAAAATGGGGTTTTAAAAAGTTCTCTCATGCTTTGAAGTCAAGCAAAACAATTTCATTTACATAAGCATCTAAAAAAATTGGGTTAAATTCATGCTTTCTTCCCAAAGGATTTAAACAAGCTTTGCAATGTGAAAATGAAAAGGAGGTAAGGGAGATGAAACTCCTTGCTCATCCTTTCTTGTAGCTAATATCAAACCCCACCACTGTATTGTAAAACACACACAGCCAGGACCCGAGTACATAATTAAATTTGTGAAACAACAATTGCTTTTTTTTATATAACAAATGTTTACAAATCAACGCAGACATGGATTTCAAAACTTAGAATGTCACTGAGTATATACTGAGTAAATACTGAGCACAGTTTAAGTGCCTAAATGATCATTTGTAACTATGTAATTAAAGCGTGCTTTTTTCTGTATTATCTTCCCATGGAGCTTATATCAAAGACGACAACGAGCGCCGCTATAGGTGCTCTGACCCTTTTGAGGGCAGGCAGCATTACAGAGGTTTTCTCTCTCCACATTTTCCAAGAAGGAGAATCCAGCAGGTCCCATTTGATCTCTAGGTCCTACTTTTTCCCTCTGCTGCAACCTGCATTTTCTGCGCAACCCTCCCCGAGGAACCGCAGGGGCCAAGCTTTCAGTAAATCCTCGGAGAGCGAGCTCTCCAAGATGAAACCACACGCAGCCGTGGAACTGTACCAACTGCCGTTGCAGCTTCCTGTCGCTGTAAATCATTAAGTGCTTGTAGATGCACTGACCTCTACCACAAAGTTTGTCTCATTAAAAAAAAGATTTAATTTGTAGCATGCTTTCTTTGTGATGGGTTCAGATAAATTTTCCTCTCTGAATGACAAAGGCTGAACAGTAATGACAGTTTAATAGTTTCAATCAATGTTGGACTGAAAAAAGACACCAACACCCACCCAAGTTAAGTAACTACCCAACAGGGTAGTTAATGTGATTCCTACTGCTATTTCTGAAGGGCAAGTCTGAGTCCCTCTTACACAGCACTCAGTGTTTTTAAAAAACACTGTGTAAACAAAAATTATTTTGAATACAAATATGAAGAAGATTTAATAATTGAACAGATTTAGTTTCCTCTAAGGATACAAACATAGCTTCACTGCACACCTCAACACACCCAATAAAGGGCACGGCAAACCCAGTAGCCTTCCAGGAGAGCCCACGCTAGAAGAGGAACCTTTGGCAGCCTCTAAACCCTACAAACTCTTCCTTCACTGTCTATGTTCTAACACCGTGTCACGGCGTCCTGCACCAGACGGCAACAGCACCTCCTGCGCAATGGGGTTACGCACACTGTTAATGGGACACAGCAGGAACCACTGCCGCGGCACATGCACACCAACCCTCTCTGCACGCTGGCTCCCAGCCAAGCCCACGGCTCCCGCGCCCACAGCGACACCAAAGCAGCACAGAAAGTTCAGGATGCAGTAGGGTCCAAGCAGATTTTGTTCACCTGCATCGTGGACCTGCCACGTGACCCCGCACAAACTATTTCACCCCTCAGCTCTCTACCAACAATTAACAATACCAAATTCAACCCCATGACCTACACATCCATTAAAAAAGCTCTACACAAATCTGTTATTGCCTGTTTTTTTGAACTGCATTCTACACCACAGGACAAAGAAATCATGGAAGACATTTATTTTATTCTGCCTAACCATGCTGATGAAACAAAAATTAGAAAGATAAATGGCAATTTATTTCCACTTTAACGTTCCATAGATTCAAAGTGGTTCCATTCATTGTCTTCCTGCCACTCACCATTTCCCTTTCGACTGAAACACACAAGGCAAAGTGAGCTGCTGGTATGTGGTATTCTACAAAAATCCTCACAGGATGCCTTACTATCAACTGAATATTGTCTTTCCTAGGAGAAGCTATACTTTCATAAATGGTGTTTTGCAATGATTGAATATAAACTACAAAAAGACCACTGTTTGTACTTTGGCTTCACCACTCCCTTCCACGAACTCCAGAAGACGTTAAGAGTTGTTCAACTTTTCACAACTGCTTTTATTAAGTTGTTCCGATAAAATCTAAGTTAAACTGTAGTAAAAAAGCATTATATTTTTGACAGTAGGTTTCCCACTCAAAATTATTTCATTCTGATATTCTCACATTCTGATCGTCTGCTGGACAACAGACTTAACCCATAAACATATACATTGAATCGAAAAAACACAGCCCACAATATCAACAGATGCACAGGGAGTCCCCTGAGCTGAAGTTGAACATTCAATAGCGAGGACTGGACAACTCTTCAGGGGAACCAGTTTCTGCTGTACTTGGTAAATTACACATATGCATCAAGAGCAGAACAAGGCCTGTACCTACCAACTCACAAATTACCAAAACTCAGCAGGTATCAGAACTGCCACACAGACCCCAAAGCACATACTCAGTTCATTGTCAGTGCAGTAGTTTGTTCTCATTTTAAAATGAAGGTACAGCTCTAACTAGCCAAGCCAGAGACCCATCTTCTGGAGCGTATGCTCCCGGTTAACAACATGGTCGAGGTTCAGCTGCTCCTTTTGTACACAAAAAGATATTCAGAATGTAAGAGTTTTAATTTTAGTAATGAAAAATTTAGCTCTTAAATTTTGTTAATATTTCTTTCCAATTATACTACATGCTGTCTCTGTGGAAGCTGCTGCATTACAGCAATTACAGCCTTCATATATGGCCTCCTATTATGTAAGATTGCTGCAATTCAAACTCTGCAATTCAAACTGAATTACAATCTTTCACCTTTAGACTTGAAGCGTTGAGCTGCCCCTCTACACAAAAAGACCAAGGTCAAAAAAAGGACACCCTTCCTTCAGTAAAAGTACTTAATAGTTTTTGCTCAGCCCTCGTACCTTTGCTGAATAGGCTGACTGATAAGGTGAGACAACAGGGGACACAGATAAGGCTGCCAACCCACAACAAAAACTTCTGTTCAGTGCCACCTTCTATAGATAAGGCAGAAACATCATTTTAGAATACAAAGTAGACAAGCTATGATTTATCGTTCTGGAAATCACCATCTAAATATAGATATTTTTGTAACGTACCTTTGTGCAATGGCTGAGGCATGGTTAAAATCTGGATAAGCAAAAGGGATGGGACATCTCTGTAAAGCACAGGAACTTCTGGCAGCTCTTCACTTATCACCCTGGAAAAGAAACCCAAAGAAAATCATTTCTGATGCTATAAATGCATTTTTCATATTTTGTATTTTGTTTTGAATAGTATTACATTTGATGTCAAACCTACAGAAGCCAAATACCTGACAATTGACTAATTGATCTCGATTTTAAAAACATTTAATGTGACTAATAGATTGTGATAACACATGAGGAAGTTAACATTTGGGTACCTGACACCTGCTGAAGTATTTTAAAACTTTCCAGAACAGCCTAAAGTGGTTATTTCTATGTACAAACTCAAGGAACTTGTGCTCTAAAATAAAAAAATGTACTGATGGGTAACATAGTAATGTAATTGCTTTTCAACGCACACCATTTCATGAATATACATATATCTATGCTGTAACAATTTGAGGGCTCAAATTGCATTAATGTTACAAGGATTGCTCCTACTGGAAAAGACTGAGACTTTAGAAAAGGCACTGCTTTCCTTTGTGTAAGGAAACCAAGACTCAAGCAGCCACCACAGGTGAGACTTTGCAATCTTACACACGGTCTTTATTCAAAACCCCACAGGGCCAGGACAGCAAATAAGCACAGAATCTGAAACCTTCTGAACTCTTCAGACTCACTGAATGACATAGCACCTTGAAGTCTTATATGTAAAAGCAGAAAACGGTTGCCGATAGGAGGCAGTATTGTTCTAGCTTTAGGTAGCAGCACCCAACAACATTCCAACCAACAATACTCTACGGGTTCAACAGCTGAGCCACAACAGCAAAAACCCAAAGCGCTGAAAAAGCCTTCTCCCCTCTTTAACTGATGCAGAATGTGAAGGAAGTATCAAGCAGGAGCAGTGGCACAATACAATACGCATCCTTCATTGTCACCTTTTCCCTTCTGCAATGAGCACAGAGGAAAGTGCTGTTTGGGTCCTCACCCCCGTCCCCAGCATGGCTGGCGCTGGCTGGTTGGCTGCTCAGTGCCAATGGAGCGACTGAGGTGCTCACTGCCACAGCTACGTGGCGAGAGCCTCGTATAACCGACCCCAAGTCCCCATGGAAAGCAAAGCCCTCAGGAGCTTCTTACAGACACGAACACTGCAAAGGAAAACATCACGCGCCAGAGCTGCTTTCCTCTGCCATGTGAGCAAAGTGCCGTCCTGAACAGGCATTTTCTTTCTATTGCTCCTCATGCTTTTTCTTCTTTTTTCCCCTCCTCTTTTGTCATTCTTCTCACTGATCAGAAACTGCAAAAAAGGAGGCTCTCTCCTGGCAGGAGCTTCCCTTCCTTAGGGCAGGAGAGGCCTCTACGCCATGAGACAATCCACTGGGTCCTCCCCAAGATCCACCTGAGAGCGTTGGGAAATCAAGATACATCCACCTCACACAGTTCCAGCGTTGCCAAGGAGGCTCTCCCAAGCCCTGCAGCAAGTGCCCAAGTTTCTCTACAAACAGAATCAGATCGAGGCATTTAAGCCCTCTTCTGCCTCGGTCCTGTCCTTTCAGAGCACAACTGGTGAACTGGTTGGGCCCAATTACTGCTGCTCTTCCAACAGGACCCAACTCTTCCTCTGATCCAACCCAGTTGGCACTGGCTTAGTTGACGCCTCTAGGAGGGCACCAGCTGCCCTCGGTGCCCTCTGGCACACACGTAGCAGACAAACTGAGCTCTTGCGGACCTCATCCTGAAAAAGGGCGTCCACATGCAGCAGGACATGGATGTGTGCGCGAGACACTCTGTTCGTTCTTATTGCTTTGGGGATCCAAGGCACATAAACACGGCACTGCTTTTGTAAGGACACCCCTACAGAGCTGCTGATTTCATCAAAATTCAGACTTCCTTCTACAAAAGGTGCTGCTCAGAGCTCAGAGTCTCACTACCAAGTCTCATTTTCAAAATTACATAGGCAATAAAGATGCTAATCTTGCTATGTCTTTCTAATTCTTCTTTTACCTACAGTTAGTTCTATTTTATGACCTATGACTGAGTTTTAGAATAACCCTCGCTGTGTAATGACTTTAAAACCACAGACATCTCATATTACTTCTCACCTTTAATTTATAATTCATATATAAATTTGGGGAGAAATAAATTTGGAATATCATTAAGATTAAAAAAAAATTAACTCCCTCTGGTCATATTTAGCTGAACATCTCTTTCCAACACAGGTATCAGACATCATCTGTCATGTAACAATTTGTCATGTAACAATTAGGTCAAATACCAGTTCCAACAAAATTAGGAAATGTTCTTACGTATACACAATGTCGACTGGCAACATCACAAATAAGTGAACTTGTTTTCACATGCAAAATCAACTGAATTGTTCATCTAATTTATTCATTTCATGTGAATTGGAGAAGTAAAATTACATTAAATGTCGGGATTTTAGATAAGCTGCTTCCATTTACGTCAAGCGCCGCAGCTTATGAAGCACTTAGAAACTGCTCTGTCATTTCTTAAGAGCCTAAGCAACTTCTTCGTTATGACACTGAAACTGAGCTTATGAAGCACGTTTAGAAGAGTGTTTTATGGAAATTGCCCATCCTGTTAATCCCCAATGCACATGTGAAAACTTGATAAATCTGACTTTACAAAAACTTGTGCCACAGAAGCACTGAATAAAATGAAAGCAAGTACAATTTCAGATGGGACCAGAGCAATATAAAATGATTCAAACGTATTATAGTTCTATGCTGTATCCATTGAAAAAAGGGAGAGGGGGAAATAAACTGCACAGTGCGATATAAACATGTTCCAAAATGAAAAATGAAATATGCATTGCTTGACTTTCTCTGTGGAGCTGACAACCCCAGTCCAAGGGCAGAGGGCTGCACCTCCCTCTGTGCCAGCATCAGAGCCGTTTGTCAGCTGACAGCTCTGCCTCTGGATCCTGCATCCTCCTCCTGGTAGGAGTTACACGGGAATCACTTCCCTGGGAATAGACATAGAGGAACAGAAAATTCTGTTCTACTTTGAAACAAGCAGCATTTGCTTATGGCCCTCCCTCTCATATATGCCTCCCTCCTCCTCCCACCTCAGCTACAGACACTTACAAATTTTGTTTGATGCTAACTCCTACTCATTATAAAGTTGGAAAGTCAATAAACACAGTGGAAGCTGAGCCTCACACCTCTTCCAACTGTCAAGTCTGAGACACAGGGACATGGATACAGCTAAGCAAAGGCTTACTCAACCAGTGCAAACTTGTATTCTCTTCAGTATTTGCAGGACAAGAAATACAGCCCACAAATCCCAGCCTGCAGAAAGGTCAGACTAATACATAGCTTCTGATGTTCATGATAAGAAAGCAGAATTCTCTGATTTATTCTGGCTACACTCTAGAATACAATCATAATTTCATGCGTGCTCTTCACTGTGTCACAGCAGGTTTTACAGCAGGTCAGTTTTTCTCATTATACAAGACAGGATTTCAGTGACAGCACTGACACTGGGCATCTCCCATTCTCTCATTCATGACTGTGCCCCCGCGCTCCCTTGCCACCCACACAATCAAATCAAACTTTTAAAAACCTGGATTAGTTCCTTGACTTGGTTGATGAAGCTGCCTGCTCAAGTCACACCAGCACAGCCAAGAAAGGTGGTGAGTGCGGTACAGGGGAAGAAGAAACAGGCAACAGCAACTCCTGCAGCTGGCCTTACTGACCGGATCGTAACACACATTCCGAGATGCTGGTGCTTCAGGCAGGACTTGTGTGTTCATTGAACAGACCACGTGTGTGAACGTCCATCTTACAGAGCCCTAACTAAACCCCACTGTCCCACTGTGCTACTCTCTGTCTGCCTGGAGCCACCGGCATAAAAACAGTTTTATTTTTCCCACTTCACACCCGTTTCTGGGATGGAGATGTGACTGAAGAAGTTGCCACGCAGAGCTGCTTCTTTCACTCCCTGTGTTGTGGTTGTTTGTTTCCAGTGTCACACTGGAAATCGCCCAGGTGAGCCAGCTTAGACCAAAACGTCAGCAAAGCACTGCAGGGAAAATAACCCACGCCATTTCGGCATTTCACTCTATCCTGCAGCTCCCCCTGCAAGTGCTCCTACCGCACTGAGCTTAACGCGTTACCAAATCGTTCTTTGCTGACACATTTTATTTGTCAAAACTTCAAACAAGGCCTGGGTCCAAGAGGACAAAGCTATAAAGTTTCAAACCAGAAGCAAGCACAAACACTTTTTCCTGATTTGCAGATTAGGATTGCAGCTCTGCTATGCTACGCCAATTTTTGAGATGCCCCCACCTCAGGCTCCTAGAAATACACTGACAAGTACGCAGCTGGATAGGCACTAAAAAGACAGTCTTTTCAACGTTATTACGAGGCACACAGGGGAGACCTCAGCTATGAAGAAGATGCTCAAGATGTCAACATTAAATAAAAAAACCCAAAACCAAACAGGTTTCCTCTTATGAGGAAAAACAATCGTAGTTTTAGGCAAGAAATCTTTTTTTCTTTAATGGCAAACGTCAGTAAATAACTTGGTTTAAAATAACAACAGCTCCAAATAGAAATATTTCTCACATCTATTAGGCCTACTTATGGCATTTCCGTTATAGCTATTAGCCATTGCCCAACTTTCAACGAACTATTTATGAAAATACCAATGGAAATTTCGTCTAGCACTCACACCAGGAACAGCAGCGCACCCACCCACTCACCCAACACTATTACATTTGCAAGTGCTTCATTAAGCTTGCAAGTGGTGGATTTAAGCTTTACCTCAAAACTGGAATGTGTCAGATTTCATGTAAAAGAAATCTGACAATTTCTTTCTACAAATACAAACAGCTTTTAGGTGTTAAGTTCATCAGACTACCTCAACGAATTTAAATTAGACAGAAGGTTACCCACAGTCCCTCAGTAAGGGTGTTTCGTTCACAAAGTAAAACTGGTATTAGGTAAATTAAAATACTTGCTCTGAATTTTTGTCCTGCATCATCTGGGTTAATTTTCTCCAGGGATTGTATGCAGAGTCTATACTGTAGAGGTGCATGTGCATCGCCAACACATGGAACAGCTGATCTGAAAGGTGAAGAAGATAGATTGCTGATTATTACGTATAATAATATGAAGGATTTTATATTAAGTTGCCATAATCTAGTTCATAAGTTTCAGAAAAGTTTGAAAAGTCCGTCATCTCATTCCAAATGAGCTGGTACCCTAACAAATATATTTTCAAATCCTTTTTTAAAATATGGGGTTTTTTAAGAATAGTAAGATTTCAACATAAGGCAGTGAACGTAGGCATGTATACAAAAATAATTTTTTTCTCTCCTGAAATTCTGAAACAGAGAAAGTCTGTTTAGAAACTTCAACCAGAGCTCAGTTGTTTCAGTGACTGTAAAAAACCAGCTCCACGTACTTAGTTATCGGTCTTTTAGAATTTATTTTTTCATATGCTGTTACTCTGCTAAGGCTTATGCCAGAATAATTTCCTAAACATCTTTTCTAAATAGAGACTGATAGACTTTTCACAGCTTTTACTCCTCTCTCGCAGTTGATGTCTGCGCACAACATATCTGAAATAAACCTGAAGTTGCTAGAAGTTCTGGCCTATAGCAGGATCGCTTTGGCTCCTCATCCTTAGAAAGTTATTATTCTTTCTGCCTTCCTAAGGTTATCCTGTAGGCAACTTTTGGAAGAGAAACACCCCAAACTTCTAACCACACCACAATGCACTGAAGCAGCAACGATCTTCAGAGCTGCAGACATTTATCTCTACAACCCGCAGGCAAAGTTCGCTGATGTTCATAAATTCAAAACCTACTGTACATCTACTGTGTCAAAAACTTGCAAACCACTTCTAGAACGCTTTGAACAAAGGACGCTTAGTTTATTATTCACGCGTGTTACTGCAGTATCATATATTAAAAGGCACAGTTTTAATGTCTCTATGAATCACAATCAACACAAATACAACACCTAATCCTTTCTCCCCTTAAGCAGGCTAAGATGACAGCTACCATCTATGTTGACAGCATTTTCAGAGAGCAATGTACAATGAGAATCTTCATTTCTTTTTCTGTGTTTATAAAACAGTTACAGTTTGGGGAAAATGCATCTTTATCTTCACAGGTTTATATTAAAATAATATTTTCAAATACTATCTCTCATGATTTTGCTCATTTTTTTTCCTCCTGTCACAGTATATCTTGCTATTTTTTTGCCATGTTTGCTCCTCCTGTTCAATTTTCTGGGATCTGCTCCCTTCCTCCCTTTCATTTTGACTTTTTCCCTCAGTACCTTGCCACCTTCTTTCCCCCCTCTTCTTTCATTCTTCCAATTGATCTCTTTACTGCTTCTCTGAATCCCTCTCCCTTCTCTCTACAAACCGCTTCCTCAACCTACACGCTTTATCACAGGTCGTCTTTTTTTAAGTAGAAATCGCAGCTGTTAATTTATTTTCCATAAATAGACAATTACTCAGAGGTACAAGGTGGCCAAAAAAGTCGCATGATGAAGTCAGCTGACTGCCAGAGCCTGAGGGCTGCAATTACCTCCTGGGGTTTGTAAAATAATTGGAGATGTAGATGGCATTGGAATTGATTGCCGTCACCTGCTTTCTGAATAAAAACAGTCAATGAGGACAAAATAAGTCATCTTTTCTCCTGGCAAGAGATTCTACCAAAACATTGCTTTGCTGACAAAATTCAAACCCCTGAAAATATACTGAGATATTTCATCAAAGTAATTTAAAAAAAGGCAGTGTGGTTTTCTTTGGAATGAAGCACATGAAAGCATCCATTCTTTCCCTCTTGCCTCTCCACTGCTAAAAGGAATGTCGTTTTTCTATGAGCTGCTCCTTGCCTCAAACAGAAATGGACAACTATGCCAAAAAAAAAAAAACCGTTTAGCATAATTAATTAACCCTCTATTCCTTAACAGCTATTTTCCTGAGCTTTTACTAACATGAAGTTAAGCAAGCAAGCATCAAATTCTAGCAGTGGAGAATTTATTTGTAATCTCTAATCACGTAACATTGATGGAATCAAAATACATTCTAACATCAACTGAATCAGCAACAGAAAAATTCAGTTTAGCAGCCTTGTAAGAGCATATTTTTTATTTGCGATGAAGGCAGCTATCACTCCTTTGCAAGAAAATGCCTTTAGCACATAGAGGTAAAGTGAGGAAGTAGGTAGTAAGATCTGGTTACAATGACCTTTTATGAAATATTTGCTATAAATTGACTCAGAAACATTTAAGATGCTCTCTAAATCAACGTCATGCTTGCTCCTAGGCCCAGGGTAACCAAGGCATAACAATGCCCCCTAACGGGAACACTACAAGGAACGGCCTGACGGTTGCCACTGCCAAGGCAGCAAAACCGAGTTCCGATTTGTCTATTGCCTGGCCTTCACATTTCTGAGAAGATCTCTAACTATTAGCAGAAACTAAGGACTAGTCAGAGGAAGATACAAAGGTATCTTTTTTAATTCACTATGTAGAAGCTTTAAAATACACTTTTGTGGGTTTTTTTTAAAAAACGTAGCAGCAGAGCATTGACATGAGAAAGGCCCACAAACAGCAACCTTGCCTGGTCTTCTGAAGAACAGCAAGGAAGGCCACAACCCCACCAGGCACCCCAGCCCCTCCGCGACTCTCAGGACAGCCCATCTCTGTAAACAGGAAAGACGGGATCTGGGTGTAGCTCAGTCTCCAAAATTACATTCTTCATAAAATTTGGTAGAAGAATATTAATTACAGAAAGCACGGCAGCAACAAAATTAGAGCACGGTCATTATGAGGTCAGAACAGAACGAGAACTGCAGGTACCCTGTTAGCAAATTACGAGAGGTTAAGAGTGAAAAGAATTTGAACATGTTTCTCCTCTCCTAATAACTTCATAGTATTTGAGACAGACTGCATCAGTTAAAATGAATAAATACAAAATCAGAATTTGAATGCAAAAAGTAACTTATTGCTGCAAGTCACCGGGGCATGGCAGGGTTCCAAGACACTTAAGTGGGCAAGGTTGCTGGCTTTGTCACTCAAATATTACTACATCGAAGCAGCGCTATCTCAGTTCTCCCGAATTACTTGTTTTCACAGCAAGTAACATACACAGTTCACTCAATAGATTCATCGAGATTAGCAGTCATATTGCTGCGTACACTGCTGCCCTCGCTACGTTCATTTCAGTATCAGCTCTGCCTCTCAGGGTTATCCTGTCACGAGAGAGGAGCATTAAACTCAACTGGAATCAGTGCTTTAAGACGAGCAGCTGAAAGAATAAGACTTTCTTTGTACTGAGACCGAAGCTATTGGAGGAACTGTCCTAATGTTGCTCCTCTCAAAACACAAAGACAATGTGTGTTCTGCCTGCACACCCACCTGCCTGCACCACCACCTGCAGCTGAGTACAGCTCCTCGCGAAGCACTGATCTCACAGACACTGACGAAGCTCTTGGAAATATTCTGCTATGCCCAAGTGCAAAAAGCAGGAGTCTATAACGGGGATTTCACAGCTCTTTCCAGGCCTAGCGAGGTGTGCACAGCACAAAAGACAACTAAACTCAGAGATGAACAGACAGCGATTTGACTGATGAATGGCAAAACTTATGAAAATGCTGTGCTGAACTGACAAAAATTAGTGATTCAGGAAGTGACACGCAGCCTAAGTTTTGGTCTAACTGGTAATCTTGGTTGGTCTTTCCCAGATTTCTATATGAGTTTTGCTGCCTTTTTTTTTTCCCTTCTTTTTTTCCACTCTCTTGACTGTAAACTTCTTAAATTAGCATAGGTGAAATTAGAGATGTTTTCCCATTATTAATTCTACTTCCACAATGTATAACAATGTGCTGTAATAATAATGACAAAGAAAACTAAGGAATTTGCTGGCTTTGTTTTGCTTCCAACAGTCTAGATGATGTGTTTGTTCCCCAGTCTCTTTCATATTTATGTTTTAGAACGATGTAAAACACATACTTCTGTCATGAAAATATTGATATTGGATATTTTGATCTAATCTTCTCTTTTTTTTATTCCATAAATTAGTATTCATATTTACAATGTCAAAAGCTTACAAATCCCAGTGACACAGCAGTTCACTGGAAGCAGAATTGAAAATATCCTTGTCTCCACTGCTGCGTGAAGATCTTACCAGACTAGAGATGTTATGCCCTTCTTTTCCCAAAGTTTCCTGGGACTATGGAGAATAATGTAGATTATAACAAAAAAAACACTGGATACAATCAGATGGGACTGGATTGGTAATAAGGAATCTGAGGAATTTGTACAGTCCACTTCGCAACAGCAGCCGCAAAGACCTGCCGACAGCACCTTCCCATTCATCAGTGATCCAACAGACTGGAATCAGTGAAGAAAAAACATGTGAAGGTCAGGAAAAGCCTATTAAGGCATTAAGACATTAATAGTCTCTACAAAATCTTAAGCCTTAATTGCTGAAGAAGCAGCTAATTATCCTCCACACCAAAATTACTAGCATACGAAGCAACCCCAGCAACAGAATTCTAACAGTATCTCTCTTTGCCTCTCCCACACTAGGTACGAATTGCGTATCAAGCTCTTTATGAAATAGGTAAGATCATCTGTTGGCAAGAAAAATTGCTTTTTTCGAAGTAAGCATGAATGGATGGGCACTGAAGATCTGCAGGTTGGCATCTCCTAACTAAAAAAAACAAACCAAACCAAAGCAAAAACACAAAACCAAACCAACCAAGCACAGAAACCCACTCCAACAAAGCAAAAAGCACTCCTGAAAACTATTTTTAGTGTTTTTAATTTCAGTGGCTGCGCAGAGCTGGGTAAGAATCTTTGCAACCATATTCACATCAATAGATTTCAGAAACTGAGCAAGGAATTCCTGCAGAAATGAACCAGTCTCAGTGGTTCCAAGTACCACCGGCCACATGGATAAACTGGAAACAGCCACTACTATCAATGCGGTTGAAAAATTTTGGTACAGAAGGATCACGGAGAGCTTAGCAAATACTTCACGTCTAGCTGACTTTCTGTGCTGACAAAAAACACTAAAAGCACTGATTAAATTGATACCAACATCATAATCAAGACAGATGACATTGCTGAGCCATCTACAAGCACAAAATACGAGTTTCAGATAAACACAAGGAGAAAAAAAGGCAACAACCCCCCCCCCCAGCGGTACAGTATCTTCCCAATGGCTGGAATCACCACAGAAGGTGTGAAGGTGCTAAACATTTTATCTAAGGCGAGCTTACGCAAGTGTTAAATACTTTTTTGATGTCCACTTGTAAATTAATGCCCTTTCCAATGAATGCAGTTGACACTGCAATGCCAGACCTTGCTGCCTGTGGGAGGCATAAGGATAAGGAACTCCCATACAGGGAAACTGAAGCCAGAGGATAAGGTGACAGAATATTTAATCATTCCAAAAAACCCCTAATCCTTTCCTTATCACAAAGGATCTGTACTATACAAACCACTTGGTGTCAGCTACCTGGCCTCAGCTTGGTGGAATTTCTTTCCTTCCTTCTTCAAAAAAAACCAAACCCAAACCAACCCAACCCCAACTTTGAGGCAGTTCCTCCCTTGATGTCAACTGATGCAGTGCGAACAGAAACAAGGGAGTTGGACCGATGTACGCAGAGGAAGCTGCCCAGCACTCTGGTGGCCCAACCATTCTCTAGGAAGTCACAGCCTTCCTGCGCTTCCTGACATCAGTTGGTGACAAAGCACCGTAAGAAAAACTGTTACCTTTAATATACATATATATACATAAAGCTATTAAATAGGCACACTCAACACAGATTTGATACTGATATGACATCAAACATTTCAGTGTTTTAAGATGTAATGAATGTATTTAATTTCAATTTTATCTTTAAAAAAGGAAAACCTCCTGACTTTGAAAAATCAGATGAAAATACGGCCTTACGGGTTACAGCCACTTTCCCGCACACATTCTTCTAAAGTTCAAAATGTAAATACCTATAAAGATCCTGTGGGGCTTGTAAGGCCATGTGAAACGAGGGGTACACTCTCATTATGTGTAAAGTCACTGTAATTTTTTTCCACTTCAAAAAGCTTTTCAATTTTAAGCCAGTATCTCTGCCCCTAGCTACTCATCACGGTCTTCCAAACACCACATCTGCGAAACAGTAACACATCCAACTGCTAAAATTCAGAGAACACGTCCATCTTATTGGGTGAGCGCACAACCAGGAACATATCGTAATCCAAGCAGGAATCACCTGTAGCGCCTTCATGTTATTAAACGCTCCAAATTTGCCAACAATGGTCTAGCAATGCTCAGCATGTGCATTTCTCGGATACTTTGCACTGCTGGGAAAGGGAAGTAACAACGGCGGGGGAAGATAACGTGCAGCAGCATTTAGATCCAGTTTTCACAAATCACAACACATGAACAAAATCAGTCGAACTGCACCTCCAGGCAGTAAAGGAAGGGTTTTATCCTGGGAGGATGTGGACAGCACAGCACGTGACGGGATTTCTTTGGTGGCTCACTGCCTCCAAGGATGAGGAAAGCGTCGCCCACAAATCACGAGGTGGGCCCGAGCTTTCTGACATCTTTATGACTGAATCTGCTGCTACTGACTGCTGCATGAGCTTGATTTAGACAAGCACTAGTACTTGCAGTAGTATTCTGGCAGGCTTCCTGGTTTTTTCTGACAAAAGAAAATGTCCATTCCTAACAATTTATACTCCAGTAAAAAATGAATAGATTTTATGTTAAGAAAAAAAAATAAAAAATCACTTCTGTCAACCAGAAGTGCTTTATTTGCCAAATATTAAAGGTTTCAGAACAATGAAGATTTGAGAGTTTCTACCAAAGAAAATTTGCAAAGCTGTCCTGCCACAGAAAGAGCTGGGGAAATTAAAGACATGGGATGTGGTAGCTGCAGATTTCTAGGTATGAGACCTAGTCATGAGCTACATCAGCGCTCTGAGAAACAAATTTCTTTACTCTTACCAGTAATAGCCAGTGTGAACCAAAGCTTTCCTGCTTTACCCTTAAAATACTTCTAGTTTTACTCGTAAAAATGCAAAGTTATTAAAAAATATTACAGGAATACTATGACAATTTATTTCTAAATAGATGATACTCACAATACATGATCAGCTTGCATGAGGAATTTGTGCAAATCAGATCAGATTTCTTAAAATTGCAACAAAAAACAAAGGTTCATTACGGCAGAAATAAGTTTCTTTTAAGAAAAAAGTTAACATAATCTATAAAATGTTAAAAAGAACCAGATATCTTTATTCAATGTTCTAATAATTTATGTTGCATTTCATAACAGAAAACTTACTTAAGCACGACCTTTTCCCAGCTGTGCTTGCACCTCCTGAACATAAATTACCTCCTCTATGGACCAGCTCAAGTTCCAAGTTTGTTCTGCAAGAAAAACACAGCGATATTGAATGAAACAGCATTATTAAGGCTTTTACGGACATGAAAGTCACCACAAACTCCCAGTATACACTAAATAAAGAATGTTGTGACCTAATCTTTAATATGAGATAACGCAAAGAAATGGCTCAGAATAAACCAGACTTGATCAAGATATTGCCATATGTGATTTTAAGTAGTTTGATCAGCAGGTACTATAATGAGTGAGTGGCTCCAGTTGTGACTGAATAATGAAAAAAAATATTAATTCTCAGGCTTTTTTCTGTATGCTCAAACAACTCCTTGATAATAAAGGAACTGATGTGCTAATCTGGAAATACCATATACGGATTCGCTACATTTCAATCAATCAGATATGTCTGCAGAGTGTTTTCTTTATTGGCAGTGCTTTTGTTTTGCTTTAAACAAACAGTACAATGGATATGCCACAGGTAACTAAGTATGGCAACAGTCTAAGTTACAATGGAATCGGTGACCTTTGCAGACAAGTTAGTTAATAAAAGCCTTGGAGGGCAATTCTGAATCAGACACAGGTATTCACTGCAGCTCATTAGTATGAAACAAGAGTTGTGTCAGTAAATCTCTGCGAGTCACATTAATGCTTTCTTTCCTAGGATCATTCTTATCTGATACTTGGGCAGCAATTGTTTAAGCCAAATCCGATAGCTTTGTTTAATTCTGGAATTGGGTGTTTCAGTCCTGCATTATCTTTTACCCCCAAGACTTGGAGCAAACAATTTCCGTTACGTTTTCCAAGAGTTTGTTTTAATAAGTCAACATACATTTCTTTAATTAAAATAAAGGAATAAAATTCTATTATTCTGACATGTTACTTTGCTAATTTAATCCAAACTGCAAAGCTCAGTCCGCACATATTTTGTCCTTTAACCAAAAATCAAACAATTTTAGGTTTGATATAATGTGACTGAATACGTATTAAAATCTGTTCTAGAATTTTAGGCATATAAAAAATACCTAACCTAACACCCCCACCCCCACGCATATACCTAAGAAAAAACTACAGGATGACTACTTTATTCAAAATAAATTATTTTTTAAGAATTTGAGTTCCATCAGCTTGAAAGAATAATACAGTCTTGATATGCAGTGTTTGTTAAGATACTTTCATATGTTTTTAAAATAGTAACATTTCAGAATATTACTATCCCTAAGTTTGCAGCTTATGCCACCCATTTCTGAAGGAACGCTTTAATCCTCTCTACTCAGAAAAGGCAATTTAACATTGATAACGTGGCTGCTCAGAGCTCCATCTGGTTGCTGCTGATAAGGGCATTTGTGTGACAGGGGAATTTTCCACTTTCAGGCGATTTGCAGTGCTCACTGAACTTCTAAAAATCTACCAGCAAGGAAGGAGGGATTGGGATTTCACATTAGTGGACAAAATAGCAACTGCAGATCAGCATATGCTAATTCATCATGGCAATATAAGGGAAACTGCTATGTTTTATTTCTAAAAACCTTCTGAAGACTAATTTGTAGAACAAAATTAATGATAATTTAAAAATAACGATAACTTAAATGAAGAACACTACCTGAATGTCTAAGAACAACTTTCCAGATCTAGAATTGAAAATTTTACTTTCACCAAGCAACATATTCAAATTTACACAACAAATCTCAGGGGCAATCTGAAAAACATCCTCTTGACACGTGTGAGGTGTTATATAGTAATATTTGCCATAAGGCACATGAGGAGAGAGATTTCTGGAAGCATATACTCCACCACACATACCATACCAGCTCCCACCTCCCACACTTCTTCACTGCCTCCAGCTCCTCAAAGACAGCAGCTTATAGCTCTGCTTTCTTGGAACAATAAGTATTAGTCTCTTCCTCTAAGGCAGTTCTTTCAAAACGTATCCAAATTTCAGCACAGAAACGCACAGTAGAGAAAGCACCTTTGTGAAACTGAACGCTTCTTTATAGAATGTCCCACGCCAGGAGCCAGCCCTAAATCATTACTGAAAGACTGATGTAACTCCCCTTGTATTCAAGCTCCCGTCTGCCCCCAGGAGCCGAGCACCACCTGCCCTCTACTGAAGAAAAGCAAAGTTCTCGGTGCCCATGCTCCTGTCAGTGAGGAGAAACCTGGGGCACCTGACAGAAGAGTGGAAGAGAAAGTGGTCTCTGAAAGCATTCTTTCCTATCTCAGACCCCTCAACATGAAGGAAAGAGAAAGAAAATCCATACAAGTGCCTGTTTCCTCTATCTAGAAATCTCTGCGTCACTCATTGCAGTAACAAATTTTGTAGAACACCGGTTTTATCTTGCTCATTCACAAAAAAAGAGAAGATGGATTTTGCTCGGCCGTACAGACTCCTGATTAAAAACCATCCCTACTTCAGCCCTTCTTGTAGATTTTCATTACAAATGAAGATACCGAAGGGGGAGGGTGGCTGCATATTTCTCAGAATTCCTATCAGAACGGAGTAGGTGGAAGTTAAAATGCAATGCCCTTTCCAGAAGGAGAACACATTTGGATGGACCAACTCTTTCTAATGGGACAGAGGAATCAAGTTAAGCACTAACATTTTTTCCACTTCACTTTACAAAGACAACATGTGTAGGAAAAAAAAAGCAGATTCTGAGAGACAGGCTAGAAATAGAGCACAAGGTTCTGACACCAACCCCAAAAGCTCTGTTTACTCAGCCAATGCCAGCACAAGAGCTGGTATTCTGCGACACAGAAAGAGTCCACCCGGCCCTGCCACGAGGGAGCCACCAATGCTATGAACATGAAGCTGTTAAAGCAAGGCACACGTTTTGTGTAAATGACACACACACACACACTAATCTCCAGTGCCAGAAAAACACGGAGGGTTGTATATGAAAAGGGGATAAATTTAACAAGGAAAGGCTGTAAGGAAAGGTACCCAAGGAACTGCTCTTCCACTGTGCACAGAACCTGGGACACCAAGACCCCGAGTGCCTCTGCCGCTAGGAAGTCAGGCAGGGGTCGCTCTCTCAGTACATGGCAGAGAACCTGCTTCTGATTTCTTTTCTGTGCTACAAGTGCCATCTGACTGGGTAAGCAAATGTGAAGAAAGAAAATTAAGTTCACATTTTCCTGAAGCAGAAAGGCCAGGATGCAGCAAGTGGCTACATCTTGTTTAATTAGCATCATTCCCACTCCAGCACGCAGAAACCCACCTCAGCGCCGGCCTCAAGCAGCTTTTAAGAAGACGACATTTGATGGCATTTTCTGATTGAAAATGGAACATGACTTATAAGAAGATTAAGAGTGTTTAATTCACTTGTAAATATATGGAGTCAATAAAAATATCATTGCATTCAAATGCTTGTTTGTCCAGGCTCCACTTGACCACTACCTGCATGTTGGACTAAACACTGAAGAAACGAGTAACGGGCACAGACGGAGCGATGAAAACAATGAATTATTTCAGGATACACGAAACTAGAAATGCCCAAAGGTAACCGGTTGGTAAGCAACACGTGGGCATTGTTACCTCAAAAAGAATTGGATGGAAATAAGGAAGAAACAGGCTGGAATATCTTCCAGAAAGCAAGTTACTTCAGTCTGTAATTTAAGCTGTGGACAGTCCATAGTTTGGGTACTTAAACAAAACATTCTAAAATCACACAAAGCTAACTCTTAGTCTGGGAGATGATGAGCTCACTTACATATTTATTTCCATAAATACAAACTGTAAGGTTATATTAAAATGTCTTTTTAGAAGGTTTTTTTTTTAACCCACAGTTCTCACACAACGATGAAGTAGTAGCAGCCTGTAAATTAACCATTTCGTAGCTGATCCACCAAGCACCCTCATAAGTGCTCTTGTAAGTTACGGTAACGATACAGAAGGCTGGATTCAACATCTGAAATCTTTCAGACACGGATAAATGGCAAATTTCCAACCCCAGTCTAACCTAGCAAGAAGAGGCTCACGATGAGTGCAAGTGGTATATCCTCATCTTAAGTGGTCAACCATGATTTCTCTCTCCAGCAGTGCAAGTAATAATGAAACGCTGTTCTGGTTTGAGGCACTTTTAATTGTTGGAATGAAAACAAAAATCTTGCACTTAGGGTGTGAATATAAATAGAGATGTATTTAAAACACGCTTCACTAACATTTTTAAAATTATATATTACATCCACAAATATATTATAACACCATTTTACACGTTAAAAGACATGTCCAGTTACAGTTAAAATAATCATATGGGAAACGTTAATTTTGAGTCCTTTGTATTTTTGTAACGGTATAAAATTGTATTGACCAAACATATTGCTGCTATTAATCTCAGTATTATTTATCCTTGTATAGCATATGCCACTTAAAATAATGTAGAATAATCTTTCAACTTACTATGCATAAAATTTAATTGGTTTTAATCAAAGCACAGTTAAGGTACTCTGAAATAATATAGATAATATTTCTTTTAATAGAATTATACAATAATCTAGTTTGAAAGGGAATTCCAGAGATCAGATGGTCCAACCTTCTGTCAAAAGCTGAGCCTTAGATTTGATTAGCCAGAGTCAAGCCAAGTCTCAAATATTTCCACTGCTTATACACTACAGGCACTCAGCAACCAGAGTTTGTGAAACTGCAGTAAAAAACGCACTGTATGATATCCCTCGCACTTTCTCTGCAGGCAGCACCCTCCCTGCAGGCCTCAGGAAGTCACAGTTTAGAAAATTATCTGCTTAATGAGTATTTCAACAACTTCTGGGAAAATCCTGCATTACAGGAAATCTGAACAGATCAACCATTCGGAGCACCTTAACATTAACGGCACAGATGGAAGAAGGGACTGCTTTCCTTGGAGACAGAGTCTGTGACACTCGCAGCTATAAAACCAGAACCAAACACCACAGAGAAAATAGCAGCAGCTTTGACACTTTTTTTAGAAGTCTTATTCACATGAAGAGACTCCTGCTTGCTGTTGTAGAAAAGGCTCCTTCTGTGATCCCCATCTAAGTAAATAAAACTAAAGTCTGACAAATTAAAACAACCCAGGGATTTAAGACACAATAACATGCCACTGGTACAGAAACAATGTTATTCTGCTAAATTGCAGCAGGGGAGATTGGACAGTTTGAGAAAGCAAGGTAGAAAAAGAAATTTAACATAAAATTTTGATATATGGAAAGCAAAACTTTGAGTAAAGAAAACTAAACAAGCCCATTGTAAAATGTTCTCCAGGTTCCAGGCCACTGTGGCACACACGAAAAGTGGTTCTGGGCCACTGTGGCACACACGAAAAGTGACCCGAGAGGCACAGCTTTCCATCCTGTATGTGCCTGTGTAAGAAAATCAGAAAATGGAACTTCGATGCACTAAGTGCTCAGGAAGTGGGGGCTGGAGAAGATGGAATTTATGTATTTATTTTCACAGAAAACTGAGAAACACACACACACAAAAAAATATAAAACCACACCCACCTGGCTACCGAATACATGAACAGAAAATCGTTGTCAGGTGATCCAGGACTCTTACTATAATCCGTATATTTCTTCTGTGTGGTACTTTTTATATCTTTCATTACAGATTCCATTTCTTTACTGAGATTGGTTTCAGACTATGAACAAAGACACAGAAGATTAGTTATTTTTACCTGAAGAAATGCAATAGCTGATCACAAAGCGCAGCACTTCCATATTTATAACACATTCGCAGATTATGAAAAAATACGTGTAGTCCATATTCTGCCTCACAGAAGTGATCTCATATTCTGAAAGTTATTCTGACTTGTTCTGAATATGAAAACAGTGATGTTTTCTCCATCTAAGTTTACAATAACAAATGCAGTGAGATTCTTGTAGTATATTTGCATCGCACAAGTACATGAAAATAACACAAAGCATCTCCATCAAGACTGGAAGGCTAGGAAAATTTAATAGGATTAATGCCATAATTCAGAAAGACCTCATGAAGCTTTGTAACACACAGGCATCTGCAAACTTCTCTTTCTGTCAAACAAATAATCCGTTCCTTAAAATGTTCTTCATATACATTCTTTAAATAGCTTCCAGTTACAAGGATATTGTTGGTTTTATATTGTAAATGAATTATAAATTGATTTTATATTACACAACAATTACTTGAAATTTCTATGGAGACAAGAGACTGTACTCCATAAAGAGTTATATTAATCACATTTTTACACAGTTTTTCAATTGTTCATTTTTAGCAGGTAATGCAGTAAGAGCAGTAAATATTTAAAATTTCTTGGTATAAAAAAAAATTAAAAAATGGTATGCTGTCTTCCATATCAGAAGAAAATTAAATTTCCCAGGCTGGCAAGTTTCACAAACGCAACATAACGCAAAAACTGAAAAGTAGAGGCAAATTAACAAGGATCTTTCTGCCTTACACTGATGCTTACTGGGAAAGTTCCCAGCTGTTCTTGAAGATCTTCCACCTCTTGTACAAGATCTTGTATAGACTTGTTGCTGTGACTTTGCCAAAGGCTTCTTTCCACGTTGTTTCCAGGATAACAAGGAAGAACACTGTTAGCAAACTGCCTACAGAGGGGACACGTAAATTCTCCTTTGTCCACCGAAAAACCCTGGAGGACTTGGTCATTCTAAAAGAAAATAAAGAAGATACAATCTTGTGCAAATTTCAGCTGTAAGTTTCACTTTGATATTTCAGGTGTACAGTGGAAGAACGGCGTCTGAACCAAACGACGCTAAGATAGATTAATTCGAATAGCTCCTCATTTTAGTGAAAAACATCTTGACTACTACTGTCTTACTATCCTCCAACTCAACTAATCCTCCTAGTTTTTAAGTACTCTTCATTGTCAACAACATCCCATAATAAACTAGACATACTTCAGGAGTACTTTGAACATTTCACGTCCATTTCCAGCAATTCCCATACATTTTGAGACCCCATTGGTAAGATCTTTTAATTTATCAAAAAGTAGTTTTATTTTCAGACATGAAAAATATTTCAAGACATTTCTCAGAGGCAGCACAGGCTGAAAAGCTCACTCAAGCAGCCGCTGGAGGGTGGCATGACAAAAACCCTCATTATTTCTTCCTTATCACGAAGGATCAAAACTGTACATACAAGTATGTGTTTGGGGAGTGGGGACATCTCCCAAGTACTCCTGTTACCAGGAAGCAACCTCACTTCAGCTTCGAGAATTGCCTCAATGGTTTCCCACTCCTGGGAGAAGAGAACTGTTCAGTTAATAACGACCATAATTCAAACTGCAAGCAATCAGTCCAAATTGCTGAGGCATTCTGCCGAGCCTACTTTTTCATACCTTTCTGGATGCTGATCTGTGTTATGAAAAAAGTCTACATCAATTATTTAGGTGCTAAGATTTAATTTAGTCAAGTATTTTTTCTGATACCTCAAAATAACTGAAAGTAAAGTACTTTTGTTAATAATGCCAGGAAGTAATAAGAGATTTAGTATCTATAGTGCTTGAAACAATAAAAACATCTTGTCCATTTAGGTAACCCAAATTTTTCTTCCTCCGAACTAAACAGCATAAATCCAACTGATTTCACTAAGAACTCTTGAGATTCTAATTAAAAAAACCCAGGGATCTTTAATTTCACTTACCCGTAAAGATTCCATGTAAGATTTGTGGCAATCTATGTGTAAAGTGTGACCACAAGTTTGTACGTAAACACCTCCTTCCCAGCCTATTGACACCGCTTGCAGGCAGGAACTCTACAACAAAAACAGTAAGAAAAAAAAAACAAAAAACCAATAAAGTTAAAAAGGTATTTACCACAACTTATTTTAATATTTAAAAAATATATAATTTTTATTTGCATGCTAACCAAGAGACATGTTGTGGAAATTGTATTTTATAAAGCACTTACGTTGACTTACATGGCTGCCATTACGATATTCCTTCCAACAAAGGGGCAAACACTTAGGTTAAGCTTCTGCAGTTCTTGTCTTTTAAGGCAACTTTAACAAACTTCTTGTGTCACAGTATGAAGACAGCTCTAACCCTACCATTAGTTCCTACCATTAGTTCCAACAGTACAGTTATCACACGTGCGAGGGCAATCTAGTGCTCCAACACATTTAGTTCAGTTTTGCATGTAACCCAAATAATAAAAAAACAGTTACCTAATTAAACCCCAACCTGTTATTAAAATTCAGTGTAAGCACTTCGGGGTTTTAATGAGTTGTTGAACAATATTGAATATAACATGCCAAAAGGAGAAAAGAGAACAAATATTCACCTAGTGAATTGAGGTTCATACTAATTCTGTTTTGAAAACATTGGCCTTATTCCAAAAATTTCACTTACAGCCCATGTGTCAAAAATTAAGTGACTTCACATGCAGTTCTCAGAAAATAATGAAATGAAAAAAGAGTCACCACTGGCAAACCTATGATAAGGAATCCTAAAAAATTCTCTTGCACAACTCCTGGCTGCAGCAATTTAATCTAATATATAATTATAAGCCTCCATTTCTCAAGAAAAAAAATCATACACACTCTGAAATGCGTACAATCTGGTTTAAAGAAGAGAAGATTTAAGGCTACCAGAACTGGAAAATACTTTTTTGTTTAGACTCACCCTCAAACAGTTTTAATGTACAATGCAAACCCGGGGTACCATGAATAACCAGCTCCGATAGCTGCATTTTCTAAGGGTGTCCTAGGCATTTCTTTTTTTTTTTCCTGCATCTGAGCAGGAAATGAAACAAAATTACGAATTCTAGCTCCAGTAAAAGCTCCTGTTTCCCTTGCCTTAAGCAGACATTCACCATGCGCTGGGATCCCAGCTGGCCGCACAGCCAGAACACCCTTCCCCGCTGTGGTTCCCGCGTGATTTACCCGACTGCACAATTAGCAGGACACGGCTGCACAAGCTACCTGGATGAGCCCCCAGGACAAATGCTGCATGTCAGAAAAGCAGTATTTAGTGCATGTATTTAATGAGGCTCCTTAGTAGCATTTGCAGAAGGAGAAGAATAACCCCAACGCCTTTGCACAAGGGCTTTACTGTTGAGTTCAGAAATAAAGGAGCCTCCACAGGAAGCCAGAGGCTCGGAGGGGAGCACACTGACACCAGGTTAGGGGTTACAGAGCACATGGGATTCTGAAAAGAGTTCCAGCCATCCACTACATGAAGTTTCATCTCCTAATCCTTAGCAGTCTCTCTCCATATTAAAAATAATGACTTTCAGTGTTTTCTCCTTTAATGGGCCTTGACTGACAGCAAGCACCAAATTTCGGCTAAGAAAGCGCCACCTGAGTTTCTCTGGAAAGAACTGGTCTCTTTTGCCCACCCTGTACATGCCGCGTCGCTTTGGAATATTTTTTTTTCCTGGTAGAATAAGCTGGATCATGTTTCATAACTTGTGAATATTCTCTTGCCTTCTGAAATTTGTTGTTAGAAGGACACTTACTGGGAAGGACACAGTTGATAAACAAAAGGATGTATTGCTTAGCTCAGCTGAACAAGTCACTCAAAACCCTAACAGATGTTTCCATTTGTATGCCAAAAGAAATTTAAGGATTGGTTTTTTCATGCACAGTCATTTTTTAGCTCAGTAGTGACCTGGAAACTTGAAAGCAAAAATAACTAAGTCATCTAATGTTTGAATGAGGACTGAAATTTTTGAAAGCAGGACACATTTGCACATTGCATTACACTCTACTTTAGACCCATCTGTTGGTAGCATTACTTCACAAAGGGAAACGCACACTTCAGTGAGATCAAGTTTTTGAGTAACATTTTGCTTGGAACTCCTTCCCTTTGTAGTATGCAAACATGTAAAAATAAAGCTACAGTATTGCTTCAATGGTTTTGATCACTTCAGTAAGAAAAAAATATTAATTATTTGAAACAATAAACAAACATCATAAATGTCAAAAATAGAAAAGCTTGTCCATAGATTTTTTCTGAACTAAAATATCTTCTGTTCAGAAATAATTTCCAGCTGACATCTTTAGAAATTTTCCTTTCTAGCAAGGAAATGTATAATGATTCCCTCAGGAGAAGATGATCTGAAAACATCATCCAATTTTTAAAACTGTATCAGTTATTAAATTTACTCAAAATTAATCTGCTCTAAGTAAGCAAGCTTGGTTGCAGTTGGCAAATTTCAATTATCAGTGGATTACAGATAAGAAAGCCAGCAATAGTGTCAGAGTAAAAACTGCCAGGTTTTCCCCTTTAAATAATCAACCTTTAGGAGTTCTAGTTAGAGCTGCCCAAGAGTTGGTACATCACCTGGGACCAGTCTCTAACGTAGAGCGATAGGTTACATATTCTTCTCTCCCAGAAAGACTTCTCAGAACAGTTATATATTATCCTACATGGTTGTTTATACACTAGCGAGGAAAAGCCACAGGCAGCACTTCCACAAACGTCTGAAACCGCACAAGTTGTTAAGCAACAAGCAACAAGCATTGGCTCTAAAAATTAAATATGGAAAGTGGCAATGTGACTTTGTGAAGCAATGCAAAACTCAGCTTGGAACAGCTGACACAACTGCAAAACAGAAAATAACATTCCAACTAATGTAAAACCGAGATCCAGTAATGTTTTCCAGAGTTGAGGGTTCAGCAGAAGAGGGTGAATCCCTCCCCTTCTCTGTAGTGGCTCAGAAAACTGTCACAGGCTAAAACCATTCTTGCCACTTACTCTGTGCTGCCAAAAATACTTCTGAATGACTAAGAGTAATTCCTTGACCAGGTCTCCCACCTGGCTTCTATAAAACAGGTGTTTTGAAGGTAATACCTAAGACAGCAAAACAGTGTCTCAGTTGTGCGGTGGCACTGAATTGTGAAGTGTCTTCTAGAGAACACCTACATGGACATTCACCGACTGCACAGCCCGCACATACACTGGACGCCTACACCAAAAACACAAGCAGAGAAACGCCAGATGCTGTTTAAAAACAAGGACCCTGTCAAACAGACCCACTTCATAACGGTGGCAACATGACAAAGCGTCCACCAAACGCAGAGTGCTCCTAGTTTCATGTCTAACTGGTAATTTCATTTACCTTTTCCACAAATTTGTCATAAGTAGCAGTATTATTCCTATGAAATACTTACATCTTTAAAGTATCGCTGTAAAGTCGCAAGCCTCACTTCATGCAGTGCTGCACAGGTATCCCACGGGTATATTCTCTCCTCTTCAGTCGTTGGTAGTTTCTTGGGCTCAGTGCTGTAGCGGCACTGTCCCAGCACTGCAGGAAGAAAAGAAGCCATAAAGAATGCAATGGATAACAATATACTAAACCATTAAGAAAACAATCAAGGAATTTTAGGTTGTAACTACAACACGCTTTGTTCATATAAAACAGGAAAAAAATATTAAAGAAACTAAATACTGAAAGTTGTGCTCTTGCACTTGTACATAAAACATACACACACACAGAGAAACATACAAACACGAATGGCTATTTTATTTTTTTCTTTCAATACCTGTTTTCCTGCAGGTCTATTATAAACTGCTGGGTTTGCAAAAGCTAACAGAAACTGGGAGGGAATGAAACTGTTCACTCTCCATCCAAGCATTTAAAAGCTTTCTCAGTAGCCTTGGACCTACACACGTAGCTCATGGAGGACCATCCACCAGAAAAAGGGAAGGGACTGTTTTTCCAGGCTCCACGAGACACAACAGCATCTATGCACTCATACTAAAAGCTGCAGAAACACTGTTTGGCCAAACAGTCAGATATTCATACCTGAGGATGCTTGTAACAGTACAACTAGCCCCGTGGGTCTGTCTTCAGTGGAAGGACCACTTTGTCCACAAATAACACAATCATATATTGCTTCAGAGATGTGCTGTTCTGATGTAGCTACCTCCATGGCAGTATCAGCATCAGGTGATTCTGCAAAAATATAAGAAAAATCATACTAAACAGAGAGAAAGGAATTCAGTTGCATCTGCATTGAAGTCATGACAAAATAAACCTCCAAAGTAATCTTTCTAGTTTACCTACAGCTAAAACATTGACATTACTTGAAACTTACCTTGCTGCTTCAAACAGAAAGACTACACAATGAAGGACAAGTTTTCCCATATTCAAAATTATTCCCAGCGGAATTAAATGTTTAGTTGAAGTTTTGTGTTAAACTTGATCTCTGTTTCAACTTCCATAAAGCGGAGATCTAACTTCTATTTTACTACATACTATATTGAAAACTCTAGAGAGAGAGACGAGGGGCAACAAATAAGAAACTCTACTAAAACCAGATCTGCTCATAACTGACTCTAAGAATATTCAGAGAAAAAAGTTAATCTGGAGACCTCAGAAATTATTTCAAGATGCTTTGACAAGGTGAATGAAACACGTAACTAAAAATGAAACTTTTTCTACTATGAAAATTGGACAATCTTTAGAAATTTGGGGTGTATTAAGAAAGTAATCTGCTGCTACACAGAAAACGTTTAGTTTCACATTTACTGTACACAAGATGTACCAGAAATCTGGTTTTCTAATGGCCCACATCATCACCTTCTAGGTGCACAGACAGAAACTCTCAAGGCTAAGGAACATCTTCGAAGTACTAAAGCAATTGCACTTGATGTAGCTTTGTTCACCTGACACCGGTGGTGGTTTCGGGGCAGGGCTAGCCAAAATAAAAGCACTTTTACATTATGTTACATCAAAGTTAAAACTTCCTTATTGACTTGAAAGAAAAGCACTGTAGGAGTAGATGATCCTCTCCTGACTGCTCAGGAACACAGTCAGCCTCTTAATCTAGAATACAAAGGTACTTTGCTTCTCTCTTAGAAGTTAATTTTCCAAAGGAAAACACTTCCTCCCTACCTTCAACCAAGCCTTTAATTTCCTTAATTGTGTCAGTCAAGCTGCTGGATGGAGAACTCAAAGACCTCGAGCACAGCCGCAGTCCTCGTGCAGAACTGCTCCGAGAGCTGCTCTCTTCCGGAAGCAAGCTCAGGACAGGTGTGCTGCTGCGAGAAGCGCAGCCTCCTCTGCTACGAAAAGCTCACACAAAGCCCTCACCCACAGGGCAGAACCGAACCCACGCGGGTTCAGTGACGCTCATTGCCCCATCAGTCACTGAGGGTCACAGGAAAATGAACTCGGCTCTGCACTGGCAGCAGTTAACGTGGCACGCACGCCTGTCACCATCTAGTGGCAGCCAGGAGGGCTACACAACTGCAAACGTTTCTTATTTTTCAAGTCCAAACACCCAGAAAACCAGCAGTAATGGTAGCACAAAAGGGAGGAAGTAAACACTAAAGTTACTTTTTGTATTTAGCATCACTTCATAATTGTGTAACACACACACAGAGACCTGCGTATCAGAACTATCAAAAATGGAGTTCTAATCCTTTTATTTTTTTCAAAAATATTGTCAATACAACATAAAAGGCACATCCATTCAGTATTTCAAAGAAGCGTAATGAGAGAACACAGTGTGTCAACCTGACTTAGAACAACTCCGTGGAAGTCCTCAACATTTAATTTACAAAATATGATTCACTCATCATAAATTGTTATTTTAATATTCACAGAAAAAAAATACAGGCCTTAGTATTTAAATGGTGTTCCCAACTAATTCGGTACGTGTACTCTATACTTCTATTGCCTGTGTGCAATGGACACGTAAAAATCAGGTTAATTTAATTTCAGAACTCGATGATCAAATGGGTATTTCCTTCACAACTACTTAGGTCTACTGCTAGGCTACTTTGGCAAACAACGAAATTTCAAGGGCTCTACCTTCTGGCATCAAGGAAACTTCCTAATAAAACAATTTCCCCCAGCACTATGGGGGAACAGACTATGATTACCGACTCCAACTAGTTATTAGCTTCTTTGGAAGATAAGACTTTGTAACCAGCTTTGTAAACACAGTAAATAGAGTTTACAAGCTCTGCTGACTGTAGTCAACATTTTTCCTGCTGTATACATTGTGTGTCAAAGTGGCCCCTTGGCATCAAAGCAACCATTAGCATGCTAATACTTTTTGCCCTGACCCAGCAAATATATCCTCAAGAGATCAGTACTTAATTTATTTTTCTATCTGGGTTCAGAAGATTGAGTGGTAGAAAATGTATGTCACCTTGCACCAAAACCCTGCACTTTTTAACTCCAGCTAAGGAACGTCCATTCACCTGAAGGACACAATGATGAGATACATCATCAGAAAGACATGCAAAGATCGTACTGCACAGTCATCACGAGGCTTTTTAAAAAAAAAAATCACATTGGGCACTTCAGAGACAGCAAAACTGTTGAAAGAATGTGAGATGCCTTAATATTTATGATGCACAAATTAACTATTCTACAATTTTGCTTAAGTAGTTCAGCAGCTTGCCTGGAACGGATCACAATATTTCATGTTTATATAACTTACAGATCATTAAAAACATCACTGTCATTTGTTAAAGGCTTCCGGTAACTTGGAGCAAAGGGATTTATGGTTGTTATTATCAAATCCTGCCTGAAAGGCAGTGAATCTTCAAAAATCTCTTGCATGGAGTTCACATCACAACAGATATGCCAGAGCCTCACACCGAGAGAAGTGCTCCCAGAACGACCATTTGAAAGCAGCTCTCACTGGGCGACCGGGGGCCCGCGGAGCGGACGCTGCACAACGCCCTGGCACCACATCTGACTCCACACTCACCTCCGTATCTCAAGAGCTCTGTCTGCTGCTCTCACAATGACATTCTTAGCTTATTTTGGGGCTTTTCATGTTGACAACAAGCACTACCCTTTATGTTGAGATATCTGAGGTTGTAAGTTGTTTGTTTCCTAGTATTTAAACAATTAAAGTGTTGCATGCCCAAGTTTAATGCACAGGCATAAGCACAAAGGCCCAGGTCTGCCTGTTACACAAACTAACAATTCTTTTTAATGTTTGACATACGTAATTAAGTAAAAGCTAAGTGTTCCCCATTCTCCACACAAACAAATGCTGTGTAATTTATTGATTTAACTAGCATGTTCCATCCACAAATCAAAGCAGTCATCTTAAACATAGCTTACAAAACACAAAGATGGAAGAATTTAGGCAAATGCAGCTATGACAAGTAAATACACACAGATACAATGTGACCCCATATATAAACCCATCAACTTTAAAGTTGCAATAACAAGAATTCAAAAATACAGGTGACTGCAGATCAAATTTTCCCAGTTGCTTTCAGTTAGCCACAACTACAGAAAAAGACCTAATTTTTGATAAGCAGAACTGCATGTTTCTTTTTCCCTTCCTCCTCACTTCAACAAATACTCACTTAAAAAGCACGACAAACTCATTTTTATCTGCGGGCTTTGCGTTGTACTGTACACTTTCTAAACCCAACACTTCATACATAGTCACTCATTTGCTAAAGAAGCTTCAATGATTGCTCTATCCAAGGCCTTCAGAATTATTAAGGAATAAATCTTCTCAGCAACCTTTGAACTGAAGGGAAACAATTTCAAAACCACAGTTTTTCAGCAAAACCAGTCGCCAAAATACTCCTAACCAGAACCGAAACTCCAATCAAGACCACATAGCAGATATTTGATTGAAAGAACGGAGGGAAAAAAAGAGAGGTTCCTTTTTTTTCTTATATTTCAAAAGTGCCAATTTTCAATGAAGTAATCCACAAGATGAAAATATTCTCTGTTCCCCAGTTAAACAAAAGAAAACTAATCAAGATTATACGCTTGTACTCAGCCAAACCTGAAAGAACTAATTCTCAAGAAAAACAAGAGCTGAATCTGCTGCGAAGCCTGTACTTCAAATAGCATGCAATGTTATCACTTACAGCAACCAGGATGATCTAAAAAATATGCTTTAATTCTATGCATAGATTTCAAACACCAAAATTCTATCTTATTAAATTCTGAGGAACTCTGCAGTAAAAATTTCAAATTTTATTATTACAGATTAAAGAAAACACAATCTAACTTTGGGATGTTTACATTAAAAGGTAAATACTTTAATACACATTACATACTTAATAATTTAATCCACTGTGTATTAAGAAAAAACAGGAAAGAAGCTATGTCCTACAGATAACATCTTCTCTGTTAAATATTTTCAAGATCATTTAATCTAGTCTTTAGCAATTATGTATTCAGTATTATCTGTCCTAGAAAACACAACTATAAGCCTCTTAAGAAGTATCTAGCAAACAAGTGGATACCGCAGTGGAATCCAAGGGGAGGGGATTTTGTTTGGGGTTTGCTTTTTGGTTTTTGAACTGAGTAAAAACCTTAATATTAATATGGAAATTTAAAAAGGCAAGCAGCCAGCCACATAAAAACTTACCAACATCCATGGCAGTTTCCATGAAGCTTTTCTGCCTTGAGGCAAATTCAGCCAACAGTTTCTGTTGCCTTTCTCTGGCCTTCTGTCGTCTGAACGAAAGAAGAAGGAAGAGAAAAAAAAAAAAAAAAAAAAGAGTATATGGAAGAAAAGATTAATTTATAGTATCAGGCTTTTTTTAACTAAAGGATTAATTTTCAAGCCTAAAAAGGAATCTCTTGCTTTAAAAATAGGTTTTTTTAAGAAATCAGTTATTTTCTTTTGAGTCCGAAAGAAAGGAATAAAATCCTACCCTAAAAAGCCTTTCAAAAAGCAAAAAGATCCTTTAAACAGATTAGGACACGGCATCATAAGAAAAAGAATCCAGGACCTTATTCTTTACAGTTATTTTTCCCTTACATTAGCGGAGAACAACAGAGTGAAATGTCAGTTGTCACACAAGAACAAGCACTCTTGTGAGCAACCAACGAGTAATAACAATAACAAGGCTACCTCACTCACTTTTAATATCAATCTTGATGCCAAGGAAAGTAAACACAAGTAATTTATTTTTCAGCTAAGGTTCCTCACACCGGTCCCTTCTCGCCCGCCTCCACGCTCAGACACTGGTCATAATCAGCTTTTGTGCTTGGACAAGTCTGAGACTGCTTCTGGACTGAGGGCGCTCACGTCTCTGGGCCCAAGCTGGCTGTACCAACGCTTTCCTCATTGTTTAACACAACTGGCGGCTCTTGCTCACCTGTCCTGTTTGAAGCGCACCAGTGCCCCGTGCAGGGCTGCGCCCGGAACACATGCTGCGGGGGGCACACGGGGCGATGCAAAAAGGTAAAGGAAAAAGAGACATTGATTCTTTTTCTTCCTGAGGTACCAAAGGATCTTCACTTTGACAAGAGTTTACAAAGACAGGAAACGGGAGAGCTCAAGTGAGAAAGCCAGAGCCAGCTCCCAGCACAGCCACCCCGCGTGGCACACGAAGAGCTGTGCGCCCCTCGGACGAGAGCATTGGGCAGCACCTCCCCGGCACAGCTGGGGAAGCTCTACCACAGCTGCAAATTCCAGGCATCCACATTTACAATGATTTTCTTTCCCCACTCAGAGGCGATTCACATAACTAACAAGGGATTCACCAACATCACCCAGCACTGTCTGATTATCCCCGTCCTGGCACAGGAACGGGCACGTGCAGCCCCAGAGCAGCTGACACACCGTGACCTGCCACCCCCAGGCAGCCTGCTCGCAAGTCAAAGCTTCTAACTCCTTCTCTTAAAGACACTTTAAAACCCCAAATATCTCTGCCCATTTTTCTCTTACATTGTAAAGCCACGATTTCTAAAAATAACCTCTATTTACATCAATCCTAAGATTCATTACTCTGAGGATCACACAAGGGCATTCATTAAACCTCATTTTATTTATTTCTCCCTGAGAATTTCTCAATATATGCCTTAACTAAAAACAGAGTGGCTGTAAATAGAGGCCTTTAATAAGACGACATAAACCAACTCTGACAGATTCAGTACAGCTCAGTAATTTTCCATGATGGCCCATGGGACTATGACACTGCAATTGAAAAAACACTGCGAGCAGCACAAGCTCTCTCCTAGTTCTGTATTCTGGTTTCTACGGCAACCGCCCATTGCCTGAGTGATGTTAAGCTTGTCATTCGATGTTAAAGGAACCAAAACGGGTGATCACTGAACACTCACTCTCCTTGATCTTCACTAATACAAAACTGGACTTGGGGGAAAAGAGAAAAAAACCAACAAAATCACCAAAATAGAAAGTAAAAATTGCAGCCTGACTGTTTGAGCACTGCCAGTCTACAAGATCAGGCACAGCAGTTACCATTCCATCCATCAACACACTTCACAGGGCCCCAGTGCCACGACGGATCTGGGGAGAACACCAGTCACCCAGAACAACACAGAACTGGAAACATTTATTTGAATCATTACATTAGTCCCAAAACTTAACTAATAATTTAAAGTGCCAGCAATAGATCCCTGAAAATATCGTATCTTTTACAGGGGAAAGGAATGACCTTACCCTTTTCAATATGAAAAGTTACTCGATTCATTGATTCCCATGCTTCTCCCATACATAAATCTAACACTACTGAGCACCACAATAGTGAGCAGGCATCCAAGACGTCACTGTGTTTTATCTAAAGCAACCACTCAGTCTGGCATTTTCTGAAAGAATTTTACACGCGAAGCCTTGACTATTTCTCTCCTTTACTGAAGTATTACAAGGGATGCTGAAAATCAAATCATTAACTGAACATTTGCAAAAAGAAATTAATTTTACTTTGTAAAGCATGTAAGATGGAAAATATTTTATCTATTTTTACTTTTTTTTGTCTAATTTTCAAGTACAGTGTAGGTCTCAGACACAGCAGAGAGAAGTCAGTGAAAAACTTATTTTCAAACAAATAAAAATAGCAGGATAAATAAAGCTAATCCAAAAACCAGCTGAGTCAGATGGCTGATATATTCCTACCCAAAATGTTAACACAATCCTAATTCTGCATCTTTGTATACAAGGGGCATACATGGCAACATGAATGGTTGAGCATGTGTCACAAAGTCATTGTGAAAGCTTTCTAATTTAAAGATCTAAACAAGCAAGATGCAGGTTCTTCCTCAGTCCCCGTCATTTATGTAGAAAATGGATAAAGAGAACTGTAGAATTAAGACTTACTATTTTAATAAGTAATTTATGTAAAGACCTAGAGACAGATAATCAGCAGATGCACAACACACTGCCCCGCTACCGCCCCTTTACTTTATTATTGTTACCTTTCTTCTTTATCCAAAGTTTTCTTCTCTGCAGAACTGATCTTCTTTGGTGGTACAGGAGGCGTCACCTTTCTGCATATCTCTTCAATTATACGTTTATTCAATCTGCTCTGTACAGCAGCTTTCAATAAAATTCTTTCTACTGCTGTCATCCCATCACCATGAGAGTATCTTGGAATTTCTGGGTGGATTAAAACATCCACATCGTCCAACCATGGAGGATAGTAAGAGTTTTGTTTTCCTGAGAGTTTGTGATGCAGTTTAATCAGCAAGGACAGGATGCTCTCCTTGACTTCTAGAATGGCTGTGGTTAGCTGTGGAGTTGCACCGGGGGCTGACCATTTCATTGACGTTTTGGGCCGAACCACTTGATTTGCCTCACTGGTGTTCCGATTGATGATCTCCTGAAATTTCTTTCTACGTTCTGCGACCAAACTGAACACTTGAGCTGTCCCTGAATTCTTGGGGGAAAAAAAATTACAATGTTTAATTTTGAAAAAATAAAGAATAAAAGAATAAAAAACATACATAAAACTATAGAAAACACAAAATTCTCCTTTAACTAGGAGAAAAAGCACAAAACATTTTAAGCTTTCTTCCTCAAAATGTACTGAAATCTGGTAGAGAAAAATACTAACCCTGCTTGTCGTGTTTTTTATACAAATCTGTTATTCATAGCTGCATATAAAGCCAAGTATAAAATGAAAATATCCACACCAAAACAACTGAAAACCAGTTTCGCTCTAATCAAACTTAGAATTCTATTCTCCAAGTAATATTTCCTTACTTTTGCTGGAATATTAATACTTTCAGTATCTGTATGCCATTTAGATGAGCACTGCTGCACAATGTAACTCCCAATCCCGCACAGCTGAACGCAGGTGAGCCTACACATTCCCATGGGCATCACCCCTTTTGTGTGGATTTCTTAGCTGACAGCCACAAGCCACGTACGCCTGTTTGCAAGCACAGCTTGCTATTCAGGGCACACAAGTGTACGAGTGCAGTTACATTAATGATGGAGCCCATTCACGCATCTGTATTCTATGCTACCCTTTCTTCCTTGCATCCTTGATTTGGGACTGAAAGCAACTCACGTGTCAAATCCATGGCAGAGAGATGGTTCCTGAATATCTGAACATGAAATTCAGCTTTAACTACTCTCCTCAAAATGCTGGGCAGTCAAAAAATACCAAACCCTTCAGAGATGAACTATAAAAATGGTATTCTGAGAATCACCTCACCTACCTTCGTTTTAATGTATTTCATCTTGTCTACCTACTTTAAATTTTGATGTATTTTTCTAACATCAATATGCAAAAGAAATATCCATTGTATTTCACTACATCTGCCACACAATACTCTGAAGCGCTGTATACAAAAGCAATCCTGACACAGGACACTATGTTATGTACTTGCCATGAATCTTCCAGGATTCCACCACTCACACATTCACTTTGTTTTTACCAAAAAAAACTAATTAAACTTGCCATTAATAATTTCAAAGGCCTTTTCAATGTAAGGTTAAACAAACCTAGATTTGAGAAAGCTAGGACTACACTGCATTATTAGATGTTAGTAATATTTTGGCAAGACAAAACAGGCCTAAACACAAAGCTCAAGCAGTAAGTTATCAATGACATTTTATATTTGATAGAAAGCTTTTATTTCAACGTATGTATTAAAAATCTAAGGGCATTTATTTGCCTAAAGTCAACTACCTACGATTACAATAAAGAATATGAAAAAAGCATAGGTCCTTACAGTATAAATTAAAAGGAAATTCAGGAAAATTAGAAGATTTCACTGAATGTTAAGGTGAGCAATTAAAGCCATGTTGCCAGTTAATCGCTTAGAAGAACAAACTGCACACAGATCTACCTCTCTCTGGAGGCTCTTCCGCCTTGAACTCTGGTAGGTTGAGGACAAAGAAAGTCATTAAATACATCATTTGGAAGGAGGTATGATTTGAAATAACTTCTGTTTCTGTTATCAGTACACTTCAGAAAGATTACTTTATGAACTTCTTAGGATATTTTTTTCCCCCAAAACAGTACATAAAAATCCTAACAAAAAAAAAAAAAAATCAAACCGGCAGTAACTCAAACTCTGCCAGGAAAAGGCCTGGCATGTACTCACTTGTGATGAGGCTAAACCATCAGAACTTGTACTTGCAGGTGGTTCCCTCTTCACCTCTGGAGCAGTTTCTGGAACTCTTACTCGGACATAGTTAATGAAGTGACGCATGTTAGAAACCAAGTTACTACCTGGAAACCAACTATCATGGCAACGCTCTTGTCCACCCGCAGATTCCTAAAATAACAGTTAAAAAAGCATTCTTTCTTATATGTTACAATAACTCGTGCTGCTTTTATAACTGTATTAGAGGCCACCACCTCTCCATTAAATAGGTACAATATGTTGAACAGTAGGTACCTCGCTAAAGCTGATACATCTCTTAAAAAATATGAAATGACTGATGCCTACAATGAAAACTACAGATCTGATAAATATACACATTTGACTTTAATATAATCAAATATGTGCAATCTTACTATCCAGCAGAAGTAGAAGGAACTACTCAGAGCAACCTGAAGCTGAAAAATCAAAGATTAATACAAAAAACTGAACTACAGAGAAGTCAATCTCTGAAAAAAGCACTGCAGACCCTTAGTCACATAAGCAATGTTAAACAGTAGGAAAAATTATGAAAGCCATACATTATAAGAGAACCCGGAATCATGAAAAAAATGGCTCTTCATGTTCAAATTCTCATCAAAAGCAGAGGTAAAATTTTGACTAATTCACGTATTTTAGAAGATACAGAGCTTTCCCAGTAAAATGTTCAGTGATGAAGGTTTCAGTTATAAATCTAGAAATCAAAGTGTCTTTTAGATTCAATCATTGCAATTTTTTTCCTGCACCCAATTTCAAGTACTAATTTACAGAGTAGTAAAGATAAAACCAATCTGTGCTGTCAGGTTATAGACAGAGAAACTGTTGCAAACCATAACAAGACACTATACTTCTTTTTTTTGCCTAGTTGATCCCTGCATAAGTAAATAAACATGCTTTTCCTATGGTAAAATCATGATTTTAAGAAACATTTATTTTTAAAGAATATCAAATCATTAGGCAATACTTTTAAATTGTAACGAAAAAGATGGTATTTATTCTTACCTCTTCGTCTGACTCTTGTTCTGGAGAATTTTCCAACCCCAGCTCAATCAAATACAAAACCATGCAAAGCACATGTTCTGACAAATTCTGATGATCCATCAATATCTAAGCAGAAAAACAGACATTCACATCACATGAAGACATTCACATCCTTGTGACAAAAAAAAAACAAACCCAAGAACTGTCAAGAACCTGATGGACATCTCTAACCTAAACTGGAAAGTAAGGAAAGTAGCCAGGAGTCTCACATGAAGAAGCTGAAGATACTACTGACAAATTTTACCTCCACCCACAACCTTCCAGGTTACCCACACTAGGAAAGGTGGAGGAATTGAGCCACATGTGTGACGGTTTTGACTGTTTGGTGTTTTTTTCCTTTCCCTAATTTATCAGTGTGCATGCAAAAGCTGTATCATGAGACAGGAGTATCAGTTAGAAAGACAAGACTGAACAGGCAGAACACCGTAACAGCACTTGCTACCTTAGTGCATTTCTGAAGCTGAGCACCAATTTTAGCATATAAAACAGTTTTCTTCTTGTTACACAGTAACTGTTTCAAAGTCCAATCATGTGAATAAAAACACAGGTAGGAAAAAATTATTTTCAGAAGTGGTGAATTGCCTGTTCAGGTTACTGGAATATCAACTCTGAAACATCGGCCAGATATTGTAAACTTCACTCTTGCTGTGACTGAAGGAGCCAACAAACCACCCGCTTAGTGACCTTGCTATACAATACAAGATAAGTTCTAAATAGGCCAACAATAGAGAGACTAATAACATTAATATAGCTCTCCAATAACAGTAGTGGAACACTGCTACAAAATAAGCCATGTGATTTTACATGTGATGGGTCTACAGGAGCATTGTGTTTAGAAGGACAGGAAATCATTATTCCACTCAGCATATTAAGACTTCAGTATACCTGAAGGTACAAAAAGAGTGTTCTGGGTAACACCCTGCAGACTCTTCAGATTCGGTTTAGGGTTTTTTTAAGATTATTAAAAATTATTTTGAGATTTAGAAAAAAACCTAACCTTTTGGCATCAACGCAAAAGCAAAATTTAGGTTTGCATCTCTATCCAGTCAAACACCTTGTACCTTAAAATTTTTCCTAGTTCAAGCTGTGATTTCCTTTAACACCGAAGTGCCAGGTGCATTTGCACCGGCAGTACTACTGTCAGCTACAGCAAAAGAGCTGCTCCAGCCCTCCTCCCTTCTCACGTCATCAGCCACCATGAGCCCTCACGAGGTCCTAATCCTATAAGTGATGCCTGGGTAACCGGAAACATCAGAAAGGTTAACATGAATTTAACTCACAACCATCTTAACATAATCTTTTTTAATTACAAATAATAAATAACCTTATCTTTAAATTAATAAATGTCCATGCCTTTCTTCTAACACGGCTTTTAATGCATCGAGAGGAAGAACCAGTGCTGCTGAAATTAAATTAAGGACAATTTTCCTCTTGAGAATATTATGATTTAAAGGGAAGAAAGTGGTAAGAACCTGTGAATTACCAAAAAAAGTGGATGAGAAAACATATTTAAAATTTCATTGTAGAAAGGCTAATATAGAAATAGAAACTTTTAGAGTGTAGCCTAGTAACATTTTAAATAAGACTCGATTTCAAATGGCCAAACTTCATAAGTAGATACGCCCATTAGTAATAATCAGAGACAAATGTCCTTAAAATAAATACTGGTTTACATTAGCTTTTCTAAATTATGTTTGAGCAGCCGATTTCATCAAATCAAATCTGAGATCACAGAGAATATTTAATTAAAAAGGGCACTCAGCATTATGTTAATATGAAAACCATGTGCAGTTAGTTGTACCAGGCAGAATCAAAAGTCATGTTGACTAACGCTTATGAAAAGCCAAATCGTCAGCTGTGGTTTAGTATTCTTCTGTAAGCAGTCCCAGAGGTCAAGAGATATAAAGGCCGCCATAAATTGGAAAAATTTCATAAATAGACAAAATATTGTTTAAGTCAATCCATGGCATCTATCACTACATGATTTCTACCATCCATAAATTGGGCAGAAATGTGTTCAGCATTCCAGCTAAAACAGCAACCCCAAAATTTTAAGATTCTCAAGATTTAAGTCCTTGAGGCTTCTTAATGGAATAAGAGAAAAAATGCCCTTCCATCCCCCAAAATACAAGCAAGACATATTCCTTCCCTACTTTCTCTACTTTTGTTCCATGCAAAATTACTGTTTCATCTTCCACAAAACCCCAAGTTCTCCTTTCCTTCAGCAGCCAGAACAGGCGTTCAGCATGAAAAATACCAGCCACTGGTTAAATTTTGGTAAAATAAGGAACAAGATGTCTGACAATGGAAACCCTTGACCAACCATTAGATGTTGTACTACTGTGCTTCCAAGATCTTTGTTCAGTATTCTCTGCATGTGAAATTCAGTCTTCACCATAATAAATCTCATTATATTGCGACTAAGAGAGAATTAGTGCTAAAATCAAATTTTTATATTTTACATTGTTAAAGTAGATTTTTGAAACTGCACGAATTACGCAGCAAAACCTATAGTTTACTGAAGTCATTAATTTTTCTCAGAATCATTGTATTTCTTACAGAAGTCCTTTTCTATCGTAATTTTGAAAACTATTGAGTGAATTCAGGTTAAACCTTAAGTCTTCACTAATCTTTATGAGACACCGACAAATTTATACAATACTTCATTAGAGAAACAAATCAGCTGAAGAGGCTGGGAATAAGCATGGCTCTTTGTGAACACCACAGTTATTACTATCCTTAGAAACAGGTATTTTCTACTCAACAGAAGTTTAACAGTGAAACAAAATGAGAGCTTTAGGGGAGCTGGGAGCACTCCAAAGAGCACAAGAAGAAAGGGTGCTCGAGAAAAGCACTACTCAATCAATCCACTTTGTAGAGTCTCTTATGTGGCTCTGCAGTACACTGATTCGAAAACACTTGCCAAGTACAAAGACAAATTCAAAGTCCTATTTTCTGAATAAAGAAGGATGCACTTCTCCCAGAGCACAGCCAACTACCAAGGACAAAACCACACTCAATTTAAGGGCATCAATTAGTCCTGTAAAAACAAGCGCTACACCATTACTGGAAGCCAGAACGTATCTGAAAAGTGATGTTAGAACCAACTGCAGTTGTGAGAGCTATTTGCTCCATAGGTTCTAAAGCCACCAAGGTTGCACACATTTGAAAAAGCTGCTGAAGTCTTAAAACTCGGCAGTGGGAGCCAAAGGAACACCACTCACACCACCACGCTCCCCGAAACCACCAAAGAACAATTCAAACGGCAGCTCGGATGGTTAAGATAGTGTTCCCCAAAGTCAAGTAGGACTGTTGCCCACCTGGTACCTGACAGTGTACATATGGAACAGCGTACATATGGAACAATCTCTGAAATAATGAAAATAGTAGAAAAAACTCATCATACTAGACTTGGAAAATAGAAAAAAAATAAAAACATTCCATAAATTTGAGCCTGACTACTGTAAACAACCTATTAAAAATCATGCTTCTAAGTACTCCCACGCCAAAAAAGTGCAAGTAAAATACCAGACAATGAGAATTATGACCGTACCTTGTAAAGCAGCGTGAACAGCACAATGTGCAGCGTTTTACAGTGTAAAAGCTTTATAAGGCCTTTGTAACTCGGATGTAGGGGTGTTCTCTTCTTGTAAGGAGGCCACGGGTTCCCAGAGAATTTACCACTCTGCTTTAAACTGTTAAAACAAATGAGACTTAAGTTGAATGCGGCACTAACGCAGACAACTGCCACCGTTTCAGATAACTATCGCAGATCCTTTTCGTTTGGCCAACTTCAGAACTGATGGGCATTTCCACGCCTTTTAATTTATGTAAGCAGCATTCCAAAAGCTGGAATGCATACACAAACTGAGTCCAGTCTCATTCTCCTGTGGATGACCCACTGATTTAAGCGACCTTTACTTATGAAGTTACACAAATTTTTCATCACAGCTATGAATTTAAGAATTCCATTTTCTTTCTAAGAGGCATACAGAGACGGAAAACTTTTCACTTCACACAAATCCACATTAGTTATACATCTAACAAATCTCACAGCTGTAGGAACGCATTACAGGTGACACTACGGAACGCTAGACACAATCAGCTGTAGTTCGCAGTAACGGTGCTATCCTATACATGAACTTTATCCCATACATGAACTTGAAAATCGTGTTAAGTTTAGTGGGGACCCACAGTTCTAATAATGAGCTGGAATCCAGTGCAGCAGACAATGCAATTATTTAACAGAATACTGCCTTGCTCAAAAATCACTTACAGTATGTGTTTATGACAACCCTTTGAGTTAATGGGACTGAGCACAGCGGGACAGGATTATTTCATGAAGTTTATTATGGGGGGTTTTAAACTTGATTTTTACTACCAAGGTGTGAAATAAAAGACAACCAAATCAAAGTAGCTGCAATAAGAATCCTTAAGGGTAACAAGCTGTAAGGGAAGAAATATTAAGGGACAGAATTAAGATCAAATCATCTCGCTTCTTATCTTAAAAGATGGGTTTTCCTGCATTTAAATCACAATTTAATTCACCCATGGTTTCTGTCATGGGTGAACACAAAAAATCCAAACCAAAACCCACATTGTCTTCAACATAATTTCAAAACACAGAACACTGACACCGTGCTTCATGTACCTACATGTACAATAAATACAGATAATGGTTACATTCTTTAAGTACTTTGTAAGTGATTTTTAAACACTAACTTTTGGTTAAGTAGTTTATCTGTGATGTCATTCAGTATTTTGCCTGTGGCACCTTAGACATATTAAACATTTATTGAAGAGTAACAGACTAAGCTAACCCTAATACTGCCGGTAAGTTTATAAACTACGTGGATAACGTGATTACCGTTCCCAGGCAGCGAAAACAAACTTTATTGTGAAATGAGCAACAATATGATTTTACATTTCTAAAAATTATTCCACTTACAATGCTGTGTATCTGTCCATCGCAGACTGCACATCTCTACGGTAAACGGTTCGAAGTATGACCATGACAGGGTCAAACTCCTTATCCCAAACTTCAGCTGTTGTTTAAAATAAGTCACACGTTAAATTTCTCTTTACAAATGTCACAACTGATTGTAGATTCCCTTAACTAGCTTTAATTATGTAAATTTCTATTCTGTAGTATTTTTTTTTGCCATAAAAAGTACAGTAAATTTTACCAATTCTTACTAATAATACTTACTATACTAATTCCTACTATTTACCAAGATATCAAAATTTCACCTAAAACATTTTTCTTAATTCTAAACCAAAAAATTAATCTATTAAAGTAATACATCATACAAGCTTTATTTCAGTGCCTTCTAGCTTTCTTTGTCAACTATTACATAACAGGAATATGGGATAAAAGATAAGAAAAATGACACATTTCTGATTAAATAGCTGTTGTAACATGGGCTGAAAGTTTAAAAAAAAAATCCAAATTAAATTTAAATTCTAAGCAAACACCAAGTATACGAAGGCAGCCCCCAAAACACCTTTCCCATACACAACTTGCTTTGCTCTTTGTCATTTCCAACTACGTGCAAGAAAAATTTCTAATTATTTTTCTCATTTGGTACTTGATTTGCACTCATCTTCCTGAAAACAGGAAGCAAAGACTGCAGAGCAGTCAGCAGGAAGGTGACATTTAACTATTAAGTGCAGTGAGCCAAACATCACCACCACCACAATTTTTTGTTCTATTGTGCTATTTTTTTTTTTTTTTTCTATCTACAAGGTATTAACAAACAAAATTAAGCTTACAAGCTAAGCCAAATGAAGCTGTTCATTCCATTAACTGTCTGGAAGTGTTCAGCTCCTGTTACACAGCAATACGAAGGCAAGATTCAATGATCCCATCAAAGGAAGAAGAAACCCAGTGGATGCCCAGCTTCAGCTCCACCAGCAGCCATAAACAACGCAAGTGCTTACACCATTCTTTCAAGTCTTGGACAAAAGCAGGCAACTTTATCACCCTTTTGAGATTAATTTGCCCCACACAGGAAGACAACTGGCTTGTGCTCCTGTGACCCCTGCGATCGTTAACAGCCCTACAGGTACTCCCCCCCGGCCAAGTTTCCACTATGTGTGAAATACGATCAAACTTAGCTCACGCAAAATCCATCTCTTTTTGGACAGAGTTTATTATCACTGCAGTCTGAAACACACACCACACTTGTCAGCTGCTAACTCACCACAAGGACAAACTCCTAAGTGAAGGAGTCCCACAGGGAATGTCAGAAACGCACACCCAGCTCACCTCCAGCACACAAATCCACAGAGAACAAGAACTGGGTCTGGTTTTTGGAAGTTGGTTTGACTTTAACTGATGGTTAATGGAAGCAAAATCTGGGGCTGCTGCAATCATAAAGCCACCCCTCCCCCAAATTTAAGGAAACGACAGGTTAGAGAGACTGGATCTCAACATGACTTGTTTAAACCGTGACAGGCCACAAATTACAACTCTTAAAAGCAACTGGAATACCATCATTCTTTGTGGAAACCTTTACAGTCTTATACAGATTCTCAGCACTCAGAAGGCTACAGTACACAGGAACCCACATTGGCTTTTATTCCTGCAGAAGCTCTTCCTATTTTTTTATTATCTGTTTAAGATATATGGATTCTGCAAGAGTGTTAGAAACTACTTCAGTATTCACTGTTACAGGTGAGACCCTTAGGGTGCTTTTAAGTTAAACAATCTATTCCAGCAGTAAACTGTTTAAAAAAACCCAAACACCAGAAAAACCTCAAACCACTATATATTTAGGAAATCTAATGCTAGATTACAATGTTATAATTAAAAATACCACAATCCACCTTTTTTTCCCTTCATAGTGTATTACGAGAAAGATCAGCATATAATAATCAAAATGTGGAGAAGTTCAAAGAAAATACTTTCACAATTGACTCCTCACTACTACGAGTTCTAAACTGTACTGAGCGTACACGTGATTAAAAAAAAATCTGATGTTTAACTATGCAGATCAGCCAAATATAAATAATTTTTCAGTTGTCAGTTTTTCCTTTGCTTTCTAGGGATTTCTGATTAATACAAGCATTTCATTTTCACTCTAGATTTAAAGAGCACTAACTGCCTTTCGCAATGCTCTTAAATACAAGCAATAGACAATAATGAAGAAGCCAAATCAGTTTTGTGGGTTTTGGTGGTGGTGGTGGGTTTGGTGGGTTGGGGTCTTTTTTAAGAAAGCGCCTCTGGTTAAGCATCTTGCCACTGAGTATAAGAGGACAATGATTACTGTACCTTTAGGCGTATACATTCCTTGCTGCATGGAACCTCCAGGTTCAAAAACAGGGGCTTTAAAATCAGCAACTGCCGACAAGACCGATTCAAAGCTTAAGCTTCCAGGAATAATGCCACTTTTAGGATTGGGGTTTTCTGGAATGTAATGTTTGCGTTAAGGAAAGCAAAGTTAACTCAGTTGCAGGACACAGCATTTTACCTCTCTTGACATTCTGTCCCTCATTTCAGAGTTTACACATCGGCAGTGCTCGGTGTTTACCACAAGAGGTCCGTACGTTCCAGCTGCTACGGAACAAGAACTATTACTGAAGTGAATCCAAGCCTCCTATCTAGGACATCAAACCTTTTAAAACAAGGTAATTGCTACATGCTAGGCTCAAAATGTCAGTACTAAATGAGAAATAAATACTGCTATCTGTAGTGAGAGTTTGCCTGTGCGTGTGCATACATAGCACACAAGTTTTTGTACTTGCCTTTATTTAGTCACACTTTGGCTCTCTTCATAGCAAGAATATTATGCATTTGCAGTGCAGAAAAAACCCCAAGAAAATAGCCTGAGATCCATAAGCACATTAAGTAATTCTCTGTCTTGGATTGACTATTCCTCATTTTTGGTAGCAGTGCTTAATTGACTTACTGACATTACTCAAAATCACAGGGAGCACTTACAAATACGGAAATTTCTACTTAGTGACAAGCGATTGCTTGTATAAACGAGTCGCTTATTTAACATAGTTAAGTGATTACCTTAAGTGAACCACTTAATTTATATAACTTAAGTGATTAAGCTATTAGGTCATATCGTAATACTAATTCTTATTACATATTTGTAACTCTCAATCTCCTCCTTTCCTATCTGTATAAATTTGCAATATTTTTCCCCAGTGCCTATCCCCAGACTGCAAGCTCTGCTGGGTGATCACCACACGCAATTTAATTTGCCTAAGCAACCTAAGACACCGATTGCAGTAAAACCCGTGTGTGTGTATCCAGCTCTTTGGGGACGTTGTACCACTGCACAGAAAGACTTCCTGGAGTTTGCCGTTCTTCAAGGAAGACATTTCCCCCTGTAGCACATTTCTAATTCAAATTACTCTTATTTCAAAGCAGCACTCAGAACTTATTATCTGCATTTTCAGCTATTGATTGTTAAAGGTAATACAGCCTAGAGTGGCTACTTTTTATACTGGCATAAAATGAGCAATAATCAAAAGGCTCAAATTAGATACAGGGGATGCTTGGCAAAACTTTCAACTATGTCACTAGAAACTGTTGTGTTAAAAAAAAATAAAAATAAAAATAGCAGTTTAGCACTTTGTATCAAAACTAATTTAAAACTCTAACAAAATACTGCATATTTTCTAAGAAAAAACAAAGCTGGAGCAAATGGCTTGGCTGGAAAGTACACACAAACACCTTTACGCAATTTGTTTTACTCATGTAAGCTCAAGCTCTGCAATCCCACTACTATCGAGGTACCTGTCATTCTCATTCATGCACATTAGTTAATACATTCCAAGGATATGAGATCCAATAATGAACTGTGTGTCCTGTCATTCATACACAGCTGGGCTACCATCTCTGCTCTGAGGATCTCATCATCTGTCATTCCTAGAAAAACAACATTTTAAAAGCCATTAAGATAGTACAATTTTAAACCATACAGTCAGCATACATTTGTCATTAAAAGCAAGCTAAACCTGATACAAACAGTAATGATACAGCGCCATAAAAATACAGCAAAAAAGGAGGAGGGTGTGCAAACGTAATGACACAACCTCAGTCAGAAAAGGCAGATTCCAACTGAAACAGCTGTCTTTCTGTAGGAGACAACGATTCTTCACATGATCACAAACATTAATAACCTGCCTCGATTAAAGCCATTTTTCTCCATTTCTATGTATTGTGTCTATTTCTAGTGTTCAACGCTTTAAGTTACTACATGGCCCATCAGCTGCACGGCTGCTACTCAACACTGAATACAAATGAACAGGCACAACATTTATATACAACTATTTCCAAAGCAGTGGTTCTTACCTAAATGTAAACGAAGGCTTAACAGAAGGACCAAAAATGTTAAGGCTCCTTCCAACATGGATCTTTCGTGCTCTGAATCAAGAACTGTATTTTGATGCTGGGAGGCCATCGTTAACAGATCTACCACCTTAAATCTACACACCAAAGACTAAAGTCAGAAACATCATTCTGCAACATTAAAATACCAATGTGAAAGGTACTGATAAACTCGGGATATCATCCACAAAATGAACACAAAATGAAATGCCTATAACGCAATAATACACAAACATACACGAAAACTCCCGGTTTTATATTTGGATTATCTATGTAATATGCTATATTGATACTTACTCCACATGAAAACCTTACATTTATGAAAATACCTTACATTTATCAAAATATAAAACTAATGCAAATTAATTTGTTTTAAAACCCTAATTTTATTCTATCCAGAAAAGCAGACATCCTTCGTGTCTCTTACTATTGCAGCTCTTATTTGCCTATTTCTTCAAGCTAGCGTATCCTGAAAGCTTGCACACGAACATTGTAAAGCTTAAACTCTAAAGATGCTTAGAGAACAGATGTCTGAAGTTTCACTACTGCACTGTAAATCAAAAGCCATTTCTGTATAAAATCGAGGATATACCTCGAGATACCTAAGGCTCTTCAGAAAGAGGTGTTACTTCTGCTAACAGAGTTGTACCACTGAAGATGTGTATCAGATACACACCTTTTCTTTCAGATGGCAAAAATCAGTCAAGAGCTAGCTCAACATTGAACAAGAGTATTCATCTTTTAACCCTACCTTTCAAAAACAGATGAAATAAAATAATCCGGGTCCAGCCTAGAGGCACAGACCTGTGGAAAAAGAATAAATTCATTTTATTCAGTAGTTTGTTTTTAAACAAGCATTGGCTTGGCATCTCAGGAAACATAACTTACTTGCAGCAGATAAATGTCAGGATCAATCATTGAATTGCAGAAATGAGACTGCACGTAAGTCATGGCCTGTCCTTTAATCTGTAGACCATTTCTAACCCACATGTTGCTGTGAATTTCAGAAAGACTTGCCTGTCCAGGAAAAAGAAAATAAAATAACAAGTTGCAAACATTTCAAGGACATTTTGCTATTCAGTTCAATATTACATGTATACACTACAACTTTACATATAACTACACTTTTTTATACTAATTTACTTATTCCTAGGAGTGAGGAACAAAAAGAAACCACTTGCAGGTTTATGAAACAGGTATCATACTTCCACATGACAGCATATTTCAGACAACAAAAGTAATCAAAGTGATTTATATATTTATTAATTTATTAAATCTTGAAAAATACTCCAGAGATGAAGGTGTCATGCTTAAAGAGAAGTTAAGATACAAAAGCAGAGATTACTACTACTGCTCACTACCACTTAAATACAAATTAATAACAATTTTTAAGTAAAACAATAATGCATCCATGTTTTAACTCATTCTCAATTTAAAATATGAAATTTTCAGATACAGGTTTCTTGTCAACACGCGTTCCATTGGTAACTACTCCATGAACATCCAATTCCAAGTTTTCAAATGGTTGGCTCGTTAACCTTTTGAAGGTGCAATATTACTATCATACTTCTCAGAGTATGATAACTAATGCCACATAGTTAATTTTGGAAATACGAAGGAAAAAAAAGTTTATCCTAACTACACAGTATATATTCTACTTATTATTGCTTATTTTGATATTCGACAAATAGGACATGTTCTCCCTTGTTAAATACTTCTAAATATATATAAATGACTGGGATTAAAAGAATCAGACAGCAACTGTTTTTCATGGTAGAACTCTACATCTGCATCAAAGTCAGAAGTCTGCCCGTACCTGAATCTGAAGTGGGTGAATCATTAGCTTCATCAGCATTTCCTGATCTGGCAAGATAGTATCCAGATCTAGCTCTTGGCATTTGACAGCCTAGAAACAAAAGCAAGCACATGCTATACTGAACAATTGCATTCAACAGGGAATATCCATCTTCTGTGCGACTAAAACACATGCTTACCTTACTTAGAAACATGGCAAAGTAACGGTGCAGTGGCAAATGAAAAGTAACCTGGTTAGGGGCTGGCTGAAAACAAAATAAAGATATTAAAATATCATATAGTAAAAACAAACCTACGAGTGTGTTTGTCAAAACTACCAAGACCAGTACCTTGCATGTCTTCATTTGATGACCTAATTTCCACTAACCTAGTATTCCTTCATCCTCCTGCACTATGTGATAATTCAGAAGTTTTCCTTACTCAGACAGCCCCCAGCAGCTAATGGTGCTCTGAACCCATGGAGGTGGCAAATAGCTGAATTGCTGCGGTGGCAAAGCTGCTGCCCACCACGCCGCCAGGAGAGGACTTGCGTTTGGCCATGGCTTCAGCTCTTCATCCAGCAGCACACTGGTACATCAGCGGCACTGCTTTTGAGACTCACACAGCTTAAGCTTGCACCAGCAAATCTAACTCCCCAAGACTCTACAGATCAAGGATCCTAGCATATAATGCTGCAAGTAGTAACTACAAAGGCTAATTTCAGCAAGGCAATCCTTTTTCAGTCAGTACTTAGACTGATGATTTAATTTAAGGGGGGGGGGGGGGGTGTGAGGGGTGTGTGTATCACCTTTGAAGTTTAATCAGATTTGCAGAGTACTTTGACTAAATTCACTAAGGATATTTACCTCATCTACAAAGTTGATAGCATCAAACCAGTCCTGAAGTGCCTCAAGGCAGTATCTGACAACATTTCGTGTATATTCCTGTGTTTCCTGCAGCAAGAGAAACCAGCGTAGTACACGAGCCAATACAGTTTAAAGTTTCACTGTTCTACTACAAATAAATACGACTATGTCAAGAATATTTTTACAATGCATAATTGATGTCCTCATCATAAGGAAATTAATAAGCACTAGGATAGTTTCATTATTGTTCTAAAAGACTATCGTTTCAATGGTGAGAATTAAGGCACCTTCAGAATAGTCAGCCAGTTCCAGTGCCTACTGTTGTTTAGTTTATCCGTTTACTTTTACCAAAATGTAGAGAATTGAGAATAAAAGAGTCTTTCCACACAACCGAAAGGAATGGCTAATGTCCTGTAAGTTTTACGTACTAAAGTGTCCTTACTAACACAATGCACCTGAAATGCAATAACAACACAATAATATATAGATTTTAATAATAAGAAAACCTTGTTATGGTCATATGACATAACTCTACAACAATGCCCTAAAACCATAAAACATTTCAGATTATATCATATTTCAAGATTAGAGCTGTACGTTGCCCTGCAGGAGCGAAGTAGTGATGTGCAAGAAGCAAGGGCAGGAGGAGAGATGAACCTAATTGCTCCGTGATCAGTGGAACTTACAAAGCCTCATTTCTTAATGGACTTTTCCTTTAATCTTCCCTTCCACCCAAAACCAGCCTCCAGATCTCCCCAGCACTCCTAGCGTATCTACAATATGCTTCTCATGCAAAAGCCAGCAGTGCTTGGGCCAGCCTGAAGCTGTGCCAGCACCGACTGGCTGTCAGACACCTTTTCTCATAAGGAAATACAAGAGTGACGCTCGCGGCCTGCGGCTCTGCCCTGCACGGCAGCCAGGCTCCATGGCTTGCCCTGTCCCATACCACACCAGCTGGCACCTCTGCCCGCACCTCAGCTTTCACTAAACGAGCACAATTAAGCTACAAAACATCTAAAGCATTTTCAGATTTACTGAGGATGACCAAAGGATTCAGTGGTCCAGTTGAAAACACGACTGACAAGCCAACAGGTGGAGCAAGGAACCATACAGGCCGTAAACACAAGGCAGACCTTCCCATCCCTGAGCTAAAAACCAGAAAGTAACAATTCGAAAAGCCAGAAAATGTAGTTCAATTTTCAGAATAGAATTTAGACTTATAAATTAATATATTACCAACGTAGCAGTAAGACTTAGATCACTGAAAGGCTTTTGAAACCGCCGGATCTAAAATGTTTTGAAGTTGCATGGTACGCGTGCACAGTTTTTCAGTGCAGAGTTCAATTTGATACTGAATCATGGCTGAGTTATGTAACTTACTAAGGCAATTTCAAAGACAAGTACTTCATAAAAAGAAACCAATACTGTTTTTTTCCACATGTTAAGTATTCCTATAAACTGATGGATTCAAATTTTACTATAATACAGTTTACAGTCTAGAAAATAGTAACAACTCTTTGCTGAACTTAGGGGACCATGAGATGTCAGCACCTAAGAGGCTTTCACCTCAGGTTGTCAGTAAACACCACAAACCCATAAATTACTCCATCCTCCGTCATAATGAAGTACCTATCTGCAGACACAATTAGCATTATAATCACATTAGGGATGCACATTAGGGATGACTTACTTATCTCCCGCCCCACTGAACAAAGGCAGAATGACTCAGAGATGTTTATCAAGTTCTTCATCTGATTAGAAGTTATTCCATATGTACAGACATACGGAATGACTGTACACATTCTGAACTTGTAGCCCCAGTTCTGGAGAGAATAAATCAGGTACAAGTACAAATTCTACACTCACTATACAAAGAATCCAAGTTGATCACAGTTTTATGTATTTCGTAGATAAAGACAGCAAGCCCTAAGTCTTTTCAAACACAAAACAGACAGAACTTCAGACACGAAGTCATGAATAGTAACAAGAATAATGACAGAGAGGTGTTAGTCTTACCCTAACTTTGCAGTGTGACAGAAGACCCCACATTGGCTGGGCACAGGCTTCCAGCTCAGCAGCGAAGGCAGCATAGTATGTCTGTGACTCAAACTCCACATGCTCATTTAATTCTCGTTTATTTAAATTCATACCTTCAAAGATTTAAGCAGAGTTATACAACCAAATATTTAACTAGGGCTAAGTGGAACACAGTGTTATGCACTCACATAATACAAAAAACACGAAGTGTAACGATCTATCTTATCCAGCGGCAGAATAATGGATAAAATGCGAGAACAAGCATCAAAGTTTGAACAGAAATAGACCAGGAAAGAACAATAGCTCTAGATTGGCTAGTAACTGCAGTTCTTGCTGTTCTGGTGATGTTAACAAGGACTGCAGCCCCTTGTACTTTGAATCCTATTTAGTCAATAAGAACATTTGGAACAGAAAATATCTGGTCCTCTTTTTAGGCAGAATATTTACTAGCATTGAAAAGTTCATTATTTTTAAATATTTTTTTTAAATAACAAAAAACTTCCTTCATAGCAACACTTAGAAAAAGATTTATCAGATCAGTTTACCCAATATTTGAATTTAGAACTTCACCAACAACACCAGCATAAGTTATGACTTGTACTTTCAGTACAACCTGAGAATTCTGGCACCATGAATCTCAGTCAAGTATGATGCAATTGCTCTTTAACTAGCCCACACAAGACAAAGATCCATTAGATCACTTCCAAATCTATCTCTAGAATATACTGTTCCTTTCCAGAAACACAGACTTATAAAAATAATAATAATTAAATATTTCCATACAGCAGTATAAGTATTTTGCTACAGCGAACAGAAGTCGTCTTAATATTCTTGTATTAGTACTGATTATAAAAGTTACATACCTTGAAAGAATGATACAAAATTCATCCATGTCACCAAAAGACCATGATCTTCCAAAAATTTCTTTGCCACACTTTGGTGTGAAAGTATGTTTATAAAATCACTAACCAGGGGCCAGTAAGTATTATTCTTCAGTAGTGCTTCCCCACAATTCACCACAACGTGTAAACTATTTTCTTCATCTAGATTTAAAAGAAAAAAAAAAAAAAAAAGTAATACTTTCTGCTTTTTGTAATTTTTAAAGTCATAAGGTAATGCAAAAGTAACAATTAGGATTTTTTGTAATGTTGTAATAAGATACACACAGAGAAAAGTGCAGAAAAGAAAAATGGTTGGTTTGTGCTACTGAGGATGTTTTCTCATCACAGCCTCATCGACACAGATCCCACTCAGTAGGAGACATATTTTGAATTATATTGCAACCTTTGAAAAGCAGTGCATTAGTAAAACCCTCACAGCTACACCTTTTCTGACTACTCTCAAGAGGTATAAAAAACCAAACAATACAACTGGTATTACGCACATCTGAAATCTATTTTGAATCTGACACACTCCAGCGAGCGAGCCACCTTACCACATTCAAACAGGAATCCAGTGATCAAAACCTACACTGCCATGTGGATTCTGAGAAGGAAAGCAGAGAAAAGCATTGCCACTCTGAATCTGGGAGAGAGTGTTTACACAGCCCTCCTGAGACACTAGGACAGGAGGAGGCTGCCAAAAGAAGGGGAAAAAAAATTAGAAGGGGGTTGGGGGTAGCAGCCTCAGCCCCAAATCGCCCCAAATCCTCTACTGCTGTCACATAAATCTCTTTATTCGCTTTTCATAAGAGGGACCTCGAGAAAGACCAGAAGGGAAACAAGATTGTTCCTGGAGTCACAATCCAAGGGAAAGAGCTCCCAGCATCCATCTGTCAGTTGCTGTTCTATTTCAAGCCCACAGAAGAAAATCTTGCATGGCCGATGAGCCTTAGGGGTAGCTCCTGTCCAGTTCAAACGCACTCAAGGACCCCTGCAGTACTTCTTGCACAGTGAAAGGATCACAAGCAGTGCAGCACAGCCACAGCTCAGTGACACCATTATTAAGACTCTGGTCCACAGCTAACAAGGCACATCTGTATCTGGAGTGGTTCCCTTCGGTACATATAGAAGCTTTTTTCCCCACCTTTTTTGTAACTACTGAACAAAACATTTTTTTTTTAATTTTTTGTCTGAAGTTCTTTATTTTGTTGGTTTACTGGTACTAGAAAAAAAAATTACTTTTGTCTGTTACATTAACAGGTTTTCTACCTTGAAGTCATATAGTATTTTCCTCTTGAGAAGTTTTACTTTCCAAGAACACAGCACAGTCAGAAAAATGAAACAGATTTCATGCTGAAAGATAAGCTGCTTGAGTTGCACACACCTGAACAGACACCTTCTTACCAGAAGGTAACACAGAGCTCCATTTCTTATAGACTGACTCCTATTACACTGAAGCACTGGAAGGAACAGGAAGCCAGAAGTGCTCTGTGGAGCTTCTCAAACCTCCCCACCACATTTGATCACACTCTTTAATCTCTGTAACATTATCTGACCCATCTGTGAAGAAAGGAAACCAGGTCTCGTTGCTCGGCTGCCTGGTTCCCACATGCTCACGCAGCCTTCCCAAGCAGAGAACATCTCAGTTGGCTCTGCCTGAACCCACTGAAGGACTTCCCGAAGAGCCCAGTTACAGGTGGCCGATTCTCTGCCCCAGTGCAGATCAGACCAAGTCAGAGTTACTTCAAATCCGCAGTGGCACTGCCTCTTATTCAGGGTACTCTACAAGCCAGGGTTAAATGCCAAGTCAAAGAGAGGGGTTTTTTAAAGGATGAACCATCACCGAAACCCTTCCCTTGGGATATAAATTCTTCTCCCATGAAAAGTTCATCAGGAGCAAAGTGCTTATAGAGAGGAAAAAAAAGCCTCGGAGCATAGGACGTAAGTCCTCCTCGGGAAGCAGTTTTATCATCTGCACCCGTATTTCTCCTTTCACACCACGTGCAAGCGAGGTAAGCTGAACAAGTAACACTTCCAAAGGTGGTAACCACACAGCTCCTAGGTCAACTCTGTCTCACAAACACCCTCAACGAACTGTGTATTTTTAACAGATGTCAGCATTCCAACTAATTAGGATCTGTGAGCAATGCAAACTAAACATGCAGCAGCAGATACAATTTCTGCTCCGTGTTCTCCTTGCTCCTCTTCAACACATTTTCTCCATCTACCCATTGGTTGGATTTGCAAATTTTTCTCATTCAGACATTAAACGACCTCCTCGTTTGCACTGGCTACATAAATAGCATTCTTCTCAGTTCATCTCACCAGCAGACTTCTCACAGCCTCCAGCATCACAAGAGATACCTTGAACTAAACACAAGACACGAGCCCACAGAACTGCAAAAGAAGGCCAATGAGAATGGGGGGGGGGGGGGGGGAAGTCTAATTAACATTCTTCTGTCAATTTACAGTGTGCCCAACCCCTCATACATAAAGCAGTGAGAAGGAAATGAACACCAAAAAGCATCAGGCAGATTCCATGATGGAATCTCAGCTGAGAGAAATCACTGGTGCTGGGGAAAGGAAAAAGGTAACTTGGTGTCTGGGGACAGCTGCTCCAGGGTAAATGCTTTCTCACCAATCTGTCACAGATGGTTCTGACATTACTTCACTCACCAGCTCCAGCATACACCGTTAATTACCAGGAACTTTCTTCAGAGAGCGTCTCATCAGTCACATTCTGTTTGGCTGCAGATTCTGACCCAGGACAGAACCTCACCTCCACACTAGCAATGCCCATACTGACCAACAAGTGCCACCCAGAAGACCATTAAAGGCTGTTTTAAATTCCATTCCAACAGTATGGCACCAGTTTCACAGAAGTCAGCTGATATACAAACTATCGAAGATTCACTGTTCTCCCTCTGAACACTAAAGCAATCTACGTAGGGCAACAGGAACCCCTGTCGTGCTGAAGCGCAGCACAGCGAGGGCACTCCCAGCTCCATGACCGAGAATTTCCCATGCCAGCAGCCACAGTCACCCTGCGCCAAGCTCTACAGAGCGGGCGCCGAGACACAGCGCACTTCAGACAGGAGAATTCACCATTTCATGCAGAAGGTGATGGTACGTGTTTGGCAGCAGCCATCAGCCTGTCTAGAGAGTATTTTGAAATTCAGATTAGGATAAAGAGGGCTGAGAACTCTGTGGTCTGTCAGGTACACAAAAGCGTGAAAAACAGAAGTCAGCAAGATTTGTCCTGCCACCATTTTCAGACAAGGACAGGTAAAATAAGGAGGGCAGAACTAGGGCAGCTGTTTCCACTAGAAGAGTTAGGCAGTGTATACTAGTTCCAATTGCCACTCTGCCAACCAAAAGCTTGATCGAACCATTATATTTACAAAGTAAATCGTTCCCCTCTAATTATATTGGGTTGTATTAAGGTGAGAAAAAAGAATGCATTTTAATTAGTTTGAAAATATTTAAAGTATTTCACAAGCTATTTTTTAATTAAAGGTCTTGATCTGCACGTTTCTCACTTAAATGAGCCTCACAAGTAGTATTTACGCACCTTACCCCAGAAATGAAGCACCTGCAAGATCCTACTCTGTATTCTAAACTACGTAACTCTCCTAACAAAAGAAAACTCTACAAACCAAAAGATAAAATATCTGTATCACTCTTGATAACTATCTTTACAGGAAATTCTGAGACTTGGCCTCTACAATGTACTGATAGATCCAGTGCATTTAGGGGGCACGGTTGGGGAGTCAATGGATAACCGAAGAAATAGATTAAATTTCCTCTATAATCAATTTATTATCTATAGAAACAAACAAACCAACCAACCTACCTTGCAATTCACTTTTAATAAGGCAACTTTCCATCATATATAACAGAACAGTGACCATAATATCCAGCAGCTGACATTCCTCTGTTACTTGGCGTGCTAATTCTTCATTGCTGAACAACTGAACGCTGATATGCACAATTCTGTTAGACATTGTGTCCGATTCATGGCTTTTCTTCAGTGTTTTCATAATAAAAGCATAATGCTGAACAAAAGTTTTTGTAAAAGCAATCTGTAAATTAGAAAGAAATGTTGATGTTACCAAGTACCATACAAAAATTATCGCTTTCTTTCTTTATAAATATTCCTTTACATAAGTATGTATCCTGGGAAACACCAGATGCCATAACAAAACAAAACTGACAGTCCTCATGGAAAGACTTATCAATAGAGAAAGGTAACTTATGCATCCAATTTTATTACCTTATCCCAAAATCTAAACTCATTCTATACTTTCCAAACTAAAAAATCCCAGAATGCTGACGCAAAGAATATAAAGTCTCAACATACTGGTGAAAGCAGTAAACTTCTAATTACTAATTTATCCTTTTTTTTTTTTTCTTTTTTTTTTTTTTTCCCTCACATCCTAAAACAGTGACCAATGTCCTAAATAGACACACTACGAACAATGAGATTAGTGGTGCCTAATAAAGCTGCCTTAACTTATCAATTGCACTCACCTGTCCACAGAGTAAGGTTTTCATTCATCTGCCCAGGACAGGATTTCAACACTTAATTTCATGTACTATCATAACATCCTATGCTTTATTAACAAATCATCATTGCTTTCTTCTCAATACTTACAGTCAGTAGCAAGCTTTGCTATTCTTAACGCAACTGTCTGGTCTTTTTTAAACAAGACTGGTATTTACATGTATTGGCACGTATACATATAAGTTTAGTTTCTTGTATCACTCCATTAGCCTTGAAATGCTTCATAAGCCAACTTGTTGCACTACATATACATGTGTGCATATCTGCCAGATTTGAAATCACTTCTCACTTAGTACTTTAAGTTTTGAATTAACACCATCTGGACTTGCTTAGTTCAATATGAAGAGATAACACAAGCTATGCAGTGACAAAAACTTTCAGCTCAAAGTCTAAAAACCCCTGCCTGTTCCTTCTGGAAGCATTAACCTTTCATAAGCATAAAAATCAGAAATTCTCAATTCAAGTTGACTGCAAAAACATGATCCTCCTCTAAGGACAAATTCTGAATTTTTATTTTATTTATTTTAAAACAGCATGCATCAAAACCTTTTTGTGCCTTCCTCATACAGTAATGCATTTCTGAAAGTGATGTAGATTTGCTATCAATGTAACATGATAGAGACTCTGTAACACGCTTAAATAAAAGACATAAGCTTTACTCCTACATTCACTTGGAAGTTCAACAAAAAAAAGAAGAACAAAAAAAAAGAATGGCACAAGAACGCAGATATTGACATGACACCTATTTCCAAATACTCAGTCAGGTTCCTACCGTTTTCAAGAAGTGGTTTCCTAAGACAGATTTGTTTCCTGTATATTTAATTACCTACACTTGTTCTCTATGATCTTCTGCAGCTTCTAAATTTCTAGCCTATGAAAAAAACAAAATTAATTTTTCCACCTGGCCTTTCCTCTTCGTGGCCACTCAACAATCCCAGAACTTTTAGAAGCCTAACATCAACTCCATGTTTCAGTTAGAACTGGCATCGCCTCTGTTTATGTTTTCAATGCAAAGAAAAAGACTATTCTAACTTTGCTAAAAATTAAGTTTTCAATAGAAAAACTTCTACAGAATTTGTAGGACAGCATATCCAGGGGTCAGTGAAGTCCTACTGCCGCAATAGCTGCCTCAATGTTCACCACGGGAGGTGCCTGACAAGGCACAGCAGTTCTGATAATTATGTTTGTTGATGCATTATCTCTACCAGATGCTTTTGCACATGCAACATTCCAGATTTCAACGAGGCTCTGCTCTTGGATGATTTATGCTCTTCCATCGGGTTCCCCTTTATTGCCAACCCCTTCTCTGTCTTCTCCTTGGTCACACAAAGGTCAGTTCTATTTCTCTTTCCTTGTGCTTTGCCTCTTGCAGAAAGGTTGTCCACACCGTAACACTTCTAATTTCTCGGAAGCTCTGGTAAACTTCTCTTCTGCTTTCTTTTTCTTCACTTGTAATTCTTCCAAGCTTCAAATGCCAGAGGGTGCTGGAAGGGAGGCCTCAGGCACATATCCTGTAAGGCAAAGACCACACTGTTTGTGGTTCTGTTTCTCACGTGCAAAAGGATGGAGGGAGAGGAAGAGCTAGTTAACCCAGGATTTTAGCTCACCCCTTCCAACACCTCTTCAATACTGGGAATCCTAAAAGGGAAGTCTGTTTTAGTATTTGAAAATAATGTGCACAGCAGATTACCCGTGGCTCACTGTGTCCTGCACAGGGCATGGCAGATTGAAGTCACTCTACTACGTTTACACTGGAGGTCAGCCAGCCAGCTCTGTGCTGTGTCTGGCCAGCTCACCCAGCTTAGCAGAAAAACAACCCCAGCAGAATTCTGCTGATTTAATGAGCTAAATCAGCTCATGAAGAATCAGACAAATTGTGCAACAGCCAAGACAGCAAAAATTAAGACAGCACACATGGTGTAGGTGGGATGGGAGAAAGGAGCACAACGGCGAGAGCTCACTTGGGGACAGTTTATACCGGTGTTCTTACTGTTTGGGAATGCAACATAATTAGACAACAAACAAGCTTTTCCTTTGTAAAAGCTAAATGGAAGCTGGAAAGATAGAACACTCTTCTAATTCACCCCAAAATTGTATGTTCTCTCTCTACACATGTAAAAGGCAGAGCCATTCCTTGTAAAATAGACACAGTCCCCAGACATGTCTAACATTCATGCATCATTGACAGTTTTGCAACAAAGCACAGGTATTTTAGGAAAAAATAATACTGCTACTGCCCCCCTCACATTGTTGTGTGATCCATTTCCTTACTACTGAAAAATACATTTTAGACAATCACAGCAGATTTCAAATACTTAGGATTTGTGCTAATAATAAAGCACAAATTGGTAACAACAGCAAAAAGAATGTTTAAATAATCCTTTCATACAGCATTGGTGGGTGGAAGATGGACTATTTCCAAATAAAGGTGGCAGCCAGTAGAGAACCCAGATTTCCCATGGTATCCATTCTGAGCACATAGTGGAGAGAGACTATGAACACAATGAAGAAAGCCACTAGAGACAGTGGCTTGCTGTCAAAGGCGAAGAGATCCCACAATTATTAAAAGGTGCTGTTATTATACAGTGTAGTAGAAAGGTAAATATTGCAACACTTACCAGATTCCTCCACATGCTGCTGCAGCTGGGTGTTTTCACAGGAAGGATTTTAGCTCCCAATGGATCAGGAGAGCTGGATGTCCACATGGGTCCCCAGATATGAAGAAGAATCCAAGCTTCATGGCAAGGGATGATCAGTCCAGAAGTCCCATGTATCCTCACATCTTAGAGCTGAATCCGAGACCAAGATGAATCTATGCTGATATCCCAAATCAAAACACTGGCCTGACATGGGCAGAGTACTTCTGAAGGCCCATATCTTATCTTTTTCTTCCTTTAACATTATCTTCACATCCGTTGCTTTGATATAGCAAGGTTTTAAGGGGGCACGAATACAGGGCTGTCCCATTAGAAACTGTCATTTTTGAAGAACTCTCCATGCCTACGACTTCAGGATTTCTTGATCTTTGCCTCACACCAGGCTTTGAGAAGATCCAAAATATTTGCACAGTTCAAAGGTATGACATGATCAGAGCAAAATGTTAAGCCTCGCTGCTATGTACGCCAAGCCTTGGAAACACGTAGAGCAAACAACCAAATCTGGCTGCACACCAAGATTTAAAACAGGAAGATGACACCCAGTCTCCATGACTCCAGGCCAGGAGACACTTGGTACAGACAACTGCAAAACTCCAGAAGGCTACCTGAATCACCTAGGGCACAGCTGCACAAGAACACTCACACTGCCCCAGCGTATGAGGAGAAACAACTCTGTACCTCAACAGTCACAACAGGAATGAAATCACCACCATTATTTACCAGTCATGCCACACAACACAACCATTTAGTCCTGATCCGTATCTATTAACTGATAAAGAACAAATTTACCAAGTAAAATAAAACAAAATAAAATCCAATACACACAAATATGCACTAACAGCCAAAAAGGAAAAAAACAAAACAAAACAAAACAAAAAAAACAAACCACGAGAACAAATACTGCTGCTCCAGAATTATCCATCTTGGTTTGTTCACATCTCTTCAAATACCATACACTTCATGCTTTCTAACCAAATGTTCAAAACAGTGTAAAAGATCTGCATTATTTTGCTGCTTATTATTCAAATATAAACGCTAGTGGTCTCGTGCAAGGCATAATACACACAAAGTATGTGAACAAATACAGACATTTAAGTTTGAATGAAATCAAGTACCTTATAATCTTGATCTGGTAGCATGTTGAGTAAGAAAGTCACCATCTTCTGTGGAAACTCATATTTTATTGTCCAAAACAATAATTCTTCTAGAAAACATTTATGCTTCAAAACATCCATGATAGATTGATCTGCATAGAAGGTTGGAGGAGAGGATGTGTAAACTAATAATTATTAAAACTAAAAACAATGCTAGTGCAAGTCTTATACACAATTCAGTAACAAAAATTTAAGAACACCTCAGTGCGCTCCGTAAATAACTTTTTTCAGAATCACTGGGAGAATGAACATGGCCAACACTGCAGTGTCAGAGTCTCTAACAATAAAGACTTTCCAGAGAAGTCAACTAAAGTTTACAGTGCGGTTCTACCACACAAAGCCCAGTCTTCACTGATGGCATTGAACTGTATCACCTTACTGTAATAGCTTGGCTGATTGTAATGAATCACAGCAACTCCCACATTTACACAGCCACTTAGCTGAGGGGAACCCTTAATGCAGACTGCTACTCAGCTGACGTTAAAACAGCAAAACAACACAATGCGATTTATTATTAAGTGACAAGTTCCATCATCTATACTAGTTTCATAGCAACATATGTACTGATAGACCAACCACAAAGTTGTTGTTTGGGATTCTTTTAATACAAAAATTACCATAACCGGGTAACCAGGCACCAGCTCCTGATGGTACCAAAAGAGACAGTCTCATCTTTGCCCATCCAACTCCTGGCCATTCCCTCTGCCCCCTTACTCATGCTGACAGTACATCCCTGTAGGATACCCACACAGGAATCAAGTCATCTTTCCATCATTTTTCCATCAGCTGTGTTTTCAAGCAGATCAATTTCCTGATTGCAAAGCTGCACAAACCGACCTCCACTAGAATAAACTGCTCCTGAAGCTACGGCTTGAAGCAGCATAAAAACACTAAAACACTAACTCTTTATCATCATTCTTGAAGAGGTTGATAATTTACAATTTAAAATTAGAAGAGGTATTGTTAACTCCTATAATATATAACAACTAAAGAAAAAAAAAATAACAATAATGCTCCTTTTTACCTAGAAATTAACGAGACTCGAGGATATACCTCCCACCAGATCCCATGTTCCAATGGGACTGTATGAAATGCTCCCACCATCACAGATTCAAAACCACTTAGGCTGGACATCATCTGGCCTTGAAGACTCGCCTCTTCATTGAAGTATGACAGCTTTAGGGATTGCCCTGGATAGCTTTGTGCCTGTCCTAAGCAGGATGGGCATTTGTGCTTTGCCTAAGTAGGAATCACCTCAATTTTCCACCATTGGCAAAGGTCAGAGATCCCCAGTCAAGTGACCAGTCAGCACAAAACACCTCAGGAATTGCAGAAGATGAGAAATAACAAATAATTAAAATTTTAGGGATCTTCTCAAAACTCTAGCAAGCCACATAAAGCCAAGAATGTTTATTCAATATATTCTACAAACACTGAAACTAAAAATTGCCATCACATAATCATGGAAGATAATTTAATATTAAAATATTTTGTAAAGCATTACACTTCACCTACTGCAGCAAACTCATGGCGATCATTTATGTTCTCTTCTTTGTCTGTTGTTAAGAAATCGCGTGTGTGATTTTATTGCCGTGCAAGCTTGTCACCACGCAGACCAAAGTCCTCTGCCCACAGAACAGACAGTACTGGTTTAGGCACAGGGTAAATGCCTGCGTGACAACACCGGGCACGGAGGCAAGTGACAAAACCGCATCTTGCCACTGCTATGCACAACACACAGCAGTTGAACAGCACATATCAAATTCTTTATGCAGCAGTACCAGGCAGGGATGCAGGAACACGCATCCACTTATACTTGCTACAGAATTTAAGTAGGCAGAATACTCTTAACCAACTTTGAAAATTTGTCAAGAACACTGGGACTAATATTCCCACTCTTGTGAAAAGCACCACAAGATTTTAAATTTCTTTCAACAAATAAAAAAAAAAATAGTGCCTGTGGGTTTAAAATAGACTTAAAAATCTGGCATTTCAGATGGATGCAGGATGTAGGTTTCAAAACCAAGTAAAGTAAAAGTGCACTCAATACTTAATCCCATACTTGTACCCGTGAACCTCAGCATAAACCCTGTATTTTCTTTAAAGAAACCTTTTCTTCTTTCCTAGTGCCACAAAGACCTCATAGAATGTTGTAAACATCTCTCTGGAACATGAGTCTTAGCATTCCAAGATATCCTCAGCATATAAATAACCGTCTATGAAGACAGCACCACTGAAGACCTAGGATGGGACAGGGAGTCTACTTAGTGGAAAAGGTAAATCTGGTTTTATTCAATACTCAGTTTTCTAGAATTTTCTTTTCATACTCTTATTTTATACCCTATTGGACACAAAATATGAATACTGAAAACTTCAGAAAACTATCTGATATTTAATAAAAACAGATACTTACACTTCCCCCCCAGGCAGACACCCTCCTCTGGGGCTGACACTACGAGCTATCAACATCATGAGCACAGTCCACCTTGGGATGTCTCAGAGGGGCAAATGAAATGTTGTATTAAAGTATCACGTTTCCTGAAATGCCACTGCTGACGATATTGGTTTCCAGATCTGGTAACTTCTACACCTGAGTCTCCTCCCTGCCTGTTTCCCACAATCAGTTACTATGCATCCGAAAACCAGCTTTTTTTCCTTGCGCTACCTAACTTATCTTTTAGACAAGCCAACAGTCTCCAAATTTCAAGACAGCTGTCCTTGGATGTCTGCAAGTTCCCTGCATTTCTCCAAAACTACCACCTTTTCCACATTATTATTCTCTGCCACAGTCTTCCACACATGATTTCTAAGATCACCTCTTAAAAACACCATCACTAAACCATTTAGCTCTCTGCTTTGCCAGCCTCCCAATCTCTTTTTCTTTCAATCTGAAACCACGAGAAACAATCAATCTTACTTTCCTCCTACTGCTCACAACACCTTCACGCCTTTTTATTGACTTCATGAAGCCTTGCATTTCAAATTCAAGTTCCAAACCTTCACTCCGAAGCCTGTCCAGAAATTTTACTCCAACTTTCACCAGTTTTCCACCCGAATGTTCTTTTCTCAAGGCTTGCGATTTCTTTGTGCCTCCTATGTGCCTCATACTCATATTAAAGAAAACCACCAAAAATAAAACAAACAACAAAAGTGTTCCTCAATAATTGAGTTTAAAGTATTATTATTTAAACACTTTTCAGCACAAAACCACATCAAGGAAAAGCACAGGATAGGGCTACCTTATCTCTAGTCTGTGGTCATTCTTCAATTAAAACTTGCACTGACCTCAATGTGAGCGCTGCTCACGGACTAGAAATTGCACAGAGGACTAATTCCAATCTAGGGAAATAACGGGGTGGTTTCAAAGGAGACTTCATTCAAGCATCTTTTCTTAAACTTTACTAGAGCAGCACAGAAACACCAACCAGAAGCAGAGAGAACACCTCTTGCCTGGCTGCAATCATACTGCAGAGTAGCACAATGAAAAGAAATTGTTAAGAACAAATGCATCAGAAACTCTGCCTGCCACACAGTGAAAGCAGAAGGAATTCATAGAGGTCAGCTTATGACACGAAGGTGACAAAACGACCAGTCAGAATCCCAGACAATGGTACTCAAGCAAGGGAATTCAAGTTGCCAATCACCACAATTTCACTTGCCGTTCTTTTTTAGAATTTGCTACGTTTCATACCTGTCACGTGCAGCACTACAGTGCTCGGGACGTGAATGAACACCGCTAGACAATTTTTAAGAGACATAAAACAGATATGATAAACTGAGATCAGTATTTCATAAATACCTTTGGTGGTACTGCTTAGTTTCACCCTCTTGCGCTTGCCCACACCTTGGCTACCATCCTGGTCCTCCTGGGGTAGGGGAAGAGTTTAAAAAAATTGGTAATTGCATACTTAGAATTTTACTGCCAAGAGAGGGTATGGTCTCAAAATTCTGGTTTAACTATCAAGCTAAAACTGAAGCACCCTGAATATACTCTCTTACGAGAAAAATACTTTTAATGTTTACAGGAAGCATGGTCTCCATGCTTCAGGAAAAACGCAATTTTTTTTAAATTGCCTTTATCCCCCCCTACAGGCAACATTATCATTTGCAAGTTCAAACATCATCTATTTAACTAATTTTGCAAGGTTACTTGCTTTGATTTCTGAAATTGATTGCTACAAAAATTTTAACACCACAAAATTTCTAAGTGTTGCACATCCAGGGTGTCACCTTATTCACCTGTAGCATCTGTGGTCTTTGTTTCCTAAAAAACCTATGGGCCAACATACTGGCTATTAAAGTTCGCAACACAAACAATTCTTAATCAATATAAAGTTTTGATGCAAGAGTGAAGTATTTTTGACATCTTTAAGAAGTCAATTCTAATTGCTGAATTGTAATTGCTTTTTCCCTACAGAATAATGGAAACACTTTATGCAGGCACTTGTCATCTGAAGCTTCCAAAGCACTCAGCAAACAAAAGAGCAAAAGGTTCCAAAATGCAATGGGAGTTAAAACAGCATCACCATCACTTTACAAAATCTAAAACTGGGTACTAAAAAAGAACATGACATTACAGGACAATACTAAAAGCTGTCAGGATCTTTACTTACAACGCTAGTCCTAATGAAACAGTGGAAATAAAGATAGATGTGGATCTAATAAATGACAGATTATTAATGCAGACACCTACTGTTAAAAATAAGCAATCAATAGCCTTCTCTAAGCAAATGCCGTATTTTACATCCAAACCTCACTGCAATGATCAAGAACCTGATACTCGAGCAGGGACTGTCCCTCCTTGGGGAGAAAGAGGATTCACACGTTATATCCAACAACTGACCAAAAGTATCCTGTCAATGAAAGGTCTGAATTTTCCTATCTTTCAATACCTCCATCTGAAAATTTGTTTTAAGTTGGACACCTGTGAACACCGGGGTGACCTGTGGTCTTTGTAAACAGATGCTACTTTTGTACCTCAAAAGTCAGTTCTCATGTTGCCACCGTTGCCCGCTCAGACCTGCTGAGATGTTACTATGAGCTGCAGGACTCAGTCTCATACACTGGAGAAAAGGAATCTAAACTCTTGTAGCTATAAAGTTGATAGCTGGAGGTCTGAAAACCTCTTCAGCCATCTCACAGTTAATTCATAGGGTTGCTAAAGGGCCTTAATCAGAAAATAATGCATTTGGGTATACAAATCATGATTGATGTGTTGGATTCCTGCCTCCAACACCACCACTCTGGCAAAGAAAATGTATTTCCCTTTCTACAGCACGAGAAAAATTTAAACATGTAAGAGTGTTCACTGCAACTTTTGAAGCTATTTCACCAAAAAAGAAAAACTGACATGAGAAATGCTTTCCCAAGAACTCTTTTTTCCCTCAATACTGTTAAGACAGTTGGCTTCCATTGCTTCAGTGAGGTAGGATTAAATCTTAACTTCAAGTGCAAGAGATTTAACAGTCTTGAAATATTCGGTGTTGAGTCACATAGCGCCTGTCAAGCCCAGGGATAAAGAGTAAGAGAAGGAGAAAGCCACTGTAGAACACATTATTTTCACCCCTTTGGCAATATTGTGTAAATTTACCTGGATAAAAGCAAAGATTCATGTAGATTCACTTTACATAATAGAATATTTAGTGATGTGCTTAAGGTTTACACGTCTGTTGTAAATTCAGAGAATAAACTTTATTTGATATTAAATGCTACACACAGATTTTTGTACAACTGCATTTAATGTCAACTGGAATCAATAACCACCTCCCTGAGTAACACGGTGTTCAGTGCTCAACAAACTACAAGGGCAGCCAAATAGAGATAGCCAACAGAAAAAGGTTTATTTGTCACAGTGGCAAAAGTGTTCATGGACTGGGTTCTGTTTGATTCCTCGGAACATAAACACTTCTTAAATAGGAGAACAGGTTTAAGGAAGGGCTTTTTTATTTTTCCTTTTACATATAGGAAATCATGAGGAAAAAAAAATAATAAAGGAAAATAATGGCGAGTTCCCTCCAAAATACCACAGACCATTTGAGAAGCAGAGCCCTTACTGGGGTGGGGTTTATTGGGGTTTGGGCGGGGTTCATTTTCTGGGGGGAGCAACGATACAACAGAACAAAACAACCCACAACACCTATCTCAGGATACAACCATATTTCAGATGCATTTTCAGCTTTGAATCATCTGCTGCTCTAGAAGTGAAACCAAACACTGACCTAGGCAAAACTTACCAGGCTATTCAGGTCCCTGCAGAAGCACTGCTCTAATTTGTAGCCTATGTAACTTCTGTAATCCAGCCTTTCATCTGTGAAACAATCCTACCTGCAGGACTTGGTAAGAAGCAACATTAACCTTTATGGATTCATCTTAAATACCAGAGGTGGCAAATCCAGCTCAAAGTATACTCTTGCCACATTTCTTACTTAGAACGCAGTTTTACTCTGCTATAAGAGAGTATAATAAGGCATAAAAAAAGCTGTAAATGCCCTTTGTAACTCATGGGAGCGGGCAGGGGAGAGGAAGAGAAGTCATAAAGCAAGACAGTTTTTTCCTTGTTTCTCTAGGAAGCACTTCTCTAGCAACATCATTTTTCCAAGAGGCACTTCAGCCTTCCACCTGTGCAGTCCTCTTTTGGTTTTCGGATGAAAGAACTGCACTTTTTTTTCAGTAATTTAGATCTGTCAAGCAGACCAGGATTAAGAAAAACATTACCAAACAAAACTATAAATTTCTTGAGAAATGCTACCTACTGAAAAAAAAACCCAAAGAAATTTGACATTATTTTTAATTGCATCCCATACGTATCAATGTGATTTTATTAAAGACTTGAAAAGGAAATTGAGAAGTGAAAATACATACTAAAAACCATTTACATTTTGAATGTTTAATCTTTTATCTGCATGTTACTTCCTCATTCTCTTTTTAAAAAGTATTCTGAATACAGATTTCATAATACAGTCTTATGTTTTTTTACAATGTATCTTAATAATGTAATTCATATTCATAAAATATCTTTCCTGATAAAAAATTCCTTCTCCCTAAAATCCATTTCTGGCTCTACTTTCCTCTTGGACTTCTTTCCCAAAAGAAATGTCACGAGTACCTAGTCTCTCTTCAGACTCTTAACAGCTTCAGTTTACTCCCCTCTCCTCATCACTTATAGGTGCAAAACAGAAAGAGGCATGCTCAGCCATTTCAAGTTTATTTGAAAACACTCCTTGGGGTTAAAGACATTAACTTGAACTGCCTTCTTCTTCCACCGGCCTTGAAATTGATACTGTCAGCAGTCTTTGGTGCTTTTTTTTTGTCATCTGTTTATTTATTTGTCAAGCGATGGTGAAAAAGCAACAAGCAATACTTTGAGAAATGCCAAATTATAAATAGCACTGCTGAAAGCTTAACAGATGCTGTTGTGCTCATGACAGAGACAAACATGTCATACGATTGTTTTAGGCATACACCAACAGTTGTTTTTACTTCAATACTTGTCACTTAGAAGTCAACGTAAGCAAAAATCCTATGAAAAACTATACTTTACATTACTTCAGATTTGTTATGCTACCCTACCAGAATGGCTGTTAAAGCTTAAGAGTTGAAACCAGGTTTTAGATAGCAGGGCAAAAAGATGAGAATAAATCGATAGAGTAACTGTACCAGAGTTTAACTTTCCTTATTAAATTCCACTTACTTATTACAACTCAATCTAAAAGGAGATTCCCTCCTTTTTACTCCCACTCAATGTGTTTGGTAAGTGAGGTCAAGTCTACACATGGGAATGTATCTACAGAGAAATTCTCACTGCTGCTGTCACCAGTTCAGCTGGATTCTCAAGTGCCAAAACCTGCTTACATCATTCACAGCATCACATGCTTAAATCTGCTTTAATCAAGCCAAATCGACTTGATAGTGACTTGTGAACTACCTACACTAGTTTCTTCTACATTACATACATAAATTAAACTGAAATAGTATTAGCAAAAATAGGAATTGTTCAAGGTGTCCTTAATAAATAAAAGGTATGAGATCGAATCCTTTATATCTCCATTGTTTCTAAATATTAAAATGGAAAGAATGTGTGGTAGACAGCAGAGTTAAGGTTTGTGGGATCTGGCTGCAAGCGCCCTCTCCATTTAATATTCCGTTGCAGTTCATTATAGGCTTTAAAAACAGTCTCACCTCATCTGAAGAATCCCCTTGTCCTGATGTTGCTGTAGCCCCTGCTAAACCTTTTGAAATAAAAAAATTCAGAGATTCCTTTCATAAGTCTTATACTTAAAAAAGAGAATTTAATGATATTTAATGAGCCAGTACGAAATGAAATGCTACATAAAATTCCTTTAAAACATACACAGCAGTGGACTGAAGTTGGAGTAAGATTTCCAAGCAATACAAAACTAGAGACTTGCAAGTATGTTCCATTGAAGAAATTCAAGGTATCGAGTCAATGGAGACGTATTCTTTCAGAAATCACAAAAAAACTCTGATGGCCTTCAGTGATCAAAAAAAATCCACAGCACTTTTACAAGAATCGTTACCTTAATTTAGTTACAGTGACAAAATTCCACTACAAGCAATTTCATCTTGCCTACTCAAATTCCACTGATGCTATGACTGGTAATGATGCTTAGGATATTAGCAACAAAAAGTTGGAATGTTCAACTTTGTTGACAGAGTTAAATTGAGTCCTGTAATTTGGTGGTGCACGAAAAAAAACAAGTGATTCCCTAAGTTTCATTAAGATTTGGGTTTTTTAAAAAAAAAAACAATCTAAAAGAACAGTTTATACAAAAATCATCAATAATCAAATTTTCTCTTAAAATATTTTTGTATACCAACCTTGAACTGCCAATGTGCTGGTTCCAGCTCCTTGTTCCTGCATACCACAAGCAATTTTATCCTCAGGAAATGCCAGTCCAGAGCCTTTCAAAGCAATGAGGTACTTTTCATGACTTTTCTTTGCACATGCATTCTCTCCAACGCCTTGAATATATACGTAAAACAGCATTAAAGTACAACAGCAGCTACTTGGTTCATATACTTCATACTCTATACAAGCAATCTAAAAAATGGTCCACAGCATTTAATAAACTGTACAATTATGAGATGGAGAAGCTAAAAAGTTTTTCCAGCTGATGAACTGAAAGCGCAAAGACCAGAACTCTCTCCAGTTTTTCCCTTCTAACATATTATTTTCTTTTACATTTTGTAGTTCATTTCTATTTCACCATCACTGCCACCATTAACACTACAGCAGAAAAAAAGATTTGTTTTGGGTTTGGACAGAAAGGACAGGGACTTACGACTTCCAATGGGAAAAAAATAAACCAACAGAACCCAGTAATGGTAACACACCATAAATAAAAAATACTAGAAATTATATTTCTCTCAAAGTTCAGGTTTTGAGAGCTGAAGTTAGAGACTATTCACGAAGATATTACTATTTCAACTGTTTAACGAAGCAAAGTCACATGGCACGATCAGGATATAAGATTTTCCACAAGTAAATGGACTAAACAGAACTCAACACATTTGTTACATATATTGTTTTGCTCCAAAATCCCTTTCTTTGGTTTCCCTACTCAGAAATTGCTTGTTCTTCAACCTGCTGCTGCCCAAACCAGCTATGGCAACTTAACCCTACAGTAATTACTATTTGTTCCATATCTATGCAAAGGAAGTACTGGAAGGACTCAAAAAAGACACCTTCTAATTAAAAGAAAATAAGATGGAGGTAATTTATACTAGGTGGTTTAGGGTTAGCAGTAATTGCCTGATATTTTCAGATTCATTGTGATTTGGTACAGGATGGAATAAATAATTGGGGGTGGGGGAGGTTGCTTTTAATTAAAAAAGGCTTTGCACAGAAGTGCAGGACAGACAACAGCCTTTTGCCATACAGGTCTCTTCTAGTAACCTGCCAGAACAGACCCCCAAATAAGCCAGACATATTCCACTTCGAATAAGTTGGATATGCCTTATTTGGAATTACTAAGCTGCCAAGTTCAATTCACTTTAAAGAGAAAGGATTTATTGTAAAAACTCTTGAAATTATGCAGTTATCTGGGACACAGAAGTTAAGAGTTTTGCTCTTACAAGTTTTAATAACAACAATTTCTAGTCACTCCTGAAGCCCATCCCCCTTCTATCAACAATAACCAAAAAATCCTTAAAAAAGGCATTTCTCTGGGTTTTGAGAAGTCAAAAACACGTAGAAACTGAAGTGAAAAATAAAACTTACGCCCTTAAATTCTTCACAAAATGAGAATTTATCAGAAATAACACAAACATACCAGAGCTAAGATCTTTGTAGAACTGTTGGCTAGTCAAAACTTGGGTAAGAACTGACCGCATTGCCCCTCCCATTTTGGTCAAGTCTTCTAGAAAGGAAACATGAGGCTCCAAAACTTGAAGGATTTTATGAAGGTCCTTCTCTGATGGCAGATCAAGAGCTGAAAAATACACAGTAAGAACTTGTGGTTTAAATGTAGTTTGGGCAAGACCTTCACAAGGTAGAACAGCTATGACCACCACAAAAGAAATTAATTTATATATTCAGAATGCTCTAAAATTCACATGTACAAGTTTCAGATTAATCCTGGTTTCATTTTCTGCAAGAGCTCGACACAACGCTAGGTAACCCTTAAAATGTATTTAAGAAGCTCTCCAGCAGAGAAAAGGGGCACGAAGTTCAACAATGTAAAAACTACAGACAGCATTCACGTAGTGTGTCTTCACAGACTGCAAAGCGAGAGACCGTAGCATGGTAAGGTGTGCTAGATACATACCAGGCTCGTTATACCCCTCTCTCAAGTGCTGAATAAGACTAAAGATGAACTGTGGAAGAACTAATTCTGACATCATCAACAAGTCTTTCGGGACACATGGAACATTTGAATTTGACTTAATCCGGTGTCTTTTACAGAACCTATAAAACAGATGAGAGAGAGGTTAGCCAAGCACAGCTCAGCAGAGTTAACATATACTAAGGAAACCATTACTTTTTCCATTTTTCAGAGTTCATACTTTTCCCTTAAAGGTGCTGTGGAAATGGTAATGCCAACCATGTACAAACCCTTTTTTTTTTCCAAGTCCAGCAAATTATAAAGGTGCCATCTTTTTCCCTTATCAAAATTCACATATCTAACATCCAAGTTTCTTCCCATACACTTTAGAAACAGGTTCCACTGAAGAATCAGAACACCGAATTTTTCTTTATTGAGACATACCTCCAAATTTCTAAACAGCCTAACTGAAAATACTGAACTGCAACAGTTCCCCTCCTCTCTGTGAAACAGTCAGACTATGCCCCGATTCTTCAAGTCCTCACTCAGACAGTGATTTTTTAAATATCTTTGGACATAAAGAAAAAAAACGCCAAACCATGCAAAAGCATAACAGCTTGCAGGATCAGCATTTATTTAAAGTGTAGAGCAAGTAAGGTTTACTTATCAAAGGATGACAGGAACACCCTGCAAAAGTTGTGCAAATTGTTTCATTTAAAAATAAAACAAAACATTTCTTCTTTGGAGAATTCCTGTATGGCAGTAGTTGAGGCTTGGCTAATGCACAATGACACAAGGCTGAGCCAAACCCCATTACAGCAGACAGAATGATTTCCCACTGACTTAACATGAGCCTGACTCAAGAGCCACTGAATACTTTTCTGATCCCAATCTATTTTTAGAGAGGACATTTACCAACATCAAAGAGTTATTTATCCATGTCAAAAAAAAAGAAGCTAAGAAGGAAAAAAGAGACTAAAAACACCTCAGAAAAGCATAACTTTACTGGAAGGGATTCACCAGATTTTACCAATAATTTTTCAACATAAAGATCCAGAATTGGATTCTGCTTTCTTTGCAATATGAAAATTGTTTTCTAAATCTATTCATGTCTTCACTGTATTTGCTATGCCATATTTTCCAGAAGCCTGCTACTTCCTACAACATAAGCCTTTCTTCTTTGACAGCCATTAAAGTATCATCTTCAAGAGAAGAAGGAAACAGAAGAAAGCCACAAAGCAAGCAGCTGAATTTAGGACACCAAAAATAAAATAAAAAAAAGAGGAGCACGCAAGTCCAGCAATGAAAATGGCATCTTCACCAGACTAAAGAGTAACAGCTTCTCCTTTGTTCTCACCTTTGAGATGACACTTTATTAAGAAAAGGTAAACAAGGGCAGCACTAGCCAGACGCTTTGCAATTTGTATATAGAACCTATCCACCCCAGGGAGGGGGGTGCCTGACAGAAAGAGCTCAGTGATAACAGACAACTTTGTTAATTAACGCACAAATGGATTATTTCCACTTTTGTTATTCACTTTTGCAAATGACATTCAAAGAAGTTATGAAAAGTCCTTCACTTTTGTCATTCGCTGCTGTCTCGGCCACACAGAGGAACCCGAACTGCCGTAAATCCCACACCTGGTCCGATCCATGCGGCAGTACGGGACCTCATTTATTGTCTAAAGTATATTTGGTTTCCCTTTCCCTGCTATCCTTATAAGAGATGAAAAGTAAACAAAGACTCCCAAGAAAAGAATTATTATGCATTGTGTTTTAAAGTCTTCTGCTGGTCCCCCCATGTATTCTGCATTTACCCAAAAGACCTTTTCACCGGTTATGATCACAAGCTAAGAAGACACCATTACAAAACTCATACATAAAGTTGTTTTGAATCCCAGCTTCTGCTAAGCAGAAAGCTCCCTTCTACAGAAAATAAGAAGCTCAGAAGTCTGTGCCACCATAGCACTTGTGAATCAGCCTACAGATTAATTATCCCGAATTCAACATATCCTGTAGTGAAAGGTTATGAATCATGTGTTCTCTTGAGATTCCCGAGCAAGCACTATTGACTTACAAAGTGTGCTTTAATTACTATAACAACACAGGTTCTGGAAAAACAAAGAAGAAATCAAATTCAATTCACTGTATGGAAACGTCCTTTCACTGTCACATGCACGAATTAGAGCAGTTCCAAACAGGGAACGATTTCTAGGCCCTAAACCTTAAAGTCTGAATGCCGGTATCATTTTACAAGATGACTCATATTCTATATTTATGGTTCAAAGGCTGCAGTATCCAAGTATTGCCCCAAATCAATATGTTATCGCAGCCGTTCTTAACCAACAGCTGGAAACGCGTCCATGGCAAGGACCCCAGAACATGCCTGTGCTGACACGACTCACCCCTGTATAAGCTATGGGCCATTCTGAATTTTAAGGGCAAGAACAAACCTAAGCCACAATGACCCACAAAGCCAGTGCTCAGAGTTTATTATTTATAAATCAGGCTGAAAAATCTTACTGAGACCAAGTTTGTGATATCCACCCATGAGATTTCATTTTATACTGAATTATGGAAAACCAATGCTGCCACCGTATGTTATTTCCACAATCCTGAAATACCGCTACTGTGTTCTGCTCAAAGCTCTACTGCCTTTACAGAGACACACAATCCTTCTACAAATATTGACCAAAATGCCAGACAAGAGCTTGGAAGATCTTCAGAGTTAAAACAGCTGATTTAACTAAAGAAGTACCGGAACCCCAAGCTGTGCCACGGAAGAGACAAGTTGCAACTTCTTATACAGGCAAGAAGAGACACCTGTGACAAACTTCTCAATGGGTTATGCAGTCACTGGACGAACGGCAGACAAAGCTGTTCCATAATCAGTTCCTTGTACTTCTAAAAAAAGTTTCCTCAACACGGTATCAGTTAAATAGCGATCTCTCAAAATTCTGCTATCAAAATAGGGCTTTAATGGGCAACTAAAAAGAGCATTTTCCAAATCTCTCCTGGTAACATCACACCTTGGAAATCCACCGCTTGTAGAAGGCAGGAGTCTCTAACAGGGGGTAATGAAACTAGGTATGTAGTAATTTTTTTCATAAGGCAGCTCAAAACCAAAAATAACGATAACTATGGAGAGCAACACTGACTAGGTAACTGACAGATCACCTTGATCTAAGCTTCATCACATTATTCCAATACTGCAAAATACTTTTTCCAACAAGCCTGTAGTTCTTATTTAATCTCTAGTATTTTGTATTTCTTGTGCCTCCCAATCCTCCTTGTAAATATTTTTACTATTACTCTACAATGAGCTTTAAGAATAGCAGTATTGCAGTGAGCCTGCCAACCCCATCAGCCAGAGATATTCACGGCCCATCTCACTGAAGGTCTAACATGGAAGTACTAAAACACAAGTCTATGGGAAGACAAAACCACCCTCTTTTTTTCTATTCTTTTCTCTGATTCCAAAGCATATTCTCAGTTTTGTTCTCTATGCAGTGCCCTACCTTTGAAATTGTTTTTTTACAAAAAGATGAGGCCAATTTCAGCAAACCAAGAAAATAACACAGTCATTTGCAATTAAATAGAAACAGCACTATAACAAGCAATCTTGTCCACTGGACTTCAAATATAACTTCTGAAGTTTCTTATCTTGCAGTGATATCTTATTTGTAAGATTTAGAAGAGCACAGATGACATCTACACGAGTAAGAAATGCCACGTATTATTGACATAAGCAATATTAACATATTCTCAGCAACCTTCACTTCAGACTTTGCAGATTCATTCCATTCCCTCTTACTATTTCCATCTTTAATAGTTCTGCCTTGAATTTCAAAAATATATTTAGAAGTGGCTTCAGGCAAAGTAACTCCTTTCCCTTAGGTTACAGTTTCACAACTGCTTAAGTTAAGCTAGGTCATTCCTGTTACAATTCTGTCTTTAGCCCTCTTATTTGTTCCAGCACTGGCACTCAATTGATCCAGTGTTAAGCCAGCTCAGAAGCTAAGCTAGCAGAAGTTATTTAATTAAAAAAATTCATTGGGCCTTCTTAAATCCACCAGCACTCACAGACTTGCCTCCTTGGAAATCACACTGAAATCCCCAAATCACCCTGCCATCATCCCTTTCCTCGTTCACCTGACAGGGAATAAAACAAGAGAACCAAAAAAAAAACAAACAAAAAAAAAACACCAAAACCTCAAAGTAGACAGATGCCATCTTGACCAACCAGCAGACCAGGTAGGTACAAGGCTCGCCGTGAAGGCAACTCCTCCGCTTCAAGACAAAATTCTTACACTCCCCCAGTTCCTACAGCAGCTGATAAAAGCCTTCAGAAGCAGCAGACCACACCTTTACAGGTTTTCAACATTTGCTCAGCCCTCCTTCTGCTACATCCCACAGCATCTCAAGTTCCGGTTGCATTCCAGAACCTTGACATAAGGTCATGTGTGCATAGAAGGAGTTTTTACCCTCACTTTACTCTTGTTGTTTTGTCCCCTGTCTCCCCATGTTCACAAATAATTTCTTTTAAACTGGATTATGAAGCTGTTAAAAGGCAGCATCCCGTTTTCACAAGCCTTACAGTACTACAGCACTATGAAATACCTGGCTCCAACAGAGGCTTTTTAGGGACAAGAACCTGGGAACCAAGTGATGGGACAAGCGAAAACCATTGGAAACCAATTCCTAAGCAAAGAAAACAAACCTCTACTCGATTCTTCAATTCAGTAACAATGTCATGTCTAAAACAAGCTTTTAATTAAGACATTATACTCATTTAATATTGTATACCAAATGACCAAAAATGTCATGTAATGTTTCAAAAGCATTCAAACACAAAGAGCAGGTTTTGCAAGTAAGAATTCAACACAATTCCAAGTTTTACAGTGCGGACAGGCTGCATACTCTAACACACAAATACTGTTCTTACACACACTGAATCTACAAAATAGACGCGAGATGCAAAATATTTTGAGTGCTACAACTGTGTCTCAGTTCTTGTAAGCTGGTTTTTCATTCTTTATATACTGATAAAAAGTGTTTAAATGTTTTTTTTTCCTGCTTTTCCAGTTCATATTAAAACAAATTGCATAATCAGGATTAGAAAACTATCTTGATGAAAAAGGACTTTGACACACTGTAGCTTTGCTTAATGTTAATCCACTGTCTCTAACCAACAACAATCACACAACAGTAACTCTGAAGAAATGTAGAGAAATAAACCGTTCCTCTGAAAAATGAGGTTTGCATGTTTCCCCCACATGCTAGTAATTAAATTTCAATAAATTAGTTAAATTCCCTCCACCTGTAAAACAGGCTTCCAAAAGTGAACTGATGTGACTCCCAGGCCTGAGGAACACCAGCTCTTCTGCTCTTTAAGAAAGCTGCACGGTACGGAGGAGTTCAGAGATAAAACTCAATGCTTGCCTTTCTGCTACTACGGGCTAAGCCAACTAGAAAGAAGTCATCTAACCAGGAAAGCTCCAAAGCAGAGACATTAGAGCTCCTAACGGAGGACAATGGAATATGGCAGAACTATTAATGGCTTCTCAAGAAGAAAAACACTGGAACACCTGTAAAGGACATCTTCCCAGGCTCTAAGCCTCCATGACAAAGCTGTCTGGCCAGGTTAGGCGGCTAGAAATCACAGATTAGACTCTCAGAAGTTATTCCAATCTTTGCAAAATAACACAAAGAGGTAACAAGTCACCCACCAGAAGCTCCCTTGATGCTCAGAGCTCCACTGAGCCCTTCAGCAAAGCAAGCTCTCCACTTCAAAGAAAAAGCAGACAAAGAAGCTCTGCAGAAGAGCCTTTCTATTATTCTCTGTTAGTCCTCAGACATAAACATCTTGTGTAGTGGATAAAATTGAGTGTCATTAACATGCTAAAGTACCCACTATCGATCAGAAACAGTCGATTCAGCAGTTTCAATTTTAAGACCCGAGAAATACAGTGAGAATGAGAAGGAATGGACTTCTGAGTAGAGCCGAAGCTCAGCCTATGTTTGAATGGACCCACAAAGTTGCTGAATTTGAGCATTTTGATAGACAAGAGAGTAATTCAGAAGAGTAACACAATCTTCTGCTGCAAAAATACTGTCTTTATAAATGTTCTGGAATATAATTACTGCACTGTAACTGCATCTAAGTATAGCTTACATTTACCTAGTTTGATTGAAAAGCCTCAATTTACATACAACATAAAACAAGACACACAGCTAGCTAACCTACAAATGTAACACTCATTCTCTTAGGTGCAGCTTTTTCAATCACCACAGTGATTGCAAAGTGAAGCCCTTACAAGTTAAAAGGGCCTCAGTTATGCTGTTAATGGTAATATTATTAGAATTATCTTAATATACCAATTTGCATGTATGAATAGAGTCTCTAACCATTTTGTCCACAGGAGCCACAGCCTCTTCAGTTGAGAAAAGGAACAGTACTTCTTAAATGAGCAGTTAATTTAGTATTTCACTGTACTGAAGAAGGCATCAACAAGAATACTCTTCAAACTCAAAAAGCAATCTTTATGAAGGTTAGCATTAAAAAATCCCACAAAAAAATATTTACGTTCAAAATTTTTGCAGCACGAAGTCTAAAGGTTGGTTTGTTTGTTTTAATACAGACCTAAAGATAGTGAAATCAAGATAAAATGCATATTCTAGTTCTGGATGCTTAACTTAATAATCCTTACGATCTGATTTTTTCAGAGGTCTTAGCCTTACATAGCATTCACAAAGCAGAATTCCCAGCGGACTCCAAAAGTAGGTCTCAGAGACAAACAGATCAGCAAATTGAATATCTGGGCCTGAGCCCACATCAGAGCCATCTCTGCTTGGCCCTCACTCTTCCCAAAACATTAGTTCACATACAGCCTCCTTGCCCAGTTGCTTTCAGAGTCCCATCAATTCCCTACCTTAAAGCACATGGACAGTATCATCTGCTATTTAAAGAACAAAAACAAAGTTTCCAAAATAGTTAACAGAAACATTCTTCTGGCTAAGAAAATTAAGCAGGTCAAACACACCGCATGTAATATTTTGGCCCAGATACTTCATCTGACAAAGTTAGTGCTAGAAAAATGTAAAAACAACCTTCATTTCTGCAGCATGATGCGTGGATTTTAATAAGTTATCAACTTAAGCTGGAGATCCCACTTTGGTCAGGCCTCCAACAAAGGTGCATACATACGTAACTGGCAGATTTTTTGGAAAGAAAAATTTGTTCAAGTCTGCTTACTGCGTGGTAACTGTAATTCTCTGCGTGGTCAGTGTGAATCCCAGCATGAATTCCCACATCGTGTATGTGGAAGATCAGACTGTGACTCTTCAGAACAAAATCTGAACTGTCTCACCTCAAGCTAAACAGGCAGCACAGCACAGCTCAGACGTGTCCTCAGTCCCTTCAGCTATAAGTCCTTGGTAGCCCAAAGGACTTCCAAAGCAGAGGAGATGTATGGAGTTGACAGAGATCCCACAGAACACCCTTGTACCAGCCCAACAATCCTGAAAACGAGGATGGTTTTATGTAGTTTCATAACGCTCAGAGGCTAAACTCCTCGACAGCATGCAGGGTCTCAGACTGCTGACAAAGTGTCTCAGCAACTTCTCGAAGAAAGGTCTAAGAGAGCACCCTTCCCTCCTTGAGGCTACATTACCAAACCTTACCTTGGTCCTGGATAACTGGAACCTTGTCTACAGTTAAAACCCACAACTGATAGAATCCCACTGGAAGGGACAGCCTTGAAGCAGCAACATGCTACAAGTCTTCTAAACAGGTGATTCTCTGTTGCAAGGTATGCCATAAAATAGCCACACGATCTCCTTAATGCCACTAAAATAGTTATCACCTGTATGTCCCAGAACCCAGCTGCAGGCACTTCTGACTTTCTGATGCTGAGTGGATCACAGCTGCTACAAGGCAAAACAAGAGACCTTACTTGATGAAAGTGCACAGAACACATCCATAGGTGACTATTAATAATAGCTTTCTCAAGAGCAAGCCTGCTTTTTTACTGTCACTCTATTTGTTAAAGTTTTCTCAAGTCTGCAATAAGAAAAAGTTCCTTTACTCTTACATAGCAACTGAAAGTAAAAGAAATAGAATATATCCTTCCACAGCTCCCAAACAGCGAGGCCATATTGAAATGAGTTCCTCTAAGGAACCATCTCCAAACCAGGTAAAATATGGAATTGAGTCAGAAGGAGGAAAAGAAGGATATGGGGACAGAACAGCAAAGCTCATCAATACTAGGTGTCTACTGTCCAAAAATTTAAATTTAACTAAAACTAACTATTCAATAATACTTATTAGATGCAAACATTTAAATGCACTGAGAAGAATAGAGCCAATTCTAAATAAATTAAAGTAAGAGAAAATTCGCAAGCTAGAACCTAAGACGATACTTTTCACACTTGCTGGCAAAGAAAACTTTACAGCACTTTCATAAGGGATCATGGTAAACCTAATGGATACATCAAAGAGAGATAATGAAAAAGAGAGAAGTCTGATCTAGTGTGTAGCTCAGACAGGGTCTCCACAACCCCTACACCGATGTACTCCATACGACACAGAGCGAAATGGCAAGTTAGCTATAGATCATGAGAGACAGGACTGCAGAAAGCTCTGGGCAAGTACCTGGAGGTGCTTTGGAACACACAGGACAGAACGTCAATCTGTGACTGTTACCTTTCTTATAACTAGAGGAGTTTTTTACTTCACGCATGCCTACCAATACAGAAATGGCCCTCCGTCACAACTGGAAACTGATAATTCCTTAGTCCCTTTGACGTAAATCATAAGAGAGGCAATGCTCGATGTCAATGGAGCCACTGGTTGCCATAGCTACCATCAAATACACGGCAAAATATCAATGCAAAAACCTCTTCAATGAAATTCTTCACCTTGCTTTTTGCCTTTCAGGATATGCAACCCTTGGAGATATTCGCTTTGTATTGTATGCAGCACTAAAACATCTGCTTCCCACATGATTAATTTAACAAATAAGTCAACACACAGTGAGGCATACTCAGAAACAGGACACGGGGGAACGAAAGAGCCAAAGTGCAGAGCTCTCTAGTGTATCAGGTTATTGTCTATAGATTTAAAGGGGAATCAGAACAAGAAAGCCATAGAAATAAGATGAAACTCATCAGTAACAGATTACTGACTCATTACACTTATTATAACCACATGGCATATTGCTTTATTTAAGCTTATTTTATGAACTATCAAGCTCCATTATAACACAAGATCATCTACCAACCAAAAATGCTCCAGTCTGAATTTCCCCCATCCAAGTGCATTGGGTTTTTTTCCTCCAAGAGACGAACTCGCTTGCTGAACTATAAGCATATGTCTACTGTAAATGCTTTAGAACTGAAGATTTTGCCTTCTCCAAAGCATTATTAATTATCTCTGATGGAGCTGCAAAATTTCATTTGCCCATGGCTAGATACCATATGGAAGCGAACTATGACTATTTTCAGCTACTGACATAGCACTGGATCTTAAAACCTATTAAACCATGCCACAGCTAGAGATTTCATACTTTGGCAAGCAGCTACAATTACAAACTTCGATATTTTCTAAAATCTAAGTTGCATTCTAGTAGATCAGACCAACTGCAATTAAGTTAATCATCAAAACCACTAAAATTTGCATGGGAATCAAATAGTGATGATCTGATTTTTCCAAACCAGATGAGAATTACATAAGGTACCTAAAACAAATCAGCATCCACCTATTATGCTACATTCCAGTGTCCTCATATAAAAGCATCAGAAATCTTTATCCCTAAAAAGTTAATTCTAGATTTAATTAGTAAAAATATTAACACACACATCCTTATGTCCCAGAATAAAGTATCTCTAGATTTACATTAGCCACCCTAAAGAAAATGAAAAGGTAGTCCAGGTGGTAAGCCAGAGAGATTTCCTTTATGGCAGATGAGTTAACTAAGACTTCATCAGAAGTATTTTTTGAGATGCATCAAATCAAAAAAACTCTGAACATGGAGACCAGATGACAAGAACCAACAGAAACAAACTACTGTTACTGTAACATTTGTATATAGCACCTACATAAAATTTTATCTGAGCAGGCAGATGGTAGATAAGGTTCATAAGTAGGCTCCACATTTGATTCCCTTGCTATTAATAGAAGCCTAGGCTGTGGTGGCCAAGGTTATATCGGGCTAGACACACTCTGCTCTCCTGAATTTACCATGAAGGCCTCCTAACTTTAACACGTAAAGCATTACCTTCGTAATTGTGCAACGACTTTGTACACACAAAGTTAAATCTGTTTATCTAAACATGCTGCATTGAGGCAATTCAAGTCAACAGGGAAACTCTGTTTATGTGGGTACACGTTCATGGTTTTACATCAGTTTAAGCTTACCTTTGTCTTGCATAGCAGTTTCTCCTTCATTTAATTGTCAGTGCCTTAACATCAGTTCTTCAGCTAAGCAGAGCGACTGAGTGCAGGCACCCGATACACCGCTGTCCCCCTGCACACCCAGGACTGGACAGTCTACCACTCAGCTCAAGAGTGTGGTTTCTGAATGGATAATATGTAATTCTCTATCTAGAACAATCAAACCTCCTGAAGGCACCCACCTCACACCCAAGACAGTTTTCTCTCAAATTCTACTATTAAGTAATAAGTAGGGTAAATAGAGAAACAAGAACATTCTTACTCCCTCAGAGTTTGCATCTGTTTACACTGCAAAAATTAACAGGATTTTTTATTATTTCTTCTTTACTAAACCAGCTTTCTTCACTGTTTAAAATAGGAAAAGACAGCTGTGAAAGCTATGAACTCAGGTGAGAGAAGTATCAAAAATGATTTTAATATTTACCTAAAGTAGATCAATTTGTTCTCTAATAAAATCCCACCACTAAGAGGAGCCCTAAATCTACACCACACTGAGCACTGGAAGAAGTGACATTAAATATTTTTTCTTACTTCTGAAGAATCACCAGAAGCTGAATGAGAACTGATAACGAGTCACCTCAGGAGTAGCCCCTTGAAACCACTGAAATCAATGAAAACAAATGGACAAAAATTCTTCCATTGGAGGGAGCCTACCAATAAGAAAATATTCCAACAAGAAGGAAGAATGAAGAATTGGTGACGAAGGCATTTAGAAGAGAAACAAAGGGGGAAAAAAACTAACAAAAACAGAGAACGAATCCACCTCAAGGCCTACAGCCGGTAAATGGTGACTACAGACATAAAGAATCAGAGCCGAGATGACCTTTGAGCAACACAAAAAAGCAGAATATGTGAAATCTCTTAAGTAGAAATGTAAAAAGAGAAGGAACCTTAAGATGCAGAGTAAGTGGCATAGCATTATATACTGTAATTGTTAAAAACATGGAAAGGGCCAAGGAAAATGTTTCAGTATTTCCGTATGTTCCTAGTGTTTTCTGCTAGGTATGCCACAACTCAGGACCGGTTAGGAACAGGTGAGACGGCTCTGACACCATCTCACCCAGGCTAAAACAACCAGAGAGACTATGCTAGAAAACTAGTTGAAGAGGAGCCTCGCTCAAGCACTCCCAACTGTCTTCTGGTTAAGTCTTTTTCTCTCTGGTGAATGAGTAAGAACCTAAGAAGCTCCAAAACCATACTCAGTCGTGAAATTTAAAGTGTACTGGCGAGGCACCACCTCCACCCAATAAATGGTTGCCTGATCCTTCCTTTGACCGTTGAGTACAAAGGGAACAAAGGAGGGTACAACAGGGCACCACACTCCTCTTCCAACCAGGTACTTCAGTCTTGCTCCAGTAGCTCTGCACAACGCAAAGAACACCTGAGTGCCAAACCCTGCCCTGTTGTAGCCATCCCACAGTGACCAAATTCCTTGATTTAAAGTGGAGAACAGTAAAAACAGAGGCCAAGATGAACTGCAGACTGGGAAAACGCACAAAACCGGGTCCCCCTTAACCTGCTCATTTCAGCGCTCTCCCTCAGGGGAGGGCCCGAAGCGCCTGGACACGCAGGGCTACCTGTGCCAGCCCAGGCAGCCGGCCGGAAGCTGCCAGGCTCTGCCTCCCCTGCGCCCCCGTTATCAGGGGCACCGGGCGCGAGGGCCAGGCGCCCCCCAACCTCTGCTGCTGCGCACGGACAGCTGCTGACCTTTTAGTCTCCGTTCTGACATCTTTTCGTGTTTAATCGTGTGAACGCAATTTTAAAAGGGGAAACGACGAGGTTTCCACCACTTCACTTTCGAGGCCGTAGGTGCACACACGCAGCTGCCAGCGGCGGTCACACTCGCGCCTCCTTTTGTGCTTTCCACCGCGCTGCTCCCAGCTGGGCTTCACGCACCTCAGCCTCAGCAGCCCCCCCGGTGGCCGGGAGGGCAGGGCTGCCCGACACCCCACCCCGCGTTCCCACTGACCCACGGGCAGCGGGGGCACGCGGGGCGGCCCCGGGGGAGGCGGCGGCCCCAGCACAGGGGGCTGCGGGCGGGGGCCGCGCTGCGGGCAGCGGCAGGGAGCCTCCCCACACGCCCGCCCCTCAGCCCCGCGCTCCCCCCCCACTCACCCGGCCTCGCGCATGACGTTGCCGTCGCCGCAGTCGCAGGCGCCCCCCGCCTGGCTCCGGAACATGTTGTAGTCGTGCCCGGCGTGCTCGCCCTGGTGGAAGCACTCGGCGCACAGGCTCATGCAGGGCGAGATGCCGCACGTCCGGCACCGGTAGGCCACGAAGTTGGCGGTCCACACGAGCCCGCAGAGCGTGGCCGGATCGTAGGCCCGCACGGCTTGCGCGAAGCCGTCCCAGGGCTCCCCGCCCGCCAGCAGGCAGCGGCACCACTCCAGCGCCTCGGCCGCCTCCCGCCCGCCGCCCGCCGAGACCGGGGCCGGCGCCAGCACCCGCTCCAGCAGCGCCCGCAGCTCGCCCGCCGCCGCGCCGCCCTCGCCGCCCAGCGCCGTCTTCAGCCGCGCCGCCGTCGCCCGCTTATCCCGGCCGCTGTCGCCGGCCCCCGCCATGATGGGGAGCCGCGGGGCCGTCACGGCTGCGCCGGGCGCCCGGCTCTGGGGCTCCCCCCGCCGCCCTCTCCGCGGCGCCGCCCTCTCGCGATAGCGGCGGCTCCGGCGCCCGCTCCCTCCGCCCGCCTCTTCCCTCCCCTGGCAGCTCTCCCCCCTCCCCTGCCCGCGCGCCCTGGCACCGCGCGGCTGCGCGCACCGGCCCGCCGCTACGCGGGATCGCCGCCCCGTCGGCCCGGGACGGGGAGGCGGCAGCCGAGGGCAGCGCGGAGCCCGCTTTGTTAGCCCCGCTGCGCCGAGGGGAGAGGCGGCTCTGAAGGCAGGGGCGCAGAGGGGGCGGCTCCGAGGGCAGAGACGCAGCGAGAGCAGAGACGGCTCTGGGGGCACAGCGAGTGCGGAGGCGGCTCTGGGGGCAGCGGAGGCGGCTCTGGGGACGCAGCGGGGGCGGAGTTGGCTCCAAGGGCGGGGGCTGCTCCGAGGGCAGCGGGGACGCGGGCAGCCCCAGCGAGAGGTCAGCCCCGCTGGAGGCGGCGGAACCCCGCAGGGCTGCGGAGCGAGCACGGTTGTCCTGTCCAGGGATAGGAGTTGGACTCGAGGGTCCCCGGTGCCTGGGACTCGCGCTGCGGTTCCTCAGGGACAGGTGATACAAGAAATAAGTACGCTGCAATAAAAGATACCGCTTTCTACAACTCCAGGACGAGCCTTAGAGTTTATCTGGCTGCATTTGCGGCATCCCAGGGGTCTGGGGCGCGCGGTGCAGCGGGTCCCCCTCCAGGATCACAGGGGGGAAAGCGCAGCTGGCGCGGCAGCAGCGGCCGCCCTGCCCCGCGCACGGGCTGCACCGCTCCCGTGCTGAGCGCGCCGCGAGGCGAGCCCGGCTTTCGGCGGCGCCAGGCTGTGACAACGCTGTCATCGTGCGTCACGCTTAAAGCCCTTCCTTGATTAAGGGGAAAATTCAGTTTCGTTCCGCCCCCCCAGGTTCCCGTTTCCCGGGTGGGAAGGAGGCGGGAGTCCCGCACAAGGGCGGGCAGAGAGCGGCGACCCCGCACAGGAGCGGGCAGGGAGCGGGAGTCCCGCGCAGGGGCGAGCAGGGAGCGGGAGTCCCGCACAAGGGCGGGCGGCGGGCGACGGCTCCGCACAGGGGCGGGCAGGGGGCGGGAGCCCCGCGCAGGGGCGGACAGGGAGCGGCGTCCCTGCACAGAGGCGGGCAGGGGGCGGGAGCCCCGCGCAGGGGCGGACAGGGAGCGGCGTCCCTGCACAGGGGCGGGCAGGGGGCGGTGGCCCTGCTCCGGCGGGCCGGGCCTGGCGGCGGCGCGGCGGAAGTGCGCACGATCGGCCCCGCCCCTCCGGGCCGCGGCGAGCGGAGGTGCGTACGGCGCGGGGCGGCCGCGGGGTGTCGGTTCCTGCGGCGGGGGTGCTGTCGGTAGGAGCGGAGGTGCGGGCGGTGAGGACAGGAGAACGGCCCGGCGCTTCGCCTCGGCATCCGCGCTCGTCAGGCGGCTCCGCGGGAGGGGTGGGGGTGTCAAATACCCAGTAATGTGAGATAACTGTGCCTTATTTCTGTCATTACAACCGATCGCACGGTGTTCTCCTTAGTTACACTGTAACCATGAAGAAATTGAAGCTGAAGGAACTGGAAAGCTGCCTGCAACAGGTGGACGGTTTTGAAAGCCCGAAGCTGCTCCTGGAGCAGTACCCGACGAGCCCGCACATCGCAGGTAGAGGGGACCTCAGCACCGCTCCTGCTCCTCTGCCAGCATTTTGAAACTAGACTCTCTGTGCTGTATCGCCTCCTTTAAATCTTTTACACTGAAAGTAGCAGAGAAATTTTATCCCATAGGAAAGCAATGATTTTTAATGATGCGTTAGGCTTTTCCCATTAGGGGTATCCTGTTAGTGTGCCATGCAAAACCCAAGTAAACTGGTTTAAAAGGTAACATGATAGAAACATCTTGATCTGTAAATGATAAAGCTGAAACGGACTTGCTTCGTGACACACAAGAAACAGCATAAGTGTATTTTGACACGCATATTTTAATTGTTTTTTTCCAGCACTTTGTGTATTGCTTTTCCTCAAATTCAGAGGCGTAGTGTTTCCACAAACCCTCACAGCTCTATATGAATTCTCTCCACCAAACATCTTGAGTTCTGTAACTCGTCAAAATGTGTTTGACCCGTTTTCGCACATAAATGAAAGACTGAATGACACCAGCTTCATTTCGCTTTACAAGAAACCTTTAATTCAGAGTTTTATGAAGGCAGTGGTAGTTTTTCTTGATTAATCAAATACATATTTGATAATACTGACCTATGTCTTTTTCTCCCCTCCCAGCATGTATGCTTTATACAATTCACAATACTTTCGATGATATTGAGAACAAAACAATTGCAGATTTAGGCTGTGGTTGTGGCATGCTCAGCATTGGAAGTACAATGTTAGGAGCAGGGTACGTATATAATATTAAGTTCTGGTTGTGTTTTCTGGCACGTAAGAGTAGAAAGTAAGATTAGAACATAGCGATGCTGAACTAAACTAACTTAGGTGTCTATTTAATCCAGTGTATAACGAGGCTAATATGTTTAGACAGTCCGTAGCCATTCAAGTAGTGGAAGAGGGGGCAGTTGCCATGAATTTGGAGGTCATGTTTGCTTTCCCCTGATGCACTGAATCAGCGGTGTCACACTCACAGCTCCTGCTGTTCTCCTGCTCCTGCAGCGTAACGCACGGCTCCACACATGCCCAGCGCTGGCAAGGGCACAGGGGCAGGGAGCTCGGCGCTGCCACCGGGTACAAACAAGGTGCTGGGCAGGATTCGGCTCGCAGGCCGTGAGTTTGACACCCCTGCACCAAATGAATACATTTAACTTCCTTCACAAACTTTAAAAGGATATTTGAGAAAGGGCAACAGAGCTACTTGCATTTTTATCAGCACTGAATTTATAGCATGTGCTATTTACATTTCCTAGATAAAAAAATTGTGTATACAGATCCCTCTCAAAATTTTACTATAGAATTTGAACACTTTTATTTTGCAAGAGACTAATACGCAATGCTTTTTTTTTAATAGCTTGTGTGTGGGATTTGACATAGATGCAGATGCACTGGAAATATTTAATAGCAATATTAAAGACTTTGAGCTCACGAACATCGACATGGTCCAGTGTGATGTCTGCTCATTATCCGACAGCATGTCAGAGACTTTCGACACAGTTATTATGAACCCTCCATTCGGTACCAAGCATAATAAAGGTTGGTAATTCTGAAAGTCAGTTAGAGATTATTAGGAGTGAAACAGGAAGGGAAACACTTGTAATGAACTGTCTCCCTTCTTTATTACAATTACCAATTGTAACTGCCCTGTGTTTTGCTGACCTGGAATCAATTCCCTCAGCATAGATAAACAACTCCAACTGTAACTAACAATCACTGGGTTTGAAATAAACAATACTAGCTATTTTATATCCTTATCATTTTTATCTTTTACTAAAAGCAACTGGTTAAGTTTTAGAAATACTTTATTTACCTTAATGTATTCGGTGCTGTCTCTCAAATAGCTGTTACTCCGGAACAATTGAATCCTGTGGTTTAAGCTTGCATTTAACAGTTGTAACAATTTACACTTTCTTTTAGGAATGGACATGATTTTCCTGAAAACTGCTTTACAAATGGCAAAAACAGCTGTATATTCCCTTCACAAAACTTCAACACGGCAGGTAAGTCATTTTAGAGCAGTAACCAGCATTAACCATGAAACAGCTGGCGTTTAATGATGCTGACTATAGCTTTACTAATTTGTTCACACCTTTATGGGGAAGGAAACTTGTTTACGGTAAACACTAATCATGTCAAATAACTGTGATCTCACATACATCAGGATGAGTATGTGATCTAATGTTTCAGACTTCTTAAGTACAGGGGTGTAAATGTTTAGATGACAGTGCAAAAAAGAGCTTTTAAATTTATCTGTACCTATTTAATATTGTAGCACATTCAAAAAAAAGCAGATGAATGGGAAGTGAAGATGGATGTCATAGCAGGTAAGATTAATTTTTTGTTAAAGAAAAAAACCTCCACGTTTTGTTGGGGGCGAATACCTACACCACCACTAGCCAGTCTTAACAGCCCGAGGTCAATTTAAGTGTGATTGAACGCTGAAAATGACACAGCTCTTTTTTTAAGCTGCCTTTTTTTATATATACCTTGCTACCTGGCTAAAATACAAGCAGGTACTTAATGAAGCTCTGAGGAATACATATTCTCTGCAGACTCGGAATTAGATTTCTTCTTGGACTAGATTTTGCCCTCAAGCAGAAGTTACCTGCCTTCCTGCTTCAAAAGATTGTTGCTAAGTAACAAAAGCAAAGTGCAGGCCAGTTCTCACACAGAAAAACCATCCTGTCCTCTATAGTCACCTGAATATTTTTCTGATCGTTACCTTCCCAATTCTTAAATATCACCAGCGGAATGCTTTATACAGTCTTAAAATTTGTGACATGGAATTTGTCTAAGTGCTTGAAATGCAAGTACATTTCAGCCCTCTGCTTTATGTGTGATGTGGTTGGCTTAAATTTCAGTCATCATCTAGTCCAGAGGTAAAAAGTTATCCAGTCAGGGGAAAACAGAAGAACACGGGTGTAGGCTGTAAGCCAACTGACCAAGAATCATTCTGATATAACAAGTATTCTTTGTACTGTTCACAGAACTTAGATACGACCTACCAGCATCATACAAGTTCCACAAGAAGAAATCAGTAAGTTTAAAACCTAATGTAACTGAGAAAATGCACTAGGCAGGTAAATAAATTCTGCTGAAGAAAACAGTAAGTTTTAGGGCCATACATACTGGATGAGGAATGCTCACAGCACTTGAGAAGTTGGCTATGATGACATCAAGTTCCATTGCTGTTACTGCATTTTGTAGTTGAACAGGAAAGAGTCACTGTAATCCAAGTCAAGGCTACACACAGACATTAAAGCCAGCACTACAACTAGATGTGAAAGAGCGAAGGGCAGTCTCCTTGACTCAGCTTTTAATAGTGGTCTGCTTGATCTGAGCTGCAGCTGGAGTGTAGACTGAATTAAGTAATGGGGTCAGAGAAACTCAGATTTTACAGCTGCAGCATTATTTCAGCAGTCTATGCTCTGTACTGCAAATTGCTACCGTCAGGGAAATCCTGGGTAGAGCTATCGTAGAAGGGGCAGGAGGAAGCTGTGCACTTCATCCCACAACAGACGATCTAGTCCAGGTGCTACAGTCTGAAAACTTAAGGCCACAGGCAAATTTGTGGGTGCTGGCCTAGAAGATGTATCCCATTGCCACAGGCAAAGGAGCAGGAATCCTGGAAGTTCACTGCACGAGAGTTGAAGATTGTTAGGTATGCTGAGTAGCAAAGAGTAGCAGTTATATTTAACTGTACCTATTCTGTTGGTGTGAAAGTCTCTCCTTCAGCTTTGCTACTTCACAGTTGCAGTTTCACACTACAGTAACATCCAGGCTTCACTAGTAAGCAGTTTTAAGTTCTTGGTTTATTGGCAGCTGCTATTGAATAATGTAACTGCAAGATTACGAAGTTCAGAACCTTTTACATTTGAATGAGGTGCCAGAGGAGCTGAGAGGATCTGATAGTATAAACAAAACTATAAATACAAAAGAGTTTTCCAGGGTGGTATGTTGACAGTAAGCATGCGTCTTAAACAGGAAAAAGAAGCTGTAACCCAACAAAATGAAACTTTCCTATCATTACAGGTTGACATTGAAGTGGATTTCATTAGATTTTCTGCCAAGAAACTCCTGAACTGAGGCATGTCTTTAAATCTTTGAAAATGGAACAATAAAAACTATTTATTTGGTTTTAGTATTTTTGTGTTACTGGTCTCCATTTTCTGTTTTCAGTTGTTTTGGTGCAGGTTCTTCTTCTTCCATTTCCTCTAGTGGTCTCTTCTTGGGACTGGCTGGTTCTGCAAGATTGAATATGTAGTTATTTATGGTAAAGGGAACCATTTTGGTATTACCTGAAATCTTCAGAAAAAAACAAACCCTTCCTACCATGCAAGTTCAAGGATGAGTCCTAGTTTACCCAAAGCCACTGCTCTGCTAGAGGGTTTACTTATTACTGTGACTTAAAGCTTTTAGATGTTCTAGAACAACTCTGAAGAGCTTCTTCCATGTGTAACTTTACAGCAGGAGGGCAGGGAAGATGAAGGAATATAGTCTAAGAGGAGTAGGTTTTACTGGGTTTTCTTTAAGCAGGTGCCATATGTAATGAGCAGAAGTTTAGCTCTTCATCTTCTCCAAGATAAATACCACTATGCAGGACTATTAGCCTTCCCATATCCTAAAGGGAAAAACAAAACCACCACTCAAGAGATTAGGTCGGTACGATTGTGTAGTGTTGCTGACAACCACTCTCTTTCGAGGCAGGATGCTTTGAACAGTACAGCCTCAGCTAGCTAGTAAATATTGTAATGTGCTTTTGGGGCAGTTCTGGAAGGAATCAAGCAGAAGAGCAATAAAGTTACTTTACTGACACTGACAGAGGACAGAACTGTAGGGCCAAATCTGAAGCACTCTAAGGAATGTGATACTTCTCCAGAAAGTAGCTCCATGTACTAAAGCAGCTGCCTCCCCTGCACAGAATGACATACCTGTTACAGTATCATCTTCGCCCCCTTCTTCTTCATTTTCAAACTTTATTTTCTTGCCCTGAAACTGTACTTTCCCTTTTTGTGCACCTTGAGGTATCTTTCCTCCTCTTCCTTTTCCTTTAATTTTGCGTCCTGTGGGGATATAAGATGCCAGGAGCTTTGTATCATTTAACTGGCAAGCTCATAACAGTGCTTTACGGTTAATCGTGTTTAGTATCTATTCACTATTTGCAGTTACGTTCACACAGTGCTACTTCTAGGACATTATAAATGCTTAAACCAATAAAAGGAGGACCTTTTGTTTTCTGTTTCAGTAATTCTTGCTGATCTTCCAGTATTTTTTTCAGAGCTTCTTTCTCTGCATCTCCTTCTAGCAATTCCCATGTAACGTCTTTGTTCCGAAGCTGTAAGTTTCCGTTATGCGCTTCTTTGGCTTTTTCTAGAGCTTCTTTTGCAATATCCTTAAATAGGATAATTCCCTTAAAAAGAAGAGTGGTATTTGCATTTGAATCTTACTGTGAAAACGCTCAGCTAGAATGATGAACAACACATCCTGTTACGTACCTCAGCAAATTCACTACTCTCGCACGATGTAAAATGTCTAGGCTGAAGCAAAACCCTCAGACTGTCCTAACATTCTCAGTCTCGGCTTTGATCTTATCAACTGAGAAGCCTGGAATTTTTATCTGTTCTTCTCAATGAATTTAAGGCAATAATTTAATTCTCTAAATATTCTACAATTCCACAAGTCAACTAATTTCTTATTTGATTATATAAGATAACAAGCATTTAATCATTTGATTTCAAAACTTTAACACAGAGATCTTAACTTCAAGATTCTACTGACCTCCTTTGCACCTCTGACGAAGTGTATCCATTTGATCTCTCCGTGATTAGAAAATACGTCATGGAGATCTTCTCTGCAAGTTTGATCATCTAGATCACCAAAAAACTTTAAAAGACATCCTGTCTTTTCTTCCAGAGACTTCTAAATGAAATTTAAGAAAACACCCATATTTCAGTTGAAAAGTCAAACTTAAATATTCATTCCTCCCCCCCATCCAAAGAGTATTAAAACATTATAGTGATAAATAAGCATTTAAGTCACCCCCTTAGCACCATCAGTAACCCAAGCATTCTCACTATGTAGTTTACTTTATGGCACTGCGGACCTCTTCCCCGTACGAGAGTTACATGCTTTCTACAAAACAGTCTTCTAAACTCTGACAAATCAGGCTGGAAATCTATAAAATACTGATTAAATCCTTACTGGAGCCTTCAAATACCACAGAAGAATAATCATCTCAATGTTGCGTTTAGGTTCACTTCTGACAGGTAAACATGCCCAGTAATTTAAACTAAGGATATAATAATTGGAACAAAATTAGTCTCTTGAAAATAAGACTAATTACCGTGACAAAAGCAAGTTTTACAGTAGGTTAGCTGGAAATGCTGGAGTGACTTTGTATAAGGTGTTTCTATACAACAGTTTCAAATCCTGAATATCCCATGTTAGCTTTACAAAAATACAGCTGCAGGAGCATGTTATATGTCAATTGAAAATCCATACAAAAGCAAGCACTGAATAGTTTTCGGGTAGAGATATTTAATAAAGTCATACCATTTCAGCATCTGCTGCTTGTTTCTGTTTTTCTTCTTTTTCCCTGTAAAAAAGTTAAACTAGTTAAGAGTTGGTTTGAGTGTGGTCAGGTGAGCAAACCCAGGCACTTCAGTTGATAATGACTTACTGTTTAGCTCTTGCTTTAGCTTCCACTTTGTTTTGTCTCCTTTCTTCATTCTTTTTTGTACAATACTCCTCCCTTCAACAGAATATAAGCTGAGTTAACACCACTTCATGCATTCCATTATAATTAGGTTGGACTCGATGATCTCAGAGGTCTTTTCCAACCTTATGATACTGTGATACTGTGATAATTACTTTATAAGACAGCAGTAGCCAAGAAACAGTTGAGATTATCTCTGGGCATTGAGATGCTGGTCTCCAGAAGGTACAGCTGTCAGTACCCATACAACATCTAGAAGCTTACAGCTCTCAAACAAGCCACGTTCCTGTCTAAATCCACCCTTGACCATTATTAGTTCATAGACTGGTTAAGTGGACTTACTTGAAAAGTATAATCAGGTCTGTATCTTTGTACTTCTGGTTTGGGATCTCTGTGAACTTCTTAGCAGATTCAACACTATCAAAAACTGCAAATATTGAGCCCTGTTAAATGGTAAGAGAAGACATTCAGTGTTAAATTGAACAGAATGTTGTCCGGGGGACCCCTGCCCCAGGTCTAACTGCTCACTGCAAGAGCTACCTTGAATGTTTTCTGCAGTGTTCTCCTCATTTGAATGTTTTCAACTGGACCTTTATCCTCAAGCCATTCTTTGATATCATCAAGAGTTGCATCTAGTGGAAAGCCTTTCTGCAAGAGAGCAACAAGCTTTGATTATATGCAACAAACTGACAGTCAGAAATCATAACCTAGTATGAGTTAATTCCAGCTTTACTCGGGTGTTTTTCAGTCAGTGTCATGCAGAACAGCACAGAGCAAAGGAAGAAGTTCACTTACAACATATACAGATCTGTTTTTAATTGCAGCTTTATACTGGTCATTTAATTCAGGAAGGGGTTTGTCTGGAGATCTTCTGATTTTAGTTTTGTCTTCACTTATTTCCATTAGCCCAGTCTTGGATTTTCTTAGTGCTTCTACAATAACATTAAAATCTTTTGAAAGCCGACTTAACCTATTAAGTAAGCAGACACAGGTTATTAAAAAAACACAGGCAAAGCTGAAGCCAAATGTTAAAACAACAGTAGAAGTTGTACAAGCAGACCAGGGGCATTTGGGCCCAACTAGAGATAAGTAGCTGAAAGTTGCCCTTCCATCCAGATTAGTTGTACTTTGTTTTACCTGTTGAATTTGATCATTACTTCTAAAGGCACCCAGCCATCATCTAGTTTGATCTGTTCCTTTAGGAACTTGTCTCTTGGTAGATTGTGATTGCCAAAATAGTACTGAAAAAGAAAAAAAAACAGGGAGAGGGGGTGGGGAAAAAGATTTGTCTTTGTTCGGTCTAAAAAGCTAATTTTCATCTAACAGCTCACTGCAGTAGATTGAGACATAACAAAATTCATGAATTTGGACTATTAGAAATTCTGGAATTATTACTTCCTTCTTTTATGTTCTACTTTTGGAGAAGTTAGCTGCGTCACAACCTCTAAAAAAACCCAGTGCTTCAGGTAATGAGACTGAGGCAAAGAACTGTTTAGGAAAAGCGTGAAGCTTACTATTAACGTAATTATTCATCAAGCTCGGCACCGTCAAAAGTCAAATCCATCATCAACAGATTCATGTTTTAGTCCTTATTTAAGGAATGTATAAGCAAGAATATTATATTTTCCACGGTAATAAATCACACACATAGATTAGAGTTTCTAGGCCTCATTCAAGAAAATACTGTAGGATAAAAAATGTTTATAATTCACCACATTCTCATTGTGATTACGTCCAGCACAGGATGGGCACAGTGTCATGTAGTTGACAAATTCTTCAGTTCAGTACAAGACAGGTAAATTAATCAGATTCTTTTGCTTACTGCAGCCGTGTACCTAGGGCCAAATTCTTGAATCCATAGGCTAAGGCTGAATTCTTTCCACCCAATATCATTGTGCTTTAAAAAGGCAGCACAGGTTTTACAACAATACCTCTCCCCCTGGTCCACCTCAAACTCACATTGCCACGAGTCTAACTTTGTCAACTATTTTTCCTCAGTTTCTGGGTTTGTGTTTAGTTTTTTGTTGTTGTTTTTTTTTTCATAAATAATGATTACAGCTCCGTGTGCTAATGGAGGTTCACACACAGCTGTATTTTTGTCCTTCAGGGAAAGTTTTGTTCTAGATGTCATTTTAAGTGATGTGCTTGGTTTGAGTGAGAAAATAGTTAATCTAAAGTAGGGACCTAAGTTTAGTTGCAATTTGTAGCAATAAATTACAAAGCAGTCAATTATAATAGCAAGTTATGCAATGTGCTAATATTTTGACCAGCACAGATTTCTGAGCAGCAGCATTTCGCCCCCAAAAAGACTAAGTCACATAAAATCAAAATGCATCTGTTTGCATAGCTACGATAACCTCAGTGAACACAGCAATAAATTGTTCAATGACGCATTCACTTGCTACAGCACCTAAACCACTAGCAAATTAAACCTTTTCTGGTTTAAATGGTGGTCTAACAGGCAACTCTAGACAAGTATAACTTCCAATTTAGACTACAATTATGAATTATCTTAAAGTATGAAATACCTGTCATAGACGCTACACTTTTAAAGAGCTGAAGGTCCGAGTCTAACTCCCTGTCAGCTTCCATCAGCCAAGTCCCTGCCACTGATCATCTCCAGAACAACACTGCAGTCCAGATCCCAAACTATGAATTGAACTTACCTCAATTTGCTGACAGATTTTGCTTTCCAAAATAGACATGTTTTCACTGTTTCCATTTTCAGCCATTTTCACGAGCTGTGACGAGAATTTAGAGCAAAGGCATTAAGCATGGCATAGTACCTTCTACAGACACATTCATATGTTGCATTTCACTGCAGCCTCATCTATGCAAGGTAACAGACAAGTTCCTCAGCCGTACGTTTATGCTGGGGGGCCAACTTTACACATGGCTGCAGAACTCAAAGGGGAAACTACAAAACAACGAGAAAAAACAAAGTAAAACAGCTGTCAAGGCAGCATTTGACATTCCACATTCATCATAAGTAAAAAAAATTGCTGGCACTTTACAGCATCATTTGTTATTTATCTTTTTCTAGGCATAGATTCTCAGTACCTAACAGCAAGAAACCTGAGCGCCAACATTTGTCAAGTCAAATCCAACCTCTCATCACTAGGCAAAACTTCAATAACAAGGACTCTTTAATATTCCTAATAAGTATAATTAGAAACTTTTCTGAAATTTCTGCTTCCTAATTAATCGTTGGAAGTGCAAGGAACTTACTGGAGGAAGGAACTGGAACATTTGTATTTATTAATACATCCTAAAGATGCCCAATTCTCTCCTTTACAAACGTTTCTTCACTGCAGTCTGCCTGAATACTGAATCAAGCATCTTTGATTAGAGACGAGATGTTTTAATTTGAAAGTAACTTCTTCCCTTAACTGGTATTAAGTGCATCAGGCACAGTCCCTACACACACTGGAAGGTTGGCAGGAAAGCAATTACTGACCAGAAAGTTAACTGGGAACAGAAAATGTCTATCTAGTGGCTCTTAAGATAAGTAGAGATTATGAAGAGTAATCCTTGAGGAAAAATGCAGCTTTAGAAAGCTGCTGGAAATCTGAATCAAGTTTTGAACCACAAAGCACAGATTTCTTCTTTCTCTCTTTGGGCACTCCCATACTTATTACATCCAGGCATAGCAGAGGTGGTGCACGTTCATGGCTCTCAGTTACCCCAGTTCCTGGATCAGCGCTCACTCAGGCTGCGGGTGAAGGTGGGTTTGCTCTCATGCCTCGCATGGCTTATTGGGAGATTTTAGCACATATATTCTGCTCGTCTGCCACTGGCAGAGCAGTAACATGTTTCAGGGCATCAGGACACCTGACAATGGAAGAGGAGGGAAACCTCCCCTAAGACTCCCTTGTCACAGGAAATGATGTTCCTCAGAACACCCGCCTGGCAGTGCCATCTTCACCGGTCACTGCTCAGCCCATTGCAGTCCACAGCATCCCCACTGCCTTCTCCTGGTCTCGACACTAAGTTGCATCCTTTGACTTGCTTGTAGTTAATGTTAACATAGGCACTTACAGCCTTGACATTTGCATCTTGCTGTCCCAGGAAGCTGGTATCAAATGCCAAGATAAAACAACATAGACTTTTGCCTTCACCTGGATTCCACCACCTAAACTCCTTCAGCCTTGTTACAGCCCAGAATACCCTGTCTTTCTTGCACTTCCCCAGATCTTGCTATGCACCGCGCTCCCAGTCTGCCTTACCGTGAGTACCAAAATACCCCAGAAGCAGTAACTCACTTTCCACGTAAGGCTCAAATCCACTGCTAAGAAGAGATTACAAAGTCTGTTTCTTTAACAGAATTTTCAAGGTAAAACCCAAACTGTACAGAAGTGTAAGACACCATCAGACCTGGGAAAACTCCTTCACGTTACGTCTAAATGTGGAAAAGCTTTGCCTAAAAAGCACTCCGTTCAGCTGCAAGTAACAACACGCCGAGGGCAAGACTGAAGCTTGCTGTACATGGAATTCAGTTCAGACACTGATCAAGATCTAAGCTATTTAAAATAAAAGCAGAAGCTTTAAGGGAAATTCTAGTCCTGCTGCACATGCTCGCTCCAGACTCTTTAGCTCAGTCAGCTGGCACAGCCTGGTCTTCTGGATCCAACTTCCCGATCCACAGTTTTGAGTTGCGGTGCAGCGTGAAGGACTAACGAAAAGCCCTCTCCAAGAACAGGCGCGGGCCCGGCAGCCTGCGAAACCTACACCGGGCTTCAGTGCACGCGCGTTCCGAGAAGGCCCCACGGAGCCGTCCCTCGCGTGGGCCAGCAGCACCAGCACTGCCGAAACCGACAGAAGTCGGAGAGAATCACACGAGCAGACGCCAGACGTAAATTACAAACGGGAAGCAACAGCCGGGCCAGCCCGGAGCCCCGAATCCCACCCAGAGCCCAGAAGAAACCTGAGGCGAGTTTGCCCCTTTCCGGCGGTTCAGTTCACAGCTCTCGGGTCTGACCGGACCGTGGTTGCGGGAGAACCGTTTCTGCCGTTACTGAAAGAGCGAAGGGCTTTACATTTCACGAAGGCTTCTCGAGCCAAACGACGCGGGCTCGGGGCCCCTGTGCGGGCCCGGGCTCCTCTCGAAGCTCTGCTACCGAACACGGGGATGCACGCGGGCCCAGCGCGGCACGAGCAGGAACCCCGCACAACCAGCACCGAAACGGCGGGAGCGCCGGCGGGGCCGCCACGTGTCCCCAGAGCCTCCGCACGTCGGCAGCGCTCCCAGCCCCGGCGCTACGGCCGCCCCCGCGGGGGCCCCGGCGGCCCGGTGCCCCGGCCGGCAGCAGGGGCAAAGCCTGGGGCCCGCAGCCTTCCCGCCCGCCCCGCCCCGCGTGAGGCGCCCCGGCCGGCAGCCCCGCGCGCAGCACGTGCGCACCGGCCCCCGCCCGCGCCGGGCCCGGCCGACAGCACGCGGGGCGGATCAGGGCGGGCCCGGCGGACACGCAGCCGGGCCAGGCCGCCCCCGCCCCGCACACGAACCTGCGGCAGCTCCAGCCCCGCGCACGCAGCCCCGCTCCACCGCTTCAAAGGCCGCACTGCGCGCCGCACCGCCCCCTCCGCCTCACGTGAGCGCCGCTTCCGCGGCGGGGCCGCGCTCTGTCCCGCCCCCCGGCGCCGCCGCACCAGGAGCCCTGAGCGGGGCAGGGCTGCGGGGCCGCCGCACCGGGACGCGCGGCTGCGGGCAGGGCTGCGGGGCCGCCGCCGGCCGGAGCGGCGCCCCGTTAGCGGAGAAAGGTGGGGAACAGCCAATGCTTGTGCGGTGCGGGTGCGTTTACTGAGGTTACACACGGGTACAAAAGGGACAGGAAGCTACTGCGGAGCCGGGAGGCCACGGGGCTGGGAAGGGTCTGGAGGGGAAGGGCTGAAGGCACTGGGTCTTTTCAGCCCTGGAGGAGACTGGGGGAAGATCTCATCGTGCTCTGCAGTTTCCTCACAAGGGGAGGAGGAGCAGGCACTGAGCTCTTCTCACTGGTGACCAAGGACAGGACCCAAGGGAATTGCAGGAAGATGCCAGGAGGGTCAGGTTGGACATTAGGAGAAGGTTCTTCCCCCAGAGGGTGGTGGAGCACTGGAACAGCTCACAGGGACGCAGTCACAGCCTGACAATATTCCAGAAGCCTCTGGACAACACCCTCAGACGCACGGGGTGAATTTTAGAGTTGTCCTGTGCAGGGACAGGAGTTGCACTCAATGACCCCTGTGATCCCTTTCAGCTCAGGTCACTATGATTCCATGAACCACTGCACGCAGCAGCGGCGCGGCCAGGCCTCCAAGCACAAAAGCATTTACACACAGCACCAGCCACTCGAGCTCCGCGTTCCTTCGTTCCTGTTTGGGAGTGCAAGTGTGCCAGTGCAGCGCTCAGGCCGTGCTGCCACCAGTGACCCCTCACAGCCAGCTGGAGGATCCCCGTCCTGAGCCCCAGCATCCCACAGGAGGCACCGACCAGGAGCCAGCGTCCCTGCTCCCCCACTGAATTCATGTTCCTTCCTTGGGATGTGCTGTGGACCTGAGCTAATCCAGAAAGGCACTGAGGTTACTGCAACAAACAGCAGCAGTTAACATTTAGAGCGAGTCCCGTGTGTACACCTGCTGTGGTTTGAGTCAACTCTGGCTCTGGCTCAGCCTTAGTCTGAAGTAACAATTTTTCTGAAAGTCAACTGCGTGTTCCTCAGCCAGTTTTTCTCCAGAAGTGATAATGGGGCATTGTACGCAGAAAGGCCAATGTTTACACTTATTCCTGAAGTAACCAAGGCCATCCTCGAGCTGGCAAAACCCAGCCATGCCCTCGAGGGAGGGGCAGACAGGACAGGTGACCCCAAACTGACCAACAGAAGATTCCATCCCATATACATCACACTCACAATAAAACTGAGAGATCACAAGGGTCTCGCTCTCTTCTGCGATGGCCGACGTCCAGTGAGGACCTCATTTGTCTCATTGCTCCTGACCCCGGATCCGTGCATCCCTGAATCCAGTTCCTGAGTTCAGCTGCCCCCTAGCTGTGAACCCACTGGTGACAGGTTTGCGATCTCAGATATTTGTACATATTTTCATTACTCTCTAATAATTTTAATCCCTATTATTATCATCATTTCATCAAAGCTGTAGCTTTAGTTTCCAATCTGGAAGGCTTTTTCCTCTCATTTTCCTCTCCCTTCGCCTGGGGGTGGAATCTGGGAGACCAACTGCACAATTTTAGCTGCTAAAAATTTAGCCAGATCAAGGCTAAACCGTGACAGCCCTCTAACAGATTCAAAAATCTTTAAAAAGCCAGGAGTTCCCTGCAGCCCTGGGCAGAGGCTCTGCAACTTTGGCTCAGGCGAGACCAGCTCTCCCAGCGTGTCAGAACAAAGGCTCTGTTTCACTTGGCGGGGAGGCCAAGAAGCAGCGCATTGCATGCCCGCGAGCTCCCCAGAGGGAACCAGTGCCTCCAGCTTCCAGCGCCCGTGCTCCAATACTGGAACAGCGCTGCCTTTCACCAACATCAGCACCCAGCTTGGACACAGCACACAGGTGGATGCTGGAAGGTTCTGTTGGTCCTTGCCTTGTTCTCATATCCTTTCACCAACTCAGGACCGTGGGTGACAGGACACGGGCCAGAATGAACCCCGGGGCCAGCCACAGGCAGCTGTCCTGTGCTCATGGTTTTTGACAAACATGAAGCTTCCCAGGTACATACTTCACCTAAAAATTACAGGCACGTGTTGAGTTCACAGAGGTTTCGTTCAGTACAAAGATCACCTTCGTGCTCTTGCGATGTTGTCCCTTAAATCTCCACCTGCCTTTGAACAACTCTCAGCTGTGAAGATTTCCAAGAGAAACAAAATCACTTTATTTTTCATCCACCTGCCCAGCCCAGCATTTCAAACAGCATCAGAGCTCAATTCTCCACACCTCTTTACAGTTTAGAGTATTTAACCAAATTCCATTAGATCCTTAAATAGCTCTCAGCAGGACAGCTAACGAAGCAAAACACTGAACCCACACACAGGTGAGCTTCTGACACAGCAAGGTGACACACAAAAACATCAAAACCAGAACTACTTACACACCACAGAACTCCACTCCAAAGCTCAGAGCTGAGCGCTGCCTGCTACTGGCAGCCACACGCAGGGGAGAAATGGTACAAAACTGTGAGAGAACAAAACAACGCTGAAAATACTTATGGTCGAGAACAAGTAATATTGTAAAGGCAAGGTTTACCTTCTTGGAAAGCTGCTTCCATCATATCTGATAAAACAAATACACCAAAGATTTCATTTTAGGTGGCAGTGCTGGTGGAGGAAGTTCCCACCACACCCCCCGGCAGTGCCATGTTGCCCGTCCCTTTTGTGCCAATGTCTCACAGCTGTTTCTGCTGTCATTCTATAAGCTGGGGCGGGGAACTGATCTGGGCTAAAAGAGGCCCTCTGCCCCCTAAGGCATTTCTTTATTTGGATCACTGCTATCAGACCACACGGCCCCACAACAGCTGACGCAGGACAGCAAAGGCAGGAGGGAGCAGGAACACTCCTCACAGCCACCTCCCTGGTACTGGGAAGGCTTTGCCGTCTTGCACCTTCCATACAACTCGCGTGCTTACTTTCAGTCTCTCTCTGCCCCTTCTATCCTACTTCTAATTTACATAAAACCTGAAAAAAACCTGTATTTCAAGGCCGACACCTGCCTGTAAAGCATGGCTGAACCCAGGCAAGCGAGTCCAGCGTTAGAGGGGGGCTGACACACGCACAGAAAGACAACAGAGTTGTACCTCGCTCCCTAGTGAACCAGGCTAATAAAAAGCCCCCCATTGCAGTATCTATGCAAGCTATGAGGTGAAAACCAAACTTAAGCCATCACTGCAATGATGACTCCATGCAATGAACTTGTGTCACCACCTACATGGCAGCACGGCACAAGGGCTGGTGAGAAGGCTGGTGATAGCACAGTCAGAACACCAGCTACATAAATACTACCTATGGATTGTGCTTTCTGCTGGCACCGGCACTGCTGGGCTGCGCTGGGAGCGGCCGCAGGAGCCTCCCTGTCAAGTGGTGACAAAACCATGACCTTCCTGCCCGTCTCAAGTTGCCTTCTAGACAGAATTTGAAAGTCTCGTATTAGGTTTTGAGAGAAATAACAAATAAATAAATCCAGGGGACTACTTAGCTTTCAATGTCTCCATGCATAACATATTTTGACACATTTCTTCAGTTGTCACCTGTGCTCAAGTCCCGGTTTAGCACTCTAAAAAGACCAAATGGTATTCAACAAAACAGAGAAGTTTGTGTCTTGAGGGGATGTCAGCAGCTTTCCAGTCTCTCTCATTTCCTCCTTCTATTCCACAAAGACACACATCTTAAATTCTATCTAAAAACCCAAATAGTTAACCATGGTAAGGTTTTTCCCTGAAAAAAACCCCACCAGCCAAAGAGTCCGTTGCAAAGCCATGCAGAGCCTTTTTGTTCTCAAGGGCCCTGCCAGTGCGACAAGAGCGAAGTAAGCACTTTTCTCAAACTGCCTCAAACCGCAGAGCACTGTTCTGCTTCTGGAAAACAGGTGCGTGCTTCCAGCTTGTGCTCTGGGGCTACTGCACGACATTTCTTCCCTCCTTCCCAGCCTGTACTTTTCTCTGCCGCAGCTTTTGAAGGTAGAATTAGAGGCATCCTATAACTGCTCATAAGTTCTGGAAGTGATAACCTAGTTATCCAAGTGATATTGCTCTGTACGTACCACACTCTTAGCTTGTGTCAATGAACCATTTCTATAGCTACCTTTGGTGCACCAAAGATTTCATCTTAAGTCCATTGAAAGGCAGAGTATTTGATTTGGCTTTACTCACCTTAGCACCAGATTCTAGTTCCACCCAGTGATTAATGAAAACAAAACTGTTTTCACAGTAGTTCCTATATAGCTGCACAAAGTATTATAAAACACAGCAATTTGAAAATTTTCACAAAAAAGAACAATTGGACTGAAAAATATATGGAAATCTTGTTACCACATTTATATTTCTGAATTGTTTAAAATAAAGACAAATCATACCTAGTTGTTAATGATGTGCATTGAGACTGTATTAGACATCTCACTCGTGAGGTAATCCGTTGTATTATGAACACTACATCTGCTGTTTGCTGTAGCAGCAATATGAAAATTAAATGTTTACACATTATACACACAGACACAGCCGTGTGAGCGCATAGCACTGGGAAGATTACCTACTGCTTCCCATTTGTTCAGTTCAGGGTCGTACTTCTCAATACTCTGCAGATAGGTTCCTTTCGAATAGGAATATCCTCCTGTTACATAGATGCACCCGTTCATCACCACCGCCCCACACTCCATCCTTCTCTCCATCATGTGAGCCATCTGCTTCCACTCGTTTCGCTCGGGGTCATAGCAGTCCGTGATCGTGGTCTGTCCACCCACAAAATAGATCTTGTTTTGTAATGGAATGGAACACAATCCGTATTCTTCAGGAAAAAAGGAACACAGTTCAACTCAGCATAATAATGTTAACTCAAACCGCAGCTATGTGACAAACATTGGGCACCACAGAGGGCGGCCAAGCTTCCTCACTGAGCTAAGGAGACACCTCAGGATGTTCTGCTACACTTGCTAAAAGCAAGCTCGAGGTGTTGCAGAAGATACAGACATGAGCATCAGTACTTGGTGAGAACTGCTTTAAAATCTTACTGTAACCAAATGTAGAACATAAAGAAAATCCTTCAAAATGAATACAAATTATCTTTCCCAAATGCCTATGAATAAATAAGATTCTATAGAAAGTTAATTTCCTCTACTACGTATTAGAATGCAGCTATTCCTTAGTTCAATATTTATATAGTGATTTCTATAGAACAGAGGCTTCAAAAGGGTCTCCTCTTCCCCTGTGAGAGTCTGGAAATGGAGGATGATCCCCACTCTGGCCCTTGCTGCCCTAAAGACATTGCTCCCTTTATTAGGAACTTGCAAGAAGCACTTAAGTGGGCTTAAAACCGCCCAGATACAAGCGACCAAATCAAGCTCTACACTGGTTAAAGAAATTACACTTTACCTGGATGTGGACTTGTGGTGACTATACTCCACTCATTGCTGCCTGAATGGTATCTCTGGATTTTATCATAGGTGCAGCTTCCCCTGTACCCATAGTGACCTCCAGTTACGTAGATGACTTCATGCAGGACACAGGCGGTGGCATTTCCAACACCTGTACACAGCGGGAAAGTCACAACACACCTTCAGTCTGCACACGATAACCATAGTCTAGTCTATCCATAACCCCATTTCGAAATACTTGTTCATGCATATTCTAGGGTGAAATGAAGCTTGCAAGTATTTAACTGAATATGAAACTAAACAAGCTTCTCGAGACACCTTATTTGGTCAGCGTAACTCAAACCCAATTAAATAAAACTGCAGTAACGGATACATATTGCATATAATACGGTCACAACAGTTCATGGATTTCCTTATGCAGTAATTAAAGGCACACTGACACATTGGTTTTGGAATAGGGAATCACTTTCAATATTTCACTAAGCTAAAGAGATTTTTAAAAGTCACTCTTATGGTAAGGACAAGGACAATGGGAGCTGAGATCATTCAGTGTCTCGGGGTGTCTTCTGATGCTTTCAGTCTTTCTCATGCTATTGTACAAACAAGGACGCAAACGGAATGGAGCCCTGTTAACTCTGTCTCTAGGAGAAACAAACAAAATAAACCAAGGGATCTGGCAAGATAAAATTAGGAAACTAGAGTGGTTTTTGTAAGCATCTAAGAAGTTTCACACAGAAAACACAACAAAACAACTGCACAGAATATGTAACTGCACACAGCATTAGCACAGCAGTTCTGTTTTTAAAGGAAACAAAAAGAGTAATAGCAATGTTTGTGGAAAACATACTAACAATGAAAAAAGCTGCAGGAGCATAAGCGATTTTTCCTGTTACAGATACCTCCAAAAACTCATTTATGTAGAAAAATACTAGGTTGCATCAACTTACAGTAAAATTTTATAAGTAATTGTAAATAATTGCATTGATTTATTAAAATGTATGATAAAATGTATGATAGTTTATAAATTTTATAACAAAACACCCTTAGGTTAGGCCATGATCCAAATTCACATATTTTCAATTGATCACTACTTTGGCTGCTAGAAACAGGTCTTAGCGCTAAAGATTAAACTAAGGATCCTGAACAGATAATATACAAAAATATGAGGACACTGCATGCCAGAAGTTTTAAATGAAGAAGACACCTTTATAAATGATTGCATAGAAAATCTTAGTCCTCTTGTATTATTAAAACAACACAATTCCTGTACTGGAGCTTGCTCCTTGACCATCTACTGAGCTGACTCCAATCCCCGGCAGTTTTCTGATTTCTTTCTAATTTGAACAGAAATTTTACTCCTGAAAGAAGGCAGAATGAAACTGCAACTACCACTCACTTTGTGCTACTGCTCTGTGGCACAGCCCAGCAGAGCATTTGGAAGTTCGCAGCCGTTGGACTAGTAAAGACCTGAACCAAAGCCTACACACATTAACAGAGGCTTCCCATGGACTTCACTAGAACTTGGGTCAAAACCTTAGACACGTCCATTGCACTGAACAGTAGCAAAAGCAAAAGGATAAACATTTGAGGCAGATGCTGCACAGAACCTCACCCACCTTTGATCATGTTTGCAATAGGAAGCCATTTCTTTATTAAAGGATCATAGAACTCAGCCTCTTGCACTGGAGCTCCCTTTCGGTAACCGCCCAACGCGTAGATGCAGCCGCTGACAGAAACCGTGCAGTGGTAATACCTGGCATCGAGCATGGGGCAGCCTTCTGTCCACTCATCTCTCTCACTGTTGTATATCCACACCGTGTCGAGCGCTTCGATGCTCTCCGTTCTATAACCTCCTGTCACATAGATATCTGGTCCCAAGCTAGCGACCCCATAGCTCTCCCTCGTGTGATCCGGCATCTCTGTTCCCTGGACCCAGGTGTTGGTTGAAGGATCCCAAATGTGCACTTCCGATAAAGGATGCCAGTAGTACCCTCCGATCACGTACATGGCTGCGGTGGGTCTTCTGGGTGGCCCTTTGGCGCTGGGGTTCAGGGCATTGTATATGATTGACCTTATCTTACGGTCATTAAGTCTGTCCTTTTTTTGTAGGCTTAAAGCCGACCGCAAATACGCGACATCCAAGTCTACTTTGACGCAGCTCAGCAGCTCATAGATGTCTTCAATTCTTTCTTCCACGTTGTGCGCAACCCACTTCACCACAGCTTCAACGGCCACCTCCTCTTTCCAAACATTGAGGTTCTCTCTGGAGAGGATGTAAGAGAGCTTCACCTTGCCGATGTCCAGAAATTCCTCCTGCTTCCACACCTGTTCGAACTGCCAGAGCCACATCCTCCTGGACTCCTTCTCCAGCTCGGCGCAGCCCAGGTGCTCGGCGAAGCAGTGCATGCCGAGGCAGTTGCCGGTGTCCAGGTGCCTCAGCAGGAACCGCTCGCAGGCTTTCTTCACCGACACGAACTGCAGCAGGTCTGCCGCCTGGAGCAGGCTCTGCACGTTGCGCTCCGTGATGTGGATCTGCGCGGTGTACGCGAACTCCACCAGCGCGCCGAGCACGGCGGGGCTGAGCGCGGGCAGCCGCACCCGCGCCTGGGCCCTCTCCTCCATGTCCGCCGTGAACATGGCCCTGAAGTACGCGCTGCAGGCGGCCAGGGCGGCGCGGTGGCAGCGCACCGGCACCCCCGAGGCGCCCTGCAGGGCAATGTCGGTGAACAGCCCGTCCCGGTAGAACGCGCGGAACGCCTCCAGGAACGCCGCGGGGTGAGCGGCGTCCCGGTACCGGTACCCGCGCTCCTGCTGCGCGCGCCCCGCCATCGCCGCTCACAAAGCGCCGCCGGGGCCGCGCCCCCCGCCCCGCCCGGGGTTCGCCCGGGCTCAGAGCCGCCGCACCGACACCGCCCTGGGCAGCGGGGACCGAGCGCAGCTCCCGGACCGCCCCTGCGGGTCCCCCCGCCGCACCGGCTGTGCCCGCGTTCCCCCCGCCGCACCGGCTGCCGCTGCCCGGGCTCCCCCCGCCGCACCGGCTGCCGCTGCCCTGGCTGTGCCCGGGCTCCCCCCGCCGCACCAGCTGCCGCTACCCGGGCTCCCCCCGCCGCCCCGGCTGCTGCTCGGCCCCCTACCCGCGGGCAGGACTCAGGCGTGGACACAGGCAGCGCCGCCGCCCCGGCAGGGACGGCTCGGGCCCGGGACAAAGCGGCGGTCACACAGCCGCCCCTGGGGTTACACAGCAGCCCCTAGGGGAGCACAGCAGCCCCCGGGGTTACGCAGCTGCGCTGCCCCCGCCGCCTGCAGCAGGGTTGGATCCTCGGATCCAGCAGCCAAGGCTGCCGCTGTCCGGCCACAGCTCCCCGGGACTGGAAGGACCCTGCGGTTTCTCCACTGGAGTGTATTTATTAGCCAACAGCCAGCAATGCACAAAAGCATAAGTCAGGAGAGCTCCTGCTCCACACAGATTATAGAGCATCGTTTTCTTTGATGACTGGTGGCACCTCCTCTATGCCGCCCACCAGAAGCGTGAACTAGAGAAGGATTTGAACTGGAAGGTGGGTATGGATGTACCCCTCTGCCACCCTTCCTCACGCACTGTCTGTGTGCCAGGACTCAGACTTGCCCTTGGCCTCTCTGTGGTAACACAAGCCCTAAGCAAGTTGATCCAGAAAAGAAAACACTCCTCACATATCTTGGCCTTCAGTTTTTCAACCGCTCTCAAAGCACTGTCAGCCCACGAGACCAGAGTTCCATGGCCCAAGCCGGGAATTAGCGGTAGCCCTGCTGTCTCTGACCTGGATCTGTCCTTTGGCTACTCAGTGTTTGGTTACTCAGTGTTTCTTTTCCTGGAGCATTCCCTTGTACAGCACCGAGTCTGTTTATACATCCCCATGCCAACAGCTTTGTTTTGCTGTTGCTTTGCACTTTCTGTTCCATCAGCTTTCTACGAATAGGCAGGAGCTTCTCCCGGTCTTGGCCATCCTACCAGCGCACCACGCTGAGGCTGAGCACTGGGGGCGGAGGGGGGGGTGGCGGGGTACAACAGTAGACCTGCTACCGTATAGAAAATTCACACATGCCTTCCATCAGGCATTTCATAACATCTTCACCTAAGTCACCTCCCTCCCAGTAAGCAGGGTGATCTAAACTGCCAGCAAGTCTGGCGGTCAGCGACACCGTAGTGAACGTGGGTCCCATCACGCAGCTCCTTCCCTTCTCTTTTGGCTGGGTCACCAGCCAGATTAAATCAGCTTCACCCTTTGGAAACATCTCCTCTCCCTGATACCCAAATGTGTGAAAATTTGGTCATTGTGCTGTTTCAGAAAAGTTGCCTCTTTTAATAAAAGGGGGGGAAAAATCCCCAAGACCTCATATTAATAGCTCATGGCCTACGTACTAGAATTAATAAGTTTCTTCTGTCTCCAACATGCACATGCCTGGCAAACAGCACCAGCTCTACCCTCTACTTCAAGTGATTAGTTCACCATCGCTAATATTTCAGGTAGTCTGCTTAATGTACTCCTGCAGTGGTACTTTCATCAAAACCACAAAAACCAGCCCTCTTAGAGCATGAAGACTAATTTCACACTCTCACAGCGAACTGCGAGGTAGGTTCCTTAAGGCTAAAAGCACAGCAGTTAATAGAAAGCTGAATAATCATTCATACACTAGTCCTGTTTGATTGTTTTAAAGTAAGCAGTCACTGAGATCTGTGGACAAACTGAAAGCAAGCTGTCTTACAACTGAAGAAGTTCTGAAAAGCACAGAAGAGACTGAAAAAGAACACTAAACAGCACATCTAGAATGAAGGAGACACTCAAAAATGTGTTGGACTAATTTCCCAGATATTAAGGCACTTACATTAAACAGACATCGGTTCAACAGCCAGCTACATCAACATTTTGGACCTTTTGTGGCACTGTAAGAAGGAAAACATTTGGTATAAAAACACATTATCTCACTTTAATGAGGCTTATTTTGAATATCTCTGGGTCTCATCTCACTAAGAGTGGTCAAAAGAAAAACTGCATATTCACAAACTCCTTAAACTGCTTAAAGACAGGTTCTGTTAAAAAAGTTAAAATGGACATAGATGTTCCCTGCCAGCCTGCAAGAGAGGGTTATACTACAGGTATGGACAAGAGCGAACAGGTAAAGTCGTTGCAACTCTGTATACATACGCACCATTCCGTGGGCTGTGCATTGCAGTAGAAACCCAGCAAGAAAAAAGCACCTGGCTGACTCGAAGCTGTCAGCGTGGAAGATCAGTGTTAGCTCTGCACGGAGTGGCAGCAGCAGTGCCAGAGAGGGGTGTGGAGAATGGGAGAGCAACTTTTCCCTTAGCAGCACAGCAGCACCCTTCCTGCTCCCCAGAAGAGAAGGGGTCTGCCTTACTAAGTGACAGGTGTAACCTGAAGGTGCCTGGTGACACACAGACTGGCAGAACCACCACACAAATCAGGTTTGTTGCTTTTTCCAGCAACAGTAACTTTTATTGTCTTTATAGTACAAGACAATACAAACCATTAAGAAGTAATTTTGTTTGGTAAAATATTTAATATATTGGAAATATAAATGCATCTTCAGATCAAACAAGATTACAAGCACACCAAATAATTTACAAAATTAAATATTTATCCTGGTCAAAGAAGTCTGATCAAATAAGTATAAAAGCCACCAGTTCCAGAACCACGTTCCTGGCACCCCATGTTTTGCAAGTAAAAAAATTCATTTTTTTGTGCACTAATTCTACTCTTTCCTCTAAGCATGTGGAACAGAAAAGGTCAGTTATGCAGTCGGAAAAGGCTTGGGGGGAGGCGGAAGACTAAGAATAAAGCAACCTCCCCTTCTCCACTTATGTTGGAATGTGTACTATGTTAGAAAGACTGAACATAAACGGTTGCACACTGTGTTTAAAAAGCAGACCTTCAGGTAACAGCCCAATTTTACAATTTTGTGCTTTCATACACATGCAGTTTATCTCCCAGGAAGATAAAAAAGAACTATATTAGTTTCTTTTTATCATTTGTATTACTTCTTTATAAGCAGTTGCAGATAAGACATAATGTCAACAGCAGATGACCACACCTGAACAGAACACTCCACAGGACTGAGATCTCGGGCCAGCTGAGATATCTTTTTCTCCAAGGTATATCCCTGTCTGGGCATAGCGATATCATCCTTCTTTAAAAACATTACTGGACATAAGTCATTCCCACCATCACCTATGTATACAATTTGTGTGTAACTTACTCCTCGCTCCAACTGTTTATCTAGAAATTCTTTTAAAACTTTACTTTTGCACAGGTTTTTAGGGCACTTTGCACAATAGTGGGCATGGAAGTTCTGGACAGTGAGATAGCCAGTACTGCTGAATGCCGCAGGGTTCGTAAACACTTCATCAAACACCTTATGGAAGTCAGCAGCTTTCAAAATCCAGTCGATAAATACTGTATTAGAATCTGAAACAATTATGCAGTCAAACAACTCTTTGTTCTTGCCAATAAACCCCAGAAGATCCACCATCCCCGCAGTGAAAGGAATCGCTGTCATAGTTCTTTTCATCTCATCTTCTTTAACACCATTGTCTCCCAAGTAGACAAAGACTCTGCCCATATATTCTGTCCAGTGTCCTGGCCGGTAGGAGTTTCTTAATCCATTAGGAAGCTTTTTCCCAGGAGCACATCTCACAATCCAGGTATCGCTATTTTCATCTACGATTGTATGGTCAAAATCAAAAACCAACAGAAATTTCATAGCTGTCAGAAAGCAGTTTCCAAAACAAACAAACAAAAAAGAGAATTATTCATATAAACAAAAGCACTGAATTCCTACCCTGACCTTGCGCTTAGAAAATTCTGAAAGCAAGGGAAGCACCAGGACAAATCTCTAAACAAAGTGAAGTTTTTGCGGCCACTACAGCCGTGGGAAGTTGTGCTGACGCTGAAAACGCAGTGTGCAAAGGGCAGAGCCCTAGCTGAGCACCAAACCTCTGTTCAAGACGGCCCGCGCTGCCGTTACCGACACTCGCTAACACAGAGGCAGCCGCCAAGCACTCCCGCACCGTCAGTTCTACATTTCTCCCTCGTTACCTGCAGAGCAACCGCACCGGGCTTCTCCTGGCAGACGCCTCAGGAACCCGCGACTGTGCAGACGGCGCCAGCCCTCCCGACAGGGCACACCGTACCGGAGCGGCCGGCGAGACGCAGCGCTGCCGCCGGCGCTCAGGAAGCGAGCGCGCAGCTCGCTGCGCTCGCTGAGGCCCCGCAGCCGCGGCCCCTCGGCCTGGGCGGCCCCCGGGCACAGCAGGCGCCTCACCGGCTGCTTCGTTCCCTTCCCTCACCGGGGACTCCGCGCACACCCGAGTCAGCGCCGCTGCCCCAGGCGCCCCGCAGGCCGCCCTGCTGCGGACCCGGCCCCTCGAAGCGGCGAGGGCCGAGCTGCAGCACCGCGCGCGGGCAGCGAGCCGAGGACCCGGGCAAGAAAGCTTCTCTCCCGCCCGCCACCGCCAGGCCCCGCCCGCCGCTTCCGGTAATCACCGCCAGGCCCCGCCCTCGGCTCCCGCCTCCCGGCCCCGCCGTTCCGGGACGCGGCCGTGTTGCCAGGCAGCTGCGCGCGGGGGAGATGGCGGCGTCGCGGCCCGGGCTCCCCTGCGGGGCGCAGCGGCAGCGCCTCGGCCGTGAGTGCGGCTCCCCCCGCGGGCACCGGGGGAGCGGGGGGGGGGGGACACGCAGACTGGGAGGGGCCACACGGACGGGGAGGGGCCACACAGACAGGGAGGGACACACGGACGGGGAGGGGACACACAGACAGGGAGGGGACACACGGACAGGGAGGGACACACGGACAACGCAGCCACAGCCTGCGGATTCTGCCGGGCCTCGGTTGGAACGCAGGTACCTGGTTCCACCTGTGGGACACGAGGGCGGGGAGGGTAACGCTGGGGAAACCTTAGTCTCGTTCATCTGCCGGGATTCAAATCCTGGTACAGGTGCGAACACGGGACTTGCTGATGCCAAGTAACCTCAGGATCTTTTCTTCCCTCTGCACAGCACCACTAAATTTGGAAGGAGCGAAAATTCTAAATGGGTGTTTTCTTCCAAATGAAGCAGATACTCGTCAGGTGCTTATATTTCCCAAGGCAGAGTGGGAAAGGATTCAGAACAGTCTCGGCAGCAGAGCTAGAGAAGAAGCACGCATCCTTGCTGAGAAGAAAGAACAAGAAGACACGGACTTGCGCTCCAAAGCTGTTATAGAAGACCGGCCCAATATCCTTGTGGTGAGTACAAGATACATTTGTAAACAAGGGGATTCATTTTCACATATGCAAAAACACTCATAGTAACATTTCGAGCTGTACTCCCTTTGTTGAACATTTGCTTTTAAATTAGTATTTTAACTAAACTCCATTTAAATACATTTAGCATCTAACAGCGACATTTAAATATTTTAATTAAAGCTAAAATTAAAAATTAAAAAACCCCAGCAAACACTGAGTACATTACTTACAGAATGGTTTATACCTTTTTAATCCGTAGGCATTAAATGTGATTTCTAATTTTATCTGCATTGTAGAACTCAGTGGAAGAGGCCCTTAAAGCACATAAATTACATGAAGAAAGGAAAGAGGAAGAAAGAAAGTTACTTGATTTGGAAGAAGCACAGTTCCAAGCAGCAAAACGGAAGGAAGTTATTGATCAAACAAAAACCTACCTGTACAATCAGACTGAAAGAGTGAAAGGATTGCATGTTTGTTGATAACTTGTGATTTTTAAATTCAAATTGTACTGAGTGTCTTTAAACACTTCTGATCGCAAATTACTTTAAATGTTCTCTTGCAGAGTGCTCTTCTACTTACTGAGGTCCTAAAAGAAAGAGATGCTCAGGTTGAGTTTAAAAAGTTAAAGTCTGGTGTTAACAAAAAGAAAGATGAAGAAAAGGAACACGAACGTAAAGAAGCTATTCTCAAGGAGAAAGAAAAGGCACGTCAGCGTTATGTGAATGAACAGGCGCTACGCAGAGATCAGCTGGAACAGTAAGCAGTAATTAACCAAAAGTAACCCTACTTAATTAGTTTAACTCTGTTCTCACAAATACAATCTATAAAGTTTTTACAAAAATTTACTAATAATTTGATTCACAAATGTGGCACTTCAAAAAAAGAATCTAGAGTGCCACAGAAGACCTTTCACAAAAGGGAAAAGCTGTGATACGCAGTGTCTTTTAGTTGCCAACAGTCTGCACCTAAAATCACCTCTGACAGGCGTCAAGAGGTTTTAGTCAAATCACTATTCCAAAGTTGCTACTGGAATTGTATTATAACTCACTTTTGGTTCCAAAAAAGGAATGTTAAACCAGATTTTCCGTTTGCCCAGAACTAGACTCCGGAGACTGTACTAAGAGAACACATCACCGCCACCTTCTATTTTTTCTCTCAGCTCTTCCAGAAACCTTATGGAGGTGTCCCCGGTGGTGTGTATAGCACTGGTCCTGGTGGTCCGAAAGGAATCGAATTCCCTGAGGTTCAAAGTCTGGTCTTACACATTCCAGGTCCAACACATGTGTTCTTGCAGAACTTGGTACAGGGAACTGCCCGCTGAAGCTGTTGCCTGCACACCCAGAGGGAGAAGCGTAGATACAGTGGGACTTGCTGGGGAAATCTTGTTCACAGAGGATGATGCAGAGATGGGGCCAGACCATTATGAGTGCAGGGGTGCTAAAGAGCCATCCGAACAAAGCTCGTTACCGCTAGACTGCAAACTGTGAGCACAGCACTAGCTCATTTCTAGTGACAGGTGTCCCTGCCCATGGCAGGGGGGCTGGAACAGGACGATCTTTAAGGTCCCTTCCAACCCAGCCCGTTCCGTGATTTTATGATTTCTCATCAGAAGATTGAGGGCTACCATCACAAACAGTGATGCTGGTTTTCACCTCTGGTATTCTACTTACCTTCAGTTCAACGTGTCACATTCCTCAGTGCAAGGTTATGCAGATTCTGCCCCTGTTTATTACATGCAGTTAATTACATGCAGTCCTTAGCCCCTCGATTCAGCTGCTTTCTCTGATTCAGAATAAAGGAACGCAAGCATCAGGCGGATCTGGCCAAGCTAGAAGACAAAAGAGAAGGGGAAAAATTACAGAGACTGAACCAATTGTACCAATTGGAAATTCAGAGAAGAAAGGAAAAAGAACAGGAGAAAAAAGTTGAACAGCAGAGACTGTATCATGTGAGTAACAGGAAAGCTGAGTTTCAAATGGTTGTTTCATGTTGGATGGCTGGAGTGAAACAACCGGGCTCATGTATCCAAATGGGCAGACTGGCAGCTCAGTAGAGCTGTACTGTGCTCCCTGCCTGCCAACTGCCAGCCAGGTCCATCTTCTCTGCTTTTGAGAAAGGCCTCTTGGGGGCAGGTCCCTGCTGCTGTCTGGATATTGGCACCCGATGCTCTAACTGGTCTGTGGTTAAAAAGTCATGCAGGAGACAGTGTCTTTTTTTTACGTAAAGCTCCTCTTCAGCCATGATTTAGATAAAGCTCTTTGGGGTAGTTTTGGACGAGGTGGGCCAGAAGTGGCACAACCGGTTACGTGTTGGTGGGGGTTGCACAGTCCCACTCAGCTCAACATCGCTGTCTCCCACGTGTGAGGATGGGAGCAAGGGATAATGCTCACCGCCTGGTACAGCAATTTGTTTGTGCAGTGAGCTGGAGAAGCAGCTGCTTGATGCTCAGTTCCCTGTCTCTTCATGTGTGTTTGCATAGGGAGGCAGAAGTCAGCAGAAGCACTGAGAACCCCTTTCCCCTTCTCTCTTTGAAAGAAACATGAAGAGAGAGAACAGAGAGTGATTCGTTTAAGCTGCTGCTCAGGCCTGAATTTTCTAAACTTCATTTGTTACATCAGGACCATTTTGCCTATGCAGGAGAATTTACATGTCAAGAAAACTATGAAAGCAATAGAAGAACAAAAACAAATGGAAGAAGATGATCGGATTAAAGTTTATCTTAAAGTAAAGGAAACTTTTGCCAAGCTGGTAAAAGAGAAAGAAGCTGAAATGCTCAGGTAGGTACAAAGCTAGAGTATATATTGTAAATAACTAAAAATTATACTGCGATCATTTTCAAATCTTTCAGACTGATGATGTAACACAAACCACAATTATTCTAAAAATCAAACAGTACTGAAGGGAGAGCAGGGAATTCAGGAGAAGGAGGGGTTTTTTTTCACAGGTTCCTTAGTAACCGGTATAGGGGAGAGTGATCCCTCTACCTTCAAAGTACAAAGACTTATGAAAGTGCAAAGCTCTACACCAGTGTGTTGGGAAGAGTGAATTTCCATATGGCTGCCAAGCCTCCACCTCCTCAACTATTAAAGATAATTAAAATCCTTGACAAAAGGATCTGCTAGGCAGACTCCTCACTGAGTGATCCAGCTCATTATTGCAACAGAAAGCTGTTTTTACAATAATACAGGGAGCGCTTATTTGCTAAATCAGATAATTTTTTTAAAAAGAAACAGTAAACAGGAGGAACACAAGGAGATGGAGCAGTTGGGTGGGCGGGTAGGCTGGCCTGTATGGCAAGAGGAGAGAAAACTAGAAGCTTGGTAACAGTAATGCATCAGGTAGACCCAGGTACCCTGGGATGTTATGGTAGCTCCTTTTTTTCTGCAGACTAAGCCAGGAACAGCAGGACAAAATGGTCGGCCAACTAGCTGCACAAATGAGTGAGATGTTAAGGAGGGAAGATAGTTGTGTTGCTAGAGACATCGCAAAGAAAGAAGCTGAACAAGAAAAAATCCACAGAGAGAAAGAAGCAGAGAGAAAAGCTGCCATTGAATCTATTGCTGAACACAGAGCCATCACAGTAAGAAACCTAGCCGGTTCTTATTCCTGCTTCTCCCAGACAAGGAGCATTGGTTAAGGCCACAGCTGGTGGCTCTGGTGCCATGCATCAGCGTGCTCCATCAGCGCTGCCGACAGCTTTCCTGGCATCCTCTCTCCCCCTTCTGTGTTGGGTGCACATCTGCCAGGGCTGCTGAACACCCTGGGCCTGGGCACTGGCTGGCCACAATGACCGTGCTTGGCAGAGCGCTGATACGGGGCTGCTTCTGCTCAAAGACAGGGCTTCCAAACGAGCAGGCGAGCTCCTTGGCTAACTTGTTGTTTTGACATATTTTTGTAAAATACAGATGAAAATGAAAGAGCAAAAGGAGAGAGAAGAAAAAGCAGAGGCTAAAAAAGAACTCCATGCATTAATGGAACAGAGTCGCATCTACCTGGAAACAGAAAAAGCCAAGAAACAAAGAGAACGTGACGCACACGTAGAAGTACAAAAAGCTCAGATCCAGCAAATGGTAAATATAAGAGCTGTATCTTGTTTAGTTCCTTTGATTGTTTTTGTTGGCTTGGGGTTTTTAAGTCACATCTGCTCTGCGCACACTGCTGTCAGGGACCGGCCTCCTCTCAGAGCAGTGGTGCAGGTCAGGCTGGTTTGCAATGACAGATGCCATCCTGTCCTGTGCCATTAGGTACTACTGCCACCCTCTTGTCTCCTCTGGGCAGGTCACCGACAAGCAGCTGCTGATGCTGATGTTCACTCAGCTGTTCATGTACTCTTTTTGTGGCAGGATGGCAGGGGAGAGAAGTGGGGAGGGATGTTGTTTGCCAAGTATCAACTAACATCATCCTGTAAGCTTTTACCCTCTCTAAGTTTTAAGGGATGGATATGTTGGGAAAGAAATACTAAGCTTTGTTATTCCCTTCATCAGGCTGAAAAGCAGGCAAAACAACAGCAGGAAAAGCAAGCAGACTTGGACTACGATGCCCAGAAAGAGGTTATTGCACTTTGTAATGAGCGTGAATTCCAGAGCTACGCAAAGCAAATAATTGAATCGGAGTCAAAGACTACCCATCATCTTTATCCTCTTCTCAAAGCATCCAGAGACAGTAGGGGACTTGGACACACGCCATTTTCCTGAGAGAGAAGGAAAAAAACCACTAGTCTTCAAGCATAGGATGGTGCTGGGACCTGGCCACCGTGTCACAGCAGAATTACTGCTCAAGAAGTTTAAAAACATGAAATAAAGTTGAGACTATCCAGCAAGGAAAGGTAGAAGCAGTTTTTATGTGGTAAAGAAAATATCTTTTTGAACCTTATGGGTAGAGTTAAACTGTAAATGATCTACGTCGAATACACACTATGGATTTAGAAGTCTATTTGAAAACAAAAAAAGATTGTCAGAGAACCGACTATATTCTCAAAAAGCCCCAGTGTGTGTTTCATGAAAGTTAGTTGAATAAACTTAGGACAAGAATGCGTGGTATATAATTGACCGTCAATGTAACCCATTCTGGCCAAAAGCTCATTATTCCTGTTATATTTGTAATCTTCATTGTTCTGAAAATTCACCATTCCAGGTTTTTCAGGCCTGCCATTCCCAGTGCTAAAGGTGACGTTTTTCACTAGCTTACTTTCAGTTAAACATTCTCCATAATAGAAAACAAACCAAAACAACACAACTTTACAGAATCTACAGAGGAAGAAAAACCAACCTAATAGACGTGAGAGAACAGTTATGCAGTTTTTACCTCTGTGAAACAAACATCACGGTATAAGTTAGTTATGTTTTTTGAAAGTATGACATTGATTTGTTCACAGCCCTTAAAGATCACCTAGGAGGCAAACAGGTCTCAATGTAGCTGTAAATAGCTACCACAAACACACGGCAACAAGAGACAATGAAGTTGAGCTGTTCTTTTGAAAGACTCCCAGTGATCCAAGGTGCAGCAAACAGATCGGATCTAAAATTGTTGCTCAGATTCCTCAGCTGACCGACTCTCCGACACTGAAGTCACATGCAGAGCTCACTCCTTACGCTCCATGTCTGAAGTGTTACCATCGTGTTCCTGCCTGGGACAGTCAGGATTTCCTACAATGACTTCCTCCACCAGTAATCTGGGATCCGAACGGGGTATCCCCATGTCCTGGGGTCCACTAGGAACAAAGTCAAGAAACCTGAAGCCTTGCTTTGCTGTGTACAATCTTCTACTCCAGCCCTGCAGCTCCAGCCCCTGCTGCCCAAAGTAGAAAAGTTAGGAGAGTTTATACACAGGATCCTTGCCAATACTTTAGATTGGAAAATGGGCCTATTGCGTGTCTTCGAGTTTCTCAGCCTCGCTCCCGATAGCAACAGGCTTTGAGAGGAGCACAGGGCTCCGAGCAACACGTGAGGCGACGCTGGCGGGAGGTCCCTCATGCAGGCTGAGGGCCAAGCACTGCTGGTTTGGCCTCCCCTGCTGTGCAAAACAGCGGGTGCAGCAGGGCTGCGGCAGCCGCCTCATCCAGAGCTCCTTTCCAGGGAGGAACTTGTGAAATGAGAGGGAGGACCAGCCTCTTCCCTCATCCAGATCCCTGGGGCTGCCTGTAAGGATCCCTCTCCCTCTCAGCATGACACAGGTAGTTGCTACTGCAAAAAATAGATTATTTTGATTTAAGCTAAAGTAGAATTCTTTTTCTGTAGAATTAGTTTTCTAACTAATTCCAGTTAAGTTGCTTCTAAGTAACTGCATTTTTTGAGTTAGACAGAATGTCCCTCTGATAACATTTTTTTTATAGCACTTTTTTTTCAAGTAGTGTTTTTTAGACACTGTTGAGAGAAATGACAACATCTTGTGTCAAGCATGGCATGTGCTGAACAGATGTGTCTTCTTTCATCTCCTCTGTTTGCAATCTTTATCTCAAATGCAAGGTCACACAGAGAGCTGGCTCCAAAGCTCTAATTAGCAAGAGATTTGGCTGTTGTGAAGTTCATAACAACATTAAAATTAGTCCTTGGAAAGTAACAGAATATGCGCAAGATTTCTGGGAAAGTTTATACCTATGCATATGAGTAGGAAACACACATCTCTTGCTGCCGGTGGCTGTTTCTGTCCTAAGAAACTAAACAAGACAGTCTGTATTCTGGCACAGAGAGCGACTTGTCTACCTAAGGCAAAACTCTAAAAACCTAAAGGGGGCAAAAAATCCCCAGGAAAAGCAAGCAGATTTGGACTATGATGTTCAGAGAGAAGCTGCTTTTCATAAGGATGGAGCGTTTCAGCTGTAAAGACAGTGAGTAACTGGGTCGGTGCCATTACTGGATGTAGATTTTATTCTCTCCAAGCGTCCAAGGAAGGAACAAGATGTGGTTGCCCAACTAGGACAACTGCAGGAGTGGGGACTTTGCTGCTGAGAACCTGGCCCCCGCGCTGCACGCGCTCCCAAGGCTTAGCCTGGCAGCAGGGCTGAAAGCCCATCACTGCTTGGAGCACATCTTCCTGTTTCAGTTTCAGCCAAAGGGGTTCGGTTTGTGATTGCTCTGTCATGGGATCCAAAGCACAGCAAGTAGGAACAACCAGGAAACTTGTTTCAAAAACTCGCTTCTGACCTAAACTAAAATGCTGTTATTGCTGTACTATCAACTAAAAGTCACATAGAGTTCCTACTCCAATTATCTTGTAATTAATTAGTAATTAAAGTAATTATTTACTTAGTAATTAATTAATTTTGGACATTTTATATTTTTAAAAAGTAGAGAGATGGCAATTAACTTGTGAAATTGTCTCTAAATACTTTCTTAGTTCACTAATGAAAAATTTACTTACTTTCTCTCTGTTCCAGTGTTCCTTTTACTACTTCAAGCTTTTTTTCAGCAAGCAGAAAGAATGGAAACTTGTAGTGAAGTCTTTTGATCACAAAACTTGAGCCTTGAGCAGAAGCATCGACAACAGTAGGAGTGGTGCTGACATCCACAGAGCTTGGTAATGCTCTGAGTGTATCCCTAAGCGCATATTTGCACGTGCTTACTGCTGTGCAGTTGGTGAATTAAATGGGTTTTACCTCCACAGCAGCACGAAACAAGGGGGATTGCAGCTCCATTTCCTTTTCAGCTTCAAGGAACGCCCTATCCTGCAGGTTACATAACTCTGTGCCTGCTGCCATGGGTCTCGTCCCACTTACACTTTGAACATCTACAGAAATACCAAACTCGAGTACCAAAGGTTTGGAAACAAACCACTCATGAAGAGAAGAGGTGGCACCACGGGACTGTTAGGGATGCCACACCTCGGGGCAGATCAGCTCTGTGCTCCTGCAAAAGAAAAAAAGTGTTTTTTCAAAGCTCACTGGTCCTGTCAGGTCAAATAATCTGTTCTGGTTCAACAGCCAAGCTCTTTCACATGCCTGTTATCAGCTTACCCCTCTCTGGCATCACTTGAAGGAGTGCTGTAACTCTTCCTTCTGGTTCTGGCAGTGCATCTTTGAGAGAAACTCACTGCTTATAAATAGCCACAAGCCCCACCCCAAGCACCCCCCAACACCCCTGCCCCCCCAGTCTCTGAGGGCTAAAACTTCCGAGGGAACGGAAGCGAACGCCAGGGGTGTGACAAGCCCACAGGAGAGGTCTTCTTTGGAATTCTCTTAAACGAATTCCTTTCTATTTAAGACATATTGTGATATAAGCTGTGTTAAACTTCTGATGTGCATGGTTGTTCCCCCTGTGCTCCTGCACAGCCGCCGCTAGAGTCTAAGCTTCTCTTTGTTTGGGGTGGCCTTTTAAGGACTAAGATACATTAGTGGCTACATAAATGACTCAAACCTGCCCTCTCATCTGTTAAACCAGTCCCTAGAAAGCAGTCTTGGTGTTCATAGCTGGTTGGTACCACCCTGCACAAACCAGCACGGCACTTCCTGTGGGTTTCCCCGTCTCCAGCACAGCATCCAAAGAAATGCACAACCCTTTCTCTCTTCCTCAGAAATACATCTGATCTCATCCTCACAGCTGGATCACCTTCCCTATGGAAACTGTAAATTACAAAGCATCTGAAAGACTGGGCTTTCCAAACCCTCTGGTAACTGCTACCCGCACACCACAGACTGGATAATTTGCAATTCCTTTAGCTGCTGAAGGAAACCAGTTACCATCCCGTTCCTCTCACCACTGACCATAAATTAGGCCCACGTTCTTTCCAGTCCTCCCAGCCTTTCTTTCCAGTAGCAGCTGTGGCTGGAGCCACGCACCAGCTGCACTTAGGGAAAGCTCCTGGGGTGCGCAGGGCGTGTGCAGTGATGCCTGACTTCCTGCCCGACGACCCTGAAGCACTTTGCACATCACGGAATTTCAGTGCAAAGACAGGAGGCTGCATTAGATCAGGTTCTTCGCCCTTTTAATGCTGCTGTTAGAACTTCCATGAATATAAATTTACAACCAGCCATATTCATATTCAGCAGTTGAAGATCTGCCCACTGAACTCACTCCTGTTAATTGTCCTGCAAGTTTCATTTGAACAATGACTTTATGGTTAAGGATGGACACGAATTTAATCATCTAATGACGAGTACCTTTACCTTTATGTGATTTACTATCTTAACTCACCACCACTTTTATATTTTGTTGCTGCTATTCCTTTTATGAAATTTCATACAAACTTAGAAAACTTATTTTGGTACGATAGCTTTTTTTAAAAAAAAAAGCAGTTGAATATTACTTTTTTCTTTCATGCAATGCAAGTTTTGTTAGAGCAGTGTTCCTAATGACATGATTTATTCAAGAATAAGAGATAAAAATCACACTAAAAGCACATATGCAGCAAAATAGCAACTTCATGCTAGGCAACTGCAGAATTTTACAAAACTCAAATTTTGCAAAATGCAGAGTTCACAGACTTTTTGATACACATTTAGTTGAATAATTTACTTAAATATTGCATTAGGAAAATTACTGTTTTCGGCAAACGAAGTGTAAGTAACAGCTCTTTGAATTTCCATCACATTGACTCTGGAAGTGAGAAGGGTAATTCTGTCACTGGCATCCTCCAGGTTGACAAAACAACCCAAACCCTTAAGTCACAGCTGCTGCTAAAAAACTACACTGCCTTCTCTCAAGAAGTTGTTCCAAGTATTGGAGAGCGCAAATACATGGATGATTTTAAAAGAGAGATCTATCTCTAGGTTTACTATTATAAAAAGCAGGGGTGTACATTTTTGTCAATCAGACAAGCAATGAGTCTACTGTGCCCCTAGAAATTGTGACCAAAAATACTTTATTTGCTTCAATAAATCAACAATGAATCAACAGTTCCAGGACTGCTGCTTTTATGCTTACATTAATCTCAAATCCACTCGCCAGAGTGACATTGTTACAAATCAGACATTGTTAGGGGATCACTGCAATTTCTTCAGGGAATCTGACAAAGATCATTGCAAGAAAAGCCCATAGTGTGGGGTTTCAAGTAGGAAGTGAGAAGTTTCAGGTTAAAATTGTGACAACCAGATAGAACAAAGGGTTAAAACATAACCATAGCCTTTTTTTGTCTTCTTAAAAAAACCCAAGCAAACCAAAACCAAAGCAAAAACAACAACTGAAACACTACGGCTGTGTCAAAGAATTAGCAGACAGCAACACATCTTGTACAGGCAGTAGTGTCTACACAACCTGACATTATATCCACCCACCCTCAGTAACACTTTGTGCTTCCGAGTTGATGGCAGTACCAGAAAATCCCAACATCAAATCACAGTCTCTCCCTGATAGAACCTGGAAAGCCACTGCCAATACTAAATTCATTCATAGGCTGTACTGTAACAAAGAAAACAATCCTTATGAACGGTACACAAGAGCATCTTTTGAAATAACGAGTTACACACAACTGCAAACTACAATTGATACAATTTCCATTTTGAGGTTTTAAATAAGTATATTCAAGACTTTGTAATATTTTGTAACCATTCATATGGATTGCCTTACTGCTGCCTGCTTGCATCCCCCCCTTTTCTACAGCAGAGCCAATATAGTTTAGTTTGTTCGTTTGTTTTCATGCTTGCTCGAGCTCCAGTGGTGTTGGCAAGAACATTCTCAGTAGCGCAAATACATTTCTTCAGCGACAGTTTGCGTCTGTGTCAGCTCCATAAAAAATAACAAGAGGAATACTGCAAACAGTTTTTAAATAAGACTGAGGTACATGGCACACACAACACAACATAAATGCACCGAGAAAGCCTCTGCCCAGGCTGCCATAAAATTCCCCTAAGGCGAACTTCCTAGCCTTTCCTTACTATGGTCCCCAAAAAAGGACAAGAACTCCTCTGAAGTCACAGAGTTCAGAGCGACTTCACACAGAGCAGGTCCACTACACACGTCTTCCATTCACCCCCACAAGCTCTTCCGCATTATCCACCCACATGTGGGCTTGTAAAGCACGTTTACACGTTCTGCGTGAAATGACCACCGCAACGCAAAATTCGTACTAAACCATGGGGAAAAAGGCTGACGGCCAGAGCAGCTCCACTACCTGTGCACACCTGACATGCTTCTACTTTGCTTCCCTTATAAGGGTTGGTTATGTTGTTCACAATCCCATTATTTCCTTTTGCTTTCAAGACAAAACTGCTCGCTGTGCTTTAGAACAACTGCTGTGGATCACAGAGGCAAGCCAAGTTCCAGCAACTCTGCTGACCCGCTGCAGACAACACTGATCACAAACTGCGTTACACAAAGATGGTGACCAACTCATAACACAGACAGTCAAAACAAGTCATGTTGAACAAAGATCTGCCCCAAAAATCAACAGTTAAAACATTGGCTTTACGTTAATGCTGGTCACTTCTCTTCAGGAATTTCAAGATTTGCCAGCCTTTGGTGAGAATGGTTCCAGGGACCGAAAGAAGTGTGCTTTGGTGGTCACATCCACTCCTGCAGCAACACCAGCAAGCGTCTCCTCCTTCCTATGAGAGCACAGTGGTAAGAAACAGGACTGGGTCAGAGAGGCAGGAGCTGGAACCAGGAAAGGGAGGGAAGACACGCAGTAGAGAATGGGCAGGAATTTGCAGTACAGGTCTTTAGAATGAGGGGATGCGGGGAGGAAAGCCAATTTTTGTTTTAAAAAATTAAGAGCCCGTCTTAAAACAACACTTGAAATTCTGCTTCAACTACCCCAAACCTCAGTCCTGGAGAAGTACAGTAGTTTTCTCACAGACTGCTAAGAAGCAGCAGGAGCAGAGAGGATCTCCTGGTTCCTTATTCTGACACCATGAATTCTGGTAATGTTTCATCTCTGCACAGCCACTAATTAGCAACTGAGGCAGGGCAGTCTGAAGCTTCCAAGCTGAATTTTCTGCAGTACACAAATACGAAAGCACAGAACAGAGAAAGGAGGTTACAGGGGAAAAGATTACACTGGTGAGCACTTAAATTGGGTTTTTTTAGGACAAATAACTAACTCCCAAACACTGAAGACAGCATGAACGAATTCTACTGTTGGCAGTGACAGCAGCACACATGATGATGCTCTCCTTAAGTTAATTCACTTTGTGATTACAAAAAAACCCCATGTGATTTTCCTCTATAAATCTACTTCCTTAGGATTTATACCTACTGCAACATAGATTAGCAGCACTGGAGCGATGGACACCTTGCAACATTCTCCTAGCATTAAGGTGACACATAGTACACTTGCAGCTTTCTTCTTCACACATGAAACAAGCTTCTGCACAGGCAGCCAGTGCTGACACTAAACTAAGTGCATCAGGTACAAAACAAGTGTGGCATAAAAACAACCCTTCTAGCTGCCAGTGCACAAGGAGGATACAGAAACCCACGAGATATCCAAAACATAGCACACCGTGTTACACGTATCGTTAGTTTTTCATTTCAAGTTTATTAAAACTTTAGCAGTACAAATGATCCAGGTTTTAGATTATCAAAAGACCAAACTGAAGTCCACATCTTAAAAAAAAGGCGTTCCCCAAAACGTCTCTAAAACTTTGAGACAATGGAAACATTAAGTCCACAAACTCATCCGTGCCTGTCATCATCTGTTCCAGGACTTGTTTCATCATCAGACTTTTTATCCTTACTAGGGGCATGGTCTCTTTCCTGACTCTTTGATTTTTGGTTTACTTCTTTTTCTGCTGAGGATCTGGTCTTTTCTTTTTCTTTACTGTTGTGTGAATATGATTTTTTGGATTCTCTCTCTTTGCTACTTGGTCTCTTTTTTGAGTCTGGACTTCTATCCTGATCTCTACTAGATTTCTTATCTTTACTGGATTCAGGACTGCTACTTTCACGGCTTTTTGAACGCCTCCTCCTTTGGCTTTCAGAATCATTTCTCTTATATGAGCTTCTACTTTCTCTGTTGGAATGCCTCTCTCTGTTTCTGCTTTGACTTTCCTCCCTCTCTGAGCTCCTCGATTCTCTCCTCCTCCTGTTTTCTCTTCCTCTGTATTTGTCTGGTGTACCTCTCCTGTCTCGGCTTCTTGATCTTCCTCTCCTTCTTGTTTCTCTCTCTCTGTTCCTTGAATAGTCCTTACTTCTACTGCGATCTCTGTCTCTGCTCCTCGATCGTCCTCGCCTCCCCCTATCTCGGCTTTTGCTTCGATCCCTTGTTCTGCTGCTGGAACTATGTTTTCCTCTGGCATGCTCACGCTCTTTGCTTCTCGACCTACGTTTCTCCCTGTCTTTACTCTTCCTATGGTCTTGTTCATGACTCTTTGAGCCTGCCCTTTTACTTCTCTCCTTGCTCCTACTTCTTTCTTTATCTCTCCCTCTAGAATCATAGTGCTTCTCTCTTTCTCTGCCTTTCTCATGGTCTCTCTCTTTGCTTCTTGACCTTACTCTCTTTTCGTTGTGTCTACTGTGCTTAGATTCTCTTTCTTTACTTTTTGATTTCTCTCGGCTTTTACTATGGCTTCTAGATTTAGCTCTTTTCTTGGCCTTGCTTTTGTTATGCTTGTCATCTTTTTCTGAGTTCCTTCTTGTCTCCCTGTCTTTACTGCTGGATTTGTGGTCTTTTTTCTTCTCTTTTTCCCCTCTTCTGCTTGGACTTTCAGAAACTTGTCTGTGGTCTGATATTTTTCTCTCTCTTCCTCTTCCTGGGCTTTTTTGATTATCTTTCTTGTTTTCATTCATTTCACTCCTTGGAAAGAGAGAAAGATACAATTTTTTAAATATTCTGAATCCCCTCCACTCTGAAAAATTAAGTCAGAAGTAAGACAGCTTCACAACTGAAATTTAAATTACATTGGGTTATTTATATTAATAACTATTTACAGTAGCATGATTACAATCAGGCACAGTCAAGTAATAGGACAATCAAGTCAATACCCTGTTTTCTTGGCCATAACTGTAATTCAACATCTAAGAGTACTTTTAGTATATTAAAATAATGTCAGTGCATACAGTCCAAAAGGAAATAATCTTACTTGTCCCCTTTTATCCATCTTTCTCCACTGGACACTCGCATTCTTTGAGCTCTTTGCATTTCTTGCCTCCAATGTGGAGGAGTTTCACTGCGTCGGAATCGATCTCTTGACCTGGATCTGGAAGGTGTCCGATAACGCTTGAAGGGAAAATGGGAAAACTGGGTGTAAGTTTGAATTTCATGTGCTGTGATAGCTAAGCAAGATTTTTATCCCTGGTTGTCTATTCTACTGAGCACCTGACACTTCACATGAATACACCCAAGTTTACATTGACAAGTTATTAACTTAAAAACATACGTGACATCTGGCTAAAGCAGAATTACAAAATGTCTCATCAAGTGCCTTTAAGGTAACTTCTATTTCATGATTTTTGTTCTCTTCTGAGGGATCTTCTGTTGCTTTTAATCAGCACAGATGCAGTTCACTTGTCTAACAATGAAAATTCTTGGCTTTGACAAGCAACACTGAGACAATACGTCATCGTTTTTCTTTAAGGTTTTTCACCAAATATTTGCGGGACAGGTTTCTGTGACCAGAAACCCCTGCTACACGCAATGCACAGCACAGGGCTTCACAAAATCAGAAAATACCAACCCGACAGCTCTCCCCTGCCAAAAGGGGGAGAGGTCTTCCTGGCATTCCTGGCACTGATGTCATACACGTTCTGGTGTTCACTGGAACCCTTTTTGAGCCGATTCCACCCCTTAATTCACAGAGTGATATAGCAACACAAAGCAAGCTCCTCCCTATTCTCCTGCTCCACCCCCCCAATAAACTCAGTATGCAATCAGGAAATCATTTTATTTTCCTTGTTGCCTTCCTTTAAGCCTCAATCACCAAATCAATTTAGGATGCACCATAAATCCTGCACCACCATCCGAATGGAACCAGTTTGTTACACCAGTGTGACACTGTTGCCACCTGGTTTGTTTTGGGGAACAGACTGTAAACACTTACCCTTGGTCCTCTTCCTTTTATTTTCCTGCCGGACCTGGTCACTAACAACCTCCTCTGGTACATTGACTGCGAATTCGACAGATTGCTAAAAGGAATTTTAAAAAAGTGATGTTGTTTGTAAAAAGAAAGAAGAGGGAAAAAACCTCCAATTTGAAAACCTCTTGAGAAGCTAAACTAAATGAAATCACACATTTAATTTTACATTTCATTATCAGTGCAGACAGTACCAACCACACAGTAAAAAGTTCAGATTTTGTGACCACAAAACATTTTACAAGATTGTCAGGTTTTTCCATTTTTGGAAGAAGAATAAATTACAGATTCAGATTGGATAGTTCCAATAAATTCTAAATGAAATCGCAATGCATTTTACATTCTTTTTCTTAAAACAGTAATTTTAAATTTTTCATTCATTAAAACCATTTTCAAAGACTAAGCCCTCATTCCAGGACAAAAAAACCCTGTTGCCAATAAACGGAAAAATCCATTTTCCATCCAGCACTGCTCACAACACGGAACTGTTTAATAGGGAAAGGACTCACTTAACATTGTCCTACACCAGTAACCTGACCACATCCCTGTCAGCGCACAGTCAGACTCAGAAACAGATATATTACCTTTCTCTTTCCTTCTCTCTGCTTTTTCTCTCTTTTTCTTTCTCATCTGCTTTAGGAGGACTTTTCCTCATGAGGAATCGGTTTTCAGGTATAGGAGGAATTTCTTCAGGACGGACAGTAGATAATGGCTGTGCTTCAGGGTTCTCATCTTCACTTTCACTGGATGAGCTTTATTTTTGTATAAAAAATATATACTTAGAGTGAGTTATTCGGATGAGGGAAGACTTTTCAACCTATTTAAGTAATTCAGAAATTTTCTTAATTCCACACACACAGATCCCACAAGAAACTCAAGAAACAGAGCTACTGCAGAAACAACATTTTTTCCCCTATGATATCTTTGCTCCAAAACGTACAACTGCAGCAGATTTCTGACCAGTATGTTCATTTGTTAGTTTTTATTATGCTTTATTATGCTTTTATTCCTGCTTACAACATTCTTGTAAGCCCCACTGCACATCACTTCAATTGAATTGTACAGAAATGAATCTAGGGAAACCAGCTATTGCTACCCATTTCAAACCAAGCACTCCTGTAAATTTTCAAGCCATTAAATATACATTAATTCTTAGTCCATTCCTTTACTCCTTCAGAAGCTGCAGCATGCAGGAACTTTGATGTCATCCTTTGCCATCATATCAGAAAAAATTAAGCTTGTAGATGGAAACCAACTGCCTCCCAAACTTCCAAATACCTACTTCATGAGTTATAGAATAGTGTTCTGTAGATCAAGTGGTACTGTACGGTATACGTGTAACAACACAAAACAAATATTAAAATTGACCTTTTCTTGCTTTTCTTTCTCTTTTTCTTTTCTTTCTTATGTTTCTTGGAATTTTTCTTGCGTTTCTTTTTTCGTTTTTTAGATTTCTCTTCTGAAGCACTCTCAGAATCTGACGATGAATCGGAAGATGATTCGGAATCACTTGAACTTTCCGAGTCACTGGATGAGGAAGACGACTTGTGTCTTTTCTTTTCTTCTTTCTTGGCTTTAAGTCAGAATAGCAAAGACATATTTTAACATCAAACATATCCAAATAAATCTCAGGAAAATCAACATCCCATAATTGTGTCATGAGACTACTTCATCAGAATATTAAGAACTACTTGAAGTTTTGGAGAAACACATAAGAAACTTCCAATATTTTGTATTTACGAAGTTTGAAAGCATCAAATTTATAGTGTCAAGAATTTATAGAACAGTGTACGTTTTTAGATCATGTTTTATACAACAAAAACTACACATGACGAAGTGTAAGATTTATTTAGAAAGTGTTTATAAAGAAAATTTGTTTGGCTTGAGGTTTAACCTGACTTCAAAGAAAATCTATTCATATCACACACAAGAGAAGTTTTGAAACAGAAAGTCAGTGGCATAGACCAAACTGATTACTCATTAAATTTTGCTCAGAAGGAAGATGCAAATAACCAACCTTCCTGCTAAGTAAAACCATGCTCAGAGAACAGTCCTAATCCTCCAGTTCGTCTTGGGTTGCCTGGCTTTTTGGTTTGTTTTCCTAATTACATAATTCACCATTTCTTGTGTGGCTGCTAGAGCTGAAAATCAGCATCTTACTGGCAATCTGATATTAGGCTGACAGGAAATAAACCAAGAACAAACATACCTTTTTCACAGCCTTTAACTGATCTAAGACCTACTTTAAGTATTATTTCAGAGTCACACTAATTTGAGAAAATACATATACAATAAAAAAGTTAATACAAAAGCTCCACAAAAGGAAGCCTAGGCTTCTGAGTTATAATGCCTAAGGCAAGTCAATCAAATGGAATCAATACCCTTCAAATGTTTTATGAAATTCATATCGGGCTAATGTGCAGAAAATTAAAAGTTCTATCCAGACAATCCAGAAAAGCACACTGGCTGTCTTTGGACTGCTGTAGTTGACTTCTCTAATTAGCACCAAATATTATTTTACTTTGCCATTGCAAATTGCAAAGACAGCCCATCATCCATTACACAACATAATACAGTCACACACCACAGAAGAAATAGAACCTTCACCATCCAACAGAAGAAAAATATACCAAAAATAAATATTGATGTCCAAACAGCCTTTTTCCTCATCACAGCAACCACACCATGTTTTAGGAGAACACCTGTTAAGACCTTAGAACAGGCTTCAGATCAGAGGCAGAAATGAATTTTAAAATTGAATGTGAATCCTAGCTGAAGGATTAGTCTACTGTGCAAAGCTTAATAGCTTGTTCTGTCCAAAGAATTCATGGCTTACAGACATATGACCTGACCTACATCAACATACAAGCAGTTAAAATGCAACCTCTCACTGTCTGGTCTTCTGCATAAAACAGGTAAGTGAAAACATTAGGCACCAAATACGGGATTACGACTACACAACCTGTCTGCACTTGAAAACTGCTCAGACTGTCATGGTTAACCCCAGCCAGCAACTCAGCACTGCAGAGCTGCTCACTCACTTCTCCCCAGCTGGGACAGGGGAGAGAATTGGAAGGGTAAAAGTGAGATACCTTGTGGGTTGAGATAATAACAGTTGAATAGGTAAAGCAAAAGCTGTGTGCACAAGCAAAGAAAACCAAGGAATGCATTCATGGTGAGAAGTGTCCCACCAGGTGTTCAGTCGTCTGCAGGGCTCCATCACACATAATGGTCACTCGGAAAGACAAATGCCATCTACCTGAACATCCCCCTCCTCCTTCTTGCCCACGATGCTGAGCATGGCACCATACAGTAGGGAATATTTAGTCAGTTGGGGTCTGCTGTCCCAGCTGTGTCCCCTCCAACTCCCCGTGTCCCCCCAGCCTGCTGGCCGGACGGGTGGTGAGAGGAGCAGAAAAGGCCTGGGCTCTACACAAGCGCTGCTTAGCGGTGACTAAAACATCCCTGTGTTATCAACACTTGTCAGCACAAACCCAAAACAGCCCCACAGAGTAGCTACTGTGAAGAAAATTAACTATCCCAGCACAAACCAGCACATCGACACAGCGAACACAATGTTTTCACATAGCAGAAAACAAAGATGTCTCCTTGAACAGTCAGTTTTTTTCTTTTCTAGTAAAGACAGAGAATTTCAGCTGTTAAGTCTAGCCAAGCATTTCTTCTACTGGCTTCCATGTGTGCCCAACAAGATGATGCAATTCATACTCAGCTGTTGTGTATCAGTCATTGTTATAAAATAATTAAGGCAAGTAATTAATCATATGGCAGAAAAAACCCGAACACACACATAATGTAAGGCCAACAACCAACCAAAAAGCCTAGAAATGTTTACACAGCAAACTGACAGAACATCTGGCAAGAGGTTTTGGATGTACCTTCTGGTAACATCTATCTCCGTCCAGCAGCAAATGCTATTTTGAACACCGAACTAGTCTGGTGCTGGCCAATCACAGATCAGAAGAACAAACAAAACCAATCCGGCAGCATGAAGGTCAGTGAGAAATAAACAGACTTCTATTTACAGTCCAACTGTTCCAGCCCATTAACTTCAGGATCAGGTTTCAACTTATGACCACAGCTGAAATAGATCTATTGCTTCCTACTCCATTCACTGTTACCTATAGTATTTGCCAGACCTCATGAATTACACGATCACGCTGCACAGCACAGCCAAGCACTCTGCTTGTCAGCTTGCTACAGGCTGTAGCACGCCTTACGTTAGCCACACAGTATCAGACTCCTGGACTTGAAATGATGAAGTGACTTGGCCAGAAAGCTGCCGGGCTCAGGCATAAAGTGAGAACAGTTGATCTCATGTTATAACTCACAGCAGTGACACTCAAGTGGTTATCTCAAATGACATCAAGTAGCCCGTGTTGGACTACAGCAGTCTCCAAAAACGGGGTGCCTTTACTTCAGGACATATACGTATTTTCCCTGACAATTTTTTCCAGTGTTCTATCACTTTGCTTTTCAGAGTATCAGGTCTTTTTTAATATTTGTAAGAGTCTTGTTTCAATTATTTGCCATGAATTCCAATTAACCCCTTGATTAAGGCCCCAGTGTTCCTTATAAGGAAAATTACGCACAGTAATCAAGTCCTCAGAGACTTTTTACTATGAGGAGTCCTGTACCACAAATGCCTCTAGACACAGATGTTTTTGGAGACAAGCAACCTACCACACAACTGCAACAGCAGATGAAGGGAGAAAGACAAAGAAAACACAAAACCAAAAAACAAAACGAGAGGGGAGGGAAAAAGCCATCTCCAGCTTCACTTTGAATAGTCTCAGCTAAAGCCAGAACAGCCTATACCCAATGGCCAGTTCACCAGGAAAAACAATTACTCTGGAAGAAAAAATTCTGAAAGAACTGTTCATAGCAATCAGTTTGTAGAAAGAGGGCTGAAAGTGATGTCTAACAAGCTTGAAGAAGAAATGAGTACGCTAGGGGTTGAACGGGTAAGAAAAGGGGAAAGGGAAGATCACCAATCAAAAGCCAAGGTAAGACATGACTTACCAGAATCACCACTTTCTAAGACTGCTCTAATTCTGTAGATATTTCATGATTCCTAAATGTGTAACTTTGTACTCTGTATCAGTGCTTGATAATTTGTAGTGATGCTTTTTTTTAAAAAAAAGAAATGGTACTGATAGAATGACCTAATTACAATATTGTTCTTTGATGAATTATGAAGGCCACCACAACCTCTATTAACTGCAGAAAGCACACCTGTACGAGCAGTGATTCTACAGGGACATCTCTAACATCAAGGAAGGCCGTGAACCATGCCTAGCACTGCTCTAGACAGAATCCCCTAGAAATACACTTTTCATGAGAAATGTTCATTAGAGGCTGTTGTTAAAAGCTGCCCAATGTACAAAGCCATTTAATTTGTTTGAATCAGAGTCTCAGTGTTTCACATTCTTTAACACACCCCACATAAACCTTTGATGAACCAAACTCATGATTTCAAACAATGCACCCAGGCTTATTTGAACAGACTCCCTTCTGCAAATCTCTCAACTGGTATCAAACTCCCATTTGCCTTTAAGAAAATTAATGTGTTACTTGTTTTTCTTGAGAATTAGATTGGATTAGCTAGTTAAACCTTTATTTTTGTCTTGTGCTTCAATATTCTTGGAATATTGGAAATCCAAGATAGAAAAAGCTTTGAAGAAAGCATATACAATGTTTCCTTAATGCCCTCTGCATCAACACCTTTTAAGTTTTTTAGAAGACAAACTGTACTCCAATGTTATTCACCTGTTCACCAATTGCCCCCTTCATCCATCACAAATGAGCTTCTAAGAATTTTTATAAGCAGTCAACAGTGAAGAAAGTGAGCAGAACTACCTCATAGTTTACATCTATGTAAACGTACAGTTCAACTTTACCTTTGGATTTTGGAATTAACTCTCCACAACTCAGTATGCGCACTTCAGCATACGGTTTACTGGATGCATCTGTTTTCTGGTTTTCTATTTCTCTCACAACTTCCTGACCTGAGATGACTTGTCCAAAAACCACATGATGCCTGGAGAATTTAAACAAAAGTAAGAATTCTTAGTATTTAATTTTGTCCAGGCAGTTGCCAAACAAACATTAGAAGGAATACTTACCCATCTAAGTGAGGTGTAGGTTTAGTTGTTCTGTTTTTTCCAGATGTTAATTGAAAGAGAAAAACAAAGTCAGTATTAGTGAAAAGCAGTCAGCGTTTGAAGCCTGTCTAAGACACATATGAAAGTGAAAGTTATTTCTAGTGGACTAATGAAATTGAACAGAACTAATATATATTACTCTAAGTTTGTGTGCAGTTAAAAGTATCGAACATATTATACTTTACCTATTCATTACTTTATTACATTTTATTGAACAAAACCACACACATTCTTAGACAGACACATAAAATAAGTATTCTATTTATTAAATTATATACATATTATCAGGAATGGATATATAAAAAAAAAAAAATCAAGGCAACTGTCTCAGATTAGAAAAACTGCAAAAACCTTCTACACATTAATATCAGCTGTGGCAGAAGTAAAAAACTAGAATAATGACAGTAATGATCAATGAGAAATTCCCAAATGAGGGTCTAGTGCTAAGTGACATCCACAAATCACCATGTCAACCCCTTGAAACACGGGTGAGAATAACGCACTTCAAGAATGTTTTCTGTAGATAAATTAGATTTAAGAAGCATCCACTGCGATGTTTTTTTAGAATTTAAATTTTAACTGTAAATGAGATTGCATTGGAAAGTTATTTTGTGACCAAAAAAACCCTTCTACTACTTTTGAGAACCCCCAGATCTGTTTTACTTCCTCCAGACAACACTTACTAGAAGAAAGTGATAAGAGTTCTACAGAGAACTAACAGGTTTGCTTTATTGCCCAAGTCAGAATGCAGCTACTGCAGACCATCAAAACCTCTTTTGCACAGATTATAAACACTAAACACAGAAGTGATAAAAAGTCAGGCTCCATAAGCAGTGCGTTAGGAGAATGGCAACTTCAAACACCAGCTTTGGGTTTACACAAGGCCTAGGCTTCAATACCTAAAGGAGTACCTTCGTAGCTTACAAATGGCAAACCACATACATTTCGGGACAGTACAATACTTACATAAAGAACTGTGAACCATTTGTATCTTTCCCTCTGTTGGCCATTGAAAGGAGAAATTCTTTGTTGTGCTTAACAGCAAAGCTTTCATCTAAAGAAAGTGTTTTCAGTTACTTTAAATATACCACATATACTTAGATAAATGCTATAATCTGAGTAATTCACTGTTATTAAATAAATCTGCTTGTCACTTCAATAGAAGTTGTATCAAACCCAGATACAAAATAATAACTATTTAAAAAATATATTATTCCTGCCATTCTAAATAATGCAATCTAATAAGGAGAAATATTAATTGTTTATAGCCTGAAAAAAAAACTACCTCAAGAAAATGAGCATTCTTGTTCAAGAGACCTGTTTCCTACCACCATCACAGAGACCTTTAAGTTGTTGCTCTTTTTGTTCTGCATATAGTGATCATTGTCTCTTTGGAACTGAAGTTTTTTGGCTGTGCATTAAGAAACCTCTCATTTTCAGGCAGTTTTATTGTTTTAATATTTTCTAATACACATGGATATCTAGTTTGATAACAATCTCAAACATTTTCTGTGTGTCTGTCAGACACACATGAACTTACCACACTGGCCATTACAAAAGTAAGTTTCACTTTAATGAACCCAACTTCTGATGAGCTAGTCATGGTTCCAAATAAATCCCAACAGAACTGTGAAATGTTATCATTGTTCTTCATTTAAGGCATCTGTAAGAGATTATCCTGTCTCCCTCCTTTCCCAAAATAGCACAAAGGCCTTTGGTGGGTTCAAACTCTTCAGACAGAGGAAGTTTGCTCATTATTGTTTACATACAGATGGCAGGAGCAAACATTAACAAAGAAGAAAAGTAGGCTATCTGTAAGGCTATGGTTTCTCATCACACTGTTGTCCCTGGCAGTGAAAAGGACAGACCCCTCCTTCACTCTCCAGTCACCTGTACAATTCCTACCTCACACAGCATGAAGCGTCAACCTAATCCGGCGATGAGCTGGTTAAGGGAGCCACAAAAGCAAAAATTCCCACTAATAAAATTTCATACTGTGGCCGAGTCGAACAGCCGGCTTGCACCTGCCAGATGGTAGGCAGAGGTTTGCTCCTTCTTCCCTCTCCCCCAACCACTGATCTCATACCCAGCTACTCATTTGTGTTGGTTCTGGTGCCTGCGAAACTATTGAATCGGTTCTGCACACTAATATGGAAAGAAACACTTTGCTGCAATAGTCTCTGGCATTTCAGCAAGCTGAGTCAGCTGAAAGTTTGATCTGAGACTGCAAGGTAAGATCTCCCCTCTATTTTGGCAGTTGCAAACTATTAACTCAAGGTGCGATACAAAATTGCAGCCTGGCCCTACTAAAATAATAAGTAATTATTTTGATTGTTTGCTACAAGCTCAGAAAAGAACACATATTAAAAGAAAAGTGGCAGGGAGGAGAGAGGAGCACAACCACTCCTGCTGGTGGCAGTGAGCCACCACAAGGGTTTAGGCGTAATGCAAAAACTGCTTCAAGAAACAGAGAGATGCTCCGCTACATTCTGCACAAACGCAGACTGAGAAACACACTGGAGTGCAGAAAAGGTACAACTTCTGCAACACTGACAGCCTCTTTATCATTAATTCATCTTTGGTTGAGGAAAGCAGGGTTTTATGCTTTCTTTTAAATTAACACTTGCAAGGAAACGCAACTCCATCATGCCTTTATCCTTTTCACTAGAATAAAGGACAATTCCCAACTTTCAGCCAGCTGCTAAAGCCAAAAGCGCATGTTTACAGTCATAAAAATGTACATCTAGTAAACCAAACACAAATAAGTGTGGTTTTAACTTTTCACTAGTTAAAATAATTCATACCTTAAAAGTAAAACAAAGTAACCCAAAGTGGACGGTCAAAGGCTTCTAAGACCAGATAAAATCTTAATAAAAACAACGGAGTTCAGAGTTACAGAACAGAGACTACAGAACGTAGAGGTGATTGCTGATAGTAACACCAAAACAGAGCAGACTGATGAAACTCTTACCTTCAAAAAAGCCACCATAAATGGATTCTCCTCCCCTGCCATTTCCTTTAAAGGGGAAGAGTGACAGTTACAACTTAAAGCAGTGATTAACAGCCACATTACGTGGAAGGTGCTTCACAGTACAAAACACTGATCCAACTGCATCCAAGTCACTGACATCATTCTTCAAGACATGCAAAGAAGATCAAGACACATCTTTGTAGTCCCAAAGCAAACTTGAAAAACAAGAAAGTATTCTCCCAGGTATTTTGTAACAGTCTCCCTTTTTCCTTTATTTCACAGCAGCAGATATAATACTTTAACCTCACATTTAAACCTTCTACTGAAAGTGCTTGGCACTCTGCGTACTGAGACAATGGAGCAAAAGGCTGCGTGTGCACACTCATGTGTAAGTTTATTATTTAAGTTTTCATGTAAAGGTTCTTATGCACAAGAACGAGAAAAACACAGTTGGATCATAGAATAATTGTTATAAGTAAATGATGCTACGCAGAACTCCTGCGATATTCCATTACATAAGCATTACAGTTTCCTTCAAAGATCCACACCATACCTTCACTGAAGTCGCCTCCTTGGATCATAAAATCTTTCACAACCCTGTGAAACAGACAACTTTTGTAATGTAATGGCTTTTGGGTGGATTTTCCTGTACCCTTTTCACCTAAAGGAGAAGAGGAGGAATGAAAAACAAAGTAACTTTCTGTACCTGTAGAACCTCCATTACAAAACAGTGCTACATAAGCACTTAATCAAAAACATCTATTAAGCTCTGAAAAAAATAGCTTCTGAGGCAGACACACACCTGTAATACCCATAAGAAACTAGCACTTAACACATCAGAGCAGAAACTACCTCCTGTCTCTACAGTTATACCAAACCAACTCCTTCCTGATGCTGTAACACAACTCTGGTCTCTTCCACACAGATTGACTGCAACTAAACAGCACGTTTAGGTTTAAGATAACCTGCAGTGCTCAGCAGCACGTTACAACATGGCAAGGGTAAGGTACTGTAAATGCTCATAACAAAAACAAAGAGGCAGTGGGAAGAAGAAGGAATCTCATTCCCTCCCATGCTCACGATTACAGCTGCAATGTTCCTGCCTTATCTCAGCACTGGTGCTCAAGACCAACCAGCAGGCTCTCGGCTTCAGCTAGAGCACTATCTGTTTTCCCTGCTTCCCTCAAATAGACAAGGTACCTGCTGAGTTAGCAAGACAAATGGCTCATGGTGGGTCCTGTGAATGGCAGAGCCAATCTCAAGGTAACAGTAAGGTCATCAGTGGGAGTATGTTGCAAGGAAAACGATCTCTTCCTCTCAGCACTGACAAACCATTAGGCTCTGTCTTCCTAGGATCTTGTTCTGAGCTATTAAACTGGCAGTTTTTGTCAAGAGCAGCTGCCTCTGAACTTATCTGTAAGAGCCGGGTGCCCCCATATTAATCTAACTAGCTAGAAAAAAAACCACTTGATATGAACCTTCATAAATGTGAAGCTGTATCTGTTCCAGTAACTTGGTATATGCCTAAGACATGTATGCTAGGAAAACACAAAGCTGTTGATCCCTGTTTTAAGAAAACAGCTTATACTTTTCAAAACTGCCTGAAAAAAACAGTAAAGAAAACAAAACTTGAATTAATTTACTGATCACCAATATCATAAACACTCTGCCCATATATATATATTCATCTCTATTCTTAAATACTTTAAAGCACTGAAGTAGGTCAGCATCTGAATTTGATCTGGAATGTCAGCAACTAAATATGAACTTGTTCCTGACCTGAGACACTACTGAAAGACTTAGGTAAAAAATCTAAAGCAGCAGCAGGGAATAACACCTTTATGCAATAAATCTGACTTTGGACAGTTGACAGCAGATCAAGAAGACCACAGTCAGACGATAACATACTCAGCCATTGAAAAGAATCACTTTTAAAGTTCAAATTTGTTAACAAATTTGGATAACCCGATTTTGTGCCAGTAAACCATGTCAGATCAGGTAATACCTACACTCCAGCACTCATTGTGAATGGTGCACTAAGTGCTGTAGCTAACTTGACACAAATGTAATTATGCTCCCACACCTGATCCAGATCATTCTAGTACTGCTGAGTGATTCAGTACTAACAGCTACAGAGCCTTCACCTGAAAAAAAACAGAGCTGGAAGGGAAGGAAGCAGAAAATGCTGAAGGCAGAGAGTATGTATACTATTTATGTATTCACAAAATTATTCTTGTGATAATAAATTTAATTGCCAAACTGTCAGCACTTTCAACAAAAGCATGCAATAATTGTGCTTGGAAATGCTTCCAGGAGAGAATCTTCTCAAAATTTTGGTCAAGAAATAACCTGAATTTCAATATGAGTGAAAATCACCAGTCTCCATCAATGAAGAAAAATGAGAGTGAAGAAAAAAATACTAATGAATAACAGCAATACCTTTCAAAATATCTCAAAGTATCATAAGACTGAAGAGTAAGTCTGTGTGGTTGACCTATAAGAGCTACCTTTCAAGACAGGGTTATGTTATATAATTTGAACAGTAATATCTCTGCTAGTAACAGAAAATCAGCTTACTGTGTGTATTTAAAGTCGATTAGTACGTACTCCCTGCAACACACTAAGCCAAAGCTACAACTGCTTTGATTCTACATCAGACACATGAGAAACCATCTAAATCTGAGATATCAAGAATCAATGCTTTAGGTACTTATTGTTATAATTAAGATAATGTCAAAGATATCTAAATGAGCTAACATGGTACTACATTAAAATAATAAATAACATTAAAAATATACAAACCTGTACAAAGGCAGCGAAAATTCTCACATGTCTTTGGACACACATCTGAAAACAGTTCAAAGACCACTCTTCCAGCTAGAAGAAAAACGTGCCATATTTATTATGAAGATACTCATCTTATGTGAATATCATGATACTGAATGGATATTTTGATGTTCTTACCAGGTACATTGTTGATGGCTATGTCAAAAAAGCAACGAGGTCTCTGGACCTTTACTCCCATGGCTTTAAAAATATAAATGCTGTAAGTAATAGAAATAAAATTTAGTTTTTCCTTTTGTGTAGTGAAATTATGTGTAAATCAATGCACATGATTTTACAAAGACAACAAAAATTGCAGAAAAGCAAACCTTTAAAAAACCAAACATAAGCATTTTTAAAGGTTCAGAAAATGCAAAGTACTGTCGGTCATTTTCAGGCTCTGTAGAACCAATTGAGGAGTCTTATTCATGTCTGCCGCAATAGTATTAAATTTAAACTTCAGTGCCACATGAGGAAATAAAAAAATAAAAGAATATAAAGTATGGGGATAATAAAGCTTAAAGTCTTCTTGCCATCCAGATGGTAGAGGTAATCACCCAAGTTGTCTGCACCTAGAACACTGTACCCTAGGTAAAATACGCACCACAGAGGGAAAAAAAAGGAAAAAAAATCAGCTCTGAGACGAAACAACTTGTTTCAGTCCTCTCAAACAACTTTTTGCAACTGTTTAAAAAGACTGATGTGCAATTCCTGTTAGGCTCAGTGTTAGTGGCTGAGGAGGCTGCCAGCCCCACATGCCAACCCACCCCTCTGGTGAGGGTTACCAGCTTCAGGTCAGGCCTCTTCAGGAACACATCAGCTGCCGCAGTCCACAACGCAGTTCAGTTTACCTCAGTTACTATTAATTACCTGGGCCATGAACTGCAGCTGCTCAAGAGAGAGCACATCGCTTGTCTAGGAGCACAGAAAGGCAAACAGGTGAACTTCAACTGCTACACGTAAGCGATAACTGCACAAGACATGCAGGCTTACATTCAGAGATTCCAGAACTTTTGCCACAAATAAAGCGAATGGTCAAAGAGTGGAAAATAACTTACGATGGTTACATACTAACAGGTTAAGACTTAAATGTTCAATTTCTTGGGAATACATTTCCTGGATTCCTGTCACTGCAGTTACCAGGAGCTGCTCTAATTAGGATCCAAAGTATTCTACATGATAAAAATACAAAGATAATTACTGCTCAGTGAAATGATTTGGGCTTTTTTTATTATTTCTTTTCCTTTTATGTCATTGCTTCTCTTCTGAGTCACAATCCCCAGAGGCATTTCAAAGAGGTGTAGATAGTGGGGACATGGTTTAGTGGTGGACTTCATAATGTTTGGTTTACAGCTTGACTCAATGATCTTAAGGGTCTTTTCCAACGCAAATGATCCTATGATTCTTCATCAAGAATTTTAATGCAACTTTTCCCTTATCTTCGAGTGTACAAACCCCTTTATTTTTGTGTAACAAGCAATGTCTTAATCCCATTTGCATCTCCAGCCTTCCAACATTACATATAATCATGACATCCTTTTCCTTTTCTCAAGCCCCATGCCCTTGAACTACTTTAGAGGGGAAAAAGCAATGACAGCAAAAGAATTCACCAAGACTCGAGCGTCTTTTCCAGAATCTAGAACATAATCCATCAATTTTCAGATTTAATTAGTTTCTACTGCCAGAAAGCACTGCTCAAATCTAGCTGATGTACTGCATACATTTCTCCTAGAGCTTCACTCATCGCTGCACCACAGAACAGCCTTGAAAAATTCAATTGTTGCCATCTGTCACTCTCGCACTCACAAGAGGCGATAAGAAATCAAGACAGCAGTGTAATCATGTTAGTCTATATTCTCTCTGCTTGAGCTCAGTGTCACTCCTAACGTTTTGCCAAGATTACACAGTGAAAATCACAAGAACAATGCAGGACTGATTCAAATTAAACACCACTCAGTCATTTATCATTCATGTGATTTTTAGCTTGAGAAGACTTTGTAAACATGCAGAATCTCACTAGGCATCCCTGCTATCTGTGTAACGAATACATTAGCTCACACAGCCAGCGACTCCTCAAAAGCAGCAGGCTTCCCTCAGGCTGCTCACTCCTCTCCCTGCACTACCAGTTTTCCTTAGTACAATTAATTTAATAGCCAGGCAGATAAACTAATAGAGAAAACACCTGCAGCTAAGAACTGTGGTGGTGTTGCATTAGCAGAAGGCTGACCAGCTCACCTCGCTGCTGCACGCACTCTGATGGCAGTGTTGGCACAGGGAAGAGGGACAGGTTGGAGGGGACAGACAGCTTTCAGAACTGAGACCAGCCCCAAGGACAGCAACCAACTCTGCCAGCAGCACAACAGACAGCGTACAGCTGCATGCAGTGGCAGGGGGGACACGACACTTTTTGCTAGGAAACCTCTCAATAAATGCTACAATAAATATTGTTTGGTGATAGAACTGACAGTTTTAACTGAACTGAGACATCTAGAGACCAGTAGTGCCACAACTGATCAACTGATTATACCCAATCTTTAAACATTTATCTGTAGAGCTTGAGTGAGGATGGATTTAACTCCCGGTTTACAGGCCATCTGCTTGAGAAATGTAAAGGTATGCCGTAACATTTATGTACAGTATTTTAGGCAAAATAAACGCAAACTATCTTAATATGTGACACAATTTTTTTTTCAAACATTGATAATGACTAAAGTCAAATTGCAAAATAAATGTCAATATAGCTAGATCAGTCAATTTTTAACTGTTTTGTAGAGAACAGGGTGGGAGAGAGAAAGAAGATAAATAATTCTACCTAAATCCTTACTCTCACCAATTTGATGTTTTTCTACCACTACGTTGCCTCATGAACTGTGGAATAGATGAAGCTTAGTCCAGGTTCTAAATGCTACTTCCAGTGTCCCTTGCACTTTACACAAATCCCCCAATAACATCCCCTAAATACTGGCGGAATTTATGTCAAGTGGTCAGGGTCAGTGCCAACACCCCGGCAGGACAACACCAGGCCAAGTAAATACACAGAACCCTTGAGCTGATGTTGCCTAGTAAACCAGGCTAAAGTATGGGTGACATTTATCCTACCTACAAGTGAGCATTTCCTCTCCAATATACTTAAGCACCCTTTGCACATTTATTACTTCAGACAGACCTTCTGTTAAAGTGTTAGAAAGAAAACTACTGATTTACAAATGATTCATAAACTATTAATTTCTATTCAAGTAGGATGTAATACACAATCTTGTACATACTTATCATTTAAAGCTTGGCTGTATTAAAAGCAAGTACACGGGGTATGAATATTAAACACAGAACCAACCAAGAAAAACAATTTGAAAATATCAAGAATAAACTCCGAAAATCACAAATAAAGCTCAGTAGACCAATATGTCTGGTAACAATAGATCTTACTGCTTGTGGATTTACCTCTTCAAATATATTTTCAAATAGAATATGGATACTCATAACCCGCAATACTTTGCATTTTTTAAGTGTGAACTTCACAGAACTTTACTAGTGAAGGGAACAGAATTTAATGCCAATCCAAAAGATGCTCACTATGCACACACAAAAATGTGCTATGCAGAAGGGCAATCTTAATTCAGCTCATTTCTTCATTCCAAAACCCTGTAAGAAAGGACAATATAACAACCCAAGTACTATCCTGAAATGTTCTAGCCACTCATCCTTCTCAGCCACCTCCTGTTTAAAGGAGCCTCTAAGTCTAAGTGGAAACTACACAAAAAGAACCCATTTTATTTCTGAGATTACAATTACATTTCAGCTTAGAGCAAGTTTGTGTTTATTAACAAAGACACTAAAAATATTCAGTCTTGTCAGAACAGCTGCATCTATAACAAATCCATCACCAGCTGTGTCTGACAGGGTTCCCATCCCTTAAAACCTCCATCAGCCTCCTTGTTTTGTTCAAATATTTGCAGGATAAAGCTGGCCAATTCACGTCCAGGCTGTAGCCAGCTGTTCTCCTTCAAAATGATCTGTGTCAATGGAGAAAAAATATCCCAAACTCTTCACGAGCATCTCTGCCAGAGACCACTCACATATGTTGATATGCTTAAAGACACATCTTGGGGAATTCTTTTCCAAACTACCTGTGCTAGCAAGGATCTGGTGATGATAGTGTTTAACAGCAGCTGTCTCCTTTTGACTGAAATGGGCTTGAAAGCACTCACAGATGCACACAACTGAAGTATTAATGTGCCATACATCTCACAAGAGCTGACGGCAAGCAGCAATACAGTATTATTTTCTAGTTCTATGAAGAGAAAACCACACCTTTATTTGAAAATACGCTGAACAGGTCTCATGGCATTACCTATTTGTTTCAGTCCCTGCATAGGACGGAATAGATTTGTAGCAAAGATGTATTCAGTAGGAAAAAATACATAGTGTACTACTCCTTCACTTCTTTTACTGTCATCATCAGCTCCCCCTTAAATTTGTCCTTGGCCTTGCCTTTATATTTTTTTTTTTGTATCAATTTACAATTACCTTCTGCTCTGGTCTTCATTAAATGTCCAAATGAACTGAATAAGAAAATGCATAAACTCGCATTCCTATTATTTTGTTTCAGGCCATCTACAAAAGCAGGAAGATAAAACTACATTGATTTATATTGCAAAGCCATCTGGTATCTTCAGAAATACATTTTTAAGCAAAACTTTGAGTCCAGAAAATACAAATGCATAAACTGAACATTGAACATGTACCACACTCGCTAAGGCTGTGGTTCCAGTCACTTGAAGCCAATATAAATATGGGCTGATACCAGAACAGAGGGCTCACACATCCACGTGTTAGGCTTTCATCCATGTGCCCACCTAGCTGCGTGAGAACCACCCTTTCCTCCCGCCTCCAAGAAAAGATTTGGCAGCAGCACATATCAGCTTAAAGTGATGATGGAGCCATGGACTAAAAACGTTCTCTGTTCGTTCCAGTGTGGAGTAAACTGAAAATGAATTTATGATTGTGAAATGGAAGATATGAAATTTTGTTCCTAGCTCTATTCCCATGCCAGAGCTCCCAGCTGCATTAGGATGATACTGAAAGTGTGAACTACAAAATTCCAACCAGCCCAACCCTCAATCTCCATCATTCCCTCAGCATTTCCCCAAAACACCACCATCTTTTCCCTCATGTTTCACCATCAACACCCACCGAATTAGCAGCAATGACAACTAAGGAAATTATTTTTTTCATTTTACTAATCAGCAGCACAGGATGTTTGTTGTCAGCAGACTTAAGAATAAGGTACTACACTTGGACGCATTTCAGGTCTCAAATGCTGCCTTTGTGTTCTACACAAGTCTATGAAACTTATGCAGGAAGACTTTCTACTTATCATCAGAAACCACATTTTAAAGGTTTTCAACCTGACTGTCTCTTCCAATGGTATTCAGAAGGAAAATCCCAGTGATAAAGACTTAACATTTCTGCAGGCAAAAAGTGATTGACACCACTTTCCATCTTTCTCTAGGATAACACTACATTTTTAGACTATTGACACAACATCCCCCCTCCCCCACCCCCAAAAAAGAAATCCAATTAAGAGATATCTGGCAATATCAACCATTGTCTTCCACAGACACGAGGCAAGAGCTTGCTATTCTCTTAGGAAGATTTAAGAAGATACCATCCCCAGATAGGGAGTGACTAAATGTTCAGTACATACTCCTAACGCTACTGCACAGCGTAGTTCATTTCCAACACATTCAGTATGGTTTTTTGCAACTATTAACGCGAGTCTTCTTGTACTAACGAATGTAAGGAATACATATCCAGTTATAACATCTCAGCTGGAAGGATGTAACATTCAGCTGAGAAGGTAATAACTTACTCTTGAACTATTTAAACAGAAATACAGGTTCCTACTAGACCTTGCCCTTTATTTTATTTCCCTAGGAGACACCTACAATGAAAAAGATTTTAAAATATCTAACCACATTCTTGTCAACAGAAAGCTAAGAGCTTTGTTTTAAGTCAATTGTGATTTTCTACTACCTAATTTATGCAGAAAGCACCTTTTCCCCACTCCTGTTAAGATTTGTGAAATTAATACAGGTGTTTTCTGCTAGGTTTGCGCACAAATAACTGCCTACCTTGATATTCACTGCTCCCCCACAAGCAGAAAAAAGAAAAAAAAAAAGGCTGTTTTGATTCTACTACTCCTAACCAGAAAGTGGATTACAATAGCCCTGAAAACACAAATTTCTATTTTAAAACTTATTATAGAACAGTTTGGGTTGGAAAAGACCTTTAAGATCATCTATTTTCAAACCCACTGCCACAGGCAGGGATGCCTTGCTCAAAGCCTCATCCAACTTGGCCTTGAAAACCTCCAGGAATAAGGCATCCACAACTTCTCTGGGCAGCCTGTGCCATGGCCTAACCACCCTCACATGCTATGAAAAAGCAAGTTTTAGCACTGTATGAAAGGGAAAAAAGCTTTTAAAGCACCTAGTGTACTCTTCAAGCCTTATCCATTAGGATTCCCAAACTAAGTGGAATCCCTTCCTAGCCCTGTTACTGAAGATGAGAATAAGCTAAGACCCCGGAACAGTAAGAGATAGTTCTTAATGCTGACCCATATTTGCCAATCATAACTAAAACCCTTGTTCCATTATCTTTTATTTTCACATTCTCTGCCTTTCTCTACTACTTTAGCTCTAGACTCTTTCCCTGCCTCCTCTCAGCCTCCTACCTAAAGCTCACTCCAGCAGAAAATGGCCAGTTTTGCTCCCTGGCACTCACTGATTCAGCTTCCAAATGGAAGTTGGCTCCTTAATGCCATGGAGGAATGAACTGGTAGTGGAGACATCACGCTGCAGCAGAGTAAAATCCTTCAGTGCAATATATATTCTTCACCCCAAATTCCCACATAATTCACAATTTTTTTAGATTCTAAGGGGAATAAAAAAAACCCTCTTTTGATAACAGCTTGATGACTGCTTAGCTAACTTGAAAAAAAAATGTTTGTTTCATAGAAGAGGACAAAATAGGAAGTCTTAGTAAGACACACAGTCCTGTATAAGGCTCTCAGAGGATTATTATGTTGGTATCCTTTATATGTTCTCCTTCATATCCAGGAAATTAAGTTCCCCAAAGTTTTCTAAATAATTTTTAAAAGCTGATAAACCAACCTCTGCAAGTTTAGATAAACTAATGCTTAATACAACACGTGAAAATTCCATATTTCCACCATGGTAGCATCTAAAAATTTGAGTCATGCTGGACCTCAATGCATTAATGAATGGGAATAGTGAAACAAAATGGTAGAAAAAAGATAAAGCAAAAAAAAAAACCCAAACAAAACAAAAAACATTCGTCCCTGTCCAAAGAGCACTCTCTTCAGCAGGCAATATAGAACAAACACATGAAAAACAACATAGTCTCTCAGAAGAAAAGATACGTCTTAGGAAATAGTTTATGCAAAACAAACGTCTCATGTTCCCCTTTAAACAGGTCTTAGATGATTACTAAAATATAATTAACGCAACTAGTCAAACATTAGGCAACTCATAGCAAAACTTACTTCTTTATTGTTGTTATGGAAAACACTTTTCCAATTCTGACTGAACCATAAGGCAACGTTTAGCACCACAGTAGATACCCTGTCTGCAGTTTTTGAGTCGGAAAGGACTTTAAGGGCCATCCAGTGACACCCCCTGCCGTGGGCAGGGACACCTCCCACGGGATCAGGGTGCTCAGAGCACCATCCAACCCGGCCTTGAACACCTCCTCCATAACTTCTCTGGGCAACCCGTTCCAGTGCCTCACCGCCCTCACAGGAAAACATTTCCTCCCAATACCTACCCTAAATCTCCTCTCTTCCACCTTCAAGCCATCACCCCTCGTTCTGTCACTACTTTTTCTCCCAAGCCGCCCTCCTTCAGAGCCTCCCCCGTGACTCCGCGTACAGCCAAGTCTGCCCGTGGCCGCAAACAAAACGAGCGCTGAACTTGTCACTCCTCAGGAACCCCCGTGGGAGCGCGGCCCCGGGCCCTGCCGGCAGCCCCGACCGCTCCCGGAGGCTCCTCCTGGCTGGGAGAGGCCTGCAGCGCGGCGAACATGTGGCGCGCGCGCAGCGGCTCCTTTCCTTCAGGGGAGGAGGAGGAAGGACTCATTCAAACTCCCGAGCAGGCGCCGGGCGGGCACCGGGCAGCCCCGGGGGAGGCCGTTCCGCTGCGGAGCGGCCGCGCGGAACTCCCACCGGACGCGATTCCCGCCAGGCCCCGGCCGCCCTTTTGCGCACCCCTCCCGCTCCCCTGCGTCCCCGGGCCCCGCTCAGGGCCCGGGGGCCGCGCGCGCGCCGGAGCAGCGCTGGGCCCGCTGGGGGGGCGGGGGCGCGTGTGCGCGAGTAGCGGTCACGGGAGCCGCTGCCCCCGCCCCGCTCCCTCCCCTCCCCCTGTGGCCACGGCCCCACGGCGCTGCTCGCTGCTCCCCGCTCACTCACCGCGCTAGCGGCCGCGGCCCCGCGCTGCCCGCGCGCTCAGCGCCCCGCCGCCATGTTAGCGCCGGTGCGGCACGGACTGCGTCAGTGCGGGGAACGGGCGGGCGGGGCCGCCCGGGGGGCGGCGCGGCGCGGGCAGCGTGCGGAGGGGAAAAGCGGCGCTGCGACCCGGGAAGGGCGAGGGTGGGGGTCAGCGGCCGCGACGCAGCCCAGCCCGGCCGCGGTGGCCGCTCGCAGGCAGCCGGAGCGGTGGGGGAGGGAGCGAGCTCCCGCCTCCTCGCGAGCGTCAGCGGCGCCCGCCCAGGCCCCGCCCCCTCGCCCCGGCCCCGCCCCCTCGCCCCGCCCCGCCTGAGAGAGCCCGGACGCGGCGCGGGAAGGGTGCGCTTCCGGCGCGAGCGTGTGCCCGGTCACTGCGGGCCTTCCCTGGCGGCGTGGCGCAGCCCAGCGCCCGGGAACGGCCGAGGCGTTGGTAGCTGGAGGGTCCGAACGGCACTGGAAGGGCTCCGGGTTCTTCCCGCAGGACCTGGCACAAGTCATTAGGAAAAGCTGAAACGGGAGTTTAGACCAAGCGCGTGCAACGTTCTGATGCTCCTGCCCCGTGTGTGTGTGTGGCCATCCGGAGTTCGTGGCCGTTTATCCTAAAAACAGGGACATGAAAGTTTATGACAGAGCACAAAGGTGTGGGCTCCTCCTAAATCAACCAGGATTTGCCCGGAAGCGGGAACCCCTGGGGAGGTGTGACTGAGACCCAGCTGGGTCTGGTAACGGTGCCTGACGGGAGGGAGCGGGAGCCCCGTTACTGGCTGGCGAGATGTGCTGTTTTCCTAAAACACTACAAACCTATAATAAATAAGATGTGAGCTGTTCTATCTGAGTTCCATTTTCATAAGCATCCAGTATATGAGAGACACATATGATCAACATCAGACAAAAAGTAAAAAAACCCCAAACTTTTGAGAGAGCTGCAAACCAGCCAGTCAGAACTGGTCATGGTGATGGTCCTGCTTCTTATTTTTGGTAGGGTTTTAGAATGATCTCAAGATTGTTACCATTCCATGTAAATGTCATTGTTATTGTCAATGGTGGTAAGGAAAGGTCCAGAAAGATGACCTAGAGCTATATGTGTACAACATGAGCAATATACATGTTGCAACACATTTTACATTTGTGTTCCAGAACTTTTTTTTTTTTCACAAAATGTAAAAGAGATTATAATGTAAAATATTGTTAATTCCACTATAATGAAGCCAAACTCTTGCACTTTGCCCATCCTGAACTTCAGTCCCTTTATGATTTTCCTAGGCAGGGATGACTTTTTCCTGCTCAATGTGTTACAAAAACATTGGTTTTACTAATACGACCTCAGTAATCAAGATAACTTTGGACCTTTTTTATTATTATTTCCTTTGTAAGGTCTAACTGGCTGGACTTTCCCCTTTCTCCCTGCATTCCCTGACATCTCAGCTCATGGGAAATGCTCTGCCTTGGGGCACTGGCAGAGCGAAGAACAGCACAGGAGCACTGACGGATTTAAGCTGAAGTACAACTAGCTTTCTACAGAGTTAGTTTTCTCGCTAACTTCAGTTAAGTGTCATCTGAGTAGCGTTATTTTTTGAAAGTTAGACAGAATGTCTGCCTGGTAACATGTTTTGCTGATAGCATGTGTTTGTCACAAGTGTTTTCCCAGGTATCGCTCACAGAAAAAATGATAATGTCTCGTATTAACCATCTCAAATGCAAGGTCAGACAGAGCTGGCCCCAAAGCAGAGATTCGGCTGTTGTGACGTTCATAATAACATTAAAATTAGGCCTCGGAAAGCAACAGAATCCGCGTAAGATTTCTGGGAAGGTTCACACACGTGCACGAAGTGGTGAATACACCCTGCCCCAGCTCTTCTCTCGGTATGCGTAACCGATGGCGATCCTTCCCTCACGCGCCCAGCGCGGAAATGAAGGGTGCTGCTCTCTGAAACGCGTCTTAGAGGGTCTGGCGGTATTTTCGGGCTCGCTGCTCGCCCCGCGGCGCACGGAGAAGCAGAGCGGGCCCAAACCCACAGGCGCGGGGCACGGCCGCCCCCTCCGCCGCGCCGGGCAGCGCCGCCCTCGGCCGCCCGGGCGGGCTCGGGGCTTGGCGGTTCCGGGGGCGGGCTCGGGGCTCCCCGCGCGATTCTGCCCGCCTGCCGCTCGCGCCGCGGCGGAGGGGGGGAGTGCTGCGGTTCGGCCCCGCCGCGGGGCCTGCGTGGCCGTGGAGGAGGAGGCAGGGCCCCGCGCGAGGTAGGGCTGCGGCGGGGGCCCGGCGGGGCGCGCTGCCCGCGCAGTCTGGGGCGGCTGTGGCGGGCGGGGAGCGCTGCCGGTGCGGCGGGCGGCGCGCTGCCAGCGCTCCGTGCGCTCCGTGCCCGGGCAGCGGCGAGCGGGCCCGTTCCCCGCGCTGTGAACGCGGCGCGGCTCCCCGTGGGGCGGGGGCGGCCCTAGCGGCGCTCCGGGGCTCTCGGGCGGTGGGAAATCAGCCGCTGGTCCTCCAGCGTGTTTGGCACGGAAAGCAGGAGCCTTCAGAAACAGCTCTGTCGGTGGCTACAAATTCCCTGGGTTTGACCTGTGTTAAGCTTGAAAACGTCCAGCGCTCCTACCGGTTTCCTCTCTGTACGGTGTTAGAGTTGATGCCGTTGAGAATCGCACACGAGGTTGTGGGGAACCGCTCGCGGCTCTTAGTGCCTTCCAGCACCAGGGGTGTTGGGGGCTTCCTGCAAACTGGTTGAGAAGCAGATCCCAGTTCCGCGCCCCAGGGTCTGCTGCAGCGCGAGGGGGAAAGGGTGCGGTCGCCAGGCTTACAGAGAAAGCCCGTGGTGCGTCCCGGCTCCCGGCTGCCCCTGCCGTGGGCGGTAAGTGCCAGTTGGTAGTGTGACTGTTTCCCATCGCAGGGACATACGAAAATAGAGGAACAGTAAGCAAGGCAAAAGTACACTAATGAAAACCATTTTCTTAACGTTCTCTTATACGGTACATGGAATCTTAAAGCCGTGTTTAAATGTACCAGTGTGCTGTTAATGGTGTTTGGTGCTGTCTTAGTTCTCTAAAACAGGATTAAGAAAAACAACCTTGTTCATTTGCAGCTGGGACTTAACATGGCCTGCAAAAAGCTGAAAAGTCTGTGCTGGTTTTCAAGCTGTACTTTACTGTCATGTCATTAGAGGGGAATGGGTTTTTTTTCCATTAACTGGGTAGTCTGTATAGTTCAGTAATTCTGGTAACTATTGCAGCTTCTGCTTGGAAGCTGTTGGTGGAACAGTCACTTCTGCTTTTGATTATTGTTGCTGTATCCAGTTTGCACTGTCTACGTACATCTACGTGGCAAAAGGGAACAGAAAAAGTATTTTTAATTAACTGGAAAATCGATGGGGTTAAAAAATTGTCAAATGGTCTGGTAAATGTGGTTAATTTAGTACTTGAGACTTTGTGGAAGATTACTAGATCGTGATATAACAGTGGCTTGACCAACCTTTGATCTGTATTTTAGCTTATTTAATACTCAATGTAAAATCTCATAACAAGTCTCGGCTACTTCTAAAAGCATGTGGCTGCATACAAAGAGGGAAAAGCCAAAAATACATTTTGTGGAGATTACGTGGAATAAATAATGTCGCACAACTTTTCTCATTAATGAAGTAGAATAAATTCTTTATAAAGACAACTATTATATGGCACAAATAGAAGCAATAAAAGCAATCTCTGAAAAGGGAATATAAAGTGAATCATTATTATAAAAGGTATTTAATACATAGTATCTGGAAAATGTCTATCTTTTATTTTTGCGTGCTTTCATTTTCATAGGGAAGAAACCATTTCATATTACAAGGGATCATAAATTAAAATGACTTCATTTTAGCTTTCCTTGTATTTGCCCCACTGTCAGTGACAGCAAGGTAGTACAATTTGTCATATGACTTTATTCTCTGAAGCTGATGGTGCAGACATCAAAAGAAATCCAGGCTTGTGGAATGATTTCAGTATCTTACATAGACTGCTTAAATAAGGAATTTTCTTTCTCAGTAGATCTAACGTGCGCTATGCTGTCACCTCGATCAGGTAACACTGATGGAATCATGCCTACAGTTGCAGAGCATTCAAGTTTGCTGAAGGTATGGTATGTTGGTAATTTTTGTTGTTAACGGTCATATCTCCTAAAGCAAGACTTCTAGACTTTCCCATGGTCTCTGAGTTAAGGGAATTTGTTGGGTCTTTTTTTGGTGTACCACAACATTTACCAGCAGTCATTTGTGTTCCACAGCTTGGAACCAATTTTGTAGGATGGAGAATAGATGGTTGTTGGCAGTGTATACAAACTGGGGATATATTAAGAAGCCAAATTAATACGTACTAGATTTCAGTAGATAAGGCTGGAGCTTCCACTGTAATTCAGAGGTTTATGTTGCTTTCCTTTCATACAGTGGATAATTTCAGCTGATGCACTGTGACTGATCAATATTCTATATTACATGTGGTCAGCCGTCCTGACTAGAAGCCACACACCAAAATCTTCCTGTGTTTACCAGACATCGACCACATGTTACAGAGAGCAGGGTGGAAGGGAAGCTCTGGGAGGGGCTCGTACACAGGGTGCGGTAGATATTGCTGTGGGATAGCTGTGCATATGGAGCTGGAAGAATCCAGTCATGGCAGCTCAGGAGCTCTTGCTGTCTCACTTCCTTTCACCACCAACAGTTGTATTTTCTAGCAGTTCACAGACCCCAGTTTGGAATTACGGGGTGGCCTAGTGAGAGCAAGCCTCACTTGACTTATTCATGTTAAAAAGTCCAGCTTTGCCTTCTCAGTAGCAGCATGATGGCACGTGTGCCTTTTAAAGGCAGGGTTTTAAATTTGACAGCTGGCCAAGTAGACTGACTTTTCTTAGTGCTTGTGAGCATGTCAGTGTTCCTTGTTGAGAGCTTCTCTGAGAAGAATCCAGGCTGTAGGGTTTTTTCAAGCATATCCTACTCAGAACATTAAAAGATAGAGATATTGAGTTTTAGCTAGTAGTTATGATTATACTTAACTGCTTTAATTCCATCTCATTACAGGTACCTCAGAATTGAAATCTCCTTAATACAGTGACCGTACTGGATGAAAGAAAAATGATCTTCTGTTTTTCAAATACTTGAGTTTGTTCTTTGTAACAACATAGTATACTGTGAAAAGTGTAAGAGAATCTTTTTGGACACTGTAAAGGTTGGTGGTGGACAGAGCAAAATGCTTTGTTTGAGGCCGGTTTGCTTGTTTACGCTGAGACGTTACCAGGCTCGGACTCTGAATAGTGATCTACTTTTGAGCCAGATAAATAGCTGCACCCATGAAGATGAAGTGTTCAGCCTAGTTGGAAGGAATAAGGCCAGGCTTTCTGAAAAACATGTGGGAATCGCATTGAACATGCTGTGGCAGTTGCAAAAGGACAGACCTCATCTCTTAAGGACTAGTGACTATATAAGAAATCACTCCCAGTTTCTTACCCTTTGCATTTTAGCAGAAAACAAGGTGGAACAAATGGAAGATGAGGCCATAGTGGACACCCTGTATAGCAGTCTGAGGTAAACAGCATTATGTTGAATTCCACATTCTATACATTTTGTAATTGGTATTAAAAAGAAATGGAATTTTGGCTACAAAGCCATCCTATAAGGAGATTGGGAGATTGCCCTGTCCCAGCTTCTGCATTCTGACTGTGTGACACAGACAATTAATGTCCCATGCCTCAGTCTGAAATGCAGGAGAAGTGGTCGGTTTTGCGCTGTCATAAAATAGAGTTCTGATTATTAATGCATGAATGTTTATAATTTATTTGAACGGAAGGAGCGGTAGAAAAGTAAAACATTATGATAAATAGTGAAAGGACGTATGTCTTATTTCTTTATGACTTTTGAAGCAAACTTCAGACTGTTGTGTCTTTCTTCTGAAGGCTCAATGCTGACAACAATTCTCTAGCAGAAGTGCTTGTTACAGAAGCATGGAAAAGATTAGAAAGGCAAGTACTGTGCTGTTATTCTTTGTGAAAGTTATAAGTTGCAAGTGTGATTTGCTTCACGTGAGGCCACACAGAGTTCTCAAAGATTATTTACAAGATGCTTTAAGTAAATTGCAGGGTTTAGTATTTAAAGTTTTATCTTACCGCTTGTTGTCCAACTCTTAAATGGTTGTTAGAACTGTGCCTATCTCAATTTTAGTAAATATCTTTTGTATTATTACATCAGCAGTTTCCCTTTGCGTGGTTTTTTTTGTTGTTAGATTTTGTCGTTTTGGGGTTTTTTTAATATTTATTCTTTAATCTCGAGTCAATGGCAGAAGCTGGTGTCAGACTTGGCACCAGAATCACAGAATTGCCTCCTAGCACCTGGGGCATCTTGACAAGTAAATAAATTCAGTGTAGCCAGAACATAAAATGGCATTCAGGTAATCAATTGCTCACGTTTATTTTAGCTATTTCACATTGTTGCTTGAGAATGTAATCTTTACAGATGTCTTTCGTTGGTCTGGTTGAATTAAGAACTGCTTTGTGTAGAGCTCCATGTGCACAATATGCTTTAGTATGAAATACCTAGGTGTTTTGGCCAAGTCCACTATAGGTAATGAAATAGGAAATATTTAGATATTTTGTTTCCTTGGTTTGTAATCTGAATCGAACTTGTCTTTAATGTAAGTGTTGAAATGTATTTTTGGCTTTAGCTATTCACTAGAAATAAAAGGCAAATATTCTTTCTGTTTTTCTTTGATGTCTTGACAGGCTTAGTTTGCCAGCTCTATCTAAATTTGCACTGTGTTTATACAAGCAACACAGGCATTTCAGTCCTGTGCTTGGCAAAGTAGCTCATATTGTGGACATGAAACTGGATTCTATACAGGATATAAGGTGAGTGTCAAAATGAAATTGAGCGGTAGAAGAAGCAATGTGTCACAATTACTGGGCTGCCTTTGCTGAACATTTTCCCTTTTCCTCAACTGGAGGTTGCTTTTCTTCAGTTTGTGGGAAGGAGGTGATTTGTGTCATGCATTAATTTTCACGGACAGGTCTGCTGAGGTGAGTGCAGCACCTGCTGGAGCAGCTCTGCTCTGAGGACAGGCTGTCCGAGTTGGGTTGTTCAGCCTGAGAACAGGCTCCCCTCCAGGGAGATCTTACAGCGACTTTCCAGTACCTGAAGGGGCTACGGGAGAGCTGGGGAGGGGCTCTTTATCAGGGAGTGCCCGGGTAGGACGAAGGGGAATGGTTTTAAGGTGAAAGAGGGGAGATTTAGATTAGATATTAGGAAGACATTTTTTCTGTGAGGATAGTGAGGCCCTGGCCCAAGTTGCCCAGAGCAGTGGTGGCTGCCCCATCCCTGGAGGTGTTCCAGGCCAGGTTGGATGGGGCTTGGAGCCCCCTGATCCAGTGGGAGGTGTCCCTGTCCATGGCAGGGGTGGGACTGGGTGGGCTTTAAGGTCCCTTCCAACCCAGTCCATTCTGTGATTTTCCCAATGATTTTGTGAAGAATTTCTTTAGAACCAATTAAACAATTAAAAATGTTGTTCTTACAACGGAAAACCAGCAGATATTGCTTAATCCTGATTCTAAATTTTACATAGACATTTTTGAGAATTTAGAGACTATTAATTTACGAGAAGGTATTTTTCTTGCTTGACATTCCTAGTTCCTCTACTGTGACATGGATTTAGTTTCCTATTCTGAACAGCAATAAGGAGTCTTAAAAGCAATGTTATTTTCATTTACCTTCAGAGTACTTTTTTTTTGTCAACTTGAATTAGTCAGTTCTCTTGCTTAGCATGTTTAGTGCTTCACCTTAACATTAGAATTACTTAAAACCTGGCCCTAGTCAGAGAAGTCCAAGCAGCCTTTTCTTGCCTCTGTTCCCCCATGGTCATTATAGCAAAGGCTGCTCTTCCTTTTTTTCTGCTTTATACAGCACCAGAAGTCCCAACACGTACTTTTGCAATTGTGAGAAACATTGCTTTACAGAAATGACTCTCCCTGTGGTCATAAGTTTTATTCCCTTAGGAAGGGATTCTTTCTTAGGAGTGACAATGACTCTTCTCCCCATTCTGTTGCTTGGGAATTGTTTGGGTTTCTCTGTTTTTCAATGAACATTGAGAATCTTTTTCCAAATCTGAATCAGGCGAGTTAGGGTCTTGCCTTAGACAAGTGCTTTTGCCACATGCAACCTTGTAAGGGATGGCTGAAACATCCCAGTAATTTCAGAAATTCACTGCAAGCAGAATTTTGATGTTAGTAGGAGAAATGGTTTTTACTTACATATTTTTTTTTGCATTGGATTTAAAATTGCTTTTTATGCAGAAGCCAGCAACACCCTGACTGACCTTCATTTTGTGTAGTTTATTTAAGGAGTCTAAAATTTGTTACTTACGATGTTCAATGTGTAAGTGTAAAATCTTTTGACTCTTTTAGGGTCTTGTCAGTTTTGATGATCAGCATATCAGATGTTATCTCACAGAGTTTTCAAGATCGGTTACTACACAGGGCTGGGCAGCTCTTGGAAGAGAATGAACTCCACTTCAACTATGCCAAAAGAATACTCCAGTTTCTTCAAAATGTTAAACTGAGATATCATCCATTGCTCGAAAAATGCAACAAGATTTTCCTTAAAAGTGCCTCCCATCTTGATATACACAGGATTAATCATATTTTTGGACTGTACGAGCAGCTGGGTTTTGACAGTGCTGATTTCTGCTTGGTTGCTAAACAGGTGCTATCTGAAACTATGGATGATTGTAATGATCCTGAAGTCTTTGCAAAATTATTTTTTTCTCTCGGGCCTATGGCAGAATCCAAGGTAAGAGAAAGGTAAGTTTATTAACAATCTTGTCTTATTTATGATAAATGCGTTGTCTTGCACAGAAATCAAAAATGTACCAGTGTTTGGAGGAATTTCTGAGCCCGTCATAGCAATTTGTCTTAAAATAGTTGCATAGCATCCTGGATGCCTTAGTTGAGGGGTACGTAAATGCTGTTATGCAAGGCCATCTTGTAGCTGTTTCATAGACTGCAGCCTTCCTTTCACAGGGTATGCTAGCAAAAAATCTTTCTCCTGAGAAATACATGCAGTGGTGCGTGTTGCTCTTCCCTTTTTAAGACTGGCAGTAGCTGAAACAGCCTGGGTGTTGTCCCATCCCAGTTTGCTCTGTTGTATCCTATTCTATATGAAGGGCTTGTCAGCAGGGAACGCTTCAGCATTTATTTAGCAATTAAGCCATAGTGTTGTGTGGCAGATTTTTCTGCCTGTTTTTCTTGTGCTCCAAAATCCTATTTGGGGGTGGTATTAGTCATGGGTCTCTCAAAGTCTGCAATTTTAGGCAGAATTTGCTGTATTAATTACAATTAGTCACATTTTCAGAGTTTTCTGCCTTTCTGCAGAGATCTGGATATACTGCAAGCCTGTGTTGGTTTTGCCATAGCTGACTTAGTTCCAAAAGCCTTTCCTAGAATTTTCTAAACATTTATTTTATTTTTGGTATAAATCGGTGTGAGGTAGAGAAAGTCATTGGCTTTATTTGCCCCAGAAACAGTTCATCTCCTGTTTGATTCTGTTATCTGTAGCTTGCTGATTGATCATGAATTGTTTAGTGTCTTAGGGTGCCTTCCCTGCTTCTTGGTGGCCTTCAGGATAGTTGTGCTCGCTGGTTTCTAGCGTCGTAGCAATCTGTGCTGCTCTGACAGGCTCACATCTCTTCATCTGTGCCATACAGATCAACTCTCTAGAAGAAGGGTCCACAGAGCAAAGTTCTCTAGTTTGGGAGTCCTGAAGCAGTCTGTTGGTTCTTTCCCTCAGACAAAGAAAATGGCTGCAGTCTTTGCTGGAGATTTTCAGCTGTTTTTCTTTTGAAAATATATCTTTTCTGTTCCCCTTTAGGTTGCTGTTAGCTGCAGTGCACATGGCAGAGGAATTTAGCAGTCACCAAGTATTGGTGATACTGAAGACTATGCAGAAAATGAAATGCAGACATTCTCATCTACTCAAAAAGTAATGTTTTTGATAGTACTAAGAAGTTATATTCTCTAGGTAAACTGCTTCCGTTTAGTGTGGGATTCTGTATAATATCCAGCAAGCTGCGAGGGGAGAGAGTCACTGGCACACAGATGCGTATACCCTGTGTACAATTAGCTAGTGCAGATTTTAGACTATCACAGCTTGACCCAGATGTACTTGAGGCAATTTAGGAATTTCAGAGAAGGGCATTTCAACCCTACTGAGCTGATGTAGTATTTATAAATAAGCAAAAAATTACATGTGAACCTATTGGAGTAAACTTAGCCTCTACCACTTCCTGTAAACTGGTGAGACGAATGAGAACATAGTGAGCTGTAGAACGTGTGTCCTGTCTAGGAGATCCTGTTACCAATGGGAGCTGTTTCTTCAAAAGCCGTTGTGCGCCACTCTGAACAATGAAGTCCTGCATCTTTAAGAACCTGGCCCAGATTTTCTCTGGTTGTAAACTGAATATTATTTATTGGGAGACGTAATGTGTTTCATTCAATGAAGGGAAAAGCAGTTGAGGTTTTGGGCACAGATGATGTTGCGTCGGATGCGAACACAGATGCAGCAGAGTTAAATGCAGGTTGTGAGCAATAACTGGATTGAATGTAATTGTATGAACAAGGCAGATCTTTGGAAGAAGAAAGGACAAGTAATATTGTGAAACAGAGCGGTGTTAAGGGGAAGACCAGGTGAATTAATGCGTTTTTTTCCTTGAATCTTGCTGCCTTAAGAAGGTCTTCTGGTATTATCTTTCCCTGCAAATCTAACCCCCTCTTCCAGCTTTAGACCAACGTAGCTGTAGCAACCGCTATTACATAAGTGAGTACAGTGGTGCTGAAGCTGATGATGCTGTTCTAGTTTATCACATTCTTGGTTCGCTCTAAATTTAACTGATTGTAAAATCTGCAACAGAAGTTATTGGAGTGAAGTAGCTGTTTTGCTGTGATGAGGGCTTTAGTTTTATAATTCACTTACGTGGAGAGAGGCTGCTGTGTAGCACTGTCAAAACTAAGGTTGGAAAGGAGTGCCAGTGTGTGCAAACCTCCACCTCGGTACTGTGCATCAGGGAACACCCTTTATTTGTGAGAGGTGTGGGGTTCCCCAGTGTCTTCTGTATTAATATAACACCATGTCATCTTTTTCTCTTTGTATTCAGAATGGCTTCTGTTCTGCACAATCACTTGCCTAACTATCATGTATTGCAGCTGGTAAAGTTAACACAGTACTTGGTGGCGTTACGTTGCCAGGATCAGGAGCTGTTTGCCAAACTAAAAATGTTACTATTTGGGTAAGTGTGTGTTCTTGGAAATGTGGCTATTTACAAGCTCAGATGTTAAATTGGTTTTGTTTCCATAAATTATAAAGAAGTAACAAAAGTATTTGATTCTATTAAACACATAAATCAGAGGTTAGGAAGTGGATATTGTCTTTAGACCCAGTAGGGTCTGCCAATAGATGCAATGTCTTCTAAAAATACGGAGTTTTTTGCCTCTTGGCTGCTGCAATATAAGGAGACTGAACAGAAAATTTCGATTGGTACTTTATAGGAAGGGTAGGTATTAATGTCTTCTTTGATGTTGGAAGGAACAAGTAATGAAAAATGTACAGTAAGAATGCCATGGTTGGGATAAGTGAAAGTCCAAAGCACAAGTGCTCTTCTTTTGAAGAACTGTCCGTTCAGTTCTCAGGCCTGTGCAGTTACAACATAGAGAGGGAAAGCATTTCTGGAATTGCAGGAGAAGGGACTGTTGCTTCTATTGCTCAGCCTGTACAGGAGCAAAACGCCCCAGCTCTACGTGGTTTTTGTAGATGGTGCTTTCATGTTCCTCAGGCACCTCAGAACCTGGGCTGCCCAGGACGGAAATTGCAGAAATTATCCAGGCCCAGAAACCTGCAGACTCCATTAAGAAATGTAGACCTTCTGGCCTTGCTAAGAACTTCTGTGTTGATCGGTAGCTTCACCGGCTGACTGAGATACTCCCTGTCGTCTTCTCTTTTTCAATTTTGAATGAATTAGAAGGAAGACGTTAATCTCAATGAAAAAAGATGGTAGTCACTAATTGTGTGAATTTCTGCCATATCATTAATATTATACTTATATTTGGTGTGCAACTTTTTGACTTTTAAAATAGAATTTTCATGCATGTAATTTATTTGTTTTTTTAAACATTTGCACTTTGTCAGTACTGATGGTCTGTTTTCATTTCGCCGTGTTCCAGTTTTTTAAAATCCAGTGTCATACCTGCTGATACCACTGCAATAATTCGTGCTCTGGCCATGCTTCCTTCCGTTCCAGTGGACGAAATCATTATAAACAAAGCAGCAGCAGTTCTGCCTCAATGCAGGCTCCATCATTTGAATTGCATTGCTACAGCTCTTGTCAAGTGGAATCATTATGACCAGTTGCACTGGCAAAACAGTTCTGAGCTGTGTGTAAAGCTTCTGCAAAAACTAAACGACTGTGGATTGCAGAGGCTTCAGAAAGCCAACAACTTAAATCTTCTGTTGGAAGAACTTATACATGTGAATGCAGAGTGGTTTGACCAAGTCATCGGTGAGGAAACTATGGCCGTGTGTCAGCGCTTGGTAGACCAAATAACACGGGCAAATGTATTGCAGCTGTCTCTTTTTCTCATGAAAGGAAACCTCCGTTGTGCTTCGTTGCTTGACAGAATCGCTGCTGTGACGGTAGAAAACATAGACAAGGTGTGACGGGTTTTCTTTCTATCTGCTGTATAAGTCACTCAGTAAGAAGGGGTAGGTTTGTAGTTAACATGTTTCGGAGCACAATCCACGGTGTTTCTAAGAGTTTTCTTCAGGGTACCTGGTTTGGAGCTTATCTTTTTGCTGTTCACTCAAAGCTCTTCTGCTTTCCCATCTATTGCTTCGCACTTACTTCTCTTTCATTGTGCTTTCTTCTTGTATTGTTCAACGTGTTAGGGCGACCACGAGCCTTTGCATTCAGCTTTACATTTGACCAGCTTAATTTTTTTTTTTTAAACTTTACAAATAGCCATATCACACAGTGTGTATTTCTACAGTACTCATTCTTGTGGGCATTTCCCCAGTTGCATGTCTTTATGGTCAAAATTACTGTCTTTTCTTACTCTTTTTTTTTTCCTTGTCCTCAATCTGGTATATATATATATCTATATATATCTATATATATCTCTTTGGTTTTATTCTATGACAGTTATTTCTTTAAGAGCATCTAATGTGAAACTTTTTTAAAAGCTTTTTAAAGTCTTAAGTGTACAGAAACACTTGAATCATCTACCTGAAATGGATTTTAAGTTTTAGCCATAGCTGAAATTCTAGTGATTTCTGCATTTTATTATAAAAATACTTTTCTCCAGGAAAAGTTGACAAAAAAAAAAAAAAGAAAATAGAGCTCATCTAGTCTTATATCTCCCGATTCTGAAAGAATTATAGACCCTGTTTTTATTGTAGAGCAGTACTAGGATATTTTGCAGTGACTTAATTTAGGATGTCTTTTTTTTTTCCAGATTTACCTCTTTGAAATCTATTTTATTCTTTTCCTTTTCTCTGCTCTGAATTATGACCCTCCTGCCAGTGAAGAGTTATTTGACACTTGTATCCAACGTATTACTTCTAATTTGAGTAAGTGCATTAGACAAAGACCCTCTGACACCAAATATATTATTTATACTGAAAATGGAATAGAATGGCATTTTTTTAAGCAAAGAAAAAGACGTGTCTGTAAGTTCCTACTAATACTCTGCCTGCTGGGGTTAAACAATGATTCTATGTGCTTATGTTGGGTTTTCTAGCTTCAATTCACCATTTAAATATTCCTGTTGATAAGGTATCTTGAGTATCGTAAAAAGCAAGTGAAAATTCTGATTAACTGACTCTACTGTTACTGGATAGAATTGTTGTGGTGTTCCCCAAGGAATCATCATCTGGGGACAGGATACATTTTGTGATTCATCAAAAAGAAATGGCAAAGTTGTAGAGGAAATGTGTAGAGACTTTTTTGACTGATTGATGATGCAGCCTCGCGGAACAGGGAAGATTTGCTGTCTACTCACATATCGTGGAGTTACCTTTTTTAAGACGAACTGGTTACCTCCTGCAAGACCTGGCAAGAGTTCCTCATGCCTTGGTGCAGTTCGCAGGGGTTGTCCTTACTCTGCCTGCGTGTTCATTTAGTTCTTCAAGAGAGCAACTTGGATATTTGGGGACGGGGAGGGGGTGGGGCATTGCAAACCCTTTCAACTTGGTCACGTGTTAATATGGATTTCTGTCTGCCTTTTAAAGGTTGTTTTGAAACTCCCCACTTGGTGCTGCTTGGTCATGTTTTGGCAGTGGCTGGGTATTTTCCTCCAGTTCTGATAACGAGGATATTTAATGTTTCTTTCCTGAGCAAACTGGATACTCAACTTGAAGGTAGGTATCTAACTCTCTGATGAATTTGATTATGTAGCATTTGGCATAAAATGGGATTGTGGACCTATATATGACCCGAGAAGCAGAATTCCTCTTTAAATGATTCAGTTTTCAATAAAAAACACCTCTCTATATAATCTAGTCATTATTTGAGTGCAAAAGGGAAGAAATTTGTGCTTTGTTCTAGAAGTACAGATGGATTGCAGATGAGAGAACCTCATTTAAAACTAATTTCACAGTCAACTTATTGCACTCGATGTTTAAAAATTCTTCAATTTTATTAGAAATGAAATTACCTGAGTAATTACTAGAAATAGTTACAAAGCTCAAGAAATATTGTGGGATTCTTGTCTGCAAGTAATGAGTCTTACCATTCTCTCCTTTGTACATAAGAGACTGTTTGTCTGTTTCCTCCCTCTCTGCCTGTATGTCATTTGCTGTCAGGCTGCTGTTGCCTTCAACCACTTCATTAAAAGTTAAATGGTAGAGCAGAGTTTAAATTGCTTTTTTCTTCTGTCTTGCTGTTGCTCTTAATATTGAGCAAAACTGTTGTTTTTCATATTTTCCTCGGGGGTTTTGAGAAGCTTTCTAAGATTCTGCAGCACGAGCTTTATAAATGCCACAGAACGCAGACACTTGCGCCTCTGGTAAAGAACTCAGAGGGAGCCGTTTAGTTCAATGTCTTGCATTTTTCACATTTGAGTTCATACTTTTCTCTTTTGTTTAACCCAGTCCTGCCTGATACCCTGAAGCAGAGGGTCCGCTGGCGCCTCATGAAATTGAACAGAGCAGTCTGTCTGGAATGCCCAGAGTTTCACATCCCTTGGTTTCATGAGCGCTACTGCCAACATGTCTTTCGCAAGAGTAAGTAATTGAGGAGAGGAAACGCTGTGCTTGTTACTAATAATAGTCTGATTGCAGCAGTCTGCTAGACCCTCCTGAAACTGTCAGTTTGACACTAGCACACAAAAGAAGGTCAGAAAGGTGACCCCGCTATCTGCTGAGGGTGTGTTCTGGAAAAGTGCAACCACTTAGTAGTGCGCCTGACCGCAAAACAGTTTTCGTCTTGGGAACTGATGTAATAGAAATGGGATATTTCTTCATAAGAAATAAAATCTAAACACACAGAAAGAGTATATATGGCATGGAGGATGAAAAGGCAGGAAGGGGATCATTAGGATTGTCTGTTGGAGGAGATGGGTCACTTCCATCCCTTCTTCACTTACATTTTCTGTCTCCTTTTGAACTCGCTGCTGTCATTTTCCTCAGGAGAATCGAGATCCATCAAGAATGAGAGATGGAGAAGTAGGCTAGTGATCAAGAGTAGCAGCTGAGATCTTTCAGCATTATAATCAGTTTAGAAAATCCAGCTATTGCAAACTCAGTATCTCCTCCATTCATTCTCGTGGGGGAGATTTGCTTTGCGGTCTGTCAGACTCGGCTGCTTTATCTGAGACTGAAGATGTTTAATGGGCGAGGCGTTAAACAGCTAGAGAAGGGACAGGAAGAGCGGTGTGCCTGTAATAAATGCAAAATGAGTAAATACTCGATTAAAGGTCTAAGCACAATTAAAAGCAAACAAAACCCAAGGGGTGAAAGCTGAAATTGAAGTGTTTGTAGTATGTGCATGTGAAAAATACTGGGATGGGAGGTCTGGAGTATAAATTCATGCTTAATAGGCACCTGTCACTTTCCACCCAAAAGGTGATCACCTGGTCTCTGAATTATGATGGAATAAGACCGGGGATCTGTGGAAAAGCTTTGATTCAGTAGGCTTGCTGTCAAAAATGCAATCTCACAAAGTGCTCTTTTCAAAACTTCAGCTGTGGAAGTTTTGATGTAGGAATTCTTGATTTTGTCTTTGTAGGAAGCAGCCGAATAAATCCCCTGCGACAGCATGTTCACAGGATGCTGACAGAGATCTTAGGAGGGAGCAGTTATGCGAGAATGTCTGTTCTCACACCATACTACTATGAAATAGGTGAGAGGTTAGTCCTCTAAGGATTGTTATGGAGACCTGATAATTATCGCTGAGATTGGGAAGCCCCTGGGCATTTGGCCGCAAGACACTGCAAAGAAGAAATTGCTGTATGAAATACAGTTTGTAAAAGGTTCTGCATAATATAAATAATGTTGGGTATCTCTAACTGTTGTTAGAACTTAATTTTCCAGAAGTAAACACTGTACAGATCAAATTATTTCACTTGTCAGTAAAGAGGCTCGTTGTGTTTTCTTGCAGATTTTGAGTGTGTTCTGGATGAAAATAAAATCCCCCTTTCCTATGTGGCTCAGAATATACCTTTGGATGATGTGAAGGGAATACACTTGAAACATGATGTCAAGGATCAAGGGAGAAAGGCTCTGCCAGCAGGAGCTCAGAGGTTAGTTCTTCCAATTCTTGCACATCAGCTTTTCCAAGCCTCCAAGTTTAGATCAAGTTTAGACCAAGGTTTTGATGCTTTTGTTCTAAATGGTTGTTGCAGCCCCTAGGCTATTTATTTTTCTGTTCCTTTTTCCAAAGCCCTATGAGGTTTGTCTTTCCTAGGTGTAGGGGGTTGACCCCTGCTGGCAACTAAGCTGCCACCCAGTTGCTGGCTCACTCCCCTGCAGTGCGATGGGGAGAGAATCTGGAGGGCAAAAGCAAAATGAAAACCTCCTGGGTTGCCATTGGGAGAGTTTAATAAGTGAGAAGAAAGTAGGAAAAAAAATAAATAAAAAGAGAGAAGAAATCAATTGGTGCAAAAGCAGTCACTCACCACCAGCAAATCAGTGCTGGGGCAACGGCTACTTTGGAAGAACCGCCCCGTTTTATTATCACTGAGCGTGGCATTATATGGTGTGTGGTATCGTTGGTGCTAGTTGAGGTTCCAGCTGTGTCCCATGCCAACCCCTTCCCAACAAGAGACTGAATCATGAAATTGGAATACTGTTTCCTCCCAGTTCTTCAAATGTAAGCCTTGGGAGTGCTGGTTAGCTGCTTTTGCTGTTTGAATAAACAGCAGGTAGGAAGTGCTCTTTCTAAATCTCATCTCTAGATAAATGTGAGGAAAATGTTTTGTCCAGTTGCAGAGAGTTGCTTGATTTTCTTTTGCTGTGAATTCCCAGGTTTTTTGGTAATAGTCTTGCTGCAACTATCGATATTGAAATAGAGATACCACTTCTCCCTGTTCAGGTAGGACCTGAAAATAAAGGCACATTTTTGTTGTTTGCAGAATTGCTTTGGAATTTCTTGATTCAAAAGCTTTTAGCAAAGATTCACGTCACCTGAAAGGAGAAACTGCAGTGAAAAAACGACACCTGGAAATGCTGGGGTACCGGGTAGTTCAGGTGAGCAGTTGGCCATATCTTATGTCCTTTCTGAGTTGTATCTGTACTGCAGATTGATATATTTTCCCTGGATCAGATTTAGAGGTAGTTGTAGCACTTAAAAGCACCTCCTAGGTGAGACCAATCTTTGTATTTAGGAGGGGAATGCCAAGCTGTTCTCAAGATGCTGTAAAGGTTCCATAGAGCTTTCGCTTTCTCTGAAAGTGGCTGCAGCAAAACTGCGGTCAAACGGTGTCAGCCCTGTCTTCCTGCAGGGAAACCAGCAATCTCGAGGTAGCCTGAGGGAGGGAGAAGAGAAACAAGAGCTTCCGTTCAATTTACCAAAGATTTCCACACTAGAAAAACACTGGACATATCTTCTCAGAATGACAGCGAGACAGTTAGGGCAGCGTCAGGCAGGGATGTGGATGCTGGCTGGCTGCTGTGGTGGTGGTGCTGGGACAGGGAAGACAAGAGGCCAGAGGTAGCTCACAGCTACCAGTATAGAAGCATTTGGGTAGTGGAGGCTCATGAATGCAGATTATCCTGTGTATATAATTACTCACATACTCTAATTTTAGCTAGAATCCTTCTTAAGTTTGGTTTTTTTTTTAAATAGGATAATCATCCCAATAATTGTATTGCTCAAACAGTAAATGTTGTGCTCCTGATACACCATTCCCTTTGATACATTACCATTACAAACTGTAGTCACCTGGGATTTTTCTCCCAATGTGGGTTTCAAAAGGTGGGAGATGGTGTAATGGAGTTGTCACAGCCTGTATTGCATGGGCACCTGCTTTACATCTTTGCAACTGTGCTGGTTTTTGTGAGCAACTGGCTGTTCTTACATGAAGAAGAATCTTGCATTGAGAAATGAATCTTTACAGTATTAGAATAAGCCTAGCTTTTAGAATGACACAAGGGATAAAATATATTCAAGTAGAGAACAGAGCGCCTTTTCGTTGCTGTAAGATGGTACCAATGTTAACTCGCGGTTTGGGTGATTCTGTTTTACAGATTCCTCACTTTGAATGGAATTCTATGGTTCTGTCAACAGAAGGTGAACAGGTAGAATATCTGAGAAGGCATCTGTATGGAATACAGTGATGTCAGGCGTGCAGTCGGGAGTACTTTTTATACACTTCATGTATCATTAAATGTCTTGTGACCCTGGAATACTTAGTTTCCAAAATGTCTTTATCTGTGAGTCTGCTGGACCAAAGCTTGGTGTAGGACATCAGGTGTCAAGAGATTTAATCCTCTGTTTATTAGGGATTACAAAAGCCACAATGGTCACAATGGGCCGTGAAGGTGTGATAATTTTGCTTAAAAATCTTCCATTATCGGGAAGCTGCTCTTCAAATACATGGATCTGTGACAGTTTTGCCATAAAATTGTATTATTATCTCTGAAATAAATAGCACAGAGGCTATTTATAAATATAGCACAGAGCCAGACATAAAACTGTCCAAAGAAGCTGGAAATACTCTTGACTGTGAGAGAGGAGGCAGCAGGTCTACTGGAAACAGTGTGTGTGTCCTGCAGTGTGTGACAGAATGCGCAACAGGGATCAAACAGTACTTGTACTGTGAAACCAAGAAACTGAAATGCAGATTTACTAAGAATAGGACTGCTCGTACAGCTGCTCTGTTTCCATCTTCCAGAACAGAGGCACTGTGGGTGACTGTGTCAGGGGAGGGTGTTGTGTGGTGAGGAACCTACAGCTGCTTCTCTTGCCCTGTGATGGCGCGTGTGCTGAAGAATTGTGGCTTGAGCCTTCTGGAACACCTTCACACATAGAAAGGCAGACTAGTTCTAGAGGTCTGGCAGCCACCCATACCCTTGGAACACCTGTACTCCAGTTAAATGCAGCCTGGAAGGGACACTTAGAAGATTATACAAGATAAGGAGAAAATAACGCTTATATCAGACATTGGCACGTCCTGGCAGCTGGGTAGTTCATGGAATTCATTATTATGGCATTTTGCATTGCCCTTGCTAATAGAAGGAAGCCAAAAGTGGATAAACCATCTTACCTGCCTGTTCTCTAAATCAGACAGTGCACAAAATACCAAAATTAAAACCAAGAATCAAGACCAAGGGAAGTCTTCAGAGAGTGACAACCACCTTGGTTACTGGTGGTTAAAAACATTGCTGGTGGAGTTATCGTGTTTCAGAGCCATCTGCCAGTTACCAGGCTTCCTGAGATCGTGCTCAGCCGGCGTTTGTGGCAGGAGGTGTAAGATGCTGAGATGCGGAAGGAGCCAGAGGCACAGCCAGGAGAGCGTTCACTGGAGAGCAGGGACTGGAGGGTGGTGGTACTGCAGATCAGCCCATTTCCAGAGGCGGCTGGGTTGTGACCACAGCTGCAGTTGCCTCGTGATGACTGTGAGCTGTGCCCATCTCTCACACAGTGTGTGTGTTACCTTGTCTTTTGAAGAAGCAACATTCTTTTTACCTCTTTGAAATCGTGCGGAGGTAAGCAACTACCTTTCTGAATTGGCCATTATGCACCTGGCTGCCATTTCTTTTTTCACTGCTCAGTAGTAGAAGACAATGTTTTATTGACTGAATACAAATCAGGACACTAATGAAAAACTGACAGAAGTGTTCTAAGCTAGAAGGTGCTTTTCTTCTGAGGCAGCACTTACGTTTATGGGTTGACTGAAAAGAAAATGGTAGGTGGTTGCCTGCTTGTGCTATCAAGTGGGCAAAGGCTCCAAGACTTAGAAAAGGCACATGGAAAGACAATCATAGTTTAGGATCTCAGAAGGTGAGGTGCAAGTCAGATGCCTCTTGCACAACCCTGCTTCTGTAGAGATGGCCTTGGAGCAGCAACCCTGGAGCTTTAAGACAGGTGGCAGTGGCTGTAGCTGAAGTGATCAGTCGGGGGTGGTCACATGTTTGAGCTGGACCCTGCTTTCCAAGTGTCTGGCGGGCTCTGTGCCAAGCCAGGTACCTTCAAGTTATGTATGGATGAGGTTGTGAGTATTCACAACGGGAAAAGGATTAAAACTTGCTATGAGTGGATTCAGAAGCACCTAAGAAAAGCAAAATAGACAAGTATTTCAGTAAAATGTGCTGCTTTTGATCCTTTGCAGTTATTCTTTCTAAATTAAATCAGCAAGTGTTAGAGCAGATGGGCTGGTGTAAAGTGGTGACTTAACTGGAGCCAATGAAAAGATGCCAAGAACAGCTGAAGATTTGAGTACGGAAGGGGAAAGCAGAAAAGATGTCCCACAGATGAAGTACCCGTGTACAGAAACACTGGAATGAGCTGTATGGCTGGGCCTCTGCCAGGTGTTGGTCTCCGTCCCCTAGGAAGGCAATGCAAGGGTTGGCATTGCTGTTCCATCAGGCAGGCAGGCTGCGTCTCCAGTTTTGCTGCTACATCGGTTGCAGGTAGGTTTAGATTTATGACACCCTCTTGATGCAGTAGAGAAATCCTTGAAGAGATATTCTGTAAACACGGTGGGTATGCCCTGCTTTAAGAGAACCAAGGGCTCTGCTTTGGGCAAAGAAATCTGTGATGATGGGCTGATCGCTAAAAGGGACACCACCAAGTGATACTTCTATAAGTTTAAAAACAAAGTTTAATTGTTAGAAGTTCAACATCAAAATGCATCAACTGTTTATTAGGTGGAAAAGTCCTCTGCCGCAGCCAGTTGCTGATCAACAGTTCTAGGACTTTTCATGAATGCTTGTTAATGGCCTCAGATCTCTGAGAAAAACTTCCATAAAATATTTGCTTTGGAAATAAATATAAAAGCATAAAAAAGTGGAAAATGCTTGTTACCAGAAGCCTGAACACAGCAGGTGAAACAGCAATCAACCTTGTGAATTCTCCTTCCTTCCTCATGTCTTGATACTGGTACCGCTGTGGCTGAGATGGACATTTCTGAGGCCACTTTGGTTTCAGTGTGCACTCCAATTCCAGGCTAAGTAATTTTTAGAAAAATAGGAAAATGAACCTATTTTCAAGATAGGGCTGAAGAATGCAGGATTTGCATTCACTGCTGAAGAGGAAAATTAGGCGTACAAACAGCCAGTTATTAAAATTAGCTACTTACTAGTTGTGTTTAACTTAACAATCAATTTATGGACATTGTTTGGAGGATAAGCCACCAGCATCCTGGATTGTCTGAGTGTAAGAAAGTCCAACTACTTTTATTGGCAATTTTACAGAGTGGAAAAATGAGTTCTCTGAAATATTTAATTATTCTAATCAATATTAATTACAATTCTTAAGGATTTTAAACACTGGCACAGATTCCATTGGTGGTGGTGGTGGTTAGCTAGTAAATATCTTAAGACTTGGACAGACAAACGAACTGTTCAACAGTTAACTAGAACTAGTATGCTACAAAACTGTACAATCTGGGGACATTCTCATGCAACAAAGCCAGAAGAGACTATCAAAACTCCCTCACCACATCACATTTTCCAGCATTTTGTCTACAGTTTTGATAACTTGAAGAGGTTTAAGCGTGTAGCCAGGCAGGAGGCTCCGGTTGCGTATCGGATCTCTTTCAGTATGCCAATCCATTCCTTCTTTTCATCATCATACCTGCACGTAACAAAATAAGGGCAGAACACAGCTTCTTAGAATTTGAGTCTGATGCTTCATCACACTTACATGAAAAGGAGGACAGTCCCCATGTTGCAAACGCCTGTAGCAACCATGTGCTGAAGGATGTCACAAAAGGCTGCTTTTAGAATCATAAAAGGGTTTGGGTGGGAAGGGACCTCACAGCCCACCCAGTGCCACCCCCTGCCATGGGCAGTGACACCTCCCACTGGATCAGGGGGCTCCAAGCCCCATCCAGCCTGGCCTGGAACACCTCCAGGGATGGGGCAGCCACCACTGCTCTGGGCAACCTGGGCCAGGGCCTCTCCACCCTCACAGGAAAAAAAATTCTTGCTAATGTCTAATCTAAATCTCCACTCTTTCAAGCTTAAAAACGCTCCCCCTCATCCTATCCCTGCACTCCCTGATAAAAAAACCCCTCCTCGGCTTTCCTGAAGCCCCCTTTAAGTATTGGAAAGCTGCTGTAAAGTCTGCCCCTTACGCATGTGAATTTGCCTTTTCTGGTCCCTAAAGCTTGTTCTTGGCCCATGTCATTCTTTAATTAGTCCTATAAAAGCTTCCTTCTGAAATCCTTCAGATTCTGACATGTAAAGGTGATTTTTCTGGGAATCCTTCCAATCCTCCCAGTTAAAACTCCTGAATTTACCATAGCAACTGAAGAATCACAGCAAAAGATGTGATACTTAATTGCTGATACCGTGCTTTAGATAAAAAAAAAATCTAGGAGATAGGGATTCCTCTTTGGACGATTAACACAGAGTATGTCCAGACCTCTGGGTCTGCAGGCTGGTCTGTGTAAGAATGTCTCGAAAGAGAATGTTTTTATGAGATGCTTACAAGGCTAAACCTGCCAAGAGATACGGTGACGTACTCTTTAAAGAGTAAGAGAAGATGAAGATCATGACTCAGACCATCCAAATTGTTTGTAGGTGGAAGTAGTCATTAGATCCCAGTCTCGTATTTGTCAGAAAGTAACATACATTTCTATCAGCAAGTACTTTACCACCAGTACTATGGTTCAGTCCCAGCATTAAACAGAAAATCATTTCTACCCTCCAGTGTCTACAAAGCTCACTTTCAGACAGGCAGGGCTTTCCACCAGGAAAGTGTGATTGAAATAAAACTTACTTCCATATGTCGGTGACTTCACTGGGTGCAAATTCTTTAGATTCAAGCTGAATCATTGCAAAACCTCCAATAGCATACAAGGCTCCACTTAAGGAGACTAAACTGATGGAACTTCTCTCTTGGGGAAATTCAGGCATAATCTCCCACCTAAAGATAATAGAAAAACCTAATTTTAATGAACACGAGAAATATTCTAAACTGAATTCACTGAAATTCACCTCTGGATGACAAATTCGGGTACCAAGGAGCACCTGAGTTCAGTAAAAGGAAAGAATTCTGGGGTTTATCAGCAGTGAATTCCTGTGTCTCCACCCCACAGGAATTTCCGGCAAGTCTTAAGTGACAGAATTACACTGTGATGACATTTTTTTCTCAGAGACCACTTCTTAGAGGTTGCCCGGTCCCACCATCAGTAAAACGCTTTATACAGACATACCATTCCCCAGCCACTCTTGTGTTTTCCCTATGGCTCCCAAAGTGCACAGGCAAGTGGCTCATTAGCATAATTGCAAGTTTTCTGCCAGTTCACACCTATGAACATGTAAACCACACAGCCATCCACTTCTGTAAAATGTCAACATCAAAACCAATGGACTAATTTGTCTCTGGCTTGTGTGACTTGACTGCAACAAAACAGAGTAAACCACGACAAGAACCTGCAGATTTTTCACACCACAAACTGCACGTGTTTCTGAACAATGGAAGAGAAGAATGCACCAAGCATCGTGGTGACAAAATGACCTTTACTTACATTTGCTTTCTATAAAGGTTAAAGTCCAAAGTTCCCTCATTGAATTACTTCTTGCCTAAGTCACATGTTGTATTGCTAAATCTAATAAGCAAGTCTCTTTGGGATAGCGTACTGTTAAGTTAAAGCTTTTGTTGTGAGGCTGATGGCTGCAGTGCCATCTGTCAGTGAAGACAGCATAGACAAATGGGTTTATAGATATGATAGAAGTGCTTATTAATAAAATAAAGGTACATCCAGAACAACTTACATAAATTTGAGCTATCAATTACGTTAAATGAAAGTTTGTAAACAGGAAGGAAAAGTAACAAAAGTAACAAAAAGGAAAATTAAGAGTAGAAAGACACAGATACAGAGGGTATGAACTCTTGGAAAATCATAAATGTTTGAGGGATGCGTACTGCATAAGATTCTGGCTGTGAGGATGAACACTGGAAAGTATCTGGGCCAAATAAGTGACCTTACTCCAGGTAGGACTTAAGTCTTTTTTGTCATTACTTTTTGTAGTATTTGAGATCGTGCACTTGTAACTGCGAGTCCTCCTGGAGTTTTCATACTAAATAAATAAGCAGAATTAAGTGCCTGTCACTAACCAGCAGTCAATGGTGCTTTCTGTGACAAGGCCAGTAAACAGCAAGACCACGTGCCCAAAGGACACTTTGCTAATCCTGTTCAGGCACCTGACTTCTCTTGCTGGTTTTCATGTTTGGTGCCAGTGCTGTCACACTGGATTGTGTGGCCCTTGATCCTCTCCCACTTTCTCCCCTTATGCCAGCACTCCTGTTTCTGCGGCTGTGTGGGCAGATAAACTGGAAAGGAATCAGGCTGGGGATTAAAAAACAACAGAGAGTGGGTAATTGTGCAACATGAGCTGTTTTCACCATGTTTGCAAATGAGCTGTGTGAGCACAGGAAATGTGAGCGGGGGCAGGACCAGAGACGCAGGCTCTGGCTGAAGATGTGAATGTAGCCCAAGTGTCTCGGGCACCTGAACACTTTTGTGACTCTTGCCTCAGAGCTCCTAAAGGCTCCTAAATAGCTTGAATTTGCACTCACTTATTGGTTGTTAGATCAAAAGCTTCAACAGATGCAGTAAGGCCTTCTTCAGTGACACCACCAGCAATGACAATCTTGCCCTTATGAATAGCTGTTCCAAACATTGAGCGAGCCACTTTCATCGGAGCCAGGTCTCTCCAGTCTCCTTTCTTGGGATTGTACACAAATAGTCTGTTAGTGCATTTCCTGGGGAGGAAAAATTAAAAAATGTTCATCTCTAATAAACATTTGGCTTGTTCCAAGTGAGATTTGAGGTGGATTGTGTGGGTTTATACATAACGCCTCTTCCCTTTCCATGAGATCCTTTCTAGTATCTAATCTGGGAACCTGCATGTCTATAAAGCACTAATCACACCCAGAGAACCTGATTTCTGAGTGTGGGGACATTTAATCTGTAAATGACCAACCAAATGATGTTATAAATTGTCATGAAAAGACTTGGAGACTCACTTATCATCCGTTTTTCCACCAAGACAATATATCAGTCCGTTGTTTGAGATGGTAGCATGGCCATATACTTTGACGGGTAGTTTTTTGATCTCACTCCATTTCATCGCTCTGGAACAAGAATATCACTGTTAGGCTCTTTCAGCTAACAACAGGCTATTTACACATCCTCAGTAGGCACAAGTAAATGTTAGACATACACAGGATCGTAGCACAATACTGAATCCAGAGACTCCTCTGTGCGAAGGTCCTTGCCTGCAATTACATAGATCTTGTTGTCTGACTCTCCCAGCCCGAAGAGACACCTGGCTGACGGCAGAGGAGGAAGGGCAACCCACTCGCCGGCGATGCTATCCAGCTGAAAGAGCATCAGAACAGAAGTGTGAGCTAAGGCAAACAGTAAAAATCCACACAACAAACACTGTTCAACAGAATCAATCCAACTGCACTCAGTGTCTCTGAACAGCTCATCTGCTTCCCTGAGCAGCCTGACCCTCCTCTAGTTTCCTAGAACTGTGGTGTTTAATTTTGTTTTGATCTGAAAACTTAAAATTGAACCCAGATAGTCTCTTAACATTCAACAAGAGTATTTTCTCTCTTCTACTGCATACAGATTTGGCTCACAATGTACAGAACGGAGGGTAAAATGTGAGTTTGCATGAGTGTAAAGGCATTTGACAGAATGCAAGAGAAAGTTCAGTCAGAGTAATCGGAGGTGTTTAGCTCAGTGACATCCTTTTTCCAGAAGTACGTTCCGCAGTCAAAGGTGTCAATACTAAAATGCATCTCCCAGATCTGACAGACCACCCCTACTGGACAGGACGTTTTACTGCAGCAGTGGGATCCAGTTCACGGACATGGATGGCCCCAGTTGCTGGCTCTGGGTGGCGTAATGACCAGACGCACCCCTCACAGGCACAGCATGCTTGAAGACATTGCTACTGAAGATGGGGCACAAACCAGTCCCACATTTTTGAGCCAGTGGCAGCCTTGTTTTCTCCTGGGTTGCCAGCTGTCAAATAGAACGGTGACAGGTGCCTCACCGAAAGAGAAAGGGGAGCAGGAAGTGAAAATCGCTTTGGCACCACTTTAACATTTCAGAGGGAGCAACAGCCACATGGTGAAGGCAGACAAGTATTTCAGCTGTAGGCAGCAGCAGCAGCAAGCAAGCTTAATGATGACAAGCGAAAGAGCAGGATTTCAGGTAATGGGTGTAGAATATGAAGAAGGATTCTGAAAACTTCATCAATTTTTACTATCAGTCTTGAGGTTTAGTTTTTCGGATGCCCCTTTCTAGTAGCCTGAGACTTAAAGACTATTCATTCTGGACTATATTTATTCTGACATCAGCACAGTATTTCTATTAGAAGAATATTTCTGTAACAGGGTTTGCACGTAGCCAGGTGGCTAAAACCACCACAGAACTGGCCTATGACGTAAGCACCCCAAACTCTATTTTTGGTAATTTTTCTGAAATATCCTGTCACAGTTTGTATTTATCGGCCTTATATTTGTACGGGTTTACAAAATTACACTCCTGGTTGAAACATGGTATTTAGTGTACTGACATTGACAGTTTGCCAAGAAAACAACCTTCTACCTCTAACTTACGTACTTTAGAATGCCCTTAGGTTTTCAAACATAGGCGCAGGCAATGTAGACAAAGGACCTCTGGAATTTTGGTGACAAAAGTGGCATTTAAAATACATTGCCCCTGTCATAAAAATATTTCAGATGCAAAAAAAGAAAGCCATCTCATGAGATCTAAAGCAGCGAAGCACTCAGCTTTCAGGAAGTGAACATAAATTCACAAAAGCTACTTTAATTAAATATTAGGCTTACATTTGGGCATCTGTACCATGGAAAATCTGGGCCTTTGACAACGAGAGCCAATGCCTGGATACAGTATACTGACCCTTTCAGTCTGTTCTGAGATCTCAGCAGGGGCCTGGTCTTGAAAAAAGAGATTCAAGTCCCTTGGTTTCATTTATCTCTCTGCAACAAGAATAGCTCTCTATAGATACTTCTCTGCACCGACCCTACAGCGAGAACTCACTTGCATGAACTGAGAATACTTTTCAGTAACTCTTAGAAGCACCTGTTATTACACCAACAATTATAAAATTATACCTGGAAGAAGTATGACTGGAAAGGCTGATCCTTGTTCTCCTCTTCCACATACAATCCTCCAACAACAAAGACCTGATTTTGTTTGGTGACTATACTGGAATGATTTCTGGGAATCTGTTCTGCCAGGGCTGCCAGGTAGCATTCGTTTTCGAGAGGATCATAAGCCACTGCAGCAGTGTCGTTAACCAGAAGAACCAGGTCTTTGACAAACATGCCGTGCCTGGGAAGGTCGTTCAGGTAGCCAGGCAGTAAATCTTCATCTCCTACATCGCCGTTCACCTCCCCTTTGGCCGACTTGTCTGCACTTTTGCTAGAGTCAGGCAGTTTTCCAGCAAAAGCATCCTTAATGATCTTTACTTTTTTCTGAAGGTCTGAGTTGCTTTTAATTAGATCATCCTTCTCAACATGTTCTTTGAAATACTTTTCAGGCATAAGACGAAAACGTATGCAGTCAAAAATCTCCCCCAGGCTCTTTACTCTGTTCTCCTTGTCTGTTCGGACCCATCGCATTACTGCTTCAAATACCAGCTCTTCCTTCTCTACGTTTAGGCTGTCAGGTGAAATAACTGAGATAAGTTCATGTGGGGCAAGCTGCAGGAAGTCCTCTTCTTTGCAGATCTGCACAAAATGGTCTGAAACAAAATCACGGGCAGAAAATGCAAGCCTCGGGCAATCCAGCAGAACACCCAACCGGAGAATGGCCAGACAGTTACCGACAGCAAGCCTCTTCTGAAGGTAGGAGACGCACACAGTGAACACAGAAGGGATCTGAAAGCGACTGGCCAAAGCAAAAATGTCCTGTACGTTAGAATCATTAAGGTCAATACTTGCTGAATAAAGGTATTTGACAATCATATCCAGGATGTTGGGGTCAACATTATCTAGGACTACTTCCTTCTTTTTCTCTTCATTTTGCTCTGATAAGAAATACTCACGAAAATAAGGGCTACAAGCTGACAGAATCAACCTGTGGCAAGGCAGGCTTCTGTCACCAGCTTTTAGAAAGCAATCTACAAACTTTTTCTCTTCGAGGAGTTCCTTGAGGCCATCCTGGAGAAGGGTGGATTGGTAAAGTCTGAGCTCTTCAGTGAGTTCCCTTTGGGAATCCATTTCGCGAGTACTTGGGAAAGGGGAGGGAGCAGAAAGCTTTAGCTGTTGTCTGCCCGAAGGTCTGCCTGTAAAAAAGGCAGACCAATGTGCTTTGCCCTGCAGGAAGCCTCTGCAATTTAATCTCGCTAGCTAAATATAGGTGCATACTCCTGCAGGTTGGAATTTAGGATGGATGGCTTGGAAAAAAGAGTTGCTCTTGCAGCTGTCAGACTGAAAGAAGCAACTGTTGCTTTTAGTCACTGTGGTCAGGTTTTGCCATCATTCTCCACATTGAATCAATGAGATTACGTTCAATGTAATAAATTATTCGACATGAGTAAGGACAGCAGAATCTGACCCTCAGAGAGAGCTATGAGCAAAACTGTAAATATACATGTTACCAAATATTCTGAAATAGAAATATTATTAATCAAGTTGTCAGCTTCGGAGTACTAAGTTGCTTGCTTATTCAGAGTGGCTTTAATACATCTCATTGCTGCAGTCGTATTTAACAACTCCAGAACTTTGTACTGATTATCTGTGCTCTAAGATGATTTCTTACATACGCGCATTGCATCTGCAGTTTCTTCAGATATTGGTAAGACTTTGAAATTAATTTTAAGCTGCTTCTTAATATCCATTTGGTTGTATTTACTTGTAAACAAACACCTACTCTGTGGACATAAAAAATACATTACTTAGGTAAAGTTCTGCTTTCAAAAATAACTTAAAATGAAGTCTCCACCCCCCTCAATCAACACCATCCTTCATTTCAGATAATCTGTACATTAACAATACTTTTAACTTCAGCTCTACTCGACATGGTGTTAGCTGCTGTTAAACTAAACTGAAAACATTACACAGGAAACGCAGAACAGAGAATGAGAGGCAGGTAATCCACCATATTAACATTCAATGGATGTGCCATTTTAAAAACCTAAAAAATTTCTGAAATTAAACTAAAAATTCCCAAATCAGACAAGTAGTTTGAAAAGTGAATGTACATTTAGAAAAATGATGCATATGTGAAGGTTTCACAATTTAGACTGGGAACATTTAGAATTTTATTAAATGTGGCAATATAGATCCAAAACACATTTGAAATGTTAAGTTGTTTAACGTACCTTGATGAAGGACTGCATTTTGCCCATATAGAGAATGCTTTTCACCCATATGGCAACATGTTCTTTGAATGTAATGGAAACACATAAACCCACAACTATTTGAATGCAAGATCTACAATGAGGTATAACATTATCAAAGTTTATTGAAATAACAATTGCTTTTCAATATAGGTAATATTTCAATAAAATATATACCTTGAAAGATTTTATACGAACACAACAATTATATTCCCACCACAGTTACTTTACTATAACAGTCAGCTGCTAAAACAACAGCTGAGAGCAGAGCTCATTTGACTTTTTCCACTTATAGAAAATAGCGCAGAGGTCTTATCTCACTAGAAAACGTAACAGCTGCATCTTCCTTTAAACAATAAATGACTCATTTCTCTCTAATAACATAACATCAGAAGGGTCTGATGACTCAGACACAGAAGCTATTTCTATGTGCACTTTTTTCTAGATCATTCTTTAAAAAAAGTGTTCTAGCCAAAAAAAAAAAAAAAAAAAGGAAAGAAAAAACTGCAAGAGGATACTGAGGATATCTGGATTACAACTGAGCACCTGGAATGTTAGGTGCTGAATGTTTAACAAAATCATAAGACATGAAAACATTGGAACAGTGTTGCTTTTTGTCAAAGTTACCTGTAAGAGAGCGCCACTGCAATGGCACAGCCAGTATGCCAGATACAAAATGTTCTAAATGTGATGGTATTTCTGTGTTGCACAACATGAAACAAGGTATGGATATTTGATTTAGCTCTGATCATGATGGGAAAGTACATCACTGTGTATAGCTACAGGAATATGTTAAACTGAGCACCAGACTTTATGCCACACACTGCCCTATCTCCAACGGTCGTCGTGCCCGTGGGAAGAGGAGGATTCCTTTTCTGACACACTTCCAGGTAAAACGGCAGGCAGCGGCTGGGCCTGGCAGCCAATCACAGAGCAGTGTGTAAACACATGGGTCATGAACTTGTAAAAACACAGTGGCTGAAAGACCATGGTGAACCCTGTGCTGTTATGGGAGAGGGCCTGCTGCTCTTGACAACATTCTGGGAGCACAGGATGGTCCTGCCAATCGTATGCCTGAAAACACCTGGGGTACCAGTGTGTCGAAACCCACAGTCAGCCAATCACCGGGAGTATGAAAACGTGGGAATGACACTTTACAGAACGGCAGCTGAATGGTACGTGGCAGAGAGGGACTTCCAGGTCCTTCATCCTGACAGAGAGAGGAGGGACCTGTGTGGTCCTTACACCGTGTGACCAGTGGGAGGGGGGGCTTCTGGGGCTTGCAGAACATGCCTGCGGGGTGTCTCTTCCTGTAGTAGGTACTGGTTTTTCTCCCGCTCCTCCTTACAGAAACAATGCGATAAATACAAAGCTTTTACATAGGAGGGGTTTGGATAATCTTTCCTTTATGACATATCCTGAGGGCATATTATCTAATATTTCCCTGCTCTTGAGCTTTGGCGTGGTCTTTCTCTGCTACTCTGGTATTGCTAAATTCTCTTCTACGATCTCAAAAGCCCAGTAAGAACTGAGAGTTTCTCCTTGCTTAGGAAACAAACATGTGCCAACCTAAGTCAGGTCATTACTTCCCAGAGTCCCTGCAGCGTGAATCCATCCTTTAGCTTCTCTATCGCAAGTCCTAGTTCTTCTGAAAAAACAGGTTCCCGATCATGTTCCTTTTGTAAATGCATGAGATATGAGAGAAAATAAAATAAGGCAGAAGATACTTTTAAATTTTATTATCCCATTTAACAACATGAATTCGATAGTACAGAAAAGATGTTCTTACCTTGTTTTCATCAGCAAAGTAAGCCTGCAAAAAAGAAAAAGAACTCACAACCTTGAAAAAAAAAGTCTAAATCCAAATCTGCCAGGAATTCCTTGGGGTCAAAACTAGTGCTAGCACTGTTAATTTACCATTTTTCGGAGATGGATTAAGAAAACACCTCAATTGTCAGTGTGTCAAGGGAAGCACTTAAACATGTGCAGTTGACCTGTGCAGTCAATCGTGCAGTCAGGTGTTAGGTGGGGTGCACAGTACATTTGGAAATTCCTAGCAAGAAGTCATCAAGCACCTAATGCGGTTACAAGTCAATTTGCCTGAAACGCCAGGAGACACATACAAACACAGCTTTCTGAACTGGAGGTGTCAAGAGTGCAAAGGTTGTCAGGATGGTCTCAAAATTATTGCTGCCTTTCTAAAACTGTTTCAATACAATGTATTTGATTATATTATACTGCTGGTTTTGAAGCTATTCCTGATCTTAATGTGTTGAGAAGCTACATACAACCATTGCTTTAAATATCTACTACTATTTATTTTGAATAATAGTTTATTCTTAAATTAAAAATCCATACACAGTAAAAATCCTGTAGTAATCAGGATTTTGAATAAAAGGCATGTAATGGTGTTCTAAATATAGAAAGTTAGTAGCTTATCTTTAAGAGAGGATTACAGCTGTACATTGCTTACATTTGAATAACCAAACAGGAATGATTTTATTTTTTAGTTTTCTGTGGAGCAGCTTACCACAAAAGCATCCGTATGTTCATCAGATTCTATTTCTACATCATCTTGAACCTGCTCCACTGTTAGATCTTCAATAGACTGTGGCTGCAATTTAAAACACTGAAATAAGCAAATCCACCTATCTAATGTATTTTTTTTATTACTGCCATTAACACAATATATCTAATTTAAAATAAATGAGTGGAGTACCTTTTCTTCCGTCTCATAATCCACTCCAAATATAGGGTTAGCTGAATAAACTCTGTGAAGTGAATTGATTTCTTTCACTGCCTCCTGTAGTTTCTCCACAGGGTCTATTTTAAAACCAAGGACGTATCCTCCACTCTACAAAACAGGGGAAAAGAAGATATATATTTACTAGTGTTGCTTATTATTTAAACAACTTTTTCCCCTTGATAGGGATTTGCAGTTTAATGATAGCATATTTCAGTTTACTGATAAAACATTTTCTGTATTTTAGTGTTAGCCTGTTTTCCTTCTGCCACTTAAACGATCGGTGCAATGAGAACAATGACAATGTTTCTCTATCTGGTAAATAAGTTTTTAACTTTTTGCCCATTGTATAAAAGGGGAACAAATTTCTTACACAGAAAACCAACGACGATATTCATTAAGCATCACTTAAGTAGTTGTGCCGGCCTGCTGCCTTAGAGAAACTGTAACTCACAATAGCCACACTGACCTTAAGATACAGACATTTTAAGCAGTGCAAAGAGGAATTTTTAAAGTTGAGTTCAAAAGGCCAAAGAGAAGGAACTCTCCAAGTACCTTAAAAGTAGCCCTGAAACATTTCAGACAGAACTGTTATATATAAAAATGTAACCAAAGAAAAGGGGCTGTTAAAGCTTCTTACCTGCTGAGAACTCTCAATCACAAGCGCCAAGCCAAACTTTGAGTCTCTGATTTTTATTGAACGCTAACAGTAAAGAGGTAAAAACTGTTAAAAATTTGGAATCGCTTGATAAAAATCTGCTTTATCTATTTTTAATGTGGTTTTGGGGGTGGGTTTTTCATTGGTTTGTTTGTTTTTCACACTGTACTGATTACAAGCGCTTGTTCGGGAAGCTGGGTTACCACCATTCCCTCCCATCTACCATTACAAATCTGAGCCCCTGAACCTCAGGGAAAGAAGTTTTTATCAGAAGTGGTAACAGATCATTTTTGAACATTGGGTTCAAAGATCATTAATCCCAGTGTATGTAGGTGGCATGAAGAATCACAGTAAATAGCCTGATAATTGGAAATACAAGCCATTTTCAGCATCTGTACCTGCCCATGACAGCCCTCAACTGTGGGACATTAAACTCTAGTTTTGGTAAGATGGGAGTTTTAACTGAAGACTTGAACTTGTGCTATTTCATTTTGAAAATGGTTGCTTTAAGATACTTACAATCTGTAGATATGGTATGCTGACATTAAAGCTGTCGTTCATATTCGCATGCCAAACTATTCTCACATTAGTAACAAAAAAAGTTCCCAAATTTCCCTATTAAAGAAAAGGTATGTTAGAACTTCTTTGAAGTATAGAGCCTTTTTTCCAAACACAGTTTACTGCTATTTAAACATTATCAGGATACAGCTTCATATTTCATTCAATAGAAGTCTGATTCTTTCCCATCAAAACCAGTCAGATTCATAGCATCACAGAATAGTTTAGGTTGGAAATGATCTTTAAGACCATCAGGTCCAACCAATAACCTAGCACTGCCAAGTCCACCACTAAACTATATCCCTGAGCACCTTGTCTACCCGTCTTTTAAACCCCTCCAGGGACGGTGACTCAACCACTTCCCTGGGCACCTGTTCCAATGCTGGACAACTCTTTCAGTGACAAAATTTTTCCAAATATGTAGTCAAAATCTCCCCTGGTACAACTTGAGGCCATTTTCTTTCATGCTGTTGCTTGTTACTTGGGAGAAGAGACTGACACCAACCTTGCTACAAACTCCTATCAGGGAGTTGTAGAGAGCAGTAAGGTCTCAGCCTCCTTTCCCCAGACTAAACCACCCCAGTTCCCTTGGCTCCTCCTCACAATACTTGTGCTATAGACCCTTCAGTCAAAATCCTTCTGTGATTGCAAGGAAGCAAGATCCAATCTTTAAAGCACCCGAGTGGTGAAAATAGCTTGGAAGGAACTATTACTACAGCAAAGGAGGATCAAATCACAGCACGTCAGACCTCATGGGAGTACATGAGGCATCTGAGAGTGCTCTTAACTGTACAGATCTGGAACTGGTGTATAGCATAAGCGTAATGGCATGTGGGTTAAACTTAGGCAATTGTGGAAATGTGTGCCAAGGGAACGTAGAGGAAAACTTTTTAGCTTGTTAGGATGGATCCTATTTCCATTCTGGACTAAAACTGCACAGACAGAAATAAAAGCTTCCATTTTCTTTCATGGCCGTGGGAAACACTTGCAACTAATGCTCTGTAAAATAATAGAAATGTTTTCTATTTTTCCTTAAAATGTATTTTTCCATGTTTTAAGACAGATTGCTACTCCAATATTTTCAATTTACAGTAATCAAGAGACAATACAGTCTTAAACTGTAGTCAAAGCTGCATGTAAACATATAAACATTCAGCAGAGCACTTTGGAAATAACATGGTTGTCTTTCAGGATGACACAAAGCTTTAGACTCATAAATATACCTTTTTAACAGGAACTGTATATCTAATTCCTTGCATACTAGCTGAGTCGTGTAGACTTCAGGTTGCCAAAAAGAAACTTAGTTTTATTGAGCAGCAAATACATGGGATCAGCTTCTCTGCACACATCAGCTGATGAACTGAATTAAGGGTAATTCCTTTGAGGTTAGAATCTATAGTAGTACAATTGCCAGATGACAGCCAAAACTTTTTAACGTTTCTGTAGTCAACGTATTCTCATTTTTTGCTGTACCTGGTCACTTGATAAATTCCAGACTCCACTGATTTTATCATATATTTGTTCTTGTGGTAACAATCTCAGTTGCTTGTTTTGAATCAATGCACTTCTCAGCTTCAAATCACGATACATTTTAGAAGTTTCATAAGCTCTGCAAAAAATAAAAATTACACACTACCATTTCAGCGCTTTCTATTATCTTTACTGTTTGCTTTAGCACCAATGTGAAATGTTGTATATTTTCAATTTTTCTTACCCCCATGTAGCACAAAAATGACAGTACTATTAAAACATCAATGCAAATCATTAAATTTCAGCTGTCCTTAATGAAGCTATCTTTAAACTTAAAAGGTTTTTTTGACATCTGTTTTGATTTCCTGTCCTGTTCATGGGTATACTACTTCTTTTTTTCCTTAAGAAAGTCATCTATCTGTCTTCATCAGAAAGCATAAGTCTTATGGGTCCCCACGTCATACATGGTATGGACATCAAGAATCTTTTATTTTCCAGTGTTGGGTAACTCACAAACACCCAATATATGTATGTCAGTATTCTATAGTTCTTAAATAGAAACCTGTGGTTATGTATTCTGCACACATAATCTTTAGGTGGGAAATACCCACTGTTTTGTAGTCAGTTAGAGTTTCGACCAGGATTTAACTCTTCATTTCTATTACATGGCCCAAAATTATGGGAAATTAGACAGAAATTACAGATGGAAAACTCATATTGAAAGTAGCTCTTTTGTACTTTTATTTGTTCAGATAGTTTATACACACAAGGCATATAAACTGTCATCAATGACTGGTATTGATACAAATACATTTTCATTATGCATAGTTATCTATTAAAATTTGTGATTATTCTCTCCTTTCCTTACAGAGATTGTGTTCTCTTTTGGGAAAGCTTTCTGAACATTAAATACGGGCAGTTATATCTTCTGTCCACCAACAATAGTAATCTTGCGTATTTAATTCACTGAATTTTTTAAGTGAACAAACAGTATTTTAAGTGTGCTACCTGTGCACAGCAATAACCGAAGTGAAGAGTCTGGGACTCCCAGGGACAACATTGGTAAATATGAACTCAAAACGTGTATTGTTACATTTAGTCAATATATACAGAGCTTCTGTCTGCCCTCGTAATTTCTGTAAGAAAAAAAAAGAAATTTAACATTTTGACAACACAGTAGCTTGACTGTACAGGCAATAAATAATTTTGACATATTTTCTAAATTTTTGTACTAAATGGTGTATCTTAAGGTGTAATCCTGATTCTACCACTGATCTACTGCTGTCTTCAGTTTTATTGGAGAAAGCAGGAGTTCCATCAACAGTGGAACTCTTGCCTGCCTGGTATACATTTGCAATATCATGACTGAAACAGTATTTTTGGCTTTGTTACCATGTGGCTGCCCATGGAACCTACATAAGCTCCCTGCTATTTCTTCACTGCATGCCAAACAAACAGCTTCACAGTTGCATGTAATTCAGGCTACGTATTTGAGAGCTTTCTTGCACAAAATTAGTGCCACTCTAGACCTCTGTGAAATTTAGACATAATGAACCAACATGTACTTGACTTATGGACACGAGAGACGAATCATCAAACAGTGTGATCACATGAGCTTTAGTGCCTTAGCAAACTGACTAAAGCCACGTGCCTACAGAAATGTAAAATTCTCAACTTTTAAAACTAAACTTCCATTACTATTTTATTACCGTTCTTGCAAGCAAACATTCAGATTATTGTTGACATAGTGCAATAAGTATGATCAGTGATTTACAGCTTCCTTTATTATTTTAAAAAATATTTTTTGAAACTTACTGAGTTAGCAGTTCTTGTAGTTATATTTATAATGCAGTTGTAACCAACAGCTAGAAGTTAGGGAAGGAAAAAAAAAAAAAACCAGTTTTGAGAACAAGAAAAAGCAACAGTCAAAATTACAAAGTATAATATTGAACTTGTAGCACAGCTCTGAATGCTATTTGTGAGAACTGCACATTTTGGTCATTAATAGTCTGGGCCCTCATCACAAAATGAAAGATTAATTTAAGCTGGACCCTGGGAGGCTATCTGGTCTAATGCTCTTCTCAGAGCAGGACCAACTCCATCTGGCTGCTCAGTTTTGAATATTTCCAAAGAAGGACATTTCACAACCACTCTGGGAGCCTGTTCCACGGTCTGACTGCCATCATTGTGAACGTTCTCCTCCTAATACCTAATCAGAATTTATCTTGTCTCAGTGTTTGACTGTTGCCTCAAGAAGGTCTCTTTCATCATGATGTTGCCCATAAATTTTACCCTTTTAAATGAACTTTCTACATCAATGTAATACTTTGTAGAAGAGCTAAGAAGATGACAAAGAAAAAAATCAGCAAAATGGAAATTTTAAGTGGAGAGCAAAACAAAAAGAAGAGTAGGAAAAAACAGTTTTAAATTTGACTTTGCCTATTCTACAGTAGTGCTCTGATACAAAATAAAACCAGAAACAATCCCAGCTGTTCTTCCTATAACAAATGGATGCACTAAAGTGGTGTTAGGCTAAATGTGAATGTCGACGACAATCCTGTTACTGATACCAATAGCAGCACAGCCAGGTTCCAAAACAAACAAACAAACACACAAACAAACAAACTCAAAGGAGAACTAGAATTTGCTGTGGGAACATTCTGCTTCTCCAAAAGCTCAGGCGTGGCAGCATTTATTTAGGCAAGAATATTCAGTCTTTACAGAATTAATACTTATGAAAATGCCAGAAGACGATATATTTTTCCTATATATTCTCTTAATACAAGGAATAATACATTATCCTGAAATCTAAAGAGTAGTGTAAACTCTAAAAGCCATAGGTCAGACTTCCTTGAGCTTCTGTAGGGCTTAACTACTCCATAAGTTTCTTTTAGAACAGAGCTTTTTAGAGGAGATCATAAACTTAAATACACGAATAGTTTTAAAAATTATTTCATAAATGCATATAAAAGTAGCAGTGTGTGTGTACGCGCACTTGTACGTGTGCACGTACCAGAGAGTAAATGCAGAGGAGCAAGCAGACAGAAGGTGTAATATATATTATGAACAGAAAACAGATTTTCAATATTGATTGGCTATTGGGAACTGAGCAGTGGAAATAATCTGGTACAAAGTAAGTGCATCCTGCCCCTGTTTCAGTAGATTACATTAAATATGAGTAGAATTGCTAGCTACTCATACAGTTAAAATTAGAAGCTTATTTAGAATTTAAAAGAGTAAATTTGGAAAGGCATGTACTTGTGGGGAATAAAAACTGTAAAATAATACAAAATGTGAATAAACAGGTGGCAACAAGGGGTACAAGTAAAGCAAGCTGTGACTAAACTAAAACTTTTCTTTCTAGAAAAAAGCATGAATCCCACACAGGCTGAATGAAAAATATGTGTGAAGTACTCTTCAATTTCTGTCCTAAGAAATTAACATTGAATATTAATATTTTGCTAGGAATTATTATAACAGTTCCTATATTACAAATAGATTAATTAGTAACAGTTTATTTCAGACTTTGTGGAGCAACAGAACTATACTTCACTATTCTCTACTGTAATCAATACTATTATGAAAGAATGACACCACAAAGGAAACACAATTTGCAGTTGTTTAACAGGAGATGATACTTACAGAGATTGACTCTGGGCAATGACAATGAGCGCCAAATAATCCGCAGATTTGTCACAAGCAGCCTACCTGGAAACAGAAAGCGCAGGTATTTTTAATCTGCGTAACTTCCCTTAAATTAAATGTTTCATTCTGTGGTATGTATTTACCTCCAGAATATTCCTTCCCTTTGATAGGAACAAAAGAAAAGCAAAGGCCATTAGAAAAATCACTAAACACTTTTTTTTTTTTTGAATGCTAGGAAAAAAAAAATCCAGCGAGCAAGAAATGAAACAACCTCGAATGCCTACCAGCATTCCTCAGAACCAAACCAAGAGTAGTTATTGATTTCACATCCACCTGCCTATGGTAAAAATGCAGAGACACAAGCAGTGCAGAACTGCTCTGGGGAGGAGAAGGGGAAGGCAGCGAGTTAACTCGCAGCTGTCTTCACGAATAACCTCACCCCTTTATGTCACATGCAAATTTCTTTGATTCTGCACCCCATACAGCAACGCATCCACCCCCAGGAAAGGTCATCTCAGCATGCTTGCAGCTTCATGGCCTTGCACACTGTATTCCTTACTGATTCAGGTAAAATCCGATTAGGAAAAACTAAGCATTAAACAAGATTACAGCAAGAGATCACCACAATGTTTATAAATGGATTATTACAAGGTTTTCAATTCTAAACATATTTTGAGACAACAATAACTTTGAACAATCCTGTTTGAAAACAGTCCAACACAGATCTGTGAAACACTCAGGATCTATTTTCTGCAACTGACCATTGATACAGAGCTCAACGGAAACTAGACAGGGCTTTCGGGAACCCACACAGGTTAAATGCCAGAAAGTTTACAGTTTCTTTGAGTATGCAGTTACCTCTGTCTCCATTGTTTCCTTTGGTATCTTCAACAGACTCTAAGCAGTCTATTAGGACCTCTCCAGGTCTCATTTTCATTTGTCTAAAATAAAAAAAAATAAGAAAAAAATTACCTAATGAAAACCAGATTAGATTAATCCTCCAAAACAAGGCCATGTATATTTCCCCACTTTGCTTTCCTTTCTCCTTTTTCGCTTAGTGCATTGTACAATGAAAAATGCACAAATGTCCATATACACACAAATGAACATTAGTGAACCTGTTATCTCTACATCTGGCATATGAAAAATATTAATATTTTTGTTCTTAAATTATAACAGTAAATAAATAACTGTGTAGCAAGTGTAACCAAGCAAACTATACTCCAAAATAGGAAGAACATGGAAAGGAAAAGCAAAAAAAAGTTACAGTCACAGAATTTTTATGGATGGAATTTGTTGCCTCTTGCTTTACTTTTAGGTCATAAGGAGTGAAGCAATGCTCAAGAAAGAACAGATGCCAGTAAAGGAAATATCAGATATATACCAACACAAGAAATGCTCTGCTAAATTTCCCACAAAGGGTGAGGTTTAGGGGTTGATTTGTTTTTGGTTCTTTTTTTTGTATTTTGCATAACTTAAGAAGAACACATGTAGCGTGAAATTTTGCTGTATTTTAATTGTATTGTGTAAAGAAGACAAAACTCATCAGTGTACTGGCATGACAGAAATAAAATCCATTATCGGGAGGGGGAGTTCATGCGATATTACTGAACATCAGGAATGAGACGCTAGGTATGGGGACTCGACAATACATCACAGAACACCAAAAATTCTATTAGGCAGGAGGTAGCAAGAACAGTAATATTAGCATTAAAGAAAATGTGGAAGCAAGCTCCGTCTATGTGACAATTCTACAAGAAAATAAAGACAGAACTGCTTGGCCATCCAAGATACAATTTCATGTTTCTAAAATTACTGCAGGTGGCATGTCTGAGGGACAAGTGGTGTACTCAGTAGGGTCAAACGAGTAGGAGGGAGATGAATCATAGAATCACAGAATGGGCTGGGTTGGAAGGGACCTTAAAGATCACCCAGTTCCACCTCCTCCCGCCCAGCCACGGGCAGGGACACCTCCCACCCGCCCAGGTCACCCAAAGCCCCATCCTACCCGACCCTGAACACCTCCAGGGATGGGGCAGCCACCGCTTCCCCCTGGGCAACCTGGGCCAGGGCCTCCCCGCTCTCACAGGGGAAAATGTCTTCCTAAGATCTAACGTAAATCTCGCCCCTTTTCAGCTTAAAACCATTCCCTCTCGTCCTGTCCCTGTTCCCTGACAGAGCCCCTCCCCAGCTCTCCCGTCGCCCCTTCAGGCCCCGGGAGGCTGCTCTGAGGTCCCGGCAGCGCATTTGAAGCCGCCACCGGCCCCCGGCTAACGTGTAGCCCCGCGTTCCCGAGGCCACGCCGGGCTCTGGCAGAGAGGAGCAGCAGGCTGTGTCTCCGGTGAGGCGCGGTGCCGAGGCGAGGCGAGGCGAGGCGAGGCGAGGCGAGGCGGGGCGAGGCGGGGCGAGGCGGGGCGAGGCGGGGCGAGGCGGGGCGAGGCGGGGCGAGGCGGGGCGGGACGGGACAGCCCCTCGGGCCTCGTGGCCTCCTCGCCAGCGACCGGGACTGCCCCTCGCTTTTCACTTCCCGGCGCCAGGCAGCGCGGCAGGTGGACAGGGACGGAGCCCCCGCCCTCGGCACCCCAGCCCTTCCCGCCCTGCCGGGCGCGCGCTCCCGCCGCGGGGCGGGCTCCCGGCATGCACCGCGCCGCGCCGGCCGCGCGCAGCCCGAGCCGAGGCTCCCGGCACGTTCCGCGCGCAGCCTTCGGTCAGGCGCCGGGCAGGCCCGGCAACCCCGCTGCAACGGGAGGGCAGGGCGGGGCGCAGCTACTCACTGCGGGGAGATGTCGAAGCGGACATCCCTGTCCTCCCACAGCACGTCCAGCACGGCGCTCATGGCTACCGGCCCCTGACGTAGCACCCAGCGCCGCCCTGGCAACGGGGGCGGGGCCTCGCTCTCGCGCGACGGCCGGGATTGGCTGCGGCGCAGCACGTGGCTGGGAGGGGATCGCCCCGCCGCGCCCCCCCCGGGTGAGGCGGGGGAGCGGTGCCGCGCGGAGGCGGGGCGGGAGGCGTGCGAGGACGGGGCGGGCGGCGCGCTGGGGGTCGGGACCGTGTAACCTCGGCAGCGCCACCGTCCTGGCGTTCGTGGAGGTTTCGTGAGGGAGAACGGAGTGCCCCGAGCCCTCGGAACACGCGGGCGTTGCAGCGTCTCGGGTCTCGGTTCAGTGCGGGCCGTGGGCCTCGGAGCCGTGACACCCTCCCTCTCTCTGTAAATTGCAGCTTTCAGTTCGGGGCGGTGGTTTTTAAACTAGATGGGGTGTAGCAAAATGTTTTTAATTTGGAATAATTTGAAAATTGTACCTAGCCGAACTTTAATTGCTGTTTCCTACCACTTTGAAATAAAAAATTCTCTAAATAAGAACAAATGACAGGAAGAAATTTGTACTTCGGCAGCTCTTTCCACGGAGCTGGGCGCTGAATAGGTGAGGAGCGCCTTGAAACCCACCTGGAACTCAATACAAAGTACTAGGAAGAAATTATTTATGCTGGGAGTGGTGAAACACTGGCACAGGTTGCCCAGAAAGGTGGTGGACGCCCCATCCCTGGAAACACTGAGGGTCAGGCTGGACGGGGCTCTGAGCAACCTGATCTGGTTGAAGCTGTCCCTGCTCACTGCAGGGGGTTGGCCTGGATGGGCTTCATGGTCCCTTCCAACCCAAACCGATCTATAGAATCATAGACTCATAAGGTTGGAAGAGACCTCCAAGATCAAGTCCAACTGTGCCCGTCTCCCTACCAAACCCTGTCCCTAAGAAACTCGTCCACCCGTATTTTAAATCCCTCCAGGGATGGCAACTCCACCCCCTCCCTGGGCAGCTGTGCCAATCCCTGACCACCCTTTCAGTGAAGAAATTCTTCCTAATGTCCAGTCTAAACCTCCCCTGGCACAACTTGTGGCCATTTGCTCTTGTCCTATCGCTGTCACTTGTGAGAAGAGACCAGCACCCACCCCCTCACAGCCTCCTTTCAGGCAGTTGTAAACATTCTCGATGAAGCAAATGTCATTGGTGCTGCCCATCCCTCCTCCTCTCCCTCCATCCTGCCTCCCCCACCCCTGCACTGGTGGGAAGAGCAACAAGCACCGTGTCCGGCAGGCTCTGCTGTGGCCCTGGCAGGGGTGCATCCAGGGGCTCCTGAAGCAGGAAGGGTAGCGGGTATTTGGCTGGAGACCAAATCCCAATTGTTGATAATGCTGAACTTAACATTTGTTAGGGAAAATCCCACAAATCCAACCAAAAATGATCATCTTGTTTCATATCCAGGAGTGCCTGATGACAGGATAAGGGTTTTTACATCGTCAGGAGCACATTACACAGTAAGTTTAATTTAGCTGGTAAGTTTTTAGTCCTGTAAAGGCACCATTGTCTAGTCTCTTTCCTGGCAGTAAAACCAGAAATGTTTTATTAGAAACAAGCTTTTAAGTACATAAGTAATAGGAAATACATTGTATACAGGCAGACAGAAATGTAAAAATCAGTATGGCACTGATGGGCAATAAAGAATAAACTTTATGCTGTGTTCTGCTAAAGAAAATTAATTGTTTTAGTCTGAAAGTCCAAATTTCTCGTTAGTTGCTTAGCATTAGGATGTAAGAATGAACAATAGATGAAGCCTCTCCAAACTATAAGGAATTGTGACAGAGCAGAACCTATGTAGCATCAGTAGCTGAATTTGTGAAGCCCTAGGCTGTAGGCTCTGAACTGTCACCAAGATATGTCTGACTTCGGTTGAACTTCTGAGTTGCACAAAAGAAGGCTCCAGAGGTGGTTCAAGAGAGGTGATAATAAAGCAAACCTTGAAGATAAGAAAAGAGACAGCCTGCTTAGAGACAAGGAAAGAACTCAATAAAGAACACGAAGACCCCAGGTCCTGAACCACCACTGGCCCAGCCGTCACGTGGACAGTGCGTGAAGAGCATGCGTGGGGTGGGAACTTAGATTGTAAGGGTATAATTGCCCCAGGGATTTCTTTGTCCAGGGTCCCTCTCCAGCGGCATGCAGCTTGAGCTGTGACCTGATGCTGTACCATCAATATACTAGCCTGAATTAGTTTGTGTCCAAGTCTCTGCCTTGGGAAACCTGGGATCGGGTCATCGGGAGGAACTTGACAAAGAGAGTGAGTGAGTGAGTGGATAAGAGAGTCAAAAGGGGCACCCATTGGTTCACTGGAGCTTCTGGCTGCAGTGTGTACACTCTGGTGAGACTTTTTTGCTGTAATAGTTTGATGTTTTGAATGTAGGTTTAAAAAGTTTTTTTAAGAAAGAGTTGAAAATACTAAAATGTATTTAAAAATTAGACATGGCTTTCAGAAGAGAAACACATCAAGTGCTACTTCAGACATGAACTAACCTAATTTAGTGATGCCAGCTATTGTATAGGCACTTACATAAATCTGTGGATGTTTTTTAACTGTGTTTGTCACACATCTTGCTAGCTAATTGAAACTGAGGAAAGTTTACAGAAAAAAAAAGATATTTTATGCTTGAAACATTAAAATAGGATTTGTGGAAACACTTTTGCTTAAAAAAAAGTCAAGTTTTCATTGCAGAATCCGTGCCAAGAATCAGATTTCTGTAACAGAGAGAAAAGAAAGTACGTAATTTTTGTGACCAAAGACTGATTTCCAAAGCTGTATCTATAATTTAAAATGAGCTATAGTTAGTGATTGTACAGTGGTAGTATTTAAAGACATAGGTGAAGGAAGGACAATTACTATTGCAAATATTATACAGGTCTTACTGTACCTTAGTAAAAAGGGAATTTTGTACTCTTGATACTGCGAAAAAATTGCCGTAAGGACTATATCATACAATATATGCAAAAAAAATTAAAGTGAGTTGCATAGATAGACTTTTTTTTAATTAGTGAGCATATGACTTCATAACATATACATTCTTTAAATTACTGGGTTTGGTTTTGCATACCGTGCTCGATACTTGATGACAAACCCAAACAATCAGTAGCTTCAACTTGCTCATTATTAATGTAGAGATAAATTCCTACCTCCAGAAAAAAATACACAAGCCTCTCTACATTCCTCTTCACTCTCAAAGCGGTTTGCATTTCCATCGCAGCCACCATACCAAAACTGAGCACAGGCATTGGCTTGTTTATCGTAATACCATTTTATGATATAAACACGGCATGGACCTTGATCCAGCCTTAACTTGCACCGGAGATCCAGGATACTTTCTAAAATAAAGAAAAAAAAGGAATAGAAACAATTCAGTTTGCAAAAGTCAATTATATTGCAAAGATTTTAACTTTTAAACTCTGATTTTTAAATTTTTTTTCTGCTAGTGTTATACAGCTGATTAAGATTCACTTTTAAACATGTTAGCATGGCTCCACACACAAGAAGAGCAAACAATATGAATCTGAGAATTTTGAATTCTGATCTTTTAAATTTAATTATCAGCAACCAGTCTTGTGAACAACCCAAAATTGTAAGCCAAATAGCTGTGAGCTATTTGCACATGCTATTTTTGAAGTACAAATATGACCAGCATCCTTCTGCAGTACATTACTTCAGTACGTTGGTTCTCTTTGTGGTGTGAGAAAGAGGCATTAGAATAGTGCGAAGAGTATATTTTAGCCTTTCTTTTGTAAGATATTTGTGCTACTTATCTAATACAATGGTAGTAATTATGTACATAATAGGTTTTAATGTAAAGCTTGTTGGTCTAATGATTCCTACAGGTATGCAGCAGAGGACTGTGACATACTAATCTAGTCTCACCGAATTTAATAATACTGTGAGACAGAAAATACTTTTCCTTGAAATTTAACGTTGTGACATCAGTAATCTGTCTTTGGCAACTGGTATCTTCAGACTTTTTTTAAAAAAAAAAGTTATTGCCAGAGGCAATAACAGCCATGCATTTAATAATTAATAATTTCATTAAGACAATTTAAATAATTTAATAATTGATAATTTAATTAAGACAATAATAGCTATGCTAGTTTCCAGGAGACATGGGCAAACGCTTCTATTGCTCTCTTCTGTTGCTCCCATCACAATATGCTATTACTGCAACTCAGATGTGTGAATCCCCCAAAAAATGAACAGAATACATTTGGACATTTAATATGAAAAGAATCAATCCTTTGAGCAGTCACCTAATTACAATATTTTCCTTCAAATGACTAAACACTGCTTTTTTCCTATTTCATCTGTGAGGAGAAATCTAGATTTTTTTTTGTCCAATTCTGAAATCATTATCTTCTCTGTCTTTAACTGCACAGACTGCCCCTTCTTGGCTGAGAAATTAGCTGCTCACTGCCCTCCCTCAGCTAGCTCTCACTTGTCTTTCTGATGACATATATGAGCTCTCTCAGGTTACAGCTGACCTTGCTTCTGCTGTAAGTGGAGCAGTGGGATTTGGAATTCCGGGAGACAACTGGTGAACAGGCTGGATGATAACCGCACCTAGACCTGTTATAAAATCCTGAAATGGATTCTCTTCCACAGCATGGGCTCACAAAATCTCCAAGAGTGGAAAAAAAAATATTCTGATTTAAAGCCCTATGAAAAGTTAGTATCAGGATAAAAGTGAACAAAATGAATGAACAGGTGATCCATAACCTGGTCGTGGTGTGATTCTTGCGGCTGAAGAAGGTAACGTCATCACTTTATCTGATGGTGATGGTTTAGATGGCAGTAATGGTACTAAAGCTGCAGGTGAAAAGAAACAGAATGAGATCTTGATTGTTGATCAGCCAAAAATAACTAGAGGATGAAGAATGAATGATCATAAAAATACCACTAGTGTCCAGTGTTAGCAAGGATGACTGGTCCTCCTCTTCTTCCTCTTCATAGGCTTTGTTTACTACAGGAGGTTCTTTGGTCTGAAATAAGCATTTGATTTTCTGTCCTTTTCAGTTATTGTGAATTGTCTCAAAATAAAAACCCCTTCATCACTTAGAAGTTTCCTGATGTTTTTCCTTCCCATTTACCATGACCTCACTGTTAAGAATCAGGATTTTAACCTCACATGATTGGTTTACCTGGAGTGTTGTCAATCCTGAACCTCGGATACTTTTTTCTTTTTTTTTAGTTGACCTTTAGAGAATTTTGTTTACAGACTTGAAAATATAAACGAAAATTGAGTTTAATTACTATTCTTAGACTTAATTATTACAGTATAACTGCCTTTTAATAATGTTATGTTTCATGCTGTGGCACAAATATTACTGTATTAAACACAAGAGTAATAATACTTGTAATAACTATCTGGGATAAATTCTAGCTCTTGGATAGCCGCCTGCATGCAACATCCAAACTCTTACTTGGAACAACCAGCACCAACCATACTAAGTTACAGGAGCTACTGCAGTACCTGTTCTGTGGAAAAGTAGGGGGAAATCTACATCAGGCAACAGAGAAGAAAGTATATATTAAACCTTTGCTCATTAAAGCTTGCTGAATTTTCATACCGGAGCTGATGATTGAGGAAGATCGCCAAGACTCAGAGGACCTTCTACTGTAGGTACTCCAGCTGTCTGTGCTGACAGTGATTGCCTGTTAACATTGTTGTTCTGAAGTATGTAATGTAAAGAACTTGAAGATACTGAATGGAAAGATGATCCACTTATGCTTGCACCATTTCCATTATGATTGTATATTAAGGTACCATGTTCATCTTCACAAAATTGGTTGACTAATCTGGACTCCAGAGCTGTTTAAAAAAACCCCAAAATTTAAAAACCCCTCATAGTGAGAAATTCAAAGTATTTTTTGAATTTGGATTATTTATACACGTAAATAGTACACATGTACCAATACAGTACTCCTTTGGGTTATTTATATGCATCTAAGAGGATTATTCCCTGCTCTCTGGGATATGGCTTTTCTTTGTTACAAATTTGCCAGCCTGTGAGTCCTCTGTGTGGCACAAAATACAATGAACTTACCAAAAGGCGTTCATCTGAGCTTAGCAACAACTGCTAGTTGGTAGTGGGAAAGTAACGGCTCTCCTAACTGATGTGAATAAGCTCACGTGAACTGGGTTACACCCCAATTGGAAGTGAACAAGTAGAATTCACCCCAGTGGGTTGGATTCTGGTTTCCAATGCAGATTTATGGTGCACGAGCCGTTACTCAGCTTAGAAAGTGAGTTTAAGCAACTATTTTCCTACACTGTAGGTGATATCCCTGCTTGGTGAGATCCATCATTGCCCTATAACATGACTTCTTAGAAGAAGGGAATCTATATCTCTAAGTTCCTATTACTTTGCACCTTGTAACTAATGCTGATCAGCATCAAAACAACATATCCTCAAAGATAATGCTTTCTCCACTCCCCTACCCCATTCTGAGAAGCATGAGATGCAATGCAGAATAAAGCTGCAATGAACGCACCTGGAAGGGTATTGAAGTCATCAATGAGGTACATGTGCTCTCTGTCGGGATCGGAAGCAATCAGATTTAGTTCTTGCACAAACTCAGCCTGCGTTGGATCGGAAGTATTTACAATTCCTATTGCATACATTTCGATGTTTGCTGCATGAGCCTCTCGAACAACAATATCTAGTTTTGCAGCTTCTCTCTTGTCTGCTTGACCATCTGTCAGCACAATAGCTACTTTTCGTACTCCTGTTCGAGCACCAAAAAATCCTTCCTGTGTTGCTTTACGGATGGCAGTTCCTGTGTAAGTGCCTTCTCCCATGTATTGCATTTTTCTAATTGCTTGCTTAATATCCCGTTGGGTTGTGTACTTGTTGAGACCAAATTCTAGCCGAACTTCTAAACTATATAACACAAGGCCAATTCTGGTAGCGTTTCTGCCTACAGTTACTCTATCTACTAAAGCAGTTACAAAGTCTTTGATAATCTCAAAATTTTCTGGTCCCACACTTTCAGAGCTGTCAATCACAAATACAAGCTCCATAGGAATTTCCTTACATTTAATACCACAACCTGCAAAGGAAAAATAAAAACCCCCACATTATGATGACTCAACTTGGCATCCTTTTGGAAAGGAGAAGACTGTAAGGGTAATGAAGGAAAAATGGAATTGGAAATTAAAGATTTCCTGAATACTTACCACATATCTCTTTAATTAATTTAATTATATCTTCACTCTGGATATGAAAAAAACCCCATAAAAATATTTTACAATTTATCACTTTCAAATGAAGTATAATATTGACACTGCCAAAGATTTTGTTTATAATGAACATCTGAGTCCTACAGGGACTTATGAAAAATCTTACTGTTTCAAGCCTGACCTCCCAAGCTTGGAATGAGTCCCACATTCCACAATGAGTTATTTTATATGGCATATGAGAATCATTATTAACTTGACAACAGAGTAACACCTTTATCTAAAACAATTAACTGCTGTTTTTGTAAAGAATGTTTTATGATGATTTGGTTCTCATTAAAATTTGAAGTCAAAACCCGTTCATATTTTAGCATCCCAATAATCCCTTTCAAATGTATTGGGAATAGAGAAACAGGTCTGCCTTCAGGAAGCGTTTTGCTTGTGGTAAGGTAAGCTGGCGTCTGACGGAGGCAACACACAATGGAATTGGGATTTGTACAGCCTGGACCACCATATTACCTAGCTTTCCGCAGCACCCCCCCCTGCTGTCTTGAGAGCTGTCTGTGCAGAGAAGCGGTAGCTTCCTCCACACTACACAAAGTGTTTCTCATTATCAGAGCAATCGTTTGTTACATTTTATTAAGGGCATGTTGGGACTCATTTGGCATTGACTCAGTTTTTCACAGAATCGTTTGCTTCTGCTGCTCAGCTTCCATCATAAACCTCAGCAGGATTTATACACACTGACACACTTTACTGAATTTGGGTCTAGTGTACTTCAGCTTAGCAGAAATGTAATTAAATGTACAGCAGGGTAAACTTTCCTGCAGCAGGTACGCACCCAGGTCATCTAGCAGGAACTGTAAGAGAACATGTAGCAAATACCAGAAATCACCAGGAATTCCATCTCAGCATAAAGTAGATAAGAAAAAGTCGGAAACATTTGCATGATTTCTTTCTATGTTATTACAGAGCCATTTTGGTCAGAAAGATATTTCCAAAATAATTAACATAGAATCTTGTTTTACTTATATCTTGCCATAATGGGATTTAAGTAATGGAATTTCCTTACTGTTAGGCCTTGCTCTCCCTTTGGTCCAGTTTTGCCCTGTAACAGCGATTGTTAATTAAGCTACCGTGATTAATTAGTAACATTGTAATTCAGAATACGACTTCATCAATACGATTGTTAGAATAATATTTGGCCAATAAGAACTTTGGCTAGAAAAGGCACGGTTCTTGTGATATTACCTTGCGTATGCAGTACCTACGGCCTCGAAGGCAATGAGGTGTTTTATGGGAACTGGATGACCTCCAGTCTCCCACTGGATGGCTGATTGTCAGTTTACATTAGAAAGGGAGAATCTGTGCAAAACTGTTTGTCTGCCACGCTGTATTTGCTTCCTTTCTCAAGGGACTCTTTACCTGCCCGTCACCCTGGAATGGTCACAATTCTGCTTCATCACATGTGCGTATGACAGGGCTGGCGTCAGGGCAAAACCGGCAGCGGTGTTCATGTATCCCCACTTAATATTATGCAAATATCAGAAAAGAAGGGCACTGCATTTTGCTTTCCAGCTTCTGGGTACCTGCCCATCAGCAGAAGTTACCATTTTGCCTCCCTTCATCTGTTCATCAGCTTTGAGGGGAAGTCTGAGCTGCAGTTACTTGGTAGCCAATATGATAGAATTGCACAGTTCTGTCTTAAAACAGGGCAATTGTCTTTCACTGCCTTAAGAAACTGCATCTGTGGGAAGTGGGGTATTTAACATGGAAATGTCTTCTCAATGGTTTAAATAGTTTCAGTTTAAGTATTTCAGATTACGTGTAGCTAAATATCAAGAAGAACACAAAATCCAGCTTTATTTTTAAACAGTTTAAGAAAACAGACACAATAAACCTGAGTTACTCACAGGTTCTCCAGATAAACCAGGGTCACCCACATCACCTTTTTCTCCTTTTTTCCCCTTTTCACCTGTAGCTCCTCGATCTCCCTTTAAAACCATGTTGATAAGCAGACAGAAAGTGCTAAGTCAGTTTTCATTACACTTTTCACATTTCTCTCTAGCTGCCTTTGTCAAACTCACTTTCAGCTTCTAACACAAGTTAGATGTCTGTGTTAGAAATCACTTAAATCAACTGCTACATGTATTGGCTAGGCAGTTTTACAGGAAAAAATAGCTGAAGCAGTTTAAACAGTGAACCATCTCAAACAAGCACATGCAGACAGAATGGAAATTATCTGTGGCTGGAAATTATCATAGTAGGACTTTGTACAGCCTTTCTGAGCTGGTTTGTTCACATCCAAAAACTGATTCCAACCCACATTTGTCTTTTTCTTAACATTGATGTAGTCCCCAAATTTTGTATCCTGGGCAGGTAAAAGTGAGGCAGTGATATTAAATCTAATATCTATATTTCTTCTAATTGCAGTAGAAGATAAGCCTCGTATGACATTAAAATAAGCAACATTGAAAGAGGTGCTGCTATAAAATATTAAAACAATTATGTGAATGACTGGGGTTTTCCCAAATCCCCATTCCATTTTCACAGAATTCATATGCCTTCAATGAGAGCTGAGTGTAATGGGCATTTTCACACTGTTGGCTTTGGTCTAGGACGGTTACTGACCTTCTGTCCCAAAAGCCCATCTCCAGGGGGTCCTCGTGGTCCTGGCATTCCTTGAATTCCTTGTTCCCCCTAATGATAATCCAGGTAGTGATATTAACACTTTGTAATCATTCACCATGCATTAATTTTAAATATTCAAAGAGCAAGTGTTTTAAACTGCATTTTGACAAGTGCCTTGAGGCACTCGAGACAGTGTAGTAGCTTATGTTTCTCAAATACTTCATCAATACGTCCGCTGTAAAGATATATAATATCGAAAAATTGTGTTATTGGTTCTAATTCTCTTCTTCCCTCTTCCCATCCCATTTTCTTCTTTCTTATTCCCCCTTTCATATTTCTGTCTTTTGAATCTGTCTTAACTGATCTATGCTTTGGATAAGGGTGCATATTACAGGGAAAAATTAGTATTACACGTAGATTCAGTATGGAGACTCTCTCCCATAGGTGGTAGTTATTTAACTACTTCAGACTGTCTCCATGGCTATGAGAACCGGGGAAGAGGGAATGGTATTTTTAATTTTGTAAGGCTATCTTTCACTGATATAAGGTGCCCCTGCTTCCTCCTCTCTCAAAACACTGTTTACAGCAGTAGAGATGGAACATATTTTGTAAGTGCTCATGTTATCCTTCTAATTTCCTAGCCTGAGGCTCTCCTCATATGAAAAACAAAGTGAATTCTCAACACTGTGATGGTCAGATTAACACGAGTTAAATACTGAAGACACTGAGTCTTCATACCTTAATTCCTTGAATACCTTCACCAGGAGGTCCTGGAGAGCCAGGTGGCCCTGGGCGTCCTATGATTCCCTAGAGAGAAATCCTGCATATGTTAAACACAATATTCCTAACAAAAACAGACAATAAATTGTTATATCACTGCCATTTACTGTCCATCCTCTACCAAACTGATGTCTTTTTAGAATATGAGTAGTAAGGGTAAGACTGCTTTAGCTGACAGAGACTCTTTTTATCCTTTATCAGATTTTTAAAAGCCAGTTTATATTTCAAAGGAGTCACCCAGGGCTTAATGCTCATTGAATATGAATTACCTTGCTGACAGAGATACACAGTGCACTGAAGGATGGATTGTATTGGTTGGAGACATTGGAGACAGAATTAAGATTCAGGATAGGATTATTATTGTTGTGTCACCTTTCATCACCATTAAGCTTACTCAGTGAGACCTATAGACACACATACTAGCGTGGCACTGCAAATGAACACTTGTCGCTAAAGCATAAGCTCATTTATAAAAGAACTCTAGAGAAAAAGTTTTGGGTTTGCCTGTCATTCATAGGAAACAATCAAACCCCACACAGCACAATATTCATTTTAGACCTATATTGCTGTTTCAGTTTCGCTGCATGAAATTCTCAGTTGCCTCATATCTAAGGACCCTGTGCACATGCCAGTCCTTGGGACCAGCGCTGGCCACGTCCGTGCTTCACCAGAGCTTGGCTCTGGACCTAGCCTTGTGCCAACACGAACTGACTCTCTGGGACCAATAAACCACATTGTGTAGGTAGTACATTATTATGTTGCAAAATCTTTGCATTTGATGTTGTTCAGTTTGTTTACATTTACATTCTAAACCTGTTCTTTTGTTTTAATTGACTTCTAAAGCTGAGCTGTAGGAGGATAAGAGCTTACAGTTTGGGAGGGTTCATAGTGAAAATTGTTTTTTATAGTTACAATAATTTCCAGGCCTTTTTGAAAGGATTGGTCATCATACTCGTCATTAGATGATTATTGATTTACTTTATAGAGTAAAAAAGAGGAATTAATTCTAGAAGAACTCACCAGTATGCCTGCAGCTGTAACAGTCGTACAGGCAAGACATGGCAAGTGCTTGCCGAGCCATCAAGGCTGACCAATGCTTGGTCTGAAGGGATTTCTGCTACCTGGCTGCAGCTAATGTCTGCAGGAGCTAAATCTTTCATCACTGACCTTCACTGCAAGATTATCACTTTATAATTTATCATATGCCATAGGAAGGAGGCCATGGCTAGTCACCAGAAACACTCTGATTTCCTGCAAAATAAAGATACTGAATTCCTTAGTTATCTTATTTGTCAGATTAGTTGTTTCTGGTTTACAGTGAAGACAGAAAACATGGAGATGTGTATGCATGATCACACATTTTTTTACTATACTTTTTTTTTTTTTTTTAGAAAATAGTCAATGGGAGACATAACTGTGTACACAGCTTACTTTTGGTCCTGGCAGGCCTTCTCCTGGTGGACCTGGGAGACCAACTGGTCCTCTACTACCGGGATCACCCTGAAAGTTGATACTTCAAAAAATAAGTAGTGAACAAAAGTTTAATCTTTAGAATACCCAGCATCTGTTGCACTTAAATGGGACAAAGAGAGGAGAATTATTGAACAGCACGGTGCAAGTCTAAGCATTGCTAACATGAATGCTGTAGGCAGGACACGGCAGGTACTGGGGATAAACAGTGGGTAAAGGTTTGAACATATTCAAGACAGGTACAGTCAATTATGCAACAGTTACACAGGAATTACAATTCCCTTATGATATAATGAATTCCAGGTTCCCCAAAACAAAACAGTTTTGATTGCTGCCTGTCAGTTGAACCAGACTCTATGTTCACATCGGCACTGTTCTAGCTTTTCTTATCAGTGCCTTCAGACAGCTGGGGGCATGAGGCGAGTGGCAAAAAGATGGACACCCTTTTAAGAGACATTAAGCATATTTAAGTAGCTGTTCTGAACCCTTCAATTGCCTCTATAATTCCAGTAATCCTGCAATCAGCATCAGGATGGGTTCTGAAGTGAAGCTTGAAGATCTTCTATGGGATCTACTTTTTATATACTGACAAGTCAGCTAAGCTGGATTAAAAAGGAATTCAGACTGTGACCTATGGGTAGGAAATATATCTGTATGAAATACAGTACACACATGCATTTACTTTTCTAGAAGTTAAGGTCTGTACCTTAGGTCCTGGTAGTCCAACTCCATCTGGGCCTGGTTCACCAGGAATCCCAGGAAGGCCTGGCAAGCCCTGAAATTATATATACAGTCAGAATATTAATTTAGTGTATGGCTATATTGACTGCACATTTTTTTTAACATTAACATGGTAGTGTTTCAAATATATTGTCACAAAAATATCAGGTTATTCTGACATTCATTAGTTGCTATTCCTCAGTGTGGCATTTGCACCCACTTTTACTGTTGTCTTCAGCACAGGTAATGCCAGTACATCACCAAAGTCCCCGACTCTAAACAGCAAACTTCCTGGGTCTCCCTCCCTGCACAGGCACGGAACTGGAAAGTAGTTTTGCCCCGAGTCCACACCCATGTGTATGGTCACAGGGGCTTAGCTGGGCTATATCCTCCTGTTCGGGAATAAATTGCCTATGGCTGGGCAAAAGACAGTGTCCTGCATCAAGGTATTGAGGGAACTGATTGAAACCTCGGTGATATTATAGAAGAAAAAAGACCCACTTGAAATATGTAAAATTGTGTACTCAGGAGAAGTGGAGGACATGGCAGGTCTTGGACTATTTCAGAGGGAGATTTCTTCTTCCTTCTGTGCTGAAATGCATTTCCACGGTTGAGGAGCCCTTTTAGGCTTTTAAACCAGCAGATATGTCTCATGTCAGCCACGGAGGCTGAACACTTGGTGTAGCACCTGTTTGTTTCAAATTCACATTAAAAAAATTGTCTATAAACTTACAGGTGGGCCGGGATAACCATCTCCTTTTGGCCCAAAGGGCCCATGTGGTCCTGGAAGACCTCGGTCACCCTGATGAAGGCAGGAAAAATAGCAGAGGTCAATGCCAATACAATTGCTAGCAAGAAATTTTCTGTGAAAGCGAAACTTCTTTGGCAAATACACTGTAAACTGGTTTTACCTGTCTACGTGCTAATGTATTTTACTATGCGCTTGATTATTGTAGGTTATTAATCTCAGACTAAAACTGGGATATTTAAGAGTGCTGACGATTTACAGAGCCTTTCCTTGTAAGACACTAAATTAAATCTTTTACAAGAGCTCTGTCTGTTGTCATTTGTAACCTACAGATAAGAAGGAATGACTTCAGTTGCACTCCCCATATTTTTATCATGATTACTATTATTTCAGCATTTGAGGAATGAGCCCAAATTGACAGATAGCCAGAAGTCTAGCGTGGGAAATTACTTACTCAGTAGCTACTTTCCATTATTTTTATAATTGAAGATAGTGAATTGCTGAAGAGCGTTGGGAAAACTTTAGCTTCTGCGCATGCTGTATGTTGGTGTGGTGAGACAAAGGATGCAGGGCAGGGGACAACAGGGGTTTGTGTGGCCAATTTAAAAATGTTGTTTTCTATCACAAGGTTCCTGTCTGGTTTTGTTGTTCCAGAATTGTATTTTCCTATAATACTGTGGAACCTCATTAAAGCTATTGAGTATAACAGGATCTTCCTGTTGCAGACATACAATTCAGCTCCTTTCATGGATCCAGATAGCTGGAATATCTCAGGAACAGATTTACCAGGGAAATTAAGAGGAATTTAGCCCTCCCATCAGTACTGGATGGTGCAGTGAGTTGCTCAGAGTTACAACTGGATGAATGATCCAAAGTGCGTTTGTCCCTGTAGCTACCCAAAATATGGACACGTGTAAGAGAGGCAAGCAAAGGCCTGTGCAAAAATAATTTTAAATAAATGAGACTGTAAAAGATACAGCTTAGAGCAGATGTGTGTCCGAGAGTGAAGCAACAGCAAAACCACTAACACTGACCAAGACAGGGAAAAGTGAAGAACATGTTCATGGAAACATGCAGTGTCACCCAACTGAAAGAGCTCCAGGGGCTCAAGACTTGCAACTGTGAGCAGAGGACCTGCTTCCTGTTGGTTTATTCCTGTTGGATTCCCAAAAACAGGACAACACGCAGTTCTCTGAAATAACTGAACTGTACCAGAAAAGTACGGGATTCCATCATCATCACCTCCTCCTGATGAAAATAAATTTAAGGATCTTGATAACCACTAACTGATCAAAAAGAGAGATTATCACATGTATCTCACGCTTCTGTTGCTGTGTTCAGTTCACTCAAGGAAGAGATAAGTGCTGTCAAAAGTACTGTCACAGTCACTAGGTGAAAAAAAGGTGGAGGAGCACGATACAGTTTATTTTGAGACACACAGGTTTATATGTCCCAAGTTCTTTAGTGTTCAGACAAGATCAGGCCTGGAATGAAAAGCAGCTTTCAAAGATTCAATCTGGGTAACACTGAGGCAAGACTGGAGAAGTGCTAGAGACAAGGCCTTGGAGATCAGCTACTTGTTCATGTTCTTCTTTGTACCATGTCCTGAGATCTTTTTGAAGTCTGTGCCTTATCCTGTGTTGAAATTAGGAACGAAGCATAGGAATCTGGTTAAGAAATATTAACTGTGCTCGACAGGTAGGTTGTTGTAAGCACGTAAATCAGGTGTTCTCTCTGTATTCATTTCTCATCAGTTAAAATTAGGTATTTTTCTCCTGGTTCTAAGCTATGTGAAAGCTTATTTTTCATGGAGCCTGGAAGATTGACCATCCATGGTCTTCTGGCTCTGCAAATCCTTATACTCTGCCAGTGTCACAGGACGTACACATAAAGAACTGTGGCACACTCGGCCATTTCAGGCGATTTGCTGTTGCTTCACTGAATTCCTGCCTGATTTTAGAGTTCTATTAGAAATCAGTTTACCAATTTAGGACCTACCTTTGCCCCAGGAAGCCCAAAACCTGGTTCTCCAATCGGTCCAGGAAGACCAGGTAACCCAATGTCACCCTGCAATGAAGAAAACAAGTACTCTAGTTAGGTATTTCATTTTGTGTTTTGGATTTCTGTTGTACAAATTTATATATATCAAACATAACAGCTAATTTTATTTTTTTGCTATCGCAAGCATTAAGCATCAAAAGCAGAAAGAAAAGTATTTTGGTATTCAAGCTTATCCAAAACAAAGAAACGATCACAGGTAAGCCACGTCTCGAGCTGGCACACAGTTGGTACCAGGGCACGGTGGTAACTAGACTGGACACGATCCATAACTCTGTTCATAGGAAACAAGAAATTTTGTTGGCCTCATAAGGCTGAAGCTATTTACATGAGTAACAGCATGGCCTACTTCAGAGTTTTCAACCTGTGTTCACAGGCACTAAGAGCTGCAGTGTGGATGTTACCTTTGGTCCGGGCACAGCTCTTCCAGGTGGCCCTGGCATTCCAAGATGTCCCGGTGCACCAGGCTCTCCCTGCAGTGAAGGAAGGAGAGCAAAACTGACGGATTTTTTCTGAAAGCGATCACGAGCATCTCATAGAGAAAATTTTTTAAACACTTTTAGATTTTTAAAACAGTCCATTTAGTGCACGTTTTTACCCCTTTTTATTTTTCCTCGTATGTATAAATACATCCTCTTGTGTGTATAAACAGCAAAGGACTTAATATGAAACTGGACGAGAAACCTGGCTAGGACTTCTCTCACTTTCAGTGACTATTAAGTATTTAAACAGAAACTCCAAATCCATAAAAGAATCACAGAACAGATTGGGTTGGAAGGGACCTCCAAGCCCACCCAGTCCCATGGGCAAGGACACCTCCCACTGGATCAGGAGGCTCCAAGCCCTATCCAACCTGGCCTGGAACCACCTCCAGGGATGGGGCAGGCACCACTGCTCTGGGCAACCTGGGCCAGGGCCTCCCCACCCTCACAGGAAAAATTTCTACCTAATATCAAATCTAAATCTCCCATCTCTCAGCCTAAAACCATTACTCCTTGTCCTATCCCTGCACTGCCTGATTGAGAGCCCCTCCCTAACTTTCCCATAGCCCCTTTAAGTGCTGGTAGACTGCAATAAGGTCTCCCCAAGCCTTCTCTTGGGCTGAACAAGCCCAGCTTTCAGCCTGTCCTCGCGTGGGAGGTGCTCCAGCCTTCTGATCGTCTTCATGGCCTCCTCTGGGCTCGTTCTAATAGACCCACGTCCTTCCTGTGCTGAGGACTGCAGAGCTGAACACAGGGCTCCGGGTGGGGTCTCACCAGAGCGGAGCAGAGGGGCAGAATATACCCTCCCTCCCCTGCTGGTCACACTTTTCTTGGTGCAGCCCAGGACACGGTTGGTTTCTGGGCCACAAGCACATATTGCCAGCTCATGTTGAGCTTCTCATTCACCCCTAAGTCCTTCTCTTCAGGGCTACTCTCAATCCAGTCTCCACCCAGCCTGTATTTGTGTTTGGGATTGCCCCGATCCAGGTGCAGGACCTTGCACTTGGCCTTGTTGAACTTCATGAGGCTCGCAGCAGTCACCTCTCAAGCCTGTCAAGGTCCCTCTGGACAGCACCACTTCCCGTGTTTATAGGGATCATGGCACGTCTTCCTAAGAGAAGCCTTAGCTGGACTTTTTTTTAAAATTACTTTTTAGGAGTCAAGTTCATGGCAGGACAGTTGCTTCTAAGATCTAGAACAATGCACAGCTTTGGGAGCCTATTTTACATATGTTTCATGGCAATAAACCTACTTTAGCTCCAGCAGGTCCAGGCACTCCTGTTGGCCCTGTTAATCCACGTATTCCTCTCTGACCTTGATCTCCCTATAAAAATGGAGAAGACGTGTCACACATACCAAATAAAATTAAGAATGTGTTAACTGAAATTAACTGTAAATATCAGTGAAAGATAGTCAAGTAGGATTTGTACAGTTAAAACATTTTACTTCACTATTTAAAAATTTGTTTAGGCTGAGGCTAAAATAAACTCTGCAGGCAAACACTTCAAAAAGCACTCATTAACCTGTTTCCTGAGGTATATTTTCTTCTTTGCTTATAATAGACCAAAAAAGAAAAGGCTTTGACAAACCCCTTCCTGGAACATTACGATCTTGAAAGTCATCTTTAGTAAGAAATTCTGACCTTTTCCCCCTGTACTCCAATGCCTGGAGCACCTTCAGGACCTCTAAGACCAGGTAACCCTGGTTCACCCTGGAACAGAGAAACCAAAGCAGCATTTCAGAGTATTGCATAGACACGGTGCAAGGTCAGCTTTGTGTTCACCTGAATAAGCTCATTAAAATCATAGACCGTTTAAAATCAAAACTCCCACTGATGTCAGCGTGTCCATGGTTTTTTCCCATATTCAGAAGCAACCACTGTAAAACTCAGTGGAATACATGAAGTATCATGTTTCATAGAATCATAGAATGGTTTGGGTTGGAAGAGACCATGAAGCCCATCCAGGCCAACCCCCTGCAGTGAGCAGGGACAGCTTCAACCAGATCAGGTTGCTCAGAGCCCCGTCCAGCCTGACCCTCAGTGTTTCCAGGGATGGGGCGTCCACCACCTTTCTGGGCAACCTGTGCCAGTGTTTCACCACTCCCAGCATAAAAAAATTCTTCCTAATATCTAGTCTAAACCTCTCTTTTTGTTTAAAACCATTACTCCTTGTCCTATTACTACAGACCCTGTGAAAAAGCTTTCCCCTATCTTTCTTATAAGCCCCATTTAAGTACTATGTTTCCTTAGTGATGGCTGAACATTCTGAGTACAGAATATTTAAATGTAGGGGGTTTCTGATTTTAGGTAGATACCACAATCGGAAGGCTGTGAAGGGTTGCCTGTAGTCATTTTAGTGTTTTCCCTTCTCAGTTACTGGGCATTTGGTGGATTAAAAAAAGCCAGCAGCTGTAAACAAGATAAGACAACACCTCCCCCCCAAAAAAATTTTCTCTGAAAAAATATGTTTGAAAGAGATTTTTTTTTTTTTCACCGAAAAATGTGCTACATTTCCCATTGTCTGTGAATGCTCCGTCTTCCATGTTTGGGTATAAGAGCAGGGGGGACACCAGGAACGCATGGAGGGAAGCAGTCAGAGTGCAGACAGAGCTGAACCAACCTTTTGTCCAGGGGCTCCATCTTCTCCTGGAAGACCAGGCAGACCTGCCAGTCCTGAAGGGCCCGGCTCACCCTGGCATCAATAAAAAGTAAGTCCTTCTATTAAATGCAGACTTGGTACTATTCTTTCTCTGAATCAAGGAAATCTATTTAAAAAAGTGTAGTAAACTGTATGTATATTTATAGAAAACATTTATGCATATTAACCCAAATCTTGATTATTTTTTTTTTTTTATAAAGACAGCTCTCATGTATCTGGAACTGTCCTACCGTCTGATTGTTCCAACTGTGCATTTTATCTATGCAATTGATATTATTAGCTATTAATGCTTTATCTCATTCTTAACAAATAATGCCATCATTTCCTTAAGTGGCAGCATTTGAAGTAAATATCAGACAGAGCTGACTGACATGATGACTGACAACCTGCTGGTGAATATCAGTACAAATCTCTGAATGGCAGTAGAATTGTCATTGGCCTATTTAGGTACGATTCAAAAACCTGACCTGGTTTTAGATGAAATGGGATTATTTGAGGTCAAATGGGTTCATTCTGCATTACCATTTCTCATGAAATTAAAGAAAGAAATTGAACAATTTCTTTCCTTTCCCAGCCCCTCTCCCAAACCCCTAACAAAGAAAAGTAGGGCAGCACGGTGCCTTCCCACTATCACAAAAGTACTTTTTCATCTCTCCTGGTGTTTGCGTTAATCTGCCTGCTAATGACAGGAACTGGTTAATACCCCAGTGCCATTAGCATTAAGATAATCTGGTTCCAGCTGCTCTCCCCTAAGCAAGCGTGCTTTCTGTCTGGTAGCACGGCTCATTTCCTTACTAAGGCGCGAGGACGCAGCTGCAGCTCTCTTCACACCCCATCCCACGCGAAAAGGGAAAGGGCAGCACGATAACCACTGTTCAGCGCCTTTTTTTCACCAGCTCTGGCTGCAGCTCGGGTTACACTGAAGAGAACAAGTTCTGCCAACTGTTTAATTCTCGGGGTAGTGTTCTGGACAGAGCTGTAGGGTGGCTGTGCACAACAGCGACTAAGCACGGGCCAGGCACAGGGAAATTGTCAGTCACAATATAGCTTACTACTTTGGTACAGAGCTGGTGTACTTAATATGTTCCCATTTCTGAAGGTTATTGAAAGTCTGTGTTAAAAATCTTAAAAGACTGAGAACCTGAATTTTATTTCTAAAGCTATTTTTAAGTGCCTACAGAAAGGACACACAGAAAACACTGATTTAAAATCCAAATAAATAAGTAAACTAAATAATTCCTCTGTTAACAAGGTACCTTAGAACCAGGTTCTCCAATACCTCTTTCTCCTGGCACTCCAGTCTCTCCTGGCAAGCCTTGTTCACCCTTAAGTAGAGATTATTTTTTAACAGTATTATCATGGAAAAATATAAAAGCATACTATTGATTGCATATGTATTAAGAAGGATTAGTGTGATATTGTCTTTTCTATGAAGTGTTAAACCCTTAGTCACTATGAATTAGAATCTGCAGCACGTTTTGAGCTGTCACCAAAAATTTGTTGGTGGAAATGATGAATGCTGTGAATCTCTAAATTTATGTCCCTGTGAACGTTTCCTGCCAACATAGCTGATATTTCAGAAGCATACCTGACATCCACAGATAATTCACCCTTCTCTTTCTTTTTACCAGAGGCAAAGCAAATCCCTGCACAAGCACTTAAAATGTAAGAGATGACCTCTGATGCTGCAAAATACTTTACCCGATGTGGAGCCTTGACCCACTTCCACTGTGCTTTAATAGCCTGCGGCCATTCAGAACCTTATCTCTCACCTCTTTCAGAAAATTACTTTAAATATTCATTCCAAACACTTCAAGGGTGACATCTTTCATTAAGTGTTCTGTATGTTGTGAATCAGTCAAGGATAAGCTATTCTGACAGTTTTCCTTTGGCAAATGTAAGATTCATTTCACCTTGGACTGTTCCTAACTGCCAGCTATAGTCGATACACAAAGTCAGGTAAGACAACAGGCGGCGCAAGGAGCATGGAAGGCAGACCACCTGCACAGTATATTGGACAAAGTGCCGTTCACTGTCTGACATGTGGTACCTCAGACAGTTCTGTGCTGAGCCAAGCCAAAACCTTAACTAGATGGCTATGGCGTTGTTTATCACGGCCCTTCGGTGGACAGGATCTGCTGTGCAGCTTAATAATGTTAATAAAGAACAGCATTTCCTGAAGCTAAATCAATTCTTAGACTGGTGTTCAACACTTTAACAAGCACAAAGATAGAGACAAAGCATTTCTTAATCAGGAAATGTAACAGGTAAACAGCACAGCAGCCTTTACTTCAGAAAATTCCCTGACCTTTGGTCCAGGTAGTCCCTGTCCTGGTAGCCCTCTAAAGCCAGGTGGTCCTTTTGGGCCCTCCACGCCCTGAAAAGGTTATTTGGGTCATCGTTACAAATATATTCTCTTTTAGTACAGATTCAAGTGTGGGGTGAGGGGGAAGTGAAAACTGCACCTTCTCTCCTTGAATTCCAATTCCAGGTAATCCAATTGGCCCAGGTAAACCAGGAGGACCGTATTCACCCTGGCAAACAAAGCACAGTCACTTAGTTGTGTTAAGACACAGAAACAATCGGGGACGGCTCCTGTGCCAGCACATGCTGACTTCACCTCTTAGCCCAGTGAAGCGGGGGATCTGGCTGTTTATCTTTCATATTTGCATTTATTCCCCGCTGGCACAGTTGCAAAAACCAGCTACTCTCTTTTTCCCATTCTAAACCTTAACTTTCCTACAGAACCAGATGCTTTTTGTAGCATTTCTTATTTTAATATGAACAGATGTTAAAAAACGTTGACAGAGTTTATTGGGCATAAATCTCTCTACAGAATACCCCATTGACCAGGGCCTGTTGTAGGTTCCTTGCCTCATCATACCTTCTGTAGTGAATATCAACCATGTGTTCCTGGTGTTGTATGAGTTTATCGGCACTTTATTGATCTTCTGAAGAATTTACTGCTCACCTTTTCTCCTTTTATGCTGATGCCTGGAAGTCCACGAGGGCCTTTTGGTCCATCGAACCCACGGTCTCCCTATGTGAAAAAATCATATGTTGTTAACAGCAGAAATGCACGGTGTTCTCTCTGAAGTGAGGAGCTACCCTGTTTGCTCTGTCATCAGGAAAATCCAAATAAGAAGAATCAGAAAGCAGCTCCTCGATCTGTTTTCCAGGATAACAAAGAAGTCATCTTTTCAAACGAGCTTGCTCCACAGTTTGAAACTGCTGATGAAAGACCTGAACGTGCGTCTTTTTGTCTGCCCACCTCAATCACTTAAGGCCCCACTCAGCTTCCCCTCAAATCAATGGCAAAACCACAGCTGATTTAAATGTCAGCGAGGCTGAGTTCTGAGACGAACTGAAAGCTGAATTCTGCTTATTTGTTTCATCTGGCTCTCACCATGAATTCTGCCAGAATTAAAACCAGGCCAAACTGTATTATTTTAGAATTCTACTCATAAATGTCATTTTATTTCTAAAAGTTTATTTACAGAATGGTGTTCTTGGGGAAAATGCAGGTTACTTACAAGGACACAAGTATTGTGCTTTCTTGTACATCTGTTAATAAAACATGTGGAGACAGATCATTAGCTTGTGTAAATTGCCACAGACTCACCCAAGGCAAAAAATTGTGCCCCAGACAGGCCTTTTCTTTCCCCAGAAACCAATTCCATGATTTTTAACTTCCACTGAAATACATTGTGTGGATTTCTGCTGAAAATAGCATACTTCCCTCCTGAAGATTTAGAACACCTGCCTTCATTTATGAGCTTCTAGTAAAAACACTCTGAAGAAAGCAACTGTGAAATTTGCTTTAGATGAACAAATCACCTGTTTCAAAGGTGTTTAAAACCAGAAAGCTGACATACTTGGCAGCCATAAATAGGATTAGAGATATGTATAGACTCTGTTGATACACGTTTGGCTCCAGGTCAGATTTGCAGTAAAAAGTTGTAAATTTTTTATAGAATCAAGGGTTCCAATAATGCTGGCAGAATTCCGCTTTGATTATTTTATTCTGCCTATCCCAATTGCTCAGTAGTTTTGGTTCGATTATGCATTCTGTGCTTTTTTGCACTGTGCATTGTTGCCGTGCTTTACTTATTAGCGCTAGTGTCTCTTGCCACATGAACTGGTATTTCAGTGGCAATGGAGTAATTTATAAATGTATTTTCTTCAAATATTTTGTTTGTTTTCATGCATGAGATCTGCTAAGCGAATACAAGCCATCAACAATGAGATTAGATAATTTATAGAATTATATGCTAGAATCCTGAAGTGACCGTGTTGCTAGCAGCAGTCAAATTTAAACCCGAGTACAGTATTGTGCTAAGCAAAAATCTTAATATTTAGTAACGGGACAATTGGCACCTGCACCTGTGAAACAATTTTTTATTGTTTTCCCAATCAAAATCACCTTCATACATGTGTAAAAATGAGTGAACCATTTAGTTATTTATTTAGCTTATGCACAAGCTGTGTCACTTCATCACTCTAATCAAAGGGTTGGTTGTCAGCAGGCAGCAAAAGGAGCTATCAGTGGGTCTGCAGGTGCAACTGCTCCTGTAATAACTTTCCACTGTATCTGAAAATTAGTAGCAGCAGCTTCCTTTTCTCACAAAATTAATTCAGACTTATGCTAAAATGCATAAGCCAGTGGCTGAGGTATTTAAGAATCTTAGAAGCCTGCCTTTAGTAACAGCAAAGATCTCTTTATATAAGGATTTAGAAAAAAGCAACAACAAAAAGCTAATTTCTTTCACTTTTCTATATAGAATCACTTTTATAATAGTTTATTTAAAATCAGATGCTTGAGGCTGTTTTAAAATTATAGCTGGAATTCTTTCCAGACGCAGATCCCACAAATCAAGTGTCAGGTGAATTAAACGTCAGCATTACAGGCTCCAAAGATTAGCTGTGCCTAGAAGTCATGTTTGGACCAACACAATGCTATGAAAATATAGTGAGTTAATTGATGCCAAATTGTAATATTTATTTACAAGCTACTTTCTCCGATTCCCTTGTCTGCTACAGACTTGTTTTGGCACACGCTCATTTAATGGTGCTGCTCTGGTCTTAAAACCCTTTGACGGCTGTACCTTTGCTCCTGGAAGCCCCTCTCCTGGTGAACCTCTTTCTCCTTGAACGCCTTGTGGTCCTGGAGGCCCCTGTTAACATAAGTTTAAAATGGCCTAGAATATGTATTAATCACTCATATCAACAGCAGCATGTTCTATGTCATTGCTGGCTTTAAGCACGGCTTTAAATGTTGGTGTAGTTATAACCTGTTTGAAATAATAGAGTAACATGATATTCACGGTGAATAAATGACGAGCCCGCAGCAATAAACAAGACAGGCAGTTCTGAATCACAAGTTATGTAGCTGTAATTCTTATTCCTTATACTTTTGAAATCTTTACTCTCTAAACTTTAGTTTGGTTTACAAATTGTTATGAATCCTTATTAATGTACCGGTATGACCATGAGAGACAAGGAGAACCAGATGAAAGATGGTGCAGAGCAGACCTGAAGAAGATGCAGCTGTGGAGGTGACTGTAACTGCTGAAGAGAGGAGCGTGCCCTTTTCTTTCAGAAAGCAGACCTGATTGGAGCACAGGGGGCAAGACAACTAAAACCTTCCATCAAATGCAAGTCCAGAACCTGTGCACACTGTGCCTGCATCACAGTGTTTCCCCGCATCTGTTCTTTTTTTCTGATTTATCCTCGAGGCTCAACACTCGTCACAAACTGCTCTGCATGGCCAAAATATGCGTCTGCTTCTGCACGGAGCTTTAGAATTACACCAAGTTCTTAGGTGAAGTCAATTACACTGCATTCAACCGTAAAAAGAAAACTCTTTTGAAGCAAATTCAATTTAAAATGAATTATAAACCTCCTGCCTTTAGCACATTTTTAAAAATCAGAATCTCTTGCTACACCAGCACAGCTGTTGCGGCTCAGAAAGATCACAGGCACCTCTTCCCCGACAAAGTGGCTCTTTGTGCGGTTACTGAAGAGACTCGTCACCGCCCTACTCTGACTGTTGCCCTTGTCACGTTCTTTTCTCTGGGCTCTTCAACAAGAACTCGCTCCTTTGCAGTACTGTATTTTCAAGTAGATCTCAGTCACCAAACTATCCTTCTGTTTTTCATGGGAGCTCCTCTATTTGAAATGATTATTACAAAACTTTCTTTGTCAATGGGGAAAAGCTACTTGTGAAAAAAAAGGACAGTAGGGACCTTTCATCCAGGTGATGAGAAATTAATTTGGGTCTGCTGTATTGTAAACAGCTCAGTAAAAGGAGCTGTCTGACACTTTGGAAAAAAGTGATTATAAATTTGGGATACTTATTTCCTGGATAACCACAGAAGCTGAGTTTACAAGTACTAAGAGCAGGAAGGGAAATAAAAAAAAGACAGAAGAGACTTCAGGGCAGCTAGAAGTTTGTTTTTTGTTGTTTGGTTTTATTTTAATTTCTCCCTCTGCTCTCTCCAGTAAAGGTAATACTGGTTGAATTTTTATCTGGGACCACATACACAATCTGAACATCTTTATGGAGCTGTTTAGGTGTGCCTGTTTCTAATGCTACAGTGGTTAAAGCAGAGCCTCTCCCTCAAAGCCGTGCTGATGTTAATGCTCTAATGATACTGAAAAGCAGTCAGCTTCAAAGTCACCCTGTGTGGACCTGAATCCACCAGGGGACAGATTTACTTAAATACTTATGTGGATTCACATAAGATGTTATTTTTCCATAGCTGTTTCAGAGACTGGGGTAATTAGAAAAGTTAAGGAATTGAAAACAATTCCAGTTTATTGAGGGAAATGAAAGTCAAGACAGCAGAGGGGGTGTGAGTGAGAGCCAGGGGAAGAGAGGAAATGGTATCATTTAACACACATATATCCCTTTTAACAGAGAAACACTGTCATCTTTCCTTTCTGCCTTTCTTTTTTCTCACCAAATAAAAAGAAAAAGACATACCAGAAGTCCTGGCTCCCCAACTCCAGGCGGGCCAGCCGGGCCCGGTCTTCCCGTCAAACCAGTGTCACCCTTCAAACAAAGTTGTATTTTGAAAATGCCCGATTCAGGTATTTGTGTGTGCGCAGCACATCACAACCCACCAGGCATTCTGCCCTTGCAGTTGTTTATCTAAGAGAATATGGCAGTGGCAGCGAAAATCTGAGTGTCCTCAGAGTTACACGGGTGCAAAGCCCGACCGAAACTGAACCGGCAGAGTTTCCCAGGAGCAGGAAACAGCCTCAGCTCTGCTCGTATTCCTGGCACATTATGTAAAAGTTGTCCTTTTCCATGAAGTCAGTTTTTCTATCCTAGTGCTTAGGTTTCTTTATGCCAACCATCCCAACCAACAAGCCTGTTTTTTGCAGGGTAACCTTCGTATAAGCCCGTGTCTGTATTTTTACTCAGCCATACAGAGCTTGGATTGAGTTCTCAAGCATAAGAACTGCCCTAAAAATGTCCTCAAGGACATACTTAAAACATACCTTTTTTTAAAAAAAAAAAAAGTTTTGTTCATATGAAACACCTTTCCAGTACCATAAAACCAGCATTTAAGGACTTGAAGTTTCTCGTATACAAGAAAGTATATTGTCTCAGCTGGCTTGGTCTTTGCTCTTATCCTACAATACTTGTAATAGAGAAGAAGAGAGATGCTTGTACCTTTGGGCCTGGCAGTCCTACTCCAGTCTCTCCAGGCAGGCCCGGTGGCCCAGGGAGACCTCTTTCACCCTTTTCAAAGAATGAAAAAAAGAAACAATTCTGATTATAAATTGGAAAATAAGTTTAACTCAATTTGCTGAAAAAGAACAAATGTTGAAATTATTTTTTTTTTATCTTTAATTTCAGCCCATTGGAATTGTCTTGTGTTACTTCATCTATCCACCCTTTCAAAGCTTCAAAATTCACTTGACGAAGAGCGCAGATATTTCCTGTACAAAGTGATACCAGAGGAAAAAAAAACAAAAAATGCTTTGTTTTACGTGGGATGTGAGAGTTTTGACAGCCAGCTGATCTGTGCCTCACTTTTGGCCAGCAGGTGCTTCAAGTATGGTGCAAAGGAGATGTCAAGATACCAAAAGAGAGAATGTCCTTTATAAACTTATTCTCAGTATTTTCTCCACAACAATATTCTTTTCAGTAGCTGAAGAACCTCTTAGCCTTGACTGAATCATTTGGTTTAAGATTTTTCTAAGAAGCAAACTGCAGTTGTGATCTCTTTTAATGAAGTTAAAACAGTTCCCATAGTTGTCTGTAGTACCCAGTGATATTTGCATCTTCCACTAAACTACTACAATAAAGATATCAAGTCATCACAGAACCACAGAATGAAGCAATCCCCACTGGGCTATCTGGAATTTACCATGAGTAACTGAGAAGTAAACCCAGCAAATCTTAAGGATTTAATAATTAGTAAATAAAATAATCGAATAATGAACTAAAATAAATAATTAAATAAAATATTTTTCAATCAAACAAATCAAAAATAATTTATGTTGACAGAGGGGACTGGATCTTGCAGGGATGCACTGGGTGGTTCCTGTGGGCCACCTTCAGAGGGCGCATTGCAAGACCGTGTCCTAAGTCACACCCATCCTCATGGCTTTCACATATCTTTTGCTGAACATGAGTAAAGAGTGGGACTACTGATTTTGAGCGATAGAATTATTCTTGAGAATGAACAGTTTCAAGAGAAGAGTTTGTTTTAGATTCCAAACAGAATTCCTGCTTGGCAATTGGGGAAAAGAAGTTTCAAATAGAAAACCAAAGAACCGCAATGCTGCGCTATTGCCAAGTAACATTCTGTGAGGCTGCCGTGTTTTAACTGTTTATGAGAAAAGACTGCAGTGTGATTTGGACCTGAATCTGATTTAAAGAGCAAATGAGTACCTGTCTTGGGAACCTTGTAGAATAAGATATATGCTAGAAATGTTACGTTAAACCGCATCCCCTGCAAGAAGGACATGGGATAAAAGCATAAAAGTGTTATTGTTGTGGCTCTATTAATAGCTTTTAATATTTAGAAAGAGTAGAAATAATGCAGTTCTTGCCTTCGATCCTTGCAGGCCTTCGGGCCCTTGATCTCCAGGTTGTCCTTGGGGACCCTAGTAAAACAGGAGTGGTTTTAATGAGATTTTTCAAGCTTTCAGAATAATGGCAATTTGAAAAACAATCTCTAATTTGCTGTAGTCTGCATGAAAATATGAGTTACAAACATTTCAGAACTGATTCAGCTACTCAACTCATTTGGAGCTGGGTCTGGTAATTAGGGGAGAGAATTTAGCTCTCCTTTTATTTGAATACAATAAAAGGTCAAGATGCACTGAAAACATCTAATAAACACATAAGCCCCTTGGCCTTCCGTCCAAGGGTATTGGGATGAAAAGAGACTTAAGTGCTTCCATGTACTTCTGTGAGATAATGGAATAATTAAGCCAGTGAAAGGGAAATAAGTGATTTTTGTTTTTATGAACTATATTTGTTGTGGTCTTTGAGATTGAATTTGTCTAGACTGGTCCTTCAAATTGTTAATTTTGCTGTTTAAGACGACAGATTTTAGATGCCTTGAACTCAGTAAATCAAAGAGTCTGTGATGGTTGTGGAATGATATTATTTCAGACTTTGATTCCAAGGGGAGCAGGTATTCTTGTTTTTATAGTTTCTTTATGTTATTTTATTTTTTTTTACCTGTAGTCCTGTTGTTCCTCTGGGGCCTACTGGACCTTCAGGACCCTTAAAGCCAAATGGAAAAAAAAAAAGATACATTTATGCATATTTAGATTTGGTCAAAGACACTTTTAGATAACTGTTTACTAAGTTATCTTATTTACATAACTTCACATTAAAATAAAAAAATTCAGGAGAAGCTCAGTAGCCAACAAGCATTGATTTTTAAAAAGGACTGTGGTAATCAGAATACAGACAGAGAATGAACAGACTTAATTACCAAGTCATCCGCGATTAAGCTCTGTTTGTTTCATTTAAAATGTTCACAGCAATTTTATGCCAAACCTTGAAGATCAGTGATAGAAACATTGACTTCACTTTTACCTCTTATTCCTTTTAGTTACCACTTCAAACCCTCTGCCTCTTTTAAGGTTAAGTAGAGTTTTAGCATAGTTATAAACATGCCAGGCCTGGGCCTTCAGAGGGATGGTGTGAAAATACAGAAGGAACTGGGAAAGTTATTATAATTGGTACCTTTGCTCACTTCATTTTTTAAAACTGTCAGTTATTAATTTCCCTCACCCTTAGAATTAACATTTGCTGTAAATTTATCACTGTGTTGTTTTATTAAGGGAATTGTACTTTTTCCTGTATTTTCACTTTGTTTCCTGAAAGCACAACAGATTTGTGGCTACTTACTCTGTCTCCTTTTGTCCCCGGGATTCCACATTCACCTCTTTCACCCTGAAAAGGAACAGGAATAAATAAATACGAGCTATATTAAGTATGTCATCCTGATTCTTTAGTCAAAAACCTAACCATTAATGTTTTCACGACGCATTATAACAATTGTACAGTACACTTGTAGGTGAAAAAACCTGCAGAATAACAGAATGATGGAATGGTTTGGGTTGGAAGGGATCTTAAAGCCCACCCAGTTCCACCCCCTGCCCTGGGAAGGGACCCCTCCCACTGGGTCAGGGGATTTAAATCCCCACCTGGCCTTGAACTCCTCCAGGGATGGGGCACCCACCATGCTCTGGGCAGCCTGGGCCAGGGCCTCCCCACCTTCACAGTAAGAAAATTCTTGCTGATACCTAATCTAAATCTACTTCCTTTCAGCTTAAAACCTTTACTGCTCTCCCTGCTAAAGAGCCCCTCTCCGTGTGCCCTGTAGCAACATCTCCTGTTACAGCTTGAGCAGCGGGTGGTTAAGGTGGTGGTGTTGTTCATTATGAGTATTTGTAAGAAACATGGCAGTATAAATAACAGTAATAATATCATCAAATATCTACATGTAAGCAGGAGCTTCAACTAAAAGTAGTACCTTCTCTCCTTTGTATCCAGATTTCCCCTGGGAAAATAAAAAAAGGAAAGCAAGTTGTGAAAATCCGTAGCCTGAAGGTAAGGTGAGTGTTGGTGCTGTTAATGTTCTGCTCTCTCTAGAAAAACAGTATTTCAGGTTATAAAGAGCAGTTAGGCACAAAATGTGACGATACAACTCCAAATCCTGCAGCTCCTGGTGATGGCAGGTGCTGCTGCACATGTGAACAAATCCTATGGGAGTGCCAGTTCAGACTGAGAGCCTGATGATGCAGATCAGCCAGGTATTTCCATCTTAGTGAGAAACACGCTAAAATAAGACAGCAAGAAAAAACTCACTAATTAAAAAGTATACACTGAATAAACAAGAAAATATAAAGTAGAGTAACTAATAAGTGAATGAAGTCAAAGTTAAACGCTAAGGTGCTGGTCCTACAGTTACTTTCTGTATGCATTTCTTCAGCTTTTTCATTGCTATTACACACCAGAACCTTTACCTGCCAAATGAAAAATTGAAACTGGCCCATAAAGATGCAGGCAGAGTGTCTGTTTCTGTGATGTTCTTAAATTATCACATCAGATCTTTTCACAGTTCTTAGGAGGGACTATGTTTTATTAGACAGTATTTTCTAGGTCACACTTACAAGAAAATTCCCTTTCTTTCTAAGATTATTCCCTTGATTTAAGCAATGATGATGTTAGTAAACCAGAACTGAAATTTGCTATTAAATTAAAAACAAGATCGTGCTCTTTTGCCTTGAACGCTGCTTATTGGAGAAGGGGAAAAAATATTTTTTTACCTCTATTCCATCTCGCCCTGGGATTCCATTAATACCTGGCTCCCCCTGCAAATAATCCAACATCAAGATCAGTCAAATCAGGAAAACACAGTATTCTCCTGATTATCTGAGCAGATATCTCACTGCAATACATGAAGCATCCCAGCTCGCTATTTTTACACTCTGATGATCTTATAAGTTAGTTATAAGACTTTAATTGTAAAGTATCTGAGTCTTTGCTAAAGCAAAAAGATGCAGGTGAAGTTTAAGAAATTCACAGGTGGAAAATACATGAGCACTATTAGTGTAGTATTTTCCTATTAATGAAGCACCAAATCTTTCTCATAAATCTGAAAAATCGGATCACCTTTGCTCCTTTCATGCCTGGAGCTCCATCATCCCCGGTGCGACCCTTTTTACCCTGAAAACAAGAAAATAAAATCATTATAATATTTGTTTGTAAAATAATTTTATTTTACAATATATACACTTTGTGTGTATAAATATATTTAGGACACTTGCTTCCTATAGATTTATTTTTAAAAATCTCTGGATTTACCATAACCTTGAGACTGCATTTCTGGGAGCAGCAGGACTGACTCAAGAGGCAGCTTTTTTCCTTTTTTATTGTTTCTGTAAACAAAAATTGTTGAGGTCTCCTCTGAAGAAAAGAGATGATCATATGTTTTTGTAGCTACCCAGTGTTTTGTTTTGGGCTCTGAGGCATACGCTTTTCTTTAAAAGGTACTTGCTCTCTCAAAGGCAAGGCATGGGAAATAGCCCAACCCAAGCTCCTGTTGGCGCAGAGGCGGCTGCGTTCCCAGTTCAAGCGTGCAGCATCGCGCAAATAAAACTGGAGAGTATTTCTGTTCATGTAGGTGTGGGAAGTTCCTGCCAAACGGATAAGGGTGGTGTCAGGGATGCAGCATCAGAGCATCCGACTCCTACAGTTCTTTTTCAAACACAAAGCCTGCAGTTTGGATCAGCAGAGCTTGTATGAAGGAACCCCTGGGCTTGCTCAGGAGGTCTGGTTAGAGGATTGTTCTGAAAGGAGCCCAGTCTGTTTCACCATCCTTACAAGTCCCATCCCAATTGTTCCCAGTCCTTCATCCTCTCACTTCCAGAGCTTCTCACGTGTTCTTGTTGGATCTGGGGCTGCTCAGATCCACCTGGGCTGGTGGTTTGATTGTAACCAGGTGAATAATTTTTCCAGTCAGGAAGGTTGCTCCTTTTAAACTAAAAGGCAGGTGAAAGAGGGTAAAGGGGGAGTCTCAGCACACCTCTCTGCTCTCTTTTCAGAGGGAGGGTCTCAGGGCATTCGCGGGTGTCACTGTGCATTTCTGCCACTGTGACGTTGCCATGCAATGTAACCGTGCAGGGCTCTGTGTTGGACCCTCAACTTGTGCTCCCTCAAGATCTGGGTTCAAATAATTTCACCCCCCAAAAATCCAACAATGAAATAAATCTGGATTTACACTGTATATCAGTTATTTGAGAAACGACGGGTACTTACGGCAGGGCCAGGAAGGCCTCTTTCCCCCTTCTCGCAGTTACATTTGGCAGCCTGGGGACACTTTGGAAGAAAACGGTCCAAATAAGCACATTTCAACAGAAGACATAGAGAACACATGAATATTGCTTTAAAGTTAATGTGTGGCTACTCTGAGTACACCAGTAATGACCAGAAGCCAGTTATATTTACATGTTTTACATAAATAACAGCTGTCTGTTTACCACTCATCAGGAACTCCTTGCTCATCTCCTACACTCCATCCAAAAATCCTTATCGTTCCTACTGCTGAAATTTCAATCATCTCGCTGATGACTTCCCTTCCAAACTCTTCACAGTGTCAATTTATTGGAATGATGTGTCTGTGATGGTAGACTTGTTTTGAGAGAGAGCCAAGACAATAAGGTAAGAGAACTTCTTACATCCTTTTTCCACTTACCCCACTGTATGTAGGATAGATCACAGTCTAAGTCTGGCTCAATCTATAAACAAAATATTATGGATGTACGCTTTTATCTAGTTAAGGCAATTCACTATAATAGTTTCTAATCTTTTTTTTTTTCCTGTCATTGCTGCTGTCAGAGGTCCCACTCAGACATCGTTATAGTATGTAGTTATGTGATTTTTAGGGTCTTTTTGAAACTTTAAAATCATTACATAATAGAGAATTATTCCAGATACTGGGTTTATTTTTAGAGGAAGAATAAGGAATGTTGCTTTTATTTTTTATTATTTATTGAACCTCTACTCAGCCTGCAGGTGTCTAGAAGTGAAGGGTATAAATATTCTTATCAGAACACCCCAATTAGGAACAATAAGTTTCCCAAGGATAGCGCTGAATGTCTTCTTACTTCAGGATTTATTTTGGCAGACAAAAATCAACATGCTAGTGGAAATGAGTGAAAAATAAAACTCTTCAAATTTTGCAGACACTCATATGTAGCAGATTCCTTGAGCCACTCATCAGAACTGTGTCTGCCTGAGATAACTGAACCCTAAGCATGACCAACACCTTTAAAAGCACAGGTAACTTTATTCTCCCTAAAATGGCAGCGAAACCTACAAATGCTGTGGTCAGGGGGACACAGCGTGGACAAACTGCAAAAGTGCAATCGCGGGTCTTGGTTCAAGCTCCTTCCCTGTTCTAAGCCCTGGTGCAGTCACTCTTGTCAACTTGAGTTAGTCACACAGCATTCTTTTCCCACTCGAGAAATAAGGAGGCAAAGTAAATGACATTAAGATAGCAAATGAAGGCTCTGTCCTTCAAATACAAATGCATGTTTTACTTGAAGGCAATTCCATTAGACTCAATATTTAGCCAACTTCCTGAGCTATCGGTTTTCTTAAAATATGTTTCCACATAATTTTAAATATCTATATTAAGCAGTAGTTCTGTATAAGAAAAAAATACTTACCTCTTCCTCAGACAGATCTTTCTGTAAAGGCAGATATTCAAAACAACATTAGAATCTTAAAGTTATAATCCAGCTCTACAGGAAGGACACTGAAAGATGTTAAAATAAATTGCTTCAATTATGAAATTAAACATGTTAACTAACAATTATTAATTAAGCTTTAATTTCTGAAAAGCATTCTAGCAATGTCTCCATTCTAAAAAGCAATTTAAATAATTTCAATTCCTGTTACAGATTGTTGACTGTACAAATCGTTGACTCTCCTTGTCCAGCCATAATCTGCTAAAATTACTATGGTAAACAGACTTAAACCGGCATAGTTGGCTGGGTGGATGGGAACAACGCACCCAGAAATGACACTGTTCCTGAAGTGCTGAATAGCAGCTGATCTCTAGTGGGAGAGAATGATACCTACTCTACACCTGAGAGACTCAAGAGCTCATCTCTGCATAGTTAGGCACACACAAAATGAGAACTCTAAGAACAACTCCTCTAAGATTCGATTTGGCAGTGAGCACATGAAGTTATCACTGAATCAGCTCTGTTATTTTTCAGTTCTCTGCAGCTGAAACATCCGCAGACAATACATTCCTCCCACTTTTCACAACTGATGTAGCCTCTTGCAACTCTTGATGAGTTGGTGAGCAGCAATGCAATACACATCTTCAAAACTCACGTGTACACATGTATAATTATGCCAAAGCCATTATTTAAACCAGACAGCATCCCTGTTCTGAAAAGAAGGCACCTGGGGATGGCTGACTGTTCAGAACGAGTTAAAAAAGGTCTGTTTAGTCATTTGAGAGGTGGTTGCTGTGATGCAGAAAGCAGTAGCCGTACCAGAGAAGACAGGAAAGGTGATGTGCAGGGAAAACAGTGCAGAGTGGCTGGCTGTGACGTGAAGGACAGACAGACAGGAGCACCTGTGCAAGGTCAGTTTTACTGCAGAAGTCTCCTCGTTGTTCATGTTTCTCTTGTCTGTCTCTGCGTGTTCAAATCAGGAAAGAGGCACCCGAGCAAAACTTCAAACTCAATTTACACATTTCCTCTTGACTATGTAGTAAGTTTTCTAGAAATGTAAAGATGTCTATTGGCCAAATTAGGATTTTGTGTAAACTTACATACGTCCATTAAGGTCTACAAATGTATTTTCACTCCTGCAAGAGCTGCATCTTTTTTTTGTACAGAGGGCAATGTCACTTTACTACTTGCTACAGAGGAAACCACTGGGATGTCAAAAGTTTTTGGTGTTTTTTTTATTTTGGTTTGGGTTTTTTTAAGAAAGAAGGTTTAAAATACCTTTCTTAGGAATAAAAACAGAGATAAAAATAACTTCAAAACAGGTCTTTTTAAGTCTAATTCAGTTTCCAACTTCAAATATTTTGGCTGGTGATATCTGAATGGTGGGCAGAGAAGGAAACCTGTCCTTTGACACAGTGGTCTTGTTAATAAAAGGGGGCTGCTTTAATATGTTAAAAAGTGCAGGTTTCTTCAATAGCATAAGACCTTCAAACTATTGGAAAGACCATTTTTTATATATGTTCCTGTAACTATTTCAAATTGTTTCTCATACGTACCATTTCTTTGAGAACTTTCTCCACCGTTTCTTTCTCCTGGAGGTTGAAAACGAACCTGGCTGCTGGGATGCTGGCCAGGAGCCGGAGCTTGGCAGCGTTGCTGACCTCCTCAGCCACTCGGGTCATCCCCATTATGAAAAATACAATTCCTTGGTGTTTAGCATCAGCTGTAGCTGCAAAAATATCTGGGTTTCTTGGATGGTCTACTCCATCGGTGAAGAGCACGGCTACTTTCACACTATTCGGAGTCCCTTCAGTCACATAGAGTTGTGTGAGGTTGGTTATGGCGTACGTGGTGTAGGTGCCATGACCTATGTAGGTGATGGGAGCAATGTGGGATTTAAACACTTCGGGACCTTTCCAGTTGCGGAAAGTCTGCTCAGTGAAAACAGTGCTGCTGTACTGAAGCAAGGCCATCCTCCAGCTGAGGGTACGCCCAGAACTAAGCTGCACACTTTTCATTCCCTCTACTGTTTCCAGTACAAATTTCTTCTGTTGCTCGTGATTATGGTCCTTAGCGCTCTCAGAGCTGTCCAGCAGAAAAGCAATTTCCAGAATGCAGTCTTCATCTACAATAAATAGGCACGCAGATCAGTGGAGTGATTTTGCACTAAATCTCTGATTCTACCCTTGCCCTTACATGTATTTTAGGCTTCAAAAAGTGGGAGTGCCCTTTTCGGATTTTTTTGAAAACATATGTGATCACAAGTGTGAGACTCACTTGAAGACAACATACAGAGGCTGAGGAATTTGCTCCAGAACAGATGCCCCAAGGAAAAAGAAACTGAAGGTGAGGTGATGTCGTGTAGTATGAAATGAGGAATTTTGTAGTGGTTTTATATATTCATTCTGTCCTCTTGCTTGGCATTTCATTGACTATGCCACCAGGATGGGGACCGGGAAGCTAGAAATAATCTACAGGAAAATAAGTCCCACTGAGGGAGGCACTGGAGTGTGATTTGAAAGAGCTAAATCTTGTCCCTGGTACTGATGCTCACATCCAGTGACATGAAAATTTCCAAAAGCAGGATCTGCAGAGTAATAATTTTCTGAACTACTGACTATATTACTTCTATAGAAATAAGAGTTCTATGGGCTTTATATATGGGCTGCTCTTGTAGTGACAATAATAGGTTATCAGCCGTATCATAAAAAAGCCCAGACGCACTCTCCTTTTCTGAAATACACAAAAAGGGAAGGAAAAGATGGGAGTGAAAAGATGCAAAAATAAGGTATGTGAAAATGTAGGATGAAACAAACCTTGCTGATTATAAGTAATATCTTACAGGGCAAGTTAACCATGTAGTCCAGAATCCAAATAAATGAATTGTGGTAACCCCCCACCCCTTAGTTTGAAAATGACAATACTCACCTTGATCACTTGGGCTGGGGTATTTTTCTACAGTATTTGACAGAATGTGTTTAGGTTTTGGTCTTCTCAATCCAAATTGTTTTTCTTCCCTGAGATTTTCTGCTAAAAACTCATGGTGTTCAAGTATCCACAAAAGCCACCAGAATCTAAAGAACATCATTTGGTTTCTGTTTCCTACAAAACATAAATAATAATATAGAAAGGTAGCAGTATGAGGACAATAAAACATTATTCAATTTTGCTTCAATAGGTTGCCTTGCAGCCTAGATTTTAATATTTAGTCCTTAAATACGGGCTGGCCTTTTTTTTTTTTTTTAAATAATATGTAATAAATAATAGAGAGATACTGGAGTGATTTTCAAGCATAGAGCATATAATTCTAAACTGAAGACAAACATTTTAGAGACATGCTTAATTCTTTCCCACTGCCCAGCAGTGTCTGTGCAATCCGTGCTTCTCTGAAAGCTTAGCCTTGGCTCTACCCAAATGGGTGCATTGTGAATCCGAAGTGTAATTCACAGGGGCGTTTTTTTGTAAATTGCTTTTTCCAGAGCTGACGTGCAGAGGAGGAAGAGGTACAGAGCCAGACCCGAGTTTTCCCTTTCCCCTTCACTTACAAACAGACGGTCATGCACACTTCTTGCTGGCACAGCCAACCCGCAGCAGCCCTGCAGAGGAGTAGCCATGGCCTGAGGGTCCAGGCAGGAGTGTACCTGCTGTGCAGCCCTGGCACAGGTGGCACACGGTGTCCAGGCAGGAGCATACCTTCTGCACAGCCCTGGCACAGGTGGGCACACGCTGTCCAGGCAGGAGCATACCTTCTGCACAGCCCTGGCACAGGTGGGCACACGGTGCGGAGCCCAGGCTCAACAGCTGCCCATGTTTAGGACTCCCTCCTTCCCTCCGCAGTAGCCAGAGCCGTTTGCCCTGGGCTCACAGCCGCGCCCGGAGCTCACCGGGTGCTCAGGGATTGACCGGTAAGTGCTGCCCCGCGGCGGCTTCACCGTGCCCTCTCCCGCGATGGCAGCTCGGCGGCAGGAACGCACCTGCCAGGACTGAGCACCTCACACCCGTCCCTAATTCAGGCACTGCGAGGGCAGGAATTCTGGTGCCCGGGGACATAGAGTTCGAGGGGTCCTTACCTTGGCGCTCCTTAGCGGGAGGCGCAGCGGCGGCGCCGGATGCCGCCCCGGCTTTGCCGGCGGCTGCGCTGTCCCCCTCGCGCCGCGCGCTCCGTCAGCAAAGGCGGGAAAGGTGCGGCCGCACCGTGAGGTTCCGCGTCGCGCCAGGAGGGGCCAGGGCAGAGGGGAAGAACAGCCCTGGCTCCCCCTTCTCAGCACCCACCCACTCTTCTCTTCCTCCCCCGGCTGCGCGCACGGATCCCGATTTCGTCTCTCCCAGCCCTCGCCTCACGCAAACCCTTGTCCTGCACGCGCGTCCCACCCCGCCACCCCCCGCACCAGCCCCGTCGCGTTCGCCCTCCTCCCATCGCTCCCATCTTTGGGCGTTACAAATGAATGTATTGAACGGGGAGCTCTTTCCCCCTGAATCACCCCCTTGTGTTCCTGTTGACCGGCCATTTTCTGCCTGCCAGCACACAGAGGGCCCGGCGCTGCGCGCTGTCCTTTCCATCCCGGTGTCCCCTGGCTCTGCCCGGCGGTCGCGGCCAAGGAAGGTGGTGGGGAAAGGGTGCGGCTCTGGCTTCCAACGAAACAGACAGGTGGGACCAGTAGGGCATCGCAGGTGGATGCTGAGGCCGTTTGCTCTGGTTCTAACCCTGGTTTGTATTTTCTACCTTTACCGGTAATTAGGGCTCGGTTGGTGAACTGGGATGGCTCAACGCAACTCCCGTATTGCACGACTGCTCATCCTTACCCAAGCCGAACCAGGTCAGACACGGCTCTTCGTGCTACAGCTAAACTGGAAAGAATTGATGCTTTTTGTTTTTCCTCAGACACTTTTATTTTTCCATGCTTATACTGAGATATTTAGATTGAGGCAAGGATTTAAAAGGCAAGTTTTTGCCCTTAAGGTAATACAAATAATGGTGTTTAACTGAAACAGATATAATAAATCTCACATAGCCCCTAAATCTTACTAAGAAAAACCCTAATCCTAGCAAGAAAAAGCATGTTAACTATGGTTGGGATTGTGTGCCTTCCATAAGCAAAACACTGTCATTCTTTCATTTTTGCTGCTAACTCCTACCTTAAAACATAGCTGGCAAATAATTTCTTAATTAAGTAACTATTCTGCTTGTATGTTTACTAGCAAGTTCTTGGCTTCAGGATATTTCCTGTTATTAACGAATTATGTTTACCTTGAGGACATGTTTTTCTTTTTTTTTTTTTTCCTTTGGCCAGGTGCAACTTTAAAAGCGTGGTGGGGCCTCCGCTGCTTTATAGCTGTTTGCTCGGGATGCACAGTATAATTCTGTTCAGAATTCCAGGTACGTGACATATCATACAGTACATTTCTAGACTTGCACTCTTCTGAAGTTGTGATGTTCTCAATACCCGCCCTGTTCTTTTGGTGACAGTTTAGCTAAACCTAAATGGTACCAATGTAAAATACGTACGCATTGATGCACCCAAGATAACTCTGAAAAAATAACAGTAAGCTTTCTTGCTTCTTTTACTACAAATTTCAGCACGTGCTTATTTAACATATTGATGGCATCACACTGTATGTATTTTTTAAATAGAATAATTGTCTTAAAAGCTATGAGTAGGGACATTGATGCTGTCATTTAAATGTTATAAATTTACTGCTAGAATTCAATGATATAAAACATCAATGATATATTTTAAAGAAATAAAAAAGTTTTATGTTTTATTTTAAGAAATCTAGATATTGGATGCTTCATCACACAATTATATTTCTATTCACCTACTATTTCAATATATTTAAGTATCTTTGATGTCTATGAGAGATGACAGTACAGACTTAGGTACTTATGTTGACTAAGCTGTGCCCAGCTACCCCCCGTCACGTATGCTTCCAGTGTGGCAGTAACTGGCATTAAGATTGGTAATCTTTGCAGGAGTCAAAGTCTGAAATTAATATAAAGGCTATGTTACAATTGCACCAACTGAAGCTGAGGTCACAAATATCACTGCACATACAGATCTTTGGATTTTTTCAATCACAATACAAAATTCAAGATTTGTCATCAGTCTGATCTCAGATTTTAAGTCTCAGTAATGAGTCCTAACATTTTTTTGAAGAATAACTGGGTATATGAGAGCTATTTAAAACTGCAGCTACATAGGCTATTCTCAGTTAAAGGAAATTCCTTATTTTAGAACCTTGAGCAGAGATTCTATGAAGGAAGATACACTCTTTCTGCAAGCAAAATGTGTTTAAGCACTACTAAGAAGGGAACCCAAAGTGACATTACACCCCTTCTATTGCACATGTGGTGGCAGTTTCAGAGCTACGTGAGGCTGCAAGGCCACCCTGAAGGGACACTGAGTGAGGAACTGAGGTTTAGTGATGCCAGTTGCTGTGGGGTCGCGGGCCCGTGGTGTCAGCAACAGCCTCGCCATCACTTTCCAATGGGCAGAAATAGCACCAAGCCTGTTTCAGGCTTCTTTCCTGGTGCTCTCTTCTCCATCTGTCTGTTGCTGTGAGTCTGTCTCTTATAGTCCGGGCTGGCTCAGCTGTGACCACTTCACCCCACAGTTAGCAAAATTGACTACATTATTGAGGAGCCTTGAGTAAATTCAGTGAAGCTGGATTAACTACTGCCATCTACCACGATATCGCGGCACTGGAGTGTGACCGAGCACCAGCTAGTCCTCCAGCTGCACAACAAGCCTTCAACAGGACTGGAGGTGGTGTAATCATGAGCCAGCACAGCTGGCAAGGTACCATCTGAATATCTCTATAGGCTAAAGGAATGCTCAGCTACCAGGGAGGGCAGCTCTGGGAGCAGCACAGAGCAGACAGAATACACTTGCAATTTGCCTCCTCTCTGGTGGTAATATTTCTTTGTTCCAAAGAGCTTGACATGATGCTTCTGAAATACGTTTCTACTTTTTTGCCACCTCAGTGTGAATAACACACATATCTTGTCTGCTCTGAACTGTTAAAAATATGCACATATCTTCTAGTGTTTCATGGCCTCAAGATAGTCTTGACCATTTAACCTGGTGGCATCATGCTGCAATGGTATTCCAAGAGTATTTATTTCATTATACTATACATGTCAGTTCATGACCAAAGTGCCCAGAAGAAACAAAAATCTACCTGGCTTGAACTTGTAAACTAATGAAAGCACACCATTTATGGTATTTTGAATCCTGATATTAAAGAGCAATGCTATAAAGAATGTGGTTCACAATCCTGTGAGTTGTTTCACAGGTGAGTTTTAGAAAAAACACTTCAAAAGCTCAAATACTCAAAGCAATTGAACAAGAAAATTTTAAAAATCAAAATTTAACTTCACTGAAGAGCTTACCTGAAGAAGGATAAAATAGAAACCTGTATTTTACCTTTTGAATGCAAAATGTGTTTTAGTGGATTGGACAGTTGTGGCTACACTTTTAAAAACAATAAGTGGACCTATGTTCTGTGATTGTTCTATATGAAAAATTATGTCTTAATGGCACAGCCCTATAAAAACCTATAATGAAATCTTGGTGTGAGCAAAGGTAGTGTCAGAATTGTTGATTCCAGTGAGGCTACAATTTTGTGTTTGCTTTTTGGCACAGAACTTGAGCACGTGTTCTGAAAGAGCTGATCAAAGCAAACAAGTTTTATTGTGTTTTCATCTAAACTCACTGTCACAGAAGACGCAGTGAGCAAGGTCCTTGATGGCAAAAGGTTACTCTAGCTCCTAACAGATTGTAATGATTCTTCAGGACTGGAGTGGTAAACATGGCCTTCTCTTTTGCAGCTGGTATGAACCTGGCTCTCCATTTTCTCATTTTTTAATATCTTCAACTTTTTTTCAGGAGGTAGAGCAAGAAAACTTAAGCTTTAATGAGGCATAAAGGGAAGAGGTTGTTGTTGTACTTTCCCATTTTATTGCTATGCGATACAGCCAAAAGCGTGCTCTGAGTATTTTCATGTTACGTAAATACTCCAGATCTGTCTGTGTATAATGCCAATACATCAGCTTTTGTTTTGTTTTGAAGATATTTGCTTATTTCTACTTTTATTGTAACAGTTTTGCTTTCATTTTTAGTTTGCCTCACTGAGAAGTATTTTTGACCTTACAGCCTAAGTAAGTAAAGGCATCTATAGATGAGCAACTGTTACCTTCAGAAGTATTTGTAGCATTCAGCCTAACAAGGGAATGAAAGCATGGAAATAAACGGTACAGATACATTTTAATATGCTAAATATTCGATTGAACATTTAACTAGGTCAAGAATACTCTAAAGTGAAAACTAAACAAAATCTTAAAGATTTGATTTGCTACATGAAAATGTGCTTAGGCAAGTAATTATTTTGAATGTGCTGTTGCATCTCCAAATGTCCTCTGAAAATATCAGTGGCTTATGTGCTCATGGGAGATGGGGATAGTTGGCAACTGAAAAAAAATGGTCCAGGGGTTCAAAATGATTTGGGTTACTTTCACATGTTATCACTGAATGGATGTTGGACAGTGGTAAGTTTTCAATTGTGTACATTACTCGAAGAACAGGGAGGTCAAAAGGAATACCATTGAGAAAACTTTCTGTTTTACTGAGCTCACATAGTTATGTGTCCTTGCCGATTTCCAGGCGTTTGTGCTTTAGGCTCATGTCATCTCTCTGGTGGGTTATCAGCTACTGTGACATGGACGCACTGCAGGAAAGAACAGCTGCTACACAAAAAAGGATCTTTATATCTTTACTGGTTTAGTAGCAAGCTCCTAGCTCAGTTTACATAGAATGAAAGTGAATGTAACTTTTTGCACCAGATATAGAGGGCATGGACACTGAGTGGTAGACTCCAGCCTTTTGCAACTGCCATTTCTTCATAAATCTGTGGGCTAAGTGTTATTCTGTGCCTTTTAAGAAGCAATAGAAAAAAATTCTGACAAAAACTATGGGTACTCTGAATGACGAGTTTCAAAGTGGTTTGTGTTTCAGCAGGTGATCTGATTGCCCTGCCTGCAGTTGTTATTTGAGTACATAGATTCTACTGCCATCCTATCCTGTGCTATTGCTGAATTGTGCATCGTTTCAGAAATTGCACTTCCGGATTCTACACTGCAAATCACATGCCCTAATCCTCCAGACTCAGAATACTATGTCCTATAAAGAAAATTCTACTGCTTGCCTGTTTGTGCTCTTGCTACTTTCTTCTATTACTATTCAAATAGGAAGCTGAAATACTTCAGATCGAGCAACTGACACTTCATGATTGGCATCATGTGAGCATTCATATTCCATCTAAAATGATTTTGAGAGAGGATTTAATTTGTATCATCTCCTCCAAATAGGATTACAAATAATTTCAAGATATTATTAAATATTCTTGAAATGAATATACTGTCTGAGGAGGACTAACTGCAGCTCAGGGTATTTAAGTTTCACTGCTTATGATGGAAAAGCTAGTGCCCTTGAAAGAAATTCTTGAGTGTTTTAGCTGATAAATCAATAACATCAACCCAGTAGAAACGTGTTTTAGCAGATGAAACACAGCTTTCCTGGACTGATGCTACTCTCACCTTTTAGAGGAGAACCTCATTCTTTTAGTTTGGGCTGTGCTGCCTTAGGGCTTGAATGATTCGTTAAACCGCTGGTACTGTTAGTGAGATCATAAACACTTACCGTGACAGCCTAATGATATATGCATCATTCTGCTGTATTTTGCTGCCCACATTGAGGGATTGTGCTGCCAGGCATTTACCAAAGATGGGGCACGTGATGAAGGAGGTACTTGTTGCCAGTATTGCAAAACACTGCTGTACCATCTTAGGATAAGCTGAACCCTTAACTCGATGTAGTTAAGCCTGTCAAGGCACCAGGCATGAACAAAGTCCTAACAGCCGGTGTATTTGAGAGAGAATAAAATGAACCTTTTTATTTTGAAGCACGTCACAAACAAGCACACGACTTGCCTCTCTCTCAATCAGATTTAATTATATTCTTCCATCAAAATAGACTTGTCTATGCTTTTGAAATAAATGAAGCAAGAGAATATGGAAAGCAAACTCATATTTTTCTGTATATGATGATAATTTTACATGTGTTCTGTATTCTACTTCCACAAAAAATTACTTCACTTGATGTTAGATTGAGGATCAGTGTCTAGAACCTGTATATTAACACTGCATGAAGTGAATCAGTCACTAATAAATCACTAATGCTTGAATCTAATACCATGCTTACAGTTTGTAATTGCTGTAGAAAGGCTTATGTGGAAATACAGAAGATAGATGGCCATTTCTGAAGTAGCTAATGGACTTCTAATATCAAAGCAACTTTCTCCTCTCCTTCTGGTACTGCCATCGAGTAGAGAGCTGGGGCTAAATTCTCTACATTTCCAAAGCCTGCGGTATTCTAAACATGTTAAATGCATTTGCACAGTGCTACAAAACATCTGACTTGTCAGAAACTCTTAAGGAAACAAGTGCATTTATAAATAGGGTGAATTTTCAGCTGATTTATTTTTATATTATGCATGCTATAGAACAACTGAAGCTTTTCAAGTAGTTTTCAGAAGAGAAGGCTGCAGGTCTGTAGTAGAATCTCTGGAATATCAGGTCTTAAAAATCTGGTTGGCATACAGAAAAAAAAAATCAGTTAAAAGATAGGGCCACTGGGTGCCAGTCTTTGCTCAGCTTTTGTGGTGCCGTGAGTGCAGAGACTTTCTTTGCGAAGACGGATGGGTCCAGGCTGTTCATAGCGGTACTGGGACTAACAACCTTTTTTAAAGTTTCAGGAAAATGAACTGTCATGTAGGAGCAATGCTGCTGTGGCTACAGCCACTCTGCTTCAGAGACTGAAGGATTTAAAGTGGTTGTTTTCTAGTTTTGTTTTCCTATTGAATGGTCTGTTTGGTCATCACGCCTTTCCGATGGATCGGAAAGACGTAGATGGAAACAACTGCTGATTCCTTCTCCCTGACCTGTGGAATGCTGTCACAAACAACTAGCCTGTAAGGCAGTGGGGGCTGCTGGAGGTGTCCTTGAAACAGAGAAAAAGGACCTTTTTGTAGGAACAGCATTGCCTGCTGGAATGGCTGAGATCCGTGCTCTGTTAGTCAGCGTCGCCTGCTTGGTGTATTTACTGCCCTTTGCCTGCGCTTCTCCTTTATGTAAAACTTATTCCTTTCTAAAGTTAATCTCATCTGACAGACCTTCAGCCTTCTCTCCTGAAAACCACTCGAAAAGCTTCACCTGATAGTTGCTCTGTACCACAGAAAATAAGGTGCTCTTTTAAAGAGAGCATTTCTACACTTCTTTCCCAAAGGTATTTTTAATTGAGTTTTGGATATTGCATATACAATAAATGTCTTGGTCTATATTATATTTCCTTATGTTATCCGTAGTACCACTTGATAGATGAGAAAAATAAATTATTTAGGGAACACCAAATAGTAGTAAATGAGTTTTGTCAGGTGGTGTTTGTGAAAGAGGTTCAGACTTTTACTGATTCAGCTGAAATGAAAATGTTGATTAAAATATTCTGTAATATTTTAATGGTTAAAATTAATTCTGTTTTGAATTGTCTCAGAGTATAAAAAATTTCAGAAAAGTATAATCATATTCAAGGGAATGTGTAACAGTATAATAGCAGTTAAGCAAAATTAATTTCCGAATCTTTTGAAAATGGCCAGATTACAAGCTCATCTTTCCTGTCTTTTTGGAGATCCAAAGGTAGCATAGCAGTGCCTTCCCCCACTTCTTTTAATTACTTGCATTTATTGCTTATATTTTCAGGAATTTTTTTCCTGAGGAAACTGCTTTTCAAGATTGGTGTGGAAGTACTGACAAAGCAGACATAACTGGGAAGGAATGTTCTTCACAATTAAAGTTAAGAAAGTTTTCAGTGCTAGATTTCTTATTTTCTTGAGAGCGTAGGCTGAACGGAGAGAACTTCAAATACATGCTAGCTGAATATCAGAATGCTGAATACCTCCTGGAGCATCTTCATTGCATCCTTTACGTTCTCACTAGGCAGGTTTTTATGGGAACAAGCCAGTGGCTTTTTTGTGGAGCATTTTTATTTGCTTCACATTGGTTTGTAGAGACTAGAGATGCTTGGGGAGGGGAGGGCTGTGGGACAGACCTGCCCAAAATATGGTTCAAAACTTGCTTCCATGAATTCTAGAATGATGACTACCACATGCTTGTAGAAGTGGTTGAATTCTGGGATGATGCTTCGAAGATGTAACTGGAAATTGGAAGAAGAATGATGATGCAGGGAGATTAGGTTGAAGGAAATCATGATATTTTCTGCACGCTCACCAAGTGTGACCCAGACAAAGCAGCAGCCATTTGTACCCACAGTGCCTGTTGCTTATTGCACTTGTAGTGTGGCACAAAACAGTGAATCTTTGACCTTCTTTCCTCCTTGGCTTGAGGACTTCTCGAGAACTCTGGTCTGGAGTAGAAATTCTCATGTTACTCTAAATATATGAAATTCTAGTGGAAGGATTGTAAAATTAAAAAAAAAAGGCAGTTTCCCTAACTAGAGGCAGTTGCTTCTGGTTCTGATTGTTGTATGTTACAAAGCACGTCGTGGCAGAGTTAAAACAGTTACTCTGAGAAATACAAGCAGGAGGAATGTGCAGAGTTTACAAGCATTTTGATGTAAGATTCTGAGAGTATTGTGTGTTTCTTTCCTGCAGTCTTAACCGTGTCAGGTATTCAGTCCATCTCAGCCCTGTTGGTGATGGTTACTATCAAGAGGAAGATAAAGTCAAGAAGGAAGAAGTCTTTTGTCAAAGAATGAGCCATGAAGTGTACTGAGTGCGTGACTATTTTATTTGCTTTTAGAAGTCATTCATGCCATAGCCCTTCCTGGGTAGACTCTTGGAGCCCGTGTCTGTTTCCCAGGTCTGTTAAATGTCACCTCAGAGATCAGGAAAAATTTCTTCTCCTCCCCTTCAAGCCTTTTAGCCAGGAACAGCTGAAGCAGAGAACACTTCAAAGGCCAAGCATGGCTTGTGTATTTTCCCTTGGCACTAGAGTGGCAGTAGATGGCAGCCCTAATTTTACTGTCACAGCCAAATGTGGTGACTGTGCCCAGTTCTCCTTGTATTTGTGCCTATCAGGAAGATTTCTTGGAAAGATGCAGGAGTTGCAGTAGCTTAAAACTCATGTTGTAGAAATAGAATAATTCTCATACACGATAAGAACTTTAAGGCAGAAAAGGCATGTGGCTCACCATCCCTTATCTTCAGCTGTAGCTCCTTTCAGGAGTGCTTAGATAAGATTAAAAGAACCAGGCTTCCTTCCAACCATCTCCCACTTTTTCACCTGAAGAAATTTGCTGAGAAAAGGAGCACAGTCTGGCTGCAGAATTGCGTCGGCTTCCAGCATGTCACAATGCAGATTCAAATTCAAGAAAACCAGGGCTCGTTTCTGTAAATGTGCTTGTGAAACTGAGCTCTTTTAAAGTGCTGTGATTGAGCTGATAGAAAAGATTCTGTTGACTCTTTTTTGTCATTCATTTTCTGTGGAAAATTGTGCAAACGAAATACTAAAAGAACTGCAAACCAAGATCTGAGAGGATTCTGCCAGAGTTTAAATAACCAAAACTAAATTCAACAGACTATCAGAGGTGCAAACTTAAGGAATCTGAAAATATAAATGCTACAGTTGCCCATAAAACTTCACCTCTGATCCTTCTCACTGATGTATTTTTTTATATGAAGGAAACAAGTGACGGTAGCAAAGACCTATGCTTTGGTTTGCAGGTAAGGAAATGCAGACATAAAGATGCAGATGACATGAAAACTAGAAGGGAGTATTTTATTATCTTGTAGGGTAAAATCACCAAACCAATACTGAGTGTATTCAAACTGTTTATAGTGATTTGCATTTATTTTTGGCCTCTCCCTTCTGTGACTGGATTCTAAATCGGGCAGTAAGTTACACAGGTGCCATGAGCGATAGTGTGTGATGATGTCCCTAAAACATTGAGCTGTTTTCTAGAGCAGGCTCAATACACCCTGCTGTGAACAGATTTTGTGCTTCAGCAAGGGAGTGTGCCAGCAATGTATTGAAAACGCCCCAAATGCAGTGTTCCTGTAGGTATTTAAATGAAGGACAAAGCTTCTGTTTGGGAACTGGACGTCGGCGTCTCGTGTGACACACCGCAGTCAGGCCGAGGACACCCGTCAGATCAGGCTGCACTGGAGGATGCATCCACACTTTCTTCTTCCTTACTCCTCTCATCTAAAATAACACTGGATTAGTTCTGTGCTCTTCTCTGTAAAATTTAGTGGTGTCATTGAATTTGTATGCTGAGTCAGCGCCACATTTGTCTACTCCTGCTCTTCACAAATACAAAATGGATCGAACCCAACGAAACTGCACAAAATGCAACTGCGTTCCTGGGCTGTCTGCAGCCAGAACACACACAGTGAGAGCTGCCTACGCTTGTGCCCTGCGCAGCAGCTGGACGGCGAATGCCAAAAAAGAGAGGGAGGAAGGGAAAAAGGGTCTCTTATATATAGCTCCCATAAACCATACCAATATCTTGTATTTTGGAGTGTAGTTTTCTAGTACTGATTTTATAACAGGTAAATCTTAATGTGCACACTGGATTTTTGCATTGTACAAATGCTTATCTGGCTTTTAGACACTGCTAGTAACTCTTTAAAATACAGTGCTGGCTTGTGAAATTTTGAAAGCAATAGATGAAACTTAGCTAGCTAGCAGTTCTGCTAGATAGCAGAAGGGTTTTATCTGTATCTGTGTGAGTAAGTTGCAAGCATCAGCTCATATGTTACTGTGTTTCCAGAGCAGGAGATAAGACTTACATTTTGTATTTAGTATCTGTACATGTTCATATGCAAAAATCAAAGTATAAATTAATAATATAGACCATTTAAAATGCTGGCAATACTGGTGTCCACTGCAGATATTATTCAGGGTTTAGTGATAAAACAATTATGAGAATAATTTTAAATGCTTATTTGATAGTGGCACACATGGGTTCAATTAGGATAAAATGTTAATTGGATGGAACAGTGTAAAAATATGATTAGGCTTTTAGATACTAAAATGTAATGAAAATATTAAACTTGAAATATCCTTATGTCCTCTATATTTAGAAACAGTGCAACATGAGCAAGGATGATAGGTCCTTTAGCCTAATTCTGGGAATGTGACCCATGGAAAACTATGTTTTGCTGTGGGGAAAAAAGGCATCTCCTGAAGTACATGATTGAGGGCACAGAGTGCGATCTTTTCTCTGTGGAAATGGGTCAGTTGTGACAGGTTTTTTAATCTCAAAAAAATAATGGTTCACTTTGGTATTCTAGGATATGGGAAATCCCTTATATTTTAACCCTTAACTGAATCCCAGAGAGAATGGTATTTTGAATAAATTTCTTCTAATTTAACCTGATTATTATACTGTTAAAACATAAAGGTCAAACTAAAATGGAAAACTGCCCACAAATCCCTGGTCTTTCACTGTGTTTAACTCAGGATGAGTGTGAGATAATGACAGGTGGCTTTAAAGTACCTTTTCTCCTTTCCTAATCCTGGTTTATGGGGATTTAAACATCACAGGCATAGTAAGTAGTCAACAAACTGCTCTGTCTCATACGTAGTTGCCCAGGGACCACTAGGAACTAGGAAAATAGAGAGGCTACAGCGCTGTGCCTCTTCCTGGCGCGCACGCTGCTTGTGGTCTGGAGTAGGATCTGCTCTGGTGGCACTAACTCATATTCAGTTTGTGTGAGGCATTGATACTGGTAAGTTAGTTCAAACCAGAAACTTCACAGTTGTGACTCTGACCTGTGACTTGATCAGTTTGTCTAAGAAAGGACTGTGCTGTGCAATAAGAACAGCAAGAACTGCTGAACATATTGATTACATTCCTTCTGTTTCCAGTCCTGTGTGCTGCCTCTTGAAACCTCATCTTTAAAGAAGCCAATTAATGCTTGCAAGGAGATATTAGGAAGAAAAGAATATACTGGAAAGGAAGGAAGGAAAAGGAAAAGGCAATTTAGAAGAATGTGTTTTCCATGCTGGGATAAGGGAGGGTAAAATGACAGAAATAAATAAAGGGAAAAGCATGCTGTCCATTAAGAGAATAGTAATTTTTTTCTAGCTCTTAAGAGCAAGATTTGGCTTTAATGTTCTCCTTCAAACAGACCGTGCTGCAGAAATGGAAAAGCGGTGGCAATAACATTATGTCTAATTTGAATCCCTGCTGATTGTATTCAGTGCTTCAGATTTTGAAACATTTGTAGTCTGATGACCTTTGGAAAAGTTGGATGATAAAACATGAGAAGAGTTTCACGTGTTTCGAATGTGCTCTGTAAGTTTTATTGACGCTCACTTTTCTGAATTGATTTAAAATACGAAAAAGCTTGTGTAAAGCTAATGTATTACTACATTTATGAGACTTGTAAAAGTCCAAGCAAGAGGGAATCAACAGTGGTTTTTGATAATGAGGTACATAAAGGAGCAGATATGACTAGAAGGATGGTGTGGGGTGCCTGTGTTGATTACTGAGAATGTAAATATTTGTCTTGAATTTTCACCAGGTCTTTCTGATTGCTGATGTAACGAGAGAGATATCTGCTTCTGCTGGAAGAGGTGAACCCGAATCAGCAGAGCTTCTATTCATTAGTCTTTACTTCAGCATTTCTTAGGATCATCATCCACCCGTTGGATGATGACAGCTTTTTAAATGAGAATTTCAGCATTCATATATACAGGCCTTTGCTCCTCAGGTTGGATCACCTTATTGTCCTTAAAAGGTAGCAAACCTTGAAGACCCCTCAGAAACAACAGCTAATGAAAATTCAGGGAAATAGTTGTCTGAAAGCTTGGCTGGAAGAACTATCTGTCGACTACAATGAGTTCCTGCTTGTATCCAAGACAACTAAATATCCAGTTTCTAAGGTCACGTGTGGGGTTTTGTCATATTTTCTTGAAAAATATAATACCTTCTTTTCTTCCTGCGGTAGATCCAGGCATCTTGTATTTCACTTGAATCATGGGGAGCTGGTCACTGAGCTCATGAAACAACTGAAATTTGGATGAAGACAGAATTTAACCTAATATCTGTTTTGTTTTTTTTAAAATCTAGAACAAAGCTTTTTAAATGTGACCTGTGGAAATCACCTAAACGTTTTGGGAACTGAAGACAAACTTATTGGTGTGCAGTTGATCACCTGTCAGCTTCTCACAGGTAGATGGCAATAGTGATATATTAGGACTGCTGAGCCCTTACTCCCTCCTTTCCATTGTGCAATAATTAACTGGGTATCCAGCTTCATAATTCAAAGGTCTAAGGTTTCAGGCTTGTCCTCTTAATTATTTCTGGAATTTTGACTACAACACTACAGTATGAATAAAACATTACTTTCAGGTCAATATAAGGGTTCAAGCTCACGGCCTTCAATTTAATGAAACAACTTCTTCTACTGTACCTAATCAGCCACAAAGGATTATGGGGACCTGGGGCATCTTCATTAGTATCTCTTGAAGTGCCTGACACAAAGTGATATGGCTCCAGTTCTTCTGGAAAAGCTAAACATTTGAACAGTCATTCTTAATATCTAGGAGAGTATAGTATATAACTTCCTATTTCCTTTTGATAGCTTGTCACTCTGACTTACAATGACACTTAAGCACAACTGTTTAAAGAGGAAAAAAAGCAATTAACTACCCCCTCAAAGCCTTCAAATACATCAGTAATTACAATGAGTATGTTGCATAGCTCTGTTCTTATACATTTTTTCAAACTCACCTAAATTTCCAGTGGAAATTTAGGCAAGATGAATATAGAATGTATTCCAGTTTGGAATATGCCCTTCAGCTTGTGCTGTGGTGCAGTTGTAGCAGAAACTCAAGTGTTATGTACCATTTCTTAAGATAATGCTAAAAAAGTAACTTTCCTGTTTTAATTTAATATCTCATCCTTAATAATGTTGATCACTCTATGTTCAAAACAGTAAGACAGCAGGAGGTACCCTTTGCTGTACTGAGGTCTTTCAAGTATCCTAATCTGGAAAAATCTTGAATTTTGGAACTAGATTATACAACAATGATTCTGTATGCCAGAATAAGTACTGAGAGGAAGGAGGAATTTAGTTAGATGTGTTGCAAAATACAAACCACACCATTAAGCTGTTTTTGGATGGCAAACTTCCAACTCACAATTCTGTGAAGCGGCTATAAAAATAACATCATGTGTTCTCCTGATGGAAGCTCAGGTGGATTTAGCTTCTCTAGGCACGCTGACCTGTTCCTCTTGGATTGTAAAGTGCAATCTGATGAGATGCTGGTAGGAGCAGTGAAGTCAGCATAAGGGTGTTGTGCTCCTGCCATTTGCATCTCTAGCCTATGTTTAGGGGACTGCAGGCAGGCACAGCCACCAGAGCTCTCCTGGGGACCTGCAAGTGAGGGGACAAAGGGGAGGGGGAACTGCAATGCCACATCTCCCAGAGCAGGTGGGTAAAGGGGGAAGGGTAGACTTCTCAAGCCAGTTACCCTGCTTACCAAAGTCTGTGCTCACTGAACTGTCCTACATCTCATTCCTGTGAACAAGTCCCCCAAGGAGGAGAGAGGTTGTTTTTTTTCCGTTATTGTAATCCTTTTGACCTCATGCATTCATGAGTTTGGTCTCTTCTTGTCAAAGTAGTTTTGCAGGTTGGCTGCATCAGGTACTATTCTCAAAGCAAATATTTTGGGTATTGTTCCTTAGCAATCAGTTAAGAATTGCTAGAATGTGGCTTACCTTGAGCTATTATTTTCTTCCTATTTTTTCCATTTAATTTAATATAATAAAATACAGGTATACTATAAATATCTTGCTATACAAATCAGTGGTTCATAGAGTGTTGCAGGACAGCTATATTTTGGTCATACGATTAACTTTGTTCTCAGAAAGACTGTTTCATAGGCCTATTGCTGTCTAGTCCTCTTTTTCAGTAAGCACAAAGGCTTGTTTACAAAATTCAGAGAGTAAGATCATATTTTCAGCTTTTATTTTAAATAGACAGTGGTCAATCTTTTCTGTTCTGAAATACATATCAAAACTGTGAGAATCCATCACTTGCAACCCCTATACTGCTAAACCATGTTCTCATTTGTTTACTGTTATTGCCCTGGGTATGGCCTGAAATTCTAATTAATCCTACCGATCTGAAGGCTTGTTATTTATCTTTTCTGAGGTGCTTTGATGGACTGCTTTTGTGATCTCTCAAGCATTTCACCCTGGCTGTCGGAGGAATGAAATGTAACAGTTCTTACTATGCGAGTTCCACTTACGAAGATGTTTATCCTGAACAGCCCTTAAATCTGCTACTAATAGGGATGTATAGCAATGAAAGAAGATAATTAACATATGCCATATAGTAGATACTGTTGCCTGTTTGGTTATTAAGTTGTTTAACTAACTCTGTGGAAAGTGAGAGGAAAAGAAACTTGTATGACATTCTAGCTTGAATGATACAAAAAGGAATAGTAATCTTGCCTCATACTATGTTCACTCAGCGTTACCTCTTATCACATCACATTTGTACGTACTTGTAACAACAGCTGAGATAGATGGTGTACTGTTTTCTCCCTTTGTCTTTTATATTACTTTTTTACTGAGAAGAAGCTTAGTAATTTCTTCTCAGATTTTTTCCAGTTCTCATTTGTGAAGTGACTGAGAGATCCAGTTTTATGCCCATGGAACTGACGCATAAAGGGATTATGGTTAAAATTTCCTTTGGTTTGGGGTGGGTTTTTTTGGTACCTCAATTAAGATATCAAGGGCTCAGAGTTTCAATATTACACCTTTAGAGCACAGCTGTTATCAACTTTGAAGCAATGAGCACTTCAGGTTTTGCTAAACAGACCCAGGTGTTTCAAATCAGAAAATAATGAATGCTTCGGAAGTTTACAGTGACTTCCTAACACATAAAACAGGCTGTGGCCTAGGCAGATCTAGTATAGGGTTCCTTAGTGTGCTAAATGTTCTTTCTTTCTTGTTTCATTTGCTATTACTTTTTGCAATAAGTGAGGCAGGGGCTTCCCTTCATTCTTTTATTCTGTTTGATTATCCAAGAACAGTCTGCTGGTGTATCGACTGAGTTAGCATCCTATGAAAAACACTAGGTCCTTGTGTAATTAAACTGTTCCTGAGTTACTGGCTTCAGAAATGAAGATACATTGGCTCCTATTTTGAAAGACACACTATATGTTTCTCTCCTTTATGGAATACTGTGCTGAGTATTACCATACAGAGCACCTAAATAAGTGTGGGAAATGCTAAAGTTTCTGTTGTTTTGTTTTAAATGCGACTGCAGTGAAACCTAGGCTAGACATTTACAATGTAATTATTTTCTACCTTGTGAGCACTCCTAGGATGTGCACTTGTGGTTTTGCAATGTTCCCCCAGCTTGGCTGGGGGAATGTAGTGTGGTTGGAAAAACTTCAAGAAGACAAGGACTCCAGTCTTGCATTTTCTTAGCGTAGCCCAGTCTGCTCTTGTAAAGGGTGTTCAGAGTTATTCCAGCCTATCCTTTTTCCCTGCAACTACCCTGCGAGCACCGTCCCTGGAGGTGTTTAAAAGATGGGTGGATGAGTTCCTTAGGGACAGAGTTTAGTAGGGAGACAGGCGCGGTTGGACTCAGTGATCTCAGAGATCTCTTCCAACCTTATGATTCTATACCCTAAAAAGCTTTTTAGACTAGAAGTCATTTGGAAATGCATCTTTACCTTCTGTTCCTTTTCAAGTACAAATTCCATCTGTTGCTTCCTTGAAGGGCAGAGCAGGCACCGAAGGGCTGGTGAACTGGAGCAAAAATGAGGACCTGTGGTCCTCAGAGAAAGCGTCAAAGAAGCCTGCTTGCAGTAAGGCAAGTGCCACGAGCTCTGGCAACCAGAGACATAGCAGGGGTAAAGCCTGCCTACCCTGACGCTGTGACTGTGTCTCCTGGACAGAGGACTTGCAGGCTGGATCAGACAGTGCCAACCAAAGAGTGGAGGGGACAACTGGAAGCTCTCTCATCTTTATCCACTTCCTTCTGCCTTACAGGTAAATAAACTCTCTCATCTCAATACTGTTATTGTAAATGTCCATCACAGGACCAGTTCTGCAGGTGAAGCACGCAGGGGTTGTTTGGAAGCTCTGCTGGTCTCACTTGTTCAGTGGCAGTTATCAAAAAAGCGCACGGTTCCCATGTGCTACACCTTGTTCCAGGGCACAGTGATATAATTCCAGGTTGAAAGAGAGAAGTTTTAATGTGTCACTAAACAGGAGACCTTGAGGCAACTTTTCACCGTAGTGTCAGCTGCATTGTGCAATCATGACTGATTTCTTTTCTGGTCCAATTCACATCTCCTTGGTTTAATGTTTCTCACATTCATGTGGGCTGGGGATCCACCTTTGACCTCCAGTATTCTGGAAATCTCTTGCCCAAGTTATGAATATGCACTAGATGTTTGGGAACCACATCGACTAAGGGCCTCTTTTAGTTTGAGATTAGGTAAGTATTATTTGTTCTTTAAACCCTTCAAAAAATACTTCCCCAGCAAATAACTGCTATTGATTTAGATACTGCAAAATACAATGTGGCTTATATCAGAAACTTAGTGAATTCAGGGATATTTTCTGCTTTCCTCTTCCATATGTTGTAGAGTTGAAATCAATACTGATTATCTTTAAAAGGTGCAGCCCAATTCCCTACAATGTAACCTTACTGTTCATGGAAAATTCTGCTCTCACTACGTGTACTTGGAAGCGGTGAAGTCCAAATACACATTGCTACTGTGTACCCCCATGAGACTAAGTCTGCTCTCCCTGGAGTCTTTGGTGCCAAATGAATTAGGTCTTGGATGAAGGAAACCTCTCAGAGTAGTGCCTTTAAAGAGACCTTCCTGCCTGTTAAGAAAGGAAACCTCTAACACACGCAAATATTGTTCCTTGCTGTAAAACAGGTTCAGTTAAGTAAACTGAACGCTTTATACTGTCAAACAGCAAAGGTAGGTGAAATCTAAAGAATGAACTGCTGCTGTGGGTACTTACACTATCACCCAAACAAAGACAGTGTCTTTAGTTAAGATGGCTATGACTTGTCATTACTGTCATTCTTTCACAAATGAGCATGGCTACAGGTAACCTTGCTTTAGCATGATTAAACAAAAATAAAAAGAGCTCATTGTGACAAAGGCATATGATTTAATGATGAAACTTATATGTGGAATTGGAAACACAGTTGTAAAGTGTGTGGAAAAAACTAGGTTTATCCAAGGACAGATTGACCACAAGATTACCGAATGCCAGAAACAATTACAGCTTTACTGGATACTGCACTGGGCAGATCCTCAACCTCTGTAAACTGTAGTAGCTCTGAGAAATTCAGAAGAGACACATTTACAGGTGCAGATCTGTCTGACTGTTTCTTTCAGTGAATATATATGTATTTTATTAGCCATCAGCTTTATGTCTTTATCTAGTCATACATCAACCCTGGAGTTTCTAACCGTTTGTTACAAATCGGATGAGATTGGACACTAAATTAGAACTGAACCCTGGTCAAAAATCAAGCCTTTAATTTTTAACTTCTGTCCTTAGCATGCGTCTTTAATGTGTAAGCAATGCGGCTGCTTGTTCTAGACTACACCTTTAACAGCTTTTCTGATTGCTTGCTTACAGCAAAAAAACAGGCAAGCAAACACATCTTAAATTGTGGTTTGAATTAAAAGCAGAGTTCAGTGAACAACTGCATTGCCTATGTTTCTCTAACTTTCTAAGAGATGTCCTGCATATTCTAAAACCTGAAATAATATATTAAAAATCCCTAGATTTCAGTCAAAAAATGATCAGCTGATACTTTAGTCAACAGGGAGCTGAGAGGTAGAGGTTGCATGGGCAACTTTGGATGTAGTTATGGTAAAGCTTTGATGTCTGAATCTGATATTGCAGCTCTGGTCTCACGTCCTGTTTGATGGTGTTGAGCAGGACAGGGTCCCTTTGGTTCGGTGATGAGTTGCCACGGTAAGGTGAGAGGAGGGAATTTTAGATGGAGTAGAAGGAGAACGGCATTGTCTGATGCTGGCTCCTTAGTGACTGTCACTCCTCAGCAGTGAGGCATCCTGGCTGATCAGCTCTTTTGTCTCTGAATGCAAATTTTGTCTTCTGAATGCAAAGAATAACGAGGGGAGGGCTGCCCCTCACCATCAACAGCGACCCCTCCCCTCCCGTCTGAGCCCCCCTCCTGCCACCCCACCCCCCCGAGGGAAGTGCAGATGTTAGAAACTGTAGCGGCGAACGGGGCAGGAGCACAGTTTCTGCCTGCGAGGGAGCGAAAGAGGTGCCTCCCAGAGCCCGTGCTTCGGTCACCTGCACCGCGCAGTGACACGGGGTGCACACGGCTCCCAGTCCGGATCGCGGCTCCCAAGTGATGCCTCTTTGCCTCTCTGCGTGTTGCCGGGACGTAAACTGCTTCCAACAATTCCCTCCTAATTAAGCGCGGTCAGTGTGTGTGCTGGCTTTTCAGGCACCCATGTGCACTGAGCGGATCTGCTCGCTCCCCCCCGGGGGTCCCTCCCCACCGGCGTTGCTGGGGATTAAAGCAGCGCAGCCCCTCGCTCGGGCGCAGCTGGTTCCGTTTGGGAGCCTGAGCCTCGCTGTGAAACCACGACAAGAATTCCAGTAAGTTGGCAACACTGAAACACAAAGAAAACAACAATAGGAAAAGTCCTTCCGTGCAGAAAGGAATGTTTCAAGCACTGTTCTCCAACAGTGAAAGGACAGAGGGTGGGAGGGAGGAGAGAGATTTGAAGAGGGCAGGTTCCCCCCCTCCCCCGGCAGCTCTGGATCTTGTGATGGAGAGATCTTATCCTCTCTTTGTGATTCAGAGGTGCCAGGAAGCTAATTGAATATTCTGATCTGCCCCCAGTGTTTCTTGTGGCTTGACCCCGGTGCTGCGTCGTACCACTACACCAACCGGCCCCGAACCTGCATAAATCACAACTTCGCCAAAGCCTTCTCCGCATCTTCCCCCCCTTCCACCCCACCCCCCAAGCTCCCCTTCTGTCTTGATAGATAGAAAACCATTATAGAAAGGTTTAGGGGGATTAGCGTCCTACAGGACCTGGGGGAAAACCAGAATCCGCTAATCAGCAATAACATGTTCCTCCACAACTTTTGCAAGAATAATGTAGGCACCTCTATTTCTTAATTGAAATTGCAGTCCATGGCAAAGAGAAGAGCTAATGCTTTGAAAGATCACAGAAGTTCTGTTGCAGCATCAGTGAGCACCCATTGCAGTAAAATAAACAAGGCATAAAGCTAACATGAACCATATATGGAATTTATAAAGGTAATGTAATCAAAACTGGCATAACAATGCCTCTTGCAAGCCTAAGACCAAAGGTATGTGCGCATGGTACTTGTTCACATGCATGTGTATGTGCACACACAAAGAAAGGAACAGCTTGGCATAACTAAATTTTCTACATAGAAGACTATTTCCGATTAATATAAAACGAATTATTTAACTTCATGCAGTTTATGTATGATGCTTCTGATCCTGCAAGCAGAGCCTCCAAAACGTTTGCCCTTTTCCCGAGACTGCATTCCAATCAGAAGAATCGGTAGGTGCCTTTATTCTTCCCCTGTGACACCGGTTCTGCCCTTGTTATGGGGTATACGATTGCTGAAGTGGCAGCAATAAACCATGGGCAGACGTTTACTGTGTGCACATAGCTCTGGAGAGTCAGAACCAGAGTACCTCACACATTTGCAGCTGAAGCACTTTCCTGAACTAGTTTTATCTGCTAAGAAAGTGCAGAAGCCAGTTTCATCACTACAGGTTTCCTTTCACAATATTTCTGTGAGGAGCAACACTAATGGAAAGTTCCGAGCTTTCCCCCTGTGCTGGTAAGTAGGGGTTGTGATGGTTTTCAGAGTTGTCAAAAATAATCTTCCTGCTCGGCCCGTGCCTTTGGGACGCTAAAACATGGGACACGTTCTGAGATGCCCGTGGTGTGGTCGCGCAGCTGTGGGCTCTGACACAAAGCCCGCGGGGCGCAGGGACCGGGCTGTCCTGGCAGAAGGGGGAGAGGCGGCCTGCGGCTGCGGGGCTGGAGCAGCGCCGCCGCCCTCATGCTGGTTCCGGGGCCGCCGGGTATAAAGAGCTTTATGCAATGTCTGGAGGGTGGGAGTTCATAGCGAACGCGATGTCTCCGCGGGCGAAGGCGCCTTCCTTCTGCAAGTAGCGGGACAGGGGAAGGACAGCGGGCTGCCCGCGCTGCTGTGCCGAGCCGAGCCGGCTCCTGAGGGAGCTGGAGCATCCCAGCCCGGATGGCACCTCGCCATCGCATGGATGGAAGAGCAGCAACTGCTTGCAAACTGCTCATACTGCTCACTGCGTGCATCATGCGGGGCAGTGGCCAAGGTAAGCGCTGCGCCCCAGCCTCTCCCGAGCAGGACTTGCACCGCACGAGCACCTCCCTGTCCCGGGGAATGCGGTGAGAAAATGGCCCGAAAGCAGAGGGTTAACGGGAGCCGATTCGAGGAGTTCTCTCTAATAGCTAGGGGACACTTGGCTCTGCCAGGAGCCATTTGATGGAGTCGATTGCTGTTGTGGGGAGGAAGGAGCAGCTTACACCCACTACAACCACCACCGGCACCTTAGTTTCACCTCATCTTGGTTTTAAATGATCCCAGGATGTTTTTTCTGGTTGTGTTTCTGCTTTGTACAAAGCTTTTTTCTGTTTGTGCAAGACAGCAACGCGCAAATGTTGCTAAGTTTGGAGGCGCAGCCCAGCCTTTGCATCTCCACGGTCCAAACTGGCAGTTGTGGGGGTGCAAGCGAGCAGCTGTTTCTGTACCGAGTCCCGCTCGCCGGCTGTGGAGAAGGTAAAAAATAATCGCCCCAAGAGGTTCTGCACTTTCTCCTCGAGATTTTTGTGCCCTTCTTGCTACTGAGGTGTGGGTGGCTTTGCAGAGCACTGCAAGAGCAGGTTTGGTGACCGCTCAAGTTGTACCTAGGTTGTTTTTGGTGGCCAGCGCAGCGCTTGCGGGCAGGCGGGTTGTGACCCGGGGGTGGTGGCCCTCGGACGTGCGTACGTGTGGTGCGGGCACTCCTTCGCGGGAGGCTCTGCGAAAGAAACAGATGCTTAGTCTGGAGCACAATAAGCTCCCCTCAGTCGTCTCAGCCGCAGATTTGAAGTTGAGAGGGAGAACTCTTTCGCTGGGCTTTGCTGTTGCTAGGCGACCCCGGAGCATGTGACGGGCTGAGAGCCGCTGCGAGGGAAGGGGCAGCTCCGGCCCCAGCGCCCTCCCGGCCGCCCCCGCCGCCCCTCTTGGGCGGTTCGGCCGCCGCGGCCGCGTCTGTGCCTGCCGTGTGCCTTCCCTCGCTAATCTGCTTTCTTCGCCCCGCTCTTACGTTAAGCGCCTTAGACAGATTCAAGCAGGTCATTGTGCAGCCGGTGCCGGCGGCGGGCGCAGGAGCGGGAGGTGCGCGCGGGGCGGCCGGAGCTGCGGGGCAGCGCGGGAGCCGCCGCGCACGTCAGGACGTCCTTTCTTTGCTCCGCAGCCGCTGCCGGGCGCTCCGGCCGGGCCTGGTGACCGACAGGACGGGACGAGCTGGGGAAGCTCGGGGCAGGCCGCGGGCAGTGGAAGCGCAGGAGTTGGCGGCTGTGATAGCGGCCCCCCCGCAGCCGCCGCGAACGCCACCGCACGGGTTTGGGGGCGGGGGCGGGCTCTGAGGAAGCCTCTGGGCAGCAGTCCTGCCCGCGCTCCCGTGCTTGTTGCCAAGTATTTGGTATCCTTAAGTTCCAGCTCCTTGAATGTTCAGATCGTGTCAGACTCTTATTCCAAACCCTGAGAGGATGGCGAAAGCGATTCCAAGGCTCAAAAGGAAATGGTGAAAATTGTTATCTTGCCTAATCCTCAGTACTTTCAAACGTGCCTCCGTGATGGCTTGAAGGTTTTTTTGACAATACCCGCGTGTTCCCAGGGTGTGCTGGATGTTTCTAGAAGTGGTGTCACCTGAGCACTTGCTCAAATGGCAGCATCGTGGTTCTTACTCGATTTATCGAATTCTGGATTTACTGGAATTAAACATAGCACTTACAGAGTAAAACTGCTGCCACCAGTAGTACAGGACCTGGTTCTGCAACCTTTACTCTAAAAGCCTTCTTGCCTGTGGGGTAGTTGTTATCAGAAGAAAGTTGCCGCTGGAATCTAAAAAGCTACCTGGTTGAAGGCAGTGGCCAGAAGGAGCACCATGGGACTAGGGTTAATGTTTGCTTTGAGGAATCTCACAGTGCTTCGTGCTTCTGGTCATGAACTGGAGGAGCTGGACGGATGTTGTACTCTCAGCAGTTTTGCAGAAGGCAGATGAGATCAGTAGGGCGATTTCACATTTGAAAAAGGAGTTCTTTAGTGTTACTGCAAAGCACACCAGATCCACGTACTCACGCAATATCCCACATAGTAGCTGTTATCGGCCTCACCTTATCTGAAATGGAAGGCCTGCTGTACCTTTTTTTTTTTTTGATGAGGATTTAGTACTTGAGGGTGGGTTTTTTTTTCTGTTCTTAATGATTCAGCACCAAAGGAACTGTTAGTTTTGCTTCTTTGTAAAATCATGTCTGTGGATGACTTCATGGATGGAATCGAAGATGACAGTTTCGCATGGCTGTGAATTATATGAGATCAAGGATTTCTTAGCCTGGCTGTGTATTTTCCTTGCTGATAATCATAATATTCATATAAACTTTTGAATTCTGGGAAATACAGCTGGAAATGCAACCATCTCCATTGATGGTATTTTTCTCTACATGCATGCTAGTTTTTTGAATATTTGGATTCTATATTGAGTTAAGAGACCTGAAAATCACAGCTATGTTGACTTGTAGTATTTATTTTTCGCTTGTCTTCTCAACAACTCATAGTTTAATGAGCTTTTTTAAGGTTTCTGTTGATCTCAAGATCAGAAGACTTCTCATTTGAAATGTTTTTTTTAGGAAAGCTGACAATCTTTTCTGTACGCATCCAAGTAAAACATAATTTGTGCAAACCCTTTGCTGTAACACAGAAGCTAGTGCATCATATTTGGTTTACATCCTAAATATCTGCAAGGAGAAATCATCAGCTCAGATGTGTCCCAGACCAAAATGACTAATATTTGTTACCATTATAAAGCCTCCATTAGTCTGAGAATGAAGGCTGTTCTAAGAATGAATCTATGTGGTGTGATACCGTCTCTCAGAAGTCACAATGAACACTTGCACCAAGTGAGGCCAATAATGAATAGGTGCAATAGGATGAAGTAGAGAAGAGCTACAGCAGCTCTTTCCAAAATGGTGTGGAGAAACACACTTTTCCATCAAGCTCTGTAATAGTTGAGTCTCCAAATTAATAATTAATTGGTTTTAGATATTGCCTTCACTCAAATCTGTTTGATTTGTCTGCAGGATGATGTATGGTGACGTTGCTGTAGGCGACAGGCCAGAGCCAGCGTTCGTACTCCCCATACCACGCTGTGTACGTTTCATACAGAGAAGCCTGTCTGTAAGATTACACCTCTGCCAAGACCTGGTGTTTGAAGACCTTGAGTGAGACTTTCCTTAGGGACTGAGGAATTGGGAATAATGTGAAGGGAGAAAGGACAGCACAGAAATGGAATACACCAGTGCAATGCTGATGTACAATTGAATAGGTATTGTGCGTGACCCATGGGTTGTGGTGTTCATAATCTGGCACCTGTATAATTTTCTTGGTTTCACTTGGAGATGTACTTGCACGAAATCAAGAGCACCAATTCCACTGAGTGTTTGTCTACCTGACTCTGAACTAGTTTATTTCCTGAGGGCTGACAATTTAAAATTACCTATCAGTGAAACACATTATAATCTTCTCACGTTATAAATAAGGAGTGGTATTTCTGTGCACTGACAGTATTTTTTTTGTAGTTCTTTTTAATGAGTAGCACTTTTTTAGTACATCTGAATTTTCTTAATAATTTACTCTTTTTCAAGTTTGTTCAGCAAAGCGTTACAGGAATTTGCAAAGTAATCAGCTAAGGCAAAGAATGAGACAGACCCCAGAATTTTAGTTAAAAATTGAAAGCAGTAATTGGATGATTTAGGTTAGATTTAGGTTCTATGGTTAGATTTAGGTTCTATGCCAAATGCTAGAATTACAGTAAATAATTAGGCTACAGGAGTGAAGACAAATAGAGATAGAGCATCTAAGGAGATTTCAACTAAGATAAATGTGTGATGTATGCAATACTTCTGTTTTCCTGTAAGGCAAACCAAAACCTTCTTTCATATAGTGAGCTGATTGGAAATTTGAGCAATGAAATCCTACTTTAATCCAGATTTACTTTCCATGTGTTTTGCAGGAAATGAGCAATGATTCATTTGGGGGAAAGGTAGAATGTAATTTCATTAAAGCCTTTTAATTCTTTTTCTTTCGGGCTTCTTGGGTTGTCATGAAATCAGTTTTTGGAGCCTTTCTCCCTCCATCAGCCTTCTTGCACTGTTGGATTATTGCCAGATCAAAACCCAGTGGTGTTTTTTTGTATTATTTAGAAGCAAACCTCGAGGTTCTTCTGTTGAGATTTTATTTTCTTAATCTGAATGCTCTTATTTTTACGTTACTTGTTTTTAGATCTGAGGGCTTGTGAAACCTCTTCAGATAGACAGATCTGTAACTTTGAATCACATCGTACTCTCAGTTTTGTTTTTTAAGCTGGAGTTTGTAATTGTTTCTCCTCTTTTAGGGCTCTGCTTAAAAAGTGCTGGAACCATAAAGCACTTTGGATGTTTCAAAGGAAATCACACTTTCTAGAAGTTTTCCTTGTTGAAAAACATTAAGGGTCCCTTCTATTGTTGTTGTTGAAAAACATTAAGGATCCCTTCTAATTAATGATCTGCACGTTGACATCTGTTTAAAGGGAAGGTGATGTTTTAATTCTACTGTGGCTAATTAGCGATGATAATCAGATAATTTGTTAGCGTCTTTTTAATAGCTTACACTGAATGTGGCAAATAAAGGACAGACCTCTTTTTCAAATGATTTCAAACTAAAGTGATTCTTTACATAATTTGATATTTATACTTTATTCTAAAAGATACTTTGAGCTTTTCTCGATGAACGAACAGCAAGTTTTCTCTTGTCAACCCAGTGGAACTCACTTAGTTTCAAAGGAATTATCCCGGACTTGTACTGATTCAAGAGACAGAAGATAGGATTCAGTGAAGAGTAAACATCTCTTTCAATAGTTTATTATTGTTTGAGATCCATTTTGAAGTCCACTTTTTAATGATAATATTCATTTTGTTAATTGCTTTTTGCTTCATTAATTCAGCACACTTTTCAAAAAGTTTAAGAAAATGAAGCATATTGAGCATAGAAATGTTTAACGGAATGGATATCCTTTAGCGGATTCCATAAGCTTCTACTGTTGATTTCAAGGCTTTTAATATTTTCTTTCTTTTGCAGTGCTTAAAGTGGATTAGAGATCTGAGGATCACTGTTAAAGTTTTGTTTTGGATTAATGAAATGACATATAAGAGTTGACGGAAATTGTTCTGCTTTTATGACCTGTTCTATTTTATGATTTTAACATGAATAAGTTGCCTTTGTTTTACAACCAAGAAGCCAGATCTTCAGCCAAAGGTCACTGTTTACAGCAGCAGTGTGTCTGCCTGATTATTTTCTTGCACAAGCAGGTCATGATACTACACCCTGCTGAGTGGAGTCGAAGAATGGAGGTCCATTCCAATAGAGACTCCCTTTGATGGGGTAGCAGGCTCATGCCTTTGTGGAGCAAGAAGGGTGAGGTTTTAGGTATGTTCTGTGGCATCTTATAAAAAACAAAAAAGGCATAGTCCCCAAGATATCCCAGCAACTGATATATTCACTGATATGCTGATACTCACTCATATACTGGTACACTCATATTTAGAATCCAGGTAATGGGTTTCATCTTCAGAAAACATGGTGTGCATTATAAATTGAGGTAAATATGCCACAGAGTTTAGTTTAGTTTGAGCAAGTGTGGGGCCTGCAGAACTGGAGGACGGTACCTACATCAATGATTCTTCTCAGGTTTGCCAAGAAACAGAGAGTTCAACATCATTCAACACCAGTGGGGAGACCCCATTTAGATCTGATCAACCCCTTGTTGTCCCTTGCCATCTACAGGTACAGTCTAATGAGAAGAGATAAGCCAGTTGAACAGTTCTCCATCCCTCTCTCTTCCAGCGTCCTGTTCCCGTGTTGCTGTCAGCCTTGAGCTCTTGCTGCTTGCTTTGCGCTCGCACCACTGCTTCGTTAGACCTCCATGAGCTGCTTTCACTTACAAACCTGGAGGGAAACTAAACCAGGCCTAGGGAGTTGGGTGGTTTCGCGGTGGCTTAGTGACTTGCAGCAGCACGCTGAAATCTCTGGTATTTATTGGAGTTTGGAAAAGAAAGTGACGCTTGGCATCAGGAGAGTAATTGCAGGGAGGGGGAGAAAGAGAGACCCTTTTTCCCCTGGTGAGTGGGTTGGCTTAGCTGGCCGTGCACGCGCTGCTGCTAAGAACGCATGGGAAACGCTTGGCCAGTGTGCTGTGTACAAGAGTGGTCCCATCAAGGGCTGTAGTGAACTAGTGTTAGCACTGCGGGAAACTCTTTTGTAACATTGTCTAGTGTAAACAGATGGCTTGACTTGAATGGGAATGTTCACGTGTTCACTTTCGAGCAGGATTGTAGGGCTGTTCTCAACCTGCAATGCAATAAATGAGTTGGACGATAACCAAGCACATGGAATGCTGCTGCAGTTTTTTTGGCCTTCTAGCTGTGTTAATAAAAATAACATTTACTGTTGTGAGGCTTAATAGTTTTTTTTAAACCATTTCATGTGAAAAAATCGAGCTCCAATCTGTATTTGAAATGAGTGACAGTTTGTGGTGGTTTCTGCAGGAGTGCATGAGCTGTATTTATTAGCTTTGCAGTTTTTACTTTTCTGTGTGCTGTCAGCCACAGAATGCACTTTAAAACCTCACTGAAAATTATTCCCCCCCCCCCCCCCCCCCCCAGTATTCTGTAAATGTAGCAAAGTAATAAAATTCCTTTTGTTATCTCAGTGGTACATGAAAGGTGTTTACTGGAGTAATTAAACTGTGTCTACTTCAGTTGTTAATCAGAGCCTTGACAAGTTTCTGTCGGCTGAATCGATAGGAAACCTGAATGGAGCCTCGGCCATAGCTCAACTGTGGCCTGTGTTTTTAGTGAGGCAGACCAGGAGCTACTTCCCTGGGAGCTCTGCCTGAGTAAAGACAACAACAATGACAGTCGGGCTCCTTCAATACTTGTAGAAGCGGTATCCTGTCATGGAATTTGTGTACTAACTGTAGGCAATTGAAAAAATGATGACTGATGATTTAGCAGTGGAAATGCGAAAATGCTGTGATTATCAGCTCTTACTAGTCGTGCAGGTTTTAACTTTACTAAGCCTGCTGCACAATCTGTTATAAAATTATTATCTTACAGTGAAAATACAAAAAAAATAAAACTATAAAGCTGAACTTCAAATCCTTTAGAAATTTGGGTACATCTAGGATTTGTTTGAGGAAAAAAGAAACTAAAAGGCAAATAGTTGAATTCAATAAGGTAGTAGAGAGAGACCCAAACTGTCACCCTGTCAAGGGAAAATCTCGGTCATTAAGCGTTCTGTACTGGAGGTGCTGACTCTGGACAGCAGTACAACCAGGCATGGTTGCTGTCTTCTTCCTAGCAGGCATTTTGGAAGACTGATGGGAATGATTGCAACAAGGAATGGATTTAAAGGTTGCAAGTCTGTAGGCAAGTGCCAGCAGTTCTGTGAGCAATGATATTTATACATTGCATGCTACCGCTGTGAAACTTGGGAGGCAACGTGTGGCCTTCCTGGGGTTTTGTTGCGCTTGGTTCTGGGTGCAAGTCCATAGTGTGCAGCAATTGTGTCCTCTTGTGTTTCCAAGGATGCAGCAGGTGTTGGGTTTATCCAGCTACGCAATCTACAGGAGAAGACCCTTCTTCCTGGCTGTTCGCCTCTGTGCCTGGAATGCTGCTTTAGAGTAGCTAGCTAATGTAATTTAAAACATTACTTAAAATATGATGCCCTAGCAGCCACCAATGTAGGGAAGTAGCAGCAAGAATTGAGCATCCTTAAAAATCCTAATGGTTGAGTAAATCTCATGATTATAGAGTTTGGCTGGTTGGGGGTGACAGGAAGGGTAGTGTTTCAGTGAGAGATGGTATTTCTTCTGTATCATCTTCTAATGAATTCAAAGACTTTATCTTTTAAAATTGACAAACTCGTTGCTGTTACTGTTTGGGTGAAAGGATTTTTAGGGCTTTTTCTATAACTGAAAACTATAAAAAAATATATTTAAAATTGAAGGAGCCAAACGATGATTTAATTCTTCGTGTTTATTTTCAGGTTCATTAAGATTAAGTTGTATTATGGCTGGGCACACTGGACAACGTTGTTGTTTCAGTTCAGGTGATCCATCCTTTAGTCGGGCCTGCCTTAGCACGTCGGATTCCTTTTCCAAGAAGCTTAATAAGTAGTGCCCAGCCATAGCTTTTAGCTACTTGCTGAAATTGAGTCTCTGCTGAATAAGGGAGAAACATGATGAGTGTGAATGCATCTGAAGAAATACATTTAGTTCCTAATGTCCTAGTGAGTAGCATTAGAGTATCTGTCTAGGGACTCTGGGTGCTTGTAGCATGGCCCATCTATTCTGTATTGCCATGTCAGTTTTTCTCCTTTTCTGAAAATCTTCTCACATATTTCGTTTTCTACAAGCAACAGTCACTATTTTTGAAGTGCAAAGTGGGAACTGGTACCCTTCGAGCTTTGGGATGTGGCTTAAATTTTCTTTTTTTAAAGCTAGAATCCCACTAGTTATGATGGTGTTACTTAAGTGGTGAAGAATTTTCTTGTAGATGTGGGTTCTGTGATGAGAAGAGAGAAATAGTTTTTACTTTATATGTTTACTGTATTTATTTTCTGTAAGGGAGACTGGTTTATTTTTTGCATGACAAGTTTCTCTTTTGATTTAATAACTTGTGATATATTATTTCAGTAAGGTTTATGATTTGGCAAAGTATTACATGTTGCATAGCAATTTTCAATCCAGTAATAATACATGAAAGACAAAAAAATGACACAATTTCCGTGTCACAAACAGAGTTGGAAGGCTCTTGCTGAGGCCGATTTCTAGTGCTTCAGTGACTCATCAGCTTTCAGGAGAGCAGGGCTGAACTGAGTGCAGCTCGCCATCTCCGCAGGGGGTCTAATATTGAGAACAAACAGCACATTGGTTGGAAAATTTATTTCAAAACAGTACATCTCTCAAAATGAGAATAGATTCCTGAAAAGGTTGTTTTGTCATCTGCTGCTGCATCTGTCGAGACTTGTTTAGTGTCGTGCACCGTACCGTACGTGTTCTCTCTGAGCTGTTAAGCTCTTCTTTTCGTTCTCCACACACAGTGTAGCTGTAAGTACTTCCTAGTCTAGAGGATTTTCCTCCTTTGGTCATATTCCCGCTCACTGTTACCAATTGTTATTCCACAGCAGCCTTGGGGCCATTAGCAAGGTTCATTCTTATGAAAATGCTTGGGATGCTTCCTTCTGTGAGTGACTGAGGGTGTCTTTATTTCTACTGTGTTTGCTTGTTCTTCTTCCTCTTTATGTCATTTGGTCAATTAGAACAGATTTTTGCATATTTAATGTGCCATTCATGAAAAAGAAGCTTCTGGGATTTAGCTCTGACATGGATGCATCCCGGGAGATCCACGCTGCTTGCTCCGGTTCCCCAGTGAACACAAGCACAATCACAACTGGTTCGTGTGGATTAAGACAGCTAATGTAGCGACAGCTGGTTAAGGTTATTCAGTTTAGTGCAGAACACGTTCTTCACGTTTAATGTGTCCGAAATACATTTTTATATTGGAGACGCGCCTCTTTCAGTACTGCAAAAACTGGTTCCCTTGGATTTGCCCGTACAGATGATTGCTTTACCAAGTTCTCTGAGAAAGGAGTACAGATAGTTTTTATTGGCCTCACCTTGGGAAATACTTTATATGCAGCTGGGGTTAAAGCAAGTGTCCAACAAAAACCAACATCTGATTCCCAGTTACCACTGAGGTACAAGAGATTGGAGAGTGACTTAAAAGGAAGAAGGAACCCAGTCTGTTCAATATAAGGAATATTGGCTTTATCAGCAGAAAGGACTATCACCTGTCTGCTAGAATTAGCTCTTTCTTAAAAGAATTACTTCTTATTCCTGCCTTGCTACAGGACTAAGATGATAGTAAGAGTTTATTTGTTGCTTTTTAAAAAATGTGTGAATTGAAGCAAGGCTATAAAGGAACTTGGTTTTGATTATAATACCATGTGATGGTAAAGATACATAGTATGGATATGTGCTGGTTTTGAGCACGTATGACAAATAAACTTATCAGTTTAAATTTAAGAAGTTTATTTTTTTACATTTGGGATCAATGTGAATAATTTTAAAATACTGTATATAATTATTTTTTTTTACTTTTTCCAGAATTGCTGATTTTAAAGTGAGAATAAAGAAACCATAGTTATTTTGTTCTAAATACCAAAGCTTTAACAACAACAACAAAAATGGTTTAAAACTGGGGGTTTTCTCTAAAAGTTCCACATGTGGTTTATCAGAAAATTAGGAGCTTGTCCACTTTATTATTAGTTCAGGTTTATACTTGAAAAAAGTGAAATTGAACAGAATTGTTAAAAATGAACTTATAAACCATTTCTATTTTTATTATGCTGTTTGCTTTCGTTGCTTTTTCAATTAATAAAGCTAAAGTTAGGTAGAGAGGACGAGGATTATGAATATCTTTAACGTTGCTAGGAGGCATTTACTGTGTCATTCCTTTGAACTTGATGTCTGCAGGAGACTTGAACTCTTTTTTTCTTTGCAGGAAAGCTTTTCTGCTTAGTTTCAGTAGATTAAAATCCTGAATTTCTTTAATTCTTGGCTTTATGTTGAGGCATTAGCAGAAATGAATCTATAGTCCTTTTATAACTGTATTAACTGAAAACAAATAGTTTAACATAGAAGACACTCATTTTAAGTATTTTTAAAAACGATTTTGCATGTGGGAATTATTAAAATGAGATTTGATGCTTTAGTTTTAACAGTGGTTTTAGTTGTCAAGTGTCTGTATGTGCAAGAACATGTGACCCAAGGCACTGAGTATGATATAGATTTTGCTACAGCAGGCTTATTATTTTTACTACTTGGCAGGTGGTTTTGAAAGGGGAACCACAGAAATCTGCCCTTGTTGCAGTGAAACCTTGCATTTCTGCGTTCATACTGAAAGACAAAATTTTCACTTTTGTTCTTGATTTTTAAGGTGCTTTTTATTAAAAATCACTAAGTAGAAATTTATAATGTAGGTATTGTGTGGGTTGCCCTGTGACAGGCGAAATCCATTCAGCACAGCTTCTGATGCCCCTAATAATGATTTTATTATTTTTATCAATGGGTTTCTGCAGATCTTTGAGGAAGCTGTGCAGCTGGGACTCAGGAGCCTTATCTCTGAGTCCAGTGAGCATTAGTGGAGAACCCTGTCTGCTGCTTCAATTTCAGTCCTTTATCACTTCCACCTTTCTCCCTGCCCCCTCTTCCCCCGTAAAATGATCTGAAATAATCTGTGATTTGTGTACCAGAAAGTTTTCCAAAATGCTTGTATCTTTGCTTGGGGGCATAATAAAGCAATTATGTTAAATAAACAGAGTGCTTCTGCACATGCAGCAAGTGATATTGTTGGCATGCTGAAGAATATGTGGATTCAAAACCAGAGTAGATGACTTGTGTGAAGAGTAGTGCATTGGTCACTGTTAAATGCACCAGCTGGAGGTGGAGTCTGTTGCTAGGAATCCTTCCGACATGGACTGGTAGAATTTTGAGGCCCCTCCATGTGAAGGCGTATGTGCCTCGTTTCTTGTGCTGCCTGATGAATATCCCAGCGAAACTGAGCGTGCCTCTCATGAACTGTGATTTCCTGGAGTGCTGCTGGAGAAACAGCAGACTATGAATATGCATCGGTGAGGGGAAGAACAGCACTGTTTGGCCTTGGCTTGTTGACGTTGGGGCACCCAGGTGAACTTAAGTGCCTGCCATCTTTGTGCTGCAACTACCCAGGCTATGGCCCTTCCTTTTTGAGTGTTTGACATGGAGGGCAAGACACAGAGTCCTTGATCAACTACTTAGTCTCTAGATGCTGTTTTACCACTGATAATCTCTTTATAATATGTAATTGGATGATGACGCAGTAATAGAAATCCTATACTTCCCTGTTGGCATTGTGACTCACTCTGGCATTGCAGCTCTTCTGCTTCAGGTTGTCCCTTGACTTGTCCCCTGTCCACCTGACTGTGTACAGAGATCTTGTGGTCATGGGAAGTGGGTGTAGACTCGCGGTTGTACTATCTTTGTTTGTTGAGCTTGTCAAAGTTATTTTTCTAATGTAATTTAGTTCAGAGGCAGGTAGGTACAGAAGATGTTCTGTGTTGCAGGGTTTTGAAGACTGAAGTTGTATCTTGCACTTTCTGTAATACCTATAAGTGCTCATGTGATATGTGATTTTTTTAGTCTGAATAGTTTTATTAAATATAATGGAGTTTGCAGAGTGTAGAAAGACGGCAAGTTAAATGTTGTCTTAAGGCACAGGAAGTTTAACAGAATTCTATCACTATTTTTCTTCGCATTGTTATGTTGTGGTTTTGAATTTGTCCGAGGAATTTTCCTTCTTATTGTCAACAAAGGGAACACGAGGGGGGCGGGGAGAGGCCGTTTTCGGGGAAGCGGTGCCCGGACATCGGTTTTTCTTCCTTTCCCGCCTCTGGGGAGCTGGTTTTTGTTTGTTTGGTTTCGCGCGCTTTCCTCAGGGGAGGAGCGGAGCGGCGGCGCGGAGCAGCTACCAGCGAGCAGCAGCGCAGGAGCGGCCGGCAGCTGAGGTGTGCCTCGTGGGGTTCTGCAGTCTCTGGAGGAAGCGGCATCGGTCATCTGATCTTCCACAACTCCCGCAGAACTCACACGCCTCCTTTTTACCTCCTTCCCTTCCCGGCCCGGGGCTGCGGCAGCGGCGACCGCCCCCCTGCCCCCTCAAAGAGACCTGCGTCGCAAGATTTGGGACACAGGACTCAATCCGTTTAAAGGTTCTACGGTTTTGGTGGTGGTTACTGCTAATTCTGCTCTGTTTATACATATATTCGTACCTGAGAACCGTTATCTTTTTCTATACAATTTTTTTTGATTAAATATTTTTAATGTCTGATTGATATCCTAGTTTTTTATCAAAACTAAGTCATGTTAATAATCTTTGTGGAACAATTTGTCTATTGCGATTGTTAGCTAGTATTACTTCTCAGTATCACAGGGCATTTTGCAATAGTAAGCAAAGGTTTGTGCTGAGTTATGGATTTTACTTCTTTCTTCATTAGTGTGGGGCAACAGAGATGGAATTTCCAGAGGTTCAGCTTCCCCTCCCCGGGCATTCCAGAACCTCAGGCTGTTTGACATGTAATTAAGCTAGGCATAATTCTGACATCAAAGTGCACGGACCATTATTCTCCAGGATCCTTCTACCTGCGAGGCCACTGGAGTGGGCTGTTCCGTTTGGGGGCTGAATGGGAACAGAAAGGGAGAAGAGAGAGCTTGTCACTTACTTTTCTTTTTGTAAAATTTATGTGGAAGGGGCTTGTAATGTACAGTTTATTTGCTGAAAAACTGCAGATGTGTGAAAGGTAGAACTCTTCAGTTGGAAAAACATCGCCTTGAAGAACTTTACTCTTTTAAAAGCAGAAAATCTGTTGAGAGAGATGTTTCCCGAAGTGTAAAGTAATTGCAGCAGCAATTCCATTTTTGACTGGACAGTTTTAGGGTGGTAAATCTATAGTCTACAGGGAGCTTAATATATTCTTCATTACCTTAGATCTTTCATTCAGGCTTAGTTGTTAAAGAGGTGTTAGCAGTTCCCAAAGATATTGTGGGCATGAGGAAGACAGAATGAATTGAGGGGTTTTGGCCTGTTCTATATAGCCCAAATAAACGCTCTTGATGCCCTGAATCTGTGCATGACAAATATAATTCAAAAAACTGTAGTCAAAGTTAGTAGTATGAGGGACATCAAGGTTGAATGGGCTGGTAGAATATGTGTAAAAAGAACTAAAAAAGACTGGAAATGTTCAGAGCAGAACTGAGGGGGTCTGAAGTAGTGCAAAGAGTGGCAGAGAAATAAGGCAGTATGTGTTGTTTCTGTTATATGCCAAACATAAAATTTTGGTTTTAGTACAAAAGGACTGAATTTAAGCTTTAATTCTCAGTATAAATATTTTTACACGAACATATTGGGATGAATGAAGTACAAAGGAGGCTGAGAGGGCATAATGGACTGCCTTCCTATACGAGACTGTACCTATAGGTTAAACCATCCTGCTGGGAAATGTGTGAAGCTACGAGGCCCGACATGAAAAGAAACACAACTGTGCCTGTAACTATTTAGCAAATTAAGAAAATCAACTGCGATCACTTTCGAAACAGTTCCCTTCTGAGCTGACACACAACTGCGTGTACCAGCATTCAAAGCAATTCTGCAGATCATTTGCTGGAAGGCAGTTGAGGATCTCTGGTTTTACTTTCATGTCTTCTGCCGACACAAAATGGGTTCCTTTGAGCGCTGGCTGGATCTTTGGGAAGAAGGAGCCAAGTCTGGTCAATAGGGTGGGTGCTCAAGCACAGCGATGTTGTTATTGGCTAAAAACTGCTTCACAGACAAAGTGTTGGGGCTGATGCACACCAACATTTTCTGAGGGTAAAAAAATGTCTGTGTTTGAACACGGGTCCACTCTTACTGAGTGAAGCGATCAAGTTGAGTCTTGTCTCACTGACAGGTTAGAACATGTTCTCTATCACTCTCTTTGTCTCCTCCCTCCCACTCTTGATGCCTGAGATATATGGTTTGTCTCGGGGTTTTTGTGTTGGACCTTGTAGTTTTCTAATGATACTTCTGATTTTTGGTTTGCATTTTTCAGTATTAGACTGGTTTGTATTAAAGATGAAATTATATATTTATTTTTTCCGTGGTGTTTTCCAGAATATTGACCTATTGAAACAGATCTTATCTTTCAAAACTCTTTTTCTTAATTCCCAGAGATTCTTCTTTATATGTGTTCTGGTGTGATTCATAAAGCCTGCTGTGCATTTTCTGCTCTGTATTTTAGTAGTGCTTTAATCACAGGCAGAAGACTGAAACCGGATTATAGTGAAAGTAGAACAACACAAAAAATTCAATGGTTTCTGAATTTTGAAGTTTCAAATGTCACCTAGATTCTTTTCTATTACCAAATTTTAAGCATGACAGTGAAGACTAATAGTTTTACTGCTTGTTTTTAAAATCAGTGGTTATTTCCTCCAGGAATCCTGCTACCAGGGTTCTGTTTGCCTGAAAGAGGTGTCTGGTTTTATCAGCATCTGTCAGAATTAATCAGAATTACTATGGAAATTAGCTCATTAGTGTTAATTTTTGGCAGTATCTGACTGATTCATGGGCTGCCTCGTCATTAAAAGAAAAATAAATCTCTTATTCAAAGCAAAACCTTCCCTAAAAATACTAATGACTAATCCTTCAGTGACTCCAAGCTTCAGGTAATGGCAGTAAACAAGTGGATGCTGCTTGTGTTCTGGCAGTCCCTGCTCTTGCTGAAGCTGAGGTGCTGCAGTCTCACATTGTATCGTGTGTGCCGATGGAAGGAGCCCTTTTGGACTCCTTGGGCTTCCTCTGCAGAGGAGTAATAGGAGTAATGCCTGCGACATTTTTACTTAAATGAATACTGTTTAAAATGTGTAACTGAATTCAGAGTAACTAAATCACAGTTCTTCAGATCTTATATTTCCAGTATTTGTTTTAGCAGAATATGCATAGTTCAGTTTTCAGCAGACGACCTTTAGTAACAAAGTTGGTTATTGCTGACACGAGTATTTTTCTTTCATTCTCGATATTTCTCCTGAGTATTTGTAATGGTAATTTTGTCATCATGCATTTTTTTGCCTGATTGCTTTCTACTTTATCAAAGTTAGAATTGGTTTTGATCACAGCTGAAACAAAAGCTTTTTGGAACCCTGGTGAGAAGTGCACTTGATACTGCAGATGACTTTTACATCTTTCATATTACTTTTTGTTTTTTTAATGAATTGACATCTGTTATGTCATTTTCTTTGTTCTAAAGACCATAAACAGTCGTAAGTGAAGTGTCAGTCTTTGGTATTTTTTAGCGATGTTTCAGGGTTCTTTACCTTCAGTTGTAAGTAAGCACCGAGGGTGATTTTTGAAAAGCCTAATGCCACGCTTAAATGAATTGTAACAGGCCTGCTGAAAAATTGTAGGAACAAACATTGATACAGTGCTTACTGGATGTAGGTGTGAGCAACTCAGACTATAATTTTGTGAAGTATTACAGGGTGTAGGAGAACTGCATGATTTGCAGGTTTTCTGTTAACACTCAGTTACTGCTCTTCTGCGATGTTTATAGTGCTTTCTAAAAAATTTACCAGTGTTACCTCCTCGTTTTTATCACTATAAAGGGTGTGCTTAACTATTGTAACTTAATACAAAGGGAACAAAACAGATTAGCACTGTTGCACATAGAGCTTATTTTTTTTTTTATTTGCAAATAACGTGCACATTGGTCATATTGCTTGTGTATAATCATATGTTTCATTAGGAATTATAATGTGGATGCAGATTTAATTCTGTATTGTAACTTCTTTATAAGTAAGTAGCCATGAATGTTTCAGTGGTTCTGAACAGCAATAATGTACTAAATGTGCAAGCAGATTAAGTATTTGCTTTGCCTGGTAATTGCAATTGATAAACAGTGGCTTATGTGTTGTGTTTGTTAGAGCTTTAACTAATAATCTTGTATGGAAATGTTGCTTCATAGGGCAAAATTCAGCAAGAGGGCCTGGGATTCCAGAGTGAACTTGTACATTCCTTCAGGGCATTTTTGCAAGGGAGGTTGTTGTGTTTTAAAGGTAGTTGATAAGAGACCTGCACCACCAACCCCAGACCTGCACCACCAACCACCACCATGCATTAGTCTATAGAAGGTATTTGGGTGAACATACTCCTGTACCACTCCGTACCACCATTTATCCAAGTGAAATTTTTGACCATTTGCAGGATACGTTATAAATCAGGATGTCACTACCAGACAATCAGATTTGAACATTCCTTGCATAAAGTAGCTTGCCTGTATCCGTTACGAATACATCACTTAGCTGTGTTTATGTGACTTTGTTGATATGCCTGGTTTTACATGAAAGTTAAGGTAGCCTGTTTTTTATGTCATCATGAATTCAAAAAGTAGGTGGTTGTGCTTTATGTTCACTGAGGTTATCTTCTCTGGACAAATCACTTAGAATAATTGAAAGATGTAGTTTTATCATAGGGCTATTAATTAGAGCAGGAAACAGGATTTATTTTTTTTTCCAGAATTGGACTTTGCTGCTAGCTCAGATTTTTTCAGTGTTCCCTTCTGTGAGGTGCTGACAACAGATTAACATGAAACAGAGCTCCGAACCTAATTATGTTATAGCTCGTTGCTTTGGGGACTTATAAAACTGGTCACTCCCTTTTTATGGGGCTGTAGTCACAACAAAAGGCCACGAACAGTGCATTTTCTCTTTCCTATGGGACTAGGGATTTCATTAGTCAACTCTAATAAAGACCTGATCAGCTGCATTTACACCTGGGAGTGAATCCTTTTTATCAGGTCTTAATCCTTCGTAGGTCAGGCAGGAGGGAATGACAGCAGGATAGCTTTTCATCAGCCATAAATGTCTGAAAACTTAATGTCTTGTAAAATTATTTGCTATTCAAATGTTGACTGAAAGCATGCTTTCTTGTACTTAAAAGGAAAGATCTTAAATATTAGGGTATTATTAAAAAAACAAAATAAAGATGAGGTCTTTCTGTATCTTCAAGCAGGTCACTGCTGAAACAAGATTTCCACATGAGCTAAGAGGATGAATCATCGGACAGTCGGGGAGACAACTAATGTTTAGCCCTTAGAAATAATGTGGAGAATTCTTAATTCCTGCTAAATAGGCTTCCGTAGTGTAGGTTCTCCTCTGAGACTTGTTGGGCTATTTTTTTTGTGCGTCTGTTGTTATTTGGATAGTATACAAATATAGTGGAATTATGGGAATTTTCTAGCAAGTTGGTAGTTTAGTTAGGAAATGTCTTAGATGATTAAGAGCTGGTGCTTTTTTTTGACTGGATGTGTAGAGAGCTGAACAATTTAGATTTGGCCCAGTGTTTTATATATATATAAATATATATACATATACACACACTTATTTATATTTTTTGTATTATTGTGTTTTCTCTCCTTTCTGTGCTATGAGATGATGGGTAGATTACAGTTGTTTGACAAGAATGCACTCCACTGTCTGGTTTTATGTGCTGTACTGCTAACTTGTTTGTTACTCTACCACAGGATGTGAGCGTGGGCAGTTTCGCTGCGGAAATGGTCGCTGCATTCCTGCAGATTGGAGGTGCGATGGGGCTCGAGACTGCTCAGATGATACAGATGAAGCTGGTTGTCGTAAGTGAAACAACTATAGAGCAACTTGTTTGTAATATAAGAAGTACTGAGATCCCAATGTGCTCAACTGTACCTGTGATACTAGAAGGAATATTAGAGGGGGAGAAAGTTCCTTGTTGTCTTGAGGTGACTGCAGAATCTCTGTAAAAGGCTTGTTTCTTGAATCCATGGTAGTCAGAAAATCAAGTAGTGTTTGACTTCTAAAGTGACTTAGACTTCTCTTTTGAAAAATTCACATTGACCTGGTGAAGGATAAACCCCTGACCCCTACTACATTTGTCATAGTTATAAGCATGAACTTAAGCTGTTCTCATTTTCTTATGCATGATAAATTAGGAAGATGAAAATGAAACTTTGCAGTTTTTTCAGTTAATTGTACTTTTAAAAACAGTAAATTAATGTGTTACAGGTAGTGAGGCGTGTAGGTGCCCAGGGAGACAGTTTAAAACTGGTCTAAGGTTAAAATTACATTACAAGATTATTCTTTGGTTCTTAAAGTAGGAACAGAAACAAATATGCATGAAGTGCATCGTCTGTAGTTGATTTTATCCCTCTAATTACTTAACCTGTAATGTAATTTTGTATTTCTAAAACTACAAAGTGATTTAATGTTCTCCATCAATGGTTTGTTTACATTGATAGTTATGTGTGTGTATTGTCACATGAGCACAAAGTGTTCCTGGTTGGGTTAACAGTAGAACAAAACCAACATCCTGAGAAAAAAGGTTATTAAGACCGGAGTCCTGACTACTGGACTGCATTGTGCTGGTGGTTCTTCCCAGGAGTATTTACTAGGGATGCATCAGCTGAAACACAATTTCAGACATCTGTTTTGATCTTTCTATCGTCGTTTGACTATTTGAAAAGTGCAGAGTGGAGCTGGGACAACAACAGTCAGGTGTCTCTGAACTGACCTGCTCATTTGCCTCGTGAATTCACAGAGAGGAATCATGAGCTTGTTTTGAAAGATCTTCGTCCTACCAGGGACAGGCAGAACATCTGAGGTGAAGTGAGAGTGGTTGAACAGACCTCTGTGAGACGAGGGAAGCTCGCATGACTCCATATATGAAGTAGAAAACCAAAAGAGGCTCTGCCAGAGGGCATTTCAGAGCCGTAGGCTTTTGCAGTCACTGCCTTCTAGGGGAGCCTGTCTCTCCAGGGGAAGAGACAAACCTGAAGGTTCACAACCAGGAGTTCACTAAACTAAATTTTGCCTTTGAGCATCCTTCTGCTGGTTCAGTTTCCCCTTCCTGTTCTGTTTTTTTCGGTTTGTCAAGTGTATTTAGTGGAAATTACAGTCAATTGACACTTGAACCTTACATCTTCTTTTCTCTTACTCAGTTGTTTTCCTTGGTAGTGCTTTCCCAGATGTCTGTGAAATAACCATTTTTGTCATTGTTTGCACTACTAGCACAACCTACCTGCGAGGGAAATCAGTTTCAGTGTCAGACTGATGGTGAATGTATCCCACAGTCCTGGGTTTGTGATGATGAGGAAGACTGTGAAGATGGCTCAGATGAGCATCAACAATGTCGTAAGTATTTAAGTTCTAATGTTACACTAACTTTGTGAAATAAGGTAATTCACATAGCGACATATTGAGAATATACAGAAACAAGCCTGCTGTAGATGTGGTGTTGGAATACACCATGAGTTTGAAAGAAACAGACATGCCGGTGTCAGAAGGGAGGGAAATTCAGCAGTGATTTTGCCCTTCAGCTATATTCACAAATTCAATTAATTTGCCTAAGAAGAACAGAGTGTAATTTAGCTCTAGTAGAATCGCATGGTCTATGTGGTTGCTTTTCACTGACATAGCTGCCACAAGAAGAGACACAGTCATTCTCGATCATCTCGTACTTAAGAATGTAAAATATTGCTGACTATTGAGGCCCTGCCTTTACCTCCAGATCTGATGTGCCATTCTAGTTGTCTGAACTAGTGGGTGCCACAGAGGGTGAAAGCAAGGGCAGGCAGCCTGTGGAGAACACAGAGAAACTGACTGAGCGACCAGGGATCAGGTTAGGAAAGCTCAAGCCGTGATAGAATTGAATCTGGCAGAGACATCAAGGGCAACAAGAAAAGCTTCTATAGGTACCTAGGTGATAAAAGGAAGGTGAACTTGCTAAGCTAGTATCTGTCATATTTGAGAAGTCATGACAGAACGGTGAAGTTCCCACTGACTGGAAAAGGGGAAACAACCCCCATTTTTAAAATGGGGGAAAAAAGGAAGACCCAGGGAGGTACAGGTCAATCAGTCTCACCTCTATGCCCGAAAAGATGATGAAGCAGATCAGCAGATCCTCCTGGGAACTCTATAGAAGCACATGGAAAATGAGGAGGTTGGTGACAGCCAACACAGCTTCACTAAGGGCAAATTGTGCCTGACTAATTTGGTGGTCCAAATGTTTCTGTGATGGAGTTACAGCATTGGTGGGTAAGGGAAGAGTAAATAACATCTTCTGTGTGGGCTTGTGCAAAGCATTTGACACAGTTCCGTACAACAGTTCTGAGATGGACCACTCGGTGGATAAGGAATTGGCTGGATGGTTGCACTCAGAGTCCAGGCGGAGACTGGTGACAGTTGTCATTCCTCAGTGGTCGGTATTGGGACCGCTGTTGTTTAACATCTTTGAAGATGACATGGACAGTGGGATTGAGTGCACCCTCAGATTGAGTGCGCGCTCAGCAAGTTTGTGATGAAACTGAGCTGTGCGATGTGTTTGGCATGCTGGAGGCAAGGGATGCCATCCAGAGGGACCTTCAGAGGCTTGAGAGGTGGCCCTGTACGAACCTCATGGAATGGATTGAGAGCAGCCCTGAGGAGAAGAACTTGGGAGCGTGGGTTGGTGTGAAGCTCAACATGACCCAGCAACATGTATTTGCAGCGCAGAAAGCCCAGCTGTATCCTGGGCAGCATCAAAAGAAGAGTGGCCAGCGGGTTGAGGGACGTGTTTCTGCCCCTCTGCTCCACTCTGGTGAGGGGCGCCATGTGGAGCTTCATCCAGCTATGGTGCCTCCCGCGTAGGAAGGACATGGACTTGTTGGAGTGAATTCAGGGGAGGCCATGAAGGGCGTCAAGAGTGCTGGAGCACCTCTCCTGTGAGAACAGGCTGAGAGAATTGGGGTTATTGCACCTGGAGAAGAGAAGGCTTTGGGGAAACATTATAGCAGCGTTCCAGTACTTAAGAGGGGCCGACAAGAAAACTGGAAAAGGACTTTTTACAAGGACGTGTAGTGATACAAGGGATAAATGACTTTAAACTCAAAGCAGGGAGATTTAGACTGGATGTTAGGAAGAAATTCTTCATGAGGAGGGTGGTGAGGCCCTGGCCCAGGCTGACCAGGGAAGCTTTGGAAGCCTCATCCCTGGAGGTGTTCAAGGCCAGGTTGGATGAGGCTTTGAGCAACTTGGTCTAGTGGAAGGTGTCCCTGCCCATGGCAAGGGATTTGGAACTAGATGACCTTCAAGGTCTCTTCCAACCCAACCCATTCTCTCGTTTTCTGATTCTGTGAAATAACGTATGGTTACTGACAGATTTTGACCCAGTAAACGAAATAGAGAAAACTTTAAAACAGTGAGAACTAATAATTTAATCTTTTAGGCAGAATAGGGAGATAATTTTTAACCTGGAGGTCAACCTTTTCAGTGGAGAAAAGCAGGGATCTTGCAGGCTACAGAAGACATCACTGAGCTGTGTTATCTACCGTGTCCTTATCAAGTGTTCTTTAATGTCCCTGAGTACACAAAGGTACAAGGGGAGGAAGTGTTATGTTAATATTAGTGAGAAGGATGGAGAGCAGGTAAGAAAGAGAAAGAGGAAAAATACTTTACTGCATAAAAAAATCTTGCTTGATGGAAAAGACTGATTAAGTGCCTGTTTCTTGCAGCGGGAAGGACATGCTCAAGTCAACAGTTCACATGTTCAAATGGGCAGTGTATCCCGAGTGCCTACTGGTGCGATCGAGTGAAAGACTGCACTGATGGAACAGATGAAAGAGTCTGCCGTGAGTCTTAACTCTTAGCACTAGATCTGGTTTCATCTCATCTCTCTCTGGCATTTTAATAAATATGTAAGATTGAAGTGCTTGTTGATGGACAGAATGACCACAATATGCTGCTTGTTATGAGAGTTTCAGTTCAGATTCTTTTGTGCATTAGAGCTAATGTTCTGATACAGATCCATTATTGCAGAGCTCCAATGCAAACGCCTACCATAGGATCAGGGTTTCTTGTTTGTCATTGTCTGAAAGATAATTAATATTGCATTGGAAAAAAGCAACCATGTTTAAATGGCTTAAAGTCTTGGGAGACTTAGAGCTAACTTTGCCAGATTTTTCATGTTCTTTTTGCGTAGTGCTTATGAAATCAGTGGTAACTATAACCTATGTGGAAAAGCAGAATTTGACCCCAGATCACTTATTTGAGGGACTTTGACCTTTTCAAAAGCATTTGTATTTTGGGCTGCAGTTTCCTGTGGAGACAACACAGCATTAGGTCATGTAGTATTCAGATAAGCTGTTTTTATTGTACCAACAAAATGCAGATGAACAAGTAGGTTTTTCTCAGTCCAGTTCTTATTGCCTCACTGTCCAATGTCAGCCTCCCTAGAGTCTGACCTAGGTTGAATACTGATGGGAAGGACAGCTGGGCACGGAATAGAGGCTATATTTTTCAAAGATGTTTTTACCTAATACCTCCATGACAGCACGTGGCAGCATGCCTGCTTGTTGGTGGTGTCAAGGAAAAACTTTACAGGTGTTGCGAGCGATGTGTAACGTAGAGCTGCCATTTCAGCTCTTAGAGCTTGCTGTGCCTTTGGGTAAAAGACGTAACTATAAACTTTGCTTAGAACAAGACCCTGGGTGGGGTGTAGAGGAAGAGGATAGGGTGCTAAGGAATAAATAAAGAAGCAAGAATATAATTTTGTTAATGGCTGTGCTTGGAGGGAAAAATGGCATTTGCATATGCTATGTGAAGGAAAACCATCGTATTGCATGGTCAGCCACGGTTAGCGCATTTTATCCCTGACTCACAAGTGCCTAAAAGATACACTCTGGAGAATGAAAGGTGATTTAGAACTATACGGGACTCTGGAGTGAAAGGATGCTGATACAGCTGTCTTGGAACTTTACCATGTGATGGACCCACAGCCAGTTCTGAAGTCACCAACACAAATGTCTGAAAGCCAAGATCCAAAGTGCCCTAAATCATTGCTGGAGGAGAATCTTCTGCAGCTTGGTATTTTTTTTTAAAAAAGTTTAGAGGAAGAAAAGAGGTTGATAACTTAATGTAGGAAATCTATGATACATTAAAAAAAGTCCTGAAAAAAAGTAATTTGTTAAAAAAATACATTATTTGCAAATTAAAAGAAAAGGGAACTGCTCAGCAGCTCTGAAAAAAAGTCATTGAGTATGTTACGGAACAGCCAGATGAAATGATGTAGGCATTATAATGCACTAAATCTGTGGCAGAATGGGACAGGAGCCCTAAAGACAGAACTCGCAATTTGTTCTTCAGACTTGAAGCCACTGTGATGTTTGAAAACTGAAATGCAGATTTTATTTCATGTTTAATAGTATCAGCTAAGTAAATTAAAAGGACAGTTTGGAAAGGAGCATCTAGATAGCTTAAAATTAGCGCTCTGCTGCTGTGTGAGAAACCCAGTCATTGCTGCGTCAGCCGGGAGGCCCCGTGGCCTTCATGAAGGCAGTGTATTTATCCCTAGGGAGAGGTTCTACCTCTTATCATTCAGCAGCCTCTGCTCTGGTTTATTAGAATATGTGTTGACAGTCCCTCGAAGACAGAAGAATGACTGTCACTTATAACACTGAAACCAGGAGTACTGGGCTAGTTTAAAGAAATGTGATGATGCTGAAGACAAGAGAATTAAGAAGAATGTAATGACAAGACTCTTCTAGAAAGGCTGATTAATTTTATTGCCTCTCTGTCTTTGCAAGGTCCGGAAGTTTAAACAGAAGCTGTAAGATATAATTGATATTTTAGTGATTTTATCATTAACTATACAGTAGGAAGGTGGGTAAATGTTAGGTTTTACTGTTTTGGAGCAAATTTTAATACTTGGTTTGAATATTAATTTTTCTTACTGTTTCATCCATTTCCTTTTCCACATTATCTGATACAAACAAATATAAAGGAAATATCACTCTTTTGGCCTTTTCCTTTGTGATTATTTTTCCCTTTTATGTAATTTATATTAAAAGGTTTCATAAATAAAAAAAGAAATGGCAATGAAAAATGAAAGAAAAAAGCTATTTTCAATAGATTCTGTTGCTTCATGGAGCATAATAAAGTGTAAACTTACCATGTCCATTTACTTATGCCTTGCACTCACTGATCTGTCTGGAAGCAGATTTAGATTATAAAGAAGATAAAGTTTCATTGCTGAGTAAGTTACGTTACTTAAGAAACTACTCAAATGCAAAATGTTACCTATATGAAGTAACTCGGCAATTAAACATGTGAAAAAATAGAACAAAGGAATTCAAAGCCTTAGTCCATTTTACCGCTAATGGGATTAACAGCAAGGGAAAACTACCCATGCAGAGGCCAAGGTAAATATCAGAACAATGTTTCAGCTACAGTTTGTGTGATTAGTGCATCAAAGCCGCTTAATTTCATATTTTTTTAAAAAGAAAAAGGGTTGGTTTTCCAGCTTTCTTACTACTCAGCGGCTAGGAAATGCTTTCATTTTAAGAATTTAGAAATATAGAAAGAAATGATGGACTATTTGGGGTAGCAAATACTTTTTGGGATTAAGCCATGAATACTTGTGCCATTTTTATGTTGCATACTTTATTTCTTTCAATTAAAGGTCGATTCTCTCTGCTGCTTCAGCTCCATAGTTGAAAAATGACAATCCTAGCCATGTCTGTTTTGTTTCGCTGTAGCTGAGGGAATGTCCCAGCTGAGCACGCACCCAGGCCTTGAGGGAGGAAGAAGTGTTCTCAAGAGGTGTTGTTTGAGGCCGATGGGCTGAGCGCAGGCCCAGAAACTTTGAGATTTTAGCTCTAGTTTGGTTGTAGAGTGGCTGCTGTGGGTCAGCTGCCCAGCTTGTTAATTCCTGCCTCGTTTGCTGCGCGGAACAGCTGCTGTGGCCAGGAAGCTGTCAGCCACCTCTGGAGGGACTTTGCAGAGAAGAGGGGGAAAGTGGACAAAGATCAAGAACTGAAGGGATCGTAGGGAACGTTGTCCAAGTAGGTGTAAAAGGGCAGTGGTCAGAGGCTGACGGTTCTGGCACTGGACAAGTTACATGGAACAGCTGCAGGACAAGGCGGAAGTTCAGGCTGAAGAAATGTACTCCACCAGGGAGAGTTTGGGACAGGTAAGAAGCAAAACTGGAGCAAGATAAGAAAGGCAGCCGAAGACTTGAGTGGCAGGGATCAAAATGAAGGACTTAGGGCAGGAATGTGGTTGGTCTGCCAGCTGTCGTAGCAGAGACGTTTTGAACACTGTCTGGTATCATGTAGCTCACAGGACTCTGTGCCTGGGGTGCGTCCCCATCCTGGTGTCTCTGATCATCCGTGAGCTGTCTGGGCAGTGATTTGCCCATGGTGAGGTGATGACTCATGGCAGTGAGGCAAAGGGTTTGAATTAATTTTATTTTGTAAAATGTTTTGAAATGTTGGTGCAATGAAAAAATGACACTTGAAAGCAGGAAATTGCTTGCCTTTTTTCTTTCTCCTTCTTGTACCATAAGTATTCTGATGATGATTTGCATATGTACACCAGGTTATATATAATAATAAATATTTTTCCAGGCTGAGGACTTTTGCAGGCTTCTTGCAAGGTTTTGCAGCATCTATCTAGAGATACCTACAGAGAGAGAGAGATCTGTTGGAGGAGAGAGTGTGCTGGATAAATTGATTGTCAGTAGTTGTCTGGGAAGTTTTGTATTCCTTTTTGCTTTCCTATAAATCAAGATATTCTCTTGACACTGGATATAAATGACTCATGGTACTCTAGTAGTCTGACATTCATACTGATGCTGAAGGATTTCCTATTGTAGGCTACCCGAGATGTGAACAATTATCGTGTGCGAATGGAGCATGTTTTAATGCAAGCCAGCGATGTGATGGCAAAGTTGATTGCAGAGATTCTTCTGATGAAGCCAATTGCAGTGAGTACCACATACAGATTGATCTTAAACAAATCTACTTTATAGACTGTCTTTTAAAATTAAAGATTGTGGTTTTCTGACAGATTTTCTAAGTCTTTCTGTACTAAACTCTCTTCCAGCACATGGATGTACCAGTGCGCAGTTTCAGTGTGCTAATGGAGAATGCATCCCACGAGCCTTCATCTGTGACCATGACGATGACTGCGGAGATAGGAGTGATGAAAACTCTTGCAGTATGATGAGTTTTTTTCCACTTTCTTTAGTTGTTTTACAAAGAATTGGTTCAAGCAGATAGCAGGAAGCAGATTGCTTGGATATAGAGCCACCAAAAGCTACTCACTGTCCTACTAGGATTTTTTTTGTATGGAAAGATGAAAATTGCAGTGCTACTTTCATAGGTGCTTCTTAGGTTGTCTTTGTTGCTAAGTGCCTGGCTGTGTGGTTACTGTTTGAATTTTCTGGATTCAGTGACAGTTTGCTTCTTAACACATGTAGCGTCACTTCTTCATGTTGTTGTCATTTTCTTAATTTCAGCCTAAAGGTAACTCTGAAATCTCAGTTAGGTACAGCATGCTGTTGCTTTTTGTCCAGATTTGTCTGGCTCTTTTTTTTTCATATTTATTTTCTGATAGATGTAGAATTATTCCCAGTGACTCTAATACACAACTTTACAGACAGATGACTGTACAAGTAGTTGTCCTTTAGATGTTCACCTCTTCCTTTTCTCGAAGTTCCTTGCTCATTCTTCTCTTCACGATCAGGGTATCCCAAGTTATTACATCTTCAGCCGGAACCATGGCTGTAGAGTTATCACTTCTGAGATCTGTATGTTTAAAAATGTCCCCCAGTGTTTATAGGATCTAAGTTAGTTTTAAATTCAGGATTACAGGAAGGCCACGTGTTGCTGTTTAGTTGCTCTGTTCTACCAAGCACCTCACACCAGTATTGATTCCACTCCCACCACCCCAGAATATTTCTCTTTTATTCCTTTGGCAATGCCTGTCCTTTGGAGGACCCACAAATGTTTCTGAATTCTTAGCAGGGAATGCTTCTCAGCCGTGGAAGACTTTGACGTAAACATTCATTATTTCCTTTACTCTCTTTCTCTGAGTACATGGTGTACAAATATTTTAAATGCTGATGTCTTGAATATCTTATCCTTGTCATGTTCAGGAATTTTTTTAATAAGGTGCCCTGCATCCAGTTGCACTATTAATTGAGGAATTTAGTCTTCCCTTTGAATTCCATAAAGCGCCAGAGTATTCTAAAATAAAGTTTGTGCCTAAAACCAGAGCAAACCAGCAGTGTTTACAATTTATACAAGATATGGAGCTGGTGCTTTTTTCAGAAGAAATTAAAAATGTCTCTTCATCTATGAAACAATATCACCATTTCTAACCTTTTAGTCACTTAGAGTGGTTTGATTTTCTCATGTTTCTTTCCTTAGCTTATGCAACTTGCAGAGGCAACTTCTTCACTTGCCCAAGTGGCCGTTGCATTCATCAGAGCTGGATCTGTGATGGAGATGATGATTGTGAAGATAATGAAGATGAAAGAGGATGCGGTATATGCTAATGCTAACTTCTTATAATTACATTATCAGAGGAAGACCTCACTGAGCTACTACTATGACATTTTGACCAGTCAAGATGTTCTAAATCCATTTGAATTTTGTAAAAATCTTAGAATTCCATCTTCACCTGTTTCTCTTTATTTTTTTAACTCGTACAATATTATGTGTGAGTTATTGGTGTAATACTGAGTATGATGCAAACTGAGTATTTAGCAAAATATTTTTCTTTTATGTCTCCTCTTAAATATTTTTTTGTTTTCCTGTGGAGATTATTAAGAGATGTGAGACTCCTAATAACTGAAATAAGTTGGTTGAAAATGAAAATAATGCAGTTCCTGCCAAGTTTCGTCATGCAAGAAACAAAATTTTTAATGAATGAAAGTGTGGGCTTCTATCTCTTTCATTTGCCTTTTCTATAATAAGCATTATTCTCATTATCCAGTGTGTTTTGAAACCACAAAACTATAGTTCCATTTCTGGTGCACCAGTTAGTCTAAAACTAAATGGTTTTACTGTTCCTGAACAACACTGAAAACTAAAACAATTCTTGTGTCTGCACAAGTATTGTTTGCATGGTGCTTTGAAGGCAAAAGAAAGAGCATGACAGGGAAGTATGGATGATGTTTCTTCTATAATCTTCCCCAGCTGTGTGCAAGAACCAGAAACTGAATACTGAAAAACAGAGAAGCTTTGGGAAGCTGTTGGGGAAAAAATTCTAAGTGTTATTTGAAAAATAATCCTCCATTATTCTTGTTTTTCTTTTCCATAGAAAGTGGTCGCCAAGAATGCTACCCGGGAGAGTGGGCGTGCCCTGGGTCAGGGCATTGCATTCCAATCGGGAAGGTGTGTGATGGGGCCGCAGACTGCCCTGCTGGAGAAGACGAAACCAACAGCACTGCGAGCAGACACTGCGGTACGTATTAGAATCAAAAGCATACCTGAAATAGCTGGAAGATTGGTGGGGGTGTCTTTTTGCATTCACCTTTTGTCTCCTAAACAGCACTGAAATTTTGGAAGCTCCGTATTTTTATCGGCACTGTTTTGACTGGGTGGTCTGAAAGAGGCATCCATGCTGCCAACAAACTGGTCATTTTGTAAATCTGTATATGAAGTTTCACAAATAAAGGTTTTTAACTCTCTGTAACCTAAAATGTGTTCAAGAAGGCAGGGAGAGATATGCTATGTGCCTTTTGTGTTTAATTGTCTGTGGTTTTCCCTTTTTATAAGCAAGAAGGAATGTTGTGTACTGATTGGAACGCAGGGCTGAATTAGTGTATCCTGAGCCTTGGCTAAGTCACTTACATAGAGTTTTCAAAAATGTCTTTTCCCCTGGGATGTCTGGTTCTCCAGTTACTGGTGTACTGGGTTCTCTGTTGGAAGCAGTGAGCGTGCACAGTTCTGTTCATTTCACTCATGAATATTGTTTTCATCTGAGAATCAGGACCAGGGTATTTTGTATTTCTAATTTCTAGGAAGAGGAAAATTCGTATTAAGAAAATCATGCCTTGGGAATAAGGGAGTGGAAAAAATAATAGGAAATTAATCCCTATTATAAAAAAGCATTTCTTGCTTTGCTGAATGGTTTAGTAGTAGTACCAAGTGTGGACTGCAAAGCAAGGTGTTTAACAGAAGAAAATGGGAAAAAGGAAGATGCAAAGGAAGGAGGTGGAAGTCAGCAAGTGCTTTACAATCGTAATTTGATCACCTATCAAAGGTTTTGTGGAACTTCAGAAAATTTCTTGTGCAGATTTGTTTTGACAAGCTGTTCCTGAAACTGTAGACGCGTCATAGAAAAGCTGTGTAACTGTTAGTACAGTAAAAAGCTATTCTACTGGTAATAAGTGGTATTGTATTTCTGAACTATTTTATTTCCTTTTTAGACATATCACAATGTGCTGCTCTGAGTTGCCAGTATCGCTGTCATTCTTCTCCATCAGGAGGGATGTGTTATTGCCCTGCAGGATATACAATAAGTAGCAATGACAGTCGTACTTGTGTTGGTAAGTGAGGTACAGATATCTACTACCTTCTCAAAGCTCGTTGAGAAAGTTTGAATTCCAGGAAGGCAAGCAAGTTCCAAGTGGGTGGATGTACTGGGCTAATAGAAAATCTCAAGAGTCGGCAAAAGAATTAAAATCTAAGAAATGCAATGGCAGCACAGTGACACAGAGGCAAACCAGAGAGATCTCATAAAGATTGCTTTCAGTGAGTCATAACATCAGAGAATCATAAGGTTGAAAGAGACCTCTGAGATCAAGTCCAACTGTACCTGGGTTGTCCTAGCTGCATACTCTACCTGTATTGTATTTTGCATGCCAAAGTGAACTTCTTTATACTTTTTGCTGTCTGGTTCTGGTGCACAGCCAGCTTTTAATTGGCAGTCAGACAGCTGTTGGCATGGTACCAAGTCTGGATTTATTAACTTGAGCACTGCATCAACATGAAGGTAGGGCTCCCCTTCAGAGTGGGCTTAAATCACAGAATCACAGCATAGTCAGGGTTGGAGGGCACCTCTGGAGATCAGGTAGTCCAGCTCCTGCTACAGCAGGTTCATGTGGAGCAGGTAGCACAGGAATGCGTCCAGGCAGGTTTTGAATATCTGAAGATGAGGAGACTCCCCAGCCTCTCTGGGCAGCCTGGGCAGGGCTCCGTCAGCCTCACAGCAAAGAAGTTTTCCCTCACATTCAGGTGGGACTTCCTGTGCTCCAGTTTGTGCCCGTTGCCCCTTGTCCTGTCACTGGGCACCGTTGAAAGGAGTCCGGCCCCATCCTCTTGACACCGGCCCTTTGGGTATTTATAAGCATTGATAAGGTCCCCCCTCAGTCTTCTCCAGGCCAAACAGACCCAGGTCTTTTCCTCACAAGGGAGATGCTCCAGTCCCTTGATGATTTTGTAGCCCCCCACGGGACTCTCTCCAGTAGTTCCTTGTCTTTCTTCAACTGGGGAGCCCAGAACTCGACGCAGTACTTCAGGTGTGGTGTCACTAGGGCAGAGTAGAGGTGGGGGATAACTACCAGCCTGCTGCACCGTGGGACACCACTGGCCTTCTCGTCCATGAGGGCGCATTGCTGCCTCATGGTTAGGTTGTTATCCACCAGGGCTTCCAGGTCATTCTTCACAGAGCTGCTTTCAAGCAGGTTAATCCCGAACCTGTACTGGTGCAGGGTGTTATTCCTCCCGAGGTGTAGAACCCTACACTTGTCTTTGTTGAACTGCATTAGAATCATAGAATCATCCATTTGGAAAAGATCTCAAGAGATCGAGTCCGACCGTACCTGTCCCCTTACTGAACCCTGTCCCTAAGAAACTCATCCACCCATTTGTTAAACACCTCCAAGGATGGCGACTCCACCCCCTCCCTGGGCAGCTGTGCCAGCGCCTGACCACCCTTTCAGTGAATGTCCAGTCTAAACCTCCCCTGGAGCAACTTGTGGCCATTTCCTCTTGTCCTATCGCTGTCACTTGTGAGCAGAGCCCAGCACCCACCCCGTCACAACCTCCTTCCAGGCAGTTGTAGACAATGATGAGGTCTCCTCTCAGCCTCCTCTTCTCGAAGCTAAACAACCCCAGTTCCCTCAGCTGCTCCTCACAGGGCTCATTCTCCAGCCCCTCACCAGCCTCATTGCCTTCTCTGGACGCACTCCAGCCCCTCAATGTCCTTCTTGGAGTGAGGGGCCCAAAACTGATCCCAGCGCTTGAGGTGTGGCCTCACCAGTGCTGAGCACAGGGGCACAGTCACCTCCCTGCTCCTGCTGGCCACGCTGGGTCTGACACAGGCCAAGATGCCACTGACCCTCTTGGCCACCTGGGCCACTGCTGGCTCATGTTCAGCCGCTGCCAACCAACACCCCCAGGTCCATCTGTGCCAGGCAGCTCTCCAGCCGTTCTTCCCTAGAGGTTCCTCTCTGCCCAACTCTCCAGCCTGTCCGGGTCTCACGCTTCACAGCGTTCTGGTGCATCAGCCGCTCCTCCCATTTTGTGTCATCAGTGAACTTGGTGAGGGTGCACTCTGCCCCCTTATCCAGATTTTTCATGCAGATGTGGAACGAGACTAGGCCCGGTACGGAGCCCTGAGTGTGTGCGTGTGCGAAGCATGCAAATCTGTTGCATGAAGAGTACTGGATAAACACATTCTGGTTTATGGGAAGTAGACCGTGACATCCCTTCCCATGATTTTTGCCTCTTCTCCTGACAGATGTGGGTTTTTTTGGGGGGGAGAGGCAGGACGCAGGCAAGTCCCTGGGCAGCAAACACCCTCTGACTCATTGTTCAGAAATAGAAAACTGAAATGTTGGTGAAAAAACAGGAAAACTTTTTTCCCATGCCAGTTTTGCAAGAAGATACTAAGAATGGAGTGAGTGAACTAACTTGCAGCTTCCCAAGTACAACAACATCCCTTTTATACAAAGAATTGTATATAAAAATTCCTTATTCACTCGACAGATTTTGATGACTGCGAAGTGTGGGGTGTTTGTGACCAGCTGTGTGAAGATCGTGTGGGTCATCACCAGTGCCACTGTGTGGAAGGTTACTTCCTAGAGCATCATCGGCATTGTCGGGCCAACACTTCAGGTGAGTGCAAGTCTTTTCCTGTGGTTGGACTCATAGAGCTATATAAAATAGGGCAGTTTGCATGGCTGTGCCGTACAACCGTGTTTGATTTTGTGCCAGTGAGTTATTTGTTAAGTGTTGTTTTTCTGTCTTATTAATGGGGAAATTTCATACGTGCTCTAAATCAGGTTCCCTGGATTAATTTTTACTTCATTTTGGGAGGATTTTATGTGTAGGTAAATAGGGTTTGGACTTACATATATTCTTGTCAGTCTTATACCAAGCCTTTCAAAAGGCATCTACTTTGAAAGTGAGCTTTCCTTCAAAGGCTTGCTGCACTGTCTTCTGTTGTAAGATACCGCGGAGATTTTCTGATGAGCTGAGACATTGGAGAAGGTGATAGGAAAAGCAGGACATTAAAAAGATAAGAAACATGGTCTGCCTGTTAGATTCAAGGAATACCTGAATCTTATGGGGCAGAAAAATCTTGGGAAAGGTTATACTTTGATTAAGGCTAAAGGAAGGCAATAGAAGAATGGAAGCAGTCTTTGGAGTTCAGATGCACAGAGGCTTTGTAAAGGTTTTACCTGGTAGGACTTTAAATACATATTCCTGCCTAATTTGCTCCAAGCTCAGAAAACAAAGGCTAATCAAAGCAAGTTAGCAAGTTAGCATAGAAACGTTTATACAGGTTGTAGTCTCGGCATTGGTTTAAACCTGAGTACTCAGTGTGTGTTTACGGCCCATATATATTTCAGTGCCCCTTTGCAGAATAGCTTGCCTGCAGAGTAGTCACGTATTTGTCCCCTCTGCTTTCAGCTGGTGTTGCATCAATTATTTTTTCCAATGGCCGGGATTTGCTGATTGGAGATCTTCACGGAAGAAGTTTTCGTACTTTGGTGCAGTCGCAGAATCGGGGGGTTGCAGTCGGAGTGGACTTTCACTTTTACCTGCGCAGAATCTTTTGGACTGATACGGTGCAAGATAAGGTGGGTAGAAATTTCAAGGAGAACATATTTTTGTGTATGTGGAAGTAGAGAACTGCCAGAGGCATAATGTGTTGATAGGCTTTCATTTTTAAGAGCACAAGCTGGCTGTATTTTTTGTTTTCTAACAAAAAGCTCCTTGAAATGTTTTATGTTAATGACTGCGTTTTTGAAGCTATACTATTACATGTGACATATTAAACAAAGAATCCTATTATATGGCAATGTCTTGAGCAACTTTTAATTTTACTCGTGAGGGAGTCCAAAAAACTAATTAAGAGAAATAGTAGACATTCTTTTAAAACTGAACAAATTTTTCTTGGTAATTTTTTGAAACATAATCATTTAAAATGTAAAAGCTGTGTGCGTTCCAAGATGATAAAAATCAAATTTCTTCTTATATTTCAAATGTCGCTGTAATTGAGATTGGATAACAAATATTGACAGTATTTTGTGTAATGAGCCAATATTTTGTTACTTTTCATTTTGAGGAGGAAATATTTTAGCTTCAAGGTAGGGTGAACCAGTAATTTTAAAAGACAGTCTGGAGGCCCTTCTGAAAATTGGCTTTCACCTTTGTTCTTTTTCTACATGCATAACCAAAAAGCCCTAGGTCAAAAGCTGAAACTCCACAATCTTCATCCTAATGTTGATTGTCATGCAGAGTGAGGGAGAATCCGTCGCCTGCCTCCTGGTGGCACCACACTTGGTGTCACTGTTGTTGTTCTCATCCTACACATAAGCTGTGCCATGTTGAATCAATCGGAAAGCACCCTTCATGGCTGTCAAGTAGGACAGGATTTGTATGCACAGTTTTTGACTTGTTCACAATTTTGGCATTTTTATTTTTACTGTCATTGGTTCCTGTTGCTGCAATTGCGGTGACAAAGGCTGAATTACGTTAGGGTCAGATCTGAACTTTCACGCGAGAGGAGATTTATGCTATGTCTGTAAAAGGAATAAACATTTCACTGCACTCCCCAGATGGCTAGGACTGCCTTTGTTTAATCTGCCCCAATATAGTTAAATCCTAATTAATTAATTAGGATTAATTAATCTAACTAAGTACTAGCTAGAATGCCCAGATGAAAATGAGCACATGAAGGATTCTCTTATGATGCATATTTCCACCTAATGTCTTATGATAAAAATGCTATTAGGGGATTTGTTTTGGTTGTCCTTTTAAGATTAAGATGGAAACTAAACCAGAAAAATGTGGGTTGTGTTCTATGTCATCTTTATCTCATTTAGTGTAGTGCCTGATAACCTAATGCCCGTAAGCTCTTCCATCAACGAGGTTTCCAAAGAACAGAATAGACAATTTGCTTGATTATTGTTACCTGAAGAATATTCAAACTGGTGCAAAAAATTTGTTTATACTGTTTTCTTCATATAGCTCTGAACTTGCTTGTAAAGTAACAACACTGTTTCTTCTTAAGCGTGATGCCATTAATAGTAGCCTTAAATAAAGGAAATCAGGAGCTTTCTCCGTCTTTCTTTGGTTTGCAGTTTCTTTTTAGTGGTTGGTGCAGTAAGAGCTCCCCCTCTTGTTTCTGGTCACCAACGAGTGCTTTACTAAAGCGTGTTCATTTGTTTTCAGTTGATGAAAATATTGGATTTTGCTTGATTTCAGGAAAGAAAGATGCACTTTCCTCACCCATTTTTTTGATCCAGTGATTTTTCATGCGTGCTAAAGCACAAGGCTGTTTAGACTGTTACCTCGTCCATTTTGCAGAAATGCTACTTGAAAGGAATCTTCCTGTAGTTTTTACATTGTTTTCCAAATTCTTGCAAAACCCCCTGAGTTAAAGGAATAACTTAGTAAGTAACCTGGTTGTATCTAGTGGCTAATTGTGGATTTGTGCTCAATGTGATGATAAAGGACAAGAGTCACGTGTTCCGTGGTTAGCAAAACATCACGTGGGCACTGACAATCTTCGTATCATTTTCAGGTTTTTTCTATTAGTATTGATGGCTCTGATTTCCAAGAAGTTTTAAACGTTTCAGTTGACACACCTGAAAATCTGGCAGTGGATTGGGTTAACAATAAACTGTATGTGGTCGAGACCAGTGTGAACAGAATAGATATGGTTAACTTGGATGGAACGAACCGTGTGACTCTCATTGCTGAAAATCTTGGAAATCCTAGAGGAATAGCACTTGATCCAACTGTTGGGTAAGTGATGTGTCAGGAAGTGGTAAAAGATGTCAGAAATTACTTTATTCCTGTGCAAAAGGAAGAGAACTAAGAAGTAGCCAGGGTGGTCATTTTAAAAACCAATACAAAATGTTTTAAACGTTTGCATGTATCCTAATCTATTCTACATCTTAATTTTTTATGAGGGCTGTGCATTGCTTTTATGCCCAGTGTGCGTAATCTGCTTTATGGCTGCAGTTGTATGTGCATGGCAGGCCAGGGGAACTGTGGAATTGGGCTGCAGGAGAGCAGGAGTCATCCTCAAAGATGTCTGTTGTGATTCCATGCACAGACCTCCTACTATTCGAAATAAAGGATGGGGTGAGGCCAGGGAAGTCAGTGTCTCCCAGCCTAATAGGCTTCAAAAATGTACGTGAGATGTGAAAACCTGGATCCTCAGAGAAAAGGATGAGGGATTTCATGGCACTTGTAGCGATGGATGCTGCTTGCATGATCCATCTGTTTGTCACTGGTTTATTTCTGGCAGTACTCAAGTCTGTATTTTACTAGGGAAACTCGGCATTCGTGAGGTCTTTTGGGTGAAAGCGTGTTTCTTTCTAGTTTCATTCTAAAGAAGAAAAAGCAGGTTACTTCTTGGGCAGGAGGTATAAAGTGTATTTTCATGGTAAGCAGCAGATAATCAGGCTGTGTCCTGAAAGGGTCCTGGTTTTAAATTCCACGTAAAAGGTTGTTGTTTTGCAAAATCTCAAGGAAATATGAGACTTCTTTGTTTTGTTTTTTTTCTTCTTTTTCCTGTATAGCTATTTGTTTTTCTCAGACTGGGATAGTCTGTCTGGTGATCCTAAAGTGGAAAGAGCCTTCATGGATGGCACAAACCGTCAGGACTTAATAAAAACAAAATTAGGCTGGCCCGCTGGGATAACTCTGGATATTGTGTCAAAGAGACTTTACTGGGTTGACAGCCGGTTTGATTACGTTGAGACTGTAACTTATGATGGGCTTCAAAGGTAGGACAAATAGTATTCTTTGGAGGTTATAGATACAAAATAATCAGTGTATCTAGTTCAAAGAAAGGTTTGTCTAGCAAGATGAGATACACGAAGGATGAAAACTACAGCATAATGGATGTGATGCGCCTCGATATGGTGTGGTACTTTTAGAAAATCCTTAATTCCTCCGTCATTCTTTGTCCTTTTTCTACCTTGAAAACCTGCTGCACTTCTCTTATAATATAATTTTTTATAGTCTACCACTACAGTATCATTTTTATAGCATTAATTTTTATTATTTTGAATTATAGACATTGTCTTCAATTATAATTTCTTTGCATCTTTTTCATGAATGAATTTATTAAGTGTTCTCCTTCATTTTATAAATCTTTGCTGTCAGAAATGAACCCTATATGTACAGCATGCATAGAACGAGTCCTTGAGTTTTTAGGGGACTGCTTCTTACAGTGAATTGTTCAGAAGCCTGGTTATCTCTGCAGCTGTGATTAGTCTCTGTTACACAAACACAAGGAAAAATTGTCCCCTTTAGCATAATTCCTATATACTGATTTGGAAAACAGTTCTCTGCTCGTTTGACAAGTTCATTGCTCAATATATTTTTTCACTTACAAAATTATAAAAATAATGCTGTTATCTTGCTCCTTCATCAGGATTTCTTAAGACAAGAATGTGTTTAGTAGAATCTCTGGGTTTTGGAGGTGAAAACTTATCTCTTAAAGCAATGCCAAAAATCTTGTAGATGTTGTGCAAGTGGGCAAGAGGCAATGGCAGAGTCTGCAAAGAATGTTAAAATACAGCTTGCTGTCCACTTGTTTCGCATCTTGCATGGCGACAACATGAATCAAAACCACCCGGGAAACTGTTAGAATAGAGCTGTAGAATTAATCTGATTTTGTTGACCTCCCTTCATGACTCCATGGAAATAATATTGTGGTGTTATTGTTATGTATTGTGTGAACATGTAAATGTCTCTCTATCTTCTAATATTAATCTAGAAAAATATTAACACAATATCTTTTTTTTTACTGCATACACTGGATTTTATTGGTTTTCTGTGGCTGTTGCAGCCATAAATGTTTTATATTCAAGGTTTCTTGAATATTTCAAATTGCTACAGAAGTGTCTGATTTCCTCTGTTTGGCCTCTTTCTCTAGTTTTCTCTCAGTAATTATAAATCTTTTCCTACATTTTTGAGTCATTGTCTTTCCACACTCTGTTTTCCTGGAAATGACTAACACTTTTGATTGCTCTGTTTTCCCTACTGTATCTTTTATGTTTATATATCCTGTATGTTTAGCTTCCACTCTTCAGTTCATTTCATCTTTTTCATTTGTACTTCGACAGCTCCTATGTAGAAGCAGAAGCCAGTGAATGCATTAATAATCATGTAACCTGTCCTCTGTTAATATTTGGTAAAATAACTTTATTATCTAGACAATAATTTTAAACCCATCTCTGTAACAGGAGAACAATAGCTCATGGAGGCTCACTGGTGCCTCATCCATATGGAATCACTTTATTTGAACACAATGTTTATTTCACTGATTGGACCAAAATGGCCGTGGTGAAAGCTAACAAGTTTTCAGAATCCAACCCGCAAGTGATCTACCAGTCTTCGCTGAGACCTTACGGAGTGACAGTTTACCATGCTGCCAGGCAGCCGTATGGTAAGGAAATAAATAGATTATTAAGGGAAGTTTAGGAACTATCTTACCAAAAGTTGCTAAAAATTACGAGACTGCTCTAAAGAACTATTTATTATGATACATAAATTTGTATAGTTAAACTGGACTGATTTTTATCATACAGTGGTTTCATCCAGCTCCTGTAACTAATGAACTGTTAAATGTGATGTTTACGGGTGGAGGAACTTGATTAAACGTGTTGATATTTGGAAGAGTCAAACTTGCGCTTAGGAGCCATGTTGGTGTTTGGGACTTTCTTTCCTCAGCACTGCAATGAGGGTGCAGCTGGAAAAGGTTACCAGTGTGAATGAGTTATTTGAGATACAGTTCTGAAGTAGATGTAAATGCAGAAAACTATAGCTGGGATTATGGCCTCAGTACTGTGTGCGGTGTGCGTCTGTACAAAGCTAAATACAGTGAATGCTGGTGCATTCCAGGGTAGCACTGGTGGTGTGTGATTTTCATGTGATTTGATTCCCAGAGTTGACAATATGTATTATGATGTTGAAAAAATCGTGAAAAATCAAGATAATGATGCCGTTGTGTTAATAGTTGAAGTTATAATCCTATTTGTATTGTTTTACAGTAAGAAATCCTTGTGGAAGTAATAATGGGGGATGTCAGCAGATCTGTGTTCTCAGCCACAAAACAGATAATGATGGACTAGGTTATCGCTGTAGGTGTGTGCTGGGCTTTGATCTACACGTAGATGGACGACATTGTGTTGGTAAGAAATGCCTTCTGATTGCTGGAAATAGCACTATTCTGTTACCTCTGGAGTTATTTAGAGAACATCCTTCCTCTCCTCAATAGCTTTGTGGGCTCAACATGCCAAGGACTTCATGTTTTCCTATCACAACTCTTGCTGCCTGCTTTAAATGTAGTAATTTCTTCTGATGTTCGTTTCGAGCCACAACACCTTAATCTCATCACCTTTTATGAGCATTTTAATAGAATTAGATACAGAATATGTGTAGACAGGTGTATGATTAAGCTCTTAATCCTGAAATCAGTCATAAGTGCTTGCTAATATGCAGATTTTGCATTACTTTGAACACTGCTTTCCTGCGCAAGAGTGTGCAGATTAGATGGCTCTTATTCCTTTGACCACGTATGGCAAGAATAAGAGATTCATTTTTTGAGCTGTGGGCTTCCATCTGCAACCTGCTGCTTGCTTGAGTGCAGAGTTGTCACTGGTGGGAGGTTTGATGTATATCTTTTGGCAAATCAAGCCAAATATGTTGTCTGTAGTTCTGCTGTTTGACCAGGCATTTGTTTGGCCAGCTGAGATATAGTCTGGTTATATGGTGGCTCCACAAAGTCTGTGAGATATTTTTTATAGATGGTTGTGAAGAGGTGAGCACAGAACATGATTTCTGCTTCCATAGGGATCGCTTTCTGTAAAAGTGTGTTAGGACCACAATAACAATGCAAGATGAATACCTGACCATGTCACCTGATATTCTGGGTTGGGTTTTGTTTTTCTTCTTCAGTTTTTTGGTCTGTGTATATTTAAATTCCTATTTTCTCATTCTTCTTTTTTTCTGTTTCCAGGATATTATTGTTGCCAAGGGAGAGTTAAAGTTAGTTAGTAATGCTCAATTGTCTTACCTTGTGAGCGAGTAAAGACTGTGCCCGATCTTCTCTTTTGTAGCTGTGCAGCAGTTCCTGCTGTTTTCCTCCCAGCTTGCAGTGCGAGGAATCCCATTCAACCTCTCCACCCAGGAAGATGTGATCATACCTGTAACAGGGAGCCCTTCGTACTTTGTTGGAATTGACTTCTCTGCTCAGGATGACACCATTTTTTTTTCGGACACAAGTAAAGACATGATCTATAAACAGAAAACCAATGGTTCAGGTGAGAATTGTTCTTGGGAATTGTAGATTAATTGTGGTAAGGGGAGTAGAATATGTATTTCTAGGAAGAAGCACAAAAAGTCACATTGTGAGATATGCAGATAAATCTCAGTGTCACCCCAGTAGTCTGGAAAACAGGTGAAAATATTTATTCAATCCATATTAAGCTCATTGAAATCTCCTCTTCTTTGACAAACTTGCTCAATGTGTTTGGGAATGGACTATTTGTAGCATTTCTGACAGGTAGTATCATCACCAGTCTGTTTATGCAATATGTTTATGTAGTATGAAACTGAGATTCTCCTTTTAATTTCCCTCTCTGGAAAGCAGAGTATTTGTTACACTGTAATACAGAAAAAGAACTTTATGGTCCGGAGATTTTTGGAAGCGCTGTTTGTGGTAGCGTGAAGAAGATTTCTCTCCAGTTTATAATAATGATCAAATATATAATAAGTCAGTGTACAGGCTTCTGAGTGCCACCTTTGGTCAGAGTGGTGGTAGTCTGCAGCTGAGCATTGCCATGCAAAGAGTGGGTGAGGTCTGGCTGCTGAGCAAGGTGGCATCTGGGCCTGTGTCAGACCCAGCGTGGCCAGCAGGAGCAGGGGGGTGACTGTGCCCCTGTGCTCAGCGCTGGTGAGACCACACCTCAGGTGCTGGGGTCAGTTTGGGCCCCTCACTACAAGGAGGACCTTGAGGGTCTGGAGCGCGTCCAGAGAAGGGCAATGAGGCTGGGGAGGGTATGGAGAACAAGTCCTATGAAGAGAGACTGAGGGAGCTGGGTTTGTTTAGCCTGGAGAAGAGGAGGCTGAGGGGAGACCTCATCCCTGTCTACAACTGCCTGAAAGGAGGCTGTGACGGGGTGGGTGATGGTCTCTTCTTGTCAATGATGGGACAAGAGGAAATGGCCTCAAGTCGCACCAGGGGAGGTTTAGACTGCGCTGACCTTGCCAACCTTCATTCATAAAACTCCTTTCAGTGTAAACTTAGTGACGGATTTTTCTCTTGTCTTTGGCTGGTATTTATTTTTCCTCACTTGGGTTTGTGCTGCCGAACATACACCTCCTTTGCCTGGAGCAAAGGGCACCCCCACCCCTTGGTTACTGGTCTTTATATCAAAGGCAGCATTTTTACCAAGGATAACTACTGGTTTTGTGAACAAAACAGTGCGTTCATCTAATTTCCTCTGTTCCTAAATGTTTATAATTATCGTGCATGTTATAAATTCTAGGAAGAGAAATCCTCACAGCTAATAGAGTGGAAAGTGTTGAAGATCTGGCCTTTGACTGGATCTCAAAGAACCTCTACTGGACAGACCCTCGATATAGGAGCATTAGTGTGATGAGGCTGGCGGATAAATCTAGGAGAGCTATTGTTCAGAATCTAAATAATCCTCGATCAATAGTGGTTCATCCTGTTATTGGGTAAGGTTAACTTTGATTCTCACTTAAAACCGTATAAACAAATACATGGTTTAAACAGAATTTGTCAGGTTAGATTTACATCTCATTCTAGATTGCTGTTAGTATTTGTATTCTTTTTCAAAATACCATCTCTTCCGAGTTCTGTTGCCTTGTTTGTTCAGCATCCAGAGGAAAGGGCAAGATGATACAAATTCCACATGGAAGAAGCACTCGAATTCTCTTTAAAAGCACCAGGTTTTTTTTTCTTTTTCTCCTGTGTGTTGATAAACAGGGAAAGTAACTTTGTTTCTTTGTATCACTCAGATTAGGAGACTATTTTTCATAGTTGAAAGATGAAGTTTTCTAAAGTATTTTTGACACCCTTTCAGTTCCCAAAATACCAACCTTAGTTCCTTTATTTTTTCTGTTTGAATTTCTTTATCTAAATATATTAGATACTACTGGCTATAATTGATCCGCCTTACACCTTGCAACGTGTGATTCTTTGTATATAAAGTGAGGCCGTGCTTTTCTTTGATGGAAGAGCTTAACTGCAAATTCAACACTCCATTATTTGACCATGCAAATACAGTGTTTATTTCTCTAGCATGGTTCAGCTTCCTACTACCATGCTATTGCACTTGTTAATTCTTGGATATTGAATTTTCACATTTAGTAGCCAGATATAATATTTTGGAAGTAACCTGATAAGAATAGTGTTGAATTTGCATCTTTGGATATCCTAACCTTTTTTGTTCGCTGCTTTGTAAAGTTATTTAACACCAGCTTCAACTGTTTTGAGTGTAGGCATAAGTTGAAAGGATCAGGAAAAATTATTTGTAATATTCACGCTTAGTTGTGTTCCCTGAACGTGGACCTTTGCTTAATTCTTTCTCCCTGTCAGTACTTAAAGGAAATCTTTAACAATTGGAATGAAGTTACACATATTTTATGCCTAAAGGGACAAACCATTTCTGAAGATTTTTGGAAGTTGCCGCACACAGGATAAGTATTTATTGTTGGTACCACTACCAACTGAGGAGAGGGTTAACAGAAAATTGTGGTTTTTAAGATCCGTGATGATGTGGTACAAAGGAGAATGTTAACGCTGTTCAACCTGTTGCTCTGTTCAGTTACATTATATCACTTGGTTCCTGTGTTGCCTGATGTGTGTCCTTCCAGGTATATATTCTGGACAGATTGGTTCCGTCCTGCTAAAATCATGAGGGCCTGGAGCGATGGGTCCCACGCTTTGCCAATTGTGAACACAACACTGGGCTGGCCCAACGGCCTGGCCATCGACTGGAGGTGAGGGCAGCACAGCACATGTGTCTCTTCTTTAAACTGTTCGGGATTAGAACTAAAGGAATTGTATGGGATTGTATGCACTGGCACTTCTGTGTTGGACATCTAGTTTTTAAATGTGTGAAAAGCCTGTGAAATATAAGGTTTTCCCATCATCCCTCCCCGCACCCCCCAGCTGCCTCTTGCGAGGTTTAAGGTTGATCTTTGAGAAAATGTTAGTGCTTCCTAACAGACATAATGTCATATTTCTAGTTCTCTGAGGCTGTACTGGGTAGATGCCTTTTTTGATAAAATTGAGCACAGCACATTTGATGGCCTGGACAGACGGACTCTTGAACGTATCACGCAGATGACTCACCCATTCGGCCTTACTATTTTTGGAGGTAAGTCTGGCATTGGAAAATGTTATCTATTACTATAACAGATTTTTCCTTTCATACGATGATCTGTGAGATAAAATAACAGTGACCTTTATAACACTGCTTTTCCTATAAAAATCCTTGTTTAAAGTTTCTATAAAAATAAATCTATATTTAGTACTTGCTTGTATTTAGGACCGTTTTTATATATATTTGTGTTTAAATAATTTTAGACAGGTAAGGTGACTCTTCTGATGCAACAAGGCAGATATGCTATGCTATCATAGCCTTCAAGGTGGACTGCTCAGGCTAGACAGACAAAAAAAATCATCTTCCTCGAAATGATAAGCTATTTCAGGATTTTATTAATTGTATGTGGAGTTTGTCACTGGATTTATGTTGTCTGTGAAGAAAAATTTCTGTATCTGACTCCTGATATTGTAGAAAAATATCTTCATAAATAGTCTAAAATTTTTTTTGAAAGTTGGTTTAATGAATGACTTTTCAAATTCTAAGACAATTTTAAAAGTCAGTTATTTCTCAATTTAAGTGAAATCTGAGAGGGCTTGTTTTTTTAAGTTATGTCTGCTTGTGACTGAAGGACTCGCTTTGTATTAAAGTATTCTTGTCTTTTTCATTAAACTGTTATGAAAAATTATTAAATTTGCATGAAAAGCCTTGCAGTTTTTCCTCTTGATGCTTGGTCTTTGATGTCATATGGCTCTGTAATCGTTACATGGTAAATGTTTTTTGCAACAGGTTACGCCTATTTCACTGACTGGAGACTCGGTGCCATAGTTCGAGTGAGGAAGTCTGATGGAGGAGAAATGACTGTTATCAGGAGGGGCATCAGTAACATCATGCACGTTAAAGCGTATGATGCTCATTCCCAAATAGGTGAGCTCTTTGTTATGCGGATGGAGGATGTGAAATGCGGAATAAGAGACAACACCAGGACAGCAGGTTCCTACTCTTTAAGAAATGGCTGTGCTGAATTGCAGCTGATGTGCCCGGGAGGCAGCCCAGGCGCTTGCAGTCACGTGTTGTGCGTTTCACTGGTTGGTGCCTGTAGGCAGTTTTCCTCCACCAGTTCTGTTACTTCGTTAAGTAAACCTTGTAAAATGGAATCACGATTCCATTGCACTTTGTGTAATGGTATCACCTTTTATTTCTCTTTTTTCAGCAGAAGTTTTAGTTAAAACTCTTTATTTTAAGGAATTGGGTAAATAATTACTGTGCGTAAGTCTCTAATATTGTCTTTTCGCTGCTGAATTCTGAGCAATTCTATGATCTAAACCAAGGATTTGGTAGTGTAATTAATTTAGTAAAACACCCAGTGCACCTAACTAAACATATGATTAAACTGTGTGCTAAGGCTGACCACTTATTTGGTGCCCAAAGGTTGGATCAGGTCTCCCAGTTTTCTGCAAGCAAAGGTCCTAATTTATGGTAGCATAGATGTTTCCGGACAGTTGCTGCAAATAGGCAGAAAATTAGATGAAATGTAGTAGTAGGTTCTTGGCTTCCACAACATTTGTGCCAATGGAGAGTTTACGGAATGTGGGACTTAATATTCTGATATCCTGCTACTGCTGTTGGTGGACTTGGCCCTGTTTTGCAGTTTACGCAGAACTGCAAACCCAGCATTTGCTACAGCATCTTTTTTTTTTTTTTTTTTTTTTTTTAACATCCTTTCACAGTTCCCAGGCTGTTAACACTAATGTATACGTTGATTTTTTTCTGTCACTTTTTAAGGCTCCAACTACTGTAATAGAGGATCAAATCCCAATGGAGACTGCAGCCACTTTTGCTTCCCAGTACCAAATTTTCAGAGGGTTTGTGGTTGTCCTTACGGCATGAAGTTGGCTTCAAATCAGCTGACGTGTGTTGAAGATCCGTCCAACGAGCCACCCACTTTGCAGTGTGGTTCCTATTCATTTTCCTGTGGTAATGGAAGATGTGTGCCTCGATATTATCAGTGTGATGGTGTTGATGATTGCCACGACAACAGCGATGAACAAAACTGTGGTTATTTAAGTAAGTAATCCCTCTAATTTACAGTTAGTATTTGTTGTTTGCATTTCAGAAGATTTCACGGGTCAGTCTTATTTCATTGGAATAAACTCAAATTTTGGGGGGATTGCACCTGTAGATAAGTCTTGAAATCTACATGGGAGATTAGTTACTTTGAAAATTATTTGGATAAGTCATGGGAAGATGGGATTCAACACTGGCCACCTAAAGTATGCACAAAAATATTCATATCGCACTAGTTCTCATAATTCAGTTTACAGAGTAACAAGAATTTGTCTTCTAAAGAAAAAAATTGTTGTTTTTCTCAGTTTTCTGTAAATTGTCAAAGATATTGGAATATCACTTGACTGTCTTACTTTGATGCATGGGAGGAGACAAAGTACCTTAACAAAGCTGAAGACATTTAAAAAATAGCACCATAAGAAAAAACCAAAATCATATACATTGTCTAACTTTAGGATTAGAGCAGCCCTTTTTGTTTCACTTAACATCTGAATAGAACTTTTATGGTTTTCATTATATTTAGGTGCTTCTGAACTATTTGTTACTCCTTGATTTTTACAGTAAATTGGATTAAAAGCACATTGGTTCAGTTCTTGGTTTTGCCGTAAATTGTCTCACACAAAACATTTTTTGATCAAGTAAATTGAGAGAACAGTGAGGAAGTTATAGGTGATAAGATGTTGAAGGGCTCTTGGCTTTTATAACATATTTGGTACTTCTTTCTTCAGAGTTAATTATTTCTTTTAACTCACAAACAAAAAAATAGGACATATTGATAAAATGTGCTCCTTAATGCCCAGGACTAACTTGTGTGTCTAAGGTCTAAACTCTGTTTCTTATTTATGGGCTGTTTTAGAATAGCAGGAATATCTTTTGGGGAAAAGGGAAGTATAAAGCAAATGGTTACTTGAAGAAGTTATTTTTCTTGATCTTCAGATTGTTTTGAAGTGCATAACAATTCATTTTTTTATATATTCTTGCAGTTTAAAAAAACTTCTAAGTATTCAGTTCTACAATATGGTGATGACAGACATTTTCATTCTGAGCAATGTGCATTCTAGAATTTGATGCATATTTTAGACATTATATATGCACACTAAATGATACTGGGTATTCTGGCATGAAAGGCAAGTTTTGGAGATCTTTATAAAAATGCCCTCCTGTTTTGTTTTCTGTTTAGACAATACGTGTTCTTCGTCAGCTTTTACCTGTGCCAGTGGACAGTGTGTTCCAGGTCGGTGGCGTTGCGATAAACATAATGACTGTTTTGATGGCAGTGATGAATTGCATTGTCCTACACAAGGACCCACTTCATGCCCTGTAACCATGTTCACCTGTGATAATAACAGGTGTATTCCTAGGATCTGGCTATGTGATACTGATAATGACTGTGGTGATGGGTCAGACGAAAAAAACTGCAGTGAGTATCACAACTGTCATTTTTTTTAACAACTGTGTATGTCTACATAGGTACATCTGTTGCTGTAAGGATAAATGAAATGAGGAAGAAAGAACTAATATCTATCAGTCCATAAGATGTGGAAAACTGATCCAATTTGAACTACCAGAGCCAAATAGACTGCAGAAAAATAATAATAAAAAAAGAGGACAACTGTGATTGTTGTAGTTATGGTGCTGCGCAATCCACTGCAATTTAGAGCAAAAAGCAGCTAAAGCTCAGGTTGTCCAAGCACTTCATGAGTGATCTCCGTAGTGATTAACGGTGTAGTGAGCTAAGTGAGTCTGGAAGCTTTTACTGGAAAGTTTCTCCATGTTCTTTTGTTGGTGTTACTTACTGTGAGTGGAATCTTCTGTTTGTTTTGTGTGAGTCCAAGCCTACGTATGAATGAACAATTACCTGACCCTGATGTATCGGTGCTTGTACTTTGTGATCGCCGGTTGCTGTGTTCCATGCTGCAGGTTGCTATGTTTGTACTGTCTCAGATTTATGCTGATTTCAGAAGGGAGAAACACATCTGTGTTTATTGTCATTCTTAATAGCTTTCACAAGTACTTGTGAACCCAGGCAGTTCCAGTGTCCGGACCATCGCTGTATTGACCCATTCTATGTCTGCGATGGAGACAAAGACTGTGTAGATGGGGCTGATGAGCATGACTGCAGTAAGTGTAACTTGTTTGTTGAGTGCCTCTTTATTGTTTCCTCACTCTGACCTCCTGAGGGGTCTTTGACCTCATATTACCAGCTCTGAGACAGCAGAATGCATATGGTAATTTCTCCATAAATTACCCTGTTTGTGATGCTTGTTTGAACATTTTAGTAAGCTCTTTGGTCTCCAGGCTGGCTGTAGAGGCTGAATTTTGTTTCCTCTTAAGTTTTCTGTGGATTCCGAGATCGCTGCATTTTCTGTGTCCCAGGGAAATTGTGGTCTTCTGTAGAACTTTGACTCCTTGTATTATATCAACTTGGACACTTGTAGAAATATTTGGTGCAGTCTAACTCTGTGAAATAAATAAATAACATTTTTTTTATTATTATTTTGTAGTATATAACTGCAGTGCCACACAGTTTAAATGTCTAAGTGGAGACCAGTGTATCAGCACTTACTACCAGTGTGATGGTGTTTTTGACTGTAATGATCACTCAGATGAGACTGATTGCCGTGAGTATATGGATAGTGAAAGAAAAGTTTCAGTTATTGAATGCTGCTTCTGAAGGTTTCCTTCGTCCGCTGTATCAAGTAATTGGCACTACTGCCCTTAAAACCTCAAATTTCTTCTTAGTGAAACTTATCTATAAATTGTTTTTCTGAGCAGGAATTTCAAATGCAGTAGGTTCCAGCTCAAGAGTGGGGGGGTTTTACGGCAAAGAGGAGAGTTTGCGTTCCTTTTGGCACTAATGCACTAATGTTTTGTTTTATTTAGCACCTCAGTCTCAGGCTTTAAAAGTAAAATTAAGAAGTCTGTTCATCTAGAAAACACAAAACCATGTCTCCATGAAGAGTTAGATTGAAACTTCCCTGAGTAATTCTTTTCACATTTAAGTTAGGTAAAATGTTGCGATGCAGGATGGTGAAAACTTGTTTCGGCAAGTAATTTCATATTGCTATGGGCATGTACATAGATATCAATATATGTAAATATAAATATGTGCTTGCTCAAAACATAACAATGATTGAATTGCCTTGTTCACCATATTATAAAATAGAAGTGAAATTGTTCAGATTCTGAAACGTTATGTAAATTGACTGACTGTGACTCTATGACCTGATCTCAAAGCAACACAGTTCTTAACAGTAATGCAAGTACTTTCTCAAGAGATGAACTGAGCACAGTGATTTTGCTTCTCTCTCTAAACTTGAAATAGCTTCTGAACTGTTGAATTGTCGCTGTTTTAGCTACAAGACCGCCGGGGATGTGCCACCAGAATGAATTCCAGTGCCAGTCAGATGGCAATTGTGTTCCTGCTAATTGGGAATGTGATGGCCATCCTGACTGTGCAGATGGCTCAGATGAACATCATCGATGTCCTGCCAGGACCTGTCCTCCGTCTCTGTTCCGCTGTGATAATGGCAACTGCATCTATCGAGCGTGGATCTGTGACGGTGATAATGACTGCAGGGATATGAGTGATGAGAGAGATTGTCCTACTCAACCCTTCCGGTGCCCCAGCTGGCAGTGGCAATGTCCAGGTCACAGTGTCTGTGTAAATCTGAGCAAAGTATGTGATAATTCTGCTGATTGTCCTAATGGAGCTGACGAATCCCCGCTGTGCAGTAAGTTACTGTTCGAGCATCTACTGTAGGCTACTCTGTGCTGTGGCTTCAGAGAGAAATGCCGTATTCAGCATGTTGTATTTAGTGCCACAACATTTCTAGCAGAAGTTGTAAGCATGCTGAAATTAGAGCTCAAATTACCAAGTGGAACTTGCTTGCAGGGAAAGGAAACTACAGTGATGACTGATCAGTTCATTAGCTGTGTTTAATTTTGTTCTCTGGATTCAAATGTGACTTCCACTGACTTCAGTATCGGTTTTTGTATAGCAATATGGGAATGAGCTTTGTGTTCCTGAACACATTCATTAGAGCGTGAAGTGCTTTAAGTTCACATGAAAAGTGGTTCAGTCCTTAATATTTTCTTTTAAATTTCTAACTTCAAAAATCATGAAAAAAATCTAGAAGCTCATGTGTAGCCTGAATTTTTATTTATGTTGATTATGAATTGATTTAAGCATAACTTTTTTCTTTCTTTCCTTCCTTCCTTCCTCCTTCTCTTTAATCAATGCACATTCTCAGATGAACCTCAGCCAGGTAGGATTATAAATGATTTTAAATTATTCTTTATTAATACAATGTTAGGTTTGCAGTATTAGGGCAAAATTTGTATATTTCTAGCAAGTTTTGAAAATATGTTCATAACTTCTTAGACGGTTTAGCATTCATTTAGTGGCATTCATAGTGCACACTGTGCCGTTCCCTGCCCTTATGTGCGTTGTGTGTGTTGTGTTTTGCGTAAGAGCCTCTGTCTGGTCTCACATTACACAGCTGATGAATGCGCAGTCATGGTTTAGCAGCAGTGTGAGGCTACCAATGCAATTGCAAAGTATCAAATTTAGCACAAGGAGCTTCGTTAACTGTTTGCTTATTTCCTTCCTGAATCTCGTTTCAGATCAGGAGAGCTGCTCTGACAATAACGCCGGATGCACTCATGAATGTGTTCAGGGACCCTTTGGAGCTCAGTGTACTTGTCCCGTTGGATACCAGCTTGCAAATGACTCCAAGACCTGTGAAGATATTAATGAATGTGATCATCCAGGATTTTGTAGTCAGCATTGTTACAATGAGAGAGGCTCTTTCAGGTGTTACTGTGATGAAGGATACGTCCTAGAAGCTAATGGCAGGACTTGTAAAGCAGCAGGTGAGCAACGTTGATGTCAACCTATAGAATGACAACGGTGTCCGGAAAATGTCCAGCTTTGCCATTTTCATATTGTTCTCTTTTAGAAGAGCTGATGTAAACAGACATTTAAAGTTGTTTGTGGCAGATGGCCCGGAGTATTAAAAATGTCAGTTGAGGGCTTAATTGGAAACTGTTATTTCCTGAAATAACATATTTAAATCAACACTGTAATTTTTGACTCTGGAATGGCCAAACCAGATATTCTGGAGGAAAACAATGTCAGGCAGCTGTAAGCCATAGGTTAAAATTTGCTTTTTATAGAATTCAGTGCTCACAGTGTTTAAATCCCAGCCTTTCACAAGACTTACCTGGTACCTGTGCCGTGCTTTGCTCATTTCTGCAGAGCAGACAGCACTGACACCATCCAGCTGTCTGTTGTTACGCAGTACAGGGACAGTTTGAGGAGCCATATGCCCAGTGGAATCTGTTGCTACATGTTTTCTGGTTTGGGGCTGTACTCAGGTCGGGGAAGACACTTGCAGCGTACCTGCAGATATGTCTGGCCTCTACTAACAGGGAGTTTCTTGTGGTTTGCTGTCCATGCGGTTGCCATTCTGCATTTGTTTTCCAGCAGCTCGTCAGTGCAAGCTGTGGTTCAACCGCAGCAGCCTGTGGCTTCATTGTATTCTCTCTGTTCTCCTCGCTGGTGCCTCACGGTCTAAAGGGGGGAAAAAAGAGGAGGCTGGCTAAAAAGGAGGAAGGGCCAGGAGATGTAGAGTAACTGGTGGTACAGAGAACCTTGGGGTTTGAGTCAGGACTGGGTGCTGAGAGTTGCTGATAGAGGAATGAGGGCAGGATGTCAGCAGCAAGTTAGACAACAGGAAAGAGGACCCAAGGCCTGGATGTGAGACTGGGAGTCTCGTAGAAAGAGTAAATGGTGGAGAAAGGGTGAAGGAAAGACAAAATCTAGATCCAAAAGCCAGGATGGATCTCTAGATATCCAAATCTAGATCCAGAAGCCAGACTGGATATGGTAAAACATCTTCACCTGAGAGTTGATTTGAATTTGTCCTTTCAGTATGTCTGTCCAGGTGCAATAGCTTTGATGCTATAAAGCCCTGTCAGATCACTGTTTCTTACAGAATTGCTGTCAAGTAGCTTGTTGGTTTATTTTAATTTTTTTCCCTTTGGCAGAGTCTGGGAATCTTCTTTTGCTAGTGGCAAGTCGTAACCAAATTGTTGTGGATAACATCACCTCTCAGTCACACAGTATTTATTCTCTGGTTCGGGATGGGAGAAATATTGTGGCGCTTGATTTCGATTCAGTTACGGATCGTATCTTTTGGTCTGACACAACTCAGGATAAAATTTGGAGTGCTTATCAAAATGGGACTGACCGAAAAATAGTAAGTTTTGCTGAGTTATTCTTGTCTCTTTGTTTTGGAGAGAAAATGAAGACACTGTATCTGCAGTTAACAAAGGGGAAAAGGGAAATCCTGACATACTATGAAGAGAGATATCATAGTCAAAGTGAAAAAGCTTACAGGTACTAAGCTAACGTTTCATATAGGTTTTTGAAAAAGAAAATGGAATGAATGCTTTCAAGAAGCCCTCTCTTAACATTAGTCTATAAGTTGATTTTTCTATTAGTAGATGCTGACATCTTCGGTAAACGACTGAAGTTAATAGGAGTGTGTGGTTGTGTGCTGTGTCAGTGCTTTGAATATGTACCTTGTGACTTGGTCTGCGTAAGAGAACTAGAAAATGTTGGAGATTTGGTTCCCCATTTTCCATGTCTGCAGAAATGGAAAGAGTAAAATTTTAATATAAATCAGTTTTTTCTCTCTCTTTTTTTATTTTTTTTATTTTTTTTATTTTTTGTTATTAAACAGGTGTTTGACAGTGGTGTCACCGTGACTGAAAGTATAGCAGTAGATTGGGTAGGTCGCAATCTTTACTGGACAGACTTTGTTCTGGAAACAATTGAAGTCTCTAAAATGGATGGGAGCCACAGGACTGTGCTGATTAGTGAAAATGTAACGAACCCAAGGGGACTAGCGTTGGATCCCAGAACTGAGTAAGATTTATTTTTGTTTCCTTTTGAAAAGATGCATATTTTGTGATGTAACAATATTGAAATTTGAGATATGCCCAAATTGTGTTGTAATTGTAAATGACAAGTGGAAGAGAAAACTTAAGACCATATTTTTAAAATATTATGTTTGCAGAATTTATTTAATATTTGGAGTCATGGTAATTATTTGTAATCTGTTGCTCTGTTTTACTGTAGCAAGATTTTTTTTTTTCTGTAAACCCCATTTTCCTGCAAACCCCATTTTCCTGCATTTACTTCCCAGTGAAGAAGTAGTCATTCAAAAGTCTGGTAAATCCTTCTCATTTGGTTACATGTAATGTAATATAATGTGATGTGTCTACTTGGCAAACAACACTTTCCTCAAGACTAGAATAGTTATCTGTACTGTATTAATGTTGTCGCAAAAGCACCTTCCCATTTCAGACAAGTGGCATGGGGTAAATAGAATGTTACAATTTGAACTGTTCATGTCCAAACTTTTACTTGCTTTGGAGCTCTTCAGTGCGTTGAACTCTGTTTCCTGCCAACCGTGGGGGACTCTTCCGTAACATTATTGATGCATTCCTGTAAAACTACAAACCCATATCAAATTATTATTTAGCAACTGGAGAATCAGATCGTATCAATGTTGAAAACTAGTGATAACATTAGCTTTTATGTGCTGCTATTATTGGCAAATGAAAACAGCTGTAGAAGTATTAAAAGAATTTCTACAACAGGAATGATGATACTATCTTAAACATATTGCTGGAATGAGTAATTCAGAGTCATTGTTTAGGACTGCACTTAAAAAGGCTGTTTATATTTTTTGGCTAATGTGTCTTTATGCACCATTTCTCAGTAGACAGCTGCATTTTTTCACATTAGTAACTGTAAATTACTTTTTACAGTGCTCATGTAATGTTCTGGACTGACTGGGGCCAAAACCCTCGAATTGAAAAAGCCAGTATGGATGGCAAACTGCGAACCGTGATTATTGACAAAAAAATCTACTGGCCCAATGGGCTTTCCATTGATTACCCAAATAAACTTCTCTATTTTGTTGATGCTTACCTTGATTATATCGATTTTTGTGATTACAATGGAAACAACAGACAACAAGTGGTTGCAAGCGATTTGGTAAGACATTAATCAGAAGCAGTTGTTTTCCCGTGTCCTTAAAAATATTGCACTGTCACAGATTTGGATGTATTTTCCTTCAAAATACTTGGGTGAAGCAGATCTGAAGTATTGAAGCTGCTTGCTGCAGCTGGAAGAAAAAGAACTGTGTATTGTGTTCACAGCCTCTGAGGAGATCTTCAGCAGAACCTGGAGCAGAGCGTAGACGTAGCGCTTTGGGTCATTCTCATTTGTTGTGTCTGCATGCATGAAATCTAGAGGTGGCATCTGCCACTTGCTACTGCTGGGTGTGTTTGTAGGCAAATACAGCACAAAACCCCGGAAGAACTTGCCGGGTCACCTTCTGGGAGCGGTGATTGCTGCGGTTCTTGACAGCAGCGAAGGTTTGGTTGTACCAAGATTGTACCAGATAAGCTGGTATAAACAACCACGTGTGTTATTTTCAGTAACCGAACCTTGAAGCTTTTACTTTTGCCTAGAGAGACAGATCTTGTGAAATAAGACTCAGTGCAGACTTTCTTGTGCCACTCCTAGTTTTTTGAAATTTAGATCAGCTGCCTTCTTGACCCTCTGATAAATTAGAGCGGAGATTATCAGAGATGCTGGGTCTCGACAGGTTTGTAACTCACTAGATGTTTGCTCTTGTGCCCTTGGAAGTCTGCGATTGGTTCTTTATCTGTTGATTCCCTGTGTTCTGCTCTGCAGTTTGAATACTTTAATTCTCCATGCTATCTATCTCACAGGGTCTACTTAGCATTTTCTTTTTTAAAACCATGTATTTCTCCCATAAGTAGTGTCTGTTTTCAGGCAATAGATCATTTTTCATATTCTTTTCTTGAAAAATATGTTTGGAGACACTGCTTTTTTCTTATTTTTAAAATTATGCTCAGCTCTGCTGTTTGTTCACTGCAAGCCTTACACATACAAATCTCCAGAACTAAACTGGTAAACGCCCTTGCCTTTTAGATATTGCAGCATCCACATGCTTTAACTGTCTTTGAAGATTTTGTATACTGGAGTGACCGCTACACTAATCGAGTCATTCGGGCCAATAAATGGCATGGAGGAAACCAGACAGTTATGATTTATAACATTCACCAGCCTTTGGGGCTCGTGGCAGTCCATCCTGTAAAGCAACCTGATGGTAAGTTAACGGAACAACTGCGGTAGTGTCCCACGCAGGCGCTCCTGGGATCAGTCTTGCCAGCAAGTGGGCTGGGTTAAAACAAGCGGATAATTCATATGATTGACTTTCAACTGAAGGTCATTGTAGCCTGTCCAACCTGGTGTTTAGGGAAAGTCACCTAGCCAGCAAGTAAGCATGACTACCCAAGAAGAAGAATGAGAGGGTAGTATGTGCCATTTTCTTGCACTTTGTTTTGAATGCTTTTGTGAGACAATTGCAGCATTTTTGGAAAGTATTTTGATTTTTAAAATTTATCGTGGTGGCACACCAGACTCAGTTCCTTGAGCGTTAATAATATTGTGCTTTTAGAGAATATTACTGTCATAATCATTCTCTGGAAGCACTTTTGCTTTATTTTACTTCATGCAATAATAATAACAAATAAACCCCCCTTCATTGCGTTCAAGACTCCCTCTGAGGGAACTGCAGCTGTTGGGTAGAGTTTGTTTCCAAATCAGAGTTTTTGTCATTTCAAGTCATGACTTGAAAAGTGGGAAATATATTGACAAGGGAATTGTCTTTCATTGTTTCTGCTGTATTTCTTGTGTATGGAGTGGTTTTGATTAATAAACGTTGTGATGACTTACATTTTTTTTCTTAAACTTCAAGGGGGGATTTGCATCCCAATTTCAGCACTGTATTTCTATTTTTGGAAGAAGATGTTCCTCACTCATGTTCAGAGCTAAAGCCACTTACAGCTCTTGCTGTAAATTGTGCAGTCACCAGAGGGTGCTTATTTTTTTAATTTTAATGAAGCAGCAAAGCTGGTTCAGTGCTGGGTTGGTGTCAGTGGTGGTTGCATTGAGTTCTCTTTTCAGGCACTCAGACTGTTAAGAGATGCAACTATTTTCTTTTTTCTTTTCAGGTATCAATTCTTGTGCATTGTCTCCCTGTAGCCACCTCTGCTTGCTTTCTTCATCTGGACCGTTCTTTTTTTCCTGTGCTTGTCCTTCAGGATGGACGCTTTCTCCTGACAACAGGAACTGCATGAGAGGTGGGGCAGTAATAATGAGTGGTGAGAAAAACCCGACCTGGCACTGTCAAATCCATCCCTCTGTCAGGCAAAAGCATACTTCACATCTGTGGGCTGCTGCTCATGGAAATCACAGTCTGGGGCTGTTCCTGGCAGATTGTGTTTAGGAAGCTCGGAATGTATTTGGCCTAAAGGTTTGGAGACAGGTTCTGGAAAAACCTCAGTCAGAGACAGGGGAAAATGGATTAACTCTGTTTTCTTTTAAGGACTTCAAAGAAGTTGTCACATTTTAATGTTTCTTAACTCATTAAATGTTTCTCTGTTGAAAGACGTCTGGAAGGAATTTAGTCTCAGTTAAAAATGAAAACATACTCTGGCAGAATTTTGTCTTCATAAATATTCAACTTAGAAACCTGTTTCAAAGATTTGCAATTATAAGGATGTAGGGTGTGCAGGACTGGAAGGGGGGACTTTCTTGGTCATCCAAGTCGGTTTCTTTCATGGCTTTGACTACCACATCGTAGTCCCTTTTCACCAGTCAAGCTCCAGTTGAAGATTGATTTGGTTTCTTACCACTAAAACTCACTGAACCTCACAATTTTGACATTTGGAAACATTCTGATTTTCTGCTAAAATATAGTCCGTCCCTAGTGTGTGCCTGTTGCTTAAACTTCAGGATAAATGGCATCCGTAGTTCTCCTTCGTCCCTGGTGTGTGTTCTGCTGATCGTAGTTGAAGTGATTTTCACATTTTTTCCCAGCCTGTATTTTGCTAAGGAGTAAGACACGGTCTTTTGGATTCCCTTGATCAGGAGCCATGCTCTCCCTGTGTCTCAGACTTCTTGTCAGCCTTTTGAACTAATGCATGTTGGAATTCGATCACAACGTCACAGCCTGAGCTTTTTCCCTCCCCAGTGTAAAGAATCAGTGTGGCAATTGCAGGAGGCCTGGAAACTGCCTAAAATTACAGATATTGCAGGTGGTGCAGCTGTAACAGAACACTAGAAACCTCTGTCAGTCAAGAGATGCTTTTCTTTTAAAACTACCTACATTTTTACAAGCCATATCATGCTGTTTTCCTTCTTGGTACTTTGCATGATTTTTAGAGCTGTATTGTATAAATATTTTTCTTAGCAGCAGAAAGAGAACTACTACTATGTAATGTGAAATGAAGTGCAAGTTTGTTTAATCTATTAAAGAGAGCTTCTTTTAGAAATGTGTACTGATTTTAGTATGTGCTGGGGTTTTAGAGGGATCGTGGTGAAAGAAATAGAGCAGTAATGAAGTACACACGTGTAGAGGGGGACCCAGTTCTGCCATCAAATGAAGCCATTGGCAGTTCTTATCTTTATTTCCCACAATATTGCAAAGCTCTCTGTCTGCTTAGGAGCAACTGTGGGCCTTTTGTAAGTTGTATGATTACTCCATATAAATTATGTAAGAGGAATAGAAATATTCTGTGAAGGACAATTCTTTAAGACTATATGTACTTATTCTTTTTAAATGGAACATTTAAAAATTATTATAAATTATACATTTAAAACTGTGTGAAAAACATCTACAGATTTTGGGAATTTTGTAAATGTATTTGTGGATGGTCAGCGCATCAGAAAGTTATACTGATTCCTGTCGTGGTAAAAGATTTTAATTACTGCTAATTGCAGATTTAGACCTGTGTAGCTTAGCAAATATGCTCAATTGTCCATTATACTAAGAAGAATTATCAGACTATTTTAGATCTCCACAGGTGTTAAAGGGAGCAATGAGCAAAAATATTTTCTGTAGAAGACAGTTGGTTTAAACGAATCTATCAAACTTGTAAAGTACAAACCGTCTAGCCTAGAGGATTCACGTATCTGTATTTCAGCAGGGTTCAGTAGTGTTGTACTGTGTGTAATTAGAAAGGGAGTAATGACTCCAGGGTCTTGTACCCACTGGAACAGTTTCACATGGATTTATCTGTTCCTTGCAAGCACGTTACAAAAGAGCACTGGCGAGCCACATTTTTTGGAAAAAAAAAATGGAAGAAGTCCAAGAATTTCACAGTTGGAGCGGTTTGTCTTCAGGCTGTTATTTACAAAATGTGATTTTTATGCTGAGTCAAACTATGTCTAAGCTTATGCCAAATTTGACAAATATTTCCAGCTGCCAGAGAAGTGTGCAGAACAGTTTAAGAGGTGCAATGATGCTGTCATTTGTGGGGTTTTGTGTCAAAGTTGTCAGTGCAAAATGCACTGAAGAAAACCAAAACAAAAATTCAACAACAAAAGAGTCTTTAGTCTATTACAAAAAAGGAGATGGGTTACTGCTACCTTCTGTGCAGCAGCCGCCTATCAAGTGGTAGCTCGAGCCTGTGGAGACAAGAGGCTTGAATTGTTATCCAAGGGCAAAAGCAGAAGGAAGAGGGGAATTTGTGTTCGGATTGTCTTCTCCTGCTCCCTAGATGGGAAATGAGGTTGCTGACTCAAACTCTACAGCTCTCCCATGCATTTTCTCAGGTCACGTGTCCAGGTGCCCTTTTTTAATAAGATTTGAACCTAAGGGTACGAGTTTACTTAAAAGCCAATATACTAGAAGGGAGCACATCTAATCCCTTACACATAAAACAAGAAAGCAGAGTCCTGCGGTTATATTTAATAATAAAGATCAGCCATCGCTGCTGTGTCATTGTACCTTGTGAGTGTTGCTTTACAGCCCATCTCAGGCGCATCCTAGAAACCCTCAGAGCTTTGTCTTGACGGGCCCCATTCTCAGAGGTCTGGAAAAGCTGCTGAGGGCAGCTGCGTGAATGCAGCTCTTCCCTTGGCCAGCACAGAGTGAGCCTACCTTATTTACTTCTGCTTTCTCAGAATCTGCTTGCGAATGTGTTGTGAAAGTGCTGAAACTTTAAATATTCCAGCAGTTACAATGACTGATACCCCCACTCCTAGCGAGTGAACAAATATCAGTGAACGGCTGCAAAACGTGGCTGACAGCATTCGACCGTTGTCACCATCAGGGAACTTCTGGCTGGGAGAGGGGAAGCATATCATAATGCCGTTCTCTCCATCAGAAACAACTCTGAATTATGTGATGTATTTTTACAGTTGAACACCCTTTCCTTATTGCTGTAAGAGATAATATAATTTATGGGATTTCTCTGAACCCTGAGGAGAAGACGAATGATGCTATGGTCCCAGTAGCAGGAGTTCAAAATGGTGTTGATGTTGACTTTGATGACTTCGAACAGATGATTTATTGGGTTGAAAATCCAGTAAGTTCCTATTTGTGTTCAAAACCTATAATAAAATAAGACTTTTTATTTAAAGTAATGTGTTTGACTGAAATACATTAGCATTGCAGGTAAGAATTTTGTTAAAATATAATTGAAAGCAATGATGGGGGTTTTTTGTTGCCCTCCTCCTCAGAATAAGATAAAGAGACTTCATCTCTTTTGTAAGTTAATTTTCATCTTTGTTAGCTGAAATGTGATTAATGACATTTTGACTCAGCTAGAAGTGTGATCAGGAAATATCAGAAAGCATTGACAGAACCATACTCTTGGCTCCCCGTCGCTGTAGTCCACTCTTTCTCCTCTCTCTTGATTTAGGATTTAATTCTGCAAACAGAGCAAGAACCCTTCTCCATGGGAGCAGTTAATTGGGCACAGAGGCACTAAACATTGGAATGAAAATGCCTGTACCTGGTCTGAGCACCTAATGGAATAACATAGATTTCCTTTACTAGGTTTCAGATATATTCAAGATAGTTAACTGAGGTATCCTGGTAAAAGTTTTTTGATAATGAATACAAATCACAGAAGTGTGACTGTATATGGCTTAAACTTTATACAGTTAAATTTTATACAGTTAAACTTTATACAGTTAAACTTTATAAAACGTAGTCATTTTATTTCTGCTGATCAGGCTTTGGTAGGTGAATGGAAATGCCTCTTCACACTGGATAATTATGATTTACAACAATATTTTTACTGTGTTTATGCATTTAGCATATACAAATACATTTTTGTTTTGCTGAGAAAAGATTGTAAATATCAAGTAAGTGCTCATGCAGTTGGAAGGGAACAGTGTTTTGTTACTCCTGAGATTTTTTCACTTTTACCATCTTTTTTCCAAGGGTGAAATTCACAGAGTGAGGTCAGACGGAGCCAACAGGACAGTCTTTGCTCCGGCAGCTGTTATTGGTGCTCCTATTGGTCTGGCATTGGACTGGATATCTGCAAACCTGTATTACAGTAACCCAGGGACACAGTCAATTGAGGTAATTATTTAAAAGGGACAAATTGAAAGTAAGAACGTAGGTTTTTTTACTGCTGTGTACAGGTACAGACTGAAGTAAGGTTTTTTTATAAAAAATTGAAATTAGATTTGTTTTAAAATGCAAGCAGTCTATAGGAAAATACTTTACAAGCTTGAAGAGAGAACCTGAATTTGAGCATGGCAAAAAAGATTGAAAGCAGTGTATTGGGGGGAAATCTATTTGTGCACAGATCTCGCCCCTGACCACACCCCCCCCCCCCCCCCATTTTTTTTTTGGCCCCGACTTTGAGTCGTTAGACTTCAGGTGTTTGACTCACAGCTTCTCTGATCACTAGGGTTGCTGTTAGTCATGCTGTTCTCACCTCAAGTCTCAAAGCAGTGTGTCTAATAGTAAAGGGGTATTGCTGTCAAATGCAGTAAGATCACTCCCGAACGTTTTGATATCATATTCTGTATCTTTCTAACGACCAGCAGTCTGATGGTTTCTGAAGGATGAAATTACCATTTAGTGTAGAGCAATAGAGGATAAGCAACATCTAATGGAGTAATGACTGCGAATAAGCCCAGTCATTAATGTTCCTGTCCCAAAATATAAATACATACTATCAAGTTAAAAAGCAGCTAATTTAAACAAATAAAATTAAATACTTTCTAAATCAGATTTTTGTCAATCTGTTCAGCCTGTAATACTTTCAAGATATTATGCAAGCTGAAAGATTTGCTATTATTATACCTGGAGTGCTTACACTTGTTAATGTAGGCAGGTTCTAAGCTACAAGCAACTCATTGAAAGGGTGCCCAGTGGGGGAGACGGTCAGAGTACACAGCAGTGTGCTTTGTCTTCATAGGATGTGCGAGTCTTCTGCAGTTTCAGCTCCTGGTGGATTTGGGCTTCTCACCTTTGGTCTGAAAATCAATCACAAGTTTTGTCTTACGTGGTCTGACGAGTTCAATGTTTGTGTAGGTCCTGAAGCTGCGTGGTGATGTGAAGTACAGGAAAACGCTGATTACCAACGATGGCACCTCTCTGGGAGCCGGCACGCCAATTGGTGTGACAGTTGATCCAGCAAGAGGGTAAAATTCCACAACTGCTTTTGTCTTTGCACATGAGTATATTCTCCACATTTTTCTTAATTTTCAGAGTCTTCACTTCTCCTGGATTTGAAATTGTGTTGCTTTTTTCATATTTGTGCAGAATTTCTTTATTCATTTTAAGCCCTAGAAAACAATTGCATTGCTTTCATAAGTTGTTGCATTGGTGTTCGTTCTCCTGGATTTACCATATGCTCATATGGTAAAATTTTTCAATTAAAAAGAATCTCATAATTTTATGATCAGAACCCAGAATAAAGAGAATTCTAAAGTCTTTATAATACCTTGTGATATCTGTCTTGGGACCTACGTGTACTAGAAAGACACTACATGGGAAGAACGTCACAGGTTAAATAGCGTAGCGCTAAATACAGTTTTGTTGCTTTCTCCCCAAAAGAGCTGTAATTTACTGTTCTCCCAACGGAATGCTCAGAATTGTAATATGACTTTTTTGTTGGTGTTTCAAAATTAGTTCTGTAGGACTGCATCAGCGATGAGACACTTGTGCTGGTGACTCAGCAGGCTTTCAGACGCATTGATGCCTCGCTTTTTGTTCCTAGCTGGGACTCGGGCTGCCGTTTGCCCTAGGTTTCCTTCCACAGCTGAGGCCAGACCAGCGCCTGTATCCCCCAGCGCTGCGTACTTGAATGCCATTTCATGTAGATTTTTTGAACTTGTAGTTTTAATTCCAAATTGGAACCAAGATCACTTTGAAACCTCGCAGCCATCTGTGAAACAATTCTTATTCTCCTGCTTTCTTGTTACAGTCCTAATACTCTCTTGAGTTTACCTGCTGCTGGTATTGTGGGATGATACAGGGGAGGTTATGGATTTTTAAAAATGATTTAACAGGCATTGTTCTTTTTTTCAAGAAAAAAAGCCATTTTTCTCTTTTTGTAAACAAGATCTCTTCTTCGTTGTGGCTTGGTTCAAAGTGACCTCTGTTCAGCATGTGCTGAAGTTTTTGGCTGACAAAGGAGGTGAATTCAAGCATGTGCTCATGAGACTGTGGTCCTTTGATCTGTGTTATCGGCTTTGCTAACGGCTGTGATGATGTGTTACAGGAGGCTGTACTGGACGGACCAGGGAACTGACAGTGGGGTCCCAGCAAAGGTTGCCAGTGCAAACATGGATGGATCAGGGATGCAAACCCTCTTCACTGGCAACCTTGACCACATAGAGTTCATTACCATTGACATTAAGGAGCAGAAGTTGTACTGGACTGTCACCAGCACAGGAGTGGTAGGAGATATTTGTTTAATAATTGCTTTGTTACATATCCATCGGTCTCCGTTCTGTGGTTCGCATGAGTAAATCAATGTTACTTTACTCACGTCACTGGGAGTTGCAGGACTGGGCAAATTCTGAATAACTGTTGTTACTAATTACCATTAAAAATATATGATGAATTTGAAGGATAAACCAGAAATCATTATTGGCATCCTGCCAACCCTTTCCTTCCTACCTTTTATGTAGACATCTCATGCTCATGCACGAGAGATTTTAGTGCTATATGTTGCGTTTTGATTTTGTATTGCAACGTTGAACTTTTATTATGAGAAAAGTAATATTTAGCTTTAAACTGATTTCTTAGATTGAGAAAGGCAATGTGGATGGTACAAATCGTGTGACTCTGGTGGTTCATCTTTCTCATCCATGGGGAATCGCTGTGTATGATACCTTTCTGTACTATACTGATCGGGATTATGAAGTTATTGAACGAGTTGACAAGTCCACCGGAGCAAACAAAGTAGTACTGAGAGATAATGTCCCGAGACTGAAGTGCCTACGTGTGTATTACAGAGACAGTGAGTATTTGCTGAAGAGTTATTGCAGGATATTCAAGTTGTGAAAACCTGAACTTTCCCGAGGGACAAAATACAAGCTCTTTCAAAGGAAGTGGTTTGATTAGGCTTTCAGGAAAAGTATCAGAAACATTTTACCTGATTTTGGTAAAGAGATGTTCCACCATCCAGTTAAGGCAGCTATTGGCACATGTAGTTTTACTAAAATACTATCGACGTAATATTGACTGAATAACAGTTGTTGTTACTTCGGCTTCAAATTTATCTGCTTTTGGCCCCATTGATCTTAGATGACAAAGAGACCAGCAGATGCATTGCTGGCGCTTATGTGCTAAAATGTACAGTGATTAAGACCTTTATTTTGGTCAGGTGATTGCTAATAACACGCAAGTGTATGAATTTGGTTATGTATCTGCGGGAGTCTGTGGTGATACAGTTCAGATTTTCATGTCTTGCCATGTGTGTTTTTTACAGATACTGCTGGTTCCTCAAATGGCTGCAGTAACAATGTTGGAGTGTGCCAGCAGCTTTGCCTGCCTTTACCTGGTGGATTATTCTCCTGTGCCTGTGCTACTGGCTTTCAGCTAAATCCTGATAACAGAACCTGTTCCCTCTACAGTTCATTTGTAATTGTTTCTGTGCTTTCTGCAATTAAAGGGTTTAGTTTAGAAACATCTGATCACTCTGAAGCCATGGTACCACTGGCAGGAAGAGGTATGTAAATATTATAGTAGAAAAAAATCTGATAATGCCTAATGTTTTGGCATTTCTTGTGGGCATAGCACATGTTTTAAATAAGTTTGTATCAAAAAGAATTAATTATTACTTTTCAAAATATTTCAGGACGAAATGCACTTCACGTGGATGTTCACATGCCTTCTGGTTTTATTTTCTGGTGTGACTTCAGTAGCACAATTTCTTCTCAGAATGCAATACGTAAAATTAAACCTGATGGTTCTTATTTTAGAAATGTTGTAACAAACGGAATAGGACAAAATGGGATCCGTGGCATTGCAGTTGACTGGGTAGCAGGTAAGCAAGGCTGATTTTTAGGAGAATGTTGTTCTTTACAGATTGTAAAATTTGTAGACTACCATAAACAGATCCTAATGGAACTATTTTGAATGGAAATCCTATGAGTCTGACTGATGTGTCTATGGACTGATTTTTAAAGCAAGAGGAAGTAATGAATAGCTCTTCTGTTTATATATATGTATAAAAATGAAAGCTTATCAAAGCAGATGGATAGAACATTTTCTGTCATGATGCTTTCATATTTGTCTCAAGTTTCTGTTCTTGTCTGTACGTTCATAAGTAGCTGTTATGCAGCGCACTGCTACACTTTACTGCCTTATTGAAAAACATGTAACGGAAGAGCGCTCAAAAGTTCTCTGATGGCATTGCTAAAAAATAATAATATTAAAGAACCACCCTTCATCTTCCCTCAGATTGTGGTGAACAAATCTTATGAATTACGAAAAGTAAAGAAAACAAAAGAAATAAGTCTTTGAGCTTTCATTTCCCCACTTGCATTTCCTGTTCCTATTTAAACATATTGTAGATTACTTCATATATTAGCTCTTCAGAAAGTGTTCATCAACTCTAAGTAGCTGACCATTGCCATTAATACCTGTATTTTGTATGTGTACGTACTATGTGTATGTTTGTAAAGTTCTGTTTATTGATAGGCTTGTTGGGATGAGTTTCGGAATAATCATCATCATTTAGTTACTGTATACATTGCTGTGCCATAACATGGCTTTTGGAGTTGTATGTTGTGAAAAGTAAAGGGATAAGAGTATGGAACATAAGGCTAAAGGCTTAGATTAAAAAACCCCAAACAAACAGCACACCTAAAGAGCAACTGCAGTTAATGCACTTCTGATTGCATACCACCTATTTTCATTTTTTGGATGACAGTGAGGATTTAGAAATTGACTATTGCCAGTTTGGATGTCTTCTTTCTGGTTCCTCCGAGTGTAGGCAAGTACCTTGTGCTTACAATTTCTAAGTTGTTTATGGATATTAATTTTATGGTTTAATATTTTATCAGCTCATGTTTCTCAAGTATTGATGCTGTATATTAACTTTCTGTTTTGTTTTTCTGCTTTGTTTTCTTTTTTTTTTAAATGCAGGAAATCTTTATTTTACAAATGCATTCCTGACAGAGACTTTTATAGAAGTTTTGCGTTTAAATAGAACTTATCGCCGTGTTCTGCTTAAAACTACCATAGATATGCCAAGGCACATAGTAGTCGACCCAAAAAACAGATATCTGTTCTGGGCAGATTATGGGCAAAATCCGAAGATTGAACGTGCATTCCTTGACTGCACAAACAGAACAGTTCTTGTGTCTGAGGGCGTTGTCACACCTCGTGGGCTGGCCGTAGATCACAGCAATGGCTACATTTATTGGGTGGATGATTCCTTAGATATGATTGCAAGAATTCAGCCTGATGGTGGTGATGTTGAGATTGTGCGTTATGGCAGTCGATATCCAACTCCGTATGGTATCACCATCTTTGGAAATTCTATGATCTGGGTGGATCGGAACCTGAAAAAAGTCTTCCAAGCCAGCAAGGAGCCAGGCAATACTGATCAGCCAACAGTAATACGAGATAACATTAACTGGCTAAGGGATGTTACCATTTACAACAGTCATTTCCAGTCACGTTCGCCCCTTGATGTCAACAACAATCCCTGTTTGGCCAACAATGGAGGCTGTTCTCATCTGTGTTTTGCCCTGCCTGACATACAGACACCCAAATGTGGTTGTGCTTTTGGAACACTTGGCAGCGATGGCAAGAGTTGTTCCATTTCAACTGATGATTACTTGATTTTTGCTCTTGAGGATGCCCTCAGAAGTATCCACCTAGATCCTGAAAATCACAGTCCCCCCTTCCGCACTGTCAATGTGTTGAGTACTGCAGTGGCCCTGGACTTTGACAGCATAAACAACCGAATATATTTTACACAAAGTTATCCTTCGGGGACAGGAAGAATCAGTTATGTTAATGTTTTCCCAGGAACTGGCTCTCCAACAGTAGTTGCATCTGGTAAGTGCACTGCAATGTGGTTCGAAGTAATTGTTCCTGAAAAAAATGGATTGCAGCACCTAGCCCAGGCTTAGCAGGTATTGTTATGCTAATAGTCAAAGTAGGCTGTTTAATTAAGATAGTTGATGAAATGCTCCTTTAAACTCTTGTTGAAATTGTTTTCCTCTTCTGAGATTCTTATTTCATCTTGACCAGAATTAAATGGAAGTAGAAAACTGGTTAAATATTATTATATTTATATAAAATTATATGTAATAAATTTAGAGCGCATGTAGTAAATTAATATTACGGAGTGAGGGATGATTCCTGCTACTTGGAGAATAGCAACCAGAACTTAGGTCTATGCAGGAGTGTTATAAAAGTCTTTTTTTTACATACACACGGCTACCTGAGTCCTGAGTGTTAGTTCAGATTTTTAAATGGTCAAATTTGCATTGATACCAATGGCTTTTAAAGGAGTTCTTTGGTGTTGCCAGATTATAATAGGCAAATAGTATTGCAGTATCTCAGGAAACTGTACTGAACTTGCCTGTGTGTGTGTTTGGTTGCATGTGTCTAAGACCTGGGGACTCCGGACGGCATAGCCTTTGACTGGATCAACAGCAGAGTTTACTACAGTGACTACCTCAACCAGACTATCAGCTCGATGGCTGTGGATGGCTCCAACCGCACAGTGATTGCTCGGGTTCCGCGACCAAGAGCCATTGTGTTGGATCCCTGCAGAGGGTTTGTGTTGCACTTCGTATGCTTTATTTGCCGATGGAACTACAATTCATACTCTGATGAAGACTGCCAGATGCTTCCTGTTCTGAGCCCCACGCTCCGGCTTGTGCATTACCATCCTAGACCTAACTCTTCAGGTTTAAGTTGTGGTGGTTTTTTTTTTTCCTAAGCTGATCTCAGCATCAGAGACTTGAATTTTCTTCTGAGATTTTTAGAACATTTATGAATGTGTAATGCACGAGGCTCCACTTAGTGTGTGTGGGAGCCTGGTACGAGGGTAAGTGAGAATGGTGTTCAAAGCACGTGTTTATCAATCAGCTAACCATCCTCTGTTTGCTGAGTAAGGCAGAAAAAGGGCATTTGTTGAAACCACGATTTCTTCAAGCATATCATATCATGATAATCAGATCGGGTGGTGCTGCCAAGAGATAGCTCTGTTTGAGTCTTCTGTGATCTTTCCCTTTTTCTTTTCAATTTCCCAAATACCTCAGAAGAATTCTTGTTTCAACATCAAAACATCCCCTGAGAGATTGAGGGCATTACTGTGTTATACTGTGTTTCTGATTTCATTACTAATTGTACTGTAGTTCAAATGAAGAAGGATAAGAAAGAGATTAATTTACTTTACTGGATTTCTGTAGGAGATGGAAAAACTAAAGTTCACTCCAGTAGAGCCCACTCCCTGCTCGAAGATTCCCTTGTCAGTGAGAGCCAAAACAGAGTTTTGCATTGCGCACTTCAGCGTAGAAATACCCTGGAGCAGATAAGAACTTTGAGATCTTTATTTTCTGAAAATATAACCTTGCGGTTGTGTTGACAGGTATATGTACTGGACTGACTGGAGTTCCCATGCAAAGATAGAACGGGCTACGCTTGGAGGGAACTTCAGAACACCTATTGTGAGCACCAATTTGGTGTGGCCAAATGGGCTTACCCTGGACTATGAAGAACAGCAGCTATACTGGGCGGATGCAAATCTGTATGTATGGATGACACAGTTGATGATTAACAGTTGGTTATTTTTTTTACTATGTCTGGCATTTATTTTTCCTCATTTTTAACTGTTTTTCAGCATTTTAATTCAAATAGATACTTGGTATTATAGAATGTTAAGAGTTACTTAATAGCAATGCAATGTCAAGTCTCCATACTGATGTGGAACTGCTGTGCAATAAGAAGTGTTGTTATGCCACATTGTAGACTTAGATCAGAATTACTGCCCTCAGCAGGAAGTTTTTAAAAATAATTTATTTTGGATCCATTCAGATTCACTCGTGGTCTCAGAAATCACTGAAGCAATCAGACCTTTCCCTTCTGGTTCCTTTAGCCTAGCAGCTCTTTTGCAGGCTTCTCCTTTGCTATGACAGAAATGTGATGTGTGTGTTGTAATAACTGCTGTGGTCTGTGCCTAAATAGCATCTTCTGGGAGGAAAGCGTTCTTATTGGGACTCTTGTTGTGCAGGAAGGCAGGGCATCTGTGATGGGACCCTCTATTTTAAGGGGGATGCAGGATGTCAAGACATCCTCTTTCCTCTTTCAGACTCAACTTAGTGTGGGTAGGGGGGCACATGCTTAAACAATGAGACGCCTTCTTTAATCTGACTTTCTTGGGCAGAGCTTTTACCTCTTCAGAGATACCAGCATGGGGTAGGATACGAAGGCCAGACACCCAAAAATGGCAGTGCTCCTTAGGTCTGGATGCACTAAGGGAACACAAGTGTGAGCTGTACGTTCTCTTCCATTTTAACTCATGCTTATTCTCACCTTGCTTATGTTTGTCTCCCAAAGGTGCCATCCCTCCTTCTCTAATATCATGTTCTATTCTTTTGTTCTGGACCCTCCTGTTGCCACAGGCAACTCTTGAGATACATAGCAAGCAGTTCCTTTCCCACATCTTCACAGTTGCTGTGTGCAGTGGTTTAAGAACCCTGTCCAGATGGCATGCTGACACTTGGGAGCTATGTGCAGGGACTCCCTCTAAAAAGTTTCCTGTGGCATAAAAGGGGGAAATTACCTGAGCCTGTGTTGTAGGAGAGTTGCATTTGAGCTTCTTTTCTGTTGTAGAAGCACGATTTCATAGAAAAATGGCTGCCTTCCTGCACCTTTCCACAAATGTTCATTCACAATAAAGCCTTTGCCTTATAAAGTACCTGCCTATTATTACTCTTGTAATAATGACTAAAATTCTAATTTTTCTTCTCCTGCTTGTACAGAATGCAGCTTTGTCCTTTCTACTATTGATGACAAGAGAGATGAGCTGTTCAGCTTGTTGAGAAACTTCTTACGTGCTCGTTTTCTCTCATTAGTCCTTTCATTCTTATTCAGCCCACACTGGCAGTCTAGTAAATGCCTTAAACACAATTGGTAATAATTAAATTTTGATTCTACTGGAGACTTAAACAGTTGCTTTTAGGTTAGGTAAAATAAATTCAGATTATTTTCTTACTGCCATGGCTAAGTTGTTGGAGCATTTCTGTGTTCCTCTGAGAATTGCTTGAACCAAAGGGTGGAGGTGCTGCTTGAAGTCTCCAACAACATTTGACCCTTCTGACTTCACTGACGTGGTATTGGCCGTGCAGTCACGAAAAGAGAAAGAAGTGACTGGCAGGAAGCACATCACTGGGTATGATGTCTTTAGTCCCACAGCTTCCTTATCCGTACCCTCCATAGAGCCATTCTGGGATCCTTATTAGCTCCTTTTCAGACGCTTGTGTGTGAAAGGTGATGTGTTTTATTCCACTGATCTTACATATACTGATATTATTCCACTGATATTACATACACACCACCCCACTTCTTCGGCATTTATGCACAAGCATACGCACTACCTTTTCTATGCCTGCTCTTCAGAGAGGAGAGTTAAGAGCAGTGCGGTTGCGTGGTGCCACACTTGATGGAGCAGAGACAACCCAATATGATCTTTGTGTCAGTAAGTGATTGGCAGCCACACGAGCAGTACAGTGTGACCGACCAGCAAGTTGCTGGGAGCTGAAGGCAAAGAACAGCCTTTATTCACGCTCATTCTTGTTCTGTTATCTTCAACTCGATGACTACCTCATGTCATTTGCAACATTTAATTATATCCTGATGTTTTTCTGTCAAGCTCTTCCTTGGAATAACCCCATCTCTTGGGTTTGCCTTCTCTTGTTCCCTTCATTGTAAATACCTTTTGAACAGCCACCATTTTCTCTTCTCTGGTGCCTTATTCATGTATGGTCTGCCTATCTCGGGCAGAAATCTGTATAGTAAAAGGAATATCTAATGTTTATTATCTTTCTTTAAACGAAGTTAAGAAGTAATGTCCTTGCATGAGTAGTGCATATTGAATCTCCTGGCATCGGCATGTCTTACCCTGCTTCCCTGCTGACCTTGGCTGAAGGAGTTGTTAAGGGTGGGAATGGCTGAAGCGGAGAGGCAGTGGCAAAGTGATTGTAGGTCAGTTTGCTGTCTGTATGCGTAACGAATGACTCACGTACAGTAGGACAGGTCTATCACAGAACTTGGAGTTGAACTCTGATTTTCTGGGACTCCTTGAAGTCTTGTTTGTGGGAATTTTGTTTATTGTGGAAATACTGTTCCTAAGGTAGAATCAGAACTGGAAGATCTACTTGGAAGAAATGTTTATCCTGCATTCTATATTTGTGGCTATTAGATGTTATATGTGTGGTTACGATATATTAGATCTGGTTTTTCCCTTCTATGTTCTTATCTGAGGAACAGCAGAAAATGCACATTTGTAGCCTCATGGATTTGCTTGTATTTCCTGATTGTGTGGATTTGCATCTGCAGAAGATAAAACTGAAATGGAAACACGTTCCATTTCGTGGAAGTGTTGGTTTTCTCCTGGTACAATTCATTAACATCATACTCATTCAAAAGCATATTTGTATACGGAGTTTTCAGCCCGATTACTTCCAGTACGTGATTGTGTCAGTATTACAGAACTGCTGCTCTGCATCGCGATTGAAGCCACAGACTGGAAAATTTTTAACTTGTAAGAGCACCCTGCATATTGGTGCCCATTGGTGCAGTGATGGATCCTCGTGACGGGACTGATGAGGGCGTGGCTTTATGCATAAGTCAAAAGACTTCTTTCTTTTGAGTTGTAACAATTTCTTTGTTACTCTAGGCAGAAGATTGAGCGATGCACTCTGACTGGTACGAATCGCGAGGTGATTGTTAGCACTGCGCTGCATCCATTCGCAGTGGCACTGTTTGATCAGCACATATATTGGACGGATTGGAACACACAAAGCATTTACCGCGCTAATAAGTATGATGGTTCAGATCAGATTGTAATGATCACGAATCTTCCAAAAAGACCAATGGATATTCATGTCTGGGCAAAAAGTAAGCAGCAGCGGTGTACCAACCCTTGCAGTCAGTTCAATGGTGGCTGCAGTCACATCTGTGCACCAGGTAAGCTGTTCTGCTGGATGACTGGAAGCTTTTAGTTTTACCTCTGTTAGAGGTCATAGTATAACAGTTTCAGGCACATGGAGACAGCTGAAATATTTCTTAGTGTTCCTAAATGTTTAATAATTATTTTATTTATAAATGTACTCAAAATGATTGCCATTCATGGTCATGGTATTTTGCCAACGTACCTGAGGGTTCTGTCTAAGAATCCTTACACATAAACATTATGAGTTTCTGTAATTTAAACCGAAACATTGTTTTCTGGGATCTTAACATTTATTTTTTTTATTTTTTTTTCTCTCTGGGATGAGACGTGCAGTGAGCTCTGCAGCGTGTGGTTACCTTAGGGTACACAGACACTCTATACTGAACAGATACTTCCTAGCAAGCATTTAAAAAATCTTTATGGGTCACTGTTTCTTTTTCACATGATATTGTTAAGTCTTTACCTAATGATTAATTTCCAAAATAAATGTTCCTTCTGCCTCATTTTAAATGTTGGACAGTTACTAAGGAGGCAGCGCAAATTGATTTCTATCTGTGCTGCGGGGCACGTGTCTTTTTAACTCATGGACTGCAGTAATGTACTTGTGACCAGCTGCACACTGGGGTGAGACCTGAGTGACGTGTATCCCATCTTGTATCTCTCCTTCCGCGTGTGTAGGGAGAGTCAAAGTGTTCGACAGGTCGCCAGTTCAGATGACTTGGAAACCAGAATGGCAGAGTACCCCAGTCACAGAACTGATCCACGTGTTGTGATACTTGACTTGGAAAATCTCATTCAAAGCTTGTTTTCATTTTTAGCATCTTAAATGTCTTTAAAAACCTATCTTGCCTGAACACAACTCAGATTTCTCATTGATATTGAGAAGAGCGGTTAGTCTAGTGCAAGGGGTTTTGAAAACCCTATTTTGGTTTCAAGGGACAGAACCTCAACTGGTGTAGCTCTGCTATTTGAAAGCATCAAATGCGATCTTCTTGCCACACAAGAACTATTTGGACAACAAGCAAATATTAAGGTGCTCCAAGCCAATTTCTGATCCCGTTTCCTCTAGGGAACTCTGCAATAAGTCCTGCGGGTTTTAATGGGTTTGCATATGCTTAACTGAAATAAAAATATGGCTAAGTCACCGCACTTCAATGTAAGCAGATTGATCTTATAGGCGCTGTGAGAATTTCACTGCCTTTTCCAGTATTACAGCTGTGAGTAGTTTCACAGAACCCTGTGTAAAGGATCAATGTTAAATTTGTTTCATTTTCTCTTTCTCTCTCTAACTGTCAACCATAATTTCAGGTCCAGCTGGTGCAGAATGTCAGTGCCCCTCCGAAGGTCGCTGGTATTTAGCCAATAATAACAAGCACTGCATTGTGGATAATGGTACCAGGTGTGATACTGGTTTCTTCACGTGCCTTAATGGGCAGTGTATCTCCGAGCGGTGGAAATGTGACAATGACAATGATTGTGGTGATGGCAGTGATGAGTTGGAAAGTGTATGTGGTAAGCATTTAAAATAACTGCGTGAGAAAATGACGCAGACTCTGCCTGTATTGTGTTTTCTATCACTTTTATGATGTTAAAATCATGGATTTTGTGGCTGTAGTTTGGAAACATTCCCTTGCTTGATCGTAGGCTTGAGGTCTAAATAGCAGCTGATGTGCTCTAGAATACAAAAGTGCTACAGTATTGAATTTTTGTCATGGTTAGCCAATTGCTGGTTTGTTTAATTCAAATATGTTTTTTACTTTTCATGCAGTCCGTTTTGCAGCCGTGTTTGCCCTGGCAGGTAAAAACATTGTGATTTTACTTACGTTGTCAGAGGACTTAGATTACATTTCATCCATGTATATTATTTTAAAATCTTTATTATTATTATTTCCTGCAGCTTTCCATACTTGTCAGCCAACAGCTTTTACCTGTGGGAACGGGCGATGTGTACCCTATCACTACCGCTGTGACCACTACAACGACTGTGGAGATAACAGCGATGAGGCTGGCTGCTTGTTCCGAACTTGTGACTCCCAGACGGAATTCGCTTGCAATAACGGGAGGTGCATATCTCTTCAGTACGTCTGCAACGGAGTGAACAATTGTTACGATAACGGAACTTCCGATGAGAGAAACTGCCGTAAGTTTATCCTAATTACCCGGAGCAGATTTGAGTCTGACTCTTCAGACCAGGGGTGTCAAACTCGCGGCCCGTGGGCCGAATCTGGCCCTCCACCTTGTTTTATCCTGCCCAGCACCTTGTTTGTATCCGGCAGCAGTGCCGAGCTCCCTGCCCCTGCGCTCCCGCCAGCGCTGGGCACGTGTGCAGCGTGTGATGTGCATTACGCTGCAAGAGCTGGGAGTTTGACACCCCTGCTTCAGACCAAAGAAGCAGCAAATGCTGTTCTGTATGCAGAATTACGACAAAATGAGCAAAGAGGATTTCTTTGTTTACGTTGCTGATTCTGCTTTGTGGTATTTGAAGCAAACAGAATTTGTAAAAGATATTCGGGAATACTGTCAGGCGTTGCATTGTAAGCATTGCTGTGAATAGTCTACCTTGGGGCAACAAATGCTCGTGCATTAGTGCATTAGTGTTAGGTCTTGTGAGTAATCCCTGGACTTCAGAAATATTATTTCAGATTAATGGGATACAGGGCTTATATTTTTGCAGGATTAGCCTGGAGTTTGGCAATGGATTTTTACTTCGTGTCATACTGTATTAATTATACAAGATTTAATCATCAGGGATGTATATTGTGACTCTTACACAGACACGGTTTATGTTTGTTCTTTTTAAAGTTATATTCCTTAGAGCTTTCAAAGTTATCATTCATATTTTTTTTCCTCGTGATGTAAGCTTTGATTAGTTCAATGCTGACTGCTAATGCAATTAATCAGACTAATCATGTCTTTGCACTTAGTTTACGTTCTTCTGTAGAAAATTGTAACTGGAACTAGTGGAACTGATGAAAAGTGTATTTGGAGACATTTCTGTGGTTTTTTACATTCTCGTACGCTCTGCTTTTTTATAAAAACCGTATTATTTGTGACATTTTTTTATCCTCAGAAATTCTTGATCTGTTAGTCATTTGTAGTTGTTCTGATGATTCATACAGCACCAGCTGGTTGCAAATGCCAGCATTGTGATGTGAATATATGTCAATTTACATTTCCTCACCTGTATGGGTGAGGCATGTATTTCTTTGATCATGGTTTTGACAGGATTTCTGTCAAGAAAAGCAGTTGCCCAGTTGTTCCCATGTAGCACAAGCAGTGTGAGTAAGCATAAGCGAGGGACATGGGACTCTTCACACTATGAAGTATTTTTCAGTAAATGCAGCTTAATGGTATTAAAAAAAGCTCCAAAGAACTTTTGCCTTTTTTTTTTTTCCTCCCTTAAAGCGGAACGCACTTGCCAGTCTGGTTTTACAAAATGTCAAAGCACAAATATCTGCATTCCTCGAACATATTTGTGTGATGGGGATAATGACTGTGGAGACATGAGTGATGAGAGTCCTACTCACTGTGGTAAGCAAATTCCACTACTCCTTTACTTTTGACCTGATTACACCTGTTCTCAAAACACCTGCTCTTGTCGTACTGTAGCTATAAGGTAGGTGCATTGTATTAATAGCTCTGTTATCTGAATCATGCTTTTATCCAATAAAAAGGATCATATTTTTTTGTGGCATTTTTATACAGCATTTGAGGGATCATTTCTTTTGCTTATTCTTCTTGGTATCCTTTATGGTTTTACAAGGTAATTTGCACTTAAGTATTATGGTGAATTGTCTTTTACTGGAACTTTAACACTGGATTATTTTTCCTTCTAATCAAATGAAACTGTGTACTGTCTCAAATGTAATTTCTTTTAGCTCTTTCATTTAGTTATGTATGCCTTAGTGTATGATTTGTTGTTCATTGTAGCTTCCAGTTAGTGTATAAAGCGTCTAGTTTTCAGTCATCCTTAACTATAAACCAGCTTATCTTGCTTGTGCAGGCATTTGTATTCCGTAGTAGCAAGACAGTACTTTTCCCATGTAAAATGTCCTGAATCCATTTGTAAAACATAATGGATTTATTTGTGGCACTTTCTGAGTGGATTATTTTTGCTTTCACTAGTTTCCTTAAAGGTACCTGCCTTGAATTAACTATGTCACAATTTTTCTAAATAGGAGTTCAGTTTTTCTAGCCAGAATGTGGCCACTTTTATCTGGTGTGTTTCAGAAATGTGTGGCTATATGTGCAGACACCTATGTGCTGCTCATGGAAGGTGTGCTTTGTCCCTTCTGCTGTCTGTCCAGGCAGCAATGCGGAATTACTTAAATTGAGAAGTGGTGATGGGCAAGAAAGAGGGAGAGAAAGGGAGAATAGGAGATGAAAGAAGCTGCAAGATATTACTGAGCAATCTGTTAATTGTCTTTGGTTTAGGAAAAGCACATAGAAGAGCAAATTAAAAGGCCAGACTAGGACCTTTTTGGTATCTTGAAATGATGAGGATGAAGGGACTGAGCAAAAGTGCAGGAGGAATATTTGCGCTGTGCTTAGCTAGAATTGTTCAGTGTTACAGTTTGTTCTTCACTGCCATTAAGATAAGATTCCTACTTGCAAGTGAAGAAAAATCAGTGAGAGAACAAGAAAAGCATTATCTACCATGAGATAGTATTTCCTTACTGTGCATTTTGATTCCTTGTAAAGCATGGAGTCTGCTACTGCCTGGTGTGGGGACTGGAGAAATAAGTGTATTGCATTGTGGTTGTGTTCTTGTGCACCAGTCTTGCAGATCATCCACAGTTGCTGTGTGCAGTTCTGTTTCCAGGACAAACTCTGCCTACTTATTAGCTGGTACCTATGCCCAAGGAGAGAATTAAGCCCATTTTCTGCATACAAAGACCAAACTACTTTGTGCAAAGTACTCTTTGCAGATAGGCTGTGAAAAGACATCCTTCCTAGCATAATTTTTTCCCTTTCTTTTTTGGGGTCTGTAATATTTTTGCCTAACATGGACTTAAAAGCAACTTAAAACAAGTTGGAAAGGTAACAGAAAGAAAGAAGTCACACATAGGTTTTTTTCTTCCAGTCTCACTGACTTGCACAGATAGTGAGTTTCGTTGTACGTCAGGACGTTGCATTCCCGCTCATTGGTACTGTGATCAAGGAATAGACTGTGCTGATGGCTCTGATGAACCTGCCTCTTGTGGTGAGTTTGCATGATGGGTTATGGTTATACCTGTGTATAGAATATGAGGGCTTTTAATGGCCACAATTGATTTACTTTTAATGTATAACCTCCTGTCTCTTTCTAAGACTGTGGTGGTGGTGAATCAAGAGACAAAAGGTAGCAAATATTTTCATGTTGTTTCGGGTGTAAATGCAAATGCTGTGCTGTAAAGGAACTCTGCATGCAATGTTGCATTTGAAGGAATGTAGGATGGAGAACATTTTTAGCACAGCATGAGGTAGAGTTTTGTAGAATTACAGTAGATAGATCCTGTATGTGCGTTAGAAGCTGATGGTAATAAGCAGCAAAGAGTCTAAGAAGGTGAAGAAATGTTATCTCCGGGGAGCAAGAAGAGAGGGGTAGGTGAAGTAACTGAGAATTGCTATTATAACATTATTTTCACTGTAAAAGTCGTCATAACAGAAGGCAGAAGAGAGTATTCTATGATTTAATTTGGGCTGATGGCTCACTTTGCACATTGCTGGAGTTGTGCCTTTGGCTTAAGAAAATGTCTTTCAGCTTACAGCTTAACTGTTTTACGCTTAAGCTTCTATTTTACATTTCACTATCATAAGATTCTCCCTAAAATACTGTCCTCAGTAGTTTTTGTGGCATTGCAGGTTAGTTTAACAATCAGAGTGACTGTGTTCTATTTTTAAGTGCCCCAAGCGCGAACTTGTTCAAGTACCCAGTTCAGATGTGATGATGGCAGATGTATCCCAGCAGCATGGATCTGTGATGGTGATAATGACTGTGGGGATATGAGTGATGAGGATCAAAGGCATAATTGCGGTAGGTGTTTAATGCAAATAGATACTGCGCTTGCTTTGCTTATCCTGCAGACCTGTTTTGGAAAACACCCAACCAACCAACCCCTGAATCACTACCTTCTGCCAGTTTTTCTGTCCATACAGGTGCACATTTAAGCATGAAGTATGCTCTTCCTGTACCTTCATTTTCATTATGTTGAATTAAAATTGAATATTTTACTGGTTAAAAAAAATCATTCTAATTTTGTGATTACTCTTCTTTGAACTGTTGAGTTCAAATTGAGCTATAATTAATCTGGGGGTTTTGTATGGTCTGGGCAGCAATAACAGCTTCAGTGGAGATACTCCCTGATCGTTAGGCACTGCCTTTTGTATGTATTAATGACCACATTTTTGGTGTAATGTCTTTTAAAAATCAGCAAGCAAGAGAAGCGTGGCTGTTCAGAGGGTGAACAGGAGGAATAAGGTGCACCAAGCCTGAGCCTGCTCCATGATTCTTTCAGCAGCAGCTGGATAAGCTTGCAGTCCTTGCCCTCATTTACTCTCTTTGCTCCCTGCAACAAAGAATATCTTGAAGAAAGCAGGGATAGAGAGCCTGGGGCTAATACCTGTTCAGTTGCCAGGAAATCTGGGCAGGTGTGTGAAAAGCTTGTACTGAGAATCCAACAAGGTCCCGAGTTCTGCACGTGACGGCGTTGCCTAAGGAATCCTGAAATGCTTTGACTTCCATCAGCCTCCACGCAAATCAGACCACGTTGAAGATTAGTGGGAATGAGCTTGAGTTTTGTGCATGAGAAGATCCAGCAGTGTCTGTCGCTGTGTGGGCAGCAAAGCGCAGCATTGGTGTGGCCTGAAGGTGGATGTCCAGGCTGTGTGGTGGGGAGGGTGTTACACAGTGTAACTCGGGGTGCCAGTGCGTGTGCTTTCCTTTCAGCAAACCGCAACTGCACCGCAGCAGAGTTCACGTGTGCCAACAACCGCCCCCCGCTCAGGAGGTGCATTCCTCAGGCGTGGGTCTGCGACGGTGACGCTGACTGCACTGATGCAGTTGATGAACAGCAGAACTGCACACGGAGATCTTGCACAGTGAATGAGTTTACTTGTAGCAATGGCTTGTGCATCCGAAGCACGTACAGGTTTGTAACTCACTGAGCTGCTGCAGAAATTCTCAAAGTTTGCTTAAAGAGAAAGAGCTGATTCAACATTTTTTCACCCTAATTAGTTGTTAAGTTGATCTGCATATTGTAATGAGACTGTTTCTTTGCTCTGCATTCAGGCATTAGTTTTAGCTTGAAAATGCTCTGGAATTCTTTATGTTAATGTCCCCGGTGCTCACCGTTAGCATTTAATCCTTTTTATTGTGACTAGTAACTCCTCTGGGGTGATTCTGTTCAGCTCGTAATGTGTACAGGCAATATGTGCAGGACTTGACAGGACCAGACTCTATATAATACGACCCTGATTTCTGAAAGTCTGCCATTGCAGCCAATAATATCTGACCTCCTTTGGAAATCAGAAGAGCGTATCTATCCACGGGCCTTAGAGATGGTGATTGCTGCCTTATAGTTGAAAAAAGTGTTCATTCTTCAGATGTGACAGGCGGAATGACTGTGGTGACAGCAGTGATGAAAGGAGATGCATCTATGAACCGTGTCAACAGCACCAGTTTACTTGTCAGAATGGGCGCTGCGTTTCCAAGGCTTACCTCTGTGACGGGGATAACGACTGTGGTGATGAATCGGATGAGCTGGAACATCTCTGTAGCACACCAGAAGCGACCTGCCCTCCCCATCATTTTAAATGTGACAATGGAAACTGCATTGAAATGGTTAAAGTCTGCAATCGGTTGGATGATTGCTTAGATAATAGTGATGAAAAAGGATGTGGTATGTGTAGATTTATTTGTACTGTCTTATTTAATTTAAAATGCTTAGACAGCTTTAAAAGAAATTAACTGTTAAGGCAATTGCTTAATTACCATCATATCTATTCCATGGTGGTGTCTCAGAGGGTTTATAAGAAATGTATGTATCTAATTTTTTGTTTTAGTTGAATCACATTTATCATCTACTGTTTTAACAAACTGAAAATAGCTAATTATAGAAACTATATAGAGAGTTTATACATTGTTCTGTACTGCTCTCACGTTTCTCGTCACCACTCATAAGTATATGTTTTGCTCTCAGTGTGTTTGGTGACAGACCTCAAAGAAGCTAGAATTATCTTCTGTTAGACCAGATTCTTTCCTTGCTCCTTTGTTATAGTATCTCAGATTAGTGTTCAGCATTTTCAGGGGGTCAGAGAGAGAGGGACAGAGAGGCACTTTGCAAAGTGACTGCCTTTTCTGTCCTAACTGGTTACTTGACTAGAACTTTCCTTCCCCAGGTGTAAATGAATGCAGTGACCCTTCGATCAGTGGATGTGATCATGACTGTACAGACACACAGACCAGTTTCTACTGTTCTTGTCATCCTGGATACAAACTTATGTCTGATAAACGGACTTGTGATGATATTGATGAGTGCAATGAAACTCCATCAGTATGTAGCCAGATTTGTGAGAACACAGCTGGCTCCTACATCTGTAAGTGTGCCCCAGGCTATATCCGGGAGCCTGACGGAAAAAGTTGCCGGCAAAATAGTAATATCTCCCCATACCTTATTTTTAGCAACCGTTACTATCTGAGAAATCTCACAGCAGATGGCCAGTCTTACTCTCTCATTTTACAAGGACTGAGAAATGTGGTGGCACTGGACTTTGACAGGGTGGAGAAGAGGTTGTACTGGATTGATGTGGGGAGGAAGGTCATTGAACGAATGTTCCTAAATGGAACAAATAAGGAGGCAGTGATAAGTGATGATGTGCCCAACGGGGAAGGTATCGCTGTTGACTGGGTTGGCAGGTAAGAAAATACGTTTTCTGTCTTTCTGGGCTACTAAGGAAATCGTGTGTGAAGGAGCTTATCTTAGGGTTTTTCTCTTCCTTTATATGAAGTTCTCAATAGGTGCTGAAATAGTTTTACATTGTGGATGCAGTCTTGCACAGCTGCTCTGGAATTGTTTGTCAGCCTCTGATGCATTACACAACACTTTGCTTTTAACTGCTCTCATATCTGCTATACGGAGGTTATATCCGAGTTGCTCTCTTATCCATAATAACGTTGTGTGTGTGACCCTTGGGAAGAGCTTGTTAGGAAATGACCAATGGACCGACAGGGGAAGCAGGCAGGTGGGATGTTATCTGTGGCTATAGAGAAATAAACAAAGAGCTTTAAGTTCTTTATTCCTTTGCCAGCGATTGTTGGAGTTGGGATTTAGGCTTCACTTTATGCATAAAGAGTATGTTACAACAGGTAACTGAATTCCGGTGAAGTAAGAAAGAACAGATATTATTGAAATTTATCTCCTGTACCAATATGAAGAGCAGGTTTCTTTTTCTCTTGAAAAATGCATCTTTATCTGACACTCAAATAACATCATCCACATAATTTGCTGTAAGGAGGGCAGTGGTGTAAGGGTGAGGTAATTGGAAAGTGCTTTGCATTATGGTAATTTCTTAATTGCGTGCTTTTTGTCAAAAAGTAGCCTGATGCACTCCCACAGACTCCATCCTTGTGTGCCCGCTGACAGTGTTTCTGGCTGTGTTTCATCAGGTTTCGCTTTCAGAGTGCAGTGCTATCAGTATGAAAAGTTTAAATAACATGGATCACTCTCTGCAAAATAATAAGAGTGGTTCAAAAAGTCAAATTTGGAACTGATATCAGAGTGAATATATGAATATGTCAATATAATAGATTCTGTTTTTAAACCACTTTGTCTCTAAACCTGATGATAATTAACATTGCCAGCAGTCCCAAATGCTTTATGATTAATGGTGAGGTGATGAAAGAAAAGCCTGATTTTAGGTGAAGTGGTCCTACTGCTCCATTACGAATACAATTGTTGAATTAGTTCAGCTGCCATTAGTTATGTCTTCAGTCAGATTTTTAGGTGTTTCAGAAAGGCTGAAGGACCATATGATGATAGATGAGGTTTTCTGCTCACTTTCAGTGCCTGGAGGATGCCGTGAGGTGCAGGTTAGGGAAGACCCCTCCTCCTCCCTCCTGGTCAGAACAGTTCTGCTCAGGATGGTGTAGGCAGGGACTGTATCTGTCAGCGTATTTCTGAAGTGACCCTGTATATGCTGGAGCTGACAAGCTCTGCCCACAGTTTTGAAGTAGCCTGCTGTAGTTCTGAATAAATTACATGCTTTGTGTTTTTGCAAGCTTTTTAAAATCGGTGCTTCAGCTTGCATGAGTTCTTTTCATTACAGCTGTGTATAATTCCCAGGCAAAGCAGTAGAACGGTTAGAAAATTCTAGGAGACGTTTAAATTAGGCCACCAAACTGCCTCGGAATTTTCAAAGGAGAACCTGACAGCTGTTCTGCCTGTTCAAGAGCAGAGGTGGCAGCATGGAAGAGAGGGTGTTTCTCTCTAATGGTTTTTACAGCCTTGGTCATGATCCATTGCACTGCACGTCTGGTTGCCTTCTCCTCTTTACTGGCCGTTGTTGGTCATGGAGGAAGGGAAGGGGGATTGTGGGATTTATAGGCAAATGATGTGTTATTACACAACTGGGCAACTGCGAATTTGAATATGACACTAGTGACTGTGAATGCAGGGACAGCAGGAGTGAAAAGGGCAATCTGGAGCATGGCGTAGCAGAGACATCAGTACAGTATGCGTGTTTTTCCTTTAAAGTGGATATATTGCCTCTAGGAGAAAAAAACTTGTGACAGTTAGGATGTAGTGAAGCAAAATAAACAAAAAAATTAAGATTAAATTAATTAACTCTAAAACATTTCAGAAAATTGTACTGGGTGGACGCCTACAAAGATTGTCTCTATGTCTCTGAACTTGATGGAAGATTCCGGAAAAAACTGGTGGATGGGTGTGTGGATGCCAACAACACTTTCTGCCTCCAGTACCCCAGAGCAATTGTTGTTCATCCAAAATATGGGTATGACATTTGAAGAGTGCCTTCCCTTTCTTTTGCAAATAGTCTTGCACTGTTTCTGAAAATCTGAAATGCATTTTGGCTGCCTGCGCGTACATTTACGTGGCATTAGGTCTCAGCTACGGGTTAGGAAAAATAATAACTTTGTAGGTATATATGCGCGGCTGTGGGATGTAACTGAAGGTGGAATTTGGTTCCATGTGGACAAGGGAGATTTTATCGCAAGGCTAAAAGGCTGATAGCTGTGCGTGTGGTTTGATAGGCAGTGGGCTTGCTGGTTACATTCTTCCAAGACAGTTGTGATCACACAGCTGTCTGCTCTGGCAGTCAAAGTAACAAATGTATCAGCCTTTTTCTCATCTTCCTCAGTTCCTGCTTTAGTTCTGTTGCGGGAACACTGTATTTAGGCTATGGCTTCTAGCGTTTGCTTCAGCATATTTTTGCTACAGTCCTAACTGTAGGTATTTGTTTGAATAGACAGATTTACTGGACAGACTGGGCAAGTCGAGCCTACATTGGGCGAGCAGGCATGGATGGCAAGGAGAAGACGGTGGTTATCTCTACAAAGTTAGAGTGGCCCAATGGACTCACCATAGATTACACCAACGACAAGCTCTACTGGGCAGATGCCCACCTGAATTACATTGAGTACGTATGCAGAAAAGAACAGAGCAGTCAAGTAATTGCTCGTGTCAGATTGGTAGCATTTATGGGTGCTGTAAGCACCATCCACGTTTCTACCCACTGACTCTACAGGAAACCAGAGAGAGGAAGCAGTAGGCGACGTGAATCACCAGGTGACACAGTAACTTAATTCCTGTGTTGGCATCCCAGGTCCCACGGAAACTGGTACAAAAATTACAGTGAAAAGATTCACAGTCTGTATTGGATATGCAACTTCAGGTGTACAACCTAAAGGTTAGGTTACAACCTGAACCAAAGCAAATCTAAGTAGAAAATAATTGTTTTCCCTGATTGTCTTGTTTCTGCTTAAATTAAGAGTTCAGCTCTAAATAAACTAGTTATGTCATAACAAAATATTTACAAATTGTTAGAAGATGTCTCAAAGTTTACTCATAGGTACAACATGGAATTTCCTGTTAGGGAACTTTTTTTTTTTTTTAATCAGGAGGAATCTATTAATTACATCTAGTATTGGAAAATTTCCACTAAAATACCCATAAAAATGAATAACTGACATTTTTGTCAAGGCACTGAAATACTTTAAAAACAATCCTATGTATTTATACTAGTGTTTATATTTGTATTCATTTTTACAAGTACATTTAGATTTGTATTTACTTACATTCTTCTTTGCATTTGTTGTTCTGGCAGCCTTTTCTATGCTGAAGTGTAAAAAATGCCATTTTTAAAATGTACATTAATTATACGTAAGTTTCTCTGTATCTCTCTTTTTCTCTCTTGTATTTTATAATTTCCCCCTATAGCAAGGTGATAGTAAAATTCTAAAATCTTATTAAATGTAACTCATCGGAGGAGGCTCTAAATCAAGAAAGACATGTAAAGTTGAGGAATACAGGAGGCCTATTATTGTTTTCAAGTGTTCCATTATTTGGAGTCTGAAAGCTGCAGGCAAGCACGTCTCCTATGGGACAAAAATAACGTGCTGTAAGACAGTGGATGTGCAAAATTTCATTGGCGTAGCTGATACACTTCTGTGGGAACACTCTAAATTTCCGTGGACGTTCCTCTATTACATTTATTTGCCTAAAATAACCTGTTTTATTTTCCCACGTATCTTCAAACAAATTCACTGGGGACAGTGCTCTGTCATCGGGGACTAAAGAAGCTGCAGTTCCACATTGCCTGGTCCTGACCATCAATAATGAAGCAACGCAAGCCTACATGATAAAGAGGTGAAGGTGTTGTAGCATTTATCTGAATGTTCTGCTCATATTTCTCTTTGTGTAGGTACTCTGACCTGGACGGACATCATCGTCACACAGTGTATGATGGGATTTTACCTCATCCATTTGCAATAACAGTTTTTGAAGACACGATATATTGGACTGACTGGAACACAAGAACTGTTGAAAAGGGCAATAAATATGACGGATCGGGCAGGACAGTTCTTGTGAACACCACACACAGGCCATTTGACATCCACGTTTACCATCCATACAGGCAGCCGTTTGGTGAGAAAACAGATTTGCATTTAGAGGGTCAGCTGTCGTCCAAGTACGGGTTGTAACGGGTCCTGACTGCAGTCAGCGTTTGCCTTTGCTCAGGGGAATAAAATGCACAGAATAAATGTAGGTCTCTGCTTTTCATTTATAAATTGCCTTTTTCTTGAATAACAGTGACTGGAAATGCATTATTTTAAATTAATTTCTAAAATGTCATGGCTTATTAGCCTACATTTTCTGTATATGAAATCATATCTGTTTCATTAAGTGCCTGCTTATCTAGGTTTTGTTTTTCAACTTAGGACATTTAAGCTTTCAATGTAGCGCTGGAACAACCTGTTGTAGATTGAGAGCTTCATGTCCTGGGATTTGCAAAGCATGGTAATATTTATTCTTCTGTTTTACCAGTTAATAATCCTTGTGGCACCAACAATGGGGGTTGTTCCCATCTTTGTCTAATAAAAGCTGGAGGTCAGGGTTATTCCTGTGAATGTCCTGATAACTTCATGATAGTTCAGTTCGGCAACGCAGCCCACTGCCTTCCGATGTGCTCCAGCACCCAGTTTCTCTGTGCAGACACCGAGAGGTGAGTCCACTGTTCACCATTTTCATGGCAATGCCTTTTTAAGGATGTATTTTAAGGATGTATTTGAATGTAGGGGTTCCTCCCACTCTCAGTATGAGTTTGTGGTGTGCTCACAGAGACAAAGCCAGGATTAGAGGCTTCTGTTTTGGAAAAATTCTTCTAGATTCATTAAAGTGTTTGGGGTTTTTTCTTCCTGTGCTGTGGCATTCTTGATGTAGCAAAGTTGGGGTTGTTAGGAACATGTACCTCAGAAACCATTCCTGGAGAATTTACAAAGTAGAACTTTCCCTGATGTTTTTGTACATCCTTTACAATGTATCTGTTTCTGCCAAATATGTGCTGTCTGCCAGCAGCCCAGGAAAGCCAATTAGCTGATGTGGGGGCACATTTTGGACCCTTTTTCCGAGACAGCAGCAGTTGCGGTAGAGGAATGGTGATACACAAGCTACTGTGCTGATACTGAATCACTCTGGAGCCTTTGAGACAGGTGTGCTCAGGGGATGGCCTTTGAAGGACTGTTACAATGATAATCCCTAGTGAACATCTTGTGCTGAAGTTCAGGTGAATTATTAAAATTTCACCTCACTAAATATCCAACTAAAGATTGACTTAAAAAGCATGAGAATTGGTTACCACAAAAATACATAAAAATTACGTCCTTATTTATTTGCCGTGAACTTCCTTCTAGAGGCCCACCAGTGCCACCTGTTTCTGGTGACAGTAGTCTGGTATGTTTTGTTCGCATTTGACATATGAAACAGAAGACATGAAATTCGAGATGTCTTGGAAGTTTCAAGAATTAGCACTGAGACAAGACTGGGTTTTGTGCTATAAAAGGCCGGTTGTGTATCTGTAGAGACACATCCTCAACAAAGAAAACACTGTTTTCTCTTTATAGGTGTATTCCTATCTGGTGGAAATGTGATGGACAGTGGGACTGTCGGGACGGCTCGGATGAGCCCCCTACCTGTCCACTTCGATACTGTCCTGTTGGTCAGTTCCAGTGCAACGATGGGAACTGCACAAGTCCGCATTACTTGTGCAATACCCAGGCAGACTGCCGTGATGGATCAGATGAAGATCCTGTACTTTGTGGTATGTTATAGCTAATAAATTTAAGTGTTTCCAAAGTCTGTAAACTATATATGAATTCCAGAATAATTTTCTCGTTTCACGGATGAAAAGGTGAGGTACACAGATGCAGTCTTTTCCAGTCTTGCACCTGCTGGAGTAATTTACCCCAGTGCAAAGGCAGGTTGAAAGGAGAAAAATTGTACTATGCAAAAGTGTAAACATTTTCTATACCTTTGAGACAGATTTGCAGTGGTGTAAATTCCAACCTAAGGTATAAAATACTAGAAGTAGGACTCATTTGGTTTTGTTTAGCATAAAACCATGGTGAGTATAAGAAATCTAAGGCTTCCCAATGCTCAGGTCAGTCTACCAAGTAGGCTAATTTTCCTTGTATTTTGAAGCTTTGTGTGATGGGACACCCTCTGCATCGCACAAAATCCAGTGCATGTAGGAAGATTTGTTTTGGAGAGCTGTTAGTGATGGCAGTATTTTAGTGCTGTAGCCTAATTGTGCTTGTGGAATAATGTTATTTCCTTAAAAACCTGTTATTCAGCGTACTTATGTCAAATTTAAAAAAACACATCCTTAGTTCTCTCTTTGTAAATGATATATTTCTGGCAGTTGCAAGCACAGATAATATAAAGAAGAGGTGGAGAAGGAAGGCAGTGTGGTTGTATAATTGATAGTTTCATTGCCTTCCATTATAAAGTGTTTCTAGCAATGACAGAATTAAAGAAAATGTCAGTTTTACCTTAGTTTTAAATAGCTGAGCTCCTAAGAGTGGCACAGGGGAGTATTAAATAAGTACAAATGTGGCGGTTGCATGATTTGTCACTAGTTTTACATTGTAAAGTCAGTTTAGGTCTATATAATTACTTCTGCTTTTTGTGTCATGCATGGCAATGAAGTCCTTTAGTCTAGAAAATGCATGGAAATTGTAATTTCCTCTTGAACAGTTGGCGGTATATGTGAAGAAGTCGTAAGGTGGTGTTTAGTTAGACTTACAAAGTCTGGAAGGTCAATGTTGACTCCTGTTTTCATAAACCTTCTGAGCTCCCCCAGTTTCTCAGCGTTGCTGACATTGGCTTCCAGTGTTTTGCCCCTCGGAAGCAGAGGCCGTGCGTTTACAGGCTGCGGAGCTGTTACTGGGCTTCTGCTAGGTTTTCTGACGTGGTCATTTATACTAAGGAATAGATTCTTCAGGCAATGTACATCTTGAGTCGGTAGCTTGGCCAGAGCCATGATGTCACTTAGCCCTCTGTGAAGTGACTGGGAGCCCCTGTCCCACTTGTGTTTGAGAGCTGGGTTTACTCCCCTCTGCTTCAGGAGAAGACAGAATCTCTCACTCCTAGAAGAGAGTCTTTAGTAAACTTGTCTGAGGATACCTGTGGACAACGTGCCCTGTGCCTTTAGAAATCTGTGCCTTAACTGGGGAAGTAAATGTGATGTTTGACCTTTTTACTGGCTTTCCTTTTAACTTTCGGTGTCGTCGTGATAGCTGCTCAGTTGACGTAACAGCAGCAAACCGTTCCTGTGAGTCGCAGCATCCTAACAGCCAATTTCTATTCTTTCAGCTAATCACCAGTGTGAAACTCACCAGTGGCAGTGTGCTAACAAGCGATGTATCCCAGAAGCCTGGCAGTGCGATAGAGAAGATGATTGTGGTGACAACTCGGATGAAGATAGTACTCACTGTGCCAGCAGAACCTGTCCCCCAGGCCAATTCAAATGCGACAATGGCCGCTGCATCCCACAGTCCTGGAAGTGTGATGTGGATGATGATTGCGGTGATAACTCTGATGAGCCATTCCACGAATGCAGTAAGCACACAACTGTAATAAGCTGCCTACATTATAGTGCTCTGAAAGCAGAGCAAACAGCATTTCCTAATTTTCCTGAGGTTGACAATTTATTGGAAAGTAATATTTTCCAAGCTAATTGCAATCATGTAGTAAAGAACGTTAGAAAACATAGAGGCTATGTGATAATTTACTACTTTCTTATTCTTGAAGGGGAGAAACTTATTTATGTTGGCCAAATTACCAAGAACTGGCAGTATCTCGGTCTGACTTGCTTCATCCTAGCGGCATCATTTGCTTGACCCCTAACAATGCTTTGTAAAAAGGATTTATGCCGATCCATTGCCCATGTGAATGTCAGTTCACCAATTTTTAGCTTGTCTCACTTCCGAGCATTCCGTATGTCATGCGTTTTACAAAAACAAAGTAAAGCTTCATTTTTCGAAGCTAAAGTTTCTTGTAATGATAGACACGTGATTTGGAAACTAAAGCTTACAAGGAGAAAACACACAGAGTACAGCCTAGCCTGTGTTTTACAGCTGGATTTTCCTGTGTGCTCCAGCATGCGTCTGAGTCCGCGGCTGCCTCTGCTGGTTTCCGGTTTTGGGGTTCTAGTAATAACGTTACCAGCTCTAAGTACTGCAGAGAAAACCACACTGAATGTGGTTTGAACCTATCATCAGTTTGTAGCGTGTGCAGAATACAAGCAGCATAGATTGGAAAAGACAGTGAGATCAGATACAGCACTGAAGTTAGCAGAGAGCGCTTTTTGGCAGCAATAATTCACTATAAATCACAACAGACTTTGAAAGGCAGAGTAGCAAGGACAGTTTAATGCCTGAGTTGTAACTGTGTCGACTGTCTCTTTCAGTGGGCCCTGCGTATCGGTGTGACAATCACACGCAATTCAGCTGTAGAAGCAACTACCGTTGCATACCGTTGTGGGCAGTGTGCAATGGGAACGATGACTGCAGAGACAACAGTGATGAACAAGGCTGTGGTATGTTTGGAGGAGGAGGTCGTTTCAACATAACTTTGTACCTAAAATATTTCTCCAATTTACAAACACCTTGATTTTCTGAAGTCTTCAGTAATAATGTACCTGGGCATATTTTGTTTGATATCAGTTAATTACCCTGGTTATTATTTGTCTTCAGGAAAGATTCTGTTTGCAGCAATTCATTGTGCAGCTCGTGTGATTGAGCTCTGAAGGTCAGAATTTTATTATTTTGCCCGATATATCAACAGATGAAACAGGAAATACTTTTACTTGACAATTCCAGACAATTAAAACTGTCAGTGTTTTCTACATTTACTTATCTTACCTGCCGTGCTAGTGAAACTATTGGTGTGGGAAGGATGATGATGCTTTCCCAGACCCTCACATTGGTGTTGAAACCACTCACATGCTTATATACAAAGCTTAGAGGACACTGGATCACTATTTCAGAACCAGAAAAGACCTGGAATTGTTAACACACTGTGACACGAAGATGCGCTCCCTTGACAGTACTGAGTTTATCTCCTTGTGTTTTCATTTCAGTTCTATATAGTTACTTCTGCTGTTTCTTAATCACTTCTCTGTTACTTGGCCCAGTTAGTGGTGTGAGCAGCTCACTCTGCTGCAGCTTCTGTGTTTCCATCTGAACCAAAGACTGTGCTAATGTGCTGTTCCTTTGGCCAACTGTGTGCACTGCAGAGGAGATGACTTGCAGTCCTTTTGGAGATTTCCGTTGTGACAATCATCGGTGTATCCCACTGCGCTGGAAGTGTGATGGAGATAACGACTGTGGAGATAACTCTGATGAGCACAACTGCAGTGAGTTCTTTTTTTGACTGTCAGTCTTGCTCAGCTTTTGGCTTAACTAGGCTTCTGCTTTGTGCGAGAATGGGGCAGACAGCTCTCGACTGCAGCCATTCCATTACTTTTCTCCATATCCTCTCTTTCCTTTGCTGAAATCCACAGTGATATCACAAGGAAACATTTTGAATACATAAAAATATGAAATACAGTATCACGATAACACAAATTTCTGTTTTCCACCAAGAAGTGACATTTGAACTCTGCCCTGTGTGCACATGTAGTATTATCTAGTTCCTGAAACAGTGAGAGTAGATTTTTTTTCTTATTTAGAATAAAAAATATTTCTGTTTTCTGTGATGAAACAAAATCAACAATGAATTTCCTTTTTTCTATGTCAAAAAGGACACAGAATGTTTAACACAAGTGATTGTGGTAAGCGCGGTACTGGGGAGATGCTAGTTTAACATCATTTAGTTCTAAGGATCATACCACATTATCTGCCTGTATTACTTTTGTCTGGTTTAATAAGACTAATGTGGATATTTAAATCTACATCTGGGGAACTTTTTGTATTTGTACATTCATTTTAAATGAAGGTCCTCGTGAATGCACGGAAAGTGAATACCGTTGTGACAATTTGCGCTGCATTCCTTCCCGGTGGATCTGTGATCACGATGATGACTGTGAAGACAATTCAGATGAACGTGACTGTGGTGCGTATTGTCCGGCTGGTATCTCTTACATGTTCCACTTGAGTTTTTAATGTGATAAATAATTCTGCAAAATGATCTTTTATGGGAAGTATCTTTAATGGAGTAATGTTGACCAGACCACTTTAGTCATTCCACCCAGAGTAGAGGGTACCATAGTTACAATGGTCTGGGACTTTGCAGTCTTTTTTTAGGATGTTCTCAAAATTTAAAAACTTATCTGGATTTGAACTAGAACACATTACAACAATTATTCTGAATCTTTTCAGAGTTGAGGACTTGCCACCCAGGTTATTTCCAATGTGAAAGTGGACACTGTGTTGCAGAGCGCTTCAGATGTGATGGAAATGCAGACTGCCTTGATTTCTCCGATGAAGCAACTTGTCGTAAGTTTCAAGTTTTGCAGTTGGTGTACATTGCAACAGTTGATCTATTGAAACCATCCGGCTTTTCTTAAAGGGAGGAAAAAGTGTATGAGAAGCCATCAATAGGGCAAGGGTGTGATTTGTATATGTAGGTTGAAAAAGTAATATTTTTTTGGTTTCTCTTTGCTCTGCTTTGGTTTATTTTCACAGTTTTTATGGAATCTGGGTATTTTTTTTTTTTACTATGCCAACATAAGTCCTTTTGGAATTGGATACCTTGGGTACTCCTTCAGTCATTCATGTTTGGTGCCAGTGACATTAACCGCTATTACTGAACTAGATTTGTCAGTAATGATTCAAGTAGCATTTGTTAAATGCACAACATCTATTTTCAGAAGCTTCTGGGAGTGACTTGTGTTGTTTCCCTGTTCATTCACACTTGAATTAATTATGTTATAGCTACCAAGAAGTCTCAATCCTTGCAGTCTGTAATTGCTGTGGATTTTTGCATTGCTTTGCATTGTGTCTCCTGCTAAGGAGAGAAGGATATTGAAAAAATAGTACAGAGTTGGGCTGAATATTTTTCAGGAAAACCTAGAATTTTCACTGTAAATGAAAATGTCATAACAACTTTTTTTATTCAGCCACACGGTATCCTAATGGTACATACTGTCCTCCTGTGCTGTTTGAATGTAAAAACCACGTCTGTATCCAGCCGTACTGGAAATGTGATGGGGATAACGACTGTGGAGATAACTCTGATGAAGAGCTTCACCTTTGCTGTAAGAGAGAAAAATCACATCAAAATGTACAATATGCGTAATAAAATCTCTAATTACAGTAGAGAACAATGGGAAAACAAATTTTAAATACTTTGTTTTCACTGGAGATTCTCACAGACGTAATCGAGGATGGGTGCTGAGAATTTTGCTTTATATTCACTTGATCCTCCAGTGTTTTTACTGCTTTGCAAATGTTTGTATATGTGATTATAAAAGTGGGGGGAAACATATCAGAGAGATAAGGGCACTATTTCTTGTTTTCAGATTGGCTAGCTAAAATAAGAGCATCAATTTGCAATTAAAGATGTAATTCAGATAATTTATATTCCCAAAAGTGCTGAGCTTTTAAAGCTATCAGTATAGTTAGGACGTCTCTGTAAATATGATTGAGGCGTCCTGACTTCATCTGTGAAAATGTGGTGTTGGAGGTGCTCCTTAAACAGTTTTTGTCAGTTGCGCACTATGTAGCCACTGAATGAGTATGTTGAATTTTCAGTTGTTTTACTTCGGTTTTATATGCATTCGTGGGGCATTATATGAGGCAGCAAGGTGTGACTGACTTGATCTCTGTGATTTCAGTGGATATTGCTTGTGAATCTCCATTCCGTTTCCGATGTGAAAACAATCGCTGTGTATATAGTCACGAGCTGTGCAACCAGGAGGATGACTGTGGAGATGGAAGTGATGAGAAAGAGGAACACTGTATGTTTGCACAAAATTGAGCAGCATATTGAGTAATTGTGATGGGCTTAATACTTGATAATACCAAAGGAAATGTCAAAATTAAACATAGGTTATAAGAACTGGAGCTCAATATGAGGCAACTTGAACTGTGATTATTGGTGCTATGTAGTTGCAGCTCTCCATACAAGTAATAAAAATCCGCAAACATCTGAAAAGTACAGTGTGGTTTTTAAAACCATGTTGTATTTTATTATGAGCAGCAGCTACATTATGTGAATTTATTATCAACTCCACTTAAAATAAGGAAGAAGAAAGAGTTTGCCTATATCATTAAATAGGGATGGGAGGGATAGCTAGGACTTCTAAAATGCTGAATAGGTACTTCTGGATTTGTCACGCTGTTGTGCCCATAGTAACAGTGTAGATATTTAGGCCCAGACCCTCCAGAAACTCTGTTAATATTCAATAGGTTTTTGCTGTCAGATAGCTTATGTAGTTCTCATTGACCATGTTGATTTTCATATTGCCAAGTTTAATAATATCTTTTGTTGCTTAATGATATTATTTGCTGACTTTATTGTACAACACTCTTAATAGTTGACTGATATCTCAATAATGTTTTGAAGTCTGCAGTAGGTGAATGAAGTAGATTGTTAAAGGATCTGAACAGATTTACAATGTTAAAAACAAAGTTCATTCAGCTGTTATCAAGAAGAATTTACCCTCTGTTTTTATAAAATGGTGGGGCTTCTTTTGGTTCATGGTGATGTCACTGGAAAACAGGAGGCCCCGGTTATAGTTTTAGCTTTGCTACAGCTTCCACAGTCACTCTAGTCATTATTTTTTCGAACTGCATCTGAGTCCTCACTGGCGATGCGGAGTGGCGCTGTCTGTTGGTGCTGTGTAGCTGAAAGCGTTTCTCTTCTCAACTGTAGGCAGAGAACCAACCCCCAGACCTTGTACAACTGAAGAGTTCAAGTGCAGTAATGGCAACTGCGTTCCTCTACGTTATGTCTGTGACAATTATGATGACTGCGGAGACCATTTTGATGAAATGGGCTGCAGTAAGTAATACCAATAGGATACGAAATTCCAATGCTGTTGAAATAAAAGTTTCTCAAACTGATAACAAGACCTATTTTTCCTGAATCGCATACTAAGAAGCATTGATTTTTAATTAGTCTGTGCTAGGATTACCCAATTAACCATGACAATATCTTCTGTTTTCCTTCTTTTGGGGAAAACCTTACGGAATTCAGTGCTCTCGACAGTCCTTTTTAGGCTTGGAGTATTTATGCATCACAAAAAAGGGTTTGATCTTGTTTCGTGGGTTGCATTATGGAGGCAAGAACATCCAATATTTAAATCATAATTGCAGTAGGCCAATCTAAGGAATTATTCCTGGGCAGACTCCCAACTGGTCTAGGTTATCGTAGCCCTGTTGAAAACAAAAGCGTGTTGTAGTACTTCCGTTGTCCTGTTTACAGACAACCACAGAATTCTGTAAGGACAGCCAGTCGTTGGGCTGAGAGGCCTCTCAGATCCTCTGCACAACTTCTATTAACTGTATGTTTTAAATTTACCAGCACCTATTTAGGTGCAAAAGCTTTGCAGGCAAGAGAGAATATTCTCATGGAATCCGGAAAAAAAATTCCTGTTTTTTACATCAATATATAGACAGCTGCAGAGTGATAATATGGGCATGTACTTGCAATTTTAAATTGTCAGGCTTTGATGGCCGCAAGTGGAAGTGTGTCAAACTGCTGATTTACAGCCCAGCGTGCTTGCAAAACGCAAACCAGTCAGAAGGCTGTAGTGCAGTCCATTTCGAAGCAGCTGGTTTCTCTGTTTCATACCTTCGCAAGGGTCTTTAGGTAATACAACCTAATCCGATGACTTGATGAAAATATAAAAGTATAAAAAGAATATGAAACAGTGCAAACCAGCCGCATTCTGGCAGTCAGCGTTCTACTGTCTGGGGGCTGATATGAATGCAGATTAGATGGTAACATTTGTAGCCTTCCCAGCATCAAATACCTCTGTTATAGAGAAAATGGAATGTTTATGTGTGTGTGTACAATGAATTTATGCTTCTACACGTATATGAAGTTTAGCTGTTTAAACTTAATTTAATCTTCACGGGGATATCTATGTAAAAAGGAGATAGTCGGCTTAATGTAATGTCTTTGCCATACAGCTGTGCCTTTTTCTTATGCCCTGTCTGTATTATTTATCTTTTCTACTTAGATATCAGAGTTTGAACATAGTTTGTGTATATGTAGAGTATGTCAGAATCAGCAGAATTCTGGATGTACTTTGAGAAGAGTGTAATTTTTGTTATCCGTATCCATTATCTCTGACACGCCTTTTCCATTATAGGTGTGTTTAAAGAGCAGTGCGTTCTGCGCAATGACTTGTATTCTTCTCAGGAGGCTTTAGATTAGCTACGGCATGAACAAGCTGTCATCTTCTTTCTACTTTGTAGGGCCTGGGTTATGCATGGTAGCAATTGAGAATGTTTTTTGTTTAGCTGATGAGAGAGGACTGGGTAAGACAGAAGTAGGTTGACAAAGATACGAGTTAAGAGTAAAGTCTCTTCAATGGTTTCTGCAGTTGCTGCAGGTTTGTGGCAGTGTAGCGTGCCGTTTCCCTTAAGGAAGGTGAGCTTGGATGGTTGTGGCTCTTATCCTGACCCTGTTTACTGACTTCTAGCAGTTAAACAACTCAGTTGACAGCATCTGGACCAGCATTTACCACCCTCTTCTCGTTCGTTACGCCTTAGAGAAAAGATGTTTGCATTAATTGAGTTTCAGTTAGAAGAAAAAGGAAAGAAAACTAATATTGCCTATTTGAAAACCATATTCAATTATAATAGCGATCAAAGTCGTGACACCCCTCTTCCCCTGATCACTTTATTTTTTTGGTTATAATTGTATAATTTACTACCTTTTTTCCCCCGCAGATCCTGGAACAGAACGAACTTGCGCAGAAAGTATCTGTGAACATAACTGCACCAACCTGACTGAAGGAGGCTTTATCTGTTCGTGTAGGCCAGGGTACAAGGCCAGTGAAAATAACCGAAACTCCTGTGATGGTATTTTCAGTCTTCTAAACAGCTTCTCACTGATAAGTGTTCGGTGACCTGTAGTTCAGTGACTACCCAGTTTTGCATTTTAATAGTATTTTTATATGTTTAGCAGATGCTCCCCAAGAAGTTTGAATTGTATTTTGGAACATGCAGACCTCATTCAACACAAAACTAGCTCCGCAGTTCAGACTTGGGTTAAGATTTTGAAAGCTGTAGGTGTATGGTTTTGCTTTACTGTGGGGGGCGTTTGTTTCTTATATATTTGCAGAGGGACAGAGATTTACTGTGCGATTTTTTTCTTTGTTAAAAGAAAACTTGCTGAAGGCTGTGCTCCTGTTCTGCTCCTTTTGTTCTGCTCCTTTTGTTCTGCTCCAGGCTTGCAGTCGAGGTCTGTTGTGCCATAATTTTGTCCTGGTTACATGCAGATAAAATATGGGTAGGAGTCTACCCAAAGGACACTGTGGTCATGCAATGTCATACCTTCACAGCTGCTGTTTCAGCCGGGTTTGGTGAGACCACTCCTCTTTGTTGCTCCCAGCTCTTGTGGACAATTTGTGCAGTTTTATTGGACATACGATCCAAAGCCACCCCTTCCTTTCCTTCCTGCTGATACCGGTTTTGAGGACTAGGGATCTTTGCTTCAGCATTTCAGGAAGGATTTGTTCTCACATCTTAGGGTAATCGCGTCTCATCTTTTGTCTTTCCTTGGTGATTTAACACAAAAATACCTGATCAAAAGTGCCTCTTTAAGCCATCTGGTAAGCAGGAGAGGAGCAATGCCGTTACAGGCAATTAAGACACATTAAGCAGAAGATGAGTTATGAGAACTTCTGTTATCTAACAGTTGCTGATGTTAAAGATCAGTTATTAGGTCACTGGTCTTTTAGAGTGTGTGGGGAAGGGACAAATCTAACACTTCGTGAAGTAGAGATACCAGCACGTTAAGAAATAGATGAAGCTCTACCTGTCTTTTCTCTGCTTACGTCCAGATATCAATGAGTGTGAAATCTTTGGAACGTGCACCCAAGACTGCAAGAATTCCAAAGGGGGCTATGAATGTTTCTGTGCAGATGGCTTCAGGTCTGTGGGTGATCAGCAAGGGAAACAATGCGCAGCTAATGGTATGTTAACGGATAGCAAGGTTAATTGGAACCTGTAAAGAGCAAGTGTAGCATAGCAACTTAGTGAGTATAACCCTCCTTTTTTTCAGGAAAGGGATAATGAAAGCCAGCGTTTATTCTGTAACATAACATTGTCTGTGTACTCCACCCATTCCATAATTGGGAATAGAAGTGCTCATCTCTGCTTCCAATTGTAAACATTGAAAATAATAGCTCTGTTTGGATGCCTGCCTTCCTTTCTCCTGAACTTTTCTGCAAACAAAGTCCTGCCTTATCCTTGGTTGTCATCTGAAGGAAATTACTGTTGCCTATTCCTGAAGTTTAGGTTTTCTCAACAAAATAATGCGTCAGAAGAAAGTTGCATTAAACTGGTACAAATCAAAGGCAGTTTGATGACAGATTGCCTTTCATTGTTCATGGACTGGTGCACGCAAATGGAAGGACTTGGCCAACGTTTAACGTCAGTCGTTAGCTATTTATCATACATCAGTGCCGTGACTACAGTGTCTGACAGTATTGGATAGGTAGTTGATTCAGAAAATAATAGTAATTGAATAGTAATATTGAAGAGTTGAAGAAAATAGGAAAAGTGACAATGAGGCAGTATTATATAAAAGACAAAAACAACATTGTATTTAGAAAAGTATGTACACTTTGACAGCTTTAAGTGATACCTGCTAAAAATGTGATGTGACTTTTCAAGATGTAAAATCTTCAGAACAGGATGCCTGTGACCAAAAGGGCCTGCTGCTGAAGGCTTTGAAAATTCGACATTATTTATAATATGAGAAATGATACAAGAAAACCAGGACTCCAGATGTCCAGTATAGGGGCCTAATTCAATAAATATTTACTGTTGAGCATGAGACTGGAAGTACAAAAGGGCATTTACACCTGAGTTTCTGCCTGGGCGCCCGTTTATGTTCCTGTGTCAGAAATGTAGTTCTTTGAAACCCTTCTTCATAAGCTCTGTTCAGGAAGCATCTGGACATCTGAAGGTTTCAAAGCTAAGTGACAGAAAATAACACGCTTTTAGCTGATAATAGAATGAAATTTGATCCACTGGAAGTTCTACGTATGCCTAGAACTCTGCGACTCTTTGTAGTATAAACTGACAACATTCATAAAGGAAAGCCTCCTTTACCTGTGTCTGCTGCAGGACTGACCAGTAGGCATTTCCAGAGCACACACACGGAATATTAAGTCCTCCTTATCATATATTACAATATGTATGGGAAACGCTGTCCATTTCTATGCTGAATCGTACATTCGTTAGAGAGCAGAGTCACTTGCCTTTTTCTTCCATAGCTGGGTGTAACTTAGAGAGAAAGGGATTGTGTTGAAGTGAAAATTTCATAGGAAATTGTGGATTATTGGTTGGAAAGGGCACTGGTAAATGAGATTTTCCTTACCCAGGTGAATGCCTTATCATTTCTTATTGGCTCTGTGAAGATGAGATTAATGTAGGAGAACTTCTTCAGAAGGAGGCCTGGAATTTAGCTCTGTGAGTCCCAACTGGACATTATCCTTAGCAAAAAGCCTGAACAATTAAATTTTCTCACCATCAAAATGAGCCACGTGGGACTGATACTCCTTGTAGTCAAGTTATTAGAGTATTGAGACTAACACCAAATGAACCTGTGACTGGATAGGAGAGCATTCATCGGAATGTGAACACATTAGGATTTTAAGACTTTCAGGTAGAAGAAAAACAGGCAGTGGCTCAAGGTACTGACAGTTTATTGGTCCTTTCAAGGTTATTTCCCATACTTTAAGACAGGAAACTGAATTGAATAGTGTGGAGTAGCATTCTGGGTGTGAGGTGTGAGGTGATGATAGGCCAACACTGTAATGTTTAGGAATTTTTAAGGAATTATCCTTTAATGATTGCTGCTGCACAAAATCTATGGTGAAAAGGATAATACTATCCTCAGTGATGAGCATTTCCACAGTATTTAATGAATTTTGCAAAGCCAAGGAATTTGAATAGCTGTGAATCTTTAGAAGTCGCTCTGTGTTCCTTCAGCTTGCTATTCAAATAGAATTTGTGAAACCCCCGGTTTAGTTTTGACTAGACATGACTTTGACCTGTTTCTTCTAAAATAAGAAATACATGAAAGTAAAATTCATGATTGTTTCCCAGGTAATCCTCCGTTGTTACTGCTGCCAGATAATGTGCGAATCCGAAGATACAATGTCTCATCAGAACAGTACTCTGACTATATCGACAACCAGGAACGCATCCAAGCTCTGGATTATGACTGGGATCCTGAAGGGATAGGCCTGAGTGAGTATGTGTAGAACATCAGTATTCAACCATGCAATGATTTTTTTTAAAAAGATATATTTCTGCAGCATAGCTTTTTATTTTTATTTTACGCTGGAAATCAAAATCAAATTATAGTAACTGTCTAGGTCTTAGTTGAATGTGTCCCTCCCTTCTACTCATTCTTCAGCATCAGTGTGCTTCCTTTTAACGCTTGAATTTAGTTTAGCTAGGTTTTGCTCTTTTTTTCCTTTTCTTTTGGTGCGAGTTCAGCAGTGGAATTGTGGCCCTTTAGGATTCTGCAGTGAATGAACCCCTTCCTTTTCTTCTGCCTCTGCCCCTCTCCAAATCTGACTCAATTCTTGCAAGAGCTAATCCTTATACTAAACAGTAATGGCCAGTAGGTCCCTGTGTTAGCTTATTATCTTTGCCTCTTTATCAGCTTTCATTCTTTCCTCGTTTTTTAAGGGCCTGTGTCCTGGCCAGTACTTGCTCCTTAAGGACCCAAGGCTAAATTCCTCTCAAAGTCATGTGCAAAGGCTTCAAAGCTAAGACCCTCTACTCATGAAAAACGTGATACGTATTTCTTAATAGTCTAGATCAAGATGATTTTAGAGGTGCCTCTTACCTGTGATGAATGAGTTAATAATATACACACTAACACAATGTAGTTGAACACCTGACTCCATATTACTCATAAATAAGTGCGTCTGATATCTTTGCGTAAGAACCTCAGAGGGATTAGAAATTTCCAAAAATATGGAATAACTATTTTTGTAATCTTTTTTGAAGGTATCGTGTACTTCAGCATCCTGGGACAAGGCTCTGAGTTTGGAGCCATCAAACGTGCTTATCTGCCCACGTTTGACAGCAGTAGGAACAATCCTACAAAGGAGGTGGACTTGAATCTCAAATACGTAGTTAACCCTGATGGTTTAGCTGTTGACTGGGTTGGAAGGTAAGCACACTGAAAAGCTGGAAAAACGCTGTCCCTTGAATATGTCAAGGATTGGATCAGACAGTGCAGAATCCACTCTTTTCTTCCTTACGAGCTGTCTCTGAAGATCTCTAATCTCAAGGTACTTCAGAAAAAACGTAGTAAGCTCTGTTTGCTCAGACAGCAGTTGAATAAGTCAAATGTGTGTTGCTGACTGCATCATCAGGGTGGCGAAAATGATCAGAGGCATGCAGCATCCTTCCTATGAGAGCTGGAGTTGGAGTCAATGACGTCATTTCTTATTTGCAATTTAACTGTTGAAGGGTGTGGTGAACAGGCACAGGTGTAGTTCATACGGTGTAAGGTTGAGAGGATCCTGATGTTTGTAGATAGGCGCTAGCAATTACAGAATCATAGAATGGTTTGAGTTAGAAGGGATCTTAAAGATCATCTGGTTCCAACCCCCTGCTGTGGGGGGGACACCTCCCACCCGACCAGGGCCTGACAAGGATAAAGGATGTACAACACCGGCATCCCGGTGCCGCCAGCATCTTCAGCTCTACAAGTGTAGTGTTACGCCATTCCAGCACAACATTGGAAAGTATTTTATAAAAAAACATCTTTAAAGTTATATAAAACCTGATACACATGGTTTGAGACACTTAGTCCTTCCGCCCATGCAAAATGTGATTAGTGAGTGCATAATAATGTGTTTATTGTCTAACACAAAAAATTAGAAAGCCATGATGATGAAGATAAGCAAAACTCAAAGAAGAGCAGGCTGAGTGCCTTGTTTATAAGGACTAAAAGCATTTGCTTCTGATGTGGTAACAATGTATTCATTAACTTCTCTGTCAGAAGACAAAGGTCTAGAGAGGAGCTGTGGACTAATAAGATGGGTACCTTCAGAGTTGCTGTTTGAATTACATGGTAAACGGAATTTTATCTGTAATGCACCTTATTGTCTCCTGGAAAGTGGAATCTTTAATGAGGCTTATAAGCCACCTCTGGTGCTTAAAGGAACAATGGAAGTTCTCAGTAGTCCTTTAATGGAGATTATTTGACAGAGGCAGCTGCAGAAACTTTGTCAGAAGAGAAAACTAGTGAGCCAACAGATCACATTTGCTAAACTCACCTTTGTTTAGGGTCTGCATGTTCCAGTCTGAAAACATTCAGATGTAATTAATTCAGCTTCATTATTTTAATTTTGTTTGGGTTTGATATAACTTTTCTTATAAAAGTTTTATTATTATTCCTCTCCCAAATATAAACTATTTACTTTTGGAATGTTTTGTGTTTTATGTAATTCAGACATCTTTACTGGACTGATGCAGGGACTAATCGCATAGAGGTGGCAAAATTAGATGGACGGTACAGAAAATGGCTTATCTTCTCTCTACTGGATCAACCAGCAGCTATTGCTGTCAATCCAAAACATGGGTAAGTACTGTAGAACTTGCCAGAATTATTTTCAGTGCTATTCCATACCAAAGCCCCCAGCAGTGGTAAACTTTACAGGAAAGACTAAGGGAAGCTTTCCGGAGTCTCCCTTTACTAATGTCAGGAGGTTTGTGTACGTAGGAAAGTATTTTAAGGTTACAGTTGGTACCAGTGCTTGTGTTGGTGACATTTCGTGCAGTGTTGTGAACCTTCAACATTGTGAGCCTACAGCGTTGTGTGCCAGCCTACTGAAATAGGGAAATTGATGGGAATGTCTCTTTACCAGCTCCAGACAATGCAGGCGTAGGCTCCTTCCCAGTGCACAGCAGTCTGTGCTGGTACATTCGACAGCTGTGCTTGCTGCGTCTTATATTCTGTGATGCACCACCAGATACCACAGTACGTGCTTCCCAGCTGGAGTAAAGCAGTACAGCTCCCTGAAGTCACCTGAGCTCTGCAGCTTTACCACGGCTGATGGATGTTCTGTGTTCACAGTCATTTTTCTTCCATTGAGAATGAGAAATTGTCATTTAAACCACTTTCTTTCCAAATCAGGACACAAGATGCAAATGTTCTTTTTTTGGTGTTTATTTTCTGTACTTGAAACAAGCTATTCCATTGAGTTCTCTGTGACTTTCCTGGTTGCATCTGCAAAACACAGGTTGCTGAACAGCTTTTTTATTCCACAACTGACCTTTTCCATGAAACTCCGAAGGATAGTTATGTTGACCAAATTCTGCACTGTACTAAATTCTGGTTCTGTCCTTTCAGGCTCATGTATTGGACTGACTGGGGGAAGCAGCCAAAGATTGAATGTGCCTGGATGGATGGACAGCAAAGACAGACTCTGGTCTCTGAAGACCTCGGCTGGCCGACAGGTCTTTCTATTGATTATTTGAACAATGATAGGATCTATTGGAGTGATTCTAAAGAAAATATTATTGAATCCATGAGGCCTGATGGGACAGACAGAACTGTAGTATTACGTGGAGGTAAGAATTTACTATGCAATTAGTAATACAGTAACCCAGCTGCATACTAACAAGCACTTGGGTTTCATGAGTGGGACTGGATTCGGGTGCCTTTCAAAGAGTGAGACTTGGTAGTGTATTCTTCTCCTTTGTACAGGGATGAATGACGCACCAGGTTCACAGCTCATGTTGCCTGGTAACAAGATTCCCTCGTGGTAATTTATGTGACCCAAATGGGTGACAGTGTGGAAAACTGGAGTCTTGCTTTTTTGTGTATATTATTAAGCACTCTGCAGATAAAATGACGTGAAGGGATCAGGCGCGTAAGGATATGCATGTATAGCTACAAATGTCTTAAAATTGAAGGATTTGATGATATATTTAAGCTGAAGAACAGCAGTTTTATTGCTTCTGCTAGGGATTTGCTTGCTGACAGTCTATTGTTTGATTGAGAAGCAGGCAGTCCGTACAGCCTTGATGTCTTTGAAGGCCATCTGTATTGGATAGCTAAAGAACGAGGAGAAGTCTGGAAGAAAGATAAATTTGGAAGTGGAGAAAAAGTGAAAGTGCTGACTGTAAATCCATGGCTTACTCAAGTGCGCATATATCACCAGCACAGATACAATCAGTCAGGTAGGCCATCAGCAACCTTGCTGTGAGATCAGAAGTTGATATTGATGTCTTCAAAGAGCTTTGTAATCTGATAATGCATCTATTAGTACGTGACAATATTCACTTCTGAAAGTGTAAAAATGGAATAGAGGCTGGCAAGTATTTTCTGCATAGCAAAGTGAAATCATCAGTGGAATTCTACACGCAGCTTTTTAGAGTCTTAGTTCTAAGTTATGGCCACATGCTTTCTCTTCTTCCCCTCCATCATGGAGCTGTCATAGAGGTGGCAACCACGGTATGAATTTAACAGGAAGTGCTGGCTATTTAATGCTACCTTCAAGGGGGATGTTTCAGTGATTGTATGTCCACAGTAATCACAGGTGCTGAGGCTGTCCAGAGGAATGCGCAGCATAGCCCTCCCTAAAAGTGTTGTAGCTTTCAGAATCAGAAAGCTCCATGTTGCTTGGAGGTGTTCACTTTCTTCTTGGTGCTGCACTGGCTCCCAACAGCCATAGTCTTTCCCTTAAGAATGTAAGAAAAGGCAGAGAGAAGATTTTGATGTAAATATGGTGTTCGGGCATCAGTTGTTTTAAAAAAATGAATCTAGTCAGATTTTCAGGGTGTGATACTGATGAGATACTTTACTGACTAGAGAATTCTCCTGTCTTACCTCAGGAATGTGCTGCATTGCTTCTTTAGCTGTTTTTATCACTTTTTTCCCCAGTGCCTAATCCTTGTAAAGATGTCTGTAGCCACCTCTGCTTGCTGAGGCCAGGAGGGTACACCTGCACTTGCCCTCAAGGGACTCGGTTCGTAGAAGGCAGCAGTACAGAGTGTGATGCAGGTAAAGTAATTTGTCACACTGGAAATGAAAGCTAAGGAAGCTTTTCTTTAGGAATGCAAATACATCGCTGAATTAGAAACATGTAGGAGAAGCTAGCTGGTACAGTAGTTGTTGGTAAGTGAGGACATCTGGCTTTTATTTTCAGTCATCACTGATCATTAGTCATCTTGTGCATTTCATTTAGTCTCTTTGCATGTCATTGGAAATTGGATATGGATATGTCACTCCGACCAGCCCAGACTCGGCTGCAAAATTGGTCATGGTTTCTGATTTTTGTTTTGAGGTTCTAAAATATTTTATTTTCATTTTTTTCAAATGCATGGATTTCAAAACTAGAGTATTTCTGAGAAATTATGGTGTACAATTGTTTACAATTCTGTATGAGGTATTGTTGGATCAGTATAATAGAATGCAATAGAAACTTGAAACAAAGCTTTCAAACTCACAGTGTGAACAGAGATAACTTTTAGATAGTTACTATATGCTGTAAGACTTTTAAGCACTAGAATTTGGTGCTTGGTTGTTGCATTGCAGCAGAGCCCCCACAGTGCTTCCAGGAGAAATAGAATTGCTCAGTGTTTCCTGAGAAGAAAGAGCATACCACTGCAGGACTTGTATTTCTTTTGCTGAGAGTCTGCATTCTTAGCTTACAGTGATGCGGGTGGTAGCTAGATGTCCTTGTACTTGTCCTTGCTACGTATCTCTAATAAGTTATGCTTTATAATATTATGTTTGGCATCTTTTCTGTGGTTAATCTTCTCTGAATTCTCCTCTTTTTGCATTAAAAGAGAAAATGTCCTATTTTTTTTACACTACCTTAACTCTAAATTACATTTGCTTAATAACTGTTAATGCTCTTTCTTATTGCCACACGATGTGAGCTATGGAAAGAGGAGTTAATAATATGATGTGATAGTGAATGAAAGTGTGAGATGCATATTTAAATTAGGGATCAATAATAATTTGCTATTTGCTGGTGATTGCTCTGAGAACACTGCATTTGCTGTTCTTTGCTGAAAGTTATTTACCTAAAATGCCTAGGAATTAAGAAAACTGCTTGACCTTCTTTGGAGGAAAAAGTGGGGACAGCAAACAGGAGCTGTCTCCATTCTTGAACTTCAGTTTTTATCTTGACTTTAAGCAAATTTTTAGCCAGTGAACTGTGATGGACGTGCTGACCAAACACAGCTTTTGTTTATTTGGTCCTTTCCCCACGTTACAGCTACTGAGAAACAGCCTGTAAGATCTCTGCGTTTCCCCTTTCTGTATCCCATTTACTTGAAGGGAGTTTTGCCTGTAGGGAGCATTGTAGCAACAGGCTTCCTCTGCCTCTGGTTGAAAGGATTTTATGAAAAAAACTATTATGATCTAACGTATCAGTGTAAGACGGACAGTCAACGGTCCACCTGTAACGATATCTAAGATCCAGAGCTTGCGTAGGTGAACTGTGCTTTTCTGCCAGCACGTCCTGAGCTCTTCCCGAAGGCTGGGACGCCTGACTCGGCGTTAGAGTAACACCAGCACCTCTGTAGCTCTGTGTCTGGGCCAGCTCAGGCAGCACCGCCACGTGGGCACCACCGGGCGCCCGCAGTGCAGCAGGGATGCTGTGATGAGCAGGTCTGCTGGAAGCTGTCAGCCTGTGCTCTGCACTGGCACAAAACTCTGAGGACTTCAAGTTTCTCTCTCACTGCCCGGATGGCAGCGGAGGACTCTGCTGTCTGCACGTTCCCATGCACTGCTTTTCTTCATAAGCAGATGCATCGCAGTTCGGCTGTCTCTATGTTGCTCCGGGCTGGTTGGGTGGAAGCGTCTGAGCGAAGGAGATAAAGTATTGCTGCTTTCTGAATGGAGACATTGAAAGGGTGGTGGTCTGCAGTGCATGTGCCAAAGAAAATGATGGGACAGACAGCTTTTGAGTTCCCTAAGCTTACTTTTACTGAATAAATAGTTATTTTCCATGAACAGATTTTACCTCAGTTAAAATAAGCTTTTATGGCAGCAAAATAAATATAAGAGCAGCAAACACGTGCTATTAAAAGCAAAGCTTTTGAAAAGTAGCCTGTGCCTTCGCATATGCAAGTTTTGTAGAGATGGTTGAAATACTCTGTAGTACTATTCCTGTTGTTGAAGCTGTCAGTAACACATGCGACTTTTGAATTTTGCAGCTATTGAATCCCCTCCCACGATGCCACCAGCGTGCAGATGCATGTATGGAGGAACATGCTACATAGATGAGAGTGGTCTTCCGAAATGCAAGTAAGTCGGTGGGTTGTTAGGGTGGTCCTAGGTGAGACAGCGCTGATTCAGTCTCACAAAACAATTAAACTCTTTGGCAAGTGTTGGAAATGCTCCAGAAGGTGTCACACATCTGCAACAGTGTTTGTTATAATCACAGAAGAACATATACCAAATAAGGAATGTAAATGCATCGGTTTGGAAACCAAAGCCAAACAAAACAACCCCAAAAACCAGAAAGGCAAACCTCTGAAGATCCTAGTAAAAGGCTATACCTAAAAATTTTAACAAGAAGTAATGCTCAGCGACTGCAAGTTGGAACAGCCAGTAGGTGCCACCAAAGCTCCGCTGAACCCAGATCTTTTGACTCGTGTGACTGGTGACTGGTTTTCTGTTCTGACTCAGCACTTTTTCATTTCCATTTTTAATTCGATGAAGGTAGCAGACAACTGTATTTACAGTCAGCGAAATACAGAATTACTGAGCATGGAATTAAAATTTGTGGCATGTAGGCAAACATTACAGGATGTAATAATAAAGCTGAGAGCCTAGATTTAATAAAAGCCAATGGTCCTTCTCACATTTGCAGGTGTTCGTATGGCTACACCGGGAATTACTGTGAACTAGGGCTGTCAAAGGGAGTGCCTCCAGGAACAAGTAAGCCTCAAGCATATATTACTCTGTCAGTTCAAGCTGAACAAAGCGTAACACCTCATTCTGATACCTGTTCAGAGTCAAGCTTACAATTCTCTGGGCTGTGTTTCACACTGGACTGTGCTTGCTTGAACGTTTGGTTGTTCTTCTGTCTTTGACAGCAGCAGTAGCAGTGTTGCTGACCATCGTACTAATCATAATAATTGGAGTCTTAGTGGTTGGAGGCTTTTTTAACTACAGACGAACTGGCTCCCTTTTACCAGCGCTTCCCAAACTACCAAGGTACGTTTTGAAGGCTCTCATAGCTGGAGGGTCTGTGTGCTGAAAATATATGTTTGTTCCTAAATACTTCTGAAACATCTAGTTTGTTTGCCATGAGCCCTTTCTGTTGGGATATGGGAAATGCAGCGTTGCAGCAATCGCAGTGGATTTTTGATTCCCAGCAAGATAATAGCTGGTCATTATTTTGTGACAAAGGACTACTGTAAAATTCTTCTACTTTATAAATTTAACTTTTAAATAATAAGCAATATAGAAGACTGTTTACCAGGTCTGGAACTCCGTATTCAGTTCAAAAAGACACAAAAGACCATAGTTACATATATTTTAATTTTTTGTGAAAATTTGTCAGAAGGTGATTCTGGCAAAGCGATCATTTTCACATTGAAAGGCTGAGCTCATCTGAAACACAATTGATCTGTTTAAAAATAATATGGGGCCTGTGTAGTGAACTTAAGTCTGTTTCCAGTGCCTGAAAAATATGGACTTTTTGTAGGTTCCTGCTTTCCTGACAGTCACACTGTCCAGCGAAAATCAGCTTTGTGAAACCTGATTATGTGAAATAAAATTCTTGATGTTTTAAATCAATTATTTTAAATTAATTTAAAAAATATATCAGAATATGATACTTCAGGGTTTTTTTTTATCTTTAAGCAAACGATACATTTTTAAAGGCATAAAGCTGCATCTTAGTCTTAACACCAGTTTCACAGGAATAGCTCTAAAATCAGTGTAATTAAATAATTTTAATAAGTACTATAGATGCAGGTATAACTGCTTCCTCACTGAAGGATTATACTGAACTAATTAAATTTATTTATGACTTGATGTAGTTAAGTTGGGGCAAAATTTTTGTGCAGATCAGTCCTGCAGGACAGAGTTTGTAAGAGATCTCCAGGCGGCTCACTGAAATTTCCTGTTTCTTACTTTCTTGAATGGAAATTTTCTGCATCATCAGATAGTGGACAAGTAGAAATTTTAATGCTCTGACTCAAACAGTTCAACAATACTTACTGCTATAAGTTATGAGGTCATGTGAGATGGAGATGTCATGATTTTGTGTGCGCGGCTCGATTCAGTTTCCACTCCCCGTTAGCACATGCTGCAGTTGCTCAATCCCTCTTTAAAGTGCTAACTCACACCTGTACTGCAGAGTTAACTCGAGCTGTAACTTGGCTGGTACCCTCGACACAGGACTTGTCCACTTAACAGGAATCATGGCTAAGATTCACAGGGGTTTTTATTGAATGGTGTCATCTGTGGGGCCAGTTGATAGTGTGTGCAGCGCCCCAGTGCAAGCAAGAGCTTTCGCACAAGCCATGAGGACACACAAATGAAAAGAATATTTCACTGCTCCTGTCTTCCTTCAAACTTGACAAAATGAACTCCAAGGTTAACTCTGCAGTGGATGTGTAGTTGCATGGGTTTGGGAATTGTGTGCTCAGAGTTCTGTGTGGAAGGTTATGTTTTTGCCTCTCCCTACTTTCACTGCTCCTGTTATTCTGAGCCTGAAAGAGTTCTTTCAGCCTGTTTCCAGTTTTTGTTGAACAAATCTAATGCGCGCTTGTTACCATCATTCTGGATGCAGATGGAGCATTTGCTTATGTGAAAACAGTATTCTGAAGGTATCTTCATGATTTGCATGCATAAACATTTTTAAGCATAGGTGTTTTTTTAAATCGGTTGCAATGAATTTGAATAACTGAGTGGATTCGTGGTTTTGTCTGTAAATCAACACTGAAGTAAAAGTAGTCAAAATGTAGGTAAATTTGGGGAGATAGTAATTCATGGAGTTCATTCGATGTCTGCATGAGCGCACATGAAGGGAGTTGAGATCATTCTGAATGGGCTAATTTAGGTTAAAATCACTGTTGAACTACTGCAGGAATGCTCCCTCCTGTGCTCTCACTGGCTTGCTTGTGGCCAGCGAAAATTCCAATTGATAATTATGCTTAGAAGAATAAATAGAAGAATCTATTTTGTAAGCTTTCTTTCTGCATAATCTGTTCTCTCTCTGTGTTTCTTTTTTCCTTTTTTCTCTCTTTTTTTTTTTTTTCAGTTTAAGCAGTCTTGTAAAATCTACTGAAAATGGCAATGGGGTAACTTTCCGATCCGGAGCAGATGTGAGTATGGACATAGGAGTCTCCGGCTTTGGAGGAGACTCTGCTATAGACAGAGCGATGCAAATGGTAAAGTTTTTTTCTGAAATAATTATTTTAAATTATGTTCTTTTCATGTCATTTTTATCTGGTAGAGGGAAGTCTTTCAAGTATAAAGATAGTGAGATGATAAATGTGTTTAGAAAAAGAAGTGAACATTAATTGATAATTTCCTGGAATAGAGTTTTATAAATGGAAGGCAAGTTCAAAATAATGTTACTTTTCTCAAGATTTGTATGATAGGAATTAAGTTGATCACCTGCTTTCTTATTTCAGCAAATTCATGGAATATACAGAGAATAAGGAGGCAAATGAAAATATTGTGGCAATATTTTTGCAAGTTTAACCAAATAGTTTTTAATATTTTGGGGATATCATAACATGTAACTCTACTTCATCTATGTTGTGTTATGCACATCTGAGAAACAGCACTTCCTTTAGTTTTTCCTTGGAAAAAAATACTGCCCTGTTTATCACAAGAAGTACAACATACAAAAGACCTTTACTTATAGAAAATAGATGGCAGGTACGTTTGAATAATAAGCACTTGCTGTGAAGTCTGTGCTGGAAGCTCCCTAAGCTTTTAAAATCAAAGATAAATTATAGACTTAGCTGACAGTGAGGTAGTACAAAATGAAACAGGTAGTGAAGATAAGCTCATAAAAGAACTATATGACCCTTTTCTAGATGAAGAAACACGTTTTTTGTTAAAACTAGGCAGCACATATAATGATACGACCATATGGACATTTCAGTAAATCCTGGAACAATAGCTTTAATCATGAATATTACCTCAGCTCTTTCATGTGTGAAAACCTTTATCATAATTTCCATTTTCTGGCCTAATATTGACGTACTGAAGTCCAGCTGATGCATTTTTTACAAAATTAGTAACTGGTCTGGATACAGGCTATTTCTGCTCATGTGGCATTAACTGTCCTTAGGTATTCAGAGTGTAAGCAAAAAGTCATATGGTTCACTGGGAAAAACTCAAAGGGTTTGGTTTATGGCAATGAAGAACTGTGGGCTGTGCCTTCTAAAATTCTAACATCACACACGCGCAAGTAGTTGTTAGAGTGATATTCTTCAGTGTGGCTGTTCTTGGCCAGTCTGGACTAACTTGAGGGAGCCAACGAGAGTTCACCGTGTGGTAACGAGCTGTATCTGATAGCACAAAGCATGAATCCTTCTGGTGTGAAACAGTGGTTTGTAGAAATGAGACATTTAAAGAACTAGCTGATGTTATTCCTCACGGTTTCTGTGATGGAGCTGTGACAAGGAGCACGAGTGAGTCTGAGGGAGGTTTTGCTTTCTTTACCCTTCCACCCATTGATGCGTGGCTGGCTTGCCCTGGGTGGCCATCCTGTGCCACTAAGTATTTTCTTAACCCAGCGTCTTCGCCCACCTGCTGTGAGCACTGTGGCTGCAGCCCAGGGTCTGGCACAAGACTTGTGAAGTCGCTGTTTTCCACACAGTGGTCTGCGTGCATGGGCCAAGTGTTGATTTGTAATCAAAGATACGCTAAAAACCGTGAAACATCTTATTTCTGGCGTAACTCGTGCGTTATTAGGGAGTGCACTTACTGCTTTCCCTCAAAAAACATAGCAGTCTCCCTGCTGGGACACAATGAATGCATCCCATTCTTTTATATTCCAGATAGTGCTTATTATTTTGTGTGTCATTTTGAAGTCTGCAAAATGAAATGTTTATTTGGGATTATGTTTCCTTCGATATCTCTTCCCCGTTGAAGTTATGATTTGTGAGTTGTTTTTCCTCATCATAAAATACTTTGAGGCAATTATTGAAATGTTAGGTATTTTGTCCAGCTAGGAAATGGCGTAATATTGGAACAATCAATGGTCCAGGCTGCTAAGCCGGGGAGTAAAATAATGGGTGGTAAACTGAATTTATGATTTTAACAGATGCTAGGTTCTGTCTGAGTCATTGTGAAAGTAGACACGTATCATTCAGTGAGATGAAGAATTGGACTATGAATTAATTCATAGGAGTGTATTTGTGTTTATTGCACTGCAATTGTTTTGGGATTTTTTTTCTTCATAGAATGAAAACTTTGCAGTGGAGTCGGCGAAACAGCCGATCACTTTTGAAAATCCAGTGTATGCAACCAGAGACAGTGGAGCCAGCACAGCTGCTGCAGTTACAGTTGCTCGGCCAACACATGTGAGAGAAACTTAAACTTCACTTTCATCTTTCATTTTCCTTTAGGACCTTCTTTTCTTTGAATAACGTTGGTTTTCCTTTTTCTCCTACAGGTAGCAGCAGCTGGTAGTGAGGAAAATGAAAATTTTGAAAATCCTGTGTATGCCTCTGAGATATCCCCCAGCCCGAACGAGGCCCCTCAGAGTACAGAGGTGCCTCAGGTAGGACACAGAAATGCTTTGAGACTGCCTTGTTTGTTTTGTGCTCCAAGCCAGGGAAATTGAGTTGTTAGGGAAGCTGCAATATAATTTCAATTCTCTTTAAATAATCCCATGGAGTTGGCACATAATCTGCTTCAAGGCAAACTAACTAGACCATATTTACAAGACTTACAAGAGCTGCTCAGGAACAGTTTTATAAGAGAAAAGCAATACGAGCACAAAATCTCCCAGGGGACACGGTAAGGATCTATTTGGATTAAACCCCTTCTTCCTGGCACACACAGTTATTTTGAAGTGAACAGATTGGAACAGAGAATTTCCTTTCACTGTTTGTTGTGCTTCATTTAGAGGGCAGATACTAGTCTGAAAATTTTAATGTAACTGCTGTAAATTGCCATTGCTCCCCAGCAGAAATTATGGTAACTAAGGCTTTACTACAGACTTTCAACAATTATTTGTAAACCCCTAATGAATTATACCTTAATAGAAGCAACAGAGTGGGGTTTTTTTCCTCTCCTTCCCTCCCCCCGAGAATATGAAAAGAAAAACCAAGAAAAAATGACATTGGTTTATAGCAGTGTTAATCCAGGGGGGTTGGAACAGAAAATTTAAATAAGACACTTAGTCAGTGTAGCATCATCATTTTTTACACATTTATTTGTAATTTTATCCATATTTAAAAATGCTAGCAAGGACATGCAAGATGTGTGTTCCATGTCTTCTTGCAGGACATCTTAACAATCAAGATCAAATCATTGTCTCAGCTAGATTATACATGATTCACGGAAGATATATTTTTAGGTCTTAAAATCCATGTGGGTAAGCTGGTGGTGGCTTGTTTTACAGGACTGTTTTCAGACATCGTGCACTAAAAAGCACTTGTGATGAGCTTTGAAATGTCAACCTGTTGTTGTAGTTCCATGTCCCTCAGTAATTTCTCTTGTGTTGTTTTCAAGACCATTTTTCTCCCCTTTGACCTGTTTGTCTGGGTTGGTAGAGTTTTGTGAATTAATTTAGGCATTTTTATTGCCTTCTGTCCTAGCCTCATGAATACTGTTTGAGGTAAAAAAACCAAAACTGGTTATCTAGCAGGAGAGGAAGTTTGGTTTCATGCTTAGAATTACAACTTGGTAATGTAAGAACATCCAGCTGAAATCGTTGGGTTAGCAGTCGGCACAAGTGAAATCCAGCAGCAGTGGTGTCAGCTTCCAGAGAACTTGAGATGTGTAACGTTGTAATAATTTGTGTGTTTCAGGAATCAAAGTGGAGTTTCTTCAAGAGAAAAGTGAAACAAAATACTAATTTTGAAAACCCGATATATGCAGAGGTATTGCTTGCTATTGCATGAATCTATTTTTCAGCTAATATACTGCTGGACTGTGTTCTTGCTTTTATAGGATAAAGGTTAAGGGTAGATGCTGCTGCTAAGTGAAGCACCACAAAAATTCCAGCGCAAGTCAAAGCTGGACTGAAGCGATTTTGAGAGAAGTTGTAGTGTCTTGTGCAGAACGGTTGCCCTTTGTGGCTGATTTAGGTTTCTAATGCTCGAACAGGGAGCGAGAGAGAGAGTTCAGGAAGCCAGGGACCCATTTCCCCAACACAGAATGAAAGTGGCAATTTACAGACGCTCCTAGTGCCGATGTTCTCTGTGGTCAAGTATGTATGTGCATGCAGACATGTCAAGCTAATTCTGGCATTAAGCTTTAAGATGGAAGTCTCAGTGTGTGGAGTAAGTTTGTTGTAGTGTATTTACTCAGCGGTACCACCTGAGATGAAATTAGCATTTAATTTTGTTACAGGCAGCGATTTGCAGAAATAACTTACACCACAACACAAGACTTCAGCAAATACTTGGATATCTGTTTAACATTCCTGAAAGTTAAGGTTGGATATTCTGTACATTGGAATGTAAACTTAGATTTTATCATTATTGTTTCAGATGGAAAAGGACCAGCAACAGGACACAGAAAATGTCCCTACTCCTTCTCCTTCACTGCCTCCCAAGATTACTCTGAAGAGAGACCAACCATTAGCTTATACAGCAACAGAGGACACGTTTAAAGACACCGCCAGTCTCGTTAAAGAGGACTCTGTAGTATAACTAGGTAACCGATTTAGGGAAAATTAGACACATCCATTTGCACATATATTTTTTATAAACAGAAGAGTAAGGTTCACATTCAAATGCTTTATAAAAATATATACATCTCTTAGCCAGTGGCTGGATGTATGTTGAAACTATGCCTTGTTTTATGACAAATGCCAATTTCTATTTTTATGAACCATTTTCATGATGTACGATATGTATGTCTTTGCACTGAAGCTGAAAGTAATGTTATAAATATATTGTACATTTGTAAATTTTTGAAAGATTATCTTGTTCGGTGATGTTGCTAGTAGAAATTTGTATGGAATTGGTCGTATCTTTAGGGATGAATGCATTATATAAATGCCTAAACTAAAAAAGAACCAAACAAGGCGAATATGGGAACATTACTGATTTACAAGATCTTTAGAGTATATGTTTATAACAGCACCTTTTAAAAGTTCGAGTGGTGCTCTGGGTATCTTTACCCCACCTATTTTATATACTACTGTATGCAAAAATGGGTGTGTCTCTTTATCTTGTGTTAAACAAAAGATGGGAGAGTCAATGCAGTATCATGCTGAATAGTTACCTGTCCAAAATGTTGTTCTTGCAGTATTTTAACTGCCTGAGATAAAGTAATTTCTTCTCAATCCGTAAGACACATAATTTTCATCTAGGTTCCAGTTAATGCCATTTCATTAATAGTGTTCTTAAAAAGAGCTCATATATTTAGATTTTAGTGCCACAAGTACTGAATTTAATGAGATTTTCTCCTGCTTATCAATGGAATAGCTCTGTTCTGGGCTGGAGTCTCGAAGTAATTTGTACTACTAAATTAATAGCTAGATTTCCTTAACAACTTATCTCTAAACAGCAAAATACAAAAGATATTGGTTCATTTAAAAAATTATTCAGGTTTTTTAATGTGAAAATTTAATTTTATTGACTATTTATTTCCTGAGGTGGACATGAATAGAAAGGGAAACAATTTCTACTAATGCAGTCTTTGTATAATCTTCCATCAGAAAATACTGTACCTCTTATTAGCTTTTCTATTAATTAGCTGAGGTAGTTTCCATAACATGAACCATTTGAGGAAACTGTGAGTACCATTTCAGGAACGTATTATTCAGCATTCCTGGGTAGCTGCTTATATAATTTAAAGTTCTAATCATTGAGGAGACTTCTGCTATTTGATTGTTTCATATCTGAGTTCTCAAAACATATACTGTTTCTAATTAGAATGCTTGTAATTACTTTGTAATGTACTTTGATTAGAAAAGACAACTGGAAAATGATGCTGCTGAATAAATCTAATAAATGTATTATTTTATCACATCCTTATTCCATAGTTTGTGTCAGGGCTCTATGTACTTTTTTCAGTTGTGTAGACTTTGATAAACTCTGAGATGAAACCAACAGTGCTTTAGATAAAGTCAAGTAAGAATAGTGTTTACTGCTTCACACAACTGTCTAAAGTTCTTGGTGTAACATCACTGAGGTCCATTAAAACCTGACTTCAATCAACTGTCATATCTAAGTGATTTAATGTAGAAAATTCCTTAGAATCTGGGTCACAGCGTACACACCTGTGAGGCTATGAGAAAGGATTTCTTTCAAAGACAGGTTGCTGCACTTAAGGAAGGAGTTCACAGCTTTTTTTAAAGAGAGAAGGCACAGCTGACGTTTCCACAAGATGCGTCTCCAGTTGCATACACCAAGAACGAGTGGCTTCACTTTTGTGAGTAGTCCTAGTCAACAGAAATATTTGGAACCAGTTTTGGAAAAATTGCTAATATGCCAGCTGTATATCAGAGAATTGTTTCCCCTATAAAAATTTTATATTTTCAGGTGTGGAAGACAACCATCACCGAATGCTGTGTAGGTAAGTACTATGTAGATCTGATGGTGATTCCTGAGCTTCAGCTGGGCCTCTTCCTCTCAGCCGCGAACCACAGTGTTCCCTTCCGATTATGTAAAATTGAACTTCTGGTACTTCGTTCAACAGAAGCTTTGGTTGATGTGCCTAACTTCACTATTTTAAGTTGTACTCTTTTTCCTTTATGAGAGTAGTCCCTGCTTGGATTCTTGAATTCTGGACTCATTTTGTCTCAAAAAAGGCCTAGTTTTAGAGATTTCAGGACCTCTCTGTGATCTGCTGTTATGCAGCTCGTAAATTATATACCATTACGGATTTTTGTGTAGATTCTTTTTACAGCTGTCAGGCCAGATAGAACTATATCCCTGCAAGTATTTATTGTGAAAGGAAGTAAAATAAGTTCATTCTTGAAGCCATTTGCCAGAGAATAGAACCTCAGTGAAATACTTAAAGATCTCTAAACACTTCATACATTCTTGTCCCTTTCTTGTGTGTGTAACACACACACACACCCACCCCCTCATCTCACACGCAAAAATTGCTGAAACTACTTTGCTTACATTTGGAGTTCTGACCTGCACGTGGTATTTTTTGTAAGCTGAATTGAAATGCACATTAATGATTAATCACCAGTGCAGCTCTTAGGCAAATAAAACCTTTACCCCTTCAATTTTAATATCTCTAGGAACATCAGCTTGTGAGCCTCTGGCTAGCAACTTAACAGATAGAAATAAAGAGGCACAGTAACCACAACTAACATTTTACCATTCTGAACACGCTCTTCGTACAGTAAAAATAACTTTCAGTAGATACACTAACAACCTGTTTCATCTAATGAATGAGATAATCATCTCTAACTTGTGAAGAACACTGAACATGAAAGAAATGTGAATGCATATTATTTTTAATATTGTCCTCATAAACTGGACTGATACTAGGAAGAAAGTTAAAGTTTGGATACTCTGCGTAGTAACTGAGTACAGTGTAGGTCTGATTTTTCCTGTAATTGCATATCTGTAAAATAACTTGTGTTTATCTCTACACAGTTGAATAATCAGGTGATTAAATGTGGTCAAATTCTGCAGTTGTAATTTTTGGAATATGTTGCAATAGCTGGGCTTTGTTATTATTTGATATCATGTCTTGTGTTCAGAAGCTTGTGAAGTTTAGCAACTCCTGAATACAACCATGAGTAACCCCCCCATGAAATAGATTACTAAATGTGACTAAATACATTCTGTAAGGTACACGTACAAGATCTGTGTTCTGAAAGGCCATTGTTTTATTTCAAGTTCACTAGCAGGTTTTAGGTTGATGAAGTCTGCTTGAAAAACTGATTATTTTAGTGGTTTTATTTTTCTTATTTATTTATTTTTATTGCATGATTAGTATTGACCAGCTTTGTAGGCAGATATTTTATGAATGCACGTCCTATAGAAGTGTCATTTCTGAGCATAAAAAAATGACATTCAAAAACATGCTACCTTTACAAGCCTATCTGCAAACTCAGAAACTGCAAGTAAGGAGGGGTGGGGAGTTGGAGACTCCATGTGTCTTCTGAAAGCAATTTAATCAGTCTAAAGAAGAGGTAAAGAAGAGGAGGTCTGTTTTTGACAGGGTTGCTGTTTATTTCTGCCGAGCTGATACTGATTTAATGCTAAATGTTAATTAGGTCTCCAGGAACTGATCTCCCACTGGCTGCTGGAGCTGGAAGTGTCATACGCAGCAGAATGTCAGATACACAGCTTGGGGCACAGGAGAGGAACAGCCAAAAGAACTTTGCATCCCATCCAGTTCTGTATCGTGTCCTGGGGTACTTTGCTATCAGGGCGTGTTCCGTGCATTTTATGACCTTACAAATATCAGAGTCACACAATCTTTTCACTGATGATCTTTGAGCTTTTATATCTGCAAAGAAGAGAAGAGTTTAGATGCAACATTCTCTATGAGAGAATTCTTCATACTCAAAGCTTTGGTGACAGCTTCAGGCTTGCTTTAAGCTGCTGGTTCAAGTACTGAGAGCAGCATAGCTACAGCAGAGCAGTGACCAGCAAGGCTGCAGAACACTCAAGAGACAGGCAAACAGAAGCCTCTCAGACCTGTATCGTGAGCCGGATATTCCCTGCAGTGAGTGAGTGCAGCGTGTTGCAGCACAGCTCCTCAAACAGGCTTAGCGTCTGGTCACAGCAATTCATTTCCCATGGGCATTCTGAGTACAGAGGGACTAAAGATGGTAGCATGACATCATATCTCACCAACCTGGTATGGGAACTAAGAGCACGGGCTGCATCTGACATACACACAGCCTACAACAGTCAGCAGTGGGCTCTTAACGAGTGTTAATGAAGTCCAGCAAATGTTCACAGATTGGTTGATGCTGGAAGGGACATCTGGTCTGACCTCCCCCTGGGTCAGCTGTGACAGACTGCCCAGGACCATGTCCAGAGAGCTTTTGAATATCTCCAGGGATGGAGACTCCACAACCTCCCTGGGCAATCTGTGCCAGTGCTCGGTCACCCTCAGAGTAAAAATGTGTTTCCTGATGTTCAACAGGATCATCGTGTGTTTCAGTGTGAGCCCATTGCCTTGTGTCCTGTCCCTGGACATCACTGAAGAGACTGTGGCTCTGTTCCTGCACAGCCTCGCTTCAGGTATTTATATACGTTCATAATATCCCACCCCCCCACCCCACCCCCCAGCTTTCAGTCCCTTTTCTGCTTACATTCAACAAAGTACTTTTCTCCATAGGAGTCCCTGATCTCAGGAGTCAGTCTGTTCCAAAGTCTTAACAGGTCTCTCTCGATGACATATGAATTAACTACTCCTGCCTTAAAGAAACCATGCTCAATAATGCTTACTTTCACTCCAAAATGCTGCATCTCTATCCTAGAAGAAAAAAAATAGTGACCATCCATGACCACCCAATCGTGGCATAACCATTAAACATAAATAAGTTGAAAGGCTGGCACAGAAATGAATATTTGAGACTTTGATTCTTCAAATTTCAGAATATTTTTGAGATGTTCACATTACCTTTATAGGTAATGTGGAAGCACAGCAGGCAATAAGTAAGGAGAAAATCCCCAGTGTCAGGGAGATTCACAGCTTTCTGTTTTATATTGGACGGGTGCAAACGATGGAGCAGCTGCCTGCGTCTTAGCCATGTATTATCAAAGTAAAACTCTTGACTATTTCACATACTGTTGCATCATTTCAGCTCCCAAGAGGAACAGATTATTAAAGTGCCTGGGAAAGAGTAGAAGTGAGCAAAGGTTTTCATTTGGATTAGAATTTTATTCTCCATTGCATGATTAAATGGCTATGATTAAGTGATTAAATATTAGTGCAATAAAGCTTAGTGTGTTTTCTGGTAGCATGGTTCTCTCTATGTAATTTTGAGTTGCAGTTTCATTCCTTTGGGATGAAAATAGCATCTTTGTCTTACTGAGAAACTCAAGAGAGCCAGGCAGCTTTGTTCCAAAGCGTGCAAAAGAATGGACCGTGCGTACATTGGCCATTAGTTTATATTACATTCCCTAGGGGCATACACTTTCTTTATATAAGCATTCAGGATGGTCTGCAACCAATTTTTCTGGTCCTTATGAAGACTTGACTCGCTGGGCCGGGCCTCAGCCTTCTGGAGGCAGAGCAACAGAACTGGCTCAGCTTAATTTTCAGAAGTTACAAGTACCTTTGCGGCTGCTGCCTGTAATCGCCCAGCTCAGATTGTGCAGCATTAGAGCAAAATAAAATGGGTTGTAAGTGGGCAAACAAAACCAAATACAACTTGCCCAGGAAGCTCTGGCTGTCTGATCAGGCTATACTGTTTATTTACTTTTGTGTATGCAGTAGATTCACACGCCCAAAAGCTGCTCTCTAGCCACGTTTCCAGGATGCGGAGATAGCCCAGTGCAGTTTCCTGGTGGGTCTGTTTGTAGTACTGGAGACTGAAATCCCAAACAAGTGACCAACATCCCCTTATTTTGATTTCCCACTTCAGGGAAGATTTCCATAGAGAAAATAAGACAGACAAATGTACAGTCAGACCTCCTTAGCACCTCTGGAGTCTGTTCTTGGGTTCACGCATATATTCCTAGATACTCACCGTAAGTTGTCAGAGAATGCTTCCATGCCCCATTTGGACAGGCTGTAGCCACCCCCTACAACAGCCATGAGGCCTTTGGCATTAATTAAGTTGAGTACTCTTCCCTCTGCTTTTTTCAGAACTGGCAGAAGCTTGAGCGTGATCTCAATCAGTCCCAGCAGACTGATTTCCAGCACTGAGTGGAAGTCTTCAATCCTCAGCCAGTCAGTGGGCGCTACAGGTGCTGTTCCTTCAGCATTGTTCACCAAGCCAAAAAGCCCTAAGAGGATTACAAAGCCATTTATTTCAGTATGAGGCAATATCTTACCCTAGAATTTCACATGTAGCACTAGGAACCAAGCACACAGTCTGCAAAAATGTCAGTGAGATGGTTACTGTTGTCTGGGGTTTGCTTGTACAATCTACTCTGTACAAAAGTTCAACTTCAACTCTGGCAAAAGTTGTTGAAGGCCTTAGGCAATGAGTCTAAAAGAGCATGAATGAAGTATTAAAACTATTTTGGCTGGAGATATGGACCTCCATACTGGGCTTTATTATCCAGATCCACTCAAGTATGTAGGCTCCTAATATGCCCTTAAAATCTTATGAAAATCAAATACTCTATATAAAAGTGGAGAGACTGATTTTTCTGGGTTGGGGTCTAAAGGTCTGAACCAGACATGTGAAATTAGTCAGTGCTTCTAAAAATATTAGCTTAATCCTGTGTATTGATAATGCTGCTTTACTACATTATAAATTACTTGAGGAATTTCTTTAGATAAATGGTGACGCTTGCAAGAGTTTGCTGAGTACAGCCTGTGATTGGAGGGAGAGGCCAAAAGTCCAGCACTCAACCTCCATAAAGAATTCCTCGGACTGAAGGGATAGCCTTAGCAGCAGTTACCCCGACCAGGAACGTGTGGCTTTCCGCAAGCTGGAAGCAAGGGCCTGCCAGAGGAGGTAAGTAAGTGCTGATAATTATGTTGTCTTTGCCCTCAGTCACTGCATTCAAGAATGGTGTGGAACCCTTGTGATGAGGCCAATAGTGTTTTACAAACTTTGAGGAGTAAGTCCTACTGGTAGAAGATTTGTGTTTTCCTGTTTTAGCCAGTTAATTAATGAACAAACCAATTGACTATTTGGTCTAACTGTGTTGCAGCTGGTAGGTGCAGTGCTGTGATCCCCTTGGCAGCCCTTAACAGTGTCTGGACTCAGCTGTCAGTGCTGAGGAAGAAATGTATCGCCATGGTTGAATGTATTTACCACACAGATCTTCTTATTGCCCTTTACCAAACCCAACACTTAAGTCTTTTTAACTCCACTTATAGGTATCCAAGGACAAACTCTTCCTATTTTAGAAACGTGCTCAGAGGTACACGACGGGAGTAGTGAGAGCTACCGATGTAACTCATATCTAAGAAAACTGACTGAAATAGCAAGTGTTAAACTGTTTCACTCTGTGCGATTGTTGTTGTGTGCATTACAGAAGTTGGATTTACTCAGCCATGCGGAAACACTCTGCTGCTTGGTACAGGAGGGCTAAAGAAGCTCTGCCCCAGCCATTTCTAATTGGGTGGCCTGGTTTTATTGTCAAGACAGCTCTTTCTGAGATTTTTTTAACTGCACCAAAAAGAGTCTGAAAAATACACTTGGGAATGATGTGGTTTTAATAGACTGAGCAACTGAGTTTTTAGGGACTCTGTAGGAGAAAGCAAGGTGAGCCCCAAAAGCATTGCTGGAGAGAATCTCTTTGAACTGAGAAATGACATAACTGATGAGTGAATGCATTTTATCAGCAAGACAAAAAAATGCCTCTGTGGAGAGTGGAGTGGCACCAGAACTTCAAGCTAGACCATATTTGGTTATATTTAATACTTTTTCTGGGAAATTACCTTGCCACTTACCCTTGCCAGCTGTCTCTTCCGTCACAAACAGCACAGCCCTGGCAATGCTGTCAGCGTCAGACAAGTCCAGGTTCACCGTCTTCAGTGAGAGTGAGGAGCAGGACCGTAGCTCTTGGCCTCCTTTTTCTGTGGCACATGCAGCAATGACACAAAATCCCCTTTTGTCAAGGCATTTAGCTAGTGAGTTTCCAAGTCCAGTGTCACAGCCTGTTATGAAGACGTGCTTTCCACTGAGGTTTCCCACTCTGCGTCTGTCTCTGATGAGCCAGTAAATGATAAGAGGAAGTATGGAAGCCAGAATTGCTATGTGCAGTGAGTCTGAAAGTGAGAGCTACAAGCAAAGATTAATGATCTAGAAATGTAAGGAGGTAAACTTGCTCAACCAATGCCCTACCTTCCTCAGACATAATTCCCACGAGGGGCTTTGTTTCTAGTTGCAGCCCTTCCATCTCCCCATAAGCTAAGGGAGAGCAGGGTTGGAAGCTTTGGCACAATGTGATCGGGATCCATGAATAATATGTGCCTTGGCAAAACCCTCCCCATCCTCCTTTTCAATAGATTTCCACTGTTTTCAAGCTTTACTGACCAATCCTTCCAGTCAGCCCTGTCCTTTCAGGATGTTTCAGAGTGAATGACTGTCTCCCTTCTCACAGGAGCAGCTGGGGGTTTTTGTGGGTACCGGTGATTATTTGTGCTAATACTTGGGAGAAGAATTACTCTGAGAAGGACGATTCTCCTTGACTAGTTATACAATACCATGCAGGCTGCTCTTCTAATCTGTAGCACGGAAGCAGAGTGACCCCCAGGACAACGATAAACAGCTGAGCTGTAGTGGTGGGTGTGGTGCCTCCTATGTTGTGTGATTCACGTTGTGTGATGGTGAGTGATTTGCTCTCTGAGCAGACTGTGGGGCAGTGCCTGGGTCTTCTGTCTCCTTGCTCGTTGCCTGTTTAGCACTGATCTAATACATCCTACTGTGCTGGGTATAGGAACTGTGTTTGTATAAAGAAATGGGGAAATGCCTAGAGGTGCTGCCCTCAACAAAAAAAACCACGAAGGGAATACGTTTCCCTAACTGTGGTGGGGAGGATACTGTTTGCTTATTACAAAAATTTTTAATAGATGTAAATACAGTTCTTGTCTTCTAAAATCTTCATGATTGAATACTGGTTTTCTATTTCTATTTTTGACTTGCGCAAAATAAAAATAATTAATGAAAGCCAATATTTATAGGAAGGCTGGTAAGCATGTTCCAGACATCCTGTTAAAGAGAAACTTTTTTAGAGATGCTAATCGGTCACCTAGGCTCTAGTTACCTGCATAGGTATAGAGGTGCAGGCCTCTGGCCTTTGAAATGTGATTGTATTCAAAGAATGAAGTGATACTTTAAAAAAAAGGAATTTGTGATTATTTTACATCCTGAAAGTACTTACAGAGGAAGAGGTCTTTCTTCTCTAATTCATCGCTGTCTGAAGTTGAGCATTCATTTGGTTGATTTTTGTGTAACATACTTGCTACCTTAAGACAAGGATATTAAGGGAAGTCCAATGTATTAGGTCTGGTCGCTTGTGTTCTTTTTCCTACTGAGTTTGTGGGGTTATTTGGATGTATCCTGATTCTAAATTTTGCTGTCACCTTACCAAGCAGGAATGGAAGGAATCTCAGAATGTGATAGGGAATGAATGTTGGACTCTCATTAAATAATTAGGTCAGTTACATAGCTGAATAAATTATAACAAGTTGGAATTGCCATTATTGTTAATGATTGGATTTGCTGATCTTAAATGTCTTCACCAACCTAAATGATTCTATGATATCAATTCTACAATGACAGCATTCATTGCCACTTAGTGATCTTATTTTACACAGGTGAGTGCCTCAGTGGCCATCAGTATGGACTTCTGAGATACTTATTAATGCTCTCTGATTTTAAAATGTTAAGCAAATATATATAGATAAGTTTACTTCTCCTTATATTGCAGTCTAAAGGGAGGGTCCCGATGAATTTCAGGGCTGTTAGATTGGTCACTGGACTGTGGTAGTTATTTTAGCAGCCAATCTCACTGTTGTTGTGGGGCTGACGTAGTTGGCTCTCTAGTTCGAGTACTTCACTGAGATACTTGGCTTTTCTGCTGTAAATGTCCCCGTTAGGTCTGACAAAGATTACAGTGTTCTTGAATGTGTGCACTTTGGAATCATCTTTGTAATGCTTCACTGAGTTGGTGACATTTATTTTCCAAGAGGACTCACAGAGTGTGCGCTGACAAAGTGCCACTGAAACTGTGTTAAAGGGCTCAAGCTAATCCAGCCTTCTGTGCTATAAAATAAAGTCTGAAAACAGGATGTTGCTGCAGAAGATCATAGATACGCCCAATCCATTTGCAGTGACGTGCCAGGAGATGACATTTCTGTGACTTCTGGTTTTGACACAAAGAGAAAGGAGTTGCTACCTGCAGGCTCTTGTAAACCCACTCCAATAAATCTCAGGCTACTCAGCAAGGTACTGCTGTGATATGTCATTTAGGACTCAATTCACTTTTTCCCCAATACAAAAGTAAATGAAATAATTAGAGATTTGGGGACAAGATTAACCTAATTGGAAACAGGAGCTGTAAATCACACCATTCTTCCTTGGCTGTGCTGTAGGGAGGGAGCAGTGGGCAGTGAGCTTGTGCTACTGGAAAGCAGGTTAAATTTGATACTGGGCTCTGTGAAGAAGCCCTGGAGTGTCTGGCCAGGATGCCTACTTGACCTCTATAAGAGAAACACCTGGGACTGCTCTGGTTAGAGCTAGTCTCTGTGTTTAGGTAGCATGGGGCTCTAGGGGTGAGAGGTGAGAGGGCAGCACTGTGTGTAGAGCGTCTGCTGTTCTTCTCTTTCCTATCACCCCCAGGCCCACGTTCCTAAGCCTGTAATCTGTAAGCACCCAGTTCTCCCTAACTGCCAGTGCACCTTCTTCAATAACGCATGGACATCTGGTGCTGAGCACCATGGCAGGTTTTGCTTTGCTGCAGCCTTCTGCCAGTATTTATGCTGCTAGATGATGTCATTGCTGCTGGAAGGCGTCTAGGATCAGAGTCAAAGGAAATACTCTTATTTAAAGTTTTCTTCCAAGAAAATTGTCTAGTTCTGTGAATGTAAAACGTTATGCAAAATATTTCTTGTTTGATAATTGTGGAGCACTAAAAAAGCCACTTGTCTTACAGGGACGCACTGGTTTTGAAATAGCTGCCTGGAGTGGCAAAGAGTGTGTTTCCAGAGAAAATGTCAGCATGATATTTCAAAGGTATTGATATATCTTCACAAATAGTGAATTCTGATTACTAATGTAGCCAGTAAGTTCTACTTTCCTTTAAATCTTTGATATTTGCCTGGCAAATTGAGAAGTCTCGGGATGGAGCTTGGCTTCTTCTGCCTAGACAAGTGCCATTGTAAGAGCAATTGATTATAGAGAAAGCAATATGACTACACCAAGAGCCCGTTAAAATCCTTAGATGACTGCAAAATACAGCATCCCTCTGATTTCTCACTAGAGGAAACTGAAGCCCATAGATCATACTGAAGGGGGTGTTACTGTTTCACTCGCACAGCAAGTTTGCTTTGGTAGTCATGCCAAAGAATCTCAGGTTGGGGTGAGGTTTGGCTTCTGGTTGTGCTTTAGGCTCCTTTATCAGTCCCTGTGCTGGCAGCGTGAGCCTTGAGAAGCCAGTGCTCTGCCATGAGTTAGAGTGACTAGGCACGCTGAGGAAAAACTTCAAGGGGTAATTTAGGAATGTGGTTCATCAGAAACAGCACTCATGTAGCACTCAGTGGAAGGTTTAGATCTATCAGACAACACTGACAGACCACCCAACAGCTCTCCAGAGTCCAGGAAGTACAGACTTCAATAATCAATCATCCTATCAGAGCTACAACCCCTCCTGGTCTTCAGTTAACAAAATGAACAAATATGCAGGCATGAACAGATCACATCTCCCATTCTTAAGATATTCCTGCACTTGCAGGTCTTTGCACTTTCATTTCATGGAAAAGGAGTGGGTTTTTTGGTATATTGTATAAAAATGTCAGTCATTATTCAGTTTGGTGGTCAGCAGAGAACTTAAGATCTTAATTAATAAGTCACCTTAAAAGAAATACTTCTCTAAACTGTCCTACCCAGTGTTTTGCAGGAAGATGTAGTCTGGTGAAATGGGGGCTGATTTCTTGTCATGATTTTATCTTTCTTTGAATTGCTTGCACTTCAGAATTTTACCATAGCATCCATAAAAGACCAGGAAAATGAAATGCTGTAAACTCTTAGATGACTGGACCAGTAATTAAAAATAAAGGAGGCATGATTTTATCTTTCTTTGAATTGCTTGCACTTCAGAATTTTACCATAGCATCAATAAAAGACCAGGAAGATGAAACGCTGTAAACTCTTAGATGACTGGACCAGTAATTAAAAATAAAGGGGGGAAAGATTTCAGATGTTGTCAAGAACATTTCTGAGTCAGCATTTTATTCAGCCCCTGTAGGTGCTTAGACAAGAAACAATTGTTAAAACCACTCTAGAAAGACAGGGACTGCATGTTCTCTTGTCTGTGCACTCAAAATAAGTGTTTAGTTTCCTCTTTGCTATTCTGCAAATGAACATAATGGGTACTGCTCACTATAGCAATGGACACGAGTTTTGTTTTTCTGTCAGTACTCACATTCTGGGGAGACATCTGCAAGCTCAGTCTGTAAATCCAGGTGCTCACGAGTTGATTTTGCCAGTTATTTCCAGTGTCACGAGTGTAGAAACTGCCCAAGTCAAACTCATTAGCTTGTGCACTAAGGCTGCATGTTCACAGTTTCTCCCATAAACCTCACTGTAAATTCAGTATCTGGTGGTGCTTTCTAATTGCTGTACGTGTGCTGACAAGCACGGCCCCTCTGCCTTCTTTTGATAATGACTTGTGGTGTGATGCTTCTATCTTAGGGACTTACTTGGTATTAATCCTCTGTATATGCTCCATGCCAGCCTATCCCACACACGTTGTATAAGCATTGCTGGCTATATATAGTAGTCACAGAGCCCAGGGGAGTCAAGACTCATTAGGGAGAACTAATCTACTCAACTGGAAAGGACTGATGCGTGCTTCCTCTTGAAAGCAACAGGAGTCTTTCAATCGATTTAACAGGGCTTGGTTCAGACGTCTAGCTTTTCCCCTGCATGTGAGCGAGTTATTATTGATGTTAATTAATCTTCTAAGATACTTCTTGTATGGGAAAGCCTTCAGGGATTAAATTATGTTTTCTAGTTTCGGGGCAGCTTTTTGATACTAGAAACTAGTCAATTGCCTGAGTAACTAAACGATGGGGTTTTAATTTTCCTAGAGAAGCTGGTTGCTCATGGCTTAAACAAACATCGTCTTTGCTGGGTTAAAAAATGGCTGGATTGCTGAACCCAGAGAGTTGTGGTGAACGGTATTAAATCCAGTTGGTGACTGGTCACAAATGGTGTTACCGAGGGCTCAGTGCTGGGACTGGTTCTGTTTAAGATCTTTATCAATGATCTGGGTGAAGACTGAGTGCATCCCCAGTAAGTTTGCAGACAATACCAAATTGGGCAGGAGTGTTGATCTTCTTGAGGGCAGGAAGGTTCTGCAGGGGGATCTGAACAGGCTGGATTGATGGGCTGGTTTCAGTTGCATGAGGTTTAACGAGGCCAAGTACTGGGTCCTGCACTTGAGTCACAGCAACTCCATGCAATGCTAACGGCTTGGGGCAGAGTGCCTGGAAATATGCCCAGCAAAAGACCTGGGGGTTTTGGTTGACAGTGGCTGAACATGAATCAGCAGTGTGCCCAGGTGGCCAAGAGGGCTTATGGCAACCTGGCTTGTATTAGAAATGGTGTGGCCAGCAGGACCAGACCAGTGATTGTGCCCTTGTGCTCAGCACTGGTGGGGCCGCACCTTGAGTGCTGGGTTCAGTTTTGGGTCCCTCACTACAAGAAGGACGTAGAGGGGCTGGAGCGCGTGCAGAGAAGGGAACGGAGCTGATGAAAGGTCTAGAGAACAAGTCTTATGAGGATTGGCTGAGAAACTGTGATTGTTTAGTCTGGAGATGAGGAGGCTGAGGTGAGACCTTATCACACTCTGCAGCTCCCTGAAAGGAGGCTGTACTGATGTGTGGGTTGGTCTCTTCTCCCAGGTGACAGGCACTAGAGTGAGAGAAAATGGCCTCAAGTTGCATCAGAGGAGATTTAGACTGGATATTAGGAAAAACTTCTTTACTGAAAGAGTGGTGAAGCATTGGAACAGACTGCCCAGGGAAGTGGTGGAGTCACCATCCCTGGAAATGTTCAAAAAGTATGTAGAAATGGCATTTCAGGACATGGTTTAGTAGGCACGGTAGTGTTGGGCTTGTGGTTCAGCTTGATCTTAGTGGTCTTTTCCAACCTTAACGATTCTGTGATTCTATGAAATAAAGGCTCTGCTTCTACAGGCTGAGTAAACAAAAGCTCTAAAGTTTGCATGGGAAAAGACTCTAATGTACATGTGCTAAGCTGTTTGTTTGTTTGCTACCTGGCCCAGAGTTTGCTGGACATTTTGGATCCAGCTCTGAGTGCTGTTGTGTAAACATGTAAACAGAACTCCCTTCTCCCTACTCTTCACGCATCCCCATTAACAGCACCGTGCAGTGCTCGATGCTGCTGGAAGGGAGGAGGCTTGCGCAAAGACTGTTTTCAATAGCAGAACCTGTGAATAAGCTTTTAATGAAAACTGATTTGAAACTAACTGAATGAGAAGGAAATTAAAACTAGGGAAAACAGGCAAGGTGGTGGGATGGACCTGGAAGTGATCTGGTCCTGTTCAGTTGAGTGGACCATGGCAACGACAGCCCATCGCAAACTGGCTGGTGACCCCTGCTCGTCTGCTCCCTGCCAGAATCTGCAGAGTTAGTTCATCCTCTGCTTAGTGGGCAGCTCTTCCCCGCCCAGTTTCTCTCCCTGCTTATTTTAGGTTGGAAATTTTTGCTTCTTTTGCCACTCTGAGCGCCACAGCATCCCGAGCCACTGTGTTGTTTTTTACTGCACTTTCAGCATAAGCTACACTGAGAAAAGTAGACTCAATGTTTAAAAAGCTCCAAAGAAACTGAACTGAAATCCAGCACTACTTGGCTAACCATGAGGGAACTTGCTCTTTAACCCAATAGTGTCACAGCAAATTTATGAGTGTGAGGAAAGCATTTGTTTCATCGCTGAATACTTTCCATGGCAGTAGGAAATGGCTTCCTGAGCAACACACCTGGTTACAGACTCAACGTGGGGTCTCTGCAGTTCTCAAGTGCTTTGCCATGATTAAGTTCAGTGGAGCTGGATCTGAACAGGCACTTGTGTCAAGAATTGAACAAGAGCAGCACCTCTCCACAAGAATTACTCAGCATCTCACAAAACACAGAGCTATTATTTTTATGCCAAAATATACCTTCCAAACTAGAAGCTCAGAGCTTTAATTTTTTTTATTACAAAAAAAACACCTTATCTCTTCTCTCCCTTAATTGCAGATATTGGGCTGCTGTAACTCGATCCACAGCTGATGTATGTACCTATCCTTTACAATGGAGGTGGACAGCTGGACTTTAGAGATCCTTAGGATTTAGCGTGCTGACCAGGAAAATGCTTCTCCTAAGCCTTGCAGAGTTCTGTGAGTGGGGAGGGATGTGAATCCCAGCTAGGTCAATGACTTTGGCACTTTATTTTGCTATTTTTCTGGTTAGGACTGTACCAAGGAAAGGCACACACTTTACTTGGCCTCAGATTGAACTAGAGCACTGCTAAAATAATCAGTATCAGGGAAAAGATTTTCTGCCCTGCTTCCTAGTTTATATTGGAAGAGTTTACTTCTCCCAGAGGAAGATCATATTTCCATTCCCTCCTTTGCCTGAGATGGCTGAACTCTTTTTGCTGTTAAGGACTTAAAGCCCTGTTCTCTATTTTTCTGGGATATTTTTGTCTTACGGACCATTGTGAAAACTGGAGTCTTAAAGCGTTCTCAAACTGAGCACCTTAAAGGTGGAGGAACTAAAAATTCACAATAATTTCTGAAAGTTTAATAGTTCCTTTGTTCTTTCTGGCTTACACTTTAAAAATGAAATAACATATTTTTTTAAAAAATCATAGCAGATACTGGAGAAATATATCTATTTCTTACACGTCTAGGCAATGCATTTGTACTATGCCAATATAAAGGATAGATCTTATAGAATCAGCCTTGTCTGTGGTGAAGGATATATTGGGAAATATTTACTTTGCATGGGAAGCTGCAAGCTCTACTCTGTTCCGCAGCAGTAGGAAATCTTGTATAACTGCTGGCATTCTTGAGAGGGGATTCCAAAACAACTTAGCATCCTTCCCAACAACGTAATGGGCGCGTGGGTGGAGGCTCGTTAGGGCGTGCTCCATGCACTGAACAACTGGTGAAACGTCCTTGTTAAGACACATCTTGGACAGCTTTTCTTTCTTTTCTGCATCTGTAAAGCTCAAAAAAGAAGATCATTTAGTGACAAACAGACAAGGTGACTTTTAACTCTTCCTCCTGCACTGATCTGTGCAATTTCACTAAAGAAATGGTATTTCTTGTTTTTTCCCTACACGAGTTTGTAGCATTTTCTGAAGACCAAGTCCCCATCCATAATGACCTTGTGATATAGCTGACCCCGAGAACAGTCTAGTTACCCTTAATTGTGGAACAGTCATGGCAAACCCAAGCCTTGTATGGTCAGGGTACCGGCAACCAGCGTTGTCAGTAGCTCAGAATAAACATAGGTGTGTAAGAAGCAAAGGGAAACAGAAATGCTGTAGTTGTAAATGAGTCTTTTGTAAGGAAATTGCTTTGTAGAAAGTTATGAAACACAACTCAAAGAAGAAATCTGGGGGACAAGAAAGTCCAAGGATCAAAAGATAAGGAGCCTCTGTTCAAGCAGGCTTAGCAAGCATCTGTCAGTTCCTGAATGGCTTCTCTGGGCTGGCAGAAGCAAAGGGAATTGATCACTATCTGAATACTACATAAACAAATAATAACCACAGAAAAACACATTGAGCACATTGATTATACCATCAGACAAGTTTTTCTGTTTGGGAGTTTGCTTGTTTTGACACAAATATCTGGAAATTGCCTCACCTTTCTGAAAATACTCCTCTCCATACTGCTTTTTAATATCAGCGGGGAGCCTACTCCAAATAACCTCCTTCTCTTTCATAATCTTTGCTGGATTGGTTAATGGTGTTTTGAACAGTCCAGGTTGAATGCAACAAACCTTAACTCCAAAAGCTTTCATATCTCTCCTGCAAAGACAGCCAGTGATTTAATCGCATTAGACATTGTTATTAATGCTGTGGGCATTTCTTCTGTACTGGCACTTTTATTTCTGTCTTTACATGGCACACCAGCACACAAATACTGTGAATTTTATTCATGGTTGTGAACTCTCAGCTTGTTTTCCCTAAAGGAAAGAGTAATGAACTGTTTTACCTGCTTCACAGAGTGATAATATGGTTGGGCAGTGACTGAGTGGTAGCTGGCATAGTGTATCTCATGTGCTGCTTCACCTTGCAATAGCTCATTAGTTCTCTGACTTGTCTGCCAGACTGGCTGCCTAAGTGCAAGCACACGGATCCATTTCACATGTCTTTCTATGTCCCTCTTGTGCTCTGGCTGATGCTGCAGATTGGTACAGTTCCCTCTGGCCCCATCCCATATCTGCCAGCCCTGTTTAAGTATCCTGGTATGTAAAATGGCAATATATATTCAGGCATAAAAATTTCTCCTTGTCTGTGTTATAAAAAGAATCCATGGTGGTCCCCATGGTATAATTAAGTGAAGACACTCTGAAGAACAAAGCTTAGACAACAGTTACTACTGTGCAATAACTCACTGTATGTTGGCTTGGGTTTTTTTCTGAATGGGCAGCTGCTGTAAATTTCTAGGTGCACTTTGAAGTTAGGCAAACGGTGTTCATATTGCAAAGATGTCTCAGCTCCCTTGGGTGGAACTTCCCTTGCAATAAGGCCTCTGTGCACATGAAGGTGGGTTAGTTATGGACCTGTAAGAGTAACAACTATGCCACAATAATACTTGAGGACAGCTTGTGTGCCCAACAGGCTTTCTACCTTAGCCTTCAAAAGTGGCATAATCTATGTCGAGGAAAGGCACTTTTAGAAGAATTACTCCTATGTGTCTAGTGTTTTTCAATTTTATACCAAGTGCCAGGATGGTGAATCAGTTCCTGTTCAGTGTGTGCCAGTTTTTGGTTAGTATTTGAGCCTTAAGCAAAAAAATCAAAGGTCTTTCCTCATAATGAGTGTTATACCTTAAGCTGTCATTAAATCCTTCCACCCCAAACTTTGAAGGAAAATAGCCTCCACCACTGAATGCTAGGCGACCTCCAATACTGGATACATTTACTATCCTTCCCTTTGCTGTTTTTATCAAGGGAAGCATATTTATTGTAACATTTATGAGTCCAATTAAGTTAACTTCAATTGGTTCTCTGAAGTGCTCAATATCCAACCAGTCTGTAGGAGCTGGTGGCCCCATAATTCCAGCATTATTGACAAGTCCCCAGAGACCTGCAGGGGAAAAAAAGAAGAAAGTCAAGAAGCAAATTTTCACCTAATGTGTCAGAGTAATTCAACTGGCTGAGACCATAGAAAATCAATGAGGAACTAAGAGGGCAATGAAGATTTGGAGGGACTGCTTGAGAAGGTCCTGCAGTATTCAGCTTTATCCTCAGTGTCCAGGTTTCATCACCACACTTTCCATTACCCTTTGCATAGTATTCCCCATACCACAGCATTTTGGACAGTGGGTGATGTTGGCTTTTTGTGAGAGAAAGGGGAGTAGGGCAAGACCAGGTATGGGAAAGAGCAACTAACAAGAAATAGACCTGATCCTTGGTATAGGTAGAGTGTCCTGCCCTGGTTCTGAGATGGGTGAGTTGCCAGAACGATAAACAGCTCTTGGTAACAAAAAAATAATAATTAAAAGATCCTTCTCAAAGATTTTAAAACAGGATGGGAACTGTGTGACAGAGAAGGCTTCACTAATCTTTCTCCCCCACACTGATATTTTTGTTGTAGCAGAGAACTTAGGGTCACACTGACTGACACACCCCCACAGGAAATGGGAAGGATTTTTTTTTTTATTTTAAAATGAACAACCAGCTACAATAAACTGAGGTGGAGGCAAGGAAAAACCACTGAATTGATCTGAGAAACATTTCTGAGCCCTTAGAAGTGGGAGGGGAAGGTAAAAAAATATGTAAAACTAGTTCTCTTGTATGTGCTGTTAGGGTCATATGAATGAATGCCTTTGCTAGCCTGACCTTACTTAGTTTTTCTTGCGTAAAAAAAAAATCATTTTTGGCCTGGAACCAAGCAAAGTTTCAAATAAAAGAAATCTGACAAATTATAAGCAATTTCGTGAAGAGATGAAAGGTCAAATGGAAACTGGAATTTAGCATTAAGTATAACTGGTACTACGGCACATCATAAAAGACTAGATTTAAAACTCAGCAGAATCCAGCCCATGGGATCTTGGGCCTTTGTAAACTAGACTGCAATACCACTCCTACTGAAATCAATTGTCTTGCACAATCTGTGGGGTCAGAGATAAAGGATTTTCCTATTTTTCAGATGATCTGCAAGAAATATTCCAAAATGGTTATTTCCAAATTCATTCAATAGAGTTTGTATGTAATTTTTGCTTTAGATAGAATGAGTGTTTACTTACAAGTAATTTATTACATATATTCGATGTTTAAAATAAAAACTCTTTAAGCTTGTTAAGTGGAATTAATTTAATTTGTTCCTGGATGGTGCTGAGCACTCAAGCCATAATGCAGGTATGCATGTGAGTACAGTCTCAATGAAGGTTTCAGGGACTGGATTCCATTCTGACAACGCATATCAATAAGCCTGAGGTTTTGAGCACATTCCCAAATAGATACCTGCCATTAACTGGAGGTATGAAACATCCCTCTAGTGAGATATTCTTCCTTGTTTCTGGAAGGTGGCATTGACACATGCTTGTCAAATGCTGATTAAAGTAAGCTCTGAATGTGGAATGTGTTTTTAGGAAAATCTGTTGCCTTTTTTTTATTTTGTAAGACAGATATCCTAGCACTCACCTTCTGACCGAACTTCAGCTTTGACCCATGCAGCCACTTTCTTAACACTGTCTGAATCTCTCACATCTAACAGCACTGTCTGAAGCTGCTTTGAGGTCACAGCTTTTAGCTCTTTGGCTCCTGTTTCAGTCAGGCAGCTGGCAAAAACACGGAATCCTTTTTTATCAAAAAACTTTGCTGCCATATTTCCAAATCCTGTGTCACATCCAGTGATAAATATATATTTTCCTGTGAGATTTGTAATCTTCATCCTGTCTCTTGCCTTCCAGCGCCACCATAGAGAGATGATGCCAAGAAAGAGTAATGCATAGGAAAGCATTTTTACTGAAGTCTTCTGGACACGTTCTCCTGAAATGAAAAAAAAAAACACCTTCTAGTTTTTAAGGGATTGCTAATTATTTGACTTTTTTTCTTTTTTTCTTGAGTTGGCTGGCTGCCGCTTTCAGAGAAGTAGGCACAATTCAGAGAAATGGTCTCCTTGTGCTAAAACAAACAAAAATCCTTCCCTGAGCAGATATGAGAACTGGAAATAGATTGTAATAAGATTACAAAGAAAAATGCATATTAGGTTACGGCTGCCAGGTTAGTAAGCTCCCATTGAACATATCTGGGAGAAAAGCTGACTAGGAAAGAGTAGCAAAAATGAAATATTTGCATGGAAACCAGCCAAAATCTCTTGTCAGTTCATAGAAAATTAAAGAGCTGGAAAGGAAAGGTCAAGCAAGATGAGCAGGACCAGGAATCTTTCTTGATACTGTGGATACTTAAGCAATGATAGACAGGAAAAAATTGTTTATTTTACTTAGACCTTTGGTTGTCAGTGCTGGACTCCCAGCAAAGAGGGTAGCTAGTACTGCTTCTTTGCCTCTCAAGAAATAAATTTCCACCAGCTAGGCTGTGGGAGGGTGGTCCCTGAGTATGGGAAGGAAGGGGCAGGTTGGAGCACTTTCACCTGACGGGGTGAAGCTCAGGCAGCATGACAACATAAATACCATGAAATAAGTTTGGGAAGAGCCTGCATATCTGGGATTATACTCCAACTGACTTAACAGTGACTATATCAAGTAACAATTGATGACAGAAACATTTCCACTTAGAGAGGACTGTCCAGTTATACTTCTTCAGGGGTGCTCATGGCCTGGAAAACAGGAGATGCCTAATGCAATTGACTAAAAAATAATTATAAATAGACTTCAAGTTAGTCCAGATGTTTTTAGAGATTGCTTATAGACAATCTATCTCTGCAGGGCAAGATACTATGAAGTTGCATTTACTATGACCTAATTCTTCTCTGGCAAGACTTTGTTTAAAAATGAATTTCAAACATCTGCCATGTTCTTAGCATTGTAACAGGAACACTGCTTTTATTTTCTGCATGTAGCATTGCTTTCTGCTCTGACATGGGAGGTTCAATATATCTCCACTTTTATTGCAAGCCCCACGGCACCTCCTGTGGTTGTTTACATAAATATCTGTGCTGGTGAAATAAGGCTTCTAGTGCTGGCTGGAAGTTACCCAGGGTTTTGCAAAAGCTGCAATGCAGAGATGCTGGTTATTGTTGCTTAACTTCCTCTGCAGCATCAGTAGAGAAGAAAGTATGAAGAAGTGATTAGGTAATTGCTCTCCCTGTGTAGTGTTTCCTGGTCCCTTTGCAGACCTGGTGTGGTGCCTGGCTTCTGCTGAGGCCATCGACCATTCTCTCCCAACAGACCCCTTGCCCTGCCTGGAGTTGCCATATTCCTGCTCTGGAATAACTGGTAATTCCCTGCCTGTAACACGTGAGAGCCAGGGCCAAGCGTGCTCCCACACCTGCCCTCCCTGGCACTAAGGCAAAGTTTCCTTGCCGGCCTGTCCTCCTACACCTGCCTGCCCCTGGCTCCGGCCCAGAGCTGCACCTCGCATGCCGCGGCCTCAGCAGGGCCGCAACCCCAGGGCCCAGGGATGGAGGATGTTTGAGAAGAGCCCCTCTGGAGAAGGAGGCAGAACTGTGTCTCATCATGCCCTACGCCAGCTGGAAAGCAGGTGTAGAGCACAGCTAGTAAAGTAACATAAATGTAAGAGAGTTTGGGCCTGCTCTTTAGTCTGTTCAATAAGTAAAACCAAAAGCCAAAGCAGCGGGACTCAAGAAAAGGCCTGGTTTTGCCGTGGCAGCAGGCGAGCCTGGAAACACAGGACTTGGATGATCTGGGTTAACCTCTGATCTTTAATCAACGGGTTGGTGGGACTTTATATCAAATTCCTAAAGTGTTGAAATTACAAGGTTTCCAGGCAGAGTGCTTTGTGCCAGCTCCATCCTGCCAGGGACACGGGCTGCTCCAGCACCTGCCCACAATTGCCTGGCTTTGCGGAGTGAAGACCTACCTCTGTTTTTCACAGGGACCACAAACCAAAAAAGAAAAAAAACCAAAGGGCTCATCAGGAAAAAAGTGTATTTTTCTGTAGCTTCCAGGAGGCAGGGTGATAAGAGGCATTCAGTCAGAAACCACAAAGGCATCTGAGTGGTGGCATTAAAAAGTGCTTGGGAAAGCCGAGGTGCAGGGGACAGATAGCTCACATGGACGTGCCACCTTCTGACAGGAACAGGTGGGGTGACTGACAGTGCAGCGGCCCAGAGGGTGGGGCAGGCACTCTTGTAGATGTCTTTCTGAAATACTTTTTTTAATTTTAACATATTGCATTGCTTAATTTTGATATAAATGCTATAGTCAGCATTTAAAATTTACAGAGGTTTTCTTGTTCTTGTTTTGGTTTTTAGAAGTGTTGTTGCTATCTCTGTTGTTTTTATTTGCACAGCTGTTTGGGATGGAGAAAAAACCCTTAAGAGCTGCCGGACTTGGGTGGGATCAACAGGATAATTGAGTGCATGTCCTTCTTCTGGTACTTTACAAGAGCAGATGGTGAGAAGCTAACTATAGAAACAAGGCAAGTAACTAGAGGTAAGTACCTTGCTGCCTGCCTCCCTGCTGGTCATACTCCAGATGGTATTTTGCAGTTTCAGTATAGCATGTTTTTGTGACCAATAAATAAATATACCATGACTTATTGTCTCTGATCACTATTTAGACCATGGGAGAAGAAATGTTTATTCCTTTCTTTGTGCTAGCCTTCCACCTGGAGGTATCTGCTCCCTACAATCACCAACCTAGACTTTTTTTGACAAGAGAAAGTCACAGAAAGCCCAGAGGTACTTTTCTTACTTTACTGTAAGGGAAGTATCCGCTACTCCCCATTTCAGTCTGAAAAAATGTAGATGGCAAAAAAAGGAAATTGACTTCGTATCAACAAACAGCTTTTTGCTTGCAGCAAAAATGATAAAACCCAGCCATCAAAAGAGGAAGCCTTGCTCTTAGGTGCAAAAAGGAGGTTTCTGCGTAGAAACTTGCTAAAGATCTCTGGGGACAGTAGCTCTTCGAAAGTCATGCTGGGTCAAAGGAAATAATGTACATATGCACTTCATGGGATTGACACAATTCTATTTTTAATAGTGTAAATCCCAAATCAGTAAGCTTAGTGTAAATTTCACTTTGCATTGTACAAAGTGAATGCTAAGTCATGTTTGTATAACTGCTGTGGTGCCAAGAAAAGAATGAAGTTGCAGCATCTGGGTACTTGCCAACCTGACCAACTGTGTGTGTGGACAGGCTTTCCTGCAGATTCCCATTCCTCCCTCCTCTGCCCTGATCAGGGTCCCACAGAGAAGCATATTGTCTTCCAGCCCAGTTTTTTTGGTTTTGTCCTTTAGATACCTTGTTATCTGTGATAATTTTTTTAGTTGAATTTCATAAACAATATTTAACAAGTGGCACTCCAAGGACAGATGTGGAATTCATCTGCCTAATAATTCAAGTTGCAAACTCTTATCTACTTTAGTTCAAATGTCCCTTAAATCAGGTTACAAAAAGAGAGCTGTTTCTTGCTTTTATTTAGAGTTCACTTCAGTTTCATACTAGTTACATGAACAAACTGTGATAGCATGTGGAGCAAACTCACAAAAAAATTTTCAAAACTCAGGAGAAATAAAGGGTTTCAAAGGACCAGAGAACAAGAAGATAAAGCATTGTGCAGAAGCAGAAGTGTACTACGATATTGAGAATATGCCTTATACTTCTGACCTTCTGAGGTGCTGTCACTATAAGTGCCACAATTAAGACGGGTATTATACTCAATTAAAAAAATCCAGTGCCTGGCTTTTTGTACCTGGCACCACTATGTGCTAGCTACAGAAATAAATTTGGCTGTGGATGGTTAAAAAATAAATTAATGAAATTGTAAGAGCTGTCTGCTTAGTACCTTTTGCCAGGCAAGAAAGTCCAGACTGCTGTAATTGCGTACAGACCTTAGCTCCAAGCACTGAAACAAGCTGGTCATTTGGAGTCTCAGCCAGCAGAGGCAGAGTGAGTCTATTCACCTGGTGGAAAACCGTGGCCACCTGCTTCTCCATAGCAGTGAGCACTCAGGGCAAAATTTCTGGCTATCTTTAGGAAGCTTTGGAAGGATTTTGTTTGATTACTGTTACTAGCTGTTGTTAATACTTGAACAAAGAGCGTTAGGCCATAGAGTACAGCTTAGAGCTGAGTCCTGTGTCAAAAGAGCGTGTGTGCTTTAATTTTTAACAGAGAAATTACCTGTCTGGGAATAACTTAAGATTCATTTTTATTCACTTGTTACAAACTGTTGGATAAAATCCAGAAAAGAGAAGATAACTTTGTTTGGAGTGCTAATATGCTAAAAAACAGTTATTAAAGAAGCAATTATTTTACTCTGGCTCAATGAATTGTGATCTTTTTCTTCCTGTGCAAAGAGGTATTAAAATTATGTGAGCTGTAAGCAAAATGTTCCACTTCACTCAGACCATGACTGAAAGGAATTGTCCTGACAGTATTGCTTGTCTTTAATGAACTAGATAGTATCTGTAACCTACCAAAATTCAGAGATTTTGCATGTGTCTACTATGAGAATTAAAGAATTGGAGCATCTGTCCTCAGTCTCCTCACTTTCCTGATGTCCTACTCTCTATTGTTTTAGTTCGGTGACTAATTCTCCCTTCACTGAAAGGCTGACTCTATCAGAAATTGAGTTTTCCCACTCCAGGATATAAGAAGGAAACAAAGCACGAGAGGGCTTGAGGACATGGAGTGGATTTGGCTAGTTTTTCCATCAGCAACTGTAAAAGTCGAAGGTGACTATGGGAGTGGGGCCACACCTGAGTGCTTTATGTTCTCCACTTCGGTCTACACGGATGGATGTTTTTTTAGCAAAGATTTATTTTTATGGCCCATGTTGTACAGTCAGGTAAGAACTTATTGTTCTTCAGGATGAGTTGAGAGAAGTGGAGGTTTAGAAGGGAGCAGAGCCCTTCAAAAAGGCTGGATTAGCCTGTGGTCTTAGCTCCAACTCATCACTGCCTTAATCTACTTCATTAGCTGCGTGGAACAGGCTCTGCATACCCTTTCTGAAAGCTTAGATGAGCAAAGTGAAAATACTGAAGTAATTTGTGTAAAGCTAAAGTTATATTCTGCCTCAGGCAAGCTGAGCCTTGTCTAGAGATGCTGGACTTCCCTGCATGCTAAGTGTGAGCTCTGCTTGAGTACCTTGAAAAGCAAAGGCACTGCAGGACCTTTTGCCATGGTGTTCTGAAGAAGCTGTGAGGGGAGAATGAAAGAAAGCAGGGTTCTGCTGCACCACGTAATTTTTCTTTCAGCCTTTGCGCTCCTGTGCTGTGTGCTACAAGTAACTATATTTTTATCTGTGGCTCTATGTAGTGGACAAGATTATCAATACTGTGACATTATGTCACAGTGTTACTCTCAAAGCTATGCTGTGTACATTAGTATAGACGTAGACTTTGTTTTGTTAAGAAAATGAGACAGTGCACCAGGTTTGTGTTTGTTTGTGCTGTCACTGTGAACACAGAAATTATGCTAAACAAGGATGATGGGATTCTGCTCAGCTACATGCGATTGTGGTGCACTTTTTGTGCATAAGGCTTTATCATGGAAAATTTAAGAGGACAGAAGACTTGAGGAGAGCTGATATTCACTAAGGTTAAGGCATTACCTTTCTGTCTTGTCCTATCAATCAGGGCTGTCTGTAGTGAGAACTCATTTCAGAGGGGAACAAAGCATGTTTGCCATTTCCCTCTAAACTCTGGTGGCATTGGCTGAGGTCATAGCATTGTCCTCACCTATGTCCCTTATTGAAAAATCCACGTAGGGCTCATCTCCACGAGAATTCAGTACTACTCAGGAGCTTCTAGGTTTTAAAGTCTTTATTTTAAAGGATGAATGTTAAAATAGTGCAAGCTGTGGTGAGAGGGAGAAGCTATAGGTTAGAAAACAAAGCTTTTGAGCAAGTTTTTAATCTGAATTTATCTTAATCTCTGATCTGATTTTCATATTTGACTGATGTTGCTATTTATTACAGGGACAGTGATGTACACTGATTTATTGCATGACTAATGAAGTAATCTTATTCTAATGCTGATAAAGTAATGCTAGAATAATCTCTTCCTGCATCTTCATTGTAAGTGTTGGGTTTTTCCCAGAGAACAGCCTGGTCTCATCTTGTAGAATTGCTTTCCAAGTGCCCTGACTTTATGTTGTGAGATTACATTAGTCAATTTTAAACCCTCCATTAGATGTCAATGAACTCTAACCATTGTGACCGCATGGTTACTGACCCAGGTGCAAACAGCCAATGCCCATTTAAAGATTCAGTTCTGACAAATGGGTTAGAATAATGAAAACATGATGTGAAATTGGATGCTTCACTAATTAATTGAATGAGATCCTTGTGATTTGTTCTATGATATATTAATTTTTTTCACAGCCACAGGTAAGTTACAAATCTATCATGTTTAATGTTTCACAGCTAGCTGATAAAACTTCCTGAAATGAAAGGTACCTATTTTTTTTCCTTCAGAACAGGTTAATCTAAATGTTAAATGCCCTTTGCACAGTTAGTGGTTTGGGTTTGGGGTTTTGGTGGGTTTTTTCTTCTTTTTTCGAGTAGGACTGTTTGAAGAACAAGACATTCAAGTTCTATTTTGAAGCAAAATGTCTTTCTGGATCTATGCTATCATTAATATCTGGGAACCTAGTTTTAAATAAAAATGAAGGATGGTACTTTCAGGGCCAATTTTCATTGTTCCCCCTTCTTTATGTTAATTAAAGATCTGACGTGAACAAAGATGTGATTTGAAAAAGATACCAGATGGCTTTGGATCAGGTCCTAATGTTTCTTCATTCTGTAGGATATGTTTCTTTGTTAAGATTTTCCTAGGATTAGTTGTCTAAATCTGGATTTTGAGTTCCTTAAAGATTTTTATCAGAAATCCACCTACTATACCTTAACTGGCTACAGTGAAATGCTAGTTCACTTTACTGCAATTTCAGATGTTTTCTCTGCTCCTAGTTTGTATTTTACACACACATGGGCAAATGAGATGACTTAATGCCTTCTATTATCTCTGATTTCTATCATCTAAACAATTCTTAATGCAGAGAGCAGCAACAGTATTTCTCAAGATGATGTAAGTGATCCCTAGTTAAACATTCAGACCCTGAAGAAGATTATTTTAATATTCTGGTGCATCATGCTAATCTGCTACATAAATCTGTTTAAGTCAGCTAATGAATGGACAGAATAGTATGCGGATAGTATTTGATTGTGTTAAACTTTAGAAAATATAGGAAAAATGTATTTCCTTTCAATAATATGGGACAGTCACAATTTTATTGGAAAAGTGACATCATTCCAGTAACTCTTTGTAAATAGAATCATTATTGAAATCTATCAGTCATTTCATTTTTTCCCCACTTTTCCTATTCAAAATTGCATCAGCATTCAGGCTTAAAAAATCATTTGCAAAGTACATTTCATAGTGTTAAAATACAGTGTCAGATCCACCACTGAAATGAAACTTCCCAGTGTGATGCTCTATACTGGTATTTAAATACACATTGATTTTTCATAGTGTTCCTTTACAAAATTTTTATAGATGTTATGATTGCAAATTCAAATGATAAATAGCTGAAAGACAGGGGAAAGAGGGACTATGATTTGCTTTATTTTTGCCTTCTTTGTCGATTTATATCCGTTCTCTATCTTAAGCAGAAATTCAGTGAGGATGTTTTTGAACTACTTCAGAGCTTTTCACTGGGAGCCACATTCAGCAGTATGGTTCAAATGGTTTATATCACTTAATTTAGATAGGTTTAAACTTCTGTGAAGTTGTAAAATATTTTAAAGTTGCTGGAGTATGTCTGTAAAAAATACCTTTAACGTTTAGATTTATTTTGATAGCAGAACAGGTAGGAACATTACTTCTTTACACCAGCAGAACACATTTTGATAATCCAGATGATATTTCCAATTATGCTAATTTCACTGTATAATCAGTAGTTTGTCAGTTAGCTCAGCTTTGTTTATACAGTTCCATTAATTGTGTGCTGAACAATGCAAAGCAGTCAGTACTAGATCTAGAAGATAATGATGGCTTTATGTTTAGGGTGGTAAAATTATCATTATGGTGAACTATTTTTTTGCAGTAGCAAATATGAGTCTATGATTGCAGTTGGTATCTTTTGGGTGCTATTACTTCAGCCAATAATGCTTTAACCATTTGAACCAAAAATCTGAAAAGCTTTAACAAAGATACAAACATTGTAATTTGATTATTTTTCTCATACTGACAACTTTCTTTGAAATTTATTTATTTATTTTAACTATATCCTTCCTAAAAACATATACTTAAAGGTAAACAAACTGGCCAGCCTTAGGTCAATTGCACATTTGAGTTGTATTTTCCTTAGAGCCACGTCACTGGGCTCCCCAGTCTGTGCTACCACTGTCAATCTTCTTCAGCTTCCTTTGTAAAATGTCTGTGCGTTCAGATTTGTAGCTCCAACCTCACAACTGAATTGACTTATTAAATAAGTGTCTTGAAAACATTATCACTGACAAAATGCCAAAAAACAGCTGGCTGAGAAACATAATTTTTCTTAAGAAACTTCTGGAACTGTAGGATGATTCAAACATACAGTTTTCAGAAATCTTCTGTTTCAGACTATTTCAAACTGTCAGATACAGTAAAGGCAGGAGGGAGGGAGCAGAATAAGCTTCCTGTTTTCATTGATGAAATGACTGAATTTTTTTCCCCGCTTGGGGAAAATCATCACTCTCATCTTCAGTGAAATCATAGCCTCGAGGCACTTAAAGCTGCCAGGAATATATCTTTGCTTTTTGGGGAGCTATGTTTGTTTCAATATAAATTGAATAATGTCAGCTGGAAATTAAGCCCTTGTTAAATCCTTTTCCATATGCTTGATGCAAATGCAGCTGAAGTTAAATTTAATGATTTGTAGCTAAGTCCCATGTGAGACAGTGCTACATATATGATGCTTTCCTTCCTTTCTGGTCAGAAGCAGGTGTTACATGCTTTCTCTGTTATATAGAAAGGCAGAAAGAGAAGACAGAAATATGCACGTGGTAGAGACTAACTAAGGAAGTACCATAACTTGTTCAGCCCATTTGCCATCTTTCTGGGACAATGGAAAAATTATAATTAAGATTGCAAATTTTTTCACTCTATGTGGGGATGAACAAACGCTCCTGTGATTTTATGTTGTGACTATTCTAGTCCTGGCCAGACTTTTCACGATTGCAGTGGTGATTAAGCTTCACACATTTACTTAAGGAAAGAATTTGGGTCACATGAAGTGTGTGGGTCAGAATTTACCAACGTCCAAATGAATGGATGTGCTGAATGAAGCTCTGCAGAAGTCTGTCTTGCTTCTGCTATAATACAGTAATATTGATAGTGCTGTAGATTACACAATGAAGAATGCACTTATTATATTTGATAATGACATAAAGGTAGGACAGACATAGATGTGGTGGAACAGGACTAGAAAGTAACATCCATTTAGCAAACATGTAAAATGGGCTGAAGCATGTCAGGGGATATTAAATACAGACAATAGCAGGCAGGATTAATCAACTGTGAAAATATAGTTTGGAAAGCAACTGGCTCTGTAGCAATTTTTTTGCAAAGAAAGTGAGTCAACAATATGATACCTCTGTTAAAAAGCCAAATGTCATACTGGGTTGCAATAGGAATATAAGCCATTAAATACTTTGCTCCGTGTTGATAAGATTGGTGCTGCGGTGCTGTTATGCATGTGTTATTTCAAGACAGGAGTGAGTTGGGTGTGCTTCTTTGAGGTGTTTTTCTACTCTGTAGTTTCTCTGTGGCTGGGACATCTATTCTGTTACAACTTGTGCTGTGATCAGGGCAAAACTGAGGTAAGCAGGAGTTTAATGTAATGTATATTCAGGGACAAACACACGGTAATACTGTTTTTCTCATTCCCCCTCCTTTCTCTTCAGGATTTCTGATTTAAGTAACTAATCATCATGGCTGACCCTGTTGTTCTGCGTAGCTTCAAGAGACTGGGAGAGGATAACTATGCTTTTGACTTGGATGGCAAATGTAAGAAGTTTATTTATCGGTCAGCTTCTTGTTTAATAAAGCATGTAAAATAGGTGGTGGGTGGACTAAGCAGAGCCAACAGATGGTTTTGAGCGGGCTCTGAACAAAACGCAGCTTGATGGGGAGGGATGCTTTTTTTACCTTGGGTTCTCTCTTTTTGTTTTAATTCATCAGATGTATTGTTAGGACAACCAGGCTGTAAAGTGATAAAGACTACGCATTCTTATTTCACTTGAAATACAATGTGAGACACATTATCTCCAGAAAACTGGAGACTCATGTTGTAAGACAGTCCTTCTCTTTTGGAGCTATTTCTCACCAACAAAAAGAAGTCAAAGCAAGCCCTACCAGACTTGAGTTACAGCAGATTTTTTCCCCCTTTCCAGAGGACAGCTCAAGTTTAAGGCAGCGCAGCCTCAGCCTTTTTTGTTCCATGGGAACCATACATCTACCTTCTGGTAAAACTTCTGGCATGCAGCAAACTTCTTTACATAAACATGTATATAATGAAATTTCAGACAATAATCAAACTTTTTCAAGATCTTATGACTGACTTTTATTAGAAGAGCCCTCTTCAAGCCTCTCTCCCTGCTATGTAGCAGCATGGTGTCTTAGCTATAACTTGATCTGTTATCTGGTATCTGTTGTCATTTTTAAAGCTTGGTGGTTGCTAATTGATGTTTAGTCTGTATTTCAAATCTAGTATCATCTATTGTTTGGGTTTGGCATTTCCTTCCAATCTTTACCTGTAACAAATTGTCTCATGAACTGTGGGTGTAACAGTAGAGCCTGAACACATTCAGTGTTCGGTTTAAGCTTGACTAAGCCGAGCCTTGATTGTGATAATCTTTGTAGAGATTGATATCTGCAAACATAAAAGAGGCTGTTCTGTTAGAAAACATTACGTGAGATTTTTTTGCTCTGACATTAGAAGCAGAAAAAGATCTTCATGTCCCTATCTTCTGTCTCTCTGTGTTAGCCAGGTACTTCCTTTGGTTTTAATCATCCTCATCAAATCTCTTACCCTTTGCTGGGATTATTCTCCTAGCCTTGCTAATCTTCTATTCAACAGTTTCAAAGGTCTTTTTTGTTAGGAACTTCAAATCTATTGTTAAAGTTGGTAAGAATATAGCGTAGGAAATTATTCCCTGAATAGCTTGAATGTGTTCTTAAAAATCAGCATTGGTATGCTAGATTCTGCAGCTGATTTAAAAATTTTCAACACACCAGCAGCAACCTCAGGTTCGTGATCAGGAGAGAAATCAACATGAATGTTTTCTGAAAGTCTGCTCTCTCCCCAGTGTATTGCTGCCCCAGCACACTGATCTGCATCCTACTGGAATGAGCAGGCTTCTGCATGATGAAGCAGTACGGATCTTCCCACTCCCTTCCCCTGCGGTGGTTTGGTTTGGTTTTTTAAAACATCTCACTTAGGCTGCCAACTAAAGGCAGTTTCAGTGCATGGGGCTTTGTGGGCTCTAATATTGATAGATAGTGGGCAGGAGGGATGACAGAGGGGAGTGAATTAAATAAGGTTCATGTCCTTCTACTTCTGGGACAGAAAATTGTTCTTCTTTTCCAACTGCTTACTTAGAAATCTCGGATTGCCCAGATTTATCTATCTGGTTTGGGGAGTTGTATTCTCTCTGCTGGTTTGTCTTACATCCTTGTCTTTTTTCATATTATAGGGTTTTGGCAAAAGAGTTTCCACTGGGACTAAAGCTATCCCTCTTTTCACAATTTTGGGGGGGGGCTGTCAAGTGCATTTGCCTGTGGCTTCTCGGTTTCCTTGGAAATGCTTAGTATAGTGAGCCGTTTGTTGAACTACTAAAGCACCTTTCCTAAAGCAAACATCATTGCTTTAAAACCTTATTGACATTCTGCTCTGTAAGCTCCAGTGAGCTTTGTTTCAACAACCATCTTTTGTACATATTAGTTAGAATTAGCCCTCTCCGGATGAACGCTTTTACACCACATCTGTAGGTGTGGTGAAGAGACAGCTTTAGTTGGGAGACTTCTGAGTATAAGTTTTTGTCATGTGAACCAAGTTATCAGATTTCCTTAGGCTTAACTTTTGCTGTGTTGTCACAATTTGAGTAAAACATCAAATTCTTAACAATGTTCTTCAGCTTTTCATTGATTCTGTGCATTTTTGAAATTGTAAAATTTCTTTCTTAAATGTCTTGATTCCTCTTTAATTTTTTTTTCATAACATTCAAAGATGTTCTTTGGAGTTAATAAATTCTTTCATATTTCATCAAACATGCTGTACTCTTTCTGCTTTTCCAGTTGCAGCATTGTGAGCTATGACTCATCTCTCTTCCTTTTGAATTAAGTACAGGTAACATCATTCCAATTTCTCCTTCTCTTTAGAAACTGCTGGCTTGCAAGAGGTGGTCCACGGTTCCTCGCACTCTCGAGTAGCGTTGATATACTCTATTTTCTCTCTTTAAGTTCATAGATTAGAGTTTCTTCACCTTTGAAGAGTGCCTATTTTGTTTCTCTATATTGATATGACCCAGAAAATTATTTCACCAGACTCATCTATTCCTTCCATTCTCCTCCCAACAGCAAATTCTTTTTCTTTTGTGAAACACTTTGCATTACCAACCTGCAGAGGAATCTTTCTCTAAACCTTAAATTTTCTGATAAACCCCAGAGAATCTTCTAGGAATGGTTTCAAACCACTACAGCTGTTACTAGCCAAACTTCAGAAAACCTGCAAATAGATTTTTCTCTTACCTTCACAACTGACACAAGTGATTCTTTGTAGTAATAATTATATAAATTGGAACATTCCTGGAAAAAGTCTGGTATTCTTGGGATACACACAGATTCTTACTGTGTCTCTTCTTTTTAACATCCCCATTTAACAAACATAGCAGAATAAATCCAATAGAGTAATTGTTAGCTAAAACCAAATGAAATTATCTTAACCCCAAAAAGCAGAGTTAATCAGTTGTTCTCTCCATTCCAAACTCAGAATTCTTCCATCTAACATCATTGCCTTGGGAAATGCAAAATCCTGAAGACAGTGGAAGAGCCTTCTTCACTCAAGTAGGAAAATGAGGGAGGCAAAATTTGTGGTTGCAGTGACTTCTCCACACTCTCTGTGACTTATGATGCAAAGTTCCACTGTATTTACTGTCAGACAGGCCTGTGTATGCTCGATGTTGCGTAACCAAATGCAAAGAAAGGAAGGTGCTGCTTGATAAGCATACCATGGTTCTGAATCTGATGCTGAGCTGCAAAGTGCATCATAAACGAGCAAGGTGTATGTGCCCAGTGCCCTTAGATGATCCAAACTGTGCTGTATGCATAAACCTAGCTCTTTATTTGTAGTCATCTCAAGCGATGTACAGCAAATATTTTCTAAATCAGCTGTTACAGTGAAACTTCTTTAAGCAACATAAGCTGTGCTTTAAGTATGTCTTTAACAGTATCTCTTCAAAGGGAGCTCAATTCAGACCCGTTTTGGTGACTGAGGAGTTGCCCTACAGTATAATATCTTGTAGTATAATTCTGTTTCTCTAAGCTATGGTTCCTTAGGAAGTATCCCAAGAATAGACATCATCTCGTCCCCCAGGGACACAGCTGCCACTCTTCCACAGGATTTGGACTCTCTAAGTTGTTGGAAGGCAAGAGTTGAAGAGCTACTGCTCCTGCTTTCAGGGACCATGAATGAACTGCCAGTAGAGTAGTATTCCACAGTGAGACGGTGTCCAAGAGAGCTAGTTAAATACTAGCCAACGTTTTGCAATGAAAACAAGTTGAGTTTTGGTGAAAGTCCTAAATAATGTATTTAGCAAAAATGGCTTTGTCATCTGGGGGACTGAAAATTAGAGATGGCTTCTTCATATATATGTGATATAAACTTACCAAGGAATTTTTGGACCCAGGTCTGTTCATGTCCCTGGTTAGATGTATCAGTGGGAATAATGGTTATAACTCAGGAATGCTCAGGTCCCATGGGAATTTAGGGTTTATGTTTCATATGTCTACAGAAGATTATGTTCTTTAACAATAATTATTAACTGGACTGTGCATTTATTTTCCCTAACAGGTAACAGCTTCAAGAAATCAGAGTAAGTCATGTACACTAACATAACAATCAATTTTTCTAGGAATATTCAAAGAAGTTAATGTCATCAGATCATATTGATGCGTTTATAGAATATACGGTATTTAATGAAAGCTGTTCTCTATGACACTAGAGACTAATTGCCTTATTTGATACAACTGACACTGGTAGACCAAAACAGTCGTATAAACCTTTAAAAACATAGAGTAATGGCAGCAAAATAAGGTCTTCTGAAAATGTTTTTGATAGTCAAATTTATCTTCAGTGCTTTTAGTTTGAGAAATGAATTTTTCAGGAATCTTAATCAATCCTGCGTAATTTCTCTTAAAGCTTAACTGTGAGACTTTAAAATATAAGTAATTAGCTCACTTCATTTGAGCTCAAATATTAAAATTCAAATGTAGAATTCTTGATAGATAAAAGCTGAAATTGTTTAGAGACCTTGACCTTCAGCTATAACCTGAGGTTGGAATGGGGTTAAGAGCCTCTCTCTTTCTAGATCTTGGGACAACCCTGGAGCAGACTGGAATCCTAATGGGTGCTGTAATTTGGGACAGGTGTTTCTGACAGTGTACACAGCTGGAGAACTACTCCTAGAATTAGGAAGCAAGAGCATCACTTAATTTTTGTCTTGGTCAATTTGCCCATCTTGGAGAGCACCAGCCCAGTACTCAAGGTCTACCATGATCCTCACGTATATCTTGAAACCCAAGTTCTGTTTGACTTCCACATGTAACACACATGTGGTCCTACCTGCTATATATATGAAGCTTCCTTCAGGCTTTCTTAGATCTAGTTTCTGAAAATTGTTCATGACAAATATAGCTAGAATTCATTTGTCTCATTACAAAAAAATCCAAATTGAAAATCCCTACTCATTCATCACTGAATGTACCCAGCTGATGATTACTTGCTGTAGTATGGATCCCATTCATAATGCTGCAACTATAGCATCCGTTAGATTTTAACTGATGACACGGAATAGCAACACACAATGTGTGGGCAGAAAAAAGCTATAGGGTAGGTGAGAGATCCTGCTGCCACTATGAACATATGAACATGCAGACAATATAAGAGGGAATGAGAACATAACCTTTCTCTCTCTCTTAAAGAAAGAACCAGACAACAATCGGGATGGCAGGTTTTTCTTTGACCTCAGAGAACCCACAGTCCACATTATAGCAACAGTGTTTGATGAGCTGCTTATGCAACAAAACATAAATCTCCAGATCATTTTAAACTCCATTCTAGTCCCTATCTAACATTTAGAAGAACTATCAATTCACTGGTTCCAAAGAAATCTGAAAGAAACAACTTGGCTTTTAAAATTCTGGGCAAAATATCTCAAACAAAATGCAAATTCAGAGAAGTAACCCAGAGAATTAAAAAAAATAATTTAAAATCTTATCCTTTTTGCTAGGAATTTCTATACATACGAAGACCCTTTTATAGAGAAGAAAAGTGAGTTAAGTTCAACTCTGTGTACCATCTTTGCGTATGGAACTAAATATGTACTAAAATACAGGTTTATAACTTTATGTTTTCTGTTCTTCAAGGTCATCAGAAAAGAAAGGGAACAATGTTCGTGTTGGCTTCTTTCAGCTGGTAATGAAAGCAATGGCTATAAATATTTTATATGTATTGTCCTGTAGAATAAGTGACACTAATCTATACAGTTGTTTCGGGGAATAACTCTGACTAAGCCAAACTTTTAAGCATTAAAACATTTAGCATGAAATCCTGCCATTAAAGTCAATGAGAATTTAATAGAACCCTTTGTCATTTCGTCAGCTTGGTATTGATTATCGATATTGTATCTTGCTTGTATATTAAACACATTATATTGAATATACAGGTAGATAATGGACAAAAGAGTTAAGATGCACAGCAGGGATCTAGCCGACCTCGGCTCATTCTTATTTTTGCCAAAAATTTACCATGTGATATTTGGCAGATAATTTAGCTCCCATGGGTGTTAGACTATTCGGTAACTACAGAAACTTGGGAATACAGAATGCTGTATGATGTGTCTCGCTTTTGATGGGTCTTGGAACCCCATACGGTGCATCTAAATTTTAAAATTAATGTAAAAGACAGATGTTCAGCCCAGCAGCATGCAGCTAAGAGTTTTTCATTACTTCTGTTTTGCATGTAGTTTAGCTAATCAGCCTGTAATGTGTCCAAACTAATATGGTCTTTACTGTAGTACTGGGCTGGTCCAGTTACATCCATGTGGCTTGTATTCTACCTAGTGAAGTATCTCAGCTCTTAGTTGGATGGAGAGAATAATCTGTCCGTGTAAAGGGCTATGTCTGTCAAGCAGAGGACTTTGAAGTCCATATCCTGTTTTGCGCAGATGCTTAACTTCTGAAGCGCAATTGGTAAACACGGTATGTTTGCATCAATTGTGCTGAGAGACTAGATATGACATATTTATGCGTGTTATATGTGTTATTGGGATTTGGGTTTGGTTTTTTCCTTATCAACGGAATTTCTAGACTACTTACGAGAACAATTTGCAAAACAGTGGTATTGCTACATATTTCTTCTGAAAAAGAAAAGTATTTGGAAAAATCTTTTATTTCCTTCTCTTTTATTTTAACTGACTTGTTTTTCCCTTTACCTTGTATCCGTTCTAATGTCTCTTTTCTATATTTCCTCCAAATTCCCACCCTTTCTTCTCTTAGACACCATATAGCACCTACAGAACCTCAACAGTTCTTCAGCAGGCTGCGATTCCTCTTTACACTCCTATTTCAAAATCTATAGCATTTGATACTGATATTCTGTATGGACAGTTTGATCTATATATTCATGCATTACTTCAAACTGAGAATCAGACTTCATACAATCCTGACAGAGGTAACTTAAATTGCTGTATCTTAGCTGAGTCAGCAGCTTGCATGTGTGCATGCTCTCCACCCATGGTAAATGTAAGATAATAGGACTTAGCTCAGTTCCTTTTTTACTGCATACTATGTCATATTTCTAGACGTAATCTCCCAGATTAAAAGCCAATCAATAATTGTCTGGTTCAGCCAACATGTTTTAGAATATTAATTATCAGAACTTGCTCTGAGGCATTTAGTTGGCTTTGTAACACAGCACCCCAGGCTTTTGAGAAATTAGCTGACTATTCAGAGGCTCTCCATAATGTCTAAGGCTTTTTTCTCCCTTTCTTCTCCATCCTCACAAGAAATCTGCAAAGACGACTATATGTATGAATAATAATTACCATTCTTAATCTTTTAGCTACTTTATAGAATTATGATGATGTAGAATTACATTGAGCTATTAATGTTATATGATAATACCTTCATTCCTGTGGTCAGATTCTACTGTCAACTAAAAGGAAGTTCATAAAGCTGTAATCACAGGTGCAATTAGATTAGATTGCAGAGAAATATTTGTCTTCTTTCTGTATTGAAAATAATTCTGAAATTTAAAGAGAATGCTTTTGTATCTGATCCACCTAATTGATGATTTATCAGCATACAATCAGCATGAAGACTGCCTCTCAGCAGAGACCATGTTTTTTTCTGTCCCTTTAGTTTCGATTTTCTTCATCTATGGAAATTTTCATGATGGCTGTTGGCAGTTTCTGTGCTATTGTTCATGGAGCAGCCCAGCCAGCTGTTTTGCTTGTGTTTGGTGCAATGGCAGACACATTTATTGAATATGACATTGAAATGCAAGAGCTTAAAGACCCAGGCAAGATATGTATAAATAACACCATAGTGTGGATTAATGGTAGTATCCATCAGAATGAAAAGAATGCCACGATAAGATGTGGGTAAGTAGTAAATGTATTTGTTTCTTTCCCTTTGTTGTTATGGCTTATATTGCTAGTGAATGTATTGCTAGTGAAGGTCCAGCTCAGCCTTTAAACCTTACATATCCATAAGGCAGAAAAGGGACGTGGTTCTTATTAGAGAGTCCTGTTTCTGTGCTGGAGATGTTACCTGGAAGGATAGTGTTCCCTGTTGGCTTAAAATTTCAGTGTACCATATTCTGGATAAACACAATAAAATCGGCGGTCCACAGGATGTTTTAAAGGAGTTGTCGAAAAGCACAACCAATGACATGCTGAAATGCCAATTTCAAAGTAATCTAAACACAGTAGCAGTGACTCAGCGTCCTTCACTGATGTTAGGAGTAATTTATTATTCCTACTTGAGCTAAATTATCATACCAATCAGCAAGCTTATGGTACAAAGTAGTACTTGACCTGACTTCAGCAGTGCTCATTTGTCCCTGTAAGACACTGTTTAACTCTTAGTCTTATTAGTTGGTATAATGGCACAAACCAAGCTAACGCAACATCTGACAAATACTTGCTGGGCAGCTCTTCCTTGGAACGCCCTCTCCCCTGTGGTGCTGCAGAGCGTGCGGGCTGGTGAGTCTTCTCAGAGGCTGCAGGGCTGCTCCGGGATGGCAGAGCACTGCCAGCACCTCCCCCTGCGACAGGCAGCCTTGGAATTGGGAAACAACACCTCTCTTACCAGCTCAAGTCGACTTGCTAACATGACTAACTCGAAGAAACATCAGATTAGAAATCTGCCAGAAACTTGAAACAATATTGCTAATTTTTTTTCTTACTCCTTTTTTTTCAGGCTGCTGGACATTGAACAAGAAATGACCAAGTTTGCAGGTTACTATGCAGCAATTGGTTGTGCCATACTTGTATTAGGATACCTCCAAGTCAGTATTTTGTTTCCTATTTTTATTTTGAAGTTTAAATCACTAAATAATTAAGTTTATAATAATTATCTTCCCTTGACTGCCTAGTTAGCTGCCCATTTGAGCAGGACAGACACTTTCAGTTCTCATTATATCGGCTGAAATACGTTAGCTCTAGCGATCTGAGAACTCCTTGGATTTGTGCATGTGTACCCTCGTACATGGATATGTTTTACCCAGCAAGATGAATGCATGCTGTTCCTTTTACACCGCAAGAAATACATCCCCAAGTGTGGTTAATATGGAATCCATGTGTCCTCCCAAAATAACAGCTGAATTTAACGCAGATTCCCAGCAGGCACCACAACTGTGTTGAGCCCTGTGTTTTTGTCACATAGATATTACTGAGTAGTACAAGTGTAAAACTAGGGCTGGAGAAGAATCACACCCTACATATTCTGTAGTAATGGTTCAATCCTTCTGACTTCGATGAGCCACAAGCTTGGATGATTCCTTCATAATCTGCTAAAGGGTCCACTGCATTTGAAGCTTTTTATATTTGCAGAAATCATTTATCATTTTCCTTCCTGAAAACTACCCAGAGTTTTGCTAGGGTGGGATGGCTGCCACCACTGTATAACTTGCAGCTGTAGATTGAAAAAATTTTGTCTGTATGGCATTCGTGTAATAGCACAAATGATTTAACATGCACCTCCTCTCAGACTGTCAGAGCTGAGACAAATGCTTGATCCAGAGTCTTTGTAAAATTGTTGGATTATTTAAAGATCAATGACATAAAACAATTGTGTTTGAGTAGGTAGAATATATTTTACCTGAATCATAAGTTTATCAGTAGTCAAATTGCTCTTTCCTGTTTTAGCCAAATAGATTTTTCCTGTATGTTGGAAGTAGAGACTTCTTACCACTATTTAACAGCCACATTATGCTCTTCCCAGATCTGCCTTTGGGTTATGGCTGCAGCTCGTCAGATTCAGAAAATCAGGAAAGCTTATTTCAGGAAAGTAATACGAATGGATATAGGCTGGTTTGACTGTACATCTGTAGGAGAACTGAACACCCGAATTTCTGAGTACGTAATCTAGAAAAAACATATGCCACAGGGAACATTTTGCACTTCCTTCCAAACACAACGGAGTGCCAATAAGTAGGCTTTTGACAAACACTTTCTGACATAAAATACAGCTATGTTCCTGGGAACAGGGACAAGGCTAATTATCTCCCCAATCTTTGAACAAGATGCCGTAATGCTAAGCTACAGTTATTTCCCTTTTGTGCCTTATATGTTAGTAAATGGTGTGAGGAGTTTGCTGGATTTTGGGGTGGGGTTTTTTTGCTACCTTGTCCTATACTTCCCTTCTCCTGTGCCCAGTCCTTTCGGAGTCATCTATAATTTTTCTGCCAGAGTATACTCCTCTGAGGCTGGAAATGTGGGTCTGAATCCTCTCTCACTTCCCAGAAAGAAAAATTACATTAGGGGCACACTTTGCTTTTGTTGGCTTTTAAAAGAAAAGAGTGTCTTGCTTGATCTTCTGTTAAAGAAGGTACAAGCACCTACCTTTAGAAAGGGACCCGGCTGAGAAACCTTCTTATCCTGGATAAACACTTAGCTTGAGAAAAGCGCAGTTTAAGGCTTCCTTCTTTTCTTAGTTGTTCCTGTTTACAGACTGCAGGCAGCTGCGAGGTGGATACGCCGACTCTAGATGGCTCCCAGTTCTCAGTCCTGCCTACGTAATAGTAGTCACATTTGCAGAAGATGTTTCTGTACTAGAAGGGGATTTTATTTGCCCTTACTTACTGCCCAGTGGTATCTATGACTTTTTGTGGTTTTCTTTTAATGAAAAATTAAATGGCAAGTGTAAGTCACCGTGAAGGATTTCTCTGGAAAAAAAATAGGAACTGAGTATGTATTTGTCTAATAAATTACAGTTCGCTGTTTTTTCTAACAGTGTGGTCCTGTGCCTACAAAAAGCCTTCTGACTACAAAGAAACATTCTCCGGAAGACATATAAACATGTTCTTCAACTCAACATTCTTAAATTTTTCAATACAGGACTGTAATTTCACTTGATATTTCAATGAGTTAAGAGCGTCACACTTTAAACCTCAATGCCACTTCCTCCTGTTTATTCCAGGAGTTCCCAGTTCTTCTGGTCTCAGGGGTGAGGTGGTAGCCAAGAGTGGCAGAAGTATAGTGACTGTTCTGCTTTAAGAAATTTTTTCTGTGTTGGTAATGCCTAAGTGAGAACAAATGAACTCTGCAGCTGCCTAGGTGTTGCATGATCTCAGCTGCAGCACAGCTCTTCCCCATGTGATAGAACCGTGACGTTTTCCTGCCGCCCCCAGTGATAAGGTAGCCTTCTTAGTTTTCCCACACTCCATCTCATTTAGGGAACAGGTAGGGTGGAGAGAGGAACCAGGAGACGCTGGAAGGTGGAACTAGAAGAGAGTTACAGCCCTCCTTCCCTTCCCTGCCCCCTTTGCAAGGCAGTATGTGGTAACTCAGTGCCCCATGATGGGAGGAATGCCAGCTATATTGTTTTTCCATTATCAGATAGCTTTATGCAGCTGGGCTATCTCTGCCCCCTCCTTTGAATCAGCTGGGGGCACAGCAGTAAGAATCAGTGAATGAGTCTCCTGGCAAGATGACTTGTCCCGGGAAAAGACAATAACCTTCTCTGCAGTATTTATGCATAAAAGCCTTCTGCCATGGCAAAGGCACGAGGTTTTCTCACTGTAGTCCAGGGTCTTTGGAAGGGGTGACGGTGGAAAGAATAGAGGTGAGGAAGGGAAAAGGAAAAACAGTTAACCTAAATGTGGCCAAGACCTGCAACATAAACAAAATACATGATCACCAATCTTCTGTTGACTTTTGTTGTTTTTTTTGCAGTGACGTTAACAAAATTAATGAGGCTATTGCTGACCAAGTAGCAATCTTTATCCAGCGCTTAACCACCTTTGTGTGTGGATTCCTACTGGGATTTGTCAGTGGCTGGAAACTGACATTGGTTATTATTGCAGTCAGCCCCCTGCTTGGGGTTGGAGCGGCTGTCTACGGCTTGGTAAGTGAAATTGTGAGAGGTTCATGTTGAGGTATGATGAGCAGAGGAGGTCTTGCCATAGAGCTGGGAGGGCTGATGGAAGAGAAAGCTATTACAGCGCTTTAAAGTCAAAGAGGTAGATGATGTTCACAGCAACACCACAGGTGGGGGATTCTGGTTTCCAGAATAATACACCCTGCTTCTAAGACAGGAGTGTAAGCACACCTTCTGCTGGGTCCTGTGGATGGATTTTATGGTTGCTGGTTGAGATCAGAAGCTGGCCTACACCTTCTTTCTATTACTACACACTCGGTTTAGATGGTTATTAGACATGAGGCTTGATTTTTCTGTGTAGATTAGGGGCTTTTAGAGATGATAAAGTTTCAGAGCTGTAAAATAGCTGAAAATAACTGCTCATACTTACCTCAAGCTGTCCCTGCTTCTGGTAGCTGCTGTATCCTCTTGCAGTTACTCACATTCTGCTTCTTCACTTGCTCCCTACAAACTCCTTGTCACTGTGCAGAGGAAGGACAGAGAAGAAGGAAATTGCAGGATTCTCTACCCTCTCACCTCCTTTTCCAGACCCAGTAGGGCTGGGCTGTTCCTGCTCCTCCCTTGCGCTCCCTCACACTGTGTTCCCTGGTTGGGTTCAGCCCTTTAGCTATCTCACTTCTTCCGGGTCAGGAACATTTTATCATCATTCTCCTAACAAACCTCTAATGTAACTCTGATGAATTTCTTGTCTTCCTGCTCTTCACTAGCACCTTGTGCTGGCTACAAGTAGATGACATCAATAATGGCTCGGTGTGAAGTGGGAGAGCAGAATCCTGGCAAGGAATGAAATAACCCCACAAATGCCTCTTTGCCTTATTTGCAATTTGTTTCTGAGTTCATTCTCCTCTATATTTTTAATTTCCCCCCTCTCTACTCTTATTTCTCTGTCCCCATCTCTTTCCTTTCACATACCTGTTAAGTGTGTAATCCTTATGAGCCTTTTCAGCTCAAGTCTTTTTTTCACTGTAAAGAAAACAGACTCAAGGTCAATCTAGCCTAGTTTTGTGTCACCAGAAGTGCCTAATAGATACCTGGGGTAGGGTATTTGAGGAGAGAAAGCAAATAATGACACCTTACAGTTTCTACTGATATGTCATTCCCGAGACACCTTGGTATCTTTGTGTAAAATTGTGCATGACTACATTTTCTTCAAATAATTCGAGCATTGTTCTGAGCCTATGTAAGCTTTTGGCTTCCAGGGTGCTTTGGGCTGCTGTGTAGGGGCCTGTTTGCTCTCAGCCCAAGAAACTAAGTGTAGTGGTGGGCCACATCTGTTTCTATCCCCCTCATCAGTAATATTACCTCTTCTTCCTAAAGGTGGACTCTACTACATTGGCTAAAGGGCTGTTCTTGCCACTTAAACTTCCCCTTCCTCCCAGGATGCACAAACCCCCAGTTTACAGTGCGCTTAAGGCCAGTTTGCAGCAGAGAGAGAGCGAGCAGGGGTTTTCAGCTGCTCTTTCTAGCTACCTGGAGCAGAGCTGTTGGCCAAGAAGATAACTGTTCTGCAGAACACATGCTACAGAGGTATATGCCTGAATGCTGTAAGACAGGAATCTTCAAGTGTACAGTGAGCCTGATAAAAGCCTGCTCAGAGCAGAGGAGGTGACCTCGCGCAGAGCAGACAAGCCGTGTGACAGCCAGCACTGTTTACCGTTGCCTGGTCTGTACCCACGGTTCAGGTGTAACCAGCATTTCTTATGCTTTTGTAGGCTGTAGCAAAACTAACAGGCCGAGAATTAAAGGCTTATGCAAAAGCTGGAGCTGTGGCTGATGAAGTGCTCTCTTCCATCAGAACAGTGGCTGCTTTTGGTGGGGAGAAGAAAGAAGTTGAAAGGTTTGTTTGGACAAATTGTAATGTCTCTAATTTCTATTTCCTGTAGCAACGTCATGCTATAACACGCTTCAGAGTCATGGCAATTAGTCACTAAATTCTACAGTGGCCAGCTGTTAACTTTGACAATTATATGCATACTTGTTACAGAAATTTAGGTTTCAAATAGCATTACATATGCGAAACCAGTTTCATAATTCAGCCAATCAGTGAAATAAGACATCCAAAATACTATCTTCAAGTCATTCCCACATGTAGGAACATACTGTCAACTTTTACCCTAAACATTGCCTAATATATCACTTTTGCAGCAGATCTGAAAACTCTTGAGTAGTTTTAAGCTAAGAGAACTAGTTCCAGCAAGACACAATGATTTGCTGATGTTAACCTCAAATTTTTTTTAAACTTATTTTAAACATAACATAGCTGTAGGACATGCTATGAAGCAGTGGCCAAATTCTCAATTCCTGTGTCACTCTGCTAAAACTGTAAACCCCATGGTGAGGTATCAGCAGTAAGTGTGGCTTTTCATGTGCTTGTTATAGTAAACATACAAGGATTTCGTGATCTGGGATCATTGCTTATTTCAGCAGTGGTCTCTCACTTCAGAGTGAGAGGTATCAACCTTATGTGGACCCTTTGTTAACTGTAGGTCCTCATGAGAAGACATCTCATTTCGGATTTTCTGTCAAATTAATTTCATCTCTTTTTACTTTTCTCTCTTTCTACAGATATGATAAGAATCTGGTGTTTGCTCAGCACTGGGGGATTCAAAAAGGAATAATAATGGGATTATTCACTGGTTACATGTGGCTTATAATTTTCCTATGTTATGCATTAGCCTTTTGGTATGGCTCTAAACTCGTCCTTGAAGAAGAAGAGTATTCACCTGGCACTCTTTTGCAGGTACCCATTTTAGGTTGATGGAACTTTTCTGGACTGTTTCTTAAAACACTTTTTCTGGAATACATATGTGTAGTGTTCTGTTATCTTGTGGCTTAGTGGTGACAAACACCGTATGTGTCTTTTAAATGTCTTTACTCAACATATATGTGAAAGTATATGACACTGGGATAAGATTTAAGAAAGATGCCCATGTTTGTTTTAAAGATTGCAATGCTCCCTACTGCGAACAGAATAGTGCTTTCGTTTGAGAGCCTGCTGCACAATTGACAGAGGCCTGAAATTTGCTTTCTCATTTTGCGGGTCAGCATGTGGCTTTGGGGATATTGGCTTCTCTGAAGAACAAAACGACATCAAAGCGAGTTTTATCAAAGCTAACCTCTCGCTCATGAACAGTTTCTTTTCCTTTCTACCACCATTTCTGTTGCTAATTGCCCACTCAGCTCTATAGATTACAAAGAACATGCTGATTAAAAACCCACAAGGCTGTGTCTTCTGCAGTGTGCACAGAAAAAACTTACTGAACTGCACGGCACTCATGCAACTACTTCTGCATAGTAGATGCTTTAGCTACTAATGACCCAAATGCAATAAACCAAATAAACCATTTTCTTTAAGCCGGGACTGCTCAAACGGCAGACTTCAATCCAGACCCAGGGTAAATTTTTTCTGAACGTTATGAGTCCTGAGTGTTCTGATGAGACATTTATTTCTGCTCCTTCTCTGCCTGTTGCACACCATGAGAGCTCCCAACCACCAGCACCAGGCAGTGCAGAACTTCCTCTCTCAGTTTGCAATAACCTTCCTTGTTGTTTGCATTTTCTACCACACGCTCTAGTCTGGCAGGAAGGAGGATTTGTGAAGACAAAACATTTAAATATGCTTTTACCGGTCTCTGAAAAAATATTGTGCACCACCCATATTGCATCGAGGTACACTAATCATCGCCTTCCCTCCTCCTTCTATCAGACACACGGAACCTGCTCTCTCATGCTCATGGTGGATTCTGACATGAATATAACCTACTTGCTTTGGGACTATTCAGACAAGAAAATTAGTTTGTACTAAAGCTGAGCGTGAACTTATGGCATGATCTATAGATCACAGTGTAGATGTTTGCAGTCTGTACAGTAGATTCTCCCATTTTGGTCATGGGATTATTCTCAGGAAACGTCACTATGGTGCAGGGGAGAACTGAGTCTAGTGTATTTCTAATTCTTTCTCAGCTGTAGTATTTCCTTACACACCTTGCCCAGTTATCCTGACTACTGTCTGTGTTGTATTCAAAAGGCTAGTTGAGTTCTTGATTGCTTCTTAGCAGAATTCTCAGGTATTGCCAGAGTACAACAAAGAATTACACACCAGTTCTCCTAATGTTCAGAGTGAACGTTCAAACTATCGGCCACAACAAAGCAAAATATGGAAGAAACGGCTACACCAATGACATTATCCAAACGTATATTTATAATCTATTGTGCCAAACCACCTCTGTAACTGAAAAAACTAAGGAGTCATAGAGAATAAACTCTAGGGAAAAACTGTTCTTTCTGACAAGCATGAAACTGTCCACCCACACTGATAGAATAATCTCACCTCAAATACTGGATTATCCAGTGTTGCTAGCAACCCTTACAGTCTGCTTACTGGTAAAAGACATCTCCAAAATAATCTTCTTCCCATCAGTGTTCAGTTCCAGCCTTTTCTTCAAGGCACAGGCACCCAGTCCAATTGAGGTGGCTTAAAAATACATCAGTGACACCTCAGTAAATATATAGATGCACTGGCCTTTAGGCCATGGCAAATATGAGATAAGCTGATACACTTCAGCCTGGAAGCTAAGTTGTGAAAGACCGTGAAAAATTCCTTCTAAAGTGCATTTGTTCACTTTCTTGTGGGCTACTTATGCTCATATAGTGAATTAATGGAGCCCATCTGATGCACAAGCAGTCAGTAAGCCACTGTAGTTGGATTTGTCTGTCTAAGCTCTAAACTGTAATAAAAATGTGATGTCATATGCTGTTCATTTCTTTTTCCACTTCTTTAGGTTTTCTTTGGCGTTTTAGTAGGAGCTTTAAATCTTGGTCAGGCATCTCCATGTCTGGAAGCCTTTGCCACTGGCCGTGGGGCTGCAACAAATATTTTTGAGACAATAGATAAAGTAAGTAATGCATTTCTAAACTGTGTCACTTTGTAGTGGAAAAATAATTAAATAAGCCTCAAGCAGTAGGAGTTTCATCTACTGTGTAAATGGGGAAAAATGAATGCAATTAAAGAAAATGTACTGTGCAATATAATGATCTAGCAGCATGCGCGTGGGCTCAGAGAGGGTGTTGAACAGATTTCTTAAATGGCTTGTTCCTGAAAAATGAAGTTTTACCTCAGCTACTGCTGTTTCTTACTCCCATTTCTCCTTACATACTATTACTGATTAGTGCTGGCCCATGGAAAATGTGCAGGCAGGCAATAACAGTCACCTTGAAGCCAAATTTGCAGCAAGCATCTAGCTTCCAACCTCCAGATGGCATCAAATGATGTGGCTTTATTGGCATTAGTGGCAAAGGTGGCCTCTCTCACCTCTCCCAGAGCCACCTTGAGTTAAAATGGGACCAAATGTGCACCGTCACTGTTCATGCAGCAGTCATAAATCTTAATTACAATATTATCTGGACAGGTAGATATTTTAAATAAGGTTATATGAGAAAGTCTGAGCATTGCTGGCATTTATCGGTGAAGATTCCTTTCTATGTTTGTATACATTTAGTGGATGGCAAAATAATGCTGAATTCTTAGCAGTACATAGTATCTCTTGTCACTGACAACCTTTACTGTGCTAAAAGCGGTGTAACAGGTTAAAATGCTGCTTGTCATTTATAAAATACATAAGGGTATATAAAGATGGCTAGAAGGGCTGTGGTAAGGCTAATGGACTTTTTAGTAACTCTTCAATGTTCTATAATAATGATAACAAATGTGCCTTGTAAATGCACTTCATAAGCTAAAGCTTTAATACAAACCGAAAAGGAGGTGAATAAGGAAAGTGGTTTTTAGAGGAAAATTTTAAAAGCAGAAGGAATTGCAACAGTAAGAATTAATCATAAAATTCAAGATAAGGCTGAGTCAGATAACTTTAGGGTAAAAAAAGGCAAACTAAAGTCAGATTTCATCCTTCTAGAGAAAGGGCCACAAAATTAGACCCATCTGCTTGCAGCATTTGTAAATTTGTGATTAGACAGTAAAAGCACAGTTCTGCCCTGATACAGACTGGTTTCTGGAGCTCAACTCATAGCCATGCTGAGGTTCCCATTTGCAGGACCAGCAAAACTTTTCTTCGTAGCTTAGTATCTGAATTTAAGTAAGATATATTCCTAAAGTGGATCCAATCTTTTAGCTGTTCCTAACATCTTAGAATGTACATGTTTCTTGTATTAAAATTCCCTTCAATCTTTTGGGCTACATAATTGAAATATGCATGATTTTTTTTATCAAATATTGGTGTTGCTATAGTTTTAATTAATTCTCTGTATTCCACACTTCAAAAATGTATCTTTGGAAAATTTAATTTCTTTGGGATTCCTCAAATTTCTCTTAGTTGTCTGCTCATGTCTAAGAGTTTATAATACCCAAGGCCTGGCCAAAAGTATGTGAGACCCAAAGCACTTCATGGGAAAACTTTGATCAGGATTGCAGTTGCTAGGACCGGGTGTGCAAGTATGGGTGTTTTAAATGCAAAGTGGTGAGTCATGCAGATTTTCAGCAAAGAACTGGTTGCTCAGTGCTGTACGAGAATGTTTATATGAGCCAAGTAGTACGGTTTCATTCCTTAGGAGCTGGCTAAATTAATTTAGCCAAATGCCTCCTTCAGCCAGCTATTCATTTCAGGTGCAAACGAGCTGACTGACGGCACAACTGCAGGAAAGCCTAAAGTGAGAAGAGAGCGCATTCCTTTTGCCCAGTTGTCACCCACCGGTGACAAGTCCCCCATCCTTTTGGACTTCAGTTTCACGCCCCTTGCCTGCTTTCCCTGGGGCAGAGCTTGCTGCTGGCTCAGTGCAGCCAAGAGCTGTTCAAACAGAAGAGCCATTCATTCTATCATATTGGGAATATTTATCTACTGCAGTAATGTTGGCAAACAGCAACTAAATAACACAATAAATCCTATCCTAGAAACCTGTCATTGACTGCATGTCAGAAGATGGCTACAAGCTGGATAAAATACGAGGTGAAATTGAATTTCATAATGTAACGTTCCATTATCCCTCCAGACCAGACATAAAGGTAATTATTAATGATCCATCCTGTGAACATGATTACTGTAAACAACCAAACTGTATTGGCTCTGTCAGAAATTTCTAGATTTTCAGTAGATTTTGTTTTCCAGAAGCCCAGACCCTCTGTTTAAAAGTAGACCAAATAATTCTTCTGTTAAAGGGTTCTTCTACTTACTGTTCTGCTTATTTTACTATTCTGATATATCCAGTGCCACACATATTCCTTGCTGCTGCTTGTAATTTCAGACAGATTCACCTGCACAAAGCTTCACTTAGGATCAGCTGTGCACTTGTGTGAACACATGCTAGAATATGGCACAAAGTAGTAAGCTGAATGGTGAAAGGAGATTTTATAAAACTCTTCCATTACCCTGGGGATGCATCATGTGACCTATTAAAATGCTAGGAAAAGGTACAGGAGCATTGGCTGTATACCCCATTATTTCTCTACTGTTGTGTTTGAATTGACAAGTTCTCCTTGGAAAAGCAAATTACTGGACAAGCAAATGAGTGCTACCCCTTCTAAAGACAGAAGCATATGAAATATCAGATTTTTCTACATAATTTCACTGTTATTCAATATTTATGCTTTAACAAGCATTCATAATACCTGTACAGTGTTCTTTAAAGGGAATTTATTGCCAGGTTCTCCAGTGATATTAACTTGACTAGCGCTTAATGACTAACAACAGGAAAAAACAAAGATCAAAAATCTGCCTGCCTGCCTGTCATGGAAAAAAGTGCTCTGCATTTAACTCTTTGAACAATGTAAAAGTCTTTGGCTTTCCTTTTTCCTCTTTCTTCATAATATTTTTCTGAATTTTCTAAAGTTGCCTTTAATCTGTATTTTAAAATACAGAATATGTCCACTTGGCTGTATGACTGTGAGGGTTTGTTTTTTTTTTTTCCTCTCCAGATTTTGGATAACCTTAATATGGTTGTTAAAGCAGGGGAGACAACAGCTTTTGTTGGAGCTAGTGGAGCTGGGAAAAGTACAACAATACAGCTCATCCAGCGTTTTTATGACCCCACTGATGGCATGGTGAGTGTGCCAGCCTAGAGTGTGTTTCTGCAGCCTTAGAGACTTGAAAGAATGACACAGTTTCTTCTCCAAGGTGGGAAGAAAGACTCCTAACTTTACTTTTTTTAAAAAAAAGATGAAATATCCTCTTGCACATTTCAGGGGAATGCAGAAAAGTCTTATCAAAAATAACTGTTTGGAAGAGAAAAGCTGCTAGAAAATAAAAATTCAGTGCTAAATCTGAGTAATAACTACACCTATAGGTTGATAATTCAGGAGTGATGAATCATTTTCTCTTCTGGAAAATACAGTATTGAACATTTAATCATTATCCTATAATTTTGCCTTAGTATATGCAATTACCATTTAGTAATGGATTGACTAAGAATATGATTAACAGTCTCATTCCATTTAACCATTCCTGGTTGTGACAAATTGCATTCATAGTGACCTGTATTTGAACATATAAAAGGCAAAGGACCAATTTATTGTGAATATAAATTATTTTTTTATTATTACTTTCCACTTGGTTTTATTTCTGAGGCCAAACAAAAAGTCATATTGAGAAATGAACTCGAGCATAGCTCCTAGGCCCAAGAATAAGCATATACTACCGACACTGTATTGCATTATTTTATGCATTAAAGCTGCTTTTTACACTGATCATGAAAACATAACCTCACAGCCCCTTCATTTCCATTGTGTCTTCGTCTCTGAACTGGAGGGGATAATGTTCCTGACTATTTTTCCCCTTTATCTTTTTGTTTCAATGTTTCAATTTGCTTCTGCAGATCACCCTGGATGGCCACGACATTCGTTCCCTTAATATCCAGTGGCTACGCTCACAGATTGGTATTGTTGAACAAGAGCCAGTGCTGTTTGCCACCACAATCGCAGAGAACATTCGTTATGGTCGAGATGAGGCTACCATGGAAGACATAATCAAAGCAGCCAAGCAGGCCAATGCTTACAATTTCATCATGGACTTGCCGCAGGTAAGCCATGCCTTGTAATATGTTGGCAGAATTTGATGAAAAAACAGATAATGCTTTTGATCTTCCCCCCACGAAGCCAATTGTCCTCAGGTGGAAGAGCAGAAGATTAATACAGACAGAAGGCAGCAATTGTTCCTTTGACTCGACAAGCTAATTAGGTCTTAGTACGTGTATGTCACCAAGTAAAAAAAAAAAGAACAAAACCAAACCCACAAAACTAGAAGAATCAGTTCCTTAGGAATCCTAGTAATAACCATAGCATGATTTTAAAATATATTTTTTCCTTCCATGGTGATCTATCTCAAGCCAAAAGCAGTTCAGAGCCAGACTCTCACTAGCCAGGTTATGGTTCTGAGCAATCTGTACTGATTCTCACAACCTCCTCTCCTCATATGAGCTCTGTGTGTTAGCTGGAGATTCCCTCTTTCCCGGTTCCTTACGATGACAGGGCCTTGATCAGTGCTGTGCTTCTTATAAAGTCTCTATTTGATAGTATTTGAAAGTACAGGGCTGTTGACTTTTCTGGGATGTTATTTTGCTAAGTAGCTTCTCAAATCAGCTTCACACGTTACAACAGTGAACCCGATTGACAGGATTCAAGTACCATTAACTAACGTTAGAATGTACTTTTCGTCCTCCATCTATGCATTTCCAGAAAACTATTCATATAAAGACTGCACAAAGGCCTCTGTTCATTTCCTGGAAATGGAAGAATAAACAATTTTTGTCTCTAGGTGAATATAATTATTCTGGCTCTGACGCTAGGCTTTATGCATTTGTTTAATTCTCAACCTGAACCCAGTGCTACCAGAGTACGATGTCCATGAATCAGAGACACAGTGCTCATGAGTCACAGGCCATCAGCAGACAAGTCCAGCTCTGTGGAAAGTTTGTTTGTGAGTCATCTGATGGAGAGCAGGCAGGTGCTTCCTCTTAACTTCGGCTTTTGGTGCTATATAGTAGTTTTGAGCCAAACCAGAACATTTCACTTTTTTATCAGTACATACTTTTGGCTTGAGGTTGGAATCTCAGTTCAGGTAAAATGACGTTGTTCTTCATGAAGGAAGTTATTTCATCAGCTCTCCTTTGAATCTGGTGGACTAACAATGCATTTGTCTTTCAAAGACGGTAATTTTTTAAGTCTACTCCCAGGACAAATCAGGGAGACATTTTACCAATATCTTCACCAGATAACAAAAGGATCTGTTGGGCATGTATTTCATTTTCATTTTTTCCCTTCACACAGCAATTTGACACTCATGTTGGAGAGGGTGGAAGCCAGATGAGTGGAGGTCAAAAACAGAGGATAGCTATTGCTCGAGCTCTTGTGCGAAATCCAAAAATCTTGCTGCTGGATATGGCTACGTCAGCTCTTGATAATGAAAGCGAAGCTATTGTCCAAGAAGCACTTCACAAGGTTTGCTATAGCGTAACATAAATCTAACTTAAAAGGGCCAAAACTGTTTTTAGTGCATGATGCAGAGGGTGCTACTGAACTGCAACAGAGCAGTGAAAAGCTTTTCTTAATAGCTGTTTCATAGGCACGAGTAGGACCTTAGTATTATTGACAGAAAACAGTTTTTCTTACTTTGGAACGTCAACAGAAATCTGTAGCTTCCTTTGCTCAGAAAAGGGTGCTCATCCATGGACTATAGATGGAGTTCAAGTCAAAGTCAGCTGAAACCACTAGAAAGACTCCTGTTAAAGTGGGCAAATTGGTTTTAATAATTTCTGTTTGCTGTCCTGGGAATGGAGCTGTTGTTATTCCCTGTCAGGCTCGTCTTGGCCGCACAGCAATCTCGATCGCTCACCGCCTCTCGGCCATCAAAGCTGCCGATGTCATCATTGGGTTTGAGCATGGAAGGGCCGTGGAGAGGGGAACTCACGAGGAACTCCTGAAGAGGAAAGGCGTTTACTTCATGTTGGTGACCTTGCAAAGCAAAGGAGACGCAGCACTTAATAGAGGAGCCACAGATAGTGAGCATTTTTCTTTCTTTTATAAAACAATGTAAAATTACACAGAATGCAGGGTTTTTTTAAAATGAAAGCTTCTTTCCTTCTTTTTTTCTAACTTTATGGCTGAATTTTAGCATTCATGGAAGTAATGCATTGATAGCCCTGGCTAAAGTGTTTTTACTGCATGTGCACTGAATGACCTTCCTAATATAGATCCTCCCTGAAACATTAACCTGACTTGCAATACCTACCATTTTATAGCTCCATTTAGTGCTAACATTCTGATCGTGCTGCATTTGAAATGCAAGCAAATTACAGAACATGCTGAAACCACCCCATTAGTTTTGCTAGAGGTAGATTTGAATAGAAGCTTCTGGAAAATAACATTTAATAGAATTATCAGTTGTATTTTTGTGAAGCATTGTACCTTGGATATGATTACCTTAAAGGAAAAGAGCAATTGCAGCACTAAAACAGGGAAACAGCCTTTAGTCACATCCCAAGTGAGATAGTCCTTGGATTAGCATTCAGTTAACTTCATCATGTCAAATACAAATACAAAGCTTGTGGTACGTGCAGGTTGAGTAGCAAAGTTGTATTAAATTCCTTGCCTTCTACAAAGTATTCCAGTTATGACTTGGAGACACTGCCGTTTTTGCTGAGCAACAGTGGAATTAGGTTGTATTTGATTTTAGCATAAACTGAAGAGCTCTATATGCTTTATTTTACAGCAGCAGAAAATAACGTGGTTGAGCTCAATCTTGAGAAAGTCCAGTCATTCAGCAGAGGAAGCTATCGGGCCAGTTTGCAGTGAGTCTTAAAAATGATTGCAAATCTCAGTAGGTTTCCAGATCTCCATACTTTGTCCCACTATTTGTTCCCCTAAATCCCAGTAACGCTAATGAATCACTTCTCTGTGTGTTACATAGAAGAGGGTGGAAGGGCTGCAAGCATTTTACTAAGACAGAGTTCACTTGGAAAGAAATAGCTTGGGTAATACATTACTGAAAGCCCATGGATAAATAACAAGACTCTTAATTTTACTCCCCTTTCTATTCGTAGTACCTTCTCTCCAATTCTGGTCTAGTGTATTAATGTTCCATTTTTAATTTTATCAGTGTGGAGCCATCTATTTGTATTACCTAATGTATTTCCAGTCCACTCACTTGAAAAATGGTTTGTTGTGCAATTACTTGAGAAATCAATGTAATGTATTGTGGCTTCTACTTGATGAAAGTTAAAGCATTTTACAAGCCAGGCTGCCTTGTAGCTAGACGCTTATTTCTTACAGGCAAGCCCGTGTCAGACATACGTAAGTGAATACGCCTCCTACATTACCAGGTTACACTTAGTCAGGGATAGAGGTGGATTGTTTCAGCATCCTGTTTTTCAGGACTGAATTACTTCATATAGTGATAATGATGAATTGACTTGGTGTCTTAACAGCTTTTGCAAATATACTAAGATATACCACAATTTTGCCTAACAAATACACAGTGCAGGGTATATACTAGACAACGTCTGAGTTATTGTGGTGGAATATGATTTTGAGAAGCATTTTTCTCTGTTGTGGGATATTTTCTTCTCAAGAACTTGAGAGAACATAGAAAAAGAAAGAAAAAGTCTGTGGGATTCCTATGATTTGTTTCAGTAAATCCTAATTTAGTTGATATGAAAACTGTGCCTGCTTTGCAAGCAAGTATTAAGTTACTGAGCTGTGAAGAACAGATGGTTTCTGTCCTCTTTTCAGAGCTTCTCTTCGGCAGCGCTCCAGATCTCAGCTCTCTAATGTGGTCCCTGATCCTCCATTATCTATTGCAAAAGATCATGCAGAATCTATGTATCTTATGCCTTCTTGGGAAGACGATCATGGACAAGCCCAAAAGGTCAGGCCCAATGGTTTGTTATTAAATTTTCAGCTGAACAGGGTATAGTACTTGGTTATGATAACCTGTAGATATGTGCTGTCGGCCGATACATCTTGGATTGATCCTTTACTTACACAAAAACACAGCTTCAGTTCTTATGCTCTGTGTAAACCCTAGTCTGCATTTTGATGGCTGTTACGCTTATTGGTCCATATAAAATTGCCAGCAGAACATGACCTCTTGGTAAATTGATATATGTTGTAGGTTAAGATGAAAAAATTCATAAAAGGTGAATTAACTGACAAAAATCAAAATGCTTAGTCTGTGAATTGTAGTAAGTCACTCCATGATACGCATCACCTTCTTGTTCAATAAAGAGTAAATTCACTTTCCTCTCAAAATCATCTAGACACTTGTGTAAAGACAGACCCTCACTGCAACTCACTCAGAGTCCTTTCACTCGCAGTGTCCTTGTGCAACCAACTAGCATAGAAAATAAAAGCAGCGTGTCTTAAAATTATGCAGAATACGTAGGGATATACACACTGGGTTTCCAAAGTGCTTACGGAGCTCCAGGCACCCATTTGCGTGGCTTTGGCTGTTGGGTGCAGAAAGCAGCAGTCAGAAGTCACTGTCCTCGCCATCGCTGAGCCTATTCTGTGGATAAACAGAGAGCTTTAGCGCTGTCAGTCTGGCACAAGCTCAAAGGAAGAGAAACTACCAGATGCTTCCACCCATTCATCCTTGCACATTTCCAGCAGATAGGTCTTCACAGTGTCTGTTTGTCTGGGCATTTCCAGCCAGTTTAACTTAGGGGCAAGAGCAGGGTTCAGCACACTGAGCGTTACAAAAACTCTGCACAAATCAAACTGCAGGGTAAGTTAAAATTTGATAATGAATATTCTGCTCTTACTGGGAGTAATTATGGGCATTCAGCATACAGTCTGTTTCATGGAGGGAAGGGATAATTAGCACGTATAAAGCCTGAATCCAGCTATGACTCTGAGATCTCCTTTGTTTTAATTACATAGCAAACCTGTTAATTCGATGCAGATTCTGATCAATGTGTTCACCCACAATACGCTAAAATAATATTTAAGAAGTTTCCATTAGTGACACGAAAAGCCAGTTTTGAGGAAAAAGTTTAAGTTTTAGCACGGGGTATTGTGTCACACCTCACCTGGAGGCAGCAAAAAGGAATGGCCTAAGATTCAGTGGCAGAAAATTTTAAACTGGTTGTAAATAACCTCCTAAGTTGGAATCTGTACAGCTGCACAAGGCATGAATCTCTCTCCTTTTTTTCACCAGGGACGGAAAAAGTAGTAAATTCTGAAACCCTCTTGGCTGTTTAACAGATTATGCTAACTATTTTATCTTGCTGTCAAAGGCAGAACATTGCTGAGAGAATACATTTGCTTCATAAATCCAACCTATATTTTTTAGGAATCTGTTGCTTTGAAGGAAGATGTCAAGCCTGTACCATTTACCAGAATTTTGAAATACAATGCCTCTGAATGGCCATACATGGTGCTTGGATCTCTGGCAGCAGCTGTGAATGGAGCAGTCAATCCACTCTATGCTTTGTTATTCAGCCAAATTCTTGGGGTATGTTATGCTAACTTTTTGAAGTGTATTTTAGCTCTGAAGCACAGGGCAGTGAATGTATGATGCAGAACTTTACATGTTTTGGGCAAATCTTCAGATCTCGTCAAATAAATGGGATTAGCCTTCTTGCCTATAAACAATTACTCAGTAGAGATATTTATATCACTGTCATCTCACTATCATTTGAGCCCTTTGAAGGAATAGGCTCATCAGCATCTGTCATGTGTTCTTCATTATCTCTTTTGTTCCCTTCCCAGGAACTGTTGAGAGTGGGTTTCTATACTTGTATACAGTTTATTTTAAATGAGACAAGATGTGCCTCATGTGCAGGTACTGTGGAGAGAGCCGTGCAGAGGTCTTTCCCTGCAGAATTTTATTCTACAGACTTGGCCAAGCCTTTGAGAAAGCTTTGGATCAGATGATACAAAAAATACTTCACTTTTTTCGTTCATATGATTCAGGCAGCAATTTGCTGCCTGCTGCTCCCTGAAGAATGCCCAGAGAGAGGTAGATAAGTGTAATAGTGTTCATAGCTGCTAGAAAAAGTAGACTCACATCAACAAGTTTGGAAGACAAGCAGGGAACAGGAACATGCTCTAAACTTTGACATTTATTAAGAGGTGCATTACCATCAAAATCCACACTCATGCTTGAAACTTTTTAAGAGTTCAACCATGAAGCTTTTTCCCTTCGAAAACTTGCTGCAATAGAAAAATGACGCTTTCTCTTTTGTAAAACAGTTTTTTTGGAAAATCTTTGCCAAGTTAGTGGGAAATTGGAAGACTGCGTAAAGAAATGCAGCACTGCTCTAACTAACACCTAGGAAAGTGCCCTGAATTTTCAAGAATTAGGAGGAGAATATCCCTTTGTGGATGCTCTTTGTTTTGTTGAATAAAGTTCACATTCACTGTGAAGAAAATGGGAATGCACTGTTGTTTTGTGATTTGGGTACCCACCTCAGAGAGAGGGTAAAACTTGTGCTTTGATTCCCACTTAATTGTTTAGGTCATGGTAGATATGTACCTGTGCAAAGAACGTATTAGCTAAAGGGCAGACATTCTGGAGAAACCAGAGGTCTGAAACATTTCAGGCAAGAAAGTGTAAATGAATGAGTGCCCCAGCATCTGAAATACTGAGTAGAAAAGGGTTGAGAGAATTCTCCTAATAGCAGTGCCAGCAATCTGTGAAAGGAAAGAGTGACCTTGCTGGTTTGTGGGTTTTTTGGAAAGGAGGAGTGTGGGTTTGGCTTAGACATTGCTCTCTGGGAAGTTACTTGGGACTTTGAATCTCATTTACTTGCAGCTTGATATTTACGAGCTAAGATCAGGAAGGGGCAGAGGAAAAGGTGTTCCAGTCCCTGTTGTTCTGCTTAGTTGCTCCTGGCCAGCGTGTTTGTGCTGTTAGCCATAGGTGAGCCACCTCCAAGCACTTTTTGAGTGTCTAGACCTCGTGCTAAGGACTGTGGCTTTCACTAGACAGGAGGTGCATGTGCAGTCTACGATGCATCTAACCTTTGATTCCTTTTGAGAGAGGTTTTCTAGACACTGAGAGGTCTGGGGCTGACATCATCCTGCAAGATGCTAAATGCCTTCAGATGTCAGTGATTAATTCCTTGCAATAATGAACAGGAGTAAAGTCCAACATCTGTCTCAGCATGGGCAATAGATCCTTTCCAGTGAAACTCATCTGGAAGATATGTTCTGAGTGCTATTGGACAAGTGGCCCGTGGCCCCAGATAAAAGACAGTCTGTGCTAAAACTGTTGAAATTTTTATAATCTGAAAATGAACAGTTCAGCATCTACTGCTAAAGATTTACCTAGAAGAATTTAAGCTGGTTTTGATATAAGTAAAAGATGAATGCACAAGTTATTTTTAATTACACCTTACAGAAAACAGGTTGAGAGATTAGTCAGCTTACAGAAATTCTTACCTGTGAAATCCAACTAGAATTAACAAGGTTAGTGGAGAAATACACACGTACACATCAGCTGCTCTGACTGAAAGGCATTGCTGAAGGATAGCTACTTAGATTTGCACCACTACTTCAGCAGCAGCCAGTAACACTGGCAGGTATTGAAAAAGACCAGGTAGTAAGAAAAAGAGTTAAAAGGAAAATGCCATGGAAACTGGAGCAGAATGGAGCAGAGAGGCTCTACTTGAAGCACTAATATATCTTCTCAAGAACCCAGCAGTAAGCGAATAGCTTGTGTCCGCACCCCTTCAGTGAAAGTAAATAGATTCCTCTCGAAGCCTACCTATAGCAATTACAGACCCACTAGCATTGCGCAAGGGCAGCCATGCCAGGGTATAATTATTTACACAGACTTCAGTTTGTATTGCCTGAGAAAGCTGCAATTGGCATAGATTAGAGGGGAGGTAAGGGAGAAGCTGCACTGTTGCTTTGTCACTATGCTTTTATGTTTATTTCATTGCTGATCTCTGGTTATCACACTCGGTCTTGTTCAGAGAGGGGAGATGATAGATCAATTGTAAGTAGGGACGGGCAACAAGAAATAGCGGTGTGCACAGACACTGAGCATGAGAAACTTATTGTTTAACAGGAGTAAAAACCTTTATGTTGTGCCCAGGCTCACCTTAGGAAATACAAAGAATCAAGCCTTTGCAAGAGGTGAGGGAGAGCTCTGTGTTCTGGCTTTGGTTGTAGGGTGGGCTTCTGCACTGGGCAGTAGGGGGTCAGGAATAAACTTCACGCACAGCAAACCTGACACTTCTAATATGATGCCACTCTTCTTTTTTTCAAAGACCTTCTCCATTCTTGATGAAGAAGAACAAAGAATCCAAATCAATGGTGTCTGCCTGCTTTTTGTCTTTGTTGGAATTCTTTCATTCTTCACACAGTTCCTACAGGTAATACCTATCCAATATGAGTAAATTTTGTTTCTAATTGCTTACTTTGTGGGTATCTCTTTCTGTACAATATTTGTATTTATTCTTATGCAACCCAGGCGTACACCTTTGCCAAGTCTGGTGAGCTGCTTACAAGACGGTTAAGGAAAATTGGTTTCCAGGCTATGCTAGGGCAAGACATTGGTTGGTTTGATGATCGGAAGAACAGTCCTGGTGCTTTAACTACAAGACTTGCAACAGATGCCTCACAGGTCCAAGGGGTAAGACCTGGTAGCTCAAGAATCATTTTACTGTAAACACTGATTAAAGGCCTATTTTGGCACATCATTGTCACAGAAATTAGCCAGCATGGAACCAGCAAGGTTCCATGTAGAATGGCCTTTGGTCAGTTAATGAAGCTATTTCTCTTGATCACAGACTGTCAGTGTGGAACTGTTATTATTACTGTATTTACCTAAAAGCACAAATAGGATGATAATACACTGCCCATTATTCCTGCCTGTATTACCAGAAAAAGAACACAAGAATCAATAAAATACCAACCATCAATGGAATGGGAAGACGTAGCCTGTGCAAAAAAAATTAATTTATTTTTTCTGGATTTCAATTAGCTTTTTGCCACAATGCTTAAGTGTTTATTTCAAAAACATGTCAGACTAGTATTTAGTGACATTCATCGCTAATCATGTTTTCAAGTTTTCAGCCTGCTATTGTGCTTTTTGTGACAGTTTTGATTTGAAGCAACTGTCCACTTGAGTTTACAGTGCTGGCTGCCGCTCAGCTGGGGACTCAAGCAGCCAGTTTAAGTGTGACTTACTATTGGCAAAAGTGAACACTTAACTCCATGCGTTGTGTTCCTGAGTCAGTGAGGGTTAAATCATACTGAGCTATAATTGCTACCTATCTGAATTGCTGCTTTGGTGCAAGTCAGTCAATTGCTTGGCTCCCGTACAAGTGATTTTCTACAAACAAAGAAGGAAACATATGGATTTCTTTGTTCCAAAAATTGTCCTTATTCAGCTCAACTGAAGATATTGGGTTAGGTTTTAAAAACAATTAATGGAAGTTTTAAGAATTCAAAAGACAAATGAGAGAAGCGGCTTCCAAAACCCTTTCAGCAGCAATTTCTACAGAATCAGAGAAAACAGCTGCAAATCTCTTCAGCCCTTACACGGCATATTTTAATTGAAAGAAATTTGTAAAACATTGACTGAAACATTTTATAGCCTCCTAAGGGACATCTTTGTTCTAAGCACATGCAGAGCAGTGGGGCACAGCCACTCAGCTCACAGCTCCGGGCAAAAAAACAGAGCTACTTGAGCAGCAGAGTCCTCCAGCTTTCAGTGCCTGACACAGAGCTACTGCTGCTCTTGCAGAGCGAGCTGAAGGTGAGAAGAAGCACACAAGTGTCTGGGGTCTGAAAACTTCTGAATCTGCACCAGGAGTAATAAGGGGTCTCCTGGAGTGAGGGGGCGGTACAGCTGGAGAATCCTTCTCCTTGTGGTAGAAGCGAGTCAGTTACTTGGCTCAATTGCACCAGCTACAGATCTGGGAGGAGTCCCAAGGCACCCTGTCCTATTGCCACAGGTCAGAGCAGGAGCTGAGGAACAGCATTTTGTGCTGCAAGTTCACATCCTGAGAATGAATTGAATAGGAAGTGACCAAGGATATCAAATGTATATTTTTTCCTAACACATAGCAACCTAGTTCCTACCTAGGGCTGCTGTTTACTGCTATGAAAGAAAATAACTTTTGAGTAAATAAATCAAGTTTATTACAAAGAATAGTGTTCTTGAAGTACATAAGGAGATGAATGCATTCAATAAAGTTGTCAAAGGCATATTTAATTTTTTTCTGTAATAAAGTGACAGGCAGAAATGTAAGTTTAATTCAGCCTTTCTCAGTGATGTTTCTTGCTGATTTTAGCACAGCTGAGACTTTGCTGTCAAGTTGCAAAAGAGTTCTGTTTATTATTTAAATCTAGATGGAATCAATTTCAATAGTAAAATTATTTCTCACAATCATTAGAAATTATTTTCTGAGTTCTCAATGGAAAGGAATATTGGAGGTTTGCATTCCTTCTCTTTATACAATTAATTGGAAACAGTCTATCCAAACTGGCTAAATTCCAGCACACTCAGCAGCTGTTGGTGCCTTATGATATTGCAACAATATTTAGGGTTTTCTAATGTTTTACAGGAAAATTTATTTCAAGATTATTGAAGTTACTATTGGGTCACAAGTCAATCATCTCTCTCTCTTTTCTTTGAAGGCAACTGGATCACAGATAGGAATGATTGTCAATTCCTTTACCAATATTGGGGTGGCCCTGATCATTGCTTTCTACTTCAGCTGGAAACTAAGTTTAGTTATACTGTGTTTCCTGCCGTTTTTGGCCTTGTCTGGAGCTGTGCAGGCTAAAATGCTGACAGGATTTGCCTCTCAGGACAAGAAAGCATTGGAAGCTACTGGACGGGTAATATTATCTAAAAACTAATTTATATTTGCAGTCATAGGTAGATGAAAAATCAGCCATTTGGGACCATCAGTAATTCAAATATAATGAAACTGGCAATGTTTTGTAGACAAGTTGTGATAGTAAGGTGAAATGTTCTTGGGATACTCAGCTCCCTGAGCCAGACGACAGTGAGAACAAAGCTCCAACGATTTGGGAAGATTTGGTTAGAGACCTGCTTGGCCAATCAGATGCACGCAAATCTGTGCGGCCAGATGGGATCCACTCGAGGGTATTGAGCTTGTACCAGACCCAGCGTGGCCAGCAGGAGCAGGGAGGTGACTGTGCCCCCCTGTGCTCAGCACTGGTGAGGCCGCACCTCGAGTGCTGGGTTCAGTTTTGGGCCCCTCACTCCAAGAAGGACACTGAGGGGCTGGAGCGCGTCCAGAGAAGGGCAATGAGGCTGGGGAGGGGCTGGAGAACAAGTCCTACAAGGACAGACTGAGGGAACTGGGGTTGTTTAGCCTGGAGGAGGCTAAGGGGAGACCTCATCCCTGTCTGCAACTGCCTGAAAGGAGGTTGTGACAGGGTGGGTGATGGTCTCTTCTCACAGGTGACAGCGATAGGACGAGAGGAAATTGCCGCAAGTTGTGCCAGGGGAGGTTTAGCCTGGACATCGGGAAGAATTTCTTTACTGAAAGAGTGGTCAGGGATTGGCACAGCTGCCCAGGGAGGTGGTGGAGTCACCATCCCTGAAGGTGTTTGAAAGACAGGTGAATGAGTTCCTTAGGGACAGGGTTTAGTAAGGGCACAGGTACGGCTGGACTCGATGATCTGAGAGGTCTTTTCCAACTGGATGATTCTGTGATTCTATGTCTGGTGTTATTTTCTAATTTATCTGCCAACACTACATCCAAATGCTAAACACTCTGAGTTCTTCCACAGTAATTGTGCATCAACCAAGCTAAACATAGCACAGTCTGGACAATCCGATTCACCATACCTACTTATCTGCTCCTTCACGCTGTATGATAATGCAAGAGATTTGACTCTCAATTTTGGCCAGGAAAAAAAATCTCTCAAATTGGATGGAATATTTAAATGATTTATATTCAGATCTCTTCCCAGAACATTCATAAGCCATCTACAAGACTATTGCTTCCCAAAGGAAAATGTCACACTGTGAAGTTACTACCTGAGTCCAGACAAAGTGCAGCATTTAAAACCAATTTATTAATAAAATTACTTGAGATAAGTAGGGTGAAATCAGGATCATACAGTCAATTTACTTCTATAGATGAAATGGTAGTGCTATTTTGGGGGGACAGAAACCCAGATTCTGACTGGTCACAAAACACAGTATAAAGCCTACCATTAATTAGTGCTCCAGAGAGGTTTCCAGCTCAGAGAAGGATCATAGGGATTAGCTCAGAGTTTCTTGTGTTCCATTTTACTGTTCCATTTTTGCTTTTGTGGATGTTCCATTTATTCACATAACATCAGAAGTGAGAACATGTGCCCAGTTCCCTCGGGGTGCTTGCACACAGCTCTAGTGGAGCAGACTGAGCGTTACCAAGGATGTCAGAGAGTGATTTCATGGAGGCAAGGATCTCTTTAGGCTGGCTGATATTTGGGCCAGTGTGTATCACGCCTGCATCAATTTGTATATGGCATTAGTGCCCTGTGTTTACAAAAGAATCATGGATTTGCGAAAGAGCTTTTCCACATACAAATGAGGAGGTTTTAACCATTACTTTGTTTTGTTTTGATTGCTACAGATTTCCAGTGAAGCCCTCTCCAACATCAGGACTGTAGCTGGGATAGGGAAGGAGAAAACATTCATCAAGAATTTTGAGAAGCACCTGGTTATGCCCTATAGAGCTGCAGTCAAAAAGGCACATGTTTACGGGCTCTGCTTTGGCTTTGCCCAGAGCATAGTGTTCATTGCCAACGCTGTCTCCTACCGATATGGAGGGTTTCTAGTTGACACTGAAGGACTCCACTACAGCTTTGTATTCAGGTGAGAGTCAGACTGGAGCCAGAAACAGGCTCCTCTCCAGAAGGACTGGTCTTGGTGTAGCGTTCGGTTTCCTGATGGCTTTCCAAGAATGACCATGTCGCCCTTCCCTGCAGGGTGATCTCTGCTATTGTGACCAGTGGAACTGCTTTGGGAAGAGCTTCTTCCTACACCCCAAATTATGCCAAAGCCAAAACATCTGCTGCACACCTTTTTCAACTGGTTGATCGCCTTCCCAAAATCAGTGTTTACAGTGAAAAGGGGGACAAATGGGTAAGAGCAGAGATGAGTAATTTGTGATCTCATTCAGCTCAGTGACAGCATTTAAGTTGCAGTAACAATTGATAGGTAATAATTTATAATTTAATGAAGATCAACTGATTTACAGGAAGGTTGTGACGATCGTATAATTGTTAATTGTCTTTGTTCTTTTGAAGCAAGAGTAATATAAAACGTGGCTGTTATGAATTTGTCAGTGTAAAACTCCTTTAAATTGGAATAGGACCAATTTGGATGATTCAAGGAATAGCACGGTTTTTCTTTCTGCTCTACAGTTCACACATTAACCTGACCATCCCTAGCTTACAATGGAAGCTTGCCTTCTATTCACATCAAAATGTTGAGAGTGTTCATAAGGAGGCAAATCATCTTTGAGTTAGACAAAACAAAGATGCTCAATTTTTTGTGAATTGAAAAATTAGACCTAGAAAATTCAAATAGTTTACTTTTCATTATTTTTTTTTCAGAATTAAAAGAAAACGTGAAATAATCGTTATGAGCCTTAAGTATTTTGCTTCAAACCATGAAAATGAAGTGTCTTGATTCCCCCCAGACTTTTGTGAGTTTTTTAAGAGTTCAGGGAAGATTGGCCTGAATTCATGTATTGCTTAAATGTTGTAAAGGTCAATTGATGTTTTTTTTATCAAATCCAGGTTTTTGCAGAAACATATTTGGGCTATCATCAAATTTATACTTACATGGTGTCTGTATTAAAATAAAAACTTACCCATTTGCAAGGCAATGCTCTGTGCAGCACAGCAAAGGGAAGTATGAACACAGCAATAGTGTTAAGGCCAATGGCTTCACCTCTAGGACAGCTACTCCAGTTGTGGTTTTTATCCCTCTTTCTGGGCTGATTTCACAAGCACTAATGTCCTATTTTAAATAAAAGATGCAAGAATGGAATCTGAGGAAGAGTTAATTTGTACTTTAGAGCTCACTTTTGAGTTCAGGCTCACTGTGTTATCTTTCTATTTTATTTTACTTTTTTTCCCCAGGACAATTTCAAGGGAAATATTGAATTTCTTAACTGTAAATTCACATACCCTTCTCGGCCTGATATTCAGGTCCTGAAAGGACTCTCTGTAGCTGTCAAGCCTGGACAGACTTTGGCATTTGTTGGAAGTAGCGGTTGTGGCAAGAGCACCAGTGTCCAGCTTCTGGAGCGTTTCTATGACCCTGAGAAAGGAAGTGTGGTAAGCAAGGGGAAGGCAGTTGGTGTGGTGTTATTTTCAGCAATGCAAAAAGGACTCTTCGGAACGTGTCCTGCTGCACAGCCCAGCAGTGGTGGCACGTACATATGCAGCTTGGGGCTTCAGCTCCCTCTCAAAACAATGTGGATTATTCTGACAATTCCTGAGTGTCACCTCAGATGTACTCAGGAAAGATCAGAACAGTACAAGGCTCAGGAACCCTCACGCATTGTGTAGGGCACAGGCATTCACTCTGGTAGCTCCTGTACACAACATATAATGCGTGTTGTACATTGTGGGAACACAAGCAAAAATCAAGCCCAAGTGGAGCAATGAAGTAAGAAACATCCCTAAATATGTAGGTTCAACATGCAGCTTCTTTGCAGGTTGGATTTATCTAGATATAACTTCCAGTTATTAAATTACTGATAGCTTTAAAAAGCTTCTGTATCTTTTGCTCGTGTAAATACTTCCCAACTAGTTTGATTTTCTTTGGAAAATAAGTGTAGTGATCACTACACCAGGAAGGCAACAAAGCATATGTCTATCTTCAAGCAATTAAATAGTTCACTTGGGCTTAAGATTAAGCAAGCAGTCTAGTATTTGGCTGGATCACAGACATATCCAGAAAATACACATCATTCACAAAGGAGTCAAATATAAGCAGATTCTTCAAACCACATTAAATTGTTGTGTTTGCATTTTAGCAATATGGCTACATCATTTTGATTTGCTATAAACTATCTGGGGTTTCCAGACTGTTGTTTTGGAATGATGTTTCAAGTTTTCTCCTGTTTCCTGGTAGTTAATAGATGGACACGACACCAAGAAAATAAATGTACAGTTCCTTAGATCAAAAATTGGAATAGTGTCCCAGGAGCCTGTGCTATTCGACTGCAGCATTGCTGATAACATTAAGTATGGCAGTAACACCACAGAGGCGACGATGGAAAAAGTCATAGAAGCGGCCCAGAAGGCTCAGCTGCACGATTTTGTCATGTCCCTGCCTGATGTAAGTACCTGCGAGGCCTTGGCTGTGGAACTACAGGCAGGCTGCTCGGTGTTCACTGCAGCAGGAGCTACTCTAATACCAGTATACCATTTATTTTTACAAAGTAGGCAAATATTTGTAAACCTGAAACTGGCAGGTACAACTCTGAACTAGGAGAAAAGGGAAGATTCTTCAAAGCCAAGGACAAGAACAGTTTAGCAGTCAAAGCACTGCACTCAGGAAATAGAAGTCGTGCTCTCATCTGGGAGGATTTGCCTTGTGACTAGGGCATGATATTTAGACAAAAGTATCTGAAGCTGGCTGCGTATGTGCACTTAAGCATTTAAATGCACTGAAATCATAGAAATATGAATCAGAACAACATAAAAAGTATGAATACAATTTAGGCACTCAAAGCACTTGTCCAGAAAGCCCTTAAAGCGCTTTCAGCCTCTTCTGCCAAATCTAGGATGGGGGGGATTGCTTTTGCCTCTGACAAATCAGACAACATCTTACTATCCCATTTTTCTTCCAGGCCCATCACCGCAGTGCCTGGGCCGTGTGCATTGCAACGCACAGCTCAGAAATGTTACCGCAAACGTGTCACTTGTCATTACTGGGTTCTTAATGAGGAGGCAGCAATGGTCAGCGCTCTTGCCTCTCTCCTCCTGCTCTTCCTTCAGGTTGCGTACTGCTGTGTTTGCTTACACTTGAATAAAATCTTTTTTTGTGTATTTTTCAGAAATATGAAACTAATGTCGGGGCTCAAGGATCCCAGCTGTCTCGTGGGCAAAAACAACGCATTGCCATAGCGAGGGCCATCATACGAGACCCTAAAATTTTATTACTGGATGAAGCCACCTCTGCCTTAGACACGGAGAGTGAAAAGGTAAGCATGCAGCAATAAGCAATAAGGGAAAGTTAATACAATGGCTTACAATGTATAACATCTTGTTTTGTTCTACAGAGACATCTCGATGTACTCCACTATATGACTGCAATGTTATTCCACATTTTTAATTTAGCACTTACTTATACCTTTAATCATCTTTTGAAAAAGTCAGGAAGCAGAGCTTTAAAACCAGCAGCCAGCAACAGGGGCTCGAAAGACTGCCAAGGATAGGCAGCACTTTCTCAGCAGTGTGCATGCCAGTTCTCTGGGTTTCTAAGCATTCAGTGGGAATGTTTCATAAATACAGCTTCTGCACATTAAAAACACCCAACTAAAAAAAAGTATCCAAGCATATAAATTATGATCCTGAAGATCCTACAAAACCAGCAGTGAGAGGCCTAAGAAGTTGGGCAACAGTTTGCATACCTCAGATTAGAGAAATTGTGGAAATTGTAAACCATATCCACACTGAACTGATGTTCAGTGTGCCGGCTAAATAAAGGCATTCCTTAGTTTCTACTGCTGTCTATGTTTACCTGCTCCTTCTTTGTACTGCTAATAAACCAAGTTCAGGATGCAGCTAAGCACACCAGTAACATCACCTTTGATTTAGCCTCACAATCACTTTTACAAGTGTCGCATAATACGGTTAATTAATCTGAAGCAATTAGATTTCTCCTGCTCTAAGCCCGAGTTTGGTTTGCTTATTTTCACTCTGACACTTTGTCTGTTGCCTTTAGACTGTGCAAGCAGCGCTGGATAAGGCCAGAGAAGGGCGTACCTGCATCGTCATTGCCCACCGCTTGTCCACAATCCAGAACGCTGACATCATTGCTGTGATGTCACAGGGACTCATCATTGAAAGTGGCACTCATGAGGAACTGATGGCAATGGAAGGAGCTTATTATAAGCTTGTTACCACTGGAGCCCCAATTAGCTGAATTAGAATCACAGAATAGTTCAGGTTTGGAAAAGAACTTTAAGACCATCAAGTTAACCTAACGCTGCCAAGTCCACCACTAAACCACATCCCTAAGCACCACATCTACCTGTTTTTCAAATACCTCCAGGGATGGTGACTGCACCACTTCCTTGGTCAGCCTGTTCCAATGCTGGACAACCCTTTTGGTAAAGTAATGTTCCTAATATCCAGTCAGAACCTCCCTTGGCACAGCCTGAGGCCACTTCCTCTTGTCCTATCACTTGTTACTTGCAAGAAGAGCCCAACACAGACCTTGCTATAACCTCCTTCCAGATACCTGTAGAGAGCAATAAGGTCACCTCTCAGTCTACGTTTCTCCAGACTAAACAGCCCCAGTTCCTCATCACTGTGGTCAAAGCTGTGAAATAGATTTTGAATAGGAATAAATGCTTTAGTTAAACCAATGTAAAATCCTACGGTTAATTATCACAGTTATTTAAATCGCTTTTATTGAAATGGTGATGGATACTCTTCTTTTTCAGAAGGCAAGGCAAAAAGTGAGGAAAAAGCACCATAATTAGCTCTTTGTATTAATCAGTTGACAAATACAGCAACGATTCATTCAGAAATGATAAAGGCCAGGAAGATTCTTCTCACAGAAGCTTGAATCTGCAACAGTTCATTATAAGGTCTGCTACGTGTTTCTCTGAAACATGTTATTGTCTGCAGGACAACGGGACTCTTCCCTTTAGTAACTTCATCTTGGAGACGAAGCAGATAGAGCGTCTAAATTACAGTTTCAAAATTTAATTCCCGATTTCGAGTAATAGAGTATTAACTGGAAAAATCATTCTCCATGTCCAAAGATCTGCAGCTGAGGGTGGGGTTCACTTAGTAACAAATCGTACTGCAAGGGAGTTTCTTATAAAACCATGCAACAGTACCAACTGCTGAAATTGTATAGAGCTGTAACAGTGCAAATTTTATTTGGATACATCCCTTAATTCCAGGCAGCAAAAACCAATTTAATCTTTTATACAACTCCATTAGAATTTCAACAGACTCTGCTGAAATGAGATAGCTGACACTGAAATACTGTTTTCCCAAGGAAGTTTGTAATTTAATCCTTAATTGAAAATGAAAAAAAGAAGCTGTGTTATTTGCATTCTCGTTTAAGGTTTTTAGCCTTTTTATCTTATAGAACAATAATTAGTTTGGATGGCTGAGGACTGAAACTACTGACAGAGTGACTATCAATAACCTACTTACATATCTATAATGATATTTAATTTATATTAGTATTTAAGGCTATGGAAAAATAACAACTCTTCATTAAAAACTACAATTACTATGCGTATTTGTTCCACAGTTCTTTTGCATAAAGGACACTACTTTTATGGCTCACTTTATACCAATAAACTGTATTTTTTTACTGGCTCTTGTGCTTTAGCATTTCATCTCTTAACCTGGAGACAAATGCATGAGTATCTTGCAGCTGACAACAAGCATTTTTAGATATTTAGACAATGACTGTAACAAGGATCTGCCATGCAGGACAGATGTTGAGAAGGCCAACGCAACTACACGAGCCTCTGCCTGCAAAGAAGGCTGCTGGTGGCACTGCTGCTCGTCATCATCCTGGTTTTAGGCAGCTGGTAAATACTGGGAGCTGTGTATTGGGAAGCGTGCCTGTACAACACAGGCACTTGGGGTGTACACAGTTACGTTAGACTTACACGTTCTTGGATGCCATCTCCTGCCACTTTATACACGGGTGCTATTGACAAGCAGTTGATTATAAAGCCCTTCAGCACGTGTGCAAAGGTGTGACAGCACAAGTGGAGCCACACAGCGCGTCTGGGCACAAGCAACCAGCCTCGATGGACTGCTCAGTGCTCCGTGCAGGGCTGAACTGGCCCTCCCTCTGCAGCTGCCCTACAGGTCAGATCTCCCAGCCCTGGAGCTTGGTGACAAGATGCCTGAGCAGACCCAAAGGAACCGGATTACGTAGTCCAGAGCCAGCCCCCAGTTATCAGTTATTAGAAGCAGCTGACAATATTGTTCGGTGTGTCCTGCTGTACATTTCTCTGCGTGGTCCATGGCAGCTGCATTATCCAGTTTTCCGGTCACCCTGTTCCTCTGGATAAGTATAACCATGATGCTGTTTTGTAATGGCACTTGAGTAACTGTTCTGCAAATACAGCCCCTGCTTCAACTAGACTACTCTGAGCAGGAACAGCCTGTCTGTGGCCACTCTTTCCATGAAGAAGGCACAGCAGGGAATGGGGAGGGCAAAAAAGCTAAGCTACATATTCTCAAAAGTGAGCCTCTTGAAGAGAATGTAATGCCAACTTTGTTATAACAAGGGCTGCTTTCAGTTTGTGTAACTCCTGGCTACTGAGAATCTTTCTACAGACAGATGAAAGGACTTTTGGAATCGCATTATTCCAGTTAGGGCATCTCTAAGTCCTGAATAAAAGATTAAATTTCTCCGGGGATTCCATTAGTGGGAGCAAGGGGATCAGTGAAGCACTTTCCACTCTCCTTACTACACAGCAAAAGCTTTACGCAAAACGGGTCCTTGTGGCCCCGAGTAGCTTGAGTAGTTCAGCCCATCGTCATGTAGGTGTAATACACTCTATATTTGTTTCCAAACATTAACAACATAAACAGCTGTAAAGATGTGATGAAGTTACAGTTTAAATGTTTAACGATTTGATAGCTCTTAGGTAAGATGCCACACAATCTTATTTAATAAAGACTTGAAGTGTGATTTTCAGCTGTGGTAAGGTCACCAATGCCTGTCTAAGGGACACGCAGGCCCATTTCACTCTATCAATCAACTACAGGGCTGGCTCCTGATTTATACTTTTAATTCTATCAAAATACTGTTTGCTTAAGGAGTCACAATTACATAAAGACTAATTTCAGACCAGCTGCTGCAGGAAACAAAAGTTCAGAGAATCATTAAAGAAGATATCAGGAAATGCATAAAGCAGAATACTCCCCAGACTGTTAAAAACAGATGATTAATTTTCCTAGGTCAAAGTAGCCTTAGTAGGCGCTTAAATAAGGATGCCTGCTTCAGATTTGCCTCTGTAATTTGTATCATCATGTTCATTTCCAAGGGCCACCTCAAACTACACATCTCATTTTCCCAATCAAATAAGATTCTTTCCATTTCAATTATCCCACAGCTAACTGGAAGTCTAGAAGCATGTGTTTACATCTTCTAGGCCTTATTGCTATCAAATCACACCTACACAGCCCTCATTACCAATATTACAGCTTTACGCTGTTTGTGTACCAAGTATTATGAGATGGTATCAGCAAAACGAGCACAGCAAGGGAATCTGGCACAGTATGTGCAAAATAATGCATAAAAAGGAGAAGTATCTGCCTTCGCCTATTTAGAGCAACCATTTTATATAGCAAACATATTAGTTACTTGTGTGCTTAGGTAATCAAAGCTGACAATACAAATTTGTAATAACTTACTTAGACTGCAATTGCATTTTAATGATTTACGCAACTACAGTAGTGATTCAGGCTTGTGACTCTTGTCCCAAAAGAATTAGAGTAATTTACCTTTGCAATACAGGACCACGAACAACATTCTTAAGGTGATGTGCTGAGGCAATTTCATTATTGACAACTTTCTTCTTTTGTTGCTCTGTATAGATGTACAGAACCCAAAGATTTCTTATACCATGTTGATGCATTTTCAATATCAAAGGTGTAATCTGTATAATTCATTATTTATTTGATCACTTTCAAAAAGTAAAATTGACAAAATCCAAACAGTAATGCAAAAATATATTCTACACAGCTCTAATTGAAGTAAACTTTTATTTTTTTTCTCATCTGGCTTAATCAGAAGCTGCTTTGCTCAGGAAGCTCAGTAAGTTAAATCTGTTAATAACTATGCTGACCTTTTCACAGTGCCTGTGTACAGCTGTACAGTTGTAGGTGGGGTGATACTGTCCCACCATCATCTAGCAGTTTAAGGCACAATATCCACATAAAAAAATTGAAGACTGAGTATCGCTATGTACAACTGAGGCTTGAAGTATCACCTAGCTGGAGATGGACAGAACTAAAAGACCACCAAGTAGCTAAATAAAACTAGTTGATTATACTTTAAAACTTATGACCCAGAGTATTGGGCCTTGTCTAACCATATTGCAGTGTGGCTGCAATATTTCTAGGAATAAAATCAGCAATTAATGTTTCTCAGCTGCCAAAGTCATTCTTGAATGTACTGATTTTGGATATACTTGTTACTTACCAGAAGCACATCAAAGATTCAGTGGCATCTCACTTGGTTAAAATAAGCTAGCAAAAACTGACTGTGTGGAGGGTTCTTGAACCGTTCACATCCATCCCCACATTTGGAAACTTTATCTAATTAAGTTTCTTTTCAGTTGTCCTCATTAATGAGTGGACACAGTACGGAACCAAGGCAACTACAGTCAGAGGCACAGCTGCACTCTTACAAAAAGAGAGAATGTAGAATAAATACTCAGTATGAGTAGGTATCTTAACAAAATTATACAGCTGCAGTGTAGCTAAAGAAGCAGCTATACACAGTATGCGGAAACTTATCTTACAGCTATTTTTACCTTTGCAGCTGGTGATGAACATTTCAGAATTAATTCCGAGACCTAAGCCAAAGAGCGCACCTAAATTCCTCACCAGCCCAGCAAATGGAGTTGTGTCAATGTTTATCCAGTCTGGGTTCGCACACCACTTCTTGGCCTTTGGAACAGACCATAGCAAGTCAATATCAACGACCTTGAGGACAAGATAAAAGCCAAGGGCAAAGATGAAAAGAAACAAGTTCGTCTTGACGTACATTCTCAAGCTTGCTGTTTGAATAGCAGGGGTATGCTCAAATGCTTCTGCCACAAGAATGCCTGCGGATCAGAAACTCAGTGTTACAAGGAACAGCACACTCATACTTTGAAGAAGCACTTTTTACAGTGCTCCTGAAGAATTTGACTTTTGAAGAGAGAAGAATATATCTATGTATTTTATATATAAACTTATATGTATATACACACAAGTTATCACTTCTGTAATAAATTACCAAACCTTTTGCCCTGCTGAAAACTGCTAATTTGGAAAAAAAGAAATTAAATACCAAGCATTATGTTTTTGATATGAGGGATGCCTTAGGCCTGACTGCATGTCCCAGATGACAACCTATTAGATGTAAACAAGAACATCCCTTTTCCAAAAGAGTCCCTCATGCAAAGACTGGCCGCAGCAATGCAGAAGTCAATACCAACTCCCACACAGGCTTTGAGTGAGTGTTGAAAGAAAAGACACAGAACATGCTTATCTTCTTTCTTACTTATTTTATCCTGCCCGTGTAAAGGGAAAAAGCTGGGCAGCAAGCTGTTAGCCACTGCTGCTCAGCTGTTCTGCACCCGGGGAAGAGAATGGGCGCTTGTCCACATGCACACATGCTAGTTTGTGCCCAGGTCATCATTTGAAGTGAACCAAATAGCTTCTTCCTGAGAGGGGAAAGGTCAAGGCCATAGAGGAGCAAGGAGCAACTTCCTCTCTGATCTCTTCCACACAGTCATCACAGATAACGCTCAGCTGCAGCCAGGATGAACCACACAGTGCTAGGCTGTGGCAGCGCAGACATAACACAGTCAGCATCAACTGGCACATAGACAAGGGCTCGCTCCTGGTGCGAATTACAAAGACAGCAGATACATACCACCTCACAAATTTTATCTTTAGACTATCATCAAATCCTTGCCCTTCCAAAGAGCAGGAAGCACCACTAGAGCTGTAAGCAGAGTAGCGCTATTAAAAAAATCTCTTGCCTTTTCTCGTACTTAATTTTTTTCAGATTTTGCATATGTGTTGAAAAGAAAAGAAAAAATCAGCAGCATTACCAGCAAATACGCCAAGAATAACTTGATGCGGGAAATGTGTTGCTATGAATACTCTTGAGATGCAGACACTGATCTGGATAATCCAAAAAATACTCCAGAGGAATGACCATGTCAGTCTAAGAGGGAAAAGGAAGACAGTTAAAAACTAAGACAAGATATTTCACCAAGTAATTTACAGCAGGTCCCTTTGTGACAGGCTCATATTTTTACCAAGCAGAGGTTTAAAAGTAGAGAAGTTCAGAATCATAGGATTAAAATCTGGAAGTCAGTGCTAAAACATGAGCAAGAACAGTTGCTTTGCAGCCACATCTAGGGCTGCAGTAATAGACCCCAGTAGATTCAGGTCCAAGATAACACTGTGTTTTTAGTGATGAATGTCATCAGTAGCAACTAGTGGAACATAATTCTCATAATTAAGTCACACTTAAATGTAAAAATTCAATTATTTGGTGAAAAAAAATCATGTAGTATGGGAACAACCTTGTCAGGTTTGGAAAGTAATGATATCAAAGAATTGCAATTATAAGACTTTCCACAGACCTAAATAATATGTTATACAAGACTTTGCCAACATTATGCACATTTGCTTTAAAATGGACTAAGGAGGATTGGCATCCAAGCAGTAAATTTAGGTACTAACCGAAAGATCCAACACATAAAGACAATTAATAGAATTAAAAATTTTCAACACTGAAGATGTGACACAACCTTTAATAGGAGCCGATTCAGAAATACTGTATGCAATGATCGTAAGTTAATAAATACCAAGCCACACAAATTCTTTTTCTTAAGCTGAAGTAGATCACAGTAAAGGTGGTGTTCATTTTTTTTTTCCACAAATCGGACAAAAGAGACTATGAATATTTGGTTAAAATAAGTCCATTAAAAATACAGCATGTATGTAAAGAAATAGCTGTATGAGTTAAAACAATGGAAAGACACTGACCTGTGGAGGGTAGCTGCTGATCTGTCTTTCCATCTGACTGTATAGCTAAGTGCTGCTGTGACCATTACATACCAGACACAGGAAGATCCCATGGCATGTCCAGATGGGCTTCCTAGTAAAAACAAAAAGGAAATATTCAAGCTTAAACATTATGACCATAACATTTGTTGTATAGAAAATGTCTACTGGAAGTTACTCAGGCACCTAATCACTTAGAAAGAAAATGGATAACAAAGGCTAAATGAAGGTCAAATGCCTCGCAAAAGTTAATCTTCTTAATACAGATTTTTCAGAGGACTCATCTAAAGGAAATCCAGAATATTTGTCTGAAATCAAGTAGATAACAACTTAACCATCTTGTATGGGTATGAGCTGGCGTCTTCATGGAAAGCACAGTATCTTTCCACTACTTAAGATTTGGTTTGTGATTTAAAAAACAGCCATAGCACACAATGTAGAAATCCTGTATGAGATTCAGATGAGACACATAGCTTTTGCATAGGCTACCTCATAACTAAGGGGAACAACAGAGATTTAGCTCTTTGTAACTTTCTAAATTAAAGTACCAGTATAACTTTAGATAGCCTTTCCTGATCGCCTTTTATCTACTTCTCCAATTAACATGGTGTTAGCAACTGTGATTGTGATCTGTGCCTCATTAGTAATATTGCAGTCGAGGTAATTCACATTTTAGGTAGGTTTGTAATAAATTTAGAACTCTATCTGACGTGTGATGAAAGAACTGTGTCTTTATGCTTCACTTTATTTTATAAATACTAAGGTGTTGTACAATATCACCTAGCATGGAAACAGATTATCAGTGGAACTGGCACATGAAATGATGCTGTAACATATTAGACTAATTGTGGTATTCACCGTAGTCTATAATAGGGAACAAAGTTTCACACAGAGATCAAGAGTGATTTATTTTTAGTCCAGGCACACTAATATATATGTAATTTATCTTAATTTAATGAATTAAATTTTAATTTTACTGCAAACAATACGAAGTCACAGAGAAGTTCCGACAACCATGAAAAGCACCAAAAAACAAAGTATGCTGGCATGACTCAAGGAAAATGATCCTAAAATTACTCTGTCACTGTTTTTCCCCTTTTTACCAGGTTTACATTCAATAAATTGAAAAAGGGAAGGAGAGAAAATTATATCACTGGAATTTGTCTATACCATATTTTACAGCTTGGCTTTCTGTGGAGACAAAGGAGAAGTAAAAGGGACAGGGTTATTTCACTGACAGAAGAGATTATTTTGACTGAAGAATGTGTTAAGACCCAGGATGATACAGCAGTTTGCAAAGCAAAAGGATATTTCAGTGAAGCAGCAAAGCAGGAATGTCTGTGGAGGACAAACGTCAATTTCTAGCTCCCAGTACTCATTTTCAGTATTCTGCTTAGCCATATCTTCAGCAGTCATGCTACCAACTCTTTGGTTAATGTTGTAACAGAGGTACTCTTCCAAATCTCACAACAGAACAAATGTCACTGCTAAGGAAACCATAATGTTGTATAACAGCATCGGGAAAGCTTTTCTTTGTTGCCATCTAGGGAAATGCCACCTACGAAAAAGATTTCGTAGTTCATCTGCAAATTACCTACTAGAAAGAGCATACATTTTACCTTAAGGTTTATGTTCTTAAAACTGTACAAATACCAGAGAAAAGATGGCTGCAGGATTTTAGTTCAGTTCATTCCAGAAGAACAAACCAAACTCAGGTCCTACATTCCTTGCCATGGAATCAAATAAAGAGTTTCCTCAGCTTTCCCTCTTGTTGAGCCGCAGAGTTTGGGCTTCAGGCTATCCTAGAAATACTTGGATATGCCCTTCTCATGTCTGTGGCTGCTTCTCTAATCTTTTCATACAAACTGCATATTTTAAAAGTGTGTAAAGTACCGTGTAAGCCCACACAATGACTGTGTGCATCTCAGCTGCACTGACTGCACCCCCTTTGGTTAATGAGGAACAGGTAGGTGACAGATATTGTCAGTGGTCAGGGGCAAACCTGGAGGTGGGAGAAAATGTAGTCATTATAAGTGCAAATAAGGAATTGATACAACAGCGGTACCTACTGGACAGAAACGGGAACGCATTGTTACTTAAGGGAGAAAGTAAAACGAAGAAAAGTCCTTCTGGTTCAATGAATTAGAATGAAACACTATGGTTCTTCAGCCAAAGCTTGAAATTACATGGTGCTGAATGGGCTCAGTTCTGAAGTCTTTGAAAAAAACCTGAAGGACCTTAATACTTTGTGTTAGGTCCCAAATGAATTCACTTGAAACAGACAGCAGATAACGTATAGATCTGGCATTATTAAAGCTCGCCCGATACGATAGGTTAAGCTTCTTGTTTAAAATTACAATGGGATATAGTGTGGAATATTATTAACAAAACACAGTTCTACAAACCACTTAAAAGCTTGTAACGGCATTGATGAGGCACAAAGCATGTTCGTTTCCACAGTCAATATTTTTGTGTAGAATGAATTAAACTAAATCCAGTCATTCAGCTCTGAGCAAGTTTACCTTATTTAACATATTAGGGTTGCATAAGCTCATTTAACTTCGACAGTATTGCATTTCAGTTTCATAGAAAAGACAATGAGATATAAAAAAAGTGAAAATACATTGGAAAGGTACATTTTCTTAAAGATTTTTTTTTTCCCTATACATTTGTACACATACTCCCTTCCCCCTCCATGTTCAGAGACACTGTCTGGTTCTGGGAAGAGAGGTTCCAGTTTCCACTTCGGATACATTACATGATGAATTGTTGATACTATTGTTATTTACTCTGAATCACTTACTGATATTTGTGGTTCGAACAATTCTTTCTATAGCACACAAGCTCTCAAACTCAACAGCCCCCTGCTCTGTTTTGGAACAAAAACAACAGCGAATTTCTCTCCCCAGGCTGATGTCATTGGTACTGCAACTGCTCCTAAAAGTGGTCTCACAAAGCAGGTGAATCACTCTTTTTGAACCTATGACAGAAGTTTTGCGAAAATTCCGTACCACTACAGTGGTTCATTCTAGTAGGAATTATTTTTAAAGCAAATCCCCCGCCTTTGCACTGTTTAAAGGCAAAGAAGTAAACAGCCTTGTCATCTAGTAATCAAATACCTATCTTATTTCATTTCTTCCTTTTTCTCTTCCTGTGCTATTTTAAACATAAGTTCCGAGACTTTTATGTCATGTAAGATCTTCATATGTCATGTCAGATCTTTGTAAGTCCCGCCTCCTCCCCGCAAAAAGTCGCTATCTATTAAATGTAAAAATGTAATCAACATTTCTTACCTGGTCCAGTTTCACACGTTATGGGAAACTGTTCGAGGCATGGGCTTGACTGATTAGGATAAATCATTGTTTCTTGTACCCACCAGTATGGGCGATGGCCAAATAAAATCCTGACAAAAAGAAATACAATAACAATTTTTATTGCAGACGGCCTCAGCAAAGCATCATAAATAACCTTACAAGGAATATGAAGAGCTACATTGCCAAAAATATTCTTTAATAGTTCTACAGGGTTTTTTTGTCTTACTAAAATGTAATTTCAAATATATCTTAAATATCTTCACTGTGAATTCCAGTTTTATAATTAGTGGGAAAAATCTACTAAGATATTAGTCACAGAAAGTTTTCTAAACTTGAGGCATGTATAGTTACCACTGTTAAAAATACAAATTTTAAAATAAATCCAATTTCTTACCATTTAAATATGAGGTTGAACCAATCACCAATGACTGCCACCCATATCATTTTAGTACCAACCACTTGGTTGAGCTGAAACCAAAGAGGAAAATAAATTGAGAATATATTCCGGGGATCTCCAACATGTGACATAAAATTAAGGAAATCCTGGTAAGCCCTGTAGTCCCTCTGTAAATGCTGAATGATAAGTATGCCATTGCTATGAAGGAGATCCATCTAAACGGATTAAGCTGTACTTGAAATATAGTAAATTTCCTTTAATCTTAAGTTTCTAGTGATGAAGAATGATAACCGTGGAAGGCAGCTATTAAAAAGTGAGAGAAGGTGATTGACGTTGCCTTTATATCGTATCGGCGTGATATACTCAGACGTTCCTGGAACACGTGGTTCCAGACCTCCAGGAAAGCACATGGGTCTGTTAGCACTGGAAAGCTTTTCTGTTTGCAAATTTTAATTGGAGGAGACTAAGTGAAGTACGTGCTGAGCAGCAGCAAATTGTGGGGAAAGTTTTGTGGAAACACAAGGTGTGAATTATGAAATTCTTTGTATGAACAGTTGGAACATGTTTGCTTGAATTTTTTCACAGTTCATTTCTCTGCAGGATGGACATTAGTAAAGTGTGTACTTCATTAATTTTGCCTGTATAAAGGATAGAAAGAATACACAAATAATTGGTCTTTGCAGAACTGTCATTAAAGTCATATATTTCACTTTGAAATAGAATTTGGTTACCACGTTGTGTCTAATACTTCGCACAACACATTTTTCAGTCATGGAAAATACAACCAGCATCCCTACATCAATAATGCTGTTGAGAGCTACATTCATTTTTAAAGCAGCAATATTCTCAAAGCACTGAAAAACAATTGTTTCCTTCATAAAAGAGGCCATGTTAATCCAGGGCATAAAGCAGCTGAAGTTTAGTTTCTGAGCCACCTCACTGTCAGCATTCCCACATATTGTTTATGTCATGCAAGCCTTACACCCTTTTGCCAGAAGGAGCTGAAGCCTGACCAGATGCAGCCCCACTTCTTGCTGCCCCGCCAAGCAGAAACGAGACCTGTTTTGCAAATCAGAGCAAGGTTGGGAACAGATGATTGTGAATATTTCCCTGAAGTATTCCCAAGTGAAGCACTGGGGTTCTCCAGGGTGAACAGCCAAGAGTAAACTGAGACTCTGCCAGACAGAAGCATTTTAAGAGTATACAGCAAATAATGTATCAGCACATCGGTTTTATCAATACTAGTACTGATAACTGTAGCACAGGAAAAGATTATGTTTATTTGTGAGGTGGCTAAATGGGAAACTTTTTTCCACAAGAGAGTGAATGGATACCAAAAGTCTGATGATGTCATCAACCTGCCATCATCAGAGAGGCAAGAAGAAAACTTCGGTCCTTTATTAGGCTTTAATATCCAGGCATACTCATATCTTCTATTAAAGATCATCTATGCTATCATCTGAAACAATGAAAAACAGAAAACACAAGCAGCTGTATATATGCACAGTGCATTCCCTGCTGTTTTCTCCACAGAACTTAAAGCTAAACTACACAAGGTGTGGAGACAAAGACCTGAACTACTTAGCTGTTTTCGCTGAAGAGAGACTTATGGGCTTAACAGGCCTTTATCGTGCGTGGTCCGGGAAGTCACATGGAAACACTGAGTAGATTCAACAAACAAGGCATGACAATTAAATGGACTCAGAAGCCACCTCATCCTGGCACAATCTCACATTTACTTTAGCTATTAAGAGTCTGATTTTAGAAACTTTTTGGCAGCTTTAAATCCTGTATGTTTATTGCTACCAGTTGCATTGAGCCACGTAGAAAATCTTGAAATTAAAAAGAGATTTAAAGTTCTATGCACTGTTTCTGAATAACTACTACAATATTTTTCTGTACTTTGACTAAATTATTCACTTCAACTGGTATTACTTGATTTCACGGAAAACCTTTCCAAAAGCAAAATTTCAGGATATTTTAACAACAAATATTTCCTTGCTTTTTAGCTAAGCCATATAGCTTACAGCTTTTCAGGGTGACCAGCAAGGGAAATGTCACATATATTAACTGATGGAAATAATTTTCCCTCTCCTAGATCTTCACCAAGAACTTAAGTGTTTAGTAACATCTCAAATAACTTTTTACACCTTATTGTGTCCTTTTGCTCCTTTTTTTCTCTGCAGAAGTATCTCTCCTTTAAAGATAAGTACGACTTACAACAATAAAAATTAGACTTTTATACATGTCTGTGTTTAGTATGCAAAAATGTGGTGAATCTGAGGTTTTCTGCTGTTCTCTGGTCTGATTTATAAAGACTATTTAGCTTTAAACACGAGTGGAAATGTCAAGTCAGTGGCTGAGTAACAGCCATCTTACTTCTAGAACTTAGTTAAAACAGCAACTGTAATGAGGTTAAGTCTAAATAACTATTGTTCTATTATGAAAAAATATTTTGCACTAAGTATTTTGCAGCAAGTTTCCACCAAGACACAACACAATGTCCTCAGGAGGGTCTATCAAGCAATAAAATAAACCCCTTCCCAATCCCTCTTCAGTGCCACCATTGTTGCTCAGTAGTATCAGAACCACTGCCTCTCTGATGCATGGTTTGCACGACCGTTGCAATAAGTTTTTCCACGTTTGCTTTATTTAGAAACATAAACCCACTCACCCAGGTTATCCACTGGGATACCGCTGCATCTGCTCAAGCTGAACTCTTTTTCAATCAGAACACTCAGATACACTTTGGTTCCCGGAAACTTTAGTGTAATGTTTGAAGGTGCATCTTGGCAATACTTCAGTAAAGTATAAATGCTAAAGGCCTCCTGATGTTAATTTTAATTTTAAAGATTCTGCTGCTGATTCATATGCTGCTAATAATTTTTCTGCTCAAAGACAGAAAGATAAGCACCTTAGACATAATTAAGATTAACAGCAAACATAAATAGGCTTTCACTTTCTGTTTCTTTCTGTTTCAGAAGCTCCTACACCCACATCCTAGACATAGCATGTTTACAAATAATGTTTAAAAAACCCTCAAAAATCCACAACCTACACAGCAGAAAACATGTGTCTGGAAGAGGTAAGCAGGTTTCTGCGACAGGCACTTCAGGTGGTGTTCCTACTGTGCCTGGAAGCAGGCATGATCCTGCTTCATCCAAGAGGCAATCAACAGCTGACATGGGAGTCATTTCTTGCCATGCTTATGATATTTGGCAACCTATACAAGTCTAAGACACTAAAGACTTTCTCAGCTTTAGTAACCAGCAGAGAAAAAATGGCAATATGTGTCTTGAAATACTATATTTAATAACTTGTTTAAACTAACAAAGGAGAGATACTTCCTCAATAGGCTGCTTTCCCCCCATCCTTCCCTATGCGAAGCAGAGTAAAATGCTTCTGTAATGCACATAGTACTTCAAAGTCACTTGAGAGAATACATGAAACTATTTGCTGTATTTTAGTACAAGGAATTTTAAGGAAAACTAGTGAATCCTATAAAATGATAAGAATATGTATGCAATTTAGTTTTTAAATCAAAGTTTGGGTTTGTTTTGATGTATAACCATGTTTTGGCCTTCACAAGATCAAATGAGTTCATAGTGCACAGCAAAAACCTTTAAAATGCCACCTGTTCATATTAAGAGTTCTTAATTTATTGATATTTTCTTGATTTATTTTATTTTCCAAGACACATAAAACCAGAGACTATCCAAAACTTCATGTGTTCTTGGTAATAATGCAGAAAGAACCATGTTGATTATCCACTGAAGGAAGGCTAAAATGTTTACAGCTGCTTTCCACCTACATGTTAGAGCAAATATTGCATAACAGGTATGAGGTGTTGTTAAGCAAATGTTTGCAAGGGAAGGAAAAGCCATCAAAGCAAACATTTTTGTAAAACACTGTTAATGGAGGCATACGTGCTGGGACTAATGTTCTGGTACATTATGCTTAGTTAATTGAACAATATCATTAATTTCCACATAAGTGTTTTCATTGGCACTGGACCAGCTACAAGGATTAACTAGTTAGTTCACATATAGACAGTGTGTACAACAACTGGCAGTTATTTAATCAGGCATGAATATTTTCTAAATGGAACACTGAAAAGATACATATTAATTTTAGATTTAGGAGACGAATCTTCCTTCCTTCTTTTCTTTCTTTCTGGAAGGGATCTCAAAGCCCATCCACTCCCCCACCCAGGCTGCTCAGGGCCCCATCCAGCCTGGCCTGGAACACCTCCAGGGATGGAGCAGCCACAGCTTCCCTGGGCAACCAATAACACCACTGCCTCTAATCCCTGACACCAGCCTCTTGCCAACCAAAGCCCAGTGAAGTCAGAAGCCTATCAAGGGAAGTTCGTAAGTCTGTTTATCAGCACCAGCTCTTAGGTTTATGTCCCCTTAGCAGTTCACAGTATCACAAGGCTGGAAAAGACCTTTGAGAGCATCGAGTCCAGCCTATGACCCAACACCTGCACCTATTCGTCATCTAAACCATGGCACTAAATTCCTCATCCAATCCCCTTTTAAACACCTCCAGGGACAGTGACTCCACCACCCCCCCGGGCAGTGCATTCCAATGGCCAATCACCCTTTCAGTGAAGAATTTTTTCCTAATATTGAGCCTAAACTTCCCTTGACGAACCCTGAGACCATGTCCTCTTGTTCTGTCACCAGTCGCCTGAGAGAAGAGAGCAACACCTGCCTGACTACAGCCTCCTTTCAGGCAGCTGTAGAGAGCAGTAAGGTCTCCCCTGAGCCTCCTTTTCTCCAGGCTAAACAACCCCAGCTCCCTCAGTCACTCTTCACAGGCCTTGTGCTCCAGCCCCTTCACCATCGTCGTCGCTCTCCTCTGGACACACTCCAGCATCTCAACATCTTTCTCAAACCGAGGGGCCCAGAACTGGACACAGCACTCGAGGTGCAGCCTGACCAGTGCCAAGTATAAGGGGATGATAACCTCTCTAGTCCTGCTGGCCACACTATTCCTGATGCTGGCCAGGATACCATTAGCCTTCTTGGCCACACAGCTGGCTCCTGTTGAGTTTCCTGTCCACCAGCACTCCCAAGTCCCTTTCTCCCTGACCGCTCTCCAGCCACTCTGTCCCCAGCCTAGAGCTCTGCATGGGGTTGTTGTGTCCAAAGTGTAGAACCTGGCATTTGGACTTGTTAAACCTCATGCTGTTGGAGTCAGCCCATTTCTCCAGTTCCCACCTACACAGCAGAAGCTCTCCATCCCTGAACTACTGCTCTCAACTGCCCCTTAACACAACACTCTAATAGCTCAGTATGAACTGGAGCCAGCAATAAAATAAAGCAACAGACCTCTGCTGACAATAGTCTGCCCTTCGGTCTGATTTCAGGTTAACTGGTGCCCTGCTGCTCTCAGAGTACAACTCGGAACCTTTGTTTCGATCAAGCACCCTAGGGATATACAGACACCAATGAAGAGCTGACAAATTCAGAAAAGGGCTGTGTGCTGCAATTACATTGCCTCCAGCAACGCTCACAGTGCTTAGAAACAGGCTAAACTACTGTTGAAGCCTTCTTCCATCCACCATTCCCCTCATATAAAAGAAAACACTTCAGAACGAGTGTCTGAGCTTGAGAAACTACGAGGCAGTTCCGGAGCACCACAGCCAGGGCACCCCAGCCTGCTCCTTCAATAACCCTGGCACCGGGAGCCCCCGAGCTCCAGGACAGGGACAAGGCGCACCCCCCCAGCTCCGGGAGGAGGAACACGGAGCTCCCCCAATTCCAGGGGAGGGACAGGGAGCAGCCCCAGCACCGGAGGAGGGACACGGAGACTGCCCACCCCCCCCGAGCCCGGGTCTACCCGGCCCGTACGCTCCCCGCAGGCCCTCGCGGCCACGGAAACACCTCCTACTCCTCGCAGGCGCGTCGCAGAGAACCACTTCCCTGCCACTGCACCGCCACCACCCGCCTCCCCGAAGAACCGCCTCGGCCCGTTACCGCGGCACCACCCGCAGCTCCCGGCAGGCCCCAGTACGACAGGGGAGCGGCCGAGCCAATCAGCGGGGCGCTTGTTGCGAGGCGGCCGCCCGGTCCGCGCGCGGCCGTTGGTGTGCGGGAAGGCGCCGCGGTTTGAAACCTGGTGAGAGCGGCCGGGGCCGCTCGGCGGGCGGCGAGGGGGTCACGGCTGGGGGCGTCAGAACAGCCCTGAAGGTTTACCCCGCAGCTTTGAGCTATCGCCGTGCCACGCGTCTCGTGTGTCCTGAAGCTGCGGCGTTATGGCTAACGCAAAGACAGAGGACGAGATTCTCCTCTTTGAAAAAGAAATACAGGAATTCTGGGTTAAATTTAAAAGCGTTTACAGCGCTGAACAGATCAGCCAGACTTTAGCTCTGAGAGATTCGTGCAGGGAGTCCATAAAAGCAGTTTCGGGTAAGAAGGCTCCGTGTTCCTGTTACCTCTGCTTTTTTCCAAGTTACCATCAGACAACTTCAGGTAACTGAAACAACTTTCCATTGCAGAGAAATGGTCGAAGAAGCTGAAAGAAGGGGACCTGATGATTGATAAGATTCAGGAGTATAACGATGGTACAGTATAGTTGTATTTGTCTTGTCAGTTCTAAAATTAACGTAATACAGCTCAATAACACGTTTGCCATTTTAAAAGGTAAATAACAAGATCAGAATGAAATTAGAATTAACACCAAACATATTTGGTTGATAATGAGATGTAAATTGCAAGTCAAAAGTGATTTGTTGGAAAACTTCATTGATGATGCAAAAAGATAGAGATTAGATAGAAGTTTTTTGTATATAGTATTGGTTCTTTAGTGTTTAAAACAATGAAGTACCAGAACTTGCTGACTGCAATAGGAAAAGTAAATTGCTTAGTAAACTTGTAAGATGATACAGTTACTTGTGCCTCTTCCATATTTGTGATAGAATACAGTCATCCTATCAGTTCAGGATTAACACCTGTTCTGATTTTTGTAGTCAAACCTCAGATTATCAGGTAAAAATAATTGCATCTTGTCAGTCACTGTTTCCATTCCTTGCTTTCTGTCAAATTACTTGTCTGTGGACAGGATCCACCATCCTCATGCTTTGAAGATGTATATAGTGCTGGCACCAGAAACAAATTGTGTCTGACTGGAATATCAGAGGACCTCCCTACTCCATAACTTGTCTTTGAATAGCTTTCACTTTAAGGTTTTATTTGATCCTCTTTGTATTATTAGGTTGGCTTTTCTCTTCAGCTGAGAGCGTGCATTTCAATAGATTTTATTCAAGTGAGTGATCTCGAACTAGACAAGTACTAAATAGCGGGAACCTAATTAATCAACTATATATGTTTATATTTTCTTGCCTCCTTACAGAGATTCTCCAGCAGAGCCAACGCATATCAGAAAATCAAGAGCAATTCACAGAAATAAAATCTAGCCTAAATCAACAAGAAAAGCAAAATAAAGACTTGACTGAGAGCATCCAAGAGCTTAAAGAAGAGTTGCTGAAGAAAAAGGAAAGTAAGTAAGCAAAAGATAAGTAGATTTTCTTAATTGGAGGAGAAATTGTTTCCAACACTTGCTCTTGATGGGCTTTTCTACTGTTCTAAATATTTTCAAGTGCTTGTTTTACCTTCACTTTGATATTTATGGTGGCTTTTAAAATTCTAGTAATATCTTCTAAAAACAAAGCTGCTAAGGAGAGAGTGGAACAACTATGCAAGTCTAAACTATTGTTTGAAGAGCGGCTTGGACTGGAGATACGCAGAATTCACAGTAAGTGTGTGTAGTTTCCATTTGCAGGATACAAAGTGGTTAATGCTGGATTGTTCACTGAAGAACGTGCTAACTTACAGAGCTGAAGAATTTTCCCAGCTCAGGTATTACCATTGTCTCTCAAATGGAAAAGTACAGAATGTTAAAATTTGTCTTTCAAAGAGACCAGATTTGCTTAACTTGTAAGTATTCAAGGAACATTAAGTGAAACTATAGCTTAATATTGTGATTTTTTTTTTTAGTCATCATTGTGACTCTCCAGCAGAGATTAATGGTATTGATTCTGTTTGTTTGCTTTAGATGAACAATTACAGTTCATATTCAGACACATTGACCACAAAGATCCTGACAAGCCATACGTGTTTACCCTTTCCATAAATGAACAGGGAGACTATGAAGGTATGTGAATTCTGAATGCTTAAGTATGAGGGCAGACTCTGATGCCAGTATTTGGGAAAAAAAAAAAAAGGGGGGGGGGGGGGGGGGAGGATCAAAAGTTATAACCTTTATCTTCCAATTTCTGAATGAAAAATCCGGCAATGGCAATATATATAATTTTAAATGAAATTTTTCTGTTAATTTAGATGAAAATACAGCTGCTTATCTTTACCTCCCCTCCATTGATGGAATTATTGTTTACTTTGTATCAAGCAAAGCAGAAGAGAGAAAAGATACAGGGAGAGAAAGATGCTTCAGTTTGTAGTTTGTTGCTTCTTACCCTTGTGCTAGGGTGAGCGTTTATGCCAACAGGCATATTTCATCCTGTTTTGAGTAGCCTAGAGGGCAGAAAAAAGTAAGTTTGCCACTATTGTGGGGAACCCTTAACACTTGTGTGAAATAGGAGACAGCTTAAAATTTGAAATCTAGCTTTCCTCTTCCACAAGGGTACAACCTGTCAGATCTTAAAGCTGCTTTTGCAATGAGCCTAATATCCGTTATGAAGAACTGCAGCAGTAATTCGAGCCCTGTGTTGAGTAGCTTCTCGCTGGGTGCTGCTGTTGCTGCCAGGCCTTTAGGCATGGACAGAATGGATTTCTGCTTTTACTAATTCAAATCTAAACTGTGCTGAACTTAAAAGGTTTATCATGTGCTGGGGTACATCAGTTTTCAGTGCCCGCCTGAGAGCAACAATGATGGTAAGGAATGTGTTTCGGTTTTTGACTAGGCTATGGATTACTGGAAATTGCTGTAACAATTTAAGCCGGAGCACAGCGTTGAGTGGGAGGTCTGGAAATCAAAATATGTGTTCTTTGAGGCTTTGTCTTTGCTGAAAGAAAATTATTTAACAGGTTTTAACAGGTTACTCAAAACTAATAATGGATAAAGATAAAATGTACTAAGATAACAATTGTAATTCATTAGCATGGAAAAACACTAATATTTTTTTTTTTTTTTTTTTTTTTTTAAACAATCTAATCTTTTGAAATTTGTGTCATTTTAGTGACTTCATGTACTCCTCCTCTGGACTGCATAGCAGAGCTCCAGCTCAAAGTGAGAGAAACTAACAATTTTTCTGCATTTGTTGCCAACATCAGAAAAGCTTTCACTGCTTTGTCTTATAAATAATCTGCATAAAACTAGCTTATGACTTCCTTTCTACCAGTAGAACACTTTTTTCTTTCCTTCCTTATTGTGAAAGTATGTATTTATGCATGTCTTACTCTGATTTCTGAATAAAAAAAAAAAAAATCAAATCAGTATTTTAGTCCACTGCCACTTAGAGACACAGCATTGTAATAGTATAAAAAGCGTAAGTTCCTTAACAGAATGCCTTCAGACATAAATTTTGATCCAGCAGCAAGTAGCTTAATGATGTAACGATCTCTACTTAGCTACCCCAGGAAGATATTAAAAATAAAGTACTTTGTGTAATTTATGGCTCTCTTCCAAAAGCATAAAAGTCACTTACAGGTTTGTACATGGTTGGAATAGGCCTGAAACCTACCAAAACAATGCACTGGACGTTAGCAATTTCTTCAATGTGACACAGGTTGCTGATGTTGGATTTTACTCTGTCTTGTGCTCTCCAGTGTTACCACTCATTTTCATACATGTAAATAGTTTTGGTCTGTTAAAACTATATATTTTACTGCCTGTTTCAGTTCTTATCTGGGTGCCTTTTTCTGCTACGAGTAACAAAACTCTTTGACATACGTGCTATTATTGAATAGAAGCAAGTGGGAACTTGGTATTGATTTGATCAGAAATCCTAGAGACCTGAAATAGAGCCCTGCTGTGGCCCAGAATCTCCTGGCTCCCACTCCCACAGGCTGGCAGAAAAGCTGGCCTAAAACTTGAACTGCAATGGTGAATGAGTAACACTCAACTGATGACCAGCCTGGGTGTTTTGTTGGGCATGTTTTGGAACAGACTAGTACTCATCTTGCTTTATTACACAGAGCGTTTGCACTGAAGGACTATTTATCATTGTCAGTGGAAGTCTTAAAACATGGCAAAGCCTTAAGTATAATATATTAAAGTACAAAATACAGTCGTTACAGATAAGCTGCAAGATACACAGATTATTTATCAAGACAGCTATTACTGCTGCAGTACTCAGCTTTGATTAAAACTTCTATCTTATTTGTAAAGCCTCTTCCTTTTCACAAAAATATTTCAATGGACAGCTACAATAAGAAAGAAAACTCTTCATTTGATAAAATAATTCAAATAAATCTTACTAAATTCAGTCCTGGAAATTCTAGTGAAGTGAAAAGATCATTTGAATCAAAAACTAATGCTGATTCCTCTCAAAACACAACATGTAAGTATATAAAAATGAAATATACTGTAAAGAGTAAAAATATCCAACACTGAAAATCCTGTAAAAAAGTATTTAGAATTCTCGCATTTCCTGCACTTCCCACTTCTGTTTTTCTCTCCCAGGAGCTACAACTCCTGCATTACTCTGCTGGATCGGTATCTCTTCTCTTCCTTCCTTGTAGAGAAGCCCTTACCTTTCCATGCTAGAAAGCCTATCCCTTCTGGCTTTGCACTAACAGCATCGCCCCTGAATCCAGAACGACCGTATCCCTTTTGAATCCTGCCCCTGCCCTTCTCCACCTGCCTGTGCCAAGAAACTCCTAGTTGCCCTGGAAAGTAAGAAGTTCAGGATGATCAACCAAATATTTTACAGCTGTTTTACCGAAGCAAAAAGACAGGCAGTGCACAACCACCTCATTTCCATGTTTTCAAATGGAGCTGCTTATATTTGACAAGGCAAATCTGATGCAGATCTTACTTCCTCTAAAACGGAGCCAGGCATTCCAAGAGCAGGTAAAAGCTAGGGAAGTGTAACCAATAGATTTGATTCTTTACTTATTATAAAATAGGAAGTAAAACTGGCTTTTGACATCCCTAAAACAGCCTTCATGCTAGCTGAAGATCTGTCTTGAAATCTTAAAACCTTTGTGCCTTTATCAAATGCACTTAATGCTTACAGAATTTCACACACCTGCATCTGTGGCAATTTAGAATTTTATATTCGTTCTGAAGCTCCACAATACAATGATATCCAATAATAGTAAGGACAACAAGGATAATACTAGGCACTGACCCAACAGATACAATAACTGGGACCTCAGTGTACTGGATTGTACACAAATTCAGACTGAAATGCCCCAAAGAGCATTTGGGAAAGCTCTTGACCTCAGACGCAATGTGCAGCTTAGGGACTATGACACACATCAGCCAGCGCCCTCCACTCAGTGTTAGTGCAGGATCAGGTTTATCTTAAGGCAGACGTGGATTTTAGTGAAGGCTTTTCTTTTTTCATAAATCAGTTTCCCCAACCCTGAACGCTGCTTTCTTTTCAAACTGGTGACCTGTACATAGCTACAAATAGTCAAGCCTGAAATGCGTGGTTCATCAACTAACACCGACCACAGAGAAAACAGCTTGATGTAGCAGCATTCAGCACCTCATCAAATTTATCTCATAATTAAAAAATCTGGAAAAGATACATTGAATCTACTAGATATTGGACATACATTGTTAATTTAAGAGCTGTTGGGAAAACAAAATAATATTAAGCATTAATAACAGATGTACTAACTGCATTTAATCACAATTGTACTTTGTATGCTAGCTGGAGGTCAGATCTGAAAAGAAAGTGAATTACTCCAGGAGTCCTTCTGGCTAACAGAACAGTTTTATTACACACCTACTTTACCAAGAGTGGAGGGGGTTAAGCTGCATTTGTTGATATTTGTCATAAACCCTCTTAGATGTTGCTGGACACATTTTAAAGAGCAAACAAACAAGAAATAGCTACACCTGTGAAAATTAAGACATGGAAGTTATGCTGTGCTTCTTTCATATTCCAGTTGTGTTGTATCACTTACCGCCTTCTTGAATGCTTCAGTAAACTCTGTGAGTTTATTCAGTACCTTGACATTGTGTAAATTCATCCTGTCATTCCAATACTCTGAAATCACCGTGAACTCATTTGTGAGTGATTTATAACTTTTAAAAAGCCCTGCTGAACCCGATATAACACACACACATAAAACACTTATTCCCACAGGCAGATTACAGTACATTTTTAACTGTATGAATAAACCATACTCAATAATTATAGTAATACTCAACTTTTTGAACGCAATCACTGCAATCCAATTACATCAGTTACTGCTGAATAGGACTGTGTGCCTGAAAGGTTGGGGGGAACAGCTCTGCTTGCCAGACTGTGAGACTCCTTTCTCTTTGGTTTATTATCCCTAATCACTCTAACAATTATACACAAAGAACCCTTTAGAATCCTGAGCTTATAAACAAGTTGTTCCAGCAGACCCAGAGGTGATGAACCCTGATTTCCTACAGATCTGTGGGCTTTCCCGAAAGAGTGGCATTCTCTTCACTGCAACATCCCAGCTCTTCTGCACAGTCTCCCTCCAAGACGCACAAGCACCTCTCCCGAGTTACACCACTTCAGCTGCTGCTTGGCCCCCGCCAAAGCCACAGACCAAGAGCTCTGCTCACCCTTCCTCCAGCACAGAGCACTGACTTGTGGTTCTCTCCTTTACCTGGGTGCTGATTTTCAGTTGACTGGAAGAACAGCAATAGCTTCAACACAATCTCTTATTCAAATCTGGGGTAATCAAGCAATGGGTTCAAAAGTTGTTAGGGAGACTGACACACTATGCTAAAACCTGTAGAGGAATTTTTTAATCGAGCAAGGCTATGATGTGTTGTACGAGGCCTGTGTGGCCTATGAGCACAATCCAGCCTATACTGAGGATGGCAGTGTCACTGAACTGACCTTGAAGGACTAAGAATAGAGAAGTATTTGCAACCAGTAAAAGAATGTTAAACAGAATGCCAAACCGCAAGCATAAGGAGGAGTGGACAAATGTTTAGAGCCAATCCGCTTGTTATTTGTGGCCGCGTGAACCCTTGTAAAAGGTAAATAATCTGAGCTATCTTGGCAATAAATGGGACAATACCGTACTTCTATGAAGATTGTGTATTGATATCCTGGTCGGCAATCCCTTCACAAAATAATCTTTAATCATAGAATGGCTTGGGTTGGAACAGAATCATAGAATCACTAGGTTAGAAGAGACCTCTGAGATCACCGAGTCCAACCGTGCCCGTCTCCCTACTAAACCCTGTCCCTAAGAAACTCATCCACAAGGAAAGGACCTTAAAGATCATCCAGTTCCAACCCCCCTGCCATGGGCAGTGACACCTCCCACCAGACCAGGCTGCTCAAGACCCCACCCAACTTGGGGTCATGTAAGTGCAGAGTGGTTTTATGTGACCTTATAAACATTTTGAAGTGACTATGAACTGACATGATGAACTGAAGGAAGATATAACTAGTGTTAATTTGATTTCCTTCCTCTTCAGTCACAGCGTGTTGAACACTGCTAACTGCTATTGACTCACCTGCTCTGTGAGTGATGGGTAACTCCACAGGGAAACTTGCTCTTTGACTGACTTGCCTCAATGGATTCTTTTACACTGGCTACCAGATCACGGGCTCAGTTCTTCCCTATCCAGTCCCTTCTGCAACAGAGCTTCTGCTGGAATAACTGTCTTGGGGAAAAAAACAGGTCAGCTGAACACCAACTATTGTTTTGATTTAGAAGCATGCTACACTTCTTTGCACTGATGGCAACAATCATAAAGGGTTCCAGGTATTTAAAAGCAGACTGCATACTCTTAACTTCTTTGCTAAGCGAGGAGTAGGCAAAGTGATAAAGGGGTGACCTCGTGGGTGGCGCACTAGCTGTGTAAGTTAAAGCACAATACATTCACATAAACGCTTACCTTGCATGTTAAAAATACAAACAGGCAAATAACTAATACTTTATTTTCCAAATGAAACTAATAAGATAAACTTGCTTGCCTAACTCCATGTCTGACACAGGTCCATTAATGGAAAGACAAGGCAGCAAATTGGTAATTGTATTCTTCTAACATTAACCGTCAGTACCAGCATGACATACTGGCCTGTCCTTCCCTATACTTCGTGAACAGGCAGACAAGCCATCTGATAAAATCATGTTTCTAAAGGGAAGAGAGAAAGCTCTTCTGACACGCCATCCTCAGCACTGTCAACTGCAACTCTGCAGCAATTACCCGTCTTTTTAGTCTCCAGCCTTCTCTAGATTAGTCCAGTCATTCTGACAGTCTGCCTGGGACTGTAGTACAGAGACACCACTTTACTAAGTGCTCTGCTAATGGCATGACGATGAAGCAAACCACCAAATTTACAGTCCTAGTTCATGCAATTTAAATGAGAAAGCTGGTTCACTTCCCTCACCTATCATTTCTCAACTGTGTCGCTTGGTGCAGAACAAGTATTAAAAATTTGTATCCAATTTTGCTTTTGATGGTGCATTAATCCTGTCCGGATGGCACCTGATGTTTCTGTTAACAATACATTTTTCCTCTTCCAAATGATATAGTTAGCATTTTAGAGCAGTCACCTGTCAAAGTGCATATAAAAATGAGGTACAGTAACAGCCAAATGCTTTGGCAAAATTTTTAAATTAAAATTAGATGAGACTACACAAATATAACTGTAAAAAAGCAAGCCTTTCTGGTAGGAAGCTGCTTTTTCAAACTCAACTTAGGAGAGCAACAATAATTAAAATTACTATTACTGGAAGTAAAAAGGTGGGGGCATCTTCCAAAAAAGCCCAGAAACAGGACAGAAGTTTGCTAGTTTGCAGAAGGGAGCTGATGCAATTTTAATTAAGACACTTCACCTCTGACTTTCAGGATTATTTTTTCATGTGGGGAAATTGCAAAAGGAAGCCTAAATATGGCAAGAAGTGCTACTGTACAGGAACCTTACTCTGTCTTATTTTGCAATGAGTAAAAAATAAGCTGTACAGTACCTTCTAGGGAGAGGACTATACATTTGGAAATATTTAAAAAATATCAGAGGTACAATGGGTTTTTTTCAGATGTTTGATAAGGGTATAAATTTGGGAATGGAAATATATGTTGCCAGCCAGTAGCTTTAAAAAGTACATTTTCTTTTCATCTAATTACTGAACTATAGCACTAACATTACAAGTTGGTCATGCTGCTCTTACAGATAAAAACTATAATACTCAACTATCTTGTAATACTTGATTTTATGTTGCACTTCCCAATGAGTAAAATTTAGCCGTCCTGTGTCACATCTAAACAATTACATTTTAAAGCCAGAACCTTCCCAGCACCTCAGTGTTGCACACAACCCCTCATCTAAGTAATCCCTCTACAAGAATCACCAACAGCGTAGCACACTCAGGGCTGAAGAAAGTTATATAAGCACTTTCCTCATATGTGTGTTATCCTCTAACAATAAAGCCACACCTGTGGGTACAAGACAGAAGGCGTGTGAGCCTCACCCTTGCTCCCTGCCTGGTGGAGAGGCTCCAGTGGGCTCTGTCGTCTTCTCCTGGCAGAGCTCTGCAGTCGGGCCTGGCACAAGTGCCTCAGGTACACCATTATTCTGCCCAGGTAATACCTAGATATTGTTTTATTAATTTCCTTTGTAGAAATAGGTTTTACGATTATTGGAATTGACTTTTCACAGAGCTGCAGTCTCTGACCTTACAGTCCAGGGGGAGGCAATCACCAGTGAGGTCTGGATATGCATTTTCCCAACGTGCATTGCATGTAATGGGGTATCTCTCACACTTTAATACTGAGTGTGTTCACATGTTAAAACTTCCCCACATCTGAACTCTGGAAAACAGCCTATGATGGCCATAGGATGGCCATCCTGGGCTCCTCTATTACCTGAGCACAAATTGCCATCCTGCTCTGTGAAAGAACCACGGACACGGGTAGGCAGTGTAAAATCTGTCACAGGGCAGGACGAGCATCCTGCAGAAGAGGGCACAAAGAAGACAAAAAACTCAGCATAAATTAGGGAAATGGCAACCCACGCTAGCAGAGCTGGGACTAACAGCGTGGAGCAGGAAACCCTCCACACGAGCTCCCAGCTTCTGTCCATCACAGCACGATCAGATACCGACTCGCAGCAACTTGCCCGGTTAATTTGGGTTCCTTCCACTCACCTTCTGTACTGCAGGGACAGCGTCATCGCCTTAGAGCTCTTCTAAAGTAGCTCTGACCTCCTGCCGCCTTCTTCTGAGAACCACTGTGCTTCTTGTACCGAGGGACCTTCACAGATTTAAAGACACTACATAAAAAATTCTTGCTCCTTTTCACAATATCCTGAGTCATTTTCTGTGAACAGTGGCTCTCCTTTGTGCTATTTGAGTGGAGGGGTATTTGTGGAATAAGAAGCAAGACATCAGACATAGAACTACACATATTTCCACATAATTAAACCTCTTCATAAATCTTTTCAACAAACAAGAATTTAAATGACATTTTGAATGCACTGCAAGACTCTGTATAAATTATCACAGAGACATATTAACAATTACAGTAATTACTTCCTTAAATATAATCCAAATCCTGAGTTTCATTCTCTTCCAGAGGCAAAACTTCAACTGATACATGGAGATTCCTGTGTAACTGGTATTTGTGTTATAAGAACTGTTGCCTCAATTTTCTGCTGAAGATGTAAGAACCTTCTCATGCACCCCATGCACCTCCTCCTTATCTTTTAATGCTGCACCAGAGCCTGCCTGACAATGGCATTTTGTAGGCTGTACTTTATTGAGTATATGAAAGCAATTCAAGCTCAGTGCATTCTATACATAGATAGCTCCTTGGTTTTATTTTTTTTTTTTAAATAACAAAATCTTGTTCCTCTTCCTTTAAACAGTAGCAAAAACCCACAGAATCCTATCATAAACAAGCAAGCAAATTTGGTCTATGGTGACAGTAGGGGTCTGAATGATGCAGCTGATTAATACGTAAATTCGTACTTTTTAAATCCTAGCAACATGTCTTTTTTTAAAACTAAAATATTTTCACTTCTATATAGAGAACCTGTCCTTCTAAAACTTACTGTTCCAAACAGTTTCATACAATAAATAACATAACATACTGCAGCGACAAACTCAGCAAAGACATACTTGGATCTGCTCTAAAAATGCTGGATTTTGCAGTGTGGATAGCTCTGAGCTATATCAAAGGAAAACGTTGTTTGCATTTGATAGAAAAGAGAAGAAAACTCACACTGCATTCCGAATACTTATGTTTATTATGAAAGTGTCTCCAAATCAAAAAAGCCCACAATACTGATTGGTTCCAGATATTTTATGAGGAATAATTATTTTCCATATTAAAAAAAAATACAAACCAACTCAGTAAAACACAAAATAACTCCCAAAGTTCTACACAACAGCTATACATGAAAGGACTCGTAGCTAGCGTGTCATCGTGTCTGCAGCAGTGGAGTTCCTACACATCACTGCATCTCTGAGAGAGTTGCTCGAGCACAGGACTGTCATGAAAACACAGGTGAAATAGTGCCATCTGCCTCACCCCGATCTGCAACAGGTAGTCAATAAAAGTTAAACCCTGGGACTGCAAGAAGCTGAAACTCAACAGAAGCCACGATGTGTTTTGTTGCATTTTAGGTTGCATCAGACAATAATTTGTCTTTTATCTCTCACGTGTGATCATTGATGTGGCTCTGAAACATCATCCTCCAGTTTTTTAATTGAAAGCAATTTCAAAGACTGAGAATTCTGTCCAGACACCCTCAAACACTGTGTTTTCATTGCAACTACAATCAGAAATCTTTACAATTTAAAGGCTGTTTATGTATACCACTTTCCCAAACTTCCACCAGTGCCTTTTAAAAGGAAAAGAAAAAAAGAAAAATGTTGTCCTACTGAAGTTACCATTAGGTTCTTGTTCCAAATCAAACCCAGTCAAAACAAGTAACACAAACTGGCTTTGCATTTTGGTTTAAAGGCAACTGTACTTTGCAAAACACTGACGCAAGGCCTAATAAAGTCTACGTTACAGGAAGGGTAAAAAGTACTTGATAGGTCCTCTCACACAAACGTAACAAGAAGTAGACATACAAAAATGAGCCGTAGCAAAGAGATTAAAAAAATACCAAAGCATCAACTGTAGGAAAACCAATGGTAGCCCGTATTTCTCTGGCAATACAGAAGGCTGCAGTAATGAGAAATGAATGAAAGAGGCATCACACGTGCTGCTAGAACTCTGCGTACAAACCATGCGGTGTCCAGTCAGCCTGTGCTGAACTTCACCGACATCTGCCGCGTGGTAACGGCTTTTGCCACCGTGTCCCGTTCAGAACCAGAAAGTGATTCTCACTCGCAACAGATAAGAGATTTAAGACAAGAATCACGTTACCGTAAACAAAGCTTTAGTGCAGGTACTTGGGTCTCAGAAATAGGATTTGGCATTTGCAATAACACAGAATGTTCACAGGCCAAGACAGGAGCATACGAAGCTGTGACACCTGTTCCAATTCTGCTGGAATTATTAAATAAATGACACCTAGAAAAAACTACAAAATGGCAACAGGGAAACAGGATGGGACACTTTGGTATTTTAGAACTAGTACTATTGAACATTAAGATCCAAAAGACTCCAAAGTCCACCCTTGTTGTTTGATCAGATATTTCCCCCATTTTCTGCAATGTTTGATTTTAGTTTTCTTTGAAAAATAAAAAAACAAATCAACCACCATATAGTTTTCTTTTGGTACAAAATATGCCAATATGGGAAACAGTAAACAAAAGGAGACCTCAATTTTATTTTACTATATTCTGGGCTGGCTAAGGAGAGAAGACTATCTACTAATACACTCTACATATAGCTTCCTCATTTTTTCTACTTCAACATCTCAATAGTTGTGTACTGCACTATAAAAAGGGAGCACGAATTTGAAGACAAATAGGTTATAGAGTACAAACCCTCATTTCTAAAATGACTAAAATGACAATTCTACAAAAGGTATGAATATGCAGAACCTTTTAAGATCTTGCATTTACCATGAGCCATGCAAATCAATCAGTTTTCTGCAATATATATGATTATCCTCTAAATACTTGATAGCCTCCAAAAGCGCATTGCAAAGCTCTTCAGCAGAGAAGTAAAGAAATTCAAATGGAAAAGGAAATAGCCGCACAACATTCTCTCAGCAGAGCGGAAGATGAAGCCGAAGTGTTGACACCCCTTGGTTAAAGAAATGAATCGAAGCACAATGACATGTGTGCTCACTAAAACACTTGGTCCATCCCACTAAAGACAGAAAAAATCGTGTGAATTTTTTACTTCCATAAAAAAAATGTAGCTTAAAAGTTCAGTGATTGTTCAGCAAAGTTTAGTGAAGTTGTCAATGCTTCCTTACTCATCCCATTTCTGCTTTGTGTCATTGGAATCTCTCATCTCACCTATTTTCCAGACATATCTGTATAAAGTTTATTCTAGGCTGCTACAAGCAGACTCCAACAAGCCAGGTTTACAGGAGATAAGTCAGTCACCGGGAGCAAGCTGTACCATGGTTACTGGGCACATGCGTTAGTGCATCACAGATGCAACTGAACCTCAAAGGAAGGGTTTCAATCCAAGTTGAATTATTTAACAGCGGGGGTACGCTGAGAGCACCTGTAGCCAGCGATGGTGAATCATCTCAAGGTTTGCAGCCTTTACTGCACACCTGAATCAACACTGTACAGCGCAGCGGGGAAGGACCAGCAGGGAGCACAGGTCTGCTGTGTCTTGCACAGGGACTGTTTCTGGGAACTGCTCTCTCTCCTGGTATCTATATTACTTGTGTAATATTGTGTGTTTTCTACGTTGATAGTTCCGAGCAATGTTTCGTCCCCATGTTAAGATAAAATATTTTGCCAGAATGCCATTTTTGTAACCACCTTTGCAGAAGGGAAATGGTCCAGTGGAGGTAGCAATTAACACACGAGAGAGATGTGTTCAGACTGTTACTCTCAATTACCATCTTAGCAAATCAAATTTCAGAAATTAGAATGTTCATTCAATATATCCCAGGATGATTCTGTTTTAAAAATCTTAGTATCATCTTGACAGTAATTATTAAACAACTGCCACCTCAAATACTGTGCATAGGATACTTTCTATTGCAATCAATATGTTTTAACACGCATAACCTGCCTGGTAGATAACTATGAAATCAGAGGCACAGGTTATAGATGAGAAAAATTAGAGGCAGAGAAACTTCTGAGGGAGAACGAGATTTAATTAAGACTCTCTTGCTCCCTCAGATATACTCATGGACATAAAAGGTATGCAGCTGCCGAATTAGAAGGTTACTTGGCTTTTTTAAAAGATGCTCTGTGGGTAATAAAACTGACAGGTCTTCTTACATGACTTACAGTTTTTCAGCTTTCTTACCCTTTACTGTCGACCAAGTGGAGGTACTGGTTTCATTCATGTCATTCTGCCTTCACTTTTAGCATATTTTTTGCTAACACACAAGGGCCCCCATGGACAATAAAGGTTTCAGAAGTTTTCAAGAGTTACCAGTAGAATAGGATGAAACTCACTTTTTCAAAGAAAGAAGCGGCAACACAACTTTCTTTAATGGAGTCTGTATAAAATAGAGCCTTTACACATATTAAATGGCATCGAAAACCATCTATATTTTGCTGTTTGCATAGGTGGAAGGAAAGATTTCCTGGCTTAAGAATTCCAGCTGAGCAAAGCACTCCAATCCTTTTGTATACAGAGTCTCTGTTACATTTTTTTCCTGTTTTGTTCCTCCCTCCTTTTTTTTTTTTCCCTCTTCTTTTTTTTTTCCTTTAAATATATGTAAGTCTTTGGTCTATAAGCACATTGGTTCTGTGTGCACATACACAATACTGTTGAACAGTAGATTGCATAGAATCTGTTACCCACGAACCTCACCTACTTTTGGCACTGCTCACAAATCACAGAAAAGTGTCCTGCAAGATCATTCATTAGCATCCTTAATCAAAACTTTGATCTACAGACTGGAAGAAGTGTATATTTAATTTTAAAAACATGTTTATTTTGGGCGATGGTCTTCTTTGGGACACAGTTTGTAAACCTTGGATGAAAAGGGGGAGCAGAATTATTTTACAGACACCCTTAATTTTATTTCTAGAGGTGGTGAAACACTGCTGAGTGTTCAAAGTTTGCTGTGAATTACGTTAAGTGAATTTTGCTCAAGTTTTCATGCATTTAAAATAAAACAGTTTTAGTAATGTATGACATTCTGCCTTCTATTTCTCATCCTACCATGAAAGTGGCAATAATGATAAGAATGATACCTACACTGAACTGTGTCCAAGGAAGCAAAGAGCTTTTCCTCTGCTGTTTTCTCCATTATACCCCTGCTCTCATCCATCTGAACTTGCAAGAACAGATTCAGGAGTGAGGTCTGGATTCACAATGGTGCACTTGAACAACATCTTTCAATGTGGAATCTCTGCAAAAAGCTAAAATCTGTAGAGGTCAAAAATTGCTTAAAAAAAGTGAGAATGATTTTATCCTAGATGTTGACATCACTGCTTTCGGATATTTGTACAACTAATCAAATCTATTCTAATGCGATTAACCGAAGTGGTTTTTAAATTATGCTAAAATAATATCCCACAATTACCACATTCCCCGCCCCCCCCCAGCTGCTAACTCACCATAGTAGTTACTATCTAAAATATCAATCCAGTGTTTTAAAACTTTATGTTGGAGGAACAGCCACTGTGATTTGAAAGGCAATTTCAAAACCAGCACTTTAAAACACAAATATAGCAAAAATATCTGAAGCAGATCTAGAATCTATAAAGCTATGTTCTATTTTACTGTAAATAACAAATCAAACAACTATTACTTATAGCAGATTCAGCATAAGCAACAGGGATGGACAGAAGAGATCTGAGCATGATGCTCTCCACCACAGAGAATCCCAAGTTAAAGTTAGAGAATGGATATTCCCTTTTGTCCAGAAGTTCCCCATAGAATATAAAATAAATAATATTTCAAAGACAGTACAAGTGAAAATACTGCTCCCCTTGTGTCATTTACATACACATACAGCATGCCTACATATACAGAATGGTGTGTAGTCTTCATTCACAAACAGGAAATATGGCAGTGCGCTATCAGAAGCTTTGATACTCCTAATTTTTTCTGATTCTGAGATACATGAAGAAATTGCATTCACAACTCATAATTTACTTCCAGTAGCAAACAGTTCATTCTTTTCATGTCTCATGATTGAACTCGAGGATTAATGCTCCTCTGAGCCAGTGCCACCAGTAAGATACCCGTTTGTCCCATTGGCACCGCCAGTTCCATTAGTGGCTACGGTGCTGTGCAGGGTTTTTGAACGAGGTACTGTGTCTTCCTCGTCTGAGCTTGACTCAATGTCACTTCGGTCATCCTTTGCTACCTGTAGAATTTGGAAAAGAAACAAGCAGTACGTGACTGTAAGGAAACAACTGAGGTTTTAGCTCAAGCCAGAATCAGAGAATTCAAACAACTTTCAGTTTGAGCTTTGAAGGAAATCTCAGCTCTCGCACACGTCTCTGCCTTTGCCTGCCTGGATTCACTTAAAACATGGATGCCTGTCCACACCTATGCCACGTGCAAGGGCAGGGTAACCACTCTGCCCTGGTGCACTGAAAGTACTATGCCCAAGCAATGGCACAGCCCTCAGTGCCAAGGGCTGTGCACGGACTAAACGAACCAGCAACTCAGGCTCCCAAGTTCAACCTTGCCTCCATCCCTTTGCCTTCCCACTACAACTTTATTTCCCGTGGTTCCTTTGAGGTACTTCTCTTTGGCCTGGTAACACAAAATATTCACCCCAGGAATATTTTTACCAGGAAGGTAACAATGGCACAGGCAAAGTGTAGTATCATAGGATAACTCAGGTCAGAAGAGACCTCAAGAAGTCTATGCCCAACCTCCTCCTCAAAGTAAGGTCAGCTGTTGGAGTCCGGCAAGGCTACCAAGTGCTTTACCCAGTCTGACCTTGAAAGTCTCCAAACTGGGAAGAGTTGCATCAGATTAAGTGAAAAAAAAAAAAAAAAAAAAGGCATCACTGGGAAGACGGCTGAAGTCTAAGCTGCAGCTTTCCATGCCTGATTCCACCCCTGCTGGTACAGTTGAGCTGCCCAATTCGTTCAGAATCTATCCATGCTGTGCTGATTGCCACATCGGGCAATTCCAATTGTCTTTAGTATAGTGAATGGACACAAAGAGGGCAAAACACATGGTGAGCCTTCCCTCCAGAAAAATCAAAACCATTAAAGAGCAGGGCTACTCCACGTAATTTTTTGATTACAATAATCCTCTGCTACTCCAGAAAACCCTCAGGACAATTCTGCTCTCCAGCTTTCACCTCAGAAACAGCCATTTGCCTTTGGGGCTCCCAGTGGCACTACCATCCTTGCAATATCAAACACCTGAGCAACACTATGACACTTGGGAACAGAGAAAAAAAAAAAACAACACAGCTCCCATGCACCCCCAAGTAAGTAAATTTTCTAATGTCAATGCCTAGCAAGTCCACAATTCTGACACCTGTGAAACCGGACTTCAGCTGAAGTCAGAAATTTGATTACATACTCACACAACTTCAATTAACAGATTACTTCAATCTCTTATAGAAAGGGATTTTTATATTAAAGCTGTTTGGGATATAAAAATATATTTAGAATTATACTTTTATCAGATAGAAACCAGCCCCAGCACAGGGTACTGAGTGCCTGTGATCAATGTGAGGGCAGATCAGATGACTGAGAAATTCTGCGTCATATTAAATTCTCTGAATAAATTAGATTCCCTGCCAATTCTTCTGCCAGTGTCCTGCCCTGAAGCCAAACAATCAAAAGAAGATTCTGTGCTGCCGTCACTTCTGTTAAACATGTGATCCACTCTCTTTATTTTTAAAATGCAACAACGTACCAGGGTCTTTGTACTTAAAACCTGACAGGAATGCAACACATCTTGCAGTACCTGGTTCTCTTTCTTTATTTCCAAATGAACCAACTGGAGTTATTTCTACAGGAGTCTAGAAAATATATACCTGGGTTTATAAAACTCCTAAGCATAACAAAGAGCAAGAAATAGATGACCAGGATTAGTTACAAATTTAATCACAGTATCACAAGGCTGGAAAAGACCTTTGAGAGCATCGAGTCCAGCCTATGACCCAACACCTGCACCTACCCATCATCTAAACCATGGCACTAAGTGCCTCATCCAATCTCTCTTTAAACACCTCCAGGGACAGTGACTCCACCACCTCCCCGGGCAGCGCATTCCAATGGCCAATCACCCTTTCAGTGAAGAATTTTTTCCTAATATTGAGCCTAAACTTCCCTTGACGAACCCTGAGACCATGTCCTCTTGTTCTGTCGCTGGTCGCCTGAGAGAAGAGACCAATCCCTGCCCGAATACAGCCTCCTTTCAGGTAGCTGTAGAGAACAGTAAGGTCTACCCCGAGCCTCCTTTTCTCTAGGCTAAACAACCCCAGCTCCCTCAGTCGCTCCTCACAGGGCTTGTGCTCCAGCCCCTTCACCATCCTCGTTGCCCTCCTCTGGACGCACTCCAGCATCTCCTCATCTTTCTTAAACTGAGGGGCCCAGAACTGGACACAGCACTCGAGGTGCAGCCTGACCAGTGCCGAGTATAAGGGGATGATGACCTCCCTAGTCCTGCTGGCCACACTGTTCCTGATGCCGGCCAGGATACCATCGGCCTTCTTGGCCACTTGAGCACACTGCTGGCTCATGTTGTTTCCTGTCCACCAGCACTCCCAAGTCCCTTTCCGCCTGAAAATGAAACTGCTTTACCAGCTGAGCTGTTCCAAAGGTGGACAGTAGTAATACAACAATAAAACAATAATTAAGGATGAATATCTACTGTAAGATATTTGTAATGTGTTGTGAAAACACCGCTGATCTTGCTGTAGAAATGGAAACAATGGGGTTGTGAGCGAGGAAGTTAAGATCTAAAGGAAGAAAAATCCTCTGCGTGTATGTCACACATATCCATCATCAACTTGGTCACCACCTTCCTAAGTGTCTAACTCTGCTCTTGTACAATCTACATTTTCTCCTGTGCAATTGTTTGAACTACAAGGCAGAGGACTGACACTCTCAAGTACGCTTCTCCAGTGGTGGCAGAGCAGCTGCATTTGTGTAAAAGAGGTCCTAACGTAACAGCACTCAGGTAGTACAGACAGAAGCGAATTTGAATGGTTTTAGGCAATGAATAGGCAGGAAGTAGAACTGGACTTCAAAGATATCCTTCATTTAAATATATAAACACAAACAATGAATACAAATACCAAGCAGAAATTACAAATTAAGCAAAAAACTACAAACACGGGTATTACGTAGAATAAATCTTTTTCATAGTAAATTTAAAGAAACTTACATGCAAGGAGTTCCACTTCCCAGCCTTCCAGCACAGCACAAGGGAAAGGATAAACAAGCAGAGTAAGAGAGAGCACGAAGCACTCTTTGAAGTCACTGGTGTAATTCAGACAGGACAGCTGAGGCTAATAATCGCTAAAAGCAGAGGAAACTGAAGTGTGGATTCCAGGTAAAATACAGTTCATGAATGCACTCTCTCACGCAGAGCGAGCGGCAGATTCTGGGCTCTGTCCAGTGCAAGGCTGAGCTCTCCAGTACATTCATAGAAAACAGCTTTCTGCAGAACAATACTATTCTCTTGGGGAGTGGTCACATGCCTAAAACATCCACTGTTGCCCAACTCTTTCAAGTGCAAAATGCCCCGTACTTCACACGATCTGCAAGAGTTACCTCTATTATCTGTGAGCACTGTATCTGTGCTGCAAGTCGGATGGGGCGAGCGTTTCTGTGAATATACCAATGGCAGCAAGACACTAAATTTTATCCCAAATAGTCTTGCCGCAGGAATCCTAGAAAGAAAGTACACAGCCCCTCGCAGAACTTCATTAATACTAAAATCCAAAAGAGGCTGTGATATATAACTTTGCCATGAGCAAAGGCAAAAGAATTTCAGTTGACATTATTATTAATATCACTACCACCTGGGAAGTGAACACTTTGCTAACAACTACTGTAAAGAAGAAAAATCAAACTGGCAGCCCCAAGAAAGCAGCTGTTTGGGTTTTTTTAATCCAATTTCCCTAATGTAGTTTGATTCAGTGTACCAGATTATAAAAGAGAAGCGTGGAAGCACATATAAATACAGTCATTACAAAGAGTATAGTAACTTATCTAACTTAGGTTAGAAGGCATAGAAAAAACTTTCCATGAAAGGAGTTTACAGAAAATAACATGTACCTTCAGTAATGTGTTATGGATTAGAAAGAGAAAGCAGAAACCGTAACACCAGTGACCCTGTATCGCTTCTGGAAAAGTTAAAATCCTAAAAACGGAACAGAACCATGTGTTCTTACCTTGCCCCTTGAAAAAGCTTTGTAGGCTGTCTTTATGATTAGATAAGACCAAAAACAGTTCAGAATTTGAAGAACCACAAGCAGCACATTGAAGAGCCACAAGGCAGGAAAATTGCCCAGCGCTTCATACAGTTCAAAGAATGTTGTGTTTAATATCCTAGAAGAGAAAAGGGACAGAAAAATAATAACAACTTTCTTTAAGCCAACAATCTAAAAGAAGGCCTTTTTAAATCAAAATAACAAGTATTTGATTAGATGGGATCTCCATGGATAGCTGGTTCTCAGTGACTCAGTCTGAATCACATGGGTGTTCCCAGAGAGAAAAAAAACCCATCAAAATGTTGCTTTCAGTGTTTAATTTCATTTTGCAAACATTACATATATTAACAAATATCCTCAGTGTTGATTTCTTCTATCCTTTTGTAAAGCTGGTGTTGGCTGTTGCAGATAGCTCCTTCTCTGATTACTAACAAAGATCACTGTATTCAATTTTTTTAAATCAAGCTTTTCCATCCGAAGTGCCTCCAGCGGGGGTTTGGTGTCCCTATATTAGCACAGGATAAGAGCACATACAAGGACTTTTATGCTACAGGTCAGCCCACGTGCAATATTGTGTTCTCCAAACCATGTTCCCAAGTTCGAACAGTGAGCTGCAACCTCTCCCGTGTTATGAGACAAACCTCCACCAAGAGCCAGCAACTAAGTACTATTCCCATGTGAAGCCTTCCCTCTCAAACTCAATCTCAAAGCCTAAGACTTGGTTCCGGTGTACACAGCTACAGATGCCTTTGCCCTCTTGGTATCAGTAATGCAAATGACGTGCTATGTGGACCTGAAAACAGTCTGAAACCATTCAGTCAGCAGCAGGAAAAACCGCGACACGTGCGGCAGGATTCAGCCTCTTAACAACATTTTCTTAGAACAGGAGGAAACTTTGGCTGCCAACACGACCTCTTATTTAGTGGAAACTTCCTGCACTAACCACGATGGTTCTGGGCAGCTCTGGTTGTCACTTTGCACAAAATCCAATTTGCACACCACCTATGTACAACAAAGAGCAAGGTTTAGTAGTTACATAAAGGACAAGTGGACTATGAGTGTGCTTGGGGGTGGCAAGGAAATGTGCCCTTATGGCCAAGATGGCCACAACAGTGTCATGGGGTGAATTAAAAAGAGTGTGGCGAGCAGGTCAAGGCAGATTATCTTCCCCCTCTGCTCTAGTGAGGCTGCACCTGCAGCGCTCTGTCCAGTTCTGTGCTCTCCAAGTCAAGAAAGACAAGGAACTACTGGAGAGAATCCAGCAGAGGGCTACAAAGATAGTTATGGGACTGGAGCATCTCCCTTGTGAGGAAAAGTTGAGAGACCTGGGTCTGTTTGGCCTGGAGAAGACTGAGGGGGGACCTTATCAATGCTTATAAATACCCAAAGGGCCGGTGTCAAGAGGATGGGGCCGGACTCTTTTCAACGGTGCCCAGTGACAGGACAAGGGGCAACGGGCACAAACTGGAGCACAGGAAGTCCCACCTGAATGTGAGGGAAAACTTTGCTGTGAGGCTGACGGAGCCCTGCCCAGGCTGCCCAGAGAGGCTGGGGAGTCTCCTCCTCTGGAGATATTCAAACCCGGTGTGGGCGTGTTCCTGTGCTACCCGCTCCAGGTGAACCTGCTGTAGCCGGAGCTGGATGACACGATCTCCAGAGAGAGGCCCCTTCCAACCCCTACTAATCTGTGATTCCGTAAATTTCAGGCAGTTCTAAGCAGTTTTTGAGAATCAGCATTTCAGATACAGGCAGTAACAGTGATGTTATAATATTACTTTTGAGGATTTGTGAACACAGCACACATTATTCTGCCCAAGTACTCCACAGAGCACATGATTTCAATGTGGAGCTCAGCAAACAGCCTGAGAGCAGAGAGCGCACAACAGACAGGAGAAACAATGGCATTTTCGGAAACAAATAAAGACCAATTCATGCCTATTACATACAGAGTAAGTAGGCACAACTAGGATTTACCAACCTCCATCCAATTTCCCTGCTGTGTAAAAATGCATCAAAAAGCCCACTGGCTCTGTCGTTTGGGTTTTTTACGTTAACTACCAGCCGCTAGCCACTAGATGGCCCATTTCACCAAGCAACCGCCTGCACAGCTCGGGCTGCGCCAGCTTTGTCTGAAGGCAGGAAATGGAACTGAGGTCCTGCCACCCGCTTCAGAACAGCACAACGTCCGTTTGAAAAATCAGAGACATCGGGCTCAGCTCTTTAATAAGCAATCACACTCCCTTCCAACAGCACAAAAATCAGCTCAAGTAATATTAATAAGCAGTAAGTACAGACAGCAAACCCGGATTACAAGATTTAATGGTAATGACTTCTGTGAATAAACAGCATCGGTCAAAAATCAACCAGTGGTTTCTGATACTCCGGTCCTATTACTGCAGGGCATTTCATAATAAATTTTCCACCTTTTTATTTCTGCCTTCTTACATCAAAGTGCACATTTGCTTCACAGTTTATGGAGAAGTATATGTTTTATAACCTTATCGTATAGCTGTGTTTTTGCACTATCTTCTGTTTATGGATTAAACATCAGAAAAATAAACTCTTTCACACTTTGCAACACCTCCTCCCTACTGCTTCTGTCAGCTAAAATTCCTCAGTCTCAACTTTGTGTAATTGGTTCTGCCCGTGGTAGCTCTATATGGCACAGCAATATCCCACTTCAAAATATTAAGTCCAAAATATTAAGATGGCAAAGCCAAACACAGTTTTTCTGGTTGCAAAAGCAGTTTCAGTGTTCATATATTGTGTATTAGGCATGAGAAATAAGCCTTCACTGAAAAGCAGACCTCTTTCTAACCCTGCTCTATCTGACAAAGTAAGGACAGGACTGCAATTCTCCATTAAAGCTGCACAAAGGATCTCAGTAAACGCTCTGCAATGCAAAGAGGGGTCAGTGACCTGACATGCAGGTTAGGTGCGAGATGGAGCTAAGCCTACGTTAAGCATATAAGACTGAGAAGAAGCTGAATGAAAAATACAAGAATCCACAATAAAAATGAAGGAAAGCAAATAAACTTTTTCTCTCAGAATAAATAAATTATTTCAATCAATTAAGTCTGAAATGGGGGGGGAAAGACTCATAAGGTTAGTGGGCAGAATACAAAGAGAAATGCTACTTGCAGAGAGTGAGAAAGGGAGGTAGGGAAGAAAGGGTAGAGAACTTTCTACCAGTTCCACTGCTGAAACGATTCAAGGGAAATGTTTTAACGAACTACACAAACAACAGAGACTGGAAAAAGCAGCATGAGAATGGATTACAAGAAGGAGAAAGCGCCTATGGGATGTATTCACAAATAAATCTTCGGTTCAAATATTCAGAAAGGCAGTTGGGCACTTAAATCTGCAAACATGCTTGATAGAATTTTTAAAAGTTCTCTAGTGGATGAATCCCAGCTTTTCATAATGAAGTGGAAACTTTTATTCTTGGCTTTCTGACTTGAAACAGCTGGACTTGATCTCACTGGGAGAAATCACTTCAAGCTCAAAGTGCTCTAAAAACTGGTCAGGATTTCTCAAGTCTCTGCAACTTGAAACAAAACGTTAGCTTCTACTTTTGAAAGTGGGTTGTGGACTGCAGCAATTTTTCTGAGTCCCTGAAAGATTTTGATAGCTGGACAAAACAACACAGTCTCATGGAAGGTATCTCCTCTTCCCTCATTAAAAATATCCCAAGCAGGGTTGTGCACCTGGCTCCGTGAAGCTCTTGGTTTAGCATTTTCAATTATGTAGTGTGGCTGATGAGGGCAAATGAAAACAAATTCACCACTTAAGATCCAATCTACTCTTAAAGAAATCTGTGGTACACTTTCAGAACACGGACACAATATCTGAGCCACTGGGAGAGGTAACGCTGTATCTTCTGCACTACCGCTCTAATCGAACACTCAGAATACAATTAACACATTTTCAACAAATACTAAACAATCAGCTACATCACATCAACAATAACACAGATCTTCCCTCTACCATCTAACTCTTGGTCTGGCCAGCTAAGCAGTCCCTGGGAGGCTATCAGCAACAGGCCCACGCGCAGACTCAGCCGGCACATGTCCAGGCTCTTGGTCAGCACTTGCTAATTCTTGCCAAGTTGATCACTTGTCTTGCACTAGGGATGGAATGAGAAAAGAGATATAAAAGAAGAGAGATAAAGAAAAAGAAGAATGTGTGGAAGAATAAAATGCTTATTTGCATTTGTCTGAGAGTTGGCAAAAATGTGCTGTGTTTGCATCTGAAGGGGTCCTGAGAGGAAAGAAAGGATGAGAGAAAAAGGCCATGTGGAAAGAGCAGGCTTTCTTCCAGCCAGGCAGGAAATTAATGATAAACTCTGCAGAATAAAGCATAGCAGGGTAATGGGCATTACTATCACACTCAATAGGAGCAGAAACTGCAGCTGAAATGAGAGCTACTGAATGTTGTCTGAACTTCTGCAGCACCGTCCAATGACCAACACACTGCATGCACGTTGTTACCATACTGCGGCAGCTAGAAATCTCAAAGTATGGCCAAGGAGAGCAACACATGATACCAGCTGGTCTAAATAATTCAGAATAAATGCATTTATCTCCTTTACCAAGTGTGTGCTAGACAACATTATGCTATATCGCACCATAACCAGCTGCACTAGGACAACCTTTAATACTGCATTCATTAAAGAGTAAATAAATAATTACATCTAGGTGGGCATTAATGAAATTCAGGTCTTATTCAGTGCAAGTAATCCAACATACTACTGGCCAGCAATGCTTCAAAGTTTCTGTTCCTTCTATTTTTTCGTTTAAAAACCAAGCAATCGCACTTAGTTCTGCCCAAAAACATAGTAGTTATTCTCTGTTATGCATGATAAAAATTGACCAAGACTAGAGAACAAAGAGTTTGGAGTCCTAAATTCTAGATTTAGCTGTTCTATTAACTTACTATCAGATCAAAAAAAATTTCCGATTTCTTTACATAGCTTACTTTTTGTTAAAGATGGGCATGAGGTACTGGTACATCTTGTCTGCCACATAAAGATGCTGGGAGAATTAATTCATTAACTTATTTATAAAACACTATGTACAACTTGCTTCAGAGATCCCATAAAATTGGCAAGTAAAAAAATATCACCAGGATTCACAGATAAATGAAGAAGCAGTGGAGTGTGAAAGCACACATATGTGCACATGTTGATCAACCACAGGACGATAAATCAGATCTATTTCATCAGTAGTCAATATTTATTCAGACCTTAACTGAAATCTAACAGGATTCGTAACCTAGGTTGTACTAGTTACTTATAATGACAATGCTAAGCTAACTTTGCACAACAGGTGACCTGACACAAAGATGTTTCTGCATGAGAGAGATCAGATGAGTTACTCAACTTTTTACCTGAGAAGGGAATGAAATGATATGAAAAATACTCATTAAATTCAAGAAACTGGTCTATAGCGCTCGCATGTCCTGAAGCCCTCAGGCTGAAGCACAGCTAAATATTTAATTATAGCAAATACAGTACATAAAGGGCTGTACTGCCAAATTCTTCTTCTGAGTTTCAGCTCAGGCAGCTGCTGTTAGGACTGTGTCTGTATCCCTGTTCTGCTCTGAACAGATGCTTCTCACTTCTTGAGGAGTGTAAGAACAAGTTGGTTTCCCTTTTCAGATCCTATTGTTTCTTAGGTTTTCAGTCCCCCAGAGCAGAATTTATGCTACTAATCAGTGCATAGCAAATATAAGGGAAGCATCGGAGAATCACTGTGAATTAAGAAGAGTCAAGAAGAACCAGTCACCCACACAGCATCAATGCAGAAGGGAAGGAAGGATGGGGTAGGAGAGAGACAATCTTTCGACAGCATTTCAGATGGATTCTCCAGATTTTTGGTTGGTGATGCTCATTACCCTCTTATTTTAGACAGTAAGTCGATGAAAGATCTCCACAAAATGCAGTGACAGAAGGGATATAAACTCTTGAGCCAGTATTCAGAGCAAAATTAAATCCACATGCTTCAATATAATCAGTGAGCTCAGCATCATGTGGAGTTCTGCTCAGTTGTATCAGCTCCGCATCAGAGGGTTTCCTGACATGGTGCTAATACAAGCTCCGCGGCTGTAGAGACAGATGGCTTCTGTTCCATTACTAACAGGGAACAGTAACTCTTTGCAGAAATCACAGCCTTGCCACTGAGCCCATGTTATTTTAAGCGCCGAGTAGATCAATAGGATTTCCAATTACTTAACTAAAATAATGGAACAGGAAGGAGATTATTCATGTCCAATGTACCGTAAAAGAGACCATTCTCATCAAGCTGTCACTGTCCTGGGTTCAGCTGTGCTCTTCTCTTCACTCAGTTCCTTCTCATCAACAGTTACTGTCCAATAACTAATTTTGCAGCCACTGGTATGAATAAGAGTATTTCCACTCTTGTGGACAAAAAAACCCCAAGAATACAAGGTCAGAGATATCTTCATAATCCAAGCTCAAATCTCAGGAGAGTCTTTCAGTAGACATTAGGATATGGAAAGAGCACTAATTTCTTAGAAGAATATAATTAATGTAACACAGTGAAATGTTGTATCAGTAATGTGTTCTGGCAAAACGTTTGTGTAAAGGCCTGAGAGCAGAACACAGGCCCAGAGAAGCTACGTTCCCCAAGCACACATAAAACTTCTATATGAACAACAGAAAATACATATCAAGACCCATTTGCTTAGGACTCATGTAAATTTCTCCAAAAAAGGAAGGGCATTTGTTGTAAACTACAGGAGGTCAGTTTCCAATCTTTGAAAACAGGGTATCAGAGAGAACAAAAATCCTTTCCCATGCTGCTTTCTGTTGACTAAAAGTAAGTGCAGTACCTCTGCTCAAGGAAAATCTCTTCCTCTTGATTTTGGAACACACACTGCCACACTGCCTTGTGTTTAGCTATATGGCACGGCAGACATTTCAGGCGAAAAAGATTACTAAAACTTCCTGTAAATGCAGGACTAAACAGAACTAGTTCAAAAGTCCAGAGAACATCACAGAAGAGCTCCAGCCACTTGCTGCATACCATCAATAGTGGGAGTACCACGCGTTGGATTCATTGGTCTAGTCCTGAGAACATGTCCCTATAGCCATGGAATAATTTTAAATTACAGCTTAAGGAGGTACGGTGGCACACACACTGTCTACCAAAGACTCATCTTTCAAACAAATGACTCAAGTATTGCGTTCCAATTGTGGAAGAAATGCCAAATGATGGGGATGGCAAGGGGAAAAAAAACCAACACTAAAACCCAACCAACTGTGCCTTTACCCCCACAAGCATCATAAGATTTTCCTCCACGTGAAAATCCGGAAGTTTTCAGTTTAATCTAGGTTTCTTAATAATGGTCTCTACTTTCACAGCTGTTATAGGTCAGACTCTGCCCTCATGCAGAATGTGCTCACTTACATGGGTGCTGGGTTTCTCCCAAAGTGTTTAGCCACGATGCATAACTCCCAGCTGAGTACTAATGAGACCCTAATTGCACCACAGCGGCTGATCATGATGTTCAAAAGTAATTCACTGTTTCAAGCTGGTAAGTTAACTATCACAATCCTGTGCTTTTGTACAGCTATGATTTTTATGTCCCACATATACCAGCAGCTCGCAGTGAACCAGTAGCATTGTTCTGCTTTTACACCAGCTCTGTAGCCCTACAAAACACGCTCCGCCACCAGCAAACCCTGGTGCTACACATACAGTCTCTAAGAGAAAAGGGGGTGAGAAGAGGCAGAACGTTGGCACATGCTCACACTACTTACAGCCACCCAGACCATCAGCACTGGACTGCTGGCAGCACAGCTCTTCCTTCCACAGAATGGACAACACCTCAAGATGTATTTTGGGGCAAAGTTTCCTAACATACTTCCCTTTTAGAAAAAACAGTCAAACTACGAATTTTCATGATCAGCCTCTTTTTTCCTTCCCTCCTTCCAGCAAGTGAAGCAACTTCAGAGGAGCCCTGGGGAACTTCAGCTGACTACAAAGGAGCTTATATGGGAAACTGACTGCTACGGTGGCAGCAGCCCTCGGTTCAGCTCCCTCAGGTCATCTGCGCTCTCTAGTCACCGTGCCCTGCTGAGCTGATTTAAAAGTGGCTAATATGTCTGGCCACAAGAAAAACACCTATGTTGTTTTCCTTCCCCTGAGACAGTTACACTTACCAGAATAATTCTGAGCCAAAGTGCCACAGCAATGGTTTCTGTGCTGTTTTCAATCAGAGCACAGATTTTTGTAAGGATGTATTGCATAATAAAAGGAGTAAAGTGGAAACACTGACTGAACAGCCTACCCTGGACAACAAAAAGCATTATTATAGCCACAGGGTCCAGTCTGTAGAAACTGAAAATGACAATAAAGATCAGCTTTGGCAGTCTGATTAAATACTTTTCATATAATTTTCTCCTGTTGTGATCACATGAAAATCTTAAAAATAGGAACACTGAGCAAATGCCACTTTTTCTTATTTATACTGCAAACTCACAATGGTGAATGACACTTGTAACCTTTCCATTTATTATAGCTTCCCTGTAAATAGCTGGACCAGTATTAACTTGGCACTCCAAAGACTTGAGCTTTGCTTCGTACACCACTCGGAGGGCCTGAGTTCACAAGCACTGAAAACAATTTGAAAAATATGATAACCATGCATTCAGAAGGACAACATCAGATAACGTTTGATAAAAGCAGATGGGATGACAACATATATGCTCTGCTAAAGAGCTTAGACAAGAATTGTGAGTAAATTTAGGGAGACTTGGTTAATTAAATCTTCTTTTTAATCGATAAATTGAAGGGTTTGTTGTTTTTTTTCAAAAATACTGTAGTCAGCTTGTCAAAACCTTTATTAAATGCTCTTGATAAACTGATAGGTTATAAGTTGCCTGCTGAAACTACGAACAGCCTGAAATATAAGCACATGAGATACTTTTTCTCATTTTTACAGCAGCCACTCACTGACAGCACAAATAACATCAGGAATCAAGCACCTTGAAATAAAATCCTAATTTATTCCTTCAATATCTGCTACCCACAAACAACTTGCTCTGGTTTAGACAATATTCTGATCAAAATGAACTCACAACGGTGTCAGAAGAGATTTATTTTCTTAATAAAAAAGTCAGTTTACTGTAGAACAGAGACGCTTGTCCAGCTCGATACATAATATTAGCCAGACAAGAAAGGTTTTCACTGACACTTCATAATCCGGGGAGAGTAACTAAAACCATACAAAACACTGTGTTCATTTAGTGTCCAGACAAGGGTCTGGGCAGTTGGGATTTATGTGGCTACCTAAATTTTTACCATGCCAAGTAATTGACCAGGATTCTTCCTTTAACTAGTACTTCTGTGTTGCTTTGACATGGCAGGATGCTTTTTAAGGGTAGGTTTCTGTTTTAGCAATATGTTCAGAGGAATCGAGTAGGGTGACTCTGTGGGGTCCGTGTGCTGCCTTCCCACAATACACACGCTCCAAGGACCAAACGGGAGAAAACGTGTCAGGAAAGAAAATCAGTATGAAGGCTGACAACTCAGCTTCCCTGCGTGTTAAGAGCTGCACAGTCAATACCAGCTAGAAAAAGAACAAAGCTAGGAAAATGAGAGGTTCAGCAAATCTTTGCAGCAGCTGCAACTCACGGGGGCTCTGTGCCACCCTATCCAGGGCTCAAGCTGCAATTTTGCTCAGAGAGAAGCTGATTCCAGGATAAAAGAAAGGAGAGAGAACAGTGCAAACTGGCAATAGTGGATCGCTGTTTGGAGACTTGGTGTGTGCATTAACAGCACGGCTGAATCCCATGTTATTATACAACCAGTGATGAAACTTGGGAAGAGCTATTCAGTCAGTCGTGCAGAGATGAGAGAAAGACAGGTAATGAGTAACTAGGGTTCATTATAGCACACCATGGCGAACAGAAGTTAATTTTAACTCTGTGAGGATGATGCCACGTTTTGACTCGTTCATGCAGATACTCACTGCCACAAAAAGGCAATTATTAATCAGCCCTAAGTCAGTCTGTGTATACTGTCATGAGCTTTAAAAATACAAGAATAACAAGGAACAAAGCTGTTCTTCTGAGAACTAGCAGACCCTTCTTATATACGATTTGTTGGCAAAAAAATCCCATTTAGCAACTACACACTGCAGCTGATGAGGAGACACGCACCTGAAACAGGTGAGTTGTAACAGTGAGAATTATTTTTGTCATCTTTTTTTGGACAGAACCTTTCCAAACAGACTCATAAATGGAAGATCCAGTTAAAACTTAGCTAACAACAATAAACACCACCATACCAACTAATGGAAGTGGCTGGCTGCCTGTTCTCACAGTTTTTAACGTGGTACAGTAGTCTGGGCACTGACAGTGTCTGAAGAGATCAAGGACAGGAAGGCGTACAGACTACCTGGATTATACCAACTTTACTTAGATGAGAATTTGGGGGACAGCACACGCAGAACGTGACCTGTGTTCTTTATAATCAGCTTAAATCAGGCTTTCATTTACATTTGTACAGATAAGCCATTTTTTACATCTGTCAGTGCATACACGTAATATGCGCAGAGTCCTCGCAGGTTGCACGAATGCAAACGCCGTTTCCCTGCTCCATCACCTTTTGACAGCAGAACTTGTCGGCAACACTTCCCTGATACCCGCTGTTCTCCCTCTCACAGAAAACAACTGATTATAAAAATAATCAAAATTAGTGAAAAACAGCTGCACACTAGTACTTGACAGAGCAACCTGAAAGAACCAGAATTCACTGACCTTGGTGTCTTCGTCTGGTAAACATCAGCCTAGTGTTCCTGGGAACCGCCTTCTTCTTTCAAACCTCAAAGTCACACCTTTACCTGCAGTTACTTTAAGGTATCCTTTAAAATGATGAACAGGTTTAGTAACCTTGTATCCCCCTCCATGCCAATCACCTTTCTTCCACTGAAGTTCCTGAAAATATCCTGGTTCATAGTCACTCTATGAAACCAGTTTCAGATAAAGTCTTCACAGAATTAGATTTATTCAATCTGCCCTGTCAAAAAGAAAAGCACATATTCCAGAAGAATAAGCAAAGTGAGTTGTCTTGGGTCTCCTGCACAGCCCAGACTTAAGGAGTTTCATAGTTCTCACAACATAAACTCTGCAGCTAGCAATGAGAAAAGACAGATTGCATAATGCATCCCCTTCTTCACTCATGTCTCCCAAAACACAAAATGCCTGTTTCTTCTCTGCACATCCTAAAAAATGATGACAAAATTATGACCCCATGGAGTCTCCTCTCCTGGATACTGAAAAAATCCCCAAACAACAGCAAAAAGCAAACCATTCCTTTATTAAGAGAGAAAATTATGTCTAGGTAACTACAGCAAAGAGCAGCATTTAGAGCCTGGGGAAGAGGAATTGCAAGGCTTATTGAAATAAAGAAAGGCTTGAGGTAACTGCTTTGCCTGGCCTGATTAGACTGGCCAAAGGCTCACGTAATTTATATCAGCTTTTTGGTTTGAGATTGCTTTCATTCTCGCTACAATTCTGTATCACCTGAGAAGGAATCATGCTCCCCCTGACTCATGGAGAGTTGTGTTTTATGTTGTAATTTGCTAGAACACTGATTATGCGCAAGTGGGAGAATTTCACAAGCAAAATGTCTTGTCAGTGAAAATAGCAGCTTTACTCCTACATTCACTTAGCAGCAGGAGGCAGAAAGTGTCCTGGGGTTTTTGAATTATTGCTGAAATGAACTTCAGATGCCTGCAGAAAGACTGCTAAATATATACCTAATTGCCAGTTTCTTTTGTCTTAGCTCTGCTGCTAAACAATCTTCAGACAACAGCATCTGATACATTCTGAATTCTTTATAAGCACCTTTGTGAAAAACAAATGGCACTTGTGCAAAGCCAGAGCACAACAGCATGCCAGGCTTCACAAATGACATCTCTGGAAGTCTGTCTTGGGCATTCGCCTTCCTGTGTGAGGGAAGTTTTCTTCTAAATTAGTCTTCCTTTTACATTACATGAACACCATTTTTATACCTCTCAGGTTTTATACTAGAAAAATTTGCATATTTATGTAATATTAATCAAGCACCAAATTTTGCTAGTTTGAATATTCAGCAAAGAAGAGCAAAACCATGGTTCCTGGCCTGCTGCCACTCCAATGACTCATCTTTGCTGACATGTAAGCTAATGGAGGTGAAGACTGGAATTGCTGCTTCATAGCAAAAAAAAGTATTTGAGAGAGACAAGCTCATATGTCCCATGCTTCATCTCCACGAACCCTGGCTATCACATGCAATATCCATAGTACAGCTGAGAATTATGAAACTGCCTCTCAGCTCTGTGACTGATTACAGGTGTGTTTAAGGGTAACCATTAGGAGCACGTATATCAAGGCTTTGGTCTGCAATAAGAGTCTTAAAAACCAAAGTTCATATATACCACACTGAATCATTTGTGTATTCAAATAAACAAACATCATCTTTCATTGAGTAAGGGAGGGGAGAGGCAGAAGGATCACCAGTGTCTCAGCACTTCATCTGCGACACAGGAGCACACAGCATGTTGTTGGCTTTTGCATTCCTGTAATATGTGATCCCTCCACCTTCACTGCCTTCCAGAGTCTATGCCGATCTTTTTCATTCCAAAAGCAAACCTCACCCACGGCTGTAAACCTCTGCCCTCATTAGACCAACATTCAGTATTAAGGGAGCCAACACAAACAACATAAACTACTGTGTGGCTCTCTTCCCTTTCCCTCTTCCCCAGATCTGCTTGCTTCGATTTTTACCCTGCTTTCAGCACACTGGGCCAGTTCTACTCTACAGAGCAGGATTCAGACAAGGTTCTATCTAAAGTGGCATGGGAATGCTGCTGTCACCCAACATAAATGGGAATGGATGGGCACATCCAGAACACCAGCACAAAAAGCCACATCTGTCAAGCAGGACTCGGGTTTTGACACTTCCCAGGCAACTTATCACTGTGCTGCTAAATCTTTTCCACGACTCTGCCAGTCAGACAGCACGAGGTGTCTATCAGGGACACGTACACAGACTTCAGCCCTATGACGCCTGATACCCACTAGCCACTTCAATCTTTAATTTATAATTTGCCTTTGCCTAGGCAAGGGCTTCCTGCACAGTGGGAGACTTGACTCCAACACCTCACAGAAATCACCCGAGACAGCATGAACCACCAGTTTCTGATCTTCAGTTCCAGTTATAAACACACAGTGTTATTTTAAACACTTCAGGTTGAAAGCGTGAACTTTCCAAAACTTGACTACCATAGTAAGGATGTAAAGGATGAGAAAGTCTTGACCTCGCTGCTTTTCAGATTTCTCCAGAGGAAAAGCATATTGGGCAGCTTCTTCTAGTTATGTTGTGAAGAATAATGACCTCCTCCAAAAACATGCACTCTGGTCAAGATTAATCTGCTCTTTGTTGGCTATTCAGCAAGGCAAGCACAGAGTAGTAACCTGGTAAAGTTTGTGTTTGAGCAACAAAAAAGTCAGCAGTTACTTTGCTGCCATTTCAAATAATACTGTGAGGTTTAAATGCTGGAGTCACAACTAAACATGTAAGGCAGCCCACAGAATCACAGATCAGCTGAGGTTGGAAAGGGCCTCTGGAGGTCATCCTGCCCAACTGCCCTGCTCAGCCTGGGTCACCTGTGACAGGCTGCACAGGGCCATGTCCAGGCGGCTTTTTAGTACCTCCAAGGACGGAGATTCCACAACATCCCTGGGCAGCTCGTGCCAGTGCTCAGTCGCCCTCACAGTGAAATAGTGTTTCCTCATGTTCAGGCAGAATCTCCTGTTTTTCAGCGTATGCCCACTGCCTCTTGCCTTGTCACTGGGCCCCACAGAAGCTGTCTTTACACCTTTCTCTTCATATATTCATATATATATATCGGTAATATGCATCCTGAGCTTTTTATTCTATATCCCACTTGTTTCGGCCTTTCCTCATGGGAGAGGAAAAGCTACAGTCTCTGAATCAATCTTAGTGGCCCTATGCTGGAGAGTCTCCAGGAGCTTTGTATCTCTCTGGTTTCTCTCACACCCAGAACCCGACACGGTGCTGCGCAGAGGACACTGGTGAGGGCACCAGATCACCTTCCTCGGCCTGCTGGAAACACCCCTCCTAATGCAGCGCTGGATACCACTGGCCTCCTTTGCCACAAGGGCACATTGCTGACTCGTGTTTAGCCTGGTGTCCACCAGGACTCACAGGTCCTTTTGTGCAAAGCTGCTTTCCAGCTGGTCAGCCTCCAGCATGTACTGGTGCAGGACTTTGCACTCACCTTTGCTGAACTTCATGAGGTTCCTGTTGTCCCAGTTTCTCCAGCCTGTTGAGGTTCCTTCCCTCTGGATGGCTGCACAACCCCCTGGTGTATCAGCCACTCCTCCTCCAGGTTGGAACATGAGCAAATTTGCTGAGGGTGCATTCTGCCTCATCATCCAGATCATTAATAAAGATGTTTAGTTTAGATGTTTAGTTAAGATGGACTTAGTATTGACCTCTGGGGTACACCAGTAGCTAACTGGTCCCCAACCAGGCTTCATACCACTGATCATCACCCTCTGGGTCTGGCTGCACAGCCAGTTTTCAGTCCACATGACTGTTTCCTCATCTAGCCCATACATTATCAACTTCTCTCTCAGATCTTTTAGGACGCAGTGTCGAAAGCCTGACTGAAGTCAAGGGAGATTATATCCACTCCTCTCTCCTCATCTACCAAGCCAGTCATTTCATCACACAAGGTTGGCCAAGTATGACATTCCCCTCACTGAACCCCTCCAGTCATCATCTGAGCCCTCCCTGAAGCACAGTTATGTACTGCAGTCTCCAGGAAGAACTGCACTGATAGAACTGGGTCCTCTCTTCATTTCTCAATATGAAACAGATCGTAAAGGGCAGATGAAATCCTATGAACAGGAGTGCCTTAATTTTTCTGACCTGAGATTATGCAAGTAGAAAAATGAACTGACTTCATTTACAGAAATTCACTGAATGGCCAAGTTAGTTTCAAGGAAGTATTTAGGAAAGGGAAGCAAAGCTCTTTAAGAAACAAATAATTGTTCCTTGGAAAAAACAACAAGCATTTTTAAACACACACAGTTTGTGTCTCTATCCATTTTCTCATTTTGTCATGGTTCTTCACCAACTCACAGTGCAGTAGGGACCAGGCATTATCACATTATCTTTGAAGCCATTAAATGCTAAAAGAGACGTCTATGTTGTACTGTTAAGCAGAGCTGATGACACAGCTCCCTGGGGGCACCTTGGTCTTATCCTGTTTGCATTAACAAAACCCCAAAGAGGTATCATTATAGAGGATTTGAAAGGAAACTGTGGCTGAGAAGTTGAGGTGGGCATCTGTAAATCCTCTGCATGCTTAAATAAAGAGTTTGGTAGTAATCTCTCTAAATAAAACTCTGCAAAGGGCACCATCTCTGCCATTCTCGGTGCTTCCCCAAACCAAAACTGTCACTTCTCTTTTTAAGCAATGACAGACCCCCCCTTGGTCTCATACGGATACAGAGATTTGGGTTATTTTTGTTCATATGAGAGAAAGGCAGGATCCAGAACACAAGAGCGAGGCCAACGCCTTCTCACAGCCCTTCTCATATATAGGGTACAGGTTACAGAGAAACTTGAATGGGTTTCTACAGTGAAGTACATCAGTGCATTTCCTACCTAGCCAGCAGCTTTCTTCATGTCGAAGACCCAAGCTAAAGAACCGAACAACTGTGTACGTGCACATAATCATGCCTAGAAGAGAGTGCATGCACACGCAAGCAGCTGCCTTTGTCTGGGAAGACGTGAGATTACAGTAACACCTGTATAACTCCCTTGGAGAGGTATGTTTTACACAGCTTCTCCAGGACCTCCAATTCAAAGCAGGAGTGGGAAAGCAGTAGCCTGTGGTACTGCAATCTGGCAGGGTAGTAACATCCTTGTACTGATTTCAACAGGCCAGACTTGCTTTACCTCACTGTGTTTTCCTTTAAGCTGAACACGTTTAAACTTAAAGTGTGCACTGAAATCTAATGAGAAGATCCTAGCTTCAAGCTTAGTCTCTGATCAGTGCTTTCGGTGACTAATATTTTATTTCTCCTACTTCCTGCCAACACAAGCAACCAACTGCTAACCTGGAGCTATGTGATGTCCAATCCAATTTTAACTTAAAATCAGCAGAAGCCCCGTATGTTTCCTGGCACACAGTAAATACAATGGCAGTCTAGCAAACAGGCTATTTCAACACCTGGTTATTTCTGAAACTCTGCTTGATGCTCTGGGAAACAGAGTAATGTTAATGAATTATGTTCAATTGCAACATAGTTATTTCCAAGATTGTTGGATGCTTAGCATTTATTTGTTGAAAACAATGTGCTTACTCACCATAAGGGATATATGCCAAGCCTACTGACAATGAAGACAATGGCAAATGTAAGGAACAGAAGGTCACTCAGTTTTTGACACTTGCAATAGATTGCCATTTTGGCAGCCTGTAAAAGAAAGAAATGTCTGTTTACTTCTGTAAGGACAACTGAGTTCTCTTGTATTGTATAAGAAAAAGAAATAATGTTTTTATGAGGTCGCTAACATTTTCATTGGGTCACCTCACAGTTACCTCCTAACTCCTCTCCACCATGCAGATGGAAAATGTCCTCTCAGAAAAAAAAGCCCAGACTGCATAAACCAGAATATATCCTTAATTTCTTCCTTCCCCATTAATATTCCTTTCTGAAATCCTACAATTTCAGGTTCACAAAACTCTTCTGAACCTTTTATTGAACCTCATTGTGCTTATGCTGTCCTTGTCCCCAGCATCTTTACCTACCTGTCTCTCACCTTTACAGCATGCTCCACTTGCATTTTCAGCATCCATCCATCTGCCCCAAGCTCTCTGAACCTCTAAAGTTGCTGTATATAAACTCTGCAACAAATCCCCTACTGTGCCCCATATCTTTGTTCTTCTACAACATGTCCTCTTCTTTTCTGGCCTCTACATAACAGTTGCCACCTCTGAGATTACAACCCTCCCCTTCAAATCTTTTTCTAAGGCCTTCTGCCCCTCCCTTTCCAACTTCTGCTTTCAAACTTGTTGCCGTATGCTTATTTTTACGTGCTGCTCTCATCTGTCTTCATGCGGTCTTCCAACTCCTTAGTGAAGGAGTCTTCTAGTTACTCTACTCAAACTGCTCATTAAAACACTGATTTTTCCTGAAGTTGCTTTGCCCTGTTCTCCCCGAAGAAAACAGCAAGTGTAAGCAAACTTGTTTTAAGATATCTACGCTTCTTTCACAGTGTTCATGTGTGTAAGTAGTTACTTATTTTAAAACAACTGCTTCAACGCAGATGCAGACTTTACGCTTTGTGTCAAATGTATCCAGAGTCACTGCACAATGAAGTACTTCATGAGCCTCATTTAGTGTCCATTTAAGTCACTGGGAATCCTTTTAAATCCCCCTCTGAGGGGACCTGCATCCAGCTCTGATACTGAGAAGATGCTTACTTGCGAAGAATTTCCAGAGGACTAAGAGTAAGCAAAATTACCACAATTATGCACTTAAGATGCTATTCTGAATGCAGAATTCAAACCACAGAATTGTCTAAAAAGGTGAGAGACACTCTTGCGTTCTGTCTGATTTTTTTGGTATGAACACACTGAACCTGAAAGTGCTTCATGCTCCCATCAGACAATCTGGTTTCCAAAACCAACCTGCACTTTTGGATGTTACATAACTCCACAATGTTTCCACTCAAAATCTGACTATAAAGGATATCCTCACTAACAGAAAACAAGTTCAGAAGCTCAAAAATTATGATGAAAGCTACAAGTGTTGCAAAGAAAACATAACCCTTCTGAATCAGCCCTATTCTGTAGTGAGTACAAATGAGTTTCCTAGCAGTTTGTACTCATAGTCTGGTTTAAGGAAAAGATAACACTTTGGTGCCAACATGCAAAGCAGAAGAGTTACTAACAACTTGATTTTCAGATACTAAAAGTTCAGATAGGAATTTTGGATGCATTTCCATGGTGAGAGTCTGGAAAAGCTGGTTTCATAGTGTGTGGAGCTGATACTGCTATAGTAACTTGTAGTAGTATCATGCCATTCCTCTAAAATGGTATAGCTGTTGGGTCACCAGTTCTCAAATAACAAATATACAAATGATATTGATAAGGAAGACTACAAAAAAAGGAAAAGTATGCTCTTGGATGGAATTAGGCCACCTAAGAAAATACAACGTAATTTTCAAAGGTATGACTACAACTGCTCTTCCAGAGACTCTTGTGAGTCTATTTAAATTCACCCATTTCACAGTGCAGCTGTTTACCTTGGTCTGGTGTCCATTCCTCATCTGTTTTAGAAAAGTGTGTTAGGAGCCAGCTGGAACCTGACTGAAAGGATCCAGGCTGAACTATCAGCTGCGTGAGACATACATCAGAAGCAGACAAAATTTGTAAACACTCACGTCTATACATTGGTGTCAAAATTTTAAGTGCTTCAGCAGGTTTGGCTACAACCCATACGCTGTACTACAGTGCAATGATACCCAAGACCCTCTAAACAACTTAGCTGGGATTCCGAAAGTTGCCTCTCAGTAGCGCAGATTTCTGCTTGAGCTACTGTAATGGCTTCCTAGGCGAGCAAATGACTCTACATTTGGTCTGTCCTGCTGTGGCTAAGACGCTTTGAGTATCCAAGATAGTTTTCACTCAGACCTAAGAGAACAGCTATGTATTCCTGAAAATCCTGCTTAGACTCTTCGGTACCTGCACTTGTCTTAAGACCTATGGAAAAAAACTCACTTCCAGTACTCTGACCAATATATACTATGTTCTACAATGAGAAGAGCGAAAATGTTGCATTCCAGCTTTCCACTTGACATGTTTCATTAGGAAATGGTAGGTGGAAAGAATCTAGTGGCCTTTGGAAACACTTTTTCATTTTTACAAATATAATACATAAAACCGGTCAGATGTACAACTGACCCATCATGGCCTGACCCATCACGGCAAGATATTTTACCAGCTTTTTTTGAAGTCTGATAATATTCTCCCTCTGCACTGACTTTCCCCTCAGTAATGCCAGCAGTGTGTAGGAGTCTGTCTTCTCTCGTACAACACTGCTGCCCTAGCAGAAGAGTCTGTTGAGAGAGATGTAACAGCCCTCCTAGTGAACACTTCTTAGGATTTGCGATTCTCTTTCTGGCACTTCAGACTGACTTTAGCATTTCCAGTCAGAACATACTCAACAAATGCACTAGAAAGACCAGTAAAGTTTGTGTCTCATGGGGAAGTGCATTTGCTGAACGTTTGCCAATCAAATGAGAATATCAGCAATTTCTCTGTCTTAGCCAGTGAAGGAACAGAGGAATTAAGAAAAAATATGTATTTGTGTTCAAGGTAAGGTTTTAGCTAGCCTGTTATAGCTGTCATCCAGTGGTTTTATAGTTCCACAGGCACTGGTCTGATCTGGAATGAACACTGTCAGGTACATCTGTCTAGGGCTCAGAAAAGAGGAATGAAGAAAGTCTAGCCACTGGAATAGATCTAAACACATTGCTAAAACAGAACAATAAACTTGTAAAGATGTATTTATTTCTAACAGGAGAAATCCAGATTCTCTACTGCTATCTGAGGTAGTCATGTGCTTTCTAGATTAAAATACTAAAAAATATAAACAGAATCAGAATGGCAGCATTTTGGTTCTGCAACAGGTGACTCACGCGGTAACACTACATTCGTGCACAACAGGATCCCTGCAACTACTTTAGTAAAAATTATTTTCTGACAAGATAGTTACTAACTTGGGTTTGATCCTAATGGAGAGTTCAAAGGCAACCCGAACCCAGCATCACCCAGAGCTGTGTAAAAACTGATGCAGATACAGGAAGACAATAACCCTTTAATTTGCTGCTATGGAAGTTACAGACCATCTTGACTCCAAAGAATTTCAATCATCTCTTCTTCTCTAAAGCCAACTGTTTAATACTGGCATCTGGATGCGGAGGCACAGGAACCCAGAAAATCCTGGGGACTAGAAGTTGGCTCACTGCCCGGCACTGAACAGCCAGCAAGCTGTCCAAGCACCCTCTGCCCAGCAAAGTCTAACCGTGACACCTTGATTCTTTTGGACACGGGGATTTTGCCCCACACATCGCTCCAGAAAGGTCAAGGATCAGGAGCTTCTATCCCACAGTCAGTGATCTCCAGACTTTGTAACTTTGAGATTCTGAGTTTACAGCATTATATTTGAAATCTGTGTATAACTCTCCCTGGCATGCAATGCATTAGCAGTCCCTGCTCTGTACAAGTAACTTATCAAGGGATAAACCAGCCTAAAGCCAGAAACGTGCACTGCTAGAAGTGTAATACATTTCAGCGAGGAAATACACTCTATTAATCACCATTACTATCTCGAACTGGCCTCTTTGCTTAAGAAATACTTGGTTTGAATAGCAAAAAGATCCTACCTATTGACATGCTAGCTCTGCGAATAGTGAATACCATATACAGACACTAATGATACACATATTGTCTCACCTCTAGGACAATATCAGACGCATCATGAAGACATAAGGTCAAGGTTCCCACTCGTGTCAAATTGGTTACATATGAGAAGCTTATCAGGGTGACTGCTACAATGTGATGTGTAAACATGATGCCAAAATCCTAGAGCAGCAAGAAGCAGGGGAAAAAGAACAAAAAACAATGATCTGAACAGTGAGATTCAGAACTCTTATACAAAAATGGATTGATGTTTTTTAAACCCAGCATTATGTTTATGTTACATAAAGATCCCGCTACATTAAATACCCGGCAATATATTTCACTTAGACTGAATAAAATAATCATTGTATAGTAAACAAAATGCAAATAGATTATTGAAAGCTAGGCAATAGCTACACTTCTCAGTTGCAAGAAATTTAAACTAATCAAGTAATCATCCACAGTTGAAGCTACTTTGAAAAGTCATATGTACATAAAAATCAAATTATACCACATTTCTTATACACCAAGAAACACACAATATGCGAAATGCACCAGTCCAAAGAGTTCAGATAGCTAAAAAGGGGAGGGAAACACACTTCCACCACACGACCAGTTATCATCACCTGCCAAGCACAACTGAGAGCTTTCACAGAACTGAGAATCCCAGTTCCAATTTTTTATTTATTTTTCATGAAGCTGCTTTGTCTTCACATTGTAATAGGGTCAGAAAAGTCTTTGAATAAGCTGGTGCAGCTCCTTCTACTCACATCTTATCTGCTGCCTCCCAAATGATGTAAGTCAGCTGGTCTCCAGACCAGTAATTCTGAGTTCTTTGGTCAGCAAATAACTGTTACTATTGCAAAATACTGGGAGCTGTGAAGCTCCTGTACCATCACATTCCCAGATCCATGCTAAGGGGCAGGCAAAGCAGAGAGAACAACCTGTATGTCTTGCCTGGACTCCCAGACCGATTCCTGAGAGAACAGGACCTGCAGAGATGACATTTCTCTCTACAAGGCACCAAGTCAGTCAAAAAGAAGTCTGGTCGGAGCCTGCTGAACCACCTGCACAGCTTTGGGAAAGTGGTATCAAAATCCTAAAGAGATGAGAGGCGCAATTTGACTGAGGAGTTCACACCGGGTGCACAGTGGCAACCACAGCTCTCAGCAGATGCAGCTGCTCTCACGCAGGGCTGTCTGAAGGGAGGGATCAGGCAGTTGGCTGCAGCGGCTCCTCCAGGCAGCTCAATCCCCAGGCATCTCAGGAGGTGGCTTTCTGTCAGCTTTCGCAGGCCAGCGCTGCTGGGCTGGGGCAGCATTCAGCTAAGTGGCCCAGAGCAGAGAAACCCAAACTGACACCCTTCAGTCTTTAGGAAGGGAGCGCGTGGTTTGCAAAAGTACTAAAGGCACGTGGGTCATGCAGGAGGGCCCTAAGGAAAGTGCTGGTGAGCTCTCACTAGCACAGCATCAGCTCCAGAAAGGCAGTGCCAACTGCTCTCTCTCCACTACTGGGAAGTGCAACTGTCCAGCATCACCACAACTCTCTTCCGGAATGCAATAGGAGTGTAGTCCACACCAATGCTTTCAAGGATGTGCAATGCCACTGCCCCTCTGTTCCAGCATCTGGTTTCAATGCAAGGCACACCCGGAGTCCGTGGAAAAACCTGCAGCTTGAGGAACCTAACTAAATAGGGACAGGACCTCCTCACAGACCATCACCCTACGTTCAATGCTATCAGGTGCTACAAGGTCCTGTTTCCTACGCTGCTAGGAGTCGCCAACACAAAGCTTTAGCATACACCCAACACTTCTCAGTCAGGTTATCTGGTCCCCAGCAGCGTGGAGCACACTGAAATACATTCAGCAGTCATCTCAAGTCATTGATTTTAATCTGTTTTCTTAAAGTAGACTGAACAAAAAGAGAATTAAACACTGTTTCCATTTCTAAAAGTTTTACAGGAAAGCAGGGGTACAGCATCTTAGTCATTTCAATAACTACAAATCCACATATGGGGACTATTTCACCACACCATAATCAAAAGAGCAAAGCACCTATCTTATACCCTGGCATGAGAAGTAAGCTAATTTCGTTGCCACATGGCCACCTTGCAGCCTAGCTCTACCTTTTCAGCTGCAAATGCTATGGCTCCGTTCTCATTTTCCTTCTAACTGCAATTATGTCAGCACACTGGTAGTCCAAGTTGGGGGAAGAAGTCAAGTAGAAAATTCTTGTCTGTTTTTATAGCTGACATATTCATGTTCTACAAATCTGAGACTTCTATTCCTTCCTGAGAACTATTCAAGGCTTTCCTGACAATATGGATTATTCCTACACTGCCCTAATGCTCTTGGGCAGCAGTCTTCAGCATTTCTGCATGAGTCTACTTACAGAAATGCTGTCCAGGGAACCCCTTCTCTGATAATGTGTGTTAAAAGTGACAGTTATCTGACTCTGCCAGCTCTGAAATGGAGATGTTGGGCTGACCTACTGAAAATCATTAGAAAAAAAATAGTAGTGATATAAATAAGACTACTTTCGTTATTCTGGTCCTTTCTTTCCTGTTTGTGACATTTCTTTACGTCAGTAATTAATACTATGCTTTGAAGATGCTGCCTGTTAGATTTTAATTATACATAAGGGTAATGAATACATAAGACACCAATCATACAGTTCCCATAATGTCAAGAGGTACTTGTGTTCCCAGCTTACTCAAGCACTTCCACCGATACCCACCAGAAAAGCAGCCATACAGGAGAGGGTTTTGTCTTTTTTAAAATATATTTCAAACTGTATGTATGCTTGCGCAAGAGGCGTTTATTTACAGCAGTTCTGTAGCCTCCAGTTGTAACTGCTGAAATACACCATGTGCCTGCGTCATGAAAATATGGGGCTAAGAATAGGAGAAAGAAGCCATTCCTGATACCATCAGTGGCAAGAACACAGGGCAGACAATGGAAAAATCCCACAAGTCTCAACTGGTAGACAAGCCCTCTGGAATCAAGGGTTCTGCTACCCACGCTTGCTCAACATGACACAAACTGTCAAGTGGCTACAGGGCTTTAGTGCCAGTGAGGGGCAAAACACCATCTTCAGCAGTCACTCCAGCTTCTGGAAATGGGCTTCAGCAAGGAAGGGGACTGCTGCCAGCTAAAGGTTTCAACCATTACAATTCTAGTGAAGGTCTGACATAGGTACACAATCTAAATTCCTTTCCTCTGAAACAAATGAAATCAGTTCTATGATTCTTTTTTCACTGAGTTTGAAGAAAGACACCCAGGACCCATAGTCAGTGAAGTGTAGCATATATTTTCTAGAATCAGAATGGGATATACAAGAAAAATCACAGCTACGGATTATTTTATTTTGGAAATGAGTGAACTGTCAATTTTTTAAAAAAACGTGAAACACAGAAGCTCTAGGAATTGCCAAATGCTTGGAACCGGAAGGTGCGTGAATACATGGAAAGGTCTCATAGATCCTCCACAACCCTGTTAAAACACTGACTGAGTAGAAATTCTACACATTCCTTTAAATACACTCGTTATTTATTTTTTTTCCAAAACAATACTTCAGGTATCCAGAAAGCATATAAGCTTCACTGCTTTTTAAATACATCGGGGGTTTGTGGTAGTAACAAAGTTCCCCGAAGTAATTCTTTTTCTCCATGTATTACAAAAGAGGAGTATGGGAAGCTGGACAGAGATGACAAAAACCATACTAAGTTGCAATCTTCGAAAGTGAAAATCCTTAATGGTAGAACATTAAATAGTAGATATTTATGAAGCAAACAACATACCACTATAAAATCGTAAAACCTAATCTACTCAGTTTGCTGCCTTAATGCCAACACTAGGTATGTGAAACAGCCTAAACAGTTTGCTCACACCTCTTCAGCCAGGCAAAGATAATCTGGTGGAAGTTATAACAACTAAATAAACAGGTGTCTGAAAGTCAGCACACCAAACTGAAAGTAATTTTAAAGTCATGAATTTGCTATTAGAGAAGAATAAAACAGAGACTGAAAACAGCAAGGACATTTCTTTCGCGCTACAGTGAGTAAAAGACCAGTGCTGGAGTCAGGCCAGTAATGAGTGTTTGTGCTTTCAGAGCAGACCTACTGTGCCTCACCCGGAGAGAAACCCAGCTACAGGGAAGCAGCTGACTGAATTCCTGCAGTGCATGAGGTTGCCAGGATGGTTTTGATCACCTCAGATTACAACACAGCCATCGCTGAATTTAAAGTATCTAAAATGATCATCAAGACTTAGATAAAAAGTATTCCTCTTGCTGTAACACGAAAACACCAAGAGGTTTCTCAGGCTGCATAAGCCATTGGGAAGTATTACAATAGTGTCCAACATTAGCTGGGAAATTTCCTGCTTCCTCCAGTGAAACAGAGCCTTATTTCACACGGGCATCGTTTCTTTCATACAGTGCATAGTGGGCACATCAAGAGGCTTTCACATTTTTAAACCAAACCTGCTGTTTTAAAGAGAAGTATTATGGTGCTGCAAGAGCTGGTGTCTCTCTCAAGCTTTTAACTGCTGTAAGCTCTCGGTGCTAACATTTTCAACTCATGGATTTCCTTATCTTGCACTCACCCCTGGCCACAGAACAGTTTCACTGGGTGACACCAGTGCACGGCTGCATTTCTCCAGTCATTTCTTCCTGGTTATCAATTTTGCTTACGCTACAAAAAGAATTGTCTCCGCAGTTGAAACTGGTCAGTGATCTAATGGATTATTTATAAATATGGCATCACCACCATCTCCTGCAGGTGCTTACAGTGAAAGGATTTGACTTGCTATCATGGCACTGTGCTCCCGCTCTCTGCAGACACTGGACATTCTCTGCCAGAGCAGATACATAGGACCCTGCTTTGAGCTGGTCTCTTTGAGCCGCAAATCTGCGCCAGAGGTGTTACGTAGCTGTTAGTGATCCACTTCCCCACCTCCATCTCCCATTCTATTTCCACAGCAGTAAGATTAAATGTAAGATCACTTTTCAATATTAAATGTATTCCTGTTTTTACCATCCCTTTGTAGAATAAAAAGAAAGCCCTCACAGATCTTACCAAAGTGTTACTCTGAATTTATGAGGTAGTCTTTCTTTGTCATTTATATTTAATCATTTAATTCTTAGAAGAAACAGTACATCTACTACCTACTATGTGTTCCATTCCATTCAACTCACTGCATGAGAGCAGAAGGTCTTTTCTGCTGATGCTATTTCCCCTTGAATATTTGATTACTCCAGGCTCTTCTTCCCACGTGCAGAAAAACCCCACATCACAGTAACTTGGAACAGAGAAGACAAGCACTTTCATGCCAGTTTCTCAGTGGTGAATATCTGCAAGAGGTGGTGACTAGAAAGAACTGTATTTCCAGTTCACTGCACAGGTAATACAGGTATTCCTCAAGCCAAGAAAGATACGTGCTAAAAGCTGTCAACAGTTTTAGTCTCATTGTTCTTACCTTTCTTTTGATGTCAATGAACTGAGAAAACATTAAGGACCAGTAGAATGACAATTCAACTAGGTAGTAATAATGAAGGTCAGGCATCAGTGGCTGAAAGATGGAGATGAGAAAAGGTTAATAGAGTCTAACTGACTTTACAGGCAGCTGAGGTTTACAGGAGACATGTTTAATCGCACAGGGATTATCTAATTATACACAAGCATCCTATGTAAGAAAAATGATGATGGTTGCCTCTTTCAAACTTCAATAGCTCCGTAAAAATAAAGCTACCTCCTATCTTCTAATCTTGACAGTACTGCAACAGTGTAACACAAAAAATTATTATGTTGTCTGTTCAGGACCTAGAACATACTCAACTCTGAATACTCCTAACTCTGTTTTGAAAGATTACTTGCAACGTCTTGCTGTACCATCAGCGACGTGGTTTTAAAGCACATGAAAGCAATGCTAGTATATAATCTCATCTGCTCAGGAAGAAAATGTTAACTTTAAACAGAATCTTCCCAAAATAAAAGTCTACTTTTAAAGAATTTAATCATTTTCAGGGAACATATTTTTGGAAAGAAAAACAAAATAAATTACCCAGGCATCTTGTTTGACACACAAGATATTACACAGGTATTTAAAAGTAAAAGAAAGTAACAAGACATGGGAACTTACGCAAAACCAATCTGGGTAACTTCAGAGAAGGTAACTGGTAGCACATATAGGCTGTTTGGCCCCCAGTCTGAGAGAGCCAGCCCTAGAAGCTACTCTAATTTCCACACATTGTGCCTCTCCCCTCATCATGTCTTCTACTGCAGCAACAGAGACGGGCACTGGAACAGGAGAACCTCCTGAGAGCATCTCCAGAGAGATCAGATGCTCCATCCCCAGAGCAGTTTGCACTGGCACAACCATGCACACAAGCAGGGCATGAGCTATTTCCACTGGCAAGAGGCATTTCGGGTGCCTCTTTTTTTTTTCCCATTCCCTTTTGCAGACCAACTCTTCTCAGCTGAAAAACAGCCCTTGGGTGCCCACCTAATACAAATGCTCTGTGTGGGTTACTTAAATATAGGCATATGCTTATGCTTTACGAAAAATGTGCACCCTCAAAATCAAACTTCTAAAGCCATTTCTTGGGCCAATATAATCCTTTTCTGATTTAGTGAGACTACCAGCAAGCTTTTAATGAGGTGTAATTAAAAAAAGGGGAAGAGAACATGAGCTAGCAATGAACTGCGACTATTATATTAATTATTTTAAGAGAACTCACCGGGGAAAATTTCTACAATTAGGATTGTCAGCTCAGCTGCTTTGTTAACAACAGCATTAGTATTTCTAAATCCATATATAATGATAATGTAGGTGGATTCTAAAGATATAATAGTTTCCCTCCATGAAAGGATCAATAGTGTATATTTAACCTAGTTTAAATGTTAGGTTTCAGCTCTCCATAGACTTCAATAGGAATAGTCCATGCTTATGGGTAAGCTGTCACCCAGATGATCCACTGACTATATCTATACTACGTCCAGCCGGATCTTTGCAACGCTATGTTGAGTAACTTACAAAGGATTTGTAGCAAATGAGATTAGAAATGTTACCTAGTTAAGAACAAGAAAACCAACAAACTGAAAACTCAGTACTTAATCCTGATTTGCACCCAGTAGACATTTTTATCTCCATGACAGCAATTTTGATAATGAATTTTATGATTTGGTTTCTATTGGACCCTCTTCACTAGTAGCACAATTTTGGATATAGTTAGTTTAGTTGCCACCCTCTAAAAGTTATAATTAGCTTTCTGAATGACATCATTCTTCCGATAACTCTGGTAAATGTATGTTCTTTAACCAGTACGATTCATGGTCCTGTGCCTGTAGTAATACAAAAATGGTAGAAAACGGGACTGAAAGGCACCAGCGAGTGCAGGTCTAAGAACTCTGACAAGAGATTGTTCCTAAAAATCTTTGAGGGATGAAGATTCAACACTACTCCCATGCAATTTCTGCTACTACTTCCCTAATGTCACTCAGTTCATTCTCGGGCACTTGGGTATAATTTAAGTCAGTATCTCCTCTAAGGCTAAATTATCAAATTCCTTCAATCTTCCTCAGATTAAGATTTCTGGTAGCTCTTGCTGAACTATATCAAACAGGTACACAACCTTCAAGAACAGTAATACCCGAACCTAAACTCAGCTCTCCCGTTCAGTCTGTTCAGGACTATTCACTGTTACAGGGAATTCATATGTCTTTCAGACAATACTCTTCATCCTTTCCAGTGTGGCAATGACTTATTTTATTCCCCCTTCCCAGAAAGGAAATTGCAAACTCTTTGCTGGAGCATTTGGGATTCATAATCAATTATATATGGATAGCAGCTAGTACTACATCACAGTGGTCCCTATCAAGACTCCTCAATGCTGAATTCCAAAAAAAAAAAAAAAAGCACGGCATTTTGAAGAAGCTCAGGTTTAGAATTAGGATTCAGACTAATTAAAAAAGCTACCAAAATTTATTTAGTTATTAAAAACTTTAAAGACCATCTTACTAGGTTACATTTGAAACATGTGTTACCTCTGATTTATAAAAAAAGGAAAAACTGTACTTCATAATTTTAATCTCTTGTCATTGCCTCCTGTTATACAAAGGGTATTAAGCAAAGAGGTGACTCTGAGCTTTCCCAAAAGGGTTTCCAAAATCCATTCGTAGCCCATATACTTGATGATACCTTTTCCTCAAAAGGGCTACCTTACTGTTATTATTGATAATAATAACAACAACAATTATAATAATAAAGGGAGCATTTAATTAATTAAATGATGCTCATAACATCTATGTTGAAAGTTTCTATCAGACAAGGAGGTAAAATGAGACAATGGCACAGGAAAATCTTTTCTGAAAAATACATTAAATCCTTTAGAGTAGGTTGACTGCACTATTTAAATCATCCCGTACTTTAACAACTATGTCCAGTAGCACAAACTAATGGAAAGCACAGGAGAGGTTTCTCAGAGCAATTTGGATATGCAAACTTTGAAAGTCATCAATCAGATAATGATAGATAAAATATCTACTCATTCTCCTCCTTCCCTGGCAGAGAACAGTTTCCAGAGTTGTAAGGCTACAGTTAATACTGGTGTTGGCACAGCACCTGCATGCCATCAAAGCCACTGTGCTGCTGTGAAAGATGGCCAGAACTTGGATCTAGGAATTAAACATTCGTGGAACTAGTTAAAACCTTAGCAGTGCAGAACAGAATAAAAATACTATTCTTGTTCTTTTGCAAGAATGTTTTAAGGAAACCAAATTTCAAACTTCAGCAAAAATTTTTTTGACTGAAAGAGGGAACGAGTGCAGCAGGACACAACCTGGAAAGGCATTTTTACTTTAAACAGTGTCATTCTTGAAAACATTCTCAATTCTCTCATTAATTTTACCTTCTTTTGTTGAAAGCTTCCATGAGCGCAGGAATGGATAGCCCCTATTCAATTACCTAAAGAAACCTACCTTCTCGCTTCAGACTGCTCTTTGATCACACAAACTGCCTAGAACTAAGTCACACCCTGTATGCAGTGTAACAGCGTAACAGCTATGAAAACTACACGGGCTTTTCCCATCCTGCTGAATATGAGGCTTTCCTAAAACTTTCAGCACCCTCAACACTTGTGAAAAACAACATTCTACTGCTGTTGCAGATGTTTGCTTTCATGGTTAGATCTCCCAGATCTGTTTTCAGATCCTGTGCTTCATTTCAAAACAGGTGTGACAACTATACTCATCATTTCCATCTTTAACTCAAGGAAGATGGGCAGCATCTAGCAAGGTCCTGAAATGCTGAGTAGTCCATTCACACTAACATACTGACACAAAGCTCTACCATAATAAAACCAGAGCTTTGCAGAGGTGTCATATTTGGTTTTAGGCAGCACTGTAACTTTTACCTGATACGGATACCCGTTCCAGCACTGTCTGGTATTCCAGAGCCAGGGTGTCTGAGAGAGAAAGAAAAAAAAAAAAGGTCTGTACACACCACTTTGGGCAACTTAAGTGTATATGGTTAATACAAGTGAAGGACAAAACTACAGGAACAGCTTAAAATTTGCAGGTTTTGATAGAGGCTATGGAAACTGAATACGACCAGGAGATTCCCTACAAGTCTCACAGCATGAATTAGAGCAACCTGCCTGTTGACAGAGATTTTTGGTTGGTGCCCCATAACCTTGTACGAATAGCTTTTGCAGGATTGCAGGCTGAACATAACCAGCTAGTGCTCAGATCTCACATTACCTTCTTGAAAACACAGGAAATCTTGGTTCTCCACTCCTCACCTATTTTAAAACATTCCTTGCATGTGCTGCTAGGTATAAGCATCCTTCCATAGAGGATCCAGCCTCCAACCCAGTCACACCAGCTCAAGATAGCAAATCATACCTTTTGCTTTCCTGGCTAAAGATACGACCACCCAGAGATGACAGACCTTGCTGTCACATGGAAAATACTCTGATACCTTAGGCCAATATGAAAGGTACCAGAGATAAATTTATTTTAGCATGCATGTACAGACTCTTGCATTGCAAAAAGCTGGGCAAACCAAAGGAATTGAGGACATGCAGCTCTGTTATGCTTCCTATTTCGTTGATGCTTGCGCAAGATTTACGTGATTATTTCGCTTTCAATGCCACAAGAGAGCCTTTTAAATCTTTTCAGGTAAGCAGGTTGTTTCTTTCAGGGTTCTTTAGCTTTTACCTCCCTTTCCGAGCAACTTAATGGACTTGAGATGGAAAATACCCTATGGGCAAGCTCTCCTACCCAACACACTCAACCATTAAGTATTTCCACATTGGGTAACAAGAGCCTGACCAAATTAACAGCTACCAAGCAGCCACACTTCCCTTTTTGTGCACGAGCAGGAATAACTCCTTTCAGATGTGCGTGCCTTGCAAAGCACAGCTGCATCTCAGGTTCTGGCAGCATCTGGACTCTGAGAAGCATATGGCTACCGTACAAGCACCCATCCACTGGGTATCTTGATAGGAACATGAAAGAAAACTGTTGATTCTTTGTGCAACTGCTTTACATAACCTTAACTGCTCTACATCCAAGCGCAACGAGGGCAGAACATCATTAGTAGGTCTCCTGGATTAAGGCATGAATACCCTTACAGCATTAAGTGCTTTCACTTGATTACATTTTTTCAAATAAATCCTCATTGCTTGAGAGGCAGCATTTTCTTGTTTTCTCCATCAGCTGGAGCAGTTCAGCTTGGGCAAAGCATAATAACAAACTCATGCAAAATACAATGAGTGAGCATCAAACCAAATAAAATGAACACTAGGCAGAACATTAAAGCCCCAGGCCGAGAATCAGGCTGATAGAGTCTTTATAAGCAGAAAGGATTTGTACCATATCAAAAGACAAGATAAATGCTATCCAGAATTACAGCCCAATTCCCAACTGATACTTAAGTTCTAATTGTCATTTGTCTTATACAAAATTCCTATAGCCTTTGTTGGTTAACAGTAAGGTAATATAATTACTAAAGGATCTTCATAGTTTTTTGAATGTGTCCTTCACACAGAAAATAAGATAAAACAAAACTTTTACGACCATACCCTCAGTGCTTCTGAAATAGAAAGGAATAATTCTTACAGTAACCTGAGCAAAATGCCAATATTTAAAGTAACCAACCTCCTAAACCTTCTCAGGTATCTCTCACAAGGATGCTGCAAGAATTACTGAAGTCCATTCAAACTATTAAAGTCCATCCAAAGGCAGGTCCTGCCAGACCAATCTGATCTTCTATGACAAGGTTACCTGTTTAATGGACGAGGGAAAGGCTGTGGATGTGGTGTACCTGGACTTCAGTAAAGCCTTGGACACCGTTTCTCACAGTATCCTGCTGGAGAAACTGGCTGCCATCGGCGTGGACAGGCACAGCCTCTGCTGGGTTAAAAACTGGCTGGGTGGCCGGGCTCAAAGGGTTGTAGTAAATGGAATTAAATCCAGTTGGAAAACGGTCATGAGTGGTGTTGCCCAGGGTTCAGTGCTGGGTCCAGTCTTGATTAACTTCTTTATCAATGATCTTGATGAAGGCATCGAGTGCACCCTTAGCAAATCTGTGGATGACACCAAGCAGGGTGCAAGTGTGAATCTGCTTGAAGGAAGGGAGGCTCCGCAGAGGGATCTGGGCAGGCTGGATTGACGGGCTGAGACCAATGGGATGAGGTGCAACAAGGCCAAGGGTAGAGTCCTCCATTTGGGTCACAACAACCCCATGTAGCGTTACAGGCCTGGGGAAGAGTGGAGGGAGAGCTGCCTGGCAGAGAAGGACCTGGGGGTGTTGGCTGACAGCGGCTGAACATGAGCCAGCAGTGGCCCAGGTGGCCAAGAGGGCCAATGGCATCTTGGCCTATATCAGACTCAGCGTGGCCAGCAGGAGCAGGGAGGTGACTGTGCCCCTGTGCTCAGCACTGGTAAGGGCACCTCGAGTGCTGGGTTCAGTTTTGGGCCCCTCACTACAAGAAGGACACTGAGGGGCTGGAGCGCGTCCAGAGAAGGCAACAAAGCTGGTGAGGGGCTGGAGAACAAGCCCTACGAGGAACGACTGAGAGAATTAGGATTGCTTAGCTTAGAGGAGGCTGAGGGGAGACCTCATTGCTGTCTACAACTGCCTGAAAGGAGGCTGTGATGGGGTGGGTGCTGGGCTCTGCTCACAAGTAACAGAGATAGGACGAGAGGAAATGGCCACAAGTTGCGCCGGGGAGGGTTAGACTGGACATTGGGAAGAATTTCTTCACTGAAAGGGTGGTCAGGGATTGGCACAGCTGCCCAGGGAGGGGGTGGAGTCGCCATCTCTGGAGGTTTTTGAAAATGGGTAGATGAGTTTCTTAGGGACAGGGTTTAGTAGGGAGAGAGGCACGGTTGGATTCTGTGATCTCAGAGGTCTCTTCCAACCTTATGATTCCATGATTCTCCTTCTCTCTATTAGGAATAATTATTTCACAGCCTCACAGTAGTCACTGCGCTAAATAAGTTCTCATTTCATGCAACAAAAAAGGTCTTTGGAAACAGCCACAGCCCCTCTGCAATGGTTACTAATGTACAGATTCTACTAATATACAAAATCTAAAATACTTCTGTCTGACAAGTGCCTAAATTAGATCCATCCAAACACTGCAGGATAATTCATAGTTTTAGCCAGGTTTGAAACTGTGTTTCAAATCAGATTTAACATGAGATAAGAGGTGCTTCCTACCCAATTATTTTGCTACCTAAATTACAGGTGCTAGCCAAAAAATTTTCTCTTTTAAGTATTATGACATCTTAATGTTTCTTGAGAGATTCCTGCTGTAGAAACTGCAGATACAGAGGTTTACGTGCAATTAAAATGCTGAATGCTAAATAAAATAGGCCTCACTGGAGGAACCCATAACCACAAAGCCTCAAAGGATACCACAAATTGACAAACAATAGAACACATGCATTAGGCCTCAAACACCAATACACTGCAGAATATCTGCCTCTTCTTAGCCACATAAGGCTCAGAAAGCCACGCTGCCTTCTCAAACAAAATGCTTCCGGGTAGTTGCTTGGAAACCCAATGGATGTTATGTGGGCAACAGTGGCTAAGCCAGCAGGGCACCTGCACCACCTTCTTATTCCCCTTTGCTCCCCAGTGTTCCCTCCCCTTGACTCGCCTTGGCACCTCCAAGTTGACTCCAATAGCTGTAGCAGCAGGGGCGCTTTGGCCGAGCTTGCCCTGGACCGTTTTAGGGAAGAGGTCGAGATAGAGCTTGGTTTAAGCACAGCCTTCCTCTCTGATCTCCACAATGAACACTTAACTTCTCCATGCAGACCATGGTTATAGTTGGAGCATAAATCACCTAAACAAACTGAACCTCACAGCTGTGGGATTTCCTGTGTAGGCCTCAACAGGGAGGAGAGAATCCTAAAAAGGCCCAGGCAGTCTGCAGTGTGACATCCAGACACACCGCTGAGGGTGGATTAACCAGAAAGGATCCGATACCGGCACCGTCAGGGCTGAGCTGACAGGATACATCTGTGCACTTCTACCAGGCAAGCTCACCACGGAGCAGAGATCAGCTCTTCCTGAAAAGTCTCATGATAAACAAGGAGAAAGGGGCAGTGGCTTGGCATTGCAGCAGATTGTGTTTTGATAATCATAAAAAGTGTTCTGTTATGTTTCAACTGCATGTCGAATGCCTAGATTTCCATTTTACTTCTTGCTCTTGGTACATAACCTCTGAGGAAGGGAGGAACCTGAGCAGACTGAAGAAGAGAGGAAATGCAAACAACCCGATAACAAGGATGCCTTAAGCTAGAAATGGAATACTAAAACACTTCAGTACCAATTCAGGCACAAAGCACCAGCCCTGCAATGCTGACACTCTCCCTTACAGAACATAAAGGAGTTCAGATGGAAACCGAAGTTTTACTGCACTTTGGTTGGTATTTGTGACAGAGGAGCTGTTGAATCTGCTGTCATTTACTGTATTAAAGAACAAATCTCAATTATTTTTGTTTCCATACAGGAACACCTGTCAAAAGCTCCATCAAATCTGCTTCCAACTCTGTAATTAAAGGGAGTGATTTTAAAAAACTTCATCAGAAATAAAACTTCTCGAGACAAGGGAATGATGATGATATAAGAAAAAAAAAAAGAACAAATGATCTGAGATGAATGGACACTTAGCCAGAAGCCCCGGGTTGTTTTGCATCTACTGCTCCATTTACTTATCTTTAGAGAAAGCTTCTACTTGAACCTTGGCTTTCAGACGCCCCAAAGCAATGGAAATCTGCCTGTCTTGCTCAAAGTGCTGCTAATATCTAGTATGTGAAAGGTCAGTTTTGACAGTCAATGGAGGGGAAAAAAAAGTAGTACAATAAAAACCCTTCCATTTGTGATCCGTTCCCTAGACAGCTGCTTTGGCCAAATGGTATTTCAGTGTGTATTTTATCAAGGAGGTGACAGATGCACCTGATGAAGTATTATTTTAAAATAACAAGGTAAATTTTAGTTCTTCACCTAGTAATAAAGATAACCAAGAATACTCCACTCTCACCCGTAAGTACTCAGAAGAAATTACTGAGTTTATGAAACACACAAAGGCCACAGGCCACTTTCTCAGAGACAGATGAGAATCATACACGTCACCACGGCAGCCAGACAGATGTGTGTGAATTTCATGCATATTTTATAGAATCAACGTGTGCCTGTAAATACATATATATATGATATATACATATATATATATAAATACATATATATATACACATGTAGGTAACATACATTTGCCAAATAACTGCTTTTGGGCAGCTAAAGTTACTTCCACAGCTTGTCTCACTGCACACCACTGTATCAGCAACTGAGTCATTTTTCCTTGTACCTAGCACAACTAAAAACTCCAATATGCAAGCTGTACCCACAAGCACTTGTGTTGCTTTGCCCTTGGGAGCGTCAGTCTATAGACAAAGGAGGGACGTGCAAACGAATATGGTGTTGCTGGCACTCATTTTAGGTTTTGTAGTCCATAAACTTGAAACAAGTAAGATATTGAATAAATGCTTCCAGAAGTACACCACTAAGCCCCATGACAGCAGAACCCAGCGCTCCACAGAGCAGCTTCTGTCCCAGCAGCTTAAGTATTAGAGATGTTACATACCTGATCTATTCCTGACCACACAGGCATATGGTAACTCCCGAATGGGCTCTTCCTAAGTTCCAAGATAAGTAAGAAAATTCTTCTGACTTTTCTAGCAGACAAAGAAATAAAATCTATCTGCTGTTTTCATCAGAATACAGCATGCAAAAATACAGGAACATCATGAGAGAATCCTCACATCTCACAAAAGCCTGTTTATGCTCAAAAACACATTTCAAAACAAGACATCCTTTTTACTTTTAAGATTTTGTGTTGCTTTTGAAATTAAAGAACTTTTGACCCTGTAAAACAGAATCAGCAAAATACAAAAATCCCAGGCAATCATTGTGTGCACGCTCACTACTCTGCAATCTGAAAAGGCCAAGATTTCATCTGGCTTGGTTAATGTATTTGGACACAGCTTTACATAATCTGTCTCTGATAGCTACAAGCAATATTAAAGTGGAATAGAAATTAGCTCTATTAATTAAAATCAAGACAATGCATACTTTTGGTGAAGTTCTACCCAGCTCATTTATTTTAGGCTGATACAGCCAAGACATCTTAAGGCACTCATATCTCTCCTTTCATCAAGCTAGAGCAGGTCCTTGCTCTTCATGGAAACAAGTGGTACAACTGAGACCAAAAGATTTCCTCTTGATTAGCACTTACTTAATTAGCCTCCCAAATGCTACGGTGGAATTTGCACTTGCCCCCAGACCTAACATTCACTGTTGGGTACAGACGTGTGATGTATGACATACACATACACGGAATCCTCAACGTAAGGAGGCTGTGGAACTGTTGGAACGGGTCCAGAGGAGGCCACAAAGATATGTGGCTGGAGGCCACGAAGATGAGGGGCTGGAGCCCCTCTGCTGCGAGAACAGGCTGAGAGTTGGGGTTGTTCAGCCTGGAGAAGAGAAGGCTCTGGGGGGAGCTCATAGCAGCCTTCCAGTGCCCAAAAGGGATCCAGGAAAGCTGGGGAGGGGCTTTTTACAAGGGCAAGGAGTGATAGGATGAGGGGGAAGGTCTGTAAATCGGAAGGGAGAAGGTTTAGATTGGACATTAGGAAGAAATTCTTCACAGTAAGGGTGGGGAGGCCCTGGCCCAGGTTGCCCAGAGCAGCAGTGGCTGCCCCACCCTTGGAGGTGTTCAAGGCCAGGTTGGATAAGGCTTGGAGTCCCCTGATCCAGTGGGAGGTGACCCTGCCCGTGGCAGGGGGTGGGACTGGAAGGACTTTAAGGTCCCTTCCCACCCAAACCATTCTATGATTCTACGATTCTCTTTTCCTCAACAGCAACTGCCTTCTCCCACTACAGGCAGAAAACCATCTCCTGCTCGTGTGGACCAACACTTTGCTGTAGCTGTTCTGAGCTTTACAGCTTGTCTACCTAAGACTGCAATCGTAACAGCAGGGGAGGAGGAGGCTGCAGTCTTTCTGTTGACTGAAAAAATATAGAAATATGTAACACTTTCCACCTCTTTTTTACTATCCAGAAACTGAAAATTACAGGCTTTTAGTAAGCGGTGCCTTTCATAACATCAGCAGAAGGACAATTATTAATAATTGACAGTTGTTTTGGGGTGTTGGGTTGTGGTAGGGTTTTTTGCATTTGACCTCCTACATGCTTGAATTGAACAGTACCTCAATGTTTGCTTTTTTATTAATTATGGCCCAGGATTATAGCAATGTTTTATTTTTCAATGTATTAATAAACATTCTTCTTGCACATCATTTGGTTGAATAAGCACTTGGAGAAGAATTACTTAAATCGCTTGCTTTCTTTTTCTTTCTGCAACACCTGCATCCTCTTGGCATGGTACACTGAATGTCTGCCGATGTTCAAGAGAAAATCAGATTAGCAGTCAGCACAAAAAGCATCCTTCTGTAGTTTCCCATGCCAGGGCCTCTATGTCCTGGTGTGAAAATGACTCCACATGTTTATGGTAAAACTGATAGGTTTTTCAATAACTTAATCTCTTAGATGCGAATTCCACAGTGACTCTGGGTTTCCTTCCCCATTTTCTTACTTAGCTCAATGGAGACCAGTGTAAGAGTAGACTACTGCAGCCTTTCTCTCTTAAGCAGAGTACATATCCATGAAAACATTTGCTTCTGCATTTAACGTACAAACTAATACACTTCTTTTCCCTCTTAACTACAGAAAAACTCCTTGGTATTAATTGTTGTAAAACAAGTCACAGTTTTATAAGTCACAGAAAGTGACTTTTATTTTTTCACAAGTATCAATATTTTGCCCCATTTTTCTCTCCAGCAAAAAGAAAATGGAACTCTTCCACATTTTCCTTAATTTTTACAAGATGATTTATAAAGGAACAACCAGAACATTCTGAGTCAGCTTTTCAAATTTTCTGTCATCTTCCACTAAGCTTGCCTGGCCTCCAAGGACTTCATATTTACGATGCCTTGATAACTTTCTCCAGTTACCTAGAAACATGTGTTGTTCTTGAGATCCTCTGAAGAATTACCCTGCATCAGACAGGATCTGATCCACATTAACAGCATCCCTTGCTATTATTGTATTTGCTTTGTTATTAATTAAGAATTTCTCACTTAAGTTTCACTGTTATAAAAATGCCACCTGTGACTGGCATTGAGGGCACAACCTCAGTAGCAAACAATGCCAAAAGCACTGGCTGGTATTGCTTTCGGCAGGATGAACTGCAGAATGAACCGACTCTCTGCCAGCACCAGTGTTTAGTCACCTATACATCAAAATTAAGTATACTTCCCTCTACCCACAAAATCACTAAGTTCTGACAAAACACCATGCTGGGAATAATGACAATTCAGCAAAACAACAAAAACCCACAGCTAGTATTTTGCATCTACTTCTATGCTTTCTTCCTTCCAGTGACTGGTGATCTGGTTTGGGATACAGTTGCATCAGAAACTTGATGACAGACTCCAAGCCATCATTCATATTTCTTGGCACAGCTGAGAACAGAAGTGAAGACAATGTGACACATTGCCAATGAGCCTCCTGAGGTTCTCTTCTCGCATTCAGTGACTGAGCAGGCTGATACAAGTTTCTGCAGAGCTGTTTTTTTTCTCTAGAGCTTAATGCTTTCTGTCTGCACAAACAAGGTGTTACGGAGCAAAAACCTTTTGCAACAGAGATCGCTCAGCCTTTCCTCTCAGCAATCTGCACTGCTGATTTCCAAACATAACTATAATGATACTTCTACTAATCGGAAACTATAAAATATGCCGAAGGACGCATAAAAGGCCAAGATTAACAACAATCACTGGAAGATGCACTTGACATTTCAAATGCAAATATATGTGTCTGCACAAAAATATTTTTAGATTTGTTTATATAAAATTATCTCCAGAAAGGCAGAATAAGCTCCATGCACAACATGCACACACTTTTCCCTTTAAAAATACGATGTAAAGAGACCTGGTGTTTATGTCTTGTGCTGATAAATGTATAATTTCAACTTCCAAATTATATGGAAAATGAAGATGGCAAAAGGAACAGATAATCCTAGAGAATCTGGAAGGGTCCTAATATTGAGGCATGACATGCACGGATCAGAAGCGAAAAATACTCCAGCTGGAGAGGCTGGCAGCTGCAGCACCTGTCCCCCTGCTCTGACCAGTCAGTCACCAGTCCCCTTGCCAAGCTCAGCCATCACAACGCCTGCCTGCTCTTACCTGCATACCTTCTTCGTCTGGCACTCCCTCTGCTAGTTGTTTGTAGAAAACAAAATGTTTTAAAACTTTTGTCTTCATGTGTAATGGTAACATTTTCAAGGACTGTTTTTTCCATGAGCACGTTGGGCAGCCAGTGGTGCTGCGGGAGTTCAGACCAGCTGAAAGTCTGTGTAAGTACTGCAGAGGGCAGGCTAAAGTTCCTGTTCATTTGTGGGTAGCAGGTTTCCCAGCAACACTACTCAACCTATTTTGCAATTGCTTTATCTTCATAGTAAGAAGAATGTATAAAAAGTAGTGGACACATTCAGCTGAGCACTCTAGATGCCTGATAACACCGGTGAAGCAAAGCAGCTACCTTGTATTTTTTTTGATCACAGAGCCAGAGCACACCAATTAGCCTAGAATTTGCATCTAAGATTTATTCTATTAAAAAAGACAATATGCAACTGTAGGTCTACAGTTAGTTTGTAAAGAGAAAGCACTGAGGTTTTTACTTGGCACATCTTGGTAGGAGAGTGACCTGTGTGAAATTATACCTTTAAGAAATCAGTAAAAATCCCAAAAGCAAATTATTGAAAAATAAAAAGGGCAGTTCACCTCTGGTGGATCACTGCAGAGTTGCCCGATTTCAGAGTACTCCTCATTTTCCTACAGTATGTAGCTTCAACTAAACTCCAGGGTTTCCAGTGCTCTGTGTTCCGATACTATGGTTACTCAAGGACATACAGGAATGTGGTCCACAATTAAACTCATCATTACGTTATCTACTCTATGTATTATAGCTCTTCTCTGTGGCTGCTCTGTTTGAAGAGCGCATCTCTCTGACTTTGGCCAGATGCTGACTTCCATGCCATGTGCTGATGGGAAGTGTTTACCACATCCTTCATTGTAGTCCTGACACTGAATTTTGGAACACCCAGGGATTTGCCTTCCCTTGCAGAATTCAGCATGTGCCATAAGGACTTGTTTCACTGACACGTAACACGCTCTATCACTGCATGCAGCCCACAAAGGGAAAGTTGATTTTTAACACCAACAAAACGACAACTCCTTACTGAGGTACAATTTCACACACAAAGCCGGATGCTTACAATAATAGGAATAGGAAATGCAGAATTTCTCTAGTTCAGAGGGCTAAGATTTATCCCCAGAGAAGCCAGGTGTTTGAATCACATATCATTACCACTATGGGAAACTGGCGAGGAAGCCTTTCAGCAGCGAACTCCTCACTTTCAGTGCTGCCACTATAACCTTGAGAGAAGAGGTGACTGCTTCTAAACAGAGACACCACCAGGTCCCATCCGATGACCAGGGGAGCAGAGCTCTTTCCAGACAGGCTTCTGAGCAGGGGGGCCAAATGCACCCCATCTCCAGCTGCACCAGCGTGATGGTCACTAGGCAGGGACACATTTACTAAGCACTTCGGTCACTGGACACAGCTGCCATCAGGCACAACCCTAAGCAACAAGCAGTAAGGGCAGACTGAAGGAGCGCCTTCCCCTCCCACACCTGCAACAGTTGCATTTTTCTACCGTTAATGCACACGTAATGCACCAGGGGAAATTCACTCATGAGGCTGCAGATGTCTTTACTACTGAACTACTCCTTGGTGTATTTAATAATGCCACACGTACTACATACTGCCAGGAAAATCTCTCTTGTGCTGTATCTTCCTATAACAGGATGAAAGGGATGGAGAATGTTAGTTAATTAATTAACATAAAACCACAGTTTGCAAAGAATTCTTTCCTGCTCATTTCTGAGTCACTGGCCATGGTAACATTTGCTTTACTAGAACAAAAGAAGTCAGCCAAAGAAATTTTTCAAACCTTTAAAAATGTCTAAGCCTATATAAAATTTTATGTCCATTTCCTCTGTGGTTTTCTCCTTCCCATCCAGCTGAGGAAGCGCACAGATACAAACCTCTTGTGGTTTCCATTTGTCATCATCCCAGTTTTACTATAAAACCATAAACAGTAAATTTTGGCCACAGCAAAAACCTAGAATAACTAGGCAAGAGGACAGAGTTTGCTCTCCCTCTGTTTCTTGAGTCTACAAATCTTGGGGATAGGATAACACCAAACAAGAAATGCCTGGTGAAACTCCAAAAGTCACATGCGAGATAATAGCAGTTAAAAACCAGAAGAAAAATCTGAACTAGATTTGAATTTTAAGCAGTATTTCCCCATGCTAACTTTTGTCATTTGTCAATAACCAGTAGCTGAGACCATCAACACGCAGGAGAAACAAGAAAGCTCTGAGAGGGTGTAATGGGGTAACACTGGAAAGGAATATAATATGAAAAAAAAATGTTCACCGATAATACATCTATTTATCTGGCAAGCTTCTTTTCCCTACTACTTCAATAATGAAGTGAGGTAGCTTTATGACTTGAAGCCTTTACAGTGTGAAAATGCCTGTTATTCTAAAAGTTACACTAGCTTAAATGAGGTTACAGCTATCCTGCTCCAAGTCACTGCATTAGTAGGGAGTTCACCTCAATAATGGCACCTCAAAGCACCGGGTAGATTATTAATAACCTGCTCTTACATGCAAACATGTACTCTTTGCTCTGGTACTGTGGAAAATAGGATTGATTCATTCAGCTGAATAGCAAAATATTAAAAGCTTGTGACAACACAGGAACGCTATGCTAAATACTTTGATACAGGTATGAATGAGTTACCTCCATTTCCAAACTATTTTTATCATAGAAATGGCCAAATAGAACGCTTTGGGGAGTAATTCCTCTAGATCAGTCCTTTATTTGTCTAGTATACTAAAAGAATTGTATTTTTCAGAAAACCAGGCTGCCAAGAAGATGAATACTGTGCTGAAGTCAAAATTGGCAGCAGTCAACTGGGGGACACAAAGTTTGGTGGCCCTTCTTTCACCAGCCAGAACAACACTGTGATGCACAAGTAGTACACATGTTGTACACGGCTCCGTACCAGCTTGATTCTCCAAATTGCTGATTGCTGCTATTACCAAATTTGGCGCATCCTTGATATTCTCCTTTTGCTTGCTTTCAGAAACATCCTGTTTCCTTTCAGCTACAAACAAATTCTACCAGCCAACTTAGCTTCATCCTCTTTCACTTCATGTAGTTTTTATCTCAAACTCAAATAGCTTTTACAATAAATTATTTATGTTGACTGGCATTCTCTTACGAATACTCATTGTCCAAAATGCATTCAATTTTCCTTGTTGATGTACAATGAAATGTTGGAGTCATTTAAAATTAAGTTTCTCCACTGACTTTAATCTTTCTCACAGCATGACTGACATCCAAAGCTCTCTATTAGTCTCTCCTAAATGCCCTCAACAAATTTTTCTACCCTTTTGAAGAGATATCTGAAACAAAATTCTTTTCTATTAGATGGGATCTAACTTTGGTCTTATTGGAAATATTTTCCATTCATGATGGTTATTTAAAAAACATAATACGGCATTTCCCCTTTTTCACAACGGCATCCTTCAGGAGATTCTGGCACAAATGCTCTTTCCTGCTCACACAGTGCATTAGAAATTGTTTTCTGTGGCACCTAATGCTCAGTCCTACTTTAACGGAAAGGAATAAGAATATGAATGCATTTAAACACCCCAAGTTATTTTAGCTTAACAATTTTCACCACTTACAGATACTCAGCAATTTGTTTTCCAATTAGAAAAAAAAAACATAATCAAGAAAAAGAGTCCAAATCAATTTTACAGAAAGTACTATCTGCCAAAGGCAGGCTTCATTTCCTTCCTGAGCAGCAAATGTATCACATTATCCCTCTGTTAATAGCACGGTAAAATATTAAATATCAGCATAGTGTCGAAAGGGCTCCAGAGTGGCCTCTGACATTTTTCATTTAAGTGAGAACATTTATCGTGTATCAGGCAGATAAACTCTCTGAACAAACTAATGACAACGTGTCAGTAACAGAAAATAGAACAACCTTTCAGGTATAATACGGCAAAGAAACATCATAACAGATGCAGACCAGAGTAGAAAAAGTGCCCAACTGAATGCTTGCTTCAAATAATTCAAGGATGAAGGAGACAGAGGGCAGCAGCAAGCGCTCTGGAGGCAAACCCCCTGCGTCCAGCTCTTGGTATGCTGTTGTTTCCTAGAGTCAGTTCTGGTTTAAACTAAGGTGGCAGTTAGTACACACTCACACTTTGGTATCTCAGCACTAAAACCAGAAAAAATTTACCCTGGTTTAACTAGTCTCCTTCTAAGAATCAGATATGTTCCAAGCAGCAGTGTGAATATTTGAAATGCTATGTTTCTTGTATTATTCTGTCTGCAAAATATCGAGAAGCATTAGCTTCATGAAAAAGAAGATGCAGCAAGTATGGCAAGAGGAGATGGAAATGATAATTCTGATGCAGCTTATTTTTTCCTGCTCCAAATGACCTAAGTAACATGCAATGACTTCTGGAATAGCTTCCAAGAGCTGAGAAACTTTAACAACAGAATCAAGTCTGTTCTACTGCTATGAAGACCAAAACCGTCTAGGGCATTGGACATTTCCAATATAGCATTTTTCAGTTTGTCAGCTGCTGATGCTTTGCAGTACATTTTTTAATGTACATTTTACATCTACCAAAATTGCTTCCTGCCAATGATGAATATTTACAGTAACATTAATCCAAAAAGTTAAAAAAGCTATAGCTACCTATTGCTGCCTTGGGAACTCGGCTATTACAGGTGATCTTTGGTTTAGGATAGCTTCCAGTGGGAAGAACTGTTGTTAGTACTTTAAACATGAACGATGTCCTCTTACGATCCCCATACAATATTAAGGAAAAATAAATTTATTCCTTATTTCTTATGACAGTTGTTGCCAAAAGCCTCCATGAAGGTGGTTTTCTTTGCCCAGCAGAACACTTGTGTGAAGAACTTGCAACTATTAATTTCTGCATTCAAACTTTTATGTTATTTCCTTCAGAACAACACCTTCAATATTATAACCGAAACCCCATTTAAACAGCAGCATGTCCTTTGTTTTGAGATTATGAAAAGGTAATTTCAGGGTCCTGAGCAAAATGAAAATCCCGAAGTCCAAGTAAACACACTTGACCCCTCTGTATCTACTGGCCTCACAGATTGTGCACTGCTCACGAATCAGAAGCAAGGGATCAGTCTATTTTGAGTCGAGGGGAAAACAGTATCGAGGAACCTTGTGAGAGTGACCTCAAAGCCCAAGGGCTTTTATTCAATAGGATGTTTCTGAGCTATCATGCTTGTAAAACACAAGGCTTTCAGGAAGCACAGTAGCAGCACTATAAACTGCTTCGTTATGCTTACGTATGCTATAAGAATACACACTTTATATATATATATGTAAGAATATATTTTATTTATCTGTAACCTAATTTGCAACAACAATTTATGAGCCCCAGAGAGGACATTTACAGTCCAATTTCTGCAGGTTTCATTTCAAACAGGGTAATTTTTAAAATAATTTCCTATATATTTCCTCATTTATCAATCCAAAGGAGTAACATAAGCTCGTTTGAAAGCACAGTTAGAGATCTCCTCTGTTAGCAGCTTCGCTCCAATGCAGACTTCACAGTAACACGACTGAGTGTGCACAGTAACCGTAAATATGGCATGGATTCCCAAGTAAGTAAAGCAGTAAAAATGTCAACTTTGAAACTGTCATCAAGCTAGAAAGAATCCTTTTCAGCACGATCTATACAGAACCAGTGACATTGGGAAAAGAAAATTATTCACAGTCATGTTCCACAGGTATATTTGAAGAGTTCACAGTCACCTTTGCTACCACACAACCACTCCCTCATGAAACTAGTGGGGTGACTTCAAAAGCATTCTTAAAACTCACAGTTCAATAGAACACTGCAATCAGCAGGAGGCTTCTGAAAAGGCTACCACATGTATCTCCCGTATAGTGACTACAGTGAAGAGTTACTGGGCAACTGAGAAAGACCAGCTGGCTTCAAAGCAGCTGCACCCTGGCTCGCTTCCTCATTGCCTCCAGAGCTGACTGGTTACAGTCCTGGCTGCGTTCTGTCTCAGGGAACCATCAGGCAACAGGGCACGGTATCTGCAAGGCAGAGTTAGCAGCACTCCGTCCTCATTAGCACTTTAGAAATTGCCATGTACAAAGATAAAACTCCTTATTTATCCTGTTCATATTTTAGAGAACTGATAGGAACATATAACCTCCAGAAAGATTAAAGACTCTCATGCACATCTGCTGAGCCACAATAGACCCTGAGAGCTAAATCAAGTTCATTGCTATCTGTTTCTTTGGAAAATCGTGTTGATGCTGCATAAAATAATCAAGGTAAAAAGATCACAAGACAGAAATGAAGCAAATTAGCCTTTGTGTAGCCCACAGGAACATGTCAAATCTGTAAACTTAGAGGTTTCCCAAATCCACTCTCCAAAATAAAGTCAGTTTTAAAAAGTAGGGAGAAGCAATGTAATTATCTGAAAAAAAAAACCCATAAATGTAGAAAATACTGACATAAGAGGTAGCCGACGAGTATATGGGAAAGGAAAAGATTATATAAAAATACGTAAAATCCAGTTTCTCCCCATAAATGTCCTGCCACTCTTGGTGCCACGAAGCCCTGGGCTGCACAAAATGGAAGAACTGACTACAGTGAAATGGGCCACTGTCACAAACTGGCCTTTCAAAGGAAACCGCAAGCATGACGCTGCACCTCCTCCCAAACACTCATCTTCAGATAATCCATGAGATTTGCGTGGCCAGTCTTGAAACAAAGAAGCCAGAAAATCAATACTGTACAGCAGGCAAAAAACTACCAATCAGCTCGCTCACGTCGGGCTTTCCAAGGACAAGTCATTCTTTGCAAAGCTACAGAAAGCAAGTCAAGAGAGAGAAGCAAACAAGTCACCAATCAAACCTGTATCCTCCATTGCTCCATGGAGACACAACTCAGCTCTCAGGGGAACAACTAAGAAAAAACAGCACCAATGTCAAAAAAACCTCACATACAGCTGTGAAATCAGAATCTTCCTCGTTTATTAGACAAAGTAATTTGTGCCTAACTTAGGCTGCTTTATTGATTCAGTGTGGGGAAGTGTTCATAAAATATGCTGAGCATCCCCTGAGCCTGCTGAGACTCTCTATGGCTGAGAAAAGAAACAGGTGAACAAAGCGAAACAGGTCTTTCAGAACACAGAAAATATACACTTGCTCTTTAAAACAGTAACAGTGACTCCATTCAACATTAATTTTCCAACACCAGAGATAACTCTGGGATAACATTGGTAGTGTGCGGTTCTCATTCTTTTGCTTTTTAATAAAAGTTCGCATTTAAACAAAAGAAGATTGAACAGTATAAACGTACACAGAAGTGCTATAGTGATTTCACATTAATAATAACTTCTCACTTTTCTGGGAGCATCTGAGCTATAATATTATTTTGACTAAAAGTAAGACTCCCCACCTCTTGGAGGTTCTTCAAAACATCTTACTATGACTAACCAGAGCAAACAGAGTGACAGCAGCTGCATTTTATTAGGTCCTGAAGCTGACCAAAATAAGCCATCACTAACATCAGCCTAGTGACCAGAAACTGAGAAACACAATACCTTTAAGGAGGAAGTGTATGCTAGTGTTTCCAAAACTGTTTTATTGAACAGCTAAAACAACTGGAGGTACATTTGATGATTCTGAACACATGACTGCATCCAGAACAGATCCCAGATTGTTACGGAAACAACTGAAGTATCAGTGATAGAACAGACATAAGACATGGCATACACTGAAGCTACTAAATAGTTTAACACTAAAATAGCTGCAAAATTGATAGGAAGATAAACAGCAGGAAACTTCCAAAACCAGAATGGCAAATAATTCACGACTCCAGGTAAAGAGTCCCATTGTTCCTGTGTGCCAGTCTTATTTCCCATAGAGATAAGAACTCATGATCTTCATCACAGAAATGTCTCTTCCCCAAGTATAACTATTCTATGAAATTGCTGTGAATATCAGCAACTATTTAGTTTCTCTAAGGTTAACAATCTCAATAGTGAAGGGATGCAGGTGAACTGTAATAAAGAAATGATCTCAAAAACCAGTCACCACACCATGAAGTGACAAGGGCTTTTTCTGTATTTCAAATGAAGGTGGTTTGATTTTAGGCTCTAAAATTCTTGACTATAAGCAATCCAAAGTGGCATTTACAAATGGTACACTACTCTCTCAGGGCTGTAACATTTGGATATATCACTATTGCTACTTTATTCCAAAAAGGGGAAAGAACATGTGAACTCAACTGAGCAGCAGAGTGAAGTCCCATCACTCACAAAAAAGTATCAGGAAGCCAGGTTCTCTCTAAGTGAACACAGAAACTGCAAGCCACTAAGAGAGCACCTTCCGCTGCCACACAGCACCTGGCTAGCTCAGCGACCACTGCACACGTGAGGATAAGCACTTCATTTCTCTCCTTTGATAATATCCTATAGCTTCAAGAAAGAGGAATTTTCGTAACAGTGGAAATGTAGCTCTACCTGTTGGGGCTTTTTTTTCCCGCCATGCTACACTGTTAATTTTTCTAGCTGCCTTCCACACACTTACTTGAGTACGTTTTTGGAGTTAAATTTCATTTTAATATGGCTTTCCTGTTGTGTTGCAATCTATCTGCACCCCTAGCAGCTGCAATTGCATCGCAGACAGTTCTGTCATAGGGGACTCCTTGGGACAGGAGAATCAGAACTGACACTCAAAACAGCCACATATATATAGAAGCCTGTTGCACCCGGCTTTTTTAAAACACAGCCACAGTACGCTCCTATCATCAGCCTCACTCCAACACTAAATTCGAAAACAAGCAAGTCAAAAGTTATTGCTTTATCCAGGCAGATGGTCCTTTTCCCTGTAGGAAACCTACGTTTCAGGTTCCCAAGTCTCCATATAGACTTCACAAGATTCTTACTGCAGGGAATTCACGCTCTTTGAGTTTGCAATTCTCACAGGCAAACAAAGGAAGGAACTGAACACAAAAAGTCAACATATGTCACCTGAAAGCTTTGCTTAGAGATATTTGTAAAGGTTTTTTATTCTCCAGCATTATACTGACACTGTAAAGGATCAGCAGGCAAGTAACAACCTAATCCTGAATTTATCACTGTTTCTTTATCACCGAAAGTAATGCTAATTTTTCTAATGGCAGCATATTCAGACCAACTCTTAATGAGCCAAGACACCATTGATGTAATTGCAAATAATACAGAAGAAAACAAAAATGTTATCTTGTTCCTATGTTAGCAATAACCAAAGCAATCAGTTTAATGTCACTTGAACTTAGTGTCTTCTTGGCATCAATACTAGTGTGCTCTGCAAGGAAGTGTTTTATATACATGCAAATGAAACTAATAATGCTGAAAAACCCTGCTGCAGTCAGAAAGGGGAAGAACTAGTATACACATCATCAGAGTAGAAACATAATGGGCTAGTATCTTTTATCCTTCAAATCTTAGTGATTTACAAAGACCTTGTTATTTGAATGGATGTAGATCGCTACTGTAGCATTAGCACTACAATACAACATTGACTATGAAGTGAACTTTCTCTCCAGGCAAAACAGCTTGTAAGAGAATTTATTAAGCCTAACTTTTGTCATGAGCTTCCTAAGGAAACAATTAAGTGTTTCTTGCAATTATTCCATTAAGAAAACAAAGAAAAATTAAAAAAAAAAAAAAAAAAATCCACTGTAGTACTGTAGCAAAGCTCTGAAAGAAGCGTCTCCCGCCAGATTTTTGAGCCTAGATTTTACTCCCTGCAAATGCAGATTTCCCTAAGTAGACCCAGCAAAATCTTTGGTATTTGATGAACAATAAAAAGCCTATAGTTTCTTTTAGATACACAATTACTAGAGAGTGTAAATATAAATACAATCACAATCATGATTTTGTTAATTTACATACATTGTCCTGTGAAAGACCTAAGTATACAAAGCAGAACACTGGAATAATGACTATAGTATAAGATGTCAAAGCTAATTTACAGCACTGTAAAAATGAGTAATTAAAAATGCATACACAATGAACCAGTTCTCTTTGTAAAACCTAAACGCTGAAAATTTTAAAAACGGCATAATTCCACAACTAATCCTTGTTAGGCTTGTCAAGCAAGCAAGAGTACACCTTGTTCAACCAAGCAAACCATGTCAGCAAGCTCTCCTTAAAGTGCAGTGCTATGCTGAACTGGGAGGAAGGCATCTTGCACTCTGAACATCAATTTGGCCTCTAGAAACACCTCAGAGTGGATTGTAACAAAGCATGCATCTACTGTTTCCTTCTCAGCATTTAGAAATGCTGGTATTCAGTTTTTCCCAGAACAGACACTTTCTTTGTGTTGAGAGGGGCCAACTTTACTAGTCATAGGTTTGCTTTCTAGTAGTGATTTTATGATAATCGCTAATGCTGATTTTCATGGTATTTGTGGCAATCTCTAATAAAGCTGAGAAAATCAAGAGGATAAAGCCTCTATGTTCTTTATAAATCACAGAATCCTATGAACCCATGGTTGCAACCTCTACACACACATAGCCTGAGCAACCGTTTAGGCTGTGACAATTGCTCATTAAAACCATTCTCGCATTTCATACCACAGACATGGATGGAATCAGATTATGATCGCAGAACATGTTAATGAATGAATACATGCAAAGTGTAAGTGTTCAAGGAAGCAGGGAGAGGATGCCGCTTACACACTACTCTAGTCCATCTGGAGCACTGCTGCACAGACAGGTCCCCTCCCCACACAGACACACCACCAGTCCTGCAGGTATCAAGCTGAGTGGCACCTGTGACAGCCTCAAGAAATACAACCTTAAAAATTACAAGGATTTTTTTTTAGTAGCTACTTTTACTTAGAAAGCACTGGAAACATTTAGGACACATTTTCTTGTGTCAAATTTTTGTCCAAATTGAAGATGATAGAAATACATAACCATACTGAGACCACACTCTCCTCTAGTTTCACCTCTCAGAATTACACCAATATGGTCCAATCTGCACAAAAGATCTGACAATCAGTCATACTATAAAAACAATTCGCACCATAAATCCATGTTACTGTCTGTGGCAAGGTTAAAGACCTGCACCAGCGCATTTGGAAGCTACCAATACCCTTTGCTGCTAAAATCCCCAGAAACACAGCACTGATGGGAGACATCATGGAAACGTCTTTCCACAGTACATTGGACAAAGAAGGGGCAAAAAAAAAATAGCATTTTATAAAACAGTAATGCATTTTGTTAATAAAAAGCAACCTCTGCCAGAGGTATTTAAATAAGGATGATGCAGAAATTGAGATAAATACTTTGGTAAGCCTCACTGCCAGCTTAATGCCAATAATGAAAAGTAATAAAATGAACCATGTGTGTTGCTATACCAATTTATTTTTTTTAGCTCATTAAATATTGAAAAGAACTTATATTCCTTACCAATGCCAGTAGCAACTCATTTCAGGAATGCAAATTAAATTTTAATTTTTATTTTTCGTAGACATAAGTTTTATGCTTGTGCTTTGTATTATGCAAACAAATTTCCTATGTGTAATGAAAACGTAATAACATGAGTTCCTACCTTTTTCAGGAACCGTACTCCATAGGTAAATATATAAAGGTAAAATGTAAATCTCCACCTGCAAAAGGTACAAGAGATTAACTCTAGGATATCAACTTTACATACTTCACAGTTCAGTACATGATTTCTCACAGCACTGCTAAACCACCACACCCTGGTCACATTAACAATAGTTGAAGCAAAATTTTGATTTGTTTTTCTACAACTTTTGCTATCAAGTGTTGTGCTTGTCTGCCTGCTATTCCCGGCCTCCCATTAGCCCTCTGAAAATACTGTCTAATTTCACCTAAACACGACAGGAAAAAAACATTTGCATGGATAGTTTTTACAAATTTCATGAAAACTAGCAGGACAGAGGACTATTCACAAGTCTACTGTGGGGAAGTTCACTTATTATTAGACACTGGGACAATGATAATAAAAAACTTTACTAAGACTTCAGGCGATGTTAGAGTGTTGCACACCAAATACAGTGTTTAGCAATGAAAAGCATCATCCACAATGAGCTGGAACTTTGCTTAGCAGATTTCAAGAATTCACTCTTGGGTTTAGAGAGTGCATTTGTGTTGGATAGTTTCCTTGATAAAGATGATTCTACAATCTCCCAAGTAAACAGGAAGTAATTATTGGGGCTTTTAGTTTTTCTTTTCAGATAGAAGAAAACCAGAAGCTAGGATCAAGATGCCCTGAAAAATAAGAAAGAAGTCAGAATGAGTTTTTAATACAAAATCATCTTCTCCTCTACGCCTTTCTCTCTTCCCCAATAAAAGAAGACATTCAGAGTACGCTCCTATCTCTTGGACCTGTCACTGGCCTAGGTAAGAGAGGCAATGGAAGCACACAGAAATACCTCACCTCATGCAGCATAAATTCTTAGAGGAATTCCTGGATTTTTTTTCCAAGGGTTGGAGTGACTACACAAACATGCTTGACAAACACCAGTTAGATACTGTTCACAAGGTTTATAGTAGGGTGAGATTCAGCTTCCTTAGTGTGAGGCTATACTGCAGTGTGAATCATCTTCAATTACATATTTCACACCACTTTACTGGAAAAACTATTGGCTTACAGTTAATTTGCAATGGAGTGTGTTTAGACATCACTGGAATGGTTTCAAAACTGAAAATGCTGCTATGTAAAAGAAGGTTAATCCAAACCTTCCTCTCCAAAGCTGCTTTTATCAGTATTTAGAAAGAAAGTTGTGTCATTCAGAAATAACCCTCTGGCAAGTTGAGCACAGGAGAGTGTAAGAACATCAACGAGATTTAAAGTGTGATACTTCAGCTGAACAGACACTCCCCCTTATCCTGCAGCCTCCACAGCACTGCAGAAATTAATTTATTCAGTTGACGTGATACAAATTACAATCTCATCAGGGGTTCAGTCACATAGCTACACAGCTCACAGTTTTCTTGCTTGCAGTTTCCTCAAGACATCGCGAAAAAGTGAGCACTGGGAGACAAAACGTTAGTTGTGCTGATAGAAACATTCAGATCACGTGCATGGAAGAAACAGCAAAGGGAGCAATGTGATGAAAAGGTTTATTTGGGTAAAAATTTTCTCATTAGGCCAGTCCTATGGCTAGGAAACCTGACATTTAATTTCAAGGTTACATACCTCATCTACTGAAAGCTTGAAGGCAGTCACTGAAAATCAAAATATTAGGAGGGAAAAACTGTCTAACCCAATCTCACTGCTGAGCACTCCCAGTGCCCTTTTTTCACTCCTAAGTCTGAGCAGTTGTGATAAAATTCCTCACAGTTTTCTTGTCTTAAAAATCCCCTCAGTATCACCTTTATTTCACATTTCTCAAAGTAAAATTCATACAGTATTTGAGGACATCTGAAGCTTGCTGCTGTGAGATGCAGAATTCCATACAGGAGTTCAAAGGCAGTCTAAAGTATCTGAAATATGTTAATCGTTAAGTTTCAGACAATGGGTATGAGGGATTTTCCAGTCTGCCTGGACGTCTGAAACACGCTGGCTGTAGCATGTGCTGGAGCTATCACCTCAGGGGAAATAAAAAGGTCCTTTCTCAAAACAAGCAAATTCAGAAACACTAATTTCCCAGTATAACTTTCCACCTACCCCTGAAAGCACTGTCTCTGCCGTAGATCTGCGCTAAAACCATGGATTGCCATCTAGGAGAATTCCTGAAGCTCTGGAAAACCCTCAGAGCCAAGAGCCAAGTACCATTCTGGTCTGCAAAAGACAATCAACTGGCTCCGACTGTTTGAATGCTCCAATGGGGATACATGTACACGAGTAGACGATGATATACACTCCTGGTTGTCTTTCCTCTTTTTCCTTCATCTGCCGAAGAAGTCTACTTGGACTGTGCAACACAAAACAAAGCAAGGCTCAGAACTGGGTGACAAAGTTCACCAAAGTGCTAACTTGTTAAAAAAATAAGTAACATTGGTAGAAAAAAACTCTCATTCCTGCTGAGTAACACCTACAAAAGCTATTCAACAAACATCTGGCTTGGTCAAATTGCAATAAAGAGAAATTCAGAACAAAGCAAAGTCAGAACCAGCCCTCAGCATGTTTATAATCATTAATCGGCTAACTCTGGTTGTAGCAGAGCTACAAAGGACTTTCTGCTGCTCTGTACCAGGCAGCTGCCTTTTCTGTGGGCTTCAAAGGGAAATTCTGCTGGCTCAATATCCCAACTGGAAACTCAATTTCATACGAAGAAGTCCACAGAGATTCTCACATTGTTTTACCACTACTTGTAGATGATTCATTGTTGCAATAAACTGCAAAACATTCACTGGTCAAGATCAAATAGATGAACGCAAAAAGATATAGAGGAAAATTAAGTTTAAACTATTGAAGTATTTATTATTACCCAGTAAGAGAACATAACTGGTCTAACTAGCTGAGTAACTACGTCCAACATTTTACTAAAAGTTACGCATTAACTGCCAACACCAATAAGAGATTTCATTTGTAATTGCCTTTTCAAATAAAATTTTAAAAGATGAAGTTCTAATTAGATGCTTGTTGGCTACAAATTAACTCATATTGAGATCTATAAAATCTATATTAAACTAAATCAACAGTTAAGACCATTTACAGAATGAGTGACGTTTATGGGGCATTACTGTCAGAAGCCATATACATACAATAAAAGGTCAAAATTAAGGGGTATTGTTCCCATTAGCTTCGGCTGTAGACTGAAAAAAGGCAAGGAGTCTATCCGTAGCTGTGAACTACACGCTACAAAAAAATTAACGGTAGACACATCAATAACCCTTTGCCCAAGGTCACACATAGATCACGATGGCTCTGAACACCTCTGAACACACACTGAGTCACCACTCAGTTCTCTGCCCAATTTCCTACCTTGCTGCAGGGAGTCATCAATTTCTAACTCCACCGATGTGCTATCGGCACACCAGCGTTCCTCACTCCCCTGCAGCCACCTCTTTTACTCACTAGTGTAGCAGTAAGAACATCTGCCAGGCTCTGGAAAAGCCAGGTTCCATTTTCTCCTGTGACACCCCTCACAGACTCCTGAAGAGTTTGTTAGCCACCAAGTCATCACACATAGGACCACGAAGGGCAACGAGGCTGGTGAGGGGGCTGGAGAATAAGCCCTATGAGGAGCGGTTGAGGGAGCTGGGGTTGTTTAGCTTAGAGAAGAGGAGGCTGAGAGGAGACCTCATCAGTGTCTACAACTGCCTGAAAGGAGGTTGTGACAGGGTGGGTGCTGGGCTCTTCTGACAAGTGACAGTGATAGGACAAGAGGAAATGGCCGCAAGTTGCACCAGGGGAGGTTTAAACTGGACGTTAGGAAGAATTTCTTTACTGAAAGAGTGGTCAGAGATTGGCACAGCTGCCCAGGGAGGTGGTGGAGTCACCATCTCTGGAGATGTTTAAAAAACAGGTGGATGAGTTTCTTAGGGACATGGTTTATTAAGGAGACAGGCACGGTTGGACCTGGTGATCTCAGAGGTCTCTTCCAACCTAGTGATTCTATGATCTCCTTCTGTGAAGCTATTTTATGTAGCAGAAAATATTCTATGACTTGGGAGCAGGATAGGGAGGAAAGGGAAAGGCACTAAGTTGTGAAGCTGCATTATTCACTCAAAACCATACAGAAAAGGCCAGAAGGTACCAGATAAATATGTTTCATGCGATGCAGATTTCTCAAGCGTTCCTCCAATGTGAGCTCTCAATTCAATTGTCTTGCAACAGGTACTCTAACAAAATCCATCATTCACAATATAGTACATACCTCATTATTGCTCTATCTGGGTCTCCCTGATGAAGAGATGCAAGTTACAATTAGGAATCACTCCCACTCACAGTACAGCCCAGCGTCAAAACCATTTTTATTATTTTGGGACCTTAGGCAAAATGGTCTGCATAGGACATCACAGAAAAGAAGGGCATCTTTCCTAAATGTGAGGTTTTCAAGCCTCATTCCTAACTGAACCCACAAGGGGTAGCTGACAAAGAGAGGTCTTTAATTTTCTCAGATATTAGACACAGCTTTCACGGTTGGAAAAAAACCCTTAACCTGAGCACAGTCTGAACAGTAACAGAGCTCAGAGAAGGGAAGATGTCTGGCCAGTGGCATAAATACTCTCTAGTACCCCTGATATCCCGCTGAAGGTCCTTGAGCATCAGCAGCTTGTGCCCCCCAGCGACTGGAGGCAGCTGTTGTTTGGTTGACAGCTGGTTGTCTCCAACAGGGGAAGTAACAGTCTCGTAAAGCAGAGCCGCAGAGCCCAACAGGCCAGGAAAAGCAAGGCAAGATCTGTGCTAAGATACTTTTTATTCCCCATTCCCTCCAGCAATACTCCAGGCCCCATTAAGGGCCAGTGAAGGCCAGTAAGTAAAGTACTCCATCAATTCACAGTTAACTGAAAGATTACAACAGCTGAAGGTGCTCTGTTCTGTAAGAATTTGCTGTGGGCCTCAGACCTGAAACACTCCTTCAGTTACATAAAACCACAAGATCTGAATGACCCACATACACACGAAGCGTGCTGCTCGGAAGACTTCTAACATCAATTTAAATCCCGCAAACCCAGATGAAAGTGCTCAAGGAACAAGTGTTCTGGAAGACTTGATCTCTCTGCTCACAGTAGGGTTTATGAGGTTTGCTTTACTCCTGCGACTTCCAGATTGAACTTAGATTTGTGTCTGGTCTCCTTGAGCTCAGGAAGAGGGAGATCAAACCTATTTACGTATGGCCCTTCAGGTTGTGCTGGTGCTCACCAAGCCAGCTGTTGCATTTCAAATATGGATGGGACACACTACAGCGAAGAGTTAAGCTAAAAACTGACTCTTCAGAAACAAAATAAAGAAATTTTCTAATATAGTCTTAAATGAATGCTCGAGTCCCTCAAGAGTGCACCAACAGATTTGACCGCTCTTGTTCAACACGCGGGATCATTCCTGATTTAGAGTACAGACAATTTCTTAACCCCTCAACCCTTTTAACTTTGAGCTGCTAATGAAATCTTAAAGATACCTCAGCATGATACAGAACATTAAGAAGATGGAAAAGCTGGAGAGCCTCTGCCAACTAATCTGATATACCCCACCATGCCCAATTTATCAAAAACTACTTAAGTGCACGCTTGGGCAAGCATTTCCCTGATTTCAAGCCTATGTCTAACCAGGTTCCCCTCATCACACTGATAAATTTTATCCTTAAAATTTCCCTCCAAATTTCTGCTTGGAAATGTGGAATTAAACTTCAGCTAATAAAATCAAACCATTCAAGCAATGTTTAAGCAAAGCACTCTAACACACATGCACACATTTTGCACAGCCCGCCATGAGGGTTGTGCTCTGTGTCAGATGACATCCTCCCCATGGACCTGCTATCCAGCACACCCAGCTCGGCATGGTTGCTCTCCCAACAGAAGCGCCACTTCTCCCAGGAATAAGGCTGAAGTGGCACAACACCTCCCTGCTCCTGCAGTTTTTTCCTTTCATCTACTTCTGCAAAAAAATCGGCTTCCTGCATTGTAGCTGTCATTTACAGAGATGCTTTTGCCACTGTTTTGCTACAGTCTGGGTCACAAACAGCAATGTGAGAATGCCCCCCTTCAAAACGGTGAATTTTAACACACACCACCCACCACACCCCATATTTAGTGACGAGTCACGGGCTCACTGCACTCCTGCAGTTGAACAAATTAGCTTTCTGGCTCTGAAAACTATTTTCAGAGAAACTGCAGACTCCTGCATTTTTTCCATGGAAACTCGCTTCACTGAAATTTCAGATTTGCTGTTCTCAGTCACCCACTTCTCAGCTCCTGTCAGTGGCTGACAGACCTCTGGGCTCAGGCTTTGGGCTGAAAGCCAAACAGAGCCTCATGCAAACTCCACAGGTGCAGGCACTGGATGTGGAGAAGAAGAGGCGGCTTGAACCGCCAGTAGTCAGCTTGTTGTCCCTTCATTTTAACCCCACTGTCTGCCTGGACTGGGTGAGGCTGTAGCTGGGCTACTGCAATTGTTAGCCACGAAACAACTATTTTTGCTGCAATGGTTCCTGTGAAGAGTCTGTCTACTGCAAAAGTGCTCAAAGGAGCATTTCTGAGGCAGTGTTTAAATAATATTGAATCTTTATTTCTTCTAAAGAGAAAGCATTTCTAAGGTTCCCACGCGCCCACTGTTAAAGCTGCCCGTGTTTTATCCTCACACTGCATTTTTCTGATCCCCCAAATTCAGTACCAGAGCCTTCCACCTTCCAATCCACTCAATGGGACTTGATCTAATTAATGCTGCTCCTGACATAGCCAGAGGTACACCTTTCTTCTAGACAGCTATGTCTAAGAAGAGATATTTGGAAGATGATCCCAAAACCAGATTCTGAACTTACGAGTCAACTTCTTAATATTTGTAACATTGTCTACTGACCTATTATAGCTGCCATTTTAGGTTAAAAAAAAAAGATCCAAAGCAAACACCTATAAACAAATAGCAACCTTTCTCCCCGAAACCAACAAAAAACCTCCACAAAGACAGTATTTTTTTCTTAGGCAATAAACAATGTAAAAACACAAGACAGAGCACATAAAAATAATGTTTCATCCATCCATAACCTAGGAGGACTACTAGCGACTCAAAAATTTAATGGTCTCACAAATTCAAACTTAAGACCATTCGTGTTGTGTCACAAGTGATGACCTCACAGCATTAAGACGTTGCACAAAACTGTGCTTTTGTATCAGGCCCGTGACAATTCAGGTGTTACTGTACTTCACTCTGAGTCTTCCCTGATCCAAGTCCTAATGCCCACAAGCAGCAAGCCACACTACCCCACAGAACTGTTAGGGAATTGTGTGGATGGCTATCAATACTTCACAGGCTGCGTCACCATCTAGAAGAGTAAAGCAACAAATTGCCACCTTCTTTTGAGACATCAGCTTTTTAAGGAATTTAGAAAATCAGAGTTCCAACTCTTTTCCAGACAGAACTCAAGACAGGGTGAAGAAAATTTGATAACCCAAGGTGGCACACTTAGCATTAGATGTGGTACACACAGACATATGTTTTCACTTGCAAATTTTCAGAGGTCTCCTAAAGAATTTCTACTCCAAGTTCTAATTTCACAGTCCTCTCCACCTAATGAAGCTCTTCTAAAATAAACTAAGAGCTTTATTAAATCCCGCATCTGTACGTGCTTGGATCATGACAGACCCATAGACTGAAAACCCAAACACAGAGCAAGTCAGAACCACAATTGGCACGTAGGACAGCGCCATGGCGTACCTTCAGATATGCGTGGCTTCTGTGCACACAGAAGCGCAACACTGTTCGAACAGTCTGTACAGTCCACTAAATCTTTACTTATCTTCTTTCCTGATAACTAGTCTCATACAAAGTTGCAAGTGTGACAATGTGTTTGATGGCAGCAGCTCCACTACTCCAATTTGCTGCCTCCCAAGATTTCTGTAATGCTAATTTTCTGCAAAGCCTGGCAGATGCAAACGAATATACAGTGTTAATAAAAAAAACCCAAACAAACAAACCAAAAAACCCCACAAACCAAAACTTAAAACACACACAAAAACCCCCTAAAACCAGAAACTTTTTGCCCTTTTCACTGCTGTTGAGTAAGACTGGACCAACTGTGTAAATGGTAAATAGTTTCTAATGAAGTTACTTGAAGAAGGAAACTATTATACACAGCTCACTAAGATGTGCAAAATAGCAGTTACGATAAATTGAAAACCTTTATTGCTTTCTTCTTCAATTATCTGACTTAAGACTTAACTGTCATCTGTTTTTTCTGTTGGCTGCAGCTTGAATCAGTTATTTAATATTTAATGTTACAGCGCCACTTAAGACCAGTCCTGTCCTAAATCTGTATGCTCACAATGCAACTCTGGAAGTCTTAAGAGCAAAATTTAGTAAGGCAGAAAAAAAGCAAAGGAAACAGAGTACTAAATTTTGAAGTGATGCAGTTTCATAAATAATAAAGCACATTTATATAATTAGACCAGAAAAGATGCATACTATAATAGGTGTTTTGGCAACTCCTTCTGGGTTACATAGCTTCTTTTTAATGGTTATACAACTGTTCTCTTCTGAGTGCTTTGAGAATCACATGGAATACAGCTCTGATAAGACCTCAGAGATTTACTAGCATTGCCAAATCTTGCCCTACAGAGGGCAAGAAGTACTGCTATGCAGAAAGCTCATGGGAAGAGCACACAGAAAAACAGATGTGGCTGCCACACACCCGCCCCTGTGGTCTGATCAACAAAACTGGTTTCTCATCAGTGATATTCAATGCACATAGCAGACAAGTCCTGGATAGAAAAAAATAACCCAAAGTCTTTCCAGCCCGGACCTCTCCTCTCTGTTCTTACTGCTGACCTCCTAAGTCACCTGTGTTTCCAAACACAACGTTTCAGCTCCCCTGTGGATATCACAACAGTTGCTCACTGTCCTACTCTTTTCCAGTTCTAGAGGAACAAAAACTTTACATATTCCAGATCGCATTTGCTTTTCACATAGCAAAGTCATCCCAGCCATGATGGCCAACGTATATGCATAACTTGAGTAACAGGTAATTATCTTCTTAGACCAATCAGTATTAGCTGTTTCCATTTTTTCTCATGCTGAATATTCTTCTCCTGTAACATGAAGTCATCTGCCTCAGATTAGATTTCAGCCTGCTAAACCAGATGGTGATCCTTTACTCGTAATGATCTCTCCATAACTAGGCTGGGTTTTAGGGGTTTTTCTCCATTTCCCTGAAAAAAACACCCAACTGTGCAGCATATTTCAACCTGTGCAGCATAGACTGAGTTTGCGCACAGAAGCCACACATCCTTGATATCACACAGTTATAGATCACTCTTCTGGGGAGGTTTCGCTGTTTCTTTCCATTCTGCACTTCCACTTCAGATGATCAACCTCACCATCTTCTAAGCAGGAGTTGCAGTGCTGTCATAGTTGAGATAGAATAAGCAAAGTTTCCAGCAGTACATACAACCTCACCTTGTCCTGAAATTTATTTTCCTTTTTGCATCATGAAGTACATTTACTTAGTCTGCAGCTACACAAACAACCTCACAGCACCATCCTAAGAAGCATCAGGGGAACCAGCAAGTTTCTCACCTCCAGTAGCACTGCAAACATACTCCTACTGAGGTCACCGACAACATCTGTTCAGCCGCAGGCCAGCGTTTTCGCCTCTTTTCAGCCTAACAACACCCCAGTGACAACTACCCTGCTGTCCTGGGCATACATATCATGTTATGCCCAAGATCACAGAAGCTACAGTGCCAATCAGAAGTTTGTTTCCATGTAGGTAAAGAGGAAATCTGTCCATAGAAGCATTTTGATAGTCATACAAGTGCAGCATTAGGCAGGCATCACCTTGAGCCAGGTCAGTTTATAGCTTCCAGCTCTCAGCAAAGAAAATGGAGGAGAAAAAAAAATAGTAATAGTAAATCAGAACAGCACATGACAAGCTGCCAAAATAGCTTACAAAACATTTACATTTGAAGAAAATACTCGGTTCAGCTTTCTCTGAAGAGCATGAAAGTACATTGTCTGACAACTTACTAACACAGAAAACAAGGCAGTCAAACACCTGTAAGGGAAAAATATTAAACAATTTGAAAGTTAATTCTCCTCTGTAACTCTGTCTCTGTGAAGCCCATTAGTTCGACTACGTATAAAATGAAAGGTAATTCAAAGTAACACAGAAAACTGGGTAACAACATAAAAGTGAGGGAGAAGGGAGGAGTAAGGACTTGCGTGCCAATCCATCCATCACCACTGCATGTCTTACAGGAAGGTATTTTGATACAGGTTGATTGTAACTAGCAACCTGTACAGAAAAGTCATGCTCAAGTTTCTTTCTTCTGGTAGAGACTGAAATAGAGAAAGACACCAAGCAGTTTTGGCCTACTGAATCTGTAGTTGGCATCTCCAGTAGAAGAGAACAACTTGCTACAAAAGCCTCCCTGGTGTGCTCCCATTGGACCAAATCTGCATGGATTCGTTGTGAATTTGGCAAACACCGTCTACTAGTGCTACACGTGCAGAACAGCTAACAACACTGAAGACAGCAGAAATGGGAGTAAGGAGGGTATCCTTCTAAATTACTTTCTGTTCATGTTTGTCTTTTGCTTATTAATGAAAATGAGAGTAGAATCTGGTGTCTATCTGCATTTACTGAACTTCCAAAAAATTTGCATCCTCATAAGAATGGAGAACTTATTCTGAATCTGACAGCAATACTTAGTGAATAAACACCTGCTTGTAGTGCATTTTATAAATGTATCACTGTCTAAGCGAACATTGTTCATGTCACTCTCATACTGCAAATACATAACATGTTGAACAAAAGCATAGTTTGTATTGCTAACAAAATGAAAATCTTGGAACCAGAAAAGACAACTTTCTAGGAAAACACAAAAGCTATAAGGAGGTGAAAAGTACAAAGCAAAAATTGTCCAAATAACCACTAAAGCATATAAAGGAAGGAAAAAACAAATCTACAGAATAAAAGCAAGGCAAAGGGTAGATCAAGCTGTGAGAAAAGGAGGAAGAAAAATGTTGTTGCTGTCTTTCCCCTCTTCTGCTCTGCTTTTAAATGCAGTATTATAGATAAAAGAAAGAAATGACAAGCACCATTACAAAGCTGAGAAGTAAACCCAGCATTCACTACTAATAGATAATAACTCTTTTACACTATTTGCTACTTGGGCAAAAATGGTTTCATTATTGGGAAGTTTAATTTAAGACAAATAAAAAACCCCTAAATTTTGGCAGCAACAAAGTATTTTCAACAAGAGATATGAGTACCTGAAATCTACCAGTTAGAAGAGATCAGTATCACAGACAAACACAGCAACAACTGGTAAAGAAGCAATCCAATGCTTCACACAGAACAAACTGGGAGAAAATCCTGTGCTGAATTCATAGATGAACCTCCCCAAACCACCAAGAGCCAAAGCCTCTTCTTTCTTGGCTGCACATTGCAATCGCTCTTCTCAAAAATTCCAGTACTGCCTCCATGTTTCTTCACCATAAGGGCATTCGTCTGCAGTGCTTCGAGACTTCATTCAAAGCAAAGTCAGATCAAGTAAGGCAATCAGTCTGTCCTATAATCAAAAGTCAAACAAGTCAAGGCTTGTGGAAAACAAGGAAGCAGCGGCTACTGCAGTCTTTGCATTTCTCCTTTAGTTGTCTTCAGTCATTATATTTTGACTGTAATTTTGAACTCACGTTCACATTAACTAGAACTTAGGGAAGAACTATTTAATTTTCATCATATAAAATAATGATGAGCACACACAAACCACAAGAGAATGGAAACCTAGTTAATTTATTATAACCTTGCTTAATGTGCAATGATGATGTTAAGCTTTGGTGTCTTTACAGGACCAGCATATCAGTTAATTTATATTTATTAATTGTGTTAAAAATTGTGTCACAGAAGGCAGTAAGGGCAGGGGAATTCAAAGTTTTAAATAATCCAGATCGAGGGAAGAGGAGAATTTCGTAAGATGTAAAACTTAAAAGTGCTTACAGCACAGTCTAAAAATACGGCGAACACAGTCTGAGGACACGGCATGGACATCCATTAGAATGGAAGAGGGCTGGCAATTCCTCACACTTAACCAATGTCTTAATTTCCCACCAATCCCATGTTTGGGCATCCTGGGGACCAGCTTAAAAAGAGAAAACAGAGATCATACACCAGATTAACATGTGAACATGGCAGATGTGGTAGGAAAGGAATCACAAGGGCAACTGCCAATCTTGCCCAGTTCTGGGGCCTGTTTCATACCAGTCCCAACATTACCGGACCCCCTCGAGCAATACAACATGGAGTTGTAAGAAGTCTGCTCTCACCTACCCCTTCACCAGACTGTTCAGCTTTCTAACACAGTGGGACAGCAGGGCAACAACAGCAGAGCCAAACCCAGTATTTTACTACTCAAAACTGAAAAATAATGATAGGAAGAGTTAGATAAAGGGTATAAACACAGCCACAGGAACAGATGTTCAGCAGAAGAGCACCCATACAGAGCCTGGCAGCATGGAAAGATGCACTTAAGAGCACGACATGGCACACCATGCCACGCTCCACCACATCACACCTTCCCATACCAGAAAGGGTCAGGTGGCTGCAGCAATTCCTCCCTCCCACTTTCTTCCCTTTGCCACAGTAAATCCTCAGCTTTCAGGTTGGATACAAGTACCTTCTGTGTCTCCTTGGTTTCCTTTTTTTTCACTTGGATGCATACATATTCACCACCACAAGAAACAGGACTCCGGCATGCTTATGTGACCACCTTGCAATCCACAACTCTGTGTTTTCATGCAGCGTGACCTTTAATGTCAATAAGTACAGTGTGCTGTACTTGGGCAAACAGGAGCCCAAGGACACAGAGGCCAGGGAGATGACCTTTACTGCTAACTAGAGCTGGAACAGTAGCCTATGGTGCTGAATCACAGCCTGAGACAGCCTGTGCAAGTGCCTTCTGCACAGAAGTGCATGATAAAAATCATAAAAGGAGGCATAATTAAGCTATTTATCCAGCCTGGCCACCAAATAAATGTGAGTAGTCCAGAGTCTAATACAGATGCTCCGAGAGGCAAAGCTAGCAGCATAAACCCACAGCAAATCACACTGTGGCAGCTGGGTGTGATTGTCCAGACTCTGCATTTGAAAGCGTGAGTGCTGACCAAGCGGTGCACTGGCGAGGAGGTATGTGCAAGATGTTTAGTCCTGAATCATCAGAGAGCAAGTGTTAGGGCAAAATTAAAATTGCTGTCAGCAGCTACACTGTGTTCTTACAACCTCAGAATCAGGACAACTTGCCAGCTATTAACTTACTCATGTGTCCAGGGACTCAGGCTACAAATTGCTATATTTTATCTAACTCCAGGCAACCAGCAACAATTTACCCTCTTTCTCTTAGAGCAGGGAAGCTATCTGTGAACCAGCTACGAATTGTATCATATGAAAAGGTATATTTACACTAAATAAAAAGTTCCATCAATACCCATCAATACTCTTCTGCACTGACTTCACATGTGGCATAGAAAAAAACAGAAATTCAATTAAATCTACCCCTGGTATCAGACAAAGGAATCAATAATACACAGATCTATTGAGTGCTACTCTCAAGGAACAACATCTCACCCTGATGTAAAATGTAGGATTTTCTGTCAGCTTTATATACACTCCAGGCCTTTTTGCACTGCATTAGTTTCCCTGACAGGACTCTCAGAATAAACGCGTCATTCTCTTCTACCTTCTGTTGAGGTCCTGCATTCAAGCACCTCTCTGTTTTCTGTGATGTTATTAGATGTAACACTCAAGAAAATAACAGGCCCTTTAATGTATCAGTCCCAGACTCCAGACGTAATTCTTACAGTTCTGTGATAAATTCACAGTACTTCACACTTACTACAAAGTTGCCAGACTGCCTTTGTTATTCTCTACACTTTAGTTGCCACTTGCTAGACATTAAGTCTCCTTTCTGGCACCTGTGACTCATCTCAACTTTTCTGTTACCTGCAGCTATAATGAACTCTTCCTTCACTCCGTGAAGGTCACATCTTCCTTGTTCTCAAACAATTTCACAGACTCCAACTCCCTCCACACCTATGTCTCGCTCACCAAGTTGCCTGTGGTGGGCTGACCCTGGCTGCGTGCCCATTAAAGCTCCATCCCTCCCCTTCTCAGCTGGACAGGGGAGAGGAAAAGACAACTAAAAGCTCTTGGTTCGAGCCAAGGACAGGGAGATCACTCGGCAATTTCTGTCACGAGCAAACCTGCCATGACTTGGAGAAACTGGTTTACTTCATTATCAATCAGAGTAGTATAATGAGACACTTTTACCCATCCCTCCCTTCTTCCCAGGCTTAACTTTATTCCCAAATTCTCAACCTATTTGCCCTGCAGTGGCACAGAGGGACAGGGAATGGAGGTTGCGCACAGTTCATCACACGTTGTCTCTGCTGCTCCTTCTGCAAAGTTGTTTCTCTCATACTCTCACTCCTCTCTCCAGTGGCTGTTACCGATGTTGCACAGGGGTGTTTTTCCCCCTTCTTCAATATGTTATCCCAGAGGCACTACCACCGCTGGTGACTGGCTTGGCTTTGGCCAGTGGTGCTTCTGTCCTGGAGCTGCCCAGCATGGGCCCAACCCGACATGGGGAAAGCTTCCAGCAGCTTCTCACAGAAATCACTCCTGTAGCCCCATGGCTATCAAAACCTTGCCACTCAAAACCAATACACAGCCTCAGAAATCTGACTGCCAACACCTGAGCCCTTGCTCCCTGCTATGCCCTTCACAGCACAAATGCCATTTGCTCACACGGCTCTTCCTCACCTCTCTGTACTCCAGCTTCAGCACGCCTGATACTTATAAAAATTTAATATTAGTCTTTACAACAGTTTTCTAAACAAACTATGCATACAATCTATTTGTCAGCACAATACCAAATACTCTGGTTGCCCAAGTAAATAAAACAATCTCTTTAACTGCAAATTACTGCTGAATTATTGCCTCACAAGAACAATGAAGTCTGTGAAGGAAACATGAAATTCTGTTTTTGATTACTCAGAGTGTAAAAAACTGTTTTCATTATTCAGCTTTGAATATGCTCCTTTTTCATTTAATACCTCCTGATTCTCACGCAATGAGGCAGGCAGTTGCTGTTCTCCATTTATTTTCTTTATAAAAGTTATCATCTCCATATGCTTTTATCTTGTACTAAGGCTCTCTTCTTCCATTGTCTCTCTGATCTCCTGCACAATCCTTTTAGCATTCATACTCACTGTGCTGCTATTTGCATCTGCAAAGTACCATACTTCCACGTTACATTTAATGAATATTTTAATTTAAAACAGCAATGAAACAGTTGGTTCTGCTCGCACCAGTCTAGCAGCATACTGGGAAATAGCAATAGGCAACCTGGCTCTCTAACTTTCACCAGTAACCGTTCTACTCCCTTCAAATAGTGTAAGAGTTAGCCTTTGTTCCCCTCCCTTTACCTTACAGACTTAATGATGGTGTTAAGTGTATCACTTGATACATGAATCCTTACCTAGAGAGTTCAAGGTTGCAAGAGACCAAGTAATGTGGATGAGTTCATACGCGAAGTGCTCAGGGCTGTAACAGTGGGTAGCATGTGCCCAGGACCTACTTCACATTCATATGAAATATTGCTCTGAAACATCATGGAGATCTGTGGGTTTGTGGGCTTTTTTTGTCTCCCCCTTGCTCTCCTCCACTTTTTTCATCTCTGCAAGTAGGATCCACATTTCTGAAACACTAAGGCTGATGACAGAATGGTGCTTTTATAGCCTGACACCGAGCATGTGCTGCTTGCCCTATGGCACAATGCAGAGGCATCAGCCCTGCTTGGATAACAAGACTATCCCACGCGAAATAGTCAAATTTTGCAAATTTTTTATCCATATCATTTGTCTGAGGGAAAACCTGGAGTAAATTATCTTTTCAACAAATTATCCTTTCAAGAATGTCTGCATTCCCTTTTGTCAAGAGGTAGCAGCAGCATCACAGAAGGGAGTCCAGCAGCAAACCAGTATTCCTGAAGTGTAGCCCATGGAATACGAGATTGCCTGGAGCAAAATGGAGCGTGATAGTGAAGGTGCACCCTTATTTCCAGTTTTGGTTTCACTGTGAGGGCAAAGGTGACTTCTTTAGACATTCTATTTCAAGTAAACGAAAGCTGAGATCTTCAAGTTGCTGTTTTTAAAGAGATAATTAACACAATGAACTCGGTAACAGAACCTCGCAAGTTTGATAATACCAAGAACACATTTTTGTTATTCATTGTTCTTTCTCTAGCATTTCCATCTTAGAAATCAAACAGCAAGTTTATGACTCCTTTCTTCCAGTGGTTAAAAACCAAACCAAACAGGTGCATGCTTCTTGCTTTACAAGCAATTTATGGCTATTTAAGAGTCACAAATTTATCTTTATTAGCAGTTTTATGACATACGGCTATCAGGATTCACTGACATCAAGTCCTCTCAGCTTTTAAGGGAAAGTTACACGACATTCAGTAAAGAAAAAAAAAAGTGACCAATAAAGACCTACAGAAACCACCATTAAAGTGGTCTTTACTTCTGATGAAGTCTGTTAGACTCAACCTTTACTGTTTTTTCAAGTGCAACTAGTACAAACCAACAGGGACTTCACACAGGAAAAAAAACCCAAAACTGCAGATGGGGCTGTGTGTGTTATGATTAATTAATTAATTAAAACCGTTGATTCCAAGAACAAAAAAATCCTGCCAGCCCATGAAGATTTATGCTGAGAGTAACTTCTCAGATAATAAATTTGAAAAGGGCACATTGTCTTACAAAGGCCAATCACGAAGCAGTTGCTTCTCTTTCCTTTTGATATAAGCTTGGCAAAGCTGGAGCATACAGACAGCAGCAGCAAATAGTGACATTGAAACACTTGTGCAAAATAAAGTAGGATGCCTCAAAATTCATTTTGCAAATTGCTACTCTTTGCTGAGTGGATTTAAAGAAAAACCTGCATTCGTACTGTTTAGCCCTGACTTGATGCTCCCATAGGTTAAAAGAAGTTAGACTGGGCAACTTCTCAGCTTGAGACTGGTACCTAGGGAAAGCTTTCCCGTCTTTCCCCTTAAAGGTCTGTTTTAACATGATGGTGTTTTGAGTTAGCAGCTTTGGGGAAACCACCTTTTTGCCTGATCTAAGCCAAAGTAGTCTCTTGGCTATTAACCAAGCTATTGTGCTTGAAGTAATACTCCTCCTCTTATTCTTCCTGCCCAATTCCTTTTGTTTTAAGGCCACAGCAGGGAGAAAGAAAAAAAAACTGCATCAAAAACCTACATCCAGTCACAGAGAGGTGTAAACAAATAGACACTTCCTACTCCTCAATGATATCACACAGTACTGTTCTTCAGGCAGCACTAACATACAGTAGCACTAACATAAAACAGCTGCTCCAGTACTGCCATGGTTTCTGTGAAGCACTGACGAATATTTCACTCAAGGTCGCAGAAAGCTAACTGAAACACCAAAAAGAAGAAAGGAAGTTAGGATCAGCAAGAAAAATATGCAAATGACTCACTTTCTTCACCTGCATAAATATTTATCAGTCCTATTAACTCTTTCAGTACAAAGTGATCAAGAAGAAAGAAATCACAGTGATGACTTAGAGGCTTTTAGTACTACAACCCACTGCAGATATTTCTGCTATTTCTCAGTGACTTCCAAAATTTTGAATTTCCTGTGATACTTTCCCTTTCAAGCAAGACTGTTGTCCTATGATTGTATCAACTTGTCCTAGGAGCCTGGATTCAGCACACAGGCCACAGCTGGACACAGCCCACAGCTGGATGTTATGACAAGGAACACCAGAACTACGCATCTGTCCAGTTAAAAACAAAAAATAATCCAGAATAACAACAGCAAGGAAAACCTCTAACTTTTTATCAGCGTACCAGTTAGGTGTGCAGTTTCCTTTTCACCAAGCAGAGGGTGGAGTTGTCAGTGCTTTAGATCTGAACAGACCAGAGCAACAGGGTATAGGCTATGCCTCATAACAGTGAGTGAGTGAGGGGCAACAGCCATTCCTGCCCCATGGAAAACAGCAGAGGAAAACAAAGGAGCTTGGGTAATTCTATAGCCATTGAGCAGTAACTATCACACTCGCTCCACAGCACACAGCGTGGCTTTACAGACCCATTCCCTTCTTCTCTTTTCTGGTTGTGAAACACGGGTCACTCCTGCACTCCAGCACTAAGGCAGCTGAAAACCTATACTCAAAAATCAGAATTAAATGGATCCATAATATTATTTACCACATATTTTTGCTTGCATCTCAAACATCACTGTATTCAAACAGTGTTTTAGAAGCTGACTTGAGATGGTCTGAGGCTATTAAAATTTCAGAGCTAGAAGCTTTGTGATGCCTATTTATTTTCTAGTGCTTTACTGCTACACACAAAAGAATTCATCAGACCGTGCTTTATGTGCTTTGTTAAGATTTGTATCAGCACAGTTCAGAATTTCAACAACCAAGCAGCTGTCACAATTTTTCCCCTTGCATAGTTAATTTTCCAGTACAATTCTGTAGGAGAGAATCACTCTGATAGTCAAGAGAAGCAAAGTGGCCAAGAAGTTGCAAACTGCCCATAAAATTTTCACACAAATGTGCACGATAAGCGGAAAAAAATTATTCTGTATATAATCTGTCTCTCTCTATACACATACATGTGCACACACATATAAATGCAGCTATAGATAGATAAAATCTCCCCAAAAGCAACGCGCATAAACAGTTTCAGTTCCTCAGGAAAAATAATACATTCTGGCTAGGAGATAAGTCCCTTCTCTCCCCTACATCCCCTAAAACACACCACACCCACAGTTACTTTAGTATCCAAGCTACTCCTAGAGAAGAATGAGAGGGGAAATAATCTTTGGCTCTTCAATCTGCATATTTCCACATTTTCACATGCAGACTGTTGCATAATCTCAAAAAAACTCTCTTTGCCATATGTTTCTGCCAGCCACTCCTTGGAAACCATTTAAATGTCTCTAATAAACAGCTTGCTTAAATGTACATAGCTGTAGGACAGACAAGTCATGAGCCTGGTAACATTCCAAATTCCCAGGCTAACACCTCTGGGTATCACAGGAGTCATATCTCCCTTTGCTCCAGACAACAAGGGAGGAGGACAGGATGCTTGCTCTTCCTATGCTATTCAGTCTTTGAGAAAAACTGACATGCCTGCGCACCGGTAGTATGAGCAGCAGCACAACACACTGAAACCAGGAAGAATATAGTAAAGTGGTTTGGGAATCACTACTGCACATGTCAGACAGTAACAAAGACATTCTTGGTTCCTCTATTCTGTCTGGCAATCAGCAAAGTCACCATTCGTGGTCTTCCAAGAGTTACATCCTCACAGTCATCCTCAGCATATCTTGAAGCCCCTTCCCCCTAGCTTATTCCATACTTGGAATTCCCATTCCACTATATTCAGATTAAACATTCTTCCTTAAGACATTTTTGGGAACTTATTTGTGGTCAGACATCTTTTTTTAGTTGTTTTTTAAGTACATTTCTGTGCTAGAACTACGCTCCAGCAGATCTGTTAGAGCATTTGATCAAATTTATATTGCCTGCTTATAAATAGATTGATAGTCTTCTGCAGAAACAACTTTCAGCCTTGGTAAGTACTGCAGACACTCTCCATGAACAACATAGAAACCACACAGAATCACACACAAACAAAAAAAAAAAAAATCAAGGTAATTCTTCAACATTTTCTCATTTTCTCAAGTACTGCCCACCCAAAGTGCAGAGCATGAGGTCCCTGCCCTACTCTTGTTCAGGAGAAAGCCTTTCTTTCCTTGATGTTAGGCTGTGATCATGACAGAGAGAAAGGAATAAAAACCAGAAGTACGTGGCAGTAGAAAAGTCCACTTCGCACACTCAGTTCATCACTTTTTCTTCTGCTTTAGGCACCCTGGAACCATCAAGTTGAGGAAAGGAGCAAAACTGCTCTAAATTCCCATAACAGAAAGAAAATCTGTGGACAGACTCTCCCCTCCAGCTCATACAGCAAGTTAAATGCCTGAGCATTACAATCTGAAGTTATAGTAAGTGGATTCATTTCCTATAGGCTACAAAAACTCCAAGTTTCATGTCTGAATCACCAAATCCTTGAGAAAAAACTCATTAACTTGCTAGCAAAATAATCCTCAGCAACCTATTTACTACTGTCTATCTGACTAATACTGGATCATCACCTGGTGAAATTATCTATTTCATATTTTATGTAGGTACTTATCACCATAACATCGGACATCTTAAGCAGGTATGTGATGCCACTGAAGTTTCACACAAACTTTATGGGGCGACTCCTGGTTAAGGACCCTGAAAAGCAATTTATTTTCACCACAATGCTGTGGCACACAGTGTCTATCTGTAAGAGAATTTAGTACTGCCTTCTTTGTCATGTAGCCACTATCTGCTAACGTCCAGGACATCTGACAAAAGCTGGCAGCTAAGGAATCATTATTCCATTTTGAAAAAAAATGGTGTAGGTTTTGGAGTTTCTTTGCACTCTTGTTTAGGATCAGAATCGAAGTTGCTTGAAAAGAAAGACAATGGAAGGGGTAGAGAAAGTGAGAAATCTGGGGTAAGAAGAATGTAATGACTAAGTTACTATTTTAGTCTGTTTGGGCCTGGATCTCGGGTATCATTCATCCCAGGCAAGCACGTTTATCACCGAGTTTCACTCTCAGCCTTTGTCCTATTGAAGCTCCTCTATCTTAGTACCCACGCTACTCATTTGGCAAGAAAGATAAGGCAGTCAGAAACAGCCTACGGTCCTTCTGGCAGTTACCTTCTCCTTCGCATCATGGAAAAGCCACTCTGGGCCCAAGGAACATTCTTCTAGCAGTAAATTGAATCGTGTCCATGTAAAAAGAACTGGAGCTCTTTTTAAGCAGCTCCACATTTGCTGCGGGTTTTGTCACTTTTCTTCCCAAGTCATAGTCAATCAATGCAGTTGCCATCAAAACTGACGTTTTCTCTGGAAGGACAACCACTGCTCAACAGTTGAAGCTGTAGGTGGGGATCACTGTCATTTGGCTTGCTCTGTGCCTGCTTATTACAGAAGGGCACATAACATTCTCTGTCAGGGCTACAAAACTCTCCACTGGCACCTCAGTTACTTGGAGCATTCTCCTTCCCACAACTACCATGGAAACATACGCTTTATGCAGCCTGGAACTCCAAAGCGGTTGCCACACAGTCTCTTCATCTGAAAAGCTACCCCATTAATTCAATAGCTGTGAAAAGGCTACAGACCTCATACAGAGGATTTCTTTGCTCCAAACATACTGAAGTGAAGCACCAGGCTTAGTGCCCTGATGGACAGATTTAACTAGAGAACCATTTAACACCCATACTGGGGGGAAAAGAGTAACCCTGGCTTCTCTGTGCTGTTCTACCTGCCAACAACTCCATCCAGCATGTGTGACAGGATGGCTGGCAACACGCACGGCACCACTGGAAATGCTGTAAGGGCAATGCATACATGGTCAATCAGATAACACCACATTCCCACAGCAGCATGTACATAAGGAGACAGACAGGCAACTCCCACTGCACCTTCTGCAAACCACGAGCAGAGAGAACCTGATCTATTCACCTGTTGTTATTATTTACACTGCCCTGCTTCTTTTTGGACAAGTATTATCATTGCTGTTAAGCACATGTATTGCAGTAAAGCCTAAGGCTGGCCCTAAATGAAGCTGGCACTTAATTCTGTCAGCCTAGTTAATGACATTCATTACAGCTTGACCTTACCTTCCAGTTTGCATTCAGCTCTCGTCTGCATGCTTTTCCCATAAGGTATGCCACAAAGTTCAACACCCGTAACCTTCCTATCTGTGCCTGCATTTCAAGGCACATATAAGTTTCCTCTCCCTCTAGGTCAGCCCAGATGCGCTGGCAGTAACGCAAGAGACCGAAGTCTTTGGCCTCAATTACAGAAGCAGCCAAATATGCTAGCTTTAATAGTAACAGACTTTTAACTTTTTTCCAAGATTCCATAGCCTTCCTAGAAGTCAAGCAGACAAGTGCATAAATTAACAGCTACAAGCCTTTTAGAAAAAAGGTTGCTCTTCACTGATCTCAAAAATTCATAAGTCGAAGACTATCAGCTGCCAGCAACAAGATGACCAGGTTTATCCATAATCTCACCCTGCCTGGCTTTATTAAATATTAAGTAGGGTGCATTTTAGCTGTACAAAGGAAAGGACTTGGGCATTCTGACAGTTAAGTTCCTTTGTTTATTAAAGGGTAATCATCTTTAGAAAATTTCTCTTTCTTATTCTAAAATAAAAAAAAAAGAACTCCAATTTTCTGAGTAAGAGAAAAACTATGCTCGACAGTACAAAAAAATGCCTTAATGCATTATTTATTCAGGATCGTATTACGAACCTTCCCATATGTATCCACAGGAAAATCATTTTAAAGAAAATACTTAGGAAGCCCACAAAAGGAAAAAGTATGAAATCACAGTATCACAGTATTACAAGGTTGGAAAGGACCTTTGAGATCATCAAGTGTAACCTATAACCCTAATATATTTCTTAAATATATTTAAGAAATCTGCGTGAATGATACCGCAGTATAGTTCACACGCTGTTTTACACATACATACACCCACACCCCCCTCCTCTCTCTCTCTGGCTGGTCTGCAGTGTTTTTATGATTCTTTTATTACTCAAAACTTCTTTCCCAGCTAATAAAAAGTGTAACTAGAGTTTTAAGCCACTAATAGCACAACTACAAACCTTTCAGCAGGGCCTATTGCAATATAGACAAGGGGTAACAGTTTCAAACTAAAAGAGGATGTAACACACAAGGAAGAAATATTTACAGTGAGGGTGGTGAAACAGTGGCTCAGGTTGCCCCGGGAAGTGGTAGATGCCTCATTCCTGGAAACATTCAAGATCAGGTTGGACGGGGCTCTGAGCAACCTCATCTCTTGAAGATGTCCCTGCTTGCTGCAGGGGGTTTGGACTAGTGACCTTTAAAGGTTCCTTTCAAACCAAACCGTTCTATGTTTCTTCTTGACCAGCAGAGTGTAAAAAATCAATACTTATTTATGGCCTCAGCAGTTATCTGTCAAGTCTCTTGGTCTGCAGCATGTATAAGCTGCCTTAAATGCATGACCTTCCCATCACAGGAGCAACATCCAGCACTTCTAGAAGACTAAGTCTTGGAATTAATGAGTCTTTCTAGTAAGTGTTATGTGTTCTATTATAAATTCAATGTCTATCAATCCTACTTTAAGAAAAACATGTAAATATTTTAAGTAGATTCAAATTTACATCCTTTCAATGCCAATTAAGTATTAATACGTTAAATCCAGCTGGCATGGAAATGTAATTCGGGCACTAAAACCAAGGGAGTTTAATTAGAAAAATGACCTTTATGAAGATAATGAGTTTGAAGAGCAGGTGGGTGCAAGGAAAGATTCCTTAGAAATAAACTACGGCAGGTGAAAATGCCTTCATAAAGAAAGCATAGGAGCCTTTAGCTTCTTAAGAGTTCCGTGCATCCAAGAAAATGGGTTAGTAAAGGGCACAAGCCTGGCATGAGAAAACACAAAGGGGTTTAACAACCCAAATAGCTTTTATCTTTACTCCTCTATGTCAGATCTCTGTCAGGCTGTACAGCTAAAGGTTGTGCTGTAGAGACAGCTTCCCAGCCTAACACCAGACAATGTGACTCAAAGGATCAGACGGGCACTCTGACTGTACAGAGTTACAACCACCTGATCCCTGAAAACACATGAAAAGTACAGTCTTCCTCCTTCAGGAAAAGACTGTTTTTCTCCAGTTCTGTAATCCCCAACTTAAGAAGGATATAGAAATATTGGAAGGTTACGAACATGATCCAAGGGCTGGAATCCCTCTGCTGTGAGGACAGGCTGAGAGAGTTGGGGTTGTTCAGCCTGGAGAAGAGAAGGCTCTGGGGAGACGATGAGTAGATGGCGAGACGATGAGTAGATGTCGAGACGATGAGCAGATGTCGAGACGATGAGTAGATGTTGGTGTTGGGTCATAGGCTGGACTCAACGATCTCAAAGGTCTTTTCCAGCCTTGTGATATTGTGATACCGCATAGAGGCTTCCCAGTACTGAAAGGGGCTCCAGGAAAGCTGGGGAGGGACATTTTACAGGGGCAAGTAGCGATAGGACGAGGAGGAACGGCTTTAAATTGGAAAGGGAAGATTTAGACTGGACATTAGGAAAAAATTCTTCATGATGAGGGTAGGGAGGCCCTGGCCCAGGCCCAGGGAAGCTATGGCTGCCCTATCCCTGGAGGTGTTCAAGGCCAGGTTGGATGGGGCCCTGAGCAGCCTGGTCTGGTGGGAGGTGTTCCTGCCCGTGGTTAGAACTAAGGTACCTTCCAACCCAAACCATTCTATGATTCAAGAATTTATATTCTACCAATTTTTATGACATTTCTACTGTCTACAGAAATACCCATGAGGAATAAAGGGCAAACGCGATGCGGACACAAGCTCAACAAGACTCAAAAAGAGAACACGCATCCTTACATGCTCTCACAGAACTTTGTAAGAGTGCTGGGCTTTTCCTGGTTGCGTCTTTGTCGAAACCAACGTTGAATGCTGCGTACATCCCAGTCCAGCTGTTTGGAGAGGCCCTCCAGCCTCTTCTCATCTGGATGCTACAGAACAAAGAAGGATAAAAATTATTTCTTTATCCAGCTGCAGAAACTCCACATTAAATTTAGAACCACTGTAAACACCTCTCGATGTCTTAAGAGGCTGCTTGTAAGACACACGGATATATGGAAATAAAATTACTCTCACAAAAATCTCTGCTGGTAGATCCAAATCAAAACAGGTTCACAGTGACTATTATTGATCTAGAAGGACATACACTGTAATATCGCAAGCAGATTATTACTAATAAGTAAGAAACTTTAAGGGGACAATGGGATAAAAACTTAAAACTTGGAAAGTAAGGATAAGCAGGAATAAAATGCCATGCATTTTTCAAGCAGCAGAGCTTAGAAATAATTCCCTGCCTGCCACATGCTATGCCTGTTCCATCTTTCAGCATCAGGATCCTTGTCCTATCAGTTGCTGCAGTAGTGAAGACTGACTGACATGGCAAGAAGACACATCTCACGTTTGCATGTTATGTTATGTTAACATTAAAAAATGAGGTCATTAAACAAAATGACAACTTCAAGAGGAAAATTACCTTGACAAAAGGTAGAGAATTTTTTTCTCTGTAATATTAGCTACCCACAATTATTCTCCAAAGCAGCAAATGTGGAATTCTTATTCCATAAGAGCAGCTGCAAACCAGTGCAGAGGTAACGCAAGAGAAAATGAGTCTGTCCTTGAGTACTATACCGAGAAGAGCAGTACAGGCCACGTTTCCAATTATGTAGCAATTCCACACATACAGTACTGCATGAGGATTATTTATAGATTTCTCCTTTTTTAAAGAAACAGAAAAAGCTTCTGGACAACCTGCTTTCTGTAGCTTTATATTTCTGCCAGCCAGTTACATACATTAAATGAGATACAAGAGCTGCCTTGTCAAAGACATTTTTAAATGTAGCGAGAGGTAAAATAGCAAAGCTCTCATCAGGCTTTCATCTAGCAGCCTCCAGGAAAGACAGGAAGGAAAGGGAAGGGAAAGGATGAGACAAGAGAAGGGCAAAGTATTTGCCAACCAACTTAAAACAGAACAAAAAAAAAGGGGTTTTTTTTTAGTCAACCAAGGTAGCCACTAATTTTATAATGGAAGGTTATGAAAAGCCATTCTCTGTCACTTTAGAAAAATCAAATGATTGATGCAGCTCTTGGGCGCTTGTTGTGAGAAAACCTGCTGCATACAACTCAAAAAAGGGCAGCTATCTAAACCAGACAGTTTCTTTGAGAGCAGCTACCAGATAGCTATACCAAACTCTTGCAGGAAAGTAGATACTTTCCTCTGGAGCTCTTCTCACTCATCTCTGCGCACTGCGTGCCAGAAGCCACGTGTGCCAGCTCCTGCCACGACTCACAGGGATTAGTTAGACCATTTCACACACTCGGGCCCTGTGTCAGACTAGATGATTCTGCAAGGACTCCATTCTTCCTCCAGCTGAGTGAGCGCCTACGCGCTGCAACTTTTAGTCACAAGGTATGTAGGATTCCCTCTCTGAAAACAGGACATAAAGCACACCAAGTGCCATGGTGATCTCGGGATAGGATAGGACGCACAAGCAAGAAAAGATTCATGGAATATTTCACTGTCCCTGATGCCGAACCCAATTTTGCCCTCTACCACTCTTAACACTCTCTGAAGTTTAGGCCAATGTCTTTGTCATGGTGTGCACAGCTGCAACCTGGAGCTGAAGGGGGATTGGGAAATTACAGTGGTTTCATCCTTCAGGCCTCCTTCCTGCTACCAAGTTGCTGACCACTGAGGTCTTCAGGAGATGCTAAAGGACGCATGCTCACGGCTATGGGAAAGCTCAGGATGCTTCAAAACGATGACATAAAGGTTTAGTTGAGATACCATACAGTGAGAGCTGTAGAAACACAGACATAAGTGATGGAGGAGAAAACTTGTTTTCTACAAAAAGATCTGCAAGCTCTAAAACATTATTCAGTCAGTTTCCCCACTCTTCTAGCTTTTCCCTCCCCCTCAACTTCAAAGGACACTTGTCATAATGTAAAAAGCTGAGACATCAGTGAGCCACCAGCGCCCTGTGCCCAGCCAAAAATGTAGGTGACCATATGGCACACTCAAAGGTGTTTCTGTAACAACCTTTTTGATTAAAAGCTTACAGGAGATGTCACGAAGGAATGCACAACTGCTCAAGCTGGCATGCTGATGACAACCTTGACATCTGCATGTTCTGATTTTAGCTGTAAAAATGCAGCACTGCATTTAGCACTAAGCTTTGTTTTGTTCCAATATAGTGTATAGCTATATCCCACTTTATATGCAAAATATTTTAGTTAAATACCCTACCTTTGTAATAGCTGTGAAAACTTTTTCCAGGATAGCATTAGGCTGAGCTTTCTGTGGTCCACTGGCTTGGACTTTAAGGCCTAAGGCACACGGTTTAGCAATGAACCTGTGAGAAACAGAAGAGTGAAAAAAGAAAACAAGTTAAATCCTTGAGTTATTTACTTCATTACTGTTATCAATCAATGACATGTGGTAAATGCGCAAACATTATAGCTCTGCCAACGAAAACAACGCCTAGCCTGGCAGCTCAAAAGCAAGCTCATACAGGCAATTACATTGCAAAATAAGTAACATTACTTTCAAGGATGAAAGGAACTCCAAAGAGCACTTGAAACAGAGGATTTTCTTTCATGTTGTGAAAAAAAAAGGATAGTAGAAAAAGCATGAGAGGAATGTCTCCTAGAGAAGCATCAACTAATGAAAAGAGTAGGACAGCTTGCAGAGATGAGGAGCACATAATATTCTCCAGAGCCTTTTTCAAAGATCAGTTTCCACAGTAGCTACTGCCTCAGGACTCCTTTTGCACAGTGGAAATTCAAACAATGTCCTTAAATGTAGCAAGCATTGAAGCCGCCCAGTTAATACAATTTTCTAAACCATAAAGTCTGAGGAATGGCTCAACAACATTTAAAGACTTTGCTCTTCCTCCAAACTCTTGTTAAAATACGAAGGTGTCACATCCAAATAGCAATTCTTAAATTCATCCGGTTTATAAACTGGGTGTCTCCGATACATTGTAGCAATCAATTATACAACTTAGATCACACACAAAGACAACAACTCCACTTATTAAAAACTAAATTATTTGTAACTGTGAGTCCAACTACGGAATCCCCATGAAAAGTACAAAGTCTGTATAGGAATCACATTCACATACGAACAGTATGAACTCCTGCCTCTTTAATGATGTAACTCCTGATTTCACTTAAAAGATTCCCATTTCCTAAGCCTTCATCCGCCAGCAGGGACCAAAACATGAGACTCCTTAGCTGAAGAGTTCCACGTTTATCCAGTGGAATGATCACAAGCTCTTACAAAAAATCACAGAATCCTTATCCACTTGCAAGCCCCATTTTAAGCACTATTTTGAGCTACATCCGCAGTTCCTGTTATGTTTAAGACAACACAGCTGATAAAAGAGAATTAAATCCTAAGCAATGCTACAGTGGTTACAACAATAGCACATGATAAAGATGGCAAATGCCAGACCACCTTGTTTTCCTTGTTCTTCTAAAGAATTCTTGATACATGAGTACCATTCCCATATGAATGCCAATTCTATAACCTGAAATCCCCTTGGTGACTATTGGCAAGGAGGCTGGGAAGTCTAATACATAGACACATCCAGTGCATCAGTGAACTCGCTCTGTGATCCTTGTATATTATAAGAGAAAAAAAAATGAAACTTATTAAACTTTGTAAAAGTTTGGCCACAATCCGGAACGGCTGCAGACTGCTACCAAACTGCTATCTCCCTATCATCAACTAAATCAATGGCACTGTATCAGGTGCAAATTCCCTGCTTTAGGCTGATATCAGTTTCACTGATGAGATTGAGCAGAATGAAGTTTTGTTTTCTGCTAATGAGGCAGAAGCATATAAACTCTCTATACGCTGTATTTAAGTACATTGTAAACTAGCTACACTAGAAATTTGTATATTATTTAAATCTAAAAGGTGAAAAAGAAGCAGCAGGAATTGTATTCTCTAGTTCAACACAGACTTGCAAAGCCAGTCTCCTTTGATGTTCAGTCTCCTCTGAAATAAGGTTCGATTTGGTGGCGGGGGGGTGGTTTGCATGGGGCGTGGAGGGGTTTTGCTTGGTTGGTTTTTTTCATACACGTACATCTTTTAACTTTCATTTTCCAGCTCTTCTCTTTTTGCTGACTGAAGGAATGAGACAGCTGTGTTGTAACTTCAATAGAAAGGCAGTTCCCTATACACACTAATTTAAATGAAAAAGATATATATTTAATTTGGTAAAGCCAAAAGCAGATTAAAAATTCCCACCTAGAAAAATTCCACAAGGAGCAATTCCAACAAGCTTCATGCTGAGCTGGTGCTCATTTAATCTAAGCAAAACAGCTGGGTTTGCTTAAATGCCATTCTTAAAATTACACATCTTGCTAAGGAGCAGCCTAGATAAATCCAGAATAAATCACAGACACAGTGTTGGTCTAGATTTTAAAAGAGAACTGTCATATTGATGTTATGTCCATTACTTAAAATGAAACATTTTCTGCTTCAATCTGGTATTCTCTAAACAGGAATACAATTTTTTCTTCCTTTGCTGGCTATGTTTTTCAAATGTACAGGAGGAATGAGTACGTGACCCGAACCTGAGCTTGTCCACAAAGACAGCAAAGCACAGTAAGGACATGTAGAGGGTAAAGAGCTGTAAGACACAGGATGATCTTGGCCAGCAATATCAGAAAGAAGGGACAGGAAAAGCTGAAAAACACTCACACGGGTCTCTCTCCCAACATGCTCTTGTGGCCTTTCTCCTCTTTCGAAAAATTTCAGAAAAATTCCTCTCAAGGGATTGTTAATTCCTATTAGGACACTCAAGGGAATTAAAGCAATTTTAACTGAAACATTTTACGTGCCTGCAATACTAAGCAGGTCTGACCAACAATTCAAGCAGGCACAAGCCACATCCATGTGATTGCCTCTGGTGGAAATGGTAAAATTTAAAGGATATTTTTTACTTTTCTTACAAAAATTTAACAAGTTCAAGCTACACACTCTGCAGTATAAAAATTGGTTTTCAAGGTTAAAACAGAACTTTGAAGTAGAATTTAATCAAGAGGATCCCAAATGTCACACCAGATGCCATAAAAAGCATCATTAACATAATTCTCACCAATAGTTTTCTATAGTAATGTGAATAGAATAAATATATACACAAAACAGAATTCATGTTTGATACACGTACAAACGATGAGCCTTTTACCAAATGTTGCACTTCTTAAAAGCGCTATTCATTTTTTCCATTTCTGCTAACGCTGTGTTATTCCATTCCCTAAGCAGTCTTACTGACACCCATGGGACTATTTATCGCATAAGAGGGCAGAACTATTCTGAAACAGTAAGAAAAGCAGAATTGAGAATATTACCACCTATTCTCCTCAAAACACGTAAATCTGGACAAACGCCACACTCCTATCTCATCTAAAAACAAAACCAAACCACGAAGCCCACAGCCAGGCAGTTCAGATAACATTGGTTACGACAGAGCACTGGGTCAGGAGAGGTCAGTCTTTGCAGGCCCATCAACATCACCCACAAAGACGACAAGCATTTCCGAGTGTCCCATATCCCCTGAAGGCAGGCGCTGGTTTGTCCTTTCGATCCTGTTCTCAAATCAATTATATCAGTGACAGCAAGGCCTCATACTCCATCCCAAACTCAGAGATCAGATTTTCACTACAAAGGGGTCAAGAAACCCCTTGCAAAATAACTCCCCACCTCCCCTAGACAATAAAAGCAAGCACCATTTCACCACAATTATGTATACTTGATCAAGAACTAGTACAGTTTTGGGTTTCCCACTTGCCCTTTAAGAAACATCAACTAGACAAAGTCAGACGAAAGAATAAGTAGAAAAATTATAACAGAAAAGTAAGTAGAAAAAGAAGTTGTTAAAAAACAAACAAACAAACACCCAACTAAAACTTAAGTTTGCCCTGGTGGAGGAAGGCAAACGTCATCTGGGCACCACTTGCTCTTTGCAGAGATGGCAGTGGGCACTGTGCTGTGTAGAGGGAAATCAGGGTCCCACCTGGCCCAAAAGAAACCCCAGATCTGTAAACTCTTCAGAAGCCATTCCCACCACTCCACACTAGACATCTAATTTCTCATGTTCATAGAATTACAGCTTAAAAATACGCCGGCTCTTCTTTCCTGGGGACTCCACACCCTGTGAAAGTTTCTCTTTAGACACACAAATAGATCATATCAGCAATAAGCACAAGCTATCTTGGGCACACCAACTAGAAATGGAACTGCAGTAACACTGATAAAATAATCTCTTTTAGTAGAGTATGGAAAATGCCCCCACTGCCTCTCAGAGCTCTTTCTGTTCTCCTTTACTGGCTACTTGAGCCTTACCAATTAATTACCGTGCAACGTTTCCAGTTTACCGATTCTCATCTTGAGAAATTACATCATTTTAATCCCAGAATTAACTAGAAATGTTAGCATTGCCCCTTGGAGGTTGAGGTTCATTACCACTAGCATAGTCTATATTAAATATTTTTTTGAAGTACCAATGAAGGAGAAGGAGAAAAGTAAAAAGATTCTTTTTTTGGTAGTTCTCTGGATTTTACTACAAATCAAACAGCCCTACTTGCAACATGTAATCTTTGAATCTGGTCAGAAAATAATACATAGCAACTCTTTAGTCATCTGGGGCACAGGACGTGCATTTTTACTTTAGCCTTTCACGTCCACAAAGACATTTGAGTTGATTGCTTGCCAGTGTGCTAAGAGTTTGAATCTCGCATTCCTGCACTAAGGATGCATCTACAGGGAGAAATTCAAGAGAACTATGGTGAATGTGAAGTGTGCAGAGCACCTTCAAGTCACATCCAAGCACAGGAACTCTAGTTTGAGCTCAGGGGCAGACACTTATCTCTGTGTTCACAGCACTTCTGTGAACCTGGGAAAAACCCGCACTTGGACACAGGCATAGTTCAAGTGCTACTTGCACAACAAACCTGCTCATGTTGCTGACACCAGTCAGCTGTGAGCTCCAGAACAAAAAAAACCCAGGCAAGCTATTCCTGCAAATTAAGTATGTCTGTCAAATCTCATAGTTTCGTATCAGTATATTTACAAATACCAGGAAAGGCAGTTATAACCAGTGAAAATTGCTCTCTGTGCTAAAGAGGTACTCAAATCTGGTTTGAAGAGTCTGGATCCCTTTTTGAAAGATGGATGCAGAACGAATTTTCCTAGCTCATCTATTTTATGTTCTCCAAATACAGATTGTTCCGGGGATTTATGACTACAATTGTGTAACTTGCTGGACACTGCTTGATGATTTTAAACAGAAGCAACCTAATTTGCTCCAACTGCAAGGATAAGTAAAAGAAGAAGACACTTGCTCCCAAGCAGATGCTCATTAGATTTGCCACGACATATAAAAACAACTGCTGAATTTGTTTTGTTATTTTTATACAGTTGACCTACTTAATGAAAAAGTTACTTGTATTACTAAAAAAAACAAGCAGAAAAATCTTAAATAGTCCTAGGACAAATGCAGCAGATAGGAGGGTAGTCACTCCAGTACGCTTGTCCCAGGACTAATTTTGGCTTTGTTTCTCCATCCTGCTACAGAAGGCCCATCAGGATACAGTGCCCAAAGCACAAGCAGGGGTCTTAACTCAGTTAACGTCATCCAGTAGCTATACAAGAAAGTTAACTTGTTGGGAGTGCTGGGAAATGGGTCAGCTCCCGCGATGAACATTCTTTCAAAGGTAAGAACATGCCTGACCCAGCACAAATCCCAGCACATAATCCGATACTTTTATCAGAAAGAGCCTTCTGCTGCTAAGCATCATGAGCGATGCCTCGGAGGGCAAAATGCAAGAGCTCACAGCCAATCTTTTCAGAGGGAACATATTCCCAACCCTCCTGAAATTACTTCAAAAAAGCACATATATGCATCTGCCTTTCATCTGACATTTCCAGTGCTTTTCCTTCTCTTCTTGTTAGAGATGCATTAGCTGTTATTTCCAGCCCAGCCTCATTATCGCATCTCTCCCATCAAATTAGACAAACTAAGCATTATACTGTGTAATCCATGTGTGGTTCTAAAAAACAGAAGCTAAGCAGCCTGCAAGAGAATTCAGCTTACTGAATTAGTGAGGTTTTGTCTTTCTTTGGTTCCAATTATTAGATTGCATTTAAACTACTGGAGGAGGAAAAAGTATTGCTAAAAAAATCAGTACTTTCAGTTTGTTGATTTTTGGGGGTTTTTTAACAAGCTTTCAAAACCTTAATATTTTGACTTGAGAAACTCTTTCAATAGGCAAACATGTTTTTGACCTCAGCACTTCTACAAAGTATTCTAAGCTTAAGTGGCTTTAAAAAAAAAAAAACACAAAACCAACCAACCAGAAAAAAAACAAAAAACAACCCACACATCAATCACTGATGCCCTGCTACCTCTTAAACACAGAGCTGGGAAGCTATCTGAAATCCTTCCTAACAAAGTGCATCGTTCATCCCTCATAACAAAAATCAAATTCACACCCAATCAGCAGCAGAAAATGCATCTATTGCACTACTTACATCTCAGGGAACACAGCTGACAGCAGCCTGCAGCGCTGCTGAGGGCCAGCGGAACTAATGGCATAGAGTGAGAAACTGCTCTCATCTAAAAAATGGAAGTACAATCCAATACTTCACTATGTGCAGATACTTACTAGGATCTAGTGTGGGCAGAGTCCCAGAAGCCAGTGGTAGCAGAAAGTTCCATATGGGCTCTATCAGGCTTGCTCCATCCATCAGATACCCCTCTGGAATGCCAGTCACCAGTACTCCAGTACTCCTTCAGCCCCAGTAATGCTACAGCACCACTCTCATGCATTCTTCTGCCTTTTGACAGAAAATACTCTTTCCTTTAATACACGGAAGATGGATATAAAAGGCAGGCTAAAAAATAGGACTACACCCGTAACACTTGATGCAATAGCACTGCTGACACGTACACATATTACCTGTATAAAACTGCCCCATCTCTGCTTGCAAGAGCAATGCTTCACCTTAAAAAAGTGTTTTAGTAATTTTTCAGCTGGGAAGCAAAGTGCCCTAAAAATTCAGCATATTGTGCTAGCTGAACAGCATTCAGCATCAAGTGGATTTCATACTGGGAATACTATGCAACTAAAAATGGTTTTATACTGATTGGTTTTAAAGAAGACAATTTCGTCACAGTAATCTGCTTGGGGGTAATAATGGTCTCAGGCGCTTCCATCCATGAGCACTTTCACATAATAGAAAGTTTCACTTAACAGTCTGAAAGGTAGCTGTGATAAAAAAAGGGATTTAGTACTTATATTTCAGCTTGCAGGCTTAGTAGTTAGTGCAGTGCTAACACACACCATTTTAAGTAAATAAAACAAATCACCTTCATCACTCAACAGCAGTATCACGAAATGCATTGTCCTACAGTTACTCTTAAGGAACATAACTGGTATGTCTGACCCATACCATTCATTTACTGTAAAACAGTTTCTTTTTTGCAGCTGGTTTTCTCACATTTATATTGTCCTGCCTTTTTTTTTCCTGACTGAACATACATGTCTAAAAGTCACATCTCCCCATTGTACAAAGTCAAAAATACCCTCTTTGTCCAGAGATTCTGCTCCAATTACAAAACCCACAACCAGTAACATCTGTTTGGCGTGAGTTAACTTTTGCATACCTGCTAGGCCCATCACAAGCTGCAAGACCCCACACACTGCTAAACCCTTCTGACTCACTGAGCTGGAATGTAGCAATGTTTTCCAAACATGGAAGGTATTTATTTGTTATAACTTCATGCATGAGGTTTAACAAGTCCAAATGCCGGGTTCTATGCTTTGGACACAACAACCCCATGCAGAGCTCTAGGCTGGGGACAGAGTGGCTGGAGAGAAGTCAGGCGGAAAGGGACTTGGGAGCACTGGTGGACAGGAAACTCAACAGGAGCCAGCTGTGTGGCCAAGAAGGCCAATGGTATCCTGGCAGCATCAGGAACAGTGTGGCCAGCAGGACTAGAGAGATCATCATCCCCTTATACTCGGCACTGGTCAGGCCGCACCTCGAGTGCTGTGTCCAGTTCTGGGCCCCTCGGTTTGAGAAAGATGTTGAGATGCTGGAGTGCGTCCAGAGGAGAGGGACGAGGATGGTGAAGGGGCTGGAGCACAAGCCCTGTGAAGAGCGACTGAGGGAGCTGGGGTTGTTTAGCCTAGAGAAAAGGAGGCTCGGGGTAGACCTTACTGTTCTCTACAGCTACCTGAAAGGAGGCTGTAGTCAGGCAGGGGTTGGTCTCTTCTCTCAGGCAACCAGTGACAGAACAAGAGGACATGGTCTCAGGGTTCGTCAAGGGAAGTTTAGGCTCAATATTAGGAAAAAATTCTTCACTGAAAGGGTGATTGGCCATTGGAATGCACTGCCCGGGGGGGTGGTGGAGTCACCGTCCCTGGAGGTGTTTAAAAGGAGATTGAATGAGGCACTTAGTGCCATGGTTTAGATGATGGGTAGGTGCAGGTGTTGGGTCATAGGCTGGACTCGATGCTCTCAAAGGTCTTTTCCAACCTTATGATACTGTGATACTGTGATAACGTTTTCAGTTTCTCCTGAGACTCTGTAAGACAAAAGCACTGAAGCAGGGAGGAACTGCATGCTCTCTCCAGAATAGCAACAAGAACTGCATGAATGTAGAGAAAAGTCACAAATAAATATTTTTGCAGCAGGCTGTCTAATGTTTTCTTTCTTTGTAACGTCTAAAAATAAAGAGTTTAGTCACTCTGTAACTTTCCAAGTGCTGATGAGGCACAGAGAGAAGGGAATGGAAGATGCACTCAATCCCCCATCTCTCACACACAGTGCCTCCTCTTAGCTGCTCTCCACCAGCATCATCAAGTCTGCAGAAAGTATGAATGGTATGATGCTGAAGGTATCACCCTCACCCTTTTCGCACACAGTGAAATCAGGATAGACGAGTCAGGATCAGTGGTAAAATTCAGATCTTGAAAATTCTAGCCCACTGCTAAAGGTCAGTGGAGATAAAAATATTCCCCCAACTTTTAAAAAGCTGTATCTCAGGGACTTTCTAGACCAAAAAAAGCATCTTTGCACACAGCAGTCCCCAAAGAGCTGTGCCTCCCTTCCCAAGCCCATGCAAACTTTGGCTATCCAAAACTTGCTATTTCAGCAAGTCTGGGACAACCAAAGCAAGGAACTAGCTGTAAAACATCTACACGTGAAAAGACACGTGGTCCAAATGGGATTAAATGCTGGACAGAGTAAAAGGTACGAAGAAAGTATAGACAGAAAGGGAAGACTGACAATTTAGTTTTTAAATCACAGTAGGTCACCTTAATACAATGACTCTGTTCTATCCCAGCAAGCCCTGCAACATTACCTTATCTTTTATTTGGTCACATTTTCAATACGTGAGCAAGAAAACAAAAACAAAAACAAAAACAACAAAAACCTGTGAGCAATATCTGTATCTACATTAAAGTTGTAGCACCAACGAAGATCATCCAGCAGCCTTTTGGCACGTATTCACACTCTTAATACAGCTCTCCTTCACTCACAGAGGGAGCTTCCAAGAATCAAAAAGACGCTGGTGTTTACCTGCCACTTGGACATGACATAAAAGTTGCTAAGTGGCTCAGAGCAACTGTCTACAGAAGTAAAAGCTCAGCAATCATTTTGACAAATAACAGAACTCTGCCCACTAAAAAGCCAATACTACTCTAGGTTCCTCTGCAGTAATTCATCTGTGTATTAAGTGATAGCTAATCTCACCAATGCCCTCTTACATTCTAATTTATATGCTATTTACTACTGGGGGCAAATGAAGGATGTAGTTAAAAATCCCTAGTGATCACTCTAAACAACAATCACTCCATCTGATATTATTACAAAAGACTGCACCAAATCACAGAACATAAATGGACAATTCAGCAATGCCTTCTTGAAAAATTTTAAAAGGTGTCTGAAATGTTGAGAAATTACGCTGTTCACCTGGAACAGGAACTCATTACTCATTCACCAAAGGAGGAAACCAACTAGTTCTCACTAGCTACCAAGCTTTCCTATACAGCTCTCACCTTCATCTTTCTATTCTATTCCAAATCATTTTTGAATTTCCTTAATGTTTTGCTGTTTGACTACCATTTTACAGGACACTCTTTGGAAAGGTAGAGAGGTGATCTGAAAAGCAACCACAGCTCTACATCCACAAGCACTGAGCACACAGCCCTGCAGATGAGCCTACTGACCCTTCATGCACCCCACCACTTATGGGGAGCCAAGGAAACTAGCACCTACCAGATAAAAGGATGTGCTGCAGTGTTTGAAATATGGAAGACAGAAAATAAAGGCTCCACACTGAGGTTTTCCCAAAGCAAAACCCACCATTACAAGCAAACAATGAGTCTTTTACACAAAGTGCTCATAACACAGCTGACAGGCATCTCATTGTACTCCTAATATGCAATAAACAATTAGTGATCGGACAAAGCAGTGTAAGAACAAATCCTATTAACAAATAACAGGATTTGCTAGTGGATCACCCAAACACCACTTTGGAAACGACTCCCTGGGCTGCTGCAGCCAGAAACGTCAGCGAGGGAAGGGAGCCCTGCGGCACGATGCATTTGTGAGCAGCACGCATGGCTACTGGCCAGCTGACGGAGCTCACCACACGAAAGCCATGCTGGTGCACCGGTTTTGACAGCAATTGAAAACACTGCAGCATGTGCCAAACAAAACAGAAGAAGTACTCTCCTGTCTGAGGTATCTGTGAATCATTTACATCTTATATCCACAAGTAAGTATATTTTGTACCTCAAAGCACACAAGAAACTGTTACAATACTATTTTCTTTTAGCTTACAAGATTTTTGTCAGCAGCTTGCACGCTCCACCTTCAAATGACCCCACAGAGGACATAACTGAAATGTGATACCCTCCTAGTATTAGTATATAACTGTCCATGTCTATCAGTAGAGGGTTAAAAATAAAAAAACCCAAACACAATCAAACTTTAGGCAGGTGGGTATTGGAGGGAGTCTGACACTGTAATGTTGCGCTCCAGTGGTTGCTGTTAGATGCCCTAAGCAAGCGATGCTGAGATGGTAACTCAGGAGGTAGTTCATTCTCTATTACAGTTTGAGAAAAAGGAGAAGACAAATTCCCAGTGCTGAAAATCAGGCAGAGCACTTACTAGCCCTGGCAGGTCACAGAATACTTGTAAGATAACAGTTACTTAAAGTGACACGTACCTACTACTCTCTGCAGTTCTGTTTAGGGGTGCTATGTGTCTTCTTATCTCCTTGGGATCATTAGAACAGTCTTGATTGTTTTTACAACACCACAGCATATGTAGCTTGAGATAAAAGCAGCTTCTTGTGCGCACGACTACCACAACCACATTACAGTGGAACTGAGCCCTTCTCTGAATTGGTTTAGTACTTTCTAGGAGAACATAAAAATGGAAACTAATAATCAAAATTGGGAAGCCATGTGAGTTATAATCATGTCATTATAGTATATTTTTACACAGTTGTAGATCATGAGTTTTATTTTTTAAACAGGAAGAAGAATGGCTCCAAAACATTCAACATGAACATCAGTTAAGTATCTGTACAGTGCTTGAACCACAGCAAGGCTTTGCAAGCACTGAGAACACTTGATAATTACCTACTTTACCCAGAATTATAGATCAAACTGTCATCCTTTGAGAACAAATTAGACATGACATCTATATCCAGGATACACAAGGAAGGATCACAGCCCAAGACTGTAGCTCACTTAGAGTGGGACTGGAAATGTCAGGCCAACAGATACAATGCCTCAGAAAGATACTCGGAGCAGCTCCTGTGAGCGAGCACCTCATTTCATCTCCTGGGCTGACACTTTCATGACATGCACGTCAGTCATCATCCTCTAGAGAAATGTTACTGACACGTTTTGGCTCCCAAGGAGTGTGACCATTGCCTCCACATTGACAGTCAGGAACACAAACAAATGCAAACGTCTTCAGAATATCAAGAACTATGGCACAATCACAACTTCTACTTTCAAAGATGAATTTACTCCACTGTAAGATCAGCTTGTACCTACTTTTCAACTTCAGCAAGAAACACTTGCAAAACCGAGGAGGGATGGAAGGAAGGAGGAGGGAGGGGTGGATGGAAGGAGGAGGGATTGGTAATGCTGTTATACTAAGATCACACCTGCAGGCAGAAACCATCCTTTTCCAGGCCTAAAGCAGGTGGATATTGTTGACTGACACAAACAAGCCAGCTAAAGAGAGACACAGCCTCTAAGGAGTTCCCATAAAGCCTACAGAACCTCCTCCGGTCCAAATACCCCCTTTGCTTTGCTCATTCCCCATTACTGCACCCCGCTCCTTGCTCACTGAAAGCTGAAAACTCTTGCTCTCTTCAAAAGCCTCTCCAACTGGCAAGAACCAACACACCAGTGCCATAAGGGAGCAGAGACCATGACCAAACAGTGAGAATCTACAACTCTGCGTGAAGCCGTCCTCCAACACCATTACCTATTGGCACAGTGAAAGACAGCCTCCAGCCAGGGAGCGTAGGAAGGCAGGGTGTAACCAACAAGGATGGATTTATGCAGTCTCCTGATGCAGTTCCAGTTACGTCAGAGCAGCTTCAGAAAAACAAGTGAGTTGCCTTGCTTTCAGTTGTGTACAGTCTTCCTGTAGCAGATGCAAGTGGTTCAAGACCAAAACCAGTCACTAAAGAACTGGTAACTCACCTACACCCCTCGTTGGTAAACGACAGAGCCCTGCACTTCAGTTAAAGAATGGCTCTAGATGAAAACTTTTTTGTGATCAAATGTCAGAAGACAAACATTATACGCAATACCTGCTCAGCAACTGAGTATCTCCCTTCAGATGTCTGTTGTCATGTTTATCTAGAGCATCTGGAGGGTGAAAGCACTGGTCCCTAAGCTGTTACAGTATTTACTACTAATCCCTGGTCCTTCACTGCTAAATAAGGGCAGAAAAATAAACAAACAAACAAGCAATCCAAGCAAAGGCCAGGACTACTTGATATAAATAGAAATAAGAAGGCAAAATTATTAGCTTAGAGATGTCAAAAACAACAACAACAAAGTCTTTCACCCTTGTTTAGCTTGATGTGCAAAGCAGCATCCCAATTCCTACATAAAGTGAAGAGTGACTGTATTTCACATGCTTTGTAATACTGCAGGCAGGATGAAAAAAAAAAAAGCAGGTAATGTCACACAGCAATCAAATACACAGAAAGGAGAATGATGGCAGGGCAGAGCAGACAGCAAAACCACCCCACAGCAGGCTGGCAGAATTAGGTGCCTTCTCTTACTTCCTCACCACACATGAATGTTTCCATGACACTACACAATGATAACAAAACTTTACATTTTAACCCACCAAAGTTGAATATTCAAACAAAAGCAGCTGTTCATGTAGGGAACAAAAATAAATAAATAAAAGCTCTTCTGAAGAGACAGATTTATAACTGAATCTATCTGCAGAGCCATACAGATTGAAAAAACTAGGTCAAATCTTTTGCTAGTCAACCTCACCGCTATTCCTCCTGGTCCTCCTCCTCTTTAGCTTTCAGCAGTTACTGAAGAAATCCATTAGTTAGAATGCAACAGACCTGTCACGCAGGTCTCAAATTTCTTCTGCCCGGTACGTATCAGGGGGTCATCTATGCAACTACAGATGGAAGGGGAAAAAAAGGAAATCATTATAGTCTTTCCAATTCCCAAATCCTAATCCTAGAGCGTCGTATTCAATGCTATTAGAGCCTATTAGCAGTCAAACAACAATGCATGTTAAAAAATAAAAAGAGAGGCAGGGTGCAAGGGGCAGACAAAGATAGGCTAGAAAGAGGCAAAAACAGAGGAACTGCTGTGCTTTTGCTGTGCTTGCAGCAAAACCAGTATAGCATCAGCTGCTTTTAATGACATCTTGCCAGTTACATTCTACAGTTTCATGAGTGAATAGTTTTAGAACCCTCATAAATACCTCCATTTTGACACTAGATTTCCAAAGAGTAATTGTAACCCTATTTTTTAGATCTACTAGTCACCCTGTGTATATTTTAAATAATTATCTTTTAGGAAACAAAGGACTCACATACTGCAATTCATATATTTGATGTCACAAAGGCATTAAGTGTTTTTTAAATCTTCATAAAATGTAGGGACCAAGTCAGTCTAATTTCAGCTTACTCATTTTTATTCATTTCTCTCCTTCTGTTGCACAAACAGAAGGCACTTGGTTTCATCATTTAAGAAACAAAAAAAACCCAGAGATACACAATTGTGTATCAGCTGAATACTAAAACAAATCACTTTCCAACTCTTTCCATCCTTGGCAATATTCTGCCTGACAAGTTACTGCAAGGCAAAGTCAACATCCCGACTCCCTGCAGCAATGGCAAACCTAACTGGTTTGACAAGTCATGTACTGCAACCTTCATGTTGGCTGAGAGCCACAGGACATTACGCTGACAGCTGAAGACTGAGGTAATGCTGGCGTGCCTCCCGGGTTGGGTGGAGGAACTGGTCTCAGTTCCTAATGGTAAGTGCCTCCTCTCACGATGCCGTGACAGTGATGCGCCTCGGACACTGCTCGCCTTGTTGCCTCCCCTGCAAGCAGGACTAGGATACCCTGCTTACAAACAGCTGAGGGACTTCACTGATGAGAAAGGAGTGCTGGGGTATGCAGGAGCGTGCTGCTGTTAAGCAGGACTGTCTCATACATTTGCTTTGATGGAAACTAAAAGCCATTATGCAATGTGACACTTGCAGATCTGGTTGCCAAAGTGCACAACCAGTCTCAAGCTATTTCAGCCTAAATTAATGGAAATCATTGTGTCTCTTTCTGCCACAGGTGCCCAGCAGAGTTTCTACGCTTCTTCTAAAGCTGCCTTCTCTCACCAGTAAACCAAGGGCTATCACAGACCACCCAGGAAAGCCATTTGGAACAGAGGAGCAGACTACACAGAACGCCTCCTAAATCTCAGAACGTGCACGCAGAACCTTTTGTCTTTGATGTTTCTTTACCTTTATCCTTGTGCCTTTAGTTAAATTCCTTTGAGGCCAAGGCTATGCTACTCACAACTTATCTAAATTATCCCCATCTAACCTTTGTTTCCGAGCTGGATCTTATCTATAGAAATCACTGTTGAACTTTCACAGTCTTGGATAATTTTTCACCCTTAACTCAGTGAGCCATAAACAATTATTGTCTCCATTTCTTAGATAAACAGTTAACGGTAATCCTAAGGAAAATGTTTAGGGACTTCCTGTTGGTTGGTTGGGTTTTGTTTGTTTCATGTGTTTTTGACAGCGACAGATTAAGAGGAAGGAGGCATCTTGGACCTGAACCCAAAAGGACCCTCTCAATTTGTACCAAATGAGATGCAAAACGCAATCTAACAAGCTGTGCTAAATGCCTGCTGGATCAGAAGGCAAGTAAAGAAACTGAGGAAGATAAGAAGTGCTGGGTAGAGCAAGGTAGGGAAAACAAGCATTTGTGAGAGAATTGCCAGGCTAAAAACATCTGGAACTACTCTCTCAGGTAGCAGCATCCAGCCTAGTTTGAGTCACTCCAAGCAAAGATAATACAGTTTTGAAGTCTATACCTTAATGCTCAGTATTTCTTCTTGAGTAGTGCTCATGCATGATGGTCTAATATGGATCTTTTGCTGCTAAAAAAATTCAAAGCTTCATTTTATGTTACCCCTTTTAAAATAGTTGAGATAAAATGCCTGCATTTATCTAAATGATACTTCCTTTATTTATCTTTCATTTTTTAAATACTGCCCCAGAGTGAGAAACAGTGCCAGATTCAAAAGGAGGGGTTTTTTCCCCCCATCCTGTTCAACTGATAAGTTGTCCAATAATGTGATCTGCATTGTCAACTAGACTTGTTTTCTACATGAAACAAGTTTCTTTTTACTTTTAAACTACGAGTTGAAATTAGTGTACTCAAATATCAAACAGAAAATTACTTTTTCCTTCATTTATTTAAAAAGCTACTTAAATCAATGTTTTATACAATTCAACAACAGCTCACAAGAACAAACTATTAAGTAAACAAAAGTTTTAAATTGTTCAAATTCCTCTGTTAAATCATTAAAGCATCTTATGACTGATACTCTTAACTTAGAAACTTAACGTATCTCCCTTATGAAATAGGTGTTTCTCAATAAGGAAATAAAATTCTGTGGATTTCCTTCCTAAGCTTCAGTTATTGAGAAAACATTCTACCAGTCTTTCAGAGAACAGCTCTTGTCCCTTATTGGGTTTTTTCCATAATGAACATCTGCTAAGTCTATAAATTAATTGCTGAAAACATCTTGTGCTTCTAGATCATCCAGGCAATCACAGCCGTTCTGGGTTACTACAGAACATTACCATTCTTCTCTCTCTCACACAGGCGTACATCCCCCCTTACAGTATAGCATAAAGCAGGAACAATCACTTGGCATTATTTTTAATGCCATAAAACAGTCTTCAGTGCTGGTCAAGTCACCTGAGCAGCAAACCATAAGTTTCCCTAGATGATTTAAGCAGTACTTTTCGTACCACGATAGCCTAATGATATGAAGGATGCCTTGCCCTTCATATAATGGAAAATACTCTCCATCTTGAAAACAAGAATTGTTCTGTCAATTTTTTTGGTTTGTCAACAGCGGAGTTTGGCAAGCAGTCGCAATGAGCTCCTTCTATCCCAAAGAAAAGGCTGGAGTCCACTTTAGAAAACCCCCTGTATGTAACAATATTTCTCTTATTTCCCCATAAAAGGCCGATCAGACCCAAATTCCACCTACTTGCTACATCTTCAAGATGTCCCATTCTTCCTGACTATACTGACACACTACAGTATGTCACCTCATCTCATGTCCAGCTGCCGATTCCTCTGTTCTTGGAGCTACCAATTCTGCAATCAGAAATTAGCTTGGTTTAATACTATTTGTAACTTCTACAGATGGGAATTACTTAATCTAACTAAAATTTTATACAAGTCTCCTGCACTTCTTTTCAATATTCCTGGTCAATATTCCACAGCTCTGGTGAATGATGAGGATCCAGTTGCTCACCAAAACCTGTCTTAAGAAAGAGTACCTAAATTTTCCAACCAAACCTGGAAGATAATTATTTATTTAATTTGGAAAGACTAGCAAGGGTGCTGTCTCTGCCAAACGGCAGATTTCTGGATGCCATCAGCAGAGATAAACAGATACCAGTCTGGTATCTGGTTCCATTTTGGGTCACATTAGCCAGCTGGCATCTCTTTTCTTTCTTACTCGTAATCTGTGTTCATTAAAGGTGCTGCCATCACGAGTGACAAGAGGAAGGATGAGAGGAAACGGCCTCAAGTTGTGCCACGGGAGGTTTAGTCTAGACATTCACTGAAAGGGTGGTCAGGGATTGGCACAGCTGCCCAGGGAGGTGGTGGAGTCACCATCCCTAGAGGGGTTTAAAAGATGGGTAAATGTGTTTCTTAGGGACAGGGTTTAGTAGGGAGACAGGTACGGCTGGACTCAATGATCTGAGAGGTCTTTTCCAACCAGATGATTCTATGATTCTAAGAAGGTGGGAATGGTGCCTGGGCATGCTGCACTACTCCATGTGCGAGGGGATTGCAAGGATACAAACCCTATAGCTTTCTACTGCCTATTTTAAAAAAAAAAAAAAATTTTATAATTATAAATTTTAATAATTCTTCAAGAATTTTCAATTCTGTCCCATGCACAACGTGAGGCAGACATCACACGTACATCAAGTCTGTTCCTTTCCTAGGATACAAATGTTCTTATATAGCTTTGAATTTAGAAGTGTGCCTGAATGGAGCAGTTGCAAATGCACATTGTTTCTGATGAGAACAAACAAATGGGCACGTCTGATTACACCGCAATCCTCCCATCTGTACACACACCCCATATTCCTGTTTTCCACCCTCACAGCATATTTATTGTCAGTCTTGCTCCCCTCTCCTATGCCCCAGAAAACTGCGCGCTCTTTCCAATTTACGTCTCTGTTCCATTCCCACCTCTGGTCCTCAACCTTTCAATTAACAATTTTTACATAGCGAGTACAGGAGGAATTTGGAGAGTAATTAATTACCTAACCTTTAAGTTCCAAGCATGCAACAGAAATGTCAAGATACCAAAGAGCAACAGATTGTCACACCACAAGCCATGTGGTTGCTGTACTGTATTTCCACAAAAATTTATTTGCATTACTCACACACATGAGGGGGTTGACTTGTCATGATCTGTCATGTGATATGCAAATATTTATTGATGGCACAGAAATATCCCAATTTCTGTTTTTATTACTTATTATTTTAACTCCACTAGGAGCCTTTGGAATGCCAAAAAATCACTCAGCCCGTTCTGCAGTAGGACCTAAAGAACTTACATTTTATCACTATTTCATGTATACCATAAATAATCCAGCTGCAGGATCAAGATCTAAATCTCAAACTATGAGCTGAGAGCTGAAGTACACTGCAGTAGTGTACTACTGTCATCAATAAAGTCTAGGAGTAAACCATTAAAACTGCAACAATTATAGGACAATAACTTTGCAAATATTAACTTTTTATATCCTGTCCTAAACAGCATTCCGGTGCACCAAAGCAGTATTAAAATACAGATTTTAATATGTTCCAAAATTTATTTCTTTTTAGCATAATAAAGATGACGCATCCGTTTGGTACAGGGCACTGCCACGCACAGCAGCCCTCCTTTACTTACAAATCTTCATGTTAACCATTATACTGCGATTCCATAGAAAAGTATCAGCATTTCCTTCTGTTGTTTTTTTCAGCTTTACACAGCCTTATTACACACAGCCAGCTACACAGTCATGATATTATTGCACAGACCTTACTCACCTGCTCATATCATAGAATCACTAGGTTGGAAAAGACCTCTGAGATCACCAAGTCCAACCGTGCCTGTCTCCTTACTAAACCATGTCCCTAAGAAACTCATCCTCCTCCAGGGATGGCGACTCCACCACCTCCCTGGGCAGCTGTGCCAATCCTTGACCACTCTTTCAGTAAAGAATTCTTGCCGATGTCCAGTCTAAACCTCCCCTGGCACAACTTGCGGCCATTTCCTCTTGTCCTGTCGCTGTCACTTGTGACAACGGCCCAGCACCCACCCCATCACAACCTCCTTTCAGGCAGTTGTAGACAGTGATGAGGTCGTGATAAGGTCCTGGTATGCATCAAGTTGCCTTTGCATTTCAAAAACCCTTTTGGAACAGACAAATGATATAATAAAAGGGATGATATAATATGTTTTCAATACAATTTTTGAGGTAAGGAATGAGGAAGGAAAAAAACTCTAATTTTGTGTATGACTCTTCTTGGCACACTGTAAATGGTCAGCAAAGCAAGGCAATACCACTCAAATTGAGACAGTCTAACAGTTTGCACTTTTGTACCATAAAGAGCATTTCTTTCATTTCTTTTAAGTAATATGCTGGAAAATTTCCAGGCAAGATAGTATTTAAGAAGATGCAAGAAGTAAAGTCATCAAACTCTCCAGTGGCCACTAGAGCGTACAGCTGTGAGTATCTTTTTTCAAGATTTGGCTTCTCCAAAACAAAGCTTCCCATGGGTTCTGTACGTTTTGTAATTAATTTAATCTTCTTCCAAGTTCCTCCTCGTCCACTCAGGCATGAGACTGATTAACAGCATTTCTTTAGAAGCAGATGCTTCATAGGAACTGACAGTCACTGGGACCTTATACTTAGTCTTACTTAATAGATGGGAAGAAAAATATCATAGAAAATGCAGATGTGAAGATTACATTTTCCTTCTTCCCCTCTATCCTCATATATCCTAGTCACATTTCTAAGCTATTCCAGAACAGAAACAACTGTACCTGTAAGACTGTAAACTGTCCAAGAGGAAGGGGGTTCAGGAGTTCAGCAGAATGGCTCACCTTGCAGTAAGTTCTGAAAGCTTTTTGCTATCCATGACCCTTTTCATTAAATAACGCAAAAACATTTTAGAAGCAAGAAGCAGTTACTGTTCTTATACTCCTTATAAAAAGTACCACAGTCCTAAGACTACATCAACAGTGAACAAGAGCACACACACTAATTTTCAGTCCTCTGCTTACTCTAACAGTCAAAGTCAGACCTCCTGAGGCCAGGAGCCTTGGTTTTTCAATCTCAACGGCAAAACCAGATCAATACACCTCCCACAGGCTGGAGCAGTGGAAACTGTGGAGGCTCTGGAAGATGCAGAGCCAACTCCTGCGATTAAGCTTTCTGCTTTTCTGCAGGCAAAGCTAAGGGGGGACATTTGCCAAGCTTTCATACTAAGAGAGGTGGTTAAAGGGGAACTATAGAAAATACAGAGTGGATCCAGCGTACTCCATTTTCCTATTCATTATACAAGTGTACTCAATTCAGAGGCCTCTATGCCATTCAGCTCAAATAAATACCTGCAGCACTACCAGGGCAAGAAAAAAAGAGCACCCTGTAGTGAAGCACAGTAGGAGACTTGTTGAGACAGTCTTGGAGGTCATCATTATAACCCATGTAATATGCACATGTACACACATTCGCACACACCGTACTCTCTAAATCACAAAATCACCACACACGGAACTAACCATCATCATTAAGGACGACACTGACACTTTTTCTGTTTGTGTGCACTCAGAGCTCTTAATCAATGTGTATACTGCAGCTCTGGCAGTGACTACAGCTTACATAGAACACTTGGGTTCACAACAAGCTACTTGCCATGCGGACTGACAGCAACGCAGCTACAAAAACTACATCAACACCAGAACGTCAGTCTATGCAAGACCAGAACTGAAGCAGGACACAAGCGGCACACAAGGTGCTTACCCCATACCCTGTCGCTGAATTGCAGACCTGACACCTTTAGCCAGTCCTAGAGGTGCTGTTGTTCAAGAGGGACTGAGGGAAGGAGAAGCAAGGCTCTCGCCTGATCCCTTTCACTGACCAATCATCTCACACCCTGTAGGACCAGAGGCCCACATCTTACTCCATCAAAAAAGTGCAAGTCTTTCTAGTTAACATCAAATGTTAACTAACCTTCTATGTGTGAGATTTCCAGATAGAACAATACTCCATGGCTGCACACAGTCATGAAAAAAACGGGAGAAGGGGGAAATGCGGCACTTCGTCAAGAAAACAAAATTAGAATAAAAATATACTGATGTATATATCACTTCAATTCCTACCTAAGTGTACAGATTGAATGGCTTCCGTTTCTTAGATGGCTACACATGGTCATACATAGTGACATACAATTTATGGTCTTCCGCACAAGTTTTAAGCTGATACAACACCAGCAGAAGCCTATTTATAATTTATATTGGCAGAAGATCAGATTCAGGACCTCTGTGAGTAAATAAATCATATTCAAGAGTAATATAGACCCTCAACTGGTATAAACCAGCCTGAGAACACTCAAACAAACTGTGATTTACACCACTAGCAGACCTCACCAGTATACAAATAATCAAATAAGACTGTGTGACAAAGATCTCTTTATGCATGTAATACAGTTTCACAAAATTAATGCACTTTACATTAAAATTCATATAGGAAAGCAAATGCTAATATTGCAAGAGAGACAGCTAGTCTGATGTATTGACTCCAGGATGTTTCATATGAAATTGCAGGAAGTCACTGGGCAGGGAGCATGAAAAACTCTGACCACTGTAATATTATTTTTTCACTTTTAACTTAGTATTTATTGGTCCATGTGCAGCAGGCAGGCATAAAGCTTTGGAAGAGATTCAGAGGGGCCCCAGGTGAAGGTAATACAAGTCTGAAAGAGAAGACTGGTAACATTTAGATTCCAAAGCCCATTTTTAATTAATTAATTTAGCAGTTTATTTGGAATCGCTACATGGAACTGTATCAATGAGAAGAAAAGTTAATATGCTGAAAACTACTGCCTTGGTCCTTCATTCCAATAAGCCTTCCCCAAGACAGAGCGCCACCACCATAAAGACATAAAAATAAAATCAAGCAGCATCTTCCAGTTCTGGTCAATGTCTCGAGTAAGCTGTCATTACTCAAGGGAAACAGAAGTTCTTTGGATATTGTACCCAAAGCACTGGATATGGAGGACTGAAATCAAGGTTACCTTCTCCTTGCTCTCTGGATCACTCTATGGACCACATAGCTGCCAACATGCTTCTTTTGATAGCCACCTCCTTCTCTACACCTTTTTTCGCATCATGCTGTGCTCTAGTCTGAGAGCGAGAATGTCAGATTATCTAGCAGATAACGTAACTTTCTTAGTCAATGCACTTGGGTAATTTCCAAACCATTTTTTTGAGAACAATTCCTGGTATGGATACTGGACTTTGTAGTAAGAAAATGTGAAAAAAAGCTATGATTTTTCCTAATAAACACTTTTGAGGGTTTTGTGATTACAATGACCAATAGCTGAGAAAAATTTCATAAAATTAGGATGAGCTTTAAAGTGTTTCCCAACACAAGCCTACCTTCCTACACACCACTGCACTCAGCAGGCCTTCCTCTACCAAGTCAGGAGTCTTGCAATACTCTCACCACTGCTCTTTATTAAAGGTTCAATGGAAGAGCAGCTCATCTGAATGACAGAGTCACTACACACTATAACAGCACTGAAAAGGGGGCAAGACTTTTCTTCTTCTGTATTTCTGTTGCTACCTCTTCAATACACAAGAGCTGGGCGGCAATGGACAAACGTTAGGATGGAAAGTTCAAATCTGCCTTGGTTACCACCAGCAGTTCTGCAGTACAACAGGTACGGATAGACAGCTTTTGTTCAAAGGGCGAGAGACTCGACAAGAGGGCAAATAAAAAGGCAAAAATAAGATGGGAGCAGATGCAGGACAAGAAAACATTTATGGGACACAGAAAAACAGACAAAGATCAGAAAGATGCATAGCAAGAAATACCAGAATAAACCTCAATTTTAATTTGAGACATGTAAGGGAAATTGCTTTAATATAGGGGCACGGCTGTAAGATCAGAAATGAGACAGAGAAATAAAGGGTTAGGAATCACATGCTTTACCCCAAAACAATGCATTCCTTTTCAATAATTAACAGTAAGCTTCCATATGAGACATAAAACAATCAAAATCCTAAATTCTAGCTGGATATTCATACAGACTTGGTGTTTCAAGGATATGATGGTTGTCATGTTTTGAGTTATAAATGAAAGCGTGGTAACAAAACAACAAACAAAACCACACAAAACCCCCCATATGACCATTAAATACACCTTCAGAATAGAGCAAATTATTTAACTACAAATCACTTAAACGTAAATATAAACGCAGATGCTTCAAGATAACTTTGCAGTTTTCTATTCTTTAATGCACCTTCAGCAAGAGATTTGTTCTTAGTATTGAAAGCTCTAAGCCACTCTGGCATTGAGTTTGAGTTACTCCAATCAGGAAACAAGGCAATACACAAGTAATGCTATGGTGATTGATACAAAGTGCTACTTGCCTTCAAAGTAAGCAAGATGAAGTAGCATTCTTCATTTCTGCTAGTGCACTTTTCATCTTGACAACTGAAGGTAAATGCCAGGATAGTTTTGAGCCCTGGACAGGATTCTACCGAACCATAAGCCTATTTTCAAGAAAAGCAACCTGCTCAGAGTATTTTTTTTTTAACAAGATACAAATAAAAAAAAAAAAAAAACGCACAACAAAACTTTCTGTGCACCATGCACACACATATAAACCGAATTAACTCTTAAAATAAGAGCTGGTCAAGAACGCATGGCTCTGGAGGCTGGCAATGCTATAGAGATCTCATTTTTATCTCTACATCATTGTCTTACAACCAGACCCATTTATCAGTGCTGGCTCAAAGTCAGGACATTTGTTCCTGATGAAATTTTGACATTTCTAAATTTCCACTTCATTCTGAACTGAAAGAGACCCAGATATTTTTCATATTTCCTATAAATTGTTCTAGAAAATAACAATTCCAGATCATCACACACAGGAGTTCCACTACTTAGGATATAAGGTGTGTTTCTTCTGTCAAATACCTGTTTCACTATCACCCCAACAACTCACATTTTTAAATATCTCGTTTTCTAACCCACTCAATATTTTATATGAGCTCTTAAAGATTTTTTTTAATTTAATGATTTTTAATAAAATATATTAGAAGAAGTATTACTTCAGAGTGATATTATGCCACTGTGGCATATAAATTACTGTGTTACACAGACATACATATATATTTGCAACTACACATATGTTGCACGTATAAACAATTACTGAATACGGAACTAAAGACTAGCTTCTCTTTGGTTCTGTCTAAGACTGATACACTCTTATTATCTTTTCAAAGTAAATAAAAGCTTTTCTAGTAAGGCATGTGATCACCATTCCCTGTTTTCTAAGCACCTCTTTCTGTGAATTTTTTTCAAAAGCAAAATTATCTTGAAGATATTGCAGTGTGGCAAAGAATCAACCTAAAGGCAACAAACTAAAATTATTCTCAAAACTGCCTGTTACAATCAAATGTAATGCTGTAGGAGACTCAAAGTATTGATCCTAGAAGGGAACAGGATGTGTTCATATCACAGCAACTTAGACTTGATTTTAGGTACCCACAAGGTAATTTCTGTCTTAGGTAGAGGAGGTCCACATTTATTTCTTGATTTACATTCCATCTGCTTACATGCCAGATTACAATAAAATCAGAAGACCCATTCTACAGCAAACGGAAAATCCAGATCTCTGTTCAATCAAGTGTTATGTGCTTTGCCCTAATTTTCTCAACCTAATTCCCACCTATTCAGGTTTCCAATACAAGTTACACACTTCATACAGACACAGGATCCCAGGAGCCTCTTGGTGCTTTGCATTGTGAAAGCACTCCATTTAGTGAGGTTTATGATCTCACAGAATCACTGATGTTGGAGAAGACCTCTGCATATCAACAAATCTACCCCCCTACTCAAAACACAGTCAGCTAGAGCAGGATTGTGCCCAGACGGTTTTTATTATCTCCACAGATGGAGACTCCACCGCCCTTCTGGATAACATGTCCCAGTGCTCTCAAGTTTAAGCAAGATTTTTCTGCATATCAGCTGCCTGATGTCCTTTCACTGGACACCACTGAGTCTGGCTCTGCCTTCTTTATCTCCCTGTCAGGTATTTGTGCACATGGATAAGATCCCCCTAAGCCAGGGGTGTCAAACTCCCAGCTCCTGTCATTCTCCTGCTCCTGCAGCGTAACACGCGTCACACGCTGCACACATGCCCAGCGCTGGCAGAAGCGCAGGGGCAGGGAGCTCGGCACTGCTGCCGGGTACAAACAAGGTGCTGGGCAAGATAAAACAAGGTAGAGGGCCAGATTTGGCCCATGGGTCTTGTGTTTGCCACCCGTGCCCTAGGACATCATTTCTCCAGACCGAACCATCACAGCTCTCTCACTCTCCCCTCATATGTCAGATGCTCCAAATTCTTAATCATCTTAGTGGCACTCTTGTAGAGGGGCGATCAAAACAGGATGCACGACTCCAGACACAGCCTCAACCAGTGCAGAGTATAAGGGAATAATCCTTTCTCTCAGCCTGTTGGCAATGCTTTCCCCAATGCTGCTGATACATTCCTGGCTTATGGTAAATTTGTTCACCAGCGCTCCCAGGACTCCATCTGCAGTTCAATTTGTCATAATCACATCAATGCAATCACTACAAAGTTAATTGAGTTCAACAGGTGTTGCAATCTTGGTGAGCATTTGGTGCTGGAACTGTTCATATTTTCGTGCTACTCTCTTATCACATCAGTTCTCTCCCTTGTCTCATACTAGGTGTGTGGGAAAAGCTGATAGATAAGTACCAACCACCCAATTACCACACAATTATTGCTTCAACATATACAAAACACACTCCCACTTGTGGCCTAACCACTTACTTTTCTTTTGCTCAACAGGTTCTTTCAAACATGATGCTTGTAAAAAGGAATACACCCAACTGGACCCGATCCCCTCGTCCAACAGCATGCTCTGGACAAGCGAAAATAGTAAACAGCAGCAAGTCCAAGAAAACCCAATGCATAACTGAAGAAAGGCTTGTCAACAGGCACATTCCCACTTGTAACCCGAAACTTTGTTTACAACAGAAGCAACTGGTCTCACCAGTTGCAAGGGGGGTTTCTTGTCTTAATGATTCACAGGTCTTATCTGATACAGCTGTGCCCAGGAAAGCCACAGCCCTCAGTCAGCTGGTAAGAGGTTGGAACCCTCAACCTCCCCAACTGAGCAGGTGTCCTCCTGTTTGAGAAGTGCATCAGAGGAACTCATCACCACCTGAGTTCCCCCAGCGCCCCCAGAATTTCTCGGCTGACTTTCATTTCACATAGATTTAGTTTTGTCTGCTTTGTCACACTGTAATGCCCACACGTTTAGACTCGCGTTCTGTGTTTATGCTGCCCACCTACAAAGTTTCATTAGTTGCCATATCAAGGCTAATTTCTGTACTTCTTCAGGAGCACATCTTGTTCGGACTGTCTGTTTCACGACAGCACACCAGGCAGTTTGTCTCCACCTGTGTGCACCACTGCAATTCCCTCAGTGCATCACACAGTCACAACAGACACAAGCAAAAGCAAGCACAAGGGATACTACAGCGTGCCACACCGATGTTCTTTTCACATTACTCACTTTTGTGATCAGCAACTGCTTTTGAGTAAGCAAGGTCCCTTTACTCTGCACTTTTATTTTCCAATAAGCGATTCTCTGCCACTGCATGAAGACGCTCCTCGCTAGCCTCGGCAGTTGTGCTTGTTTGTACCACTTGTCCAGACAGACAGTATTGCTGCAAAAGCAGCTTTCGTAGTTTAGAGTTCTGTGTGACTACAGGATGTGAAACATCCTAGTAAAGTACAAGTGGAGAGTTGCCTCTACTTCCACTCTCTTCTCAGTAAGGATGAAAGTCCAAGGGACATGGTAAACAACAGTTTCAGTGAAAGTTCAGGCATCTCTCCAACGTTGTACAGAGCTGAATTCAGTCAGCAACAGAGGCCAAAAGGGTGTGAAGAGATCCCAACTCCAAAGTGAGGATTTCAGCATCATTTCTCTCCAGCCTTTTTCTCCTTCTGCGCATAGAACTAAAAAACTTTATCTCAGAGGATGCTAAAAACAAAGCAACTACTTTGTTACAAAGGAGAGATAAATACTACTGCATGCACAAATACTCAACCAGCCTCAGGAAAATAAGATTTTATGCCTCTGTTTTTGCACCAGTGTAGCTATGTCAGCTAGATTTTTTTATATACTACTGTAGGCTATTCCTCCACAATGCCTACAGAAGAAACCAGCTTTGTGTTACAGGTCCACCAGCATTATGAAAACCACCTTGAAGGTTATAACTAGCGATGATAAATACTTCACCTTTCCCACTTCCATTACAACTTGACTGCTCCAGAATAACCAGAAAGGTACGATCCTTTTGAGAAACTGATGGATCCCATACAGTGTAGAGTTAGTCTTCTGTAAGGACCGTGTGCTAAAACATCTTCCTTACAGAGGACTGAAGATTTCAGCCCATCTTATTGCCTGAAACTTTGGAAACTTTGCTTACCTTAAAGCAAGACATCAGTGATTCCTTCTCTTCGAAGGGAACAGAGACCCACACGTTTCCCTCCCTTTCCCTTGATCTGGATGATCCTTGCTGCACCTCAAAACCTTTAAGTGCCCACTGAATGGAGTCAGCAGTGTGGGAGACCACAGAGCAATCGAGGTGGTAGATGAACATCTCCAAGGAACTGTTGACACACATCATACACATCTGACTGTCCATAAAGTGCCAACTACAGTTTTAAGCATACTACTGAATTTTACATAAGGTTACCTCGCTTATGAAAGCTACATACTTTCATGCTGTAATTTTAACTTTCTTAGAATTCCAAGACAACCTTGAGACAGGAACAGAAATGCTAAATGCTAATTAACTGTCAAACTACTGTAGGCATGGGATATTTAACAACTGTTGAGGAACAAAAAAAACACCACAAAAAAAACCCCAAACTTGGTCAAATAAGCACTGTCCAGCTCAGGCGTGTCCTTCCTCTCTACCCTACTGACAGATAATAGAGACGGAGCCAAGGGAATAGATTTCACCAAATGTTAGCTTTATAAATTCTTTGCGTGCACTAATAAGATACTAGTCTGCAGATGTGTTGAGGCAGCATACCAGAAGGTTTTCTTTTTCCAATAACAAATTCTTAGCAAATACCCTGTAGTCAGTGACAGAGGCAGACACAGGAGAAACCAAAAGAGTCACGGGCAGCTTGGACCCAACTGTGCAGTTACAGGAATCCAAGCAGGAACAGAACGGGAATTTCTAACAGTAACTGGAACCTGCACTCAGACTAAACTGCCCCACTTCCAGCAGCTCTGCCCCAGTAACAGGCTCCCAGCACCTACTAGTGACCCAATACTGAAACCCTTCCCTCAGCCAAGCTGTGGTTTGGCTGTTATACTTCTGTTACATAGATCTTTCAGAAATCAGTTTCAATGGCATTCTCTACTGGAGCTCAACACATATTTCCCTTTTAATTCTCAATTTTGAGATCAGCACTAATGTGCATCTACACATGGTCCTTTATGGAGGACATCTACATAGGATGCATTTTATCCACTACACTTAATTTTAACGGAACACTCTCAGCTCATATCTGAACACAACTACATTACACAACAGAAATGCGTACCAGCCAACACAAAGACAATCAAGGCGGGTGAGTGTACACCACATTGGTCAGGGCCGGTAAGACAGAGCTACATGTACGCCAAGACAGACAACGGCTCTCCAGATAAAATCAACCATTTCGTTGTGAGGGATCTAGTTGTGTTAGTGTCTGAGGCTCCACAGTGCAACCCCAGGCAACAGAAACAGGTTACATAAAGGAAAATACAAACGTCAAAAAATTAATAACTAAGGAAAAGAAATACAGAGAAATGGATAGCAAAATTAGTGAGATATTAATTTAGTTTAAAGCTATTTACTGTTAATGATCTATTGTTACTATTTTAAAAATAAATTGGTTAAAAGTTTAAAAGAAATAGCTTTTTGGGGTTATTTTCTTTACACTGCCTGTGTCTTTTCATAGGAAGTTATCGATTTCAATATCCTATTCCATTTCAACTGAATTAAGCACCTATTAAATAGTAATCAAGTGAAAAAAAAGACTTTATAGGTCATCTTATGAAAAAAATAGAAATTATAATAAAATACAGAGAAAAAATGAGAAAGTTATTGCCAGGGAACGCATGCATCCACTTATACACAAGTGAATTATATCTGAATGATCTGATTTCACCTAACATACAAAGAATTAACCAAGAAATCTACAAATATCACAGCCTACTAACTCATTTTGATAGAAATAATAATCACTACCACACCCAGCCCCCCCATGCAACGTTTTGGACTGCTGGAAATGCAGCAAGTTTGTATACCCTCTTCAAAACTCTGTATCCTGTCTAGTCTCCATGTTGCTGTGAGAAAGCACCCATACTACGAGTCTTAGGGAATTATGAAAATCAAATTAGTATGTATACATCACATACCAAAGACCCGTGCAAAGCTTTAATGTATTGTCACCTTAATGAATTTTTAGTTAGCAAAATACCTATGTACTCATTGTATTTTTTGATATATAAATGTATATACGTGCACACACAGTCATTTTATCATCACCCTGATCCACTCTACAGTGTCAAGTTAAATAACAGTCAGCTGAGATTACCTTTGTGGTTGAATTACCATTATAAAAGCAAAATGTCACACGAAAGCTGTCAATTGTCTTACACTTACATGTTCTGGTGTATCTTGGTCTGACTGTCAAGCTACCCCTGACCAAATGAGCTATTCCATCTGCTGAGGAATATCAGCTTCACCTTTTGAGAACTGCCACCATATCAAGGTCAGAGGGCCATAAAGGTATTAAAAGCCTATTTTGCTGATTTATGGCGATATCTCCTTAGATCTGAGCCCAAACTGCTGCTTACAAGGCAAGGAAATACTGCAAAAAAAAATAACAGACTGTAATAACAGACTATTTGTCTCAGAAAATTGCTGGACCACATGAGAAATGTGTTGTTAGCATTTCTTTTCGAGGATTGAGACAAATCTCCAAAGCAGTGGTGTGGTACCCTCTAGTTTTGCATCCCGCTGCTGAGTGAACAGGTTTTTTTGTATAACCATGCACCCCTCACAGACGATGTGCTTGGGAGGATGGAAAGGATGCTGCTTCTGAGGAGTGAGGTCTAGCGCAGAGGGATAAGAACTGTGTGAGCCCACAAAAGAAAGAAGAAAAACTGTATTTGCCCAGAATAACTGATGTTTCTGTACCTTTTCACCCCAACTAAAACTACAACATCCTGCTGTTAGTAAGAGCAGTTTCAATTCAGCTTCAACTTGTCTTGTCACGCACCAAACATGAAAAGGATCTGCTGAGCATGATCACTCAACAATACCAGTCTCCGTCTATCTCCTTAGAGCTGAGGGTACTGTCTAGTAGAAGAGGGGATCCCTTTAAAAAAAAACAGTAAGACACACTAAATGGATGGAAACTAGGAAGAAATATGTCCCTACACTACCAATGCATTGCTAAACTCCTGTCCATCTCAAAATTACTAAATAGCACTATCTTTGTGCTTAGTTATTATAGTTTTCTAAAATGTACTCTGCATTTAAAGTGACAAATGAGAAAAGGCTGATAAGGTATTTTAGCACCTCATCCATGATTAGGATGGCCTCAGCAGACAGATCCACTACATCTCCCGGTTATGAGACCAGACCTCAGACCAAAGCTTATTTCAAGAGCACTCATCATCATCAGATCCAGTTGCTGAAGCGATTCAGTATACACTTAATGCTGTAATCTACTATTTCCTTTCATTCAGGACTGCTTGCAAGGGATTGCAGGAGGGAGGGAGGGAGGAAGAGTCTAGATTCTTTTCTTGACTTGATTAGTTGATTCACATTTAGTAACCAAAAAAAAAAAATCCCAGTAGGATTAACTGTGTTAATAATAGTTGAGTATGCATAAAACAGAATTTCCAAGTTATTTCATTTCAGCTGCACTCACAAATATATACACATAAATATAAAAATTAAGTCAACTTCTCCCCCATAGAATAATAAAGCCTTATCCCCCAGACATATCAAGAAGCTTGTAAGCAAAGACATGTGAAGAATGAATCACAGCTTCCCCTGAACCATATTTCTTCACTACTTCTTCACTACTATGAAGATCCATGTCATCCTACACGTCAAGGTGTGTAAAACCATATTGCTCCAGCAGCCTAGCAGTCAGCTGCTAGGAAGGAGTCTGAAAATAATGGATATAAAATACGTAATCAGATTTTTAACACCTTGTGGCTGCTTACCTACCAGATTTACAAGAGATTAGGTATCTTTCAAAACAAAGTAGGGAACGTACTGATGGTACAAATACTGCAGTACAACCATGAATTTAAAGAAGATTTTTTTTTTTTTAAAAATAAATATTACAGCACCTATTTTTATTTTTTCTTTCATTACTACTACTGCAAAAAGAGGGAACTGTTACACATCTGCAAAAGCTTGTTCCAGGATGTAGCATGTACATCAGTCATCCACAACTTGAGTTTTCAAAGGAAAAAATTTAATCATTTTATACACAGAATGAAAAATTATCATTTTAACAGATATTGCTCTCTTTTCCCTTCTCAATTTTGCATAGCTTTATCAATTTTAATAATTGCAAGCATTATTGCATCAATTGCAATAATGTGTGCATGAGGCATTTCTGTCCCTCCCAACAAACAAAGCACAAAGGTATGACAAAATAAATTACTAATGAGCAATAATAAGGCTTGATCATTTCCCCATTCAAGCCAAAGACAAGCCTTTGATCAGTGAAAGCAGGTGCACTCACTTTTGTTCAGGCCGCTTTAATAAAATGCTCTACATGAAAAATCACAATTGTAGCATGCTGTGTGGATTAATCCCACACAAAACAGCCTGATCTTACTTTCACAGTGGAGTTTCACAATTTATTTGAAATTCAAAAATAAGACCTATATGCTTAAGTTATTGCTAATAAAACCTCTTTGGCTACTATCAGGCTAGGAGAATCTATTTCCAAATCTAAATATCAAAATTAGTACCGATATCCTCATCTGTATAACACTTAAAAACATAAAGCATTAAAAAATTAAAAGTTATCTTAGTTTAATGAAGAAAAATAACCAGAGGGAGTCGATACAAAATAATCAGAGTATCTTTTACATGCTAACAATAGCCACATAAGAACTTGGAGAAACAAAATGATTGTAGGTATAGGCTGAAACTGGCTCCCTAACTAATTGTTCTTCCTTCTAAAGACAGCCTTGCTGTGAATCCGTATTGCAGTTAGATGGCCAGAGATGCAACATCACGCACCCACCTTCAGCACCTGAAAAGTACACATTGTACAGACTGCAAAGGAAAAAAAACACTAATGATTCGACATTATCTAAATAAGTCTTGGCTTTCAAATTGTAACTATATTGCAGTACTTAACTGAGGATAAGCGTCTAAATTAACTTTTGGTAACCTCGGATTTTCACGCAGACGGCAAGTTTTTCTCTCTTTGCCAGTAAAACCATAAAGCAACGCACAAGTTAATAACCCACGACGGCAGCTTATTTTTCAAAACAAACATGGTCCTCTCAACCAAGTCGTGAAAACAGCCAAGTTTTTCACGGACCAGCAACCCGCGTGGATGTTCCAGCCGGGAGGAGGGGTGCTTCTTAGAGGACGCAGGCAGCTACTCGGCAGATCAGCTATTTTATCATTTTGAAAGCATCTTTACAGCCTTTCTCTGGCAGGCAGTAACTACGGGCTATCTGCCTTGACTACGCTAACAGCACAGCCTAGAAAACCCGCAGCTGCGGGCACAGGGGGTCGCTCTTTTGTTCCCGCAGACGGGGTATCGGCACGTTCGTCACCAAAGCGCGCACTGGCGAGCGGCCCCCTCGCGCCTCCCGCGCGGGAACCCGGGCCGACAGCGGTCACTGCTGACCCCGCGCCAGTCCGACACCTGCGTGTACTCATTTTTCGTTCAGGGATCTGCGGGCGCGGCGGGCTCGGCCCAGCGCCGGTAGCGCCTCCGTGCAGAACCCGCTCGGCGAGGATCGCGGCCACGCGCCCCGGCCGAGCGCAGCCCCGGGTGTCGCCACCTCCCTTCCCCCCGCGCGCTCGGCTGGAGCCTCCCCAGAGCCCCACGCTTCGCTACCCGGGCCCGCGGCGGGGAACAGGCGAGCCTTCCCGCCTGGCCCGGCCCCACGGCGCCCTTCCCCGCAGCCAGCGCAGGTGCCGGGGGCTGGTACTGCCCCCGCCGCGGCGCCCATTCCCGGGCAGACCTCGCCTCCTAGCGCCCGCGCCGCCGCCCACGCACCCCGCCCGCACCGGGCCCACTGCGTGACCGATCGAGGGGGCAGGGAAAGCGCACGAGCCCGGCGACGGCGGGAGGGGGCCCGCAGCGAGCGGCCGCCCAGCCCAGCCCAGCGGCACCGAGCCCGGCGTTACCTTTCGAAGAGCAGCCGGATCATGAAGATACAGAAGGCCAGGGGGAAGGCGAGGTAGAGGTCCTCTGCCTGTGGGAAGGCGGCTTCCTCCGTGCTCTGCAGGTCTGCCCAGGTGACGTTGTGCGGCAGCCAGAACCGCTCGTTCCAGAACCAGGCGAAGATCCCTGCCATCTTTGCTTTGTCTGCCGCGGCGCCCCCCGCTCCGCCCGCCCGCCAACCTCCCTCGCCGCGGCGAGGCGTGTGCCAGTGCTGGCGGGTAGAGGGGGGATGGACCGCGGCAACCCGGCCGCCGCGCACGATGCTGCCGCGCGGAGCCCACTCCCCACCTCGGCGCCCCCGGGGGCAGCGCTCGCCCCGCCCGTCACCTCCTGCTTGGCCCCCATTGGCTCCAGCCCGCGCGGCTCCTCGGGCGTCCCCCGCGGGAGCAGCCTGCGTGTCTCCCTTTCCCAACACTCCGAGCCAGGAGCAGCCCGGCCCTCTCCCGTTCCAAGCACCCCCCGCACCCCGAGGCGGGAGCAGCCTGCACCGACCCTCTCCGCTGTGGCATAGCAGGCTTTTAGAAATCAAAGAAGCGTTTGGGCAGCGCCCTCAGACACACGGTGTGAATGTTGAGGGTGTCCTGTGCAGGGACAAGAGTTGGACTCGATGATCCTTGTGGGCCTTTCCAACTCGGGACATTCTGTGATTCTGTGACTCTCTGAAACATCTACTGACTGACCCCTGTGTGCATGTACAGGAGTAAATGGGGCATGGGAAAGCCTGAGTGCACACCATTGCCCGCCGCAAAACTGAGGTTAGGAAATGGCTCTGCACTCCCAGCTACAGAAATCCTTCCAGTTTTTACGTAGGTTTTTACTTTCGGTTCCTTTCCTCGCTGTCCAGTCCCGCCAGAAACGAGCTGCAAGAGAAAACTATCGTTGTCTCCAGAGGATTTTACGGCAAAGGTGACTCGCAGGCTCTAGTAGAGCTGTAGTCGCAGGACTGTGCACATGGTACTCTAGGCACACACATAATTACTTCAAGGGGTAGCTGTCTTGTCTGCCGCACCACACTTTATTTTAGATGGCTCCGTTTTCCCCCCTCCGTACCATCATGAGGGAATTAGGGTTGTTTAGCTTAGAGAAGAAGCTGAGAGGAGACCTCATCACTGTCTACAGCTGCCTGCAATGAGGTTGTGACGGGAGGGGGGGCGGTGCTGGTCTGTTCTCACAGGTGACAGTGATAGGACGAGAGGAAATAGCCGCAAGTTGTGCCAGGGGAGGTTTAGACTGGGCATTGGGAAGAATTTATTCACTGAGAGAGTGGTCAGAGATTGGAACAGTTGCCCAGGGAGGTGGTGGAGTCACCATCTCTGGAGGTGGATGAGTTTCTTAGGGACAGGGTTTAGTAGGGAGACAGGCACGGTTGGACTTGGTGATCTCAGAGGTCTCTTCCAACCTAGTGATTCTATGATTCTATGATCACATTCTCCAGCTGGCTGGTGAACGCTGAGACACTGACTTCTGCACATGGCATACTCCAGAGTTTTACCATCCTGCTTTTAGGTTTTCTGCTAGCTTGCTCTTTCCCCCCAAGTGACTCTACTTGCTTGTCCTGAAAAAATAATTGTGCAGGTCCTTATGTCTGTGCTGAAGAAAATAGTTTAACTTTAAACACAGGACCCAGATGCTGTGAAAAATGTTATACGGACTTAAACAAAACAAACAATTTCTGTATCTAGAGAGAATTTCCATGTAGGACATTTCAGGCAAGGTTCAGGGGTTGCTTTGGCAGGATGGCTGAAGAGCCACGTGTGTGAACCTGGTGCTGAATGTTTCTCTTTTATTGCTGAGCCAACATCCTAAGCGTCCATAGTCATTCCGATGCAATTCTTCTGGTTGTTTTTGCGGAGAGAGGAAACAGCTGGTAGCTGAAGGCTGCTCCGTGGATACACAGTCCTTCAAATAGTCTGAAAATAAGTGTGAACTTTTGCACCACTGTCAGATTTGTCTGCCTCCACCTCTTCTTTCACTGCAGTTGGTGCGGTCTCTGAAACGAGCCCAGGGGTTTGCTGCAATTTCTGTTCAGAGGCAAAACTGACTATGGGAGGCACATGCCTCTAACACAGCCTTCCTGACTTACAAATTGTATTCTGAGCAGAAGAAAACATTTCTTTCCTCAAATCAGCAAGACCTTTTCTAGCCAGTGCTGAAAACATAACTGGGTAATATCTCACTTCCTCCTTCCAACCGCTTTACCTCGTTCTCATGGCCAGATTTCACTCCTCTTCCAACTGACCTAGAACCACCCTAGAACTTCCCCTGGAAGTTCATCTTCCAGCACTCTCACAAGCACCTGGGCTGGCTCCTGCACATATACATACACCTCTCTTCAGTTACAGTACCCAAGTCATCCGTTTCTCTGAATGGACTTGCTTAAGCCAGTCCTAAATGGAAATATGAGTGTGTGTCCTCAGAATGACCTCAGAAGCATAGGCTTTGAAATCTATTGATGGAAAGCTCTTTAGGTGTAATTTTAATAGCTCACAATACACAGATAACAATTTGCTTCTTTTGCTTCACAATGATAATTGTGCTTATCACAGTATCACAGTATCGTAAGGTTGGAAAAGACCTTTGAGATCATCGAGTCCAACCTATGACCCAACACCTACACCTACTCCTACTTGTCAACTACACCATGGCACTAAGTGCCTCATCCAGTTTCTCTTTGAACACCTCCAGGGATGGTGACTCGACCACCTCCCTAGGCAGTGCATTCCAATGAACAATTACCCTCTCAGTGAAGAATTTCTTCCTAATGTCAATCCTAAACCTCCCCTGGCGAAGCTTGAGACCATGTCCTCTCGTTCTGTCACCGGTCGCCTGAGAGAAGAGTCCAACTCCTGCCTCACTACAACCTCCTTTCAGGCAGTTGTAGAGAGCAATAAGGTCTCCTCTGAGCCTCCTCTTCTCCAGGGTAAACAACCCCAGCTCCCTCAGTCGCTCCTCATAGGGCTTGTGCTCCAGCCCCTTCACCATCCTCATCGCTCTCGTCTGGACACACTCCAGCATCTCAACATCCTTCTTAAACTGAGGGGCCCAGAACTGGACACAGTACTTAAGGTGTAGCCTGACCAGTGCCGAGTATAAGAGGATGATGACCTCTTATGGCAAAGTTAATTTTAATCAGAAAATTGGTATCATTATTCTGCACCGGAAGGTGACCTGTCTTTTTGCCACGTATTTCAATATTCCCATCAGTTTAGAAGTATATTCAATATTTATGTCTGTTTCCAACACAACAAAGTAGTTCTTTCTCAGCCAGTACTGAGGCTCACAGGGGCTGTTGCTTGTCATTGCTTGTGTACAGATACAGGAAAGGAATAGATCTTTGCAAAGTGAACCTAGCAATAGTAATCTAGTGGTGCATAAGAGGTTAATTACTGCTGAACAATTAGTATAATTCACTTCTGTGTCAGACTAAAATTATGTTAGGATGACAGATCTCTAAGCATATCTGAAAATTAATGACATTTTGAAACATTTGGGAGGATGACCACTTAAAAGATTTTAATTGAACTGAAATTGTAGCAGCAATTATGTAGACACAGCCAAGACAGGACTATGGAATAGAAATGCCTCAGTCTTGTGCTTTGGTTGGAGATATTACCGGAAAACTGTTATATTACAAAAAGGAGCCCAACAGAACTTTAAAAACCATGGATTCACAAGTCATCTCATATCCTGAAGCAACTTATTCCAAGATAGTGCTTGAACTTGGCCAAAAAAAAATTAAAGGGCTGAAAGAGAGTTTGTTTCCTCAAAAGCCCAGTCTGGGCACTCTGTAATATAAAAGAGGTAGTAATAACTAAGCAAAAACATACACACAAATTCCCCCAAAGTTACCAAAACTCTGTTTCTACTGCATGTTGCCATTCTAAACCTAAAGATTACTCATCCTTTAGATCTTGTTTGTTTAGCATCAAGAATCCAGGTTAGATATGAGGTGCAAAAGAAGCAGTTCCTTAGCTTTAGGAATAAAAATATTGTTCTTAGTCTAATGAAGTTCCTCCTTCAGGTTGAGAACCAGTGTATTAAATGAATTTTCTCACAGCAGAAGTCTTCCTTTGTCCACTAGCCTAACTTCTTCCCATGGCCACAAACTTCCATTAGCCTCTTCACATCAATTTAGGAGATCACTGAACAGGAAAAACTTTCCAATGTAGATATGTTCTAATGCGTGAAAATTCAAAGTTTTCTGGAAAATTTATATTTGTTTTCTATCAATATTAAGCTGCTTAAAATAAGCAGTGGTTTATGCTGTCTTCAGCTTCCACACTTATAAACATATACACACAAAGCAAAGATTAAAAATAAAAATGAGCAGTATTTAGACATTATTCTAAGATAAGAGAGTTCCTTTAAGTAATGGGGCATGACAGACATCAATTGATCAGGACAGTGTTCCAACGGATACTGCAAAAATTGGATAAAAAAGCAGCATGCTCTTTAGCACAGAAATGCCATTTGAAATTTTCAAGCATTACATTCATGCTGCAAATATGCCTTGAGCTACAAACTCATAACAAAACCTTGGACACTTTCTTAAAGGATATTGACCGTGATCTTTCCTACCAGGGGAATATCTGAAAAGCAGATTTACTAATTCACAGTTGGTGATCGCCCACTATTTTTATTTATCTGTCATGGTTTATTTATCCATCTGCAGTCAACAAAAGTGTGTATGGTGTCTCTAAGCTGCTTTGATCGAGTTTGGTAATGTATATTTTTTAGCACCAATGTGTCTGTGCCATACAGCTGGCCACCTGGAGGAGTTCCTCTGCCAAAATAGGAAAACCTGCAGCAAAACCTTGTGATTTTAAAGGAGTGCTAAAGAACCGAGAGCAACCGGCCAAAAGTTGTGTCTCATTGAGTCTGCTGTAATTCTGGAGTAGCACTAGGCTTACATGCAGGGGACTGCAGTCCGACTCTGGCCAGCCCATTTAATGGACTGGATAGTACAGGTGCCAATAACGCAGTCCACTGAGACTGACTTTTTGTTATTCTAATCTGATCTGGGTTGTTTCGGAGCAGAAGGGATGCTATGACTGACTGGTGTAAATGCAGTGGTGCTGGTCCCATTTCCATAGGTTTGTATCATTAGGCCACTACTGATGTGCCTAGCAGAGGGGCCAAGAACTGCCTGGGTGTTGTGTTACTACTCTGCGCCCTCCTGGGGAGGGAGGAGGACCACAGGCACGGGGGAACAGCAGTGCGAGGCACGGCCCTGAGCTGTTGTTCCTCTAACATGTCTTCTGCTTGCTGGTCCCAGCAGCTGTGGGAACGTGCAGTTTCTTCTGCTGCTACTTTTGTCAGTTTCTCTAGTAATTTCACCTAAGAAGTAAATCACACTAACAGAGCCGCAGTCTTCAATACAAAAGCTGTACTGGGCCAGTCAAATCGCTCCTGATTCCTGCATGGGATTGAATTAGTCTGATCTGAAGGGATCAATCTGGTTTCACCCAATTACCAAACAATGTTCCAATGTACCCTGAATTCAGATCACTAGCAGAGCTCTGTGTAATAAGGCTTAAAATACATTAGTACAGTAGGTGTCCCCAGGTTATATCACTTCACAGCATTCCAAATTTTTAATCTTGGCAGACAGGCAAGTTTTGTACTTGAGAAGATGTGCAATCGTAATTAGTTTGGCTGTTGTGAAAAGATGAGCGGACAAGAAGTTTACAAGCTTCAGGGGGGTTTGTGCTTTGTGCTGGGCTCCAATTCAAGTCAAGACCTGAAGCAGAACTGCTCTATTAGGACTGGCCAGAAGGAGAGGAGGAAACAGGGACTGCCTGAGTCACTGTACGTCTCCATGCTTCATTTGTCTCCATTGTCCACTTTGGTTTGGCTTCCTGATCTAGATTTAAAAATAGTGTGCCAAAGTGTACATCCTAATTATGATACGGTCATAGTTCACCTGAGCTCCACGTTGTTTAACTACCAGAGCTTATGCTAAACTGAACTATACCCTATTTAGGCTACAGTAAGAGCAGTCAGAATTTCTGCACCAATTTTTAGCTACATTATCCCGAAAGAAAATTTCTAATGAGGTTTTCACAAGCCTTAGCATAGGTGGACAGCTGGAAAAAGTGCCAGTTTTATCTCAAACTAGATACAGTGCATTATATTTCAGCTGGCATTTCAGAAACATTTACTTTACATCTATTCACGTGGCAGCTCGGGCTGCCTTCAGGCAGTCAAATTTACTGTTCCAAGTTTTGGCCAGTGTGGAGCTATACGGATCTTGTCACTAAAGCATCCAGAGATGCCCTGGGGGACTGCAGACTCTCAGTAGCTGGGCCTCATTTCCATACTAAGTAAAATCTGGGCACTGACCAACCACATCATTATGCCTGACTCAGCAATGAACATGCAACCTGGAATCCCTGCCAGCTTTGTGTCAGCTGTGAGGGGATAGACAATACCTGACCCTCCATGCAATGAGAGCACTAATTCAGCATAAAAAGTTAGCTTACTACAATGCTAACCTGTTGCACTATTTACAGGGAATTTGCACTGCCGGTGTGAGCTTCTGTGACACCAGTACCTCCCATCTCATGGCTGCAAGCTCTGCTCCAGTCCTGGCAGCGCAGAACTTATTTACTGTCTTATCAAACCACAGCCCTGAGAACTCAAAAAATGACTGCAAGTACAAAACTCACTTATTTACCCATCATCTTTAGACAGCTTCCAAGGTAATTATATTCTGCCTCAAAAACCATTCACCTGGACATCTCACCTTTTTCTTCAAGGCTCTTTTAACATCATTCTTACAATGTCATCTGTTAGTCATTTTGTAACACTTTGTGTTCACACATTGTTTGGTTTTAAAACCCAACATAGATATAAATTATTATTTGCCTAGGAGCTAGAGGACCGGTAACTTGCTGGCAATAGGTTTTTAATTTCTTATTACATAGTTTTAAACATCCTCCTTATAAATGTTGCTGTACTTACTTCACAGCTGTGCAGAATATTTTTTCACCAAAACCTTGGGTTGATTGAAAGTATTGCTGGATTCATGATGAATTTATCAGCTTAGCATTTTCATTTCCCCAAATCAAATACATTGCTTTGATATTTTCAAATGAAAGCATCTATTTTTTATTTTGTAATGACATTGCAAGAGTAAGGTTATTTCACTTTTTGAGTGAATTGGAAGTGCAAGAAATCGAAGGATTGGTTAAGATCAGACACATTGTAATGGTATGATACAAGTATATCTTTAGAGCTGTAGACAATCATTAAAGATTCCCTTAGCTATACTGACAGTGTCAAGGCTCTCAAGATTATAGCTCATGTATTACTGCACTTAAATCAGTTAACTGTAAAAGATACCAGAAAACTGAACTGATAACTCAATGTGCCACGCTCCCTGCTGGGGTAACTCTAGCACTATGTATATTCTATATGAGCACAACAACTTACTGCGCTCTGTAAATACAGTCATAACTGGACAAAAGGAAGCCGATACATCTTCTCTCCTCCCTCTGTTACAGAGCATAGATATTATGGGCACTATCACAGTAAATCAGTTAGGTATGGTCATTATTTTATGGGGTTGTTTTCCCCTTTTGCATTTTACACCAAGAAGAAGAAAGAGACGCTGGGAATTTTGCCTTGAGTGCTTACCTTCTGTCTTGTACAGGGGAGAACCCTGGTGTGATCAATGCTACTCCTGCTCTGTAAAGCAAAGATGGTTGTAAAGTGAAACAGACGGACATCCTCATGGCACAGAATACTGCAAAATTGGTAATTCAGCTTAGTGAGCCCCGCCAGAAGTACTTGCAGATACGTACTGCTGTGAGCTTTCAATCTGCATATATATATATACAAGCACATACTATACAAGCATTCTACCCAATAGGATTAAGAGTGGTTACTGGAAACATATTTTTAGCATAACTCATTGTATTCTACATATATAGGTAGAGTTGAGGTATTTTTTTTTAGAAGAGATTCCAAACCTGTAAATCCTTTGTCTCTTTTGACCTAGAAGCCAGAGTTCCTAAAAGCATATAATGTTTAGAAAAAACCACTAAGTATTAGTAATTTTGTGGGTTTATATAATTTGAGTACAATCCATCTCTGAAATTAGTGGCAATTTTGTCTCTGACTTCAAAGGAAAACTGATAAAAAAGGCAGGTGGCTGAGCTTATTTTCTGTCTAGTGGTTATCAGATTGTTGCTATTTTTCTTTAACTAGTGTACATTTGAACTTCATACAAATCAGAAACAGAGGAGGGCTATTTTAACTGAATAGAGGTACCATCAAAAGAGTTTTGTGTAAAACTGTCCTGAACAAACCAAGTACGCCAATGCATAACTTTCTGGAAACAGAATTATGGCAGGGGGCATCCTTTCACCGGGTGCAGAGCAGCTGTACTATTTCGCTCACTTCCCAGTTAACAGTAGATAGTGTTGAGGTTGCTGGTCTTCATCATTCAAGGATAACCAAATTTAGATATCAAACTACAGGCCAATCAGCACTGCTGCAAAACACTTTTTGTGCTAGTTCTGCCTTTTGTTACAGTGCTAAGGAAGCCTCTCCTTCTTCACAATGAAGGTGGACAGGCTGTAATTTGGGAACTTTACAAGCATAAATTGTATGTTGGAAACTACTTTTTGTTAGCTAACCCACTTCATAAAAGACTAGAATAAATACAGCTGCAAAAGCACAGGAGCTTCCCTGGTATAAGAGGTCTGTATCAAGACAGGGAAATTAAATAGAAGAACTCCAAACCAAGCAAATGAGGGTAGCCGAATAATATCAATTAACATTGGCAGGCCTTAAAAAAAAAAATAAATATTTTTTTCCAAAGTTTCAGTCAAAACAATCGCATTTTTCTTGGAAAGAATACTCCACAAGGGGAAAAAAATGGTATCATTTAATGTTAACTGTAATCTTTTAACTAACATGCTTATTACTGTCATTATTTGCTGTTGTTTATCAATAAAAGAGGTTTTCATTTACTAAAACCCCAAGTAATTAAACTTCAGGAAGAAAATGCTGCTTCTAGAAATAAGAACTCATCGCAGAAACAAACAAATGAAATAATGCAAACCACAGTGCACTCATTTCTAACTGTGCATTTAGGATATCGTCAGAAGATGAAGATTCAGCTGGCTGGGGCCCAAAGTGCTGGCAGGGGGAGTAGGAAAGGGAGTTAAAGGGACATAGTTTAAAGTAAAGAAAATACTATCTTTCTTTATCCTTTTGCACCTTCCAGTAGATTTGATGACCAAGTGCAACATGTTTTTGTTCTGCCCTCAGGGCACACGGGATGGAGAGAAATACTCTGACATGATTCCAGCCGAAACCAAGTCACTTGCATGAGGCCGGTTCTCTCTGGTCTAGCCACAAGACATTTAGGATTTTCAGTCTTCTTCTTTGGAGCTCAGTTTCTGCTTTTCATGAAATTTCACGGCTGTGATTCAGAGCAGAAGAAAAGCTGCAGCCCTTACAAATGGGGAATGGAGCTAGGATGGGTTATATCCCTCTGCCATACCTAAGGAGCACCGAAGTGGCACCATAACAAGAAAATACTGGGGAAGGCAGGCAGCACCGTGTAGCTGCACAATTTCAAACACCTTGCAAGGGGCCAGACAGATACAGCTGTATTGCATTCCAAAATACACCTCACCCCCCCTAATTTGCCTGTCTTTAAATAAATGCAACTTCTTTAAAGCATGTTAAGTCCCCTGTGTTATATTTTTCAAGTCCTCTAGATCACAGCTTGGGAGAATGAGGACAAGTCTACTATTTTCATCAGATGTATAGTTTCTAGCTTGAATTTCTACTGTGAGGCAAAATAAACATTCTGGCATGTTATTTTGTGTTATATGTTGTGTACTCTGCTGTATGGCTATTTAGATCCTGTTTGAAATCAGTCAGCAGGTAAAGTCACAATACAACGGCTATAATCCTCTGCTTGTTGCAATGTGTAAGGCTTTCCTTGTGCCATGATACCGTGTTTGATGTGTCTATTTCACAACAGTAATATTTTATAGAATCAGTATGAAAGCAGAGAGTTCAAACAAAGTCTTGGGATTCCATCTTCAAAACATACATTGTCAGGTTTTATACTCCACAGTATATTGACTCAGGTTCTATACTATTATAAAAAGTAGAAAAAACCCATTTTGTGAATACTAGCATTTGTCAGAATTAAAAATGGTCAGCATCTATACACTCAAATGTTAATTGTGTTTAAAATTGAAGTTAGAAAAAAAATTACTGCTTTCCCTTTGGAAAATTTAATCTATTATGTTGAATTGTGTTTTACTAAATCTGTTAAGCAATACAGAAAAAACTGAGAAGGAATTAAGAATCGTTAACACTGAGCACTAAAAAAAGTACATGCATCTTAGCAAGTTAATAACAGCGTGCATAGTCACCACGTGAGGGAGCACTTAGTCTCAATTTGCCAGCTCCCTTTAACCACAGTTGGCAGTAGCAATTTTCTCCCTTTTTTTCTCTTTAAGCAATCCATAACTGTTAAAAGACCGAGTAGTCAATGCTCTGCAGGTGTTCTTTTGTAACAAGGTAATGTTAATTAAGTATTTAAATTCCTAATTGCTGTTTCATTTCTTTGACTTCCTGCATCAACAATTTTTAATGCCTTTTCAGACTTTTTAGTGCTTTCTAAGCCATTTTTCTTTCTCACTTAGAACTGACTCTGTTCTGTCCTTTCCTGTGTATGTGGTCATTTTTTCCATTCAATCATTCAAACTCAATATTCACTAAATTTCAGCTGTGAAAAGATGTATTTTTTTACTGTAGTACTATTTGAGATAGTTAATGTGTTTATTAGTGCACTCACAGAATTATGATGTTTCATTTCGTACCGATTTGATTACAAAAATCAGCCTAGGAACTGAACGAAGAGCATATAGGCAGAGGCTGTTTCACAAAAGAATTAGGAGAGTACTAAAATATGCTTTAAAAATCACTCACCCACAAATATTGAAGATGGCTGGCATGTTTACCACAACATTCTCAGCATGTTTGGTTATCTAGTAAAACACAGCACTGAGCAAGGCAGATACAAGCACAAGCAAGGATTTCACCAATACCAATTAGATTTGGAACAGCACTGCCAGATTTGCAACTTTGGGGTGGAAAAAAGGTGCCATCTGTAAGGATTGCATATTGCCAATGAGATAAACGAATTTGTGTTTTAAAAACCCCTCATATTTAATTCTTCATCTACCTCAGCAATTGCTGTTTATTCTGCAAAAGGCTCAGGTGACAGAAAAAAGAATGACTGAAAGGACTGTCAGAAAGGCTCAGCAGCAGAGTCGTGTCACCGCTGACCTCAGAGAAGCAAGGAGCAGCACAAGCAGAAGCCTCAACTCTGATGGTACCTCTGACCGACTTGGGGATCAGTTGAAGCAGCGATAAAGGGAGCTGCACCTGGCAATGGTTGATTTAAGGATGACTTGTGGTCTGCCTGGCAGGAGTAGAAGATCAGCACATCACACACCTTAAGGACCGCTTCATATGCTATTTCTCAATCTAGTAGCTCAAAACAGGAGAAAAATATCTTACTTAACCATCACTCGCGAAATTTGCTAATAGAGTGACTACCAGTTGCTCCTTCTTGGCCTAGCCATGCCGTAACATTGGGTTGGAGACACAACATCATGACAGGGGAACTCCTATGCCAATAGAAAATGGGACCAAAAATAATCTGCTCCCACCTCCTCCTCTCTTTTTACCCCAAAACTATAGACCCAGCTGACAGTATGTCTATGTTAGCTATATGGAAGTACTATAATTAGATCCACCTTAGATTAGCAATTAATTGTTCTCCGGTCATTGCATAAAAGATAACGTATTTCAGGTGAGTACTATGGCATTTTCTGGCAATCTTTTAACAGCAAATTCTGGTTTCTTCTTATCTTGTCTGTTGCTGTTGACACATATTAGGATGGATGTTGAAAAAAGATTCTCGAACTATCTTTGCCTTCCCAGACTAGCTATTAAAGGCCTTTAAAAAAATGTATGTATAATTTTAAGATAGTGATTTTACAAGTAGACCAAACATATGGTTCAAACCATGCGTACCTATGCGTATCACATGCCACTATTCTTCCCCTCCTGCAGTAACTGATGATGTGTCAAAGATGACTGTCTAGCAGCTGCAACTTCTGAGTTTGCAATTTTTCTAAGCTTAATATTCCTAATCCTTAAATCCTATGACCTTCTAATTTTAATGCCATTCCTTCTTAAACAGATGACTGTAATCAACTTCTCAGCATCCCTCTAATCCTATCAATTTTGCCCATTAAGTCACTAGATGTATTTCCTTCCATAGATCTGCTATAACATTATCAGCTGTTGACTCCTAGAGAATGTTCTGTCACCATGACTTGTGGCCTTATTTCCCAGCACACTAATTCTTGGCTTCTCAGTCATTTCATTTAGCTATAGGTTTCTAGAAGTCCTTATGTCAAAACTTGGTTAAGGGAATTTTTTACCAATTTTAAGATCCCTTGTGCTTAACAAATGAGCTACATTCAAAGAGGTCCACAAAGGAAAATAGCATTATAAATAGCTCAGCTGGTGGGACAAGATTTCTAAGCCAAAGCACAGCTTAGTCTTCCTGCAACTCTGAGCAGCAGCATAAGCACCCTACTGGTTTTCAGGTTTTCCTGCTGTCACAGTGAATCCCTACTGCCTCCCTTAGCCTTAATTTTTCCTCTTTTAAAATATGAGAAATAGTATACTGCATATTTTATTTTTAAGGACACGCAAAGGTCCATATTCCTCTTTGAGGCTAAACCTTAAGTAATTTCATGGAGAAAAAAAATATTGTAATGAATTCTTTACCAACCCGAATCCTGAATTTCTCACAGTGTTTACCACAGCCATCTAACACTAGCTGTGAAGTCTTTTAAAGCCTCTAGTAGATGTCCCTTTCTCCCCAATAGCGCTAAGTTCATAGAATCGTAGAATCACTAGGTTGGAAGAGACCACCGAGATCACCGAGTCCAGCTGTGCCTGTCTCCTTACTAAAGCATGTCCCTAAGAAACTCATCCACCTGTTTTTTAAACACCTCCAGAGATAGTGACTCCACCACCTCCCTGGGCAGCTGTGCTAATCCCTGACCATTCACTTGTCACTTGTGAGCAGAGCCCACCACCCGCCCCGTCACAACCTCCTTCCAGGCAGTTGTAGACAGTGATGAGGTCTCCTCTCAGCCTCCTCTTCTCCAGGCTAAACAACCCCAGTTCCCTCAGCTGCTCCTCACAGGACTCATTCTCCAGCCCCTCACCAGCCTCGTTGCCTTCTCTGAACACGCTCCAGAACCTCAACATCCTTCCTGTAGTGAGGGGCCCAAAACTGACCCCAGCACTCAAGGTGTGGTCTCACCAGTGCCGAGTACAGGGGCACAGTCACCTCCCTGCTCCTGCCACGCTGTTTCTGATATAGGCCAAGATGCCATTGGCCCTCTTGGCCACCTGGGTCACTGCTGGCTCATGGTCAGCCACTGCCAACCAACACCCCCAGGTCCTTCTGTGCCAGGCAGCTCTCCAGCCTCTCTTCCCCAAGCCTGTAACGCTGCACGGGGTTGTTGTGACCCAAATGGAGGACTCTGCCCTTGGCCTTGTTGCACCTCATCCCGTTGGTCTCAGCCCATCGATCCAGCCTGCCCAGATCCCTCTGCGGAGCCTCCCTTCCTTCCAGCAGATCCACGCGTGCACCCAGCTTGGTGTTGTGTGGTGATGCTAGTAGCCACATCAGGACTTGAGCAGTTTCAATATCCTCCTAGTCAGCTAGGCACGTGCCTGTGCAGCTCTGCTCATTTGCCTGGCTCCAGTGACAGCTGTGTATCTCTGAAATGCAAACCAGAAGCAAAAGATGTGTGAAAATTTATGCCAATCAACAGCAACTGGAGATGAAACAGTAGATTGTACCTTTACAATGTACCTCTGGAAACGAGACAGCACTGAAGCAATCACTTCTGTTCTCTATTTTAAATATTTGGGTCATCCTATCCAGATCCGTGCCTCTGTTACTGCAGATAAGGCCAGGACTCCTTCCTTCTTAGCTTCTGCTCCACAAACAAAAGGGTGTCCTCCACAGTCCTGGACTGCATCTTGTAATTGTGGGCCAGCAGGCAGCAAAGAACAGAACAAAGCGTGGAAGGGCTGACACTGAGTAATGAAGGGCAGGTATAAAACATATTCAGCAATGTGCAATGAAAAAAAATGCACAAGAAATATTAGCTGAAGAGCTGGTTGGTTACATGCCTTGGAATTTTCTGCTTAACTTGCAATGCATTGCGCATGTGCAGGATGGTCCTATCCCTCCTGCCTCCCAGCTTATCAGGCCTGGTCAGACAACCCTTGCAAGTCTAAAGCCAGGTCTGAAATAATCCAGAAAGCATAAGCTATCTGTCCTAATTTCTTAAGCAGCAGAGATTCAGAGTTGATGATAAAGAATTAATACAAAGAGAAAGGTACTCCACTGGTGAATTTATGTTAATTACAGGCAAAGTAGCTAAGGATACAATTTTCAGGTCATTGCATCTCTACTATTCATGTGCCTGTAGGGACTTAATCCCCATCTATCTTGACTGCACATTGTGTGGGTTAATTGACATTTCTGCATAATCTATAAGATATGAAGTGTGTTAATAAATTATAAGAGTCCTTTAAAAGTATTAACTTAGCTTAGAAAAATAGTAGTGTATGAATAACTTAGTACTGAAAGTCATATTACATTTAAGCGATTTTAAATCACTTCAAATTTCAGCAATAAACACAAATCACCTTTTCTGTGAATCAGCAAAAAGACAGGCCAGAAGCTAAGGAAGATTAGCAGTTGGAGGAAAAAATAATTACCTTGCTGCTCCATTATGCTTCAGGCTCCTAAGAATGGGATTTGGAGAAAAGAATTGTTTAATACTGCTTTTGGATTCTTTGTCTTCTGATGCCATAGCCTGGGGGAGAGCAGACTGTGGTTCACTGGGTGGCCGGGACAGACAGAATCGATCTGCTGATTGACTTCTACCTAGCACTGTTGTGAGGGTGCCTGGTGCCCCACAGCAGGTGTGGCACCCAGCAGAATGGCTTTGGTGTGGGGCTGCCCACTCTGCCATGTCTCATGGCTACCCTTGCCAGGGGCAAGGCGTGAGGTGCAGGGGGTCCTCTCACTTTTGCAACTGATGTCAAAAGAGGAATACAGCAAGAAAAAAAATTGAAACAGAGTCACAACCTTCCAAAGAAAACTGCAGATTTCAATGCCACCTGTGCAAATGTGCCAGGAGAAAAATGTGCCACAAGGACGAGAAATGTGTTGCCACCCTGCCCCAAGGTTCTGGAAGGCACGAAGGGAGCGTCCCACAGTCATTCACTTGGGTGGAATCTTGGAGGTGTCATTAAACATGTACATTCTTTTCTGAGACACATTCCCCAGGAGAGAAGCTGTTACACTTAACTGCTTTGCATATATTCACTCAGCAAAGACACAGTCTTCCTCTGGGGCATTCCTCCTGGTTTCACGCTAGCAGACACTTTACTAAGGAGTGTGAAACATGTACCATATGTTAAAGTTAACCCAAGGGCCAGATGTCTAGGAGCACATTATACAAAATTGAGGCCACAATTAAAAAAAAGCCCGACCATCATCCCTAAGGAGTCTGGTGACCATGTTCTGCCAGGAAAGTAGCAGGCTGGAAATGAGTATAACTCCCTGAAAGTCTGAGTGATCTGGCCCTACCTGTGAGACAAACTCCACTCTTCGGAAATCTAGCCTCCTTCTGCATTTGCTGTGTGGAAACAGTGCTGGAAATAGTCAGCTTTCTGGCATGCAGGAGTTTCAGGCAGTGTCACATGCTGGCAGCTAGATCATATCCATCTTGCCAGGCGGGGAACTAGGAGAAAAGGATACCCCACCGTGAAAAATCTTTCAGCTCATTTGGCAGATGTTACTCTTACGCACCCTATGGCTGTGCTTATTCCACTGAGATTCTGCTAGAGAAAGCTTTAATTTAACATGCACTGTTTACTAACACCTTTTCAAATCCTAGTGTAAACCAAGCTGTTAAATGTTTGCAGTTGTGAGCTGGTTAAAATTAACCCTAGCCTAAAGCCCAGGGTCTAGGTTGAGAAGCTAAGAGGTGATAGAACAAAACAGTTACTGGATGATTGTTCAGCATTTAAATGCCACATTAGGAATAATTATATCTGTATGAAGTGTATTGTTTATTAATAACTACTTTGTTTTGAAATACTATAGTAAGCACAGCAGTTTGTATTCTGATGTGTTTTAATCTGACACATCTGAAATACAAATGGTTCCAAAGCATTTCTTTCTACCTTCAGCTCACCTGCTGCTCACTCGAATGGACCGTCCCAGCAGCTTGCCCTTATCCCAGATATGAAGCAATCGACCTGTGGAAAAAAAGCAAAGATAACTCAAAACTGGAAACACCTACAGCGAGAGAACACTTCTCTTTGACAAGGTTTTGCATAGGCCTCTCCTGTTGGAGTCTTCAAGACATTTATTGCACAGCAAATCCTTCTTTGCTGGGAGAACCTCCTGTAATCCTCACACTCATGGTATTACGGGGCCTGCAGAAGAACAGAGTGGAGGCTCTGGATCAGACACGGCTGCAGGAGGCTGAAGGAACACAGGTTGAGTTAGACCTGTTGAGAATCCAGCCCAGAGATTATAGGGCAGGGATAGCCTTCATGGGTGGACTGGGAGGAGGCTCTGCAGCTCTTCTCCTGACACATAGTGCAGGTCATAGCAAGCAGAGCAGAACGTGAAGGAGAGTTCCAGCCTTGTCTGAAATTCATCATGCACGTGCTATTTTAGTATTTTGCATCATGACATCGTCTTCCACTCCCCTCCCCATGCTTTAGATTTCTTCCTGATATAATGGAGGTTTTATGTATCTCCAAAGTGCCTTTCAGAGAGCTTTGTTCATAGTTACAACTGTGGCTATTTGTTATCCAGGGACACTTGTCAGCCTTCATAATTTTCTTCATGCTGGTGAATAGAAAGGTTATATTAAGTATCCAGTGTAGACACTCATTACTTTTGTATGCCTATCCTTTAATTTAGTGGAATGTTGCCTTCTTCCTGTCTGTAAAAGCAGAACAGATCGAAAGCTTCAAGCTAGTTCATAATATCATTTTTATCTACCATGCTCTTATTTATATCTGCAGCAAAGCAAATAATTCTTGTCTTTTTAATTTACCTCCATGGGAAAGTTTTTTCCTTCCCTTTGACAAATCCTCTTTTCCTGTTTCACCCCTTTTGCTGAAACCACTCTGATCAGCTCTATGGTATCCTTTTCAACATGGAGTTACCAAGACCACACAGCTGGTGCTGAAGTGTCAATACAATCAATGACAGATTTTTTTCCATCGCAGTGTATCTGCTATTCTTTTCTTTCCCTTAAATTACTTGCTTGCTCTTTTGACCACAGACGCCCACTGAGAAACATGCAGTGATGCTTCATTTTAAGTTTTAAATTAGTTTGGATTCCTATGAGACATATGAATAGCTTAATTTTTCCCTTCCAATCTACAGTGGACTGCATCTCTCAGTCCTGAAAAACTTGTTCTATCTAATCTGGGGAACTTAAAAGAGATCATTTTTTTAAATTCTCCTCTTTCTTCATAAGCTGTGTGCTTAATTCTCCTGGATAATTTCCTGAACGACAGCCTCCTACATAATTTCAGCTTTTTTTCTATTGCACAAGTAAACTGGGCTGACAAAAAACAAACATCAGTTTCATTAATGCTTCTCGCTATGCCGTGACGAGTAGGAGGGCTGCTGGGGTGTGCCTCAAAGCCTGGGGCGCAGGCCGAGGTGGAGCCGCCGCAGGTGCAGATCTTGGTGGTAGTAGCAACTATTGAAACGAGAGCTTTGAAGGCTAAAGTGGAGCAGGGTTCCACGTGAACAGCAGCGAAATATTCTGGCCGTTGGTACATTGTGTGCCGCTTCACAAAGCCGCTTCTCTGGGATTGGAATTCCATGCCTTTTCCTCAAGCAGGTCAGTTTTTCCTGACTCGCTGGAAGGGACTGTTGGGATGCGGCCTGGGGAGAAAATGTTGCTGATGTGATTTTTTTTTTTTTTCTTCTTTCTCTTTTTCAGATTCAGAAATACCTCGGCTTCTCGCAGCGTCACCTTTTCCAGATGACACCTTCCGGTCCCCTGTGCAGCCGGAGCCTGAACCTGGAGCTGCCCGAACAGTCGTTCATTTGAACTGCGGACGTGGATCTTGCCTGCAAACCTGGAAGCGTTGCGTGTGTTCTCAGCCCGGTTCACAGCGGCCGTGCTTGTAGAAGCGTTTTGTGCCCTGCAGTCCTCTCGCTGCCCTTTTCCTGTAAATCTGGCTGGTGGAGCACGTTTTAACAGTAACGCTGTGCCTGGGCTGCTTTTCCGTGTGAAACTTTCACGCGGACGTAATTTAGAGGGTCTTAAGGGTAAAGAGTTTGCATTGGGTAAGATTCAGTTTGGGTCTCTTTCTCTCTTTTCTTACGTACGTGTGACGGAAAAAAACCCATTAAAATAAATCGCATTCTCTCTGGACTTCTTTTGAACTTGGCCCGAAGACACTGCTTTCCATGTTGCGAGTTCTCACGTTCCGTGTGGCTTCCTCGCAGGGGGAGGAGTGAAAACCTTTGCCAGTGCTTTGAAGCAGATGCTCTTTTCGGCTTTCTTTGGATGAGTTATCTGGCAGGGGGAGGGCTCTGGATTGACAGAGAAGGAGACGCGGGCAGAGGAGGAAAGCGCTCTTGCCTAGGGGCCAAGGGCCGCTTCCTCTTGCTGCCCTGCTAACATTCCTTTCTCTTTTTGCGTCCTTTCCTCAGGGCACGATGTGTTTTTCCCCGCTTTTTGCCTTCGCACCCTCTCTGTTTTTTAGTTTCCTTTCCTTTCCTCTTCTGTCGCGCTGCCTCACCTCCTGCACCCGTGGGTCTTGGTGCTGCTTGGGAAGCGCTTCGGCTCCTTCAGGTGCTCGTGCCCAGCGTGATGCGTGGTCTCGGCCAGGACCCTCTCAAGGTCATGTTGTTGCCACCTTTCCCGAGTGACCGGGCGCAGCGTGTTGGTGTCTGGGCACCCTTTGGCCTCTTCTGCCCAGCCACTGGGAAGCCGGAGGGAGCGCTGTGTTGTCCCGTATCGTCTGCGTTAAAGCTTCAGATCGGTCGCCACGTGCCGTGCGTTTTTAGTTTTTCGACGTTTCAAAAGCAAAGACAAGAGCCAAAGACGGGCGGTTGAGGATGGGCTGCGAACACACCGCTAGCTCAGCCTTGGGCACTGGGAATGCTGCGTTTGGAAACGCAGCCCCCAATTCGGCAGCCAGCTTCAGCGTGCCGGCAGTCCCTTGACTTCGACGGGCTCGCCAGCCTGCTAGAGGGGTTTGGTTGGTCACCATGGCGTGTGGATGTTCAGCAGGGAAATAGCCTGGCCGTTGGTACATGGTGTGCCGCTTCACAAAGCCGCTTCTCTGGGATTGGAATTCCACGCCTTTTCCTCAAGCAGGTCAGTTTTTCCTTGCTAGTTGGCATGCATTTCAGCAGGCAAAGTCCTTGCCGTGGGGGCGGCTTCCATGGTACAGAGACTGTGTTCTGGGAGCTGTGCAGGAGAAGGACGAAGCCGACTCCTCTGGAAAGGCAAGCTGTGCCTCTCGGCTTTCGTTTGGAGAGCAGGTGCCTGGTGCAGGTGAGTGATGGTTGCTGGCTCTAAAGAGGTGTGCAATGCGTGCTCCTGGCTGACGAGCAGAGCCCGCAGCTGCAGGCGGGCGCTGGGGATGGGGCGGCGGGGGGGATGTGCTGGAGCGCCCGTGTTCCGCGGAATGGGAGCACAGTGCCCGGTGGGGGGGTGTGTGTCGAAGGCACGGTTTGCAGTGCCGTGTCTCCGAAGCGCAGCAGCGGGGTGAGGGTTCTGTGAGCAAGGCTGAGTTTGCTGCGGCCGCGGCCGGTTCAGCGCCTTTGCTCGGGCGGCGTGGGCAACGCGGGGCGGCGGGGCAAGCAGTGCCGGGTCCCAGTGCTGCCGCCTTGTGGCCGCACCGCGGTACTGCAGCCCGTGAGTGGCGCTTGGGGGGGTGATGCCCCCCCGCCCGCAACTCTGTGCTGCCGCCTTGTGGCCGCACCACGGTACTGCAGCCCGTGTGTGGCGCTGGGGGGGTGATGCCTCCCGTCCGCAGCTCTGTGCTGCCGCCTTGTGGCCGCACCGCGGTACTGCAGCTCGGGGGCTGCTGCGCTCTGCGCCGCCGCACCCAGTGCCGGCGCTGCGGGGCGGGGGACGGCGCTCCGGGCCGCTGCTCGGTGAGGCGGCGCCGCTGCTGCCCCCGTGCGTAGCCGTCATCGCGCCACTGCCGCTGTTGCCGAGGGCCCACGCGCTGCTTGGAGCAGGCTGACGCTTATTGGGCTGACACTGTTTTGCGTCTTCAGCCCCCCGCGCTCCGTTCGGCTCCGCTCGGCTCCTCTCGCCTCGGCTGGGCTTCCCTCGATTCGGTTCGGCTCGATCCCGCTCGATTCCGGGCCGAGATGAGCCGAGGGCGGCCGAGAGTTTCCGAGTCGAGCCGAGCGAATCCGAGAGGAGCCGAGCGGACGCTGCTCCGCTGTGCCCGGCGTGTCCCTCGCGCGCCGCCGTCCTGTCAGTTCCTGGAGAGCCCCGATGCCATTGGCTGCCGCGGCGCCTGGTTTGCATATTGCCGGCGCCCTTGGCGCGCGGCGGCCTATTTGCATGGCTCCTCCCCGCCAGCCGCCATTGGCTGCCGCCCCGCCTCATTTGCATGTGCCCGGCGTCTTCGGCGCGCGCCGTCTTATTGGCCGCTTCCCGTGCCTCCCGCTCCCATTGGCTGTCGCGCCGTCGTCTTGGCGTGTCCCCGCCCCCTCCTGCCTCTCATTGGCTGCGGCGTCACCGCCGCGAGCGCGTGCCAGCGGAGGCCGGAAAAACCAGAGAGAGCAGGCGCAGGGGCCGGCGCGACCGCCGGAAAACCCCTAGAGAGCCGGCGCCGAGGCCGGAGCGGCGCCGGAAAGCCTGGGCGGCGAGGCCGGAGCGGCGCGGTCGCTCTCCCCCTCCCCGTCCCGCGGCGCTCGTGTCGCTCTCGCCGCCGCCGCCGCTGGCGGGGCTCCCGAGCGGCCCCGGCGCTCCATCGCACCCGCTCCGGCCTGCGGGAAGGGAAGGGAGAGGAGCCGCCATCGGAGCCCGGGGCGCGGGGGCAGGCGGCCGCCGCTCCGGAGCGGGGAGCTGTGCCAGCCGGGGCCCCGAGCAGCGGCCCGGGCCCGCTCCCCGCACCTGACTGGCTTCACAGAGAATCCTGTTCTGCGTGGGACTCCGAGGACGCGTAGGGGGTTTGAAAAGCGATGCCCTGCGTTCCGCTGACTGAAATGGACGCTTTGGGAATGCAGTCTCCGTCACGGAGTCCTGCGAGGAACTCGGAGGATGAACCCGTGGCCTCGGTGCGCTCCCTTTCTGTTTCCGTGACTGACTCTCGGCGTCCGTCGGTGAGCGGGGGAGGGAAGGGGGCGGGCGGGGAGGCGCTGGCGCTAGGGGACGACATGGGGTTTACACGGGAGAAGGCTGGGAAGGGCAGCGGCGTGGCAGCGGGCGCGAGTGGCCGTGAAAGGTGGTGCCCGGTGCTCCGGCTCGGTGGGCCGAGTGGGGAGGGCGAGGGGAGAGCGCAGGTGACGCGTTTCACGGGGCTGGTGTTGACAGAAGCCCTGTGGTGACGAAGGGCGGTAGGAAAGCCCGTGGTTCCAGCCGTGTCCCGAGCTCGGCTGCGGTCGGTCTGGCCTCGGATTCTTCTGTTTGCCGCCTCTGGGCCCTCCCTCGACACCTTGGCAGTGGTGTAGCTGATGCTTCTCTCTGGACGCTCTTCCCCTTGGGCGTCGCAGGGCCGTGCCGACGGACCGAAGTCTTCTCGGAGCAGCCGCCTCCAGGAGGGAAGGCCGGCGCCTCTAAGCGACAGGGGTACCTCCTAAGCGCTGCCTTGATCCGTGCTTGGACGTGTCCTTATTTCTGAGCGGCCCGTCTGGGTTGAACCGCCTGCGGTCTGAGAGCTTGTGGGTTGAGAACGCCGCTGCTTTGGAGTCGGTTGGACTGACGGAAGCGAATTCCAGGCGATCTCCTTAGGGAGTGTTTTCTGACAGAGCCTTGGGACCGTTCTGTTACACACTCCCTTTGCGCAGAGGGCGCGCTGGGAGGTGGGTGATGCGCTGGCGTAAGCAGTGGCGCACGGGCACTGTGTCTCCTCAGAGCCGTGGGAAAGCTAACCTCCGCTCTCCCTTCCCCTCTAGTGCGGGCAGAGGATGGGCTGCAATAGGCAAAGAAGAGCAGAGCGACGCTGGAGTCGCAGCGGAGAGAAATGCTGCTGCCTGCTTAATCGGGGTGAGGTTCCAGCGCTGAATGGAGTGAGAAGCTGCGTCGTCACAGTCCTCCTGTTTGGGTCCGGGAAGGGGGCTAGAACTGTTTCTTTGGAAAGAATTTCCGCGCGGCTGCGAAGGTTCTCACAGGGGAGGTGACCGAAACCTGGTCCTGGTGCCATGAACGCGAGGAAAAGTCTGCAGGACCTGAAGGAAGGGCTCCGTTTGGAGGCGGGGGCGTGGACGAAGTAACCGTAAGTTTCTTGCGCTTCTTACTCGCTCCACCCTCGGTGTCTGTCAGCTGCTTTAAATTTGGCCGAACTTGTCCCTCGGGAGGTCGCCAGGCACTCACGAGCGAGGAAGGAGCAGCAGCTGAAGTATTTCTCCACTTAGCTCGATCGCTAAGACGTCTCCTGGTGACGAGCTTGAGGTTAAGAAATGGCAGTGCCAACTTTGGGAGGCTGCCGTACCTGGATGAGCTGCAGGACGGCTCCGTCCTCCAGCGAAGCCTCCGTTGCAAAAACTCAGCCGTTTGTCTTCCCTTTGATAGGCTCAGAGCGCCAGGGAAGACTCGAGCGCTGCCCGGGCCCGTGGTGAGGTCAGGCCTGTCTGGCACGCGTTAGAACTCGGCAGGCGTTGGGGTGTCGCGCGTGGCGGGGAGCGCCGCAGGGGAGCGTTCATTTAAAGCACGGTCGCTTGGAGCGTTCGCCGCAATAACTTCTTCCCTTTGTTCTGTCAGCAGAGAGAAGCTGACAGAGGCGTCCACAAAGAGAGAGCCCCTGCGGGATCCCGACCTCTCCCCGGGGAGACGGAAAAGCAACGTGACGGTGCCCTCCGCGCTCACGGCGTTTGGGTACATGGCTTTCTCGTGGCTTGTCGCTGCTAATGACAGTTGATGTTGCTGGCGGCTGTGGCTGGAGTGTTTTCCGCTTCAACGTAGCAGGCGATGGCATCGTGTTTAGGGAATGCCGGATCAAGAGAACGGCATTGGGCCGAAATGTACTTCACCAGCCGAACCCGTGCCAAGGGAAGCGTTGTTTTTAATGTGAGGAGCAAACTTGTTCTTCCTTGGGGAATGAAGCCTGCGTACAGCAACCGTGCGCGCAGGCCGGCAGTGAGCTGCGAGCTTTCCTGAGCGATACGTGACTAACGTTGTGGTAGTAAGCAGGGAAGCGTATCTCGGTCTCTAATGCGGGACCCATCCGGTAAATCAGGTTACGTTCCAAGATGTCGTTAAGTCGTGTAGGAAGAAAATGAGGGAGGCGAAAGCCCAGCTGGAGCTCAAATTGGCCACTTCTGTGAAGGATAATAGGAAGTGTTTTCACAAATACGTTGATGGCAGAAGGAAGGGCAGCGACGACCTCCGCTCCTTATTGGATGTGGAGGGAAGCAGAGTAGCTGAAGATGAGGAAAAGGCTGAGGCACTTAACGCCTTCTTTCCCTGCGTTTTCAACAGTAAGGCAGATTGTTCGCTGGACTGCTGGTCTTGTGAAGGGGTGGATGGGGTCAGGGCGCGATAGAGCCCCCCCGCAGTCCGGGAGGAAGAAGTCAGAGACCTGCTGAGCCACTTGCGTCCTCATAAATCTGTGGGGCCGGGTGGGATCCATCCTAGGGCGATGAGAGAGCTGGCACACGAGCTGGCGAAGCCGCGTTGCCAGGCGTGTGCGCGTTAGAGCGTGAAACCTGCTGGTTTATAGCGGGGCCGTTCTGATTGGGAGGCACTTCCCTGGCAAATGGCTTGCTGCAAGCCCGTTTCTTCGGCCTTCTTCTCTTGGCTGGGATCGCATCATCTGCGAGCTGCTCCAGCGTGGCCCGCGGAACTCGGTGTGGACCGAGGGCTCTGCCGGGCTGGAGGACAAAAGCTGCAGCTGGCAGCAGAACTAAGTACAGTCGTTGAGCTGGTGACTCGCTGGAAGGGACTGTTGGGATGCGGCCTGGGGAGAAAATGTTGCTGATGTGATTTTTTTTTTTTTTTCTCCTTTCTCTTTTTCAGATTCAGAAATACCTCGGCTTCTCGCAGCGTCACCTTTTCCGGATGACACCTTCCGGTCCCCTGTGCAGCCGGAGCCCGAACCTGGAGCTGCCCAAACAGTCGTTCATTTGAACTGTTGACGTGGATCTTGCCTGCAAACCTGGAAGCGTTGCATGTGTTCTCAGCCCGGTTCACGGCGGCCGTGCTTGTAGAAGCGTTTTGTGCCCTGCAGTCCTCTCGCTGCCCTTTTCCTGTAAATCTGGCTGGTGGAGCACGTTTTAACAGTAACGCTGTGCCTGGGCTGCTTTTCCGTGTGAAACTTTCACGCGGACGTAATTTAGAGGGTCTTAAGGGTAAAGAGTTTGCATTGGGTAAGATTCAGTTTGGGTCTCTTTCTCTCTTTTCTTATGTACGTGTGACGGAAAAAAAGTGAAGTTGCATTCTCTCTGGACTTGTTTTGAACTTGGCCCGATGATACTGATTTTCATCTTGCGAGTCCTCACACTCTGTGTGGTTTCCTTTCAGTATATTCTGCTTCACTTCCAAAGGCGTGCGTTGCTGCAACAGAACTTATGAATCAGCCAGCGAAGACAACATTCACCATGGCCACGACGTGGTGCATGAAATGAAGCACTTTACTGAACGCCCGGCTGGCTGAGTGGTTTGGTTCCCTGGCAGGAGGAGCGGGACACCCGAGTCAAAGCGTTATTGTACATACGGTTATTGCTTTTTCTATGTGTGTTTATCACATGGCTCTGTAAATGGCTTTGCATGGCACCTCACAAGCCTAAACGCACGCTTTCGGCTTTGCCAGCGCCGGAGGAAGGGCTCTCCTGAGCGAGGGGGTGGGATGTGGGAATAGAACGCCAGATTGTGGAGGAGGCTGCCATGTAGAAAAACACATCTATCAAACTAATTGTTGTTTAGCCTTGTGTGATTGACAAGCGGAGCCTTTATGTTCACTGTTGTGGGTTTGAATTTTCCCGAGGAGTTTTTCTTCCCATTGCCAACGAGGGGAAGGTGAGGGGGGCAGGAAGAGGCCGTTTCCCGGCAAACCTGGACAGAGGCGGTGCCCGGAAATCGGGATGGGGATTTCCCCTGCCTCTCGGGCGGTGAGCTGGGTTTTTTTTCTTTGGTTTCGCGTGGTTTTTGCTCGGGGAGGCGCGCGGCGTGGAGCGGCGGCGGCAGAGTTGTGACTCGTGGGGTTTTGCGGTCTTTGGAGGAAGAATCATCACTCATCCGATCTTCCACAACTCCCGCAGAACTCACATGCCTCCCTTTTCCCCTCGTTCCCTTCCCGGCCCGCGGCAGTGGCGACAGCCCCCCCGCACCCTTAGAGAGACCTGCGTCGCCAGCTCTGGGGTACAGGACTCAACAGAGGTTGAGTTTTAAAGGTTTTACAGGTTTGGTTGTGGTTACTGTTAATTCTGTTCTGCTTACACAGATATTTGTACCTGAGAACTGTTATCTTTTCTATACAATTTTTTTTATTTAAAGATCTTTAATATCTGATTAATATCTTAGTTTATCAAAACTTAAGTAATTTGCATAACATAAGCCTGTGAAACTTGAGGCCTTATAACACATTGAGATTCCAGCTTTAGTTTGGGAAAGATCAGAAGCCTCGTCTCTCCCCTGATAAACAGGGGAAGACCCAGCCGTTTGTGTTATTTAATCCCTGACTGTTTTTAGCAGCAGGGAACCGGAGAAAGGGTTTTGTCATCTCCCACGTGCAACATCAAGGCGAGAAGAGCTTCTTATAGAGAGAGCAACGGCTTCACGATGGAGGAGCACCGGGTCCCACTGGTTTGGGTCTCGTTCATTCATGTAGTGAGGTGGTGTTTCTTAACACGTGGCTTTATGAGATTCCTGTCCTGGGGTTTTCTCCTAAGTTTCTGTCCCAAAAGTGCTGGTGACGAGATTGACGTGTGTTGATCTCCTCAGGATGTCTCGAGCAGCAGAGCTTTGCTGTGATTGTGTCTGCAGCCTTTTCTTTCACGCCTGGGGTCTGCTTTTATTTTTAGCTTCTCTGATCGTTTGATTGGACTTCCCAGCCTTGACTTTTTAGCCCTGTGACAACACAGAACCCACATCTGCACGTGATGGTGAGACAGTGTGCTTATGCAAAGCCTGTTTGATGTAACTGTTATTAATGCCCTGCATCTCAGTGACTGGAGTGCTGAAATTGTCAGAGATTTTAGATCTGGTGCCTATTTATGCAAACCCATATTTTTATCTTAGATTTTAGAGGATTTTTTTTGCTTGTATGGTGAATATTCCAAATAGATTTATGTAGAAACTGTAGGCTCTATAGGGGCTTATTAGGCTCTATAGAGGCTCTATACAGGCTGTTTAGGTACTCTAAGGGCTTATTAAGCTCTATACAGGCTGTTTAGGTACTATAAGGGCTTATTAAGCTCTATACAGGCTGTTTAGGCTCAATGGAGGCTCTATAGGGGCTTATTCGGCAGTATAGAGGCTCTGTGCAGGCTGTTTAGGTACTCTAGAGACACTATAGAGCCTGGTTAGGTACTATAGGGGCTTATTAGGCTATATAGACTATACAGGCTGTTTGGGGTCTACAGAGACTGTACAGGCTGTTTAGGTACTATAGGGGCTTATTAGGCTCTATAGAGGCAATATAGAGACAGTTTAGGGGCTGGAGAGGCGCTATAAGGACTTATTAGGATCTATAGACACTATAGAGGCTGTTTAGGGGCTACAGAGGCTCTATAGGGTCTTATTGGGAACTGTAGACGCTTTAGAAGCTGTTTAGATAGTATGGGGTGTGTTAGGCTATATAGACTATACAGGCTGTTTAGGGTCTACAGAGGCTCTATACAGGCTGTTTAGGTACTATAAGGGCTTATTAGACTCTATAGAGGCAATTTAGGGGCTACAGAGGCTCTATAGGGTCTTATTAGGAACTGTAGATGCTCTGTAGAAGCTGTTTAGGTAGTATAGGGGCTTATTAGGCTCTATAGAGGCTCTGTACAGGCTGTTTAGGGTCAACAGAGACTCTTTGGAGACTGTTTAGGTAGTATAGGGTCTTATTTGGCACTACAGAGGCTCTATAGGGGCTTATTAGGCTCTATAGAGGCTCTCTACAGATTGTATACAGGCTCCTATAAAGGCTCTATAGCCCCAGGAGAGCCTCTAGACAGCCTAATAGGCCGCTATAAAGAATCTATAGAGCCTAACAGGCCCCTGTAAAGCCTCTATAGCCTGTTTAGAGCCTCTATAGAGACTATTAGGCCCCTACAGAGCCTCTAAAGGGCCTAATAGGCCCCTACAAGGCCTCTATAGCCTGTATAGTGCTTCTATAGAACCTGACAGGCCCCTATTAGGAATCTATAGCACGTATAGGGCCTCCATAAAGCATAGTAAACTTCTGTAGAGCCCAATAGACCCCAATAAGGTTTCTTGAGCGTGTACAGAGCCCCTCTGAAGCCGTGTGTGCCCCTGTAAAGACTTTATAGAGCCCAATGTGCCCCTATAAAAGCTCTGTAACCTGTAAAGAGCCTGTATAGACCCTAATAGACTCGTGCAGACTCTATACAGGGACGACGGAAAAGGATCAGCCCGCTCCGGCAGCCGCGCACGCTCTTTATGGTGACGCGGGAGCCGCTCTGCGCGGCTGGAGGGCAAACCTTATGGTCACGGGACGCCGGAAACGGAAAAGCCCGCTCCGGCAGCCGCGCACGCTCTCTATGGTGACGTGTGTGCCGCTCTGCGCAGCTGGAGGGCTAACCATATGGTCACGGGACGCCGGAAACGGAAGAGTCCGCTCTGGCAGCCGCCTACGCTCTCTGTGGTACCGCGGGTGCCGCGCTGCACGGCTGGAGGGCAAACTCTATGGTCACGAGACGCCGGAAACGGAAGAGTCCGCTCTGGCAGCCGCGTACGGTCTCTGTGGTGACGCGGGAGCCGGTCTGCGCGGCTGGAGGGCAAACTCTATGGTCACGAGACGCCGGAAACGGAAAGGGCCCGCTCTGGCAGCCGCGCACGCGACTCAGCAAAGATTCTAGAAGTGGAGAGCCTGCACAGCCCCTAGAGAGCCTCTACGAAGCATAATAGGCCCCTGTAAAGCCTCTATAGCATAGAGGGCCTCCATAGGGCACAGTAAACCTCTGCAGGTCCCAACAGACCCAATAAGGTTCCCAGAGCCTGTGCAGACCCATCTGAAGCCGTGTGTGCCCCGGGAACACTGACAGAGCCCAATGGTGTTTCCATGGATTTCATCACCACCCACGTATTTCAATCGTTAGCGCTGTCATTGCTGTCATTTCATTAAAGTTGCAGCATTAGTTCCCACTTTGCAAACCTTTTCCCTCTGGGTTTCATTCCCTTCACCTGAGGGTGGAGCACAGGGAATTCGGGACCTCGGCTGCGTGGCTTTAGTTGCCAAAATTCCCCAGGTCAGGGATGAACTTTGCCAACAGGCAAAGCCGGAATAAAGAGCAGGGAGCTCTGTTTCAGATAAAGGTCCCTCTGCCCTCGCTGTTCCTGCTCCAAACGCAAAGCAGGGCAGAGAATGTGCAGCTGCTCCCATTTACCCCTCCGGGGGGGTTTCCCTGCCCCACTCCCCGGGGGGGTGGGGAGGCCCGGGGTTTGTCAGCCCCAGGCCTTTCACCGGGAACTCCTTCAGCTTCTGCTCTTCTGTGGGGTCAGCGTTCTGCTCTGCTGTCAGTGCAGCTTTTACAGCAGGTGAAGCTGTTTGGGTGTTGATTTAATGTGTTTGAATGTCAGACAGTAGAGGTGTCTGTGAGAGGTGAGAGCTTTGTGGGGAGTCCAGGCTGGGCAGCACAGGCAGCAGAAAGTACAGTTGTTGTGAGTGGGGGGTGCGTGGTTGTTTTCAGGTCAGTCCTTTTTGTGTTGGGTATCCGGGTGTGGGGAGGTGCTTTAATGGTTCACATTGTAGGGTGTTTAGGTGTCAGGCTGGTTGCTTTGTCTTTGCTTGGTGTTTCTGGTTACAGGGTAGCCTGCGGCTGTTCCTCAATGCCTGTGGAACTGCACGTTGTTCTCAGAGGCTTTGGAGAGTGCGAGGGGGGCCGTCCAGGGTGCAAGGGGGGCCGTGCAGGGTGCGAGGGGGGCCGTGCAGAGTGCAAGGCGGGCCGTGCAGAGTGCAAGGGGCGCTGTGCTGAGTGCGAGGGGGGCCGTGCAGAGTGCAAAGGGGGGCCGTGCAGAGTGCAAGGGAGGTCGTGCAGAGTGCGATGGGCGCTGTGCAGAGTGCAAGGGGGGCCGTGCAGAATGCAAGGGGCGCTGTGCAGAGAGTGCGAGGGGGGCCGTGCAGAGTGCAAGAACAGAAAGTCAGCTTCCTTTGCCAGCCTGTAGAAGGTTCTGGAGTCTGCGGGATTACCCAAGGCAGGAGGGCCATTAAAATGTGGGGAAGGGCTCAGGGCAGCTCCTGAGGAGCGGGGTCACAGAAGGGTCGGGAAGCACAAGGACAGGACAGCAACTGTTAGGAGGGAGGGGGCATCTTTTTCTGACAGGGGGTGAGTAGAGAAGGATTTTCTAACACTTCAGGACTGTGATGTTGAGGAAAGGGAGGTGGGTCCGTGGGTCCGTGGAGGGTGACTTTGGTCTCCAAAGCTGAGTCAAGGGGCAGAGCTGGGGTGGGGCTCGGCAAAGGAGAGAAGACCGGGAACGGCAGAGACGGGTTTTAAAGGTGGCGTAGAGAGAAGGGCGGCGTAGGAAGACTCCCCTTTGGGCAGATAGAGGGAGGGGGTTCTCTTCAGCACGATGCAATCGTGTGCCGGGCAGAGCAGTTCCAGCGCAGTCTGTCACTTGGCTGTTTGCCTGCTTGCTGTGTCTTAGGGCTTTCGTGGGTCTTTATTATCTTTGTGATCGCAGGGTGCTGCGTGTTCCTCAGGTAACGTGCCCAGAGTCTCACCTGCCTGTAGCCGTTGGCTCAGGGCCACCTGGGTTTCTTCTCTTGCATCGCACGCTTAAAGCACAGGTTAGTCTGGCATTTTAGAAGTTGGAGCATTTAGAAGGGGAGCGCAGCAGTAAGAAGGTCACTCGGCCAACGGTGTCAGAGGGAAGATGTGACCGGTGGCCACGTGTCGAGCTGATGGGTTGAGGGTTCTATTTTGAAGGAGTGAAGCAATGTGCAAAGAATATTGACCCCGGAGCCGACTCGAGCGAGGACAGCAACGGCGAGGGGGCTGCAGTAGCAGTTTGCTCGGGAGTTGTGTTGCCTGTGAAGCCATCAGCATTTTTTTCTTTTTCTGTATTACAGGTGACGTGCAAACCTCGCCATGGCGGCACCCGGGGATGGAGTCCCGGCAGACAAGCGGTCAAAGCTACAGGGCAGGAGCTGGGGAATGGCCGTGGGCAGCGGGTGCTTTTGGGGACTGGGCAAATACGTGTCTTTGGCTTTAATTGCAGTTGCCGCACGCAGTCTCAGAGGGATGGAGCTTCATGCCTCCAAGCGGTGTGAGAAGGGGAGGAGGTTGTCAGCGAGATTGATGTCTAAGAGCAACGTCTTATCTAGCGACTCAGGTCAGCGTTTAGCTGTGGTTTTGCAGGTACCGTTTGGGCCGCCTGGGAACAGGAGGAGTGTTAGGGGTGAACTGAGTAGCAGCGAGGAGGAGTGTGGCATTGACTTCTCACAAGTGCAGGAGTTATTGAATTCCGCTTGTTATCTTACAGCGCCCCAGGCAATGACGGCTGCGCCATCAAATGTTGGAATGGCTTTGGAGCAGGTGAGCACAATGCCACGGCAGATCTGCAGAGCAAGGTGTCGTACAAGGCACCGGCATTGCCCAGCGTGATGCAGAAGGCCGGCGGTGTTTCAGTTCTGCCTGGTTTTCTTGCAGATGGTGAAGAGGTCCCCGGTGAGGGCAGGATCCTGCCAGACAGCCGATGGCGTTGAGCTTTTTCCGTCAGGGACGGCTTCAGACCTCCAGCTCTCGGAAAGCTGAGTTGAGGGAGCAGGGCTGGGATGGGAAGAGGGAAGAAGGTTGTGAATAGAAGGGAGGGGTTTAAAGGCAGTGTAGGGGAGAGGGCTGTGCAGGAAGGGCCCCCTTTGGGGCACACAGAGAGGGCTGATTTTCAGCCCAACGCTCGTGCGTGCCGGACAGGGCAGTCGCAGCCGGTGTCTGTGTCGTTGTGTGGTTTACGGAGTCTGTCTGCTGGGTCTCGCACCTTCCTGGGGTCTCGATCTCTTTTTTGCTTTAAAGGCACGCAGGACGTGCCTCGGGCACCATCGGCAGGGTCTCGAATGCCTGTACTCCTCAGTACAGTGCCAGTCGGGCACAGCTTTTCTTGCGTGGCAATCTTAAAGCATGCATCGGTCTCATCTCTTGGAATTTTCTAGTCGGTCATCTTTTGTGGCAGCATTGTTGTCCAAGTAGGCATCCCTGATGATCCGTCACTCATTGTCTTGGATCCCCGTTCTGGGATTCGCTTCCACCCATCCTCGATGCCTTTAGGCCTTTAAGCACAGCTTCTAGCACGCGCATCCTCCCAGTTACACAGTATCACAGTATCGTAAGGTTGGAAAAGACCTTTGAGATCGAGTCCAACCTATGACCCAACACCTACACCTACTCCTGCTTGTCAACTACACCACGTCACTAAGTGCCTCATCCAAATTCTCTTTGAACACCTCAAGGGACGGTGACTCCACCACCTCCCCGGGCAGCGCATTCCAATGGCCACTCACCCTCTCAGTAAAGAACTTCTTCCTAATGTCGAGCCTAAACCTCCCCTGGTGAAGCTTGAGACCATGTCCTCTCGTTCTGTCACCTGAGAGAAGAGACCAACCCCTGCCTGACTACAGCCTCCTTTCAGGCAGTTGTAGAGAGCTATAAGGTCTCCCCTGAGCCTCCTCTTCTCCAGGCTGAACAACCCCAGCTCCCTCAGTCGCTCATCACAGGGCTTGTGCTCCAGCCCCTTCCCCATCCTCGTTGCTCTCCTCTGGACGCACTCCAGCATCTCCACGTCTTTCTCAAACTGAGGGCCCAGAACTGGACACAGCACTTGAGGTGCGGCCTGACCAGTGCCGAGGAGAAGGGAATGATGACCTCCCTAGTCCTGCAGGCCACACTGTGTCTGACACAGGACAAGATACCGCTGGCCTTCTTGGCCACACTGCTGGCTCATGTTGAGTGTCCTGTCCACCAGCACTCCCAAGTCCCTTTCCGCCTGACTGCTCTCCAGCCACTCTGTCCCCAGTCCAGAGCTCTGCATGGGGTTGTTGTGTCCAAAGTGTAGGACCTTGCATTTGGACTTGTTAAACCTCATGCTGTTGGAGTCAGCCCGTCTCTCCAGCCTGTCAAGGTCCCTCTGTAGGGCCCTCCTACCCTCCAGCAGATGGACACTTTCTCCCAGCGTGGTGTCATCTGTGAACTTGCTGATGAAGGACTCGATCCCCTCATCCAGATCATCAATGAAGATATTGAACAGGACCGGGCGCAGCACCAAACCCTGGGGGACACCAGTAGTGACCGGCCGCCAGCTGGATGGGACACCATTCACTGCCACCCTTTGGGCTTGGCCACCCAACCAGTTCCTAACCCAGCACAGAACATTCCCGTCCAAGCCACGGGCTGACAGCTTCTCCAGGAGTCTACTGTGGGAGACAGCGTCAAAGGCCTTGCTGAAGTCCAGGTACACCCACAGCCTTCGTCTCGCCCACCAGGTGAGTCACACGGCCGTAAATGCAGCTCAGGTTGGTCAGGCAGGACCTGCCCCTCCGAAATCCACGCTGGCTGGGCCTGATCTCTCCCTCATTCCTCAGGTGCAGCATGATCACACCCAGGATTATCCGTTCCATAATTTTACCTGAGACCGACGTCAGGCTGACAGGTCTGTAGTTACCTGGATCGTCCCCTCCCCAGTCCTCTCCCAAGTCCCTGCCCCTCCCAAGTCCCTGCCCCTTCCATGTCCCCAGTCCCCTCCCAAGTCCCTGCCCCTCCCATGTGCCCAGTCCCCTCCCAAGTCCCTGCCCCTCCCAAGTCCCCAATCCCCTCCCCAGTCCCCTCCCAATTCCCTGTACCCTCCCAATTCCTTGTCCCTCCCAAGTCCTCAGTCCCCTCCCAAGTCCCTGTCCCCTCCAAATTCCCTGTCCCTTCCCAAGTCCCCAGTCCCCTCCCAAGTCCCTGCCCCTCCCAAGTCCCCAGTCCCCTCCCAAGTCCCTGTCCCCTCCAAATTCCCTGTCCCTTCCCAAGTCCCCTGTCCCTTCCCAAGTCCCTGCCCCTGCCATGTCCGCAGTCCCCTCCCAAGTCCCTGCCCCTCCCAACTCCCCAGTCCCCTCCCAACTCCCCAGTCCCCTCCCAAGTCCTTGCCCCTCCCAAGTCCTTGCCCCTCCCATGTCCCCAGTCCCCTCCCATGTCCCCAGTCCCCTCCCAAGTCCCCCGTCCCCTCCCAGGTCACCAGTCCCCTCCCAAGTCCCTGCCCCTCCCAAGTCCCCAGTCCCCTCCCAAGTCCCTGCCCCGCCCAAGATCCCAGTCCCCTCCCAAGTCCCCAGTCCCCTCCCAAGTCCCTGCCCCTCCCCAGTCCCCAGTCCCCTCCCAAGTCCCCAGTCCCCTCCCAAGTCCCTTCCCCTCTCCAGTCCCCTCCAAAGTCCCTGCCCCTCCCATGTCCCCAGTCCCCTCCCAAGTCCCTTCCCCTCTCCAGTCCCCTCCAAAGTCCCTGCCTCTCCCAAGTCCCCAGTCCCCTCCCAAGTCCCTGCCCCTCCCATGTCCCCAGTCCCCTCCCATGTCCCTGCCCCTCCCCGGTCCCCTCCCAATTCCCTGCCCCTCCCATGTCCCCAGTCCCCTCCCTTGTCTCCAGTCCCATCCCCAGTCCCCTCCCAAGTCCCTGCCCCTCCCAAGTCCCCAGTCCCTTCCCAAGTCCCTGCCCCTCCCAAGTCCCTGCTCCTCCCCAGTCCCCTCCCAAGTCCCCAGTCCTCTCCCAGGTCCCTGCCCCTCCCAAGTCCCTCCCCCTCCCAAGTCCCCTCCCAAGTCCCCAGTCACCCCTGAAATCCCTGCCCCTCCCCAGTCCCCTCCCAAGTCCCCAGTCACCTCCCAAGTCCCCGTCCTTCCCAAGTCCCCAGTCCCCTCCCAAGTCCCTGCCCCTGCCCAGTCCCCAGTCCCCTCCCAAGTCCCTCCCTCTGCCAAGTCCCCTCCGCAGACCCCTCCCAAATCCCCAGTCCCCTCCCAAGTCCCTGCCCCTCCCATGTCCCTGCCCCTCCGCAGACCCCTCCCAAATCCCCAGTCCCCTCCCAAGTCCCTGCCCCTCCCATGTCCCTGCCCCTCCCCAGTCCCCTCCCAAGTCCCCAGTCCCCTCCCATGTCCCTGCCCCTCTCCAGTCCCCTGCCAAGTCCCTGCCCCTCCCAAGTCCCCAGTCCCTTCCCAAGTCCCTGCCCCTCCCAAGTCCCTGCTCCTCCCCAGTCCCCTCCCAAGTCCCCAGTCCCCTCCCAGGTCCCTGCCCCTCCCAAGTCCCTCCCCCTCCCAAGTCCCCTCCCAAGTCCCCAGTCACCCCTGAAATCCCTGCCCCTCCCCAGTCCCCTCCCAAGTCCCCAGTCACCTCCCAAGTCCCCGTCCTTCCCAAGTCCCCAGTCCCCTCCCAAGTCCCTGCCCCTGCCCAGTCCCCAGTCCCCTCCCAAGTCCCTCCCTCTGCCAAGTCCCCTCCGCAGACCCCTCCCAAATCCCCAGTCCCCTCCCAAGTCCCTGCCCCTCCCATGTCCCTGCCCCTCCCCAGTCCCCTCCCAAGTCCCCAGTCCCCTCCCATGTCCCTGCCCCTCCCAAGTCCCCAGTGCCCTCCCAAGTTCCTCCCCCTCCCACGTCCCCAGTCTCCTCCCAAGTCCCTGCCCCTCCCCAGTCCCCTCCGAACTCCCCAGTCCCCTCCCAAGTACCTGACCCTCCCAAGTCCCCAGTCCCCTCCCAAGTCCCTCCCCTTCCAAAGTCCCTGCCGCTCCCAGTTCCCCAGTCCCCTCCCAAATCCCTGCCCCTCCCAAGTCCCTGCCCCTCTTAAGTCCGTCTCCAGACCCCTCCCAAGTCCCCAGTCTGCTCCCCAAGTCCCTGCCCCTCCCAAGTCCCTGCCCCTCCCAAGTCCTCTCCCCAGACCCCTCCGAAGTCCACAGTCCGCTCCCAAGTCCCCTCCCAAGTCCCCAGTCCCCTCCCAAGTCCCTGCCCCTCCCAATTCCCCAGTCCCCTCCCAAGTTCCCAGTCTGCTCCCCAAGTCCCTGCCCCTCCCAAGTCACTGCCCCTCCCAAGTCCCCTCCCCAGACCCCTTCCAAGTCCCTGCCCCTCCATAGTCCCCAATCCTCTCCCAAGTTCCTGCCCCTCCCAAGTCCCCAGTCCACCCTCACGGCATTCAGGTACGTGGCTTTCTCGTGGCTTGTCGCTGCTAATGACAGATCAAGGCGTTGGGCTGAAATGTACTTCACCAGCCGAACCCGTGCCAAGGGAAGCGTTGCTTTTAATGTGAGGAGCAAACTTGTTCTTCCTTGGGGAATGAAGCCTGCGTACAGCAACCATGCGCGCAGGCCGGCAGTGAGCTGCGAGCTTTCCTGAGCGATACGTGACTAACGTTGTGGTAGTAAGCAGGGAAGCGTATCTCAGTCTGTAACGTGGGACCCGTCCGGTAAATCAGGTTACGTTCCAAGATGTCGTTAAGTCGTGTAGGAAGAAAATGAGGGAGGCGAAAGCCCAGCTGGAGCTCAAACTGGCCACTTCTGTGAAGGATAATAGGAAGTGTTTTCACAAATACGTTGATGGCAGAAGGAAGGGCAGCGACGACCTCCGCTCCTTATTGGATGTGGAGGGAAGTAGAGTAGCTGAAGATGAGGAAAAGGCTGAGGCACTTAACGCCTTCTTTCCCTCCGTTTTCAACAGTGAGGCAGATTGTTCGCTGGACTGCTGGTCTTGTGAAGGGGTAGATGGGGTCAGGGCGCGATAGAGCCCCCCTGCAGTCCAGGAGGAAGAAGTCAGAGACCTGCTGAGCCACTTGAGTCCTCATAAATATATGGGGCCGGGTGGGATCCATCCTAGGGCGATGAGAGAGCTGGCACACGAGCTGGCGAAGCCACATTGCCAGGCATGTGCGCGTTAGAGCGTGAAACCTGCTGGTTTATAGCGGGGCCGTTCTGATTGGGAGGTGCTTCCCTGGCAAATGGCTTGCTGCAAGCCGGTTTCCTTGGCCTTCTTCTCTTGGCTGGGATCGCATCATCTGCGAGCCGCTCCAGCGTGGCCCGCGGAACTCGGTGTGGACCGAGGGCTCTGCCGGGCTGGAGGGCAAAAGCTGCAGCTGGCAGCAGAACAAAGTACAGTCGTTGAGCTGGTGACTCGCTGGAAGGAAATGTTGGGATGCGGCCTGGGGAGAAAACGTTGCTGATGTGGTTTGTTTTGTTGTTTTTTTTTTTTTTTTCTCCTTTCTCTTTTTCAGATTCAGAAATACCTCGGCTTCTCGCAGCGTCACCTTTTCCGGATGACACCTTCCGGTCCCCTGTGCAGCCAGAGCCTGAACCTGGAGCTGCCCAAACAGTCGTTCATTTGAACTGTTGACGTGGATCTTGCCTGCAAACCTGGAAGCGTTGCGTGTGTTCTCAGCCCGGTTCACAGCGGCTGTGCTTGTAGAAGCGTTTTGCACCCTACAGTCCTCTCGCTGCCCTTTTCCTGTAAATCTGGCTGGTGGAGCACGTTTTAACAGTAACGCTGTGCCTGGGCTGGTTTTCCGTGTGAAACTTTCACGCGGACGTCATTTAGAGGATCTTAAGTGTAAAGAGTTTGTATTGGGTAAGATTCAGTTTGGGTCTCTTTCTCTCTTTTATTATGTACACGTGACAGAAAAAAACCCATTAAAATAAATTGCGTTCTCTCTGGGCTATTTTTGAACTTGGCGCAAAGACACTGCTTTACATGTTGCGAGTTTTCACGTTCTGTGTGGATTCCTTTCAATATATTCTGCTTCAATTTCAAAGGCGTGTGTTGGTGAAACACAACTGATAAATGAGCCAGCCATGACTTGGTGCATCAAATGTGAAGCAATTTACTAGATGCCTGGCTAGCTGAGTGGTTTAATACCCTGGCAGGAGGAGTGGGACACCCGATTCAAAGTGTTATTGTACATATGTTTATTGCTTTTTCCATATGTGTTTATTGCATCCCTCGGTAAATTACTTTGTACTACACCTCTCAAGCCTAAATGCACACTTTCAGCTTTCCCAGCCCTAGTGGCTGTCCTATCCTTAATGAGCGGATGGAATGTGGGAATATAATGGCCTGCATCAGGAATAGTGTGGCCAGCAGGACTAGAGAGATCATCATCCCCTTATACTCAGCACTGGTAAGGCCACACGTCAAGTACTGTGTCCAGTTCAGGGCCCCTTGGTTTGAGAAAAATGTTGAGTTGCTGGGGTGCGTCCAGAGGAGAGCGACGAGGATGGGGAAGGGGCTGGAGCACAAGGCCTGTGAGGAGCGACTGAGGGAGCTGGGGTTGTTTAGCCTGAAGAAGAGGAGGCTCAGGTGAGACCTTGTAGCTCTCTACAACTGCCTGAAAGGAGGTTCTAGTCAGGCAGGGGTTGGTGTCTTCTCTCTGGTGACCGGCGACAGAACAAGAGGACATGGTCTCAAGCTTTGCCAGGGGAGGTTTAGGCTCAACATTAGGAAGAAGTTCTTTACTGAAAGGGTGATTGGCCATCGGAATGCGCTGCCCGGGAAGGTGGTGGAGTCACCGTCCCTAGAGGTGTTTAAAGAAAGATTGGATGAGGCACATAGTGACAGGATGTAGTTGACAAGTAGGAGTAGGAGTAGGTGTTGGGTCATAGGTTGGACTCAATGATCTCAAAGGTCTTTTCCAACCTTATGATGCTGTGATACTGTGATAGTGCAAGATTGCCGAGGAGGCTGCGATGTAGGAAAACACATATCCAACTAATTGTTGTTTAGCCTTCTGTGTTTGACAAGCAGAGCTTTTATGTTTACATAACGTAGGCCTGTGAAACTTGAGGCCTTTATAACATATTCAGATTCCAGCTTTAGTTTGGGAAAGATCAAAAGACTCTTCTCTACCTTGATAAACAGGGGAAAAAAACAGCAGTTTGTATTATTTAATCCCTGGCTGGTTTTAGCAGCAGGGAACCGGAGAGAGGGTTTTGTCATTTCTCACATGCTACACAAAGGTGAGAACAGCTTTCTACAGCGAGAGCAACTGCTTCCTGATGGAGGAGTGCTGGGGAGCATTCTGCACACGCAGGACAGCTGCGTGGTACCACTGCAGCTCCCACTAGTTTTGGTCTCATTAGTTCATTGAGTAAGGTGGTGTTTCTTAACACGCGGCTTTATAAGATTCCCGTCCTTGGGTTTTTTTTTTCTAAGTTTCTGCTCAGAGAAGTGTCGGTGGCAAGATCAATGCATGTTGATCTCCTCAGGATGTCTCAAGTCACAGAGCTTTATTGTGTTTACTTTTTTTCCTCCTCTATAACTCAGAGGCATGGGACCCCAGCTGAGTTTCTTTATGTGCTTGGGATTCACGGGACCCTGCAATCAGAGCCTGACTAATGATATTACAGCAGTGATAACAGTTACTTCTGTTGTAGGAAGGGGTGCAACTCAGCTGACATCAGCAATGATTGTGTCTGTAGACTTTTTTTTCAGGTCTAGGATCTGCTTTTATTTTTAGCTTCTCTGATAGTTTTATTGGACTTTCCAGCCTTGACTGTTTAGCACTATGACTACACTTAACCCATATCTGCACGCGATGGTAAGACAATATGCTTATGTAAAGCCCATTATATCAAACTGTTATTGGTATACTTCCAAGCATTCTATCTCAGTGAGTAGAATATGGAATGAATCTTTGAAACTGGACAGGTTTTTAACAAGGAAAATTGGCTATTTATCGGCTTGATAATGTATGTGCTATTAACTTACATAATTTAAATCAAGCTTGGCTCTTTTAATGATATATCCACTTTCAGAAAACCAGGAACATGTTATATTTAGGATTAATTTCTCATTGCCCATTGTAAGTAGATGCTAAACTTGGAATTAAAAGAGTGGATCTTGATAAAAAGCATCTGAAAGTAATAATTGCATTGGCTAAATCTGTGCCACACTTGTGCTAACCAATTTGGTACAGGTGAAGAGGCTTGCCCCTTAAAAGGCCTGATTTAAAGCTGGTTCTCACCTGCTGCTGCAGGATTAGGTGAAGTCGGGGGTCAGAGCAGTCTTCATTTCTTTGCTTTGTTATGGGGAGTTGCGTGTTCTCCTTCGTGGTGCATTTGAGCTGACTGTGATCATTTCTTCTGTAAGTGTAAGATAATAATTTTACTTGTGGGTTTACTTTCAAATCTTAAAGCAAAATTGGTTTGGAATGTGACAACTTCTGAGACGTGTTACTGCAAATATTTGCAGTCAATACTGTCTTGTCTTTCTTTGTTCTTGTTTTATTATTAGAGGTAGGGATGGTTTTGTTTAGTTTTTTATTCTTGTTAATCCATAGGGGCGCAAAGGATTTAAGCTCAATTTAAATGAGATTTCCAGTGTAGTTCTAGCGATAGCTGTTAATGAACTTCCCAGAGCTCGTTTGTTTAAATTTGGTTTTGTTTGAGAAGCAGTTAAACATTGTATCATCCCAGAGAATGCTGGGGGAGGAGAGGAGGATTTCTGCCCTGGTTTGTCCGTTTCTGTAGGCTTTTTTTAACTCCCGCTTAGAATTTGAAAATGTTTTGAGTACTGAAAATGTAAGAGATTGTAAAATCTAGTGCCTATTTATGTGAAACTACATTTTTATATTATTTTTTAGAGAATGTTTTGATTTGTGTGTTACCGTTCCAAATAGATTTATGTAGAAAATATTGTGTAAAAACCAATGAACAGTGAGCCGTTGCAGAGGAATTAAGGTTGTTCAGATGGGGTGAATTACTCTCGTCCAGAGACACTGCTTTTTGTTCAAGTAAGCAAAATAAAAGCTGAATAATGCTCTTCCTCTCTAAGTTGTGTGCTGTTATGTGTTCCATAACTTCCATTATGACATTTCCAATGGTGTGTTTTCACTTTAGGAAAACAGATGATTTAATATGCACTTGTATCCAAATACTTTCTGGTTTTCTGATAGTACTCTTGGGATAAAAATCTGAGTAGTTCCGTTATAGTTTTCAGCATTTTCATTTTATATATCTCATTACATGAAATTTCAGAGTGTGATGCAGAACAAAATTGCTGCAATTTTGCAGTAAGTACCATTCAGTCGTAATTTGGTATTTACCAACCCTAGAAGTTGTCCCAAAATCATCATGTGTGATTTGGCAGAGTTTAATAAAATTGGCCATCTATTCCATAAAGGCATTTAATGGAGCAGGATGAACTATTTTTCACCTTGTGCTGCAGTGAGGTTTTTTGCAAGTTAACACAGAGGCCACTGCTGGACCCGTTTCACTTTACATCTCTCTGCTCGAGTTGCTGCGTATCGTAAATCAGGTTGAAAACATCCTCCATTTGGCTCTGCCTCCTGCGATCCATTTCATGCTGGGAGTAACATGAGCAGTTGTATGATGGTGGGAATTTCAAGAGAAAATGGGGGCTATTACATGCACAAAACCCCTTGTGATGAAACACAAAGCTGTTAGGACTGATTCACAAGAATCATTTTTTCTGCTGCGCAAGCACTCAGAGGGCTGAGTGTGAAAGCTAGAGAGAGGCTACTGAAACATCAACTCAGATATTGACGGTCAGCATCAGGGCAAGACTAAAATCCAAATTTACACCTAGCTTAGAATTTCTTAGGTAGTTCAACAAAACTGGAATTTTTAGGGGTTTGATTCTGGCTCTGATTTCAAGCCATCTTCTGTTGTAAACAAACTGCCTATGCTAAAACTAGGAAATTAGTTTTTTAATTTCCTTCCAAATGTTTAGAGCTCTCAGAGTTTGATTTGTGGATATTAACATCTGTGACAGTACTTCTCTAAGGAATGAATTATTCATGAATGTCAGGTTCCAATGCACACATCCGTAACCTGCTGTAAAGTGCTAGGTAGAGGGAGGTGGCACATAAAGCTCATTTCTTAGCTGGCCCATAAACACAAACATGGGAAGGCACAGAGCAGTCCTTCAACCTGTCTGCTTGCAGGCCTAGATAAAGCTGTAGTTCCTTACCCCACATCTTACTCCCAGCTAATGTTTTTGGGGCTTTCAAAGACAGTTGAAACTTGCGTTAAAAATCCCTGCATTGTCCCTAGGAGGTGTTGGTGTATAACTTGTGCACTGAGCTCCCATGAGTGAGTGCACTGAAGCAGTAGTTGCATCGTGCCAGGAGAACTTCCCTTGTGCTTTGTAGCAATCGACAAGGCTGTAGAAGTATAACTCCCCCCTCTGTTCCTCCTTTAGTTCTGTGACAACTGAAATCAATCTTTCCTTTTCAGCCAGTCCTTTGAGAAGCTCATAGAAATTAGGTGAACAAACAGGCAATGGCTATGTTTGGATTTGTATAGCTCCCAGTGCATGGATTTCTCACCTTTCAACATAAAACTGTGCAATTCCAAATATCGGGTTAGGTTTTGAAAGAAGAAGTAACCTAAGAATAAAACTGAGAAAAACAGTGCCTGTCTGGGCAATCCCTACTTGTTTGTTTTCTGGTTAAATATTTTAATCTCGATATGATTTTTATAAATGGGTCCAGGAAGGCTGAAGAATTGTAAACAGGAACCACGTACTACAAAATCTTAAATTATAGGGTGGTTTTTTTCCTTTTAAACATGCTGCAGGTCTTATAAATTCTATAGCACTTCTCACTACTATTTAGCAATTCAGAACTATGTGTGTAGTGAGATGTACAAGAGATTATATTTGGGTAAGATTTACTTCTCAGCAAAATTTTAGTTTCTTGGATTAACCAATCGCCGATGAGCTCTCTTGGGGATACGTATGCAAGCCGAGTGCTCTGGTACCTGTCATAAAGCATAATAAAACTACTATGTTATGCTCAGAAGTGCAAGTGTAGCAGCATGTAAACCCCTAATAACAGAATTTTACTTTAACATTGTCCTTTTTAATTGTCACGTATTTAAGATGTTGGGCCAGACCCACACCTGTAGACATCTGTGTAGCTCCACTGAAGTTAATGAGGCTTTCCTGTGATTCATGGGATCTCAATGCATGTGTGTGCCTGAGCTGGAAACGTGGTTCACTCCAAGAGCAGCTCACGTTCCCTGTTTGTGCGGTTAGGACTGTGTTTTATGGGAGTGTCTGGAGCTTACTAATTATAAGTTGCAATGCAGTTGGATGTTTTCCATTAATAAAATAATTCATCTATCTTGAGTTAAATGAACTCAAGTGCCAAAGCTTAAGGAATCGATTAACTCAGAGTAAAGATATTGCCATATTTAAGAGAACACTGGTAGCTTTTCTTTATACTTGTGCTCTTCATTTTCCTGCGTTAGCTACAAAAACTCTTATTCACATGCGTGGATGTGTTTTCAAAACTGTTCATTCATATTTCCTCAAATACACCTGTACCTTTACTTCTTACCTTGTCAGTTCAACAAGCATAGATATTTATTTTATTACCTTTAAATTCAGTTTTCCATGGAGTAAAAAAAATCTCTTATTCTTCATTCTGAAAACTTAAAGAAGAATTCAATGTCTTTTGTACCTCAAGAAAGGTAACTTCTATGTGCCCTCAATACGTGTAGGAAGCACGCTCATTTGTTAGCTTTTGACAGGTCAACTATTTGTACAAAGCATTAGTGCAACAATTCTGACGTAGTCTAACTTCAGCGTGCTTTTCAGGTAATGAGATTTTTATCCCTTGCGAATATTGCAGTATCATAAGGTTGGAAGAGACCTCTGAGATCGAGTCCAACCTATGACCCAACCTACACCTACTCCTACTTGTCAACTACACCATGGAACTAAGTGCCTCATCCAATCTTTTCTTAAACACCTCCAGGGACGGTGACTCCACCACCTCCCCAGGCAGCGCATTCCGATGGCCAATCACCCTTTCAGTCAAGAATTCTTTCCTAATGTCAAGCCTAAACCTCCCCTGGCAAAGCTTGAGACCGTGTCCTCTCACTCTGTCACCGGTCACCCGAGAAAAGAGACCAACCCCTACGTGACTACACCCTCCTTTTATGCAGTTGTAGAGAGCAATACAGTCTCTCCCGAGCCTCCTCTTCTCCAGCCTAAACAACCCCAGCTCCCTCAGTCGCTCTTCACAGGCCTTGTGCTCCAGCCCCTTCACCGTCCTCGTCACTCTCCTGTGGATACACTGCAGCATCTCGACATCTTTCTCAAACCAAGGGGCCCAGAACAGGATACTCAAGGTGCAGCCTGACCTGTGCCGAGTATAAGGGGATGATAATTTCTCTAGATGTACTGGCCACACTATTGCCGATGCTGGCCAATGCAAACCAAAATTGCAAAGCTCGTTCAGGCAATTTCTCCCACTCCTGTTTCTCTCTGTTTTGTAGCAGGCTCTACAGCGGTCAGGTAACGGTGGAAAACCCTGGAATGTATTTTCTCCGGTACCCGAGGGTTCCCAACACTTCCTTTAGTCCCGTTAGAGAGCAAGGGCCTTGTTTATCCTTTATTTCTTTTCATGAATCCGGTGGGAGAGATCTAGTGCCCTGGATTTGCCCTATTCCTACAAATGTCACTTCTTGTGCCTGCCCTTGTATTTTTGAGGGAGGGATTTCCTGTCCTAGGTTTTGTAATTCATCTATTACCCTTGTCATTTGCTCTCGAACAGATTCTTGCACGTTTCCCACTACTACTATGTCATTGATATATTGGTAAATTGTTATTCCCAGATTTACACCTGATTGGGCTCATGTTTTTGTAAGGACATTATGAGCTATCATAGGTGAACATTGATAGCCTCGTGGTTGTCAGTTACAGGTATATTGGATGCCCTTAAATGTAAATACAAACCGCTTTTCTCCTTGACCTGGAGAGGAACCATGAAAAAAAAATAAATGTATTTTTACATCTACGACTGCCATCCGACTACGGTTTTGACTTTGAATCCGAGTAATCGTTTCAGTGATATTCAGGACAGCAGCTGTAAGAGGCTCGGTTTTAGCATTTAGCTTCCTAGCGTCTACCGTTAGCCTCGAGGTCCCTTTGGGCTTTTCCACTGGCCAAATGGAGGAGTTACCGGGTGAATGCGTTCAGGATATTATTTTCTGGGATACCACAAATGAGGTTACATCACTGATACCTGCTAATCTGGCTGTGGGTAAAGGCTAATGTTTCAATTTACAGACTGTGGAAGAGGGTAATACAATGGCTGTTTTTAATTATCTACTTTGTGCCTGTGGTTTTGGAAGCCAATGAGCAAAACTCCATACGGTTCCACTAGGGAGTTTCCAACACTGGCCCTTTGATAGACTGAACGCCAAAATATTCATTTTGATTAAGTCCAAGACTAAAAATCATGCCACAGGAGCTCGAACACCCCCAGGGAGGGTTATTTTAGTCACTGTGGTAGGGGAGACTTTTTTTTTTTTTTTTAACACCCTCTGTTCCAGAAAACTTAATAATTAGATTTCCTCGTTTTAATTCTAATAAAGCCATGGCGTGGGTCGTTATGACTGACATCTGGGTCCTAGTGTCTATTAAAAATTCAAAAGGTAGTTGTCGCTCGCCCACCAGTAAAACGACAGCAGGTTCAAAAAGGATCAGGTAGCCGTTGGATATTCATTACCTGGGCGCAAGGCTGCCCCAACAACTTTCCAGGGATCTCTTGTTTTTTGACATAGCATCTTCTAATCAGATGAGATCTCATTCAGTTGGTACTGGCAGTGGAGTGCTCAGGGAATGGGGACCAAACCTTATTGGCTCACTAATGTCACTAATTGTTGCAAATTTGTTGTCGATACCCCATATAACAAGCTTTTTTGGGGATTCCTGATTCTAGCGCCCTTTTTGACAACTTATTTCCTTTGGAATCAAAGGTGGGTCTATCTGGGATTCTTCTTCCTATGCTCTGATCCTCTTTCGCCCATTCACTGCTTTAGGATTAACGGATTCTCTAGGGTTTTGGTCTTGTAAGGTCCACCCCACCCATCTCGCTTAACCGATTGTATCTCAGACTGTGTCCAGGTATAGGGTTAACCCATCTGGGCTCACCTGGTCCTTAACTTGTCCTGAACAGAGGCTAAAAACGTATTTAGGCTGTCTTGTAGTCCTCAAGTCGGTGAGGTGAATCGGTCAAAGTGCACAGGAGCCGTAGCAGGAGATTCAGCTACTCTCCCTGCATTCTCTGTGGCCTGGGTGCACGCAGCCTTTTGTACAGATGCTGTTAAATCTGAAAGCCCGTCAGTCATAATTGCCAAAGGTTCCCCTTTTCCTTATGGGTTTAATCCTGAAGGCCAACGTGTTACTTGTGCAGTTATAGAGCAATTCCAGTCATCTGGCACTAGGGCTGAAAGGACTCCCAGGCCATAGTACCCCTCTGCCTCAGATAAATTTAGCAGAACTTGGGCCCCTCCCAACGATACTCACCCTAAATATTCTACTTGCAATTCTGAGGGCTGCCATGGATATATCTCTCGGATATTGGTTCGTTCCACAGCAAAGTAGCCTGCAGGTGGTTACAGAATGGGTATTTTCGGGGCCTTTTTGTTTCTTCCATTTTAATTGGAGCTCAGCGGTTGAGCTTTTCCCCAGTTCTCAAGGAGGCGGTTTGGGTCTAAAGTTCCTTTGTTCCCACTAGAGTCCCAAATAATTGCCCTCCTATGTCTTGGGATCGCAACACCAGCTTTACTTCTGATTCCTCGTATTATTTTTTGTGAGAGGCATTTAGGTTTACAGCAAACCTAGTTTTTCCTGGCATCGTGTCTCTTAATACTCAGTGTCCATTAACCTCAATTTGTACTCCTCTGTCTCTTGTTTCACCTCTTCTGGTTCTCGCGGACCTGTTACCCCACGTCTGTTCTGCAGCATTTGTGGTGACTTATGGTCATCGAGGGCAGGGGGAGAGTGTAATCTTAGATATTTGTATGTCTTCTATGCCCATGTAATTATTTTAATAATTAGTATTATAGTACCATAATTTCATTAAAGTTGCAGCTTTAGTTTCCACTCTGCAAGCCTTTCTACTCTTGTTTTCATTTCCCCTTCACCTGAGGGTGGGGCACGTTGAATTTGGGAACCTGGCTGTGTGGCTTTAGTTGCCAAAATTGGTCAAGTCAGAGATAAACTTTGATGATAGACATAGCTGTAGTAAATGAGCACATACCTGTGTTTCTGGTAAGGGTCCACCTCTCCACTCGATGTTGTCCTTGTAAATGCAAGGCAAATGAGAACTCTGCAGCTGGTCCTATTTATCCCTTTGTGGGGTTTTCCACGCCCCACTCCCAAGTGGTGGGCGGGGAGGCCCAGGGGTTTAAAAGCCTCAGGCCTTTCATCCAGGGTTCATTCAGTTTCTGGTCTTTCTTGAGATGAGTGTTCTCCTCTTTTTTCAGTTCATTGTAGCCTTTTGAATAGACTAAGTTGTTTTAGGTTTTTTGGGTTTTTTTTGGGTTTTTTTAGTTTAGAAAAGTAGAGGAGTCTGTTAGGTGCAAGAGTTTTGTGCTGAGTCAAGGCTAAGCAGCACATGTATTAGAAAATGCAATTATTTTATGTAGGAGACGTATGGTTTTTTTTAGGTCAGTAATTTTATACTAGGTGTCCAGCCATGGTAAGATATGTTAATAGTTCATACTTTTTTTAGGTATTATATTAGGTGCTTTCTGTTTGCTTGGACTTCTTGGCTATGGGGTAACCTGCTGCTGTTACTCAATATCCGTGGAACAATATGTTGTTCCCAGAGGCTTTATGCTTTGTAACGGGCACCCTTCAGATCATAGAAATTGAAAGTCAGCTTACTCTGTCAGACTGTAGCAGGCACCACAGTCTTTAGGATGACAGAAGGTAAGAAGGGCAGTTAAAATGCAGGGAAGGGCTCAGAAGCGCAGCTTGTGAGAAAGGTCACAGAAGGATTGAGAAGCACAAGTACAGGACAGGAGCTGTTAGGAAAGAGTGGGGATTTTTATCTGACAACTCCTGAATAGAGAAGGACTTTCTAACACTCTGGGACTAGGATGCAGTTTAGGAAAGGGAGGTGGGTTCATCAGTTTCTTGAGGATGGCTTTGGCCTCTGAAAGCCGAGTCAAGGGACAAGGCTGGGATGGGGCTTGGCAAAGGCGAGAAGACTGGGAACGGCAGAGAGGAGTTTTAAAGGTAGTGTAGGGAAAAGTGCAACGTAGGAAGAGTCCCCATTGGGTCGGTATAGGGAGCGGGGTTCTCTTCAGCACGACGCAATCAGGTGCGGGGCAGAGCAGTTCCAGCCTGTGTCTGTTGTTTGGCTGTTTGTCTGTCTGCTGTGTCTTAGAGCTTTCTTGGGTCTTTATTGTCTTTGTGATCAAAGGATGCTGCGTATTCCTCAGGTAACATCCACACGGATGCTTGTAGTTATTGTCACAGTGCCAGTTGTTTTTCTTGAATCGCATGATTGAGTCTTAGTTTGATTTTAGTTTACAGTCATCTCTTGTGGCAGTATTGCTGTCAGTGCCAGCACCCCTGCTCTCCAGTCATTCATCTTTGTACATCGGGATGTCTTCTCTGTGTTATCTCAGTTTTAGATCTTGAAAACGGGCTTCTTGTGCGTACCTCGGCTCGGTTTTGGCTGTTTCTTGTTTACAAGCCACGATGCTTATCTTTGGCCTTGTTACGCAGCCTGCTTACCTTACCCTCGTGGACCTGTAGATCCTCTTGCCGGACCGTGCCTCCAGTCCGGGAGTCGTTCTTATTGCTGAATTCTCTCATCATTTGAGTTGCACTGTTTAATGTTCTGTGTAGCGTCAGTCTGTGTGTGTGTGGGTCGGCACTGCTCTGCCTGAGAATGTAGAATCAGGGCTAGGTGGAAGAGCGGTGAGAGTATGTAGTTATTAGGATGATATGCCGAGGCTGTTGAGGTGAAGTTGCTCAGTCTTCTCGGATCCAGTACATCTGCAGGTTCGCAAGGGAAGTCATTTCAACAGTGTTTTATGGGAGTGTCTGGAGCTACGTGGGAGGGGCTGTAGAGCAGTAGGAAGCAGACTGACTCTCAAAGGTGTGAAGACCCATATGTACAAGCCTTATAGTATGGTGGGTTTTTTCTATGGCTGGCTGTAGTTGGAATCTAGACAGAGTTCCTAAATGGGAGCGAGAGCACAGGAATTGTTCAGTTCTCGATCAGCATCTGATCGATGTATTTGGTTTTATTTTCAGATGCAAAGAGATGAGCCGGGCACCAAAGGGCGACAGAAGGGAGCGCAGCAATAAGAAGGTGACTCGGCCCACAGTATCAGAGGGAAGATGTGATCGGTGGCCGCGTGGGAGCTTGTAGGGGTTCAGGTTTTGTATTTTGAAGGAGTGAAGCAATGTGCAAAGAAGAATATTGACACCGGAGCCGACTCAAGCAAGGACAGCGACGGCGAGTGGGCCGAAGTAGCAATTTGCTCGGGAGTTGTGGTGCCTGTGAAGCTATAAGCGTTTTATGCTTTTTCTGTATTACAGGTGACGTGCAAACCTCACCACAGTAGCACGAGGTGATGGAGTCCCGGCAGACGAGCGGTCAAAGCTACAGAGCAGGAGCTGGGGAATCACCGTGGGCAGCGGGTGGTTTTCGGATACTGTCTAAACATGTGCCTTTTTCCTTTAATTGCAGTTGCCGCACGCAGTCTCAGAGGCATGAAGTGTCATGCCTCCAAGAGGTATGAGAAGGGGAGGAGGTTGTCAGCGAGATTGGTGTCTAAGAGCAAGGTCTTATTTCACAGCTCCGGTGAGCATTTATCTTTGTTTTTGCAGATGATGTTTGGGCTGCCTGTGGAACAAGAGGAGTGTTGGGGATGAACCGAATAGCAGTGAGGAGGAGCGTGGTATTGACTTCTCACAAGTGCAAGAGTATTTTAATTCCTCTTGTCAACTTAAAGTGCCCCAGGTAATGATGGCTGCAGCATCGAACATTAGAGCAGGTGAGCACAATGCCACGGCAGTTTTGCAGAGCAAGGTGTCATGCAAGGCACGGGCATTGGCCAGCACGATGAAGAAGGTCAGTGGTGTTTCAGTTTTCTCTGAATTTCTTGCAGATGGTGAAGAAGTCCCCGGTGAGGGCAGGATCCTCCCAGACAGCCGACGGTGTTGAGCTTTTTCTGTCGGGGATGGCTTCAGACCTCTGGCTCTCTGAAAGCTAAGTCGAGGGAGCAGGGCTGGCACGGGGATGGGAAGAAGGAAGAAAATTGACAATAGAAGGGAGGTGTTGTAAAGGTCCATAGTGGAGAGGGCTGTGCAGGAAGGGTCCCCTTGGGGCAGATAGAGAGCGGATTGATTTTCAGCCCGATGATACCACATGCCGGGCAGGGCAGTCCCAGCCTGTGTCTGTGTCATTGTGTGGTTTACGTAGTCTGTCTGCTGAGCCTCGGACCTTCCTCGGGTCTCAATCTCCTCTTTGCTTTAAAGGCGTGCAGGATGTTACTTGGGCACCATTTGTAGGATCTTGAATGCCTGTACTCCATCAGTAAGGTGCCAATAGGGTACCGCTTTTCTTGCGTGGCAATCTTGTTGTGGGTCGGCCGCATCTCTTGGAAGATTCCGATCAGTATGCCTTTGCACAGGTCTCGTAGCCTGTGTCAGCATCTCTGACTAGTCATGTGCTTCCTCAGATCCCGGTTCTGGGAATCTTTGTCTTCAGGCCTTTAAGCAAGGCTTCTTACAAACGCATCATCCCATTTGCAACTGCATCTGTCTGTACCGGCCCACGGTCTTCCACTTTCGCAGGGCTGCTGTAAATTGTTCCTCGCGGCCTCCTAGCTCTTGTTGCCCGATGGCGTCTCTCATGCAGGAATTGTTCCTTTGTCTCTGGTGGTTGTCGTAGGTCTTGTGCCCAGTGTGGGTCTGTGTGTGTCTGGGTGGATGGAGCTGCTCTGCCTGTAGCACAGAAGCAATAGTCAGCGGAAGAATAACGGTCTTGTCCTATGGTTTATATGTGTACAGTCTTAGAGTTTGAAGGGCTGTTTGGTCCGTTACAGACCAAGTAGCTGTACACGTAGCAGATGGAGAGAGTCGTTTCCTTGGGGTTATGCAGCTGCTGAAGGGTTGACCACAATTGCTGGGGAGAAGCCACTTTGAGCGATAGTAGAGCAGTTTATATCCCTGGGGCCTTATAGCTGGTACGCTTGGGTGTTATTGTTTGATTTCAGTGGGGTTTGCCTAATTTTCTGTCTGGCTGTAGTGTGAAATAGAGGTGATGTTCCTAACTGGAAGGAAGATGTCTGGAATTGTGAAACCATCACACGGCGTTGTGGTGACTTGTGTGATGTTTCTTCAGATTGAGAGGGAGGAGCTGCACGCCAGAGGCTGACGACGGGAGATGCGAGAAGAGCTTTGTAGCAAGGTGGGCTGGCTGCAGTGCAGGTGGGAATATGTGACTGGCACTTATGTATGAGCTAATGTGTGGTGTTTTTTTTGTTTTTTTTTTTATTTTTTTTTACTGTGAAGGCCGCAGAGCCCTGAGCAAAGCAGAATGTGGAAATGTCAGCTGACTCGGGCAAGAAGAGCAATGGTGAGTTACCTGGAGTAGCGGTTATTGTTTAGGAGTCTTATCGTCCACGAAGTTACAAGGATCCCTTGGTGTTTGTGTATTACAGGTGATGTGGAAGCCTCAACCCGGCAGTGTGAGATGACGGAGGCCCGAGAGGCTGAATGAAAAGGTAAGGGAGGAGGAGCTGGGGAATCACTGTGGGTGGCCTGTGCTTTTGGGTGCTACCTGAGCATTAATCTGTGGCTTTAATCACAGGTGCTGTACAGCTCTGAGGGGCGCAGCTTCCTGCCTATGAGTGTTCTGAGAAGGTGAGTTCGTTGGTGGTGGGTTGGTGTTGAAGAGCAAAATGTTGTCCGGCAACTTTGTTGAGCATTTGCCTTGGATTTTGCAGGTGCCATATGGGCCACCTTTGGAAGGGGAAGAGTGTTTGAGGTGAGCTGGGTAGTAGAGCGAAGGAGCGTGGGACTGATTTGCCACCTGCACAAGGGTAAATTTTAAGTCTGTTGTTCCCTCAGGCACCCCGAGTTGGGCAATGACAGCTGAAGTATGTGAGCAGGTGGGTGGAAGGCTGTGGCAGTTCTGCAGAGCAAGTTGTCAGCCGAGACACTGGCATTGGCCAGCGCGATGCAGACTGGCAGAGTTTGTGTTCTGTCTGGTTTTCTTGTAGATGGTGAAGAGGTCTCCCGAGAGGACAGGATCCTCTCAGACAGCTGATGCGTGTTGAGGTTTTCCTGTCAAGGGTGGCTTCAGACCTCTGGCTCTCTGAAAGCTAAGTTGAGGGGACATGGCTGGAATGCGGTTGGGAAGAGTGAAGAAGGTTGTGAATAGAAAGGAAGGGTTTAAAAGGTCTGTGGTGGAGGGGGCTGTGCAGGAAGGGTCCCCTTGGGGCAGATAGAGAGCAGATTGATTTTCAGCCCAAAGATAGCACGGGCAGGGCAGTGCCAACCTGCGTCTGCATTGTCGTGTGGTTTGTGTAGTCTGTCTGCTGTGTCTAGGACCTTCCTCGGATCTTGATCTCCTCTGCTTTAAAGGCATGCAGCATGTGCCTCAGCCACCATCGGTAGCGTCTTCAATGCCTGTACTCATCAGTAGAGTGCCCACCGGGTGCCACTTTTCTTGCGTGGCAATCTTAAAGCATGCATCCGTGTCTTCTCTTGGAAGTTTCTAGTCAGTCATCTTCTGCGGCGGCATTGTTGCCCAAGTAGGCATCCCTGCCGGTTACTCCATCATTGTCTTGGATCCCCCTTCTGGGACTCACTTCCATGCATCCTCTAAGTCGTTAGGTCATTAAGTGATGCTTCTTTCACGTGCATCCTCCCTGTTGCGGCCACATCTCCCTGTAACGGGACATGGTCTTCCACTTTTCTGTGGCTGCTGTAGATTCTTCATTACAGCCCCGTAGATCTTGTTGCCCGATGACATCTCTGGAGTGGGAGTCATTCTTACAGAACTTTGTCTCTGGTTGTTGTATCATTGGTCTCACGTGCAGTGTCAGTCTGTCCGTGTCTGTGTGCGGTTGGAGCTGCTCTGCCCCAGGCATGGAAGGAATGGAATTGGCTAGAAGAATAAGAGTAAGATTCTATGCCTTATAAATTGATAAGCCCAGGCCTTGTAGGCAAAGGCCGTAGGGTCCATTACAGAACCAGCAGCCGTACAGGAAGCAGGCGGTGGGAGTATGTAGGATTGTTTAGATGTAGAGAGGATCAGCAAAGGTGTGTGTGATAAAGTGCTTGAGTGAGGGAAGGGGAACAATAGAAATTCCAAGGCCGTTACTGCTGGTATGCATGGGGCATAGCGTTTGAGTTGGGTTGGGTCTTATTCTGCCTTGCCATAGTGTATAACAGATGGTGTTCCCACATGGAAGTGAGATGCTCAGAGTTGTTAAGGTATCGCTGAGCATCAGGGAGACCTGTTTGTTTGTTGATGTGTTTTTCAGATGCAGAGGAAGGAGCTGCGCAGGAAGCACTGATGATGGAGAGGTGGGTAAGGTGACATAGCAAGGTGGGTCAGTTGTGCTGTCGGTGTGAAGATGTGACTGGATAACTAAGTTTAGGTTGGGTTTTTTTCCTACTTTGAAGGTGCAGAGCAACGAGTGAAGTGGAATTGCGGCACCAGAGCTGACTCGGCCAAGGAGAGCAAGGGTGAGTTATCCGAAGCAGTGGTTATTGTTGAGGTGGTGGTATCGGCGAACACTAAAAGCATCCTTGCTGTTTGTATTGCAGGTGCTGTGCAAGACTCAACACGGCAGCACGAGACGATGGCGGCTGAGTGGGCGAGCAGTCAAGATAGCGGGGTGTGAAATAGGAATCACTGAGGGCAGCCGGTGCTTTTGGGTAGAACGTGACCGTGTCATTTGCTTTGAATTTTGCAGGCCCTACACGGAGCCTCAGAGGGGCGACCCCACATGCCTGCAGGCGGTCTGAGAAGGTGAGCAGGATGTCATCTGAATCGGTGTCTAGAAGAAAAAAGGATGATACGGCAACTCAGTTGAGATTTACCTTTTGGTTTTGCAGGTACCATTTGGGCCGCCTTTGAAATGGGAAGAACGCTTGAAGTGAGCCGGGTCGCAGTGAGAACAAGCGTGGGACTGATTTGTCATAAGCCCAACGGTAACTTTGTCTCTCCGTTACTTTAGGTGCCCCAGGTGACCATGGCTGCAGTGTATGTTTGAATCAGCACGGACCAGTGAGCAGAAGCCCACGGCAGGTTTGTAGCGGGGCCGTGCCTCATACAAGATGTTGGCACTGAGCAGCGTGAGGCTGTCTGTAAGCTCCGCTTTTGTTTTGTATTTGGTCCACTTGCAGGTGGTGAAGAGGAGGGTGGTGACTGCAGATTGGTCCCAGACAGCCGATACCATTTGAGCTTCTCCTATCAGGGATGGTTTCAGGTCCTCGGCCCTGTGAAAGCTAAGTCGAGGGACAGGGATGGGCTGGGTTGGGAAGAAAGGAGCAGATGGGAAGGGCAGGGAGGCGTTTTAAAGGTACAGAGGAGAGGGCTGTGCAGGAGCTGTTCCCTTTGGGCAGGTTCAGGCAGAGGGGATTACTTCTCAGCCCAAGGCTACCATATGCCGGCAGGGCAGTTCCAACCGGTGTCTGCGTTTTTGTGTGGTTCACGTAGTCTGTCTGTGTATTGGATCTTTTGCAGATCTCGATGTACTCTTTGTGCTGTGGAAGACACATCTCATGTGCTCCATGTGCCATCTCTTGGGTGTCAAATGCCCATTCTTATTGCTATTAGTGCTGTTCTGGCATGACAGTATTAAAGTGTGAATCAGTCTTATGTCTTGGAAGCTTCCGATCAGTCTGCATTTGCAGAGGCCTTTTATTCCACATCAGCATCTCTGATCAGTCCTCTGCTTCCTTGGATCCCCATTCTGGGACTGGCTTTCATTCATCCTCGTTGTCTTCAGGCCTTTAAGTGAGACTTATTGCACATGCATCCTCCCAGTTGTGGCTGCGTCTCTAATGGCCCACAGTATTCTGCTTTTCCAGTCCTGCCATAGAATCTGCCTCGTGGCCCCTGAGGTCTCATTGCTCGATGGCGTCTCTGGCATGGGAGTTGTTACAGAGTCTCCTTTTGTCTCTGGTTGTTGTGTCACCAGTCTCGTGTGCAGTGTCAGTCTGTGTGGTTGGAGCTGCCCTGCCTGTAGCACAGGAGCTGTAGTCAGCAGAAGAATAACAGTGTTTTCCTACAGTTTACATGTCTTTTAGGTGTAGAGTTTGAGGTACAGGGCTGTTTTGGTCTGTTACAGAACACAGAGCCATTTATGCAGGAGATGGAGAGAGTCCTTGCCTTGGGGTTACGGAGCTGTAGGGAGTGAGCTTGGCTGCTTGGGAGAAGCCATTTGAGCAACAGTAGATAGTGTAAATTCCTGGGGCGTTGTATTAGCTGTGTGTGGGTGTTGGGGTATGATTTCAGTGGGGTTTGTGCTGTATGCCTGTAGAGTGAAACAGACGATGTACCTAAATGGAAACACAATGTCTGGAATTGTTCAGCTGTCACACGGCATTGTGGTGACTTGTCTGATTGTTGTTTCTTCAGATGGAGAGGGAGGAGCAGCACGCCAGCAGCTGATGATGGGAGAGTCGGGAAGAGCTTCCTGGCAAGGTGTGCTGGCTGCGGTGTGGGTGGGAACCTGTGACTGGTGTGTGTGTAGGACCAGCTAACAGGTTCCTTTCTCTCCGCTTTGAAGGCGCAGAGCCCTGAGCAAAGCAGAACATGGACACTGCAGCCGAGTCAGGCCAGAAGAGCGATGGTGAGTTGCATGAAGTAGCGGTTGTTGTTTAGGTGTCTCATAGTACACAAGTTACAAGCATCCCATGCTGTTTGTGTGTTACAGGTGATGCACAAGCCTCCACCCAGCAGCGTGATGTGACAGAGGCCGAGAGACTGAGCGGTACAGGTAAGGGAGGAGGAGATGGGGGATCCCTGTGGGCAGCTGTGCTTTCGGGCGCTAACTGAGCATTTACTTGTGGCTTTAATCGCAGGTGCTGCCTGGCTCTGAGGGGCCTAGCTTGGTGCCTACAAGTGTTCTGAGAAGGTGAGGAGGTTGTTGCTGGGTTGGTGTTGAAGAGCAAAATATTGTCCGGCAACTGTGCCTTGGATTTTGCAGGTGCCACCTTTGGAAGGGGAAGGGTGTTTGAGGTGAGCTGGGTAGTTGGGAGAGGAAGCATGGGGTTCATTTCTCACCTGGACAACAGAGTTTTGTGTGTCCTGTCACCTCAGGTTCCCTGGGTGATGACAGCTGCAGTATCTGCTGTTGGACTTAGCTTGGAGCAGGTGAGTGCAAGGCTGCAGGGCTTCCGCACACAGGTGTGTTGTGCAAGGCAGTGGCATCAGCCAGCACCATGCAGACGGTTGGCAGCGTCTTAGTTTCGCGTTAGGTTTTCTTGCAGATGGTCAAGAGGCCCCTGGTGAGGGCAGGATCCTGCCAGACAGCTGTCGACATTAAGGTTTTCCATCGGGGACGGCTTCAGACCTCCGGCTCTCTGAAAGCTAAGTTGAGGGAGCAGGGCTGGGATGGGGATGGGAAGAAGGTTGTGAATAGAAGGGAGGTGTTTTAAAGGTAGCGTAGGGGAGAGGGCTGGGCAGGTAGAGAGAGGGTTGATTTTCAGCCCAACGCTAGCACGTGCCAGGCAGGACAGTTCCAACATGTGTCTGTGTCATTTATGTAGTCTGTCTGCTGTGTCTCAGAACTTCCTCAGGTCTCGATCTCTTCTTTACTTGAAAGGCACGCAGGATGTGCCTCAGGCATCATCTGTAGGGTCTCCAATGCCTGTACTCCTCAGTACAGCACCAATTGGGCACCACTTCCCCTGGGTGTCGATCTTAAAGCGTGCATTGGTTTCATATCTTGGAAGTTTCTGATCAGTCATCTTTTGGAATAGCATTGCAGCCCACATCAGCATCCCTGATGATCAGTATCTTGTCGTCTTGGATCCCTGTTCTGGACTCACTTCCGCACATCCTCAATGTCTTTAGGCCTTTAAGCAAGGCTTCTTGCACGTGCATCTTTCTGATGCGACTGCATCTCTTTAACAGCCCACGGTCTCGTGCTTTTCCAGGGCTGCCGTAGCTGCTTCTTCGCAGCCCCCTAGGTCTTGTTGCCTGACAGCATCTTTGAGGGAGTCGTTCTTCTTACAGAGTTTACTGTTGTCTCTTGTGTTGTCAGTCCATGTGCCGTGTCGGTCTGTGCGTGTCTGTGTGGTTGGAGCTGCTCTGCCTGTAGCACAGGAGCGGTGGTGTTGGTTCTACAATTTATATGGCTGTAGATTTAGAGTTTGAAGTCCAGGGCTGTTGGGTCTGTTACAGAACACGGAGCTGTACATGGAGTAGACGGAGAGGTGTCGCATCCTTGGGGTGACGCAGCCACAGAGGGGGTGACCGCAGCTGCTTGGGAGAAGCCACTTGAGGGATAGTAGAGCAGTTGATATTCCTGGGGTGTTCTATCTGATGTGCGTGGGTGTCGGGGTTTGATTTCAGTGGGGTTTGCCTCTTGTTCTGTCTGGCTGTAGTGTGAAACAGACAATGTTCCTCAATGGAAACAAGATGTCTGGAATTCTTCAGCCATCACATGGCCTCATGGTGACTTGTCTGATGTTGTTTCTTCAGATGGAGAGGGAGAAGCTGCACGCCAGAGGCTGACGATGGGAGAGTCGGGAAGAGCTTCCTAGCAAGGTGTGCTGGCTGCGGTGCAGGTGGGAACGTGTGACCGGTGTCTGTAGGACCAGCTAACGGGTTCCTATTTCTCCAGTTTGAAGGTGCAGAGCCCTGAGTAAAGCAGAATGTGGACACCGCAGCTGAGTCGAGCAAGAAGAGCGATGGTGAGTTACCTGAAGCAACAGTTATTGTGTAGGTGTCTCATTGTTCACAAGTCACAAGCATCCCTTGCTGTTTGTGTATTACAGGTGATGCACAAGACTCCACCTGGCAGTGTCAGGTGACAGAGTCTGAGAGACTGAGCGGTACAGGTAAGGGAGGAGGAGTTGGGGGTTCCCTGCGGGTGGCTGTGCTTTTGGGCGCTACCTGAGCATGTATATTTGGGTTTAATTGCAGGTGCTGCATGGCTCAGAAAAGGAGAAGCTTTGTGTCTACGAGCAATCTGAGAAGGTGAGGAGGCTGTTGGTGGGTTTGGGGTGTAAGGGCAAAGACTAATCTGGCAAGTCGGTTGAGTGTTTGCCTTAGATTTTGCAGGTTCCGTCCGGTCTGCCTTTGGAATGGGAAGGGTGTTTGAGGTGAGCTGGGCAGTAGGGTGAGGGAGCGTGGGGTTAATTTCTCACCTGCACAACACTGAATTTTGTGTCTCCTGTCACTTCAGGTTCCCTAGGCGATGACAGCTGCAGTATCTCCTGTTGGACTCAGCTCGGAACAGCTGAGCGGAAGGTTGTGGTATTTTCACACACAGGTGCATGTTGGGCCAGGCAGCGGCATCGGCCAGCGCCATGCAGACGGTTGGCAGCGTCTTAGTTTCCCATTTGGTTTTCTTGCAGATGGTCAAGAGGTCCCCGGTGAGGGCAGGATACTGCCAGACAGCTGTCGACATTAAGGTTTCCCATCGGGGACGGCTTCAGACCTCTGGCTCTCTGAAAGCTAAGTTGAGGGAGCAGGGCTGGGCCAGGGATGGGAAGAAGGTCGTGAATAGAAGGGAGGTGTTTTAAAGGTAGCGTAGGGGAGAGGGCCGTGCAGGAAGGGTCCCCTTGGGGCAGGTAGAGAGAGGGTTGATTTTCAGCCCAACGCCAGCGCAAGCCAGGCAGGACAGTTCCAACGTGTGTCTGTGTCGTTGCGTGGTTTATGTAGTCTGTCTGCTGTGTCTCGGACCTTCCTCGGGTCTCGATCTCTTCTTTACTTGAAAGGCACGCAGGATGTGCCTCAGGCATCATCTATAGAGTCTCCAATGGCTGTACTCCTCAGTACAGCACCAATCGGGCACCACTTCTCTTGGGTGTCGATCTTAAAGCGCGTATCGGTTTCATCTCTTGGAAGTTTCTGGTCGGTCATCTTTTGGGTAGCATCGCAGCCCACGTCAGCATCCCTGATGATCAGTATCTTGTCGTCTTGGATCCCCGTTCTGGACTCACTTCAGCGCATCCTTGATGTCTTTAGGCCTTTAAGCGAGGCTTCTTGCACGTGCATCTTCCTGATGCGGCCGTATCTCTTTGTAACGGCCCACGGTCTCGTGCTTTTCCAGGGCTGCCGTAGCTGCTTCTTCACAGCCCCCTAGGTCTTGTTGCCCGACGGCATCTTTGGCGAGGGAGTCGTTCTTCTTAGAGTTTCCTTCTGTCTCTTGTGGTGTCGGTCTGTGCGTGTCTGTGTGGTTGGAGCTGCTCTGCCTGTAGCACAGGAGAGGTGGTGTTGGTCCTACGGTTTCTATGTCTATAGATTTAGAGTTTGAAGTCCAGGGCTGTTGGGTCCATTACAGAACACGGAGCAGTACGTGGAGTAGACGGAGAGGTGTCACGTCCTTGGGGTGACGCAGCCGCAGAGGGGGTGACCGCAGCTGCTTGGGAGAAGCCACTTGAGGGATAGTAGAGCAGTTGATATTCCTGGGGTGTTCTATCTGATGTGCGTGGGTGTCGGGGTTTGATTTCAGTGGGGTTTGCCTCTTGTTCTGTCTGGCTGTAGTGTGAAACAGACAATGTTCCTCAATGGAAACAAGATATCTGGAATTCTTCAGTCATCACATGGCCTCGTGGTGACTTGTCTGTTGTTTCTTCAGATGGAGAGGGAGAAGCTGCACGCCAGAGGCTGATGATGGGAGAGTCGGGAAGAGCTTCCTAGCAAGGTGTGCTGGCTGCGGTGCAGGTGGGAACGTGTGACTGGTGTCTGTAGGACCAGCTAACAGGTTCCTATTTCTCCAGTTTGAAGGTGCAGAGCCCTGAGCAAAGCAGAATGTGGACACCGCAGCTGAGTCGAGCAAGAAGAGCGATGGTGAGTTACCTGAAGCAGCAGTTATTGTGTAGGTGTCTCATTGTTCACAAGTCACAAGCATCCCTTGCTGTTTGTGTATCACAGGTGATGCACAAGACTCCACCCGGCAGTGTCAGGTGACAGAGTCTGAGAGACTGAGCAGTACAGGTAAGAGAGGAGGAGTTGGGGGTTCCCTGCGGGTGGCTGTGCTTTTGGGCGCTACCTGAGCATGTATATTTGGGTTTAATTGCAGGTGCTGCATGGCTCAGAAAAGGAGAAGCTTTGTGTCTACGAGCAATCTGAGAAGGTGAGGAGGCTGTTGGTGGGTTTGGGGTGTAAGGGCAAAGACTAATCTGGCAAGTCGGTTGAGCATTTGCCTTAGATTTTGCAGGTTCCGTCCGGTCTGCCTTTGGAATGGGAAGGGTGTTTGAGGTGAGCTGGGCAGTAGGGTGAGGGAGCGTGGGGTTAATTTCTCACCTGCACAACACTGAATTTTGTGTCTCCTGTCACTTCAGGTTCCCTAGGCGATGACAGCTGCAGTATCTCCTGTTGGACTCAGCTCGGAACAGCTGAGCGGAAGGTTGTGGTATTTTCACACACAGGTGCATGTTGGGCCAGGCAGCGGCATCGGCCAGCGCCATGCAGACGGTTGGCAGCGTCTTAGTTTCCCATTTGGTTTTCTTGCAGATGGTCAAGAGGTCCCCGGTGAGGGCAGGATACTGCCAGACAGCTGTCGACATTAAGGTTTCCCATCGGGGACGGCTTCAGACCTCTGGCTCTCTGAAAGCTAAGTTGAGGGAGCAGGGCTGGGCCGGGGATGGGAAGAAGGTCGTGAATAGAAGGGAGGTGTTTTAAAGGTAGCGTAGGGGAGAGGGCCGTGCAGGAAGGGTCCCCTTGGGGCAGGTAGAGAGAGGGTTGATTTTCAGCCCAACGCCAGCGCAAGCCAGGCAGGACAGTTCCAACGTGTGTCTGTGTCGTTGCGTGGTTTATGTAGTCTGTCTGCTGTGTCTCGGACCTTCCTCGGGTCTCGATCTCTTCTTTACTTGAAAGGCACGCAGGATGTGCCTCAGGCATCATCTATAGAGTCTCCAATGGCTGTACTCCTCAGTACAGCACCAATCGGGCACCGCTTCTCTTGGGTGTCGATCTTAAAGCGCGTATCGGTTTCATCTCTTGGAAGTTTCTGGTCGGTCATCTTTTGGGTAGCATCGCAGCCCACGTCAGCATCCCTGATGATCAGTATCTTGTCGTCTTGGATCCCCGTTCTGGACTCATTTCAGCGCATCCTTGATGTCTTTAGGCCTTTAAGTGAGGCTTCTTGCACGTGCATCTTCCTGATGCGGCCGCATCTCTTTGTAACGGCCCACGGTCTCATGCTTTTCCAGGGCTGCCGTAGCTGCTTCTTCGCAGCCCCCTAGGTCTTGTTGCCCGACGGCATCTTTGGCGAGGGAGTCGTTCTTCTTAGAGTTTCCTTCTGTCTCTTGTGTTGTCGGTCCATGTGTCGTGTCGGTCTGTGCGTGTCTGTGTGGTTGGAGCTGCTCTGCCTGTAGCACAGGAGAGGTGGTGTTGGTCCTACGGTTTCTATGTCTATAGATTTAGAGTTTGAAGTCCAGGGCTGTTGGGTCCATTACAGAACACGGAGCAGTACGTGGAGTAGACGGAGAGGTGTCGCGTCCTTGGGGTGACGCAGCCACAGAGGGGGTGACCGCAGCTGCTTGGGAGAAGCCACTTGAGGGATAGTAGAGCAGTTAGAACACCCCAGGAATATCATCTGATGTGCGTGGGTGTCGGGGTTTGATTTCAGTGGGGTTTGCCTCTTGTTCTGTCTGTCTGTAGTGTGAAACAGATGATGTTCCTCAATGGAAACAAGGTGTCTGGAATTGTCTAGTTCTGAGTGTCAGGGTGACTTGTTTGCTGTTTTTTTTTTTCTTTTCAGATGCAGAGGGACCAGCTGCGTGCAGAAGGGTGATGATGCAGAGCTGGGCAGGTGTGTCCTGCCTGCATGCCAGACAGTGTTATGTAGTGGCATCCAACCAGTGAGCGTGTTATATTGTGTGATGTCACGGCAGTGAGTGTTTGCATGCCATGCCAGTGACAATGTTGTGTTATGTTATGGGTCAAGTTCTGTTATGTTATGCCATGCCAGCGGGCATGTTATGGGTCACGTTATGGGTTATGTTCTATGTTATGCCATGCCAGTGACCATGTTATGGGTCATGTTATGGGTCACTTTCATGCTATGTTACGCCATGCCACTGGGCATGTTATGGGTTAAGTTCTATGTTAGGCCATGCCTGTGGGCATGTTACGTTATGGGTCATGTTCTGCTCTGTTACACCATGCCAGTGAGCATGTTATGGGTTATATTATGGAGAATGTTCTGTGTTATGCCATGCCAGTGATGATGTTTATGTAATGGGTCCCATTGATGCTATGTTACGCCATGCTAGGGATCATGTTATGGGTCTTGGGGGACGGGGAGGTCTCTTCATTTTGCTTTGTTTCCCTTGAGGTTGTAGGTGCAGTGGCGTTGTCTGTTTTTCAAGCATCAAAAAAACATTTAGAAAAAAATAAACAAACAGGTTAGGGGATTAGTGTTTTCCCTGCCGGACTTCCCCTGCCCCCGGCCGGTTCGCGAGGTGATGTTCATCACCGAGGGTCGGATGCAGGCTGAGCCAGGCTGGGCGTTTTGCAGGCAGGGTCAATTTTTGTAGGACTCGAGGTCACTGTTAAGGAGGAGCCGTGTGGATGGGTGTGTGGCCGAATGTGTGGGCTTAGAGTGAGGATTGCTCTTGAGCGGTGGGGATTTGCTTGGGGGGGGTGAGGTTTGGGGTGTAATTAGCTTTGTATGTAGATTGGCTCAGAGTGAGGATTGGATGTGTGGTGGGGCTGTGAGTGGGGGTTGAGGTTGGGGGTTTGATATACTAATGGTTTTGCTTTTCAGGGCATTTATAAACATTTAAAAAAAAAAAAAAAAACCACTAAAAAAAAAAAACCAAAAACAAAAAAACCCCAAACAGTTGCAGTATTGTTTGGGGTTTTTTTTTTCCCACCGACTGGGTTGTTTT